>OX438642.1:2500000-5000000 GCA_949316285.1 Eupithecia subumbrata | reverse complement strand
GTCTGCAGGATACATCCAATATTGAATTCAAAAACGTTATCTGCTGCACGAACGGACTGCGAAAGCAGTTGCCTTTTGCGGGCATTTGGATTTCGGAAAAATATTTTTCACCAATAAAGTTTTATATTTTCTAGTAAGCTGAAAGACAAAGATATAGTGGCGCTCGTCAGCTTTCGACCCTGTTACGTTTGAAGTAAATTTCTATGAGTACAAGCCTATATTTAAAACTAGAATAATTGGATGAAATGAAGATAGCAAGCAAACAGCGTGTCAATGCAGTCCGCGTCTTCGGGACGCTTCCGACTGGTATTGATATACATAGCTCATTTGAGCTACCTGTAAATTGTTTGCAACATTCTGCAGTTAGCTTAATTGTTTCAATTAAATAAATAATAATTAATAATGCTGGACAATTCACACAGCATTATCTAGCCCCAAGCTAAGCAGAGCTTGCGTTATGGGTACTAGATAACTGATATACATAATAATATACTCTACATAGATAGATTTTTTTATATGAAGAAAACATTGTAAATACGAGTTCTAATTTACTTCTATTATTTCATTGTAATTTTCTTTGTGAATAAAGATCCTTGACAGGACGCCCTTTTATATAAGAACAACACATTTATTATTATAAACCTACAACTGATGTAATTAGATCATCCCAGGGAGGTCAGCTAAAGATGAAAGCCACTATACGTATGAAGTTTATTTAATGAATGAAATTTTCAATAAAGGTAGTTTGTATTTTTTAGAACCATGTGGCTTAGAATTAGCACCACCCCAACTCTTCCCGCGGGTGTCGTAAGAGGCGACTAAGGGATATCCACCGGGGGCGGGCAGCAGCGCATAAGTTAAACAATTATACCACTGAACTGCGATCCCAAACCCGCATGCCCAGCTTAGGGATTATGGGCATTACCCCCAAGAGATAAAAGCCAACATGGCGCAAGGGGGAGGCCTGCGTCCAGCAGTGGACCAATACAGGCTGTTGAGGTTGAGGTATTTTATGATGATGATGATACCCTCTTAACGGAATTTCAGCCACAGCGACAAGTCTCAACGGAGACTAGCCTAGCCAGGTACATAAGACATTGTTATAGTGCACAAGTGTGCGAGCAAACACAGGTGCACTACCCATTCCCTCACTCTCATAATTATTACTATTTGTATTTTATATGCAAAAGAAAATCTTCACTAGCATAATACTTACCCACGAGTACAGTGCCTCAAAACAAATTTTTATTTCTAGGAAAACAAATTGAAAATCCACATGTGTTATACAAAAAATCGTTGTAGCTAACTATGCCTAGAGTAAACAAAAAGATTAACCGCCCATGGTGTGATGATAGATTGTAAGCATGTGCTGGATGCCTGCATATATTTATTGAGTGCGAATTAAAATCAGGTCAATCAGTCAAGATCGTTTAGGGCAGTCTATAAATAGAGAAACTTAAATTAAAATGAAAAATATCATGCAAACGGTTGGAGCAAAGAGATCGCCAGACTGCGCGATTATCGTGCTAAATAACACATAAATCTATACCCGGGTAATTCTAATCAGATCCGATCAAGTTATCGAGTCCAAGGCGGGGAAACTAACACCAGCTCGTGCGAAATTAAATTATTTTTGCGATTTAATAGTTTCTGCTAGGAATAAAACTAATGAAAAAGTAGTTTACCGCAAATGGTAAATAATTTCTGAGAAAATCAGATTTATCCTAAACTGCGACAATTAGGCATGCTATACACGAATAAAGCTGCGGTTGAAGCATACATATACATAGGCCATAAGTATTAAGCCGGCTTTTGACTATGGGATATAATATAAATTACATCTTGTGCTATATATTACATCCCGCGATTGCTATTCACACTGTAAGATATATATTTTGGAGCACACAATGATCAGTTTACACGTCTGCACACGAACGCCAACATTCAAACGGAGGGCGAAGCGGGGGAGGCGCGGTGTCCGGGGACGTGACGTAAAATATACACCTTCAAATGACCTTCAAATATCGCTCACTCGGTCAAAAAAATATTTATAGTTTGGGATGTAATATATATTATAGCACAGTGTAAACGGTGCCATACAAAATGTATGGTGAGCGATAAAATATTATATCTCAGGATGTAATATATATTATATTATATCCCATAGTCAAAAGCCGGCTTTACTTTGAATCTTTAAAAAACACTGAGGCTGCATTTATTTAACTATGGCGTTACTTTTGTTTTTAAGTCGTATAAGAATGGTACTTAGCACGAACAGAATAGAAAATAATAGGTATAACGTACACCTAGGGTTGTATTGAACGGTTATGCTACCTGATTTGTGTGCCAGAAATTAACGTATTATATAGCAAGATAGATAGAGCCTAAGGGTTTCTTTAAGTAAGAAAATAGAATGTGGGCGTGACGTAAACACTTCTTTTATTAACTCACTAGCTGCATTCTTACTACCCGTTGTCCTATTACCCGTTTTCCCGTAGGAATGAAGCATTTTCCCGCGGTAAAAAGTAGCCTATGTTCATCAGGAATAATGTGGTATTCTAATGGTAAAAGAATTTTACAAATCGTTTCAGTAGTTTCGGAGCCTATTCAATACAAACAAACAATCAAATCTTTCCTCTTTATAATATTAGGTAGAAAATCACAGATAACAATTTGGTACATAGCGTCATAGAGTTTTTTAGTTCCTCAGTGAGTTTATTCCTTGGTCTTCAAAAACAGAATCGTCAAGAAAATTTTAGGAAATAACATATACGTGATTTCTTGAGGATGAGCACCTAATAAAATAAACCGGTCAGTTAAGATCTTTGAAGTCTTAAACTAGATCACACTAAATAATTTTACGGTCTCTCAAATATTGTGAAACATCGAGATTGTCGTCATACACATATACATAGATAAGTACTTTCGAGTACTTTAACTTGTAAACCTCCCATGGAACGAATTCTCACTGGTACGGGTTTTTTAGAAACTTTGAACTGGCACCAGTCTCTCACTACACGGGTAGAAATCACATCTCTACCGTACCCATGTATTTATCAATAGCTTTTACACTACCTAGTTTAAGTACCTACCATGCCAAAATATTTATTTTCTCTCATATGAGCTAAAATAAGCAGAAAATAAATGTTTTTCTTATACAACTGTTAATATTTTTATGATAAGTTGAGGTTCATTTTTATTTGATTTATTCAGGCATACCTGCATATAAACCAAATAAAAATGAAATAATAATAATATTTAATAATGTCCTCCTAGCCGAATTTCGACCACGGCGGCCAGTCTGATCGGAGACTAGCCAAATGCGCAGGACATATAGTGCACAAGTGTGTGCGTCCCCAACTCTTCCCGTGGGTGTCGTAAGAGGCGACTAAGGGATATCCACCGGGGGCGGGCAGCAGCGCCCCCTGCAGAACAATTCTACCACCGAACTGCGATCCCCAACTCGCATGATTTGTTAGCGGTTGTCCAAAACGCGATTCGTCCAATTACAATATAAACGCGATTCGTCCAAAACGCGTTTCGTCCAACAAGCGTTTCGTCCAATAGGCGTTCGGCAGTTCGTCAGGAATCCATGCACAGTTCTTAATATTTATATGAGTTTTACATTACAACAAAATAGTTTAAGTTTCGTATTTATTGTTTTATTCATTATTTATGAAAAATGACAGTGAATGACAAAAAATAACAGATTATTATTAGTATTGTTAAACGGGTATTTATCGCGAATGAAAATATTTAAAAAATAACAGCTAATGTCAAAAAAGACAGAATTTCAAAAATGACAAATATTACATCGTATGTCAAAAATTATTTTTATTTGATCGATAAGAGGGATGCGGTAACATTTATAGTACAGGCAAGTTAGACTGTCATAATTATGAATTGATACGATTGCCTATCTGCATAAATGTCCTAGTCTTATTTAACCAAACCAGCACGCGCTGGAGCCCTCGGCTGGATGGAAGCTTATTTTACCTACTTGTTCATTTTGCTGAATTTCCCAGTTCAGTTAAAAACTTCGACGAAACGATATCACTCAACTAGAAGGCAAACATAAACTGAAGACTAATATTGAAATATATTTTTTGTGGCGAAATACTAGGTACCGTTTTAATATCAATATTTTGGTGGAAGCATTCTTGCATGATAGCGAGCGAAAGGATTACCGACTGAAATGTGTGTATTTTATTTCATTTTGCTGGTTTCATTGGTTTTTATTTTGACTCACCGTTTACCTTCAGAACAGAAAAAGTTATTGCAATGCCCCACGGCGTATTAATCTCCGACATAGTAATAGTTTATTACAAACAATGGTTTTGCTGTTATTCAACTGAAACTGTGTTGAGGTGGATGTTTATATTTGAACTCTAAAATATCAAATTCATTTAGATTTTGTAAGAGCAAAGGAATATACCGGCTTATAACGTTTTGCTGTTTGAGACAATTTAACTTAAAAGTGGTTCCTGCTTACTTTGGCACTAGGCTTTATACGAGATAGGTTTGACATATTAGCACAAGGGTGGCGAACCTTTTTGAGACAACGTGCCATTTTTTTCTAAAAAAAATAATGAGGCCAGAGACGTGCCATCAAAACTTTGACTTAGTAATTATTGCGAAAATAATAAAACTAAATACTAACAACTCAAAACTCTTTTTCACGGCCAAAAAATACAATTTGTATATGTGTAATTTAAATTAAAGTACATAGCAATACAATTCAATACAATGCAAATATTCTTTATTGCACTCCAAGTAATTAAAAATCACAGAACACAAAAACAAATAGGTAGGTAGAGATAATGTACAACAAGAGGCCTTATCGGTAGGAAGTAGATTCTACTTCATATTTTCAACCAAAAATGCAAACCGTTTTGATCCGTGCCAAAAATGTTGAGTCGCGTACCATCAATGGCACGCGGGCCATTGGTTCGCCACCCCTGTATTAGCATAAGGCTGACCAATTTTACCCATTAGACTGTAGACTCAGAGTCTTTGATAATAAGTAACATATATAAAAATGTTTTTATGCCAAATCAGGGTACCTACTTAATCTTGTTAGGTTTTACTTAACCCTTTGTGACTTTGCTCCTTGATTTTCCTTTGTTTGAACACACTTCAAACAAATTCTGTAATCTTTAAGCCGATCTAACGCTGCGTAGGTCAGCATTATTAAGTGCTGGGCATACAATAGAACGTACGGCTCAACGATACGTCAATAATTCAATAGAGCACAAATTGCGAGATATCTTGCAAATGCACTTATCGATAGAGTTCAGTCGAGCGAATAAGCAGGACCATGTAAGCATGAATGCATCCCGAAGACGGTGCCTATAAGTCAAGCGGAAGTTACGTGATATCTTCCAGAAAACTAGATTTATTTCCACCTCGCATGTTTCTGGATGATAGTATGTTCCATAACAGTATATTGGTTTCACTGGAAACCTGAATTCCTTGACTAACAAATCGAGTTATCGGTTTTTGATCAAAGTATCGGATTTCCAATTTAAATCTATATTTCAATTTTATTTCTATTTAATTGACGTAGTTTGAAATCAAAGGAGGTTTATTTGAATCACGCTGATATTTGAGCGAATTTTTAGATAGATCAATGGGATTTGTTTTTTCTTTACGCGAAACCTACTAAATAATCATGATAGTTGGTACCTTCGCACTAATAATATAAACGCGTCTAGAACCGCACTCACCCTGAAGATGTCCCTCGTTAAGGGATGAAACGTTGGTGTTCTTCCAACACAAATAAGGTTCGTAGTTAACCCGCTTACATCCGTAATGAATAAATGCTTAAATATGCTATAAAGTTTGGATGTTTAGATGTATGAATGGATGTAAGCCTGGAAACAAACAAAGGCTATTTAACATCCCATAAAGTGGTTCCGATGGGATATAAATAACCTATAATCATTTGCATAAAACAACATGTGCGAAGCCGCAGGCAAAAACGAGTTCAAAATAAAACTCAAGACTGAGAGCTTTATCAGCGAACTTATCTTTATTCTGAAAGTTTTATATTAGCAGTCTTACTGACTCTCTTAGTAGGAGCAAAAATATGTTTCCAGTTGGTAATATAGAAGTAAAGTGTCGGGTTTCATCATTAATGCCTATATATTAACGAAGGCGGCTCTAATTGTCTCGACAATTAGTGAGTTAAAAACAGGGTTCGGCTGAAAACCGATTAGGTATCTTTACCTGCGAACCGGTTGGATAATATACAAATTTAAAAAGACCGTGAATTGGAGCTTGCTATTGCCCAAGAGAATGTAACGCTTTGGCGATTGCAAAATTACTGACAAGTAACCTCGGTGGATTGAAAATAACGATTCATTCAATATTCTATTTAACACACTTTTTTCTAGCAAACAATTAATTACAAAACAATTAATAAGAGAAGTTATTTATTAAACCTTTTTTCTTATTCTTTTTAAACCGAAGAAATTCTGAGAATAAGTAACCGGTAATCATTATTACCAGTTCGCTACTTTATTTTACCTTAAAAAGATTGAAGTGCACAAAAAATCAAAGTTAACACTTTATTTCCTAGTTTTATTTATTTGACTTGAATTTTGTGATATGTCCGAGAGTCGTGTAAGGTGAAGGAAATTAAGTACTTTGATATTTGAATCAAATCTAAGATTGCAAGGCTTTGATTTTTGAACTACTTATCCTTATTTGTTATGGGTAAGTATTAAGTTATTACTGGCGCGACTTTGAAAATGTATCATTTATTCAAATAGCCAGCGAACGAGCAGCTCATAAATATATAAAATCAATTAGTCCTAAAATTTCAACGCCTTTTAGATATTGGTGTCGATTCTGTTGTTTTAGAATTAGCTAAAATTAGGATTTAGGAATTTTGACATTCCTAGACGAAAGCTATTCTTTATTTGAAAAATTAGACTGTCAGGTTTTAAATTAGGTTGACAGGTCTAAACCAACTCAACTAATTTAAAATAGTTATAACCCTATTCCTTGCATTACATTTTACCATTAATTAGAAATGTCTACCTAATTTTAGAAGGCATCTAATTTGGTCATGATTAAAATTTATTCTAGTGAAAAACGGGCAGATTCTTTTGAAATAAATGAAATATGGATATTGTGGTATTTTCAGGATCTGTGCAGAGAATACCATAATTTTAGGTCACCTAACTTAGAAATTTAGAATTCGTAAAATATAAGTTAGGAATTCTAAAACAACAGAATCGACATCAATAACTGTCTTTTTTTAGTCTAATGTGGAAGTATTTGAATTAGTTGTCAGACTGACCGAATTTAAGTGTGACGGCTTCAGCATTTATATCGATTTTGATACTAAAAAGCTATAAGTGAAATTAAATAGTCGAAAATTTTACGGAAAAAAAACAAATTATCTGAAAATAAAAACATGGTGACGATTGAACTCGGTAACTAACAAAGTGGATGGATATCATCATCATCACTGCAGTAGTGCACTTTTAACCCTCTTGAAGACAGATAGATTGATGGAAAACTCTTTATAGCACACTTATCAATAGAAACAATACAACAAAACAGCTTAAATCTAATTGACAAGTGGGCGGTCTTATCGCTCAAGAGCGATCTCTACCAGACAGAGGCAGCCTCCTAGGAAGCCAGAGTCAGTACACTTTGCAACCTCTTTCTGGGAGATGCTTAACAAAAGAACGCTTGCACTGATTTTTATGAACCATGGCTAAGATCTCTTTCGGGACCTTTAAAACAAAGTGATTAATTTTTTGGTAGCAACGATGAGATAGAAAGTCACACCTGAGTGAGCAGGGGTGAGCCCGTACACACCCTCACACCCTCACACCCTCTTGCGTCGGGGGTTCAATTCTGGTGTTTTACTTGCCGTTAAGCTCTGTTGGGCTCGATTTACTGGTAATATGACACTGTTGACTTCCGATTTATGAGGGACGGTGGTGAGATCACTCAAAACAAAGTTAAAACTTACGCGCAGAACATTCATATATTTTACAAATCACAGGTATATAAATATATTCCAATGTAAAATATATAGGTATTTATAAACCTGTGAATTGTAAAATATATGAATGTTCTGCACGTAAGTTTTAACCTCGTTCTAAAACGGTAATCAAGATCGCAAAGAACACACACTGTTGAAGGAAGACTTTTAAGTGTCAAGTTCAAAAAGAACTAACCGAGTCAACGAAGTCAAACAATAAGAACCAATAAACAATTTACTCGGATAAAGAACTTGAACAACAACAAATTATGGTTGAAGGAACAGTTTTAAACTCGCAACTTTGATATTTCAGTTGGCATGTATCGTTTTTCTATATCTATACTAACACTATAAAGAGGAAAGATTTGATTGTTTGTTTGTATTGAATAGGCTCCAAAAGTACTGGACCGATTTGAAAAATTATTTTACCATTAGAAGCCCACATTTCTGATGAACACAGGCATCTTTTTGCCGGGGAAATGCTTCATTCCTACGGGAAAACGGGTAATAGGACAACGGGTAGTAAGAATGCAGCTAGTTATAATATATATCTCGTTCTATATCATCTCAGGCTTAATGAAGCCATCGTTTTCAGGTTTTGTTAGTCGAGTGTTTCTATGTGTTTATTTAATAGTCTTTATTACCCCGAAGTATCCAAACGGCAATTTTGATAAATGAGGTAGGTATAAACAAAATACTTGTCTGAACTTCGATATCGTTCTTATCCATTTTTAGGTATTTGTTCTCTTATTTTGCAAAAAGCGTGAATATTGTGGACCAGGTCGGGGTTTTACTATAGTTATCGATTAATAAGGTACTTGAATTAGAAGTAATTGTTGATTCATAGACTGACAAATATAAAAATGAAGGTTATGTTTTTGTCATTTAGCACGTGACCCTTAATTTATTGTTGTCGCCATCCGTATTCTTGCATTTTAGTGAACTAAAACATTTAATGCAGATAGATAGACAAGACAAAACTACAATTGATCCTTACTAGAATTGGAACCATAGAAACGGAACACAAGTCTGTGGAACCACCACTGTAAAAGAGTTACCTATAGCTGTTTAGGAAGACTAAGCGTTTTCTCTCACGATGGCACTCACAAGTGTACACAAACTACAAAGTCGTTTTGCACTGAGGACATTTTGCGTTCGTAATAAATAAAAATAGGTCATTATACCACCATATTAAAATTAGGGCACCACACCGTTCAAGCTCGAAAATGTTCAAAGTATTGAATGACAACCGGTCTCCATTCAGTTGCGTAACTTATAGAGTCGAATGATGATCCTTTTCGTATCTATGGAGTGTACCGTGACCGTTCTTGAATTATGTATCAGGCAAAAACTCAGAAAAAATTCTTAATTTAAAGTGATTTATTTCCAGAAACACCTTACAAGACACTCAAATATATCAATATTTCAAATCAAATTAAGTCCCATAATCTTGAGTGGACATTTCAACCGCCCCACTACAGCCTAGATTTTGGGCGGGCAAGATTATAAACCAGTGCGAGTGCATCGTGTGAAAAGGCTTGTGAGCCTGATCTCATTTAACTTGCGACAGTTTTATACGCTGGAGTATGCTGTGCATAATACCGTAACTAAACTATGTCGCTTGAAAACAAACTACTGAGCTTCGGCTGCCTGCCACCACCCACCTGTAACGTAGCTTTTAACTCGCAGAAATAATGTACAACACCTATAAGTGCACCATTTTTATCGGGCCAGTCGTTACGAAGTTTACCCAAACAATTTTGCAAACTAAAATCTCGTTGTACTATTATAGCATAAATAAACTTGAAACAGAATACATATGTATAATGAAGGCTCAAGTAGTTCAGAAGCCAGAGTCTTGGAGACTCGCCGACTGATGATGATGAGTATTGAAATGGTTCAGTTGAGCTACCTGTAGATTATTTGCAACAGTCTGCAGTTAGCTCAGTTGGTTCAATCGTAGATACTAGTTCTAATTTGTTTGTAAATTTCTTTGTCAATAAAGGTAGTAGTTCATATGTGAAGTTACGCAGAAATGTGGTAAAAAAGTGAGATTCGATTGAAACTCGTTGGTAATAAAACAAAGTGCTGTGATTCCTTTTAATTTTTAACTAATATATTACACCAAAATCAAGCAACCAAAAAAATTTCCTAAAGTCAAAATGGTCTTTCACGTTGTGCCTATCGAAAATGAGTTAAATAAAATGTATGAAAAGGAAGGTTGGTTGGTTGAGGAATGGCAACCAAGGAGAGGCCTAGGCAAACCAAACTAAAGTCGCTGATGATGGTGATGTGGAGGTTAATGTGGATTTTATAATTAGCAAGTTAATAAGTGTTCCAAAAATAATAACTAAGGTACCCATTATACTTATTACCTACTAGAATACCTAATAATAGTTCTACCTACAAGAGTTACATTCGAGTTAACCGACTGTTTTGAAACTGACTGTGAAAAATGTTCTCTATTATCTGTTATTGCTTTCAGGGCTTGTATGTAGGATGTATCCTGATGAAAAGTTCAATAAGCAAGAATTTCTTTGAACGTGCAAGCACTAAAAAGGCTGCAGAAAATTTTCCAACAGTAATTAAAAACTATGTTTACAGCATTAACATTAAGTAAGTTACGCTGTTTCACATTTCTGAACTCTTCAGAAAACGTTCAAGCTAGTTGAATGTTCAAGCGAGTTGAATTATAAAAAATGAATTCTGGCGATTCATCCGACTGAAAACGGAGTTTCAAACAATTTTTATGAAACGATATTAAACAATTACTACTATTTGAATTTTACTTTACATAGCGCCCAGAACCTTCTGAAAATAAACTTTATACGGTGTTCGACGCAGGAAATTCTCCACTCGTTAGCTTTTAACTTTTTGTTTACTGCAGCGGGCATAAGTTTTGATACGTTTGCAAGACTAGGACGTAGGTATCTTTTACCTACGTCCTTAGTTAATTAAGTTGTTAAAAGACTGGCAACAATTTCCGCGAGTTATCGGTACCATTTTCCCTTGAGTGGGTTGTACGAAGTTTGCAATGAGACTGAAGCCTGACAAGTGAAAGTCAACACTAATTAGAGATCTCTAGGTTTAGATTAGGTAATTTAATTTGATTTAATTGTTGTTTTTCTGAATTGAACTTGTAAAGTCGTACCAGAAATTACCTACAGTATAATCTTTGTCATAGGCTTTTACCAGTGATTCGTTCGTCATGCCTATTTCAGCCGTCAAGCAGAATTAAATAAATAATGCTGGACAATTCACACAGCATTATCTAGCCCCAAGCTAAGCATAGCTTGTGTTATGGGTACTAGATAACTGATATACTTAATACAATACAATACACTACATAGATAGATATTTTTTATTATAGACAGAAAACACCCAGACCAACGGAACAAATTTCTGCAGATCGTACACAAATTTGTTCCGAGGCGGGAATCGAACCCGCAACCTCCAGCGTCGCAGGCGGACCTTCGCCCGCTGCGCCACGGAGGTCGTCAAGTTCGTCAAATAGGCCTCCTATAATCACACAGCATCATATACTCCAATCCTGGCGTTCTTTCCATTGACACGAATCGTTAAATGGCCATGAGAACAATGCAAACATCCCGCACACCGTAGGTAACGTAAATATAAAACCTGACTTTTTAGTCTTTCATCATTTTATTGTGTGAAGTTGTGTGTTGGAAAATGGCGAGAAGAATAAATATGTTACCGTCGCGTCAGGGCTTTATCGAATAGTGCGCTCTATTACTTGTTTTGTAAAAGAGCTATAGCGCAGGGCCGCATCTGACAAACTTAGAAACATTTTTCACATATCTGTTTCTCATTGAGGCAAAGTTCCACTGAGTGTGTGACAGCTGATTGAAACAGTTTGTCTTTTTTGGCATCAGTTGGAATATTTTTACCATCCTTTTACATTACGTATATACAAACTTAGAACAATTTACAAACCTACTAACTGTGAGATAAAAAAGCAACAATACAGTGGTTTGTAAGAAAAAAATAAGAATCAAGAACCTTTCTGGTCAACGGATCTAATATATCTATAGGGCTGTTTATCTGATGAACACTGTTAAAATTCAACATACATAATTGAACAATGTCGAATTTAATGCAGTTAAATAACTTTTTTGAAAAAAAAAAAATCGAATAGTCTATCGATGACAAAACCTAGATCGGTAGGTGAAAAATCCCTAGGAATAAAACTTTTAAATCCATCATGGTTATTAACACTAAAGTCATAAATAACGGGATATTTACCATGATTTGAGTTTTCCAACATTTCGGCACAGTTTCATGCGCATGAAACTGTGCCGAAATATTGGAAAGCTCAAAACTCAAATCATGGTAAATATCCCGCTATTTATGACTTTATTCCCTAGGAATGACTACGAATACGATTTCTTTTACTTTTAGTTTTTTTTTAAACCTTTTGAATATTATTTCATATGTTTAATACCTGAAGGCGGCCCTGGCCCTCGGGCGTTCAACGGATTCGTCCAACAGGTGAACAATACGGCATACACACTTCGTTTTCTATCTCGGAAGCTGCCATACAAAATATCCAAGATTGAGTTTCCATATTGAAAACGCAATGCAATATTGCAACATAATACTCGCTGAATATTTTCATATCACGTGTCTTTTATAGTAACCGTCAATCTTCTTGTCTCGGGCGAATCATATGACAAAGATGTGCAGGATGCAGTTCTAAGGCCAAATTGGTGGGTGGCTACCTTCTGGATAGTCACGGCGATTATTCACTGTGAGTGTTTTTGAAAAAAGAAAGAGCTATACGAAGCTGTAGGTACCTATCTCTTTCTTCTTCAACTTCCCACTTTTGCTGCCCATTACCGCACATGATGTTTGGCGAGAACTGTACAGTTGCCGCAGTATGTATGTAGTGAAATGTTTGTATGCCTGCATAAGATTACATCGGAAAGTACATTCTCTATCAAAATTTTCAACAAATGACTGTTTGCCTGTGATCGAACTTTTTACGTTGGAATTATTATGGAATGTAACATTTGGGTTTAAAGAGTGTTATTATTTGAAGTCCTATGTTATTCTTTTTAAATAAATAAATAAATAAAAATACAATACATTTGCGATAAAAGTTTTAGGGCCCGCATCTTTATAAACGACTTCGTTGCAGTGTTAGCCGCCAATAACTAGCTAGGTCTTAAATAATAGACTTGGCCCTAAATCGTTAGATCAGCTTCCCAAGGAGAAATGCGAAGTATATTCCCAAATAACCGAAGTATTTCGCAGTTGAGCTTCAAACGACAGTGTTTCGCTTTTGAATAGTATAATAATTATGCCCTCCTTGCTGAATTTTGGCCTCAACGGCCAATCTAAGCGGCGACTAGTCGTACGACGAACTTAATTAAATCAATATTGAATATCATAGTAGACTACTTGCAGCTATAAATGATACCTAAAGTATGAGGAGGGATTTACCTACGGTATACCTTCTCATATAATAACAGGTGTTTACCCAGCTGTGGTTGATCTCAGGCTGATAATAGTAATGATAATTATAGCTAATTATAGCGTTTTAGGACACTAAAATTCACCATTATTTCGATTGGTTAGGATAGGAATCCCATGAGCTACCTGTATATTGTTTTCAATAGTCTGTAGTTAGTATAACTGTATAAATTGTAAACACTAGTTCTAATTTGCATATTGATATGGGCTCTTAAATTTTTCTTCCACTTCCGTATATCTATTATTTTATGTATTAATGGTGCAATAAAGTAATAATCAAACTATCTAATACGTTACATTGAAAATTGACATAAATACCGCTCTCGCTGTTAATAAATAAAAATTCTCAACCTTTATTTACTATGTCTTTCTAGAATCGTTTTCCTGTTCACCGGAGCCCGAGAACGTTCAGAGTTTTCAATTATTAAAACATAAGAAAAATTCTAACAAATTCATAACTAAACAAAGTTGGATGCACGGACAAATATTCAAACGTAAGCTTACGTCAGCGGACATGGATTCGGAGAAGCCTAATCTGTTTGCTGAGTAAACAAGTTCAGGGGCGTTTTTGATTTGCGATATGACAACCGTACCTCACCTACCAACATACCTACTTTATAGTTTTGTGTGACTGTGTCATCGCATAGTATCACTTAGTATGTACTAAGTACCTCTCAGCCGGATGCTCTTACACTAATCGAATCTCTAATCACTTTACAAGGAATTTAACGTAACAAGCAGTGACCTAATTTTGCTAACCAATCGCTTCACCATGACAACAAAAAAACCAGTAGCAAGATCGCCACGTACAATTTTTGTAAAAACTCCTTATACCTATTTAGTGCGTGTACTATTTCCATAGAGAGATTGAATTGACTTGACTTCTTTGTTGATGGCAACATGTGTCAAGTTTGACACTTTTCTGCCAGAGTCCGTGCATCCTTCTATCTGTAGCAATTTTAAACCCCTCTGGTGCAGTAGTTTTTTTAATCTATTAGAATACCAAAACGTGTCATTCTGTGAAGATAACATTGCCATATTGAAGTGATTGGTTTAGCAGAATGGGGCCCCTGATCAATCGTATTGTACGGTAGTACTTGGAATTTCTTTGAATTAAATGAGTTGCTCGAACGGAGGAGTAATTCCATTAAATAAAACTAATTTTTCAGTTGTCAACTTGTCAAACGTGACATCTTTAATGTTTGTTTTCAGCAAAATCCTAAGAACGGAATTATCTATATATATATAAAAGAAAGTCGTGTTAGTTACACTATTTATAACTCAAGAACGGCTGAACCGATTTGGCTGAAAATTGGTGGGGAGGCAGCTTAGAACCAGGAGACGGACATAGGCTATGTTTTATCCCGGAATTACCACGGGAACGGGAACTACGCAGGCGAAGCCGCGGGCAGCAGCTAGTACTTTATAAAATAACACCTCAAAGTGACAAGCTTTCCACTTCCACCTGTTCGATAAAATTAAATAATTATAAGCTTGCACACTTTGCAAAGAAACTATTTTAAAAATTTAATTTTCTTCATGCTTCTATTACATTAACACAACGTTACCGTCGCACGTCGTAAAAGGATTCCATCTTTTCAAGAAAACAGGATTCCTGAGACTTGAGTTCAGTTCGATATAGAAAAATGAAACGTCTTGATGCTATCGTCAGGCTCAGGCCTCGTGATCATCATAATCATCATCAATCTATCCTATACAAGTCCACAGCTGGACATAGACTTCCAATTTACTGGATATTAATATGGAACTACCCTATGCCTAACCCTTAATAAGGCAAAGGTCAACTACTTACCTCCACCGTGTTTTGACTATAAATCACGACAAATAAAAATCTGAAATCTGATTCATTACACATAATGTGCTAAGATCAAACGAAAGTAAAAAAGCCAGTATTTCTGAAATCCGAACAGTTTTGCGCAAACAACTTGAAACTTTGTTTTAGCAAGAAAGGTTGTGTAACATTTATGAGGAAAATTGTTTGAAAACTTTTTATACACAACAACGGGATACTTTGATTTGAGTTTTGAGCTTTCTAATATTTCGGCACAGTTTCATTTACTTGATCACGAATAGCTGAAGTTCAGTTATTCCGTGATCATGACGATATATGCCTGCAAATTGAAGGTATATTCTGCCGTTTAGTACCCAAGTGGCAATAACAAGAAAAATTGGTGTCAATTCGGATATTCCAAAATTAAATTGAACTAATTTGACAGCACTAAAAATTATGCAATAGAAATATAAAGCTATTTCGATTGCTATGAAAGGGACGAAAAGATTTTAGTGCTCTAATATTAGTTAAGTTTGGTTTTGGCGACATCTGATTTTACACCATTAACAACTTTTAGATCGTTTTTGTTCATCCATTCATACAGCTTTTACATTTCTGTTCAATTTTGATAACTTTGATCAGTCGGGAAATGTTAATAGATAGGCAGGCAGATCTACTTTCGCACTGTGAATTGTAAATTATATGGATTGTTAACCAAACAATGCAACGTAATGTTATACGAATTTCCGCATTCTCAACCCTTGGGTGCTTTTGTACGCCGTGACGTTAAGTATGACTTTGTAAATTATTTCGAGATGAATAAGGTTCGCTAGACTTGAAGACTGAATGGATCGCAACAGTGAAATTTTATGTTAATAAGACACTTATGTGGTTTTGTGTATGCAAAACGTTGCAATGTTTATTATTCAATTCATATTTTACACTAAGACTTCTCGGCCCTGAAATAATACATTTAGGAAAGAGAGATTTTATTCCATCCTCACTTCAAAAAACTTAACCAAAACAAACGGTTTTGTACTCAGTATTTTATTTAATGCATTCATACAATCAGGTCTTAGTGATTAGGTGAGTTTATGTTAAGATCACAGTATGAACCCATTTAGGGTGTTTCAATAGAAGACTGGCAGGTATCGTGCCTTTCTACTAAAGATGATTATAATATATTTGTTTGGATCTGCTGGTATGTTCAGATGTATTAGTGAGTGTTTCACTCATACCATATTCTCCGCACGATTCATTTTCTTTGGTTTTTATTCGTTATCAAAATGCAGCTTATGGCCGATGAATATAATTTAAGTGATACACAAATACATCTGAATTGACCTGCTCCTTGAAAACGCTTTATTTTTACTCAAGACTAGTCTAGAAAAGTATAGTAACTATTATCGCAACAAACCGACACAAACTGACCAACTGAAAATAACATACACCCAGTGTATATTTATAATTGGCAATAGCTCGGCAGCCACGTAACTTGCTTGAACTACTGGTTCTCAACAAACTTGATCTCGCTATTAATAACTGTCAACGTCACTATCATCTTAACCTACGTATTTGACATCCTCCCCTCAGCCGAATTTTTCGGCCACGGCGGCCTATCTCAATGACATTAGCCATGTGCTGGGGGAGGAGGTGTTGGTCCACTGCTGGACGCAGGCCTCCCCCTCATAAGCGCCTTGTTGGCTTTTATCTCATGGGGGTAATGCCAGTAATCCCCACGCTGTGCATGCGGTTTGGTTCGCAGTTTGGTGGTAGAATTGTTCTGCTGGGGGCGCTGCTGCCCGCCCTTGGTGGATATCTCTTATTAGCCTAGATTTGGGGTGGTGCAAATGCTAAGCCGGCACAACACAGCAAAGCCATGTGCGCAGGACATATTAGCATGCATATGTCCTGCGTGCACATTGACCTACATTATTGTCACTTTAACGGATCAAAATTATGGTTAATGTTTTTTGTAAAGGCTCAAGTCTGCTGGGATCAGCTGAGGCCCTGAGAATACACCTATCCATACTTAAAGAGCTGAGCTACTATTATCTAATCGGTGGTTGAGGTAATCGATGGGTTAAATCTATCTGGTTGTTTATGCTTTAGGGTGTTTTAATCGAATACCGATGGCTACCGTCTAATTTATCGACCTACGTGGCGGGTAGGTGAAATAACGAAAACATTGTGAATGTTAGTGGGTTAACTATGAACCTACGAAAGTTTTTATATTAAAATAAGGAAAGCATCTTTCATTTTCTACACACTTTTTGATTTCAATCAATAATAACGCACTTAACGTATATTTAACATACATAAAAACGTGTACACGGTACAAGGAACCTGAATAAACCTACCGTATATTATTTGCTCAATAATCTTGCAAAAATATGGCGCAAATATTCGCTGCATAGAATATTTTTCGGACCGTAAGCAGGTGAATCCTATTGAACTCGTAAGATCTGATCTTTGCAGACAATATGTAGTATCCATAACAGGTACTTTATAATTTTGCTAAGCTGCTTTTGTTCTCATAACAGATTTGACGTGCTCGACATAAACATTAAACTTTAAAAATAAACAGCAGGTAGTTCAAACAACTAGGCACCTACTAGTAAGATCTCCACAGGCTTCGATCGCTCGATCTATAATTAGAAGGACACACACTTTGCCCAGTTTGTCTCTGTACTAACTCGCAAGTATTCCATTCTCGACTATTTTGGTACTACGAAATAACCACAGTGACATCTAACCCCAAAGTTACCACAGCTTGTGTTAGAATAGGTACCGTCTGACCGTTGTCGAATTAACGTTGACAAGTGATTTGATCATTGATTAACTAACAATATGGCAGAAGCCTTTATTCACAAAGAAAATTATAATATAATTAGTATTTACAATTGAAACAATTGAGCCAACTGCAGACTGTTGCAAACAATCTACAGGTAGCTCAACTGATCCATATCAATACCATTCGGAAGCGTCCCCAAGACGCTGGCTGCATTGCCCCGCTGTATGGCAATGCTGATGCGCTGTGCCAGATACTGACCAGCTCTCGGGTAAATTAACTTAGTTTATATTTTTGAGATTTAATAATCTTCTTTTTATTTTGTACAAACTCAACCTCCAAATATTCTGTGTACTTCTATACCAATATTCTCCACTCAAATATTCCAGTTATTTTAAAAGTTTATTTAAATCTGTGTAAATATCTTCGTAAGGATATTTTCTGACTATGAAGTTATCCCGTAAACACAACAGAGTGTAAACCTGTTGAAACGTCGGGAAAAATAGGTAAATAAACGCGATAAATACCCGTGAATAATTATAATAAAGTTACCACCTGGTTTCGATAAAGTGTAACCGGACTCAGGAGATGTTGTTTATTTTTGAAATTTTTCATAATTTATGTAAGAGCATAAGAAAACGCGAGATTTAGATATAAATTACGTTAAAACTTTTATAGTAGCTACACCTAATTCTAGATATTTATCTTGCGTTGCTATGCGAGTCAGCTGATTTCTGTATTTTGTTCGAGCTTTGTTGACCACTATCTAATCGAAAGTGGCGTTATCGAAGCTCAATATTAACCTGAGTGATTTGATATGATCTGTTGGAATCACCGAAATGTAATACACTCACACTTATCATAAATGGGGCCTCATTACGCTTTTAAGGGGAAGGGCATCAAAATTGGTTTAGTAGAATCGAATAAATTAATGATTTGCTCGAATTTTGAACCAAAAACGGAACCATGCTTCGTTACGGCTAGGATATAGAAACATGTGAATGCCTGAACATACAGATGGCGTAGGCTATGCAATAGGGCCCGGTCCAGCCATGTTTAAGGCACGGATTCCTCATATATTCTCATCGGTAGTCAATATTACTAACAGCCCGTTTCCACCCATTGCAATAATGTCTCACTCTAATTTTGCCACTTGCCTTGTTCCACCTACGTATCCCTAGTCTGCGTCAAATTGAATACCATGATAATTGGATATAATTGGATATGGAACCCATAATATAATCTCTACTGACGCATTGTGAAAAATTCAAATAATAAAGTATCACAATACAAGTGGTTGGAATAACAAATTATTATTTCCCCGTATTCAACCCAGACCGCTTGTAGCTTGCTTATAGGTGTATCAAAGAAACACAAGTAACTACATAAAAATGAGTGCCAACGCCGCCAAGCCGACGTGTAGAGTAGAGGGTGCTTTGTCAACCCACCTCTGGTCCAATTCTAAAGACTTCCACATCGCTATACGTAATAACTGTGCAAGCTTTTCAATGCGATTCACAAGAACTCGTATAAATACCGTATTTTCTTAGTAGCTACTTGTAAACTTGGGTAAGTTTCAATGTAGTTAAGATTTTACGAAGTTTTCAAAGGAAAACTTGTCGTGGTTAGTTTTTATGGCTTGTCTCTCTAAAAGTTTTCTTGGCAATGACGTATCGTATTTTAGGCAATGAAGCTTGGAACCAAACTTTTTTTTTTGTTTTTTTATAGATGGTATTAAACCATAATTTTGAAAAAGACTGTTGTACCCAAAAATATTTTTGATCTATAGCAGGGATGTTACGGAGCTCCGACTCCGATTCCGATATGTCGGAACTTCCGATTGATACTACACCTTCGGTTCCGACTTCGGTTTCGAAACTTTCAATCGGAGGTTTTAATCGGAACTCACTCATTTTAATTAGTTAGGTATCTCTTAGATTCTGATTTGGACAATGAAGCTGAAAACAAGTGCGATTTGGAACTACTTTATTGAAGTTTGTGCAGATATAGTCAAAAGATTCTTTTTTTTTTTTTTTTTTTATTTGACGAGAGGCAGTCGACTACTTTGTTTAAATGTCATTTTAAGTCTGTGCATGCTACTGAATACGAAGAATTGATCAATTAGAAACTGAAAAGATATATAGAGTACAGCCTTCGACTACAAGAAACTTTGATGAAGAATCAAAAATGGTGTAGTTCTGATGCTAAATAGGTAGATGGAAATAGACAGATTGATTTCTGAAGTGATAGCTTTGCAAGATCCTCTTTAATTTAGTTCAAGGTATTGAATTTCGGTGATTTATAAAGCTAATTGTGTCGAATTATCAAGGGGAAGACAGTTTTTTACCGAATATATCTGGCGGCACATAAAATAAATGATCTATTGAAACAATAAGAGAAAATCCTGCAAATCAGAAAATCCTGCGCCTACTGGTGCAGCTGCTGCTGTAATATATCTGCCATCACCTTCGAATCCGCCTCCGCTTCCGACTCCGGTTCCGGTTCCGATTCCGACTCCGACAAACCAAATTTTAAAACTCCGACTCCGACTTCGGTTCCGTTAAACCACCTCCGTAACATCCCTAATCTATAGGACATTCAACCCTAACACGGGGTCGAAGAAGTTCTGTACTGACTCTCTGGTGACTAATTCCTTGCACGCGAGCTAGTCACCTCCTATGCGTAATAGGTCCGTGAGCAGCAAGATGGGGGAGGAAGTGGAACAAAATACTGGCTGTTTTGGCGGCCAAATGAAAAATAAATGCACGCTTGAAGATCTAAATTTTAACTTTTATAGTCGGATATTTTTTGGGTAATTTCCGACTAGACCTCGCGCGGGGCTATAGTTATACCTCTCGCAAAAAACCGATGACATAGTAATGAACGATGACAACCCATCTCGCGCGTTGTGAGAGGTTTGAGATAGATTGGGTTGCATCACTAATGGCAACATGATTAATGAAATCTCTCAAATCAAATATTAATTGTCATAGCCCAATGGGTTCGTAACGTGCGCACACTAATATTATAGCGATAGCGGTGAGATTTCACGGAAATGTTCAAGGCCTTCAGCAATCAAAGGAAAACACACTAATAACTTTTTTTTAACTTCGTATAAAACTTCAAAACTTTTCATGGCCTTATTTAACAGAAACCTGTTACAAACTGCGACTACAAGAAGTTATGTTAAAATGAAATGTCATGTAGGTAGGGTATTAAATAAATATTGCTGGACCATTAATACAGCATCATCTTGTCTCAAGCTGAGCAGAGCTTATGTTATGAGTACTAAAATAGATAATAAAATACATAAAGTACATATATTGGTAGATATTTTTTGTTAAACAGAAAAGACGTACCTATAGAATTATTACTGCCCATTAGGAACAACTTTTCTGTAATAAATTTTATTAAAAAAAAATCTTTACATACTTATTGCGAAGAAAAGCTGATGTCACCCTAGAGAGAAAAATAATTAATGGTTGTCACTCAAAATATTGAGCATTTCGAGACGAAAAATTTTTTTCTTGTTCTTTCTTGTGATTTATTTTTTTCAAGATCCTAGATCGTTTTATAAAATATTTTTGTATAAGTCTTTTTTCCATACATTTGACTATACACTGTTTTTTTTTTTGGGCTTGTAATATGTCGGAAAACGGCTAACGGTGCGACGAAAAAGTGTACTTTCTACGGTGTCGCTGTTTGGGTAGCGTCTTAAGTGTCGAGTTCTAGAATGAGCCGAGAAATTATTGTCAGGTGACCTCAGAGGCGCAATAGGCTACGGTCCACCTTCCACGAATTTGTTGAATAACTTACAGTAGACAAGTGTTAACACAGAGAAAAGAGACAGGTATCATTAGAAATCTAGTTCTCTTAAAACAATATCTGCTTACTTTTGGGAGTAAACAAT
Source organism: Eupithecia subumbrata (assembly GCA_949316285.1). Classification (NCBI taxonomy): domain Eukaryota; kingdom Metazoa; phylum Arthropoda; class Insecta; order Lepidoptera; family Geometridae; genus Eupithecia; species Eupithecia subumbrata. Next base: position 4,978,012 of record OX438642.1, on the reverse strand, counting down.
TAATTCGGGTAATGCCAAGCATTGTTTTCATACTCGTAATATTTTATTGGCTTACAAAAAGGATCAACCATAGTACCTATTCTTCAGTGTTGCTAAATCCTGTAGTATTTTATTCAAAAAAATCATTGTACTGTTTTGAGACCTGGAAATAAAAATATATTTCTGTCTTTCGATTTCAAATTGACAAAGGGTGCGTGTTCCGGGGCAGTGGAATTTTATTGACATGATTTTTGTGATTTGATTATCTCTATGTTTCTTTTTAAAACTGCTTTTGTGTCATGGTTGTGATCAAAGGTTGTGTCCTCGCTATTTGCTCCATTATGTTTTCTCGAAACCGTCGGCTTTCATAGTTCGACGTCAAAGCGTGCTTTTGGTCGATACTGCCGAATTCCTGGAAGCAGGTATTCAAATGGTACCCTGAGTTTAATGGTACTTTTCGGTATGCCACAGAAAGGACTTTGTGCACTGAGAACTTTGTGCAACCGGTCTGTATTGAAAATAGCTTATCCCGTTAGATATTATTTTAGAAAATCTGTCAAAATTGCTTTTGCTTCCGAATAAGCTCTTCAAAGAAACGGATCTGCCAAACTTGAGATCTCATGTAATTTTATGTGTAGCTCTGCACAACCTCACCGGGCTCCGACGCCTTGACCGCCTATATCGGTGTAAGTATATGGCTCATATAGCTTATTTTTCAAACAGTGATGGTTAAATTGCCACAGGAATAATAATAATAATATACAGGGTGCCACGGAAAAGGTGTACCTACTAAGTCGAAAGAGGGTGATTCTGGACCTCGAGGGGAGCAACTTGTGCTAATCGATTTTTTGAATTTCGGTACCAAGTATAATAATAAAGCCCTTTATTTCCTTAAAATAAAATTTATTAATTAATTCTGAATATAATAGATATTATTACTATAAATTTATAAAATAATTAGATATGATATAAATATAAATTAATAATAGGTGTTATTAAGGACCTCTAATCGAGGCCTCCTCCATTTGCTTTTCTGTCTTGAGCTTTATTTAGCCAGTATAAGCCAGCCGATTTGTTATTTTCGTCTATCCACCTCTCTTTTGGTCTGCCTCCGTTCATTCGTTTTGTGGTCCTGTCTGGTATTATTTTGATCCATTTGCTATTTTCCATAGGTACGGGCGATATGGCGAGCCCATTAAATCTGAAAATTTTATCTTGATCCCATTCGCAATCCATCTAAAACAGAAAAAACCGACTTCAAGTAATGTTCAAAAACATATTTTTTCTTATACACACTGTTAAAATATATTACACTTTTATAATAAATTACATAAGCCTTAAAAACAGTCAAAAAATAATAAATATACTTTATACATGCAGTCAATAAAAAAATTCACAGCTTACCTTGTCTCACTTTACACGCGTAGTCACTAAACATTGAGGCTTACAAATCGCCAAAATTCCGAAAGTAAAATAGATGCGAATGCAATGCACGGCACGGATCACTCAAACAATGAATTGGGTGGAAACTGTGCGCGATAGGGCGGGGGAGTGTGGAGAACAAACGTAGTACCCAATAGCAGTGTACCTGTGGGGCTAATGTTTAGTGATCTAGGGCTGTCAACGACGCACACCGAGACCTTGGAAAGCGCGTAGGTATAGAACTAAAGCTAATTCTTGAAAAACTTCATCAAACACTAACCATTATCGGTTGCAGATCCTACTCGTACTAGACGTTTATGTATGTGTGTGTTTAGCTTACTTCACGTACCTATGGTTAACTGAATTGCATACCAACTTACCTTATATTCTTACTTACTTAGCAGTCATCGGAGTCTCTAACGGTATTGTAGACTTACCTGAAAGAAAAATAAAAACTTAATACGACACTCAATATTATGTAGCTACCTTAACATCTACGTTTGCCTTAAATATTAACATAATAAAATTTTCATTAAATGCAAAGTAAGTTACACACGGATCGTATACAATACAATTAATTACAGCAACGAAAGACACATAAAATGGGTATGTTTATTTATTTAGTCTTAATATTTATCCTGCTGCTACTCAACACAAGCCTGCAACAAGCTTCAAATATAGCTACCTTGAAAAATTACGCAAGCCCGTGAGACTTTAGATTTACCTACACAGTCTGTCAGCTGTGCAAATAGCAAATACCAAGTGTTGAGATGTTTATAATACCCAAAAATGAGCCAAGATACAGATAAGTGTAACCTTGAGTTAGGAACGGATTTTTACAAGGGACCATCGCTTAAAAGTGGAACATAGCCAGTATTTTTCGAAGCCCGGGTAGATTCTTTTAGCGCCATACAAAGAAACCGGGTTGCCATGTCTAGAATTGTCAGGTGTAAAATCTCTGTAATAGCTAGTCTGGCAGAAAGAATTTTTTTGACAAATATGTTTGTTTAGACGACGGGTGCTAATCGCATCTTAATTAGTCTATGTACATTCTGTATTTTATTTTATGTAGGTATCAGTATGTACCTTATTTTTTTTAATTCAATGTGTATTTTTAATAGGTAATAATGAAAATTGATGTTCTTTTAACTTTTTATTTTTATGGATCTTGTGTGTGACTAAAGAAATTATTATTATTATTATTGCTAGAAGCGGATATTGAGGGATGTGGCCATTTTTGCCGAGTGCCAAGTGGATATTTTGTGAAGTTTTTAGTAACATTATTTATGTGGCCCGTTAGAGTGTCTAACTAAGGAGTGAATGTTGTTACTCAGAAGACAGGTTATCATTTTCATTCTCCACGACGACGCATTATGTGGTTCTTGCAGTCCTATCGGCTGAAGCCCACTCCTGCGCAGGTCGCGCCGCCAACGCTGGGCAATTTTAAACTATGCGTCTAACTACGCTGAATTTAATTGTTCGGTCGGCACCGCGAATGTATTTATATTTTTTCCAATTCTGAGTGAACCTCGCGGGCGGCAGTGAAAGTTTTATTGAAAACTCTATAATCTCTAATAATTATTTTTGCAGCTATCGAACTGCACTATTGAACGCCAGTGGGCACGATCCACTGCTGGTGTCACAAAAAGGACCTGATGAACCAAGTTGCTGTTCGTAACAAAGCAGTGTCAAAAAATACCTTCCAATCTCTCATATTTTAATTTATTTAGTGGTCAGTCCACACTAATATTATATATAAAATATATGTATTTATAATTTAAAGTTAATAGACCTTTATTTGACCTTGTGGTCTTATGCTTGCATAGCCTGATGGTAAGTGAAGATGTGGCCGACGGTTTATCACGAAGTCAAGATACCTATTCACACTTGTCTTGAAGAGACCCAGGATGAGACCCAGGATGTTAAATAGAAATTATTTTAAATTGACCAATCAGCAATCCCTATTCGAAAGTTATTCTATCTCTCTGTCTTACAATTCATCTTGCTTAGACTCTTCTAATCTAAGTTTACTAAAATGTTAGCCTGATATCATAGATAAATGAGTTTATCTATCCCTTACATAAATATAACCCAATCAGTGATCTGTATTTCAATGAAAATATTGAAATCAAAAATACTGACATGACCACTGTTCGAGATTTAAAAACTGTGCTACTTATAAGAGTATGAATACACGTATTAAGTACGTTAAATTACAATTTAAAAATTTAAATAAATGATACGGTATGTAATGTAGTTGGAATAGTAACAGACAACTTTAAAATTAATAGATGTACCGCAATATACAAATCAAATACCATTACTGCTTAGATTTGTCAAGACATCTGCGCTCTCCGAGCCAGGTTAAAGTAAAACGTTCATATTTTATCAGCCAACAGAGATACTATTTCAATCAAAGAGTCGTTTACAATTTATAAGAATATAATATCCTGAGTGCTGACAAATATTCCATTCCAGTCTCTTTACGTCCACGGTACGTACTCAAAACGATCAGACACCAAAGAGAACACCACAAATCCTCAGGGAATCCATAATGCGTTCCTGAGCACTCATTTGTCACTTTGAACCAGCCAACACAATGCGTCACTGAGTATTTGACACTTTGAGACCGAGGGCAGTTGGCAACCCTGTTTCCTTCAGTATCAGTAGGTACCTACCTTCCTCCTACCCGAGGGCTTATACGCGCTATTTCTGAATAAAGTAATTACTATACAATACAAAGGTGCACTCTGATTCGGCTCTCGCGTTAGTAGTTCCCGATTCAGTAGTTTGGAAAAAACAGAGCAAGAGTGAAAAATCTTTTGATGAATTGGATATCGCTAAAAGAAGTTATTGAGTTATTTTGTAGTACTTCAACATCTCTTGTTAATTGTTAAGATTCGAACGATGCGAGTAAAGTGGAGTTTTAATAAAAATATAATTAACTACTGAGCTATCTTTCAAGTGGTTCTATTGCAATAAAGTTTGTAGTGAAGTAGTCTCAGCTTAGAGCTCAAGAGCCGAACAGAGCGAAGACGTGTAATATAATGGTGATGATGATGTCCTCCTAGCTGAATTATCAGCCATGGCGGCCAGTTTCAGCGGAGATTAATTATGGTGCACAAGTGTGTGTACTATTAATATGTCCAGCGCACTTTTACCATTAAATAATAATAATATTGTTGGACAATTCACACAGCCTTATCTAGCACCAAGCTAGGCAGAGCTTGTGTTATGGGTACTAGATAACTGATATACACTAAATAGATTTTCTTTCACATGTGCACTCTCTACAATAAAGTATTTTCTGTTCTACAGGATGTTTTTTATAGAAGGGCGGTGATGGCCAAGTCCGAAACTATGAGAGTTAGAGAAAAGTCGTGAAAGCCGTCATGCCCTCGATTTATAAGAAAACAATAACTTTAGGACTTGGTCATCACCACCCTTCTCAAAAAACCACCCAGTTTATTCTTTTACATTCTATGTATTTAAGTCTTCGTGGGACCAAAATAATAAAATAATCTACTAAAATTTGTTTGTTAATTACCTACTGGAGCACAGATTAAGTATTGTAACTCCGTTACCTGTAGTCAGAAGATAGAATCAAGGGAGAGGAAGCCTTACTCCAAATGAGCTGTCAAATGTTTTGGATTAAATTCTGGGAAACCGAGCTATTTGTGAGACTATATCTTACTGCCTCAAATGAAATGGTCGCTAGGTTGGATGCTTTACTATCGTCACTAAAGTCATTTATAAGAGGATATTTACCATGATTTGAGTTTTGAGTTAGAGACTACTAACTAATAACCAGTTATTCCGTGATCATGGCGCATGAAACTGTGCTGAAATATTGGAAAGCTCAAAACTCAAATCATGGTAAATATCCCCTTTTAAATGACTTTAGTGTTAGTAACCATGATAGATTTAAAAGTTTACAATCGTCGTTGTCAAAATATAGTAGGGCACATAATGAACATTTAATTAATTTATCTTTGATTATGAAGAGCGCTGTTCACAAGCCAGATAGATTGTCCACAAAGAAACAGTTCTACCCAAAAAGTCAACCGGAATGTGTTTTTGAAGACGTCATTTTAACATCACAAAGATTCGCTAATTTTAGTGGGCACTCAGACAAACACAGTACTTACAACGCTGTAGTAGACGGGAACTCTTGGAGCTGTGAAAACTGTGACAGTACCGTACATTAGTTTGTCAAATGCCTATTCTTTAGTTGACTCGTATTTTGTATACTCGTATATTCACTAAAGTTTGTAATTGTATGACATGCAGACTGGAACACTTATGGCTACACAGACACAGTGAATTAATATACGGTAAATGTTACAAACGCTTTGAAAGTAAACTGTCAAAGCAAATTGGACAATGAATGGGTCAATTTAATATACATACATGCCCTCATTAATATATAATTATGCCCAATTGAAGCTCATTATTTAAACCTGAAGTGGTAGAATACCCGAGGTGGTAGAGTCAGTGATAAACAGTCAATCCACGATAGTTGCAGCTTTGCACGTGCTCAGCTTGTAATCGTTTTTTCGTAGATTCAGAAGTCGAACACGCTGTGAGAAATGGCTTTCAGCAGTAAGACCGTCTGCTGTCTTATTTTACACAAACGATATACGTAGGTATATGAAAAGGGGAAATGCTGCCAGCGTCTTGGGGACGCTTCCGACTGGTATTGATCCGTTGAATTACCTGTAGATTTTATGCAACAGTCTGCAGTTAGTTTAATTGTTTCAATTGTAAATACTAGTTCTAATTTAATTCTATTACGTATTTTATTGTAATTTTCGTTGTGAATTATGAAATTTCTAAAGTTAATACTGTCAAATTTGTTGTATCATCCCTATTGATTCCAAATGACTGCGCTGGGGTTGGATTAAATAGCTCATGAAATGTATGTAAGGGAAGGCAGCCACTCCAAAGGCGGAGGATACCGCCATTGACTGCCATTGTCGTTCTGCGATCCCTTTGAGTGTCGCAAACAAGAGGTAAGTACCTCCCTATTTATGAGGATAATTCTCACTGTTCAGATTTTTTAAGGTGTTGGTACTTAAACAAGTTACGTAAAAAGTATGAAAATTATGTTCAACGCAGTGATTAATAGTGATGATGATGAGTCCCAAAGGTGACATTTTGGCGCAGAGAGCGATTTCGATTCTCGTCGCAGGACAAAATTGACATATTATTCCAGGTCAGGATTATGATTCAGTCCAATCTATTTTGTGTACAGTAAATAATTTATTCCTATTTCTTATCCTTATCTTACCTATCCTATCCTGTTTATTTCAGGTTGAGTACGCGTACTCCGCTGGTACTCCAGTGGACACAATAAGATTACAATAGAAGTTTTCGAGAACCATTGACGTCTTAGTAGAAGAATTTGTTCAGTGACTTTAGCATAAAAAGGGGTTAACCTCGGAATGAGTACGAAAATTCAGCTTATTATCTATGCTGAATTTTCATACATCCTTTCATTTAAGAAGGCTTAGAATGATAGTAGACACGAACAAAGAATAAAAAGAATTTTTCACTAAAATTTAGGCTGTACTAACTGTGTGAAATGTTTTCCCGTGTGTGGTGTTCATATTTTTCTTTTTGCACCAATTGACGGCAACATTGCTATGAATGTTTCAGTGAATTTTATTTTTGTTATGTTGTTGACGGCTTGTGTCCGAAGCGACGTCGACGTTCCATGAAGTACTGAGAGTGAGTTCCTCGACTTATATCAGTCGGACCTAGCGTTGTTGTTAGTGCTCTATTCACATTCTTTTATGATAATCAATGCCTCGAACGTTACTGCCGCTGTCGCTGAGCCGCCGCCCGGCCCGCCACGGCCGTGCACCGTTTAGCCACCGCCTGCGGTGTGTGTAGGCTTTCATATAAATTCTTATGATACAACTAGCACGCCTTCGCCTCCGGCCCGGCCACGGTTTCTGTGTGTGCAGTCCACAGTCTTTTAGAGACTCTAATCGTAGACCGAGGTTATCTATTCTGTCTCATGTCTTTTTAGGCAAAAATCCTACAAATTGTAATAGATAGCGCCATCTGCGTTATGTCTATCTATTGTAGGTATTCGTCGTCCTAAGCCTACAGATACCCGCTGTCATGTCAAAGTGCTATAAATTACTCAGAATCATTCGAAAACTACCATCGAGTTCGTAAGAAACTATTGGGTCGTTCTCATTTACTACGAAAATTTTTTCCTCTCGATCCGGTAAAACAAATTTTACAGGACTCGAAAACGAAATTTTTTAGAGAAAAGATAATGCCAGAAATTAGGTAATTTCGTCATTTTATTTGTGTATTTTAGTGTAATAAAAGGATTTTATTGCGTAGTGTGTGAGTATTGTATATTAAAACCATGGATGGATAAGCAACAAACAGTTTTTACATGATAGAACAAAGTTTTTACCAACAAAGTGTAACTTCTCGACATTTTAGTGCAAAAAAGTAGAAAACCTAGGCAGCCTAGACAAACGCCGCTTAGCGGTCTAGGCTTGTGATAGGTTAGCCCTTTTTTTGCTTACGATCAAAGTGAAATCATGAAACATATTTTTTAGTATTATTTAGCAAGGTAAACATTACAATTGTCTAAGTGTGTCTTGTATGGCCAAAACGATAATTCAATTACTGGTGTACCGACTTCTGGTTTAACCGAGCGCAAACTGGACAAACACTATTTAAATATATTCAGCGTTGTATTCATATAAAAATTATTGCAAACATCCTCTGAGATTCCCGGACATGTCTGGTGAATAACAATAGTCGGGATCAGTGCTGGCAACACCGTCTGCCCATTACTGTATGAATAAATGTATGGCCGGCTATTTCGAAAGATTCCGTGTACTTTCTAAGGATTTCACAATCTTATTGGCAGTGGTGACCTCTGGGTTTTGGTACAATTGGTGGCAAAATTAAATAGTGATAGCTCAGAGAGAACATTGTACCAGAGCGCACCTTACTACATACGGGCAACCGTTGAAAAACTAATTGAGCATCAAACAGTGTTGAATTATACACATATACAATGGAAAGCCATGTAGAAAATTTCCTCGTCAGTGTGGAGAACAACGTTTTTTTTTTTGGTTTGTCTACGCTATGCATTAGGAATGCTGTGTGGATTGTCTAGTAATATTTTATTATTAGAATACTAGACTCATAGAATCGCTCTATGGTACCCATTTAAACAAAGGCTCACGTGATACGAGGTACAAGTGGAGGTAGATCATTTGTACCTACTCGATAGGTAATTTCTGACCTAAATGGTCAGAAATTACCTATCGGGTTCACCTTATGTACGTTCTACGATATCCATAATATGATTATTCCGTTTAAGTTGGCGGTAACTTGAATGCATAATAATAATGAGGATATCCTTGTTCTGAGAAATTATGCGAGGCCTCGCTCGCCTCGGCACATCGCTTCACCATCTTCAGGGCATAGACGACGTGAAAATCAATTACCACTATAGTTCTTAATTGTTAATCAAACTTTTAAAGTTTGGATGGATGGATGGAAAATTGTATGTTACTTCACGCCAAAACTACATAGCATATATGACCGACCTATATATTATTTTAAGACTGAAATAAAACATAAGCATCATCCCATAAATCATTTCCCATAGTGAATACCTAGTGTAGTAGTGAAAACATACCTACCTACATAGTGAACCTTTGAATAGTTTGAACAATTCCATAGAAAAAACGCGTGTTAAGCCGCGTGCTGGAACTAGTAATTTATGGTGCAATATTAGACTTTTCTAAGAGCTTTTTTTATTAAAGTTATTAATTTCTGATTCCATGCACCCTGTTAGTACAATGGCGTTTATCGTTAGCTCTTTGACAGGTCTTGTAATTTTATACAATTAAACAATTACATTAGTTTTGTTTGTACAATTTAATTTTATTGTTTTTTAAAGCTATCTGCATTTATACCGAAATATTCCAGTTTTAAAATAGTACTGCAATTATCGAAATTTACTTCAAAGGTAACAGGGACAATGAACAATGAACGCTACCTACCGAAGCAATGCGTGGAAAAGACTGAAAATAAATAAATGTTAAAATTCCGCCTACCCAGGTAGTCCACCCATTACCGAAATTTCGAATACTGTAATTACGAATATTGTATCAAAGTAAAGGCTTTTCAGAACCAAATAAAAAGGACTTTCAGAATTTTTGCCACTTTGAACAGAGGTAAATAACTTTAGGAATATTCAATCAATACAGTATTATTGCTCGAGGAATTAATCGGACTGCCGCTAAGCTTAATGGATTTCCGAATATGTTTAAATAAATTACACACCTACATTAAAATGAACCTCGTTTAGGTATTTTATACAGCTTCAGAATATTTACATGCAATTTGTAGGAAATTTTATGGAAAATCTAAACATATGTAGATATAACTAGGTACTATTACTAGATAATTATCAAAAAATCTGCGAAATCATATATCATCATATCCCATTTCAGCGTGGACGCGCGACTAGCCGCGGCAGACGACGGCGGGTGCGGCGCGCGGGGTATGCCAGCTGAGCGGATAATTACTAAGTCGGTAAGTAAGTCAGTAGGTCTTCTTAAGTAGTAACATCATAGAAGGACAAGTAGACGGCAGACGAGGAAGAGGTAGACCAAAGTAAGTAAATGATATTGCTTTGGAGAGAGAAAAGTGAAGGAAACTGCATAATTACACCGACAAAAGCGAGGCTTGGTTCCTTTTCATTTAACCAAAACGACTCGCATATTGCTACGGAAATTTTAATTTCAATTAAAATTTCAATTAGAATTAACAGTATTGCCAGGTAGTGCGTAAGTTTTGGAAATTCATTATAGCGCTGAAACAAAATCTCTCTACTAAATGTTTTATAGCGCTGAAACATAAATTGAAAACTAAATGTTTGAAGCCCTAGCGATGCCCCTAATGGAATCTCTACTGGTTCAGTAATAACTAAACTCGAACTATGAATACGTGTTTCATTTTAAATTGAAAGACCTCGTTGAAGCACTGCGAATATGCATATCAGTAGTTGTTGTAGCATGTATTCAAATAACATGCAGTTTTAAACGATCTCCTAGCTAGCCCAAAATTTGAGAGTACTATGAAGCTATGAAGTACTATGAGCTTGTACTATGAAGTTATCGAAGCTAATTAAGATGTGTATGTGTGTGTACACAGCGTGGATTTTTTGGATGGGGCGATATAGAGAGGTACCTAAACCGGTGTGGATACAGGAAAATTGACTTAGGGGGACTATTCATATTTTTTAGAGATATTTTCATCCAACTTCTGAATGCCATTCATACATTAACATACATTGCCGTCCTTAAGATTTCTCTAAAGCGCATGAAATTTATGTGGTGAAAAATATCACATTGTGTAATCAAATAACTGATCTTTGAAAGTTTATCCCACATTTTACGATAATTTGTCAAGTTTTAAAATAACTCACTGGAGAAAAACACTTTAAAAAGCACGGCAATTTAGGCCTCACTGAAAATATAAGGTCTCCAAAATACTCCAAATGAATTAAAAATATGAAAACAACTACTTCAATATTATATCTTTCCATTAAACAATCGTAATTTTTATAGGATTTAATACAATAACAATAAATCCCAAATAACACATTTTTTAAGGCGTTTTGCGAAATAATTGCAAAAATGATAATATTTTGTCAAAAGAATTTCAACCTTATTACTCAAACATCCCTTTCAATATTATAATGCTCAAAATAGCTTCCACTAACTTCATTCGGAGGCTGGATGCCTTCTCGGATGGAGGTGAGGTTATGTTACTTTTTTCGCGATGACAGCTGGGCTCGACGTACGAGTTACGATTTTCGAAAACTTTAGTTTTGCGGGTTAAATGGTTCATTTGTCATTGAAATAAAGTCTATATTTGATTGAAGCTAAGCCAAAATGAATTTGCAGGAATTTTATTCATTGACAGACCTACCAATTGAGTAGAATAGGTTCATAGTGGTTTTATCTCTGGTAGCTAGATAGGTAGGTACTACTCAACATGTATACAGCACGGAAGGTATTCGTCGAGTTAAAAATGTTAAGTGTGTGCAGAAAATGATGATTGAGTATGTTTTTTATTTATTATGTTTTTATTTTTCCTTCTTCTTTTTATGATATTAAGGTCATACATAAGTAATTGTTTTAGGTAATATAATATTTGAATGCAGTATGTATAATTTTCTAACAGATAGTGTGTCCTTTAGGCGTGTAACTTTTCAGTCGAGAACCTATATGGTTTAAAAAACATAACTTTCAAAAGGGATCTCCGTGCTCTTTCTAGATTTATACATTTTGTTTTGATCGCTCCGCCCCAAATTGGTATACAGTAGGTTAAGATTGATTGTGCGAGAGCAACATATAGTTTATGTAAGAGATTTTGTGTCGCTATATGCCTTAAATTTTTAAATACCCAAGTGAGCTAGATAACACAAGCTCTACTTACTTTGGGGTTAGATGATGTTGTGTGGCTTGTTCAGCATTATTTATATTTAATAAAAAAAATTGAGAAAGCCCTCCAAAACCAAATCGAAATATCTTCAACGATTGACACTTTTGTACCTATTTAGTCCTGAATTGTTTTGACTAAATTAGTATATTTTTTTAATGTATAAAGTATTATCATAATGGCCGGTGATATTGTCGGCACTTTAACACGCATGGAGATGATATTATTATTTTAAGTGTTTCTGATTTCTATGAATAACTATCAAGGTATGTAATTTTTATTAGAATTGATAAGCTACAATAAGCGACATAGGTTTTATTAAGGTACTTTACGTTAGTTAAAATTACATTATTAACTTGCGATTGTGCTATCAACCAAAAAAAAACAGAAGTCTGCTTCTTCTACAATAGAGAAATTTTGCGTAAGTCTATGTAAAAATAAGCGCCTCTGCCGACCACATTTGGTAATATTGACATGCAATCTGACAGTCTTAGTTTTCCACGGCTAAGCCTATTTTTGATGCCAATCGATCCTGTTGCGTATCAAATACATACGGATCAAAAACTTCAACTGAGGTTGGAATGTTAAATAAGTTAGAAATCGCAAAAAAACTTTTCCTATACATTTTAAACGAGTCCAAGAGTAATTTAATTTGCATACGCAACAAATTTTTTCTTAAAAATCTCTGTATTTGTTAGGGTACGTCCCTTTACAGCCTCGTCCAAAAAATCCACCCAGTATATCAAAATTTGTACATGAAAATTTTTGATATGCATAGGCATTAAGGCACTTTACTTCATAAGACACACGTTTAAAATATTACATAAAAAACCATTATCTCAACATCTATGACAAATTTAGCTGTTAGCAGCGTAGACACCTTTATTCAAAGTACTGACAAAATCGACCTTTTATCGCATTCACTGCCCAGCGTCGGGGGTGTGACCCGCAGAGGTGCCCCCCCCCCGCGACACGGGGGAGTGGTTAGGCATTTGCGTCTTGGGCAATGATAGTGTTAAAGGCCAAGGTCATCGCTCAAATCGTTCGCTCGATCGATTATGCACCTTCTGGGCACCGTGTTTACGGCTTGTTTTAGAAACTTGACTTGAAGACTTTGTAAAGTTTTATAAAGAGAGATGCTTGTTTTTTAAATAAGGTCTCTAGATGAGTAAAAAATATCTTTGAGTGATATGATATTTTTTTCAGAATAAGTATTTTATTTCATAATAATATATTACTTAAATCCAAGATGGCTTGACGATTAAATTAATCGATAGATATCGATCGAATACTAGTTTCTTCATAAGTTGTGTAGTTTTCTTATATATAAGCAAAAACTTGATTTTTGTGTGAAATCCACCTATGCTTTTCACAAAATGGCACGCATTGCGCCCTCAAAAAACTTTTTCTCATTTGTTCCTACAAAAGTACCTTTCACTTAGCAAGATTGCAATGAATTTAATAATAAAATTTTCATCCAATATGAATTTTGAGCACAGGTATAAAATTATATAAGAGTAAACCATTTTGCTTTAAAATATATATTTATATCATCAATATTCAATATCTCCGGGCCTCCTTCTCAGGTTGACTTTATCCACAAAGAAAACTACAATCAATTATTAGAAGTAATATAGAACTTGTACATAAAATTTAAACAATTGAGCTAACTGCAGACTGTTGCAAACAATCAAAAGGTAGCTCAACTGATATGAGTACGTCAAACGTAAAAACAAAGTTTGCCAATATCTCTATATGGTGGTTTTTATAAGTAGCGGCTCAGGTTTCAGGGAAATGTGAGTTTAATAAATAATTCCAGGAATACGTAAAATGAGATTTTTATTAAGTACATTTCTATCTAAATAAACTTTAAAAGCAACGTGATTTGTTTGCTACTTTCCTTTTGAACCCTCTTGAAAAACGTAATGAAAGTTGTAGTATGAATTACATAATCTACTACCAGTATGATTAACAACCAACAAATAAGATTTCCGTATTCCGTTCCGTATCAGTTTTAAGGTTATTCTATTCCCATTGAAACCGATTTATGGCATAAAAACTATGTTTTATTCCAGTCCTAGAACTACCTGTATGCAAAATTTCTGCCAGATCCTTTCAAGAGTTTTGGTGTGAAGAGGTGACAAACATCCATCCATCCTGATACAAGTAAACAACCAAACTTTCGCATTTATAATAGTAGTGTTATAAAACGTAAAATTTGTTAGTTTTTGCAATTTTGTGTCTGCTAAACAGGGTTATGGATAATTCACTGACACTATGTATAACGATTTTTATTTTCATGTGTAAGGTTATTCTCCAGAACAACTAGTGGGTTCCATATTAAAAATACTTAAAATAAAATAAAAAAGCATTTTATTCCTTAACCAATATATGTAACATGAATCATATCTCAGTATAATATATTCATTTCAAATTTGTAACAAATCATAATGAATAAAAATTGCTTACATTAAATGTAGGTATTGTAATAATAAATTTAAAAAGCATGCATTGCTATTACTCGTAATTTGAATACACAATATTTATATTGATTTAATTTTTAATAGGCATTTCGGTGGTTAGGACCCCTTTCGGGTTTTTCCTCCTCCAGTTTATGTGTATCATGTTCGTATGTCGCAAAATCGTATAGGAATGTCGCATTTTGTCTTGAATGGCATTTTCATATTTTCTACCAGAACCAGACCGCTACGTGATAGATATGATGTTCTTCCGTCTCTCAATTATTTGGGAGCTAGAGGGTTGTGGCTAGCTCTCCCGCGGTGACAAGCCGTATTGGGATGCTTGTTTTTGTTTGTTGTGCTCTTATTTGGTTTTCGAATCTTGAAAGGGGCGGCGCTAATTGCTATGATTTGTTATTTTCTCTGGTATTTGTAAGGTATTGAGGAGTTATTATTTTATTTTCATTGTATTTTTGCTCTTGTTTATTGCTCTGCTACTGTAGTTGTTGCTTTTACTTGACCCATTTTCACTACGTGGAATCTTCTTAGTGTCGATTTCTTTGTTAAGCACTTTTCTAAGTAGAGAGCTTGGTCCTTGAACAATCAGTTTATTATACTTAATAAATTTCCTTTTTCAGTTTCGCTTTATTTCCTTTCTCAGTTTCTTTTTTCAGCTGCAATTGTAACTTAAAATACTTGGTTCGATTAAATATTGTGACATTCTATTAATGCGACATTCTATTAAATGAAATTATTTATTTTGGTAAAATTCAATAATTTGAAATTTTAAGCTTATTTATCTAATCTTAATTTTTATTTATTGACTGTGTTATTTTGAATGTTATTTAATTATGTGTGTGTGTGTGTACTATGGATTATTTAATTATCTGAAATAAATGAAATACAATACAATACAATATGATTACACCGGTAAATAGAAAGCCAGATTATCGTCAATCTAAGTACCATGTGAGCGAAGCCACGGCTAAAGGTTGCAATGAATAATTCCACAGATGTTCCAAAGCCTAACTCCCTAAGGGCGCGTTTCCACTACGTCGTGACGACAGAAAGTAGTGCAGTTTAAAAGGGCGTAATGCGAACCATTTTGTGAAAAGGATAAGCATAGGATTTCGCGTTCATAGAAGCGGGACAGAGCATACTTTTTTGGAATGGCGTAAGCGCAAAAAATTAGTTTTTGCTTATTTACAGGAAAACTACACAACTTAAGCAGAAACTGGTTCAAGGAAATTTCAAACATAAGTAATTTCAATATACCGCAGGGTTCCTGATTTCTGGCTCAATATGTGCGTGATAGTGCATTTTCATGATTCCTTTTATCCCAATTTTTTTCTCAATCGTATTTTTCACGTTCAAGGAACCAAAGAAAAACATTTGAATTTTATGTGATTCGAGTTTTTTACCACGCGGTTCACGTGAGTACTGAGATCTCGTTTGACAACCAAAGCCGTTACGTTCATGCCTTAAAGCATCGTGGCTTGTATATTTAAATAGAGTTCACCTATAGGAGACAACACGATTAACCTTCGTCCACGATTTATTTTCTGTTGTGACGATAGATTATCGTTATGATGAGAAAAGCTAGCACGACAGCCGTAAAACGAAAAAAAAAATGTCCCGTTTCACATGAATCGTTAATGTTATGTGCAAACGACAAGGCGACTGCCGTGAACCGTAAGATGTCGTAACGATCCAGTAGGGACAACTAGATACGATAGTTCAACGATAAAAAATCACAACGAAAAAATAAGGACAAACAGTCCTTATAATAAGAACAGCTAGAAACTGTAGTCGCTCAACAATAATTTACGGTTACGACACAGTGGGAACGCGCCCTAACTGCACTATCATAGTTCATTCTAAACTGCCACAAAATCGATACACCGACGATGGAACATTCCCGATTAATTTTTAACTCATAATGGCAGAATCGATACATGAAATTGACCAACTTAAACCGAGTAATAAATAAATAATGCTGGACAATCTACACAGCATCATCTAGCCCCAAGCTAAGCAGAGCTTGTGTTATGAGTACTTGATGACTGATATACATTATATAATTACATTACATAGAAAGATATTTTTTATTATACATAAAAACGACCAGAACACCCTGAACAAATATAATATGTAGATCTTACAAACATTTGTCCCAAGGCGGGAACCGACCCCGTAACCTCCTGGGCCGCAGGCGGACCTTCGCCCGCCGCGCCACATCGCGCATCGGTGCGTCATATCGCTTACACGTACAAAATAAATGAGAAAATTAAAATATTCCGTGAAAATAGCCATTCGAAAACTTTAATAGATTCGTACGAAATTATTCAACCGCTATCAAACTACGAAAAATAGTTCCTCTTTTTCCGGTAGAGGCGCTGCAAGGCGCCAAAAGTATGGAAAGAGACGAAAACTGTTTTGCCATCTCAAACAAATGCACAACTAAGGACTTTGAAATCGTGGCTGTCAACTTTCCGCGATCTTGATTGAGAGCACTTATTAATTGCTGCCGCGGTTCTGCAGCGCCTCGGGTATGTTCGCCGAGGCTCGTACCGACTCTTTTGATGCAATATGGCGCAAAAAGACAGCCTCACTGCTCAGCGGGACCCGCCGGAGCAGCAACAGTATCCTAAATGCGATATCTATCAAATTTGATGCAGGGAATACATCAGAGGACAAAATCCCTGTTTAATATTAAGTATTAAATCTCTAAGTCTACTAACAAAATAGACAAAGTTATCTGAATAAAGAAATTTTAATTTTTATGCGGAATCCTTTGTTTATTCTGCTATCCCGCACGGAAAAAAATTCAATAAATCAAAGATCTTTGAAAGCGGTCAAACCGTTCTTGAGTTATAAATGGTGTAACTAACACGACTTTGTTTTATTTATATAGATTACTAGCTGACCCGGCGAACTTCGTATCGCCTAACAGTAGATTCTTTAAATTTTTTTTTTAATTTTTTTTTTTTTTTAGAATTTTTCTCTCTGTAAGAACCATCCTCGTACTTCAAGGAAAATTTAAAAAAAGAATTAGCGAAATCGGTCCGACCGTTCTCGAGTTTTGCGCTTAGCAACACATTCAACGACTCATTTTTATATTATAGACTCCGTAAGAACCATCTTCGTACTTCAAGGAATATTTTAAAAAAAGAATTAGCGAAATCGGTCAAACCGTTCTCGAGTTTTGCGCTTAGCAACACATTCAGCGACTCATTTTTATATTATATAGATAGATTGAAGGAAAGTTCTGAAATTGACAAGAAATCTAAATTGAGTAACGGCAGCAGAGTATAATAATTATTAGGTTAGGTATTGGCGGTTTGTTTTACAACATTTCAGATGGAATTTGGCTGGAGTATATACATCGGTTGTTGTACTGGTTTGGTTACAGTGTGTAGTGTTTATTGCAACGGCTAAAGTATGACACGATTAAATAACCAGAACTCTTCATTCTGAGCCAACTGCCAAAGAACAATGGTTTTCTTATCACTTATTCAAGAAGCCTCTTACTGAAAACCAGACCACAAAGTGCACTGGAATAACACAAAAGGTACAAAATAATCTGAAGCAACTAGAAGGTACTTAAGTGACACTTAGTTTTTATAAAGTGTGTTTTTTTTTTTGTAAAGCTAGCTAAACCTGTTTAAGTTAGAATGAAATTGTAAAGTTGCATTTAATTAACTGACAGTACCTACAGGGTGTCAAGACTAGTACCTAAAATAGGGATGTCCAATCAGACCATGATTTTGAAAATATTTATCGAAAAAATACCGCGGAAAATATGTTGACCCAAATATGGCGCACATATGCAGGTCTCGACAGAGCCTACACATTTGCTCCTCTTGGAGTGGAGACCCTAGGTCTATGGGGTACCGAGGCTCAACGGATTTATAAAAAAATATCTAAGCGTCTGGTCGAAGCGACGCGTGACCCGAGAGCTGGTCAGTATCTGGCACAGCGCATCAGCATTGCCATACAGCGAAGCAATGCAGCCAGCGTCTTGGGGACGCTTCCGACTGGTATTGATATGGATCAGTTGAGCTACCTGTAGATTGCTTGCAACAGTCTGCAGTTAGCTCAATTGTTTCAATTGTAAATACTAGTTCAAATTTATTTATATTATTTTATTGTAATTTTCTTTGTGAATACGGGCTCCTGCCCTTTACAAAAAAAAAATTACAAAGCTTAACGTAAGTACCAACATTAAATAGAAATTATATAACACAGAATCTGGGGGGCGAGTCTATTTGACGTTAGTAACGAGTCGTGATCGTAACGTCTCCTTTTCAATCGACGACGAAAAACGGAGGAGGTTCTCAAGTCGACGCGTATATTTTTTTTCTATGTATAACTTTTTACAGAGTAGTCCGATTTTGATAGTTCTTTTTTTATTGGAAAGGGTATACCCCGAAGGCCAACCCTAAGGGTAGGAAAACAGGGGATGATTGATTGCTCACTTACTGATTGTAATGTTTGACCACGCATAACTTTTTACAGAGTAGTCCGATTTTGATAATTCTTTTTTTATTGGATAGGGTATACCTCTATGTGCCATCAAACTATTAGACTCAAATTTTAACTAGTCGTCGCCACTAGAAGAATTTGAAGTCGGTTAATCGTTTTTAAAACACGCCAAATTATTCCATATAATTTGATACAGCGCCTCTATCATGCTGACAGGGAACTACGTAAATCCCATACTAAAAGAAGACGTCACGGTCACGTTTCGTTACTTATGTCAAATAGACTCGCCCCCCCTGATGAATAGATATTTGTTTGACACGGTCTATCTTGTCTTATTCGAACGTTTCGTTGATATGAGCATTATATTATTCTATTGTGTTGCTTTCTTAAACTCGGGTCGAGGAAGGAAATTCAGTTTAGAACGGGTACCTATCAGAACCCCTAAGTAGGAAAACGACCGTTCAGTACAATTGACTAACATGCGAAAATGACCCTGTAGCAAAAAGTCTGGAAATGAAAATAGTCTGCTTGTCTCATACGATAAATACAGTCAGTCTATAATTACAAAAAATATTGTTTTTCAAGCTTTATTATAAAATAAAAACCCCCCCGGAAAAGTAGAAATAAATCTTTGTGTCTGTGACATTGTAGCTCCTATAATGATGAACCGATTTTTATTTAGTTTTCTAAAGTATACTACTACTTGCACCGTCAGCAAACAGCTTCCCAGAGTGTTGGGAAAGAGTCTTAAATTTCTAATTTTTTAGTACCTTTATTCCCATTATCTTGCAATTGAAACAGAGAAAAGAAAGTCTTGACTATCAAATCATACAACAAACATCTTGTGAGGTGACGTCTCGCCGTTTTGAAAGCTCCAATCGATCGGTCATGTGTTCTCGCGACGGTCATCCCGAGATGTTAACAAACTGCCTCGGTCGACTAAGAGCCGTTCCTTGTCCGCGCCGCGGTTTTCCGTCAGAGACTCATATTGAGATTGATGGTGGCCCCGCCGGCTGGACTGAATACTAAGCAGCCAAGAGTTCGTCCCCAATTAGCCCCCTATCCGGGTTGTGACACCCCGCATACAAAAAGGTCGTCATAATTTTTCAGTAAACTGTGATAAGTTTTGAGTTGGGAATGGATTTAGGGTTACCTTTTTCATACCGGTCATCATCATCGTTGACTACTACATCCACTAAGGTTGCTCGTTTGTCAACCACACATTTATTTATCTGTGATAATAACTTATGTGTTAGTTAAGTGATCTTAGATTAAGGAAGTAGGTAGAGCTACCCAAAAATCCTTGCTTGCGGAAAATGAGTAGCTAGTAGGTATTACCAGAAAATTAGAACTAGGTACCTTCTAAAAATGATCCAGTACCATATACTATACGGGTTTAATATCCTTACATAAAAGAAAGAAGCGGTTTTCATACAAAAAATACCAAGGTTGGAAAATGTCGATAAGGAGCCAAAACTTGCTCAAAAGGGGCTATTCACATAACTTAGGCGATAATGAACGAGCTTAAAAGTAACATATTTTCAGGGTGTGTTTTCTGTGGACAGGACAGCGAGAGCAGAAGTGAGTTTTGTAAATCATTTACGGAATATTACTATAAAAACTATCGTAGTTTGACGAATTCATTACGCATGTAAGCGGGTTAACTACGAACCTTATTTGTGTTGGAAGAACACCAACGTTTCATCCCTTAACGAGGGACATCTTCAGGGTGAGTGCGGTTCTAGACGCGCGCGTTCCGCATCTCTCCGAGCACTGCGCACGAGCGCGCGTTGAGCCCGCGACGTGAGCGCCGGGGGTGGGGGTGGTGGGGGGTGCGCCGCTTATAGATGCTGTAGGTCATGAGAGTCATTTCCTCGTAAAGATCCTACTGTGTCGGGTGTTGGTATTCCGTGGGTACATATGGAACTAACAGTATCTACACCCGGCTCCATACTGCTGTTCAAATTCTCATGAAGACACGGCTTCATAAGGTTCGTAGTTAACCCGCTTACATCCGTAATGCATTCTATGGAATATTTGCCTGCCGTACACGATGGTTCCTCTTCGTGCTGTTAGACGAAGTAAGAGGGTCCAAGCTAAACGCATCAGATTCTTCTCCTGCTGTCCAAATATCTCTCGTTGAAAGGTAAAATATTGCTTCGAGCTTTTAACTGAATTATTGGTTATAGGAAATATGGTAAACCGGCTTAAATCAAAAGCGATTTCAGTGTTAGTTTAAGGATGAATAAATATTGGAGCTTTTAAAATGCGCTTTTACATCAACAGACGTCTTTTGAACGGCTTACATGAAAATAAAATAAACTGATATATTGAGAGAAAAATAGATGACTTTTATAGATTTATTTTGCAGCTGGGATGAGTTATTATTTAGTGTTCGGTCATGTTCGGTGGCCAGTCACCAACAATTAGTTTAGAGCTTGGATAATTGATCACTCATTTTGCAATTAATTTTATCAATTAGTTCGAAAAATAATTGACGGATATACGAGTATGTTGAAAATAAATTAACAAAATCGAGTACTTATTATTTCTAAATAATATGGACTTGACTTCGTACTCTCACTACCAGACTACATTATGAGTTTTTATTATGAATCAATCTAAGCATGGTTTCGCCTGGATCGTAAGTGACGATGTGTTTGACTACGTACCACGAAGGATGGTTAAATGCAAGTAGCGTACCTCTATCGTTTAACAGGTAAGTCCGAGGTTTAAGGGAATCCTCAACTGACCCAGTTGGATCGACGAGGAATATTGGTATAATAGGATCTCCATTGTTATGGATTAAAGAGTTAATCGATTACCTGCAACCGCAGCTTGCTTTTTAAAAGAGTTAAAATAAGTTGAAAATAGTTTGATATGTGTATATTTGTGTATGTGAAATTTCGCTCGAATGATTACACAAGGTTTTTCGATTTAGAATACTCGAGTATTAAAATTTAAAAATATTATCAACGAGATTCAGAAAATTCGATGAAATGCTTTGGTATATATTTTGGTATTAGTTTTATGAAAGGCTTTTCGGAAAATCGTCTACCTGCCTATTTTACCATAGTTACTACCTACGCCAATTCGTACCTACCTCAGTTGATATTGATGTAGATGCGATTCATAATCATCATCACCATCATCAGATGCGTTTCTCAAGAAGGTTTAAGTAAGAAGTGATTCAGAGGACTTCAGGAACTGAGATAGGTTTTACAACCGATTTCAAAATAGGAAAGTCTCAAGGATGGACCATACCTATATCTTTTTTTGTTTTTGTTAATCGATATCTTTGACAATTTGTCACTCGGTTTTGATTGTTGCGCTTTCGTATATAGAACTCTAACTCCTACCCTTCCTCTCGAAGGTTCCATTAGTTCCGAAGTTACGAATACTACAGTTTAGTTCGAGAGGTTGGTTCTATTCATTAAGTGCTACTTTTATCAATCTTTTCACGAATGACTAGCGAAAAGTGTAATAAAATAAAAAAAAAAGCATAAATATTAGCATAACTCGGAAACCTTTTCATATAAAACAATGGCCAGAACTTTTGTACCTAGTTATTTTAATAAAACACGTGTGACCCAACTATTAAAGCCACTTACCTAAATTACAGAAGTATGAATATGAATTAACAGGTGCTCAAATGAGTTGATGTAGAAATTATAATATTAGTGAAGAAAATCTAAAAGGTTTTGGACTTCGTTAATTTTCAGTGATGTTTTTGATTTGTATATTTTGTAAGTTGATGTCTTCTAACCGCAATTTTTTCAGTTCGCGGCGCACTTACAGGTACCTCTCAGCTGTCAGGCCTTGCGCGCCGCAACATCCGTAGCGTGGCAGGGCTATCCGCGCGGAAATGGGATGGAACACGTTTCCAAATTTTTTTTTAAATAATGAGTTCCTACAAAGATATAAAACGTCAAGTGCGAGTCGGACTCGCGCACTTAGGGTTCCTTTTAATTGTAAGACCTTGTTTCTTGCCAAATATTATGATTCTAGGTCAACATAAAGTCACTCTGCATATTTTGGTTGAGGGAGAGAATCACAAATTATTATTTTTTGTTAATAAACTACAGATTTACGGTTTTCAGATTTTTCTCGTTAAATGTGCTATATGACCTTGCTGCTCACCAAATTTCATGATTCTAGGTCTACGGGAAGTACCCTATAGGTTTTGTGTGCATGTGATTCCCTTAGAAATTTCAAAATATTCGGACATAAACGGCTGTAACTTTTGATTGCAGTGACCTAGAAGTTTTATATATATCGAGCCTTATAGAGGTTACGGACTTGAGTATTTGACGTTAATTTCAACTAGATACGTCCATGCGTTCCTGAGAAAAGAGGTGTGACAGACGGAAAGACAGACAGACAGACGGACAATAAAGTGATCCTTTAAGGGTTCCTTCTTTCCTTTTCAGGTACGGAACCCTACAAATAATAAAAACGATGACGCACGCGTCAGAGATTAATTTTGAGTTAACGATTTTATTTTATATTTCTTCTAAATTAGTTAGTTTATTGACTTGGCTTCGGCTTGAGTGTGTAATGGCACCATGCAACCACTGACTTGGTTACAAGGACTGACTCTCCATACCTTAATTTCAACGAAACAAAAGACAGAAGAAAATCATTCAAATATTGGACGCTGACCACTCAACGGAGAATTTCAATCGTCCAAATTTCTCCACGGGAGAGGCAGGCATCCAACATTTGTCTCGGCGCCCCGTGTCGTAAGTACTCGATAGAAGGAATAAGGATTCTAAGTAGATGGGCTCAATTAAATCATGCGCAAAATAATGCTGAGTTTTTATATGTTCATTGACACGCAAGAAACATTTATAATTTTAGAAAATGGGAAATATAATTTGGCGTGTTTTAAAAAACTATAAAACGACTTCAAATTCTTCTAGTGGCGACATCTAGATAAGATTTGATACTGCTACACTTATTTTTTCTCCATATTTATCTTTGACCTATATTAGATGATGTGTAGGTATATTGTCCACAAATATTTATTAATTTATCATCATGATCATCAATCTACCTATATTAGTCCACTGCTGAACATAAGGAATCCTCTAATACCATCTTCCTGCAGTCTTTCGCAGATTGTCATCCCACCTGGCCGGATGGCGTCCTACACTACGTTTGCCTAATCGTGCTCGCGACTCAATAACACGTTTACCCCAGTAGTTGTTGGTTCTTAGCGAGATATGGCCGGCTCACTGCCACTTCAACTTGCTAATTCTTTGAGCTATGTCGATAGCTTTGGCTACTTTAGTGGGATTTATTTGTAATACGTATTATAAATACTCCTAGTAATCCACTTTAATACAATATGCTCACAAGGTCAGAAAACCTTCGTAGATCCCACTCACTCAGTCCAGAAGCAATCTTAGTAGAAACGAAAATGTTTGTTCAGGTTAGTAAATGCATTGCAACCAAAACCTAAGAATGCGCCTTAGAAACCACAAAGCAACCTCGACTGACGACATGGTACAGTCAAAAAGCGTTGAACACGTGAAGACTCCAAAACCTCGTGTTCAAACAAAGCAACAGAAACCTCTTAGCCACACCATTGTAAACCTGCAAGACAACAGAATCCGCTGAACGCTGAATAACTGAAATAAAAGTGACAACCACCTTTCATACTTCGTATGTTTTTTTATTGATAACTAGCTATTAAAAACTCTTAAATTTAAATATTTCAATTAGAGTTGAAGTTTTACTAACAAACAAAATTCCAATAAAGAATAGAAACAAATCAGAACTAGTATTTTCAATTGAAACTGTTGAGTTCACTGCAGACTGTTGCAAACAATCTAGAGGTAGCACAGCGGGCCCATACCAATACCGGTTGAAGAATTGTAAATATTGTAAGTACCTATTATAGATTTTATATAGATTTTAGTATTTCATAATAAACTGGAAAATTAGAAACAAAATGTAAAGAATTCAAAATTTCAGCGGCTTCTGTTGTCTTGCGGGTTTGGTGGTTTAAGGAATGGTGTGGTTTACAGGGATCGGTTATTTGGTGTGTACACGGGATTTAAGCTCAACGCTTTTTGGCGGTGACTGTACTTGCATACATGCAGCCAGTTTCTTATTTCGCGCACGTAGTACAATATTATGAGCATCCACCGCTCACATTATGCTAGCATAATACCGATGACACATCTTTAATTAAATAGGTATACATGTTTTCATACCTTCAGTAGCGGGAATATGTCTTGTAATAAGTTATGATTATTGAAACACAGATTGCTGATGTAGCTCAAAAAGCTGTGAAGTCTTAATGGAGCTGGGCTGGTCATGTCTGCCGCATACCTAAAGACCTGTCAAGATAAGCTAGTAGAGCCCTAACAGCTTAAGACGCCGTGGCAGACCGAGGAAGCGATGGCATGACCAACTGGACACCATGACAAAGCTGGGTCCAAGTGGCTCACTAAAAGATGCGTGGAGGAACCAGACGGGATGCTCTTTCTCATCTGTGTGATACATCAGGCTAATTGTAAGTGATAAAATATATCTAGAAGATAAAAAAGCTAGGGACTTGTTCTGCTCTTACTCGAAAAATAACAATATAACAATAGGCTACAGGTTCGTTGCTTCTTAAATTTGTCTATATACCGAAGCGACGGAAATCAAAAATAAATCACTTTATTTCCGTGTCTCATTTTATAATTTGAACTTTTCTAAGTGTACATTAATTGGATTTATGGAAATAAAAAGTTTTTGATTTGATTTGACTAAAGGTAACCGTAAAGTTGGTGACTAAGGTTCTAACAGCCAAAGAAAGTTCTGCTACAATCTTACTGATTATATCATTCAGTCGTGAAAATGTAACAAACAAAAGGAGTGTGCAACACTTGCAGTTCAAATAAAAATGGAAATAATAAGGTATTCTGAGGCTCATATAGCTTACTCAGCCAACAAATTATGCTTGAGTAGCGTTTTTGCCATAAAAAATCGTTACGATGATGACGAACCAAAAGTTTTTGCGACGATATCGATTTATGGTGATGTTTTTCAGTGCGAAATAATTATGCTGATCGTGTTTTCTTTCTTTGGGTGATATTTGTCCTAAATAAGGTGGCCACACTTCCTTATACTTATAGTGCAATTAGGATCACATTGTTTTGGGTGGGCAGTGAATGCGTTAATTTGAGATGCACGAACCTTCATAGGCCTTAATTCAATGATTCCATTAACTCTTGGATTAATATCAAAAAACCATTACAAATATTTACCCACCTAAACATTTTTCCATAAAGACCCTATAAGCAGTAGATTCCTAGTTTTAGTTCTATCCAGAGTTCAAGGTTATATTATTTTATACTAGCTGACCCGCCGAATTTAGTACCGCTCTCACCTTTTAACCTTTCCTGAACTTCCACAAATATTTCAAGACTAAAATTAGCGAAATCAATACGGCCATTTTTGAGTTTTAGCGAGACAAACGAACAGCAATTCATTTTTATTAGAGGTTTTACCGTATTAAACATTTCAATATAACTCGTAGTCTAACTGCCCATACCCATTGAATTACACGTGGTAAATTTTTAATTGTCATTTTGTAGGTGCATAAAAGTTACTATAGTTAAGATCTGAACTCCAAAACATACCGTGACCAAACATCAAGCTATTCCTAAACAGTTTCTTTAAGCATATGTAGCGTAGTACTGCAATATACTACACAAAATGATATTGGTGTATCCCTTGACAATGAAAGGACATTCTATGAAAAAGCTCTGCACTGAGAACAAAACTAGCCCGCTACCAAATAACATTTGATATTGCAGCTCTGACGTTTTGTGTAGAATGCATTGTAAATTGTTACGAGTAGATGCCCTGAATATTTATTGTTTCATGTAACAAAGTACTTGTTCTTAATCAAAACCGATTGTTGATATTGAGTCACATATTTTGCCACTTTAGATCATGATCACGCTATTAGTACCTACTTATAATATAAATTGGGCGACCAGAATTAATGGGCATGATATACAAGTGTTTATAAATTCGTTCAATGGAAAGAGTACGTAAACTTGTGTTATGATTATGTCAATTTTATGAAGAGAAGATTATGGTGTGTGCCAGAAACGAAATGCGAGATCAACTGGATGGGCTTACAAGTAAAGGGCAATGTATACGCTTCTACAACAAAACTCCTAGTGAGTTGCAAAAATTATCAATAAATAAATTCAAACAAATTGTCAGAACCTTGCTGTGCAAAAACGCTTACTATAAAATATCAGATTATCTAGAGGATAAAAACGCTTGGGACGGGTTTTGCTCCAACTCGAAAACTAACGACTAACAGGCTAAAGGTTTCTTCGTCGCTGCTTTAGTCTACATGCCGAACCGACAGAAATCAAAATATCACTTTATTTGTTTAGTTTTATAATTTGAACTCTTAAATAAATAAATAAATAAAATAAAATAGAATTATATTGAATTATTTTGATTATACTATGTAAATCTTAATATTAGTACCTTATAATATAATCATGTAAAATATTTATAGTTATAGTTATTATTATTTATAGTTTATTTATTTATAGTTTAGCTATTGATAAGTTAATAACATTGTACAAAGTATGGCATAGCGTAGAGTCATCGTCAATATATAACTGTTATATTTATAAAAAGTAAATCCTTTATTGGCCTTATGTTTAGTTTGTAAGTCTGTATTTTTTAGCTTTTAAGGGCTGTGGATTTTGTAAAATAAATAAATAAATAAATAAATAAATAAATAAATAAATAAATAAATAAATAAATAAATAAATGATTTTGATTTTTTGTCACACTATACGGACTAAGATTTGGGAGGTCACGTCATTAAGTAACTTTTGTTCAGCTCAGAAATACTTTTTTGCTGTACTTAAGCAAAACTTTGTGTTATCCAACAATGTAACATTTGTTATATTTGTGAAACCACCGATACTTGACATATTATAGGCAAGCGCAGCTCTGAGAGAAATGATCGGGTTGTAAGCGTATCAAGAAAAACCGTCGGTGCGTAGACCAGACGGTCGCCCGAGGTCTTTCAAAGAGAAGATGGCATTAATATACTTTATTAAGGTGCTAATCCGACCCAAAGCAGTGCCACCACCTATTTCATTATATAATTATGAAGGTATTTTGCAAAATCGATTTTGGTTGTGATACCTATCGCTTATTCTCAATGCCTTTGTAAAAGATTTATTTCGTAAACTTGTAGGCAGAGATGCGAAGTTACTCTTTTTGGCCACGATGCTGAGCAAAACGAGCAACTTCGCATCTCTGCCTACACTATACGAAACAATTTTTTTTTACAAAGGTATCAAAATAAGCTTATACATCCACTGCTGAAAAGCGTCCTACAAAAAGGGCGTTTTTTCATAAATAGTGATTGGTAATTGCAGTAAGGGTGTTAAAACTACACAGAAGGAAGCTTCCGCCCTTCTCTGATAGGTTCACTTAGTCGGCTCTTACAGCATCCACTGGCTGAGTTAGAGGGGGTCAATTCTTAAGCCACGATCGCCAGGGCCAGTCTTGTGTGATTGAGATAAATGTATTTATTGTGATCTAATGTTTTCTTTTTCAGGATAAGTTAAGTTATATGCGAGACGTGGGCGGCATCACCCATTTTTCTTATGTTTCTTGCTTAAGAGGGCGCAATAGCAAGGCCTCTATACAGCTAAATTATCAGCTGTATTATAGCCTTGCTATTCACTCGTTTTGCAATTGTATTGAAATGACTTATGTTTTGATTCGTAGGTTATTAGAAATTCTTTGATTCCTTGAACCAGTTAGTTAGTAAGTTGTGTAGTTTTCTTGTAAATAAGGAAAAACTTGATTTTTGCTCTTACGCCGTTCCAAAAACGTATGCTCTTTTCCGCTTCTATGAACGCAAATCTATATATATAAAAGAAAGTCGTGTTAGTTACACTATTTATAACTCAAGAACGGCTGAACCGATTTGGCTGAAAATTGGTGGGGAGGCAGCTTAGAACCAGGAGACGGACATAGGCTATGTTTTATCCCGGAATTACCACGGGAACGGGAACTACGCAAGCGAAGCCGCGGGCAGCAGCTAGTTTGTTATAAAACCATACGAACACACATTGCAACACTTGATAACGTGAAATTTACAGTTTTAAATTATATTATAACAGAAACATTGCACTTTCATGATTTTATTTTATCGTATTTTATTTATCTTTTGTCTTTTAACGTTCAAGGAACTAAAGAAAAAATATTATAATATATTATTATTTTACTTTATGTAATTCAAGTTTTTTACTACAGGGATCCCGTGAGTACTGAGATTTAGGCCTAGTTTGATGACCAAACTCGTTAGGTTCGTCCCTTGATCGCTGTTGCTTATACATTGGCACGAAGCTATTACTCATCCACCTTGAGAGTTAACAGCCAATCATTTCAGATTGTCAGACGTTATTTGAATCGACATTCAAATGATAATTTATTCATTTAAATTTTTGGCTTTATTTTTTA
Organism: Eupithecia subumbrata; assembly: GCA_949316285.1. NCBI lineage: Eukaryota > Metazoa > Arthropoda > Insecta > Lepidoptera > Geometridae > Eupithecia > Eupithecia subumbrata. The sequence goes on along the minus strand of OX438642.1, from coordinate 4,948,658 downwards.
TTTAAATCTTATATTTTTAAGGGACTTTTAGCCAAACACTGATTACATCAGCCCCGTTAGTACCTTCAATTAGTTACTAATCTTATAAAATATCATAAACCATTTTATACCGAATCCTGGCCGCCGAGCAAAGCGGGGTGGCTAAGATGCTTTGAAAAATGCCAATATTTAATTTTAATTCAAAGTGAGTTTCCAAATGCGATCTTAAAGACTGGCTCCGTACACACTCAGTCTTTAGCGGCTGTTTACCACAATTCTGTATATGGTCGAAAACCATCGACGTTAATAGATCACTCGCTTTCACATTAGTAGAACAAATATTATGTAAGTATTTATTTTTGAATGTCCTAACAATGACATGAGTTCTGATCTCCTTTATTAAAAAATAGGTTCTGTACAATGCACACGGCATCATCTAGCAGCTATAGATATTTTTTTGACACAATAAAGCTTGTGCTATGGGTAATAAAAAATAGAAATGATGCAAAAAGCGACTAACTATTAAACTTAGTACTATATGAATTTACCTTCCGAATTTGGGTGACACGTTATCGTGTCTAGATTTGTAATGAAGGCTGTAAAATTATTTTAGCATAACTCAATGTCAACAAAAATGTGTCACGTTGCTGCGCCGGCGGCGGTGGCGCGTCGTCGCCGAGCGATGACGTCATCAGAAGATGATATTCAACAGAGTTGAAGCCTAATAATTATTAGGGTCAGAACAACTCAAACATTTACAAAACAATAGTTATTAGAATTGAAGTAAATACCTATTCTACCAATATTATTGAGAAATGTGAATTTTATTTTGTTACCTAATATTTCAAAAACTACTGAACAGATCAAGATTAAATTTGGCGTACATTTAGAACATAGTCTAACTTAGATAATAGGCTACTTATTATACCAAAAATACGCGTGCAAAGCCACGGGCAGAAGCCAGTATTATATAATTTTGAATATGTGAATTGTTCAACATCATTTAGTTATTATTTATTTATTTATAAATTAAAGCACCACCTCACAGGACGCTGGAATGAAGCTGCTCTACGCTCCGATGCGCCTTGCGTCCGTCAACCTCAGATATTACAGATTTAAAACCTCGGCAGGCCTCGTGTACTGTACATCTGTAAATTCGTTGGAAACATAGCCTTGAAACTCAATATATCAATGCTGCTTGCCTGCAGAAAAAGGCATGGTGCTCCCTGGTAGAGTGGTACTCTAATGATTTGTTTTTAACCCCCGACGCAAAAAGTACTACTACCATCTTGTATAAGTATCTTGAAGTTGAGCTGCCTGTAGATTGTTTGCAACAGTCAGTTTCATTCTTTCTATTTCTATTATTTATTCTAATTTTCTTTGTCAATAAAGTAAGTATATTTTACTGTTTGAGCAGTAGGTACTAACTCTTATTTGACTTATATCTTTTTCTCCTTCCCTTGGTTGCCTGGGAGAATCAGCAATAAAGCTGCCTATTATACTGTTTATGTTTTAAATTTAGAGACATAAGTTTTAAGTGCCATAACGTATTCATTATTTAATTTATGATACAAAAATCATACTAATCAAGGTTGAAGCAGTCTTAATCGTGATAATGTTCATGCTTGCGAATATTTTCTTTTAGGAGTTGAATACAAGTCCATAAAGCGATCATATCGGGTCCAACGGAATCAAGAACCTCTTGCTAGTGCACTCACATAACTTTATTCCCAAAACACCGCTTTGTATAGGGAGCCTCCGCTCTATCACAATACATTTCTGCTACAGTTCCCTTAGCACAAATACCAGGAAGACTATACGCAGACATGTGTAAGTACAGTTCGATAACAGCGTTGAAACTGGTTTTGGCGGAATATTGAAGTTTTGTACTTGTTGCATTCGCAACTGGATCGTCCCGTAGGGATATTTCAACAAAGAACATAATCTGATTCACATTTACGAATAAATTGAATCTTTACCGTATACTTTTGAATTTTTTGCTGGACCGACGACGACAGCATATTGTGGAGGCTGTAAAGGCTCAACTGACTTATCATCATCATAGATAATTGGATGGATGATTTGATGATGACCGGTTCAAGAATTTGTGAAAAATATGTAATAGATCTTTATATTCGGTGGAAAATAGGACAGAATTAATGTTCCTCAAAACGATAGACTTAAATATCCTATTGATAATGTCCTTCTAGCCTAATCTTCGACCACGGGGCGGCCAGTTTCAACGGAGACTAGCCAGTTTCGCATGGCATAATATAGTGCCCAAGTGTATGCGCAAACACAGGCGCACTCTCATAACCCGATAGGACGACAGACCGACCAAGAGAGATCAGGCCCAGGACTAACCGTTTAACGAGAAATATCCTATTATTTTCTATGCAGTATTATTGTGTTTGAAAAACTCAAATTCTAAAATAAACGTTACCTATTTAATCTGACTCGTTCCGTCTCCTCAAGTAGGTGACTTAGTAATTTGTTAAGAGTTATTACGTTCCACCAAGTACTAGGTCCCATTTTAAATTAGTAGTATTTATGCTATAGCTCGTTAAAACTACCAACAAATTTCTCCATCAATCTCAATAAATCATAGTCGAGAGTTGACCTAAACACATAGCAGAGTACTGATGTCACTGACACGTAAATAGACATCTCTGACTAAACTGATCATAAAAAAACTTTACTTAAATCATTATAGATGTTAACCTGTAGTCACCCAAGGTCTTTTGCTCTGGTACCAGAGTCATAAAAATGTGATTAACCATCTAATAGTCATGACGGAGTTGGACCTCCGAACGACATAATATTAATGTCGAATTAGATAATTCTTGTCTGCGGTTCTGCTCCTGCGGTACCTAGGTACATAACCCGTTTTTTATGCATCTATCCTTTGTCCTTTATGATACCCACAATTCATCCAACTGTTTTGCATGGTCGTGCTAAGGTTACTTACAGATGCAGAAATAGTAAATTTCACATTTACAATACTTGTTACTTTCCCATCTCAACCTCAACAGCCTAATTTGGTCCTCTGCTGGACGCAGGCCTTGATAAGTGCCGTATTGATTTTTATCTAATTGGGGGTAATGCCGATAATCCCCACGCTGGGTATGTTGGATGGGGATCGCAGTTCGTTGGTAGAATAGTTCTGCAGGAGGCGCTGCTGCCCGCCCAACAACGATGGATATCCCTCAGTCGCCTCTTACGACACCCGCGGGAAGAGTTGGAGTGGTGCAAATTCTAAGCCGGCACCACACGAGCGGGTAACTAGTAACTACACTACATACACGGAAATTATTCTATACTAAAATATCGGGTGGTATATATTTATAGTAGGAATTTATTTATATTTTTATGGTGGTTTTAGCTCTCCCCATACAATCCCAATTAAGAAACCACACTGTACTCAATAGATACAAAATATCACACGGAGACGTCAAATAATTTGTTTATTTCCTTTAGTAGGTAGGTAATAATTAATTTTAAAAATTATTTCATTCGTTTTGATGGTTACCTAAACACTACGTCAATTTCCTCAAGGTCTTTTCAATTCTCGTATTACGTAAATGCAGCAAAAACTGTACATTGTATTCGTTTCTTCGATACTTTAATAACTTTAAAGATATTAAAGTTACCAAGAATCTACCGAAGAAACCTATGAAGTATTAATACAAACTTCATTGGTTTCTTCTTCGATTCTTATGTTTGCAATGTTTACTTGGCAGGTAATTTCCGTGATGTGTAAGATTTACAATAGCAAAGTAATAATGTATTTAATATTAATAAAGAAAAGTACAATCAAAGAATTGGACCTAGTATTTACAATTGAAACAATTGAAAATAATAGAGGTAGCTCAAAATGTCAGACCGATGTCAGTACGATTATATTGCTCTTAAAGTTTAGTTGTAAATAAACATTTTTTAGGTCATTTTTGTAACTATTTCAGATAAGACTGTCTGTTTAAAAATTATCATCTATATAATGTAAATCCGTTATTGGTCGTAAGAAAAACATATAAGTATTTTAAGTTTATGTAAAATAAGGACTGTGGATTTTGTTAAAATAAATAAATAAATAAATAAATAAGTGTTAGTGCACAGTGCGACGTCCTAAATTTAAGATTTTCGATTTATGGTGTCTAACCTTTGAAATGTCTATGCCTGTTATCTCACTGTCAATTGTATTTATAGCTATTGCAATTTCAGAAACATTTCTAAGAAACTTTTAAAGAGGTTGAGTACCTATGGGTAACTATGCTATAATCATGGTTCTATTCAAACCAGTAACAATAATAGCCTTCGGATATAGCCGACCCGCTTGCAATATAGGATTAATCGTCCTAGGTTTAATATTGCAACCCGTATGTACCCGCACCTGGTTACCTATAGCAGGGTTTTCTTCCAACAAAGCATTTTATATGCTTTCAGCCACTTTTTGAATCTAAAAACTCTTCGTTCTATCATGGTGCTCCATAATTATAGTATCAAGCCTATTCATATTATATAGAAGTAAGAAAGTAAAACTGTTTTTACTTATAACGAGCCATGCGCACTATTCCTAAAACTATATGTATATCATCTAACTACATTTAATATACCGGGTGTTTGGTGGAACGATGTAGGGATTGAAGGAGCTGATCAAGGGTACCCATGTGATCATATTAAACCACAAATGCTTTAGTGAAGAGTTATTATTTTTAAATTTTACCAAAAGTTTTGTTTATTTTATGTATGATTTCCTGCTCAATGATTGGTTATAGCTTATTGTGATAAAATATTGTGTTGTTGTGACTAATAAGAAGCCACATTAAAAGTGATTAATGCACTATCTGGTATTTTAATATATTCTAAACGAAAAAAATCCCGTACTAAAAAAAAACTTTTACAACAACGTGAAAACCGTGACACTTTTCATAATAGCTTATGTGGCAATGTTCACATTGTTCACCATTCATTTAATCATCCTTGTTCAGTTCCTTAAATCTCTACATCGTTCCACCAAACATCCTGTATAAATTTCAATCATTTATTAAAATTAAGATCTTTGGGATAATGTAGGCAAATTACAAGTGCTTACTTGAAATAATAGTAATTAGTCTGAATAAGTACTAACATAGAATGATGAAACATGATGGAATTGAATTCATTGTTTTGTATTCACATAATAAAAGCTCCACGCAACCACCCTCGGAAAAAATCTTTTCTAGATATATATTTACGATCCTCACTCCTTATGTAGGATTTGCTACGAATAGCAAATGCACCGAACTCACTGAGCATATATAATATGCTCATATTATGACATTATGTTGAAATGAAAGCAATGAGGAAAGGCGTGCTTCGCGAGAAATGCTGATAACGGCGATAAGGCCTGACCTACATTCCCTTTTCAAAGTTACCTAACCTGGAAGAGCGGATGGATACTATACCTAAACTCAGAGAAATTCTTTGCATCCTACATTAGCCATCTTTCCACAGGATATTAGGTAGGTAGGAAAGAGAAGAACAGACGAGTTACGAGACGCTGAGCTTGCATGAATAAAGGGGGACCTAAGAAGAAAGGAGGGTCTGAAAAAAGATTTATAACAATGACAAAAAACATATCTTTATAATGTTATATCACATGTGGTTAATTAAGACTGCTTAAGTTGAATCAAGATAGTTCAAGTTAATGGACAAGAGTAAACATACTGAATATCAAAAAGAATCAATACTTGTCCTTCAGACGGGTTTGACTCTAGTCATTCAACATAGGGCTTAACAACCGGATGCTCGAAATGACGCGTCTACCGACTTTACTCATCACTATCTACCCAATGCAGTGCGTTTGTTTGAACAAAGATAACGTTGATGGAGACACCCCATAAATCTGCAGTTTTCGCACGGTGAGCGCAAGTTTTACTTTAAACTACTGGAACAAAAGTTTTAGTGTCAATGACTATTGAGCCAAATCGGTTATCAATATTTCAGTACCTATTGTGCAAGGCGACATTCTCGGGTCAGGGAATGATAAACTGGACAGATAACTGGAATCGATTAAAAATCACAAAATGTTAACACAGTTCGTGAATTTATCGCGGTCGACGCCACAGAAATAGATGAGAATAAAAGTGTCGACGATAACTTGCTGGATAACCTCTTGTTGGATGTGATCATTGTGTCAGCTGTCAGGGAACCTATTGGCCAACGATAACCAACGTGTTCTGGATAGAGAACACTAGCTGTTGTCGACGACATGGATTGAATAGTAACCAACCTTCTATTCCTATTTTTAAAAGTATTGAAGTTTCAAGTGTTTTATTGCTTTCATGTTATATAAATCATTGGTCTTAAGAATAGTTTACAGAAATCAATCTGAGCCTGGGCCACAGCAAATTGAAATATACATTCCATATGATTTTGTTAAAATTACACATTCGTGCACAAGCTCATCAAGTCCTAACTTATCTCATTTCGATTCCAACTCAAACAGAAAGAGCGGTATACGTAGATTGAACACTAGGCACCACCACTGTGTTTACATAATAGTGAAATTGAGGTTTACCTCACATCCATGGTTTGGGAATACGCAGAGTAGGTACGCAGAGTAGTACTACTGTTAATAATTTTCAATTGAAAATCATAGCTAGGCATTCAAATTGAACAAATTTTATGGTTTTAATGTTTCGATCCTGTTGATTAAAACATCATGCACATGAGCAATTCCTGTAGGAGCTTTCAAATTAATATGCAATGTGTTCCACCTATTTAGTTCCAGTACTTAAATGTTTTTGAATGTGAGAATGCATTTATATTTACAATGATTTCAATTCTGCTTTCTACTTAAATAACACAAATTACAACCTACATGTGATGTGATAAAAAGTGATGTGCATTGAATCTTTAAACTCAGTTTCTAACAACTGTACTTTAAAGCTTCAGTTAAATTCAAGTCCCTATTGCTTTAAAATCCTATCCCATCTTACTTCATACTTATACAGGGTTATTGGTAATTCACTGACACTGAGTAAACTGCAGATTCTGCCCATCATCAAGAACACGTTCGTGAAGACGCCAGATCTTAATTCCTAAATTTTGATGACCATATCATCTTTATCTCTTTAAGACAGAAAAAAAATTGTTTCCTAAAAGTTTGTGCCGTTGTGAGGTTTGGGCGAAGGCAAAGCTCACAACTGAACGAATCGCACTGAAATTTTACACGTAAGAAGTCTTAGACCTGGAACAACAATAAGGCATTTTATCCTGCAAAAATGTGTGTGAACTGCGAAGCCGCACCCAGTAGCTTATGCTAAATAAAAATGTATTATTGAATAAGAAAATTAAATTTTTATCAGCGGCAATAAGTTGTGCATTTATTACATTTGATTACTGATGTTCAGAGTACAGGGAAGTAACCTATTTTAAGTTGTTTTTATAACGTGTTGTTGACGCAAATCCTTGTTGCGAAGTACGTTAAGTACTCCCGATTTGGAGCAAAGGTTAAAGTTTAGCAGTAGGTAGATTCATCAGAGCATGACATAAGAGTTCCAGGAAGCTATTGATGAGGATGGCCCTATCGTGAAGCTATCTACTTAAGTATTTTAGGTATACCATAGGCTAGGTATGCTAGAGGCAAAGCTTGTATGAATTGTTAAAATTATATCTCGATACTTTAGGCTGTCTTGTATTCGGTACCACGCACGTGGAGAAATACGCATTAAATTCTTGTGCTTTCTATTGCCTAGGTAACCTTCGTGAAGGCACGAGATTTGAACAAAATCTATTTTAAGGATTTTCTTAGGTCTACCTACACGCACTGTTATTTTATGTCTTTTTCAGATTGGTGTTTTTCTTTCGTAGTTGTTACCTGTTAAACCTATCTTTTTTTGGTAGGTCCTAAACACTCTTGTAAAGGAACAATAGATTTTACTACGCTACGGTCATCGCTAGTTATGTAGGTACCACGGACATATTGATGACATCTACATTAGTAGGGATAAAACCTATAATATCTTCATTGATGTCCGTTGTACCTTTTGACGGACCGTTGTTAACATGTATTATCATTGTACCTAAACCGTGTAAGGAATATTGTTAGTCGCAAGCATATCAATATCAAAGCTAGAATAGGCGATCAAAGCTAGAATAGGCTAGTTAGCTTTGTGTTAAGACCAGCTTGCTCATTAGAGATAATATATTAATCTGATTGGACGTGGTCCGTCAAATATGTTTGTTCCTTATTTTTAATACAGTTCCTAATCAAAATTATATTAGTAAAGTAATCTTATAATTTCAAATCGATCTAAAGCGAAGAAAGAAATGAAGCCTCCTAAATCCTAAATCCTATTTGATTTAATTTTTTTACTTTCCGAAGCTTTCTGTAAGCGACTCCGGGTCGTTCTCGGTGCAAAAGGATCATAATTTTTGTTAAGAAAAAACATATTGCCTTTAAATTTTTCTCTCACGTAAATTACCTGAAAATCCACGATCAATAGAGAGCCAGAAGCAATCACAGTTTTAGCTCGAAATAATAGAAATACTCTCAAAACAGTAACTGACTCGACGTTTTGAAGCTTGCAAATTGAATAATTCCCAATGAGGTATTTCTTTGTTTTGCATATACATAATTAGATGTTTTGTGTTAGGAGACCCTTTATTTTCACCCCCGAACACAAAATATTCTTGGCATCCAAAATCATTCATTCATTCATAACTTGTACCTATTGTTTATTGCAACAAAAACTGTACTTTAATGTCCTAATGAAAAACATCAAACTATTCTTAGTATTTATAAGTATTATATTCTATAATAAGAAAATAATAAGAAGGGAAACAAATCTTCCCGCAACTTCAGGATTTACAATACAGCTGCCATCACGTTTCGCTAAAACTACGACAACTTTACAACAGATAGCAACAGCAGTAGATATCATTTATTTTTAAAACGATGTATTGTAGGTATTCCTTTTATGTACCTATTGCTTCGGAAGCGATAGGTTCCTACTCAATAGAGTATAGCGTTAAGTACCTCGTTAGTACGCCCATCTTACTAAACCCATCTTATGCATCAACTCCGTAGTAAATTAGTAATTATGACGAATTCAATAGGATAGGTGGATGCCTGATTCAATTGGATTACTAGCTGTGGGACTAACGTCATTTGCGAGTGTCTCGAAACATCGATACCAAGCTGTTAATTGAAATTATTTTAAGATGACATTAGCGTGCGGAGAGATGAAAAGCGTTGTCTTACCAATTTTTATAAATTATGAGAAAAAACTGACTAACATATCAAAAAATCTCTGGAACTACTTATACGAGCTACTAGCCTGAAATTTTACATTTAAGTTCCTTTTGGACGTTAGCACCCAATACGAACGGATTTTTGGAAATTCTAATTCTAAAGGAGTCAAAATCGGGATCAAACTTTTATTATTAATTTGTCACGAAATCGTCGGAACTACAATTTCTAAAGGTAAAGCAAGTCAACGGTTTTTTGAAATTTCTGAAACTACAAGACTTGCGAAGCTGAAATTTTACATAGGGAGTCCTATTAGGACATAGGCAACCATAATGAACGGATTCTTGAAATTTTCTTTTTAAAGGAGTGGAAATGCGGTTCAAACTGGATTTCCTTCATTATAAGTTTGTGCTAGTTTGTATTTTTTGGTGTCTTCTGGGCTTTTAGCCGATATCAAAAAGGAGGAGTTTCTATGTTTGGTCATAAGTATATTTTTTAAAGTATGTTCTTCGATTTCTCCGTCAATTTAGGGACCAATTTTGAAAATTCTTTATTTTATTTAGAAAATAGTCCCGGGAAGTTCCATGTTAATTTTATTCCCGAGGGATTAGTATTTGTCCCGGAAGACTTACAAAAAAAAGTACTTTCCGTTGACCTAGAATCATAAAATTTTGTAAGAAGCAAGGAAGCAGCAAGGGAAAAATCCAGAAAAGTGTAGATTATTCACAAAAAAATATGTTTCTCGCCATGGACCAAAACCCACAGGGTGCCGTTGACCTAGAATCATGATAATTTTGCAAGAAACAAAGTCTTACGGAACCCGTAGTGCGCGAGTCCGTCTCGCACTTGACGTTTTCTTCGATTTTACTTTTATCTATCTGTTTTCTTTTATAATTTAGATCTCTGATATTGTTTCAGTAGGCAAATTATAAATACTAGTTCTAATTTATTTATATTATTTGGTTGTAGTTTTCTTTGTCAAGAATTTTTTTTTAGTCTAAACTTATTTTTAAATAATTTTGCATGCCTTGAGGCAGAATGTATTGGAGTTAATACCTACATTATTATTAAGACCTATTGTACTGACATCCCTGCTAATAAATTATAATGATTTATGATTTTTTTTATTACGGCACCAGGGCACAGGATCAAACAAGATAGAATTGAAAGACAGATCCTAAAAAAAATAGTAAAGAGAACACAAAACGTTCGAATCAACGAGGTGTTTATGTGTAGATGCCGAGTTAAAATTTAGTCAGTCAAATCCGCACCCATATTTTATCATGCTATCTGGCTTCCTGGCTACTTAGATACGGCTCGGGTGCGTTCAGTTAGATTTTAATAGATCATGCTTTAAATGTTGTTTGACTTTATACAATCTGTTTGATATCCCACATTTGCAGTGGCATAGCGGATTTTTATTAGGATGTTTATTTTATGTTTTGGAGCTTGCAATCAAATATACTTAAGTTCCATATTTGCAGTGGCATTGCGGATTATTATTAGCATGTTTATTGTATGTTTTGGAGCTTGTAATACAATTTATGTTGTGTTTGGTTGGAAACTATTCTGTAGTCAAGTATTAAGAAAATGCGATTTTGATAGACCATGTGTCTATTTGACTCAAGTTTAGTTATAGTAAATAATAAATACCTTTTGCTGGACTATACACAAAGCATCTAGCCCCAAGCTAAGCAGAGCTTGTGTTACTAGGTTACTGATACACTTAAAAACAATACATTACATACCTACATTGATATTTCGAACCGATTTCAAAATTTCACAACAGGAGTTTTTATGTGAGGCTGCATGTATTTTTTTCTATTTGTTCGCTCGTCGATTTTTCCATCAAATACGGACCGATTATGATTTTTTTTTCGTTTTGGTACCCTTAGAGAATGATCCCGAATTGATAAAAATAATATTTCCGAGGGTATTAGCAGTATTTATCCTGTCAAGCTTAATAAACAACATAATACTTTTGAAAAATCACGATTAGCTACAATAATTGCGAGTGGACGTCTCGCGGAATGTACTATGGCTAAAAGTAGTCAATACATATTTCTAATTCGATTACCTAGTCCTTAAAGGACTCTTGGATCCGTTAGAAATTTCAAAGAAGTGCAAATAAGTTAGACGATATTTCTAATAAGTCTTTTTATATGAATAAAAGTTGTCGGCTTTAATTCCCTGGACGGAAGTGTTAATAAAAGGTTAATTTAATTTTACTGCGAAGATTATTTTCAAAACTTTTCTTGAATCCTTACTCCTCAGTTTATCGGTACTTCTGGATATTTTAAAACGAATGCAACAACAACAAAGATTATTTCTTTATTTCTATGTTTAAATGGATATCGAAGTCGCTTTTTAAGCATTTCTTTTGAACGAGTAAAGTGCATGTTGTTATGAAAATGCGATTTGTTGTAAATATTATATTATTATATAGAAGTAAACCGCACTCTATCTAAAGTACCTATTTCTAATGATCACGGACGTGATATGATAAGGTACCATCATCATCTTCATCTACAGTCAATGCTAGTGCTCTGTTGGACATAGGCCCCTCTGCTCCCCTGGTAAGCGCCCAGTGCCACTAATGGTATACCAACGATAAAAAATCCTTGGATACAATAGTTTCCTATTTTAGCACAACCACGTACAGAGAAATCCTAGTCTGGTTATAATCTACGATGACGCAGAGATAATGAGCTCTACGAGTGGTGTGTAGGTTCATTGTCCGATTTACATTCGTTTCACAATACCTACAAATTTTTGTTACTTTGACTTTTTGACCCATGTCAAGGGGTAAAAAAAAAAAAATCGCAACTCTTTCCCAATAATCCATATTATTGGGAAAGAGTTGCGATTTTGCGATCTTTATCAATGTTCCATCTGCCATGGATACTTTGCTATGTGTTTTTAGTTTTATTTTATTTATTAATGTCTATATATAAAGGGCCGGGAATAATAACGCAGTTGCTGGACACTTTAAACAGTTTTATATATCCTTTCCTTCGTTGTCCTTTTACCCGTTTTCCAAAGCAGCCTATGTTCATCACATCAATAATAATGTGGGCTTCTAATGGTAAAAGAATTTTTCAAATCGGTCCGGTAGTTTCGGAGCTTATTCAATACAAACAATCAAATCTTTCCTCCTTATAGTATTAGTATAGACAAATGATCTTTAAAGTGGCGAAGACATATTTGACAAAAACACAACCACAGAACAAAAACTAGTTACTATTGTATACGCTCACGTTTCCTTACCTAACAATATTTATTTGATGAAAACCAGAAGCTTATAATTTTTCAGGCTTACAAATCGATAAAAAATTGATAATAAATAAAAAAAAGAAAGCTTATCAAAGGTTTTGACCATATTGTTCGTATTACAAGAATTGTTCAACATTATTTATAATTGATTTATTTGCGAGGAAAGGGTCTACTTTTTTGCCTAGCTGTGGGTCTAGTTTGAAACTTTGTTTTGTTCTTAGTTATCCTACTTCCTATCCCAGGTTGTCTGGCAGAGATCGCTCTTGAGCGATAAGACCGCCAATTGTCACTTAGGTTATAATTATTTCTTTTTAATTGTTTCTTAGTTTTAAGTGTGCAATAAAAGTATTTTCTATCTATCTATCTATCCTACTATCCTACTTATATTATAAAGCCGAAAGTTTTTAGAAATGTGAAATTTTTGATAAGTTCTAGGATCTCTAAAGACCTAGAAAAAATTTGGCATACTTTTAGAACGTAGCCAAACTTAAACAATAGGCTAATTATTTTAGGGTTTTGCCCTAAATTTAGAATTACAAATGGTTTGATGATTACACTTGACGTCCAACGAGAAAATATAACATAGATAGAAAGTCCGTCTATTCAATGTTGTCTATTTTTGTCAAAATAGTAATTGTAAATTTGTGATGTTGTCCTATCAAAAATATCAAAGACTAGCTATCGAGGTCCATCAGACAACAAGTTGACTAGCTATCGAGGTCAATAGATAAATGCATTATTGCCAATAGGTTAGGCACCCTACCTACCACGCTGACGAAATTGCGGGTAACAGCTAGTACATTATACAGGGTGGTTTTTTGAGAAGGACGGTGATGGCCAAGTCCTAAACCACGCGAGTTAGAGTTAAGTCGTGAAAGGAGTCATGCCCTTGATTTATAAGAAAACACAACTGCACAACTGCATATTAAGTTTTCATCACCGCCCTTCTCAAAAACTACCCTGTATAGTACCAGCAACAACACGACAACAACGTTATCGACACAGCCCAAAGAATTGGCAAGCTGATGTGGCTGGAGCCGGCCATATCTCGCGAAGATCCGACTACGGCTGGGGGTAACCGTGTTCTTGAGTGGAGACCGCGACTTGGCAAAAGTAGTTTTGGACGCCCTCCGACCTGGTGGGAGGACGACCTGCGGAAGACTGCAGGCAGATGTCGGATGCGGCAAACTGAAGACAGGGTGCTATGGCGCTCATTAGTGGAGGCCTATTTCCTCCGACTCAAATAGGTAATAATTTAATAATTATGATGATGATGATTCTTCATCATGCGCAATGTTGACGCGATGTTGTAGAAACAACATCGCGTCAACATTGCGCCAAAGCGTCAAAGGCACTCTCGTAGTTTCCCAGATCCAATTTAGAGGCTGAATGTCCATTTAATGTGGGATTGATTTGGGTTTAGGCACGGAGTTTGGCAAACAGGATTGGGTCAACATAGGTAAAGGTCTACACGTAGCCTTTTGACATAGTAATGTCATCGGAAGATCCATTTGGCTTTATGTAGTTGGTAGTTTCACGGAGCCTCAGGCATAGCTTTGATATCCATCCCTAAATACGTGTAAAAGGAAGTGAAGATGCATTTACACGCGTTCGATATAGTCCGTTCCGAAGTGAATATTGCCGTGCATGGTTTACCATTCCACTTTGCTATTTACCGCACGGTAAAACGTGCGGCGTCGTCGCGCTCATGGTAAATTACTGTCAAAGCGTCACAGTAGAAAAATCGTTCCGCCGTCGGCACAAAAAAATTTAATGATCATTTAATTTATTTTGTTTCTATATTTTGATTTTACAACGTTTAGAAAGCTTGTACCCAGCAGTGGGTGAAATTGGGCAGCCGTTTATTTTTGGTCCTGAAGTTAATAGTACGAATGTAGTGTTCTTATTATGGTTGAAAGATAAATATTTTGGCACTTAATAATCACTGGTCAACAATTTATGTAAATTGACAGGAAAAGAATATACTCCTAATAAAAAATCTTTTGAAAATTCTTTTTCGACCTACTTCAACACAATAAGCCGCTGGCCCACTGCGGTGCATTTTAGCAGGGTGGGTTGGTTTGTTTGACAACGTGGGTCTACGTTTCCACTATAGCACACACTTAGCACTTTGTACAACTATAGCGCAGCACAGTTTTGAATCATGCAAAAGTGAGTGAAACTAAGCTATGCGTTTATAGCGTGGACAGCGTTGAGCTGCGTGGGTGTCATATTCGAGCAAGCCACGCGTGTAGCAATGACGTCATCGATCTCGTATTCGTGCCTAGCGTGTTCGTCGGTTGCAGTGGACATTATCACGTACATTGTTGCCTCTCCGCGCCCAGCAATGGGGCCGTGGCGTTAGCTAAACGATTTGCATAGGCGCGTGGTAAATGTAAATCAGGGTTGCAGAATGCCGGACCAATCTGCTAATCTCTGTTTGTATGGACACACCCTTACAATTTTCGAGTCGAGGTCAGTATCTAGGTACATGTTTACGATATTTTGAAGATGGTTACCTATTATCACAATTCATCATTCTCAGAATTCTAAAAATCACCACTGCCGAAATGCAAGTGGTATTTTTTGTATAAATTATTTTATTTAATATGAATAAACACGAATGATATTAATGGTGACTTATCACCATTAATATCATTCGTGTTTATTCATATTAAATAAAATAATTTATTAACAAAGAAAATTACAATCAAATAATAGAAATATGTATATTAGGATCCCAAGACGCTCGCTGGCAGCATTGACCCGCTGTAATTAAATAAATAATTTTGGTACATAATCAAACTATAACAACAAAAAAAAAATTACAATTGAGTACATAATACATAAACATTTAGGTAATAAATAATAAATAAATAATTATATATTTTAATACTTTATTAAAAAAGAAAATTACGGTATAGTCTCAGTAGTCCGGTAACAATTAAGTGCACCGGACTTCTGAGTCGCTCGACGACTCAGTAGTCCGGTTGCCTATTTGAACCGAACTTTTGAGCCTTATTTTGCAACTGTAATATCGGTGTTGATGATACTTTGCCGGCTTATTGTACTTATTTACAACCCTAGGTCCGTGGGGTACCGAGGTTCCTCGGGTTTTTAAAATATTATCTGAGTCTGGTCGAAGCGACGCGTGACCCGAGAGCTGGTCAGTATCTGGCACAGCGCATCAGCATTGCCATACAGCGGGGAAATGCATTCAGCGTCTTGGGGACGCTTCCGACTGGTATGGATCAGTTGAGCTACCTGTAGATTGTTTGCAACAGCCTGCAGTTAACTCAATTGTTTCATTTGTAAATACTAGTTCTTATTTATTTCTATTATTTGATACAATCAAAGAATAGAAACAAATTAGAATTAGTATAACATTATTACAGAATTATCGCGCAGCGCGCGCTCTGCCAGGCCCACCCAGCCGAGAGCGTAGTGTTTTCGTTCACTGCCAAGTCCTCTTTTACTTCTATCGCCATTAACAGTTTGCCTGAGATAAATAACATCTGAAATAATACTAACTATTGTACATAAGCGGTCCTGAGTAGTCTCCAGTCATCGACTCTGCGACCGGTACATCGTCATCGCTCCATCGAGTGGGAGGTCTTCCCACACTCTCCGTTTCGCATTGCATCGCGGTAGACACTCGAGAACCTTACTCCCTAATTCGTTAAGGAGTTCACTCCTTAGAACCTTTACGTTCTCGAGTGTCAACCGTTGCAACGGTTATCGGTTCTCCGAGCGGTATGGCCACTTCAGGCTAATTCTAGGTCAGTATGATGATGGTGGTAAATTCGAAAGTGTTACCTTAAATTGGCCTAATTTTAAGGTAAAATTGAAGTTCAAAGACCTCACGGGATGATGATTGATCTCATTAGAACTTTAACGGGAACCATCGTCATTAGAAACACAAACAATCGGAATTGAAGTTTAGCGCATGACTTTCGAAAACTACGGGTTGATCAAGTTTTAAGGTAATATAGAATTCTTGAATTCTATGTTGTTCTGGTCAAGTCGCCTTTTCTTTTACCTATTAAAAAATAAATCATTGTTCTTAAGATAGGCATACATTTACTTGCTTATGTTGGTATATGGTAATTAGACCTATTCTCAGCAGTTTGTGTAACCAGCTGGTGGGACAGTAAAGATTATTTACGTCAAAATTGAGAACAAAAAGATTTAAAAAAAACTAGGTGAAAACAACAGTTACATAGACTTTGATATTAAAAGTGGCTTTGCACGCCTACCAGCCGTTTGCAATGAAAAAAGCAGCCAATGAAACACAATATAACAACAAAATTTATGTACTGTACATAAACCCCGAAAACATCACTTGATTAAGTACGTGGTCCAGCTCTCTGGCTTTAAATTAATATTTGATAATAATTACGCACGAAATACATACGTCAAGGCCGTATCAGACTACGCTCAGTGAAGGGTTCCGTGGCTATTTGATAATGCTGCCATTTGTGCTTTAATCTTTGAATAGAAGAATATATTTTACCGAGAGTCCGCTAAAATGAGATAATTACTTACTCAACTTTACATCATTGGTCGTTGAGAAATCAAGAAGGGCAATGTTTTTCAGGAAAATGGCCTAAGTAACTCTTATTCAATAATTATCTTCTTAACAGCCAGATCCCACCGTTGGGAAAAGGCCTCCCATCCCTCCTTTCTGGAACAGGGGGACTACTTTTAGTATAATTATCTCAGATGAACCATAAGATCGCTTGTTCCATAACCTACAATGTTCGTAACTTTAGAACATGCTTTTAGTCAACCGAGACTATATTAGAGCAAATTGAATTCCTTCAGCCAACTTTCAAAGTGGGTTTTCTGCACTACCGTAAGTTGATAACGTTTGCTAATATGCGTCAAGCTAGGCCGATAAGTCAATTATTGGATATTCTATTAAAAAACTAGTTAAAGCTGTAAAGAGCTAAACTTAGCCGTTATTGTAATGGACAACGGCGAATCTTCTCTCAAAAAATAATATAAGTTAATAAGTTAACCTGTTCACTGCCCAGCCTCCTCCTCGCAAGGACGAGTTATACCTAATAATGGGCGACGACGCATTGCCAAACGGCCGTAATTTCACTTCATTAATCGTTTCTCCATAACAATAGTATCGTTCGGAATGACACATTTTGGCTTTTTACCTTTGATGAAAGAAAGTACAGACGGAGAGTCAAAAGTAGTTAATGGTTTTAATCGGGTATTTATCGCGTACCTTTTGTTATTATTTCCCCTACGTTTCTACCGCGTTACAGCGATCGTGGTCACGGGGCGACTAGATGTACTCGGAGTTACAGCCGAGAATTGACGGCAGTATCCACAGTTCTTTCTACGGTGTCGCTGTTTGGGTAGCGTCTTAAACCATTTACTATGTTAACAAATCGCGAAAGTTTAAAAAGTTATACGTCAAAAGTGTCAAGGCTGAAACCTATCTATCAATTTCTCCGTGCAAATACCACAGCACGCATTATCCAGAGTTGCCTTCACCCATGGACGATTCTTCGACGATACCATTTTAAAACGATTGGTTGGCAGAATTTTGTCCCGGCCCGTTTTCCACTGATGAAAAATCAATTAGAGGAAAAAGTACAACACATATCTATAACCAGAGTTAAAATAGTAACTTAAAATTTTTATTCTTTATAAGAAGTACTTTTTTAAAGAATTTTATTATTAACAAGGACAGAAGCCTTTATTCACAAAGAAAATTACAATCAAATAATAGAAATAAATAAAAACTTGTTTTCAATATCAGTCAGTATCTGGCACAGCTCATCAACATTGCCATACAGCGGGGCAATGCAGCGGCGTCTTGGAGACACTTCCGACTTATGTTGATAGGATCAGTTGAGCTACCTGTAGATTGTTTGCAACAGTCTGCAGTTAGCTTGATTGTTTTAATTGTAAATACTAGTTCTAATTTATTTCTATTATTAACTAATTATTTACATTGATACGGTTTATTTTTCATAAATTATCCTAAGATAGCCTCGTCAAACTGCCGGCTTAGAATTTACACCACCCTAACTATTCCCGCGGGAGTCGTAAGAGGCGACTAAGGGATATCCACCTGGGCCGGGCAGCAGCGCCTCCCGCAGAACAATTCTACCACTGAACTGCGATCTCCAACTGGCAGGCTTAGCGTGGGAATTATGGGCATTACCCCCCCATGAGAAAGACCAAACCAATAAGGCGCTTATCAGAGAGATGCCTGCGTCCAGCGGTGGACCAATTATAGGTTGGTGAGGTGAGGTTGTCTCGATGAACATGGTTGTGGGTATGGTAGAGATTACTCTTCTGCGATAAATCCGCTAACTGTAGCTTATTTTATATCAAAAAAATTTGTCTAATGTTTTTGTTAATTGTATTTTCTTGAGTCTGTGAAGAGTGTAAACTCATTTTACGAGTTCTGCATCTAAAGTCACAGACGACGAGTAAAATCTAGATCTCCGGTAAGCAAATCCACTTCACTTAGCCAGTGGGTACAAAACAAGGAAAACGTAAAAGCTCAAGTCGCTGCATGGCTTTGCTGCCTGCTCAGACGAGATGGTCTCACTTTACTTTATTGCAATTATATTTTGACTTCAGAGCACTTTTAGCTAGATATGTAATCACACTCAAGCCATTCTTGCAGACATCTAGTACCTACCCATAACATAAGCGATAATAAAAAAATCTCTGCTTAGCTTGGGGCTAGGTGATCCCAAGCTAAGCAGAGATTTATTTATTTTTACCTCGCTAAGAGGAAAAAAAAATGGTGCTGTGAGGATTGTCCAGCATTATTTATTTTTATTTATTTATGTATGTAAGCAACCCACAACGGAAAAATCCCAAATTCTCTTTTAACTTACGCTGCCACTAGATCGGCGCCTATCGGAGCGAACGGAGCGTAAGGATTTGTTGCTTTGTATTTATTTCTATGGGATAGCGTGCCCTTGCATATCTGCCAATACCGAAATCTGAGACTGGTATTTCTACCGATGACGTCATCGGCAAACTAGAACGCTTGAAAAATACCCATGTATGTTGCTGATGCAAAATCCGAATTCAGTATACGCACCCTATCGAAACACCCTATCTGTGAGAAGGTCTGCGACACAGTTTTACTAAATATAGAGCGGGCATTATCAAATTTCAATAGTTACTACAACCACATATAACAGTGATACGACCATTTAACTCGTTACTAAATAAATAAATTAAAAATATTGTAAATAACGCTGCGTGCGCTCCGATTCCGACGTTTGAAAAATAATTGTCAGTAATCAAAAATCTTTGATAAATTAAGTAATTAAGATAATTTAATAATTAATTAATTATTATTTTATTAATTATACTCATAAATTAAGTTGTAGTACCAAGAGGTAAGAAGAGATAAGATGATGGATGACGAAGAGTTGTTAAGAAACAATTAAAACAAAACGTCAAGTGCGAGTCGGACTCGCGCACTAAGGGATCCGTAAGACCTTGTGTCTTGCCAGGGAACCTTGTGTCTTACGGGAAGTGGGTGCCCTGTATGTTTTGATCCATGGCGAGAATCAAAATATTTTTTTTTTATGAATAAACTACTATTTTACGGTTTTAGGATGTTGCCCTTTCATCATCATCATCATCATCAGCCTAAATTAGTCCACTGCTGGACATAGGCCTCCCCTAATGAGCGCCATAGCGCCCTGTCTTCAGCTTGCCGCATCCAGCATCTATCTGCAGTCTTTCGCAGATCGTCATCCCACCTGGCCGGAGGGCGTCTTGCCAAATTTCATAATTCTAGATCTACGGGAAGTACCCTATAGGTTTTGGTCCATGGCGAGAGTTAAAAGAATTTGTTTTAGTGAATTAATTACAATTATGGTTTTCGGAGTTTTCCCTTTACTTGTGCTATAAGACCTTCCTGCTCACCAAATTTCATGATTCTAGGTCTACGGGAAGTTCCCTATTAGCTGAAAGAATTTCAATCATAGAGGTAACTACGAGTAATAATGCAAATTGTAGTGACATTTGGCAGTTGCATAGGTAAAAACGCCCTATTTATGCCATTTCAACCTATCACTGCACGATGCACAATGTCACCGGTCACCACACCTCAATGACGGCCTAACACGGCTGAAATTCTATTCTCCCGTTCTAGTTTAATTAACCTGTCGACATGACACCAACCAGTTTAGGTCACATGTCAACCTTTTTAGCTGGGTCATTTTGAATCTGTAGACTTTTAAGGTTGTCGCACATCTGAACACTGCCGAACAGCACAAAAAATATGTATGTGCAATCAAATATGAGCTTAGATTCGTAAAGCGTTGAAATTAACTCCGCCCACTCATCCCTTAGTTACCGCTCAATAACCTTTCGCGATGGAAACCCGGCTTGAATGTATTAAAAGATGACGAGCTGAAGCATATAAATATTTACTACAAAATATCAGATTATCTAGAGGATAAAAAAGCAGCTCGAAAAATAACAACTAACGGGCTACAGGTTTCTTAGTCGCTTCGTTATTATAATCTACATACCGAAGCGACAGAAATCAAAGATATCACTTTTCGTGTCAGTGTTTGGTTTTTTTATAATTTGACCTTTTCTAAGTGTATATTTACTGTATTTATAAATAAATAATAATAATAATGATACTGATTTTATTTGAATGTTTATTATTTAGCCGTACGGTAGCGCGGCTGGATGTATGACCTAAGTCCTTTAGCTTGTACCACTAACGTGACATACACGAAGCACTTCCTGAATTCATGCATTCTGAGCTTAATTTTCCTTAATTGACTGAGCGAACGAAGTGTGCAAAGACAGCAAAATTTGCGTTTCTGTCAGTATGTCTGTACTCCTCTACAGGTCGTGTTTTACAACCGATCGGTATGAAATTTGGTGTACAGATTCTACGATTTTAAAAAAAAATTTGATGTCGGGGTTTTTTGATTAACCCGGCGTCATGGGGGTGGAAAATGATTACACGGACGTGGGGGTGGATCATCATTACCCGATACTTTGACCTACGATATTTCTACATTTTCAAAAGAAATTATGAATTATTTTAAGATTACAGCTTTATTGTTTTATGGTTTAGTAATCTAAACTAAAATTTGTATTACTAGAGTATTTTAATCTACCTCTAAACCTCAAAAAAAAAAAAAGTAAAAAATTAACGAAATTGTTATTCCGTAGCGTAATCTAACTTTTCTTACCATTAATGAACGGTCTTTATTTTTTTTTTTGGTATTTTTATAAACTTAACTAAGACATCTTTGGAATAACCTTACTAAAATTACTAATCAGAATCATCGTTGTAAAAGCAATCACCGCAGAAAGGTACAACATGTTCAGGGCTAATATATTTGTTGCAACCATGATATGTCTGAGTTGTTTTGCGGTATTTATTCGAAGAACTTTCTGAATCCGATAGTGGTTGCTCCTGCTGTAGAAGTGAACGGCTTCTGCCAGAATGAGCAGACAGTATTTGACATTGAACAGCAGACAGTGGGACATTATCCTCATCACTTTCTGAAATATCCTGCGTTTGATTTCGAACAGCAGATAATGGGTCATTGTAGTCATCATCTCCTGAGATGTCATGCTCTGTGTCGCTGAGATGACTTCGCACACTGTCACAATCCTTTTCATCAGCGGACTTCGGATCAGATGACATGACATCCCAGTCCGATTCTTCATGAATTGAAATGATGTGCCGTTGTTCTCTTTCCTCTTGATCCATTTTTTATAATAATCACCGACCAAAAAGTAAATCATCATCATCATCAACCTAAATTAGTCCACTGCTGGACTTAGGCCTCAACTAATGAGCGCTATAGCGCCCTGTCTTCAGATTAAAAGTAAATAAATCATCAAAAAAAGCACAGTTTTAACCTAAACCACAAAAATAACACCAAAAACATTGACAAAACGTAAAAACCATGCATTGAAAGAATAGCGCAAAATTGTTACACCGTGTTGGTTGGGTCAAATTTACCCCTTTTCAACTTTGGACGCACTTAGCTCCAAGCACGGTCGCCGTCCAACTGAGACTTTTTAAACAATGCTTAGCGCAACTCATTGACTCCAGCTACTGATAAGTGCGGCAGCGTCGCTTGCATAGTTACCAATCTTTAAGCCAACAAAAAAGTCCCGGGTCATTTTAACCCAGCCCCCATGACACCGGGTTAAAGATCTGATTTCGATGATTATATTTTTAATTGAAAGGTAGTGACCATTATTTCATTTCATAGCATGGATTTATTTAGGTACTCTATTTCTCTCAAACAGTTATTTCCAAAACAATAGTTACATTGTGAAAGAT
The DNA here is from genome assembly GCA_949316285.1 of Eupithecia subumbrata. Taxonomy (NCBI): domain Eukaryota; kingdom Metazoa; phylum Arthropoda; class Insecta; order Lepidoptera; family Geometridae; genus Eupithecia; species Eupithecia subumbrata. The sequence goes on along the minus strand of OX438642.1, from coordinate 4,925,847 downwards.
TTATTCTTAAAATAGGTGCTCGTTTAGTAGGTAATTATAAGACTCGAGTGTATTGCAACAAAACAAAAATATCAAATTGATATTAGAATATTAACATCCGAATGGTCTGTTACGTGACGATGGTAAAAGGCCCGACGGTATGACACTAGTCCCATGGGAGTTGGGGAGGCCCATTGTGTAGGACGCTACATGCGTCGACACACTTGCGCCTTCCATCTTCCGAGGACATCCGTGAGGGCAGGCGCGGCGGCAGATTTGGCCGGAGATCTCAAGAGGCGCAAATATGCAGGTCTCGACAGAGCTTACATATTTGCTCCTCTTGGAGTCGAGACCCTAGGTCCGTGGGGTACCGAGCATCAGCATTGCCATACAGCGGGGCAATGCAGCCAGCGTCTTGGGGACGCTGCCGGCTGGTCTGGTATGGATCAGTTAAGCTACCTGTAGATTGTTTGCAACAGTCTGCAGTTAGCTCAATTGTTTCAATTGTAAATACTAATTATATTATAATTTTCTTTGTGAATAAAGGCTTCTGAATATTAACAATTGAATATTCTTGAGGAGGTGGCTATGAGTTGTCATGTGGCAAACGATTATGTTATTTTATTGAGTTTTTTTTTGCCATGTTACAAAGAATTATTCTCTTACGAGAGTGATAGCGAGTAAATTAATTTCGGAAGGTATTTTTCTACAAAGAATACAATATCAAAGAAGACACCCACGGCCTTAAGATTTGTATACAAGAAACCAAAATACATACATCTAATTGTAATCGATGCGAAGATTATTAAAAATTCACTGCTCTAACATTAATTATTTACGAAATGTATGATTTTATCTCTATTTTAGCGTCGACAAGAGCTTGTCTAGGCTGGCTATACTAAGGTACCTGCGGGTAATAAGGCCTAGCTAAGGGATAATTTAACCAAAAGACTTTTACCATAAACACAAACAATATAAACCTTTAAAAAACGGTACTAGGCCTTTGTTTACAACAGTCTGCAGTTAGCTCAATTGTTACAGTTAGAAATAAATAAGAACTAGTATTTACAATTGAATTGTAAATACTAGTTCTTATTTATTTCTATTATTTTATTGTAATTTTCTTTGAGAATAAAGGGTTCTGCCATATTTTTGAAATTTTTTGGATATAGTAAAAAATTGACTTAATCTCTTATGTACTATGCAGAGCGATCCATCTAAATTCTAAAATAAAGTTTGGTATTCCTATTTTTAGATAGGTTTTCATCAAATAGCGATGTCCCTAGCCGGTAACTTTAGAACTTTTTTATTATTATATGAATTATTTTTGGTTACTGAAGATCAATAAAATTTACAATATTCTAAGGTTTTTGTTATTATAGTGCGTAACCCCACACTCAGGATAATTTCTAAGAAATCAAATAGTATCGAAAAAATGTTCGACTTCGACGGGACTTGCGCCCGCATCCTTCCGTAAGTACCGAAATGCGGATGCGGGTTCAAGTCCCGTTAGTGTCGAAATTTTTTGCGTAATTATTTGATTTCTTGGAAATAACAGTATTGCTGCTGCACCTACGTGATTATTTATCTCAAATCCTAAATAAATATTCAGTATAAATAAATATATAAATAAATAATGCTGGACAATTCACACAGCATTATCTAGCCCCAAGCTAAGCAGAGCTTGTGTTATGGGTACTAGATAACTGATATACTTAATACAATATACTACATAGATAGATATTTTTAGTATACATAGAAAACACCCAGACCAACGGTACAAATTTTTTGCAGATCGTACACAAATTTGTTCCGAGGCGGGAATCGAACCCGCAACCTCCTGCGTCGCAGGCGGACCTTCGCCCGCTGCGCCACGGAGGTCAATAGCTTAACTATTGTGTATGTATGCCGAGCCCGTTGGCCTTATTACCCTGCTACACATTTAATTCTCAATTTTATCTGTGTTTATGGTAAAAGTTAGCATTTTTTGTTTGTGTTTTATAGAAAATGCCCGTAAATGTTGGTTACCATTTACACTTGAAGTAAGTTTTCATATTATCACAGATATTCTTTAGCTAGGCCTTAGTGACCGCGGGCAGTATTGGGCAAAATTTAATCTAACTACTGATTACTAACTACGACTACATAAAGTAATTAGTAATCATAACTACAAACTACATAAAAAATCGAAAAATGTTGTTAAAATTTTGATTACCAACTACAAATTGTAGTTGCAATAACGATTACTTGATTCCTTTTCTAACTACAGATTTAAAATGATGTTGCGTCATTAAAAAGCAAACAAACGTTAAGATACAATACTCCATTACCTTCTTCGGCTCCAGTGGAATGACTGTTTTCATACGCAACTACGAAAAACCATCCCAAATCCCACAGGCTATCGGATAAATGTTCGAAAAACGTGTAGATTTGAAAAAAATGTGTCAAGAACGTGTTTGCTCAACTAATCTATATGCATTAAATGAGCTGCCTCTAGATTGTTCGATCAACTCATCTATATGGATTAGTTGAGCTGCCTCTAGATTGTTTGCTAACTCATCCATTAATGGTTTAGTTGAGCTTCCTCTAGATTGTTTGCTCAACTTATCTATATGGATTAGATGAGCTCCCTCTAGATTGTTTGCTAACTCATCCATAAATAGTTTAGTAGAGCTGCCTCTAGATTGTTTGCTAACTCAATCATTAATAGTTTAGTTGAGCTGCTGCTAGATTGTTTGCAAACTAATCCATAAATGGTTTAGTTAAGCTGCCTCTAGATTGTTTGCTTACTCATCCATAAATGTTTTAATTGGGCTGCCTTTATATTGTTTGCTCACCTAATCTATATGGATAAGTTGAGCTGCCTCTAGATTGTTTGCTGAACTAATCTATATGGATTAGTTGAGCTGCCTCTAGATTGTTTGCTCAACTAATCTATATGGATTTAATGAGCTGCCCCGAGATTGTTTGAACAACTCATCTATATGTATTAGTTGAGCTGCCTCTAGATTGTTTGATAACTCATCCATAAATGGTTTAGTTGAGATGCCTCTAGATTGTTTGCTAACTCATCCACAAATGGTTTAGTTGAGATGCCTCTAGATTGTTTGCTAACGCATCCATAAATAGTTTAGTTGAGCTGCCCCTAGATTGTTGGCTAGCTCATCCATAAAAAGTTAAGTTGAGCTGCCTCTAGATTGTTTGCTAACTCATCCATAAATAGTTTAGTTGAGCTGCCCCTAGATTGTTTGCTAACTCATCCATAAATAGTTTAGTTAAGCTGCCTCTAGATTGTTTGCTAACTCATCCATAAATAGTTTAGTTGAGCTGCCTCTAGATTGTTTGCTAACTCATCCATAAATAGTTTAGTTGAGCTGCCTCTAGATTGTTTGCTAACTCATCCATAAATAGTTTAGTTAAGCTGCCTCTAGATTGTTTGCTAACTCATCCATAAATAGTTTAGTTGAGCTGCCTCTAGATTGTTTGCTAACTCATCCATAAATAGTTTAGTTGAGCTGCCCCTAGATTGTTGGCTAGCTCATCCATAAAAAGTTAAGTTGAGCTGCCTCTAGATTGTTTGCTAACTCATCCATAAATAGTTTAGTTGAGCTGCCTCTAGATTGTTTGCTAACTCATCCATAAATAGTTTAGTTGAGCTGCCTCTAGATTGTTTGCTAACTCATCCATAAATGGTTTAGTTAAGCTGCCTCTAGATTGTTTGCTAACTCATCCATAAATAGTTTAGTTGAGCTGCCTCTAGATTGTTTGCTAACTCATCCATAAATAGTTTAGTTGAGCTGCCTCTAGATTGTTTGCTAACTCATCCATAAATGGTTTAGTTAAGCTGCCTTTAGATTGTTTGCTAACTCATCCATAAATAGTTTAGTTGAGCTGCCTCTAGATTGTTTGCTAACTCATCCATAAATAGTTTAGTTGAGCTGCCTCTAGATTGTTTGCTAACTCATCCATAAATGGTTTAGTTAAGCTGCCTTTAGATTGTTTGCTAACTCATCCATAAATGGTTTAATGAGCTGCCTCTAGATTGTTTGCTAACTCATCCATAAATAGTTTAGTTGAGCTGCCTCTAGATTGTTTGCTAACTCATCCATAAATAGTTTTGTTGAGCTGCCTCCAGATTGTTTGCTCACTCATCCATAAATGGTTTAATTGAGCTGCCTCTAGATTGTTTGTTAACTCATCCAAAAATGTTTCAGTTGAGCTGCCTCTAGATTGTTTGCTCAACTAATTTATATGGATTTAATGAGCTGCCTCTAGATTGTTTGCTAACTCATCCATAAATAGTTTAGTTGAGCTGCCTCTAGATTGTTTGCTAACTCATCCATAAATGGTTTAGTTAAGCTGCCTTTAGATTGTTTGCTAACTCATCCATAAATAGTTTAGTTGAGCTGCCTCTAGATTGTTTGCTAACTCATCCATAAATAGTTTAGTTGAGCTGCCTCTAGATTGTTTGCTAACTCATCCATAAATGGTTTAGTTAAGCTGCCTTTAGATTGTTTGCTAACTCATCCATAAATGGTTTAATGAGCTGCCTCTAGATTGTTTGCTAACTCATCCATAAATAGTTTAGTTGAGCTGCCTCTAGATTGTTTGCTAACTCATCCATAAATAGTTTAGTTGAGCTGCCTCTAGATTGTTTGCTAACTCATCCATAAATAGTTTAGTTGAGCTGCCTCTAGATTGTTTGCTAACTCATCCATAAATGGTTTAGTTAAGCTGCCTTTAGATTGTTTGCTAACTCATCCATAAATGGTTTGATGAGCTGCCTCTAGATTGTTTGCTAACTCATCCATAAATAGTTTAGTTGAGCTGCCTCTAGATTGTTTGCTAACTCATCCATAAATAGTTTTGTTGAGCTGCCTCCACATTGTTTGCTCACTCATCCATAAATGGTTTAATTGAGCTGCCTCTAGATTGTTTGTTAACTCATCCAAAAATGTTTCAGTTGAGCTGCCTCTAGATTGTTTGCTCAACTTATTTATATGGATTTAATGAGCTGCCTCTAGATTGTTTGCTAACTCATCCATAAATAGTTTAGTTGAGCTGCCTCTAGATTGTTTGCTAACTCATCCATAAATGGTTTAGTTAAGCTGCCTTTAGATTGTTTGCTAACTCATCCATAAATAGTTTAGTTGAGCTGCCTCTAGATTGTTTGCTAACTCATCCATAAATAGTTTAGTTGAGCTGCCTCTAGATTGTTTGCTAACTCATCCATAAATGGTTTAGTTAAGCTGCCTTTAGATTGTTTGCTAACTCATCCATAAATGGTTTGATGAGCTGCCTCTAGATTGTTTGCTAACTCATCCATAAATAGTTTAGTTGAGCTGCCTCTAGATTGTTTGCTAACTCATCCATAAATAGTTTTGTTGAGCTGCCTCCAGATTGTTTGCTCACTCATCCATAAATGGTTTAATTGAGCTGCCTCTAGATTGTTTGTTAACTCATCCAAAAATGTTTCAGTTGAGCTGCCTCTAGATTGTTTGCTCAACTAATTTATATGGATTTAATGAGCTGCCTCTAGATTGTTTGCTAACTCATCCATAAATAGTTTAGTTGAGCTGCCTCTAGATTGTTTGCTAACTCATCCATAAATGGTTTAGTTAAGCTGCCTTTAGATTGTTTGCTAACTCATCCATAAATAGTTTAGTTGAGCTGCCTCTAGATTGTTTGCTAACTCATCCATTAATAGTTTAGTTGAGCTGCCTCTAGATTGTTTGCTAACTCATCCATAAATGGTTTAGTTAAGCTGCCTTTAGATTGTTTGCTAACTCATCCATAAATGGTTTAATGAGCTGCCTCTAGATTGTTTGCTAACTCATCCATAAATAGTTTAGTTGAGCTGCCTCTAGATTGTTTGCTAACTCATCCATAAATAGTTTAGTTGAGCTGCCTCTAGATTGTTTGCTAACTCATCCATAAATAGTTTAGTTGAGCTGCCTCTAGATTGTTTGCTAACTCATCCATAAATAGTTTAGTTGAGCTGCCTCTAGATTGTTTGCTAACTCATCCATAAATGGTTTAGTTAAGCTGCCTTTAGATTGTTTGCTAACTCATCCATAAATGGTTTAATGAGCTGCCTCTAGATTGTTTGCTAACTCATCCATAAATAGTTTAGTTGAGCTGCCTCTAGATTGTTTGCTAACTCATCCATAAATGGTTTAGTTAAGCTGCCTTTAGATTGTTTGCTAACTCATCCATAAATAGTTTAGTTGAGCTGCCTCTAGATTGTTTGCTAACTCATCCATAAATAGTTTAGTTGAGCTGCCTCTAGATTGTTTGCTAACTCATCCATAAATGGTTTAGTTAAGCTGCCTTTAGATTGTTTGCTAACTCATCCATAAATGGTTTAATGAGCTGCCTCTAGATTGTTTGCTAACTCATCCATAAATGGTTTGATGAGCTGCCTCTAGATTGTTTGCTAACTCATCCATAAATAGTTTAGTTGAGCTGCCTCTAGATTGTTTGCTAACTCATCCATAAATAGTTTTGTTGAGCTGCCTCCACATTGTTTGCTCACTCATCCATAAATGGTTTAATTGAGCTGCCTCTAGATTGTTTGTTAACTCATCCAAAAATGTTTCAGTTGAGCTGCCTCTAGATTGTTTGCTCAACTAATTTATATGGATTTAATGAGCTGCCTCTAGATTGTTTGCTAACTCATCCATAAATAGTTTAGTTGAGCTGCCTCTTGATTGTTTGCTAACTCATCCATAAATCGCTCATCTGCGACAAGAACGTGACAAGGCAGAAAACGTGATTGTTCAGAAAACGGCTTTGAAGTTTTCAATTCCGTATATTTTCGTTCCTATTGTGCTTTCTCAACTTTTTATTGGCGATATAGGTGCGCCAACAATTCTATTTTCGAAAAACTGATTGTGAGCTGGTATCCCCATCTGTTTTCACTAAAATACCACGTTTACTTTTAAAAATGGCAGCAGTTGTTACGTTTTTCTAGCAAAATATTTTTTTTTTCATTGGATATACAGACGTGTCACGTTTTATATGGTAATATTTTTGTGAAACTAACGAAATATCGAATTGAAACACGCTTTTGCAGTCAAAATGTATGTAATTATAAAAGAAATATTACTAAAAACCGTTACATTACGTTGAGCTACGAAAAGGAAGTTATACTTTTTGTACTATTTTAATCAGTCTCGACTATAATTATAAAACATAAATTACTGTTTGTACTATTTTAAACAGCCTCGACTATAATTAAATTACATAAAATACTTTTGTACTAATTTTATCAGTCTCGACTATACTTAAATTACATAAAATACTTTTGTATTAATTTTATCAGTCTCGACAATAATTAAGTCTTACTTTTGCATGGTTCACTTCTTACCTAATACAAACAATTATGTCTATCCAATACTTAACGTCGTAATCATCGTTTACTTACCATGAAAAAATCAAAACATCTTAGCAAAAACAATCACAGTTATTTTCAATAGTTCTACTATAAGATTAACAATGGCATGGCATTTAACATTTGCACTTATTATACTAAACATATTAGAGAAAGTAACTTATTAATATTTTTCACAGCGCAATGTTCTATTATAAAATAACAATTGTAATAAAAAATACTAAGAAACATGCACATATAAGGAATCATTAAAATAAATCCAATAGATAAAATCTGGGTCTTTCACAGAATCGTCAGTATCTATAAAAATAGATTTTTGATTTTAGTATTTGTATGTATTATTTATATCTATTTCAGTACCTATTGTACAAGAATAAAAGTAAATACCTAACTTCTACAACAATAAATACATACATTGAGTATCTACTCGTATCTTTAAAAAAATATTGTTATTTGTTACCTTCATAAAAAGACGGTCCCGACGAAGAAGAGCTGCTGCTTGAGGAGCTTGACGAGCTTGAACTAGTGGAATCATGACGACGCTTGGTACAATCAGGGGCTTTTTTTACGTGGAGCATTCTAATAAGTAAAAATTTAATTAATTCGATTGACCAATTGTTATTTCGATTTAAATAAATATAATTCACACATTATTCCTGCTATTATTATAATTGCGAAAGTGTGGATGTTTATTATACATAGATGTTTGGATGGATTTTTGTTACCTCTTCACGACAAAACATCTGAACATATCGGGCTGAAAATTGCATACAGGTAGTTCTAAAACATAGGCTTTTATAGTCCATAAATAAGTTCCCATGGATAGAAATATTCTTAAATAATGCGTTCGAAGCCGCGGTCAGAAAGTAGTTTTAAATAAACAACAGTTCATACCTATTTTGTCATTTGCTATAGGTGTTTTAGCAAGAAGATCCAAAATCTTCTTGGATCGCGATGACTCCATCTGAAAAAATAAGGTGGGAGTTTAAAAATGTGTCGTCATCTGTAATGCAACAACTTATTCTATCACGACAAAATGTATACACACTTTACGACAACAACGAGATACGAGTTAATAATCCATAAAAGCTTAAACCTTAAGAGATTTCATTCACCATCTAAAACGGTACATACCTTTTTATTCCCAATAAATATAAGTTTTTTGCGAGAAAAACGTGACTAGGTAGCCTAAAAATTTATACAATGAAATTTTATTTTACAGCAAAAGTGGTTCCAACCATGATATCACGCTTTAGTAACATGTAAAAACCCAAATAATGCACGTACCTTTCCGTCAACAACGTGACACGCTGACCATGTCACATTCTTGTTGCAATTGAACAGCACCTCACTCGTCGCGCTCACGGAGTCCACTGACATGTACCGATGTTGAAACGAACTTCATCGATGTAAAGGAGGGAGCTAGAACGCGTCTTGTCCTCTTTTTCCTTCATACCAAGGTCAATTTAGGCGCTAGAAATATCGCGTTTTTGTAGCAAGTAGAGCGCGATACGGCGGATTTTGATATAGTGTTATTCCAAAACGATACCTAAATCTCATAACCCGTTCTTCTCGCAAATGAGCGAAATGGTTTAGTTAAGCTGCCTTTAGATTGTTTGCTAACTCATCCATAAATAGTTTAGTTAAGCTGCCTTTAGATTGTTTGCTAACTCATCCATAAATAGTTTAGTTGAGCTGCCTCTAGATTGTTTGCTAACTCATCCATAAATGGTTTAGTTAAGCTGCCTTTAGATTGTTTGCTAACTCATCCATAAATAGTTTAGTTGAGCTGCCTCTAGATTGTTTGCTAACTCATCCATAAATGGTTTAGTTAAGCTGCCTTTAGATTGTTTGCTAACTCATCCATAAATAGTTTAGTTGAGCTGCCTCTAGATTGTTTGCTAACTCATCCATAAATAGTTTAGTTGAGCTGCCTTTAGATTGTTTGCTAACTCATCCATAAATGGTTTGATGAGCTGCCTCTAGATTGTTTGCTAACTCATCCATAAATAGTTTAGTTGAGCTGCCTCTAGATTGTTTGCTAACTCATCCATAAATAGTTTAGTTGAGCTGCCTCTAGATTGTTTGCTAACTCATCCATAAATAGTTTTGTTGAGCTGCCTCTAGATTGTTTGCTAACTCATCCATAAATAGTTTTGTTGAGCTGCCTCCAGATTGTTTGCTCACTCATCCATAAATGGTTTAGTTAAGCTGCCTTTAGATTGTTTGCTAACTCATCCATAAATGGTTTGATGAGCTGCCTCTAGATTGTTTGCTAACTCATCCATAAATAGTTTAGTTGAGCTGCCTCTAGATTGTTTGCTAACTCATCCATAAATAGTTTTGTTGAGCTGCCTCCACATTGTTTGCTCACTCATCCATAAATGGTTTAATTGAGCTGCCTCTAGATTGTTTGTTAACTCATCCAAAAATGTTTCAGTTGAGCTGCCTCTAGATTGTTTGCTCAACTTATTTATATGGATTTAATGAGCTGCCTCTAGATTGTTTGCTAACTCATCCATAAATAGTTTAGTTGAGCTGCCTCTAGATTGTTTGCTAACTCATCCATAAATGGTTTAGTTAAGCTGCCTTTAGATTGTTTGCTAACTCATCCATAAATAGTTTAGTTGAGCTGCCTCTAGATTGTTTGCTAACTCATCCATAAATAGTTTAGTTGAGCTGCCTCTAGATTGTTTGCTAACTCATCCATAAATGGTTTAGTTAAGCTGCCTTTAGATTGTTTGCTAACTCATCCATAAATGGTTTGATGAGCTGCCTCTAGATTGTTTGCTAACTCATTCATAAATAGTTTAGTTGAGCTGCCTCTAGATTGTTTGCTAACTCATCCATAAATAGTTTTGTTGAGCTGCCTCCAGATTGTTTGCTCACTCATCCATAAATGGTTTAATTGAGCTGCCTCTAGATTGTTTGTTAACTCATCCAAAAATGTTTCAGTTGAGCTGCCTCTAGATTGTTTGCTCAACTAATTTATATGGATTTAATGAGCTGCCTCTAGATTGTTTGCTAACTCATCCATAAATAGTTTAGTTGAGCTGCCTCTAGATTGTTTGCTAACTCATCCATAAATGGTTTAGTTAAGCTGCCTTTAGATTGTTTGCTAACTCATCCATAAATAGTTTAGTTGAGCTGCCTCTAGATTGTTTGCTAACTCATCCATTAATAGTTTAGTTGAGCTGCCTCTAGATTGTTTGCTAACTCATCCATAAATGGTTTAGTTAAGCTGCCTTTAGATTGTTTGCTAACTCATCCATAAATGGTTTAATGAGCTGCCTCTAGATTGTTTGCTAACTCATCCATAAATAGTTTTGTTGAGCTGCCTCCAGATTGTTTGCTCACTCATCCATAAATGGTTTAGTTAAGCTGCCTTTAGATTGTTTGCTAACTCATCCATAAATGGTTTAATTGAGCTGCCTCTAGATTGTTTGTTAACTCATCCAAAAATGTTTCAGTTGAGCTGCCTCTTGATTGTTTGCTCAACTAATTTATATGGATTTAATGAGCTGCCTCTAGATTGTTTGCTAACTCATCCATAAATAGTTTAGTTAAGCTGCCTCTAGATTGTTTGGTAACTCATCCATAAATGGTTTAGTTGAGCTGCCTCTAGATTGTTTGCTAACTCATCCATAAATAGTTTAGTTGAGCTGCCTCTAGATTGTTTGCTAACTCATCCATAAATAGTTTTGTTGAGCTGCCTCTAGATTGTTTGCTAACTCATCCATAAATAGTTTAGTTGAGCTGCCTCTAGATTGTTTGCTTACTCATCCATAAATAGTTTTGTTGAGCTGCCTCTAGATTGTTTGCTAACTCATCCATAAATAGTTTTGTTGAGCTGCCTCCAGATTGTTTGCTCACTCATCCATAAATGGTTTAGATAAGCTGCCTTTAGATTGTTTGCTAACTCATCCATAAATGGTTTAATTGAGCTGCCTCTAGATTGTTTGCTAACTCATCCATAAATAGTTTAGTTGAGCTGCCTCTAGATTGTTTGCTAACTCATCCATAAATAGTTTAGTTGAGCTGCCTCTAGATTGTTTGCTAACTCATCCATAAATGGTTTAGTTAAGCTGCCTTTAGATTGTTTGCTAACTCATCCATAAATGGTTTAATGAGCTGCCTCTAGATTGTTTGCTAACTCATCCATAAATAGTTTAGTTGAGCTGCCTCTAGATTGTTTGCTAACTCATCCATAAATGGTTTAGTTAAGCTGCCTTTAGATTGTTTGCTAACTCATCCATAAATAGTTTAGTTGAGCTGCCTCTAGATTGTTTGCTAACTCATCCATAAATAGTTTAGTTGAGCTGCCTCTAGATTGTTTGCTAACTCATCCATAAATGGTTTAGTTAAGCTGCCTTTAGATTGTTTGCTAACTCATCCATAAATGGTTTAATGAGCTGCCTCTAGATTGTTTGCTAACTCATCCATAAATAGTTTAGTTGAGCTGCCTCTAGATTGTTTGCTAACTCATCCATAAATAGTTTAGTTGAGCTGCCTCTAGATTGTTTGCTAACTCATCCATAAATAGTTTAGTTGAGCTGCCTCTAGATTGTTTGCTAACTCATCCATAAATGGTTTAGTTAAGCTGCCTTTAGATTGTTTGCTAACTCATCCATAAATAGTTTAGTTGAGCTGCCTCTAGATTGTTTGCTAACTCATCCATAAATAGTTTAGTTGAGCTGCCTCTAGATTGTTTGCTAACTCATACATAAATAGTTTAGCTGAGCTGTCTCTAGATTGTTTGCTAACTCATCCATAAATGGTTTAGTTAAGCTGCCTTTAGATTGTTTGCTAACTCATCCATAAATGGTTTGATGAGCTGCCTCTAGATTGTTTGCTAACTCATCCATAAATAGTTTAGTTGAGCTGCCTCTAGATTGTTTGCTAACTCATCCATAAATAGTTTTGTTGAGCTGCCTCCAGATTGTTTGCTCACTCATCCATAAATGGTTTAATTGAGCTGCCTCTAGATTGTTTGTTAACTCATCCAAAAATGTTTCAGTTGAGCTGCCTCTAGATTGTTTGCTCAACTAATTTATATGGATTTAATGAGCTGCCTCTAGATTGTTTGCTAACTCATCCATAAATAGTTTAGTTGAGCTGCCTCTTGATTGTTTGCTAACTCATCCATAAATGGTTTAGTTAAGCTGCCTTTAGATTGTTTGCTAACTCATCCATAAATAGTTTAGTTAAGCTGCCTTTAGATTGTTTGCTAACTCATCCATAAATAGTTTAGTTGAGCTGCCTCTAGATTGTTTGCTAACTCATCCATAAATGGTTTAGTTAAGCTGCCTTTAGATTGTTTGCTAACTCATCCATAAATAGTTTAGTTGAGCTGCCTCTAGATTGTTTGCTAACTCATCCATAAATGGTTTAGTTAAGCTGCCTTTAGATTGTTTGCTAACTCATCCATAAATAGTTTAATTGAGCTGCCTCTAGATTGTTTGCTAACTCATCCATAAATAGTTTAGTTGAGCTGCCTTTAGATTGTTTGCTAACTCATCCATAAATGGTTTGATGAGCTGCCTCTAGATTGTTTGCTAACTCATCCATAAATAGTTTAGTTGAGCTGCCTCTAGATTGTTTGCTAACTCATCCATAAATAGTTTAGTTGAGCTGCCTCTAGATTGTTTGCTAACTCATCCATAAATAGTTTTGTTGAGCTGCCTCTAGATTGTTTGCTAACTCATCCATAAATAGTTTTGTTGAGCTGCCTCCAGATTGTTTGCTCACTCATCCATAAATGGTTTAGTTAAGCTGCCTTTAGATTGTTTGCTAACTCATCCATAAATGGTTTAATTGAGCTGCCTCTAGATTGTTTGTTAACTCATCCAAAAATGTTTCAGTTGAGCTGCCTCTTGATTGTTTGCTCAACTAATTTATATGGATTTAATGAGCTGCCTCTAGATTGTTTGCTAACTCATCCATAAATAGTTTAGTTAAGCTGCCTCTAGATTGTTTGCTAACTCATCCATAAATGGTTTAGTTAAGCTGCCTTTAGATTGTTTGCTAACTCATCCATAAATGGTTTGATGAGCTGCCTCTAGATTGTTTGCTAACTCATCCATAAATAGTTTAGTTGAGCTGCCTCTAGATTGTTTGCTAACTCATCCATAAATAGTTTTGTTGAGCTGCCTCCAGATTGTTTGCTCACTCATCCATAAATGGTTTAATTGAGCTGCCTCTAGATTGTTTGTTAACTCATCCAAAAATGTTTCAGTTGAGCTGCCTCTAGATTGTTTGCTCAACTAATTTATATGGATTTAATGAGCTGCCTCTAGATTGTTTGCTAACTCATCCATAAATAGTTTAGTTGAGCTGCCTCTTGATTGTTTGCTAACTCATCCATAAATGGTTTAGTTAAGCTGCCTTTAGATTGTTTGCTAACTCATCCATAAATAGTTTAGTTAAGCTGCCTTTAGATTGTTTGCTAACTCATCCATAAATAGTTTAGTTGAGCTGCCTCTAGATTGTTTGCTAACTCATCCATAAATGGTTTAGTTAAGCTGCCTTTAGATTGTTTGCTAACTCATCCATAAATGGTTTAATGAGCTGCCTCTAGATTGTTTGCTAACTCATCCATAAATAGTTTAGTTGAGCTGCCTCTAGATTGTTTGCTAACTCATCCATAAATAGTTTAGTTGAGCTGCCTCTAGATTGTTTGCTAACTCATCCATAAATAGTTTAGTTGAGCTGCCTCTAGATTGTTTGCTAACTCATCCATAAATGGTTTAGTTAAGCTGCCTTTAGATTGTTTGCTAACTCATCCAAAAATAGTTTAGTTGAGCTGCCTCTAGATTGTTTGCTAACTCATCCATAAATAGTTTAGTTGAGCTGCCTTTAGATTGTTTGCTAACTCATCCATAAATGGTTTGATGAGCTGCCTCTAGATTGTTTGCTAACTCATCCATAAATAGTTTAGTTGAGCTGCCTCTAGATTGTTTGCTAACTCATCCATAAATAGTTTTGTTGAGCTGCCTCCAGATTGTTTGCTCACTCATCCATAAATGGTTTAATTGAGCTGCCTCTAGATTGTTTGTTAACTCATCCAAAAATGTTTCAGTTGAGCTGCCTCTAGATTGTTTGCTCAACTAATTTATATGGATTTAATGAGCTGCCTCTAGATTGTTTGCTAACTCATCCATAAATAGTTTAGTTGAGCTGCCTCTAGATTGTTTGCTAACTCATCCATAAATAGTTTAGTTGAGCTGCCTCTAGATTGTTTGCTAACTCATCCATAAATAGTTTTGTTGAGCTGCCTCTAGATTGTTTGCTAACTCATCCATAAATAGTTTTGTTGAGCTGCCTCCAGATTGTTTGCTCACTCATCCATAAATGGTTTAGTTAAGCTGCCTTTAGATTGTTTGCTAACTCATCCATAAATGGTTTAATTGAGCTGCCTCTAGATTGTTTGTTAACTCATCCAAAAATGTTTCAGTTGAGCTGCCTCTTGATTGTTTGCTCAACTAATTTATATGGATTTAATGAGCTGCCTCTAGATTGTTTGCTAACTCATCCATAAATAGTTTAGTTAAGCTGCCTCTAGATTGTTTGGTAACTCATCCATAAATGGTTTAGTTGAGCTGCCTCTAGATTGTTTGCTAACTCATCCATAAATAGTTTAGTTGAGCTGCCTCTAGATTGTTTGCTAACTCATCCATAAATAGTTTTGTTGAGCTGCCTCTAGATTGTTTGCTAACTCATCCATAAATAGTTTAGTTGAGCTGCCTCTAGATTGTTTGCTAACTCATCCATAAATAGTTTTGTTGAGCTGCCTCTAGATTGTTTGCTAACTCATCCATAAATAGTTTTGTTGAGCTGCCTCCAGATTGTTTGCTCACTCATCCATAAATGGTTTAGATAAGCTGCCTTTAGATTGTTTGCTAACTCATCCATAAATGGTTTAATTGAGCTGCCTCTAGATTGTTTGTTAACTCATCCAAAAATGTTTCAGTTGAGCTGCCTCTAGATTGTTTGCTCAACTAATTTATATGGATTTAATGAGCTGCCTCTAGATTGTTTGCTTACTCATCCATAAATAGTTTAGTTGAGCTGCCTCTAGATTGTTTGCTTACTTATCCATAAATAGTATTCTGTTAACACTTTCATGGCCCAACACGTAGAGCCTCAACCTCAAGAAATGATAATGCTCAATCCAAACCAGATAAAAGATTGTTTTACATATTATTTTTTATTGACAAAGACAATTACAATCAAATAATATGGATCAGTTGAGCGATCTGTAGATTGTTTGCAACAGTCTGCAGTTAGGTCAATTGTTTCAATTGTAAATAAGTACTAGCACTAATTTATTTCTCTGTGAATAAAGATACTTTTGTGCAATCAAATAATAAATTGTTTAAAAGACCAATTTAAAGAAATGTTTAATCTCTGTTCTTAAAGTACAAGATAAATAAATAAAATAAAATAAATAATAATACTGGACACTTCACACAGCATTATCTAGCCCCAAGCTAAGCAGAGCTTGTGTTATGGGTACTAGATAACTGATATACTTAATACAATACATTACATATATTACATTAGATATTTGGCATCCCTAGTATGAGGAAAAAATCTGGACATCTGACAACCCTATCTATGGCACCAAGATCTGTAGAGCAAAAGGTGCCATTAGACGGATTAAGGCGTGTATTCCGAACAAAATCACCCTCCCTTGTTAAAATCTGTCATAGAAATTAGATATTCCGTCATTTTTGCCCCAAAATACATAGTCAAGTATACTCTCAATCAAGTTTTGGAAATAGACCCCATCTATTGTGTTCAGTCACGTTAGTACTACAAAGCTGTTCAGTGCCAATGATTTCGAATACTTAAAGGAACCTAAGTTTTATCATTGTGTTTAGTAAAGTAGTCTGTTTAAGTTTTAGATAGGGGTTTGTTGCAGAACGAAACCCTTTGGTCTGGCTATGTCGGTAATTTTTTACTACTTGAATATCTCAGTAACTACCAAAGCTATTTACTTGAAAACTATAATAATATCGTGTGCCTTTGCGGCTCTGTGGACATTGAACGAAAGAAAACGAAAGAACTCCAGCAACGATTTAAATCTTTGCTTTTTAGCACAAATTGTGGGTTAAAAATGTTGAAAGATCAAATGGGGTATCAAATGAAAGGTACATGCCCGTTATCCGCTAATCCGTTTTATTAAGTAGGTACACAACATGCCAAAACGGTATGGAATTTTCTATTTTTGTTATTTCTTGAGATATTTTGAAGAAGTCGAAAAATTTGCTACTTCATTCATCAGATAGCGTAGTCTCTAACTTGTACCTATAGTTTTTGTTTAATTAATAAATGTACGAAGCCCTCGGCGCGCGACTTTTGATTTGTAAAAGACTTACGTAATATTTTAAAAGTAGCAAAGTATAGATATTAGATTGATAAAGCTGACGAATCCCTGACGATGCCCTTAGATACACGGCATAGTATTTCTACGAATGCCTACCAAACAAAATATTATTTTCGACATCTATTTCAAATTAGCTGAATTCATACCTAATAGCTATTCAATATTAAGTAGGTACGGTTTCATCGCATCGAAAATTAAAATTCCCATGAGTACCCTTTTTCATATTGCTACAATTTGCCAAGATTCTTTTGATAGTTTATCAAAAAACCCACAACCGAATTCCGAGAATCATGTTTTTCTGGGTTGCAGATACAAATAATTGAATCGAAACTCTTAATTATATTATTTTTAGTTCAGTTTATAAGTGTGGATGGCTTCAAATACCATATCCCTTAATATTTTTTTGTGCTTCTGGTTTTTCGTAAGTAAATTTTATTTTATCCATATCTTACTAAGTATTTTTGCGTGAAATTAACAAAAACAAATATTCAAATAAATCCATTTTTCATCATAATGGGTAGTTAGTCATTTTATTTGTTTTGCTCTCTAAATATAAATTATGTGATAATTTAAAGAATTATTAAATGGCTAATCTTCTTGTGGGTTAGTATTACATAAAAACTAGTAGCGGTCATCAATATCACGACCACTTTACTTTACTATATTTGAAAAAAATCAATCTCCGCGTATAAGTACCAACTCAAGTCCAAACCCTCAAAAAAAGTAAAGGCCGACAAATAACTTAAAATAAACAATAATCAGTTTCAGTTCGCCTCTAACATTCAGCAGTGGGCAAATCCGGCCGCAAATGATGATGATGACAAATTCACAACTTATGTAGCTTTTATTGCCTTTATAATACAGATTTTGATAAGTAGTAAGTATATTTGTGTGTTTTGTTCTCTAAATTTAAATAAGTGATTTTTTTAAGAATTATAGCCGTTAAGTAATTTTAGAGTACCTAAAAGATCCAGACGTGGGCAAAATCCGGCCGTACATGATGATGATGACAAGTTCACAACTTAGGTAGCTTTTATAGATAATAGCTTTATTGTACCATCAATGCTTATGAAATTATATTACAAACTACTAATTAAATCTATGTGGCACAATCGGCGGCCTTATCGCTAAAAGCGATCTCTTCCAGGCATTATATTGCGTTTATGATATAGACTTCGGTACGGTAGGTAGTAAGAATATTTGTTTGTTTTGCTCTCTAAATATAAATAAGTGACTTTTTTTTAAGAATTATCGGATGGTAAATCTCCATGAGTGTTAAAATTACGTGAAAAATTAGAAACGGCCATTAAAATAAGGTCTACTTCAATAAATAACATTTTAAAATGTTTCTAGGACTGCAGTAAACGTGTAAAAAAATTTAACCGTAAACGTATAAGTATCAACTCAAGTCCAAACCGACAAGAAAATTAAATAAAAAGAGGCTCGCAAAATATAGACCGACAAATAATTTGCAATAAATGATTACCAATTTTAGGACGCCTCTAAAATCCAGCAGTGGGCAAAATCCGGCCACAAATGATGATGATGATACGTTCACAATTTAGGTAGGTAGGTTATCAACGTAATGCTAAAATTTTAGTTTTTAACTTACAAATTTTAAACTTTTACACGTTTTGCGAGCTGTATCATCATAAAGTTAAATAACTTCGTGAAACCGGCTCCGTCATTCGAGTCGGTATTTTTATTTATCCAAATATGTACGACCGTAGTTCCAAAACTTCTCTAAAACAATTTTATTTTAAACAACCGGCGAAAAATCCGCAATCTCTGAAAAAGATTTTAGGAAAAGAACTAACCTTAAAAGCCGGGATCGTGATGAGCAGAAGGACCAAGCAGGCGGCCCCTCCAGCCCTCATGTTGCACGGCTAAAACTTTACGAAGTTAAAGTTTAAGAGTGGCATACGCGCGGGCGTGCACTTCTCTTAGAGGCTGAGTGCCGAATGAGCGCTGCCTAGCGAGCGGCGGCGGCGGCGGCGGCTGAGCGGAACATGCCGCCAGCACGCAGGCAACCTACGCATTCAACTTACTCCCCGCTCCCTCCAGCCAGGCTCCATGCAAAATATCCTTTGTCAAAAAAGTGTTTTTTCAAAAAACCCTAACTTTTAGGTTTTTTGAAAAATAACAGATCTTTAAAAGACTCATTCCGATGTGGCGCGGCAGGCAAGGGTCCGCCTGCGACGCAGGAGGTTGCCAGTTCGATTTCCGCCTTAGGAAAAATCTTTGTACGATCTGCAAATATTTGTTCCGAGGTTTTTCTATGTATAATAATAAAATGTGATGTATTTTATTAAGTTTATCAGTCATCTAGTACCAATAACACAAGCTCTGCTTAGCTTGGGGCTAGACGATGCTGTGCGGACCGTCCAGCATTATTACAATATTACAATAGGTAAATCAGTTAAATTTTTTTATTGCGCTGTTTCCGGTTTGTATGCTATTCTAGCTCCTGTTTCGCAATATCAATATATAGTATAAAGTAGTAACTGACTCGCTGGCAAAGCACAGCCCGAACCACTGGTTCTAGAGGCCTGAAATTTGGAGTGTTTGTTCCTCTTAGGGTGTAAGGGTGTACTAAAAAAGAGTTTTGAAAATTCGCACTCTCTTAGAGTGAGAGAATTTTCTAATTTTTTTTTTTCTAAATAGGAGTTGTAAGTATAACCGTAAATACTCTGTATTTCAGTAACCGTTAGCGATAGAACTAAAAAAATTTATGAGTAGATTCATAACGATCACACGTTTCATTCATTGTTTTCTGAAATTGTGACTGTGTTTTCCTATATCTAATTTTAATCGAAAAGTTTTAACGAAAATGCTCTGTATCATAGCAACCGTTTGCAATTAACTACAAAATTTTACATATAGACTTCCCTTACAAAAAGAACACAAATTTTATTCATCGTTTTCTGAAAATCGAAAGTTGTTTTCCTCATCAATATCCTATCCTACTTCCTACTAATATTATAAATGCGAACCTTTGTGTGAATGTTTCTTACCACTTATGAATATCCGTAATTTTACTCAACTGATGTAAAGTTACTATTGAAAATTATTATTCCTTGGTTCTATTCACTCAAAACTCGGAATTAATAAAAAATATAGTAAATAATGATTCACATACTTTTTATTTTTACAAAGTTACCCCTAAGGGTCGTGCAAAAAAATTCTGATTTTTTATAATTTCCATTCCACGCCGGCAAATCCGCGGGGCGCAGCTAGTTCTCGAATAAAAAGTAGCCTATTATGTGTGTGGTAGGAATTCTGTTCAATAAATTCTACAGAACACTAAATTAAAATCTCATGTTGATTTGTTCAAAGTGGTGTTGAAGATATAACTAGCAAATACGATCACATCTTCAGTAACAAACTTTTGCCATTATATTATAACCAGGATAGGAAGAGGTACTATTTGTGTTACTGACATAAAAATACTAAGACCTAGAGGAAGTAGGTCATACTTCTTCCTTCTTAGTAATTTTATATCTTAGTATTTGTATGAGTGCCTACATAATTCCTCTTCCCACACATGAGTGGGAAATACGTAGGCACTCAGCTAAAATAATCTTATTACTCGTACTTGAGCTCTGCATCTCTAGTACCAAGAACACGGGTAGGTAGTTGTTGTTTTCCACCTTGATCCCCATTGTGAATAGAGTGAAACACGTGTAATATCTGTTCTGAGCCTTCTCCACGTTTCGACTTATTTGCTAATGAGGCGGCACTTGTGAAGGTATGTTTATGGCTGCCTTCAGAACAGGGAGTTAAGAATTCTTAAGTGCTGTCTAGCCTTTTGCACCAGCGTTTGGATATTTATTGTTTACGGCTCTATTAATTTAAGATACTAATGAAATTTTATACATTACCTGTATAAAAGTCATAGACAATGATTAATTGCAAAAGAAAATCGGCCAAATCTTTCAGAGTATCGTCCAATCGAGTGAAACCAGAGTTCTATGACCTCTCTCCTGGGTTTATCAGTGCGACGTGTGACGATAAAACGCCGTATCAGCTTCCTCTGCTATGGGTACATTATAGCTCTTATTGCGTTTGTGATACAGACTTTACAATGGTGCGATTTGATGTAATTGAAATAGTTTGAATATTTGCTTTCTGAATGTTACTGTTGCATGAGCGAACACGGTATCCATGTCCATACTTTTTATATTACAAATTCTGAAATACAGAGTTAGTTCCGTCTATTATGTTACCTTTTCACACCTAAACGGTTCAGCGGATCTTACTGAAATTGGGCAGAGATGTAAAAGGTATATTATGTTGATGTTAAAGGTATATGACGACCTCCGTGGCGAAGCGGGCGAAGGTCCGCCTGCGACGCAGGAGGTTGCGGGTTCGATTCCCGCCTCGGAACAAATTTGTGTACGATCTGCAGAAATTTGTTCAGTTGGTCTGGGTATTTTCTATGTATAATAAAAAAAAATATTATGTATATTTATATATATGTTATCTATTTATTTTTTGACTTTGAGTCATTGGTGACTACTTCAATCGCGTATTTTAACAAACTAACTACCAACTACTTAAAACTAAATTATTTCTAAAACTAACGTAAATAATTTAATTTCTGCATCACTCAGTGGAATGTCTAAAATTATTTGGATAACACTAGTATCCATTAGATTTACATAGAACAAGTCGCTTAGTTCTGATCATAGGGACTCGCTCCGCTCACACTCCACTAAAAGATGCTGCACATCTTCATTTAGAATTCTGAGCAACCAACCCTAAGCTAGAGTGAATAATCTCTTTGTTTTAGTGAGAAAATTAGTAGAAACTGCTATAGGTTATGAACAATAATAGCGCCTAGAACTAAATATACAATTATTCGTTTATTTCGGTTCGTACTTAGAGTTTTTTCTAGGTTAAGAACCACCAGTTTCTTAGCTCAGCAGAAATCAAGACTTTGATTAAAGAAATTTAAAAAAATTACGCCACCAAATAAAACTAAATGTTAAAAAGTAAATTATAAAGTCCGCAAATAAATAACAGTTACCGAGTAATCGTAAATAAACTATGACAAAACCTTATCACTTGACTAAAAATACAAGATTGATAAGAATGACCCAAATCAATCGAACCAGACAAGAACTCTGCTTACAATATTCATCGCGGATTCTCTTCAATTTTTGACGACCTCTGTAGCGCAGTGGGCGAAGGTCTGCCTGCGTCGCAGGATGTTGCGGGTTCTATTCCCGCCTCGGGACAAATGTTTGAACGATCTGCAGTAATTTGTCCAGGGCGTTCTGGATGTTTTCTATGTATAGTGTATTGTATTAAGTGTATCAGTTCTCTAGTACCCATAACACAAGCTCTGCTTAACTTGGGGCTAGATAATGCTGTGTGGAGTGTCCAGCATTATTTATTTATTTTATTATAATTCTCATTACTTCCGGACATAGATAGCAGATAAATCCAGCACTACTACCTCACAACTCAAAAATAATAATTCAAAGATGGTTTTAAATTCGTATTGTTTAGAAATATTTTAGAGTGACTGCATCAAATAGCAGACAGGGCAGAGAGGCTTTTAGTCCAGTCAACGAGGTCAAAATGGTGTTAATTATGGATCAAGCTTCTAAAAATATGACCGATAGCTCATTCGATTCGGAATAACATATAGAAAATGTATGTAGGTATCGCGCGCGCGAAATTCGCACACAACAAATTGCAATTTTTACAAATCAAGATGGACGAACTCAAAAACTATTCATACGTTTATGTATTTATTTATTACGTAATATATTTACATTGTCATAACAGTGTAGCACCAAATCAACAAAGAAATATAAAAGAGGTACATTAATAAAAACACACACATTAACATTAATAAAACTACAACAACAAGCTACTAACTATAACTTAATACTATTTATAAATATTCCTATGCGTCCTATCCAAACAAATTAAAACCGCATCCCTGAATTTTGGCAAGGACATAGAGAATATATCAACATCTTCATCTGCACATAAACTATTAATAGGCCGAAGGGCCCTTGTGAGAACGGGGACTGGCTCAGGAGGTTAGTTCTTTCCTTCGGAATCGCAAGTAGCCTAGGTCTTCGGCGGCCAGGTAGTCCTGCAGCAGTAGGCGTAAGGGAAAACGCGCGCCTGCCAAGCCGCTGCGCTCGTGTTTTTTGTAGTTATTTAAACATGGTGATAATTAAAATCATTTTATCATGTCAAACTCTGCGAATCAAGTGCCTTAAAAAATAAATTAAAAAATAACTCTACGTGTAGTCTGATGACAAAAATTGGTCTTTCCCTAGTGCATGGCTAAACAGCTTAATGCCGCTACCGCCCGAGGACGAAAACAATAAAGAAACCATAAATATTTATTCTAAATTTTTTCAACCATACTGCTGTACCTACTTTTTTTCATGAGGGCTCCATATCATGGCTCGAAACTCTAACCTACTTCTAACTAGCGCATGCATTATATAATATTGTGAAAGTCGCCAGATTGTCAAAAATAAATCCCAGATATCTAAAAGCCTTTTTACATATATCGACTACATGGCTTCGGAAATTTAGTCCCGTTTCCATTTGATTGCCGAGGTCACGAACAGAATGCACTCCATCCCGAAACTCGAACCCAGTGAATAGTCATGTATAACAATTTTTTTATTAAAGAGACAATGGAATTTGAAATATAAAAGTTCCGACTACCTATGCCTACCTTACAAATTCACGCAATAAAATTTTATTCAAGTTTTATATTTTGTTTGATAGATGGTTTTAAATGAACAAAAACGGAAATATTCAAAAAATGTTGTTAAAATATATCACAATAATATTATAAATGCGTAAGTTTGGATATTTAGATGTATGGATGTATACGCCAAAATTACTGAACTGAACGGGCAGAAATTTTGCGTACAGCTGCTTCTTATCCTGGAATCAAACATAGGCTACTTTTTATCCCATAAATCAGTTCCCATGTTCAGCCCATCATCACGAACACGTTAGTGAAGATGTCAGGTCTTAATTCTTATTTTTTTTGTAAATCGCCTCACATACAAAATAATGTCTGAAACCTAATTAATTACTAAATACCGATCTCCCACTCCAATTTAAATCCACATCATCATCATTGGCTTATTTTACATCTACACAAGATGATTTAAGTGGCATTAGCCTGGCTGGGAGACAGCCGAACACACACACACCCACTGATAATTCAGGGCAGAGCCTTGTTTAGGTTTAGTTTCCAAGAAAACCCCTATAATGAACGATGTTTTGTATGGAGAGGGTACATACTAATATGATTCCCTTTCCACCTATTTTAAGAATTGAGACCTGGCGTCTTCACTGACGTGTTCATGATGATGGGCAGAACCTGCAGTTAACGTAGATTCAAAGATTTATTTGCGTCAAACATGGTATACAGGTGGTGGTATAAACACATAATGTGCTCATGTTCGCTATGGTCTAGCATGCAAAAATACAATAAAAATTTAAGATTAAAAAATATTCATATAATTATATTTTAATATAAAAAAATTATAAACTAATGTCCTAAATCGTCAAGTTCATAGTTATTTTCATCTGTGAATATCTCAGAAACCTGACGCTTTAGGACCATATTGTATAGGACATTTTTAATATATTTTAGTGTCCCATATCCAAAAATATAATTTTTGTTGTGAGAGGCGATTCCAAAAAAAAACAATGATGACCGATGTTAGGGCCAAAATCTTCAAACCCCTTTAATAATGTAAGGTCTGCCTGTAAGAATACACATAAAAGAATACGAATAAAAAGAAAATACGTCTCTAATCTTTTTTCAAAATAATTGAAAAATGAACGAAATTAAAAAATCGCAGAACAAACGTTGACCCCGTCTATGTCCGGAATCACTCCCTTTCGGCTTTGTACTCTATTCCTTCACTCTCATAATCCAGTGGGACGGCAGAACTACACGACCAGGGAGAGGTCAAGCGCAGGACCAGCGGCTTAACGTGCATTCCGATGCACGGAGGTGTAACACCGCCAACTTCCTGACTGCGTTCTGCTACCCCCAATAACAATTGTTGGCCTGACCCGGGATTTGAACTCAGGACCTCATAATAAGCGGTTGAACAAGCTGACCACGGTGGGCGAAGTTCCGCCAGCGACGTAGGAGGTTGGGGGTTCGATTCCCGCCTTGGGACAAATGTTCGTACGATCTAAAAATATTTGTTCCGGGTTTTCTGAGTATTTTCTATGCATGGTAAAAAATATCTATCTATGTACATACTGTATTGTGTTATCTAATCCATAACACAAGCTCTGCTTAGCTTGGGGCTAAATGATGCTGTGTGAATTGTCCAGCAATATTTATTTTTTATTTAATACTTTCACACAAGGATCCTCCAATTATTTGAGTTGGGTCTATAACTGTGTCTGGGTCTGAGTGGGTTTGCGTCAAATACATACATATTACATAGAGGTACTATACTTACGTATTTACAGTAACAAAGTCGAAAATTATGAGATTTGAAAAATCTCATGATATCATCAATAATTTTACCCTCCAAAATTGTGTATCCGTGAAATCTTTTTAACCGACTTAGAAAATGGAGGACGTTTTATGTTCGGCTGTTTGTATGTTTTTATTTTTTATGTAATTCCGTCGATTTAAAGACCGATTTGGATGATTCCCTTGCAGTTTTATTGAGAACTAATTTATGTCCGCGGCTTCGCACGCGTTGTTTCTATAAACATTTAAAAGGCTATTTCTATCCCATGGGAACTGATTTATGGAATAAAAAGTCGCTAATGTTTATTCCGGGATTGGACTTACCTGTATGCAAAATTTCAGCCCGATCCATTCAGTAGTTTTGACGTGAAGAGTTAACAAACACAGACACAGAGTGTTTTTTAATTTTAACTGCTTGAAATCATATATGATACCACCGAGCGGAGATTTATCATATTTGTATGCAAGGAAAACAAAGAAAGATCGAAGCAGGATGTTAGCTGTGCCTCGCTAGCTGACGACGTCACGCAGCGGTGAGCGGCGCCTCTGGTGCTTTTGGCTCCTTCCCATCTCGCAACCTTCCCACCTCGGAAACATTTAATTACATTGAGTGATACAGTCAGCTCGAATTACATCATACATGTTCAGCCTATACTGCCTACCTAGAGATGATACTGAAAAAGAGCGGCAAATTTTAAAAATATGAATATGGCAGCATATAAATAAAAAAATAGCAGTTTAAATGGCATCCCCAAAATTTCAGGGCTTCCTATTTTCTAGCAAATTACGTTTTATTTGTCCAAGAAATCCTAGTAGTGATTTTCTTTATCCATATGCTTAGATCAGTTTTGTAGGTATAATTATTAATCTCAACAAATATCCAACGCTGGCCGCACGCAGCTCAGTTCCACTCTAGCCAGCACACATCTCCGCTTTAGCCAGCACACATCTCTGCTCCAGTCTAGCCGGTACGCATCTTCACACAGCTTCGGCGGATACGCTCTAAAAACGTCTCTTCTCGTTTCCGCTTCGGGCATCTCCGCAAATGTCTGGATCTAAAACATCAGATATTCGTTTTATAGCAAGCAATCTCTGAAATGTGTCTACAGTAAAACCCAAATTATTTGAAACCATTGAAACCATTTATTGATTTCAACGTCTATTCTTCGGTACTGCCATGATTATCAACAGTTTTAGTTTAATTGGTGTGAAAGCTACGAATTTGACCACTATCATATCACACATTAGTAGGTATTTATGTGAAGATGGTATTTATCCCTCGATCTTAGCCTGCATGCAAATGAAAAATTAATGCAAATTTTAGTACTGTGCTGCAGCGGTGCTTTCCAGGTACAAGCATGCAGCTTCTTGTTGTACATTATTGCATGTTTTTTTAGTAACAAGTTTCTACATTCCAATTAGTACACAAAATGAGCAAAGCTACTGGTAGATAACTCTTGATCCATATTTACATCATTCACGGAGTCAAAAAGTCACTTTTTATCGCCGTAAGTAACAAATTGTTTTGGTTTTTCGATTCCACGAACGGAACTAGCCAGTGCTTGATGCCCAGACCACACAGTTCCATTTTAGACTACCTAATAATGGCACATGCAGGCATTTAGGCAGTCTAAAATAAAACTTGTCTCGGTCACACAGCTGGATAAAAGTCAACCTTTATAGGTACCTAATTATTTATTTGTATAGATGTCGCTGCCAGATCGAAGTCAGTCAGTTAGTGTATAGAACAGCTGGGCGGTTGTGAGCTGTGTAGATTTACACCAGCCCGGCGCTTCCCGCGAGTGTCATAAATAAATAATGCTGAACAATTCACACAGCATTATCTAGCCCCAAGCAAAGCAGAGCTTGTGTTGTGGGTACTAAGATAACTGATATACTTAATACAATACACTACATAGATAGATATTTTTTATTAAACATAGAAAACACCCACACCAACATTATCTAGCCCCAAGCTAAGCAGAGCTTGTGTTATGGGTACTAAGATAACTGATATACATAATACAATACACTACATAGATAGATATTTTTTATTATACATAGAAAACATCCAGACCAACGGAACAAATTTCTGCAGATCGTACACAAATTTGTTCCGAGGCGGGATTCGAACCTGCAACCTCCTGCGTCGCAGGCGGACCTTCGCCCGCTGCGCCACGGAAGTCGTCAAAGATTAGAGGCAACTAAGGGATATCCACCGATGGCAGCGCCTCCTGCAGAGCAATCCTAACATCAAATTGCGAACCCCAACCCGCATGCCCAGCATAGGGATTATGGGCACTACCCCCCATGATATAAAAGCTAATAAGGCGCTTATCAGGGGAAGTCCAGCAGTGAGCCAATATCTATATTGGCTCACTGCTGGACTTCAAAATAAAAAAAAATTAAATAAATATTAATATATTGTAGTAGTAATAGTAAAAAAAAAATTAAATAGTCTACTGTTACCTACTATTTCACTACCTAGTACGTGTCAACCAGCCATAAGCGTTAAAGTATTTAGTGTAACCATGCTGACGGATCTTTTATTATGGGATTGAATTCAAACATTTGTATCATTTTTGGATACCTGTCGGCGTTCGTAACAATGATTTATTGCAGTTTTACTTTCGCCTACATCATTTTAGTGGGTTTTAAAATTCACTCGACTGTAAGAGCTAAATTAAATGACGGTTGTTGCTATTTTACTATGTAGGAAAACATTACCTACGAAAATTTTGACACCGATAAAAAGGTATTAATTTATTAGTGACAAAATTCAATCATAAATAAATACCGTCGTTATACAACCTGATATATATGTAGTTAGTCGTTCTGATCATACGATATGAGAGCCGACGACGACGCAAGTGTGAATGTCTGAGCTGCTATAGTCAAGTATTGTACTGAAAGCGTTTTAGTCGGTTTCATATACTTAAAAAAACACTATTTTACACTATGAGAGAAAAGTTGCATATTGGAACTGCTGTTGTCAAGCCTGGTACTGACGAGTTAATAGATATAATATAATATAAAAGATCTATCAGGTAATTTTTACGGATATCATTATCACTAACACAATAATAAAACGAATGACTGAATTCAAAAATATAATTCATGTGAAAATATAATTTATAATAAAAAAGACAATTTTTACATGTTGGAAGCCATCGGCTTAGTAATTATAACTGTCTAGCGTCGAATCGCCCATTATTTCCGCCTTGTCCACTCGGTCTCTCAACACCAACACTCTGTTTTAAAGACTGTGAATGTTTTAATTCGAATTATTCGACTTCACAATTCATTCATTCAAATTTCATTCCATTCGAATGACTAGGGCAAATTAGAAAATAATTTGGTTAGTAATGGCAACAGCTCGAGTCGGGCAGTCGAACTCAATTCGTTATTCGACGCCTCGATCATTTCGTAGAGGCATTAGTAATTACTACTTAGTAGTTTTCATTCGACTTTGAAGATTAGTATATTACTAATATTCAAGTCGAATGAGTAAATTAGTAGTTGTAGATCATTCGACTGGCCAGATCATTCCCAATCGCGCATCTTTACTCTGTTTTGTGTTGCATCGCGGTGGAACTCAGAAACCGTTCTGTGAGCTATAAAGCTCACAGGTCATATGACCACTGACTGCCACTGGAAGTTTTTCTTGCAGCAGGTTTTTCTTTTTTTCATCACGAATTTATTTTGTGGCATTTGCCACAAACATTTGAACAACAACCCTGCCGGTTCAACTCAATAAATTTGAGAGCTATGTGTGACTTCGGTTTTTAGACGAATCTCCGCATTCCGGATTCTGTCAAATAGAATAAAATCAAGCATACATCTCTACTTTAAACAAGATCTATCAAGTGCGAGTGTAACTCGCGCACCGAGGGTTTCGAACGTATGTCAAATAGAAAAATATGTACTAAAGGTACCGGTTAGAGATTTCGCTTATTAATGATTACCTAATAGTATACACCAAAATACATTTTAGATGGATCGTTCTGCATACTTCGGAGATAAGGTAAATTTACCGACTTTTTCAAAAAGTTTATTACCTAATTAATTAAAAAAATGTGTCAAACCAATAACTTTCATTTGATACTCAGCGAGGAACTTTTAATATATTGAACCGCCATCTTTTGTTAAACTTTACGACGAAATCCCATAACTTTGATGATTATACATAGGTGCTAAATACTAGGAAGCCGAAGTAAGCAAAAGTTGAGGGACATTTTCTCTCAAACTTTTACTAACTTGGATTTTCTCGTTTTTGAAGTATTCGCGTATGCGAAGGTATTCCTTGCAACTCCAGTTCAACATCTACGAGATGCAGCAAACGAAAAGTTGATAACTATTTCTTCAAAATTTTGGAAGTATTCGGTAGGAAACTCCCTTAGCCAAAAGCCCAAAAGCCCTAAATTCGTTCAACTTCAAGTAGGCAAGTAGGCACCTATTCATATCTAACAAGCTAAATAACCTAATAACCCCAATTAGAATGGAACAAGAAAGTGTTTTATGTTCTATATCATGGTTATGGGTTGTGTGATAAGCTAGTAAATTCGTAAAATACAATTATAAACGAAGATAAAATAACAGAACAAAAATTGTTTTAGAACAAACTGATACTCGTAGGTCCACTGATCTAGACTGGGACCTACCTACAGTATCTGTAGATACTAGCCAATCCAAAGTCGATATATAGAATCGACCTATTAATTGACTTTGGATTGAATGGTAATAGGTTTACAATATTCTAGATTTCTAGCTAGATTAGGTATGTAAAATTCTGGTCTGAGAGGAACTCAACTCATTCATACCTTAAACCTCTATGTGTGTACTACAATAAAGGGGTTCAAGCCATCAATAAGTAAAAAAAGGGGAAATGAGTTTTCTTCTCTTCTCGAGGTCCACCCACCTCAGTCGGATCGGTGTTTGTGTTACGCGTGCTTGCTACGACGTACTATAATGTGATTAATAATAATAATAATAATTTCAAGCCTCAAACAGCTGGCTTAAGTTTGGTTCGCTCATCCCTGAAACAGGGGGCTTTATGGTAGCAATACAAGATCAAGTGATAAACACACGAAATTACGAAAAGTTCATACGGAAAAGCCCTAATAGCCAGAACGATAAAGTCCCTTTTGAAAATTATACCCCCCTTTTTGAGCATTTTTCAAAAAGTGTTCTTGTATAGACTTATTTCCTTTACCATTTGGCCTGATACAGCCTGTATAATATTAATAAAAAATGCCGGACAATTCACACAGCATTATCTAGCCCCAAGCTAAGCAGAGCTTGTGTTACGGGTACTAGATAACTGATATACTTAATACAATACACTAAATAGATAGATATTTTTTTATTATACATAGAAAACATCCAGAACACCCTGAACCCTGCTTTTATCTGCAGACCGTACAAACATTTGTCCCGAGGCGGGAATCGAACCCGCAACCTCCTGCGTCGCAGGCGGACCTTCGCTCGCTGCGCCACTGGGGTCGTCATTGTTTTCATGTTTCGTCGTCATTCAGTTGTCACTGAAATCTGAATGTATCACTGAATTTGGAATCTGAATTTAAAGATGCTCGAGTCGGCACGGGGCCGGATTCTGCTAACTAATTGCTTTACTGATCGTCGCAGAATAGTCCTTAGATAAGAGAAACTCTAGATAGTTCGTGCGGTGCTATTTGCACCAAGTGATTGATTGGTTTCTACCTTCACACTTTTGACACGTGTGACAGATGGAGATCTGTAGTTTCTTTAATCAAAGGTATAATGCCAAAATGTGTCATTCTGAGACAATACCTACCATTTTGGGTGAAACGAAGAAGTACTTTATAATCTGTGCAATTTTTTAGTTGCTGACGTTGGCTGACGATAAATCTATAAGTTTTATGCAAAGATAGTGGAACGTAGTCATAGGATCTTTGGTTTTATGAAACAACTTGAGTTTTCTAGCAGGTAGGCACGTAGTTATTCAAAAAAAAATCATACAAACAATGAAATAGAGCTAGGGTTGTGCCTAAAAAACCAGAGTTACTTTTTGAATTTTATTTTAAAGTTTACTTACCAAGAGTATTTATAAAATTATGTTTATTATGAATTCTAGACATTTAAAAAGTCATAAACATTTGTACAATTTACAATTAAAAGTAAAAAATAAAATCGAAAAATAAAGTACCTCTCATCTTAACCAAAAATCACAAGCGACCTACTAAAAAGAGAAATCCAAATATTATATAACTTTTGTTGTGATTTTTGCATGGAGGGTGGCCTAACATTTTAAAATGTGTGACTTGTTTCGGTTTTTAACTTCGAGACTAACTTTCATCAAACGTTGTGAAACTGTTTCAAAAGTTTCGAAGTTCTTACTTCACGTTGCTGTGAAGCCCTACAGGTAATGTGATTTTCTGACCGTCACAGTCCTCTACTCTGCAACCGCAATATCAAATCAAATCACATTTATTTCAGAAAAAGCAGTTTACACACAGCCATACTAGCCAGCCATACATAGATTTTACATAGATTTTACGTTGCACGTAATGCGTAATGACATTAGCGTTCATTACTCTGTCCATTAGCACCCAATTCGCCATCAATTTTGACAATTCCTGTTTATAGTTTTAATTGAACGAAAATCATCCATTACAGCACTAATTCATTATTATAATGAGTGTTTCAGTGCATTTCTGTGACCAAATATGTCTTTAACAAGTCTTTCATTACTGTCTGACACAGAAAAAGTCAGAAAAAGTTTCACGTCGTCGCATTCCAGACCGTGTCAATTTATTTTCAAAACAAGATGGTGAGGAATTTCGTGTAAGGTACAGAATTTCTAAGGATGCAGTTCTTCCAATTACGAACATTCTTAATTTAGAACCTGTTACCCGAAGAAATAAAGCCATTGATGGCCTGACATAGCTTATGATTTGTTTGAGGTTCTTTGCTAAGGGTTCTTTCCGGCAAGTGCTAGGTGATCTAATCAACACACACAAATTCGTTTTTCGAAGTTTTCGAATCGGATAAAAAAGTGATGTAAGCAATATTTATATTAAAATGGCAGACAGGGAAGAGCTTCGTAGAGTTGGAGAAAGTTTTTAAGAAATTAAAGGATTCTTACGTTTTGCAGGAGCTTTGGACTGGTACACATGCTAAGATAATTAGTAGAGGGGATGCACTATATGAACTGTATCGGTGCAGGAAAGGTTTTTTTTTTCAAGAAACGTTCAAGTGGTTGATGATGCATCTCTCAAATTAGAGACATCATTGCTCGCTGACCTGGATCTGTTCATGTCTGCACAATTTTTTAACAATCCATTTGTGTGCTGAATTTGAAATGGGCAGATATAGAAACTAGGTCCATTTATTGGGGGACAGTGGATATTACAATAAAAAAAATCAGAGTATACATGTTGACATGTGACACAATCTCAGATCCAGCGCATACAAAGGCAGAAAACATATGAATACAAAGGAGACAAGGTGGCAACACTGGATATTTGAAAATTATAATAAAAAGGCAGTTACAAAGATGGCAACAAAAAATAATAATTATGGGGTGACTAAATGATGGTGACAATGATCCTGTTTAATAAGTGAAAAATATGGGCACTAAAACAGCCAGTAAACTTAATTTAATATAATGTAGTTTAGTAGGTATAAGTATAGAATAGGAAAAAATAAATAATAATATAAATCGGTGCCTTTTTATGGTACACATATACCAATACAATTCGACAGCCGTTTTTTCATGGACCTTGTCTCAAAACGAGACAAAACTCAGAATCGCCCCCTTGGTCTGTCCCAATCAATCCCAACTTTAAGGAGAAGGTACTAAAACTCCTAAAAAGATTGATTTTGTTCGTCCAAGGTTACAGCTGTCATGCCACGAAACTGTCAACTTTGTGACGGCAAGAAAAACTTGAAGGTTTTTCAACGTTTCTTTAGGATCTATTAAAGGTGATATCAGACGGGTAACTCGAATGAATGTTCACTCGAGTGAATGCTTCATTTTTCTTTCATTCAATGTGCACACGGCTTAACTGGAATGACTAATAAAAGAACAGTCATTCCACTTGAACACCATTTTACCTCGACGTTCGACCAGACGTTCGTCTGCTACAGGACTCAAGACAAAATGGTTTAATGCGAGTGAACATTGACTCCGTTTTCAGATTTTTCATTTTTCGTTCATTCGAAGTGGGAGTGAAAAATGCCAAATGAAGGACGCAAATGAACGAAAAATGAACCGTCTGATATCACCATGAAGACACGGTCGGGTCGGGAGTGAAAGGGGCCAATATCAAAGTGACAGCAAATCTCAGGAAAGTCAGGAAAATACTCGAAGATGCATTCGGTATATATTTATTGTCAATCAAATGCAGTGCATGAGAGCATGCAATAACAAGGCGTCGATCATCTTCCAAGCCTGGTATCACCCACTGCTGGGTTTAGGCCTTTATTTTCACTTTTGCCAGCTTTTTCTGTGTTGTGCTTCCCGCATCAATATATACAGGGTGTCCGGTAATTAATGGATAAACCCGCAGGTACTCGCAAGGGCACCGCGGCCAGTCAGGAAAAATATAAAAAATCTGTCGCATACAATTGGTTTATATGTCGAATCTCATAATGTTTGTTTGTGTAGGTACCTACCTACGTAATTATGTTAAGTATTTATTTATTTATTTAACGTACAAACACATCACAATCACTTTCATATTATGAGATTACTTAAAGTTAGATTAAAACTTGATTGCAACGTGAACATTTGTACGTGCTGCTTTAATATATGTATATATATCGAGTGTGTAGTTATTACTATCTATTACAGGTTGTTGAAACAAGACAATAAAAAAGTTATTATATAATTAAGATTACGGTAATAAAAATTAGATTACATGCTCTATAATTGTATATACTATGTATGTTGTACTATGTACTACTTAAATACCTACAAGCTGTTATAATTTGGTCACAAGTAGTAAGTTTCACATCTAGAGCTCGATTTAAAATTCCCCATTTCAATAAATACCAATGACCTATTACCAATTACCAGTGTTCGTATGCCAAATGTGCATTCTACAAATCTTCTAGCTAATGTCAGTCTAAATTGAAAATTAACTCCTTTCAGGCAGGAAATTTAGTGACGGAAGCCATCTCGGAACGCATCCGTAAGTTCTGAGTTCTCATCAGAGCGCTACAGTTGCATTTGAGTTTGAGTATTCGGGGGAAAGAGCGACCAAGCCACCTTTGGGCTCACACTAAACGAAAAAAATACTTTGAGAATGTATAGTACAATTTTTGTATTTCATCTTTCACACTAGTTTTAAAACGCCACATAATTTTATTTATTGCTATCACTTATGTATCACACAGTTGAATTAAATATATTTCCCAAGCAATATACCAAACTTGTACTGTATCCTGTGATAATATTCTTCTCCCGGGTTCAGTACTGAATTGGGGAAGTTTTTCTGAAACAATAAATTTTTTTTTCATCAAACTATATTTAGGAGGTCTGTCATCGGAGCTTGATACTAAATTCGAGAAGAGCCGCTTCATCTGACATTACAGCCGAATGCTCGAAATCGATTCAAGTTGAATTGTCACACTATAGGCTGAATGCTCGTCAGTCCGGAAAACAGTATGTATTGTAACTTATTGCTTACACGAATCTTGCAATAAATAAAAGATCCTGGACCACATTGCTTGTCTGGCCCCAAAATAGTGCTTACTTTGCAGTCTAACCGCCGAATTCTCAAACGCATCTCAGATATAAGCACGTCTCAAATGACGATTTTTTGACAGTTTTCAATGAAAATGTGTCAAAAATTCGTCACTTGAGACGTGCTTATATCTGAGATGCGTTTGAGTATTCGGGGGTTAGTCACATGTTATATTCTTATGACTCAAACTATCGTCGCTGCCTTTTCTTTCTTATTTTTTTTATTTATTTATAAGGCAATGCCAACAATACACATAATAAAACGTTCTTTTATAACAATTAGGTATAAAGTTTTTAGTATAGAATGTGTGCTTCTAACAGGCATGCACAACATTTACTAAAGGTGCACAAACAACAGCTAAAAATAATACCCTGAAGGGGTTACATTCTAAGGTAGAAATAAAGGAAGGTAATAAAATATAAAAACACAAGTAAGTAGGTACTTAAACTAAAACAACTATGTACAAAAGTGTCCCTCAGTGGACTGAGGGATATTGTGAGAAACAGAGAAATATTTCCTAAGTTTATTCTTAAAGATAATAATATAATAATTCTTATAATTACATTCATCGAAGGAATTCTTAAAAGTCCATTGTACAGTTTATGATACCTATCATAAGTTTTATATTATTATACAGCGCCGCTAGTTTGAGTCATACATGCGCCTTAATAGAAAAGACGAATTTTATATTGACACCTGATGATGCAATTCCGCCGTAGCCAAGCTTTCCGCCATAGCTTAATTGCAAATGAAGTACATAAGTAGGTAGATTAAGTTCTGAGCATTTAAGACACATCCAGCACCGCTACCGCATGGCACAACAATAAGCATTCAAATATGGGCATAGAATTGCTTAGGTATGAGAATGAAGCAAGTCAAAAGTACAATTTAATCGAAGTTTGTAACAATATGGTTTCATTGAAAATCCTACTAATTATAAAGCCGATAGTTTGTAAATCTGAATTTTTACCTAGGATCTCCAAAACTACTGAACAGATTAAGATGCAATTTAGCGTACGCTTAGAGCAAAGCCAAATTTAGATAATAGGCTACTTATTATACCGAAAATACGCATGTGAAGCCGTGGGCAGTATTTTCGCCAATTTTATTCCTAACAGCACGCAAAAAACTGACTCCTGCGTGACGTAAATCGACGGCCCTACTTAAGTTACCAATAGTAGTTAGGATGGTTAAGGTTTTGGTGGAATTAAAGGCGTTTTTAATTAAAATCGGTGGGGAGTACGTCTCAGTGGCTTCCATACTCACATGGTTAGCAGCATCAGGGTAGTTCTGTGGCATAAGGCAGAAGAGGCCATGCTTCTTGTAAAGAGTACCGGCCTTGCCAAACAGGGGGACGTAGCCGAAGCTCTTTCGGCCCTGGAACAAGTATAAAATCGTGTTCAATGATCAGAAATAAAAACGAGATATTTTATTCCGTAACTCTTTAGCGGTTTTTTATGTTGTAGATCCAGATAACCTAAATACGCGCGAAAAACGTAATCCCCAAGGGTTGCAGGAAATAAACGAAATAAATAAATAAATAATAAATAATGCTGGACAATACACACAACATTATCTAGCCCCAAGCTAAGCAGAGCTTGTGTTATGGGTACTAGATAACTGATATACTTAATACAATACACTACATAGATAGATATTTTTAATATACGTAGAAAACGTCCAGAACACCCTGAACAAATATCTGCAGATGGTACAAACATTTGTCCCGAGGAGGGAATCGAATCCGCAACCTCCTGCGACGCAGGCGGACCTTCGCCCGCTGCGCCACAGAGGTCGTCAAGATAATATTTACGAAAGGACAGTTTAGAGACGAATTTTTGACTCTGTCTTTGTCATTTTTACATTCAAACTTTCTATAGAAATAAATTTCAGTGTCCATCATTCCAAAATGAAAAAGCAGCTCCTCTTCGTACAAAATTTGCGTTTTCGTTCAATTAGAATAGCGATAAAACTAAACGAAACGAAATTTCGTAATAAAAATAGGCCTCCATTAAACGGTCATAACTCATAACATTTCTTAATCTGTGACGGTCATAATATCATCATTGGGCAGATAATTATAGATAATTCATGTGGTTCAGTACATCGAAATATTCAAAACCAAAAATAAATAATGTTGGACAATCGATAGATATTTTGTAGTATACATAGAAAATACCCAGAATCCGGGTGTTCTACAAATATTTTCAGATCGTACAAACATTTGCGCCAAGGCGGGAATCGAACCCACAACCTCCCGCGTCACTGGCGGATCTTCGCTCACCAGCCGCGCTACATCGAGAACAAAAGAATAAAGAAGAATTTCAAATAGGAAGGAACTTTACTACCTACATAGAGATTAGCTAATACAAATTATACAGGGTTATTGGTTATTTACTGACACTGCGTAAACTGCAGGTTCTGCCCATCATCACAAACACACAAAAAATATTAGAATTAAGATCTATCGTCTTCACTAACATTTTTTTGTAAACAAAATAGTGTCCGAAACTCAATTAGTTACTAAATCTCCCAGTCCTATATTAATCCACATCATGATCATTGGCTTATTTTACATCTACGTAAGTTAATTTAAGTGGCATCAGCCTGGCTAGGAGTCAGCCGAACACACACACACCCAATGATAATTCAAGGCTGAGCCGTTTTTAGGTTTAGTTTCAAAGAAAACCCTTATAATTATCGATATTGAATGGAAGGGGGTACATACTAATATCATTCCCTTTCCACCAATTTAAAATTTGAGACCTGGCGTCTTCACGGACGTGTTCATGATGGTGAGCAGAACCTGCAGTTAACATAGTGTCAGTGAATTAGCAATAACCCTGTATACTCGAATGTACGTGCGTATAAATTGTTCAGAACCTACCTGGCTTGAGTTCTCGTTTTCGTCCTCATCCGACTCGTCACTCCGATCCTCGCTCCCCTCATCACCCTTTCTTCCCTCTTCTTCGTCGACATTGACCTAAGCAAAAAAAAAAAGCTTCTACAAAATCATGCTCGAATAAATACCAACTAATAGACAACGGTTGCACAACGAGTGCAGTACAAATTGTGTAGAACTGACTATTTATATGCCTGTTTTTTTATATAATTAAGGGCAACCAACTAGAGGTAACACAAGAAATTACAAAATGAATACGGTATCTCAAAAACTCTTTAAATTACAGGTAGCCAAAACAAAGCGCAAAAAAAAATTACTATTCACCCAGCTGTACAATAATCGCATGGTATGGCCAATCCTCGAATAAATGAAGTCACTTGTAATGTACCAGTTTTTACCCTAAGTTTGTGCCTAAGCTATGTGGTGCCCCTACTTAGAATTTGCACCACCCCAACTCTTCCCGCGGGTGTCGTAAGAGGCGACTAAGGGATATCCACCGGGAACGGGCAGTAGCGCCCCGTGCAGAACAATTCTACTACCGAACTGCGATCCCCAATCCGCATGCCCAGCATGGGGATTATTGGCATTACCCCCATGAGATAAAATCCAACAAGGCGCTTATCAGGGGGAGGCCTGCGTCCAGCAGTGGACCAATACAGGCTGTTGAGGTATTGCGTTTTACAATGATAAATTTCACTACTTCATTCACCGTCATTATCCATAGTAAATATCCTAATAATTTGTTCAGGTTATCAGCGCTTACTGATTTATGGCTATATCTTAAAATAAGGTACCTACTTTAAATAATAAATAAATAATGCTGGACAATTGACACAGCAATATCTAGCAAAACAAGCAGCTTCTGCTATGGGTACTAGACAACTGATATCCTTAATACAATACACTACTTAATATATGTTTTCTACTAAACTCAGAAAACATCCAGAAAACCCGGAATGAATATAATTTGCAGATCGTACAAACATTTGTCTCGAGGCGGGTATCGAACCTGCAACCTCCAGCGCCTAGCAGGCGGGCGCCTGAGGTCGTCAAAAACACGCCACTATTCGACTATTCAAAACTGTTTACTTAATTCAAGAGTATTTACCTCCACAATTCTATCAGGGTCCGGCAAGAGATTCCCCGTGTAGAACTGCATACCTGGCTGGTTGCTGTACACTTCGATGACCCTGCCCGACCCAGGGTGTAGTGCCCTAAAAAACACAAAAATTCTAAATCATTTATTTCTAATTAAATACACAAGAGACAAGAGAAGAATAAAAATGTTTAAGAATGATCTTAGAATCAGATAGATGAATGCCGTGTAGTGCAGGTTCAGAGTTAGCACCACCCCGAGAGGTGGTCATCATCATCATCAGCCTATATTAGTCCACAGCTGGACATAGGCCTCCCCTAATGAGCGCCATAGCGCCCTGTCTTCAGCTTGCCGCATACAGCATCTGCCTGCAGTCTTTCGCAGATCGTCATCCCACCTGGCCGGAGGGCGTACTACACTACGTTTGCCGAGTCGCGGTCTCCACTCAAGAACACGTTTACCCCAGCGGTTGTCGGTTCTTCGCAAGATATGACCGGCCCACTGCCACTTCAGCTTACTAAATCTTGGAGCTACGTCGATAATTTTGGTGGGAGGTGCTGCAACGCAAATGATCAATCACAACTAACACTCTTCCCGAGAGTGTAAGTGGCAATTAAGTGATATCTGCGGATATCTTATAACTGCGATCCCCAATCTAAACGCCCAGCGTTGGGTTACGCATAAGTTTAAAACTTTTCGCACCTCCCAGCGCCCAAATTCAGGAGAAGGTTAAAGACTTTGCTTTCTGTTACGTGAAATCTCCCCAAACAGAAAACATAATTTAATATTAATATAGTTTTCGATTAAACAATTTATTGTTATGAATTAAAGAGCCTAGCTCTTGTCGGTGAAATTTCTCTTCTCTTTTGGTTTGAATACGGTCTCTTTTGATTCTTTAAACGACATGGCAGCGGCATTCTCCCGGATGATCATATAGTTAATTTTTGGTGTCCGCTTCTTCCTTCTACTTTTCATTCTAGGATATTTCTTATGAAGCTACCATGTCGTTTTAGATGTCCAATCATTCTCCCTCTTCTTTTTTGAATGGTGTTCATTAAAAACCTTTTCTCCTTAACTCTTTTCAGCGCCATTTCATTAATAGCTAACCCTTTCCGTCCTTTCCAGTACTACATTTCAAACCCTCCCTCTATCCCGCTGTGTTTTGGTCCATGATTTGCATTGGTTATATACAGTATTTTGGTTTTATTTATGATTATTTTTATCATCGAATGCGTAAAATAATTAATTAAAATTAATTACTTCAACTTCCATAATTGATTCTATATTTATTCAATAAAAGCCATTGATTCTATAACTATTCAATAATAGCCTGGACAAAACTCGCCAAGCTTAGGGGGCTAGGCCCCACCACAACCGCGACAACTACGAACGACTAAAAGCCAAAACTCATTAGACGCGTGTTGTCGCGCGGTGTAATTATCTATGAAACTGTACCGCGCCCCGTCGCGTATCAAAAATGTTTGCAATATCAATGACCGCGCGTGGATCCACAGCGCGCGACCCATCACGTAAGTGGGTTTTGGCTCCAAGCGGCTTTGGTGCTAACCTGGCCTGGAACGTGAGGTCCTGATCCGTGCCCTGCGTGATGCAGTAGTTGAGATCGAAACCGCCCTGCGGGATCCTGGGCAGCATCGTCCTCAGTACGCGAGGCACTCTGAAGTCGAACGGTGTTCCGCCCACGACTTTTTTCTCGCCTGGAAATAAATAATAGCAATCGGTGAGAGTTGCTCTTCTGTTTCCGGGTCGAAAATGAAATCATAGAACATGAGATTTCAGATTTAATTAACTTTATTTCTTTAGGCTTATAAAATAAGCACATAGATAAGTCAAATTTTATTCTATAAATTATTATCAAATAAGAATGAACTCTCGATAAATAAAATAGCAAAATTTCATAATACCTATTATAAAAGCGACAGTAATTATAGAGAATAGTAGGTAGAGGCTAGTAAGCAAATAATTATAACCTGTGACAATCCCGTCGTCGGTAGTAATAGTGTATTTATCAGCGTTGATGGTAAATATGTGGTCGTAGGTCATCTCGCATCCCGCATGCTAGAAATGTAAACATTTTCCAGTTAAAATCCCCTAATCGCTTCATTTCATAGTTCGCTTCGTTTATAATCTACCTAAATTTCATCAACATCAATGCCTCTATTGTTTCGATTTGCTTTATCATACCTTTCGAGTAGATATGACATGGTTTAATTCATTCATTTACAACGGGATATTTACCATGATTTGAGTTTTGAGCTTTGCAATATACCGGCACAGTTTCATGCACCTTGATCACGTATCAGTTATTCCGTGATCAAACTCAAATCATGGTAAATATCATGTAACTGACTTTAGTGTTAATAACCATGATGGACTTAAGTTTTATGACATGGGTTACGTCTCACTGTACACATTCGTCCAATGCTGAGCTTGCCTTCTCCCAAGGAGTGTTTTGCCATAATCACCGCAGCGGCAGGCGAATTGAAGATCGCAGTGAAGGTGCTAAATTATACACAGAAGGAAGCTGTTCACTGCCCTTCCTCCGGTAGGTTCCCATGATCGACTGTTACGACATCCTCGGGCATGGAGGGCCGATTCTTTCGCCACGACTGCCAGTTGGCCATGTTTTTAATTTCCGACTCTTATCACCCTTGTAAATTATTTGGCAAGCACACATAAACCCGACAAAAATTAAGGATTAAATAACAAAGTACTCAAACGTTAAGCAGTTTTAAACCAACACATAATTGAATACCCTACGTGCAGGGTCCTCATAACAACATTCTCAGGATAACAACACAGGTTTTGCTTTGTTTTGATTTTGCTAACAAGTTCCAATACAAGAATTCAACATCCAGGTAACAACAATTAAAAAAGCTAAATTACCAATAGATGAAGCTCGACGCGAGAACAAACTATTTGATATTTTGTGGCAGGGGGAATTCACGGTAGATTACCACCCTCCCTACCCACTCGCCACCCACCCACCGAAAGCTACAAACACACTACGGCGTGGCTTGACACGTCAGAAGCTTTGGTTCATACATTTATTTCTCTAGCATAGCCGCGGCTTCGCACGCGTATTTTCAGTATTATAAGTAGCCTATTATCTAAGTCAGGCAATGTTCTAAATGTACGGCAAATTTCATCTTGATCTGTTAAGGCCAGGTAGTCCTGCAGCAGTAGGCGTAAGGGAAAACGCGCGCCTGCCAAGCCGCCGCGCTCGTGTTTTTTGTAGATATTTAAATATAGTGATTAAGAAAATCATTATATCAAGTCAAACTCTGTGAATTTGTTTAGAAATATTAAGTGTCCTTAGTTTAGTACAAAAAATGTGTGATATCAGTAGTTCGCTAGTCATAGTATTGAAAAAACGTTAGAAAAAGGGGTAACTTTGAGATTTTTTTCTATTGAGTGTAGTTCATGAGATCTTGTAACTGAATGCGACTTTGACTAGACTAGATCCTTAAGTAATATATATCTTTTTTTCAGAATTTTAAACACTATTTTCTAAGTCTCACATGATTTTAAAAATCACAAAAATGCGGCCTCAGCTGGCCTACCAAGCCTTAAGTAGTTTTGGAGATACTAGGTAACAAACTTTATTACTTTATTAGTAGGATCACTCATACAATCATCAGTCCTCTACTAGTCCACTGCTAAACAAAGACCTTTCCTAATAAGTTCCTTATTGACTCTTGTCCTTAAGACGAAACGTCAAAATTCCATTTTGGTTAATCCTTCAGCTAACGGCAAATCAGAGTTCGAAAATGTGAGCGCATCTAATTAAGCACCCCCCGCACCGCGCGCCTTTTAAAATTGCATCACACTTCAGTTAATAAATAACTGTATCTTGTGATTTTCAACGTTTATACTATGAGAATATTGCTAAAAGCAGAAAGAGTTGTCTAAAATATGAGGTGAAAATGAGATCTCGAATTTCAAGAATTTGATCAAAATGGAAGCCATATTAGGCATATTAGGCATATTATTATCAATCAAAACTAGATGATTATCGAGAATAGTTATTCTAAATTATGGAGCTGTTTACCGAATCAAAATTAACGCAGTAGTTTTAGAGATATCAGAATGTATATACAAAAAACGGGAGCGCGGCGTTGCGCGCAAAAACGCGAGAGTCTTGAGGGATAAGGAGCAATTTTCAAAAAGAATACTGAAGGGATAAATGCTCATTTAAAATAACTAAAAATTCTATGTAAGTTCTGTAAACGGTATTAGGTTCCAAAATAATTTATCTTCCTGTATTTATTATTTATGCAAGCTAATTTCTACAAACAACTACACAAATAAAAACACTACTGTGTCGTTTTGTGTCATGGCTCATTCTGTGTACTCGTATACATTAGCGTGCCGCATCTGACGTTACTCTGGTCTGGACAGTGTCTTTGTGACCTTTTTTGCGTTACGGATACAATCTAAATTTTTTTTTTTCCCGGACCAGATTGACTAATGTAAGGTCGAGCAGTTGTCGTCAGCGCCACGACGACAGATCATGCTGCAATAAAACATTGTAATAATGTGTTTCTAACCATATAAAAATTTGAAATCTATATGCTTCTGACATGACAAGTGTTTAAAACTTTACTCACATGACCCGCCAGATTGAAGTAGGGTGTGTTGCTTAGGTTTACTACGGTAGGCTCGCTGGTGGTGCACTTCATCTCGATCTTGATAGAGTTGTCGCACGTCACCTAATAAATGTCAAAAATAAGCAAGTAAGTTAGGAAGTCTCATAAATTGACGACCTCTGTGGCGCAGCGGACGAAGGAAGGAAGTTCAGCGGTCTTAGCACGGGGATTCTTGTCTAGGGTAGAATAGAGAAAAATGACGTCACATCGTCATTGAATGCATAATATGTTTGAACCTCGTTCCTTCAACTTCAATAATATACGCAATGTATGACAATGCGATGTCATTCTTTTCTATTCTACCCTAGACAACTATGCCCGTGCTAGGTCTACTGCATGTTTTCTATGTATAAATGTAAAATATCTATCTATGTAGTGTATTGTATTAAGTCTATCAGTTATCTAGTACCCATAACACAAGCTCTGCTTAGCTAGGGGATAGATAATGCTGTGTGAATTCTCCAGCATTATTTATTAATATGAGTAATATTTATTTAGAAACAAGCTTCTGCCCGCGCCTTTTACGTGCTATCCGAGCAAAAAGTAGTCTATCATTTGCGTTAGATTTTGTTTTACATTTTTGCAAAATTTAATACCTTAATACTGTTTTGTACTTAGATGATAGGTTATAAATATATTCATAAACTTTCGCCTTAATAGTAAATATTAGTTTGGACTATTGTAATGCAACTTAAAAGAGTATAGAGTCCTACTGTCTGGCAAATCCCTTCCGCATTCCATTGCTCTCTCTTTATCCTGTCAGCAGACAACTAGTACGGTTCCAGCGGCGTTCCTATCTCCGCTCGGGCCTTCTGTGCCGTTTTAGCTCTAGAACCCAGATAACACGTATGGCAGCTATATACTGAATACCTCGAAGGAGACCTGCGCCATCACGGTCCCGGGGTAACCCTCATGGAAGCGTTCCGAAACGTGGCTCATGATGACCTTATTACCGACCACGTAAGATCGCCAATTCACCTGTAATTAGAAAGACAGATAAACCTTTAACTTTATCGTTTTCTAAAACAGGTTGTATTCAATTCATTTTAATTCTAGAGAACAGGAACGTAATAAACAGCCTTACGTTGGAGTTCTTTTAACACAAATTTGGTATTGAGTAATTGATCAGGGGCTCGTCCAGGGAGGTCATATAACACCGTGTTCTTCTGCCACTGTTGGGCCCTATTCACGCTCTCTAGGGATTCTACTGAACTAATTGCTTCACTTGGTATCAGAA
This sequence comes from Eupithecia subumbrata, assembly GCA_949316285.1. Lineage (NCBI taxonomy): Eukaryota > Metazoa > Arthropoda > Insecta > Lepidoptera > Geometridae > Eupithecia > Eupithecia subumbrata. The sequence goes on along the minus strand of OX438642.1, from coordinate 4,880,963 downwards.
TTAAACATTTTGGGAATATTCTACCTGAGCTAAAAGATGGTTGATGGTTGATGAAGCTACAGATTGAAGGAAGCGCTTCAAAAATGTCAAGGTTGAAACGATTATATCACTCTCTCCGTTTAAATGCCATCACGCTCTCTTTAGAGTTTCTTTTGTCTAGGGATTCTACGTGTCGATTATGCTGTGATAGCATTGTCATTATGCGATTGGTTAGCAGCATTAGGTCCCATCGTTGCATTGCGGCTTAAAGATTAGACCAAAGCTGTGCGTCAGCCGGATGGCAGACCAGACGCTGCAATGACTTGCACACATACGCGACCGAGACGCGGGCACTTTTTATCGAAAAAGTTTCGCGATGTTGACGCTCCCGCTTCGCTTCCCGCCCCGTGTTTCACGCTTGGCCGAAGCTTAAAGGGTTTTGGTTTGTTGACATAAGTCTTTCTGGGCTGGGAAAAAATACATTTAAGATTCTATATTCTATGCAAAAAAGTGAATTTCAGCTTGCACTTCTCCGTCGGAAAGCTAAATGGCTAACAGCTGTCTATCTGCGTTGAAATAGAGGGCATCTCCTTTTTAGGGTTTTGAAGATCGAAGATCGGTTTCAAAACCCTTATGGTCTCGCTTTGTCTGTCCTTTTTTCCCGCCTTAATAACTCAAAAACTACTGCAGCTATCAACTTGAAATTAAAAATAATAATACATTTCGTGCGCCTGTACAGATTTAGAGAAAAATAAATGAAAATAAATGAAAAATTAAAATGAAAATTTTCCATACAAATTGTGATGCCTCTGAAGATACCTACAGAGTCATATGGGGTATCAAATGAAAGGTATCAGTTTTTACGTTTCAAAACAGTTTTTGAAATTTCTGTAGGTTTCATACTTTTTGAAATATTTTCAAAAAAGTCAAAAAAATACCCATTCCCCCCCCCCCCTATCTCCGAAGTTTGCAGAGCGATCCGTTTAAAATGTATGGAGCGTTTGTAGATATGGATCTATATTTTGCACGAAAAATATAGAGAAGTTTGAAAAAAGAACACATTTTGAAAAATGGTCAAAAAGGGGGGGAATAATTTTCAAAAGGGGGAGCTACGTCACCGAGTGGGGTATCAAATAAAAGGTATTGGTTTGTAAGTTTCAAAACAGTTTTTCAAATTTCTGTAGGCTTCATACTTATTGAAATATTTTGAAAATAGTCAAAAAAATACCCATTCCCCCCCCCCCTATCTCCGAAGTTTGCAGAGCGATCCGTTTAAAATGTATGAAGCGTTTGTAGATATGGATCTATATTATACAGGAAAAATATAGAGAAGTCTGTAAAAAGAACACTTTTTGAAAAATGGTCAAAAAGGAATAATTTTCAAAAGGGGGGCTACCCCACTGAGTGGGGTATCAAATGAAAGGTATCGGTTTGGACATTTCAAACCAGTTTTTCAAATTTCTGTAGCTTTCATACTTTTTGAAATATTTCGAAAAAAGTCGAAAAATTTACCATTACCCAGTACCCTAAAAACCTTAACCGAACCACCCATTTAACCGAAGCATGCAGAGAGATCCATCTGAAATGTAGGTTGGTACCTACTATTCTTAGGTATTCGTTAAATTGCGAAGTCTCTAACCGGTACTTTTGGCACATATTTGTTGACAAATGTTCAAAACCCTCGGCGCGCGAGTTACACTCGCACTTGACGGATCTTGTTTTTCTGTATGTACCAAAGTTTGTGTTTAGTGGTGTCTAATGAAGAATTTTCTTGATTTTTTTGTACATTATGCAAACTGAGGGAGAATTTAAACCCAACTGTTTAGAATATTAGTGCACTACCACGCTAAAGGTGTATTCTGGCCTTTAGGTTGCCAGTGAAATGACAGCCTTGACACCTATGTCTCAGGTTGACCGACGTGGCGCATTGCAACATTTACAATACCTATCTGTTCCGTGTATGCCATTTAAATTAGGTGGACTTTCGTTAATAAGTAGTGATTAGTAATTGACTAAGATGACTAGTAAGACTCTACTTTAAACCCGACCAGATTGGGACCATCACGAACTGAAAGTAGCGCGGTCAGGCATTTATTTCCCGATTCCGGTTCCGTCTCATTTTTACAACAAGCGAGTTGTACTAGAAATGTGACATAATAATATTTACTTTGACAAGGTTCTGTCCCATTCTAACAGCGCTGATTATAAGTCAAAAGGTGTAAATTCAGATGTCGCTAAAACTAAAGCACAGTGTTTCATGGGACCTAAAAAATTTCCCTATGTTTTTTACAGCATTAATCGATTAACGAATGCATTTTAAATGCAAGAGTAGAACACCCACATCTCTATTTCAAATACTTTTTTTAATAAAAATTAATGAACTTTGGGTGACCTTGACCTAGAAAAACATTTAAAAAATTCTGTATAAAAACTGGCCAAGATATTTTTTTTTTATAAATTTAATCTGACAAAGGATTCTTAGACGCATTTTTGTCTGGTTTTATTTTCGGATTATCACCTCTGGATACCGAGTAATTAATATTTTTCAGATTTTCGTTTTTATTTTTTTTCTCCATAAAAACTCAAAAGTGCGATTTGTGACTAGCACAGAAAGATTGCTCTTAACAAGGCCTATCAGTGGTAAAAATGCCAAGTTGCACTTCCGCGGTCTTTGGGAAAAATAGATTTCCAAAATATAGTGTTAGGGTTGTCACTCAACATGACCTTCGATTTTATGCAGTTTTGAAATAAATTATTCCCTAAATTTCAATAATTTATCTTATTAAGACACTAGCTGACCCGTCGCAATTTCATTTGCGTGGACTTAATAATACTAGTAATATTAATACTAATACCCCAAGTAATGTTGGTTTGCATGTAAACTATCAACGCCAAAGTTTTACAACCAATCCTTTACAATTTTAAAGTTATTGTGAGAAAACCTATAAATCCCATTTCATCCTTCTAAGAATGCTTGCATAAAAAATTACTTATTCGATTACGACCCCATTTTAACTACCTTAGAATACGAATTTCCATAATCCTGTCTTAGCGAGTGCCTACCTACTTGCTAAAAAAGAGTTTTTATAAATACGAATTTCCAAAAATCCAGTTCCTGAGATTTCGTGATATCGATACCTCTGGGCTCTAAAGGACAAAAGGCGACTACAGGAGAGGCAAAAAACATAAAAATTAAGTTTATTTTTGCTGTAGTTTGTTTGTTTTTGGTGCTAGTTAGACATAACCCAGGAAGAAAATGCTTACAATTTGTCGTACATATCTAAATCTGTGTTGATAAACTGTCCAAGTGTTATATTTACTGAAATAAATTTCCCATACGACCATAAAATTAGGAAAAAAATATCTTTACGCCCCAAAAAAATCAGTGTATGCGAGCACCTTAGGGCGTATAGCTACTTATTTTGTTGAAAACTACGCTCAGATATGGAACGTCACTGCAGCACAATAGACAGGAAACAAACTATGATCAGACTCTTTCACCGTGCACTAAAATCATCGGATCCTTTCATTTCTATGGCGCACCATTGAACGTGAAGCGTTCATTGAACGTCGTAGATCCAAGCGGAACGAGAACATTTAAGACCAATCCAAGAAGAAAACTTGCAGTTGACAGATGTAGATGATGAAGATCTATCATTGGATGATAATGAAGATCCATCCAACTAAGATGACACGTTAATACTTAGTAACGAAAGCGATTTGATTGAGTAGGTAAACTAAAGTCTCTTCCTGCGTCTTCGTTGCCGATTTTACGATTTCATGATTTCACTTGTATGGGAGGTGGTACCAAAATTATAATTTTTTCGACCTAGCTTACGTGAAACTACCTCTTTTTAAAAATGTAATAAAATTGTCCCAAAAACAATTTTTACCTACCATGTTTCTATATTACATCATTCACCTAATCTACAGCTTGCTTGGTGTTCGCAAATTACCAGTCGCCCTATAGTAACGGGTGTGCGATATAAAAACATGATTGTTGTATATAAGCAACAAGAGTGAGTAATAACTCACAACAAACGTTTGACCTTTTAGTGGCAACCCTATGTTGTAAAATTTGACCTTAGAATGTAATTGCATATTTTTCCCAAAGACCGCGGAAGTGCAACTTGGCATTTTTACCACTGATAGGCCTTGTTAAGAGCAATCTTTCTGTGCTAGTCACAAATCGCACTTTTGAGTTTTTATGGAGAAAAAAAATAAAAACGAAAATCTGAAAAATATTAATTACTCGGTATCCAGAGATGATACACCAAAAATAAAAACTGAAAAAAATGCGCCTAAGAATCCTTTGTCAGATTATAATAATAAAAAAAAAATATCTTGGCCAGTTACTTTTACAGACTTTTTTTAATTTTTTTCTTGGTCAAGGTCGCCTAAAGTTCATTAATTTTTATTAAAAAAAGTATTTGATATAGAGATGTGGGTGTTCTACTCTTGCATTTAAAATGCATTCGCTAATCGATTAATGCTGTAAACAGCATAGGGAAATTTTTTCGGTCCCATGAAACACTGTGTAAAGTAATCTGACAGCACTAAAACTCTTGCTGTCCTTTTCGTGTTATTATTGGCACGCAGTGTCCTACTGCAGGGCAAAGAACCCCCTCCTTCCTTTCGTATCAATTGAAATAAAAAGGATGAAACAATTTTTTATTGCTGTCACAATAGTTTAGTTTTGCGGACATCTGAATTGTCACCATCTTCAAACTCCTCAAGCTCAGCAACCTATATTGGTCCACTGCTGGACGCAGGCCTCCCCTGATAAGTGCCTTATTGGCTTTTATCTCATGGTAGGTAGTGCCCATAATCCCCACGCTGGGCATGCGGGTTACGGTTCGCAGTTCGGTAGTACGGGGACGCCCCTCCGAAGCCCGCGGGAAGAGTTGGGGTGATGCAAATTTTGAGCCGGCACCACACAGCTGACGGCACCAATTTGTCTCTAAAAAGATTCCTTACCTTATCAAAGCCGACGTAGCCTCCATTGTAGTGATGGTGCCCTTTATTACTCGACAGCATGTACATTCTGCCAGATGGTCTGACAATCACCGTTCCATCTCGCACTATGTTGGCGTAGCGCCCGATTATGGAGCCAAAGTAAGGGTTTCTAGGCTGAAAATATTCTAAAACAAGACAAAGACTATGTTAAAGCACCCCTGAATAGAAAAAAAACTAACAGTGAAAACAACTCTACCAACTGTTTCCGGTTGGTAGAGTTGCTTCCTGAGACATTTGCTCGACAGTGGGACTGTACACAATGAAAAACAAGTTCCGTCAAGTGCAGCTCGCACGCCGAGGGTTTCGAACGTTTGTCAACAAATATGTACCAAAAGTACAGGTTAGAGACTTCGCAATTTAACGAATACCTGAGAATAGTAGGTACCAACCTACATTTCAGATAGATCTCTTTGCATGCTTCGGTTAAAGTGGGTAATGGTAAATTTTTCCACTTTTTTCAAAATATTTCAAAAAGTATGAAACCTACAAAGGTTGAAAAACGGTTTTAAAATTTCAAAACCGATACCTTTCATTTGGTACCCGACATGACCCTGTAGGTATCTTTTAAAATTTCGGCATAACAATTTGTATGGAAAATATTCATTTTAATTTTTCATTTACTATCATTGTATATTACAGTAACAGAATAAAACAATTACAGCTAATATATACACTTATATCTATTATTTATTTTTCTTTAAATCTGTACTGGCGCATGAAATGTATTATTAAAATTTCAAGTTGATAGCTACAGTAGTTGCTGAGTTATACTTGCTTTTTAGAAAGATATCGTCTTAAGTCCCCTAGGTCATGAATTTCGTGGTCTAGGAGACACTTTGTATTTCTTTCGAAACGGGGACATCATAACCAAATCCTCGGAGGCAGCGAAAGAGAATACTTAAATTTGATCAGATCTTTAACAATTCGTACAAAATAAAACTTTAGGCTTTATGCCCAGACTCCACCAAAGCGGAGATGTGCGGAGATGTCCAAAGCGGAGACGAGAAGAGACGTTTTTTCAGTGTGTCTCCGCCGAAACTGTGTGGAAATGCAATTTGGCTAAACTGGAGCGGAGATGTGTGCTGGCTAAAGCCGAGCTGAGCTGTGTCCGACGACGTTGCATGTTTGTTGCACTAGGGGCGCCGCTAAATGCACGCCGCCAGTGGTACCATTTGAAAACGGACGATTACTGTTTTCAAATGAGATAAATTGTGAAATAAAAAGTCAGTGATCGTTCAGTGGTCAGTGATCGTTCAGTTTTCTCCGAGATCAGTTGTGTCACACGCAACCGCGCGTACCATCAGTGCAAAGTGCTAACGCATCACAACAAACGTCGCGCGCGGCACGCCCGATCGCCATGACCTTGCTAGATCATCACGTTTAGGCATGTTGACCGACGACATCATATTTTATTGTTAAGGCGAAGCTAATTGCATGTCGTAACAATGAATACACCGCAAAAAATTTCTATCTCGATCAAAACGGATACAGAACGACTCTTGGCCGAAGAACATAACAAAGTTGTACAACGATACCAAGAAGAAAAACAAGAGAGATTGAAACTTGAGAGCCTTGTTGGAGACCTCAAGAACCAAATTTGTATTCTACAGCAGCAACTGAAATGCGTTGCAGATACCACCGTCAATCCATCAAAAGCACCATGCATGGAGACCTCTAACGAGCGTATTGAATACAGCACGGACGAGGAAGAGCTAGCCAAAGAAACCAATTGGGTGAGAGTTAGGTCTAAGAAGAAACGAAAACTGAACTCGTCGCCGGAGCTTTCACCAGAGACCAACATACCAACAAAAGAAAAGGAAAAGAAAATTCCCCCACCACCACCGATCATAGTAGATGGTGTGGAGAACTACCAGAACTTTTATGACTTCCTGTCCACGGATCATTCAGCTGAAACCTTCAACCTAAAAATGTTGAATGGTAAAAGCGTTAAGGTGAACGCCTGTAATGGTGACACATATCGTTCAATAACCAAGGCCTTGCAGGATAATAACTGCCTTTGGCATTCGTACGAAAACAAACAGGAAAGACCCATACGGGTAGTAGTCAAGAAATTGCCTTCTACCTGTAAAACAGAAAGAATAATTGAAGACTTAAAAAATAAGGGCTTCATGATTCAATCGGTAGTGAATAAATTAAGCTGGAAAACAAAAGAACCACTCAACATGTTCATGCTCTCTTTCAATAATAATGAAAACACAAAGAAGATCTATGAAATTAAATACATCCTGGGATGTGTGGTTGAGATACAGCCTCTCCGAACCTCCAAACTGATCCCACAGTGTAAAAGATGTCAAGGGTACGGACATACACAAAAGTACTGCGCCAAGGTGCCAAGGTGTGTAAAATGCATCGGTAAACACCTTACCAAGGACTGCACAAAGCTCATTGCAGAGAAACCGAAATGTTTGCACTGTGGGGAGCCCCATCCTGCTAGCTACAGAGGCTGCATGGTCGCCAAAGAAATGCAGAAATTGCGAGACAAAGTAATGAAGAAACCATCTTCTACGAGACAACAGCAAGCCTCGAGATGCAGAGAGCCGCCCTTGCAGCCTAATGCTACAAGTCGCGCTTCACATGCGCTGCCACCGCCAGCCTTAAACAAAAAGATATCTTTTGCACAAGCAACTGCTGGAAAACCAGCACTTAATATCCAACGCGCCGAGCAAAACATCGGCCAGAATGACAAACTTGACGAAATTTTAAAGTTAATGAGTGGTTTTGACGAGCGTCTTAAGAAAATAGAGAATAGCACCAAAACTGCTATCAATAAGCACTCAAAATGATTGGAAACCTTAGAATAATGGCTTGGAACTGTAATGGACTATTAAAACATCAAAATGAGCTACAAGTTGTCCTAGATATTGAAAATATAGACGTGTGTCTCGTATCCGAAACACACTTCACAATTCAATCTCAAATCCAATTTAAAGGTTACAAAATCTATCATGCACTCCACCCAGCTAATAAAGGAAGAGGCGGCAGTGCAGTCATCGTAAAGCAAAACATCAAACACCACGAGAAAAATAAATATGAAGAGCCAGATATTCAATCTGTGGCAATTTGTATCGACACAAAAAGATACAAGCTTACGGTAGCAGCAATATACTGCCCTACGAGATACACGATCAAAAAAGAAACGTATGTTACCTTTTTTCAAACCCTAGGCGATAAATTTATTCTAGGGGGTGACTTTAACGCCAAAAACACATACTGGGGCTCCAGACTAACCAACACAAAGGGAAGAGAGTTAATGAGCGCTGTGAGAGAAGATAAATGTGATATCATTTCAACAGGCTCGCCCACTTATTGGCCAACTGATCCACAAAAAATTCCTGACCTCATAGATTTTTTTGTGTACAAAAGCATAACTTCAAACTATCTACGTGCGACGCAGTGTTTTGACATGAACTCCGATCACTCTGCAATCCATCTAGAATTGAGCGAAAGTGTTTTAAATACTGAAAAAAAACCAACATTAGTAAATAAAAATACAGACTGGGAGAAATTCAAAATTGATCTGGACTCTAAAATAGAGCTGAAAGTCCCACTGAAAACTCCGGAGCAACTCGACGATGATCTAGAAAAGTATGTAAAGCTCATACAACAAACGGCTTGGGAAAATACACCTACCATTAAAACTAGACGAACTAAGAATGTCTATCCCATAGAAATTAAACAACTTATAGAGGAAAAGCGTAAACAGAAAAACCGTTGGCACCAGACGAGATCTCCGCAAGACAAAAATATACTTAATTTCCTTACCAAGAAACTGAAACGGCAAATCCAAAAACACAACAGTGACACAACAAACACTTACCTACAAAGCCTTACCAATGACCGTAGCTCAGATTACTCACTCTGGAAAGCTACTAAGAACATGAAACGACCTATTAACCAGATCCCACCAATAAAAAAAGGACCCGGAGAATGGGCCGTAAGCAACGAGCAAAAAGCCGTAGTGTTTGCAGAACACCTACAGAAAATCTTTAGCCCACACGAAGATCAAGAAAATTGTAACATTGACGAAGCCGAAATTTGCAATGAACATCTAGACATTAAGCTCGTTTCACCTAGAGAGGTCTGGAGTGAAATAAAACTAAAGATAAATGCAAAGAAAGCTCCTGGGTTTGATTTAATCACAGGAGCAGTTTTGCACAACCTACCAAAAAAAGCCTTGGTTAAACTAACTAATCTTATCAACGCTGCGTTCAGACTAAAATACGTACCAGATCTTTGGAAAATTGCGGAAGTAATAATGATAGCAAAACCAGGAAAACCACCACAGGAAGCAACATCCTACAGGCCAATTTCTCTGTTGCCTATAATGTCGAAGCTATTCGAAAAGCTATTTCTAAAAAGGCTTAAGCCATTACTAGAAACTAAAAAACTTATCCCAGAACATCAATTTGGATTCAGAGAACGACATTCCACGGTGGATCAAGTCCACAGAATTACCACGTTAATCGAAAAAACACTAGAAAACAAAGAAGTCTGCTCTACAATCTTCCTAGATGTCGCACAAGCTTTTGATAAAGTATGGCATGAAGGCCTAGTACTTAAGTTAAAAAGAATTCTACCCATAGAAAACGTAGAAATAATCAAATCATATTTAGCAAATAGAGCCTTTAGAATAAGACAAGATGAATTCTTCTCTGAAATAAAGGAAATAAAAGCAGGGGTGCCACAAGGAAGTGTATTGGGCCCGGTCCTTTACCTCTTATACACTTATGACCTCCCAGAACCTGAAAACAGCATCATCGCAACATTTGCTGATGACACTGCTATAATAGCCACAGGAAGAACTCAAGCTGAAGCCGCCGAAAAAGTCCAAGTGGCAGTGAATAAAATACACAACTGGACAAAAACCTGGCGAATCAAACTAAATGAATCTAAATCTATTCATATCAACTTCACAAATAAAAGAGAAGACTATCATCCCGTATTCATCAACGGAGTCGTAATACCATATGCTAACACAGCGAAATATTTGGGCATGACCCTTGACGCCAAGCTACGCTGGAAAGCTCACGTCAAAAAGAAAAAAGAAGAGCTAGAGATTCGGTACAAAAAGATGTACTTGCTAATTGGAAGAAATTCTACTCTAGCAGTACAACATAAAGTTTTATTATATAAACAAGTCCTTATGCCAATTTGGACCTATGGCATACAGCTCTGGGGTTGTACCAAAAAGACAAATGTAGCCATTATACAAAGATTCCAGAATAAAGTACTCAGGGCAATCGTTAACGCTCCCTGGTATGTAAGAAATGGCGATCTTCATCGGGACCTGAAGATTGAATACGTCGATAGAATAATACAAAAATACGCAGAGGCACATGAACTGAGGCTTCATCATCATGTGAACGTCGAGGCTATCCAGCTCCTCGACAACACGGACATAGTGAGAAGGCTCAAAAGAACTAAACCTTTCGAGTTAGTGTAGTTTTAGTTATAGTGAAAGTGCATAAGTGCTAATTTTAAAGAACACATGAACCAAGTGTCTTCCCCTTAAATAGAGACAATAAGAAAAGTGCCGATGGACACGTTCTTAGTGTAATGTAATGTATGTATAAAATTAAGTTAAAACAAAATTACCCATTAGTCAAATCTATGGCTAGATTGTAATGTTATTCTAGTGTATTTAGAAATGTATGCTAGACTACAATAAAAAAAAAAAAAAAAAGAGATAAATATCGTGTGAGTCTGATTAGAATTACAATAATTCATGAAATTGGCGGTTTAATTAAATGTTGAATGAATTGACGACCTCTGTGGCGCAGCGGGCGAAGATCCACCTGCGACGCAGGAGGTTGCGTGTTCGATTCCCGCCTTGGGACAAATGATTGTACGATCTGCAGATATTTGTTCAGGGTGTTCTGGGTGATGTGTTAAGTATCATATACTGCCGTCACTAGAAGAAAATACTTTACTAGGTTGGAGGTGAAGCTGGGTATATATACTTAAATCTTTTTGTTTCACTATATGCAAAAAGAATTTCACTTCCTTTTGTATCTGATATTATTATCATACTTGGACATATAAGGTTTTTATTACGATTTTGCCCTTTTATGTAAGTAAAAAATTTACATGAAATTACTTGATACGAAACTGAAAAGGCTTTACTATCATTACGTCCTTTCTTACTTAGAATTTTAGCTTTGTTATAAGAATAACCTTGTTTATAAGCGTTAACCATATAATTTTGGTTTTACTTTCTAGAAAACGATTTACAGTTTAAAGGCTCGAGTTATTTCAAATAAAAACAAAATATTAATTTAAAAACTTATTTAATGTTAATCAGTCCAAATGTTATTTGAAAAAAAAAACTGCAGTTTCTATTCTTGATTAGTTTATTATCTATCTATCCTAATTATTTATCATGTTTTATCATAATCATATACCTACATAGCAAAATCTAATTAACAATTTATAAACATCAGGTAGACATCAAAATAACAGAAACAAATCACATTGTCATAATCGTCTTACTAAGATAATATTTGTACTTGAAACATTTTTGTAAATTAAACTTAAACTTTAACGTCAGTCTGTATTTTAAACGTATTTTTAGTGTACTTTGTTGATCAATTTATAGAAATTATTTTTGTAAGGAGATACTTATTTTGTTACACGGTGTGTTTTGTTTTTTGTTATTTTTGATACTGGGTCATGTTTTTTAATCTATATATATAAAAGAAAGTCGTGTTAGTTACACTATTTATAACTCAAGAACGGCTGAACCGATTTGGCTGAAAATTGGTGGGGAGGCAGCTTAGAACCAGGAGACGGACATAGGCTATGTTTTATCCCGGAATTACCACGGGAACGGGAACTACGCAAGCGAAGCCGCGGGCAGCAGCTAGTTTTAGATAAATACAGGGACATGGATCCTATCCTAATAGATAAGATTATGATGATGATGTGTGATTTATTTTAAGGAGACCGAATTTGTATTCATAGGTGTGCTAATCAAAAAAGCCCTGATTCAAAGTTAGGGCTTTTCAGACTCATACATAACATACTATTACTAATACAGAAAGGCTTAACTTTAAAATTAAGGCCTTTCAGGCTAAAAAAGCTCAATTTGTTGCCTAGTTACGCCTAACAACCTTATTATATCTTCGGATTAAGAGCTAGAGCTTTATCTGTAAGACTATAAGATAGCATTTTTCTTTGCTGATTCCAAATGTGTATCTCACTCATTTTGGTGAAAAAGTCTTTTCTTTCAATGACGGCAGTATAAAATATCTATGTAAGTACTATGTATTGTATTATGTATGTCAGTCATTGTACCCATAACACAAACTCTGCTTAACTTGGGGCCAGTATGCTGTGTGGATTGCCCAGCATTATTTATTATACATATATAACATCTCATTTATTATGGTACCCATGCCACAAGCTAGGCTTAGCTTGGGATTTATCTAGCAAGAAAAAATCACAGTTACTACCCGGAGTCACGGTTCACGGTGATACACCCCCGTGCCTTGGAAAGCACGATAAGCCGTTGGCCCTGCACCTGACCTCTCCCCGCTGGTGTCGGTCTGCCATCCCATCGGATTATGTGTGTTCGAGAGTGCACCTGTTTTTACGCAGACACTATAATATGTCGCAGGACACCTGACCGCCGCGGCCGAAGATTCGAAGATTCGGCTAGGAGAATATCACTAGCTTGGTGCTACATGATGCGGTGTGGATTTTCCAGCATTCAATAAATAAATAAATAGATAATGCTGGACAATCCAAACATAATCATTTAACCCCAAACTGAGTAGAGCTTGTGATATGGGTACAAGATGACTGATATACATAAAACAATACAAAGATAAGTAGATTTATTTTAATATACATACATAGAAAATACTCAGAACAAATATTTGCAGTTCGTACAAACATTTGTCCTAAGGCGGGAGTCGAACCTGTAACCTCATGCGTCGCAGGCGGATCTTTGCCTAACACGCCAGATTGGTAGTCTTTTTTTTTGTTTTTTATAACAGAAGCAAAAAGGGACTCTTGCTTGATTGTGCGCAGTATTTGAACACATACCCTCTCCTCTACTCTCTCTGCATCTCCTGTAGGGCAAGCACAGGGATTGTTATCTAGGGTAGAATAGAGAAAAATTACGTCACTTTGTCGTCGATTACGTAAATTATTTCAAATTCATTCCTTCGAACTTCAATAATGTACGCAATGTATGACGATGTGATGTCATTATTGTCTATTCTACCCTAGAGAACAATCCCCGTGCTTGGCCTACTGCTACACACTTCTCTCTGTGTTGCCCCCCTAGTTGCCCTACTAGACTCTATTTTACAGGGAAATTATTTATGCTTGACTCTACAAGGATAAGAGTTATCTAGTGATGCTAATAGTACATATTTAATCACTACTTAACTACCTACGTGTTGTTAAGAAGCTAAGTTGCCATTTGAGCCAGCACAGTTTGCTGAATCTGGCTGAATCCAATACCAATTCAGAGAGGCCATATAATGATGGGCCTTCTTGGTGCATAACCTCAAACAATACTAATAGTGGTTTCACATTTGCAGTGCGTTATCTATCTATCTAGGTCTGAAATCTCGCTTAGTTTGCATAGTGTAGCAAGAGATGCCCTCTAGTTTAACGCAGAAGGATCGCCATAAAAATATTTGGATTACTATTTATCCTACAAAACTTAAAAAAACAATTTAACTAAGAAATTTAAAGTCGATTTTTAGTTTTTCAAAACAATCAAATTATTAGGTTTAAGCTCGCCCTTGCCATAACTTCTCTAGTTTTAAGTTTTACATAATAATGTTTTATTTGGTGCAATTAAGAATTACCCAACTAGCAAGAGAATTCTATAATAAAATACAATAGGTAAAATAAGACTAAAAAAGCTAAACGGCTTTTCTTGAGTTTTTGCTTAAAATATCACAAGCATTTTTACTCTCAAAAGCAAATTCACTAATATAATTGCTTTGTAATTTAACAGAAAACTAATTTATAAGATAATTACAAGACATTATAATCTCATAAGTGTATTGACGAAGTCTAAATATTCCTATGAAAATCTTTTATAAGCATTGTGTAAGATTTCCAGAATCTATAATATAGGTACTTGTCTGAGATCATAAACTAAATTGCTGCATATTTGTAATATGCAGCAATTTAGTTTTATAATGGCATTGTGTAAGATTCCCAGATTTTATAACATATAGTTCAAAAGTTCTTTATTTATAACAATAATGTTACATGTCAATAAATCTTACTTAGATTATACATACTTTTATCTTAGGCTAAACAATTATACAAATTGTAGCTACAAACAAAAAAAAAAAAAAATAACATTAAAAACATATCTATAAGATAGATTATTAATAATAAAAATCAATCAATTCAATTCAATTATAAAATACAAAATACAAAATCATTTATTTCAAAATTAAATATACAAGACAAGTGGCAGGTGTCCCTGGTTTCTGTTTTAGTTTAGTTTAAACTGTACTACAGATACCCAGTCTTCCCTCCTACACATGGTTTCTCAATTAAGTTATGAAATAAGCAGGAAATAATATACTAAAAAAACACTACACAATACTTACTATCTAAAATAAAAGGTTACTATTATTAAATACAAAATATGTATATGTGCCGAACAATATAATAATTATAATGTTCCGCTTACGTATTATTATAATTGTATTAACTAAGTATAGGTTAAGCTAACTAAGAAACAGAAACTATTTAATTTCTTTTTTCAAAAAGTTTTTCTACTTCGTCATAGTGGAGCATCTTTAACCAATCTATAAAATTATGATAGGTTTAATTTTACGTGACGTAAGCTGTCTTGTATCCCCAACGTTTTTATAAAGATTATTGTATAAAGTCGGCGCCGTGTAATGATAGTGACTCCGTGCAAGAAAGTTGTTGATGCGGGGAACTGGGCATTTTTTAATCCTTTTTCAGCGGTAATTTTGGAATAGTTTCCTTGTGGTATCTTCGGAGGCACTCAAGTATGTATAGTTTTCGGACAGACAAAACACAGCACCGATTATACAGATCAATGGTAGAGTGCCTAAACGGAAGTGACATAGAGACTTTTAATAAAGCACGCTGTGCACGCTCTAGCTTAATCATGTATGTCTTATCTGCACCACCCCAAGAACATATGCAATAGCCTATTAAATAGGTTATGAAATGTAATTTTTTGTCTATGAACTCGTCAAAGCTATAGAAAGTGTGCTCGATAAGCCAGCGTTTTAGGCGCCGCTTAAATATACCATTGTTAGCACCGTCTTTGATATCTGGTAACCTGTTGTACACCTGTGGGCCCATATTATGAGTCAGCTTCGACGACTTCGTCAGGGACCGCGCTAGTGTCACCAGTTTGTGACGGTTACGAGTGTGGTATGAGAGTCACCGTGCGTCGCATACAAGCCATATTTAGCTGAGATCGTTATAAGTAGGTATGATGTATTTTATTCAACATGGCGGTGAGTTAATCATAACTAAGAGCAAATCTAGCGTATTTTTACCTATAACAGTCTTATAAATGTCATGATGCAGAGCAATTTTTGAAACATGGCGAGTGATCAAAAAACAATAATTCATTACATATTTTTACACTAACTGACTTAATATTAAATTTATGTAAGAGCGATAAAAAATTAGCGCAAACATTGTACACTTAAAAATACTTAATTTACAGTAAAAATAGATTTGCCACATGTTAAATTCTATTTTCACTTAATTCTAGCTTAGCTAATAACAAAGAAAACAATAACTAAAATTACTTAGGTATGTAATAAATACTGCACACAAATCAGTTACAAAAAAGAATTGGCCTGCCTAGCCAGCTTGTAAAGTATGTTACAAATAACTAAAAACTAAGTACGTGCAGCACATTAATAACATAATTACATTTGAAACGAACTAGAAGTAGAGAATAACAGGAGTACTGGTACCAGTACCTAGTAGGTAATCTTCCAGATGGCAATTAAAGGAGTTTTAGTGCTTCCAAATACTGGTGCAAGACAGTAATTAGACTTATTAGCATTCTGTTAACTCACAGCAAGAACTTGTGCTCCTATAAACGATCCCAAATCCAGCGTTGTAGTATAATAGTAGAATGTTATTGGAGTGTTGAAATGTAGTCTTGAATAAGTACAGTAATTGGATCTATTCTACTTGGGTATGAATATGATGGCCTCTCTTCGTGTGAAGGCCTCTTACATCAAATGATGCATAGGTAGACTAGGTAATTTTTATCCAGCTAAAACGTTGTATAAGCCGCGGGCAAAATTATGACTTTACTCTCAGAGAAACATTCCATGCCCTTCAAGCCAATGCATTTAGTTCGCTTACCACATGACAGATGGCGGCACTGAGCGACGGATAGAACGTTTACAATCTGTCTGTCCTTGCCTCTCTCATTAGCATCGCGTCCTCTGTCTCGCTCAGCTCAAAAACTAACTTCTATAATAATCATTTAAATTATCAAAACCCATGCCAAAAAGATCTAAAAATCTAAAAAAAATATAAAAAAGTGGACGTGGCAAGGGTTGCAGATAAAATACAGCAATAATTCGACATTTTGTTGTCGGAATCCTAGATCGCGAAAACACTAGTTTTCGGGCGCGTAGCACACACACAAGGCGAATTAGTTATCTCATTGGGGAGTCCGTTTCTACCCAGTTCAGTAGTTCATTGCATTCTAGGGAGCTATTCTAAATCCCGGAGATACCGATCCGATAACACCATAGGATCTTATGCTACGCGGCTCGCAAGGGTTTGGGACGCCCTTAAAACCACTGTGTAGAAGATTTGACTTCCTTTTGCTTTCGATTCACTCAATTATTGTTTCAGATAACAAGTATTTTACTGAAAACTTCTTACATCACATTATTTTAATAAGCAAATCTGTATGGAATAATAGATTTAGATATTTTTTTTTTTGCTCTTATGTACGTACATGTATGTAGCTTTGTTTTTAATATTAGGTCCTTACATATGAAATTGGCGTTTTGTATGGGAGGAACAAAAAGTCGAATATTTTTTAATATAATATATTTAATTAATCAAAGTATGAACCAATATTTTCTATGCACTTTTGCCATCTTATAGGTAGTTCATTGATCCCTTTACTAAAAAAACCAGTCGGACGGGAATCAATAAAATCTTTGAAGGCGATTTGGACTGCCCCATCGGAGTTGAATTTTTTCCCTTGCAAGAAGTTATTAAGTTATTGTTAGAAGGTATTTTAAACCGAATCATTACCTGTGATGAAAAATGGGTTCTTTACGATAATCGGAAGCGCTCAGCGCAATGGTTGGATCCTGGCCAGCCAGCCAAATCCTGCCCCAAGCGAAAATTAACCCCAAAAAAGTTACTTGTAAGCGTTTGGTGGACTAGTGCCGGTATTGTTCATTACAGTTTTCTCAAATCTGGCCAGACTATTACGGCTGATGTCTATTGTCAGCAATTGCAAACCATGATGGAAAAGCTAGCGGCTAAACAACCTAGGCTGGTCAATCGCTCCACGCCACTGCTGCTTCACGACAACGCTAGACCACACACTGCGCAACAGACGGCTACTAAATTAGAAGAGCTTCAATTGGAAAGTCTAAGACATCCTCCGTACTCCCCGGACCTTGCTCCAACAGATTACCATTTTTTTCGAAATTTGGATAACTTCTTGCAAGGGAAAAAATTCAACTCCGATGGGGCAGTCCAAATCGCCTTCAAAGATTTTATTGATTCCCGTCCGACTGGTTTTTTTAGTAAAGGGATCAATGAACTACCTATAAGATGGCAAAAGTGCATAGAAAATAATGGTTCATACTTTGATTAATTAAATATATTATATTAAAAAATATTCGACTTTTTGTTCCTCCCATACAAAACGCCAATTTCATATGTAAGGACCTAATATTAGCTCAGGTTAGATATATGGAAATATCTGAAAGAAATATACAGGGTGCCACGTAACATGTGTATTAAGTTGAAAGGGGGTGTTTCTGGACCCCGAGGGGATCAACTTGTAATACACAATATTTTGAAAATAGTATTTTTAGGGTTTCGAAGATCGAAGATCGGTTTCGAAACCCTTATGGTCTCGCTTTGTCTGTCCTTTTTCCCTCCTTAATAACTCAGCAACTCAGTAGTTGTTGCTGTAATAGCTGCAGTCAGCTATCAACTTGAAATTTAAAATAATAATACATTTCGTGCGCCTGTACAGATTTAAAGAAAAATAAATTAAAATAAATGAAAAATGAAACTAAATATTTTCCATACAAATTGTGATGCCGAAATTTAAACGATACCTACAGGGTCATGTGGGGTATCAAATGAAAGGTATCAGTTTGTGCATTTCAAAATAGTTATTGGAATTTTTGTAGGTTTCATACTTTTTAAAATATTTTGATAAAAGTCGAAAAATTTACCATTACCCACTCTAACCGAAGCATGCAGAGAGACCCATCTGAAATGTAGGTTGGTACCTATTATTCTTAGATATTTGTTAAATTGAGAAGTCTCTAACCGGTACCTACTTTTGGTACATATTTGTTGACAAACGTTCGAAACCCTCGGCGCGCGAGTTACACTCGCAATTGACGGATCTTGTTTTATTACGTTTTCTTAAAAATTATTAATATTTTTTCTTCGTATCCCAGTCCTTTTAGACGCATTCTTGCATTATTTAACATTAGAAAATATTTCACAAATGATTTTTTGCTTATTCATTCCTAGCAAACCAGTACTTTGTCTTGAAATCATTAATCCTTTGAAATTTCAAAACAATATTAATAATGTATGAATACTTACTTGTTAAAACACAAATATGGCGCTATGCTGCCGTCCAGCGAGGGACTAGGATAGGCTGATGATGAAAAAAGACATTGAGAACTTTG
Organism: Eupithecia subumbrata; assembly: GCA_949316285.1. NCBI lineage: Eukaryota > Metazoa > Arthropoda > Insecta > Lepidoptera > Geometridae > Eupithecia > Eupithecia subumbrata. The sequence goes on along the minus strand of OX438642.1, from coordinate 4,862,055 downwards.
ACCAAAAACCTGTACCGACACGGTATGATGATTTTTTGATAATATATAAAGCTCGATTACCACTCACTGACTCACTGACTGACTGACTGACATAATTGTTCTCCCTGATGGTGGAGGGGGAGGTATGTTTTTTTTTGCGAAAATGTAAAGAGGGGGTCAAGGAGACCTAGGGAAAATTCCGACTTTTTGAGATTTGCCCCCCAGGACCCCCGCCCCCCAAGGGGGCTTCGTAACGGAGTCATACTGATGAATAATTTTAAGGGGGTTGTATAGGGGGGTTAAGTGATTTCGATTGCAAAAATAATTTCACCCCCCTTGCCCCCCAAGACCCCCCCTTTTGAGAGTGCTACGAGATGCCGTCGCGATAGAGGGGTTCTGATTGCGGGATCGTATAGAAGATCTCTTCTTCAATTGAAAGTAAAAAAAAATCACCCCCCCTCCCGCCCCCTTTTTCACCCCCCCTTTTGATATCTCCAAAACGAAGTAAGCTAGAAGAAAATTTTATTCACAGTCGTGTGAAGAGCTTAACACCATTTGGATTGCAAAAAAAAATTTTTGCCCCCAACCCCTCTAGACCCCCCTTTTTATAAAAAAACTGAAATTTGGCCATTTTTAGCCTCTATTTTGACCACTTTTTAGGGTGGAGCATTGCGGCGAGCGAAGCGAGCCCCAATGCGACTACGGGGAACAGCAAGGCGAGCGAAGCGAGCCGCGCTGTGACCCCCCCCCCCCCTTGCCCCCCAGAACCCCCTTCCCCTGAACCCGGTGGAGCATTGCGGCGAGCGAAGCGAGCCGCAATGCGACTTCGGAGGAACAGCACGGCGAGCGAAGCAAGCCGTGCTGTTACCCCCCCACGCCCCCAGGCTCCCTGAACCCCCTCCCCCATCAAAAAATCTGATATGGATATCGTTTTTGACTAACATTGGGGTGAGGATTACGAATTTGTTGTCGGTGGGCGTGTGTCGGATTGCGGTGAGCGAAGCGAACCGCAATACGTCACACCGCAAGTCGAGCGAGGCGAGCAAGGCGAGCGAAGCGAGCCGCGCTGTGACCTCCCCCCCTTGGCCCCCAGAACCCCCTCCCCCTGAACCCGGGCGAGCATTGCGGCGAGCGAAGCGAGCCGCAATGCGACTACGGAGGAACAGCACGGCGAGCGAAGCGAGCCGTGCTGTTACCCCCCCTCGCCCCCAGGCTCCCTGAACCCCCTCCCTCATCAAAAAATCGGATATGGATATCGTTTTCGACTAACAATAGGGTGAGGATTACGAATTTGATGTCGGCGGGCGTGTGTCGGATTGCGGTGAGCGAAGCGAACCGCAATACGTCACACCGCAAGGCGAGCGAAGCGAGCCTTGCCGTGTGGCAGCACGAGCGGGGACGTATTGCGGTTAGCAAAGCAAACCGCAATGCGATTATAGGAGAACAGCACGGCGAGAGAAGCGAGCCGTGCTGTGATCCCTCACTCCCAGCCCCCCCTAAATCCCCTCCCCATCCACAAATTGATATGGGTATCGTTTTCGATCAACTCGAACTCGTAGATTACGAAAAAGATGTCCATTTCCAAATCCAAGATGGGTGACATTTTTATATCGCAGTCTCCACTCTTGATTATCGATTTCGATCAAATCGCGGGTGTAGGTTACGAAAAAGGGTATACAATTAAAATCAAACAATATACACAGCCGACGCGAGCTTCTTGCAGCTCGCGCACTTATAAAATACTAGTTTCTTTTAAAATTAATATCTCTGAAAGTCCGCAATTTTAGCAAAGGATTTTTTTGTGAAGTAGTCCATACACGTAGTTATGTTTTAAAGCAAAAATAATTTGCTAATACTAAAGACTTCAGTCAGAAAAAAAATAATAGGTTTTTGTCATATTTGCGAATATGTTGAAACTGCGAAGTTGTAGCCTCCCCGTCCATATTTTACAATTTGGTCCTATGGTAGGCCTTTACGGTTACGGTACAAAATAAAGTGTAACATTCACAGAAAAATAAGTAAAATAAAATTATAAATAGTATAATAGGATCACATTTTTTCAAAAACTATGATCGCTGGGCTCGTTGAAGTTTTACTCTTGCATTAGTAATATATTTCACTATTTGATCATACAATAAAATTAGGCTACCCCAAAATGAGGGTAAAAACACACTGTGCACATCTCTTTTTTTTCAAATTCAAATTCATTTATTCATTTGTGTTACACAGGTATTACAGGGATGTTCAGACATATAATTTAGAGCACTGTGATCTGCCATTTGGCGTACAAATTTTACATAATTCATCAATGCCGAAAAATAATATTTATAATAGTGAAGCTTACAAGGAAAAGTCTGAAGAATTAAAAAATAATTCGTTTACTAAATTGCAACGAGTATCAACCACTCTGAACTCTACATTTACTTAATACTAAACTGCGTCAAAAAATTCATGCAAATTTTAAAATGTCTTACTTATTAAATAATTAAAAAGGTTAGATTTAAATAGTATGACTCGTCTCGTCTCCGCTGCGTGGCGTCGCCAGCGTGCAAGGCACAGCTAATATCACCGCTTCAATCCTTCTTCGTTTTCTTCGAATACAAATATAATACATTTTTTCATCATTTGACGACCTCAGTGGCGCAGCGGGCGAAGGTCCGCCTGCGATGCAGGAGGTTGCGGGTTCGATTTTCGCCTCGGGACAAGTGTTTGTACGATCTGCAGATATTTTTTCAGGGTGCTCTGGATGTTTTCTATGTAAAATAAAAAAACTATCTATGTAGTGTATTGTATTAAGTACCTATATCAGTTATCTAGTACCCATAACACAAGCTCTGCTTAGCTTGGGGCTAGATAATGCTGTGTCAATTATCCAGCATTTTTATTATTATTAAACACTCATTTATTCTTTAATCTCGTTTAAAAAATACATTTTTTACTATAGAAAATAAAATATTATAAAACTATTCTACAGTAAAAAATATATCAAAACGGTGAATCACCGGCCGCGAAGCTAGGCTCAAGCGGCCGGTGACTAGGGCTGCAAAGAGAGGAACTTCCTGACGATGCGCGCCGAGTCCAGGAGTACCGCCTTTTGAATGGCGTTTAAAAGCCTCGACCACCACATTTCCGCGGGATATACAATCTCATTACCGAAGCTCGGGGGTGGCGCATGTGATGTGTGGTTAAAAGTTGACGAACCTTACAGTCCAAGGCGTCTAGTTCAGTCTGAGTCCATCTCAGTATGCCAAATGTATAAGTGAGCAGTGGCATAACCCAGCCGTTGAAGGCACGCACCCTGTTGCCACCTGACAAAAGGCTATTTAGCACTTTTGTAAGGCGACAAAAGAAGCGCTCCTTCACCGACTGCTTTATGTCCCCGTCCACTATACCCAACGCTTCTGGCATACCAAGATATTTGTAGGTTTCACCCTCTGAGAGAGATTTGAGAGACATTATCTCTGAAAGTTGTAAATTACTAGAATTAAATTACTAGAATTTATAACTTTCCCTCGTTGTATTTGTATGACCGCACACTTATCAACACCGAACTCCATGTTAATAGCACTACTGCCATTAACTGGGCCATTGACTGGGTTTTATTCGGCGCGAATAGTTTGAGATCATCCATATACAACAAGTGAGAAATGACCCCACCATCTCTCCGAAGGCGATAGCCTATTTCTGAATCTTTCAATAGAGTACTGAGTGGATTCAGAGCTAGGCAAAACCATAAGGGACTCAGACTGTCGCCCTGAAATATACCCCTCTCTATTCTTATCATTGGTGGGGGCAGGTGGATCCATTCCGCTCCCTGGATGACGAAGAACAGTGATCCACTGCCTCATACATGATCCCAAGAATGATCTTAGAGTAGTATCTACTTTATACAACTCTAAGACCCTCTCAAGCCAAGTATGAGGCACCGAATCATAAGCCTTCTTATAGTCTATCCATGCAGCCGACAAGTTCCCTCTGCCACGTTTGACCTGTTGGCTTATGGCCATGTCAATGAGGAGGAGCTCCTTAGTACCACGGGACCCAACCCTACATCCATTCTGATTAGATGCCAAAATATTGTTTGTAACAATATGCGTGTTAATTTTTTTGGTCAGAATGGATGTAAGTAGCTTGTAGATGGTGGGTAAGCACGTTATAGGTCTATAATTCTTCGGTTCCGCAGTACTACCAGACTTATGGAGCAGGAAAGTTACACCCGTCGTCATAAAATGTGGGAGTGCCCCAACCTCAATTGCTTCTTGGAATTGAGTGGCTAGAACCGAGTGTTATTAATATTATTATTATCTCCGCTCAGTGGTGTCCACTGATGCAGTGCGGAGATGAAATGTGTGAATAACGACGTTCTATTGGTTGTTTAAAACACATCCTCTTTCGCTCGTGTCGTCTTCGCTTTGGTGGATTCCGGCCCTTAGACAGTAGTGGTAATTGTCAGCCATATCGTTTTAAAAAGAGATCGCCTCAAGTTTCCTACGTCACGAATTTCGTGATCTAGGAGACACTTCGCATTTCTTTTCGACATCAAAATCGATAATAATTCATCAGAATGATAATTGCTCGCGATACGACCTGTAAAGATAGAAACACACTATTGTAGGGTGTTGTATGCAACACGTCAAAAGCATGTCGGGTTTACACAGAGTCGTAAAAAACATAATTACCGAGTTTTGTATCAGGGTACCTATTATGTTTCGAACCATACTAAATACATGATAACGATATGCTTCTGACGCGCCACGACACACCACACTACGATGGTGTGGTTCTACCTTAAGGCAGTCGAGTGTAGAGTACCAGTTACGTATATTATGTGTTTGTTTATGTTTACCTTCCAACGTATCGAAACCAGCTACAACATCGTCCGGTATTCCTTTCCTATCCGGTACGGATATCGATGTAATGGTCGCACCGTAGGTTATCACCTGAAATAAAAGAAAAAATAACACTACTATTATAAATACACTTGCGAGCTTTAAACTGGAATCGCTTCAAGGGTTGTTCAAGACTAATTTTTACAATTTCTTTGCAGTGAACTATGAGGTAAGTTATGTTTTCCCTTACGCAGGATTTATTGGCGACGATAAATTTTGATTTAATGGACGATAATGTCCGCTGCCACACCGCAGCAGTGACTAGACAGTACCGACAGACGTCTTCCATGTCGGCATTCCCACACTAGACTGGCCAGCCCTTATTCCTGACTTGAATCCAATCTGGCATATGTGGGACGAGCTAAAACAGCGGATACGAGGGAGAAATCCAGCTCATCCAGCTCCGGCGCCGATAGAAGCCGATAGATGCAACTTCGACCTATTGCAATAATTCCCAAAATTTAGGTAGCCAATTTAATTAATTTTAAATCTTCTTGATATCACTTGAAAGGTAACAAAATTACCTTTCAAATGATATACCACAATGTACATAAATTGTAAAAAGATTGTTTTGATCAACTCGCGATGAAAGCGATTCCATTTTAAAGCTCGCAAGTGTATATGCGAAAGTTTCAGTTTCATTTATTTATTTATTTATAAGAAATTTTCTTACATGTCAAAGTAGCTAGGTACAAAATAATATAAAAACTAAGTACAAATAATTGTCTAATAATTATTAGATTATAAGTGTGGATCTACGACATCGGCGTCAGCAAATTTATCAACGAAGAACTCTTCTAAATTATAGTATGCGCTGTCCACTAGGATTCTCCTTAGTTTGTTCGTAAATATTGCAGTTGACGCGGCACTAGTTATAGAGTCCGGCAGATTATTGTAGATTTTCACTCATTCAATCTTTTTTTTCAGTCAATTTTGTGTTTTGCTTTCGCTAATCTAATTTTAGGTAGCGTTAGTCGGTGACTATTTCTTGTGTGGTAGTTGTGTGTGTGATGAGATGAAAGATTTATTGTTTGTTGCCACTTCACGACAAAGGGCCGAACAGATCAGGCTAAAATTTTGCATTGTTGCAGTTCTACGCCTGGATTATTAAATAGGTTATTCAAAATATTCAAAATACGCTTGATAAAAAAGCTACATAACAATAATAAATAATGCTGGACAATTCACACAGCATGATCTAGCCGCAATGTAAGAAGAGACCTCCCAGATCACGAAATAGTTATAAATAAGTCTTTATTTTAAGCAATGATTCGTTTAATTACAATAATTGAACAATAAGCATTCATTAACTTTGTAGGAAATGCGATCTGCAAAATTAGATACTCAAATAATTGGGAATACCGGTGTATGACTTTAAGATTCAAATAAGCTTCAAGACACGTTATTATCACATTCATAAATGTAATGTATTGTATTATTATATCAGTCATCGAGTAACCATAACACAAGCTCTGCTTAGCTTGGGGCTAGATGATGATGTGTGGATTGTCCAGCATGATTATTATTATTATTCATTGGTCAAAACACCACGCACTTCAAGTACATGCCTTCTACAAATTGTGTTAAGGCCAGGTATTCCTGCAGCAGTAGCCGTAAGGGAAAACGGGCGCCTGCCAAGCCGCCTTAGCGCTCGTGTTTTTTGTAGTTATTGAAACATGGTGATTAAGATTATCATTTTATCAAGTCAAACTCTGCGAATTTGTTTAGAAATATTAAGTTTCCTTAGTTGAGTAGAAAAAAAGTGTGATATCAGTAGTTCGCTAGACATAGTATTGAAAAAACGTTAGAAAAAGGGGTAACTTTGGGATCTTTTTCTATCGAGCGAAGTTAATTAGATCTTGTAACTGAATGCGACTTTGACTAGACTAGATCCTTAAGTAATATATAAGTTTTTTTTCAGAATTGTAAACACTTTTTTCTAATTGTCAGATGATTTTAAAAATCACAAAAATACGGCCTCTGCTGGTCTACAAAGCCTTAAGGTATTGTAGAAGTGAATAAAAGTTGAATAGCAGATTTTTATCTTGTCTGATGGTCAAATCCAAGTTCGGGATAAAGTCCTCCTTGGAACATTTCCGACCACACACACCGAGGTCCCTAGTCTGTCAGAGGTAGTATGATATTCTGACGGTCACCGGCAGCCTTAGCAGCTTAGCAGGTTACCTTATCTATGCCTCACCATATCTCACCTCAACAGCCTATATTGGTCCACTGCTGGACGCAGGTCAGGGGGACCTGATACGCGCTTTATTGGGTTGGAGTGGAGTTTACGGGACGCAGCCAAATACAAGGCAAAAAAGACAGAATATTTTTGACGAAAAGTTATATGCATAATTATATTAACATAATTATTTTTTTATAGAATCGTGGAGATTGGACCCCTCCACGATTGCTGCACTGCACTAAGGGTGCAACCTTTCTTAGTGACTTTGACCTCTTAGTTCAATGACCTTTTGGCGCTAGAGGTCAAAATGTGTCGCTCAATTAGAAGGCGAAAATGACTTAGAAAATTTTCGACAAATTTTTTTAATACTTTTTTTTCAGAGCTGTAATGTAAACACATGTCAAAAAGGAGTTCTCGTTTTAAGCTGCTCTGACTTGAGTTAACCCGACCTGTAGGCGTCCCACCCCCGCGAAGCGGGGGGGGCGGGTTCGTGGCGACTTTGTGACTGAAAGGGTGTGTATATGTATAATTGCACCCAGAGCCATAATGTTAACACTCGACAACTTTTTTTAAAATATTTTTTTTCAGAGCTGTCCTGTAAACACATGTCAAAAAAGAGTCCTCGTTTTAAGTTGTTCTGACTTGAGTTAACCCGACCTGTAGGCGTCCCACCCTCGGGTTCGTGGCGACTCTGTGACTGAAAGGGTGTGTATATGTATAATTGCACCCAGAGCCATAATGTTAACACAGGCGTCCCACCCACGCGCAGCCGGGGTGGAGGGTGGGGGGGGTTCCTGATCTCAAGGTCACTGACGTCAAGGTCAATGACCTTGAAAAATAAGTTGATTTTTCGTTGCGTCCCGAAAACTCCACAGTGACCCTTTATTGGTTTTCATCTCATGAGGGGTTTTATCTAATCTATTATAACTAACAAATAAAATAGGTACCTGAACAGTCATCCTGTTCTTCGTCTTCCAAGTGTATCGCCGTACAATATCAGAGTTTGTGCTGGAAGCGCAAGGACTCTTAGTCTCTTCTGGCGATGTAAATTCTTTGACCGTCTGACGCGCTTTTTCAAACACGCTGGATGGCCTCTTCCCTCCAGCTTCTTGCATGGCTTTCGGCATGAAGCCGAAGCCATCCACGATAAGTTCCACATCAGGGATTTTGGGGGGTTCAAGGGGCGGGGGCGGCGGCGCCTCTGTTGCTGTATCACCAATATCTGTTTCCTCTTCCATAATCACTCAAGAATTTTGTACCGAAACGCGTTGGTAAATTTAGATCGCCGAAACGTGTATAATTTATGCCTGTTTATTAAGTTTTGTAAATTTTATGTATAAATTTTTATAAATTTTGTATTGAATTTTACATTACAATTTTGACATGTCTGTTTTTATTGAATTCTGACAATCCTGTTTTTATGCTAGCAAAAGGTTTTGCTCATTAGTTTTGTTGTAATTTGACTTTCGTTGAGGTTGGTATCATGAGTTGCCTGTAGATTGTTTGCTATAGTCCGCAGTTTGTTTCAAATCCCTATTTCTCTTGGTCACGACATCACGCGTGAACGGCTGGACCAATTTCGCTAATTCTTTTTTTGTTGTGTTTGTTTTTCTCAGGAAAAGGCTCTTATGAAAGAAAAAAATAAGAAAGTTGGAAACGTAAATTTCCACGGGGGCGAAGGCGCGGGGCGCAGCTAGTTGTAAATAAGTACTATTTTTTAAGTTCTAATTTATTTCTATTATTTAATTATAATTTTCTTTGTCAACAACTTAACCAAAAAAGTTATCAAATAGTTTTTAAATACGAGCTCCGTTTTCAAATCTTTCTGCAAAACAATACCTCTAAGCCTCCTTGCGATATAAGTAGTACGCCATGAGTAGCGATTTTTGATGCAATAATTTAAAAACAACCTTCATGAATCTGATTTGCGTTAAAGTACCTATTCGGGGAAGACCTTGTTCAAAGAACGGGCGCCCTAATCACATCACAATATTTGATCATACCATAGGCCTGCATTAAAACATCGTTGACCATGGGGTCAGTCTTTCAACATCCGTAGAATACGAGGCCGTGTTCTGTCATTCATATATAGACGTAAAGGATTTATAAAAATTGCAAAGCGTGGAAATAAAGCTTAATGAATTTAAGGGTTATTAATAAAACAATTTTCTTATAATTTAAAAAGCATTTATTATCATAAATTAAAAAAATGTCCCATGACGTGTTTCGCGTTTTTTAGACGGTTTTCCATGAAAATCTGTCAAAAATTCGTATTTTTAATCTGAGTTGCGTTTGAGTATTCACCGAAATACTTATGATCTTGTGTGCTTTAAACTTTAAGTATAGAAAAATCGCTCAAAAAAAGAGCTCGTTTTACGTTTCTTCATTACCATAATCAGTCATTCACACCCAGAATACTTTCACGGCCTGTTTGTCGAGGTCGAGCGGACTCTTCCAATTGGCGTCTTCCAGAATATCCGCGATCTCGTCTACGTATCCGACTTCTTTACATGGCGACGGCGGTTTGATACTTATGATCGGCAGTCCTATTTCTTGGAACGAACTCATTGACGAGAATCCACTTTCGTCTTCCATGAAATTCGCGGCGACATTGTATTCATTCCTTTTCTCTACAAATCTTCGTGCTTTCGGCGACGTATCTATTGTTTTCATCGAACTGTTATCAGCTATCTTAGCTACTACGTTATCCTTTTCCAATCCAGTCATGGGTGGTTGAGGCGGAAAAATATTACTGGCATCGTTAGATTCAAGATTATTAGTGACGCATTTGAAAGCGTCTTCTCTGTCGCATTTTGTATTCAATATGAACGCGTTAGTGACAGGTTCATTAGTGAAATTCAAGTAAGAGGTGGAATCATTGTTTTGGCTTTTGTCATCTGTTGTCGTCTCACATATGGTAGCGTATTCTGGTTCACAGAAGGTGCTCGCGAGATCGGGCAGTTTTGTGCTGAGCACTGAATTGGCAAGATTTATTAATCTAGTAATTTCCTCCGTCATTTTCAGAGAGGAGTTTTTTTCCGCAGTTGAAAACTGTGTTGAAGTTATCCTGAAAAGATATAAAAACATAGTTATAGACACTTCGTTTTACGGCACCGCTTACGCTCAGTGGTAGTCGTTCTGAGCTCACGTTTGATCCTAACTATGAAGTAGGTAAATAGTTAATCTTACCAGCCGTTGCTGTCCTTATAACCACTGACGTTGCTTATGGACTTGCTGATCTTCCTCGTAGCCATCTTCTTTGCAGGGCTGATGGAAAATTCCCTGTTCTTGTTCACGTGAAGCACTGACTTGGACCGCGGCAAGTCTGAGCTCATCCGAGGCGTCAGTCTCGACATAGACTCGTTGCCACCTAGCTCTGGCTTCTGATACTCAATGTGCTCCTTCACTCTGCTCAGGAAACTGACGACCTGCTTTAGTAAAGCTATGTGCATCTGTCTGTTCATTTCTGTCTGTAAGTAACGCATAAATATAATTAATCACCTAAAAAATATACCCAATTAACAAATCGCAAAGCTAGAACAAAGAACGTAGGCAGTCATTTTGTTTATAAATTAAAAAAACAATCACAATCGCTGTTTACATTCATTCCACAAAGTGTTACGACACTGTTTCACAATGTGTTTTGCATTGCATTTGTATTGACACATGAGACATCTGTTTCAAATACTTAGATTAAATACCACCTGATCTGTTTAAGGTACAACATATTAATTTGAAACCAATGTCATAACAATCCGTGTCCATAGGTGCACAGTTGAGCCAAATAATTGAGCAGAGAGAAGCGACTTTCGCAAGCAATGCCAAATAACACAAAAACCATTATCAAAGTTAAATTCAACTCTAGGAGCCTTCTTGAAGCTCACCTGCGAAAGCTGCCATCTAAGTGTCTCCACCTCCATGTTCAGTGCGTTTACTTCTATGTTCTTCAAATTCGAGTCCATCTTGTCGGGAGGTTTCGCATCGCCAATCTGTTCAATGCTCTTCGGATGTTGAGAAGAAACCAGCCTTTCTGTTGTTGTCTGTAACAAAAAACTGTTGTTATGTCCAAATCTCACCATGAGTAACGAAGAACGATTAAGAAAATCTAACATAGGAACCTAAAAATCACAAGATTAGAAAATAAAGTAAATAATGTTTTAAGATTCTATATAAGATTGTAATGTTAATTTTTATAAGACAACAACCTCAGAAAAAGTTGAAAGGCATTATTCCATTTTTATACAGAAACTATGTCATTTCGTCATTAAAGTCGGCCAGCGGAAACAGAATCACGCATATATATATATTATAATAAAGGCGAAAGTTTGTGAAGATGTGTGTTTGTGTGCGAACAGTGCCAAAACTACTGAATGACACTAAATTATGAATGCGAAAGTTTGGATGGACGGATGGCTATATGAATGGTAGTTACTTCTTCACGCCAAAACTTAAAAACAAAACAGGTAGAGCTACTTTTTTGTGCCGTAAATCAGTTCCCATGCCAATCAGATGTGAATAGCCTCTATACGATTCCAAAGAAACAAACGTGCAAAGCTGCGGGCTGAAACTAGTAGAGTTTAATGCTCAGTTCTAGATCAAGAACAACTTGATATAGCGCGAGCAAGCCAGTAGGCAGATTTCACTCTACGGTTATTTATAATCGTGGGAGACTTTCATTCTACCTAAAGTATACATTTGTTCTAAACTATTTTTAGTCGAGACTCTAGGTCCGTGGGGTACCGAGGCTCTTCGGGTTTTTAAAAAATTATCTGAGCGTCGGGTCGAAGCGACGCCGACGCGTGACCAGAGAGCTGGTCAGTATCTGGCACAGCGCATCAGCATTGCCATACAGCGGGGCAATGCAGACAGCGTCTTGGGGACGCGACGATTGGTATTGATATGTATCAGTTGAGCTACCTGTAGATTGCTTGCAACAGCCTGCAGTTAGCTCAATTGTTTCAATTGTAAATACAAGTTCTAATTTATTTCTATTATTTGATTGTTATTTTCTTTGTGAATAAAGGCTTCTACCGTTTTATTGTAAGTAATATTAATATTAGGTTTTTATTTCTAAGATCTTAGGTCGAATGGCGCATGGCGTCGCGGCGGCGACGCGGCGGGGTCGAGGCGTGAACGTCGCGATAATCTAGAAGGTCACGATAAATAATTGGAAAAATATGGAAGAGTCGTTAGCGGTCCGACCAGCTTAACATGCTTTCCGAGGCACATGGGTGTAACTGCCAACTTCCTGATTCCAGGCTGGTTGGAATTTTCTTAAAACCCAGTAACACAAATCTTGGTTGACTCGGGATTCGAAACCTCATTATAAATAGCATGTAAATATTCTGATGTTGTGTAACGTAACTAATAAGGTTGAATTAAAATTAAATTAAAATTGCGTAAATATGGTAAAATTTTAGAAATTAAAAAAAAAATCATAAAAAAGCTTTACTGTTTTTATGACCAGTTTGAGTTTTATTTTAGTTAATCATATTGTTACACTAAAAACAACAAGATCCGTTAAGTGCGAGTGTAACTCCCGCGCCAAGGGTTTCGAACGTTTGTCAACAAATATGTACCAAAAGTACCGGTTAGAGACATCGCAATTTAACGAATACCTAAGAATAGTAGGTACCAACCTGCATTTCAGATGGATCTCTCTGCATGCTTTGGTTAAATGGGTGGATCGGTTAAAGGTTAAATAATGGTAATGGTAAATTTTTTGACGTTTTTCAAAATATTTCAAAAAGGTATGTCCAAACCGATACCTTTCATTTGATATCCCTCTCGGTGAGGTAGTCCCCCCTTTTGAAAATTATTCCCCCCCTTTTTGACCATTTTTCAAAAAGTGTTCTTTTTACAAACTTCTCTATATTTTTTCTATAAAACACAGATCTTTATCTATAAACGCTCCATACATTTAACATGGATCGCTCGGCAATCTTCGGAGATAGGGGGGATGGGTATTTTTTGACTTTTTTCAAACAGTTTTAAAAAGTATGAAACCTACAAAAATTTCAAAAACTATTTTGAAATGTACAAAATGATACCTTTCAATTGATACCCCATATGACTCTGTAGGTATCTTTTAAAATTTCGGCATCACAATTTGTATGGACAATATTCATTTTCATTTTTCATTTATTTTTCTTTAAATCTGTACGGGCGCAAGAAATGTATTATTATTTTAAATTTGAAGTTGATAGCTCCAGTAGTTTTTGAGTTTAGGAGGGAAAAAAGGACAGACAAAGCGAGACCATAAGGGTTTCGAAACCGATCTTCGATCTTCGAAACCCTACAAAACGAACAAATTTCCTAACCATTCAATTGTAATTAATTTAATTCCGAAAAAACTATAAAAAAATAGCGCGCGTATCAGATTTCAATTTCAATTTTTTCCTATTTTTTCTAAACTAGGTTTTGACGTCAACTTGAAACTGTCAGTCAACTTTTAAGACGTTGACATGGCTCCAAAGTTAACTCTACGTTACAAAACTTCAACGAAACAAAAGACAAGCTAAAAATCACGCAATTCGGCCACAATATGGTCACTTGCCACGCATGGGTTATTGACAGGCCACATTATGGCCTCGTGCCAGCTGAGAAGATCAGCGGTTGAACGGGTTGAACCCATGTTATGTCAGATGTTTGATGGTAGGTATGCCTTACCATAAACACACATTGGCTTGGGCTGCTAATGACAGCCCGTTGGTATGTAGCTCATAATATTCTTATTTAGAAAATGTGCTAGTTCAAACAATACTAGCACATCGAGGAATATGTAGGTACGTAACTGTTACACTAAGACAATCGATTCAAACGGTCCCTTAATTAGCTCATGCTACGCAAAAACTTGAGCAGACGATGTCGACTTTGATCGTTCTCCCCACGCTCTTGTCTCAATTGTGCTTTCTGACCTCGATGAACTGAACAATGTTATCACGTATAAACAGTTTGCTTCATTTGAAACCAGTTGCATGTCATTCATTCTCATCATCATCATATCAGCACACAAATTAATTCAAATTCAATTTCATTTTATTTCGGATAAAGTTTTATTAAACAAGTCCTTATGCCAATTTGGACCTCTGGCATACAGCTCACCAAAAAGTACATTTGTACCAAAAAGACAAATGTAGCAATTATACAAAGATTCCAGAATAAAGTACTCAGGGTAATCCTTAATGCTCCCATGGTATGTAAGAAATGGCGATCTTCATCGGAATTGAAGATTGAATATGTCGATAGAATAATACAAAAATACGCAGAGGTCCATGAACTGAGACTTCATCACCATGTGAACGTTGAGGCTACCCAGCTCCTCGACAACACGAACATAGTGAGAAGGCTCAAAAGAACTAAACTTTTCGAGTTAGTGTAGTGATAGTTATAGTGAAAGTGCATAAGTGCTAATTTTTGAGAACACATGAACCAAGTGTCTCCCTTAAATAGAGACATTAAGTGTCGATGGACACGTTCTTAGTGATATGTTTTTGTAAAATTAAGTTAAAACGAAATTACCCATTAGTCAAATCTATGGCTAGATTGTAATGTTATTCTAGTGTATTTAGAAATGTATGCTAGACTATAGTAAAAAAAATATTTCGGATATCAATGATCCTTAATTTGTTAGTAACAGAAAGATCTCTTATATTAAATGTTAGTATTGTTAGCCTACCTATACCATTTAATTTAATTAAATTCTATCAAATTAAATAATATTAAATTGTTTTTAAAAATGTCCGATCCTCATGTTTATGCTACCCTGGTAGTTAATTGTAGTTAAGTAGGTAATTATTGTACTGATAAACAAGACTACAAGCACATACGACAGCACTATTTTAGTGGTATGGTTCATAGTTCTTGCATTTATTCATAACATTACAAGTTACAGGTCGGTTCGTTCCGGACCACCACCAGGGGTAGGTTTCGTAGTAGAACGGATCTGTAGTGCTTATGTTCAGCCAACGACGCCAAACGACGTCACAAATAGTGTTCCCTTAGGGATGTAATACCAATTTCAATGGTTTTTAGGTACCATTTAATGAACCAGTAATCGCCACTGTATAGATATCAGGGTATAAAATGAAAGGTAATATATTTATCTTCGATTGATCACTGCGACCGATATAAACTCGTCCGTCATCATCATCATTGATACTAAACGTTGTGATGAACGATGCCATTTCTATATGAGACTAACACATGACTGTACGCAGTGGCATAAGAGTGAGCCGAACTCTGCTAACCAATCGAACAACTAATACAAATACAAAATACAAATACAAAATAATTTATTTGCTATTATGGTTACAAATTACAACATAATCTCTTAATGTTACCCAAAAACAATACATTATAATGTGAGAGCAGATTACCTATGATCCCCGCACTAGGCTAGGCCTGTTTCGCGGGAGACCGAGTGAGCAATTATTATTTACCATGACACTTAGAGAGCGGTACAGCAAATAGATATGATGAAAAAAGAGAAAATATGACAAATGCAAAGTTATGTTACAAAAATAAAATAAAATAAGTAGGCATGCAGTAAATCGAAATAAAAATATAGAAATATAATGAATTAATTTAAGCATAAGCTAATCGAAAGAGTGAAAAAGATTCTAAATAATAATAATAATTCCTATTCTAGTTCTACTTCTGCAGGATGCTATAACAATGGGCATGGATGAGTGGGCAACTATGAGAATGGTATTTTCGCAGAATCGTCTATAGATGAAAGAAACTCTAGAAAGTGCGTGCGGGACTATTTACACGGAGAGAATTAAATATTCGTTTCAACCTTGACACTTTTGATAGGCATCCCTCCATCTTTATTTTCCTTCATTACGCCCGTAGCACACTTCCGTTGTGAAATCATAACAGCGGAACCGCAGTAATTTCGCCATGTCTTGTCCGTATGTATGAGAAGCGGAACACTAGCGAAACGGCCAACAGGCCGTTAGAATTATAGTCAAATCTATGCGTTATTGTTATAACGCATAGATCTCTTTCCCCGCGCGGTTTCGTCGATTTGCTCCGACGTTAGCCACTCTTCCGCTATAGTAAAGCAAATCAAACTACAATTGATCGCAGCGGAATTCATCCAGCGGTTACGCTACTCGTATTCCGCAGCGGAGGTGTGCTACGGGCGTCAAAGGTAAAATGCTAAAACGTGTCATTCTGAGGCGATACTATAGTAAAGCCACAGTTCCACTTCGGCGCACGCTGCTGCACGCTGCGCCCACTGCCGTGCACAGGCAGTGCGCGCAGTAAGCCAGCGGCTTTATGGTGAAACAATTAAATTAGCAGAATTCGACTCCTGGAGGACCATATACCGCTGTAGTAACTAAACGGATCCCTCTTTGTATAACTCTTTAAACAGTTTTAATAAGTATACAAAAATTTAATAGCTCCCGTTACGTTAGTGTTTGGAGGCTAGTTCAAAATTCAAATAATAACAAGAAATTTTAAAGAAGTGAACAGCCTCTTTGCAGGCTAAAGGCATCGTGTATCTGGTTAATCTTTGTGCCTCTTCAAAATGATGCAACATGCGGCTGCTTCTGTAGTGAGCTGAGTATTGCTAAACCGAAAAACCCACCGTTGTATTCACTGTTTTGGGCCGTGAATTCAAATACACGATATCTGCAGTCAAGCCTACCGCATGTTACGTAACAAAATTACCATTTTTTTTATTATGATCGAATATATCTATTAAATAAATTGCGTTTTAGCTTAGAACCTGGGTGTCTACTTATTAATGCGCGTATTTTTGTATCGTTACATAAAAAACCTTTTTTTTCTATTATTTTATTGTAATTTACTTTGTGAATAAAATCTTGTAACGTTAGATTGTTTACGATCCGTTAAAGAATTGTGGATATTATAGCCACAGATGGGGTTATGTTGAGTTGCGGTATAGGCTCAAAATTCCGACCGTGTATCAGGAATCTGTTCGTTTCATCGCATCCTATTATCATACTCACAATGGTCATTGTTGGCTTGTGCTGAATTAAGCCAGTGGGAACGGTTCGGTCATGTTTTTGTAAAGTGCTTCAATAGGTATACAAACTGATAGAAACCATTAACATATCGATAATACGCAGCTACGCATGTTTTAACTTTTTCACATTTCAAATTATCTTGGTTCATTGAGATAGGCCTTGGAATGATCTATCTTTGACGACCTCCATGGCGCAGCGGGTGAAGGTCCGCCTGCGACGCAGGAGGTTGCGGGTTCGATCCCCGCCTCGGAACCAATTTGTGTACGATCTGCAGAAATGTGTTTTCTATGTATAATAAAAATATCTATCTATGTAATGTATTGTAGTAAGTATAACTAGCTAGATAATGCTGTGTGAATTGTCCAGCATTACTTTTTTAATTTTTTTTTATTTGTTTAAACATCCATACAAATATATATAGCTCTTTGTATACTTCTCGCGCCTTTCCTCTGAAAGGATCGCTGTGTGGTGCCGGCTTAGAATTTGAACCACCCCAACTCTTCTCGCGGGTGTCGTAAGAGGCGGCTAAGGGATATTCACCGGGGGCGGGCAGCAGCGCCCCTGCGGAACTTTTCTACCAGCAAACTGCAATCCCCAATCCGCATCCAGCGTGGGGATTATGGGGATTACCCCCCATGAGATAAAAGCCAATAAGGTGCTTATAAAGAGGAGGTCTGCGTCCAGCAGTGGACTAATATAGGCTGTTGAGGTGAGCAGAGGTGAGGTCTGAAAGGGTCTAATGAAAGCAGAGGCAGGCGGTGTCCGAACCGAATTTATTTAAGAAAAGAGGAGCTCAAAATTTGTCTGTTTGATTTTTATGTGTGAACGTTACTCCTTCAATCTTTACCGATTGTTATTCGATTTGATGGTTATTTCGCTTTTGTATAAAGAAATTTAACAAAGTGGTTTTAAAAAAGTTTATTTAACGCATTTTCTGCCCAGCCTCGACACGAGGGCGGAGATTAGCATCTGCATCTTAGGCCATGAATGTGCAAATTTAGTTTAGTATATAGGTTCTTTTTGCCCGGGAAAATTTTTAAAACGCCAGAAAGAAGAAAGAGAGAAGTCGGTTTCTAATTTTTGTAAGAACATCGAAAATTCCGCCTTTCCGAAGCGACAGAAATCAAAGGTATCACTTTATTTCCGTGTCAGGGTTTAATTTATATTTTGACCTTTTCTAAATGTACATTTATTGTATTTATGGAAATAAGGACTTTTTGATTTTGATTTTGATGTAATTATTACCCTGAAAAAAGCGTGGGAATCTGCAAGCAGAAGCTAGTATATAATTGAAAGAAATCCTGTCTCATGTGCAGTTCCGGGCAGGGCTTGGTATCTAGTTACGGGTCGGATCGGGTGGCGCCGCCGGCTCGGAACCGGTGATCAAGGCCAGTGGGCTATTCTCAATTACAACTTACTTCTTTTCCAACGCAATTACTTTATTTTTTATGGTATTACAATGTTTAATGAGGTTGTTTCTTATATTTTGCTGTTTTATGGTACTATAATTCTTCGTGAATTTGTTTCTTAAATTATTATTTATGTAAAAAATTTCTGTAGGTATATTATTATTATATTGTGTTTCCACTTTTATATGAACAGTGTTCTGCTGAGTAATTTTTATTGTGAAAGTTTATATAGTTTGAGAGATGTAACGGCTTAGGCTATGTTCCTGTCATGTTATATCTTTATGGTCAAATAAATAAATTTGAAATTTATTGCATTTCGATGAGGTTTGTTTGTTTGATCATTTAATGAACTTACCAAGTGAAGTTCAATCATAATTATGTATAGTAAAAAATATCTATTATAAAATATTTATTTATCTATCTATGTAGTGTATTGTATTAAGGATATCAGTTATCTAGTACCCATAACACAAGCTCTGCTTAGCTTGGGTCATTAGGTAGTGGTATATTGCAATAGATTGGAAATAGCGTGTCTGCGTTTAGTAGTAACACAACACAGGCCATTTGTTGACGTAGCGCTGTGAGAACGTACCATATCTACCGAATTTTACTTATATCAATGACTGATAAATAAATAAATAATGCTGGACAAATAGAAAGTTGAACTAACAGGATCAATTATGTCCAGAAAGTTCAACTTTTACAAAAAAATATCAAAGTTGAAATAACGGGAAGTTTTTGGTGCCATTAGTTCAACTGGTTGAACTAATAGTTGAACTAATCGGAACAGGTGGATCATTACACCTTTTTTGAGAACTGGTATACGTAAATTCTGGTATAAACAATAACTGTGTCATGGATAAACCCATAGGTAGATCCGATAACATTGTATGCTTGTATGTTGCTTATAGTTTGAAGCAGTTAGTACCTATGTGCTGTCGAAAAACCCATAGTCATATCCAAACGCACTTTTCTATTTAAATTTTATACGTATGTATTCTGTTGTACGTATCAAAACATAACTTCGAGTAAAATTACAAGTACCCTAAGTCCTTGTTTTAGTGCATCTGTACATGACAGTTGCTACGGATAAACCCAAGAGTAGATCGTCGAGAACGCTGTGTGATTATTTTATGTTTATTGATTTGAACCGTGAGTAAGTGCTAAAAAAAATCATATAGGTACATCTGAGGAGCACAGGTGTGTAGAAGAATTCGTTATTAGAACAACCATTATTGTTTTGTGCAGGCTCAAGAATGTACGACATTGCAGAATGTTAGAGTCAGCCCAAAGATCAGCTCAAGTACAATTCTGTTTGTAAATCTCCCCTAGACACAATACCATGATACCAGTTCAAAGATCTGCTCGAATTGCTCTTGTATGGTTACGTTACGACCTGGAAATGTGCGAAATTAAATTGCAAATTGTAATGAGACAGCCCCTAGAACAGCCCGGAAACAATCCTTTTTTCAAATTTCTTGACACAATTCGATGAAACAGTCTAAAGATATGCTCGAAATGTATTTATTTTGCCATGACCTGTTTATTTCATTCTAGGTGTAAAAATTTAATACGTTATATTCGGTTAGTGACCAATAGACCGACTGCGAAGGAACAGTGTCGAATTGTTCATTTATGCAACGTAATAAATTTACGAATATCATTAATTGTGCAACATTTTGCGGCACGGTGGTTGAGAGGACGTACCTTTCCGAGAATTTTGTTTTTGTCACTCTAAACATTAGTGCATGAACGGTAGTTCCTAGGTGCCTTCTACGAAGAATGAACAGACACGGTGGTCGAGAAGATGGACTATCCGGGAGTTTTGTTTTTATTACTCTAAACATTATAGCATAAATGTTGGTTCCTAGAGGACTACTACGAAGAATGAACAAGCACGGCGATCGAGAAGATGTACTATCCGGGAATTTTGTTTCTATTACTCTAAACATTATAGCATGAACGGTGGTTCCTAGGTGCCTTCTACGAAGAATGGACGGCACGGTGGTCGAGAAGATGTACTATCCGGTAATTTTGTTTTTATTACTCTAAATATTATAGCATGAACGGTGGTTTCTAGGTGCCTACTACGAAGAATGGACGGCACGGTGGTCGAGAAGATGTACTATCCGGGAATTTTGTTTTTATTACTCTAAACATTATAGCATGAACGGTGGTACCTAGGTGCTTTCTACGAAGAATGGACGGTACGGTGGTCGAAATGATGTACTATCCGGGAATTTTGTTTTTATTACTCAAAATATTATAGCATGAACGGTGGTTCCTAGGTGCCTACTACGAAGAATGGGCGGCACGGTGGTTGAGAAGATGTACTATCCGGGAATTTTGTTTTTATTACTCTAAACATTAGTGCATGAACGGTACCTAGTCCCAAGGTGCCTACTAGTACGTGTAGCAGTGCTCTTTTCGTATCTGGCGTTTAGCGTCTAGCGTTTCGAGGTGATGTATAGCAGAATTGGGCCCCTGGTCCAGTTGACTGGTCTAGGGACCCGATCTGCGATCTCCAACCCGCATGCCTAACGTGGGGATTATGGGCTTACATGGGCTTACCCCCATAAGATAAAAGCCAATAAGGCGCTTATGCATACGGGAGGCCTGCGTCCAGCAGTGGACCAATATAGGCTGTCAAGGTGAGAAAGAAAATATAGATCATAGATCTAGGAACCTACCTAATATAATGAATGAAATCGGACGACGCGTTAATGAATTACAACTAAGTACACATTTTGACTTTCATCCCCTCTCCCAGGGACCATACCTACTGAATTTTGGGATAAAATGTATCCTCCGTCCTTCCTCGAAGTATGAACTCAAACGTGCCAATTTAAAAATTACAAAAAAAATACAGTTTTGGCGTCAGTATAGATAATAAAGGGCCTTCCAAAAAAAATCCCAAAAGTCTTCAACGTACAGAATTCGACCTGTTACAGTTTTATTATAAGTATATGTAGATATTAGACTACAGCTAAGCCAAAAGGAAGGTTATGTTTTAGCAGTCCTTAGCACACTTAATTAACTACTAACTTCTGCGCGTGGGTTCGTAGTTTGCTCACGTGTTTCCGAGTACATACTAGCTGCATTCTTACTACCCGTTGTCCTATTACCTGATTTCCCGAAGGAATGAAGCATTTTCCCGCGGTAAAAAGTAACCAATGTTCATTAGAAATAATGTGGGCTTCTAATGGTAAAATAATTTTTCAAATCGGCCCAGTAGTTTCGGAGCCTTTTCAATACAAACAAACAATCAAATCCTTCCTCTTTATAATATTAGTATTGATAAGTCGCCATTGATTTATTGATATGTCTAGATATACTGTCAACGCAAAAGCGTAGAAAATAATAGCATCCAACTGTTGCCCTCAAAATCTTGAACCCGCGCCCGCTTACTTTTTCTTTGAGCATATTTTGTACACACTCGACACTGTTAAATAATCACTATTTCTAATGTGAGTTTCTTCACAAATGTAGCCCTATCTGAAAGAATAAAGGCGTAGTGCGAGTTTAAAAAGTATCTGCCACGCCGAAGCACATCGAAGTTGGCCTGTTTTTAGGGTTTCCGTACCTTAAAAGGTCTAAAAATCTGTATCAGATCTTTTTATGAATTTTCTACAAATTTACGGTTCTCGGATTTTTTCCTCAACTTGTGCTAAAGACCTTGCTCTTCGCCAAATTTTACGATGCTAGGTCAACGGAAAGTACCCTTTAAGCTAGGCCTGTATTGCAGGTTGATTTTAACCATGGTATTTGAAGGAGGCAAAATCCAACTAACACAAAACATGTTTTACATAAACGAAAATTTCAATATAAATTATAAAATAATGCTGGAAAATTTACACAGCATCATCTTGCCTAAAAGTAAGCAGAGCGAGTGTAGCAGAAATGACTGAACTACATGCAAAAAGTGGGGATTTTCCGAGTCTGATTTTAGTTTTGTATAATTTCTAAAATTCATTTATTTATTTTCTCTTCTATCATTACTACTTTTCCACAACAATTCATTATATTACTTTGGTTAAGTTTATTTTGATCGAGTTCTAAAGTTTGTCTAACATGGGTTAAAATGAATAAATAAATATAATAATCTGCGATGTTATACCCTACTTCTATAACTAAAGAATTAATCGTTTGCAATTTGGTGCCATAACGCCGAGACACTTTCTCGACCTGTGGCTGCCGAGTGCATATTTTTTGAATTCATTTAAATAAATAAATATTTAATTTTAATATCGTTTATCTTTCTACGAACCAGTTAGACAAGTAACAGATGATGTGAGAAATACACACTTTGTGTAGTGACGGGCCTGAGTTTGTTCCCAAAGAACAATACGATGGTATTATACGATTCCACGTGGATTCAGAAGTGGCAATGCGTGCCATTTTGTGAAAAGGATATCACTTCATAGGAGCGAGACAGAGCGTACATTTTCTCAACGGCGGCGTAAGCGCAAAACTGAAGTTATTCAATAAGTTTTTTTTTTACAGGTCAGAAGCCTTTGTTCACAAAGAAAATTATAATATAATTACTATTTACAAATGAAACAATTGAGCTAACTGCAGACTGTTGCAAACAATCTACAGGTAGCTCAACTGATCCATATCAATACCAGTCGGAAGCGTCCCCAATACGCTGACTGCATTACCCTGTATGGCAATGATGATGCGCTGAGCCAGATACTGACCAGCTCTCGGGTCACGCGTCGCTTCGACCAGACGCTCAGATAATTTTTTGAAAACCGGAAGAGCCTCGGTACCCCACGGCTAGGTCCGTGGTCTCGACTCCAAGAGGAGCAATAAAAATAACTTGATTTTTGATAATAAACAAGAAAACTACGTAACTAATAAAGATATATAAAAAATAATTAGTAAAAACCTATGAATCGAAACACAAGTCATTTCAATAGACCGCAGGGTTCCTAAGACCTCGAGCAAATGACTACGACTACAGACACAAGGTGCGATTAACTCTCGATGGTTAATGAAGAGCTGTCGAAAGTTTGGGAATCGCTGAAAACAAAAAACTATGTGACACAATTTTGTAAATTCGGTAACTTCATAACAACTTCTAGTTTTAAGTAGACACATTCTGGTAATGTTGATACCAGAAAGCGGCTATATTATTTCATTAAAAAAAATATATTAAATGTGACAAAAAATTTATGGGCTATTCTTGGTTAAATTAACATAGTGTTCGCATAAAAGTTTATAATCCTAATGAAGCAAAAGCTTCCAAGTTACGAAAACGTAAAAACTTGCAGTAAACATTTCACGAAACTGTTTAAATTACAATATTTGGGTAGCGCAATGGTATATTTCAAACAATTTGACCAAATTACACGATACATTTCTTTCTTATTGTTATTATTACAAAATAAATACTTTGCCCAAAACTATGACGAAGTTTTCTTTTATTTACTTAATTTTGAACTTACTTTACTTATCTAGTCTTTTCTGTAGGATAAACGAACGGACGAACGAATGATTTGATTGATCAACCCCACTGTTACTCGTAGCAACCGAAACGATGCGACCAAAAATGTTTTCTGTGTAGACGCGAAAGTGTCGAATTGATAGCATGACCAAACAGTACTGTAGCAAAGAAGACATCAAAACTAAAACTATTAAATTCTATTGAATCCTAATAATATAATAAACGCGAAAGTTTGTAAGTATGGATGGATGGATGGTTGTTACTCTTTCACGTAAAAACTACTGAACGGATCTGGATGAAATTTGGCACAGAGATAGATTATAGTCTGGAATAGCACATAGGCTATATTTTATCCCGGAATTCCCATGGGAATGGGAATTACGCGAGACGCTGCTAGTTAAAAATAAAGTCAGTCTGTAAAATAATACAAGTTGTCGAGCAAAAATAACAAAATCGATTACAACTTCTCCATAAACAAAATCAACTGTCGTAAAAGTCGAATTGGTTTTGATTGTCAGTACCAACTAACAAACGGCATAATATGATTGTGGAACGAACTATAGTCTTACGCATCTACACAAAATCTTAAAATACGCTTGTTGCCGGTTTGTTGCATTCAAACTCGTTATTTTTATAATGGTTTTACGCACCATCAAATATAATGCATATCTGCATCCCGAAATCGCTTTTATGTTTTATGATGAGTGGCAATAAAACAAAAAAAAAAATAGAACAACGAAAACTGTTTTTGATATTCACTTCCTGGTGCATCTGCCATTCTGGCTTGTGGTGATTTTATTGTAGTACACGTGTTTTTACCCACGTAGAATAAATCCAAGCTTTTATTTAACTTGCCTTGTTTGTACGTATGCCTATCTATATGTTGGACAAATCTTGCCTTATACCAACGGAATTATAGACCATGATGCAGAAGGAGCTCTAGGGAACTCCCAAACAAAAGACGTTACCACGTCGAGTTTGGATTTGTTGGATCTGTCTGTAAATCTGGTCATAGATGATGACCAGGGTCTTGAGGATGGAGACTGAGGGAGGGAATAGTTACTACTATATGAAATGAAATAACCTTTTCGAGATTGGGCTGCATTTTATAAAAAACATGTTTTAAAAATATATTTTTTAAATATGAATTTAAAAGCGCCGAAACTACTGTTAAGACAGTTAGATTTACCCCTGAGTTCCGGATAAGCAAGCGAAACCGCGGGAAGAAGCTAGAAGTTTTTGTAAAATCCATGTATCAGTATTTATTAAATTATATTTTACCTACAGAGCCGGGGTTTATCTTGTTTAGGAGCGCGTTGAGATCATCTCTATGGATTTTTGATCTTCCTTTAAGTAAGTAACATAATAGAAGTAATATAAGTAATGCTGGACAATTCACACAGCATTATCTAGCCCCAAGCTAAGCAGAGCTTGTGTTATGGGTACTAGATAACTGATATACTCAATACAATACACTACATAGATAGATATTTTTTATTATACATAGAAAACACCCAGACCAACGGAACAAATTTCTGCAGATCGTACACAAATTTGTTCCGAGGCGGGAATCGAACCCGCAACCTCCTGCGTCGCAGGCGGACCTTCGCCCGCTGCGCCACGGAGGTCGTCAAACTTTGAAATGAAAACTTACAATGTAAGTATTTTTTTTTAATAAATAGTTGAAACAAATTAGAACTAATTAGTATTGATAGTTCACAATTTAAAGTTTATATACAACTAGCTGCTGCCCGCAGCTTCGCCTGCGTAGTTCCCGTTCCCGTGGTAATTCCGGGATAAAACATAGCCTATGTCCGTCTCCTGGTTCTAAGGTGCCTCCCCACCAATTTTCAGCCAAATCGGTTCAGCCGTTCTTGAGTTATAAATAGTGTAACTAACACAACTTTCTTTTATATATATAGATTAAAGTAGGTATACAATTGAAAAAGTTGAACTGACTGTCGCAAACAATCTAGAAGTTTTTCAACTTTTTCTTTTTATTTATTTATTTTAAACGTCAGAATTGACTGTCTTCACCAGTATAGGAGCGCGTTGATGTCTTTTTATAGAAAATTTGGTCAATAGTTTGCCTTAGCTGAACTCTACCTTAAAAAATGTATTAATGCTGTTGAAGCCGTTATATTCTGCACTTCCCCGTGCCTCGGAAAGCACGTAAGCTGTCGGTCCTGCGCCTGACCTCTCCCCAGTCTCCCATAACTCTTCACGCCAAAACTTCTGAAAAGATCGAGCTGAAATTTTATATACAGATTCAGACAGTTCTAGGCCTAGAATAAAACATAGGCTACTATATACTTTTTATCTCACTAATCTAATGAGTTCCCATGGGAAAGAAATAACCCTTAATCGTTTCCAAAGAAAGAACGCGCGCGGAGCTACGGGCAGAATTTATACTAATTTTAGTATAAAAATCTTACATTTAACATAAATCTTTATCTTTATTACATACTACATGGTATAAAACGAAGTCGTTTCACGCTGTCTGTCTGTCTGTTCCTATGTATGCTTAGATCTTTATAACTACGCAACGGATTTCGATGCGGTTTTTTTTAGTAGATAGTGATTCAAGAGGAAGGTTTATATGTATCATATATGCATAATATAGTAGAGAAACACTGATAATTTTAGAGGTACATTTCTAATGTGATGTCGTAAATAAACACATTTTTTTGCGCTTACATTGCAAACGCTGGCTGAACCCTACGAGATAGATCAAGATAATGTAATACAGTCAGTATTGTACACCCTAAAAATAATTACAAAAAAGTCCGCGATGGTATATGTCTATCTATTAGGTATAACCCACAACACTACCACAACAATTTTTTATCCTTTACTTTTACGAGAAATAATGGCTTATTTGCAAACGATTTTAAGCAATACAGCATTAATCCTTATCCAATTAAGTACCTTAAATACATTGTGCATTTCATATAGATTAATATAGCATGTAATTTAAATGAAATTTTTCAAAGATATCACAGATTTAAAATGCAGGGACAGCGGTTGTGGAGGTACCGGCAAGGGGGCCGATTCTGAAGTATATTTAGTATCAGTATTGCACCCGTGCGAAGCCGAGGAGGGTCACTAGTATATTTAAAATAATTTTGTGATTTAGACCCATTTCGCCATTTGGTTCAACTCCTTGCTCTAACTAAGTTAGTGATGTAGACGCGAGGGATCTATACCTCTCGGCAAATAGCTTACAGAATATCGAAGTTTTGTATTATTATTCATCCAGAGCATCACCATAGGTGAGCAGGTTCCCATCAGCCTTGAGCGTGGCACCCCATGTATGGTGGATGCGGGTTTGACGCCGGAAGCACGCTCGGCGGCGCGTGACGGCACGGCTTGCCTCACCCGGTGTTTCCAGACAAGGTGAATTTTAACTCTATGCGGGTTTGCTGTTTTTTATTTGAAACTGGCTTTGCTCGTGGGATAAGTAACGTATATTTTAATCCTTCGACCGAGCTGAAGACAGGGCGCTATGGCGCTTATAAGAGGAGGTCTATCGCTCTGCAAACTTCAGAGATAGGGGGGGGGGGGGGGAATGGGTATTATTTCGGCTTTTATCAAAATATTTCAAAAAGTATGAAACTTACAGAAATTTAAAAAACTGTTTTGAAATGTCCAAACCGATACCCCACTCGGTGAGGTAGCCTCCCCTTTTGAAAATTATTCACCCCCTTTTTGACCATTTTTCAACAAGTGTTCTTTTTACAAACTTCTCTATATTTTTCCTTTAAAATATAGATCCATATCAATAAACGCTCCATACGTTTTACATGGATCGCTCTGCAAACTTCGGAGATAGTGGGGAGATAATGGGTATTTTTTGACTTATTTCGAAATATTTAAAAGAATATGATAACTACAAAAATTTCAAAAACTATTTTGAAATGTACAAACTGATACCTTTTATTTAATACCCCACATGACCCTGTAGGTATCTTTTAAAATTTCGGCATCACAATTTGTATGGAAAATATTCATTTTCATTTTTCATTTATTATCAAATATTTTTCTTTAAATCTGTACGGGCGCACGAAATTATTTTAAATTTCAAGTTGATAGCTGCAGTAGTTGCTGAGTTATTAAGGAGGGAAAAAAGGACAGACAAAGCGAGACCATAAGGGTCATGAGGGTTTCGATACCGATCTTCGATCTTCGAAACCCTAAAAATGAAAGGTAAAGAAAAAAATTATGAAAATTTTCCATACAAATTCTGATGTCAAAATTTAAAAGAGACCTGCAAGGTCAAGTGCGGTATTAAATAAAAGGTAGTTTGTACATTTTAAACAGTTTTTGACATTTCTGTAGGATTCATACTTTTAGAAAAGTATTTGGAAAAACTTGAAAAATGATCTATTCTCCCCCCCATTCTCCGAAGTTTACAGAGCGATCCATCTGAAATGTTGGGAGAGTTTTTAGATTGGTATGGGTCTATATTTTACAGAAAAATAGAGAAGTCTGTGTGTAGAACACTTTTTGAAAAATGGTCTCTTCTCGCTACGTTGGTGTTCTTCCAACACAAATTCGTAGTTAACCCGCTTACATCCGTAATGAACCAAAGTTGTAGAAATTTTTGTCAATATGTGAGCATTACAAAATTTCCTATGAGGCATCGTTTGCGTGATTTTTTTTAGTTCTGTTTTTACGTTTGCACGTTCAGCTGTAAGGTTGTTCATCCGTCAACCAAAACTTCGTATTTCGTGTCAAAGTAGGCCTTTCATTCGTCGTTTCATCCATCTGTCATCAAACTAAATTAGACCGAATTTTAACTAGAAGAATTTGAAGTAATTCACGCCAAATTAATTGTGAAACTACAATTGCGAAAATGGACTAAACCAATTATTCGCTTACATCTCGTAAGCAAATAAATAAAAATGGGACCTTCTTGAGGAAGTAGGGGGATTATGCATGCTTTTAGTATATTTGTCTCCTAATTAGTCCAGAAAAAGTTCCGAAGTCAAATTTTCTGCTTTTCACCTTTCCTTCCAGCCACAATCATTACCTAGACCACAGGCCACGCCTCGAATTAAATGTTACGAGATTCACCTCTATTTAATCAGAGCATGAGAATGCCGAGCTACCCCACCTAGGTGGGACTATTCCCTAATTTTTGAAAGAGCACACCTTGAGCCAAGTCACAGGAAGCTATTTGGACATAACAATGAGGAACCAATAACCGGATGCCACTCGTGCTGCGTGCTGTTGGGAACGCGACCGTGTGGCACGCACGCACATTCAAGCGTTATTTTTGTAATAATTTCAAAGAACTATACTAAACGTTATAAATATGGTATCCGCGAGCGATCACGAAACAAACGTGGTACGTTTACTTTGACAAGGTTTCATTCCCTTGTATCCGACGCTGTTCTTCAGCCCTGCCGTGGTAATGCAGCAAGTGTCTTGCGGACGCTTCCGGTTGGTATTATTATTCAATATTTTGCTCACTTGGAACCTTCAATACGCGGGTATTGCAGGAATTGTTGCTAGCAGTTAGCTCAATTCTTTCAATTGTAACTACTAGTTATAATTTATTTCTGTTATATGATTGTAATTTTCTTTGTCAATAAAGATTACTTTTTATCATAAGTATCATTATAAGTAGGTAGGTAAGTACTTGAAAATTATAAAAGCTGTTTTTTTATAGGAACAATCTGAAAATCAAACCGTAAACAATAATTTTCAACGCTGATTTCTTGATGACAATTATTATCATTATTTTTTCATAGATTTTGTATAACTATTACTTATACTGCAATTAGCACAATATAATAGTGATAAAAATGGAATAAAACTGAAAATAGGAAATCCCATCGTTTATTGTGTCTGGGACGTAAGATTTTTGCAATTTTGCTAGCCATGCTTCCTGTCTGAACGCTAAAATGACACTACTTGAAATGGTATCCCAAAAGGTGAAATGGGATCTCTTTTAATACAGACGGTTTCGGGGTGCGCATTGTGAATCTATGAGAGGCCAGCGGATACCTTGGTTTTGCAACATTTTTTCGCGTGACCCAGGGACATGGTAATTGTACATACGTTACAAGTTTTTTGACGTGGCCTGACTTTCTTATGACGTTCTTGAAACGTTGTAAGAAAGTCAGACAGGTGATGTTTGAAGAATGACATCACAGTATTATAACACAAAGAACCTATTAGAGGCCTATATCCTGCGCGCGCGCTTCACGGCTCGTCGCCGTCTTGCACAATTTGCCGTAAGTACAGTCATCGTCACACACATCTAACTTATTCATTTTGAACGTGTGTATGGTAACTATCAACCTTGTTTGTTTTGGAAGAACCAACTTTTCATTTCATCCCTTATCGAGGGACCTCTTCACAGGTTGCACTTAGTTAAACCAGTCACATACATAAAGAATTCATCAAAGTAGGATAGTTTTTAAATTAAAATTATCGGGCTAAAGTGGCTTCCGATACCTGACTTCTACAGACATATCGTCTCCAAGCTGTCCCGCACCAATAAGGCGTTTTCGAAAAGAAAAAAAAAACCGTTTACCCTACAACTCAATACATGACGTGATATTTCGCGGAAGAATATAAGTTGCCATTGGAATGTCGTGTGAAAGAACCAAGTTGAAGTCAATATCTGATCGAACTTGGTTAGTTTTCACATTTATGTTTTTAATTAGATTTGATTACTTTTGAGAAGTTTAAATAGGTGTCTATTTAGTTTAATATCCCGTCCAACACACAGGACCATGAGTAAATTTCATCCAATATAACCTAAAAATTCATAAAGTTAGTAAAAGACGGGTTTTGCTTTTTCAGTACAAAACATCAGTACTTAATTGTACTATGCAATCATTTAAATTGTCGAACACATCCAAAAAGACGGAGGACAGCGGTCATCCAAAAAGAGGAGATGGAGGTCGTTTAACTCCTTACTTTTTTTTCAGCGCGATCTAAAACTCGTACGTACACTTTTCTAGCAACATATTAGTTATAGCTAACATGGAACTAATCCAACGATTGTGCCCTTTTTTGAGAACCGAGGTTCATTTACGCGATCGCTCACACATTAAAACGAAAATTCCTAAAGTAATAATTATAAATAAATATGATTTGGTAATTTTTTTATGCCAAAATTGTATTCTTTTATTTGATGAACTAAGCATGACTTTGTGAACCGATTTTATTTTTCCCGCTCAATTTTTTGCTGTGCGTGTAGTGGGTAGGTAGGTATCATTATTCATGAATTATTTATTTAATATTATTTCCAGGTTTTGGTCATTATGCGTGTCTGTTAAATTTTAATCCAATGAGATATTCATAAATAACCAAAAATCAATATCGACACCATTATTCATTAGTAGGTACGTATAAAAAATTTTTTTGGTTCTCGAATCTTTTCCTCCGTAAAGTTTGATGATCTTCCTTCATGCACTTCCAAGGTTATGTAGAAGATGTTATTATTTATGTTTTTGATGAGTGAGTTGTTGAAATGGTACATTTCGAACCTTAATAACACAAGAACTTTTAATAATTTATTTATCAAATTGGGTATTTCTACTCTATTCATAGATCTTACTAGACACGCTAAATTTCAAGCCTTGTTTTGATAATATCTGAGATGATAGTCTGATACAGAAGGGATCGAAAGCGAGCCCAATGATTCGTATAACGATATTGACAGCTTCTGCTTCGACACCGGTTTCTTTCCGAACTTGGCTGACGCTTAAGCGCGCGTCTCAATAAAAGCACGGTCCATGCAGGGTCTTTGTCTTTTTATTCTGACAGACCCAAAGTCAGAGTGACCTTTTTAGGGTTTCGAGATTGGGCTTGAGTCCCTCATTTTTTTCTTTGAACCCCCGGTCTCGCTTATCTGTCCTTTTTTCCCTACTCCCACTTCCTTCTGACAATACCTACATTTCGTGCTCCTGTACAGATTTAAAGAAAAAAATTAAAATTTTCAGGTTTTTTGTTGGTAAGCACATTCCGGTACTGACGGAAGGATGCGGGTTCAAGTCCCGTCGCAGTCGAAAACTTTTGCGATATTATTTGATTTCTTAAAAATTTTCAGTAAAAATTGTGATGTCGAAATTTTAAAAGAGACCTTCACTGTCAAGTTGGGTAATATATGAAAGGTATTGGTTTGTACATTTTAAGACAGTTTTTGAAATTTCTGTGGGTTTCATAATTTTGAAATATTTTGAAAAAAGTCAAAGGGCTGGACCGAATTTGGCGGCGACTTTCATTTGCAGAGCTGATGTGATAGCTAGCAACTTTTGCAACTTCTATTAAAAAAAACAATAATTATGGTACCGTGCGAAAAATGAAAACATTACCATAATTACATATTATTTCAATCTTTGTGTGCTAAATTTCAGATCGGTCTATTCAGGAGATATGGCGTTGTCTTCGCCCAAACATCTCCACAACCGCACAATATATCGCCTTTGTAATATTCGTAGAAAATAGGATGCAATCAAGTCAATAAACTTAGGTCTACCTTTGACTGTACATGTTTATCGCTAAGACAGGTGCGTCTGAGTCAGCCCAGATCAACCCAATTTGAGCCAGTGTTCAACGCGGTGCCCAGCCATATGAAACGTTAACAGTACTATACATATAGCATAGAGTTAGTTAGGATAGAACAAGCCATAGAGGAAGTCTATGGCCGGAGCCGTCCAATGCATAGCGTAGCCACTGACGTTTGTCAGTAAACCTCATTGCCAACTGCAACAGATAAGGATGGGCAATTGTACGCGCTACAATGCGCAAAATATGTCGATGAAAATAGTACTAAGACACTTATTGATTGAATTGTTTGTAATTGTTACTACAAAATGTATTTATTTCAACTTAGAAGTAGGTAATTTTATTGTGTCAATGACAATGCACTCTTAGCAGCTACACTTTACCTAGGTAAAGTCACTGCTTACCTATTTAGAATTAATTGTTTCAGACAATGCCATTTTACAGCAGCACCATGGATTTATAATTATTAGGTATTATTAGGTATTTTGTTTACATGACTCTGACGATGCCCATTTACAGTTTATCTATTTATCAATTTACTTATTTTTGTATGTACTTATATTCCTAAGTTCCTTGGTTATTTTCTGTCTTGTCCGTTTTAAGGCTTTGAATTATAACTTAAGAATCACATATTGTAACCCATTTATATATAAACTGACATTTCCAAGTGTGCCTTGCGCTCCTACGGCGAATAAATGAGTATGATTAAGGGTACTAAATAAAAAAGTCTGACTGAGAGATGATACTGAAAAAGCGCGACAAATTTTAGAAATATGAATATTCGCCCCAAAATTACAGGACAAAAACTGGAATAATCTATTTGATACCTTCACCATTATTATCATCATTTTCTTCCTTGAAGTAAATAACTGCCCTGACTTACCTGATAATAGAAACCTAGAGTATACACCTATAGTAAGTAGATAGTAATAGTTATTCTGTGGAATGATGAAAATAAATAGTGCTGGACAATTCACACAGCATCATCTAGCCCCAAGCTAAGCAGAGTTTGTGTTATGGGTACTAGATAACTGATATACTCAATACAATACACTACATAGATATATATATTTTTATTTTGCATAGAAAACATCCAGAACACCCTGAACAATAACTGAATACTTTATATTATTTATTCAAAACAAATTGTTGCTATTTTGGTGTTTGTAGTGATCTAATCTAAATGTATCTAAGTGTATATGAGTAATCAAGTAAAAAGATCAATTTTTAATATAAAATTATGGAAGGACGGTTTTTTTAGCTTGAAGAATGTTAGCGGCTGCTAAGGCACAATATGACCGCAATTTTGATGCATCTAACGAAACAAGAGCTCGTGCTTCTATCGATCCCTTGTTGGACCTTACGGAAAACCTTACGGAAAACAAATTTAAAGCTCGTTACAAAGACAGCTTTTTTAATATCTTGTGCAGAGAATTATAACGGCTAACGAATTTAAGGGCCTCCTAACGCGTTTTGTGGGAACAGAAAGTGTGCACTTATTATTTACATTTTACTATTTACTTTTTATAATAATAATACATACTTTATGAAGGTGCCTACAGTTTCGACACCTAATTAATTTCTTCTTCGCAAGTGCTCATGGCTCTATTCTTTATTGCTTCTGGATCCTAATCAGATCAGCCACTCACTCCAACTTACAAACTGTCAATGACATAAAATTATCCGTAGCATTTTTGATAGACAGCTGCGTCTAAACAAAATACTAAAAAAATATCATTCTGAATTTAGTCAGTCAATCTCACGGTGCCGGCGTCCTACCACCATCCCAAAATAATGACATAAATAATAAATAAATAAATAATGTGAGCATCGATAGAGACTCTAACTCGCATGACTTTTTTTTCGATTCGAGTATCGTTTAGTTCTATTAACGAGATAGTAAAGTCTTTCAAAAATATTTGTAGAACTCGCACTCGGCATTTGCTTGGTGTTTTTTCATTGTTGAAGCTGCCATCTTACACAACAATTTAACTTCCATTTAATTTTTTTGGGTTAATTGATTAGTAAGGGCCATCCATCGACTATAAATCAAACCAGGACATCATAGGCGTGCAAATGCAACAAAAAAATAAGTACACAGAGTCACAACGGATTGAAGCCAATTCAATCTTTTTCTATTGCTGAAGATTGCTGACCTTCCAGTTGAACCTCTTACACTATGCTCTATAATAGCAAAAAATCTTTGTTTATGACTTTAACATATTGTGTCACTTTAGTAAGTATATTATTTTTTACTCTCCGAGTATGGTCTAGTCTAGGATAAAGTTAATTATGTTTTTATTGTGATAAATTTAACTATGTATGAATGTAGGGGAACATTAAATTGTATGGAATCGTGAACCATCAAAATCTGATTGATTAAAATTTTTAGCGGTGGCCTAATATTAAGCTACATATCATCTGCAAAAGACGGAGCGCTAGCACGATGTCTTTTGCTATGAAGAAAGATAATGATTGTCCTGTTTGGTGCCGTAGAGCCAAGACTGGTTTGTCATCTTCAAGAAAAAATGCTTTTGTGAATCCTCCTCCATACGAAACTGACGATGCGACTACAGACTTGTCTGATAGTTTGCAAGTTCACTCATCAGGCACTCAAAATAAATATAAGGACAAACAATATCTGAAAAAAATCAAATCCCTATATGGTCCATCGAAAAAGCATGCATCACATGATAAAAGAGTTTCGTTCGAGAAACCTAAGAGAAAGTCATTAGTTAGCTTATACAGAAGAAATAATAACAACTCGATAGATTCAGGTTGTTGTCAGATAAAAAACAAGAATTTAAGTGAACGAGTAGAATATGGAGCCTTACCAGGACCATTAGGGCTTAGCGCTGGTGATGGTAAGTTATTGGAATATAATAAGAATGAAAAACTTACAAAAATAAAAAAGAAACCATACAAAAAACCTGGCAAAACTACCAAAACAAATCATGAAATTAATAAAATGGAGGGAGTTGACACGGCACACGTTCTAAAAACAAACAGGGGAAAAGACAGGAAAGTTCTAAAAAACCTAGACAAAACCAAGCATGGTAAATTTTTGAAACCAGTCAAAAACCAAAGCTTGCATAAATACTTCATAAAATTTGAATATATACCACGAAAAAAAACATCTGAAACACTGCGTCTCAGTTCCGGTGATGCTAAACGTGCAAACAAAGGAGTTAAAACGAAAAAAGAAAATATGGGAGCAAAATCCAAACAGAAAAGAATTGATAATGTTTGCTTATGTGAAAAGCCGAAGAATGATTATCTATCAATTCCAGTTTCTTTACAGGGTATTACCAATTTACTACAGCAGTTACAATCATGTGTTAATAAAACAAAACAAGGAAAGCCTGTTTGCTATAGTCAAGATAGTTTTATTACAGACGGAGATGAAAAATTACCCAGTCGACGTCAAAAAAAACAGGAATCTAAACAAGCAAAATCTAAAGACATAAGTAAAAAATTCACAAAAAGTGAGCCAGAAGTTAAAGTTAAGGATGAACGAATTTGTAGTGACGGTGTTTGTACCAACGTCGTTAAGGATTCAAGTTTCACTTGCAAGTGTGTGGAAAGAAAGCGACCGAATACCTGTAATGAAATGACCTGTAAGGTACCTTTAGAAGAGGTTGGTATTCTAAAGAGAAAGATAAAGTGCATATGTCACAAATATTCTAGAAAGTTTAAAGGCAAAGAATTAGATGACACTGAAGACAGTCTCGGTTTATGTAGGGAAGATGATAAAACATTAACATTATGTAGACAAGCGCACGTAAAAAAATATTGTAATTTTATATGTACTTGTAAGAAGCCAACAAATGAATGCACGGATGAAACATGCAAAGTTCCCACTGCAACCTCCACCATGATCTGTTGTTTAAGTAAACTCCCTTATGTCGGCGAAGCTTTAGCCGGAGTTATTAGTAAAGCAGATGATTGTTTTGCAGAACAAAAACGTAAATTGGTTCATAAAATATCGGAGCAGCTCTCATCCCCCGAATGCTCAAAACTCGAGGATATACCGACAGCTTCAAGATCCCAAAATGTATTTAAAACATCGTCAAATTTATGCCCCTGCATCTGTGAAAGAGGACTAAGCAACTCAAGAAATAAAAAGCGTAAATGCGCATGTCATAAATATACGAAAAAACAAATCCATGATAATCGTTCGTCCAATCCAATAATACAAGCATTGCCTGTTCAAAATTCTGTTACACCAGGGATATTTGATAAAGGTATTACTAGTACCTTAAAAACAGAACCCAGTATAAAAGCCTACTTACGATGTGTGCATATAAAGTTGTGTATGAAATTACAATCATACAAGAGCAAAATACTAGGCAAGTGCAAAGTACAAACAACACCAGATAGAGTCAGAAAATGTAGACGTAGTACATGTCCGAAATATACAAAAACGTCACCGTCGTCACCCAAAACACAGCTACATCAGAAGAATAAACAAACAATGGCAAATATAGGGAGAACCGGACAAAGACAAGGGTTTGTTTGCTCAGTTGCAACAGACAGTGTTTCGATGGTTTCACCAAGCAGTTCCTCAGTCTGTAAATGTAATCACATCTGTCAATGTAATCTTATGGCCAATAAAGAAAAACAAAAGAAAAAGTCAAAGTCAACACCAAAGAAAAAATCAAAAACGAAATCGAAAAAGAAAAAACCAAAAAAGAAACCAAAAGCGAAATCAAAAGAAAAACCAAAAAAGAAAACGAAACCAAAACCGAAACCGAAACCAAAACCAAAAAAAATAGATAAGTCAAAAATAAGAGAACAAAATATGAAATTGAAAATGAGGATGAAAGCTGAATACGCTTCTACAAAGTTGAAGCAGAAACAAGAGAAAAAAGTTAAGAAACGCATGATGAAGGAGCATCGAAAAAATCAAATAAAGCAGATGAAGTTGAGAAACCAACAAATAGAACAATTACTAAGATTGACAAGAGGGAAAGTAAAAGCGAAAGAAACAAATTTTGCTGTAGAATTTTGTACAGAAGTTTGCAAAATGATATTCGGCAGCGCGGTTGCAATTGTTAAGGCACTATTTAAATTAATTTTTCAACCAAGGAAGAGTCTAATGTTTATAAAACAAAGCATTTTAAACCCAATGTCTACGAAACAATCAATTACGAGTTGGTACCAAGGCCATATGCAAATGTTTAGCCTAAAGATGGAGAAAGCAATCTCTGGGTCTGAAAAAATGATAATAATGGAAGATACTTGCAAAGACAGTCCTATATATCAGGCCTTAGCTTCAAAAGGCAAAAATAAGTCAGAAGCTCGTAGATTAGAAATAGAAGCGAAACAGCGCAGGAAACGGATAGCAAAGAGAGACGCAGAAGCTCTTTTTGGCTGTAGACACATTCTTCTTACTACTTTGCGGAGACGACCATGCATGTGGGTTTACCATTTGTGTCCAAATTTTTATCCGCAGTGTTTGAGCTTTTTGATTTTCTGGCAGAATTTTTCAAACATTATGTTGTTCTGTTTAGCGATAATTGTTTGGACGCCGTGCATATTGCTGTGTGAGTTGTGTAGAGGTCTTATGTGCTGTAGCTTGTGCACTGCGTAGTTCTAAGGAAATATTGTGATGTGTCTTTTATAAACTTATACACTGTTGTGCCAACCCCACCCGAATGGGAAAATGGCAAGAGACTGATGTCTATTATACAATTCCGTGTTTTGTATCAGTGACTTTTTTTAATAGATACAACCCCAAATAAACGCAAACAAAGTAGTAGGTCGTAGCAGCCAGTGCCTGAATATATAGGATGGATTTTTTGGACGGGGCAGTAAGGGGAGGTACCTTAACCGGTGTAGCTACCGGAATTTTGTATAAGGAGACCATCCATATTTTTTAGAAAAATTTTCATGCCTGTTCTAATATTCTAAAAGAAAGCATTAAGCATTTTCTACACGGTATAACGTTACGCAGATGACATGGTGCTGCTGGGACCGTCGGTGGGATCTGTACGCCAGCTGGTAAAGACATGTGAGGCATATGCTGCTGAACATGGATTGACGTGTAACTCTAAAAAGAGCGAAGTTCTCGTGTTTAAGAGTGGCAGAGTTCGACCAATCCATGTTCCGCCAATTATGCTCAATGGTGCGGCTCTACAAGTGGTTAGAAGTTTTAAATATTTAAATATTTAGGGCACATTGTCACTGAAGATTTAAAAGATGATGAGGACATTGAAAGGGAGCGCAGAGCGCTGGCAGTCCGGGGTAACATGCTCGCACGTAGGTTCGCTCGCTGCTCGAGAGAAGTGAAAATCACTCTGTTCAGGGCTTACTGCCAGTCCTTCTACTCGAGCAGCCTCTGGATAAACCACACCCGGCGGGCTGCCAGCTCTCTGCGAGTCCAATACAACAATATCTTTAGGATGCTGATGCGGCTGCCTCGCTTTTGCAGCGCATCGGGGATGTTCGCGGAGGCGCGCACGGACGGCTTTCACGCGATTATTCGCAAGAAAGTCGCTTCCATACTCCAGCGTGCGCGAGGCAGCGAAAACGGCATCTTGAAGATGATTGTATCCCGAACAGACTGCCCCATTCAGAACAGGTGGATGCAAATAGTGATGGGCTCCATCTGTTTTTTTTTTTATTTTAATTTATGTATAACTTATGTGTGTGAATTAATTTTGTATAACATTTTATATCATTCATTTTTGAGTTTACGGTGACATTTAATTAATTTATTTTTAACATGTTTTGTATAGTTTTAAGTTTTAGCATAATAATATTCTATGGATTTTGTTCTGAAATAAATGAATAATAATAATAATAATAATAATAACTAGAGGGGTGGATCATCAGTGACTGTGGGGTGGGGGATCTCAGTACCTTTGCCCCTCTGAACATTCTGCGATATTCAGTGGTTCAAAATTATTTCGACTTGGTAAAATCTTACAAAAAAATCAAATTTCAGCCTAAATTTCGCAATTGCAGCCAAACTATTAGGTGCCCTGCTCCTGTCTTATTTAAAACAAGACTGAAAATGTTTCAGTAACGCTGCCTAAGGCTTAAGCATTAAGCCTCAAGCATAGATCGATCTAAAATCTCATATTCATTTAAAATCATACCCTATAAACTCTCATAGGTATAGGGGTACAAAAGGCCCACTCCTATACCTATGATACGGATGGTTTATGCAGTGTTAGTTTTTTGGCAAATAGGTACCTAAACAAAACGCCTTATTGTAAAGCGTAGTGTAATGACTTCTCGTGACGACTCGGGCGCTAGTTCCCTTAACGAGAGGCACCATGTACTCGTACAGCGTGTACGTTGTCTTCAACTACATATATTGCGTATGCCGACCGCGAAGGACGAATGTTTTCTCTGTCTTTTGTTGAGCTCTGTCTTCTTTTTACTAATCGAAACGAACGTGCATGTATAAAAAAATATGATCGGTCCCATTTACATCGCGAGGCCTTCTGACTCGGCCCAAAATTTCGACAAGCGAACCATGTATATGTAGATATACCTACGGAACGTAGTCGTAGGATCTTTGAGATATACACTCAGGCCTACTTGTGCCAAAAGTTGGAGTTTAATAAATAACTCGAGGCTTCCTAACTCGGTGTTAATGTTTTGAATTTTCAGCTCACAGTTTATATTGCACCAGTCGAAATTAACCCAGAGTCGACCAACCCGAGGTGAATGTCATGTTTATTCATTCTTTTTACATCCGACCAAATATAGTAGGACGAATGCTGAATGATTTAAGTATACTGCTCTCTCTCGCTCTACAGTAATTTTAATAAGTCTATTCCTTCATGTCAGATTTGAAATGACATGTGGTTCTTGATCGCATTATATTGACTGTTGTTTATTTTCTAATTAGTTTCTGTCCGCGGCTTCGCACGCTTTGTTTAAATGGAAACGTTTAAAGGGCATTTTTATCCCATTGGAGCTGTTTGATGGGATCAAAAGCCTGTGTTTGATTTCAGGCTTAGAGCTACATCAATGCGAAATTTCAGCCAGACCGATCCGTTCAGGAATCATGGTGTGAAGAGGGAACAAACATCTATCCAAACTTTGCATTTATATAATATTAGTGTGATTAAAACGTATGTAGCTAGATACTTACTTGATATGATTGGACCGTTCTGCAATTCTTCTATTATAAAAGTCCAAACTAATGTATTCAATGATCTCTTCATTATCATCACAATCAATCAGTTATTTATTGTTCAGGACAAAAAAACCGATACGACAAACTCTACCAACTTTACCTAACCTATATAATATAGCAGTTTTCATATTTTTGACATTACTAGCCCAGAGTTAGTTGACCTAGCCCTCCCACATCAGTGGGATAAAAATTTCAATATTTAACACAAGGTTAACACCTAACTCTTGGTGGTACAAGAAATAATTCGAATTTAACTCCAAAGTAGTATTTAGCTCTGAGGTAGGTTAACGCGGTTAACTCAGAGCTAAATACTACTTTGGAGTTAAATTCGAATTATTTCTTGTACCACCAAGAGTTAGGAGTTAACCTTGTGTTGTCTGTCTCGACGAGTTGGAACTGTTGCTATGGCAACAGTGTGGCAACAGGCGCTCTCTTTAGCATTTGTTCTCTGAGTGAGCGATATTTATACCTACAGTAGGGACAAGATAATAGGTCACATCTGACAGTTGTCAGTCTTAGCTTGGTAGTGACGTGCGTGTAATATCACTAAGTACGAGTAAACACTATCCAGATTTGACAGTTGCAGAATCAAATCAATCGTTCTTTGGAAGCAAGTTACGCCGTTTGTAGCTCCAAAAGGTATACGACACCATTGATACAATTCCTGCTGCTTCAAAAGCCGTCATTGGCTTATTCGTTGCAATTATCGGTATTTGATGATAAGCTGATTTTAAATCGACTTTGCTGAAAACCTTGATCTTGGATACCTAGGAAACCAAATCTTCAATATTTGGAAGAGGGTAGGCGTCTAAATAGGTGAATTTATTGACAGTTTGTGAGTAGTCAATGCACATTCGTTTCTTGTGGTGAGAGCCAGACGTTACAAGTACCTGCGAACGCCATGGAGAAGTACTCTTTTCTATTATTCCGTCTAACAACAGTTTCTTTATTTCAGTTTCTATAAATGCTTGGTCACCAGGTTTATATCTGCGAGATTTGATAGCGATTGGCTTACAGTCAGTTGTTAAGTTCTCAAATAAATTGACAGGTTCTATGTTTGCTGGTCCTAATGCACACAGTCTGAGCTTAGGCTGGGTTCCACCAAACTCTATGGTCAGCTCGGCATGATGTTTTAGAATGTCATGACCCAATATCACTTGAGTGCATAGATCCCTCATAACTCGCAAAGGAGTATTTGGCTGTCGCGCGCTACCGCCACAATTGCAGCAGTCGCGGAAGCGCGCGACAGATTCCACATTATATGCGTCTTCGGATGCATAGGACGCGTAGTCTTTAACTTAATTGAGTGAGGGTGAGTGAGGCACGCAGCGGCATCAAGTGGCGACTCGCGGACACTACCTACTGTAGCGAGAGGCCACCGGCGACCCGTGTGCGGTGAATTCGTACAAAAGTATGAAAACGCGTGTAAACAGCTTGTCGCTCGCCACTCCGGTTTCTGCGGTCGGTGGTCCGTTTGCACCTAGCCTTAGATTTATAAAAATCCAAATAAGAAAATTAAAGTTTTTTTTATACTTGTTACTCAAACTTTATATGGTTCTAATAAAAATCACATACATTTTTTCTACAATCTATCTTATAGAAGTGAATGTGAGGTAGTATTATTAGTTAGTCATTAAAGTATCTCCAGCCTCATAAAAGAGACAATTGAGAATGGTGTGTGCACTCTCATCTTTCCAAGTGTTTAAGAATCTGTCCTTTTACGAAACAGTTTATAACACGTTGTTTTATCCAAGTACCTACCTACTGCGTGAGCTAGTGTTGTATAAAAATAGTATAAAAACGTTGTAAAAGTTCTCACGTGAAAATAATAAAACCCACAATTTTTTTTTTTATTTGGTGGAACTCGCTCTTGGAACTCGCTTGGTTTATAGGGTTACGAGATAGACGATCGGTTTCGAAACCTATAGGGTCTCGCTTTGTCTGTCTTTTTTTCCCTCCTTAATAACTCAGCAACTACTGCAGCTATCAACTTTAAATTTAAAATAATAATGCATTTTGTGAGCCTGTTTAGATTTAAAGAAAAATAAATGAAAAATGAAAATGAATATTTTCCATACAAATTGTGATGCCCAAATTTTAAAAGATGCCTACAGGATCATGTGGGGTATCAAATGAAAGGTATTGATTTGGACATTTCAAAACAGTTTTCAAATTTCTGTAGATTTATACTTTTTTAAATATTTTAAAAAAAATCGAGAAGTTTACCATTACCCACTTTAACCGAAGCATGCAGAGAGATCCATCTGAAATGTAGGTTGGTACCTACCTTCTATTTTTAAGTATTCGTTAAATTGCGAAGTTTCTAACCGGTACTTTTGATACATATTTGTTGACAAACGTTCGAAACCCTCAGCGCGCGATTTACACTCACACTTGACGGATCTTGTTTTTCATTTTTAAAGCCACCATGTTCTCTAGTTAAATTGTTTTAGGTTAAACACGATAATTTTATAGTAAGGGCCCATCCATATACTTTAAATCAATGCACTTAGAGAATCAGTAAAGGTATAGCAATTGCAATAGTATCCACGTTATTTTTTATGATATAAGAATGATATATCTTTTTGAATTATCCAAATCGGACCATTACGTACGAAGATATTAAGTAATAAACATTATGCCGTTGCTGCTGGTTTAATCAAATTATGCTGGTTCGTGTGACGTCACAATGCTCGGAGGCCGCCCGTTAACCGTAGGCTATAAACAAAACTATAAGTTAATCGAATGAAAAAAAAATCTTAATATATTTTTTAGATATTTTTTTTTTCATTGATGGGTCTCAAAACTGAGTCTATCTGGTTCTATTACTTTTTTTCCTAAACTTATAGTTTCCGAGAAAATCA
Source organism: Eupithecia subumbrata (assembly GCA_949316285.1). Classification (NCBI taxonomy): domain Eukaryota; kingdom Metazoa; phylum Arthropoda; class Insecta; order Lepidoptera; family Geometridae; genus Eupithecia; species Eupithecia subumbrata. Next base: position 4,818,598 of record OX438642.1, on the reverse strand, counting down.
CTAAAAACTGATATCTGCCTACGGTTAACGGGCGGTCTCCGAGCATTGTGGCGTCACACGCACCCGCGGCGGTCACTCGGTGAACTTCGCTAGTAATTTGGTCATGACTTCGTCAATTTTTGTCGTAGAATAATTTTTTTTGCACTGTGTGTTATGGATTTCTTAGCTCTATAAATCGGCATTCTCAACTAAAAACATTACGGATCCACATTACACATAGGCGTGCATATGCCGCAATTATTGCTCATGCTCTTTATGCCAGAACGGAGCGAAGCCAATAAAATCTTTTTCTATTGCTGACCTTCCAGTCGAACCTCGTACACTATGCTCTATAATAGCTAAAAATCTTTGTTATGACATTACCAAATTGTGTCACTTTAATAAGTATATTATTTTCTACTCTTCGAGTATGGTCTAGTTTATGAGAGAGTTTATTATTTTTTTAATGTGATAAATTATACTACATAAATGTAGGGGAAAATAAAATTTTATTGAATTGTGAACCATCGATATCGGTATAAAAAATTTTAGCGGCGGCATAATCTTTAGCTACATATCATCTGCAAAAGACACAGAGCTAGCACGATGTCTATTGATATGAGGAAAGTTAATAATTGTCCTCTTTGGTGCCGTAGAGCCAAGACTTGTTTGTCATCTTCAAGGAAAAATGCCTTTGTGAATCCTCCTCCATACGAAACTTACGATGCGAGTACAGACTTGTCTGATAGGATGCGAGTTCGCTCATCAGGCACTCAATATAAATATAAGCACAAACAAAATCTGAAAAAAATTAAATCCCAACATGATCCATCGAAATGGCATGCATCACATGATAAAAAAGTTTCGTTCGAGAAACCTAAGAGAAAGTCATTAGTTAGCTTATACAGAAGAAATAATAACAACTCGATAGATACAGGTTGTTGTCAGATAAAAAACCAGAGTTTAAGAAAACGAGCAGAATTTGGAGCCTTACCAGGAACATTAGGTCTTAGTGCTGGTGATGGTAAGTTATTGGCATGTAATAAGAATGAAAATCTTACAAAAATAGAAAAGAAACCATACAATAAACCTGGCAAAACTGCTAAAACAAATCAAAAAATTAATAAAATCGAGGGACTTGATAAGACGCATGTTATTAAAACAAACAGGGGTAAAGACGGGAAAGTTCTAAAAAACCTAGACAAAACCAAGCATGGAAAATTTTTGAAACCAGTCAAAAACCAAAGCTTGCATAAATACTTCATAAAATTTGAATATATACCACGAAAAAAAACGTCTGAAACACTGCGTCTCAGTTCCGGTGATGCTAAACGTGCATACAAAGGAGTTGAAACGAAAAAAGAAAATATGGGAGCAAAAACCAAACAAAACAGAACTGATAATGTTTGCTTATGTGAAAAGCCGAAAAAAGATTATCTATCAATTCCAGTTTCTTTACAGGGTATTACCAATTTACTACAGCAGCTACAATCATGTGTTGATAAAACAAAACAAGGAAAGCCTGTTTGTAACAGCCAAGATAGTTTTATTACAGACGGAGATGAAAAATTACCCAGTCGACGTCAAAAAAAACAGGAATCTAAACAAGCAAAATCTAAAGACAAAAGTAAAAAATACACAAAAAGTGAGCCAGAAGTTAAAGTTAAGGATGAACGAATTTGTAGTGACGGTATTTGTACCAACGTCGTTAAGGATTCAAGTTTCACTTGCAAGTGTGTGGAAAGAAAGCGACCGAATACCTGTAATGAAATGACCTGTAAGGTACCTTTAGAAGAGGTTGGTATTCTAAAGAGAAAGATAAAGTGCATATGTCACAAATATTCTAGAAAGTTTAAAGGCAAAGAATTAGATGACACTGAAGACAGTCTCGGTTTATGTAGGGAAGATGATAAAACATTAACATTATGTAGACAAGCGCACGTAAAAAAATATTGTAATTTTATATGTACTTGTAAGAAGCCAACAAATGAATGCACGGATGAAACATGCAAAGTTCCCACTGCAACCTCCACCATGATCTGTTGTTTAAGTAAACTCCCTTATGTCGGCGAAGCTTTAGCCGGAGTTATTAGTAAAGCAGATGATTGTTTTGCAGAACGAAAACGTAAATTGGTTCATAAAATATCGGAGCAGCTCTCATCCCCCGAATGCTCAAAACTCGAAGATATACCGGCAGCTTCAAGATCCCAAAATGTATTTAAAACATCTTCAAATTTATGCCCCTGTATCTGTGAAAGAGGACTAGGCAAATTGGGAAATAAAAAGCAAAAATGCGTATGTCATAAATATACGAAAAAACAAATCCATGATTATCGTTCGTTCAGTCCAATAACAAAAGAATTACCTGTCCAAAGTTCTGTTACACCAGGAATGTTTGACAAAGGTATTACTAGTACCTTAAAAACAGAACCCAGTATAAAAGCCTACTTACGATGTGTGCATATAAAATTGAGTATGAAATTACAATCATACAAGAGAAAAATACTAGGCAAGTGCAAAGTACAAACAACACCAGATAGAGTCAAAAAATGTAGACATAGTACATGTGCGAAATATACAAAAACGTCACCGTCGTCACCTAAAACAGAGATACATCAGAAGAATAAACAAACAATGGCAAATATAGGGCAAACCGGACAAAGACAAGGGTTTGTTTGCTCAGTTGCAACAGACAGTGTTTCGGTGGTTTCACCAAGCATTTCTTCGGTCTTTCAAAGTAATTTTATGGCCAATAATAAAGAAAAACAAAAGAAAAAATCAAAGTCAACACCAAAGAAAAAATCAAAAACGAAATCGAAACCTAAAAATAAAAAGAAACCAAAAAAAAAACCAAAAGCGAAACCAAAAAAGAAAACAAAACCGAAATCAAAAGAAAAACCAATAAAGAAAAAGAAACCGAAACCAAAAAAAATAGATAAGTCAAAGATAAAAAAACAAAATATGAAATTGAAAATGAGGAATAAAGCTGAATACGCTTCTGCAAAGTTGAAGCAGAAAGAAGAGAAAAAAGTTAAGAAACGCATGATGAAGCATTATCGAAAAAATCAAAAGAAGCAGATGGAGTTGAGAAACCAACAAATAGAACAATTACTAAGATTGACAAGAGGGAAAGTAAAAGCAAAAGAAACAAATTTTGCTGTAGAATTTTGTACAGAAGTTTGTAAAATGATATTCGGGAGTGTGGTTGGAATTATAAAGGCACTATTTAAATTAATTTTTCAACCAAGGAAGAGTATAATGTTTATAAAACAAAGCATTTTAAACCCAATGTCTACGAAACAATCAATTATGAATTGGAAACAAGGTCATATGCAAATGTTTGGCCTAAAGATGGAGAAGGCAATCGCTGGATCTGAAAAAATGATAATTATGGAAGATACTATCAAAGACAGTGCTATTTATCAGGCCTTAGCTTCAAAAGGCAAAAACAAGTCAGAAGCTCGTAGATTAGAAATAGAAGCAAAACAGCGCAGGAGACGGATAGCAAAGCGAAACGAGGAAGCTCTTTTTGGCTGTCGACACATTCTTCTCACTACTTTGCGGAGACGACCATGCATGTGGGTTTACCATTTGTGTCCAAATTTTTACCCGCAGTGTTTGAGCTTTTTGATTTTCTGGCAGAATTTTTCAAACATTATGTTGTTCTGCTTAGCGATGATTGTTTGGACGCCGTGCATATTGCTGTGTGAGTTGTGTAGAGGTCTTATGTGTTGTAGCTTGTGCACTGCGTAGTTCTAAGGAAATATTGTGATGTGTCTTTTATAAACTTATACACTGTTGTGCCAACCCCACCCGAATGGGAAAAGGGCAAGAGAATGATGACGATTATTATACAATTCCTTGTTTTGTATCAGTGACTTTTTTTAACAGATACAATCCCAAATAAACGGGCACAAAGACGCGGGCAGAAGCCAGTGCCTGAATTTACAGGGTGGATTTTTTGGACGGGGCAGTAAGGGGTAGTACCTTAACCGGTGTAGCTACAGGAAAATAGTGTTAAGAGATCATCCATATTTCTTAGAGATATTTTCATCGCTTTTCTCAGATTTTAAAAAAGTACAGGAAGCAAACGAATCGACAATTTATACGATAACTTTTTTTACACGGTGTAACTAGAGGGGTGGAGCGTCGGTGACTGTGGGGTGGAGGATTTCAGTACCTATCGATATACCCCCCTGAATGTTTTGCGATATTCAGGGGTTCAAAAGTTATTTCGACTTTGGTAAAATCTTAGACAAAATCAGATTTTAGCCCTTAGGCTGAAGCTACGCAATTGCAGCCAACCTATTAGGTGCCCTGCTCCTGTTTTTTTTTTAACGAGATCATTACTGAACCTTTTGTACCCCTAATACCAATGAGAGTCTTAGGCTTGGTGCAAACGGACCACCGGCCACCGCCACCGGTGGTGGCTGTCGCGCGCTACCGCCACAATTGCAACAGTCGCGGAAGCGTGCGACAGATTCCACATTTTATGCGTGATTTCGATGCATAGGACGCGCATTCGTTAACTTAATTGAGTGAGGGTGAGTGGGGGTAGGGAAACGCGATAATCGGCGTCTTGCGTGGCGCGCAGCGGCGTCAAGTGGCGACTCGCGGACGCTGCTTTAGCGTGTAAAGTTTACACGCTACAGCCGCTACACCACAGCTGGGTGGCGAGCGACAAGTTGTTTACACTGTAAACAACTTGTCGCTCGCCACCCGGCTGTGGTCGGTGGTCCGTTTACATTCTTCGATTTCTTCTACGTCCTATCTAATAGAAGTGAATGTGAAGTTATATATTTAATTAGTCATAAAAGTACATCCAGTCTCATAAAAGAGTGTTTAAAAATCTGTCCTTTTAAGAAACTGTCGATAAGAGGTCGTTTCATCCAAGTACCTTCCTACCGCGTGAGCTAGTGTTGTATAAAACAAGTCTAAAACGTTGTAAAAGTTCTCACGTGAAAATAATAAATCCCACCTTTTTTTATCAGTAAAAAGCTCTATCACATTCATATTCCATTAGATTCGCGATACCTCCCATTCTGCGAACGGCACCCATACAAACAGTCAGGTCACATTGACTACATCATCATCATCATCAATATCAATGGCCTTTACATCCACGAAGGATGGTTTTTGTAGTGTTAGTTTTTTGGCAAATACCTAAACAAAACGCCTTATTGTAAAGCGTAGTGTAACTGACTTCTCGTGACGACTCGGGCGCTAGTTCGCTCAACGAGAGTCACCATGTACTCGTACAGCGTGTACGTTGTCGTCAACTAAATTGCATATGCGGACTGCGAGGGCCGAATGTTTTCTCATTCTTTTGTTGAGTTCTGTCTTCTTTTTACTAATTGAATGAACGTGCATGTATAAAATATGGTCGTTTTCATTTGCATCGCGAGGACCTCTGACTCGGGCCAAAATTTCGACAAGTGACCGAGACATGAAGGAGAGTCTCCGTGCGACCCCGAAGCCAGACGAGCGCACAATGTACCTATGTAGAAACGCACTCGTACTCCGACTGTCTTGACGAGTTTCAATTGTTGCCATAAGGCGCGCTCTTTAGCTTGTTTTCTTTGAGTGAGCGATATTTTTACCTACTGTAAAAGCTATTATTAGTAAGAATACCTCGCAGGTTAAATTTGAATGGACGATCTTTTATTTTATTTTACACAAGACTTGCGTTTCAGTATTTCAACTGAGTAAGTACAAGAGATCGCTTTTACTAATTAATTCCATGCCCTCTACAATATACGCAATGACAGCTGATAAACCTTTAAGTTGACGTGGTATAAGGTGGTTTTTTTTTATTGTCAGCTTCTTTTTTTTCACCTGGTTATTTGTCTTTTCTACGTAGGTACCTATATTAAATGTGTTATTTAATTTGTATACAGGCGTTCCCCCTGTTCCCACATTCAAATAGGCGATGGAGAAAGAACAATGGTGCGTTATCATCCATTCGTATCGCGAGAACCGGATACAATAGCGGGATGAGCCACTTCCGTAAAGGCAGGAATCACACGGACAATGAATCTACAGGATTCTTCTTGAGATGGGAGCCTATGGCCAAATCCGTAACCATGAGGGTCAGAGAAAAGCCGTGTAAATAGTCATTCATGCATGGCTTAGTATCACGGCTTAGTATACTAGCCGAAGCGGCAAGCGTAAGTAGTAGCTACACTAGGTACCTAATCCGAAGAAAAATATAGTAGTGGGAATATTCACTCTAAAATAGTAAAAATTTCCATGGCATTTTATTTTCAAACACTTAAAACCAAACATATAGACGTAGTTTTCGTTTTCTCATAAATCGAGGTCCCTAGACGAATTTCCTCTATTTCTCATAGTTTCGGATTTGGCCTTAGGTACATTCCCATCTCAAAAAGCCACCCTGTATACGATGGTAGGTATAACATCTTTCTTACTACCTTACTCGAGAACGTTCTCCTATCCAAAAATAATAATATAAAAAAGCACTTCTGGTATCTTCAAATTTTCTCTATTAACTTTTTCGATCAATAGCCAAAGGTGTTTGAAGATTTTGGTCCTAATATCGGTCACCATTTTATTTTTTAGGGTTCCGTACTTCAAATACAAAAAAGGAATGTACTTTGTTGTCCGTCTGTCTGTCTGCCTATCCGTCTGTCAACCCTCTTTTCTCGGGAACGCATGAAGTTATCGCGTTGAAATTAACATCAAATACCTACTCATTGTTGTTATAGATAAAGCCTCGATATAAATAAAACTTCTAAGTCGACGCAATCAAAACTTAAAGCCGCTTATAAATATCTGAATATTTTGAAATTTCCAAGGGAATCACATGCACCCACCTACAGGGTACTTCAGTGATTTATGAGTTGTGTTATATCATTTAAAAGGTATAATTTTGTTACTTTTCAAGTGTTATCAAGAAGATTGAAAATTCATTAAATTCCCTACCTAATTTAAGGGAATTATTTCAATAGTTAGTTGTAGTCGAAGTTGTGGACGTCTAAATGAATGGGCAGTTATATGAAGAAATTAAATTTTTATTAACAATGTTTGTGTTAAACCCCCTCAATATTTTGTGTTACCCCCTGGCCCTAATGACCTTGTAAACGGTTTTTCATTGACCTTATGATCCTGTGAGATTCCCACTCGCTCGCAGCCCTGCCTCGAACTTCTCTGAGCTACTGCTGGACGTCTACGTGTGTAGTACTGTGTGAAGTGGCGACAGTAAATCGATATTATTTTGATGTAGTGCATCGCCGTCGTTGTGATCCTGGTCTCTGGACTAAGTTCCCAGTCTCCCTGAATTTCTTGTACACCTTGGAGACACAGGACTGGCTTAGGCGAAGCAGGCGTTTTTACGTTCCATGACACAAGGTGAATAATTATTGGTTATGATATCAAAAGAGTTTGATAGCTAACAAAATTACCTTTCAAATGGTATACCACCTTCATTGTAAATAAATTGTCTTGATCAACTCGCGATGAAGAGATTCCAGTTTAAATCTCAAGTGTATAACATCTAACTATAACATTTTACTAACATATTTCCCAGTCTCAAGATTCGATAACCGGGCTCTATATTATTTATTTATATCATATTCAGCATTTCAGCTCGTAGCACAGCAACACAGAAATGTTAGACAGCAAAATGTCGTGCGTTGAAGTCTTTTGTATAAGCAAAGTGATAAAATAAGATAGCTTTGTCCATGAGGAGTATCATAGTTTCTATAGGTAAGACATGTTCATTACGGATGTAAGCGGGTTAACTACGAACCTTATTTGTGTTAGAAGAACACCAACGTTTCATCCCTTAACGAGGGATGTGCTCGGAGAGATGCGGAACGCGCGCGTCTAGAACTGCACTCACCCTGAAGATGTCCCTCGTTAAGGGGATAAGGTTCGTAGTTAACCCGCTTAAATCCGTAAAGAATTCGTCAAACTACGATAGTTTTTATAGGTAAGACATGATCTAAGAAAATAAGGTCTAACATTCCGAGATCTTCCCAAGCCTACGTCACTATCCAGTTGCCACAAAAAGGGAGGTTACGTTCATGTGCCGGACTATCAACTTTTATTGTCACGTCACCGTGCGTCAGCGCGGCATCACTCACGTTGTTGTTCGGATAAATCGAGCGGTTGCTCTATCCGTAATTGTTAGAGTGTAGTGTTAAAGGCGGTAAAATAAGGTTCTTTTTAAAGTTTTTAAAACTTACGCGATCAGAACACATTATTATAATTATTCACGGGTATTTATCGCGTTTATTTACCTATTTTTCCCGACGTTTCAACAGGTTTACACTCTGTCGTGGTCACGGGATGACTGGAGTACTGGAGCTACCGCCTCTGCGAAGCGGAGGCAGCATTATTTGCAGCTACCCTCACTTGTTCTTCAGAAATAGGAATGTCCATCCGCACACTAGGACGACACACAACACTAACCGTGTCCGCGACGCACTGAGTAACCGGTCTATGACGAGTACACTTAGCTATTACTGGATTCCACGAGGCAGAGAGTCGGAAACCGTCTTCACGATTGAAATTAGGATATTTCTTAATTTCAATCGCTTCCCGAACCATTCTCTTGTAGTAATGCCTCTCATTACTGATAACTTGTGGTTTATGTAGTTCAATCCAGTGATTGGGTCCTGAGTCTACCAAGTGCTCGGCTATTGCAGATTGTTCACTTGTCGATTTTTGACCGCTGCTATGTGGTAAATAAACGCGATAAATACCCGTGAATAATTATAATAAAGGTTCTTTTTGTTCCCGAAAAAGAAACTGTGACTGAAAAATGTTCCAGAGATTGCATAAATTTCATTTCAAAGGAAAGCTGATTTATCCATGTGCAGAGCTCATTTGCGTTCCTTAAATTATATTTCTGCAGATCGTACACAAATTTGTTCCGAGGCGGGAATCGAACCCGCAACCTCCAGCGTCGCAGGCGGACCTTCGCCCGCTGCGCCATGGAGGTCGTATATTATTATTGTATATTATTATACCATGGATAGGACGAAGACGCCTTGCCCATGTGAAGTATCATAGGTTTACTGCTGCACGTGCTTTCCCCTATTATGGGGCGTTCGGGTTATGCCATAATCGCTACGCATCGCACGCGGGTTGATGATCACAGTAGTGGTGGTAAATAATAGACAAAGAAGCTGCTGACTGTACCGTTTCCATTAGCAGGCTATTACATCCATCCCTGGAACTATTGGATGGGTCGAGTCAGACGCGGCGACCGCCATCCTATCTAGACCGCCTATCTGGATGCTTTGCGGAAAATTAAACTAAAACAATTCGTCAAAAACATTTCGACTATAACAATTCGAATAACGACTAAAACAATTAGTTCAAACAACAAAAAAAATGTGTCAACATATGGCTCTGGGTGCAATTACACATACACACCCTTTCAGTCACAGAGTCGCCATCCGATCATCACGAATCCGCCCCCCCCCCCCTCTTCAGCTTCGCGGGGGTGGGACTCCTACAGGTCGGGTTAACTCAAGGTCGAATAGCTTTAGTCGAATTGTTTTCGAATGTTCCATAGACGATCTAGAGTTTTTTTTTGCTTTATCTAGATTACTTTTCGTTAGTATGTCGTGGCATTGTTCATTAGGAATTTTTATTTCTGACTTATGCATATGCTACTTAAAATTATAGATTTGATGATTTATGCATGACAATTTGGAGGTTTTTCTTAAAATAAGGTAGTCCCTTTTGCCATCAGTTTCGTTCGTGTTCGCCCTGGATAAAAGTAGCCCATTTCATTCCGGTTTATCTATCTTCTGTCCAAATTTTTATAAGATTCGTTTAGGCCTGAAAAGGATGCAGACAAAGAGACAGACCAACAGAAATAATAGGTAAGTCTACGTTCACACAGCAGTCCGCTCTAATGGCACCTTTTATCGTATAGGTACGTTTATATTCGGCTATGGCCTATGTAGTTTAATGAGCGAGTTCACACACATTATTGGATCTGGAACACTGTCATGTGTACGAACTCGCTTGTAAAATAGCCTGCTGTGTGACCGTAGTCTAAGTATATTACTATAATATCGTAGGTTTAACAAACGTTGACCCCCTCGATTTCCAGAATCACCTTTTTTAGGCTTAGTACCCTTTCCGTGGCATCCGGTAAACATAAGAAAAATCATACAGCTGATTTCAGAAACTCTTCTTACGGTTGAAAATAGGTATAATTTAAATTTTACATACTTTTAATGAGTACTATTTGTGATTATTGAGTATTTATGTACGCCTCCTCTTGCAGTATTGTATGTTCTGCACAAGATTTCATGAACAAACTCTGTTAAAACTTTTACTTAAACATGTCCGTTACCACTGAGGGTCCTCATCGGAATTTCATAATTCTGAAAACCCAATTATTAGTTAAAATTCTGAATCATTTTTCAGTATAGTCTCAAATTTGTAAAGTATCCAGTCAATAGCCACGACCGGTTATATGTGGTCCCTCAGACGTGGCACGGAGATTGTCATACTTATCTGATTTACTGATCAACCAATTACAACGTTTAATAAATCATTTGTTAGAGTAAATAATAAAATTTATAGATAAATATTTATTCGACACTGCAGCACATAATACAAAAAGATCACAATAATTAAGGCACTATAATACAGAAACTTATTAGTATTTTTATAGAACAAAGCTTGGTAACAATTAATAATACTAAACCATTTAAGAAGTAGGTACAGATTTGTAAAAATTGTGTGTGTGCTGCAGTCTGTCAAAAAGGCAATAGCTCAGCGAAAAGATCTGCTCGAAGAGCAAACACTGATTTTCAGTATTACCCTTAGAAGGCGACCAGAAGAACGACACACTAACAAAACAAATAATGTGTGATTGCATGCAATTGACTGACAATTGATTGACTGATGCAGTGTTTGATTGAGCACATGAGGGTTGGTGTTATTGTAACTGTGAAAGGTGGTCCCTCAGACGTGCACATAGGCTCCTATTATCTTAGGAACCATTAGTAATATTGAGTTTTTGAATGCGAGTACCTTTTGTAAGAGTTGTAGGACGATTACAAATTAAATCCCTTATTACTATAACAAGTCAGTAAAAAGTTAGGACTGTTTATACTACCTACTTTTAAAATGACTACAGTTCACTGGGCTATATAAAACAATAAACAAACAATTTCATCAGAACAATGGTTAATGGTTTAATCTGGTATTTATCGCGTACCTTTTGTTATTATTTCTCCTACGTTCGTATTACATTCCCGATTAAACAATTAACTATGTTAACAAATCGCGAAAGTTGAAAAAGTTTTAGAGCAATGGTTATTTTCATCTGTGATTATATCAGAAATCTGACGCTATATGTCATCCATACCAATATTGTTAAAGCGAAAGTTACTGTCTGTTTGTTGTTTTTTTACGCCTAAACGGCTAAATGGATATTAATGAAGTTTAGCAGGAAGTAGGTAGTAAGAACAATTATTGCTATTTTCTTTGTTTTGTTTTGTGTCAATTAGTTTTTACATTATGTTAATTGGTAGATAAACACACTCGAACTTAAATATTAACCGAAGTAGATACTTAAGTATAAGTACAAAATTTTGTTTCTGTATAAAATATGTTCTTTGAGAAAATAAAGATTCTTTAAACCGACATGACATGGGCTTATAATGGTAAAAGAATTTTTCAAATCGGTCCAGTAGTTCGGAGCCTATTCAATACAAACAAACAATCAAATCTTTCCTCTTTATAGTATTAGTATAGATAAAGCTGAAATTTTTTGTTTGTTAAGTGTCCTATTCATATAAAAACTTTTGTGTATCTGTAGCTTCAATATGTGGCATAACTGTTCTTATAGTCGGCGAACACGGATTAGGTCGCCGGAATACCCTTTGTATTATTTATATGCGTATAAATAATTCTGATCACGCATCAGGCGTGAGTCCTGGCTGCTTCGTGAAACACGATCCTTACGAATTACACTCAATATAGCCCCGCCAAGATATATGTGAAAGTGACGCCTGCCGGTAGCTTTCCATGCCTTTTTTAACCCCTGACGCAAAAAGAGCGGGGTGTTATAAGTTTTATTGTCTGTCTGAGTATCTGTGGTATCGTAGCTCCGAAACGGATGAACCGATTTTCGTTTAGTATTTTTTTGTGTCATAGATAATTTTATCCCGATTGTTCTGAGCTATGTTTCATAAAAATCTGTAAGGGCTTTTTTTAATTTATAGTTTTGTTCTTGTTTTATAAAAGATAGCTTTCTCTGGGATGCCATATTGCAAAGATAGTTGTCACGAAGGCTACTATGCCATATCTTTGCCATAATATAACCCATTCGCAAGTGACATACATTTAATGTAATTCCGCATACGTGTGCGAAATAAATTCAATAAAAATATTTAAATAATGCTGGACAATTCACACAGAATTATCTAGCCCTAAGCTAAGCAGAGCTTGTGTTATGGGTACTGGATAACTGATATTATACTTAATACAAACATACATAGATAGATATTTTTTATTATACACATGCGTGACAAGACAGAAAATAACCAAGGAACTTAGGAATATAGGTACATACAAAAATAAGCAAATTGATGAATAGATCAGCTATAAATGGGCATCGTCAGAGTCATATAAACAAAATACCTTATAATATTTATAAATCCATGGTGCTGCTGTAAAATTGCATTGTCTGAAACAATTTATTCTAAATAAATATTAAACAGGTATCTAATTACTTTACCTAGGTAGTGTTGCTGCTAAGAGTTCATCGCGTCTCGTTAGTAATAGTAACGTTAAATAGAGTCTCCCCTCAGGTAGTAACAATGTCGCAACAAACTCTCTGTTCTGATGAAATTAAGCGACTCAAAATATCGTGACAGACTCGTGTCTCCCCCCAGATTGCCCCCTTCGGGGAGACATCAGGATTTTTCTGTTGCTGTGTCCTTTAGTCCGGGAGAGCTATTAGGACTTATTTTAAAATTGTATTTCAAGTATTCATGTATGTTATACATGTAAAAATTTATTTTATTCTATCATTGAAGGATTAAAAAATATGTCAAACATCAAAAAAAAAGTACCATAATGTACGTATTATAATATTTACTATTATTATTTGTCACACACTAACAATATGAAGGTGATAATTTTTATGTGTTGTGTGTTTATGTTTGTAACTCCTTCACGCTCAAACAGCTGAACGGATTAGGATGAAATTTGGTACCAGAATAGCATGGATCCTGATTTAACACACGCAGGCGCTGCTAAAAGGTACGATAAAAAATCAAAATACCACAAAATAAAATCCTTTTTTAGCCTGATTCGTCCCACTGCTGCGCAAAAGCTTTATCATTTAAAAGTTTTTGTAGATTTACATAATACTATTTTCTGCCTTTTTGACACGACTTTTTCCCATATAAAGTAGCCTATTAAACTATTCCATCTCTAGAACTACATCTATGCAAAATTGTAGCTCGAATCATTTAGTAGTTTTGACGTTGTCTTCGTCCAAACTTGTGTGAATGTTATATATATTTTAATTTTGGTTAAAATATTACAATTGACATGACTGAAATAAATAGAACTGTGAGTTAAGTAATCAGCCTTATAAAGTTTTTATTAATTTCCTCTACGCCGCATCCGACTGTACCCCGCGAAAAAAGCGAGATCGTCGTGGAGGGAATTCAGGCGCGGTCGCCTTTACAAGAATCGACGTAGGGGGAATCGGCGTGCGAGGAACAATTCGAAAAAAGTTCCCTTCACATTTGACAGCTATCGTTGTGGAACTATACTTACGATTCCAGATAACTCACTTCCTGAAGGAAGCATGAATATTATAATGCTGGTGACTGCAATAACCGTTGAATATTAAGCAGTTACGATAGATATGCTAACAAAAAACTTTCACTATCAATAATAAATAGTATTAAAATAAAACATCATTATAGTGCCGGAGTCAAGCACCGAAACGGAATCAATTCGCAGACAGAAATAAGAAAGGCTATATTTTTTTACATTTTTATATAACTATTAGACGTTGATATAGTTTCGAATTTGATGTGATACCTCTACAGTTTCCTAACAGCTATGAGATTACAATAAATATCATCAGTTATCTAACCTAACCTACCCATAACAAAAGCTGTACTTACCTTGGGGCTAGATAATGCTGTGTGAATTGTCACGAATTATAGGCTTATTTAATACTAGGTAGGTTTTAGGGTATTTAAAATATGTACTTACTTCTTTTGGAAGTTCAGAGTTGGATATCTTCAAGACCGAGTCATGCCTCAGCGACTTCTTTGAAGAGTAGCGATAGGAGAGCTTCCTGGCAAAGTTACTTTTGAAATCCTCACACTTCATTATCGACTCTAGGGGCCGACCAATCTCTTCTTGACTAAACATTTTTAAAATAAAAAAATACTTTATTTACGGAAAGTTGTACGTTGCTTTTCAATGATGTTTTGAACACAGGGCATCTTTCACAAAATCGCGGTTATTCGATTTGAATAGAGAACGTGTTCGATATTTGAATGAGGCGGCGCCGGCGCGACGACCGTTACAGACGGCCGAGTGCTTTGAACTGAAGCGCGCGCGCGCTCACCGCATCACCATCACCGCATCACCTGCCTGTGACTGTCCCGGACATAAACACCCTGTATTTTTTTGCAATTCGTCCGCACTGTCCCAATAATTGTTTGGTTCATTCGGTTGTTTTATGTGAAAAATTTTCCGGGAGTTTTGAAAATGGGTTTTTTATAGATTTCGAATTGCTCTTTCCGAATTTCAACTTTGCACAGCTTTCAACTTTGCCGCTCGCGCCGCTATATTAGAAAAATGGCAACTTTGTTAACAAAAAGATTCAGACAAAAAATCCTACAATTTGAGTGATAAGATTTTTTTTTTTAATCATAAATCTTGCTAATAATGAACTAGATTCGAGGAATTCCAACGGCGTGTAGTTTTGTCTTCTTAGACAATGTTGTTCTTTGTAAGAGCATGTAAGAAAAGGATGTGGAGTTAGACAAAACACCGCTTGTGCTCAGATTAGGGCGCACTGACAGGTAGTCATCCCTCGCTCCGTGTTTTGAAAACGTTATCGTTAAAATGTAGTTTCGATTTTATGAAAAAGCTAAAAGAGAAAAAGAGAATTTCTGTAACAAAAAAATAAGTTTTTTTTAGTTACATAAAAAATAATTCAAAACTTTTTTTTTGTTACAGAAATTCTCTTTTGCTCTTTATAAAATTGAAACAATGTTACATTGATTTAATACCTACATTATTATTTTTATTTAGCTATCAAATGAGTCGTCTTTCGTGTTCCTAAGACCTCTACATGGGTCTTAATTACCGTGCTTCGAGACAAAAAAAAAACAAAATATTCGCCATTTTATCATGGAGAGAGAAAAAAAAATGCTCATAGTGATTTGTCGATAAAATTTAACGTATTTCGCCCCTCAAAGTCTCCGACACCGGTGACAAGACACATCTAGGTTTGTATAGGGTACTAATTCTTCAGCTCTATAGTAGGTAGGGATTGTTTTTTATCCCATGTCTGCCACCGCCATCTATTGAGCTTTATCGTAAATAGGTTTTTTTTATTCCTAATGACTGCCATGGAAAACGTCCGTCGCTGCCGCCGGCCGGTCCGGCGTAGACACGGCGCACCGAGGAGCAGCACGACGTATAAAGCAGCGTCGACGCGTATGTGATAAAGCTTTCACATAGTGATCCATACGACGTCCGTTCCTTTCCATGGCGAAACGAGTGTGAACATTGCGAAACGTGTGTGAACAAACGTGTTCACACACGTTTCGCCATGTTCAAAGGAAAAACACGCCACTACGCCACTCAGGCTCTGAGGGCCTAGCCTCAGAGCCTGAGGTATTTTTTTAAGCCACGTGGGCCATGGTCCAGCTCGTCGCTCTCCTCGCTACTAAAATTTTTTGAGCTCATCCCTCGTTTCAAGTCTGTATGCAAAATACAGCAAAAAATCAAACAAAACCACAAAATTTCGCTTATCTTGCCTTTTTGTGTTTGTTCCAGTGCTCCCGTGGCGGCATAAGAGGAGATCAGGGGGTGTTCCGCCCCGGGTACCATGCACCAGGGTGTGACAATGACTCTGACCAACCCCGCCGCAACAATCTTGAAAATAAAAAACCGCGGCTCGCTCCGCTTTCAGTTATTTCTTTAGTCATACTCTTCTAACCAGCCCCCGAAAATGACACAAACTCAGAAACACAAACAACATAAATTCGTTCTCAGCTTATTATCTAAAGGCGGATACTGACCGGTGTTACAGGTCGTACCATTTGCAGCGATCATGATATGTTACGCCGTTTACTAAAATCTGTTTAGTTGCTCGTTGCGAACGCCTTTTTTTACCTACTGACTGCACGTTCGTTGTGTTACACGTTTTAATTACGCCCTATAACGCCCCGGTTAGTACCCAGCTTTGAAAAGCATGCCACACCAATTTCAAAAAAGCTGCGGTTCACTACACTCGAAGATATTTATTTTGTATTAGTTTCTTATCAATTTTCTCAGCCGCAGCCGCCACAAACTCCAGCTTTTGCAGGGCCCCTCAGCTCGCTGTTATTTTTTTTTAATTCCTATAACTTTTGTGTGACCGCCCGATAAAGTAACAAAAATTTCGGCACGTCACTCCGTTCGTCGTTATTAATTTTTTCGTGTTTTTCTTACTTTTATGTCGCCCATCGCGACAGGTATAAAAAAATTTGGATCATTGCAAATGACTTAGGTGAAGTTGTTGGTTGGGTTATTGGTTCCTACAGTTAGTAATATAGCAATAACTAGGTACCTATAAGATAATGAACCATGCAAGTGCAACTACAGAACTCTACACTTTTCGCATGGCCTGACACGCACTTTGCCGGGCTATTTTAAATACGTCACTTGACGCGCTCTCATAGATTACATAAGCGCTCATGTCGTTGTAGGCAGGTAACCTACCTTTTACTAATTAGCATCATCATGAGCACATGATGATACGGCCGATCTATTATTACTTTATTATACATCTAGATCAGATCTGATACACAAAACGATTCCAGAAGTTTCATTTCGTGTAGGTATTTTATACTGTGCAGCCATCTAGTGCCAATTGAACGAAGTAAATTACACATAGCTAGGGAATGTCGGTCAGTTGAATCGCGCCCGGGGTACGGCAGTTGTAGGCGTACAAAGTTTTTCTTATCTTTACTCTCAGGTGCAAACTGAAGAATGTAGATGTCGCTAGTTTAGTCCTTACTAACTCTCGCTCATAGTGCGAACTGAAGAATGTAGATGTCGCCGCACTCCTGAAAGGTGTATCACGAAAAATTCAAAATGTTTGACGCGATTTGTGTTCCGGTACTATCATCCCATAATAATAGTAACAAGTTATAGAGTAGTCGTACTTTGAACAAAGTAGCTTAATATTTAACATGGGTAAGTTTTATCATGCGTTTATAATGGAAACTTTTTAACACACAATAACGCCCACTGAAAATTATTAATGGTAAACACGGAGAGAAACAAGTACTGAAGTAAAGAAAACAAAGCGTCAGAAGTAACTAAGATTACCGCTTTTTCTTGCGTGTTAATGATAATTCAATCTGTGTATCTCTAGAAAGAGATCCTTTTAAAATCTAGTCAATGAAGGAGGATTATTTAAAAAGTGTACTAAGACACACACAGCACCACCAGTAGGGCGTCAGGAAAATGTTCTCTCCCGTGACTCTACCAATCTTGAGTGGTGGTTTCTTCAAAATCGCTGCAGCCGAAGGCTATCTCATATTTATTCTTCAGCCGAACCCAATTTTCAAAGTTAAGCCATTTGGACATATTACGTACCTAATGTAGAATTTAATGAATCTGAGCGTCTGGTCGAAGCGACACGTGACGCGAGAGCTGGTGAGTATCTGACGCAGTGCATCAGCATTGCCATACAGCGGGGCAATGCAGCCAGCGTCTTGGAAACGCTTCCGACTGATATTAATATGAATCAGTTAAGTTACCTGTAGATTGTTTTCAACAGTCTGCATTTAGCACAATTGTTTCAATTGAGGAGTGTCTGTTCAAAAGAGCCTATTACCACCTTAACAAAATTTTGGGAAAGCGCGAGAAACCTGTAACTTTGTCTGCGATTTTTTGCGTAAAATCAAAAAGCTTATTATTATAGGTATAGTGAAGTTAATTTATGTTTTCACGATCATTAATCTGAGATTCATATTTTAGAAGATAAAGGACATCCAAATTCTCATACAGGTCTTTTTGATCCAAATTTTCAGAAATAGTCCCTTTTGATTTGACAATTGTAAAAATGGACCCTTTTGATTTGATTAGGGGCCTATTTCCCTAATACTTTGTTGCTATGAAAATAAAATAAATAAAAATACTCTAATTCCACAAATTGTTTTTAATTGTGTTTATCTTAACCTAATATAACAATATAATTAGATTATTGTAATACAATTATTGTAATACTAGTTCCTATTTGTTTCCATTGTGTGATTTAAATTTCTTTTTGTTTATAAAGTCAGTTAGTTTACAAAATTTGGATAAACCTCGACAAAAATTTTACTTTTTAACTATCTAAATATATGGACGGCCGCCGCCGCCGCTCCGATTTTCTTCAAACATACCAAAACAAAACTAACTACTCGCAATTAAATCAAAAACTCAATCGAAATCGGTTTATCCGTTCGGGAGCTACGATGCCATTTAAATGACGGCACGTGTCAATAAAGAACACCCCTCTTTTACACCTTAATGACAGGAGAAGTGTTGAAAAAGCTTTTAAAATTACATTGTGGCCTCACCTTGAACTGTGGCGGAGAGCAGACTGGTTCGCCTGAGACGCAGAGGTCGGGAGTTCGAATCCCACCGCGGACTCATATTTTGTGCACAAAATCTTTAAAATTATTACTAAGATCATAACTACATCTTATGATCTTGGTGATAATTTCAAAGATTTTTTACTGGATAACTAAACACCTATTTATTTGAGGTAAAAGATTCATAACAGCGTTTTGTCTCAACCATAACTTTCACTTAGCAGATACTCAGTGATTGCCTTGGTGAATAATTCCCTGAACTATAGGACGGATTCCCTACATTAAATTCAAGAATTTTCTCTGTAAAGATTTTCCATTAACTACTCAAGTACATTAGTGCATCCACACCAGATGTTTTATTACAAAAAGGTGCCATTCTATCAATTACTTTATTTCAATTCGTTTATTTAACTTCAAATGTACATTCATTCACATAACTGCCTGTGTAGATTCTCCAGTATTATTTATTACTTAGTTTATTTTATTTATTTGGAAACAGTATAAAGATTTTATAAACGCTTACAAAATAATATACTTAATGCTATTTTAATTCAATAAATTTATTTAACTTCAAATGTACATTTATTCACTTTTCTGGTTGTGCGGATTCTTCAGTATTATGAATTAGTTAGTTTATTTTATTTACTTGGAATCAGCATAACGATTTTCTAAATATTTACAAAAAAATATTATGCTAAAAAAATAATATCTATGGCTTTCATTCAAATTAGCAAAAGGGAAGTCAAATCATCTACATCAGTGGGGTTAGGCACAGGCCCTTTTTTTTGGATTTTTTGGGATTTTTTCATCCTTCCCCGGGTATTTTGTACGTTGGCCTCCCGGCAGACCATTACTGTGTAGATACGGACTCCCCCAATCTCTATAACTTTGGAACTTGAATGCCCTCAAATCTTGGTGAAACACTCGCTTGCGCGATCTAGGAAATTGATTTTTTTCTGAAATAATTTTGTTAAAATCTCTTAAACTAGCCATCGACGATATCTGCATTTGAATTCTTTGAATTATACTTTCTAAAACTACCTCGTGGCGTGATAAACTTGACTTATTTCTAAATGTTGACCGAATATAAGCCTAAATAGGTTTTCTTCTAAACATGCCATGTCGTTGCAATTTTATGACGCAACATCCTCAAATAAAATGCAAAATGGGTCCCAATAAACTTTAAATTAGCTTAAAAACCATGTTGAAACCCCACTAACTACGTCAATGACTTTGTAAAATCGACGTATCGTTATAAAGTAGCCAAAGAAAAATAAATTTATAGTTTTTCGTGAGTTTTGTTTTGTTATGAATAGCTAAATGATTAATGGCAGGTCATTTGGAACTTCAGTGACATACCGGTGCGTGGGAAGTTGCGCGTCCCGCATGCGCCCTACACAGCATCCGTCAAGTAAACGTCAATAATATCTTTTATGAGACCTATTCATCTCTGTTCCGCCTGTACAAATAGACGGGATGACACTAAGAAAGCCCAAATGGCAAAGGAGTAATCAAATTAAGAATTTTTGAGAGAAGTTAACATACAAACCCTCCGAAAAAAAGAAAATGAAAGTTTTCAGAAGGAAAATGCTAAACCAAAGGACCGCTTCCGAAGGGATTTGAACCCGCTCCCTCTGGCGTTCCTCGACGGGGGCTCCATCTATAACCACAAGGAACAAACACCATGAATTTAAAGTTGGCCTACTTTTTGAATCATTACACCGACAATGCATTTTACTTTAATTTATATTACTTTATAGAAATCCCTGTACGAGTGCTGCATCTCTGAATGAACCTAGTAATGCATTTTTACACAATATCCATTGCGTCGGTAATCAGTGCACAACGCATCTCCGTCATTTGTCTTCACAATGAATTGCCGCTACTTAATTAAAATAAATAAATAAATAATAAATAATGCTGGACAATTGTATTAATTTTGCAGTGGGTGATTAACCTGACCAGTTGTGTATGTTTCGTCACAGTAGGAATTATTAAAGGTGCTCAGGTTTTTACCCTAATAAAAATACTAGTTTCTACCCGTAGCTTCACACGCGTTTTTTCTTGACGTGATTAATACTAATCCTTCGGAAATAACATTTTTATGGGACCTATTCGAGATCTTTTTCCATACACTAGTGAAAGAATTTTCAGAATCGGTTTATAATTGACGGAGATATAGACGAACATACATACACAAAAAATATTTTAATAAAATACACCATAAAATAATATAATACGATAATACAAATAATACAATAATAAAGTATATAAAGGGCAGAAGCCTTTATTCACAAAGAAAATTAAAATATAATTAGTATTTACAATTGAAACAATTGAGCTAACTGCAGACTGTTGCAAACAATCTACCGCCGCGCCTGCCCTCACGGATGTCCTCGGAAGATGGGAACGCGTAAAAAAAAATGATACAATAATACATATAATAAAAAAATATTACAAGGGCAGAAGCCTTTATTCATAAAGAAAATTATAATATAATTCGTATTTACAATTGAAACAAATGAGCTAACTGCAGACTGTTGCAAACAATCTACAGGTAGCTCACAAAAAATACATACAGCCGTATTAATATTAGTACAGATATATTTGAATTGGAAAAATTTCTAAGTTTTCCTACATCAGCAAGCTATTTCTATTATTATATTGTAATTTTCTTTGTGAATAAAGGCATCCTGTTATCTGTATCACCGACCCATTCATGGGGAGGTTTATGGGGTGATTGGGAATATATCAATTTAATGACATATCAAAGAAGGATCACAGAGGATTTCTCTTTAGTTAGACCTCAGAAAAACGACCTCAGAAAAACTTAGACACATAATATTTTGTAAGCGTAAGTAAAACTTCAACTGTAATAATAAGAAATAAAATTTAATAAAACTTTAAAAAATTAAGGGGTTCCCCAAACAGGTGAAAAACGTATAGGTAATACAATTTTTTTTTTAATTTTATTGCTTTAATGTCACTAGTGAAAGTGAACGAGCTCTCTCTCTCTCTCTCTCTCTCTCTCTCACCGCTATCTAGCGGTGACGAGAACGAACGACGTACCATATAATGTAGTTATTCTGTGGCACGACAAAGAATGAGGTTATTGACATTTTATTCTGTAGGTATAGGATTTTCTTTTGAAAGGGTGAGTGCTCCGGGTACGGCGAAAAGGGTGATTCTGGACATCGAGGGAGTCAACGTTTGTTCTATGATTTTTTGAATTTCGAATATTTTGTAGGTACTATTTTAAAAAGATTGTGACGATTTTTCTTTTCTTCATATTCGTGTTCTTTTACTGTATTAATATTATTATTGTTTTGAAATTTCAAAGGATTTACAATAATTTTTTTAAATAAATTCATGACAAAACACTGGTTTTGCTGAAAATCAAGCAAAAAAAAACATTACTTACGTATTTTATAATGTTAAATAAAAATAATAAATAAATAATGCTGGAAAATTCACATAGCATTTTCTAGCCCCAAGCTAAGCAGAGCTTGTGTTATGGGTAATAGATAACCGATATACTTAATACAATACACTGCACAGACAGATATTTTTTATTGTACCCAGAACACCCGGAACAAATACCTGCAGTTCGTACAAACATTTGTCCTGAGGCGGGAATCGAACCCGCAACCTCCTGCGTTGCAGGCGGACCTTCGCCCGCTGCGCCACAGAGTTCGTCAATAGAGGTAGAACTAACTTAGGTACCTACTCTAAGTAACAACACCCTTAATGGGAATCTAAGTAGGTACCTAAGTAGCGGAAAACTTTTTGAATTTTTGGATTTCGTACTAAAAAGGAACCCGTAAAGAATCACTTTGTTGTCAGTCTTCAACCCCCTTTTCTCAGGAGGTCGTGGAGGTACCGAATTGAATTTAAAATGAAATACTCAAGTCCGTTACCTTTTGAAGCCGTGATGTAAATTAAACTTCTAAATCAACGCAATCAAAAGTTACAGTCGTTTATTTCCGAATACTTTGAAATTTCCGAGGGAATCACATGCTCACAAAACCTGTAGGGTATTTCCCGTTGCCCTAGAATCATAAAATTTGACAAGAAGCAAGGTCTTATAGCACAGTTAAAGGGAAAAATCAGAAAACTGTAAATTTCTAGAATATTCACAAAAAAATATCATGCTTATTATCGCCATGAGCCACAACCTATAGGGTCTACTTCTTAGGTATACTTCTTAAATAGGGTATACTTCTTAGGTCAACACCTAGAATCAAGATGTTTGGCAAGAAACAAGGTCTTACAATTATACGGAACCCTTGGTGCTTTAGTCCCCTGCATCAAATGCATCTTATTTTCAACATCCACACACCATTGATTGGTGGATTTGGTGCGGTCCGCACCAAGTTCGCTCGTATGGCCGAACCACCGCACTATTTCCAACTATTCAGCAATAGAATCGGAATTCATGAGAAGACATATAAGAAAATCTTCATCGTCAAGGTCTCATATAAGTCGCATATGACCGTACGATTGTCTGTTTTTAAATAGAATTTTGCCCATTCTTTTCTTTCTTTTCTCTTCTTTTCGAGAGGTGTAGTAGCTACAATAGTTGCCGCAATTAACGTGATTTTAGCCTGTTATGATAGAATCGGAGGCATGTCGACGTGATCACGATGCAGTCGCACGGAAAGTACTGAATCGTCTGTGGTGTGATGCGGTGGTGTGGCGTGTCGAGCGCACCGTTCCGTCCGTTGGTTTGGTCGGACCAAGTTCGATCGTCTATCAACACTTTACCATCGAACCGAGCGCACCGTCAATAACAATAAAATGTGTGGCGGACCGCTGAACACACAATCGAATATAGTTCGGAGCGCACTAAGGTCGCGGTTCGAAGCGTACCATAATTTGATCGTCTAATAATGCTTGAAAACCACACATTCTAAATCAAAGTTTATTAAGATATTACACTCCTGGTTTTCATCGAATGAGGTGAGGTAGATAAGGCTTCTCTACTAGGAATACCTATCTATTAATATTTATCTATGCTACTATCTACCTACCAAAAATCTTGGAAGAACATGCCAAAATGAGCCAAAGTGACGTTTATATTTTGAATGTTGTCAAAATCCCAAATCACCGGATTTTCACCCATCTTTTCACCGTATGATCTAAAAACATGAAGAAAAAAATCTAAATTCCTGTGCAAAATAGTAAAATTAAAGAAAAAACTAATCCAATTTCAATAGCATGATCCGAATTCAATATGAATGAATTCCAAGAAAATAATCAAAGTGGTGAGTTGTACGTTTTGTTGACGAAGTAATCTTTATGCCTGATTCGTGCCACTACTAGGTACAAAATTATTCTAAATTTATTTTATTCTGTTAGGTACCTACTAGTCACTTTGTTCGTTATGCCTTAGTTAGGGCTTTTAGCGTAATGAATTCATCTTTGAAGAAAGAAGTCCCGTTAACCCGGTCGCAGTCGAAAATGCGAATAGCCGTGCTACTAGGTACCTATTCTTTTTCAGAGTTCTATGCGTTGTCGGTACCACCCCCGCTGCTGTTCATGCAACTTATTTACAAGTACATGCGAAGAGTTCTTTTCTAAAAGATGTGAGTACCATACAAAATACTGCATACGTACCCTCAGCCTTTATACCTTAAACAGTTAAGAGCTTGTACGTTATTCCAGACCTAGAAAGTAGTTCCTAAATGGAAAATTTAAGCGAAAAATAGATGTTCGCGTTATTTAAGATCGATAAAACAAACACATGCTTGCCTCCTTGTCTTTTTATCTCATCAGCACCCAACTTATGTCCACTGCTGAACATGCCTCAAAGGAGAGGAACGGATTATCCTATAATCATCACGCTTGGCGGCCGGATTGGTGATCTCAGTAAAACCACAAAATTACTTTATATCCCGGGCGAATTAACATTGCACTTGGCTCGGAACTCGATGCGAGAGCTGTACCGATAGCATTACAGTAACCCTTACATGTGTAAAATTTTAGAGTTATTCTCTTGCTGCCATTTGTTATTATTATTGGATTTTTGTTAAGTTTTTGTTTCACCCAGGTGCCATGTTAATTTTCCCCGGTTATATACAGGGTAGCTTTTTGAGATGGGAGTGGATGGCCAAATCTGACACCATGACCATGACAACCAGTTAGAGAAAAGTCGTGGAGCCATGAAGTAACCGTGAACTCGATTTATGAGAAAACAAAAATTGCATATTGATTTTGCAAAAATATAACACTGTTATTTTGCACCTACGGATTTGGTTCCTGATGACTGTGATAAGTATCAATCTTTGCAAATAAATGCATTACCTACTGAAAATTAAAGGAAATGGCTATTTTTTACAATTTTACTGTGAATGATTAGTAGTCATCAATGTGAAAATTTTAAATAATCTTTTAGAACAATTTTTAATAGGGGTTTATCCTCGATAAAACATCGATTCGAAATTAATTTTGTAAACTTTAATGAAAAATCAGTAAAAAAACTAAGTAGGTACATAAACAGTTTTATTATTGTCGCATAAATTGAGCACTTGACTACTTTCACGACTTTTCTTTAACTCTCATGGTTTCGGATTTGGCCATCTACTCCCATCTCAAAAGACCCTGTATAGTACTAGAGAGAGCAGAAGGAAACTGCTGTCATTTCTCTGGTAGATTTTCTGCCTCTAGGTGTACCTACCTAATACCTTCTCGCAGTAGTATTTATTAATAACCATTCGGGTTCCATTATTTTGTTTTACTTATTTTTTGTATTTTTTAAGGTCTTTGTGTGCAGAGTTTGACCTCGTCGAAATAGTTTTCATATGCGTAACTTTTACAATTATTCTAATACTGATAACCCAAGCCACCCGCATTGTATTCGCGACTTTCCGATTTTAATTTCAAGATTTTAATATGGTTGAAGAGTGTCCGTGAGTACCTACTTGTAATATTCTTAATTTTTAATACATAACCAACTTTAGGTCAACCCAGAGTGGTTACATCTCAAGATGTATAGTACCAACGTAACATAAACAGGGCACTGTTTTATAATATCAGACTCGCTACTTTAATTTAAGTATTTCGTTCGTCAACCTTTGTAAACTTAATGCGTATTAGGTACCTACATTTTGCGCAATAAATCCAGATTCGGTGTTTTATTTTCATAGTTATTATGAAGTGTAATGCGATTTAGCATTGATAGTGCCATAAGACTGTCACGCATTGAAAACCATCTACCTATTCATTAAGTATTTGCAACTACGAGTAGGGGAGTTGTTAATAATGGCGATCACTTAACCAGAAAAACTAAGAAACAAGCATTTATAGTAAAAAATATCTATCTATGTTAATATATTGTTTTAAATGTATCAGTACTCACCATAAGTTCTGCTAGGTGATGCTGTGTGGGTTGTCCAGAATTTTTTTATTGCTTGCATCCTATAACAAACTATATTTGTTTAAACATGAATTCAGATAAAGTCTATTCACTTAGTTTTATTACTTGAGAAACTGGATTAATGTAAAAATAACTGGTTTGACAACCATCGTAAACATCTCGGTTGACAATGGCAGTATCATAATATAAAACGTATATAATTGCAGACAGAGTTCTTCTTTCTTCTTATTTCTTTCTTTTCTAGTTGCTATAAAGCAACTCAGGGGGATAGGGGGACCCAACCAACAACTCTCGGGTCCCAAGTCAACCTCACCTGCGGACGGTATCCCCTGCCGATCAACGAACGAGGCTCTGACGCAAAACTCGCCACGACGACGCACAGGCCAGCCTGGCGTTTTATAGCTAAAACCCAACTATGGTAAGTGCGGCTACACAACGGCCCTTAGTCCCGATCTAGCCCGCTATTTCTGGCCCTGGCAGAAGCCATGGTTCCGGCGGGGCAGAGGGTGCCGGGCGTCTTCCTAACAAACCTAACCCTGACCCTGGCGTATTACAACGCCAAGACGCTGCAAATGGACGAACGATTGCTTGGGTTACAAACGGAATTTGAAACTACCAAATGCGATGTAAAAGTTCTTTCGGAGATTAGAAGAAACGGTGAAGATCTGATTAAGCTTGCTTTAGGTGATCTGTATTCTACCGTGGTCACGAAGACTCCAACATATGGAGGGGTTGGTTTTCTTGTAGCGCAGAATATTGCTCCGTCAATAATTAACATCAAAAGTATAACTGCTCGAGTTTGTTTAATTATACTAACAAACGATATTCACTCATAATCCATGTATACGCTCCAACGTCAAGTCATCAGGACGAAGAATTTTAAAAATATTTAAATGATTTAACGAAGTTTCTCGAGGATATGTACACTTTGCCACTATAACACAATTTTGGGCGACTTTAACACTAAAATCGGCAAACCTCTGATAGCTGCAAGATCTGTTGATGGTTTACGAAATAGTAGAGGGCAAGCTTTCGTAAATTTTCTCGAAAGTAAAAATCTTTTCGCGGTCAATACTTTTTTCCAGAAGCGACCGCCGAGAATATGGACTTAGGTAAGCCCTGGTGGAAACATCAAAAACGAGATAGGTTACGTCATAAGTTCACATTAATACGTAGTAACTGATGTTTGGCCACTATCGCTATTCAAGACCGGCAGTGACCAAAAGTTGGTGAGAGCTAATTTTAGGTTTGTTTTTTGAAGTGATCGACAAAGATGAGCACATCATAGAGAAGGTACGAAAAACAAGATATCGGTCTTCCCTGAAGCCTTTCAAATAGACCTGAAAAGCCAGTTGGCGTTTTTCTTTACGTATTTGTGTCGCAACTTCAGTGCCAAAAACTTGTTCACTCCCTCGGCACACTCTGGCAACTTGTTAACATCTGAAAAATTCAGGTCTCCCATGCGTCTAAGTTGGTAATTTTAGTCATAAATATGACCTTGGCGTCTCTAAGATCTACCTTGCAGCCATTTTGTCACCATTGCACTCACTGATAGGAGGTTTGCTGCCCGGTATGTATAAAACTTGTTTTATCAGAATTTTATTGTCTTACAACAGTTATGGTAGGTAGATTACCTACCGGAGGACTTGTCACATCATACATCTAGTTTCATTTATTGGTCATATGCACATGGAGGCACCTGAGTTCACATACCACAGGTCCGGATTCATTTTCTGCGAAGAATTTTTCAGTGCTGCCTCCATGAGTGATAACCCGATAACAAGCTGGGAAGAGAGAGAGTCAGCTTTAAATCGAAATTTAAAATGATAAGACCATTACCTGACTATCCTATCCTACAAGTGTAGAAAAATAAAACAAAATTTAATAAAAAACAGGAATAGCGATATTAGTATTCAATATGTTACGGTTTCGCGTTGAATTTTCGCTTAACCCTTTCATGGCCGAAGACGCAGATGTCCGCGTGTCGGCGGCTGGGCAGTGAATGCGTTATTCGAGTGACCGCCATGCAATTGCCAACTGACTGTGATTGCCTACATCTCCCCTACCAGAAAAAACTAAA
Source organism: Eupithecia subumbrata (assembly GCA_949316285.1). Classification (NCBI taxonomy): domain Eukaryota; kingdom Metazoa; phylum Arthropoda; class Insecta; order Lepidoptera; family Geometridae; genus Eupithecia; species Eupithecia subumbrata. The sequence goes on along the minus strand of OX438642.1, from coordinate 4,790,337 downwards.
TGTAGGAATAATTTAAATTATCATTATTTGAAGGCTTCTTATTAACTTATCGTCTCAGTACATCTTGTGTTGTCTTGTTGTTAAAATTTCCCTCAAAATTTAACCATAGTAGTGGCCGCCGACTAGCATAGTTCTAATTTTACGGTTCTTAACCTCCCATTGGTGGCAACATAACAGCCATTACGGCCCTTTTCAGCGGAGGCCTATGCCCAGCTGTGAGCTGCAGATAATACTTCTCAGCTGGCACGAGGCCATAATATGGCCTGTCAAAAAATAGCCCTGCGTGGCAAGCGACCATATTGTGGCCGATTTGCGTGATTTTCAGCTTGTCTTTTGTTTCGTCGAATTTTGTTACGTAGAGTCAACTTTTGAGCCATGTCAATGTCTGTCTCGCACTTGACCAGTTTGGTTCTTTAGGCAGTCGGGTCTTTTTCTCGGAGGAGTTAGGACGGCCGGCCTCAGAAGAGAGAAGGCAGTCGGGATACTTTCCAGGGGCGTACCAGGCTCGTCCTGGTACCGTCCGCAATAATAGTTAAACCGTTAATAAAAAACTACTAGTGTCCACTTTATTTCCTGGTGATACTCCTGAAATGAGTGAAGTGTTAAAGAGTTGTGTGTGGTCTCAAATAGAGGTGGAGTGAATAGTCCCGCGCCCTCACCTCTAGACCATGGATTTCCTGTAATAATCCTGTGACTTCGCTTATTCATCATTAATCATTATGCAATGGTGATGACATTGCCATCAAGTAGTAGTAGTAGGTACCTAGTAGTGGTAGGTAATTACCAAAAATTCTATTAAATATCGGTACCACTAATAAAAATTTCGTTACCACCAATGGTTTTCACCCTAAAATAATACCCTCCTTCGCAAAAACAGTAATGAACGCGAGTTTCTTTGACGTTGCAAACCATTGTGTACTTTCATTTCGCCAAATTAACCTTACGTCACGAGCTCACTGAGGCTGCCCTTACGCTGCGAAGTCTTTATACCGTACGACACGATACGATGCGGATGTAGATGTCGCCGCCGGATAGTTGAATCAGCCCGTTTGCTTACAAAACGCCGTCATTGCTTAATGCCTAGGCCGATTGTAGAACGATCAACTGTCAAGAAGTTGGATGAAAGCTGGCGCGAATGAAACTGCTGACCTTTTGATTTATACCTAAAAATCTCTGTTATAAAAAACCAAATGAAGAGCATTTGGTCAAAGTACAATTGAAGTTAGTTTTTATCAAGTTTTCATTGACGATGTGCAGAAAATTATTTACATAATTTTTCTTGTAGAACGCAATAACTAAATCTTTAAAAAAATTATCTTGCGAGCAACGTGAATCGAGGCTCCTGTCGGCAGGTAGCGTAATAAAGATATCTGTGAAACACCTTGAAGAGTTCTAGGCAAATATAGAGTTAATAGACAAAACTATTTTAGTAGCGTTTTAAATAAAAAGGCATTTTGGTTTTGCAAGTAGATACTTGCAACACCAGTCGACAAAAAATTAAAATGAAATCTCATAGTTGTGTACTTGGTTCGGCAGAAGGTACATATACTAAAATTGGAACGATCTCATAGTTATGAGCGACGCTTAATTACATATTAGCCGGTGTTGAAAACAAATTAAATGACAGATCAAATAAAAAACTACTTTAATATACAAAGAGCTTTGTCGCAAGGAGTGAAAGAAGGCTTTTGGTCAGCCGTGGGGCAGTAAGTAATGGCTAAAAATAGTAATCCTACTGTTATGCCGTTGTGAAATGTTTACGCGAAGACCACACCAAAAATAGATCGTGCAAAATTTTTGCACTTATGAAATGGTGTGCTGATACACTTGCAAAACCCGATTTGGAAAGTTTGTATTAAACAAACCGCCCATACTTAATTTTAAATTCACTCTTCTGTCGCGTCTTTTTATATGCAATTTACCTACATTAATGTCGATTTGATTTCCTTCAATAAATATTGCTTACAATTATATCTGAAACTTGTCGCAAAGCAAGTGAGTTTTAGTTTTTTGTGTCGTGGTTTGTTTACAAACATTTCCCAATGAGTTTGGCTAGTGTATAGATTTACAAGGTTACTAATGGCGGGTAACAAAGTCGGGTGTACTAAAAAGCTTTTAGTACGGCTTATAAAGTGCTGTAACAACAATTACCCGCTGCGCCGCCGTCGAAACTCCCTCGCCGTTTGGCAACGCCTAACGCAACTCTGATTTTTCCCGCTGATGGCTATGTAACGTTATGTAAGATTCCGACAACGCTTAGATCTTTATAGATGATATTTCGATTCGGCGTGTTTTAGAAACCTATAAATCGACTTCAAATCCGCCTTTACGGCACACAAATAAAATTACAATAAAATTATAGAAACAAATTAGAACTAGTATTTACAATTGAAACGATTGAGCTAACTGCAGACTGTTGCAAACAATCTACAACTATTGGAACCAATTCGGGATCATTCTGTATATAATAGCGAAATAATTTTCATAATCGGTCAATAATGATGCGTTTTCGATTTGAAAAAAAGTAGTTGCAAATATCTCGCTAGAGCAGGGCGTTAAATTGAAATTAGGGTATGTCAATAAATAAATAAATAAAATAAATAATGCTGGACAATTCACACAGCATTATCTAGCCCCAACCTTAGCAGAGCTTGTGTTATGGGTACTAGATAACTTAACAATCACAATTGAGAGGGAAGCAAACTTTTTCAAGTAAAATAAAACGTCAAGTGCGAGTCGGACTCACGCACCAAGGGTTGCGTATATTTTGTAAGACCTTGTAATTATGAATGTAAGCGAGTTAAATACGAACCTAGTTTGTGTTGGAAGAACATTAACGTTATTTCTTGCCAAATATCATGATTTTAGGTCAACGTGTCTACTTTAGGTTTCGGTCCATAGAAAGAATCAAAAATTTTCTTTTTTGTTAATAAAGTACAAATTTCGGTTAGGTTTTCGGATTTTTCCCTGCATTTCTGTTATAAGACCTTGCTTCTTGCTAAATTTCAGGATTCTAGGTCAACGGGACCTATAGGTCTTGACAACAGTCCTATAGGTTTCGATCTATGGCGAGAATCAAAGGTATTTTTTTAGAGAATGGATTACAAATTAACAGTTTTCGGATTTTTTCCTTAACTTGTGCTATAAGACTTTGCTTTTGCAAAGTCAAAATTGCAAATTTTATGATTCTAGATCAACGGGAAATACCCTTATAGGTTATGGTCCATAGCAAGAATACAAAATTATTTCTTTCGTTCGTTTTTGTCTGTGTGTCTGTCAGGTCCAAATCGAAAACCCCTCATTGACGGAAAAATCGACGTACTTACATATAAAAAAATTACATATACCCGAAAATAACACTGCCCTTTCTGCGTATTATGCCCAAGCTTTCTCAGCATTTAATTATGGAATTGTATTATGGGGCGAAAGTGTTAATGTCATCGACTTATTTATCCTTCAGAAAAAATGCATACGAATCTTGGTAAATATCCCAACCCGTGACAGCTGTAGGCCGCATTTTATTGAAAAGGGCATTCTGACCCTCCCCTGTATATACATACTGCAAGCATCGCTATTTGTAAGAAAAAACAGGCACATATTTAAATCAAAATCGGAACAAGATGATAAGTACAATAGACGCCACGGAAATATGCTAATAAAACCACCTAGTACCCTAACAATAGTAAGTAAGAGCCCAGAATTTAGGTTAGTCACTATTTTTAATAAACTGCCTGCAGACATAAAAAATGAAAAACTTGACAATATTTTTAAGAGAAGATTAAAATCAATGCTTATACGTAAATGTTATTATACAGTGGATGAATTCCTTAAGGATAAAACCTCTAAAAGTACATAGTAGGAATATCACTATTTTATGACTATTTTATGACAATTGTCAATTTTAATAATGCATTGTATGACATAAGTGGGTATATCATTATTTAACACGAATTTTACATTTATAATCTGCTTAAAATGGACATATTATGTTTAAAATCTTATTGTATTTTTATTTCGACATACATTTTAATTAATTTTTAATATTTCTGACAAAATAATTATGATAAACCTGCTTATAGGTGATGAATTGTGTATCCTCTTCTGTATCTTAACTAACATAATGCTTGAAGACTAAATTAATAATGTAAAATTGTAGACCATTTATTTGTACTTACATACTTAAGAACTCTAACTTAGAATGTTGCAACGCCCTTACAGGGTTCATGTAGATTCTACCAAAAAATGTTAACACCTTATAATGGACATGAATGCAATAAATATATAAATAAATGAATAAATAAATAGAACCTCCTCTTTTGTGAATTTTCGGAGTCGGTTAAAAATGAGCATAGATTGTTAAATGAAACTAGATCTAGTAACATCAGGGGCGATTACGGTGTAGTAAGGTACGGCATTGTGATGCTGCGCTTCAGATCACTGACAGTCTGAACCTACTGGGCGTAGAGCTTAGCTCGAGTTTAAATTTTGGCTCCCATATCGAGTCGAAGGCCAAATTTGCTGCTTTGAAGCTGAGCATCCTGGCTAAGGTTCGGCGGTACTTCACACCGGGACAGCTTCTAAATCTATATAAAGCACAGGTCCGAACTTGCATGGAGTACTGCTGCCACCTTTGGAATGGTTTCGCTAAATACCAGCTTGAAGCCCTCGACTCGATTGAAAGACGCGCTGTTAGACTTATCGGCGACGATTCTCTTGCAGAGGCCAACCTTCAAAGCCTCGATCACAGACGGCGCGTCGCCAGACTGTCGGTGTTCTACAAGTACCACTTTGGTGATTGTGTGCAGGCATTGCACGACCTTATCCCATCTTCTACCTTCTACCATAGGACCAGCAGACGCACAGAAAAATACCATCCGTACCTGGTCGACATACCACAGTGTCGGACCAAAAAATTCTCCTCTACTTTTTTAATAAGCACGGCCAAAGAGTGGAATGAGCTTCCTGCGTCTGTTTTCCCGTTAGAGTATAATCTTGGAGTCTTCAAGTCTAGGGTAAATAAGTTCCTTCTGGGAAAGCGTGCTCCATCTTAGGCCACATCTTCACTTACTTTAAGTGAGTTGGTGGCCAAACGCTTGACCATTTTCAATAGAAAAAAAAAATACGGCTCAAACGTTGACAGTTGAAACGTTAGGGTGCGCGCTCACAGGCCGGACAATCCGCTGACAAGTGCGTCCACTGATCGGCAATCCGATTGACGTCATTCGCATTTAACGGAAAATTAGCCTTCAAGAATCCTCGCCGGCATTGCCAACAGTTCTCTCCGTATGGTACGGATTTTTATGTCAATCCATTGATGGGGCCGCGCACCCGAACGTATCAACTGCTAACGTTTGAGCCGTAATGCCGTGCCTTACCACACCGTGATCGCCCTCCAGCAGCCGCCACCAGTCGACTGTTGGACATGTTTAATATTCCCTCACAAATAGCTGCATTTTGAAGTACCTACTTCAGAAACATTTTATAATCACCCCTCTATTTCCTGAGGAATATGCCTAAACCATTTTGTTACCCGATAATTCATATCAAGAGCTAAGTTCCCTAAATAATTTTATGAATTTATTGTACCGCATGATGTAAGTTTTAAGTTTTTCTTTTACGAAATTATATGTAGGTACCTAGGTACTCAGTTTTCGATCTAACTAGGTAATGTGCTATAATTATAATGTTTGCTGTGGTCGTAAATTAGTAGATATAAGATGATTTTCATCTTGTAGAACCCGACGAATTTTCCATTACGAAGTAGCGAAGACCAGGACAACTCATTTTGTTGTGACGTTTACCTACTTAAGGCTCTATTGGAGGTGGTGAAAGAGGAGTTAGAGGAAGCTAATTCGCAGCCACAAAGTACAAGTGGATCTATTTTTTTACCTTGAAATAAGGGCATTTTTTTAAAACCGTAAGCCACAGGCATATATCATTTAAAGTTAAGGCCGTTTTCCGATTACTCGGTAAGGTTTCGGAACAACATCACCACGCTCGGATGCCGAAAGCTTCTGCACCGCCTGCACTTTCACACTTGTCAGCAAAAAATTATGCAGAGCCGCTTTGACTTAGTTAAATAATGTCGTCTTCGGCCCTCTTCACATGCATACGGCATATGAGACCTGCCGTACCGTGTGTCGTCCGTTTTCCCACTATAAAAACGGTTTCGACGCGGCAACCGACTTACAGCAGAGGTATTTTGATTCGTCGGAAAGGCCGTCGGATTCGATATTGGAAACGTTTTTCTTCGTAAAGCTTCCTAATCTATATCTATATCGAATCCGACGGCCTTTCCGATTAATCAAAATACCCCTGCAGTTGCGTATATGTATTATACATAAATAAATAAATAAATAATGCTGGACCATTCACACAACATTATCTAGCCCCAAGCTAAGCAGGGCTTGTGTTATGGGTACTAGATAACTGATATACATAATACAATACACAACATAGACATATATTTTTACTATACATAGATAAACATCCAGATCACCCTGAACGAATATCTGCAGATCGTACAGACATTTGTCCCGAGGCGGGAATCGAACCCGCAACCTCCTGCGTCGCAGGCGGACTTCCGCCCACTGCGCCGCAGAGGGCGTCGACATAAACTCGTTCACATGAACACGAGTGCAACACGGCATTGCGAGCGCGTGGAATGCGATTCCTTTTAGAAAAAGTCGATATACTTGTTTATTATAAGCTATTATGGTATTATAGTAGTATATTAATTATTCTCAGCAATAGGAAAGGTAAGGCTTTATACATTTTTCGTTCCTTTTTATGATAATAACGACCGACGTGACGTCTTCAGTCTTTTAGCAACCTCGATAATACTGCGATCGCCGCCGCCGCCGTCGTGCGACCGTGTGTAATAATAAGTGTACATGTGAAAGTCGCTTGCACGGTACGGGGCTCGGTAAAATATTGGATGACACGTGCGTGTACCTACTGAATCTGTACTACATGCGTCATCCAACATTTCACCGCGCTTACCGCCTAATCAGTAACGCTCCATAAAAATAGAAGCACTCGGTAAGGTTTTGGTATCGCGTATAGCGAGCTTGCTGATGTCGCACCGAAACCTTATCTACTCGATAAGGTTTCGAAAAACGGCCTAAGTCAAAAATTTCCAATTTAAAAATAATGTGAAATTTTATCTCTTATAAGAATTTGCGCGATAGATTTCTACCTACGTCTAGATCTAGATTGTACTCAATCAAAAACTATTTTCGTTTCCAGATAGCCAGCATCTGGATTAGATAAGCCAAGAAATATAAGTAATAGAGTAAATAATTGGGGTAACGTTACTTGGACGAAAGGAAAAAACTCAGCAAGTGGTTGAATCGCTTCTTGAGTCCCAAAATGAGTGCGAGTATCTCCGCGACAAAAATGTCGCTCGAAGGGGCCAGTACCGCCAGTAGTCAGGGAAGTAAAGTCGACCAGAAATGTTTTAAGGACATGGCGCTGAGCAGCACAGGGTTTACCGATCCTGGTGTGGACAAGGCCGCCGACACCAACATGGCTATGTCGAACACCGCCGTTGAAAACACCCCATCCGTTATCTGCGGCAGTGCCAGCGTCACTAGAGATATCAAAGCAAAAGTGAAAACTCATAGTAAATTATATAAAGATATGTGCATCGAACTCCCGGAAACAAACAAGTGTCTGAGTATAAAAAGCGCACTCATACTCGTTGTTTTCCTGTTATTGGTGTGCACAATAGCAGGTACACTTTATAGCAGGTTTTGCTGTCGACAACAAGGACCGCGCCGACAAGGGTGTTGGTAATTCACAACGCTAAATGCCTGCAATCAATCTTGAAGTGTACTCATAATGCTACTGTATTGGCCCTTAAGAAGAGAACTCACGCCGGTATAAAGTTCAGCTCCTACACTATAAAATTGTTAAAAGGTAAGTTATACAATATAGCTTTTACATAAAACCGATATTAGCAGGCAATTTTTTCTGGTTTACAAATTTTTAGCTATAAATTAATTACCTACTAAGATATCACAAAATATGATAGATTCTAATCACACAAATATTTTTCCCCGCAATATAACAGGTGGCCCACGTTGTCGGCTAAATTTAAAGTAAAAGTAACCTCATCGTGGTTTTTTGTCCTGAAATGTCAGCAATAAATACAAATTTCGTACTCACCTACTTGTTTATTACTGTCCTGGAACCTGAAGTGGTTGTAGGCCTCCAACGCGCCACCATTGGGTGCGCTGGCTTTTTCCAGTCACTTAAGAAAGCTTGCACCTGGCCTTTATCGCAGCCTATCTCCATTTTGTCCTTCTACTTCGACAAACCCTTTAATATTATTTCTAAGATCTTGTTCGCAGAACAACTTCAGACCTGTGCGAGGTATAATATCAAAGATGAGCAAAATTGTTAAAATTGTAATAAAGTCGACTCTCTTCTGTATAGAATCACCAGCCTATTCAATTCTACCAGATAACCCTATTTTTATCACCAGTAGGTAGAACACGTCATATCGGATAAAACCAAATTAAGAAAAAAAAAATACATTGTTTTGATGATATTTGTTTCAGAGATGAAGTCAAAATGTCACCTAATTGAAGTGAAAGTTATATCTTCTAAGGCAAATATATATAAAAACCTAAACATTTACAACAATGAATGTCCAAGTGAGAGGCCAGGGCCCATCGACGACGGTTCAGCTGCAAGTAGCTTCAACAGTGCTGCTGCTAGAGGCAATTGTCCAGGCAGTTTCGGTGGTAAACGTAATACTAAGAATATCAAAGCTCTGCCTGTATCCGTTGATAAAAGTAAGGTGCATGATGCACTTGTCTTTGAAAGCAATACGCCAGGTAGCGGTGGCCAAGGACTCACTGCGAATGATAACGTTTACAAAGGAGTCATTACGAATGATGCTGTTGACAAAAAACTCATTACAAATGATGACAAAAGACGCATGCCATCAGGCAATGGACTCAGGACTCACTTTAGTGACAAAGAAATCATTTATAGAAAAGGCGTGTGCCATCAACGTTGTAGTGCAATACATAGTTCCACTCATGCCGTCGAAATACCTGCGTCCATCCAGATTATTTCCAGTTCAATGGGCTATGTGCTCGATACCGCCATCGTCACATTCTTACTGCTGCTAGTAATAATATTACTTGAAAATGCTTTTGCAATCCTACGCTTTCGTGGTAATGATATTACGAACTGTCAAAGAAATAGATCATGAAGGGTCATTGGAGGAACTTTAAAAAGTGGTGGGTTTACTTGTAGTTTTGTCAGTACATTTCCTCATATATGTTTTTCTTAGGTCTAGTAAGGACATAATGTACCTGCAGTACAGTCAAAACCAAAAAAAACGTTCAACAGATGACGATTCCAAAACTCCGTGTACACACAAAGCAACAGAAAGCGCTACAAGCGCCACAAGCATTCCATAATACGGTAATCTCGTAAGACAGAAGGTAACAAAAGCTTCTGTTGTCTTGTAGGATTTTTAGCAAGGTTTTGGAGTCTTCATCTGTACATCGCTTTTTGTCGGTCACTTCATTAATTAAGAGTAAAACACGAAAGCATAATATTCGGAGTTAAGGCTAACTCCAATACCATATATTGGATTGAGTTAATGTAGTTGTTATAAGGCGGAGCTCAGGAGAAAGAATTATTAAAGTTTCTTTATTTAACCTATTACCGAAACCAAAATATATTTCTCTTTCTTCTTACTTTTGATCACTATTAGTGATCAGGGTATTATGATGTTTAACTACGACTAAGCATGTTTTGGTTTGGCTTTATTTTGCTAAAGCTTGGTTCGTGTTTGGCTTTGTTGATAAAAATAATGTAACTTAAATATACTTACGTTAAATGAAGTTTGACCGTAATTACACGTGTCGCTGCATCCGAAGAGATTTTTTCTAATATATTAGTAGTACGCTCTTCAATGTACTAGGCAATTAACGCAATTCTATAGAAAAACAATACAAAAAACATCAGGCGTCGGGACCGCGACGCACGCGCCGACGCAGCGCGCCGCCGACGCTTTGCGTACAAAAACTCATACTATTCAGAGTAGCATTGCGATTTTGCTGAAGGAAAAAGAGGTTCCAACGTAGGGTGAGACGGGCCGAAAAACTCTTCGGAAGCAGCGACTCGTGTAATTACGGTCAAACTTCACTTAAGGTAAGTATTTACATGTGCGTGACATTTTGAAAAGATTTGACATTGGTTTCGTGTTGCCAGAGCAAATGTTTAGTTTAGTTCCATCATAATTAATTTCTTCTCTTTTCGGTCCAGCTATACCCATCTTATTCTTGTCATCTGTTAAAGTAGTTAAGGCAAGACGGTTATTTAAACCACCTGCCAAAGTAAAAAATACGATCGGCCCTATTAGGATTAGTGTTAGTGCACTGTCCACAGATAAAAATACGACACCATATTATACAGGGTGTACGTAACATGTGTAATAAGCCGAAAGAGATTCTGGACCCTAAATTAAAAACGGTTGTTTTCAGATGCAAGAGCTACAACTTAGTAATTCTCAGTAAGTCTTAGGAATTCAACTTATTTATTTTCATTTAAAAAACATTCGACGATTTCTCTGGAGCGATTATAGTTAAAATAATTTGTCGCATGACCCTTCTCCGATAAAAAGACATATCTACCTACTTTGTTTTTGGATACTTCTCACACTAAATTATTTTTTTATTAATTATTTCACTCCGCTATGTCAACGGATCAAGGTTACAGATCATTGTAGTTTCAGAAGGACTTTGTTTTATGTAGGTATCATTTTCGAAGGTGTTGATGGTTTATGCAAATCATATTTTAATGATCAGGCTTTTCTATGTAGGTAAGTAGTTACTGATTATGTTTTGGTTAGAATATTACAGTTTTCTCATTTAGAACTTGTTTGAATAAACTATACAGTGTAGGTTTTTGTGGATGGCCAAATCCGAAACCATTACCAGGTACTCAGTTTATGAGAAAATAAAAACTGCATAGGTACTTTTATATATATTTTTTACGAAATTTTAATCAATTTTTTTACAGACAGTTCATTGCGAATAGATCTTGTATCGCGGAAAACCTCATTAAAACACAGGCTTAGTATCCTGGCTAGCAGCAAGCACACCAGTTGTTCGAAAAGATTTTATAAAATTTTCATGGATGCATAGTAGGGGGAGTATACAAACTAGAATTGTAAAAAATGGGCATTTCCTTTCATTTTCAGTAATGCATTTCCTTCTAACGATTGGTACTTATCAGAGTTATCGGTACTTAATCGAATTCGTTAAAACTGCATCAATACAAAATTACAGGAAAAATACAGGATATCATATTTTTCTGAAAAATCAATCGGTCGATTTCCTGCAAAAGTGAAAGATTTTAAAATATCTAAACAAGTTTTTGATTTCTCATAAGTCAAGGTCATGGCTCCTTTCACGACTTTTCACTAACAGTCATGGTTCGGATTTGGTCATCCACTCCCATCCCAAAAAGCCACGCTGTATGTACAAAGTAGAATTTTTGTTGTTCCAGAGACGATGATACAAAATCTCCAATATCTCGTCCATTGAACGGCATCTCGCTGAAGGTTAACCCGAGAAAAAACGAAAAAAATGACGACGAAAATGCCACGCAATCTTGCTGTCCAGGTTAGGTTACTCTCCTGATTATATTGCTATTTATGTAAATAAATACCGACCTAATTTCATCGCAACCTAAGTTGATTACGAGGAAATTAGCGTTCATTTTTGCGTGCAGTGCAGCTAGCTGTGCTGATGATATTGATTGATGTTAATTTCCATAACGGAAACCACGGAAGAAATCAGCATCTCTGATTAACAGAACACAGTCACAACAGCATCCTCAAAACCGTGTGTTCCTCAACATTAACATACATCTAACTAGGCTTCGTTTTTATGAATGGACATTTTATGAAAGGACATTTTTATGAATGGACATTTTTATGAGTGGTAATTTTTATGGATGGACATTTTTGGACTATTTCATATTTTATAATTGGACATTAGTCGTGCAAAGGTTTTATTAAAGTCCAATTGTAACTTATCTTTTTATGTTTTTCATGTTTTTAACTTGTTTTTTAAATTTTATTTGATGTTGATTGTTAAACATGTGTGATATGTATTACCTACATATGTAATTATCTGAAACAAATACCTGACTTCAATACATTATAGTGAAAGACCCCGACAATCCTTCTTCTTCCTAAGGTCCCGAGAATCAGAGAGTGGACAAATATCGCCAGCGTCGAAGACCTTCTTCGCTTGGCGCAAAATCGAGAAATATTTGCTGAGCTGACGGTTAACCTTCAGTTGTGGTTGTGGCGATATTCCTCCACTCTCTGATTCTCGGGTTTTCCCAACGCGTTGAAGCACATTAATGTTGGGACCTTTCTGCTTCCAGCAGATGCGTAGCATTCTCCAGTAGCTCCACGCCTCGAAAACTTCGAGACGTTTATTTACCTATCTGCTTTTAGGGGCTAAGCTTCGCTACCCTATAACACAACTGGCCACACGTAACAACGGAGCATCTTCACTCTGAGCTTAGCGTTTAGTTTGTGGCTGCACAGAATTTTTTCCATCTTATGAAAGATTGCTCGAGCGATTTCCCATTTTTTATTTAACAAAGCACCGAGATAGGTACTTTTTTTCCGAAAACGATCCAGTTCCAGTAGACCAGCCATTGTCTTTAGGTAGGTAGGTCCTAGCAGCAGTTGAAAACTATTTTTATTTTCAGAAGAACTTGAACCGGTTGCGGAAAGATCACAAGACTGTTGTCTTTCTGAACATCTGGAATTAGACTTGTTTTGTCTTTGCCGCAACATTATCGTCGTCCTGATTCCGTTGTTGTTATTAGCGATCACGAAGGCATTCCTAGCTGCACGATAAACCATACCTTAATTATTTGGAGCACAAGCTTTTAAATTTGGTTCATCTGTAAGTAATTTACATTTGACTCTCTCTTTCTAACTAGCTATCCTACATGGGGGTGGGGTTAGTCATCAAACATTCTGTAAAATATGTCTAGGTCAACACATCGGTGTTTTTTTCCTAAGCGGGGAACTACCTATTTAAAACGTTTGCATAAACAATAAAACGTCAAGTGCTAGTCAGATTTGCGCACTAAGGGTTCTGTTTAATTGTAAGACCTTGTTTATTGCCAAAAATCATGATTCTAGGTTAACATGATTTAACCCTGTATAATTTGATCGAGAGAAAGAATCAAAAATTATTATTGTTCTGAGAATTTTATTATTACCAAATTTTATGATTTTAGGTAAACGGGAAGTACCCGATAGGTTTTCGCCTATAGCAAGAATCAAAAGTTTTTTTTTTGATGAATAAATTACAAATTTGTGGTTTTCGGATTTTTCCCTTTACTTGTACTATAAGGCCTTGCTGCTCAGCAAATTTCATAATTCTAGGTCTATGGGATACCTATAGGCTTTGTGTGCATGTTATTTCGTTGGAAATATCAAAATTTCGGACATAAATGGCTGTAACTTTTGAGTATGATGACCTAAGAGTTTTATTTATGGCGGCTCCAAGAGGTTACGGACTTGAGTATTTGACGTTAATTTCAACTCGATACGTCCATGCCCCCACTGTCTCCGAAATTATTTACCAGTACCCTAGAGGAGGCGTTCAGGAAGCTAGCGGTCGGATGGAAGGAAAGAGGAATCGAAATTGGTGGAACCAGGTTAACTAACCTGCGTTTTGCTGATGACATTGTTCTCTTCTCCTCCTCAGCTTCAGAGTTACAGTCAATGCTTGAAGACCTAAGCGGGCGAGCCTTGAAATTGGACTGAAGATGAATCAGTCGAAGACCATGCTCATGACCAACAGCGTTAAGACCAGAGTTAGAGTAGACGGAGAAGAATTGCTCTACGTGGAAGACTACATCTACCTTGGCCAAATAGTTTCATTTGATTCCAGACAAGATAAGGAGATCGCTCGGCGAACCGAAAATGCCTGGAAAAGCTATTGGGCTAAGGGAGACCTAATGAAAGGTCCTGATTTTCCACTGTCCCTAAAGCGCAAGCTAATGGACACATGCATTCTTCCCGTCTTAACCTATGGTGCGCAAACTTGGTCATTGACGCAACTTCAAAAGTCCAAAATCAAGGTTTGCCAGCGAGCGATGGAGCGCAGCATTTTGGGTGTCCGACTAACGGACAGAGTCCGCAACACCGAACTGCGCTCTCAGACGCAAATCGCTGACGTAGCTGTCAAAGCCGCAAAGCTAAAGTGGGATTGGGCTGGTCACGTCTGCCGCATGCCAGGAGAGCTATGGGCAAAGGTAGCCACCGATTGGCAACCTGAACAGGCGAGAAGGCGACGCGGTAGACCTAGACGGAGATGGCGGGACGAATTAGGCAAATTTCGGACCGACTGGACGGAGCTGGCCAGTGATCGTGATGTCTGGAGAGAGTGGGGGGAGGCCTTTGCCCAGCAGTGGGATGAACTTGGCTGATAATAATAAATAAATAACGTCCACGCGTTCCTGAGAAAAGAGGTATTACAGACGGACAGACAGACAGACGGACAACAAAGTGATGCATTGCATCATTGATGGGTTCCTTTTGAGGTACAGAACCCTAAAAACACTACAATCTATATTAGCCATGTGCTTTGTTAAAAGTATGTCGTCATTACATTGTTCGATAGTCCCAACCTGTACTAACCACTATAAGCAGGGTGTCCAGCTATAGCAAATCAAATAAAGTGTGGTGGTTAATTTATGTCTGCATTGGATTCAAAGGTGATTCAGCACTACAATGATGAAACAATAAATTCCTTAAACAGTTTAAGACTTGCATGAAAAAGTAAGTATTTTTATTTCCAGAGAAAGACAAAAAGCTGTGAAAATGGATGGGTGTAAAAAAAGAAGGGGAAATGATCCCGTTGGAACCCATGAAGTTCTTGAATTATTTAGGAAAAATCTCTTTGGAATATATAACTGTGCAACCACGGATTTAAGCAATAATAACTACTTGCCTGAAGCGGAGAAAATAGTCGCGAGTATAAAAAATGGTGCAAGTAGATGCACGGATAGCTATGATTATAATATCCAGCAGATTAATCAAGTTGGAACGAATGAGAATGTTGACCCATCTGAGGATCTAAGCAATGAGAGCCCAAGTAGCAGTCAGGGCAAAAATGGTATCTTGCAATTAATTTCGGATCAAATTGCGAAGATAACAGGTCAAAAAGAAGGTAGTGAAGATGACGGCATAGGTGACCCGTTTAGTGCCGTGACGAGCATGTCAGTGTCCCAACTCACAATCGTTTTCACTGTATTGTTCGTGATGGTTGCGCTGTCATTTATACTCATGCGGGTGTACAAGGCATATTTTCCCTGCCGAAGACAACAACGGCAACCACGGAGAAGATGCTGTGCTTAAAATACCAAGAGTTGAGGATCGGCAGCTTCGGTACCTACTCCAAAAGCTGAGATAATAATAGGTTATAATCCCAAGGAAGTTTTGATTATTTTTATTAGACTTTATGTATAAAAGAAATATTTAGCTACCCAGCTCATAATATATAGGTATTCATGAGAAACCTCTTCTTACCAAGATCGGCCTAATGATACTAAATTCAAAATTTACTGTCTACCTACCCACTTGTTGCCAATCAAAATTACTTAATATAGTGAATCCGATCACCCCAGTCTTGTAAAGTAGGTTTTTTTATTTGCAGAGAACTGGAACCAGTAACAGAAATGGAGGGCGGTAAAGAAGAGGGTAGAAGTGAGATCAAGGTTAGCAAAGATTGTAGCAAAGGGGCCAGTCCAGTACTAAGTGGCGAGGGTCTCGCATCATTCTTTCAAAGACTCTTAAGGGTATGCACTAGCACCAGTGAATCCATGAATCCGAGCGCGGGGAGTAGTATTAGCAGCTGTGAATCCAAGGACAAAACAAATATATGTGGTGTAGGCTTGCAAAAAGCAAGCGAAACATTTGCGAATTTGAAATTTATGCAAAGTAGTTGTTGCAGTGAAGGCAAAGAAAGTAATAAGACTATGGAAGCGTTGAACAACACAGATTTATCAAATTGCTTGACGATCTTGTTAGCGATTGCGTTCCTAATATATATAGCCACGAAGGTTTACAGAAAAATTTTCCCATGTGAAAGGCAACTTGGAGAGCAGTATTCAAATAACTAACGATAATACTCGTATCTCGAACCGGTCACCAGAAGGTACGCAAAATGCTTATTTTAGACTATTTTCCAAATGAACCAAAAAAATGTAGTTTTTATATTCGATTTTTCATACAAAATCAATTATTGAGATTGATTTCATTAAATTCAATGTAATTAGTTTGTTGTTTTATTTTTGACTTACATATTTTACTGTAAAAATCTGTAATTATCATTCTACTGAAGCAAAATCTTATAATTTCTTTTGCATCTGTAATTATGTCTACTATCTATCATCGTCTATCTCATAAACTTATTGGTTTTTACCAACGTGGGTTCGCTGAAACGAAATAAAATAAAATAGACTTTGGACGTGTCGTCGGTCCAACAGAAGACTCCTCCGATAAAAAGATACGACCTAACTCTCGGTAACCGTAACGTTTCGACATACGCTCCGTGTGTTTCTGAAGAACCACCTTTATTCCCTTCCATAAACAAGGAGTCTTAATATTAGGAAATCAAATGGTGGTATCTTATCGGACAGACGGGATTGATGTGTGATGCGATGGTTCCATGCTTATAAGTGAGAGCCTATTCAAGCTTCTCTCGATTCACTTGACTGCGTCAGTTTGGTACAATCTTTGTAATTTGAATTATACATATATCTTCTTCACTATTTTAGTTTATGAGCATGAGTACCTACTCATAACCTCACCTGTTAAAAGTAAGTATGTTTGTTTTCAGACCAGTTTGTCCCGGCACCATCGATAAATACGTCAAATGTTAGTAGAAAGAAACAAAGGTAAAATTACCTAACGATTGTGGCAATCTATGAATAAAACTTAAAATGAGGGTCAAAGCTTAAGGAGGGCATTGTTATAAAGACTAGGCGCGGATGCACGATGCCTAAGTGTCGTGGTTGTTCCGATGATAGCTGCATGGAAGATGTAAGGAAAGCCGTCGTTGAGGCTTATGAGAAAAGTTCGTGGACCTGTGTCATTGAAATGTTGTGCGACGTGGTGGAATCGTTTAAGAAATGCGTGATACCTCAAATCGTGAAGATTCTTAAAACTCTTGATCTCTGTGATGTACGCAGCATATTTATATCTATTCTTATACTCTTTTTTGATTTATGCTTGGCCATAGTCATGATGAAGATAACATTGGTGGTATTGGATACTTTAATAAAGCTGATACTCTGTGGACCTCGCCAACAATTATATCGACGACAAGCTGAAGATCAATCTCTGATAGTATAACCCAGTGATTCATCCATCATCCTTTTTTCGAACATCTATTGAAGTCCACTGGAAAGTTATTCAGGTTTAATTATTAAAACATTATTTTATCTACCAATATTAGTAATTTTTTGGTAGGTACTGATTAACATGTTCCAAAATCGAAAACTGAACCCTTTTTACTCTCAGATTAACTGAAAGGAAAATAACTACGTACACATGAGACTTGCTGTTAAATGTTTAATCAACATGTTCGATAATTATTAACCACTAGCTTCTGCCCGCAGCTTCGCACGTACTTAACCGGGATACAAAGTGTCCTATGTCCGTCCATGGGATACGTACCATATACCTCCCTGCCAAATTTTATTAATATCCATTCAGCTGTTTAGGCGTGAAAAGGTATCAGGCAGAGTTAATTTTCATTTTTTTATATTAGTATGGATTTATAATAATTGCCATTGATTACCCTAACTACCTGAACAGCACCTAAACTTTAGTAAGAGCTTTCATTAAGTTTTGCCTTCCGTTATCGGAAGTATGAAGTAAATAGCTTCTGCCCGGTTTTTTGTAATAAAAGATAGCCTATAATTATATTATCACCATTCTGTCGTTCCCGTATAGCCCTTACGTACGGCTTAATTTCAGTCCGATCCATTCAGAAATTAAAAGTAAAGTAAAAAAAAAAGTAAAAAAGTATTTATTCTGTGTCACAAAAATTACAAGTAAAGTTAGTAGGTACAAACAAAAACCGTGACATCAAAAAAGGTCGTCGCTCAGTATAAGGCACAGTAACGATGGCGCTGCTGTGCGCTGGTTTTAAGTTATGGCACTATCTTCGGCCTAACATCTTTACACTTCATCGAAGTAGCACATCATCACATCATCACTGTGATTGTTTGCTTGCCCTATGAAGATGACTCGAAAGGGTAATGCATAAACGATAGATGCTGCCATATCAAGCTAATGCCTATCGACCTAAAAACAGGGAATATAATAATCAATAATTTTATTACTCTCTATCAACTCTTGATCTCAAACTGTAGGTAAGTGCCTACTTACTCCGTCTTTGGTACAGTAATTACAAAAAATAAGTACCCATTTGCAACGTTTGCAACAGCCGCTTGCACGTGGTTACAGGTGTTTGGGAGTAGTTAAGAACATAGCTTTGTTCTTTATTACCGCAGATTCGTAACATTTTCTTGACCCTAATCGTGCGGCGTCGTCCATTCAGTCAAATAGAATATGTTATGTAACTGTGGTCTTGCCTCCATAGTATAGTATTATAGTTATCTGTGCGTACAATAACCAGAAGTCACAAACATTTATTAGAAACAAGTGTCATTTTTTATTCTTCGATCAATGCTTCTTTTTCTAGGATCTTTAGAATAATAATTTGAGGTTTTCTGACAAAAATTTAAAACTGACTTCAAAGGGGTTTGAAGATTTTTGTATGGAGTTGGGCCTAATATTTGTTATTTTATTCAAAACAGCCGCGCATAATATTTGTTATGTTCATAATATATTACAGAGTAGAAAACGCTAAAACAAATAAAAAAAATCTCACAAGATAATGTCCTAAAGCATCAGATCAGAATTCTGAGATATTCACAAATTATAATAACCATTTTTTCTTTATAATGTGAAAATTTTAGACACTGACGCTTTAGTTAGAACATTATGTGATAGAACATATTTTTTTAGTGTCTGTTATCCAAATGTATAACGTTTATTGTGATTTTTGCATGGAGGCCCAAACATCGGTCACCATTCTGTTTTTTTTTGCTTATACGAGACGCACAATACAATATGTCTATTTAGTTTAGAACACAATAATATAAAAAATATCTAAAACATTATGTCCTAAAGTTTACCGTCAGGTTTCTGAGAGCCAACCCACCCTACATACAAAATGTTCAAACCCCTTTCTGAACTTTTATATATTTTTTAAGTTTTACGGGACAAATAGAAATCCTGCGGGAATAAAACTTACTTTATGGGACCACCTTGGGATCATTATCTAAGTACCTATTCAAAAGCGAAAGAATTATCAAAATCGGACCACAATTGGCAAAGGTAGCGTGTGACATAATTATTATACATCGATTACGACGACCTTGTGGCGCAGCGGGAGAAGGTGCGCCAGCGAAGCAGGAGGTTGCGGGTTCGATTGCCGCCTCGGGACAAATCTTTGTACGATCTGCAGTTATTCGCCCAGTGTGTTCTGGGTGTGTTTTCTATGTTTAATAAAAATATGTACCTATGTAGCATAATGTACTAACTTTAACAGTCATCTAGTTTCCATAACACAAGCTCTGCTTAGCTTGGGGCTAGATGATGCGGTGTGAATTCTCTAGCTTTTTTATTTATTAAAAAAAAAATATAGTAGAATTAAGAACCTCCTTTTTTTAATTTGAATATAACGGTAAAATTAGATTACTAATCTACCTTTACGCCAACCTTATTTATCTATCCTATTTACCTTTACTTTCTTATACCTATTGTAATCTGCATCGTAATTATTTTTTAAGTCTTTGAATAGGGATGAACATTGGTCTAAAAATTATGGACAGTCTACAAAGACTATTTTCCTGTAACTACACCGGTTATGGTACCTTACTGCCTCGTCCAAAATATTCACTCTGTATAGTAGAGCTTAGGTACAGTGCGCGTCAAAAATTTAGTACCCAGGGGGGTTTCTCTATGTATGTGGGTTCGAAATCAGCCGCTATCGTTGGAGATTGGGAGATCAAAACTAATGTTTTTTTTATAATTTTCCATTTTCTTTTGATATTTTTTGACGTTTCCAACAAAATTGAAATTAATTTAATAGCGGGGCAATGCAGCCAGCGTCTTGGGGACGCTTCCGACTGGTATTGATATGGATCAGTTGAGCTACCTGGAGATTGTTTGCAACAGTCTGCAGTTAGCTCAATTGTTTCAATTGTAAATACTAATTATATTATAATTTTCTTTGTGAATAAAGGCTTCTGCCATTCATTAAACAAAATTGTATGTTTTGTTACTTAATATGCATTTTTTTTATAAGTGCTAATTCTATATCATTTACTTTTGGTTACCTCACTCAAAATTTCGAGGAGGTCCATACATAGGTAACATCTGGGCTCTGCGATAGTAACAGGCAAATTAATAAAAGATAAGAGTGACAGGGTTCAAATCTCGTGAGAGGTGTTTCGTTTTGTTTTTTTTTTTAACATATATTCTCATTGCATTATGCAAGATTTTAATTAATATTACTCCTTATAGGCTTAATTGCAGATTAATGATAAAACACAACAAAAAAAATGCCTAAAACATTATACAATAAATACTAAGTTTAAGGGAGATTTAGTAACGAAATATTAGTTTTAAAAACACATAATATTTGTAAACAATGACAGGCTCTTTCTTTAATTGATAGTAATAATTTATTCAGAAATAATTTGTTTACATTATGAAAGAAAGTAGATACAGACAAATTACTTGTTTGAATTTTATGTGTATGATACAGGCACAAAGGTAAATTTTGTGGAACAAATATTGTAATATTTGTAATGGGCGATGCCAAACTGCTTGTTAATATTGACTTGTAAATGTTCGTTCCTCATAATTAAGTCTGATTTATGCGAAGCGAAAAGTCCATGATTTTCTAGAAAAAAATGGTGGACAATCCACACTGCAAATTATTGCATTTACTAGCCAGTATCAATCTCGTTTTTCTGCACTGAAAAACTGTTTGCCACATCTGCTATGAAGGTACAAATGGCAAAAAATCTTAACGCACACCATGACCATAGAAGAAAATTAGTGCAATCCGCAATTCCCTGAGAGCAAAACCTTGTGCGTCTCGCCTCCTTTCAGCAGTGGTGGCCAGCTTACGCCGCGCGGAGCACGCCTGTTGCCAGTGACAGTTCCAAATTCGGATTTTAGCGGCAAATCATAAACAGGTGAGTTTCTTTGAGAATTTCTTTCGTTGGTTTGTTTTCACTATCGATTAAAATTAATAAAATATGAGAAATAGCAATTCTTTTAAAATCATTTGCCTACCTAGATGGTAGTTAATTTTAAATGTTGCTATCAGGCTTAGGTATAAAAGGAGGAATCTTTTACTGGGATAAAAGCTACCATGGGAATCTCAATGGGGATGCTTGATAAAATTTTGACTTTGATGAGCTATGCGAAATTTTACATGTACCTATAATATTTTTTAATCGTCACATAATTTTTTTACAACTAAGTATGTAATATAAATAACTAATTAATAAGTTTTTAAAGTTGGAAACATTTTCATCGATATTTATTTTAATGTGGAGTAGGTAGATGTATCTAATTAAACTGCGAGCGATGTAAGTAGTAAATGTGAAAAGTGAATAGGCATCTACTTCGAGAAGTACGCCTAGGTATTCCTAACTAGGCGCCTGGCGTCTGACCCATAGACTCTGTGATGAAGATAATGCCTTCTTTTTATCTTCATCAGCTTTGCGATTAGGTTAAACTTTTTTTTATGACGGTAAACCGCGAACTCCTCGGATTTCATCAAAATCTTTCCTAGCTACCTAACAAGAAGTGAACTAAGAAGCTAGCTTATTTTTCGTATCTAGTATTCAAGTACGTATTTTAGAAAGAAACCTACACCGAAAAAGTTTTCTGATTAGGTAACCCTAACTTCTACATTTTATTCAAGCACTTCATACTTTTGATAAATCGCAAATTCAATAAAATTCTATACTTCATTCAAAATCATTATCAAACTAGATTTAGCAATCGTATTCCGTTACAAAGCTCTTGTAAATGTTCACGGCCTATAATATACTATGAAGGCTTATAAGCAAGATGTCGAATAATAAAAAAAATTAAAAAAATATGTACTATAAATAATAAAATACAAAAAATAAAAATATATACATACTAAGAAGTAGCACCTACATTCTATCGTGACATTTAGGATATGAGTCTCCCGGGGAAAACTATAACATGGCCCTCCCAAAAATGCTGTGGGTGAATGTATTAAAAAATGCCTGTTAAGCGTTTTACTTTTGAGACGCAAAGATTCCATACGCTCCTGCACTGATCGGACAAATAGGAACCATGCCGAGGCTGTTCCACTTTACAAGATAGAGGAAAATATGAACTGCATAGAGTCACTGGTCCATGCAATAAGGCCCAAGTTACAATGATTATCTCAAGTCTTTGTAGGTACCGGTGTGGTAACCACGACGTCATTATTCGGTAATGATGTAACGCGCGGATTACAGCAGTTACCTTGTACAAAGTAGGTACGTGCACGTGTTTTGTGTAAATGGTTTAAATGTAGTTTTTACATTGCTACTACGTGAAAAGTTCAACAGATTATGAAGTCGTAACCTGACAAAGTTTGAAGGTTTTTCGAACCTTTCTGATAAAGTGCTGCGATTGCAAACTGACGGCTACAAAATACTTACTCCAATGGCTGAATACCCGAAGTGAGTCTTGGCTGACCTTCGATAAGAAAAGTACATAATAATTACCGCTTTTAGACATTTATTTATTTACAAAATTGTACCAACGCAGTGTACCAAGACATGGGTTATGGGCCATTTCATACAAAAAACACATCTAAATGCCACTTCAATTATAGGTACAAATCGAAATTCATTTAAACAGAACTGAAAAACTATTAATTAAAAGCAATAAAATTCATGTTAAGACGAGTAATCGTCATAAAATAATTATATAAAAAAAATACAAATTCATCGCAAAAAATTGCTTGCCGAATTTGCTAGCCGCTCGACGGAGACGCACCATTCATGTGCGCAGAACTAATTAATTAAGACATAATTATATTGAAAAATGTGTGCGAAAACATAGGTGCTCTCTGTTCCTCGTCTAAGATAATACTAACCTCTCCTTTATCCTTTTCTTTTGTACCGTTATCTTGTTGCCAAAGAATGACAGGAATAAATTAATATTAATAAAAATAGGTTAGCTAGGCTAGCTAAAGCAATTAAATTTAAGTAGGAAGAGTCGGATCTTCGAGGTCATAATTTTTATCACTCATGAAATGTACCACGTACGAGCAATTATAAATTAATTCGACATCAAGATGGACTAAAATAACTACACACATTATGGACTTAATAGTGTGAATTCATAACTCTTAATGATTACCAAATTTTGCATTCAGTGTAAAACTGCCTCTCAACATAGATCGCAGCAGCCGACGTTCCGCTTCTCGAGACACAAAGTGTCTGTCGCAATGACTATGACGACCGGTAGTGTGACTGGCGATGGTAAGACATAGCGGCAAATTTTCCATGAATCGGCTGGCGATTCATGTAAATTCATACTTCCATTAGATACTAATAAAATGCGAAACAGATACTGTATGTCTGTTACCGGCAGGGAGACCTTGAGGAAGGGAACTTTTTGTCCCGGCAAAGCGCCTGCGAAGCCGATGGCAGAAGCTCGTTTTTTATAGCACTAGTCTCTGACTTTACCTCGCAATGTCACCAACTAATCAGTGCCGTTGACAGTGGCGCTAGTGGTCAGTGCTGTTCAAGAATCAGTGAGAAATGATTAAGAACCGATAGCTTGGTGTGCTCTACCTAACCTAAACAAAGCTGTGTGGTGCCGGCTTAGAAGCTGTGTGGTGCCGGGTTAGAAGCTGTGTGGTGCCTTAGAATTACGCCACCCCTGTTCTTCCCGCGTGTGTCATAAGAGGCGACTAAGGGATATCCACCGGGGGGCAGGCAGCAGCGCCCCCTGCAGAACTAGCGTTTGTTCTCACTAGTTCGATTTAGCACCAAACTGCGATCCCCGCATGCCCAGCGTGAGAATTATGGGCACTACTCCCTATGGGATAAAAGCCAATAACGCGCTCATCAGGGAGACGTCTGCGTCCAGCAGTGGACAAACATAGAATGTTGAGGTGAGTTGAGGAATGCTTGACGACCTATGTGGCGCAGCCGGCGACGCAGTAGGTTGCGGGTTCTCATACGCATACTCACTTATTCGCCGTAGGAGCACAAGGCACACTTGAATACGTTAGTTTAAATATAATATATAGGTTACAGTAAATGGTGCTTAAATATATAATTCAAAACCATAAAACAGACAAGATAGAAAAATAAACAAGGAAAAATTATAATGGCAGAAGCCTTTATTCACAAAGAAAATTATAATATAATTAGTATTTACAATTGAAACAATTGAGCTAATTGCAGACTGTTGCACAATAAAATAGGAGGAAATGGAAATGGTTCCTATGACAAAAATAGGTAATTCATTAAATAGATCAGCTGTAAATGGGCATCGTTAAAGTCATGTATCTATAAATACAGGGCGTAATTTTTACCGGGTGATGCAAGAATTTTTTTCGAAAAGGTTTCTTTCTTTTCAAAAATAAAGGAATGTTTTCTTTGAGTAAAATTTTCTATCTACAGTATTAAGCGTACTTTCCCTTCAGGTGGCATTACAAAATTCCAGCCTGTATATAAAAATGAAACCCTATTTCCCTGGTCACGGCGACATCACGCGCGAACGGCTGGACCAATTTCGCTAATTCTTTTTTTGTTGTTTGTTATTGTCAGGAGAAGGTTTTTTTCTACTTATATGTATCTCGAAATAAATGCTTTTCTATTCTATAGTTACATAGGTCTTAAAACGTAATACTCTACTAAAACCTGCATAATTTTCGCATAATGTGTAACACACAAAGTAATTTCAATACCATAGTTTCAATTGACCCGATTTGTCCATAGAGCTATAGAACTATCTTTTAATGAAAGTGTAACTACGTGATTAGATCAAGAGAAGTGATGAAATAGAGGTTGCAAACCATTATTGGGGCAGGTAAGTACCATGGGTTTTGGTGTCAGTGGGTTGATTCTGCAATGATTCTTCTTGATAAAGTGACTAAGCATACCTACTTACGATAATTATCGGCCGTTTACTTTGCTATGCTCCATCATCATAGTTATTTTCTTTGACTGAATGAAATAATCCAACATTTCATACACTCTGCTTATTATAAGAATAATTATGCGAATCTATTGGCTTGAAATGTATCGGGGCTAACGAGCTTTGATTTTTATCGAGCTGGCAGATTACTTGTGTATGAAAAATAGTATTATTTCATTAAGTGAAAGAAAATAAATACGTGGACGGAGTATACAGTATGTAGGTACCTACAATTGTCACTTTTCTGTAGTTTTTATATCAGTAGTTCATATAGAAAAGTTTTGAGTCTTATTAGTGTCTTTGAAATTTTTACTAAGACAATCTGAATGTAAAACAATGTATGTGCAGTATATCTTTTTTTTTAGAATCTGTCTACGAGAACTCACCAAAATTACCTACATAATAAAACTTTTGGAACTGCCGTAGTATGAAGTAGGTAGCTGATAATAATAGAAATTATTATTTAAGCTGAAGACCGTTATTTCGTAATCATAACGCCTAAATAGGATGGTGCGAGATGGAGAATCAAATTTTTTTTTTCGATTCGTCAACGATTGGAACGTTGATTTGGACAAGAACCATAGTGCGAGTTAGTGAATGAGTCATGCGAGTGAGCCGAATTATGTAACTCAAAAGCAACCACATCATGATAGGTATCCCAATAGAAGTGGTCTATTGATTCCCAGATATTATTTTATTTATCCACTTCCTTCAAAAGAATCGAAGTCCCAACCAAAGTACGTGTTTGAGATTAACTCAGCTACTTTATCAATGTTAACCCAGGTCATGCCACTGCTGAGCAAAGGCCTCCCTCATTCCCCCCCAGACATCACAAGAATGGTTCATGCAATTTATAATATGGGTCCCAAAGAATCCCTGCGTGATAAATTCAAAGAAATAAACATAATGACAGTACCATGTCAATCAATATATTTATGAAAACTTGTTGTACACTCATAGAAATATCAATCTATTCCCTAAAAATAGCGACATACTTAATATAAATACTAGAAATAAGAATAAACTCGCTGTGCCCACAACTAGGTTACACAGGATAAATGTAACTTTCAAAGGGCAATGTATACGCTTCTACAACAAAACTCCAAGTCAGTTGCAAAAATTATCAGTAAATAAATTCAAACAAATTGTCAAACATATCCTTTGTAAAAAGGCTTACTACAAAATATCAGTTTATCTAGAGGATAAAAAAGCTTGGGAGGAGTTTTGCTCCAGCTCGAAAAATAACAACTAACAGGCGAGAGGTTTCTTCGTCGCTTCTTTACTTTAGTCTACATACCGAAACGACAGAAATCAAAAATATCACTTTATTTCCGTATCAGTGTTTGGCTTTATAATTTGACCTTTTCTAAGTGTACATTTATTGTATTTATGGAAATAAAGAATTTTTGATTTGATTTGAATACTGATCTACCTCGATCCAATTGGCCAGGAATTTGTCCAATTCGTCCCACCATCAGTCTTGGTCAGCCGCATCGCTTTCTTATCCATATAAAAAAAACAAGTTGCAAGATAATGCCTTCTTTCCCTCTATTCTGTGCGACTTGTTAGATTTACGGCTAGAAATGACAATTTCAGAGGCAATCGTACAGACATTCCTGCAAGCTTGCACAACGTTTAATCAACGAAGCATATAAAACTAAGTTATCATCATTTTATCCGCACCGCATTCAGCCTCTCAGAGATCGCGTCGGTCCATTGATTGAATGTTTCAACACTGGCTCAAATATTTTGCAAGTGCTGTTGAGACACGACGAACACCGAGTTTATCGTTTGTGTATCCACTGTGGATTGTAGATTGGGAAATTGTGACGCAAGTCCTATTGCTGTTGTGTTGAGAGGAGATCGTGTTGACTGATACAGTTGAGAAAACTGGATGGAATTTATGTAAAACTTCGCAAAAACTTCGCTTCGGAAGTACAAATATTACGTAGCCTATATTTGATTCGAAGTTTAGCTGCACCAATGCAAAATTTCAGCTTAATCTGTTCAATATTTTCGGCGTGAAGAAATAACACATCCATTTTTTGATGTAGTATTTAACTTCAATTTACCTATGCAGTTTTCTTCAAAAGAAAAAGGTTAGAACTTTCATGTGACCTTGAAGGCCCGTTTATTGAAAATCTTATGTCAAAAACTTGTCTAAAAACTAAGTACGTACCACCTATATAAAAATAAGCCGTTCCTACATATATATTTCCAAAATTTAGTGTTCTACGCCAACGAAAGAAACCTTTGAAAATGCTCAAGAATTTGATATCTACATCCAACTTACTTACCTACAAAATTTAACTTGTTTATGCCTGCATACTTGATTTGCACACGGCCCGCGCGGGCAAGTACTAATTTGTATGTAGGTAATCTGCCTTCCTGGCCGACATGACCGGCGCCAAATTCCGTATAAATTAAAACGTGCTGGTTGGTTGGTTAAAAGTTACTGAATACCTGACAAATCAATCCTATCACCAATTTTACACGAAACGGTTTAAAATCAGTAGGTAAGGCTTTCCCAAAGGATCGGTGAATTCAACAGAATCTAACACTTAACAAGTTTAAGTATTGTAGAGTGCTTTCTTAAAAGCCTACCTTTAATACTGCTTCTGTTCTATTTTATTCCTGTGCTGTTTGTGTGTGAACTCAATAAAAAGTAAATCGATCTATCTATCTAGAGCTTTTTGCCAGAAACAGTGTGAGCGGAGTCAGGGAAAGAAACTAGTAAACTTACCTTTCTACCTCAAATAATCAACAAAAAGGACTTGAAGATTGGCGCTATGGCACTAATAAGGGGATGCCTAGTGGTCAAACAAATGCTGATCATGATGATAAATAATGAGCGCTTAGAAGACTATTCATGAATGAGAAACTGGTGATAAAGACATTATGCTTTATACCCATTAATCATAATTAATTCACCTTATTCATTGTAATGCATAATTTTATAGATTCTATCTGCTTATTGTCCATATGTGCCCATAAATAGTTGTCATTAATAATTAGAGGAGAAATGTTAATGTTACCTTTTAGCTAACCTAGGTTACGGTATCCTACTTCAGTGTTAATGTTCCGATCGACGACGTCTGATCGCCAGGCACAGCGGCAGTGGTCAGTTCATCTCAGCAGGAAACGACGTCGTCTCGTTCATAATCTTAACAGTAGTCAAATTTAACCGAAATTTTGTACTGACTACCTTGACGCTGAAATGGTTCTAAATAATTAGAGACGCGGCGCAAAGAGTTTGGATGCCGCCTAAGACGTCCACACGGCGACGTCAGCGTGTGAAAGAGACCACAACAGTACAGTTCTATAGTAAGCATAGTGACGCGGCGTACGGCGTGACGTTGTAACCGGTCAATGGCGTCTATACGAGACCACAGCATAGCCTAACTTCTGACCTTGGCTTCTGTCAAAAGCTGGGTAATACTGCAAGTCCGGTCACCTAAATTAGTAACCAGACTTCTTATACTACACCGTAAAACTATCTAAATTCTGCAAATTATGGTAGATCTGTACTTGCCCTTGTTGGTCGAAGTACAACAATCGGCTCCTCAGGCCGTGGATGTTGTAAGAGTCGTCCAAGGGAACCTACCAGAGGAAAGGCAGCAGTTTCCTTCTGTGTATGTTTACAACCTATAATGCTATCACCAATCCGCCTGCCTAACCTGTAGACCAAGCACGATGATTGTTCTCTAGAGAAGAATAGACAATAATGACATCGCATCGACATACATTGCGTACATTATTGAAACTAAAGGAATGAATTTCAAAAAAATTACGCATTCGATCAGAAAGTGGCGAAATTTTTCTCTATTCTACCCTAGACAAGAATCCCCGTGCTGGTGATTTGCCTAACGCAAAAATCAATATCAAAAACTCTATATTTCCATTAATGCAATAAATGTACCTACACTTAGAAAAGGTCAAATTATAAAACTAAAACCCCCTTGTTAAGGCATGTTCAGCGATGGATGTATTTGTACCTACTAATGAGGGATGAGGAAGGAACATAGTTACTTATAAAGTTAATCTGTGCTTCCAGCCATGTCCCAAAGGCAGAACAAGCGTTACCTGACAGACGCTGAGGAGTACCATTGCCCGCTGTCTGAAGAGACGCAGAAGATAGCCGAGGATGAGCTGCGGGAGACAGACAACGCCAGGAGTCAAGCCTTGGGTGCCCTGAGGAGCTGGCTGGAGCAAAATCCTAAGTTCATGGCCATAAGGATGGGTACGACTTTGAGATCTATTCATTATTTACATTTACAAGCAGGCTTAATCATGCGACGCTGCTGAGTAAATATCTCCTTTTCCTTTATTTTCCACTAGCTGCATTCTTACTACCCGTTGTTCGATTACCCGTTTTCCCGTAAGAATGAAGCATTTTCCCGCGGTAAAAAGGCCTATGTTCATCAAGAATATGTTATGTGGGCTTCTAATGGTAAAATAATTGCTCTTTATAATATTAGTATAGATAACAAACTATCAATTCCCTTTTTTCTCCACTATAATTTCTTATTATAAGGTAGCCTTTGGCAGGAGGA
This sequence comes from Eupithecia subumbrata, assembly GCA_949316285.1. Classification (NCBI taxonomy): domain Eukaryota; kingdom Metazoa; phylum Arthropoda; class Insecta; order Lepidoptera; family Geometridae; genus Eupithecia; species Eupithecia subumbrata. The sequence goes on along the minus strand of OX438642.1, from coordinate 4,760,445 downwards.
TACAATCTAGGTAATTCCTTGCCTTTAATAAAATATAGAACGTTCAATCATGAATAGGTAACTGTATGTTAGTTACCTTACGTGGGCACGGGCACACCCATAACTTTTGTTCTTCTTTAATTGCCTGATTCAATCATGAAAACAACACGGTCAGATCATGGAAATTAATATTCATAAAGTCAACAGCAATTAATGAGCGAATGAGCGATGATAAATTTATTGCTCACTACTGTACCCGCAACTTCGGGTATGATGACCTTTTTTGTTTATTTATTGTCTCCAACAAAGGCAACTGGAGTTACCTCGCGTCCTTCAGTATTTATATGTAACTTCTAATATCTTACAAGCTTTTATTTAACCTGCAATGTACGTAGGTAACTATGTTTGTACGGGTGGAATCTCGCAACTAAGTTTTGAAGCAGATATCTTCAACTGCTTGAGCTGAAATTTTGTATACACGTTTAGTTTGGATGACAATGCATTGCCTGTTTTTAAAAAGGTTTTGTTAAATATTACAACTTATTTATTTTACATTCACTTCTTATATGTAGTTCTATTCATAACAGAGAAAATTTGAATTAAAGAATAGAAACAAATGAAATTATTTCTTCATTTGCTCGTTTTATTTTCAAAAACATACAAACTTCGTTAGCTCTACCATCAACACAACATGATTTTCTTTAAATCCAATTTTTGGTAGAGCCTATTTTGTATCTTGGACCCAAAGATCCTATGACTACGTTCCGTCTTGGACCTTTATTATTTGTACCAACAAAGTAGTTTTCGATTTACGTTGCGTTCAATAATAATTTAACCCTATTTATCCGTTATATTATTTTGCAGATGCAAACTACTTGCTTCGCTTCCTTCGCGCCAAGAAGTTCAGTGTTCCAATGGCTCAGGAGGCCATTGAACGGTACATCCTCCTGCGTCAGTCTTGGGGAATCGCCTTCAATCAGCTCGACTACCAACTGCCCACTATGATGGAAGTTATAGATCTTGGGTAAGAATAAGAATCTTAGAGAACTGAAATATTTGTCAAAATCTGGATATCGTAAAAGCCGAACATACCAGACGAAGGACAAGATAACAGAAGATTCCTTCTGTTCATTATCCAACACCTTCACAGCGATCACCAATCGTGGTGATTATAGCAAAACCCTTTCGACTGGGGTTGTGATGTTCAGTAGTGGACGTTTTTTTGGTGATAAAGAGAATGAGCCAAAATCTAAAGGTTATGGAATTTGTATAGTTTGACTGTCTAATGTCCTGTAGGTACGGTCGCAGGCTACTAATTCGTGAAATAATTGACCGGTGCTTCTCATTGAAATCAAGCTCCATTAACCCTAGAAAGATAATCATATTTGATACTACGTTATAGATAATCATGCGTAATTTTTACGCATGCGTTTTTAGTACCTGTTATTTCGAATTTAGCCAATAGAATTGGGTAGAAGGATCATAAATAGATTAATTAGGCTCAGGTGAAATAATAAATACAAAAAATACCGTGTATTTATGTTTATTTACTAAAGGACGGAAGCTTAATCTAAACTTCTACATAAACTTTCAAAGCGAGGTAACAATTTTTATTTTGTGTGAAAATATTTTTTGGTACATAGAATAAGTCATTTCAAATTAAAACTATGATCAATAAAGACCAATTATTTTCCATTATCAGTCGAATAACCAGTCATATACAGCTGTGGCACATATCCATATTATGCTCTCTGCAAATAACCTTTTTGCATCTTTTGCAGGAAGCATTTAGCTTCTCGCCCTATCTTTGAAGGGCAATACGTACAATTTATACGTTTCTATGGTTCTGGAGGCTCTGTGTTGTCTTCTGTTGAACTGGAGGACACGTTTGGCAACGTATTAGCGATTATCCCGAAAATATTTTTTCAATGTAGGGACCTCTAAGCGTTTGGTCTTGGACGGCGATGTTAGATCCGTACTTAGGCTTTTCATAAATTTTAGCGGCTTAGAGGCTTCTCGTCCTTGCTCACAACATTGTGGTGGTACCTATATTATATAGGCATTTAGGCAAGCCACGTTAATCATGCCGTAAAATAGCTCCATAGGCCACCTGTTCGTCTGGACGATGACGACGCGGGTTGTTCCAGGTTTTCTTCGCCTGCAGGTGGGTTTTGGCTTAGTGACGACTCTTACGCGTGTTGTTCATCTGTGTACGTCTCTTCTATGTTGCTCTGTACATATTCCTCGCTGTCGTGATTCTCTCGTTCGCTCGAAGGATCGCTCGAAACGTCATCGTCACTCTGAAGAAGAGCAGACCAGATATCCCCCTCATCCAAGTTTGGTTTAGTCATTGTTGCACCAGGATATCTAAATTATACAATAGTAACATAAAACAACTACCTACTATGCAAAAAACAACAACTAAAACAGAAAACACACAAACGAATAAACCATTCCCATACCTTTTTATGTACTAAAAGTCACGTAAAAGATAATCATGCGTAATTTTGACTCACTAGGCACCGATATTTTCAAAACGGCGATACTTACCTAAACTAAGCGTTTGCCTCTCGAAAGGTCCGGCCGACAAATGAAATATCCTAGACGCGTGTCCCTGAAATCCCGCTATTTGGAAAGACAGAGCAATATTTCGAGCGCGTATGCGTGAATTTTACGCAGATTATCTTTCTAGGGTTAAAAACCTAAGTATCACCTGTGGAAAAAACACAATTTCATCCTGGACTGATCATCAGACATCGTCGGCTGAAAGCGCACCAAGAATTCCAATATTATTACACACCGAAGGTTTTATCAATAATGTTATACTTTCCACCAGTTCAACTGGCTTACAAAAGCACAATCACTTCGTAAAACCTATACAAGGTCAAATTGTAACAACTTACGCAATGTAAACTAACAATAACCGAAAAAACGGCATTTCCCTTTTTCAAGGCCACGGGCATCAGTGGAAAGTTTAACGCATTGCAAATTATGAATACGTTTCGTATATGGAAAGATGGCAGACGGAGGTGCGGTTCTTAGGTAATACAAGGTCGCCTGTCCCCTTCAGCAGTTACTCATTATAGTATTACAATGTAACTTCTCGTACTTATGTGAAATATTGCGTTAGCGCAGGAATGTATAGGTTCATTTGGATGACCGGTACGCAAAAACGGAGCGAAAGAACGATGGGTAAAAAAACTCACTTATGCCTACTTAGAATAAGTGAGTTTTTTACCCATCATCGCCATCTAGGTGGAAATTGGTCACAATAATGTAGTGTGTTAAAATTGAAGATGATGATGAGAGGCACATGTAGTATTTTTAATGTGTTTATTCGAAATATTGACAAATATTGAGTGACCTGACTCTACAATATTTCGAGTTTTTACAGTTTACGAGATTAAGATTTCTTTTTTTGTTGATCCCAGGTACATTTTCGTGAGCCCCTTCAAAGACGCGGGTGGTCGTCGAGTTGTGATATACCGGCCTGGTAGATATAAATACTCATTCTCATATCATCAGATATACAAGTAGTATACATTTTACTTATTTTATGCAATATGTTATTCTATTCTATAATACATAATCTAATAAATAAGCTTGTTTAAACACTCTAGTTGCACAATTTCATGTTTTAGCACCCGTCATGTTACACGCTACTTCTAAACTTTAACAAGCTTTTACTTTATACCTTTTGCATGGGCTTTTAAGAATATTTCATAAACAAATATTGTGCATACATATTTCGCGTGATCTGGCAAGGTCAGGGCTGGAGAATGGAACTTTTTAAAGTAACAATTATTGTGTAAATAATATACCTGCGGCGCAAGTCAAAGCACCAAGGCTGAGTCAGGAAGAGATTCGGCCTACGAATGTCTTTCCACCACAGATGTGCTACATAGCCAACAATAAGCCTGTTTAGAGGCCGCTTAAAGAAAGTAAAGACTGTAGGAAACGTACTGGAATACTGAAGGTACAAGCACAGGAAAGGTCAGGCAGAAGACATATAATGAATAGTCTCATTTAGACAACAACTCCATGACACCTGCTGACATTTCGAAGTGCAGCTGTCATTTTACAGGAGCACCAAATTTCCTACTCCGCTAATTCAAGGATTTTGGCTGCTTAGGGCCTGGTGAGGCAGATGTCAGCATATCGCAGTTCCTCCCATATAGAATTAGATTTTCACCACTTAGCACATCTTTGGTAGAATCGTACTAAAAGCAGCTGGTTCAAACGTGAAACTTGATTCCGCTTTTCAGGTGTATTCGACCCATACAAGTTCACAAACCAAGACATGTGCCGTGTCATGGCGATATGCTACGAGACATTGCTGGAAGACGAGGAGACACAGGTCCGAGGGCTTGTCCACTTCGCAGATGGACAGGGCGTTAGCTTCCCGCATCTGACACTGTTCACGCCGAAGGAAGCTGTGCGAATTGTGAAAAATGGAGAGGTAAACCAGTGTTTTCACCATCAGCCTATAAAAGTCAACTGCTGGACATAGTGCTGCCCTTAAGGAGCGCCTTAGCGTCGTCTTTAGCTTGCTGTGTCCAGCATCTGCTAGCAGTTTTACGCAGGTTTATACTAAGTTTAGCGAGCCGTATGTCTCCTTTCAAAAGGAGGCTTTTCCTTCCAGCGATTGTAGTTTCTTCGCAAGATATAAGGTTTAAGATGTTTATTTTTCTCTTAGGAATTTACAAATAAAACTATGACTAAAGTCATAAATGAGTACTTAGGCCTTTTAGCTTTCTAAATATAGGTAGCTACATCTATCCACTGGCACTTCACACTTGTCATGTCGCTATGTCAGAGTAATTTACGGATCCTTTCCATTGCTAGCTGAACGAAAATCAGTGTTTTAAGATTTTCAAAATACGATTGTTTTACTTAGGAATTCAGGAGTGGTGCGGCAAGCTGAAAACAGCGGCGTATTGGCGCTCATTATGCTAAAACGCCTACGCTAGCTAAAACAATAATTTATTTCATATCATAAGTTTAAAATTAATTCTATACTATGTATTATCTTTCACAGAGAACTCTACCTCTCCGCCACAAAGAAATCTACGGCATCAACGTTCACCCCACGATAAAATTCGCGTTGGATTTCGGCATGAATCTGATCTCCGAGAAGATCCGTAAGCGAGTGCAACTGACCGGCGCGGTTGAAGAGGCAGAGATCGACAAGAGCCTGCTGCCGAAGGAATATGGCGGTACTATGCCGATGAAGGAAATGATTGGTTAGTAGCTGCCCTATTAACCGTAACCCTCGACGTAATAATTTGATGTTTTTTGAAAAAACTAAAACCGACTTTTAGTTCCTGAATAATTAAAATAACACTGTTTTTAAGTTTTACGAGATAAAAAGTAATCCCTCGGGAATCAACTAAACTTTTATGGGACCACCTTGAGATCATTGTCTATAAAAAGGCGAAAAAAACAGCGAAATCGAGTAAAAAACACACACATGATGGCATAAACAAGAAAAGTGTGTTAATAAACCTACAGCCTAATCGAGAACCTCCCCCAATTTTTTTCAGTCGTCGTCGGTTGAAAATCGGCGTGGTTTGACGGTACACACGTCAGACCACGCCACTTTTTAAACTTTTCACCTTTCGGTGTGTATGTACCTATCGAATATTAACATCGCAGGGTTTTTGTTTGATGAGTAATTATTGACTTAACTTGATCCAGAGTAAGGTAATATATTATGTAGATAACATTACCGTGTCCAGAGTTTTGCTATTTCTTACTTAGGTTTGATTAAAATTTGGTCTTATGTAAAGCCGGGTTTCCACCATGAAAGGGTAAGGGGGGAGTTAATTTCAATGACTTCTGGTCGCTCAGCCCTTTCCGCTCGTCTATTTGTTGGTGGAAATACAAGTTTGCAGTGTACCTAATCTTGCGAGTTATAATGGGTTCGCTCCGCTCGCGGTGGACACCCTGCTTAATTATAACTGAATAATGCTTGTTATCTGAGTACCCGAATTTCAAAGAAAGATCTTTCTTTGCGGTGGTTAATCCCGCGGGAACTAATCCCGGATAAATTTCTAACTATCCTACTTCATCCACAGAACTATGGAAGGTAGAGTTAGCCAGCAGACGTGACATCCTGTTGCTGAATGACAAAATGGCGGTTCGTCTCGAGATGTACAGTGAAGCGGCAAGAGAGGGCGCTGTCTCCGCACTCAGGGCCGGCGGCTGCGCAGGACCGGATGCCGTCGGCGACGCTATGAGAGGACTTACTGGCAACTTCAGGAAACTCGAGGTCGATTAAAACCTTTTCGTAACGCTTAGGAGTATTTGTAGCAACTTTTTTTAAGGTGGATGAAGACCAAACGAGCGAATGCTCATTCCATACCCACTCCGTCAAACTATTTTTTTGTAAATAGAGCATTATTTCGTTGTTCTATCTCTGTTCGTACAGATTAAACGAAGATAGAAGGTTAAAATAACCTCATTTTGTGGCGATAGCTCTTTGTTCGTTTGGTCTAAACTCACCTTTAGCCTAAAAACACTTTTAAACTGCATATTTACCTACCTGAGATTTGTGTTATAAGCATAAGTTATTCCGCCCATGTGACTGAATTAGAGGAAAACTCAAAACAACACAAACCATGGTTGATAATTATCCCGCTTTGTGTGATTTTATTGTTAGTAACTACGATAGTTTCAAAAGATTCATTAGACTGTATCAGTTTCCTATTAGGTATTAGAATCTATCAGAAGTGTCGCCCATTTTCACCTTACAAAACACAGTTTAGATGTTTGAATTCAATATTATTGACCTGATTTAGAGCTCGGGCATAAGAGATATTGTTTTACATATCCAGCTTTACAATGTCATCAAACAATGAGATCTTGGTGTAAGAAAATACTCGCTCAAATAACTTGAGACATATTTTAGGCAACTTAGGATAAAAGAGGCTTGCCGAAGAGGCTTAACGTTGTGGCTTCACCACTGCCGCACAACACAAAAATGTGCATTAAAATTATGGACTTAACGTGTAATATTATGATGCATTTTATATTGACGGCACCAGATAACAAAGACTTGAAGATTGAAGCTTGTGGTAAGCCATTTTATCAATGTGATATATACCTAAACATTAAGAGTTTAAGTCCATATTTGAATGCTTATATTTGTGCTGTGCGGTAGCGTAGCTGGATGTATGTGCTTGTGTTCGACTGTATTACGTGGTAATAAAAAGTATTTTTAAATAGTTATAGGTTATGCTTACGGGTTTACACACTTGTAGTCTCTCCTTCTCCGTCGTTTCCACAAGTTTCATAAGACTATACTATAAACTCTTTGTACGTTACGTATTAGTTAGGCTTACGATAAGGGTTGGGTTTGCGCTGATTATGTATTGTAAAGCTAGAATACCTCTGTGATAATTGTTTCCTGAAGAAGTTAATCAATAGCTAATAATATCTAATTAATTCGTTGCCTATTTACGTACCAATCTACGGAAATTGTTCAAGTAGGTTGATTGAACCAAAAAAGAATTTGACAACACACTATTGCACATTTTTGGTCATAAATTGAACTGAGTTTAGTTCTAATATAGTTTTTTACCAATTTATAATAAAACTTTTTAATTATAATTGGTTTTTTCTTGTACACTGCTATACTAATGCACTACTAACAACAAGGCATGTAAAATGTAGGTTCTTACTTTAAAATAAAATACATTCTAGTTTATTAAACCGTTTATTAAAAATCCATTACTTACCTAAATGGTACAAATTAAATGATACCCTACCACTAAACTAAGCCACGTACAAAATGCAACTCTTTTATCCAACAATATGGCATAAATTTGCCTAACTTGGCACCAAAATGGATCATCATTAATATTGTCAACAATTTTATTTTGCAATAGGTGGGGCATACATATGCAATTATTATTGTACTTTCAGGTAAATGTAACACCAAACGTATGAACAAGCAGGCGTAACGTTGGTTAGGTATATTATTTCTATTTTAATACTTTACAACATTTTAATATGATACAGATTTGAAAAGCATCATTGGAACTTGGCCAAGTATTTATATGATAATTCAATAGAATAATAATAATAACTTAACTAATATTTTGTTCGGGTCCTACAATAAGCTTCAAGCCGCTGGCCCACTGCGGCGCACGCTGTGCACGGCCACGCGGCGCATTTTAGCTGCGTGGGTTCCTTTGTTTGACAACGTTTCCACTGCAGCACACACTATACATGAAAGCTAACCCACGACTATGTACAACTGTAGCGCAGCACAGTTTTGAACCATACGAAAGTGAATCAAGCTACGCACGCGTGTACCGCGTGCATAACGTTGACAGCGTTGAGCTGCATGGGCACCATATTCAAGCAAGCCACGTGGGTTGCAGTGGACGATATCACATTTATTTTCTTAAAAAGCTAAGCTAGACACACGCGCGTATCCTCTCCGTGCGCAGCAGTGGGACTGTGACTATATACTATTTTTAACCTTTGGCGTAATTTTTACACGGTATGACATGAACTGTCGAACATTTTATACTTAATTAACCCATATTCGAACCACTTCCTCACAAGTCAAATTCTGTCAAAAAGGTTTTAACGTAGAATTTTTCGATGTGAACCCTATGGTAGAGCAGTAACAATATGTTAAGCCGGATACTGAACGGCGTTATAAGGGGCGTAATGTAACGTGTTAGACAGCGAGCGTTCGTGCAGTCAGTACGTGGAAAGAAGGCGCTCGCAACGAGCAACGAACCGGATTTATGCGCACGTCGCGCGTAACGTTTCATGGTACATTGCGCCCCGTCACACCGGTTGGTACCCAGCTTTATGTTTCTATTTTACTTCCTAAGAACAGTATTCAGTATTGGTTTATAACGTGACGCATGGCACTTGGTGCTTTTATAGCAAGCATGATTAAAGGTGGAACCACACTACTCTATGGAAGTATATCGTCACGCGTCAGAAGCAGTGTTTCATTATAATACATTATAACAGCGACATAACACACTAATTAATATGTTTCTAACCATATGAAACCGACATATTTCTGACTGGTCAAGATATACCACACCACAATAGTGTGCGTGTAACCTTTAATCTACAAATATATTCAGCAGGATTTATAGGGTATTGTTACCATATAAAACAAAAATTTGTAAACTGTGGACATAACTGCTTACAGTTATGTTCTTAGTTTCGTAGTCGAATATCCTGCCATACTCATACTGCATGGGTATGTCAGGATATTCGAATTCCACGAACACTCAACAGACAACCCCCTTAACTTAAACGTCACTTAGATTTAGGCAAAGTAAAACTATTCTGTCGTTTTTTTTTTGTTTTGGAAGCTGTGGAAAATGTAAATACAGCTTTTTTATTTTCTTTGATTTCAATTTTGAAAGTTATTTGAATAGTTTGTTTCGCGGCTTTTTAATGGATTTCATTCAAAAATCTGTCATAAAACAAAGTGTTGCTCAATTTCAAGTGACATTTAATTATTAGGGGTGTTCTTAGGAACGGTTTTCTTTATTGATTCACGATTGATATTATCTAGCTTCTGGGTGCTGCGTCACTTTCGAATATACGGTTAGAAAAACTGTTTTTTTATAAACAACCCACATTTACTTAGAAGGTACATAGTTTTCACAACTTATTTTCCGTAGTTCTAAATTAATCTTTATATTTTAGCATTCTAAAAAAATTGGTTTAGTCATTTGCAATTAGCTATCTACGCTGCAACTTTTTGGTCTAGGCTTTAAGTACATAAAAGTATAAGTACCTCAAATAATCATGATTAATTTGGCACAAACTTACTCAAGAATTTAACTATCTTAAAACATTTGTAAGTAATAATAAGTATTATCAACATTATATAATTTAAATACTTCCTTACTTATAAAAGTTATATTTGGTGATTATTTAGGCTAAAAATATAATAAAGAAAGTGGAACGAAAAACTTACGAAATATGATGTTAGATAAACATCAAAATGAAAAGAGGCGATAATTATCACATGTTTAAATTATATTCATATCGTTTTTTTATGGCGAAATTTAATTTTAACGTGGATGTGAAACAATAACTTTTACAAGCTAGAGCTCTTGTTCACATACGTTTTTTTGCCGTAAAAATATGGTAGATAACAATGGAGCTTGTTGAAGGCGCCGTGCATAGACACGGCGAATTAACCGCAGATTTTTACGGCGAAAAAACCGGTGTGTCAACAAACTCCCATAGTAATCCATACAACACTGGCGATCGTGCCTACGCACGGCGAATTAACCGTACATTTTACGGCAAAAAAAAACGTGTGTCAACAAAGACCCATAAGGTATAACATAAAATTAAAGTTAATCTATCTAATTAAATTTATTTTGAAGTCCAATAATCATAAGTACGCGTACCTTTAATTAAGATCCAACACACACTTTAATTACAATGGTAGTTCTTAAATTAGAAATTAATTAATAATAGTCGAATAAAAGATTCGATACGATATTCGCCTTTCATAAAATAACGCTTCCTGACAAACACAACAAAAACAAAATTAGCGAAATTGGTCCAGCCGTTCACGCGTGATGCCGTGACCAAGAGAAATAGTAATTCATGTTTATATTTATATAGATTATTATGGAAGAACCAATCATTAAAATTTTGGCACAACTTTGGCTTGTTTCAAGTGAGGGCTGAAACAGAATTTTATAGATCCTTAAATTATTAAAAGTTATTATTTAGAATCTGTCAGAATATTGACAGACTTTTTAAAATAACCTTGCGTACGATAAATAATAATTAATTATTACAATCTAATAAGTACCTTATCCTGAAACAGTCGTAATGTATTGAGTACATTCGTAACAAGAATATCGTTGTAAAGATGAATTTAATAAACCAGTTCTTATTGTATTATTCTGAGGTAATTAACAATAGGAAGATGGTTATTGTTTAATCTAATTATTTTCTAGTCTATTGCAATATATTGTCTGATTGTAAGCCAATCGCATTATTTTATTAAAGCTTTTTTATCTATTTACCAAACATTACCTGAAACGTTTGGAACAGTCGGAAAAATCATCCACGTCATGCAATCTGCGACTGATTAAGGTCTACCAGGGACCATAGGGGACAGAATTGGGTGAAGGTTAGTAATTATCCTTTATCTGATTTCCTGTCACAGCGGCAAGATCATCAACCAAACTTTTTTACACTCGGCGAGTCAACAATCAATAATATATGCATGTAAAAATTTAACATTTCATAAATATTTTCTATCTGTGAAGGCGCGGTTTCGTTGTGCTTTACTAGAGTAGTGTCTACTAGTGGTCTACGGTGTATTATTAAATTTCTTTATCGGCACTTAAGTGAGTAATATTTCCTACGCTAGTGTAATTTGTCAGCCAAGGAAATTGATTTGTTTTTATTCATTATTGACAGATACTATCTTTTCTGGAATACGGTACAAGTTCAGCGAACACATTTATCTACTTTCACATTTTTACAGCACTGTCTAGGCTTATAGAGATTACATATTATTTTGATGACGAAATACGTAAATTTTTATCTTAATCTGTCGTGTATTAATAGTCGACGCTTTTTACGTAAAAAAAGTTATGATGTATGTAATAAAAATGCATATTTACAAGTCAGCTATCAACATCTATCGTAACAACTTTGGTTATTTACATAAATCACTATGTTAGATTTTATAACAAATTTCAGCTGACTTATATACGTCAAATTCCACGTAATATATAACTACTTACTATTTTACGAACAATAGACCATCGAGGTTACGAAGTACCATATTCATCATCTATTTATGTAGAAATAATGATATTTTTATGCAATAGCAATACATTTCATGAAAATTGAACTCTATGTTTACATCGATACTGTGTAACTGTAATTGTTAACGAACAACAATCCTAATAAATATTACCTATGTTGTAACATAAGTCAGGTTCCTATATGTTTGACGAAAATTCACCAACAACTGACTATATAGAATACTGTTATATTCACAGGCTGTAAAGAACTTTGCACAACTATGCATTTACATTCATAAGATCAGTTTAATTCAGACAATTTTATAATTATGTAGTTAATTTTTATATCAGATAGATATATCAAAATTCAACTATCCATGTTAAAATGATCCGAGTTATTTCAGTTAGGTCAGTTGTTTTCAGTAGGAACCGGTAAAGGGGACAGTCCACGACAAAAATTACTGACCATTGTCAATTTTCAATACCGTATACAGTTTTCGAAAAATTCATAATCGTATTAAAGGATCGTACAGATTTGAGGTTTAAATGGTGATCTCGCAAGTTTCATACCTGCGCTTCGCGGTGTAATTGCTCAGTAGGAAAGGGGTAGGAACTAATGCAAGCCTTCGGTGAGTCACGGACCGAGAGTCGTCTTCGCCGAGGGGTGCTGAAACAAATATATTTTTAGCGAGATGCTTACTTTATTATATACTAGCTGCATTCTTACTACCCGTTGTCCTATTACCCGTTTTCCCGTAGGAATGAAGCATTTACCCGCGGTAAAAAGTAGCCTATGTTCATCAGGAATAATGTGGGCTTCTAATGGTAAAAGAATTTTTCAAATCGTTCCAGTAGTTTCGGAGCCTTATCAATACAAACAAACAAACAATCAAATCTTTCCTCTTTATAATATTAGTATAGAATAGACTAGCTTATTTTTGGGATAATAAGTAGCCTATTGTCTAAGTTAGGATTTGCTCTAAACGTATGCCAAATTTCATCTTGATCTGTTCAGTAGTTTTGGAGATCCCAGGTAACAAAAATTCAGATTTCATAAACTTTGGGATATAATTAGTAGGGTTGTATTGTTTTGCAATTTTTTAAGGTGTAACGCCTTCAAAACTAATCCATAATTTAAAACGAGGAAGAGCGAAATCACCTATCACAAGTATTTCCATACTCAGTACTCTAAGTATTTCCATTCCATACTTAAAAGGTGTTTTCAACTATGAATAAGACTATGTATCTTTTATTACTGAATAAAACATTATTTTTGTTACACGACATTTGCTTTGCAGTCGGACTGTACATGTAAGATATCTACCGAAGTGAAGTGTTCTTGAGTGGAAACTACGACTCGGCAAACGTAGTGTAGGCACCCTTTGCGCGGTGCAACCACGATTTGCGAAGGACTACTAGCAGGTGCTGCTGAAGACAGGGCTATGGCGTTCATTAGGGGCGGTCCATGTCTAGCAATAGACCAATATAATTTTATAAGACCGGGTCAGACTGAAAACCAGCGCTGTTTTGAACCCCGGTTCAAAACAGCATAAAGCTGAGACTGATCCGTTTTGGCTCACCTCGACAGCACTGGCACACCTAGGCACTTGTCACGAGTAGGCTAGGTTAGTGTGCATATTGTACTTTTATAATCTAAGCAATTATTTTGTACCTACTCTAAGTTTTAATTTTTAATTTGTTTTTATATACATACATTTTATATACATACCTACTTGTCTGTTTGCTTTTATTTTGTGCTGTCCATTTGTAAGCCAAATAAACCATCTATCTAATATGGGCTGGTCATCATTATGATAAACTAGCTGTGTCCGCTTTTTAAGACGCTACCCAAACAGCGACACCGTAGAAAGTACACTTTTTCGTCGCACCGTTAGCCATTCTCCGACATATTACAAGCCCAAAAAAAAAACAGTGTATAGTCAAATGTATGGAAAAAAGACTTATACAAAAATATTTTATAAAACCGTCTAGGATCTTGACAAAAAAAACACCCAAAAAAGAACAAGAAAAAAATTTTTCGTCTCGAAATGCTCAATATTTTGAGTGACAACCATTAATTATTTAAATACTATATGAAAGGAAATTTTATCAAGAAAAGAAATATGTAAAAAGTTTTAAATAAATAAATCCATTAACATAATAAAACCCAAAAAACACATTTTTGTAAGGCGTTTAGCGAAGTAATTGCAAAAATGATAATATTTTGCCAATAGAATTTCAACCTTATTACTCAAACATCCCTTTCAATATATGCTCAAAATAGCTTCCACTAGCTTCATTCGGAGGCTGGATGCCTCCTCGGTCGGACGTGAGGTTATGTAACTTTTTTCGCGATGACAGCTGGGTTCGACGGACGAATTACGATTTTCGACAACTTTTGTTTTGCGGGTTAAATGGTTCATTCGTCATTGAAATAAAGTCTATATTTGATTGAAGCTAAGCCAAAAGAAATTTGCAGGAATTTTATTCATTGACAGACCTACCAATTAAGTAGAATAGGTTTATAGTGGTTTTATCTCTGGTAGCTAGATAGGTAGGTACTACTCAACATGTTTACAGCACGAAAAGTATTGGTCGAGTTAAAATATGTTAAATAGGTAGGGCGATTTTGATGACCTTTGGGCCTGCGACGCAGGAGGTTGCGGGTTCGATCCCCGCCTCGGAACAAATTTGTGTACGGTCTGCAGAAATTTGTTCCGTTGGTCTGGGTGTTTTCTATGTATAATAAAAATATCTATCTATGTAATATATTGTATTAAGTATATCAGTTATCTAGTACCCATAACACAAGCTCTGCTTAGCTTCGGCCTTGGTGATGATGATGAGATGAGATTCTCAAAAGGACAGATACTCAAAAATAATAATTTACTTTAAATTTTTAATAACTCATAGAAAAACCTCAACGGAGCGGTTTGTCATAACTTTTTTGTTATTGGCAATATAATTATGTACATTGACATCAATATAATATTTTTTTTTTAGCGTAACAAAGAAGTCAAGTAAAGGAGATGTTTAAAGACGCTAAAAACGTAATAAACATGCAAAACACTTGTATTTCCAATGACAGTTGTCAAAATTATTGTTAATCACTCATGTTAATCATAATCACTCATGAGTTCTTGGAAGGCAGCAAAATAATAAAGAATACTTTATATCGGTATGAATATCAATTTGGATAGCAAGGTATGGTCTGTTGTGGTTTTTATGATTATTTTGTAGAATTACAATCTAAACTAAAACTATCTTCATGATTGTTGCGTTTTATTTCCGGAAAATAAAATTAATTATGGAAGCGAGTAGTACTGAGATTGTGTACAAAATTATATCCGTGAAATTCATCATTCAGCATTCCAACATTCACGTATTTTATTTTACGAATATTTTTATAGAAATATATTTATATATTTTTATAGTATCGATTTATAGATTATCTTTTAAAGGGAAATGTATACGATTCTACAACAAAACTCCAAAAGAGTTAAAAGTTATCAAAAAATAATTTCAAACAATTTGTAAAACATATCCTTGACACTTTTGTAATCCATTTAGACCTCAGTTGTTTTGACTAAATTAGTATATTTTTTTAATGTATAAAGTATTATCATAATGGTCGGTGATATTGTCGGCATTTTAACATGCATGAAGATGATTATAATTTTTTTAAGTGTTTCTGATTTCTATGAATAACTATCGATGAATGTAATTTTTATTATAATTGAGAAGCTACAATGAGCGACATAGGTTTTATTAAGGTATTTTACATGCAACGATAGCAAAGCCGCGGGCAAATGTTAGTTAACATTACATTATTACCTTGTGATTGTGCTATCAACCAAAATAAAACAAAAGTTTGCCTCTTCTACAACAGATAAATTTGGCATAAGTCTATGTTAAAAATAAGCGCCTCTGCCGACCACATTTGGTAATATTGACATGCAATCTGACAGTCTTAGTTTTCCACGGCAGCGCCTTAAGTAGCCTAAGTACGGATATAGGCTATTTTAAAATCGCGTGCGAGGCCCCCGGGATACCATATACCTGCCTGCCAAATTTAATTAAGATCCGTTGAGCCGTTTAGGCATGAAACGATAACAAACAGATTGACATACATACAGAGTCACTTTGAATGTATAATGTTACGGTATGGATAGCAAACTTTTAAAAGCTGGCGCGGGCTGATCCCCTTTTGTTTTTCGTATACGGCCTAGACTTGTGACGTCAGCGTGGATAATTGTATGAAGAAACATAAAACAAACATTTACTTAGTTCTATAAATATAACCATAGTAGGTTGGTATAATACTTATCTATATTAATATTATAACGAGGAAAGATTTCATTGTTTGTTTGTATTGAATATGCTACTAGACCAATTAGAATAAATCGTTTACCATTAGAAGCCCATATTATTCCTGATGTTCATAGGCTACTTTATACCGCGAAAAAATGCTTCATTCCTACGGGAAAACGGGTAATTAGACAACGGGTAGTAAGAATGCAGCTAGTATGTAATATTAAGGTAAACATAGGTTGGTTTTGTATAAGACTAAAAATAAAGATATAAAAAATTACAAGACAATAAGACGAATTACCTATTCCATGTCTACGATTAAGTATTATTTATTTGGTATGTATGTCATCAGTACCAGAACCTTAGTAAGATGACAGTCCTCCGTACTAGTAAAAACTTTACTACTACTGTACTAGTAAAAGTTTTACGGCAGGACGCGATGCTCTTCTATAGGTAGGTACATTTTATAACATGTCGAGAGAGAAACTAATGACAAACGCGCCAGCTTTCAGCAATTTACCTAAAGCCTCACCTAAATGAACCCTCGGCAGTGTGTGTGGCTGGGGTCAGACCCAGTACTGATTGCGGCGCAGCATTGGATTTGCTGCGCTCGACTGCTGCCGGACTGGGTATGCTGTCTCGCTGGCCTCATAGCTACTCCAGTCTTCAGCCTGGAAGATTAATGAACATGTTTTACTTCGAAGATAAATATAATAAACTAGTTTATGCCCGCACTTCGAACGCGTTGTTTCTATGGAAACGTTTAAAGGTGATTTCTATCCTATGGGAACTCATTTATGGGATAAAAAGTACCCTATGTTCCAGGATTAGAATTACCTGGATGCAAAATTTCAGCCCCATCCGTTCAGTAGTTTCGGCGTGAAGAGGTAACAAACTTCCATCCATCCATCCAAACTTTCGCATTTATAATATTAGTGTGATTGATAATGCTCGACAATTCACACAGCACCATCTAGCCCCAAAGTAAGCTACTCAAAGCTTGTGTTATGGGTACTAGATAACTGATATATTTAATACATTATATACATAGATTTTTTTTTTATTATACATAGAAAACACCCACCCACACCAACGGAACAAATTTCTGCAGATCGTACACAAATTTGTTCCGAGGCGGGAATCGAACCCGCAACCTCTTGCGTCGCAGGCGGACTCTCGCCCGCTGCGCCACCGAGTTCGTCAAATATATATGTAATATGATGATAATAATAATAATGTTGGACAATTCACACAGCATTATCTAGCCACAAGCTAAGCAGAGCTTGTGTTATGGGTACTAGATAACTGATATACATAATACAATACTCTACATAGATATATATTTTTTATAATACATAGAAAACATCCAGAACACCCTGAACAAATATCAGCAGATCGTACAAACATTTGAACCGAGGCAGGAATCGAACCCCCAACGCTGGAGATTGCTCCAGCGTCGCAATATGATCTACTAGTTCCTGCCCGCGGCTTCGCGCGCGTTGTTTTTAAGGAAATGTTTAAAGGTTATTTCTATCCGATGGGAACCGATTTATGGGATAGTAAAGAGTAGGCAAAGTTTGATTCCCGGCTTAGAGCTACATCAATGCAAAATTTTATCCCCATCCGTTCAGTAGTTGTGGCGTGAAGAGGTAACAAACATCTAAACATCCATCCAAACTTTCGCATTTATAATATCAGTGTGATGCCTTAGATAAAATATATATTTAACTTCTCATGTGGCAAGAGGTCATAATGTGGCCGATTTAAATTCTCTGCTGCGTGGCAAGGAGTCATAATGTGGCCGATTTTCAGCTTCTTTTCTTTCTTTTCGTCGAAACTAGGGTACAGAGAGTCAACATTTGGCAGTGACAGTGATGTTATTGGTTTCATGACAGTTTCAAGCTTACGTCAAGACCATAAAGTAACCAAGTTTGGAAGAAATAAAAAAATCGCAAATTCAAAATTGTAAGTTGATACGTGCGCCATTTTTGAACTTATGGCCCCCAGGCCACAAGATCCAGCAGCGGGTGAAGTTAAGCTGGCAACCACGTTAATGTTAGCCTAGCGCCGTACCTTAAGGTTAAACGAGTCGCTCATCTTTCCATACAAAAGTGTAAGGGGAACTACTACGCTGTTTGATGTTGACCATCCAAAACTAAGGATAACATCAATTTATCTTGTCATTATCTATGTTTGTATATATCCAAAACCGTAAAAAAGTATACATTTGAAAAAAAACAAGGTTCTAAACTTTCGTATTTCAACACTGATTTTATCCTAATTTTGGGCGAAAATTAATAATATACGGAGAAAGAAAACGCGAAAATAAATCCCGTTCCGACATAGTTTAGTTATTCAAAAGCTGAAATCAATGAAAAGATACACTCTATCTCGTGTTTTCTATCTATAATAAAAAAAAAAAAAAAAAATATCTATCTATGTAGTGTATTGTATTAAGTATATCAGTTATCTAGTACCCATAACACAAGCTCTGCTTAACTTGGGGCTAGATAATGCTGTGTGAATTGTCCAACATTATTTATTATTATTTATTTTACTCAATAGTTTTTCTATAATAACCCTTGTGCTCTGAGTTTGCTCCCATTTTTTCACGCGGCCGCTAAACGATTAAATCACTGCGCATTTCATTCTAGCGCGCGGGTTCGCACACTATGTCAGGAGAGATAGCATACATTTAGGCTGCACCCACCGACAAGATCGCGCCGCCCCTGACTCGTGTATCCTTAGTTATTTGCAACTGAGTCCGAGACCGGAGAGACTGAGAGAGCAAACCGAGACACAACTGCGTTGCTCCCAGCTGAGACCCTCTCTGCATCGCAGTATCTTGTATCGGTCACACACGCAAACTGACACTTACAAAATTTTACGTATAGTCTCGGGTAATCTAACCTAACGCCCTTTGACAACCAAACCCGTATAATTTGCTGGAGATCTCAGGAATCCTGCGGTCCATTGAAATGACTTTTGTTTTGATTCGTAGGTAACCTAATAAAGTAATTATTTGGTTCCTTAAACCAGTTTCTTTGCAAGTAGCGTAGTTATCTTCTAAAGAACCAATAACTTGATTTTTGCGCTTACGCCGTTCCAAAAACGTATGCTCTTAACGCGAAATTCTATGCCTATCTTTTTCAAAAAATGGCGCATATTGCGCTAACTAATAATTTTTGCACTAAACAACGTCCATAGCGAGTATATTAGGTTATCTAGTATCCATAACACAACTGTATAGCTTGGGGCTATATGATGCTGTGTGAATTGTCCAATATTATTATGTGTTTCTCATTTCCATGACCTAGGGCCATATAGTGGCCCGCTCTTTTGGGAGGTATATGTGAAACCGAAGCCAAGGGCACTGTTCACGCCATCTAGTGAAGAATGCCGGAAGTACATACACTACGTACAAAGCTGAAGGATAGATCGATGGACCAGCCTAGTTCCTGAAGCTGACA
The DNA here is from genome assembly GCA_949316285.1 of Eupithecia subumbrata. NCBI lineage: Eukaryota > Metazoa > Arthropoda > Insecta > Lepidoptera > Geometridae > Eupithecia > Eupithecia subumbrata. The sequence continues at coordinate 4,740,917 of OX438642.1, read as the reverse complement.
CCAGAGGCGCGCCTCCAAACTATATAAGTTGAACGACGAAGCATTTTTCTTTCTCTTTTACCTGCGCATTTTGTTATTCACATGTTTATTTGTAGAACCTTTATTACAAATTATCTTTCAATTGATTCTTTCAATTGAGCTCCTATCTATTCCATACAACTGGACAAGCTTCCAGCACCTATAGGGCCCTTCAGGCATGTAGGCAGCATCAGGCAAAAACAGGCACAGAGGCCCTTTATGAGAGTTATTATTATTATTATTAATGAATAGTATGCGTTAATGTTGCTATTCAATTCAATTCAATTAAAATTGTCAATCTGGCTGCCAGACACAGCTTGCTACAGTTGACTCACGTCAGTATGATCCTCGGTGCCGTACGGGTAGCGTGCGTTCAGGTCCGGCAGTGCGTCGGCCAGCGGCGTCACTTTGCACGCGATACTGCCGCCAGAGGGTAGCGGCGTGCTGGCGCCTGTGTGGACTGACTGCTCAGAAGAAACGTAGCTGAAAAATACGGTAGGAAGTAAGAAATCAATACTAATATTGTTGCATAAAATATTGTTTTTTACTCCTTTATAAGAAAGTTATTACAATTCATTTTTAAGTGGAGACCGAGATTCGGATAAACCAGTTTATGAGTTGCTTCATCAAGAGGGATGATGATCTGCGAAAGACTGCAGACCGTTTTTGACCAATGAATGGTGGCTAGCTAAAGACGCCACGTCGCTCGGTTGATACCGGCAGTCTGACTACGGCTCCATGATCACACCTACCGTTTGATGGTAGGAGTAGGATGCGCAGGCGACGGCATCAAATGATCCGGCGGTCGAGGGAGCGGTATCGGCGCTACGCCCTGCGCCGGCCCGTGTATCTTGACAAGTACGTTCTGATCACGCATGAGATAACGACGGCATTTGATCACGCCGAGAATAAATACTATGGCTACAATGACGCCGGAGAGAGCCATTAGTATTGTCATGTAGTAGGAGGTTGCTTCGCCGTTTGCTACCTGCAAGATAAGAAAACGAAATTTACAATAAAAAAAAATATATTCTTGGTAATATAATTAATAAATTTAATAATTATATTATTGTATGTCCGAAAGGATAAACTGTTGAACAAATTAAAAGTAGTTCTTAAGACCATCTAAGTACACAGTTTGAACAATAAATGTTTCTTATTCTTACATCCATATTCTTTTTCACTTCTTCCGCTAGTAAGTCCCTAAAGAAATAATTAATGTCATTGATTTGTGATTTATCAGACATTCCTAAAAACTCCTTCGACTACATCTCGATTAAGCTACTTTGAATTAACAGTTGCTGAAATTTTGGACTTTTTACTAAAACAGAATACAATTTAATTTAAATTGAGGAAGGTTGTAGAAACGTCTAGGAATATAGGGGTTTATCACGGTGATGTTTACATTTTTCGATGAATATCGATTCCTAGAGAAGGACTTAATCATGCAATAATCAGAAAATCATCGTAATTTAGATCTAAAGAATTTTGACTGCAAGGTGGCATAATTTAAGTGATATTCATAGATATTTTTAAACCCTCAAGAAGATCTTAACTCGTTAACATCTATTAACGAGTTTTAATGTTCCTTGAGGGTTTTAAAATGTTTTTAAAACAAGCCTGTTTAAACAAACCAATCTATAATTAAACGTTCTGAGTATCAGGGTTTTCATAACCTTGTAACTATTGTAACATTCTTACCGGCACTCCCTCATGACTCTCAGGATCGTTAGGTCCCGGCAGATTTTTCTTCTGCCGATTCCCAATCTGTATCTTCACATCACCAGCCGCCGGTTGGAAAATAGTCGCCGCCAGCAAAAATCTAAAGCTATCTTCAAAACCGTTCAGATCACTGAGCTTTTTCTGCGTCACGTAGTATATAACACCAGCTTTTACATCTTCGTGGGTAAAGTATGCTACTTCTCTTTCTCTCGCACTGGTTTTTTCCCCAGAACTGCGTATTATCTTCTTTAGAACCCCAAACCTGGGTTTCTTTAGCAGCGTGTATATGGGATCGCTTGCTGTCAGCTTCGCTAGGCCGTTCGCGTCCATATTACTAAGCGTGATCTTAGTTTTCTCGTTCTCGACTTTAAGATCTCCTAAAGTCATCAATGGTTGTACAGTCACTTCTATCGTGAATGGCCGCGTTCCGTTGCTATGATGGACATAAGCTATAAGATCGAAGCCGTCGCTCGCTGTTGTCATATCATTCTGCATATAAATAACCACTTTATCCATCAGATCTTTGTGCGAGAAGTATGTTACCGGATTTCTCCCTACGTATATCATACCGTAGGTTGGCTGCCGTGTGATGTTATACCACACTTTAGTTTTCTGTGCGTTGGTATCTACGTATATTTGGTCTGTTGTCAAGGTGGCCACGTTAGACCCTTGCTGTAGGTAGATAGGGTGGGATGACGTCACGTTCAGTATAACTGGGACGACATCTACAGTAAATACGGTGTAAGTAGGTTTGAACTGGCCGTCCCATACTCTGAAGTAGAATGTGGCGGTTTGCAAGATTCCAGAATGTTCGTAGATAACTCTTCCTTTGTTTATGTCGTCTTGCGTGAATTTGTTGATGGACTGAGCCTCATCGATAGTCTGGTTTTTGTCGAGCATTACCATTCTGCCTTGCGTGGGTCCGCTGATGATATCGTAGAGTATTCCTTCCGGGCCTGTGTCGGCGTCTTCGGTGAGCAAATCGCTTTTGCTTATCGTATAGTTCTCGCCTTGCACGACTTGTATTTGAGGCGTATCTGTGAGCAGTCTGAATGGTTGATCATTCACTGGTACAACATGGATCGGTATTGTAACATTGCAGAGTAATACATAGTCAGGTAAGAGGAATAACGCCATTAAAATTTTGTCTTGTAGCGTATCGGAATCATCGTGTTCGTAGTTGACCACCCCTCCTTCCAATTGCGATTGGGTCATAGACGACATGAAAGGTTTTAGTTCCCCGTGCGAAGGTTGAGACCATTGCGCTTCTAACTGCGGTTGCCTCACCCCCGCTTGAGTTTCCAAATAGTTTATAACATTTGTTACATTCACTTTCACAGGGACTTTATCTCCCTCTTGAACTTTTATTTCCGGGATATAAACATACTTGGCTAGACCGCCTGATGAGACAGATATATCGATATTGAAGGTTATGTCAGTGAGAGGTTTCGCCAAAGCCGCTTCGACGGTGAATATGAAGGAATCGTTGGTGTGCAGGTCCGAGAAAGGATGCGTGTGTTCGTAGAAAACGATTGAATTGTTCACGTCTTGCTGTGTGAATTGTTTTATGGTCCTGTGGTGGTTTTCGCTGTTCAGCATTATAAGTCTGCCTAGTGTGGGTGCCCTTTCGACTTTGTAGACGATATTTCTAGTGGCGTCTGAGCATTTGGACATGAGCATGTAGTTATTCAGTGGTTCTCTCATGAGCGGGAATACGCGTAGGTTATGCTTGCGGACTATCTTGAGGGATACTGACTTGGTTGAGATGAGGAATGTTATTTTGGATAGTTCATGCAGGCCGTCTGTGACGTTGAATATCATCTTGCCTTTTGTACCATCTGGAATTAAAACGGAAATTAAATTTATTTTTTATTGAACGACCCATGTGGCGCGGCGGGCGAGGACCTTCGCCCGCGTGTGACGCAGGAGGCCAAGGGCGAGAATCGAACCCCTAAAGTTCGATTCTCGCCTTGGGACAAATGTTTCTACGATCTGCAAATATTAGTGCCGGTGCTCTGGGTATTTACTATGTCTGATAAAATATCTCTATGTTTGAAATGTATTGTATTAAGTATATCAGACATCTAGTACCCGTAAAACAAGCTCTGCTTAGCTTGTGGCTAGATGATGCTGTGTGAATTGTCCAGCGTTATTTTTATTATTTTTGAAACTCAGACTCAGATATTTTTTTTTATTAGTGACAAAAAGCTATGACTAAGATTTAAATCAGACAGTAACTTAAGCAATACAAGTAAACGATATCTATTCTACTTTTCTGATATTATTGTCCTTACCAGATAAGACGTAGCTAAGTTATGACAGGCTTTTACTTTTACAATATCGACTGTTTCCGATACAAAGGGCGTAAAGACCATTTTGGGCAAAACGACTTTTTGATGCAAACTTACATAATTTTTCACGCTCTTTCGATCTGTGTATCTAAAATTGCGCTACAGCGAAAAAAGTGGTTCTTACCATCATTTTTTCAAACTTTGATATATTTTTTTACATTTTGCAAAAATTATGGTTTATACAACCTGAAGAATTACCCTTGTATGTACTTTAATGGCTGTTACTTCAGACTTTTTTACCAGGACATGAATTAATGGGTCGTAAATAAGGTCGTAAATAGATTTCTTCAGGTATTCAGGGGTGTAAGTCCATGCTAACTTTTAAATAAACGCTCGTATATAACTGTAATTAAATGAAACAAAGGATAGCCCTATTATAAGATCTATCTTCATAAAAACAACGTTATAAGTATGAAAACCAAAAAGTTTTGTAACAACAGATAGTTATTATATTGTTTTTTGCTCATTGCCACAAGTAGGTGATTTGGAGTTACGCCCTTTGTATCGGAAATAGTCGATATAGTAAAAACAAACTTGTATAAAACACTTACTAGTATGCACAAATATAACGTTTCCCCTGTCGATATCGGCCTGCGTGAAGTGTTGCACCGCGGTCTCCAAGGCTCCCTTCATCGCCATGTAGCCCGATACAATGTCCGCTACAATGATCGTCACGTTCTCGAGTGGTGTGTCGATGTCGTTTACATCTGTAACGAGGTAATTTTATGATTCAAACCAATGGCTGTATAAATAGCTGAGAATCCTCTAAGATTATAAGAGAGTTAGAGAAATTTACATTGATGCTTGGTAGGGGGACTATTCGAACTATTTTTTTTAAAATAAGCTACTTCCTTTCTTTTTAATGCGTGCATTTCCTTGCACAGATTGATCCTTATCAGCAACCTAATCTGTTGGTGCATTAATGTAGGTAATTTTTTTTTTTAATCAATTGGGTCGTTTTACTGCCAAAGTAAAACATTTATCAAAAAAAAAAACTAAATATACAGATTTTGTTTTCTTATAAATGGAGGTCATGACCCCTTTGACGAGTTTTTTCTTAATTTCATGGTTATGAATTTAGCCAACCACTCTCCACTCAAAAAGCCACTGTATTATTATAATTTTTTAACTATCTTTGGATCCTGTCTTATAAAATTGCTACCGCCAAAAAAATACATCGATACTAGTATAGTATTATAATATCTGTGCCAATACCAAACACTCTGTAACAAATTCGTGTTAGTTACGCCATTTATCAAACGAACGGCGGCTGGACCGATATCAACAATCTTTGATTTATTGGATTTGTCTTCGCCCTGAAAAGCAGAATAATTTGATAACAAGAACAAAATTAAAAATTTAAAGAACCCCCCCGAAAGATTTTCGTGAAACATGGCTAAGAACACTCGTGATAAAATTATCTATGACACAAAAAAAAACTAAACGAAAATCGGTTCATCCGTTTGGGAGCTACGATTTCAGAGAAAAATACACAGACAGACACGTTAAACTTATAACACCCCTCTTTTTGCGTCGGGGGTTAAAGATATGTAAATTCACGAAAAAATATATATTAACAAAATTTGTTTACTCATACACTTTTCGTATGCAATGTCATGATGATATGACAGATACTATCTTAGGCGGTACGAAGTTTTCCATGTGTGATAAATAAATAACAGCATCATTTATCAATCCACACAGCATTGTCTTGCACTAAAGTAAATAAAAATAAATATTACATAGATTTTTCCTTTTCATTATCATCATCTGCCGGATTTTACCCACTGTGTATTAGTCCTCCCGAAGTTTGTGCCACCCACCACGGTCCTCTGCTAACCGCTTCCATTGACGCCCCAAGCGATACCCATTGCAACTTTTACTTAACATATTATATTACATACTATGCACATAAATATTAGTTACATAGTTCGTTCCTAGTGAGCGCGAAGCTGCCTCCCTCCCACACACATAGACCGGTGTTAGCCGCAACTATCGGCGTCTCGTCGTTAACGGGCACGATGGTGACTCGCATCTCGAACGGAACGCTCTGTTTGTTACCCTCTGTTACGGCTATTAGCTTGAAACTGTCGGACGTTTCTTCTGAGCCGTCGTGTATGTACTGGAATAAAAAGATTTATGAATAGTTTCCTTATTTATCGCTCTATTCTCAAGCCATTCTCAAGAAATGTTAACAAACATTGTATTTTCAGTTAGGCATTGGTGGGGTCGGGATAGCATAATTTTATTCCACGCTCTTCTATCAAGTGTCATCTCCGTATTCATACTTTTATGGACTAAAATAAAAGATTTTTGTTATTATAGTGAGTAAGCGTAGTGCGTACACTCAGGGTTATTTCTAAGAATTCAAATGACATCTCAAAAAAATATACTTTAGTGAGCGCCGAGTCCAGCAGGGGTATTTTAATTCATTCGATCCGATTCCGAATCGAATCCGACGGATCTTTATAACGCTATTTTGATTTCGCCTTGGATTGATGATCGAAAATTCGAAGCGAATCTGTTGACTAAGGCCATGTCAATGAGGAGGAGCTCCTTATTTCGATCATCAACCCAAGGCGAAATCAAAATAGCGTTTTATAAATCCGTCGGATTCGATTCGAAAACGAATTGAATGAATTAAAATACCCCTGCAGGAGTACCGCCTTTTGAATCTGGCCCTAGATCCAACTTCCGAGCGAGAGTCTCTTGAGATGTTGATCGAGGCTCTTCGCTATTACGCCGTTAACCGGAACGACTATTTGGACGATAGTCGCTGAATCAACATCCCACATGCTGACGACCTCGTTAGACAAGTCAAGATATTTGTTAATTTTATCTTCCTCAGCTTTAACGAGGTTGACATAATGAGGTATGGCGACAGCAGGGAGCACTGCGTTCTAACCGATCTATCAGTACAATATCAGGTTTATTGGCCAGTACATTTTAAATTTAGAAGCAACACTCACCTGAATGTTTCCAGAATTCAGCTTCAACACCGGCAGCGCATTAAGCTCCTGATCTCCCATCATAATTTTTCCAAACTTGGGTTTCACGGCAACTTTGTAAGACACGACCTTTCCTCTATAGTACTCCGTCTCAGTTCTAAACAAATCCGGTTTCAAACTGACCGAGGCTCCCTCTACCACCGTCAGATTCACCGCAGTTACGTAGAAATGTTCGGGTATGATGATTACAGGGATTTCAATGTCTCTCAGCCAAACTATGCCGTTAGTGACGTCCATACGTATTCTGTCTCTTGTTCGGTTGACCCCGGATTGTACGTAGACCAATCGGTTTGCGTTGATGATAGATTGATCGAAGACTTTGGTGTGAATAGGCTCTTCATTGTAGTTTTCTAGTTCGAGGGTGTTAGGGGTCGTCGCAACTTCGAGCCAGCCGTGGTAGGGGCCGTCTGTTACTCTGTATACGATGTTGGATGGTTCTATTTGAGGATGCATTACCTGCGAAAGTTGTGTTAATATTAGTGAATGCAATTGCTCCTACTATTAAATCTTCATGAATATAAGCGGGTATTAAAATATAGTTGTTTGTTGCGTCTGTATTTAATATGTAAATAAACTACGAACCTAGTTTGTGCTGGAAGAACTTTTAAATCATTTGGGCCTTAAAACCACAAGTCGTGTTTGCTTTATGCTGGCCTGGAGTATGAGTATAAGCACAATTTGCCATTAAGGTCTTAATTCGGCCGAATGTTCTAATCTCTCTCTTCTTTGTTAAAAAACAATGTAATTATTTTCTAAGGCGGAAATTAACCCTTCTAATTTCAGATTATTAAACACGCGCTCATTCGTATGACAGTCGCGCAGTTTGCGAATTCCAGTTATACAGGGTGCTCGTCAGACCGAGTGCCATATGGTAACTGGGAATGGAACTAAGTGAAATAGCATAACGGCTTTTTCAACCCTGAAAAGCCTATCGGTAATTTTAAGATGTTTCGATTAATTTCCGAAATTTTAACTATTTAGCTGTAATTTTTTTGTTCTTAATAATATGGCTTACAATTCTTTTTATTAAATCTATCATTTGAGCGCGTTCTATTAAAATCAATATTTACGTGAGATCTAGGTAAATAAAGCAGCTATGGGCATGCAAAGTGTTGAAAAGTAAAATTTAAAAATCGAGAGTTCAGCATTGGATTGTCTTCCAATTCACTGGAAATTTCTCTAGTTCATGGCCATTCCAACGGTTTGCTACATGTGACACAACTACATAAAATACATTAACATAATTATTAGTGTGAAATGATTCCCTTCACTTAAATTGTTTGAAGTGAATGATATAAAACATTGTCGATTAATTTATGATCTTCGATGGGTTTTCTAGCAGGTTATGGAACCACTTTTTTATACTACAAATAGCCTAGAGGCTTTTCAGGGTTAAAAAACCGCCAAGCTATTGCACTTGGTTCCACCTACCACCCCCACACAAAGTCTACCGAACACCCTGTATTGGACTTTAAACTCGCCATGGTTACGTAATGAGGTCTATACCCAGCAGTATGTTAATTAGAAGGCTTTATCACTCTCATCTACCCACTGTAGGCCCTGTGCCCATAATATCATCATATTGGTCCAGTAGAAATGTTATTACCATTATTGGCTTACCTCCAGAATTTCCTTGGTAATATTAACACTGGTGGACTCTTCCACCACGAGCGCACGAGCCGTGGACACCCGAAGTGGCTCCCAGAAGCTCGAAGGAAATATCTTTATCAGGTAAACGCCTTCGCCCCAAGTGTCCAGACACATTACTTTGAATCTATGGATAAGGATGACGCATTAGTATAAGACATTAAATATGATTTATCTTTATTCATCTTTTTATTTACTTATTAAGGGGAAAACCAAAGGCTTAAAAATTAACAGAATTACAAATTAATATAATTTTAACCATGTTCTGCTGCTAAATGCTTGCCATGGGCACTGAGTAAGCAGAAACGACATTCAACTCTCAGTTACTATTATCAGTGGTGGTTCTAAAGTTGTTTGAACTAGTTAGAAGTTTCCTTTCACTTCTTTACTCCATTAAAAAAAGAACCAAAGAGCACTTAGTTTTCTGCTTCTGAACTTTTCTAGATCTTTCTCCTCCCTTGGGTGTTGTATTATACACTATTGATTCTGACAATTACCTTTAGTCATATTATACTCTCCTGATGAGTTTAGTGTTAAAATCTCTAGAGTCGAGTAAGGGCCGGACTCCACCATAGCGGAGACAAGACGAGCGGAGGAACTTTAGTGGATACCACCGAGCGGAGATGTATCATATTTGTATGCGAAGAAAACAAAGAAAGATCAAAGCGGAATGTGAGCTGTGCCTTGCAAGCTGACGACGTCACGCAACGAAGACGAGGAGAGATGCGAGCGACAGCGGCGACTCTAGTGCATTCATCTTGAATAAAATACCGACGCTCGCCGCACGCAGCTCCGTTTCGCTCTAGCCACCTCTGCTTTATCCAGCACACATCTCCGCTCCAGTCTAGCACAGCTTCGGTGGAGATGCCCCAGCTGAAAAGCGTCTTTTCTCGTCTCCTCTTAGGTCATCTCCGCACATCTCCACTTTTGTGGAGTCTGGGCCTCAGAGTCGAGATGAGGTGAATCTTGAACTGTACCTGAACTGATCGCTAGGCGTCTTAGGCTCGCGGTGTCTGTAAGCCACTCTGCCCGCCGCGACGTCTAGCTGCGTGAATGTCACCGCGCCTAGACCTTCGCCGACCTCTATGGTCCCGTGTTTAGGCTCGAGAGTCACTTCGTAGCGGATGTCCTCTTCAAGGCAGTTCATATTTGTGTCCACCTGAAATAATTATAGCATGATTTAAAACTTTTATCCCTACTGACACCAGTTGTATCAGCCACAACCAGTGGCAAAATAGGTAAACTTTATTTTTTGTGTTCTGTGACTACTAATTACATAGCCACTTGAATGCATAAATAAAATTACCCGTGAACTCGATTGTTTCCTGAGAAACGACTTTTGTATTAAACTGTGAACATTTCACAAGCAAGCCATGTGCATGGATTTATTACAGGTTCTTTTAGCTTAATATAAAAAGGGACAGTAAACATCGAGCGTAATCATGAAATAGCTTAGTTTGAATCATCAGAACCAGATGACTTAATGTAACTAACCTGCAAATCTCTCGATGTAATGACCACAGCCTTTCCATTCTCCACAATAGATCCATTAGTCGGATACATTCTTATGAACGGCGGTGATGCTTGAATCTCCAAATGACCGTTCACATCGAATAATCCATCCGAAATCCAAAAAGCCATCTTCCCATACTCTTTACCCTGATGCTTGAACAGAACCAGATTCTTATTGATATCTTCTTGAGTAAACTGAGCTATTTGCTCCGAGGGATTATCAGCTCTAAATATACCGCCGTTAGGTGGATCTTTGGTAAAACGCTGGACTGTGTACGTGATATCTGATGGTTTCGTGTCTAAATCAGCGTCGGTGTAACAGAGATCTCTAGCGGTGATCAACCTTGCTCCTCCGTGAACAATGTGGAAGATATTATTATCAGCGCGGACAGGACTATTGTCGTTCTTTAACATTATATCAATGTGAAAAACTCCGACGTATTGGAAATCCTCCGGTTCCGGACTCAATGCCATGAAGTGGAAGGAATCGTGGCGGCTTTCTGAATCGTCGTGGGCGTAGTACACTCTATCTGAATTTAACTCTTGAAGCGTAAAGTACGTTGTATTATCGCGTAGGATTTTGAGATTCTCATTCATGACTTCGATCTTGCCGTGTTTCGGCAGATGTGTGATGTTGAATATTAGGTTTGTGACGGCATCCGTTCGCAGGTTCAAATGTGTAGCAGGGATGACCATTCTGGAACCTTCCATGACTTGTAACCTTTCCAGGGTTGTGTGTACGCGGCTGGTAGAATGTTCCGAAGGGTAGGCGCTTGGAGTATGCTTTATAGTCATGACTCCGGTTATGTTGTCGCATTCCGTCGCTCCGACCACAAAGGAGAACTCGTCTTGGATGTGTGAGTAAGCGCGTCTGTGCAATCGGTACCAGAGTTGGTCGTTGTCGACATTTTTCTGCGTGAAAGTACTGTGCAGCTGAAGGTGATGTTTCCCGGTAGACAGGTGCAGTATTCCATACTTTGGTGCGCGTACAATCGTGTACAGAATGTTGTCTGTCGGTAAAGCGAGCGGTTTCGTCTCGTATTTGAGGTGTAGCGAGGATATGAAAGCTTCTCGAGTGTTGTTCAGGATTAGTTCTTTGTTGACCGACTGGTGCAGTTCGAGTTTTATGAATGTCAGTCGGAAATCGTAGAGGGTGTTCGTTCGTATCGTGCCGACGGAGGCTTTAAACTGAAACAAAAATAATTGTTATTATTAACCTAAGCCATCCTCTATTTTCGTATAAATACATTTCGCCGCTCCAACCGAATAAAATGGTAACCGACTATAACGATACAAGTGCTTTTATTTGAAATAATTGTTCCCGATGTGTGATTACACCTTGTGAATTTTTTTCAGGCAAATCGTACGAGTAGTTCTCGAGTTAGGTTTTTTGCAATGGATTTTACCTGAATATTAATCGAAAAATAAAAACAACACTTAGATCCGAACAACATAGTAACAGGTCACTACCCACTCCTCAGTGTCTCGCTTTTTCTTGTAAGATCCAATTGCGATTTTATTCGGGTAAAAAAGATAAAACTTATTTTATGTAAGGTATAAAACCCTCATATTCCGGTTAAAATTGAAGTCTTTTATTTCAATAAAGTTTATTACAATATATTATTCAAAAAATCTGGAATGGTTGCATCAATTATTGTATTTTACCGATAAATAAAACAATCGCAATCTATGTAGCGATAATAGGTTGCGATGATTTACTCACGTCACAGGTCACGAGACCCCGAGACGTTGCTTTGGCAAGCAAAAGTCGTCGCTTTCATTTCATCCTCAGATATAAGAAAGTGATAGCATATGCCCCCCACCCAGCACGTGCTAAATTTCTACGATGATAATATTATAATTACTCTAATTTGTCGCCCATTTGTTTACAATGTGAATGACGTGCATTGATAGGTACCTGTCTATTGATATTGAGTGCTTTTTTCTGGAGTTATATGACAAGTTTTTCTGTGCCTATTATGTTTAAGTCAGTAATTATTAATTACCGACTTAACTAACTCCAGAAAAATTTTGAAGAATGAATAAACAAGTCTTTTGGAACCCGCGTGCCAGAAGAATGCTGAATTTACTGCAACCAGGCCTCCGCGATCCAGGTAAGCTGGTGCCTGCCTAGGTACTTCCTAATGCTAAAGGAAAAGTGTTGATGTATTGCTAGCTAGTCATTTTGCTAAGTAGGTTTTGTCAGATGGACCCAAAATAACGCAGGTATTTTACCTACAAACCTCAGGTCCTCAGGCTGGGCTATAATTCATAATAATTCATAATTTTTTATTGCACAACATAGGTAGTAAGAGTAAAACATATCGCAAGAAAAATAATGGCAAAGGCGAGCTCAACCCTAAAAAGAGTTCTCTTCCAGCAAACCTTATTGGGAGAGAGAGACAAATTTGCAGAAGTGGGTACATGTGCTAAAACAAAGGACATAAGATTTATTTTTAACCTACTTATTAAATAGAATAATACATAATATAATACAATACATAAACTAATATATCCTAACAAATACTTTTATTATATACACATATAAATTGAGTCAATACATAAATACAACAGAGTCTTAAAGATAGGTAATGCTCTTTGACTTTACGCTTGAAAATGAAGAGTGAGGGGCTAGCACGAATATCGTGTGGTAGAGAATTCCATAACCTAACCGAGTCGACAGTAAATGAGCCACCGTAGCGGCTGGATGAGTGAACAGGAAATTTAAGGTTGAAGGACAAAGTTAATCTACATGGTCTATCACGAGGGTAAAGAAACTCAAAACGCTCACGGAGGTAAGAAGGGGCGAGAGGATTGTTCAGAATGTTATAAAGAAGAGAGAGAACGTGCAGATCACGCCGGCGACGGATTGGAAGCCATTTTAACTGATCTCTGAACATTGAGACGTGATCGTATTTACGCAAACCGAAAATAAATCGGATGCATAAATTTTGAAGAGAATTTCCTATAGTTTATCCAATAGTTTAGCACCTATGTATAACATCCTACCCAGCTTTACCTTTGTGCCTAACACGAAATTATTAATAGATACGAGTATCTTTTAGGTACTTTAAGTGTTATTTTAATGAAATCCTTGAAGGTAACGTTTAGGGTTCTGCCACCGAAATGTAGCTGAGACTTCATTGTTTGTCTGTCTGTATGTCTAATGTCTATCGTAGTCTTCATAAGCAACCACATTCAAATATAGATTTCGTCGAGGAGCTTTTCGAAAGTTAAGGTTGATTTTTTTTTTGGATATGGTTGCTTATGGTTGATTTTAATCAACCATGTCGAATGGGAAGAGTAGCAATTATGAACAAATGTACTTTGTGGCTTATAGCTTTCCAATTTATTTTTATTTTGTCCTATTTCTCTCCAAGAACCAAATAAAGAAGCTATGGTTATTGAAACTGATTTAAATAAATCTTACAATTTGCGAGGTGTGTACCTAGTTATTGTAATTGTCTACATTGATCATGCCTATTGGTGTTTCTTATCCTTTTACTGAAATTCTAATGTTATTTTAAACCCCCGATGCAAAAAGAGAGAGGTGTTATAAGTTTATGATTCAAAATCTTTTATTTCTGGCAAAAACTGGCTAAAGGATACCCAACGCAGGAAAATTTCATGGACAAAGATTATGGAGGTGAAAGCTTCCCATACAAGACCTTTACATCTTGCAATTCAAATACGATTTTGGAGACGAATATTTGGAATTAAATACAGACGAGGTTCTTGGCAGACCCAGGCGCGGACGGCTCACGAGACAAGTTGTAGAACCAAATAATGTCGAGGAGAGTTTAAGGCAGATGTACCATCAACCCATTGCCCTAAGTAAACCTCTGCATGACGATTTATTTGAATTGTGTGCCAGCGAAGCTATACCAAAACCTTATTATGGATTTTACGAGTCGCTGTCAACCTGTGGGAACCAAAATCCACACGTGCACGATTTTCCAGACGAAGATGATCCTGAGGAGTGAAACCCAGTGTTTTCATTAAAAATATTGTTGTTTTTATGCTTACTTTATCAAAGAGTTTAAATATTGTTATTTTTATCCTATTTAGGAAGATTATGTGTGTCTAATTTTAATAAAGATCTTTTAAAATCTATAATTAAAGCGTTACTTTTGTATGTTTTTTTTAGATTTTCATTCAATACCGATTCTCAAAATGCAAAGATAGTTTTACAGTAACCTATTTTCACAATTACTAAACATATTCTACTCTCCGTAGAATATAAACGTAATTCAAATTTACCTTATTCATTAAAGCTTAATTTAGTACCGAACAAAATGGTAACATTGCATTACCGATACAACCTACATCACTATTTTGATTTCAATAAGATCGCGATTACCTATTACTGTATCCGCCATTATCGGCAATTTCCGCGAATAAAATCGTAATGTTGCTTTACGGTGTAAAGTTATGTCTTTGATTCCGGTAAAACATATTTTAATTCACAACTCTACATTCGTAAACATAGTAATATTTTAAATTATATCACTTATATAAATAAAAAAACAGCTATCTTTTGGTATAAAAATGAGGCCGATAAGTAAAATAGTTTAGCAGTTATTGGCAAAAAACGGTTTTTTATTTTTCCTGTAAAATTTTATTTTTTCGATTACGATATTATTCGCTGGGAACGGCGATTTATTTTAATTTGTTTCTGTGTTTGTGATGTAAAATGGACTCGTTATATGGACTGTGTATGTAAACTGTGCTATGTGTGAAATACATGTGATTTGATTTGTTTATCCAAGGTAGAGCCTGATGCGGTTACCCTGATAAGAGTAGGGTCGTATCATAAATAAAAAGATATTATTCTATTTAGTTCGTCAGTTCGATTATCAGAAGATTATTGGACACACATTCAACCAATATGACAAAAATAAAGCGCGTCAAAGTTTGGGAGTGGGGGCTAGTGACGTCACACTTTGCTAAAAAGTGTCAAACGGTGTGACGTCACGCGGAACTTTAACTGGCAATAGTGTCCAATATTTTCTGATAATCTAACTGACGGACTAAGTAGATTTTTAGGACACTAGCCTGTTGGGACCTCCTACACAAGGTCTTGTGACTGAAATGGTTTCGGCAGAATATCAGCGCATATACTCTTGAGTAGTAAGGCATTTATGTTGAGTTGAGACCTTTTTGCAGCTGTCACACAGTCTCATATTTTTGAAAAATATTTGTTGGTTTATTTTTCTAATATTTTTACCTAAACCTGGTTCTAGAATCTCAAAGCGAAAACGAAATCAAATATTAATTGGTGGATAATATTTTATGGCAATGGTATGATCAGAGAAAATCGCAGAGATTCGAAAAAGTATTTGGTTTAATTCATCATTTCATTCGTCTGTCGTCGGTTTTCAAATTGGAATCTGAACTTTTTTTACTGCGCGTATTCAATTACGCGTGTTGTTGATGTTTGTTTGCAGTGGTTGCCTTGTCGTTTAATGTTATTATTTTCAGTTTTTGTGAAGTTTTCATTCATTAATGTCTTCGTTGACGTAAAATTTCTTAGATTCTAGAATCGAGTAGTTGTTTTACTCTTAAAGAACGGCATCAATGTATTATTATAGTTACTAAGTTGAACAGATCACTAACTATACCTATTTTCTTTGCATTGTCCTTGCCATTACAAAACTAATTCAAATTGCATCTGAGATAAGTAATACAAATACAAATGTTTTTTATTTCGTTCACAAAGTACATAATTATCCTATATAATATTTAGAAGCCTCCTTTTAAGTATACAATACTTGTACTGGGAGGATAAAACATTTTGGTCACTATATCGTAGTAATAGATCTAGTAAAAACCCAATATTAGCATTCTTCATTCTGCAAGAGTCACAAGTTCAGTAGTAATTTTACAGATTGCCTACTTTGAAACCAAATTTTATATTATTTATTTATTTATACCTTGAACTCATCATGCGTCGGATTGCCCAGCAGATGTATGTATCTAACTCGTCCGAAGCTGACCATCTCACTGGTAAACGAGTCGACAGTTTGCCACGTCCCATCCAGCACTCTCAATCGTTCCACGACGCCGAATTGAGGTGGTTTTACTATGTCGTACCTGCGGAGATTTATTTAGTTAACATTTAAAATTATCATCATTAACATTGAATCTTACACTATCGGAGCTCTTAACTAGATAATGATTGGAAATAAAGTGTATTGAACTATAGTTGTAGACAATTTTATCACCTTTCGTTATTAGTCCAGTCAGAACACAAGCTCTGCTTAGCTTGGGGCTAGATAATGCTGTGTGAATTGTCCAGCATTATTTATTAATTTGGTAGTTTTACTTGGAAAGTTTTCCCGAACTTTTGAAAATGGGTAATTTTATAGATTTAGTTACAAATGGTGGTGGAGAATAACGTGTGCGTCTAGGGAGGGCCATGAAAGTGTTAAAGATATACTGAAATAGTTTTTTTTTACAAATATACGAAAAACACGTATTGGTAGGTGAATTATAGTTTGCGGCGCGAGCGGCAAAGATACCAGGTGGCACAAAGTTAAAATTCCGAAAGAGCACATCGAAGTTTATAAAATTACCCATATTCAAAACTCCCGAATACTTTTCTAGATAACCTATATTTTTAAAAGTAAATGACTGGACTATATAAAGTATAACAAAATTTCCTATGATGCATCGTTTACGTGATGTAACAAAAAAACGCACTTATTTATCGCATATATAGACGCAACGCAGACTATTATCTCGAGTCAACAAGCATGTAAAATTTAGTTTGTTATAGTACCGATTTGTTGACATACTTTGCACCTAACTCTAAGATCAACTAGTGTGACCTTGTAATTTAACACCCTTGTAATTTAGTCGGCAGTTTTGGAGTTAATTTACCTATCCGTGAATCATTATCATCATCAGTTCATGATAGTCCACTGCTAACATAGGATTCTCCTTAAGCGCGCCATATCTTTACCTTCCCGCATCAACTGTGTACATGAAATGTTTTGCATCTCTTATAACCAAAGCAAAACTCACATAAACATAGTACTATCCGCATAATATTAGAAGAAATTGTTATCTTATTAGAAGAAAATGGCAATATATTTTGGCTTGTACAACTTTGATTCGGCTTCTATTGTAAGGAATATAATTATACCTGACTAGCTGCATTCTAACTACCCGTTATCCTATTACCCGTTTTCCCGTAGGAATGAAGCATTTTTCCGCGGTAAAAAGTAGCCTATGCTCATCGGGAATAATGTGGGCTTCTGGTAAAAGAATTGTCAAATCGGTCCAGTAGTTTCGGAGCCTATTCAATACAAACAAAAAAACCAAATTTTTCCTCTTTATAATATTAGTATAGATGAGGGTCTAGCAAGTACATTTATAACATTCACTTTGTCACTAATAACACGCTGAGACTTCTACAACCAATCAGTATAGAGAATAATCTCAGTGAGCCAATCAGTGAATGAAATATGCTGACTTGCTGTTTGCATAAGTAAAGCTGCACTCACTTGACTTGTGCGTTGCTCTCCTCCGCGTTCGTAGTAAAGGTAAGATTGTCAGCCGACAGTATTGCAAACGAGTTGTGCACGAGCAACAAGCCCGTGTTGTTGACCAGACGGACTTGTAAAGGCACGATAGACACGCGCAGGATGCCTGGACCACTGGTTTCTATGCCGTCTGATACCTGGAGAATGAAGATATTGTAGGTAATTATAATATATATAGTTTTACTATAAAAGTATAGTTATAATATTGACGACCTCAGTGGCGCAGCGGGCGTGAGTCCGCCTGCGACGCAAGAGGTTGCGGGTTCGATTCCCGCCTCGGAACAAATTTGTGTACGATCTGCAGAAATTTGTTCCGTTGGTCTGGGTGTTTTCTATGTATAATAAAAATAAATATATCTATGTATATATTGTATTAAATATATCAGTTATCTAGTACCCATAACACAAGCTTTGAGTAGCTTACTTTGGGGCTAGATGGTGCTGTGTGGATTGTCCAGCATTATTTATTTTATTTTATTTATTTATAGTAGTGAAGAATTCATTACGCTACGGACGTAAGCGGTATAATTACGAACCTTATTACCTTAGCGCTCGGAGAGATGCGGAACTTTTAAGTGGAAATAATGGGCAAATTACATTGATACAAATTGTAAATGTATATATTATGTTTTTAAGGCACCTGTGAGCAGGAGGTTACGGGTTCGATTCCCGCCTCAGGACAATCGTTTGTACGATCTGCAGATATTCGTTCCGGGTGTTGTAGTACCCATAACACCTCCTCTGCTCTATAACACCACCTCTGCTTACGTTGGGGCTAGATGATGCTTTGCGGATGGTCCGGAATTATTTATTCAGAGCAAAATATAAGTATTTACCTGCAGAGTAAGCCGCAGCGAAGTCTTATTCAACTGCTTATCGCCAGCAGAGCCGTGCGCGTAAGAAACAACTCCGGAGTCGACATCGTGCTGAGTAAACGAATCCACTGGCTGCCCTGACATCTCTATGTGGCCGCTGTTGGGGGAAATAATTACAATTACATACAGGGTATCCACCTCGGAACAGGGAAACTAGGTAACTACCAGTAAATGGAAAAAACATGGAAGCAATCCTTGCTCAAGAAAATGACGATAAAGCAAAGTCAGCTGTGGTAGCGCTCGTAAGCTATGCTGGGAACGAGTTTCGCAAAGCGACTGGCGACTGGAGGGCGTTGTAGAAAATGACGAACGGCCAAACGACAATTTCATCTCAAATATCGAGGGAATAAATTCGACTTTAAACTGTAAGTACGTTTTGTTAACACCCGGGGTGTTAACAAATTGTTGATTAATGTCATGTTGCACACATTATTTTCCTTGGCTTCCTTGTTGTAACCGTTCACTGGTAACTGCCAATTGACGGCGATTCTCAGGGTGACTTGTTCAAAAAATGATTGATGAAAATATTTGAAATAGGGTTGGCACTTTAATAAGCTCACTGATGGTAGCATTAGATATTTTAGCGTCTGTTCGGTTAGTGGGTAGATTCTTGATTAATGTGAA
Source organism: Eupithecia subumbrata (assembly GCA_949316285.1). Lineage (NCBI taxonomy): Eukaryota > Metazoa > Arthropoda > Insecta > Lepidoptera > Geometridae > Eupithecia > Eupithecia subumbrata. The sequence goes on along the minus strand of OX438642.1, from coordinate 4,721,613 downwards.
ATCTCTACCGATAAGATTACCTACTGAAAAGGCAAAGTGCCCACAATGCTGGCAGCATTGCCACGTTAAATGGTTGATTATATTATGTTGACTAAAATAAAGGCCAACATTCCGATCACCTGCGGATATTATATTATTTTCGTACAGTGTATCTCAAAGATTCTATGACTATTGTACTATAAAAACTTTCGTAGTTTGACGAATTCATTATAAACTAGCTGTACCCGCGACTTCGTTCGCGATTGCCTTACCTGCCGACTAATTAAGTACACATTTAACCACAGTCTCTCATTTTCTGACGCCGCCGTGCCAAAAATCGTGTAGGGTCTACGGGCATGTTGTCATTGTTTTATCATCTTCAATCCCATTCTTTATCCACACGACTTTTAGCTACGACTCGGCCAGTGTCAGTGTTAAGAAGTGTCATACTTGTTTCACTTCTTACTCATGGTTCCGTTCAGCTGGGGCCCTATTCTGCTATACTAATCGCTTCACTATGACAGGGGTATCGACACAGAATGACACGTTTTGGTATTCCACCTTAGATGAAATAAATTATGATGAATGCAGATGGAAAAACGCGCGTCAAGTTTGAAACTATTAATTTATCTCGCACGTACTATCTGTTTCCGCGCCTACCTCTCGACAACTTCAGGGTGTCGACTGCACCTAACCTCACATCGCATTGTCATTGAGCCAGAACAAAATGGCAGATAAACATTAACCTCCTGTAAACTTTAAATATATTTTCTATAAGTACAAAGTCAAAGTTTTATTGCTATTCTGAAAATTCACTCGGTTGAACTCGAAGATTCAACATTTGGCGACCGTGACAGGACCCTAACCATTGGAAGCAGAAAATACCTAACCATCCGAAGAAACTTTGAAAACTGCGTCGCACTTGGATCTTGCTTGGATGCTGGTTTTTTGGTCTATTTGAACACCAAACGTTCATGCCTGCACATCAGACACCCATGAAAGTTAAGTAAAGTGCCCTTCCTTCAAATTTGGTCCCTAAATTCCTTTGGAAGGCAGGCTTGGTAGTCTGCATTCCTAACCTTACCAATTCTTTCCCATAGTAAATCTAGCCTTCAATTAGAGCAAGGATCTGTGTAATAAATCATTCAAAGATCCATAAATTTGCAATAATATTATGTGTCTAAAGACCTCAACACTAGGTAAACACATAATGGTTCAATGTACTAACTAATTACATGTCTAACGATTATCCAAAATCAACTCTAAAGTGATTTGTAATCATAATAGGCACAAATATTTACACAAAATTACAAAATACGAACTAAGATAAGGATCTAAAACTAGGTATTCAGAATCTTCTCTAAAGTGATTCAATATTTAGTAAAAAACAGGTCTATATTTTAGCGATGATTTTAGCTCAATATTTACACTAATCTATAAACTTACAAATAAAATTACGTTACCTAAATACTTACTAAAATTCATGTGCTAAAATAGGTAATAAAAACTTCTTTCCATATTCCTCCACTTGCATAGTTATTTTAATATTTTACAACAAACAACCTTTTAACAACCTATTCAGCTTAACACAGTTTTAATTACATGGTTATAAATGTTTGTCACTTGGTTTTATAACAGCGTGGATAGGTTAATTCTTAATTTCAGTAAATAGGTGATTATTTCATTGGCTTTTATATTCAAAAATTAACTTTTATTTTGCTTAATTTTCCAGGATTCGTTCAACTGGTTAACATGATAAATAATGAACTAATAAATGAACTTGAACTCGTTTGACCTATCGCTCGCCGAGAACAAAAGCGGATCAGCTGTTGTTTACCAGTCGTCGGCTTCCAGGTGATATCTACCTACTTCAGATAACGCCTAATTGAGGAACGTGAGCATTAATTACCTACCTATCATTTGCTAGAAAAATAACCTTTTGAGCTTTGTTTAATCGATTTTAATTTAACGTTGATTTAACGTTTTCTAATAATAGATAACCTTTGTACTCGTAAGTTGGATTGCTAAAGTAATTGTTTTGGAGTAATAATGGAGAAAAATATGGCCGAGAATTCGGATAAATTAAAAACTTTAACTGTTAGACGAAGCTCAATAAAGGGTCAAATAACCAAGTTCAAGAAGTATCTAGAAGAATTAATAAATAAAAAATCTGATTTAAATCAATTGGAACTTGCAGAATTAACTCTTAAGCTTGGTAGATTTGAAATCTTATCTTGTAAATTCGAAGAGGTGCAGAGTGAGTTAGAGGTTCTAAATTCTGAGTGTATGGACGACGAACTTGATGCGCGTGAACTTATTGAGCGTGATATTATAAGATTGATTGCTATGGCTAAAGATTTATTAGATCAAAATAGAGTAAACTTGGAGTGTTCTCACGCTCAGAGTGGACACTTTAATATGGAGAAAAGGGAAATAGGAGTGAAGTTACCTCAAATTGAGATCGCTAAATTCAATGGTTCCTTCTTTCACTGGTTGGAGTTTCGCGACACTTTTATGTCTCTTGTGCACAAAAATGAGCGTTTGTCGTCAATTCAAAAGTTTCATTATTTGATTTCATATCTCGTAGGTGATTCGTCTCGAATAATCGCTAATCTGGAAGTATCCTCAGATAATTACGAAGTAGCTTGGAGTTTGTTGTTAGAACGGTACAATAATAAGCGATTGCTGGTGAATCTTCATCTAAAATCATTGTTTAATGTCAAACCGATAACTCGTGAATCCGAGAAGTCCTTGCGTTTCCTGGTGGACAGCGTTACGAAGGATCTGCGAGCTTTGTCCAGCCTTGGTCAACCCACGACGCACTGGGATGTACTGATTATTTATATGTTGTCATCAAAATTGGACAGTCGTACTCTTGAAAAGTGGGAAGAGGCACGCAACGGTTTCTCTGATGTTCCTACCTTGTCTGATTTTAATAAGTTTTTAACAGATCGCGCGGATGTGATTGAGGCCTTAAATCGTTCGCGCCCTCAGGACAGCAATAATAGTACAGGTTCATCACACACAAAGGAGAATAAAAACACCCCTGCTCGTGAACTATCATCTAAATCACCAAAGGGCTTTCAAACAAAATCCTTTGCGAGTGTGACTCCACCCGCCGTCTTCCTGTGCGTGGTTTGCAATGATAATCATAGAATTTATGATTGCCCGTCTTTTAAAGCTAAGAATATAAAGGAGAGATTGGCAGATGTAAGTAAGTACAAGCTGTGTGAGAATTGTTTGAGGCAGGGTCATCCGTCCAGCGAGTGCCGAATGGGAGCTTGTCGGGTAGCCGGCTGCAAAGGTCAGCATAATTCACTTTTGCACCCTCCTGGGGAAACACAAGCGTCTGTCAACTTTTCCAAAGAGTCTAACACCATTGATTGTCAGGTAATATTAAGCACTGCTCTTATTGAGGTACAAAATCCGATTACAAACCAGTGCGAGGAGGTGCGCGCCTTATTAGATTGCGGCTCGCAGTTAACTTTTATCAGCAAATCATTACAAAAAAGATTAGGTCTAAAAACTAATCCATTTAATAACATAAAGGTAATTGGCATCGGTAACACGTGCCATAACAGTGTGAGAGAAAGTTGTGTTGCTCAGCTAAATTCATTGACCACACAGTATCTTGTGTCTCACTCATGTTTTGTTCTTGATGAATTGACAGGAGAACTTCCAAAGTCTCCGATTGACATCAAAAATCTAAAAATCCCGCAAACAATTCGATTGGCTGATCCAGTATTCGACCGGCCTGGTCCGATTGACATTATTATTGGTGCAGACTTATTTTGGGACGTCCTCGGATCTGAACAGCGATCGTTAGGTCCAAACTACCCAAAATTGAAGTCGTCTAAGTTCGGCTGGTTGTTGGCTGGTCCGATGTATACCAAATATTCTAAATCGCAAAAAAATATACACTGTAATCATGCAGTCGTACAAAATGATAACATTGATGAAATGTTAACAAAATTCTGGTCGCTCGAAGAATTACCTTCTAAGTCTTTTTTGAGCGCCGAAGATAGTAGGTGTGAAGAGCTGTTTAAGGCCACCACTACACGTTTAGATTCAGGCAGATTTGGCGTAGAGTTGCCACTAAAGGACTCCCCTGATTGCCTGGGTGATTCGTACAATTTAGCTAAAAAGCGCTTTCTGCACTTAGAAAAAAGATTCAGGAAAAATTCTGAACTTAAATCTAAATACGTGGATTTTATCCGTGAATACGCAGCTATGGGTCATTTATCGGAATCACCCATCGCTAATCCAGAATTGTCATATTTCTTATGTCACCATGCAGTAATTAAGGAGTGTAGCGAATCTACGAAGCTTCGCGTGGTGTTTAATGGTTCTGAACCTACCTCCTCAGGCTTTTCAGTAAATGATATTTTACTAAAGGGCCCTCATGTACAAGACTCCCTTTTTTCCATCTTGGTAAGAGCGCGGCAGTATCAATACGTAGTTACAGGAGATATTGATAAGTTTTACCGGCAAGTCACTATTTCTAAAAATAATGACCGAAACTTGCAGCTTATACTGTGGAGGGAAGAAGAGTCTTTGCCTTTAAAGTCTTTACAATTAGGTACTGTCACTTATGGTACAGCAAGTGCCAGCTACTTAAGTACACGATGCCTGTGGCAGGTGGGAGAGGAGTGTGATGATCCGTTTATAAAAAATATAATACAGCATGATTTTTATGTTGATGATTTGTACACTGGGTGTGATGATGAACAACAGTTGCAATTCATAGTCAATTCAGTAACTTCTAACCTAAAATCAGCATGCTTTCCATTGAGAAAGTTTAAGTCAAATGTACCACATTTACTGGATAAAGGCACAGACAATGATTCACTTTACTTCAGCGAGTCTACAAGCACCCTTGGCTTGGGTTGGAATCCCGCTAGTGATTCATTGCATTTTCCATTTGAAATGCCTCCTAAAGGCAAAGCGCCAACTAAGCGCATAATAATGTCAAATTCATTTAAAATATTTGACCCATTGGGTCTGATTAGTCCTTGCATAATACAGCCAAAAATATTGCTCCAAAAATTATGGCAACAAAAAATTGATTGGGATGAGCCTGTTCCTCAGCCAATCCAAGAATCCTGGGCTGAGTTTGTAGATAATTTACCAAGCTTATTAACGTTACAGATTCCTCGAAAGGTAATTTGTAACTCACCAAAACTTGTAGAAATGCACGTCTTTAGTGATGCGTCTCAGTGCGCTTATGGCGCTTGCGTGTATATGCGAACGATTAATGCGAATAATGACGTCTCAGTTAATCTGTTATGTTCCAAATCTAAAGTAAGTCCTCTTAAACCCACCACTATTCCCCGTTTAGAGTTGGCGGCTGCATTACTCGCCGCCAGATTATCCAAGAGCATCATCGATTCTATTAGAAACAAACCCTCTCGAATCGTTCACTGGTGTGACTCTAGCGTCGTCTTAGCCTGGCTCGCCAGTGACCCAAGTAAACTGAAAACATTTGTGGCTAATAGAGTCGGAGAAATTATTGAGATTTCCGAATTGTCTTCATGGCGCTACGTGCCTACTAATGTGAACCCTGCTGATATGATCTCCAGGGGAGTTAATGCTAGTAAACTTCGTGATATGGAGCTTTGGTGGTCGGGTCCTAACTTCTTGAACCATGATGAGTCCCTGTGGCCCACTCTATCTTCACCTTTTCCTGAGGATTTGCCCGAAAGAAAGGTATGTTCTTTACCCGTATCTACAATTGATTCATCCTTTGTCGATTTCGAAAGCTTTTCTAAATTAAATAGGCTTCAAAGATCGTTCGCTTTTGTCAAAAGATTCGTACATAATTGCAAAAATCCTAAATCAAAGTTATCAGGTCATTTAACCGTTACAGAAGTAAATGATTCCTTTTCTCTATTGTGCTCTGTAGCGCAAAGGGAATCCTTTCCAGATGAACACAAGTCGCTTTCAAAGGGCAGTTCATTAAATGCTAAATCTAAATTGCTTTCTCTATCGCCATTCTTAGATGGTAATTTAATCAGAGTTGGTGGAAGAATTGAGTCATCTAATTATAGCTTCGAAACTAAACATCCAATAGTACTTGATTCTTCCCATCATCTAACAAAATTGTTATTTGCACGAGAACATTTAATTCACTTGCACGCCGGGCCTCAGTTGCTACTGGCCTCTGTTCGTCAGTCTGTTTGGCCCATCAACGGGCGTCGCCTTGCTCGTCAAGTTGTTCGTCGATGTGTTCGATGTCGGCGCGTTCAAGGTAAAGTGTTACAGCCCAAAATGGGAAATTTGCACAGCTCCCGAATAAATCTAGATCACCCGTTCGCATCTGTAGGTACTGATTTTGCAGGATATTTTAATATTTTAAATCGGAAGGGTCGTGGTGCAAAATTGCAAAAGGCCTATCTGTGCTTATTTGTGTGCTTGAGATTTAAATGTGTCCACCTCGAAGCCGTTTCTGACCTTTCCAAAGACGCGTTTATGATGGCGCTTCGCAGGGTCGTGGTGCAAAATTGCAAAAGGCCTATCTGTGCTTATTTGTGTGCTTGAGATTTAAATGTGTCCACCTCGAAGCCGTTTCTGACCTTTCCAAAGACGCGTTTATGATGGCGCTTCGCAGATTTGTAGCCAGACGGGGTAAACCTATCGAAATATTCAGTGATAATGGAGGTAATTTTACTGCTACCGCTAAAGAGTTAAGTTCGTTCCTTAAACAAAATTCAGAATCTCTGTCTGACCTTGCATCTCAAGAAGGAATAAATTTTATTTTCTCACCTAGCTACGCTCCTCATTTTGGCGGGATCTGGGAAGCCGGAGTAAAGTCAGCCAAATATCATATTCGTAGAAAAATGGGAAATTCTAATTTAACGTTTGAAGAGTTAGGAACATTGTTTACGCAAGTGGAGGCTATCTTAAATAGTCGCCCCTTATGTCCTCTCTCTTCCTCACCCAACGACTTCCTTTTCCTCTCCCCAGGGCACTTTTTGATTGGAAGACCTCTGACTGCAATACCATCGCCAGCTCTGGAAGACCGCCAAGAAAGTTCCCTACCTCGATATGCTCGAATTGAGAGACATCGCCAACATTTTTGGAACAGATGGCAGAAGGAATACATTGCTCAACTACAAGAAAGAACTAAATGGAAAACAAACAAAGGCCATCTAAAGGTTGGAGACCTTGTGCTGCTTCATGAAGATCATGTTCCTCCTCTAAATTGGCGCCTCGGACGAGTATCCAAACTTTACACGGGATCAGATGGAATAAATCGTGTCGCAGATGTTACTACCAATCGAGGATGTGTTCGTAGAGCTCTGGTTCGCTTGTGTCCATTGATGGATGACGAAGAAGTTGAAAATCAGGCTTTTCAACGGGGGGAGGATGTTTCCGCGCCTACCTCTCGACAACTTCAGGGTGTCGACTGCACCTAACCTCACATCGCATTGTCATTGAGCCAGAACAAAATGGCAGATAAACATTAACCTCCTGTAAACTTTAAATATATTTTCTATAAGTACAAAGTCAAAGTTTTATTGCTATTCTGAAAATTCACTCGGTTGAACTCGAAGATTCAACACTATCTGGAGTTTTATTAATCTAAGAATTCTACGTGATGATTCTGCGACGATTCCATGGTCATACTGAAGCAATTGTATTGCAGAATTGGGCTCCTGATCCATTTGACTGTACCACCGTAATTTTTTATCGTTAGTAGGTTGGCTATGTACCACAGTAAAGAATTCTACTTTTTCCTCTCTCCCAGGGGAACCTTACTGAATTCCAGGATAAAATGTATTCCATGTCCTTCCTTCTAGTAGGAACTCAAAACGTGCCAAGTTTCATTCCAACTTATTACCTATGTAGTTTCGGCGTGATGCGCGGTTAAAGAATTTTACTTTCATCCTCTCTCCCAGGGGAAACTTACTGAATTCCAGATAAAAATGTATCCCATGTCCTTCTTTGTAGTATGAACTCAAATCGTACCAATTCAGTCCAACTCATTCAGTAGTTTCGGCGTGATGCGCGGTGAAGGAATTTTACTTTCATCCCTTCTCCCAGGGGAACCTTACTAATTTCTGGGATAAAATGTATCTTTATTTTATTTAGTTCCATTTGAATTCATTCAGTTATTCCGTCGTGATACGCGGTTAAAGAATTTTCCTTTCATCCTCTCTCCCAGGGGAGCCTTACTGAATTCCGGGATGAAATGTATCCCTTGTAGTATGAAATCAAATCGTGCTAGGTTTCATTCCAACTCATTCAGGAGTTTCGGCGTCATGCGCGGTGAAGAAATTTTACTTTCATCCCCACTCCCGGGGGAACCTGACTGAATTCCGGGATAAAAAGTAGCCTATATCCTTCCTTGTAGTATGACCTAAAATCATGCCGAGTTTCATTTCAATACCTTCAGTAGTTTCGGCGTGATGCGCGTTTAAGAAACAGACAGACAGACAGACAGACAGACAGACAGACAGACAGACAGACAGACATGAATGAAAAAAATTACAGTTTTGGCTTCAGTATCGATAATAGAGTGATCTCCAAAAAAATTTTTCAAAATATCTTCAATGTACAGAATTGGACCTGTTACAGTTTTATTATAAGTATAGATTATAAGTATAGATAGATGTAAGCGGATTAACTACGAACCTAGTTTGTGTTGAACTAGGTTCGTAGTTAACCCGCTTACATTCATAATGAATCCTATGACTACATTCCATAGGGGTGTAGCTAGATTATATTGTTTTTCCTAGTGACTGTACTGGTTTGTCAGACATTCATTGACCATTCTGATTAGAACATAAATGATCTTATTGAAGATAAACAATCTTATTGAACATAAATGATCTTTTTCGACTTGACTTGATAGGACTAAAACGAAAAGAGAATTTTTAGTCACTTGTTGGGGTGTAGCTAGATTATATTGTTTTTCCTAGTTACTGTACTGGTTTGTCAGACATTCATTGACCATTCTGATTAGAACATAAATGATCTTATTGAACATAAACGATCTTATTGAACATAAATGATCTTTTTCGACTTGACTTGATAGGACTAAAACGAAAAGAGAATTTTAAGTCACTTGTTATAGTACCTGCTGCTTTCATTTAAATCAAATTATAGCATGATACAGCAAGTAATCATTAAACTACATTTTATGGTGCTGGGGATGTGCTGGGCTGAAAATTCATAAGTTTCATATGTTTTGTGAATTTGGATGATTTTTGTCGTTTTTCATATACTTTGACATGACACCTTATTTATCAAAATCGAATGTGTAGTTCAGGTGTATCGTACATAAAAATCATCTTCTGGCCTCATTTTGGCTGCAACATCCACAGAGGATGGTTCATGTAGTACCTAACCATAGCCTGATATAAACATAACTCATCCTTTAGAACGTGCAGTGAGAGTAATAAATATGTCCCACCTATTTGCTTCGTTCTTTCCATGTAGTATTGTGAAGAGGAGATCTTCAGGCGCCGTGTCAGGGTCTTCCGCCTTCAATATATCAGATGTGATCACTTTTCTTGTTCCCTGAAAATGTTGAATAGTGCAATAAATATAACGGCTCTTTGTTATTTCAGGATGGTAGCGATATGACAAACGGGACTCTAGATAACAGTTTACATTGTAACTACGAACTCAGTGCCTTTATATTAATTCTATAAATTGTTTGGTGTTTGCAGTGAATTTACGAAATCTAAGCGATGCTAGCAGACAGTAACTACTGCTTTAACATTCAAACTTCTGGGTTCAGGGGAAATGCTACGTGTTGTGTGTGCCATCTTTTTTCAACAGAGAGATCACAAGTGATAAGAATTCGTGTTCTAAATAGTTCATAGATTATGTTGATCGCAGTGGACGTCTATATCGAGAAAAAAAACGATGGCGACGACGCTCCCAAACTTCCGTGCCTGGCTATACTACTGGTGATTATGCGCAACGCAGTCGAAATTCCGGGGATGTGCGCTTTTTAACTTGTGAAATTGTGTAGTCTCCATCGATCGAGGTATCCGCCAGCCCCCATAGATTCACAATGGGCACCTAAAACCGTCTGTTCTAAAAGAAAACAATTTTAACGTTTCTGTTTCTATTTCATGTAGTCTCATTTTAACGCTCGGACAGGAAGCATGACTAGCAAAATTCACACGTCCAAGACACTTTTAATGCATTTTTACCACTAAAATGTGCTATTACCCCTATCCTCAAGAAATCAAGGTTGAAAATTATTTTTTGGTTTGTCTTTATGAAATCCCATGAATGAGTAATATGGTCGTAACATTAGGCATGTTACGATGGTCATAACATAGGCATGTTACGATGGTCGTAACATGGGCATTTTACGATTTTGATTTTGTTCTTCATAAATAGAGAGGCAATTGTTTTTTTTTTATTTTTATGTTTTCATGCATTTATTTTTTTGTATAAAATACTAGTTTGCAGTTATTACTCATGCATGGGATTTCATAAAGTACAAACAATTTTTTTTTATTCTTGAGCTTTGTTTTCCTGTTCCATTATATATTTTGTTTAATATCGACTGCAGAAACAGTTCTGGGAGTACACTAACTACCTGTATTTTTTTAGTACAAAATACTAGTAATTTATTTTTTATTTTTGAGCTTTTTTTCCTGTTCCATTATATTTATTTAATATTTACTACACAGAAAACGTTCTATGACTACACTAATTACCTCGTACCTAACTATTTGCCGTCCAAAATGCAATATTTTAAGTATATTTTATTATTAATTAGCAATAATCGAACAAAATTAAATATACTGTATAGTACTGTAGGTAACGGTATGATTTTTTTAGATTGTTAATATAAAAAACAGCGTTCATTATTTTCAGGTACTTAAAATAAAATTAATTCGACTCCACTAAACTCTTCTTCCGTATTCAGAGAACTTGTCACGGCTCTGCGCAAACCGTCTGCGTCAAAACAAGTCGTAGCTAATTTCGAGTATCATTTTTGTAAGGTTCTAGGTATCTACGGAGGAGGCGCTTGGCGGCGGATACCTGATCGAAGGTAGATAGTCTCTATATAAAGTGCAACATTGCGTGCAGTGTCTCAGTAATAGCATTCAAGGATAGTATGGTCCCACCAAGATATCAGTGAAATTGAAAACGAAACTAAATTCTCTTTTAGTTTCCTATTAGCGTAGTACTATACAGGGCGTCCCACGGCCATGCCACATGAAGAGTACCTATCTTAAATATTGTAAAATTATGTTAAGTTTCATGGTCTTCCTTTTATTCAACTTGCTTGTTATTTGGAAAAAATAATCCTTACGAATGAGCTTTTTCATGGGTTTCGTAAAGGAACGGGTGTTTTTTTTTTTTAATTTGGTGGTTGCGATACCATTTCTCGTTTCAGACAGGCGATCTTTCAAAAATCTTTAAATTAGTTTTTTCCTCATTGATAGAAATCTGTCGTGGGGACCGCAGATATCTGAAATCAGCCGTAGGATGTTTGCTTCAGCAGGTTCCCTTCGAAGGCTACGTAACTTTCTACCTATTGCCACTAAAATCTCTCTTGCACAATCTCTTCTCCTTCCAGTCCTCGACTATGCTGATTCTTCCTTTCTTGATCTAACTGAGCAACAGTTAGATAAACTTGAGCGCCTGCAGAATGTCGGGATAAGGTTCATATTTGGCTTGCGCAAATATGACCATGTCTCGGAATTTCGCAGGAAGCTCAAGTGGTTGCCTATACGGCTTCGCCGAAATTCTCATATTCTACATCTTCTCTACAATATTTTATTTCACGTCTCTGCACCCCCTTATCTCAAAGAACTTTTTACCTTTCTCCACCATTCTCACGCTCTTTCTCTGCGCTCTTCTGAAACTCTCATGCTTCAAGTACCTGTCCATTCTACTTCCTTCTTCGCCCATTCCTTTACTGCCAGGGCTGTACAACTATGGAATGCATTGCCAGTCTCCGTGAGGCGAGCAAAGTCGCTACCAATCTTCAAAACCATGGTAAAGGAGCACTATTTGTCCTGTTGTCACTGAACGCATACCTGAGTCCCTATGTATATAAGTAGTTTATGTAAATATATGTAGATATATATATAAAGTTATGTATGTAGTATATTTTATGCGAAATATATATTGAAAGTATTTATTTATATAACTTTCATGAGCACACAGATCCCCTAGTACTATCCAATGATCCTATCCATCCACGGTTGTCTGGTAGAGATCGCTCTTGAGCGATAAGACCGCCACTTGTCACTTAGATTTTAAGCTGTTTTGTTATTATGTTTCTATCGATAAGTGTGCAATAAAGAATTTTCTATCTATCTATCTATCTAAATTGTTTTTAAATCAAAATTAATTCTACCTTTAGTAAAATGTTCTATCTACCATATTTAAGATACTTTCCCTCCATGTGGCATGGCCGTGAGACGCTCTGTATAGTTATTTGTGCTATTTATTTGTGTGTGCTATTATTTAATTGTTTTCATGTCAACTGGTACAGATAAGTGAAGAGTTAGTATGACCAGTCTTTAAGTTCACAGATAATTTTGAGGGACAAATGTTACTTTAGTAACTAAAATGCAGTCTACACACCAAAGTCGAAGGGCCGCCGTGCCGACAACTAGAAAAACCACTGTCGGGTGCCTACGATATTCATACACTGAAATGTCGCACCAAACCGCCGGGCCGAGTGGCCGACTTTGGTGTGTGGACTCTACCCCCAACGGTGTATCCGTTGGGGACAGTAAACATAAATTGAACACGTACTTACGGCATCAACTATTTGTTAGATCTCGTGGGTGACGTGACATTAGGTACATGCAACTACACACAAGCAAATCAAAAAAAATAATCGAAGCGCTGCTCACAGTCTGTAAACAAAAACTTAAAGTAAATCATACGGTAAACATATCCATTAGAGTATCATGCTATGCTAGTAATTTCAAATCTACTAAGACAAACTTAAAATAATAGAGAACATACGATTTTTGCGCTCCAAAGTTAGAATGTAGTTTTTATTTGGGATTATGTGCACACTTCATGCATATTATAAAAGAACTACAGTAATAAGCTTTTTTAATAATTTCAACGAGTTCTATAACATCAATGCACTCTTTACTCAGTCAGTTAATACATATTATGTATCAGCCAATAAACGACCAAACTTCTGTATCTGGCTATCACTAAGCATCAAATCTTCACTTATTTGACTGTTTCTATCTGTGTTAAGTAGTAAAGTACAGCTCCAAGCGTACGTGAGTAGAGGGAAATTGATTTATTTACCTGTTATTATATTATCTGCGTTGTACAAGCAATATTGCAAGCAGCTTTGTAAGTGAAAAAGTCTTGCTCTCTCATAAACTCGCACCGAACCTAAACCATTTTCTTTGAACGTATGCTATACCAAACCTCTATTCGATGGCCGATATGGAGTGAATTGACATTTGTGTTGACTTTAGTGATAAATGAAAATGCCATCGGCATTATGCTCATTCGTGTACTTTTTAAAATTATGTGCAATAATATGTATGTATGTATTAAAATAAATAAATATCGTGTTTGAAGATATACTCCAAAAGTTCAAATGAATCGAAGTTTCTTGTAGCATGGGTTCATAGAAAAAGGTTAACAATGTGCGCAAAACTACTTTGCCGTTAGTTTTAGTAAATGTAGAACGCAAAGAAGAGTACAAACAGGAAAAATTTTATTTCCCGCTAGTCGCGTATGAACCACCTTTCATATTATTCTCTCTTCCCATACCTGAGTTAGTCTCAGCACTTTCCCCGGCATGAGATTGAGCACCGGCGGGTCATTGACCGGAGTAACGTTCACGTGTAGTACAAAAGCGTTCCGTCCTTGCAGATAGCTCGGTAGCGTGAACTTGGCTTCTGGCATCAGCTCCATGTCGAGAACTATTGCGTCTTGGTGGTTTTCAGAACCGTCGTGGACGTAGCGGACCTGGAATAAGTACCAACATAAATAAGAATAAACGATTATGATATATAATACTGGATACCACACGGCATCCGTCGCCTAAAGTGAGCAGCAGCCGTATGTATACTATATACGTATGTATATATACTAATGCTGAGGTCCATATTTCAAATAAATCGATTTGAGTGCTCACAAAAGTGGTCCGTTATTCCAATATCGCGTCTACAGTTGACATTGAAACGTCAAAGATGACGTCATAACCGGCGCCATCTTTACGCTCACATCGCCCAAACAGCATGGTCGCTTTGAACTGTCAAATTGTCATAAGATTATACAAATTGACATATGAAATTTTCAAAGTCACCAGAAACTTGATTTTATGTTTACGTGAGCGATATGAGCGCGTCTATAACCGTTCCGTTGAACATATCCCGATATCTGTCGTTATCGGGCTAAACAATTCAAAACGACTTTGAGCGCTTTTAGGGCTACAATCGATTATTTTTATAAACGGAACGCAGCATAAGTGAGCTGGTAATCGACATCGACTTCATTTTTGACATTTGAAACCTAGCCTGGACTTCGAATGTCACTTTCGTATTGTGTAAATAGTTGTCTCGTGCAACAATATTACCAGCGAAATTAAAACCTAGTGAACGAATGGAACTTCGTATTTTGGCAGATTTTGGTATTGCGTAAAGCCGAAATGAAGTTCACTAGCAAATTCAAGCCCATGTGAAACGTCAAAAACTTGAGAAATTGGATTCACATGGATCATTCATTCTGAAACCGAAGCCCATTGAATATCTTAGACAATACCGACAACATTCTGACTTGTCGACAACTGGTAATGGACTTGAAGTTCACTGGTAATCGATTTGAAGTTAGACAATAAGGCTGCGGGGCTTGCCAGTGCAAGATGACTGATCGCGGTTATTGAATCCGCACCCTCGGCGGCTCAGGCGGACTTTCAGGCGCCGCAGAGGTCGAATTTCCGGTTTGACACAAGTCACCGTGTATCTGTGCGTTCCCAAATACGATCTGTGCACTGATAACGATCACAAAATATTTTGCGTTCCGAATCAGAAATCGCGATAGTGACATTTGACATGTGCGCTCACGGTGATTTCAGTTTGTAGCATGGTCGTTGATATCGCTAAATGGCGTATGTAATGACGTAATCTATGACGGGACATCGTCGACGCGCTTATATCGCGCTCACGGTAATACGGAACGCGTGTGTGCCGTGCATGATATCGAGTTTAGGGTAATTCGGAATGCAGGGTGCACTCCGAATGACTGATGAAATGACTTAACATCAAGACATTTGTGAGGTAGCCGAAAATGGAACCGAAACTGCGTTAGATTCTCAGTAAATGACCACTGCTGGTGATTGTAAACAGAAATGGAATATCTATCTATTAGCTGTTAGTAGGCCTACCAAGGGGATTGTTGTTTAGGGTAGGATCGAGAAAAATTACGTCACATCGTCATCGAATGCGTAATATGTTTGAAATACATTCCTTCAACTTCAATAATGTACGCAATGTATGACAATGCGATGTCATTCTTCTCTATTCTACCCTAGACAACTATTCCCGTGCTAGGTTTCCAATTACCTTATCCCTAGAAAGGTCCAGAAGTGTAAAGGATTGTCGACTCTTCCCTTCCTCCACATAGTTCCCATACTGCGAGCTTCTCAGCGACAGGTCTATGGCAATCCTGCCGTGCTGCGGCGGGTGCGTCACGTAGAAGACTACTCCAGACGGTCGGACGCCATATTTGTGATGGTCGAGGACCACGTCTATGTTCTGTGTGGTGATGACTGAGACGCCGCCTTCTTGGACGGTCAAAGGGTATAGGCCGACTAGCTCTAGCTCGCTGGATTTTGAATACACCTGTGGATTTACAAGTAGTACGTTAAATGATAAAAGTATTGAGTGAAATGTGTAGGGAAAATAATAAACGCCGGCAAGAAATATACTCTTTTCTATTTCGTTCCGTACTCAAAGGGTACGGTACGGACGCTTTGGATGCTTTCGTCATGTCGAGTAGTAAACCGATAGCGTATTTTTTATCATTCATAGTTTTTAATATCTCTTCCGTAAATTTATAATTAGTGTAGTGGAACGGTTTTTCCTAAATCCATTTTGTGCATCATCGTATATGTCATATTTTTCACAAAAGGAATTTAGTTTGCATTGCATTATTTGTTCAAAGATTTTTGATGCAGTAGGTACGAGCGCTATCGGCCTGTAATTATTTGGGTCACTTCTAGACGCCTTTTTGTGTATCGGTTTTATTAGCGATTCTTTGAGTAGGTCGGGGAATATTCCTTCCTGGAAGGATTGATTAATTAGGAGGAAATATGGAATGGTGAGCTCGGTTGCATAATTTTTTATTAGAATGGGTGGTATTTCGTCAATACCATAGCTGTATTTACTTTTTAAGTTACGTATAGTTAGGTATACTTCGCGCGGTTCGACGGGACTCAAGTACATTGAATTATCAATAGGCCGGAGCACTGGTCGGCCCGGCGATATACCTACTTTTGTCGTACCTACTTCTGCAAAGAATGAATTGAAAGCGGTTGCTACCTGGGTAGGATCTGATATTAATTTATTGTGTATTTTAAGTTCTATATTGCGTCGCAATTTAATAGTAATTTTATTTGTTTGGGTTTTTATAATTTGCCACATTGTTTTCATCTAATTAGTGGATTTTTTCATTTCGCGGATGTAACTAAGTTTTTTGGATGGGTTTATTAATTTTTGTAATAATTTAAGTTTAAGTTTTATATTGATTTATAAGTATTGGGTCTCGGAGGTAAGTAACTAATGTTTTGAGGATTCTTTTATGTCGGCAGGAGGTTTTTATACCACGAGTAAGCCAAAAATGTTTTTTATTTTGTTTTAAAACTAATTTCTGTTTAGGAATACAAATATCAAGAATATCCGTAAGTTTTTTACAAAAAATTTTATAATTCTCGTTGGTTGATTTTGTTGAGTAGATAACCTGTTTCCAATCTACGTGTGCAATATAATCTTTAAATTTTTTTATGTTTTTTTTATTGAACATTCTTTTTACAATTTGATTTTTTTTCTTATAACTTTTGTTCGTGTTTGTTCGTGGATTTTAAAGTTAAAATAATACTATTGTGGTCAGAGAATCCGTAGTTATCGACATATGTAGTACAGTCGGTTCTCTCAAAATTTGTAAATATTAAGTCTATGCAAGTTGAGGCAGATTTTGTAATACGGGTCGGTTCATATAGGTATGTGTTGTTGGAAGTTGTGTTCAAGCATGAAATTAAGTAGTTTATTTGATTTAGGATTATTTTTTGTAACGTTAATATTAAAATCTCCGCCTATTATTGTGTTAATTGAATTGTATTTCCCGCAAACTAAGTTCAATAGCTTAGTTATTTGTCTATAAAATACCTCGGTATCGCGTCCATTCCAGTATAATACTATTAATAACATTTTAAATGAAGTAATAACTATGGCGCAAAGTTCTACAATAGCTTCAACTGATAAGGTCGCGATTTCTTCCATTTCTTTGTATTCAAACTGGTCTTGAAGTAGTATGCATACCCTTCCGCCAGTGCAGTTCCGCCGGGAGTATGACGCCGCGAGGTTGTATCCGGAGTAATAAATAAGCAGTGCTTTTTCGGGTGATAGCCATGTCTCTGATATGCCTAGCGCAGTGAGGTTTCGTGGTTCGCTAAGAAATTCTTCCAATAAATACATACTTTGCATGTTTTGGAACACAAAGTTAAACTCATTAGTGTGTGTTCGTTGAGTGACGAAAATTCTGTTGTGCATGGCCTTTTATCTCGCTGGTGCAATGAGTTTCGTTTAAAGTGGAGAAGTGTTCTGTAGCAGCTGAGCTATCCCGTGTAGTGTTTATGGATGAAGGGCGCTGGTGGGGCTGTGAGATCTGCGAAGGTGGTTGTGCTGTACCCACGTGGTTTTCATGGTAAGAGATAGTCAGTTTTTCATCTATAAAAAGTCTATTGTTACGTATAATTGCGTGCCGTCCATTTTGACGGGCATGTCGTGCTTGTTCTTGCAGGCGTTTTCGTAGTCCTAAGGCTTCATCGTTTAGGTATTTCGATATTGCTAGGCCGGTATTTTTGAAGCAATGTGCGTTTTCGAGTAGGTAATTTGTCAAATTTATTTAATATCTCGATCACTATGGGGCGCTGATGGCCTTTTTTGCCTATTCTTATTTGTTCCTCGATGTAACCTGTAAGGTCAACATTGAGGATGTTTTGAAAAACGTTAATAATCCTCTGGTGTAGATGATATTCGTTTTCTTCGCCGTATTCTCTAACTCCATACATTACTACTTTCTTTGCATGGTCTTCTTTAGGTTGAGGGCAATTTTGTTGTGGTTTGTTGACTATATTTTGTATCTGTTTGATTTCTTCTTTTATGTTTTTATTATCAGCTTCCAATTTTTGAATGGTGGTTCTTAGTGAGCTTATGTTTCTATTTATATCTCTCTGTTCGTCTTGTAAGATCTTCGTGCTTTGAATCATGTCTTCTTTTAATTTTGAATAGCATTTTCAACTTCTAGTTTTATTGTATTTTGTAGAGTGTGGGTTATTTCACGACTCATTGTTTGTTTGTGTTCTTCTAGTTTTTTATCTAGTGTTATGTTTAATATCTGGCTAAATTTGTCTTATTCTTATAATAATCGTTATTGAGTTGAACTCTTCAGCTCGTTTGTCATTTGTTGACATATTATGTGTTTCGTCAAAGTTTACTTGTTCAGTCTGTTTTCCTACCGGAGTATTTCTGTTTTGCCTATTTGTTATGTTTTGGCAACTAGGGCATCGCCATGACTTTTGTAATTCGTGTTTTTTACTCTTATAATATGTAGAAGTAATTTTCAGGCATGCACGATGATGGATCTCGGAGCAAATTACATAGTTCAAAATGTCTTCTCTGTGGGCGATGGGCTTATTGCAGGTCATGCAATCCATAATTGTTTCAAATAGGTAGAGTAGTTATTGAATAAAATGTGATACTTGCAGATTCGTAGCTGTAGTTCTCCGGGTTCTAGGTCTCGTCCTCGTTTCGTTTGCGATGACGCTACGGGGCGCGTTCAAAATTCGACGGTTGGAATTTTCAAGTCCTTGTATAATACAGAGTTTTTGAGTTTCTTCTGATTATTTTATATATTTTGGCTGCAGTTTACTTCTGTTTCAAAATAAAATCACTTGAAACATCGGATAAGACTTTTTGATAGGTTTTTCGAAATTATGAGTCAGAGCGACACGGTAACGATGTTTACTCGCCGGTTGCGACACGGCTTCTCCAACACGTCACGGCTTTCTCCTTCTTCGCTGTCTGTCTGTCGGTCAGCCGGCTATATCTCATGAACCGTAAAGGTAGAAAGTTGAAATTTTCATATAACGTGTATATCTGTTGCCGCTATTTCAACAAATAATATAATTATTAAAATTAAAGGGGGCTCCCATACAAAAAACGTGATTATTTAGCTATTTTTGCTCTACTGTTGTCAAGGCTGTATTACTTGAACCGTAATAGGCAGTTGAATTGTTGACAGGGTATACAGGGGATTTTCGCTATAACAAACAATTAAAATAAAATAATTAATAATTTGATTAAGAGGACCAACGTCAATTACGCGTTGAGTACCCAATCACCGAAGTTAGGCAATGTCGGGCGCAGTCAGTACTTGGATGGGTGACCGCGACACGTTGGCTTTTTGGTTTCTTTTATCCAAAAATCTATTTTTAGGATTTATTTTGCGATAGTTTTGTAAGATGTACAGAACCCTTCGTGTCCAAGCCTCCGTGTGAGATTTGGTGCCACTGTTTGCCAGAATATGCAGGGATATCGTTCAGACTGACAACGCGGTCTAACCATACCCTACCACTGCAAGGTCAGCTAATGTGTTACTGTGTGCATGGGAATAGCCCTCACCTTATAATTCTCAGCATAGTCCGGATTGATACACAGGTCCAGTTCGCACTTGCACGTGAAATGATCCACACCGTGCTGCTCGCAAGTCGCGTGTTCGATGCAAGGAGGATTGCCCGGGCTGCCCGTGCAAGGGTAGAACCAAACGCACCGAGGGCTGACCCCGTATGTTACCACTGCGTTTGGTAAGCCGTAGATCTTTTCGTCTACCTCTATCGGTTTTATACAGCCCTGGAAATAGAAAAATAAACAATTTAGTTACAACTCTTAAGCATGGATCATAGGGTTTTCTTTTGTCTCTTGCATGGATGGTGATAAAAAACACTATAATGTTTTGTATAAGATAAGGAAAATCTAATTAAAAATGCATTAAAGGCGAGCTTTGGTCGAGGACACATCACTCAGTTTGTTTTGTTTGAAAATGTGTCTGTGTCTTAGATTTATATCAATTTCTGATTTTTTTTTGCTTGTTACAAAGCTTAAAAGAAAAAAAGAAAGAGTGTAAAACCGAACTCGAATGACCGTTGTGAACTCTAATCGAAAGATTAGTAATAACGATTTTTAAATGACTTTATCAATGCAAAGTCTGCAGTTAGCTCAATCGAGTTATTTCAATAGTAAACACTTGTAATAATTTGTTTTAACAAATTCTGAACAATCGTTGATTGTAATTGTCTTTCTTAAATATGATACTTATCTGTTTTATCAAATAAGGTTTCATTTTGCGATTGTTAACGTTAGCTTGTGTGAAAACATAACGCTACAATCCTAATTCGAAAGTGAGAGAATCGACACCAGTGTTTCAGCCAATTCCGAAACGAAATGCACTAGAAGATCACATCACATCATAGGCTTATACTAACTAACCTACTAATGGACATAGGCTTCCTGTCAGAACCTTTTTTTATCGTTAGTTAATGCCAGTGTACCCACACTTGGCATGCAGGTTGGGAATCTGGCAGTTGATATAAGTATTTTATTATAAGTACTTACCATTATACTTGAGTCAGCGGCCTTTATTCCTTTAGCGAATGCCCTCTGTCTTTTATCGTTTTCAATACCCCCGAGATAAAAAGAGTCGGATAGATCTAGGTATCTCGTTCCACCACTCTCGATGCGAGTGCTCATGGCGATGTTGTCCACCGAGAGCTGTAAGAAGGATTGTTAGTTATAGTTCTGCACGAAAGTAGATCGGAGGAAACAAGATGAGAATTTGTGTTCTGTATGACGAAATTAGACAAGTTGCGGGAATTGTATGGGGTAGAGTGGCCATAGAAAGGCCAGAATGGAGAAGATTGGAGGAGGCTTTTGCCACCTGGCAAACGGACATACAAAAATTTAACAAAAGATAAATATATGAACAGCAAAGAAATACTGTCTTGTCCGACTAAAGGCTTTATTATTATTTGTTAGACAAGAAAAGATATCTCTATTTTTCACGGCAAAGTTTTATCGTAAATATATGGTAGCGGGATTATTCATCATAATTTGAAAAGTAAATTAGTTTTGAAAACAAATCCGTGGTGAGAAAAAAATAATAATTTGATATTAAGTGAACGGAAACTACTGAATCATTGCTCATTTTATCTAAGAAAGTGAACGTTTTTGTGTTAGTAATTTATTTAGCAGATTTAAATCACTAGACCTGAAATGTGATGCGTCAGGAATGAAGACAGTATGGAAAAATGATGATTATGGAATTTAGTAATGATAAAAACGTTTGGGACTGATCGTTCCAAGACAAATATTAACAGAATCTTTTAAGTTAGTCTTGTAAGTTTAAGTTAAGTTAGTAATCGAGACACAAAGTTACTGGGATGCTCTGATTTTAAGAATAGGTATTATCGATGAAGTCAATAGTTTAAAAATTTTACACGTAGGCATCAAAGTAAAGCCAGCGAAAAGTTTTAAAGGTCATACAAACTGGCCTATAAAGTCTTTACACAGCATCAGCAAGTCCCCAAGTACTCAGAGCTTGTGTTTGAATATCTAATATTAAGTTAAAGCACCTAAAGTGTTAACTTGTTTATACAGGCGCATTGTACAGACAGCGTCAGAATTAAGTAACACCTCTGCATAACACAATGCAGGCTAGAATACGATTTTTTATTATTTAGATCTATTCGTTCTGTTTTTATGTTACCTAAATAAAAATATAATTTATTTTCGACCTTTAAAACTCCTACTATTAACAGGTTTAGATTTAAACCTGCATGTGTTAAGCAGGGGGATTACTTAATTGTGACGCTGTCTGTACATAAAAAACAACCTGAACAAATATCTGCATATAAAACATACGTTTGTCCCGGCGGGAATCGAACCTGAGCTCACCGATTAAATAATTTTTGTGCAATAATTTTGCAGTTTGCAGGAGACAGCAGACTTTTGTGCATAAAAATAGCATAACATTAAACACACAATAACTAAAGCCAGGGCTAACTACAAATAAGTAAATAGACGCATTCTCATATTTTCATGCCAACTAGATATTACAAAAGCAGACGTCGCATTACAAGAAGATTATTATAATAGATATTTCATTCGTTACTTACTACAAATAAAAAAAAACAGTGATTTAATGCCAGCTTAAGTCATGTTTATCAAAGATCATCAAACCAAGCACCAACCTACAAATTTGTCTATACAAGGTTCTCAATAACCATTTGTTGTTAGTTTTAAGTTTAATTTGTCCTACTTCGATCCGTATTGCAAGGCGCTTCTCTAACTATAGCGCAAGATTTGCAGAATGCTTATACGCGTATTGATGGATGTTTGTCATTCAACATGCAATTGCTGATTATTCAAATGCTTATTGCACACATGTGTTACATGATGTTTTACTGCCTAAGTACTATTCGGTGCTTTCGGCTCTGCGTCGTCGTCGCGTGTTCGCATTAAAATGTCAACTATAATCATCAGCTCAGCTAGTGGACGTCCTGTGCAAGAAATGCGTATTCCCACAGATCGTCACAATGACCAGTTCTGTGAGAACTCGAGTTCCCCAATGCTCAACTGACATTGATCAATTTCAAATAGTTGAGTAATGGGGTATCCCTATTACGCAACACATTTTGTTCCCCATTGCTTTAAACTGCTGTAGTTGAGCAATGGGACTTCTCTATTGTGCAACTCATTTTGTTCTCCATTGCTCAACTCAAGCATTGATTGCCAAATGAGCACTTTCTCGTTTTTGTTTGGATATCTACAAAAAAAGTTTTCCTGTGTGTAATGAACTTGACGAGAATAAACTCTTTTCAATTATTTAAGTAGGTAAAATTTTTCGAAGCGTGGCTGGTTGCACTTGGCTGGTGTATTACATCATTTGCGTCGCTAAATTATGAAGAGACAGTGAACGGAAAAAACATAGAAGTATTCCTTGCGCTAGAAAATGACCAAAAATCAAAGTATGCTGTGGTAGGCGGCGCTTGTAAACTATGCTGCAAACGAGTTTAATTCGCAAGACGACTGGAGAGCGTTTTAGAAAATGACGTTCGCGCCTTACACGTTAAACGACAATTTAATCTCAAATGTCGAGGAAATAAAGTCTACTTTAAGCTGAGCGTCCCAAATGTTTACAAATTGTTGGCTAATTAGCGAAGGATATTTGACATGTAAGTTTATGTGCAGTTTTGTGTCAAGTTGCATACTTATTTTATTTGACGGAAGGCTTCTATGTTTTTTCCGTTCACTGTGTAGAGACAAGAAAAAAATGTTGGTTTGGCAATCGATGATCTTCAATAGACTGATAAATTGAAGGAAGAATGCAATCTCTAATAGTTCGGCATAAAGCATACAACACAACATAGAGTACATAAAAAGCAATCGGAATAAGAAGTTAATAAATCCATAATCTTAATATTATAAATTCGAAAGGAACTCTGTCTATCTGTTTGTCTGTTACCATTTCACGTCTACACGGCTGAATGGATCGGGAGGTCGGTGATGTCTCGGGGACGAACATAGGCTACTTTTTATCCCGGAAAATCGCGAGCGAAGCCGCGGGTTGAAGCTAGTCTACAATGACGTGGGGATCCCCTGCACGGGCAAATGTTCCGCGGCAAGTCAATAGAAGCGTTGATGATATCGCACAAATAAATGACGGACCTTTTTATACAACATCATCATCATCTCCATGAGACGCGTTCAAAAAATTAATAAATTATAAATAAAACGTCAAGTGCGATTCGGAATCGCACACTAAGAGTTCCGTAAGACCTTGTGCCTTGCCAAATTATCATGATTCTAGGTCAACGGGAAGTAGGTACCCTGTAGGTTTTGGTCCATGGCGGGAATCAAAAATATTCGGACATAAACGACTGTAACTTTTGAGTGCGTTGACTTTTAAGCTTTATTTATATCGCGGCTTCAAGAGGTTACGTATTTGAGTATTTAACGTTAATTTCAACTCGATACGTCCACGCGTTCCTGAATAGAAGGTTGACAGACGGACGGACAGACAGGCAGACAGACGCGGACCACAAAATGGTCCTATAAGGGTTCCTTTTTTCCTTTTGAGGTACGGAACCCTAAAAAACGCCGTTATTGTTATTGTCATTAATTAATTATCACATTTGACGTAACTTTGAAACCATGCTATTGGTTTTTTACACAAGGTTCATGTTGGTACCTTTCTTTTAAAACTTGTAAACAAACATGTAAAATTAAAAAGTTTTAAGACGCGAGCTGGCAAAACATGCAATTCTAAACAACACACATAAACTACGTCAAGTGCATGGCTTCTAACTAGGTATATAATAAGCTTACTGTACCGCAACTGTGTAACGTTCATCATTAGGTAACCCCCCTGATAAGCGTTGAAGTCAATTTTAATGCAATTTTTTTAATCTTGCAGTAAAATAAACATGGTTCTGTAGGAAACATTAAAGAACAAAAAATCATGTAATTATAAAACTTGGAAACAGTCAAGGGTCAAATTTACCCATCGGTGAACGTCACTGTACAATGTACATAAACCATAGAATATAACAAATAAATAAATAGTACTATACAATTTACAAAGCATCATCTAGCCTAAAATACATTACATAATCATCGTCAAGTGCATATACTTTCTAAACGCAGATAGACATATACCAATGTTACAGTCACCGTTAAATTGTAAGGACCGTTAGTTTTTAGTAATCTAGACGGATTGGAAAATAACTGTGAATAGGACATTCGATAGTTTGCAATATATCCGATTCTAGACTCGCTTCTGCCCGCGGCTTCGCACGCGCACGTTTTGGCTATATAATATTAGTAGCATTCTATAGATATATTTATCATTCTAGATTATTGAACCATTAAAATTGGACTAGTCTGAAGCTGCGTCATCGATAAAACGTTATTAATTGGAAGATTTTTCAATTTATTATTCCTAAGTTAGATAATTTATATCGCAAAATCACACAGAATTCTACAAAATGTACAGTGGAAATAAATTTAAATTAATAAAGTAACTCAAACTAGTATTTTAATGTGGCATTACCAAAATCATTCTAGTCACTGAAACGCTTCAAGGTGAGAACGGGATAACACATAGGTTAGAAACAAGCGAAAAACATAAGTCGCCTCGCAGTTAATAAAAATATACGCGTCGACTTGAAAACATTCTTTTGCTTTTTGTCGGGCAACAAGAATAGGAAGCCTATTTTGAAACACGGTTACGCAGTTTCGGGTGACGGTTTGCACGAAACAAACAAACTTACCACTATTTTGCTTGATGTGTCACTTACCGACACCGTTAGTTTCGGATCTCTAAGGTATAAATGTCAGAATCATTCTCATAGTAGGTTCTTTAAAAGAACGGATCGGTCGTCTGTCGTTTTGTGCGATCCGCCATCCGTCAACTTCGTAATTCGTTTTTCGATCTAGACCTCCAGGGATCATAGGAGTAAAAACTATCGGTCCTCACTATTTCACAGTGACATTCCCAAAGTACCAACTAACCTCTATAAGCGACGGATTAAACAACAAGTGCAGTTTATGCCACTGGCCGTCACTGACTCGCGCGGAGTGTACTATCTGACCACGCGCCATCTTGACTCGGACGGAACCATCCAAGATTTCAACAGCAAGGAAGTCGGAACGACCACCGCCAGCGTTGTATAGGACTATTGCGTTCTGCGCGATTGTTTTGAACTCTATCTGCCACCTGGAAAGAGAAATGTTGTTTTAATCTTTTGTTACAGCATTACGGATGTAAGCTGGTAAACTACGAACGATTTGTGTTGAAAGAATATCAACCTCAAACAACGATCGCTTTATAGTAAATAAAACGTCAATTGCGAGTTGGACTCCCGCACTAAAGGTTCCGTATAATTCTAAGACATTGCTTCTTGCCAAATTTCATGATTCTAGGTCCATGGGAAGAAGGTTTTGTATGCATGTGATTCCCTCAAAAATTTCAAATACGCATAAATGCATGTACGGAGCCCTACAAAAAACTGTTGTGTGCGAGACGACTCGCACACAAGGATTCCGTACTGAACAAAACTATTTTACAAAAGAAATCCTAAAACCGGATTTTTTGATGGATTGAAAAAAGCCAACATGACACGGTCACCCATCTAAGTACTGACCGCGCCCAACGTTGCTTTACTTCGGTGATCGGTACTCAACGTGGCATGGACGTTGGCCCTCTCAATTATTAAATTTATTCTATTTTTAGTATAGAGGCAATAGTAATACACATCCTGTCAAAATTTCAATTGTCTAACTAAACGGTTCAAGCTTTTTAATGCTGGACAATTCACACAGCATTATCTAGCCCCAAGCTAAGCAGAGCTTGTGTTATGGGTACTAGATAACTGATATACTTAATACAATACACTACATAGATAGATATTTTTATTATAGATAGAAAACACCCAGATCAACGGAACAAATTTCTGCAGATCGTACACAAATTTGTTCCGAGGCGGAAATCGAACCCGCAACCTCCAGCGTCGCAGGCGGACCTTCGCCCGCTGCGCCACGGAGGTCGTCATTTTTGCTTTGACAAACGTAGAGCAAAAATTACCAAAAAAATCAGGTGTTTTGTGTGGGAGTTCCCTTTAATTTTAATATTTACATTATTTTCTATTATAGCGGCAATAGAAATACACACTTTGTGAAAAATTTCAAATGTCTTCCTCATATAGATTACACAGAAATCACCAGAACCCAGAACAATGCTTGCAGAACCTACAACTTTTGATCGCAATGCTTCCTCAGCGTGAATCGAACTCTCTTCCTGCGTCTCAGATATTATATATCTCTCTCTCTCTCTCTCTCTCGGTCTCTGTGCCACGGAGGCCATTCTTAAGTTTATTTAAGAAATAGGTGAATTGTTTCCTTACCGTCCACCAGCTCTAGAGTTGATCTTCGGCAGTATAAGATAAGCGCCTTCGTCCACGAAGCTGATGTCGGCGTTGATGTCAGCATCGAACTCCGGAGCACAGTTCCATGTGACGCCCTCTACGCGGACAGAGCCAGAGCGGCTGCGTGCTTTCTCTATTATCTTCACTCCGTTGTAGTAAACCTGGATGAACAATTGAGTATTCAATATACAACAAAAACTTGATAGAAAAAAATATATAATCGACAACCTTCTAGCCCGAGGAAGCATTTACCTCCCTGATTAAGATCCGTTCATCCTTTTAGGCGTGAAAACGTAACAGGCGAATTTATTTAGTATGAATGACACCCGAACTATAATAGAAATGGCCATAAGTGGGCTGCAAATACCATGACAATAATACACACTGTGAAAAATTGTCAGTGTCTACCAATAACCCTGTGTGATGTGATAGACAGGGGAGCTTTAGTAATAGGGCTCTGTTGGCACCCTTTGGGTACGTTAAAACGAATCTTCACAATGTCGTCGGTCCAACGAGTACCTAGACGGGGATCCCCAGTCCACTCGCACGCTCCGTTTCGCATTAAATCGCGGTCCACACCCGAATGAAGGACCGGTATTATCTACCTAAAGTAAAACCAACAGCAAAAACATCACCATCATAATAGAAAATGGTCTGTTGCGTGACGATGGTAAGAAACCCGAATGTATGCAACTAGTCTCGTGGGAGTTGAGGAGGCCCGTTGCATGGGACGATATAAGCGTCGACACACTTGCACCTTGCCTTCTTCCGAGGACATCTGTGAGGGCGGGTGTGGCGGCAGATTTGGCCGAATATCTCAAGAGGCGCAAATATGCAGGTCTCGACAGAGCCTACACATTTGCTACCCTTGGATTCGAGACTGTGATCCGTGGCATACCGAGGCTCTTCGGGTTTTTAAAAAATTATTTGAGCGTCTGGTCGAAGCGACGCGTGACCCGATTGCTGGTGAGTATCTGGCACAGCGCATCAGCATTGCCATACAGCGGGGCAATGCAGCCAGCGTCTTGGGGACGCTTCTGATTGGTATTGATATGGATCAGTTGAGCTGTAGATTGTTTACAACAGTCTGCAGTTAGCTCAATTGTTTCAATTGTAAATACTAGTTCTAATTTATTGATATTATTTTATTGTAATTCTCTTTTTAAATGGAAAATACTACATTCTTACATCCTCCATACATCCTCGAAAGTTCTCCATATGCCCGAGGAACAGTTCCGAGAAATGCCCCTGGCCCCCGAGGAATATCCCGAAATGGATGTTGAGCTCGAAGAAACGCCCGCCAAGCCGCTTCTTTACCGCACTGTCGTCTACCTGAAAAGGAATTTGTGCCATCTTTCACAAAAGATAAAATAAAATCTATGCGCACGTACAAGACCGCCGCCGTGCTAAGGAGGACATTAGTAGTACCTACTACTAATGTCCTCCTAGCCGAATTTCGACCACGTAGGCCAGTCTCATCGAGACTAGCCAGATGCGCAGGACTTATTAAAGCGCACAAGTGTGTGCGCAAACAGAGGTGCACTCTCTATTCCCTCACTTTCATAATCTGATGGGATGGCAGACCGACACATCCGGGAAAAGTTAGGCGCAGGACGAAATGCTTAACGTACTTTCCGAGGCACGGGGGTGTAACACCGCCAACTTCCTGACTCCGGGCTGGTACTGTGACTTTTTCTTGCTAGAAAAACCAAAGACCTAAAATTCGAACCCAGGACCTCATAATCAGCGGTTGAACAAGCTGACCGCTAGACCAGCGAGGCAGAGCGTAATGCGTGCTAAGTAGTAATGTATCTTTATCAGCACACATACATACATCCATGGTATATGTCCATTCAGAACAATTCTACCACCGAACTGCGATCCCCAACCCGCATGCCCAGCGTGGTGATTATGGGCATTACCCTCTTGTGACAAAGCAATAAGGCGCTTATGAGGGGGAGGCCTGCGTCCAGTACTGGATCAATACAGGCTGTTGAGGTGAGGTGAGGATCCATTGCACATTGCCTGCCTGCAAACAAGGGGCGTTTCGCCACAATCACCACGCTTGGCAAGCGTATTGGTGATCGCAGTAGGTGTTAAAAATATACAGAAGATAGATGCTGCCCTTCCTCAGATGGGATCCTCTTACGAAATCCAAGGGCTGAGTTAGAGGGGTCGATTCTTACGCGACGACCGCCACGGGAGTAATGTATGAGCCATGTGAATGTGAAAAGGGCTTTAAAATTAGAAATTCGATTGCTTCACATGGCCTTTCTCGCATGACCTTTGGCGCTCGGTAAACTGAAATTGATAGCACGGGTGGCCCACCGTCAGTGGTGTGACCAGCAGGAGCAAACCGATGCACATTGAGAGTCTGAAATTAACTTTATGTGTCATGGGCAACCTGTGTGTTAGAGGGACACTGTGTAGGGGGAGGGGTAAATAGCATAACCTGTTGTCAGCGAGCAACGCTGCAAAGCAAAGCGTACATAGTACGGCAGGCAAAAGTATAAAGGTGTAAGAGCAATTGATGCCAAAGATTTACACCAACTGATTCAGATTGTGTGGTACGATCTGAATCACTCCCTAAAACAGTATAAGTGCATGACTCATAAGCGGCGGCGCCGACGAACCGCAACGTCAATGGTCCCATTAAAACTCCTACTCTACATTTAAATGCACATTCAATGGTTCTAAGAATAATAATGCTGAAGTTCTTATTATTATTTGTAATAGGCAAGTCTGTAGCTCATTACTCTACTGTAAGTTTAAATGGATTGACCATTTTAACTTTATGACACAACTGCCCAAATAAGGTGTGTAATGTTTTTAAAGTTCTGTGAAAATCTTCATTCCACCATATCTTTTGAATGCCTAAACATGCATAGGATATATCATTAGGATTCTTTCATGATACCGGGTAGGGAATTCATCAAAATCTCTATTCTGCGAGCATGCGGGAACATCATCAATCCCATGGATCTGCAGGATTTGCAGGACTGTAAAAATCATACTTTTGGCTTTTTTATTTTCTACACTCAAATCCCGTAACTTGACAAGGTAATATGTATTACTATGAAAACACATGTGAAAATCTATTTACGATTTGATTGAAATCAAAATATTGGAATAACAGATGAGTTCACTGTTGTTCACAACAAAACTATTTAAAAAAGTTATGCTTATAAATAAACTTCTTTTTAATCCATAATGTTTTATCAGGCATTTTTTATATCACATTTTATATTTTAATAACTATCAGGCAGTTATCAGGGGTCAAAATCATAACTTTCAAGGACATCAAAGGAAAGAAAGTGTGGAGTTCTGTATAACCAATCCTGCAAAAATGGTGCAGGATCCTATAACAATCCAACTACAATTACGAGATCCCACATTTTTGACACTGTATCCCTTTTTTAATAATTAGGCAGTCATGTTTTTTACTAATTTCCTCTTACCTTCATGGTCAGATTAGCCTCTCTCCGGACAACACTGACATGGTGCCACTGGGAGTCGTTTAAGGCTCCTTTAGGGGAAAACAGTTCACTCTCACCAGCGCCCAGGTTTATGTTCAGTTTGAGTTTACCTCTTTCAAGACGAATCTAAAATAGGTTTAATGATTTGAGTATATTATGGTAATGTTTAATGATTTCATCATCATTAATTGTAATTTAAGAATATATAACAATGCAAAAATATTGACTGAGGCAAGACCTGAACCGGCAACCATCTCTCTCTCTCTCTTCAAGGAAGTGCTGCCAATTATTGTGTTCATTTCTGATGCTAATTCTACCAAGTGGACCACTTGGCAAGTCAAAAATCTTTGGGACATTCTGACTTTTGTGCCAAATAACTTTGGAAATTGTAACTTACCATGCAATAATCAGTTTTGCCAGCCGCCAGTAACAATAAAGCATCTGAGAGGTGAGTCCGGAAACGAAAACTTATATCAGTTACCCCTTTGGCCTCTTGAAGCGGGTAGGAAATGTAGCTAGCCCCGTAAAATGATGCTGAAAAGTAAAACCATAGTTATTCATAAAAATAGGAACCGTTAGGTAAGACATACATAATGGTTCCTATTTTTATGAATAACAAAGTTTGTCCAAGTAAACACTTGGACCATTATTTACCTACTTATTAACAATTTTAAATTCCTTAAGCTTATAGGGAGACTGCTTAGGTTATGAAACCTAGAATGTATTGAAACTTTATTTACCTTTGTCATAGGCCAGTCCACATGAGACAATGGACAAAATAATAATAAGTTCCATGTTGGAACTAAGCAAAAGAGAAGTTAAAAGGCGCACACGTAAAATTAACATATTTCCAGTATGGTTTTGTCCAGCTTTGGTGAGAGCTCTATCACACCAATTAGATAGTTTGGGAGTTTGACAATCATCATGTTACATCAGGTGTGGCTGTTGCTCCTACAGCTTTCCAAAGCTGCTGAATATTTATTTCTGTTGTTTATGGTTTATAGATCCGCTCTAATAATATTTCGAGTGTAAAAAGAACCGAAAACACTTTGTTTTTGTTAAATTTTATTTACAGTCAACAAAACAAAACGACCACACATTCAATTCAACGCCATGGAATGGAAGATTGAATGAGTGAGTTGGAGTGACGAGTGAGGCGGCGGCAGGGTTGCCATGTGTCCAAACCGTTTTCTCGTACTTCGAGAGAGCGGAGGATGCAGATGCCTAAAATCTTGTACTCGGCCTACTTGTGCCAAAAGTTGGAGTTAATAAATAACTCGGGGCTTCCTAACTCTGTGTTAATGTTTTAAAGTTTCAGCTCACAGTTTATATTGCACCAGTGGAAATTAGCCCAGAGTCAACCAACCCGAGGTTAATGTCATATTCATTCATTCTTTTTACATCCGGCCAAATATAGTAGGACGAATGCTGAATGATTTTAGTGTACTGCTCTCTCTCGCTCTACAGTAATTTGAACAAGTCTATTCCTTCATGTCAGATTTGAAATGACATGTGGTTCTTGATCGCATTATATCGACGGTTTTTTATTTTCTAATTAGTTTCTGTCCGCGGCTTCGCACGCTTTGTTTAAATGGAAACGTTTAAAGGGCATTTTATGGGATCAAAAGTCTGTGTTTGATTCCGGGCTTAGAGCTACATGAATGCAAAATTTCAGCCCAACCGATCCGTTCAGAAATCATGGTGTGAAGAGGGAACAAACATCTAAACATCTATCCAAACTTTGCATTCATAAATATTAGTTTGATTAAAACGTTATGTAGCTAGATACTTAGGCTGAGCGCAGACTTGAGTCATGACAGTTATGAGACAGACTTTCCTCACATAGACAAGTCTGCCTTAAAACGAAAACAAAACTGTTTTGTCTACGACACGTCGCACACCTACGAAACTGTTTTGTCTATTACGACATCGCGCACCGTCTGCGTCAATTCTTTTTCAGTATCAAAATGGACTTCATCGATACTGTTGTATTAAGCGTCCTAGTTACGCGTTCCCTTGCAAAACGACGCAGACGTAAATTTTTTATTTTTTGTTTTTTTATTTTAACGTATGATAAAAAAATAAATAAATAAATAATGCTGGACAATTCACACAGCATTATCTAGCCCCAAGCTAAGCAGAGCTTGTGTTATGGGTACTAGATAACTGATATACTTAATACAATACACTACATAGATAGATATTTTTTTTATTATACATAGAAAACACCCAGACCAACGGAACAAATTTCTGCAGATCGTACACAAATTTGTTCCGAGACGGGAATCGAACCCGCAACCTCCTGCGTCGCAGGCGGACTTTCGCCCGCTGCGCCACGGAGGTCGTCTAATAAATATTGGGTGCATCCCATTTATAGTGAAAGACTGATAAAAGGAAAATTTTATACACTGTTTTATAAATTAAGACAACACCCCATGAACTTTTTCAAGTATTTCCGAATGAACGTGTCAACTTTTGATAATCTTCTGAAAATCTGGACTAAAAGAGAGGGGGGTACGTCACTAGACTGTTGTCTTAGATGTGCGCGCCATCATACATACAAAAGGGAAGCCGACAATCGTTAGTCAGACTTGTCGCCGTGCAGTTATTTTAGGTATTAGACAATTTTGTCTATGAGACGTTTTGTTTGAAGTTTGCGCATCTTCATAAATTTTGTAAAGCAATAGTCTGTCTTAAAACTATCGTGACTCAAGTCTGCGCTCAGCCTTACTTGATTTGATATGAATGGACCGTTCTGCAATTCTTCTAAAAATTCGAACTAATGTATTCAATGATCTCTTCATTATCTATCATCAGACAATCAACCAGTCATTTATTGTTCAGGACAAAAAAACCGATATGACAAACTCTACCAACATTACCTAACCTATTTAACATCGCAGCTTTGTTATTTTTGACATTACTAGCCCAGAGTTAGTTGACCTAACCCTCCCACATCAGTGGGTTAAAAATTTCAATATATAACACAAGGTTACCTCCTAACTCTTGGTGGTACAAGAAATAATTCGAATTTATTCGTTTATTATTTCATTTCTTGAGGTTGGGGCTTGTCAGAAGAGGTTGGAATCGCTAATCGTGAGTGGCAGTTTGAGAGATTGACGCATAGATATAAACGATATAAATCTATGGATTGACGTATGTTTGAATTTAAGAGAGTGTTAATGGAGTGGAGAGACAGTAAGATTGGAAGAGTATGACTGTGTCATTCGCTAATTTTTATTCGGTGTTCTTTTTCACTTCATCTCAATGACCATCTCAATTGTTCATCTCAATGCATGTCTCTTCCTTAGTGTCCGTGATCACCTCGAGTGACCACACTATCAAATGAAACGAATACTTAATAGGTACTGTATACGTGTGTTTCAAATTTTAATACCTAATCTAATAACTTACGAAACTTCTTGTTTTGGCTATAAAGATTTGCAGATGTAGGTACCGTTTATAGATTGCAGATGTAGGTAGCGTGTCACACACGTTCTGGAATAAAGTTAATTCAATGGTTCAAAATTTACACAATTCCCATTAACCTTTTTTATTTAATTAACCGGGGCTTTGAGCACTATCGGCAACTAAAAGTGTGCCACTGTGTCCGTCCGTACCTATCAAGACGATTTATGAGGTCTGTTTTTATTAAATTTGTTTTAGGTACCTAGGTACTGAAAACCAGGGGCGTATTTACCATAAGGCCAAGAGGATCATACCTACCCCGGGGCGGCAGGCGACCTTTTCTGGGCTTTTTTTTGTGTCAAGCTTTACTACAATTAATATTATATTTTAATTGACATTTAAATTAAAAACAAACGAACGCTTCGAAACCGAAACCCAACCAATTGTTTACAATGCCGTCAATACCTACCTACCAATAAGAACCTAAATAACATTTGCGTTCAAGAATACATTTATTTTAGTTTTGTACGGCGTACGTAATTAAAATAAATGTAACGCGACACGCGGCAATGCCTTCTAACGTGGAAAGGTTA
Source organism: Eupithecia subumbrata (assembly GCA_949316285.1). Lineage (NCBI taxonomy): Eukaryota > Metazoa > Arthropoda > Insecta > Lepidoptera > Geometridae > Eupithecia > Eupithecia subumbrata. The sequence continues at coordinate 4,686,934 of OX438642.1, read as the reverse complement.
TATTTTCATCTAAGGCCTCTATCTAATAAAGCTATAGCACGGTAATATTATGATACAGTATTCCAACTTCATACAAACGGACGAAGCGCGAGCTATGCCTGCCTACGCGCCTCGATCTCGGCATGCAGACAGTCGCGACTGTGCTGCAGTGACGAACGGACGGTGTGTGGTTTTTTTTTACAATAATAGTGCGGTTTTTTTTGTAATCATAAATAAATAAATAATGCTGGACAATTCACACAGCATTATCTAGCCCCAAGCTAAGCAGCGCTTGTGTTGTTTGTGGGTACTAGATAACAGATTGTACTTAATACAATACACTACATAGATAGTTATTTTTTATTATACATAGAAAACACCCAGACCAACGGACCAAATTTCTGCAGATCGTATACAAATTTGTTCCGAGGCGGGAATCGAACCCGCAACCTCCTGCGTCGCAGGCGGAACTTCGCCCGCTGCGCCACGGAGGTCGTCAAGTTACACCAAGTTACATCAAGTTAAACATAAGTTCAAGTACATTTTAAATATTACGAGTAGAGGATATATTGTGCCGTTTTTGGTTGCATGAATTCGTCAATAACGCATCCGGAGATCAAAAATCAAAATCAAAATCAAAAACTCTTTATTTCCATAAATACAATAAATGTACACTTAGAAGAGGTCAAATTATAAAACTATCTGACTGACTGACACTGACACGGAAATAAAGTGATATTTTTTATTTCTGTCGCTTCGGTAAGTAGACCAAAGTAAAGAAGCGACGAAGAAACCTTTAGCCTGTTAGTTGTTATTTTTCGAGTTGGAGCGAAACCCGTTCCAAGCTTTTTTATCTTCTAGATAATCTGATATTTTATAGTAAGCCTTTTTGCACAGCAAGGTTTTGACAATTTGTTTGAATTTATTTACTGATAATTTTTGCAACTCACTAGGAGTTTTTTTGTAGAAGCGTATACATTGCCCTTTAAAAGATACATTAATTAATAACTTTTTTAAACTTTTTTGGAAACTCTGAAAGGTAAGACTATAAAATAATTTTACTTACTAATAGGTAGTTAAATAAAATGTGTCTTTTAAATAGATAAGTATTCATGATCATTGATCATGAATCATGTTACGGTAGGTACGCTTGTGTTAAAACCTCGGGGCATGTGTGTTTTGTTTCGTTAGTTTGTATAATTCAAAGTAAAGACGTGGTATTTTATTATTAATAATAGTTGATTATTGTACTGTGTGTATGAATAATGCTAGAAAAATAAATATGTTTATATAAAAAAAGTATATTTACAATCTCAAACTAAATGGAAACACAAAGTAGGCAAACGTAATTAAAATGCTGGAGGCGGGCATGTTTACGTACCGCGCGGCTGTAGGCATTTATTTCAAAGATACTACGGCCGAGTTACAACACTGTATTTAATAGTAGGTACGAGGTACCGTGGCTATAGCCTGACTTGTCAACGCCATCTATCGTGGTACTTTCGTTTCGTGATGGGTGTGACTTGGAGCCTGGGGCCGCCGTGGCACGTAGATAAATAGTACAGTACAATGACTCAGCCTTCTCCTTGAATTTATACCTACAGTTGAGCGGAGCGCTAGGGTTGGTACTTACAAAAAGTAAAACAGAGGTGTCTTTATATTTATTGAATGTCATGTGTGGTTTGAGTTAACCCATTTACGCCCAAATGAAACCAGGCAGTGTCATTTAAATCTTTACTTTATTATTAGCTCAAGAAATACCTATTCAAAAACTAAATGAAAAAAAAAATTGAAAAAAAAGTTTTCTTCCCTGAAAAAAAAAGCCGTCCTCAAATGGGGACAACGGGCTTAAGCAGTGTGAAAAATTTTAAAACATTGCTTCGCAACGCACAATGTTTTCAGGTACTTTTCGCATTACCAACGAGCTTTATTATGACAAACTGCACATTGTTATTGTTTGCTAAGCTTTTGAGAGTAGTGACCAACACCATCATGATGTATACTTGGAACCAAGGATGCTGCAGGGAGTTCTCTAGAGGCGTTGGTCTGCCTCAAGTGGTTGTGGGTAATATGTCGACGGAATTGAAGCTGATCAAGCTTTGTATCATTGGCCAGGAGGTGTAAACGCCATTAGCCACTGCTAAATCCAGCATTTATGTGAACAAAACCCACCACCACTTCGAATAGCTGTACGATACAGAATGATCGATTGATCACCTTGATCAACCCCGCCCATACCCTTATTGTAATTTTGAAACAGATGCGGGATGCCCACGTCGATTTTCTGCGTATTAGCAGTGCTCCACTGCTTCACTTTCCCTTATGGGAGAACGCTGTCGTGGTTTGAGCCCATGGTGCAGACACTATTGTCGAGCCATCGTACAAAGAGAACCTGGTTGATTGAATCATTACTAGATCAAGTAACATATTCTTCTAGGTCTCTTATTCGCAGTTGAAGCTAATGGTTCCTCATCGCCACTATCCCATTCATCATTTCTTACTACAAATACCCCAACGCGACCTGGTATATCCCGTGGAAACTCACTCCCTTGAATGTTATCTTCATTGCCTTCTTCTCGTCAGTCACGTAACTTGGATCTGAAGGTAGCGCCACCAAATCAACCATCACATCTGGGTCTTTTTCCTTCATGATAGCCTCCAAAGCCTCCTGAATCCCATGGTAGTCATTGTGGTGACCGAAAGTGTTTCGCACCATTACTGGAAAAAAAATCCTGAAACAAACAAAAACGAATAATATATCACCAATGTGCCCAATGTCCCCATTTGGGGACGACGTTATATTTTTCTTATTGTAAACAAATGGTTATAATTTTTTACATACTATTTTGGTTTATTATACAGACAACATACTAAACTATTACTGGTGGTAAGAAATGACAAGAAAATCTTGAAAAATATATTCGAAATTCTATACTTACTTTTCTCAAGTTGTTGCTGTCACTTATGTTCCACAAAACTGATTATAAAAACACTTTTTCTCAATGAAAATCAATTATTAATCGCGACACCTAAACAGTCACTATCACACTTTGGATATCCAGTAATGAAGTTCACTGTGCAATTAAATAAAAAAAAATATGGGTAGTTTTATATGCGTACTCGTTTGGGCACGGTAGGCGTAAATGGGTTAAGGAATGAAACATTTAATGTAATTTTTTTATGTTGATTTTGTTTTAAAGGCTCAAAATATGGAAGTGGACTATACTTTTTCCGATACAAACAGAAAAAAACATTAAAATACCATGAACACAATTTGCAAAAAAACAACATAAATATTACTCAGGCAATGAAATTCACAAGTTTAATCGTTTGAGAGAGGCAGATTTTACTACTTAAATACCATACAATCAAGTATTTATCAGTGATTTCGGAGGTTCTTTGAATAAATGTCCGTAACATTGGGCCATAGCTTTCCCACTTGAAATTCGGCTGAACAATGTACCTAAGTATTAAAACATTATCAATCACTTGTCTTGTTCCACTGCGATTAGTTTTTTTACATGTTGGATTACACTAAACACCATTATTACACATTAAAACAGTTATTTTAATGCAAATTTTGTTAAGGTACCCAACGTTTATTTACATGTGCGTGACATTTTGAAAAGATTTGACATTAGTTTCGTGATGCCAGAGCTAAGGTTTAGTTGAGTTCCATTTTAATTAATTTCTACTCTTTTCGGTCCAGCTATAGGTGGTCCTATCATTTGTACATCACCCACCTCCGAAGAGACAAACAAGAAAGCGACGGCCAAGTGCGTGTCAACTTCGCACATGAAGGGTTCCGTACCAAAATTAGGTCTTCTATATTTAATGTAGAATACATTTTGACCGCAAAATAAGTTGGTAGGCAAAATAAGGGAATTTTAGAGAAAAAAATATATAGTGATAGGTACCTACATCAATATTTGATATTTGTTAGTACCATTACTTATAATTCGGGTACGGAACCCTAAAACGTGGTAAAGAGTAATAAAAATGCAACATTTGTTTTACCTTTCAGCATTAGCAGGAAGTTGAAAAAGTGACCATAAAATGACAGTGTTGGTTTAACCAAAGTTGAATTTAGGCACCCGTAAACACTGCAGTATACTCGTTGTCGTGATGCCGCCATTATTTAATTTAATAATCGTCGCGCACTTTGCTACGCGGCACTACAAACTCGTCCGTCCAGCGCAGCGACCAGTCTCGGCGGCCGGCGCGCGGCGCGCGTGACACTGGCTGGATAGATTTGTCTTGCGAAGATTGGTTAGCGGCCGTGTAAATGACGCTTATGTGTGCGTGCGTCGATTCGGGCGCTCTCTAGTATGGAGTGCAAGTACTGTAGTGTAGGTACCTACTATTTATCTACTGTGCCGTGGGGGACTTTGAAATATGAACATAAATCCATAAAAATGCGCTATGCTATTACTTATTAGTAGTTCAATGTAAAAATGCAGTAAATTTACCTATATTCTATTCTATTCAGTTTTACATTCTTGAATGGAATTTCTAACAACGCTGAACACGTAATTTTCCATCAAGCAATAGGCAAAATACCTACCTATCCATTGAACTACTATTAATACCTACTAGGTGCTTACAACTCACTGAAAATACCTAGGTAGGTAGGTACCTACCAATTTTCATGGTTTTATCTACAAAACTAAGTAACGAAATTCCTATGCCTACCTGAATTATAAAAATACTATATTAGGCACCTTTATTACCTCATTATCAAATATAAAGGATTTAATTTTAAGTTAAATTGAAAATTAAGCCAAAAATTATCTGATTTCTTCCATAGGTAGGTACATCAAATACTCTCGTCATAATAAAAACTTGTTAAAAATACCTACATACATTACGTTTGTTTGAGTTAATCTCAACTTCAACAAGGTAGGTACCTACTAGGGATTCCAAAATCGGGTCGTTTTCGTGGAACCGGGAATCCCGGGAAGTTTGAAAGTCGGAACCGGGAATTCCCGGGAATTCCCGGGAAATTTCTAAAAAATACTTTACTGTTATACCCTTCCGAAATAAGATGATTTAATATACTTCACGTCCTTTTTAGGCATTTCGCTGATATCAGGTACCTATGCGGTATTATGTATGTTACTTAAAGCTGTATTTCTTTTGAGATGTTAATAAAATGAATAACAAATTCTTAGGTCCATGTCTTTTGTCCCCTCGTTCGACAATAAGCCTGAAGGCTTTTCGTTCTATAGAGTCGTGACTGAACCCAGCATAACACATTCATTTGCTGTCATGTTCCGCAGCAAAGTGCTTTGCTGATACTCCATGAGGCCGGACTTGAGCTATCCTTGTGTGAAATATCGCCTGATCTCGTATAGTATGAGACGCTAAGCTTCGTGGCCACCGTTTTAGCTTTGATTCGTTTTTTCATTTTAATCCAATGAAAGTACAGAAGTTCAGAGTAACAACTCTGAACTTCTGTACTTTCATTTGATTCTTACAACAGTAAGAGTGACACCGAGGAGCTCCCGTTGTTTTTAGAGTCCTCTAAGCGAACACATCAATCTAAAAATACTTTATATTACGTACCCACATAACAAACAATATAATGTTCTTCTATCCAAATACTAGGCCACGGTGGCTAGGCTCAACGGAGACAAATATAAAATTGGCCTAAGTGTTCTTTGTTAGCCAACGATATTACAAAAATAAATTAAATTGGATTGTGACTTCCATTCGTGTCGGTCGTCATTGATGATGATGACTGTTCGTCTAATCAATTGGCGATCAACGTCGTCGGGGTACTTCAGAGGTCTCTTCCTACTATGCATTTATTTCTGCCAGCCGTAAACGGTCGATTCGTTGTGTTCGAAGAAGTGTTCGAATACATTTGAATTCTCTACCTGATACCAGATGGTATCTGGTATTTTTACCTAATAATACCCACGCAGGCGATATCATCGCGCTTTACAGGTTCAGAAGTCAGAGCCGATCAGAATAACATGCACAAAGAGGATAATAAATTGCAGCAATGCACTTGACTCTGGTACTTTCTCTTTGCCAAGCTCAAGTCCAGCTTCATGGAGTATTGCTGTCATGTTGCTCAGCAAGGTACTTTGCTGAGCAAGATGGCAGCAATCGACAATGTAATAGCAATGTAGAGCTGGCTTCAGTCACGGCTCTATAGCAAGAAAAGCCTTAAGGCTTGTTGTCGAACGAGGGGACAATAGACATGTACCTAAAAATTTATATTAATTACAGATCTATATCTATATCAGATCCAGGTTTGATAAAAATCATGGTTAAAAAAGAAAATACGATTAATTTGATTTAAATCGGAATTATTTAATTTAACATTTTTTTCTATCATAATCCCTTTGGTCTATCCAGTTTTAAGGTTTTTATAGGTTGGTAGGAAAGGTAGCTTCAAAGGTTTAATCACACGAAGTACTAGCAGAAAGGAAAGACACCAAGATTGAAACATTTTCAATTTTGTCTTACATGTTTGGTTCAAGTTTTTTTTTCGGTGTCTAAGTCCGTTTATAACACTTCCTACTAATATTATAAATGCATGAGTTTGTGTAAATGTTTGTTACCACGTATCTCAGTAACTAGTTAACCGACTATTATTTCTCCGAATTATTAATTTCGGAGAATAATCTGAATCCTCAACCAATAAAGCAGGTATAGGTACATTGTGCATGTGTACACGGAAGCTCAATTTTGGGCACTCTCATACATTTTTGACTGCTCTCTGTTTTCATTGCAGGGAAAGTAACAATTGATTTATATCAAGTGATACAAATCATGTCAACCCTGCCTAATAACACGTAGGTTAGGTACCTGATAATGGGAAATGCTATAAGAGGAAGTGAAATATGTTGAGTTGCGTTATTTCGGTAATGCTATAAAAGTTAAAATATTTTTCCCGAAATTCCCGAAATTTCCCGGGAAATGATTTTGGATTTCCCGGTTCTTAAATCAGCCAAAAATTTCGGGAATTCCCGGGAATTTCGGGAACGGGAATTCCCGGGACTAATCCCTAGTACCTACATAACCTACCTAGGTACTTTAATTGGCTCTGCATCTGGGTGAATCTTCGTAACGGCTGGATTAAATGTGACGGAACTAACACTGGCAGATCACTGATGTATGGCTAGAAAAATATATTATACCTAGGTGTTTCTTCAAGTAAATACCTGTAAATGTTCGTTTGGCTTATTAAATGCCAAGCGAAATGTCCAGTATTTTCGTAAAACAAAATGGTGGACAGATCTAGATATAGAATCTAAATATCCTATTGAAACATAACTATGTAGGTAAATTTTAATATTCTGTGCATAAGGTGAGTGTCCCACTGCAAGGCTTTCCAGTTTTCTCTCAGTTGTTTCAAGCCAGGTACATAATATAATAATAAAACCAATAAAAGTTTTCTTTATTAATTTTTTTATTGAAGATGAACAAAACTTTGATTCTAATAATATTAGAATCAAAGTTTGATTCTAATAATTTTAGAATCAAAGTTTTGTTAGTTAAAAGTTATAATTAAAGTTGTGAATGATCCAAACACAGTTGCTAAGCATTCTTATTTCTCACTATGACTTCTCTATGGACATAAGTCAAGAGTGATAAATAAAACTGCTTAGCAACTGTGTTCGGATCATTCATCATAACTTTAATTATAACTTTTACCGCTTAACAACTGTTTTAAAATAAAATATACTTATGGGGTCTTATCTAATAAGTCTTATTAAAAATACAATTTAAAATTTTAACTTACAACTTCAGATAGTAAAAAATAAACATGGACGGAATAATTTCCAATAAGATCAACTTACAATTAAAAGAAGAGATATAAACTGCACCAGGCGATATATTATAAGTACATAAGTAAACTTAAAAAAACGTGTTAACCTGAGGATAGACACAGACACTTACACTCGACACAACCTAGCTAGCAGCTCTCAAGTCACAATTTATGACAGTAAGTTTTCAGTAATATACGAGTCTAAAGCATTATCTACTTTAAAATCATTCTAAGGCACAGTAAAGTCTTATAATACAGGATATGTAGGAAGACATGGCTGCAAAGATATTTTTTCTAATTTAACTATGCGTATGAAACTTTCTGTTCATAAGCCTCATTTTCATTCCAATACTCTTGGTCAGAGAATGTGGTGTGCCGCAGTTTGCACCAACGGGAGCCAAAGCGGAGAATCAGTATTATAACCATCAGCACAAACATTGAAAGGAATGCGATCGCTGGATATAACATGAGAAAAGCCATTTTATATTGTAGTTCTGATTTTACAAGCTAGTTTTATATATCACTTTCTCTCTTGTGCAGTTCTAAGTATTCCTGAGAAGAAGTGAGAGGCTGCTGGGATATGGACGGAGGGACTTCGGTCTCTCGGTGAACACGGTAATCGTCAGGGTGGAGGTGGATGTAAATGCCGAGCTGTTCTTGGTTTTTCAGTTCTGTGTAGTCAAGGGGAGGTTGCTTGTGTGGGGTCGTTGACCAAATAGATACAACCCAGCGATTTCCTGAAAATATGAGGAAATATTTTACTAATATTACAAAAACTTTTAACGTGTTAAAATATATATAAATGCAGCTAGGTAAGAGGGATTTTAGCAACATGGGGAGAGTCTTCATGAGTTTTTTTTGGTATTGAACTCAGGTTTCTATAAACTTACCTGTGTGCCTGTCGAGCCAGTATTCAGAGTACCTCGAACAACAACAAATGACGTTCAGGATGATCAAGAAGCCCAAGATCACGGAGCAGATCGCAATAGTTATGTAGAATGGCGTGAAATCACCCACTTTTGACGCAACTATTACAGGATTTACAGGCTTGTATGTCCCGTTCCCTGTAAAGAAGTGTTTTATTTCAGACGACATTTTTCTTCCACCTGTAGAAGAGAAACACTGAATGAGGCACAGCACCGCTTTTATGTTGGGGAATGTTAGTTTAGTCACAGATATTATAATACTATACTAGTAGTTTAGTCATGTTTTAAGAAATCAAGAACCATGTCAACCATGAGTTTAGTTTTGTTGGGCGTGGCGGCGTTGGCAGTTTAAACGGTTTACATTACACAATGACAGAGAAACTCGAAATTAAATTTCAAGTTCGCATCCGGCTCTATCTGCTGTTTCGGATTTAAATGAAACAGTGCGAACTTGAAATTTAATTTCGAGTTTCTCTGTCATTGTGTAATGTAAACCGTTTAACCCGGCCGGGATACTACAGATATTTTATTTTATGTCAGTAAAGTAAAAACGAATTAATTTGAGAGTTATTTACCAAACAAGTCAACTTCATTCAGTCAATCAGTGCAATCAGTCAACTTGGTCAACCCAAAGATCCTTTTTTTCAACAACCAAACCACAACCAACCAAACCAAACCAACTCAAACCAACCATAGATATTGCCATAGATATTGATTTTCTTCTAAACTTTGGTCGGGTTTATGGTTTGACGTCGGCTTGACGATGGTATGGCTCCATTCTACCATTGACTTGGCTATGTGGTCGATCCCATTCACCCACAATGTTGCCGCAAAAAATACCTTTACGTTCGGCCAAAAAATGGTCGCTTGCCACACAAGGGTATTTTTTGACAGGCCACTTTTTGGCTCCGTGCCAACTGAGAGGAAATGCATTTTATTATAACGTAGTCATAGGATCTTTGATTTTATTCTATGGTGCGCTCAGAACTAGTAGCGCCATTTCTTGACATTCTGTTCACATGGACGAACAAAATCACCCTCATATTTGAAAGGCCACCAGTGCCGTTTGACACTTGTTTGACACTGAATGATTCACATGAACTGTCGAACAAGCCTAGCCAAGCAAGCCGCAGACAGCTAGATTTTCATTTCGATTTTCGTTTCTATTTCTCCGTTTTATTTTATTTTCTATCCTATCAAAATTGATAAATCTCTCACATGTAAATAGAAGTATAGTATAGTAGATAGTATTAAGTCCTTTTTGCATATCAAATTGCCCTAAACATTCTGTTAAGTCCAGTCCTGGCAGCAGCTCAGAAAACAAGAATGAATAATCCCGCGCAAAAGGTAAGTCCTTCCTCGCTTGTTTTACAGCAATGCCGTTAATTAAACGGCTTCGATACACAACAGGTGGCAAAAGGCTCTTTTTTCTGTATTTCGAGAATATTTTAAAGTTTTTTTATGGCTTCGATTATCAGCATAACCACAAGTCCTGTAAAAGGTACACCTACTTACGTACCTAAAATGAACCCTTCTCAGCTCAGCTCACCTGCCCTCGCGTGAAAAACACCTAGCCTAGGTATGTTGCAAATGCAACACTATGTGTCCGCCACCTTAAAGCATGTAAGCAACCCAAATTTTCGCTATAATACAAAATAAGCATTACTTTTCGGCAGTACAGACATGGTAAAAGACTGGCCAGATGAAAATTTTCTGAAACAAATGAACCCTAATTACAACACAAAAACAAACTGGCCAAATGCGAGTTGATTCTCACATGAAGGGTTTCCTAGCATACTTGATATACTACGCAGTCAGTAACCCATCCAAGTACTGACTGTTCCCAATGTTGCTTAACTTTGGAGATCATTGCGCAACTAGGTATAGATGTTGTCCCCCTTAATCTTTAAATTAATTTATTTTTATTGTTTGTTGATGGAGTGGCAAAGTAGCACACTCTGTATAAATTTCAACAGTCAACATTTTATGATTCAGTGATACAGCCTTGAGAAACATACAGCAAAAATAGCTAAAAAAATTATATGTGACTTGAAGCCCAAGGAATCTTGGTAACTCTTCTCTGAACCTTTCAAGCAGGTTTATGTCTATATGAAAGTGGCTGGCTCCATGCTTGGAATCCATATTTGAACATGGTCTGACTGATGTTTGTCTTGTAGTATATCTTCCCGTAACTTTATTGATTGAAAGGATCTATGTATGACATAACCGTACGAGTTTTCTTTCTTGAGTATGGTGCTGATGTGTAGTTCCCACTTAAAATTGCTTGTTTTTGCAACTCCAAGATCATTTTGACTGCAAACTGCAGCAAAGGATTTTCATCGAAGTCGTATCCTACCATAAAAATTAAATGTGAAAAAAGTACCAAGTTCAGTAAACAATTCCCTCAATAAAAAGAGTTGAAATCTAAATGTTATATACCAAGTTATATAGCAGTTCCGTAGATCATAGATACCTAGGAATATTCATTCTTGTTATTCAATTGATTTGAAAGAAAATTCTTTGATATTGAATTTATAACCGCAGTAACCTACCAATATGACTTCTATGTTACTGTATGCTAATTTTGTGATAATTACAAGTGTCATTGTTTTAGGTTGGTGAGATTTTCCGGGAAGCTGCAAAGGCGTTTGAGAAACTCTCCGAGATGACATTGCTGCTTCATCCCATGGGCGAGGCTCAACCGGGGTAAGTCCTTCTTTCTCTTTTCCCTGCTATTTGATGTGCTAAAAGTATTTGTTAATAACAGGTTACTAATTAGTTGTTTTTAATGTTGCTTTGTAAATTGTACAGATAGCTAAGTCCTATCTAAATATAAACAGTTGTCAATTCACTGACACTATGTGAACTGTAGGTTCTTCCCACCTACATGAACAAATGCCAGGTCTCAATTCTTAAAATTGATGGAAAGGGGATGATATTAGTATGTAATGTACCCCATTTCCATTAAAAAATCGTTCATTATATGGGTTTTCTTTGAATCTAAACCTAAAAACAGCTCTGCCCTGAATTATCAGAGAGAGAGTGTGTGTGTGTTCGGATGACTCCCAGCCAGGCTGATGCCAATTAAATCATCTTTCGTAGATGTAAAATAAGCCAATGATGATGTGGATTTAAAAAGGGGTAGGAGATCAATATTTAGTTAATAATGGGGTTTAAAATATTATTTTGTATGGGATGCGATATACAAATAAAATAACAATTAAGACCTGGGGGGTGATTCACTATGACCAATGCAAGCATGTTACACATCTACGACAAGACAACGGCGTGGAATCGGACAAAACCGTATTCCCCAGGGAGTTGTCATTCCTTAACGCGGCACGGCACGATTTGACCTGTCAAATAAACGAGCTCGTTCATAGCGTGTTAAGGCACAGATTAGCGTGTTCCTGCAATAGTTAGTACGGCTCGTTTCGTCGTTCGTCTTCTGAGGTTATAATAAAATCATTTCATAAAAAGGAACCCGTAAGATATTTTTTGTTGATTGTGTTTATCAAAGAACACTATAACTATAACACAATAACAATAACACAATCCTTAGGAATAGAGGTTGTCGTTTATACTAACATCGTTGTTGACCAACGATGTCAGTGTACGTTGTTCCCATCGGATGGCGAATAGGTGAACAAAGGATGCCTGCGACAACGAGATGCCGAACCGAGAAATGCCGATCGCCACCGACAACAAACGAACGTCACACCGACATCGGAAGAGCGGGGAGGTTAGTGGCGCGGCATCGGATGGCGAACAACGAAGTCAGCCGAGTAATGCCGATTGCCAAACCTAAGCAACGAACATCCATCCATACCTCACCGCCCGCATGCCTGCGTGTGTGTGAGCGAGAGGAGAGGATGCTAGAACATAGAACTGAACGTTTTATTTATTATACCTAACTAGATATGGCATGAACCATGTACCAATGTTATTTATTATAAAAAAAAAATACGATATCAATTTTTTTTATCACATGTCTCGTTTTAATATAATAATTATGGTATTTTAGATTTACCCTACTATGTACTAGAAACCAAGTTAGATATTGAATTATTTTTATTTGTTCAAATTCCGTAATTTAGGACCTACCCGTCTAAAACGCTCATGTCACTTCCAGTAAGTTTCATTACCCGTCTAAAACGCTCATGTCACTTCCAGTAAGTTTCATATACCCTAGTGTCAGTGTTGTGTTAGCAACCCGGCCGACATCGTTGGCAGCAACATCGACACCCTAGTGTCAGTGTTGTGTTAGCAACGCGGCCGACATCGTTGGTGGCAACATCGACTGTTGGCGACACCCTAGTGTCAGTGTTGTGTTAGCAACACGGCCGACATCGTTGGCGGCAACATCGTTGTTCACATCAGATGCCATTCTGACAAAAACGATGCGCATCGTTGTGGAAATTCAACGACAACGCCCGTCTCTACTTAGGAATGATAGATTTTTAGGTTATGATAATCAAAACAAACAAACATATTCGTTCCGAAACTAGTCATGAGTGACTTGAATGTAAATACAAATCATTATTTTTGGGCTCTTAATTTTCAAATCACACTAAAATATTGTGAGCTCAACAATTGATGGTTGAGCAAGCTTACAATTCAAAATATTTATTATTTGGAAACAAAAAATAATTTATAATAAAACAGTAAATTTTCCGAGTAGTCCGAATTTAAGATTTTGAACAAGTTTCACACGAAATAATCGAAAAACAAAACACGGGGCATATACAACCAGTCTTGTGGCATGCAGAATACAATTCTTCGATTCCACACCTAGGCTCGTTTGAATCGCGTTTGTGTTCCCAAAACGTGTGACGCGTTTTCATTTATTTGGACTTTTTCAGTAAAAAACGACACTCACATCAAACTGAATTAGATTCGAATTTTAACTAGATGTCGCCACTAAAAGAATTTGGAGACGGTTTATTGGTATTTTTAAACACAAATTATATATTAACACGACCACTTTATTTAACTTGCTGTTTAACATAGCGTTCTGTATTAGACGTACCGGGGAAATGAGAACTCCAACGCAACTGCTGGTATATTTATTAGAATCCATTTAACACGAAGACATGATGCGGAAGATAAATTATAACATAACTTATGACAAATATTGTTACGTTGATACATAACCTCACGTAGATATTACTTATTATAATTATAACATAGGAAGTCGACATCTCACGCGTAGCCCGTCCCGGACTGAACGGGGACGGAACAGGACAATTTACAAATACCGTTATATACAAAAGTACAGGATTTATACCCGTATATACACGACGGGAGCGTGGACGAGACGGGGCTTATTCTTTTGTGTGTAAAAATTCTCCCGTTCCGTCCGGGACTGGTAAAATCACGTTACGTATGCAGAGACATAGTATTGTTACTTAGTCTGGACGCACCTTTAGAAACAAAGTTTAAAATCGCCTTGAACGGCGTATGCCGTTGAAGTAAATCGATAGCACATTAATATTTAAGTATTTAATAGCTTACCGATGGCGACCTAGTATCGAGTAGTTCAGTCTTTCGAATGCAGTGACAGTGGCAAGCAGTGCTTGATAGCTTTGAAAAGTCTGAAAAATATTTAACTTTAAAAAATACCGCTTTGTTCAAAATAATGACCGAAAATACCCGTGTTTGCCATATGGAGATAAATAATTTATTCAGTGATGGGAGGATGAGATTTAACATAATTATGGAAAAGTAAGAATTTAGAAATTTTCTTATTAAGATTGAATATTCTTTAAACCGACCTCGAAAGAGTAGGAGGTGCTATGTTCGGTTGTTTTTTTTTTGTGAATGTCCGCCGATTTCTCTGTCCGTCTTGATTTTTCTATTGTATAAAGAATAATCAATAGGTAAGTAAAATTAAGAAAATCGAAGTCTGTTTTTAGTTTTTTGATTTACTAAATGTTTTATGTGCTGGCTATCTGCTTTTGGTAAATCATGTACAAAGCTTTTAAAAATATCTGTATTTAGACGAGCTTTATTTAATTTATGTAAGTTTTTTATAATATATGTAGGGTTATGAAGGTATTGCAGTACGTAGTGTATATTTGTTTTCTTTTTTTCCTTTATCTAAATATATTTATTCAAGGGCCACCATCTATATTGTGCTTTCATGTCCAGTCTATCCCAAGGTTGCCTTGAAGAGATCGCTCATATTACTTTTATACTTCCTCTATTCTAAGCATTTCTATCTGTATTGTTTTCATTCTTTGTGTGGTATAATAAAGGATTTTCTATTTATCTATCTAGACGACTAATGTTTGCTTCCGCGTAACTAGGCAACGACAATTTAATTTATTTAGGTCACGGCTTCGATGACTCAAGTAGTATTTAGCTGAAGGACTGTGACATAGTTACAATGTTTGCTTCGTCGTATCTAGGCAACGACTTAATTACCAATTCCTAGTATTTACCTGAAGGATTGTAACATAGTTACAATGTTTGCTTCGTCGTATCTAGGCAACGACTTAATTACCAATTCCTAGTATTTACCTGAAGGATTGTAACATAGTTACAATGTTTGCTTCGTCGTATCTAGGCAACGACTTAATTACCAATTCCTAGTATTTACCTGAAGGATTGTAACATAGTTACAATGTTTGCTTCGTCGTATCTAGGCAACGACTTAATTACCAATTCCTAGTATTTACCTGAAGGATTGTAACATCGTTACTATGTTTGCTTCGTCGTATCTAGGCAACAATTTAACTACCAATGCATAGGGCGGCTTGCGTAAGGATCGTATTTAAATCTTAATTAGTTAAATACGTTTACCGAGTCAAACACATTTAGCTTAATCATAATTAGGATTGTCTTGCGCGAGGCTTTCGCAACGGTCATTTAGCTAAGCGCGCTAGTCTATAGATTTTCATGCGTTCCGTTATGAATTGGTCATCAAGCACGATCAAGCCATGATACAACTGTTATAAAACGGAACAGTTTTTGCGTATGGCGTAATGGAACATAATATGTATGAGACCAGGCCTTAAGCCTCTACCCCACAGCCGCGATTTTGAAGGGCGTGTTGTGACGCGCGATTTGTTGCGATATTTGTTTGCGTACATTTTTTACTAAGGTGCATACGATATTACACACTGCTGCGATTTAACATACTATACCATACCTACTGCTGCAATTTTATCGACGCGATAGAAGTTGAACGACGCGTTTCCGCGTCCAACGATTTTGCTATAGTTGTCCACGGAACATTTTGTATTAGGACGCATGCCATCTTACTCACAGCTGCGTCTTGCGTTTTGGGGGCGGCTGCGGTGCGTGGCATCTACAAATCGCGCTTACAAAAATGCAGCTGTGTGTAAGGAATCGCAGCAAATCGCGCGACACCAAACGAGCTTCAAGATCGCGGCTGTGGGTGGAGGCTTTATGAAAACAAAAAGTTGAACTTGAATAATGTTTTATAATAAATACCACAAGTACTTATGTAATCAATCGTTGTTGCTAATGATAAACGAAAACGTACTACCCACTAAACAAATTTCTTCTTCTCAAATTACTTCTCGGAAAAACTTGTCTTGCTATGATATTTTGACCTGGTCATATACTCGATGACCTCTTCATCGTTATCTGATAAGTCCCATAAGTCCATTCCTAGTTCATCCCAACAGTAGCAGACACGTAAAGAATTATCGAGAAATCTATATAATAATCAAATTTTATTCACATGAATTTGTCACAACAAAACATTTTAAGAAATCCACTGACATTGAGGAGTGATGTATGAGATGACAAACCAAATAAATGTCAGGCGCTAAATACGACTATCAAAGTTAAATGGCCATTTAACTTTGATAGGTTGCTAAATATGATTAGTAGCTTAATTTTTGTAGTGCAAGACAGGAATCATACTTAAGTCATGAAATTCATTCAGCGTCTATTTAAATATCCTTACGCAAGTGGCCCTTAGTATTAGCTGAAGGACTGTTACATAGTTACAATGTTTGCTTCATCGTATCTAGGCAACGACTTAATTACCAATTCTTAGTATTTAGCCGAAGGACTGTGACATAGTTACAATGTTTGCTTCGTCGTATCTAGGTAACGACTTAATTACCAATTCTTAGTATTTAGCCGAAGGACTGTGACAAAGTTACTGTGTTTGCTTCGTCGTATCGAGGCAACGACTTACCGTTACCAATACTAGTTATTTGGGCCATGGCTTCGACTTACGTGGCGATGATGCGCGCGCAGGTCGCCGCCATCTTGTCGTGAGATGGGGACCACTAAAAGTATTTCATGAAAGTCACATATGTATGATGACGACGGGACGGGACGAAGCAGACTAAAAAATTTGGAAGATGCCTTATGCTGATAAACATAGATAATTCAACTACCACCTTTGTAACAAAAGAATGCAATAAATGTTTGACTAGGTATTGACTATAGATATTATATACCTTTGCAAACATAAATCCAATATAAACAATTTAAAACAAAACAACTTTAAAACTAAGTGACAATTGGCGGTCTTATCGCTTAAGAGCGATCTCTTACTGGCAACCCTGAGTGGATAAGATCGTCGGATAGTACATAAAAAATAATCTCTGGATCATCCATCTGCTATGTATCGGTTGTGAGGCTTTCGATCTATTATTTCGACCCACAATATGATAGCGTATATTGAAAATACCCTAAACGTACCGTGTTGTCATCAGGGGGAAGTGGACAGAGGAAGAGATCGATATGCTGCGCAGCTGCGTGCACCGCTTCGCCATCGACCTAAATAAACTTAGCCAGCACATCAAGAACCGCACCGTGTAAGTACCTACTTGATAATAACAGTATAGATCCGGCATCACTGGACACACTTAGGTACACTTATCCCATATACTCATACTCCATTTAGCGGAGCATAAATAATCGCTTTGTCTGTCTTTTTTTCCCTCCTTAATAACTCAGCAACTAGGTACTGCAGCTATCAACTTGAAATTTAAAATAATATTATTCTTCGTGCGCCTGTACAGATTAAAAAAAAATGAAAAATGAAAATGAATATTTTCCATACAAATTGTGATGCCGAAATTTTAAACGATGCCTACAGGGTCATGTGGGGTATCAAATAAAAGGTATCAATTTGTACATTTCAAAATAATTTTTGAAATTTTTGTAGGTTTCATACTTTTTAAAATATTTCGAAAAAAGTCGATAAAATACCCATCCCCCCTATCTCCGAAGATTGAAGCGATCCATATAAAATGTATGGAGCTTTTATAGATATGGATCTATATTTTACAGGAAAAATAATATAGAGAAGTTTGTAAAAATAATACTACTTGAAAAATGGTCAAAAAGGGGGGGGAATCATTTTCAAAAGGGGGGGCTACCTCACCAAGTGGGATATCAAATGAAAGGTATCGGTTTGTACGTTTCAAAACAGTTTTAAAATATCTGTAAATTTCATATTTTTTTAAATATTTCGAAAAAACTCGGAAAAATACCCCCCCCCCCCCTTATCTCCGAAGTTTGCAGGGCGATCCATTTAAAATGTATGGAGCGTTTGAAGATATGGATCTATATTTTGCAGGAAAAATATAGAGAAGTTTGTAAACAGAATGTTTTTTGAAAACATGGTCAACATGGGGGGGAATAATTTTCAAAACGGGGAGCTACCTCACCAAATGGGGTATCAAATGAAAGGTATCAGTTTGTACGTTTCAACACAGTTTTTTAAATTTCTATAGGTTTCATACTTTTTGAAATATTTTGAAAAAAGTAGAAAAATTGACGATTACCCACTTTCACCGAAGCATGCAGGGAGATCCATCTAAAATGTAGGTTGGTACCTACTATTTTTAGGTATTCGTTAAATTGCGAAATCTCTAACCGGTACTTTTGGTACATATTTGTTGTCAAACGTTCGAAACCCTCGGCGCGTGAGTTACACTCGCACTTGACGTATCTTGTTCTTTATCTTTAGCCGAATTCAGGTAGGTTCCGCCAATCAAAGTAGTATCAAAGTTATTTGATCTTCTATGACAAAATCGTTTCTCAAGCATAGATTGATGACTGAGCATGGTTTCATAACACGGACCTTAAGGCTGCCTTCCCACCAGAAATGTGGTACGTTGAAGTTTCCAGCCGATCAATAGGATCGCTTCTTTATCGCGTCATGTTTGTCAGGTATGAAAACGACGCGATAACGTAGAAGTAGCACATATTTGGTGGAAAGGCAGCCTAAAGATCTACTTACTTGATGAAATTGCCAAACACCTACTCATTAGACGCAAGCAACACACAAGTCAAACAACGCGGACACACAGATAGTTGACACTGTGTACCCTTTCAGGTCCCAAATATGCACCACATTGAAGAAGAAAGCGTTCGAAGATTCTGGTATGTCAGTAGTAGCCCGGCCGGTAAGCAGTTCAGTGCCCACACACGCTATGAACCAGTCCTTGCAGCCGCCGGCACAGGTATCTGCAATGACTCCGATGACGATGGTCAGCACTCGCAGCGTGTTAGGAAAGAACATGGAGGTTCAAACATTCACTAACTATTTTTATACATGTTTTAGCACATTTTTTTTTTCATTTTAGATATTTTGTGCAGTTGTGTTAGTGATGTTTGAATTTTTTAGTTTTTAGTGCAGTTGCATGACGACCAGTGCAGTTGTGTTAAGTATGCTTCTTGTATCGGTGCACTGCGGGGGCTTTGATACGTTTTTACGCGCGGTGTTTTAGAGTATGTTTGATAACTCACTATTGTCCAAAAAGTAAATAAAAGGGATGGAAGTTTGGATTGCAATGGGCTTGATGAAATTAAAATTAAGAAATGTGTTACCGCGGTGCTTAAAAAATAAGCGCGCTATGCTTACAAACTATATACCAGCCAAATCCGTTAAGGTTTCATATTTGAATTCATTATGTATGTCACGCAGCACTTGTAATTTAAATGCTATAACAGATAACAAGAGTTTGTTTTATCCGTTAACAGCATTTTATTCAGCATTTTTGGACCCAACTATCAGTTAAGGGGAACGCTCGCAGGTCCAAGCCTTTTAAGATTCGCAATCTATATCGCCATTTGCGCATGCTCGACTAGGGCAAAGGGTTCTTTAAAACATGCCAAATCGAATTAATGTCCAATATGTAGGCGGGGCAGTTCAGTTTCTGCATTGATCGTAATTTCACTATGCATCGAACGAAACTTATAGAAAAAACTAGTAGGCTTATTGAGTAAACTTACTTAGCAGCTAACAAGAAAAAACGTCTTCAGAAATACTAGCTGAATAACTCTTTGAGTACGTTTACTCGGGCACTTTCGATTCCTTTGACCATAATTGGACTGACTAACCGGAAGTAAATCATATACACTGTGGTTTTTTAATTCTGTTAAAATGAAGTTGAATTGAGTTCCGACTCCTTTATTCAGGTCTGTGAAAAATAAAGACGTATTTAGGGTTCCCTAACTCAAAAGGAAAGAAAGGATCCCTTATAGGATCACTTTGTTGTCCGTCTGTCCGTCAAACCTCTAGGTCAACACAATCAAAAGTTACAGCGGTTAATGTCCGAATATGTTGAAATTTCCAAAGGATTCAAATGCACACAAAATCTATAGGGTACTTCCTGTAGACCAAGGTTCATGAAATTTGGCAAGAAGCGAGATCCTAGAGCACAAGTAAAGGAAAAAATCCTAAAACCGTAAATTTGTTGTTTTGTTACTAAAAAAATACTTTCGATTCTCGCTGGGGAACAAAACCTGTACGGTACTTCCCGTTGAACTAGAGTCATAAAATTTGGCAAGAAGCAAATTCTTATAGCAAAAATTTAGGGTAAAATTCGAAAACCACAAATATTTAGTTTATTTAAAAAAATGATTCTTGCTATGGACCAAAACCTATAGGGTACTTCCTGTTGACCTAAAATCATAAAATTTGGTAAGAAGCAAGGTCTTCTAGCACAAATAAAGGAAAACATCCAAAAACTACAAATTTTTCACAAGATTGAAAATAAAAATATTTTTGATTCTCGCCATGGACCAAAACCTACAGGGTATCTGCTTTCAGTTGACCTAGAATCATGATATTTCGCAAGATACAAGACTAATTTTACATAACCATTAGAGAGCAAGTCCGACTCGCACTTGACGTTTTATTTTGCGAACTGCTCGGGTAAATTTAATTTCATTTAGTCGCATGCAATGCATTATTGGCTAATTTATATATTTTTGCTTGTGTAGAATTACTCAGTAGAATAAGAGTACAGGTTTATATGGATAGAAACTGGTGATGCTTTGGACTTTCCTCAAAGAGTCTACACACCAAAAAAGTGGCCAGCGGCCCGGCAACAAATTGACAAAGCACTGTCGACTGCTTTTTTTATTCAAACACTGAAATAAAGCAACCACACGCCGCCGCCGCCTCCCGGTCTTTTTCGACGGGTTTGGTGTGAAGAGTCTATATTATTTTGCTATTATCATACTTTCGAGTTCTCCTATATTCTCCATTGCTATCTGAACCTTAACGATACGCGTGAAAAGGCGCTTAGAAACAAATGCACTAGTTAATTTGTTAATGTGTATAATTATTATACCCACCACGGTGGTATATTTCTGAACTTGGCATCGTGTCGTGTACGTTACTACTTGAAAGTTAAGACACGTTACAGCCATTTGCGTGAATAGGATTTCGCGTTTAGGTATAAAAGCGGGCGGGACAGAGATTTTTTTGAAAAAAAAAAAATAATTAAGAAACTGGCCAAGAGGAACCGAATAATAAATAACCTGCGAATCAAAACATAAGTCGTATTAATATACCTTGAGATCTCGACCAAATTATCTGCTGAAAAGCGCACTTTATGATTTTCTTTATAATACGTTTTTTTCTAAATCGTGTTTTCACATTAAAGTACCTAAGAAATAATGTCGAATTTTATTTAGTGTCGCGTCTTTTTCACGGGATTCCGTGAGTACCTACTGAGATTTAGGCGTGGTTTGACAAAACAAACCTGTAAAGTCGGCCTCATAAACGAAGCCCTTTTCCACGCGTATTGTTTACGTTTACCCCCCTTTTTAGGGTTTTGATGATCGAAGATCGGTTTCAAAACCCTTATGGTCTCGCTTTGTCTGTCCTTTTTTCCCTCCTTATTAACTCAAAAACTACTGCAGCTATCAACTTGAAATTTAAAATAATAATACATTTCGTGCGCCTGTACAGATTTAGAGAAAAATAAATGAAAAATGAAAATGAACATTTTCCATACAAATTGTGATGCCGAAATTTTAAAAGATACCTACAGAGTCATATGGGGTATCAAATGAAAGGTATCATTTTGTATATTTCAAAAAATTTTTTGAATTTTTTTAGGTTTCATACTTTTTAAAATATTTCGAAAAAAGTCGAAAAAATACCCATTCCCCCCCCCCCCCCCTATCTCCGAAGATTGCAGAGCGATCCATGTAAAATGTATGGAGCGTTTATAGATATGGATCCATATTTTACAGGAAAAATATAGAGGAGTTTGAAAAAAGAACACTTTTTGAAAAATGGTCAAAAAGGGGGGGAATAATTTTCAAAAGGGGAGGCTACTTCACCGAGTGGGGTATCAAATGAAAGGTATTGGTTTGGACGTTTCAAAACAGTTTTTCAAATTTCTGTAGGTTTCATACTTTTTGAAATATTTTGAAAATAGTCAAAAAAATACCCATTCCCCCCCCCCCCCTATCTCCGAAGTTTGCAGAGCGATCCGTTTAAAATGTATGGAGCGTTTGTAGATATGGATCTATATTTTGCACGAAAAATATAGAGAAGTTTGAAAAAAGAACACATTTTGAAAAATGGTCAAAAAGGGGGGGAATAATTTTCAAAAGGGGGAGTTACCTCACCAAATGGGGTATCAAATAAAAGGTATTGGTTTGGACATTTCAAAACAGTTTTTCAAATTTCTGTAGGTTTCATAAATACCCATTCCCCCCCCCTATCTCCGAAGTTTGCAGAGCGATCCATTTAAAATGTATGAAGCGTTTGTAGATATGGATCTATATTTTGCACGAAAAATATAGAGAAGTTTGAAAAAAGAACACGTTTTGAAAAATGGTCAAAAAGGGGGGGAATAATTTTCAAAAGGGGGAGTTACCTCACCAAATGGGGTATCAAATAAAAGGTATCGGTTTGGACATTTCAAACCATTTTTTTTAAATTTCTGTTGCTTTCATACTTTTTGAAATATTTCGAAAAAAGTCGAAAAATTTACCATTACCCACCTTAACCGAACCACCCATTTAACCGAAGCATGCAGAAAGATCCATCTGAAATGTAGGTTGGTACCTACTATTCTTAGGTATTCGTTAAATTGCGAACTTTTGGTACATACTTGTTGAAAAACGTTCAAAACCCTCGGCGCGCGAGTTACACTCGCACTTGACGGATCTTGTTTCATTATTATCTTGTAACGGTATACAGGGTTATTGGTAAATCACTGACACTGCGTGTACTGCAGGTTCTGCCCTTCATCACGACCACGTTCGTGAAGACGCCAGGTCGTAATTCTTAAAATTTATGTAAATTTTTTGTATGGTACGTGATTTGTATAAGGTTTCGAAACCCAATAAATTACTAAAAACCAATCCCTCACGCCCATTTTATCCCCACACACCCATCCACAGCATTATCATTGGTCTATTTTACTTTACATCTAGGAAAGATTATTTAAGTGGCATTAGTCAGGCTGAAAGACAACCGAGTACACACACACACACACATCTTGTGACACATTGCTAATTCAGGGCAGAGCCGTATTTAAACTAAGTATACTTTAAAATTTAGCACCAGAAATGACCGATTTATTGAATGAAGGGAATACCTACATTACCTACTGATATTATTACTTTTATAGCAAATTAAAGAAATAAGACCTGTCTTTCGTGAATAGTGTTCGTAATGATGGGCAGAACCTGCAGTTTATGCATTGTCAGTGTATTACCAATAACCCCGTATAACAGTTGCTAACGAGAGTTATAACTCACCTATCTCACCCTGACTTCTTCTATTGACATAAGTCAGAGTGAGAAATAACACTGCTATGCAACTGCTCTAAGTTAACAGATTATTTATAAGGGGGTAAGACTGTAAGGTGATTGGAGACGTGGCAAGGCAAGTAAACAGAATATTCCCACCCACAGGTAACTCTCAATATGTTGAATGCTACCGGGAATGAGGTCGACGTAGAAGACCTCGGAGGTGACGTCAAATTGGAGTTCGAAAACAACGATGACGTACCAACATGAAGTGTCGACATCCTCCCGCGAGCTCAGTGAGTGACTAGTTAATTAGTTTAATTATAAGCCCAGATTGTACGAGCGAGCCGCGGACGTCGCAACACTTCTCAGCTTGAAGTCACCGTTTTAGGATTTCATATAGCAGTTTCTAGTTTAGTATAAGTACTTAATCTTTTTTAATGCCACTGAATTCAAAAATGTGCTATGTATCTATAAAGTCACAGTTTCATACTGTTTGGACCACCCAATGTCCACCCAAAATCCCAAGATGTATAAGTGTTAATTTTCTTAGTTAAAAAAATAATCCTCAATCGTAATAAAGTGCCTATGTAAATGTCTAATTCATATATTAATATAACTCTACTCACTGTTATAACGAACATTGTACCTAATAATTTATGGAAAAAAAACTTAAGATATCCGAAACTTACTTTAAGAAATCACTAGAAATATAGGAAATAGTAGATTTTGTAAAAAATATTTTAAGGCTGGATGTTTGGTTCGTGGACTAACATCCTGTGGCAAAAAATTATAAAAACCTTTATTATTGTAGTCCCACGTAGACTTAAGAAATGTTTTTATCTCGCATTTGAATTAGGCTCAACTATTCATTTAATATAAATAGTATATGCTTAAGCTTACCGTTACATTGTTATAAATATTCGACTAAGCGATTTTTTTTATAAAATATAAAGACCGATGTGTTAGGTTCATGAACTGACTAAAATGATTTATTTTAGTCAAAATAGTGAAAAGCTTTCAGCCATCTCAGGATTAATTATATATAATATATAATCACATATAAAAACTTATCGAAATCGATTACTTATCGAAAAGATTTATAAAACCAAAATTCCATAAAAAATAATTTTGTAAAGAAAAAAAAAAATACAAGAGCGTTAGGTTAATAGACCGATATCCTGTATAAAAATAATAATTAATTAAAATTGTAACTCGCTGTAAGACATTTTTTTTAGTTTTCTCTTTAATCTATAATAATATGATTATCTTGGGAAAACCTTAGCAAACAATAATAATAGATAATTTTCAACTTATTAATAATTTACTAACTATTGATGCATTTGGTACACTAATTTATCGGCTCTGTCATATCCGTCTAAAACACCAAAGTACGACTTTAATTTCGTGGATAGAACGCGAGATAGTTTTGTAAATTTATCTTTGCATTTATCTTAAGAAAATCAAAATAGTGAACTAAAATATATGAACTATAATATTATAAAATAAATAAAAAATAAGAGCGTAGCGTAGCGTTCTTCTGGTGGCAAAAATAATTATCATCATCATCATCCGCAACCCGAGCAGTTGGTGAAGCCCACTGCTGGGTATACCTGGCCTCCAAACTCCTATGTCACTCCACATGGTCCTGCGCTAATCAAATCACATCTAGGTTCGCCCCGGATGATATCACTAAAATAATACAAATCAGATTAAAATTAAAAAAGAGGCTCACATTTCATCTTCTTAATAGGCTCTTCGATCTATTGAGCATAACTTTATTTATAAAACAAAATTACTAAAATAGTAGATTGTAATATAATAAAATAAAAATTAAAAAAAACGTAGGGTTAATAATTGCCATGCGGTACAAAAAATAACATATTATGTATTTAGAAGCTAGCTTTTTAATATTTTAATAGGCTCTTTAATCTATTTAATTGTTATAACTATGGAATACTTATGCATTAATTACCTTCTTATACATACTGCCTAACTGAATATTGAAAATAGTACTTACTTAGATTAAATGTTATTAAAAGTGCAATTTTATTATTATCTCTATAACCCTTGTGGGCACTTCTGCCGTCTTTGAATGCATAATTATATGAGACGCGTTGTTTAAATAGACTAGATAATAATAGGGAAGGCACGTAAAAAAAATAAAAAACAAAAAAAAACAAAAACAAAAAAAAGGGGGGCAAGAACGGGACGCTTCTAAGGGTTGTTAGATAAAAAGTTTGAGATATTCTTGAGTACTTTGAATGCCAATAAAAGTTTAAAAGTATTCGTGAGTAGATTAATGGTGCTAACATAAAAGTAATAAAATATTAATGGCTGCAATCATAAGCAAGATCAAGAAGAACACGTCATCTATCAATATCACTATCCGTAACTCGACTTCACCCACTGCTCAAATTATACAAATTACAGAAAGGGCTCTGAAGATTTTCGTATGGAAAGGGGCACTACGATTTTGTTTTTTTTTTCAAAATCGGGTTTTGGATATAAAACTTTATGGCAACTGATGTTAGTACCATCCAAAAATACTAGTTCTAATTTGTTTCTATTTTTGATTGATTTGTTAATTAACAATTTACAATAGGTACCTAGGTACTTTTTGTAATAGTGATCATAACATAACCTCGTCATTCAGGGCGCTTTCATTTGCAACAAAGAGCCGCGCGGAGGTAGTGTGTCGAGAATTGGTAGTGCTGTACATTTAGTTTCACGATGGACTCTGACGAAGAAACACTGCTCTTAGTGTTGCCTACTAATAAAACGAAAAAGGATTATGAACAAAGAACTAAAAGACAAACATAAGAAAACGTTGCCGTTATTTTGTATAACTCAACAAACTAAATTTTATAAAGTAAAAGGCTACACAGTGACAACATTTCAGAATTACTTGACTTACGAGACCTAATGCCTTTTTTTTCGAATTTATTTACTAAAAATAATAACAATACGTAATTTTTTTGATCATTAGAGTTCATGGTAGATTTCTTTTATCTATTAAATATGTTGCTAGATTACCGAAAAATATATAAAGCCCACAAAATTTTAAATTATTAAGATAAAAAAGAAAAAGTAAAACTGTACTCAGTTTCGGGTGATAAAAACGCTGCCATATTGGCCCTTGTTCTGTGACGTCACACTACACAATGTCAACTCAAGTGCCTGTGTTTCTTCGTTGATTTTTCAACCAAA
The DNA here is from genome assembly GCA_949316285.1 of Eupithecia subumbrata. Classification (NCBI taxonomy): domain Eukaryota; kingdom Metazoa; phylum Arthropoda; class Insecta; order Lepidoptera; family Geometridae; genus Eupithecia; species Eupithecia subumbrata. The sequence goes on along the minus strand of OX438642.1, from coordinate 4,660,036 downwards.
ATAAAATTAGATACAAATAATTTCACGATAAAAAATTCAAAAAACACAAAAATACTTAAATATACAGAGATATTTCTATATCAATAGAGAATACATAAAAAATAATAAGCTATTTTGAAGTCACATGCATAAACCCTATTGTTTTGTTTTTGCCCAACTACGTATAATAATTTAAAATAAGAAACTCCAATCCAGGATTTATTCTTAGTGGTCACAAGCCTATTAAGTTAATGTCCGTCTCATTAAAGCACCGCAAGCTTTATGAAATGCGTATTAGTGTACTCATAATCCTCGGGTAAATTCGTGGACGTGTAATTTAGTTTTAATTTACTGTGGTAAATATTGTTGCGTTAGTTACTTATGCATAAGTTCTGAAGACGGTTGGTTTTTGAAATAATTATTCTGCTTACTAATTTAATACCAAATCATATGATACTAAAATATATTATTAAGTACACGCCTTAGATCGACAACCAATATAAACATAAAATAGAGCACGTAAGATAAGAAGTAATCTTAAGTAAAAAACAAAACCCAAGTCTTCTATAAAGTAGTAAAATAATCAAATGTTTTAATAAAAGCTTCTTTAAGATTTATTTTATCTTTATTTCAAGTCTCGTCAACTATTCTATTTTGAACTTTACATATAATTTCGTCAATAATATATATTTTTATAGTTGTGTAATTAAGTTTGAATTTAGTGAAGGAAAATATTCTTGCGTTAGTTACTTTATGCATAAGTTTCGAAGACGATTATTTTTTGAAACAATGGTTCTGCTAAATAGTTTAATACTAAATCATCTAATGATTAAAATAAAGAAAAATAAAATTAAGTACACACTGCACACGCCTTATATCAACAACAATTAAAAACATAAAATAGAGCACGTTAGATAAGAAGTAATCTTAAGTAAAAAACAAAATCCAATTCTTCTTTAAAGTAGTAAAAAATCTAATGAATTAAATTAAAGCTTCTGTAAGATTTAGTTCATCGTTATTTTAAGTCTCGTCAACTTTTCTATTTTGAACTTTACTCATAACTTCGCATTAATATTTATTTATAAAGATGTGTAATTTAGTTAAAATTTAGTGAAGAAAATATTATTGCGTTAGTAAATTTATGCATAAGGCATAAATTTCGAAGACGGTTGTGTTTTGAAATAATTATTCTGCTTACAATTTAAAACTAAATCATTTGATAAAAAAATATAAAATAGAGCACGATACATAAGAAGTAACTTTAAGGAAAAACATGTCCCAAGTCTTCTTAAAAGTAGTAAAAATATCAAATAAGTAAAATTAAAGCTTCTGATTGATTTAGTTTATCGTTATATGAAGCCTCGTCAACATTTTATTTTGAACTTTACTCATATTTTCGTCATTCAGGGCGCTATTAAATTTGCAGCAAAGAGCCGCGCGGAGGTAGTGCGTCGAGAATTGTAGTGCTGTACATTTAGTTTCACGATGGTCTCTGACGAAGAAACACTGCTCTTAGTGTTGCCACAATTAAAACAAAAACGGATACTGAACAAAGAAAAAAAAGGCAAACCTAAGAAAACGTTGTCGTTATTTTGTATAACTCAACAAACTAAATTTTATAAAGAATAAGGCTACTATAACTACGTCTAATAATTTATTATAAGAAACTCCATCCGATTTATTCTTAGTGGTCTCTAGCTTATTATGTTAATGTCCGTCTCATTATAGCACCGCAAGCTTTATGAAATGCGCATGATTGAACTCATAATCCTCGGGTAAATTCGTTAATCCCATAACTTCGTGTGTCACTAGTCGATCGATGAACTGATGCGCAACTGTAGCGCGGCCATAGCGCTGCAGACGCGCTGCCTCCGCGCGGCATTTTGCGGCAAATTTGAAGGCGCCCTAATATAAACATAGGTGTGTAATTTAGATTTAATTTAGTGAAGAAAATATTCTTGCGTTAGATACTTATGCATAAGTTCTGAAGACAGTTGTTTTTTGAAATAATTATTCTGCTTACTAATTTAATACCAAATCATATGATACTAAAATGCCTTAGATCGACAACAAATATAAACCTAACATAGAGCACGTAAGATAAGAAGTATTCTTAAGTAAAAAACAAAACCCAAGTCTTCTATAAACTAGCAAAATATTCAAATGTTTAAATAATAGCTTCGGAAAGATTTAGTTCATTGTTATTTAAAGTCTCGTCAACTATTCTATTTTGAACTTACATATAATTTCATCATTAATATATATTTATATTGTTGTGTAATTTAGTTTGAATTTAGTGAAGATAATATTCTTGCGTTTGTCACTTTATGCATAAGTTTCGAAGACGGTTGTTTATTGAAACAATTATTCAGCTAACTAATTAAAAACTAAATCATCTAATGATTCAAATAAAGAAAAATAAAATTAAGTACACACTACACACGCCTTATATCAACAACAAATAAAAACATAAAATAGTGCACGTTAGATAAGAAGTAATCTTAAGTAAAAAACAAAATCCAATTCTTCTTTAAAGTAGTGAAAAATCTAATGAATTAAATAAAAGCTTCTGAAAGATTTAGTTTAGCGTAATTTGAAGTCTCGTCAACTTTTCTATTTTGAACTTTACTCATAACTTCGTCATTAATACTTATTTATAATATAGTTGTGTATTTTCGTTAAAATTTAGTGAAGAAAATGTTCTTGCGTTAGTAAATTTATGCATAAGGCATAAATTTCGAAGACGGTTGTGTTTTGAAATAATTATTCTGCTTACAATTTAAAACTACATCATTTGATAAAAAAATATAAAATAGAGCACGACACATAAGAAGTAACTTTAAGGAAAAACATGTCCCAAGTCTTCTTAAAAGTAGTAAAAATATCAAATAAGTAAAATTAAAGCTTCTGATTGATTTAGTTTATCGTTATATGAAGCCTCGTCAACATTTTATTTTGAACTTTACTCATATTTTCGTCATTCAGGGCGCAATTAAATTTGCAGCAAAGAGCCGCGCGGAGGTAGTGCGTCGAGAATTGTAGTGCTGTACATTTAGTTTCACGATGGTCTCTGACGAAGAAACACTGCTCTTAGTGTTGGTGTGTCTATTAAAACGAAAAAGGATTCTGAACAAAGAAAAAAAAAGGCAAACCTAAGAAAACGTTGTTATTTTGTATAACTCAACAAACTAAATTTTATGTAGTAAAAGGTTACACAGTGACAGAACATTTCAGAATTACTTAACTTACGAGACCAAACGCCTATTTTTTCAAATTTATTTTCTAAAAGTAATAACAATCTGTAATTTTTTTTATCTATAGGGTAGATTTCTTTTATCGATTATTTATATTGATACATTACCCAAAAAAATATAAAGCCCACAAAATTTTAAATTATTAAGGTAAATTGGCCCTTGTTCTGTGACGTCACACTACACAGTGTCAACTCAAAGTGCCTCTGCTTCTTCTTTGGGTTTTTATTCAAAATAAAATTAGATACAAATAAAAATTATAAAAACTCAAATTTTACTTTACAGAAAACACCAAACAACCGCGAAATAATACAAAAAGATATCCCGCCAAAGCTTCACGTCAATACAATAATGTGAAGTGTGATGTCACGGTTCGCTCTTGCCAATAGAGTTGAGTTTAGAAATTTTGTTATTGAGATTTAAAATATCTACTTTAAATGATTAAATATCACAATAAAAATATAAAAAAAGACAAAAATAAATATACAGAAATATATCTATATCAATAGAGAATACATAAAAAATAATAAGTTATTTTGAAGTCACATGCATATATATACCTATTGTTTTGTTTTTGCCCAACTACGTATCATAATTTATAATAAGAAAATCCAATCCATCCGATTTATTCTTAATGGTCACAAGCCTAATAAGTTAATGTACGTCTCATTTTAGCACCGCAAGCTTTATGAAATGCGCATTAGTGAACTTATACTCCTCGGGTAAATTCGTTAATCCCGTGACTTCGTGTGTCAGTCATTAGTCGATCGATGAACTGATGCGCGACTGCAGCGCGGCCATAGCGGTGCAGACGCGCTGCCTCCGCGCGGCATTTTGTGGCAAATTTGAAGGCGCCCTAATACATATAAACATAGGTGTGTAATTTAGTTTTAATTTAGTGAAGAAAATATTCTTGCGTTAGTTACTTTATGCATAAGTTCTGAAGACGGTTGTTTTTTGAAACAATTATTCTGCTTACTAATTTAATACCAAATCATATGATACTAAAATATATAGTTAAGCACACGCCTTAAATCGACAACAAATATAAACATAAAATAGAGCACGTTAGATAGGAATTAATCTTAAGTAAAAAACAAAACCCAAGTCTTCTTTAAAGTAGTAACATAATTAAATGTTTAAATAAAAGCTTCTGAAAGATTTATGTTATCGTCATTTGAAGTCTCGACAACTTTTCTATTTTGAACTTTACTCATAACTTTGTCTTTAATATGTATTTATTTATATAGTTGTGTTATTTAGTTTGAATTTAGTGAAGAAAATGTTCTTGCGTTAGTTACTTTATGCATAAGTTTCGAAGACGGTTTTGAAACAATTATTCTGCTAAATAATTTAAAACTAAATCATCTAATGATTAAAATAAAGAAAAATAAAATTAAGTAAACACTACACGCATTATATCGACAACAAATATAAACATAAAATAGAGCACGTTAGATAAGAAGTAATCTTAAGTAAAAAACAAAACCCAAGTCTTCTTTAAAGTAGTAACATAATTAAATGTTTCAATAAAAGCTTCTGAAAGTTTATGTTATTGTTATTTGAAGTCTCGTCAACTTTTCTATTTTGAACATTTCTCATAACTTCGTCATTAAGTAATATGTATTTATTTATATTGTTGTGTAATTTAGTTTGAATTTAGTGAAGAAAATATTCTTTCATTAGTTAATTTATGCATAAGGCATAAGTTTTGAAGGCGGTTGTGTTTTGAAACAATTATTCTGCTTACTAATTTAAAACTAAATCATCTAAAAAAAAAACATAAAATAGAGCACGTTAGATAAGAAGTAATCTTAAGTAAAAAACAAGATCCAAGTCTTCTTTACAGTAGTAAAAATATCGAATGAGTAAAATTAAAGCTTTGAATGATTTAGTTTATCGTTATATGAAGCCTCGTCAACATTTTATTTCCAACTTTACTCATAACCTCGTCATTCAGGGCGCTTTCAAATATGCATCAAAGAGCCACGCGGAGGTAGTGCGTCTGCTGCGCTGCGGCCGCGCTGCCATCGCTAGGCTCGAGAATTGTAGTGCTGTACATTTAGTTTCACGATGGACTCTGACGAACATACACTGCTCTTAATGTTACCTACTATTAAAACGAAAAAGGATTATGAAAAAATAACAAAAAAGACAAACCTACGAAAACGTTGCCGTTATTTTGTATAACTCAACAAACTAAATTTTATAATGTTTAAGGCTACAGTGACAGAACATTTCAGTATTACTTGACTTACGAGACCTAATGCCTATATTTTTACCTACTGTTAAAACGAAAAAGGATTATGAACAAACAACAAACAAGACAAACCTAAGAAAACGTTGCCGTTATTTTTTATAACTCAACAAACTAAATTTTATAAAGTTTAAGGCTACCGGGACAGAACATTTCAGAATTACTTGACTTACGAGACCTAATGCCTATTTTTTTGAATTTATTTTCTAAAAATAATAACAATCTGTATTTTTTTTTATCAATAGGGTAGATTTCTTTTATCGATTATTTATGTTGATATATAACCGAAAAAAATATAAAGCCCACAAAATTTTAAATTATGAAGGTAAAAAGGAAAAAATAAAACTACTCAGTTTCGGGTGATAAAATCACTGCCATATTGGCCCTTGTTCTGTGTCGTCACACTACACAGTGTCAACTCAAAGTGCCTGTGTTTCTTTGTTGATTTTTCAATCAAAATAAAATTAGATACGAATAAATAATAAAAACTAAAATTTTACTTTACAGAAAACACCAAACAACCACGAAATAATACAAAAAGATATCCCGCCAAAGCTTCGTGTGATGTCACGATTCGCTCTAGCCAATAGAGTTGCGTTTAGAAATGTTGTGATTGAGTTTTAAAATATCTACTTAAAATGATTAAATTTCACACTAAAAATATAAAAAAGACAAAAATAAATATACAGAAATATTTCTATATCAATAGAGAATACATAAAAAATAATAAGCTATTTTGAAGTCACATGCATATACCTATTGTTTTGTTTTTGCCCAACTACGTATCATAATTTATAATAAGAAACTCCATTCCATCCGATTTATTCTTAATGGTCACAAACCTAATCAGTTAATGTCCGTCTCATTAAAGCCCCGCAAACTTTATGAAATGCGCATTGGTGAACTTATAATCCTCGGGTAAATTCGTTAATCCCGTAACTTCGTGTGTCAGTCATTAGTCGATCGATGAACTGATGTGCGACTGCAGCGTGGCCAATGGCCATAGCTGCGTTGCCTCCGCGCTGCCTCCGCGCGGCATTTTGTGGCAAATTTGAAGACGCCCTAATATAAACATAGGTGTGTAATTTAGTGAAGAAAATATTCTTGCGTTAGTTACTTTATGCGACGGTTGTTTTTTAAAAAACAATTATTCTGCTTACTAATTTAATACCAAATCATAATAATATGATACTTAAATATATTAGTAAGCACACGCCTTAAATCGACAACAAATATAAACATAAAATAGAGCACGTAAGATAGGAATTAATCTTAAGTAAAAAACAAAACCCAAGTCTTCTTTAAAGTAGTAACATAATTAAATGTTTAAATAAAAGCTTCTGAAAGATTTATGTTATCGTCATTTGAAGTCTCGTCAACTTTTCTATTTTGAACTTTACTCATAACTTCGTCATTAATATGTATTTATGTAGTTGTGTAATTTAGTTTGAATTTAGTGAAGAAAATCTTCTTGCGTTAGTTACTTTATGCATGAGTTTCGAAGACGGTTCTTTTTAAATAATTATTCTGCTAAATAATTTAAAACCAAATCATCTAATGTTTAAACTAAAAAATTAAATTTAAGTACACACTACACGCCTTATATCGACAACAAAAAATATAAACATAAAATAGAGCACGTAAGATAAGAATTAATCTTAAGTAAAAAACAAAACCCAAGTCTTCTTTAAAGTAGTAACATAATTAAATGTTTCAATAAAAGCTTCTGAAAGTTTATGTTATCGTCATTTGAAGTCTCGACAACTTTTCTATTTTGAACTTTACTCATAACTTCGTCATTAATATGTATTTATTTATATAGTTGTGTAATTTAGTTTGAATTTAGTAAAGAAAATATTCTTGCGTTAGTTACTTTATGCATGAGGTTCGGTGACGGTTGTTTTTTTAAACAATTGTTCTGCTAAATAATTTAAAACCAAATCATCAAATGATTAAAATAAAGAAAAATAAAATTAAGTACACACTGTACACGCCTTAGATCGACAACGAATATAAACATAAAATAGAGCACGTTAGATAAGAAGTAATCTTAAGTAAAAAACAAAATCCAATTCTTCTTTAAAGTAGTAAAAAATATAATGAATTAAATAAAAGCTTCTGAAATATTTAGTTTATCGTTATTTGAAGCCTCGTTAACTTTTCCTTTTGAATTATAAACATACGCGTGTAATTTAGTTTGAATTTAGTGAAGAAAATAGGTATTCTTGCGTTGGATACTTTATGCATAAGTTTCAAAGACGGTTGTTTTTTGAATCTATTATTCTGCTTACTAATTTAAAACTAAATCGTCTAATGAATTAAATAAACTATTAAGTTACCAATACACTCGAAAACTACTGGACCGGTTTCAAATTTCATTCACCATTAGAATGCTACGTTATCCCTGAGTAACATAGGATATATTTTATACATTGTATGTTTAGCAAGAACAAAATTTGAAATAACAAAAAAAAACCCCGACAGATTTTCATGAAACATGGCTGAAAGCATTCGGGATAAAATTATCTATGACACTAAAAACCTAAACGAAAATCGGTTCATCCGTTTGGGAGCTACAATACCACAGACAGATACAGAGATAGACAGGTTAAACTTATAACACCCCTCTCTTTTTGCGTCGGGGATTAAAATAAAAGTCCACAATAAAACCTCCTTTTTTGAACTCGTTTAAAAATACTAGCTATTATTTCTCACTCTGACTTCTTCTGTGGACATAAGTCAAGAGTGGGAAATAACACTGCTTAGTAATTGCTAAGAGTTAAAACTTTATTGTGATATAGGGGCAATTTCTTGATCTTGAGATTTCTATGGAAGACACAAGCTCGTGCGTACCGTTCGCGTTTGCTTACTTTTGAATAATTTATGTTCATCAGAATTAGAATTATGTCTGATTGATATTTTAACGAGTGTTCTTTCATAAAATGTACTTAATTGTTACTTTTGGAATTCGTTTTATGATATGAAACAAATTCGAATGTAGTAGTTTACAAAAAAAAAACGTGTACATTGAAGTGACCTTGTAACAACGTTCGATTTATCAGTTTATCACCATCATCATGCACATCTGAGGCCATTGCCTCAGATGTTCATGATGATGGTGATGATGGAAAGCCATTGCTTTCCACTGCTAGATATAGAACTCCCAAGTGATTCGTTAAATTTACTTAGTTTCCACGATTCAATTAAATATAACGTTAAGTAACTGGAAAATGTTGTCTAATTGTCTCGTTCTATTAGCCCAGCGACACGCTCCGTCATACCTGCGATCATGCCTGCACAGTTTGCGCAGGTAAGAACGGGAGTGTAGATGGCAGAAGCGCGGCTTGTGCAGTCGTTGACATGCTGAAGATTGGACTACCTAAAATAATTTGATGTAGCCCCGTTACAAGGTCATCGCTTAATTTTTTGATGAAATGTCAAATGTTCTTATTTTCTTGTCCCTACTTTATAGTCAAAAATACCCTACTTGCTAATTCAAAATTAAATAAGCAATAAGTAAAGTAAACGTAATTATTAAGTAGACACCTTAGAAAGACAAGATAAAGTAGGGTATTTAAAATAGAGTTTCATGAGCTTAAAACAAAACGGAAGTCTTATAATAACTGAAATAAGTTCTAGCAAGATTAATATACGGGTAGGATGCGTTTTTGTGAAATGTTTTTCCACTTTGAAGTAACTCGATAACCCATATACATAACCTGCCTGCGTACTTTATTAGTCTATATTGAGTAGTCTATATTATAAGTCAGTTGAGCTACCTGTAGATTGTTTGCAGCAGTCTGCAGTTAGTTCAATTGTATAAATTGTAAATACTAGTTCTAATTTATTTCTATTATTTGAATGTAATTTTCTTTCTGAATAAAGGTCTACTTATTATATATGATAATGGTCATATTTTGTGATTTGTTTCATTACTTATTATGAAAAGTTTTAAAGAAATCTTTTAAACGATCAGTACAGAATTGGACATTTTTAAGGCAAATTTAAGCACCAGTTCAATCAGGTCAGTTCTACATATTAGCATGACAGATGCCGTCAATTCTCAATCGCATTCTCTAAGTGAACTACTTTTACAGGCCCTTAATTTTATTTCTCTTCATATATCTTTATCTAATTTATCACATAATTCTATTGCTGTTATTTTAGGGTTCCAGGGCACGTTGTTGACCGTCTGTCTGTCTGTCTGTCCGTCCGTCTATCAACCCCTTTTTCTTAGAAACGCGTGAAGGGGCATCGAGGTGAAATTAACATCAAATACTGAAATCCGTAACCTCTTGGAGCCTCAATGTAAATAAAACTTCTTAATCAACGCAATCAAAAGTTACAGCCGTTTTTGTCCGAATATTTTGAAATTTCTACGGAAATCACAGGCATTTTTGAATCACAGGCCCGTAGACCTAGAATCATGAAATTTGGCGAGAATCGAAAGTATTTTTTTTAGTGATTAAACTGCAAATTTACGACTTTCGGATTTTTCCCTTTAATCATGAAATTTGGCAAGAAACAAGGTCTACAGCACAAGTGTAGGAAAACATGCGAATACCGTTTTGTTGTTATTCACAAAAAAAAATGCTTTTGATTTTTGCTATGGACCATAACCTGCGGTAAGAAATAAGGTCTTACAATTAAACGGAACCCTTGTGCGCGAATCCGAATCGCACTTGAAGCTTTATTTAAAATTTTTAATTCATTTAATTTCATCTTAGTTAAGATTATATCTTTTCCAAATTTTGCAAAGAAATCTTTGAGTTGGATTTTGTTTCTTTTCTTTTTATCGCCATTCTTTGATTATAAATTTGTTTTGATTATTTTATTGTTTGTTTTTAGTGTTGTATTTCTATTTTACTGTCTGATATAATTAGGTAAGGAGATACAGTTTTACTGAATGTTTTATAAGGCTATGTCATAAAAGATTATCTATCTAAGCCTATAGTAATAAATAAGAAATGCATTATAGTGTATTTTGATTTATTCTGTTCAAATTAGGACTTAGAGAAATATAATATATTTTAGATGGAATAAATGATCTTATAAAAAAAATATATAATAACCTCTATAATATATGTATATATCTATCATAATTATATATTGTGTTTAACATAATGGCAAAGTTTACTAACTTCTTTGATATGTTACTTATATCAAATTGTATTTCTAGTCGTTAAAAGTAACTTAACTTTTAACGATATATATATGTATATGATCGTTTAAATTAAGTTGTTAATTACAACAAACTTGCTTTTAATTAAACTTTTTTGTTTTGATGTAAGACTTATTAATTTGACAACGATTAACTTTATAATATTTGTTTTAATTACGCAATAAATGGACATTTACAAAAAACATTGAAAGAAAACAACAAAAATAATAAATAAAATTAATCCAACACAAAAAAAAATCATAGCCGCGGTCAAATACATTTTTTATGATTTGAAAAGTAAGGTTTTTATTCAAAAAATACCTAATTAAATACGCAGAGTCGTAATACATAATTCAATCAGCATAAGGCAATTTTTAGAAGGTACTTTAGCTAACACGGTTTTTGAGTCCAATACCTCATAAAATTTAGTTTGGTTACCTACGAGAGCTAAACTAGAACTTGTATCTTTATCTTGTTAGTAGCTACCACTACGTGCATTGACATTTATTTAAAAAGATACGCAATTCTAGAGAACAAGTTCTAATTACTAATAGCAAACTAATGTCCGATCTTCAACTCTCCAAAGAACCTGATCTCTTCTAATGAATTAATAGCAGGCCTTTTTTAAATCTAAGCTATTTGCAGCTCTCAAGGATCAACGCAGGGTCTCAAAGAAATATTTTTTTGGGTTTTTGCTACACATTACATTGGTTTTGGTTAGGTTTGAATACTGTGACATGATTGCCATTTACAACACCATCTCCTTAGTTTCCGCCGGACTCAAGGTTGTTTGTTTTGCATTCATCTGTTCTGTACAATTTGAAATGTTAGATACACACCAAATTGTACAGAACAGCTTCCACATCCGCAAATAATTATTTATTCCTAATCACCTCTGGGACTATTTTGTACTTCAACAGAGAAAGTTTAGACTTCAATCTTCTTTTAGCAATAATCGCAAAAATCTTAGCAATTAGATACATAGCACCGGGGGGTACTAATTTTCTCTCAAAAGACCACAGTAACAATTGTTCGTTTGTTCGGGACGGTGCTTAATATGTTTACGTATATTCAAAGGTGCTTTTATGTTAGACTGAGGAGGAAGGGGTCGAACGAAGTATGTACTTTTTTCTGTATATGTCGGACCTCAAAACCTTCGATTGACCACAATACCACTTACGTAAAACGATTTTTTCGTACCTACGTATTTTGGGGAAAACAATGGGGTGCGGAAGGAGGGAAGGGAGGCCGTCGCCAAGACGTGTACGGGCCCCAAAAAAAGTTGTACACGTGTTTATTCTAAGATTTTGTTTTCAAGATGCTAGTAATATCCAACATAAGTTAGATTCAGGTGGGGATTATGGGCATTACCCCCCTGAGATAAAAGCCAATAAGGCGCTTATCAGGGGGAGGCCTGCGTCCCGTAGTGGACCTATACAGGCTGTTGAGGTTGAGGTTGAGGGTTGGAGAAAGATTTTTTTTGCTCGAGGTGGGGGGAAGCGACCACAAGTTAATGGTTTTATGCAATTAGTGAATAAAGGACTGGTTTATAGCGAGGGCCTTATAGATGTGCAAGTGAAGGATTCTAACGACTGAATCACGACCGTCGGTCGGGAGTGATTCAAGTGTTAGAATCCTGAGCGACGCAAGTGATTCATGGCCCTCGATAAAAATCCGTTTCATTCAAGAGTAGCATACTATTACTTTATATGATTATCATGACTACGTGAAAAAGAACCAATAAAATCTTGAGGAGTTATTTGCACATTGCACAAGGAGGTTGTATAGCACTGAGATGGCCAAAATAGTGATAAAAAGTGTTTTTTAATTTACTGTTTTCAGTGAATATAATAAGCTTCGAGGGGAATGATATAAAATATTTTTCTTACGTGTGGTCGGTTTTGAAAGGAGGGTAGAGAAATCTGTGCTCAGCAGTAGAACAGTTAAGGCTCATAAAAAAACGATTGGTCTGGTTACTTGTTTTACGGAGAAGAAAAAATCCTACTTTAGTTAGTTTAGCGAGACAGTTTTCAAGACGTTTATAACAGGCGAGACATGAGCGATACAGCTGTACGGACTCGCGCGTGACGGGTAATATAGAAATTCAGTTGAGCTACCGGTAGATTGTTTGCAACACTCTGCAGTTAGCTCAATTGTTTCCATTGTAAATACTAGTTCTAATTTGTTTCTATTATTTGATTGCAATTTTCTTTGTTAATAATAGCAAATAGTAGCAAAGAAATATTATGTGATTAGTTTGTCTAAAATCGTTTTTGGATTTTAGATTACCTTTTTTATATTTGGTAGGTTTTTTATTGTCGTAAAATCATTAGCAGATAGATTTAGATTTGATAAGCGGCAATAATTCTTTAGAGTTTATTACTTATTTAATATCACATAGATTAAAATACGTGGAATATAGTTTTTATAATTATTATTCTTGGTTTAATTAGTTAGTTTTGAAAGTATCTTTTAGCAATAAGAAATTTAACAAATTGTTGTAATGACTCTTCGCGCCCTACCTACCGGAACTAAAAGCTAAGTATTTTTCTGTTCATTTTTCCTGTGACTAGCAATTTGTGTAATAAAACCTTAAAATGTTCTTAAATACGTTTCTTTCTCTTCATAATTTGTGTCCTAACCAGATTGTTGACGGCCACTATACATAGTGGGTACATATTTGTATAATTGACAAACGTTCGAAATCCTCGGCGCGAGAGTTCCACTCGCACTTGACGGATTTTGTTTAACTACATATGTACATTGTAGCCTTTCTTTAATAGATAATTATCTAGGAATGTATATTTATTTTATTGTACTGAGTCTAGTTTTGTTACTAATCTTATTTTTAGTAGTTTTTGACTTTCACATGTGTCCTTCACTATTTTATAGTGATATCTTATAAATCAAACTATCCTGTACCTAATTTATGTTCTTGTATTTTTTAACTCGTATGAGGTGCAATATTAACTGATGTTGGTACTTAAATAAAATTCTGTGTAATAATAGGGTTTATTAAGTTAACATGAAGAATATATCTCTAACGAAATACAATAAAAATTCTTCACAAAAAATGGAGCCTATTATTGTATGGATAATAATGTAACCTTCAAAATCTAATGTGTCAATCATGAATAAATGTTAAACGTATAAATCATCTTTCTTTTTCATCAATCTATTTCAATTAGGTACTTTGAGATTCGCTTTTTACAGTAGGAAAACTGAATCCTCATCGACCTGGCACCGCATAGCGCCTACCGAAGCGTAGGTACTGCGTAGTGATCAAAAGCTTTTAGTAGGAAATACTTTTCGCCCAAGAAATAATCTTAGCCTGTACCTAATACCTACATACCTATTAGGATACAGGAAACCTTATTGGAAGACTTAATAATGAGGCATACGTCCAGCAGTGGACTAGAATATGATGATGATAGAAATGGGAAAATGAGTCCTCATAGACATCGTTGACTTAGAGCCTTATCACACTAGCGGCTTGCGAGCGGTTGCGGGGCGGAGCGGGCGTGCAGCGGATGCGTCGCGAACACGGCGCGGCTGCGCAACGAATGCGTCGCGGATACGCCGCGGCTGCGCAGCGAAGACGTCGCGGACTCGCGGCGAATTCGCAACGTTTGACGTTCGTACCTACAATACACTCAGTAACAAAATGGATTCCGATGAAGAGACACTACCTACTATTTTACGGCTTTGTTACTTCGAAGACGCCGGAGACGAAAACGAAAGCATCGACAAATTTGGGAGGATCCATTATCAATTAATCGAATGGAAGAGAGCGACTACTTTGTGTTGTTTTGCAAACGAATAAAAAATATTTATGTACTAGAACGTTTGTACGAGACAGTACAAAATGGCGTCCACGCTGCTGTCCGCAACAAATTCCTTGAGCATCCGCGGCGTATTCGCGGCGCGCCCGCTCCGCCCCGCAGCCGCTCGCAAACCGCTAGTGTGATAAGACTTAGAAGTAGAGAGGTAGGCTCTGAAAAAGAACACTCGTTTTGAAAGTATTAAATAGGAATCATTACTTATCGAAATAATAATAATGCTGGACAATCCACAGAATATCATCTAGCCCATCTAATAGGTAGGTACCTAGACAGGAAAAACGAAATCGAAGTTTCAGATTCATTTTCATGCAAACGCTAATCTTACATAAGCGATATAAGAGTTGGTTTCCACGACAGCGAAAACGAAAAATTCGATTTTCCTTTTCCGAGTAGGCTTCTTAAACTGATTTATGGAATAAAAAGTAGCTTATGTGTTAATACAGGTCTAGACCTACAAATCCAAAATGTCAGCCGTTCTGTCGAATAGTTTTGGCACAAAGAAGTACCTAGGTATCGAACATACTTACAGATGGATGTGTGTTCGATACCTACTTCTTTGTTCCTATCCAAAGTTTCGCATTCACAATAATTATGAGTGTGATCTTTGCCTTTAAGGCGGGGTAGTTTGAGTGCGGACGAACTTTTAGGTTTTTTAAACAACTGTATCTCTACTGAAATGTAAAAGTACCACGAAAAGAAAATATTTTATTAAAGTTGAACATATACACTAGCGCTTTGTAAAGATAGAAACATGAATAATAAAAAATTTCTCGATAAAAAAAAATCACAAAGATGACACTAAATTGATATTTCAAACGGTTGTTACTACGAGGTTTCTTCTTGAAATCATGTCTAAGTTGTATCAAAAGATAGGGCATAAGATTTACTAGGGAATTGTAAAAAAAAAATTATAAATTAGTTATTATTAATCTCTGTGGAAGAAAACTATCAAAATCTACCCGTTCAGGCGCTCGCGCCGGGCGGTCAGTGCCCGCCGAGACGTCTTCGAGGTTGGACGCACGCCGTTTGTCTCCCGAAAATTCCCCCCGCGTTTCAAATTGATGCAGTGCAGATAAAAATTATGGGTAACAACAAGAATAGTAGAAAATTGAAACCTAAGACACAACATAGAAAATTGTAACTCGTAAAATGCTAAGTAGATACTTCTCGTTACCTATGTATTTTATCAGATTGTTGGTATGTAGGTACCAAAGTAATAAAAGTTATATTTTGTAGATAGGTACCTAATTAGGTACTTACACAAAGAAATAGTTTCTTTGTCACTCACATATGTAGGTATCCAGTTCGGTCCATGCACCTATGTAATGAATGAAGGTATAATATTTATTTACGATATGCGTATAAATGATTTTCTACAATGCCGCTAAGTTCCAAACAATTGTTCCCTACCTACAATCCCACAGTATAAAAAAATATAGTAGGTAGGTAAGATAAGTGATTTGTAACAAACAACAAATATAATTTGTAATTATTTTTGGCAACAGATATGGCGCGGCGAGGTAAGGTCCGCCTGCGACGCAGGAGGTTGCGGGTTCGATTCCCGCCTCGGAACAAATGTTTATACGATCTGCAAATATTTGTTCCAAGTGTTCTGGGTAGTTTCTATGTATACTAAAAAATATGTATCTATTGTATTTTATTATCAGTCATCAAGTAACCTAACACTTATCAACTATTACTAAAATGACTTATAAAAATTAGTTATTATTATAGAATACCTATAGTGTGTGTGTAAGTGTAAATAAATGACTTAGGTACTACGTATTTCAAATAGCTTCAGTGCATATATCAAAGTCATTTGTTACCTACACACTCTATAACAACGATGCGAAGTCTAAACGTAGAATGTCTACCTTTTATCAAAATAAAAGGTAGACATTCTACGTTTTACGGCTTTGTAAGAAACATTCATTCACTCATTGAAGCACTGCAAACAGTGCTTCAATGAGAAGAAACAAAGCCACTGGTGTTGCTCAGGCCTAAACAACTGATTCTTCTATCTATGTATAGCTCCAGTAAGTATTTCATTCGATACACTAACTAGCTGACCCGACAGACATTGTCCTATTCCAATTTTCAATAACTTTTACAAAACCTACCTAAACTGGTACCTACATATCTATACCTATCTACACCTACCTACCTAAATATCTACCTACCTACAATGTAGATACATATATCTAAGCGACGAATATTTTACTATTTATATTATATATTATTTATATTATTATTTATATATTTTAGTGTAGTAGTGTTCGCACACTACTACACTACACAAATGGGCATTTTGTGGCCGCGTCTACTCGCTATTCGACTTTGTGATTGCGGACTCTTCTGTCACACCAGTTTGACACAGAACTATTTTTTATGTCATAGTCACACCAGTGTTTAGGGCTTGCAAATATTCGAAAATTTTGATATTCGAATATTCGATTTTTTTTCGGGTACTATTCGAATATTCGAATATTATTCGAATAATAGTAAAAAAACTATATTTTTATTATAATCACATCTTCTTTTATTTTTTATGTGTTATTTGCATGAACAAACTTAAAATATCAAATTAACAAAAGGTTGTAACGAAACATTGGCGATTTACACGAACACTCAACCACAAATTCTTGAAAAAACATTCTTCTTAATTAGGTGAATAGGTATTTTAACAATATCTACAATAAAATTTAATACAGTAACAAGTACATAAACACGGTAAGTAACTAGGGTTGCCACCCGTACTTTTTAATAAAGTATTGTACCTACTTTATTACTTGCTAACGTACTCTATACTTTATGAGCACAATAAAGTATGCGAAAATACTTTATTTGTTCGTTTCACGTTACTACGAGGTATTTTTTTTTAGAAAGAGAGCTCAAATAACTCAGCTGCAAAAGTCTTCAAAATGAACGCGGTCTCTCCGCATGGTGTTGCCTTAGCATGCTTGTCATTTTGGACAACAGCGGCTGTAAAGCCTGAAAATTATGTGTTGCTCACTACGCACACTTTGTAGCCCTTTCAGTTTGCCATTATCACGCTGTAACACTCCAAACCATCGTAACATACCCTACCTGTCCAATATTGATTATTATAGTTAGATTTGTATATTTTACCGTATCTTTTGTAATAAAATTATGATTTAAAGTGGCCAGTGATCGTCTAGCTAGCGGAAGGACCCGTACGTTGTGTAGTAGGTAGTAACTCAGATTCTTTTAGGAGCTTTAGACAAACGAACTAACTCTTTAACTTACTTGAAATCATCGATTCTTCAATTCTGGTGTAGCATAACCAGCCTTTTTCACGGTCGGTTAAACCTAACTTTCTCTCTCTCTGAAACAGCTTAGATTACGTAGTAAAATTTGAATTCAATCCCGGGCATTCAAGGTAAAGATAATTAAGTGAAGAAATAGATTTAAGTATAGATTACGATATTAACTGGATCATTTTATGATTTTGGTTACAATGCCTCCACTGTGCGGTTACCAGAGAACTTTGCTTTGGCCTGTGCAGGTCCAGACCAAAGCTTTCTGCTATTTAGGGCTCCCATTCAGAATCACATTCAGCGCCTCGGGGACAGTCGAAAGTAGAAGACTATCGCCTGGCCCGTACTCAGTTGTAACCAGACATTTAAGTGCAAAGCGATTGAAAAACGCTAACTCAGTAGAGTTTTACGGGGAATGGTCTAAAGCGACCCAAATACACCTACCTACCTCTCCTACACCTATCCTACCTCAACCTATACCTATACCTACCTAGAAGCTGCTGCTTCTGTAAACAGGGTGGAACCACACTCCAGGCTAACCGTAGATCTAATCAATAGACATAATAAACCCTCAGTTCTTCTACAATCGGGATGACGCTTGCAGAGAGAACCGTTTTAACGGAAGACAATTCCACAGACTTGGAACGTAAATGGTCTCCCAAGTCTGCTTGTTAAAATTTAATATATATCCAGGGTCTACTTGTCCAGGATGTGCTTGATAAACATAATAAGAATTTAGATTAGCCAGCTCTGGGATGTAACACCATCCGTCTACAACGTAGAGAAACGATAGAATTAAGTAGTGTGTTTGTTTACGTAACCTGAATCCTCACTCTCCGGAACGATAGAATGCTTTCTCTGAAATCCTCGCTGGTCCGAAGGATCTCAACGCTAAAATCCGATCCATTCTGAAGCCGTTCATCATATGTACTAGGTCGACCCAGCATTCTCTCAATCAGGCACACAATTCCTCACAGTTTCTGGAAAAACCTAGCAAAAACCCCAAAGCCCACCGACTCCTTTTTCTACCTAGACCCGACTGTCTCCTCCCCGAAAAATGCCTTTTGTTTTCCTAGAGTAATCAAATTCAAATATTGTATTTTACTGAACAAGATTTAAGAAGGTTTTATTCCTTCGGTGTTACAAGTTATATCAGAAAGTGTTAAATGTTTCTATATTTGCAAATTGAATGAACCAGCATAATCTGGACCGTTACAACGCATGGTCATGGTTTTCTTGCCATTTTTGCCAATTGCCACTTAAGTCTGAAAATTTTCGCAGCTCTCTCCGCTCGCCGTTATATCTTTAGAGTTTGGTTCTTTGCCATTGAGGATAAGTACCGTTTTAATACTAAGTATTACTAATCTCTTACCAGGTAAATTAGACTCAATTTTCTCAAAAAAAAGGTGGAGACCCTATAAGTAACGGTAACACCGCGAGGGATAGACGGGATAGACAGGTCCGTACTTCTAAAAACGAAATCAAATTTTGATTCGTTTTTGTGCTATCGCTTATCTTATGCAAGCGACATAAAAGTTGGTTTTGCACGACAACGAAAATTAAACTTCGATTTCCTTTTTCCGAAATAAGCATACGCGAATGCACTACGCAGTCGCAAGCGGCACTCCCGAGTGTTTCCGAACCCTATAACTTTGCCATTTTGTTAGTTTTTGATTTAATCGAATATTCGAATATTGCAATTTCAGTATTCGAATATTCGAACCAATATAATATTCGAATTATTCGGATATTCGAATATTCGAATGCAAGCCCTAAGTGTTACACGGAAGCGATTATTATTTCCCGCCCCGTCATAATTTTCCATTGTGTCACACCGTATATGGTTTTTGCTTCTGTGTCACACTGTTGTGACAGTGAGGAAAAAAATGCTTCTGTGTCACACTGGTGTGAAAGGGAGTCTGCACCCGGCTCCCGACACGAACGTCAAGTGTGCAGAGCATTGAACAAAATGAACGACTTGTACGAATATTTTCGGCCGCAGCTTCTAGTCGTCGAGCTGTCGCGGCGACAAAACGCCCAGATTACGAGGACACTGAGTAGGTACCTAACTACCTACCTACGTAAATGTTTTCTTTTCAATTGTAAAAAAACACTTTTTCTTAGGATGGAGGAAATCGACAACTAGTCTCTGAAAATTCACAACTCTGAACAACACAACAAAGGAAATGAATATAAATCTACAAGTGGACGGCGATTCGTATATTTAAATTACCTTATGTCACAACTTCAAAAAAAGCGCAACATAATGAATTTATTTGATTGCAAAGTAGGACATTTCAATTGAATTGGAGAAAAACGGACAGGATTGCGAGAGTACGTCGATGCAAATGTTGCTGCAATCACTGGAATCATAGCTGCTGGCATTGGATTTGCACAATTCGAAGAAATACTTTCTGCTAAGAATGTGCCTGTTTTTCCCAAAAATATATCTCATGTTTACAAGACGTTGTTTATGAAAATTGGGAGAAAGTCATTGCCAAACGACATAGTTTTAAAAGAAAATGACGAAAATATTGACATACCTATGCAGCCAGGGCCATGTAAGCACATGGGTCAAATTCAAAGTCCAAACCAACCTCGTATCCAGTTCGGTCTATGTAAATCTAGGCGGCTACAATTTCATGAATTTTAATACCCATAGATGCACTAAAATTCATGAAATTGTATGTAAATTGTATATTATCTTATCAGACATGAAATCTTTTTTTTAATAGTATATAAATAAGATTAGAAAAATAATTAAAGTAGGCAGAAGTACTTAGTAAAAAAGTGTTGTTCTTCAAAATAAATATAAATGTTACTTGTACAAGTTGTATATTTTACCTCAATGTTCTAGTTGCCGAATCGAAAAGTGACTGGACTAATTTTATATTTTAATGACCTAGCATTGTGACTGTACCTAGATCTAGACATAAAAGTAATAAAAATATTGGTAAAATTGTTATTAATATTACCTACCTAGGTAACAGCAGTTAGTAAGTACATAACATATGTACGTGCCTGTACCTACTGCTGGATTTGCTATACTGTGGCACTAAGATATCTTACGCGGTCACGCTTGGTCCGCGCGCGGCGCGTAGCGCAAGGCCTGTCGGGAGCGTAAATGAATACGTCGCGCGCTAAACATGGGGGGGGGGCTGAGGTAGCGCGAAATGCCTAAAGTTCTTGGATAACCTCGCCTTAACTAGAAGGAAATACGAATCCGAAATAGGAAGGAATAATGAATCAAAACCGAGTTCAACCCAGGAGCCAGGAGCGGCGCAGCAGCGATCGCGACATCAGCTAGCGATATCTAGCGGAAAGCAGACAAACTCAACTAGCTACCTAAGTAGGTACATAACTAGATCGAACACCGACTGCAAAGTTGCAAACACTTGTCCTTTTGACATTCGTCTATAAGGTCTATCTATCAAAGGAACCCCAACTCACGCTAACGACGACGTCACTTATTTTATCATAATAGGTACCTATTACGTTAAACAAACATTTTTTTTTAAATTCCATAAATCTATCTATTGGGTTGTTTGTTATACCCTAGCATATGCTATTTTTAATGCCTCTAATAGTTTTATTTTGTAAAGCTCAGAGGGCCTACTCGGAAATGGAAAATTGAAGTTTCGTTTTTTTTGTCGTGCAAAACCAACTCTTATATTGCTTGCATAAGATTACCGTTTGCACGGAAGCGAAAAAGAAACTTTGATTTGGTTTTTAAGAGTAGGGGCCCAGGCAGGAATGCGAAATTAGAGTATGGTGGCCACCAAGAGCAACTTCGCATTTCTGTTCTGCCTAAACTATACCTACCTACCTAATAACTAAAGCTATTACAGAGGTATTAAAAAAAATATTGAAAGGTATCACAAACTGCCCAATGTATTTAAAAATATTCCTCTGTGTAAAGAAATAAAAAAATAAATTGGTGGCGGCGCTAGTGCGAGTCGGGTCGGGGTAGACCTCATCTAGATAGTATCTACATGCACCGATATGATTGAATGTCATGCAAATTATGCATGAGCGTCACACATAGAACAGTTTTGTTAGCTATTTATTATCAAACACCTAGAACAGTCTACTTCAGTGGGAACATGTCGGTAGGTAGGTACCCCTTTTTCCTTGCGAGACATGCACCCATTTGTGATGAGAGGATGCCTGCGACATCTAGTAGCAGAATAGTTGAAGTAAAAATAATCTCATTTTAGATGATGGCTACGCTGAATGGTCAGCTCTCCGATGATGGTTAGAGTATAGGCGGCATCTAGCGTCGAGTGGCGTAAGAAGTTTTTCCTTTGTTCTAACTTGACACTGAAGCCGGCTTTTCACTATGGGATATCACACTATCACACTAATATTTTAAATAAGTTTGGATGGATGATGTTTGTTACCTCTTCACGCTAAACTACTGAACGGATCAGGCTGAAATTTTGTATACAGGTAAGTCTAACCCTGGAATCAAACATAGGCTTTTTATCCCATAAATCAGTTCCCATGGGATAGAAATAACCTTCCTTAAAAGGTTTCCATAGAAACAACGCGTGCGAAGCCGCGGGTAGAAGCTAGTAACATATATTACATACATCCCGCGATTGCTGTTCACACTGTAAGACATATTTTGGAACACACATGATCAGTTGGCACGTCTGCACACGAACGCCAATATTCAAACTGAGGGCGAGGCAGGGGAAGGCGCGGTGTCCGGGGACGTGAGGTAAAATTACACCTTCAAATGACCTCTAAATGTCGCTCACTCGGTCGAAAAAATATTTATAGTTTGGGATGTAATATAATATGTTATAGCGCAGTGTGAACGGTCTCGTACAAAATGTATGACAAGCGAGAAAATTATTATTTCTCAAGATGTAATGTATAATTATATTATATCCCATAGTGAGAAGCCGGCTTGAAAGCTCTCTTACTTTTCGGAGATGGCAACGTGGAGTCAATACCATATCTAGTATAGTATTATAATATCTGTGACCATCAGTGACCATATTCATCTAAGATGTCAATACCTACCTACTCTTTAGTTTCTGATTAGCCGCATCTGGCGCGGCGTCACGTAGCGGAAGCAGTTTTCCCTCTGTTGAGTGTTGCCTTAATTTGACACTGACAGACAGTTCTCTACTTTTCGGCGGCAAAATGATTTTTTTTGCGGCAAACCAGGTATTTTGTTGTGTTTTCATAAATCGGATGCAAGAATTTTGATCCGAAATCCCATGGTTTCATGCAAAATGAATGAGTAACCATGCACTGCTTACAGAGTATATGTTCGAAAAACAGTGCTTCTAAAAGAAATGGTTATTTCGTGAAGAAACACAGGGTGGGTTTCGTTAGCACAAGTTTCAATTCACTTTTTCTCGTTCAGTTTTAATAATTTACATTTGATAACTTTTGTTCACTTGATATTCGATAAGATAGGTAGGTCTATAATTTTTTTTCTTGGCGACAATCTAATTTTAATCGATTTTTTTACGCGGAGCAGTTGTTTACATCAAACCGCCATTCACGGCGGATTTATAACCAATATCAATACCTATCAACATTTTAATTAGGTACCTACAGTCAATACTTATCAACATTATATTTACTTACAGTGAATTAATTTTTGAGCGGAGCCAATCAAGTAGGTACCTACCTACCTACCTAAAAGACAAATTAAGTCGATAAAATATTCTTTTATTAGCTGCAATGTAGATACCTACCTAAATAAATGTAGGGTAGACCGGGGGCAATAGTAACATTTTTTGGTTTTCGGACGATTGTACTAAATCAACTTGGGTATTTTACACAACGATTATGTTTTTAGAAACCTAAATTCAATAGCTACAAACCATTTTGTTGAATTTTACGTATAGCTTACAGAACATATGGAGAATAAGGTAAGAATGATGACAGGTCCAGCGCTACAATTGACCCCTACTCTGGGTCAATTGTACCAAAAATTCAAAAAGAAACAAAAAACAAACGAACAATTCAATCATAACTATAATATCGTATATTTGTTATTTTAGCACTTATTAATCAGTCTCTAACATTAGGAACTTAAGTTTTAGGAACAGTTCTACAAAACTCTCAAGATTAAACTAAACAAATTTAAATTAAGATATCTCCACTTTAAACACAAATAATGCAAATTCTTATATTTTGGCATAATCTCTTTGGTCTAAGCTTTGATTGAGAGTTAACAAATAGCTTATAAATCTAATATTATTGTAAATAATTGACAGGTATTGCTTTCTATGGAGTTACAACTGACCCCTGGTACAATTGCCCCTACTAAATTTTTAGTTAACATTAAGTAAAATCAATAACTATCCAGCAACATTGATTGCAAAGATGGCGGAATCCATCTGTTTTCCTTTTTCTGTTCCGTGGCATCTAAAAAAATTAAGTTTAAGTAAGTACCTAACTCTTTTTAAACTAGCTTAAATTAAATAAATAATATACTTTAATAAATTGTATTTGGGGTCATTTGTACCACGGGGTTAATTGTACCGTTACAACTGTACCCAGTGACGACGGTACAATTGACCCCAAGTATAGATTTTGGAAAAATAACTAAATTCCTCGGAACACTGTTGAGCTTTAGACACACAATATTGGGAATTATAAGGCTGGATACCTAGGCAAACGCGTGGTTAATATATAATTATATAAAACACAGAAACCACAGAGTGACAGAGCAATCATAATAGCATAAAAAATTACCTTGGTTGCTTGAAAATAAACATATACTCCTGCAGACGTCCGTTCCGCAGCGAGCGCGCTGTCGACTAGTGAGCAAGTCAGGACACGTAAGGCGCGTGCTCCCTCTCTCGCACACACACATAAGACGCCTAGTAGTGGAGATATTCGGAATGGTACTATTGCCTCGTGTTACTAGTGACCCCGGTCTACCCTACTTTGAAACCGATTGTCCTATCAATCAGCTCACAGCTAAAAAACCTATTTTATGTGTGCTGAAACCATGGATTCCATAGGGACATTTAGGCGATATATAAAGACCATTGATAAGATATATTATTAAGATCATAGGAATTAGGTAGGTTAATATTTTGGATTGTTGTTGCATAAACTTTGGTGTGTAGGTGTATAGTAGTTGCCGAC
The DNA here is from genome assembly GCA_949316285.1 of Eupithecia subumbrata. Taxonomy (NCBI): domain Eukaryota; kingdom Metazoa; phylum Arthropoda; class Insecta; order Lepidoptera; family Geometridae; genus Eupithecia; species Eupithecia subumbrata. The sequence goes on along the minus strand of OX438642.1, from coordinate 4,635,146 downwards.
TGTCCTATAATATATAGTAGGTATTGCATTATATTTAAAGTCTGCGTACTAGGTATACCTATACTGTTGAAGAAATATATAGTACCTACGCAAAAATACTATATTTCCAACACCGAAATCCAACAAACAAATCCTTCTTTCCACTACGAACGAAGCTTGCTTCTATATTGATGTTTGGCCAATTAACGCCCCTGGGTTTAAGAAAGCCAGTAGGTCAACCGAGAAAGAGTGTTACATCGGAAAACCAGCTGCCCTTTCGTGGTAAGTACAAAAAGGGCGCAATAAGTCATCATGCGTCCATATATTCTATCAAAATGTCCGAGGGCTCAAGACCAAGCTCTGTATGTTTCCGAATAACCTCGTCCTACAAGAACATCATGTACCTACCTACTTAGTGGCCCTAACAGAAACATTTCTCGATGGCTCGGTAGAGGACTCTGAGCTAACACCCGCGGACTGGACTGGGGTTCTGCATCGCGACCGAAGCACGCAGGTGGTGGCGTTCTGCTTGCAGGGAGGCCGCCTATTATTCTTCGTCGGTTGTATACTGTTTCGGTTGTTCCTACAATGTATGTGTTTTTATGTCAAACCTTGGGCTACTGACCAAAATCATAATGCGATTGTTCCGAGAAACAGAAAGTTTTATTAAAGACTAGCGACCCGCCCCGGCTTCGCACGGGTGCAATGCTGATATTAAATATACTACAGAATTGGCCCCCCGGCCGGTACCGCCGCGCGCCGCCGCAACCGCTATAGAAAGAAAGAAAGAAATTTATTTATTGTATAAAACACAGACAAAACTACAGAACAATCATTTTTCCAAAAATCACTAATATTTATGTACTTTAAATCTATGTTTGCGTTGATTGTATTGGCTAGCCTTAGATATCTACGCTAGGCTTGTAAAGCCTGTGTTATAGACATCTATGCCATCCCTCATTACCGTGACATTGATTTCATAACAAACATAAAAAAATATTTAGAAAATTTAGAATTCCTGTTTACTTACAGAGTTTTGTTATTATTATTTATTAGAAATTACATAATTATTTGAAATTACTACTAAACTCATTACATTTAACAAATTATATTTTCTCGTTTTCAAGATAAGATTATTAATTTATACAGAACAATTTTGATAAACATGCAAAAAGAAGAAAATGAAGGAAGCGCGCACGCTCGTTTGTGTTTGTGTGCATGCATGCGTGTGTAAGTGTGTATTTGTTAGTGCAAACGTTGAGGTTCTCTGAGGGCACCATTCTCTTAAGAGTATGGGCAACAGATTGAACTTCGGTGTGTATAATTTGATGTTGATGTATAATGAATGAATGAGTAATGTGTATATTTGTATGTTTTATAAACTAACAAGAGTCTACCTATTGTAAGATTTTAAACAAGTCTTCGGTTTCTTCGTAAGAGTGATTACGGAGAGTTTTTTCTAAAAATAACTTTAGTTGATACGAGCTCATGCTAAGTAGAGTATCGAGTGTAGAAAATTTATTATACAGAAAACCACCCAAAAAGCAATCGAATTTTTGTATGAAACTTGTTTTAGTTTGAATTTTTTCAAAAACTCTGTCTTTACGTCGTTTATCAATGTGGAGTGGCCGTAATTTATGCTGTTTCATGACAACTTTTAGGACATATAACTGGCGAACCGTTAGATGTTTGGTATCTTGATAAAGCGTTTGTGTAGGGAATTTATATGGTAAAAAGTAACTTACCTTCAGTACGGCTCGTTGGGCTCTCTCCAATGGTAACATGATCGACTTATATGTGCCGCCCCATGTGTCAATGCAGTAAGTAATTAGACTTTGACAGAGAGAATAATAAACAGTTTTTATGACTTTTTTGTCCGATAATATATGTCTTATGTTCTTAAACAATGCTATTAGCTTTCGGATTCTACTTGTAAGAGTTCTAATATGGTATTCAAATGTCAAGTGTGAGTCTAGCAAGATTCCCAGATACCGAATTTTATCGTTTTTATCCAGTCTTTTACATTCACAAGGAATTTCACTGCTTTGACAAAATTGGGTACTATTACTATGAGCTACTAAATTTAAGTGACAGTTAGTTTTGTTCTTTATTGCAAACTCTAAGTACTTTGTTTTACCAGTGTTTAGTTTTAGATAGTTTTGTGACAGCCACTTATTCACCTTATTGAACCCATTCTGTGCGTACATATAAGTTTGTTCCCAATTCTCCCCCCTGAACACCAGAGCTGTGTCGTCTGCATATGTGCAGATGACTCCATTTTGTAGTTGCAGATTACACAGCTCATTAATGTAAGTAAGAAAGAGAATCGGGCCCAAAATACTACCCTGTGGGACGCCGTGGGTCACCTGTACTGAATCACTAATGGTGTCCCCGATCTTAACACATTGAAATCTATCAGTAAGATAATCTCGAAATAATTGTAGTTGTAGTCCACGAATCCCGGCCATTTCCAGCTTATTCAATAGTCGAGGTATTGACACGGTGTCAAATGCCTTGGCTAAGTCTAAAAATACTCCAATGCATTTGTCACCGGTATCTAATACACTAGCTATATGGTTGGATAGATTGTTAACTGCATCAGCTGTACAAAGTTTTTGTCTAAAGCCATATTGGTTTATAGACAACAGATTATTGTCTTCGAGATAACCGACAAGTCTATTTTTTAAAATGCGTTCTAAAATTTTTGAGAATGTCGGTAGGATCGAAATTGGCCTATAATTACCAATTTCATCCTTAGGTCCACTTTTATAAATAGGGACAATAACTGATTTTTTATATGCTTTAGGGAACCGACCCTGTCTAATTGCTAGATTGCAAACATAGGTTAATGGGCCCGCTAGTACGTGTTTATTTTCTTTCAATACTTTAGACGATATATTATCATAACCTGCTGTACATGAATTTTTTAATGAATTAATAATTGTAACAACTTCAGTTAGGTCAGTTTCCAGTAATGCAAACGAGCTAAGTGGTGAACTGGAAGCCAAAGAACACTCTAATAGAGAATCGGTTGTACTTTGTCCACATATATTAAGGGCTATGTTCTTTCCAACATTAACAAAGTGTTCGTTGGCCTTATTTACAGCTACCTCTGGATTTAAGTGGGCTGATAGTAGTGTATGAGCAAGTGTATTTTTATTAAGGTTGTTTCCAGCAACGGTATTTATAGCGTTCCACATGTCTTTGATATTTTTGGCATTCTGGATAAGTGTGCGTTCATACTGAAGTTTTAGTGTTCTGAGTATTCTTGTTAAGTAATTCCGATATCTTATGTATGTCAATCTTAGTGTTTCATTTATAGGGTCCCTTTTCAGTTTCTTATGTAGTTGATCTCTATTTCTCATGCAGCGTATAAGACCCACTGTAATCCAGGGCTTGATCGGTGTTTTCCTTTTGGGAGCTTTTCGTATCACCGTGTTGCGATCTATAATCATTTCTGCAGCCCTATTACAGTCAGAACAGTCCATAACACACTGAAAATTTTCCTATATCCCTGCATTTTAAATCTGTAATAGGTATCTTCGAAAATATTAAATTAAATTACATGTTGTAAAGGGCCATATTGATCTATATTACATGCACAATGTATTTAAGGTAAGGTACTTCATTGGATAAGCTGTATTGCATAAAATCGCTTATTTCTCGTAAAAAGTAAAAAGATAAAAAATGGTTATTGTGGGTTATCTTAAGAGATATAGGTACATATACCATTACGGACTTTTTGCGACACGGCCTCTAGATCTATCTCCACTAACAAGTAGCCTCAATATTGAAGAAGTCCAAGATTTAGGCCTAAAATTGATACTCGCCTTAATTGGAAAGGACATATAGAAAAACCAAAAGCAAACTATCACAATTTATTTATGCCTTATCTATCTTAAAAACCAACACAAACATTAAAACAGCTTTATCTGCCTACTATGCATATGCTTATTCATGGTTATGTTATGGCATAGTAATTTGGGGCAACAGTGTAGATACAAACCAATTATTTATATTACAGAAAAAATGACTACGTATTATTGTTAATATTAGACAACGTACCAGCTGTACTCGTAGATCACATTTTAGAGCAAAAATTACTAACTTTGACTAGCCTTTACATACATGAAACTGCATTATTTGTTAGGAAAAACCTGAATGTATACCAATTTGATAAAAATTCACGAAGAAAAACAAACCTCATCCTTCCAATACCTATAACCCTAGACTTGAACTATAAAGATAGAGCCCTTATTACATGTCCATTAATTTTTTTTTTACAATTTTGGAGAAACTTACAGCTAGGTTTACAAAATAACAGATGAACATTAGAACATGCCTGGGTAGACCAGGCATGTTTGTTGACGGCTAATTACAAGTTACCGCAGATATACTTAAAAATAGCAAGAAACACAATAAGTTGACGACTAAGAGAAAAACAAAAACAAAATTAATAGAAAATACTGGAAAAACAAGAACAAAGTTAATTAAGTTGGTAACATAATTTTATAGTTAGCCTACACTTGAAAAAAATTATCAAGTGTAGGCTAACTATGTAAGCGTTTATGCTTACTTGTACTGTTGTTGAATATGTCTACCTCACTGTTTCTATGTAAGTACTAAAGAATTAAACGAGCGAGAAGCTCTTTAAGTACCTAAATGCATTCTGCCTATAATTGGTCTTCACTGTAGGAACGTTAAGAGTGTACGGTTTTCTCAGTGCAACCGTGCATGTGCGCAATCCTATGTGCTCAAGGAGCTCCGGGCAATCGACCGTGCCGTTTGCTATGTTATTTTAAGTAAGTCAAATCAGCAATTTCTCTGCGCTTGTGAAGGGGAAGAAAGTGAAATTTGCGGCATCTAGTGTCATAATCTGGTAAATAAATACGAGCTCGATACTGTAGGTATCGTAGAAACCTCTTTTGAATGGACTCTATTCGATCGGAGTACACATCGTACCTTGGATTCCACACCTGGGAGGCGTATTCGAGGTGACTACGAACGTACGCACAATAAAGAATTTTAAAAGTTTTGATACTTGTAAATTCCGACGACATTCTAAAAACAAAGCCCAGTGAACGAGATGCTTTTTTAACTATAACATCAACGTGTTGATCAAATAACAGCTTACTGTCAAAAGTTACACCTAAATCTTTTATATTATTAACTCTTAGTGAAATGTTGTGAAATTTGTAGTCAAATAATATTTTAGTAGGTTTTCGTGTATATGTACTTACGTAGCGTTTAGAGACATTTAAGTCTAATTTGTTTACAGTGTAATAATTTTGGAATCTAATTAAATCATCTTGAAGTGGGCATCATTAATATCATTGACTTTACGAAATATTTTCATGTCGTCGTCGGCATCCTGGATTGCCTTCGGGATACAGTAAGGGATATTGAAAGCATTCATACAAAGGATGCATAATGTCTACAGTGTGTGGTTTCCTATCGCCTATTTTCCACACAGCTATGCAATTGGGTCTGTAATCTTGACATGGGATACATTTTATCCTGGAATTCAGTAAGGTTCCCCTGGGAGAGAGGATGAAAGTAAAATTCTTTAACCGCGCATCACGACGGAACTATTTAATGAAATCGAATGCAACTCGGCATGATTTTAGTTCATACTATGAGGAAAGATACATTTTATCCCGGAATTCAGTAAGGTTCCCCTGGCAGAGGGGATGAAAGTCAAATTCCTTCACCGCGCATCACGCCGAAACTACATAGGTAATGAGTTGGAATTAAACTTGGCACGTTTTGAGTTCATACTACAAGGAAGGACATGGAATACATTTTATCCTGGAATTCAGTAAGGTTCCCCTGGGAGAGAGGAAAAAGTAGAATTCTTTAACCGCGCATCACGACGGGTCTACGCGTCGTCCGATTTCATGCATTCTTTTTGTTAGAAACAGTGTTGCAAGATCGAATTTGACTAAATCAGTAGAAAGTCGAGTAGAAAATCAGTAGATTGATGAAATAATCTGGAGTTAGAAGAAACAAGATCCGTCAAGTACGAGTGTAACTCGCGCGCCGAGGGTTTTGAACGTTTGTCAATAAATATGTACCAAAAGTACCGGTTAGAGACTTCGCAATTTAACGAATACCTAAGAATAGTAGGTACCAACCTACATTTCAGATAGATCTCTCTGCATGCTTCGGATTAATGGGTGTTTCGGTTAAGGTTGGTAATGGTAAATTTTTCGACTTTTTACGAAATATTTCAAAAAGTATGAAAGCTACAGAAATTTTAAAAACTGTTTTGAAATGTCCAAACCGATACCTTTCATTTGATACCCCACTCGGCGGGGTAGCCCCCCTTTTGAAAATTATTCTTTTTTGACCTTTTTTCAAAAAGTGTTCTTTTTACAGACTTCTCTATATTTTTCCTGTAAAATATAGATCGATATCTACAAACGCTCCATACATTTTAAACGGATCGCTCTACAAACTTCGGAGATAGGGGGGGGGGGGGGGGGGGAATGGGTATTTTTTCGACTTTTTTCAAAATATTTCAAAAAGTATGAAACCTACAGAAATTCAAATAACTGTTTTGAAACCTACAAACCGATACCTTTCATTTGATACCCCACTCGGTGAGGTAGCCCCCCCTTTTGAAAATTATTCCCCCCCTTTTTGACCATTTTTCAAAAAGTGTTATTTTTTCAAACTTCTCTATATTTTTCCTGTAAAATATAGATCCATGTCTATAAACGCTCCATACATTTTACATGGATCACTCTGCAATCTTCGGAGATAGGGGGGGGGAATGGGTATTTTTTCGACTTTTTTCGAAATATTTTAAAAAGTATGAAACCTACAAAAATTTCAAAAACTGTTCTGAAACGTACAAAATGATACCTTTCATTTGATACCCCATATGACTCTGTACGTATCTTTTAAAATTTCGGCATCACAATTTGTATGTAAAATATTCATTTTCATTTTTCATTTATTTTGATTTATTTTTCTTTAAATCTGTACAGGCGCACGAAATGTATTATTATTTTAAATTTCAAGTTGATAGCTGCAGTAGTTTTTGAGTTATTAAGGAGGGAAAAAAGGACAGACAAAGCGAGACCATAAGGGTTTTGAAACCGATGTTCGATCATCAAAACCCTAAAAAATGAGTAGATAAAGGGTAGGTAAGTTCCTATCTATGTATTTTTCCAAGACGCACCCATTAGTTAGGTTCCTACCTACCTACTAAGGCGTCTTGGAAAAATAAGTTAGGTTCCTACCTTACATGATATATGGTGGTTTAGCTGGTCCAGTTAACTGTACTACCGAAGTTTGGTTGCAGTAAGTGGTCCAATTAAACTAACTAGACCACAGAAAAGTATTTTTTACTGTGGTACACAGCCAACTGTACCTACCTACTAACGAAAAAAAAAAATTACGGTGGTCCAGTCAAATGGATCAGGAGCCCAATTCTGCAATACAATTGCTTCAGTATGACAATGGAATCGTCGCAGAATCATCACGTAGAATCCTTAGATTTATAAAACTCCAGATAGTGCGTGCGAGATAAATTAATAGTTTCAAACTTGACGCACGTCTCTCCATCTCCATTCATCATAATTTCTTTCATCTGAGGTGGAATACCCAAACGTGTCATTCTGTGTCGATACCCCTGTCATAGTGAAGCGATTAGTATAGCAGAATAGGGCCCCAGCTGAACGGAACCATCAGTAAGAAGTGAAACGAGTATGACACTTCTTAACACTGACGCTGGCCGAGTCGTAGCTAAAAGTGTGGATAAAGAATGGGATTGAAGATGACAACATGCTATCCCCCGTAGGCACTACACGATTTTTTGCACGGCGGCGTTTCATAATATGAGAGACTATGGTTAAATGTGAACTTAATTAGTCGGCAGGTGAGGCAATCGCGAACGAAGTCGCGGGTACAGCTAGTAATAAATAAAATAAATTAGTCTAGACCTCGGGGTGTAGCTCGTCGTAACGTTGGACGGCTGCTCTGTGTACTTCGGGGTGTAGCTCGTCATAACGTTGGACGGCTGCTCTGTGTACTTCGGGGTATAGCTCGTCATAACGTTGGACGGCCTTGCATTGCAATGCACTTCTACCTACCGCCCCATCACCCTCTTACCGACAGTCGCCAAAATCCTGGAACGCCTGCTCCTGGGAAGCCTGGCTCCAACCATCGAGCCGCGCCCGGAGCAATTCGTTTTCAGGAGTGGCCACTCCACCACGCTGCAGCTCACCAGGGTGCTGCACCACCTCGCAGTCGAGAACAACGCCGGGCGCTGGACCGTCGGGGTCTTTCTGGACGTAGAAAAGGCCTTCGACCGTGTTTGGCACCCCGGCGTTCTGTACAAGCTCCGGCGAACCTCAACGCCGCCTGCACTCATCAGGATTGTGGCATCCTTCCTCGACAACCGGCGGTTCTTAGTCGCAGTCAAAGGTGCCACGTCCTCCAGGAATAATGATATCTCAAAAGTAGTACACTGGTTTAGTGTCAATAATCTCTTGCTTAATGAAACTAAAACGAAATGTATAAAATTTGCTCTACCTAATGTAAAACACGTTCGTGGATATTTTTGCTTCCAAGGTGTTACGGAAACATTCTTTATACTACACCTGCTCGGAAAGTTGCCTATTCCTTTTCCATTTATAGAATAGAAAGTATGTCTTTGCAGGCCTATAGGAAACCGGGAGGAAAAACTCTATGGAATTTCATTTCTCACCTGTTTTAGCGGGAGGAAAAAGTGTATGGAAATCCATTTCTAACGTGTTATTTTTTTTTTATTTCCTAAAACATCGGCCGGTAGCTATGGTTATTTTCGTTCGGTCAAACGACAAAAAGTTTTTACTCCAAGTCCATTAGGCCTCCTCCGATATCCGAACAATATTTTGAAAAAAGAACCCAAAGGCTGGCGCGGTCAATGAGGTTTTACCAACATCACTGGGCGCGGTAAGTTCTTCTAAATGTCAATTAATTTTTTATTTTCCTCGAAGGTGTAGTATAAAGCACTATTTATCACTCGGCAGAAAGTGCGATTCCTACCTCGTGTGTTTAAAGGCCCTCGGCTGCGCCTCGGGCCCAAAACGACACACTCGGTAGGAATCGATCACTTTCTCGCCTAGGTGTAAAATGTACTATTCTCGGCAGTATTCAGCGTTTCGGGTTTGAGTTTATGCTGCTTTTTCGGAGCTTTAAGGCGGAGGGCGAATTTCGTGACCAAAAGGTTGTGGTCAGAGCCGCAGTCCGCTCCAGGAAAAGTCTTGACATTCCTAATAGAGGACGTCCATCGTGTGCCAATCAGAATGTAGTCGATCTGGTTGCGGTAGCGAGCCCCTGGGGAAGTCCATGTATAGAGCCGCCTAGGATGGTGTTGGAAACAACTATTGGTGATGCACATATGCCTTTCTATACAGAACTCTATGAGGCGCTGGCCACGGTCATTTCTGATTCCCAGCCCAAATCTTCCTACGGCATTTCTGATGTGATCGTCCCTTGACGTGTCGCCAATCTTCGCATTCCAGTCGCCCATTATCATAGTGATTTCCCTGTTCGAAATTGTGCTCAGAGTTGAATGAACAGAGGCGTAAAATGCCTCAATGTCCTCTTCTTTGGCTGCGGAGGTGGGTGCATAGATTTGCACGATGTTTACGACATTAGGTTTGGCGTTGATTCTCATAGTTATAATCCTGTCAGAAACCGGGTTATACCCTAGGACGTATTTGTTCAACTGTTTAGGAATGAGTATGCCTACACCATTTGCGCTTTTGTCTTCGCTACCCGAAAAGTATAGCGTTCCTCCTGCTAATGTTGTGAAATGACCTTGGCCACGCATATGGGTTTCGCTGAGGCCAAGAAATGAGATGTGGTGGTTATTTGCCTCGTTCTCAACAATTGTTTGTTTACCAGGATGTAGTAGGCCTTGAACGATCCATGTTCCAATGCGGTGTTCCTTCCTGATAGGTAGTTTGCTGGTGGATTTGGTCTTATTCATAGTGCCAGTAACATTTCTTCTATAAAAGGCCTGGCTTTGAACCTTGTCAGAAGCTTCGGTAGCAAATTTCACACCACCCGACATGACCCGACCCGGGAATCGGATGGCGCCGGTTGTTAGACGGGTCGTCCAACAAAATCGCATTATCAGTGTCCATTTATCATAAAGGTTTTCTTGGGAAATACGTGTGGTGGGTTCCCGTGTCCTTCCTCAGTGGAGTTTTCTAAGGGGATTTAGTCCCTTAAGGTCACCAAGGCCTGGTTTTGGTCGGGATACAATGCACCGCCCGATCTACGGCGTCTCTGGTTTTACGGCTGGGCAGATGGTCACCTCGTCCAACCCATCCTCTTTTCTCATCCGGGCTTGGGACCGGCAACGGCAGAATTTGATATATATATAAAAAAAATACAAAAAAACATATAAACCTAAAAAAAATCTGAAGTTAAACTTCAGATTTTTTTTTTTAGGTTCATGATTCACACAAATGACAGGTGACATGACAGTTTTACGAAGGTGTCACATTCCATAAGATATGTGGCGTTACTAGTCGTAAATGGTCGATGTACCGCAGGGTAGCTGCCTGTCGCCAGCGTTATACGTGCTCTACACCGACGACATCCCTACCCTGGAGGGCCACCTACGCCCCGGGGAGAGGGATGTGTCGCTAGCGCTATTCGCGGACGACAGCGTCTACTTCGCGTCCTCCACCAGCCCCACCATCGCAGCCCGCAGGATGCAGCGGCTGCTAGACATCCTGCCGCCCTGGCTGGACAAATGGCGCATGGCCGTCAATGTGGGAAAGACGGCCGCGCTGTTTGTTTCCCGCCGCATTAGCCACCCACCATCACTGACACTTCGGGGCCAGAACGTAGCATGGAGCCCGCACATTCGTCGTGCAGTCGGCGCGTCGGATGTACGACCGCGCCGACAACGGCCACCACGCCCACCTTCACCACAGGTGACATTACAGTTTTACGAAGGTGTCACATTCCATAAGATACAGTCAAATACCACCGAAGAAGTCACCAAGAGGGATGCGAAACCTGGCATATGACGAGTCTGGCGAAAAACAGACCGAATTAGAATTATACAAACTAAAGTCCTACCCTGGAGAGGCCCCAGAATGTTCAAACCATTGAACATGTTTTTATTATTGTATAATCCTAATTTGTCTTAATGTTTATAACTAAATTAATAGTATATAATTATCAGCTACTTAGTTTATAACAAATACAATCTATACTTATAATAAAACTGTAACAGGTCCAATTCTGTACATTGAAGATATTTTGAAAATTTTTTTTGGAGGGCACTCTATTATCGATACTGAAGCCAAAACTGTAATTTTTTTCATTCATGTCTGTCTGTCTGTCTGTCTGTCTGTCTGTCTGTCTGTCTGTCTGTCTGTCTGTCTGTTTCTTAAACGCGCATCACGTCGAAACTACTGAAGGTATTGAAATGAAACTCGGCACGATTTTAGGTCATACTACGAGGAAGGACATAGGATACTTTTTATCCCGGAATTCAGTCAGGTTTCCCTGGGAGAGGGGATGAAAGTAAAATTTCTTCACCGCGCATGACGCCGAAAGTGCTGAATGAGTTGGAATGAAACCTTGCACGATTTGATTTCATACTACAAGGAAGGACATGGGATACATTTTATCCCGGAATTCAGTCATGTTCCCCTGGGAGAGAGGATGAAAGTAAATTTATTTAACTGCGCATCACGATGGAACAACTGAATGAATTCGAATGGAACTCGGCATAATTTGATTTCATTCTACGAGGAAAGATACATTTTATCCCAGAATTTAGTAAGGTTCCCCTGGGAGAAGGGATGAAAGTATTCACCGCGCATCACGCCGAAACTACTGAATGAGTTGGACTGAATTGGTACTATTTGAGTTCAAGGAAGGACATGGGATACATTTTATCCTGGAATTCAGTAAGGTTCCCCTGGGAGAGAGGAAAAAGTAGAATTCTTTAACCGCGCATCACGACGGGTCTACGCGTCGTCCGATTTCATGCATTCTTTTTGTTAGATCGAATTTGACTAAATCAGTAGAAAGTCGAGTAGAAAATCAGTAGATTGATGAAATAATCTGTAGTTAGAAGAAAAAAATTAGTAGATAGAGGGTAGGTAAGTTCCTATCTATGTATTTTTCCAAGACGCACCCATTAGTTAGGTTCCTACCTACTAAGGCGTCTTGGAAAAATAAGTTAGGTTCCTACCTTACATGATATATGGTGGTTTAGCTGGTCCAGTTAACTGTACTATCGAAGTTTGGTTGCAGTAAGTGGTCCAATTAAACTAACTAGAACACAGAAAAATATTTTTACTGTGGTACACAGCCAACTGTACCTACCTACTAACGAAAAAAAAAATACGGTGGTCCAGTCAAATGGATCAGGAGCCCAATTCTGCAATACAATTGCTTCAGTATGACAATGGAATCGTCGCAGAATCATCACGTAGAATCCTTAGATTTATAAAACTCCAGATAGTGCGTGCGAGATAATTAATAGTTTCAAACTTGACGCACGTCTCTCCATCTGCATTCATCATAATTTCTTTCATCTGAGGTGGAATACCCAAACGTGTCATTCTGTGTCGATACCCCTGTCATAGTGAAGCGATTAGTATAGCAGAATAGGGCCCCAGCTGAACGGAACCATCAGTAAGAAGTGAAACGAGTATGACACTTCTTAACACTGACGCTGGCCGAGTCGTAGCTAAAAGTCGTGTTTATAAAGAATGGGATTGAAGATGACAACATGCTATCCCCCGTAGACACTACACGATTTTTTGCACGGCGGCGTGTCATAATATGAGAGACTATGGTTAAATGTGAACTTAATTAGTCGGCAGGTGAGGCAATCGCGAACGAAGTCGCGGGTACAGCTAGTTGTAAATAAATTCATCAACGAATAAGCCAAGTCAACGGCAAAACCAATACTAGCCTTATTGCATTTACGCAGACACATCATTTATCTTAAGTCCAAATATCAATAGAGCGGCAACTCAGAAATAATGCTGCGCGTGCAGCCCTAGATCTTAGTATATAAACTGTAAAATTTTGTAAAAAAATCACTTGGAACGACGCACTGAGTCGAGTTTTACTCCTCCTCCCTCTACGAAGACCCTACGGGCCCTGAAGTACCAGCAACCGCTGACGAGCCGCCCAGAAGTTCCCAGCAACCGCTGGAGGTGCCCCTGAAGTACCAGTACCCGCTGACGAGCTGCCCAGAAGTTCCCAGCAACCGCTGGAGGTGCCCCTGAAGTACCAGCACCCGCTGACGAGCTGCCCAGAAGTTCCCAGCATCCGCTGGAGGAGCCGTTCCGTTTGTGGCGTTACTAGTCGCAAACTGATTTTGATACAATTATTAACAGCAGTGGTCGATATCTGATATTTGAGCCAAGTTCAACTGGAGGTTCATCTCACTGATATACTCAAGAGTTGCCTGAAAAGAAAAACAATTTATTTACATAAATAACCTACATAATGACAGACGACCTCCGTAGCGCAGCGGGCGAAGGTCCGCCTGCGATGCAGGAGGTTGCGGGTTCGATTCCCGCCTCGAAACAAATTTGTGTACGATCTGCAGAAATTTGTTCCGTTGGTCTGGGTGTTTTCTATGTATAATAAAAAATATCTATCTATGTAGTGTATTGTTTATCATGTGTATTAAGTATATCAGTTATCTAGTACCCATAACACAAGCTCTGCTTAGCTTGGGGCTAGATAATGTTGTGTGAATTGTCCAGCATTATTTATATTTTTATTATAATAATCTATCTATACAAAATGCCCCGAAAAACCGCAATCCCGAAAATGAATAAAACTAGATAAGAAACGATCGACGAATATGAAAAAGTGGCCAGAACCTCTTCCTTACTGAATTTTTATACTTAAATGTTTATCTATTTAGAATGAACAAATACATAATGTAGCTAATATACAATGGAACACTGGAAAGCGCATAAGTTAAAACTGTGTCGCACCTCCTAGCGCCCAAACTCAGGATATGGTTAAATCCCAATTCACCAAACAGAAAGCATGGCATATTAATATCAATATAGTTTTCGATTTAACAATTTGGTAAGTAAATGCTTCTATCGACAAAATCGGGCTCTAGGATATCTGACGTTCACTATAGAATGTTAATAATCACTAAAAGTATTATTATACAATAACATGAAAAAACTAAAGCCAAAATAATTTGAAGCTCTCACATTTAGTAAATGATTATGTGCTTGAGGAGCTCCTGAGGACACCGGTCCCTTATGATTCCGGGCAACAGGAGATACCAGTGTTATAACGTGTGTGTGTGTGTGTGTGTGTGTGTGTGTGTGTTTGAGTGCTTGTGGAGCTCCTGAGGACACCCGGTCTCTTAAGAGTCCGGGCAACAGGAGCTACAGGTGTTAGAACGTGTATGTGTGAATGACAACTACAAGAGGCTAAACTAGTAAAACTTACTTTTAAAATAACTTTTTACCAAAAAAATTAAACCGCAATAAAAACTGAAAAGCATATAATTATAAATCTTTTTTATTTAACTTTAATAACTAAGTTCTTAAACTACTGGTACGTAGGATTTTTTTTCCAAATTTATATGGGACCAACTTCGACTCGGTGTCTTCAAAATTGGTTACTAATTGATCCACGCTGCCTTTGACCTTAAAAGCGAGGTGGGTAATATATTACCCAGGCTGTTTAAAGCGGATAAGTGGGTATGCTCGTATGTATTTAATTCTTATAATAGTCCTGCCTAACTGTGCACAAATTTGTTCCATTGGTTTGGGTGTTTTCTATGAATAATAAAAAAATATCTATCCATGTAGTGTATTGTATAAGGTATATCAGTTACCTAGTTTTTGTTTGTTTTTTAATATAAATATAAATAGTTTTTGTTTGTTTTTTATTTAATAACATCTGGCATGTTAGCCCTTACTATTAAAATCAATATTTACGTGAGATCTAGGTGAATAAAGCAGCTATGAGCAAGCAAATTGTTGAAATGTTAAAATCAAATAAATAAATAAATCATGCTGGATAATTCACACAGCATTATCTAGCCCCAAGCTAAGCAGAGCTTGTGTTATGGGTAGGTACTAGATAACTGATTTACTTACACTACATAGATAGATATTTTTTTATAATCCATAGAAAACATCCAGAACACCCTGAACAAAGATCGGCAGGTCGTACGAACATTTGTCCCAAGGCGGGAATAAAACCCGCAACCTCCTGTGTCGCAGGCGGATCATCGCCCGCTGCGCCACTGAGGTCGTCAATCAAAAACAGAGAGCTCAACTTTACATAAATAAATAATGCTGGACATTCCACACAGCATCATCTAGCCCCAAGCTAAGCAGAGATTGTGTTATGGGTACTGGATGACTGATATACTGAATAGAATACATTAGGTACATACATAGATATTTTTTTTATTGTATGTAGAAAATACCCAGAACACCCGGAACAAATAACCTTGGATTGATATTTTACTATAAAAACTATCATAGTTTGATGAATTCATTAGGGATGTAAGCAGTCTGGTGAAATATTGAATAGAACGGCTACCATGCCGGATGTTACAAAACAAGATGTCAAGTGCGAGTGTAACTCGCGCGCCGAGGGTTTCGAACGTTTATCAACAAATATGTACCAAAAATACGGGTTAGAGATTTCGCAATTTAATGAATACCTAAAATACTAGGTAGCAATCTACATTTCAGATGGATCTCTCTGCATGCTTCGGTTAGAGTGGGTACCTAATGGTTAATTCTTCGACTTTTTTCGAAATATGTATTTTAAAAAGTGTGAAACCTACAACAATTGAAAAAACTATTTTGAAATGTACAAACTGATACCTTTCATTTGATACCCCACATGACCCTGTAGGTATCTTTTAAAATTTCGGCATCACAATTTGTATGGAAAATATTCATTTTAATTTTTCATTTATTTTTCTTTAAATCTGTACAGGCGCACGAAATGTATTATTATTTTAAATTTCAAGTTGATAGCTGCAGTAGTTGCTGAGTTATTAAGGAGGGACAAAAGGACAGACAAAGCGAGCCAATAAGGGTTTTGAAACCGATCTTCGATCTTCAAAACCCTATAAATTGTGAGCCATGTTATTTCATATAAAAAGTTACAAAGTAGTTCAAATATCGGAAAAAAAACTATTTTTAACTTTTATTTTTTAACAAATTCTATTCTAATTATAATAAATTAGCCAAACATTCCAAGTTGAGTTAGGCTAGTACTTATGAAGACTCCCAGTCAGCATGTTTATCCTGAGATTATCCTCAAAAACCTGACGCAAAAATCCACTGAATCATCCATTGGAGAAAATTGTATAAAACTCAATTTGGAGTATCGCGATCAGCGTGGACGGGAACTATTTTTTGCATAATTGACTAACGTTCGAAACCCTCGGCGCGCGAGTTACACTCGTACTTACTTGACGGATCTTGTTAAATTATGTGGTGAATAGAGTGAGGATCTAATAACTTAAGGAATTTGTTTTACCTCAAGTCCTTCATCATAAATCTGATCAAAGATCTTTTCAGATCTGTGAGCCATCTGGCAGAAGGTGTAGCATCTCATCAGCAAAACTGGCATATAACTCTCAGCCTTCTTCACAGTTGAACTGAAAATATTGTTCAAATTATTGTAGTTAGATCTTGGGGAAGTAACAGTGAGGGGAAGCAAGCTGGTACCTACATACTTTAACTATTGGTATATTCATTTATTCATTTGCTTTAGAGTTAAAATAATTTATTGTGGTAGGTTATCTACCTACCACAATAAATGCGCACTTTCTTTGATAGGTAAGTCCATATATTATTTTTATTTATAATGGTCCACTGCTGGACTCAGGCCTCCCCCTGATAAGCAGCTTATTGGCTAATTCATTATAAATGTAAGCGGGTTAACTAGGAACCTAGTTTGTTTAGGAAGAACACCATTGTTTCATCCCTTAATGAGGGACTTCATCAGGGTGAGTGCAGTTGGCGTCCTGCATGTACTGCGTCTTTGCATGTACTACGGGCTAAAGCAGGCGGTATTGTAGGTATACTCTGTGTACGTACTGCACTCACCCTGATGAAGTCCCTTATTAAGGGACTTCAACGTTGGTGTTCTTCCAACACAAACTAGGTTCGTAGTTAACCTGCTTACATTCATAATGAATTAGTCAAACTATGAAAGTTTTATAGTAAAATACACTTTACTGGCTTAATCTCATGGGGGTGATACCCATAATCCCCACGCTGGGCATGCGGGTTGGGGATCTCTGTCTAGTGGTAGAATGGTTCTGCACTTACGACACCTGCAGGAAAAGTTAGGGTGTTGCCAGTGCTAAGCTGACACCACACAACCAACATAATGGTATATGGCATAATTAACATAGGGTATAATTTATGGCATAACAGTTTTGTAGTAAATTATACTTATTGTAAGCAAAACTACATTTTAGCTAGCAAGTTTGTGTTGTTCCAACACAAACAAAGTGTAGGAACAAACCTGCTTAAGTAACTAACATAAAATGGGCTCAAGTTGAGCTTTCTAAAATGACTTGAAATGTGACATAGTACAGAACAAGCCAATCACTGTTTAGAAAGGTAGGTAGTAAATATAGGTAATATTATGAGCATGTGCTCCTGATAAAGAGCCCAACTCATTTGATTATCATTATTAGACTTTACCTTGGTGTTGGACAGTATTTCGTAGACATCGATGAGCAGGTTGTTTATCAAGGAATGTGTTGTATTGCAGGAGAGGCAAACTCTACACAGCAGACATTCTCCTGTCTTCACTTTAAAGCTCAATCCAAATTAAATAGTACCGTCCACGAATTGATCCACCTTAGATTCAAGTCAAAGACTATCGAAAGACGTTGAAATGAAATTACAGCAGTATTTTTCTCCAATCTACCATTCCTCGCACAAGCAAAGCACAACAATTATTATCCGCTAGGTCGATATAACAAGATGGCCGTTTACGCACCGCGGGCGACGCGCGGTTTTGGCGCGAAACCGAGCGAGCGCTCCGCACTGCCGTTAAGTGGCTACTAGCCCGTTCTTTACAATGATAGTATTTATATACAGTGTTAGCAGTGTCTCCAGGTTATGTATGTGAAATTTCCCCAGATGAGGTTTAAATTTTCCCCAAAAAGATACTTTTTCCTGTCATTTTCCCCAAAATAATTTGTATGTAATCAATAAACTATTTTATAACTTTTTTGCTGCTCGTGTGCAATTGTGCGTTGTTGAGTAATTGTTTTGTTATTTTACTTTTACGAAAGAAAACAGAACTTAATTTTATATTTTAGTAAATATACTTTATTATTACGTAATAAAACAGTTAGGTACGTTATTGGAATTGTTTATTCATTGCAGCATTTTCCTTCCAATCTCAAACCACAGCGTATATATAATATATAATATAGCATAATTAATATAGCATTGTTAATATAGAAGTTACAAGATTTATTTTCATTCCTCTATTTGTTTTTTATTATACTCATACCGCTAAGTAGTCTGTCAAGTCTCTCATTATAATACCGATGTTGTGACTCTCAACATCGGCATTATAATGAGGCAGTATTAAAAGAGTTATCGCAAAAGTTGCTTATTCCTCAAAACTAGATTGCCCTTGAGCATCTTATAAAATTTAATACTCCATTTCATTTTTATTTAAAGTAGAACTAATAATATTTCAAAACGTGGCTTAGTGGTTGAGCGATACTATTTTCAGTAATTGAAAGTGAATTTCACTAGAAAAATCCACTAGTCACTAAAAGCAATAGTTCACCACTAAACCACCAGTTTTAGTGAAAATTCACTGAGGTGGCCACACTGGACGAAAGACGAATGAAATGATAATACAATAGAAACACGAAATAAAATGGCGTCATAATGTCAAAATGCGAAAATTGTTTCGAACTTCTGTGATTTACGCCCACTTTACTCCGATAATAGTGTAGTAAAATATTTTCTGCTAATATTTCTTTATCATTTTATAACTTTGGTAAACAATGAAATAAAATATAATTTATAGCACAAAACCATTGCTATTTTCCGTTCTATAGATATTGACTAGAAAATAAAACCTACCATATGTATTTAGATAAATTTAATGATTTTCTAGGAACTTCTACTATTTCGTTCGAAACATTTTTTTGATATGGTAACACCTTTGTTTACTTAAAATATCTAAGTCTCTGAATTAGCGTATTCTCCCTCCTCTCTGGAGTTTTTGAAAATTGACAATGCTTAGCAAATTTTCGGAGTTGTTGGCCGATAGGTAAAGTACATTCCAATCTGGTGTACCTACAGAGTTACTAGTCCACCCAGGCATAGGCATAGGACAAACACCCATGTCCGGTAAGTACGGTTTTACCACCGTTGATTACCTCCCTATACCCACGCATGCTTCGCCATTACCGTCGAATACCGGCACGCGCATGCGCTCTAGCTATGAAATGAATAAAGGGGTCCCTTCGTTTATCTGCAACTCAATACTGCATCTGATTCCGTCTGCATCGCGTGTTGTGCACTATCGAACTGTGCACACACTCGGCGTTGAGTAATTTTCCAAAATGTATCGCGGACCGCGCGTCGTGCGCGGTGTTCAATATACTAAAGGACGGCGCGCCTCAGCCCTACTTGCATACGCCATAAACAAACGTGAGGAGATTGTTGTTGAATGTTTGGGGTTCAAGAAGATAATTGCAAAAATAATAAAGTACGACGATGAGTATACTCTTTGGCTCCAAGACGCTGTTGAATGCAACATCCCACGGGACGACAAACCGCCACGCGAGCTGGGGAACAGGCTCTGTATGGGGAGTGAAGTGATTTCGGTGGGCTTGAGGAAGACGGTCAAGCAAAGCCAGGTCAAATAAGTTTACCTACCTGATAAGTCCAATAATAGTGTTGGTTTAATTTTTTTTGAAGTTTTCTATCTGTTTTTACAAATTAAATGACCTTGTATTTCTTGTTTATTATTGTAAAACAATATTTATTTGTTTTTATGTGTCACACACAAGTTTTACGGAAATTGTCCATCAGAGTTATTAATTTTTAAACTTTGGAATAAACTAAATTGTTTTGTAATTTAGGTACTTATACCTATTATTATCATACAAACTGCCTACAAGGTAGTATAACATTGTGATTGTTGAAAGAATTCAGATGTTAGGTAGCCTAACCTTTAACGTTTTTCTAAAATCAATTATTAAAACGAGTTCAAAACGTGTGTAATAGGTATCCTCTACACCTACGCGGTTTTTAAATAAAATCTTTCTTTCTTCGGTTACTGACTTTTATTTAAAACTAGCTGCTGCCCGCGGCTTCGCTTGCGTAGTTCCCGTTCCCGTGGTAATTCCGGGATAAAACATAGCCTATGTCCGTCTCCTGGTTCTAAGCTGCCTCCCCACCAATTTTCAGCCAAATCGGTTCAGCCGTTCTTGAGTTATAAATAGTGTAACTAACACGACTTTCTTTTATATATATAGATTACCTAGAACATAAGTACCTACCCAAATATACGTAAGTACCTAGGTACCTACAGTATGCATAGATAGACGGCTGTAGGCATAGATACACCCAGGTAGACCTATTTATAGGTAGGTAGGTAATTTATAACAATTATATCCATAATATTGATAATAACCCTCAACGATGGTCCGTTGTGTCTGGCCGCGCCGCCCCGCGCCGTCACCGCCACCGCCGCCGCCGCCGCCGCCGCCGTCGCCACCGCCGCCGACGTCGCCACCGCCGCCGCCGCCGTCGCCTTCGCCACCGCGCCGGGTGGGGCCGCGCTGCCGCGCCGCGCCGTTTCGCGCCGTGGCTTATCGCCACGCCGCGCCGCCGCCGCTGATTTATGCCATATTGATCCAAAATTTTCGGCCTGTGCGGCGACGCATTGATAAACAATAATTTGAGATCGGGCGCCACGCCCCCCATGAGCTCCCCGCAAGCAGCACATACCCCGCGGTAATTTTACGCGGTTTGCAATCGTGCCGTCGGTCGGTCGGGCCGCGCCGCCGCCGCCGCCGTAACTAGCGCGCTTCTCAGTCGTGCGTTGCCGCGCGGACAAGACGTCATGGAGTCGCATTACCTTTATTTATTTATTTATATTCATTTGAATATTTTACAATATAATTATAGGCAAGCTTTTTTTGGCGGGAATATATTGATAAAAAAACATAATTTGACGGCACGGATACTACCTGCAACTTCGTTAGCGTGGTAGGTAGGTAGGTTAGGTTACCTAACTAAAAGTAGGGTAATAAGCAATGATAGGAATAGGTAGGGCTTATTTACCTAAACTTCGAGGAACAGTGAAAAGAATCGGAGACTTCCTTCCGAAAATATTTTTTTCCGAAATTCCGGACATTACTCAGGTACATTAAAAAATAATTTTATTCGAATAAGTAGCTGGTCTATGTTTAGGTACCTAAAGTTTGCGACTAGACATAACATAACTTATCATTTTAAAAACGAAAGGTTTTATCTTTACAAAGATCACGATAAGTTCAAAAGTTTATTTCAAAATGTGTTATTTATATATTTAATATTATTAAAATAATGGGCGAATCACATGTTCAGTAACACACTTAAACTAAAAATCTTTAAAAACGTCGTCTTGCGCGAGCGAGAAAGCAGATAGTTTCCATAAAACGCGTACGACCTCTAAGTACATGTTTACGGTATAGGAGCTGCCCATTTCGCTATCTATTCTTGGAAATTAAAAAAAAAACTCGCCAGTGGTCGCATGCCTGTGCACTATGGGGAGATTGGACCACTGCTGAGGTTACTTTCACTCCAGTACCTCGATCTATTGAGTGCGCAAAATCAAAGTCAAAGCTCTTTATTTCCATAAGTACAATAAAAGTACACTTAGAAAAGGTCAAATTACAAAATTAACCACTGTTAAGGATATAAAGTGATATTTTTTATTTCTGTCGCTTCGGTATGTAGACTAAAGTAAAAAAGCGACAAAGTAACCTTTAGCCTGTTAATTGTTATTTTTCGAGTTAGAGAAAAACCCGTCACAAGCCTTTGTATCCTCTAGCTGGATAATCTGAAGAGATCGCTCTTAGCGATAAGGCCGCCCTTTATACTTCATTTTTTCTAAGCATTTTCTTTGTATTGTTTCCTGTATTTGTGTGGTATAATAAAGTGTTTTCTATCTATCTATCTATCTATCTGATATTTTATAGCAACAACAAGGTTTTGACAATGTTTTTCAATTTATTTACGGATAGTTTTTGCAACTCCCTAGGAGTTTAGCTGTAGAAGCGTATACATTGCCCTTTAAAAGATTCATTAATTTTGTGTAGCCTAGTTGTGGACACAGCTAGTTTACGTTTATTTCTGGTATCAAAATTATGTTTATCGCTATTTTTAGGGAACTGTTTTATATTTCTATGAGTGTATAACAAGTTTTCATGAATTTAATTGACATGGTACTGTCATTATGTTTATTTCTTTGAATTTATCACGTATCTCGTCTCTGGATCCCATATTATACATTGGACGAACAGAGAGCTGTTCGTCAGAAGAGAGCTTCTGCAGCACAAATACGGTGTTAATATCTGCAGCGTTTCCCACAGCAATATACCATAAAAGATAATACTATGGAAGTAGCTGAAATAAATAATTCTAGATGTATCTACGTCTGTAAGATGACGAATTTTTTTGACTGCGTACGCTGCAGAACTAAGTCTCTTCGATAGCTTATTAACTACTTATTCGAATAACATTATTAATAATACAATTAATTAAACAATAAAAATACGAAAAAATAAATAACGACGGATCGAGTCTCCAAAATGTTTTTTACTCTATGGTATGGAGTGGTTCACGGGGTGGTGACAAAAAAGGTAGAGGAGAATTTTAAAAATTTTCAGAGCCCACTCCGCTCGAAGTTATTTATTTTAACCTAAACCTGTATAGGCTTAGGTCACTGACTGCGTGAAGTGCAGTTTCTGCCCATCATCACGAACACGTTCGTGAAGACGCCAGGTTCAAATTCTTAATTTTTTTAAATCACTTCTACTAAAATATACGATTGTCCGGAACCCATGAAGTAGTAAGTTTATTTTCAAATAAAGCCTCTTAAAAGAAGAGTTATTGAATGGCGGGGGGTACTTACCAATACCCCTGTATAAAATAAATAACTGTGAGTGGAGTGGGCTCTGAAAATTTCGAAGTTTTTGGCGGCTGCAGCTAAAAAATTGTTGAGAAACTAATACAAAATAAATATCGGCGCTTGTAATAAACCGCAGATTATTTTGTAATTGGTGTAGCAGTGGCATTCTTGGGAATGACAAGGTAGCTAAGATAGAACCAATTTATGTTTTTTTAAAGACTAACAACAACATAGGAAGATCACATACAATATAGAATGAATGGAGAGCGGAGCGAGCGAGCGAACTGATATGGGCCTACGTCAAAGGTCACGCAGCCAGAAATAATACTAAACCTCCTTTTACGGCAAATAAAAAGCTCACATTACTGCACAATGCCTGCGAAAATGTCACGCCAGAGGACTGGAAAAATGTGGTTGATAAGTGCAAGAAAATCATAGATGAAGATTTGGAGAGCGATATTCGATTTGACAATTTGTCTGATCAAGAGCTTTTTGAGATCGTATTTTCAGCAAGCGCGGGGTTAGATTTCATGTTTTATTAAATGACTACAAAAATAATCAAGCATTTTTATTTGTATTGAAACAATAAAAATCGAGAAAACCGAAAAAAACTATTTTAAAAATCTAAAATCGAACAAAAACCGGATTTGGGTATTCTTCCGATTTTGCATGCCCTAAATGGGTGGAAGGATTCGGTGGTGATATTATATTAGATTATATTCGGAGATAAACAGCTTTGATTTTTGAGCTGTGTTGTGCCGGCTTAGACTTTGCACCACCCCAACTCTTCCCGCGGGTGTCGTAAGAGGCGACTAAGGGATATCCACCGGGGGTGGGCAGCAGCACCCCCTGCAGAACAATTCTACCACCAAACTGCGATCCCCAACCCGCATGCCCAGCGTGGGGATTATGGGCATTACCACCCTGAGATAAAAGCCAATAAGGCGCTTATCAGGGGAAGGCCTGCGTCCCGTAGTGGACCTATACAGGCTGTTGAGGTTGAGTATTTTTGATTGCGTTGAGTTAAAAGTTTTTAAAGTAAAACAAGTAAATCGTTATATCTCAAAAACGGCGCCTCTTAGAAAAAAAAGTATTAGGACATTTTTTATAGATAATTATCTGATCTACAATTTTTGACCGCGATAATTTTATGATAAACTTACCGTTTTGCTGAAAATCGCGAAACACCCGTTTTTGTGATCTTTGACCCCGAGTAATTTTTTTTTCAGGTGTCGGATCGATGATTACTTTTCACAATTCATTTATAATGGGCTTTTGAATAATCCTACCAATTTTCAGCTGGCTGCGAATTATTGTAACCTTACCCCTAATTTTTGGTCTAATTTGACCGGACTAAGACGACTCCATGGTTTTCTATGTTCGGACAATTAGTAAGTAGTAAAGTTTAGGTTTTTATTTTCTAAGAACAAAAAACAAAATAAACTTTATAATTATTATAATACTATGTACTTATATCTTATAGATAGGTAGGCAGAGGCAGTACCTAGGCAAAATATTTGACGTTTCTTCACGATGTTTTCAAGGTGTTGCTTATGATTTTACTCGCAAGATAATATTGATTCACGGCTATCGATACACTAGGTAGGTACCTATCTAGTGGTAGGGAAAAAATATGTAACGTTTACTTCTACTACTACCTTCCATTTCCTTACATTTTTCAACATACAGACCTTTCATCTTTATTTTTGAAACTTTAATCATCTTTCTTCCCATTTTTAATAATTTATAAGATTTTTTTTACTCAGAAGATAATATTGATGATGTGTCAATCGAGAGCAACTCGTGCGCGGGAGGCGAGCTCGATTGGCACACGTCCGACGCTGACAATGGTCAAAAGCGGACTGAAGGGGGCCGCCTGCATACAAACAGAGGCGAGAACTAGCTTGAAACGAAAAGGCGTAAACGCCAAAACAGTAATTCTCGTTTAAAATAAAAACTATTGGTAATTATGAAAAATCCTACCACCATTTTGAAGAGGGTGTATAAACTTATTTGTACAGAAAATTTAGAGGCATAAATCGGTTCCGTTTGCCTGTAAAGTTAAAAACCATGTTTTTATAGACCAGTTTTCGGGATTTTTTTTTCTGCTATGAAAGTTAACCAATCGTGAAACCCTACTACCAATTTAAAGTAAAAAACATGAAAAATTCAAAACATAAAAAATTAATTCCGAATGTCTTATAATCGCTGAAAAAAGTTGAAATCCCTGACGCCAATATCTTCAATGCGTCGTCTTAAAAGTCTTTATTCGTCCCACACGATAATATTTGTCCCACATACCAAAATTATTGTAAGTAGATAGGTACAGTTAGCGTCAAAAGTATAATTTATCACCACAACCAAAACTGTGGTCATCAATCATTAAAGTCCGAAGCCTTCAATCTTTTGGTGTGGTAAATATCACTAAGCACTTCCTACCACCCAATAGTGATAATCATTACTAGTATTATTATTATTAACGTTACTTAAATATCAAATTCAAAGCTCTCAGTAAAGATTTTTGTAATAATTAAAAGAAACAAATGCGGCGAGAAATATTATTTAAAGTATCGTCCCACGGCCATTCCACAAGGAGGGAAAAATTAAATATTGTAGAAAAAAATTCTAAGTAAAAAATTAAAATAACAATTAAAATTAAAAATCCAAAATGGATTACGACGGGATTAAACATTTTACAAACATAAAACTACGACCAATAAATGTAACTACAAGTTGTACTCTAGTATTCTGAAACGCTGCATAGACAAATCAATCAAAATCTAGAGAAGATACTCTACTTAAGACGCTACCCAAACAGCGACACCGTAGAAAGTCCACTTTTTCGTCGCACCGTTAGCCGTACTCCGACATATTACAAGCCCAAAAAAAACAGTGTATAGTCAAATGTATGGAAAAAAGACTTATACAAAAATATTTTATAAAACGATCTAGGATCTCGAAAAAAAACATCACAAGAAAGAACAAGAAAAAAATTTTTCGTCTCGAAATGCTCAATATTTTGAGTGACAACCATTAATTATTTTAATACTATATGAAAGGAAATTTTATCAACAAAAGAAATATGTAAAAAAGTTTTAAATAATAACCATTTTAATAATAATAAAACCCAAAAAACACATTTTTGTAAGGCGTTTAGCGAAGTAATTGCAAAAATGATAATATTTTGCCAAAAGAATTTCAATCTTATTATTCAAACATCCCTTTCAATATATGCTCAAAATAGCTTCCACTAGCTTCATTCGGAGGCTGGATGCCTCCTCGGACGGACGTGAGGTTATGTAACTTATTTCGCGATGACAGCTGGGTTCGACGGACGAATTACGATTTTCGACAACTTTTGTTTTGCGGGTTAAATAATTCATTTGTCATTGAAATAAAGACTATATTTGATTGAAGCTAAGCCAAAAGAAATTTGCAGGAATTTTATTCATTGACAGACCTACCAATTGAGTAGAATAGGTTTATAGTGGTTTTATCTCTGGTAGCTAGATAGGTAGGTACTACTCAACATGTTTACAGCACGAAAAGTATCTATATATGGTCGAATTAAAATATGTTAAGTAGGTAGGGCGATTTTGATGACCTTATAAATATAAATAAACAATGCTGAAAACTTAAAATAGGAGCCTACGTCCAGCAGTGGACTTATATAGGCTGATGATGATGAATTCACACATCATCACCAAGGCCGAAGCTAAGCAGAGCTTTGTAATGGGTACTTACTAGATAACTGATTTACTTAGTACCAACCATTTGCATTTTTTTTTTGCCCGTAGTTCTACCAGTAGAACTACAGGCAAATTTAAATTACTCGTAGTTCTATCGGTTTGTTCTCATAAAGAAGAGAGATTCTCAAAAGGACAGATACTCAAAAAACATAATTTACTTTAAATTTTTAATAACTCATAGAAAAACCTCAACGGAGCGGTTTGTCATAACTTTTTGTTATTGGCAATATGTGTACATTGACATCAATATAATATTTTTTTTTTTAGCGTAACAATGAAGTCAAGTAAAGGAGATGTGTAAAGACGCTAAAAACGCAATAAACATGCAAAACAATTGTATTTCCAATGAGAGTTGTCAAAATTAATGTTAATCACTCATGAGTTCTTGGAAGGCAGCAACATAATAAAGAATACTTTATATCGGTATGAATATCAATTTGGATGGCAAGGCTTGGTCTGTTGTGGTTTTTATGATTATTTTGTAGAATTACAATCTAAACTAAAACTGTCTTCATGATTGTTGTTTTAAAGGGAAATGTATAAGATTCTACAACAAAACTCCAAAAGAGTTAAAAGTTGTCAAAAAATAATTTCAAACAATTTGCCAACCATATCCTTTGTTAAAAAGGCTTACTACAAAATATCAGACTATCTCTAGAGGATAAAAAGCTTGGGTATTGCTAATAGTATTGCTCCAGCTCGAAAACTAACACCCTAATAAGGTAAAGGTTTCTTGTTCGCTTCTTTACTTTACCTTAAAAAGATTGAAGTGAACAATAAATTAAAGTAATCACTTTATTTCCCAGTTTTACTCTTGAACCTTATTTGAATTTATTGACGTGTCCAAGACTCCTGTAAGGGGTAAAGGAAATAAAGCACTGTTATATTTCATTTTATATCTGATTATTTGATTGACGACCTCTGTGGCGCGGCGGGGAAAGGTCCACCTGCGACACAGGAGGTTACAGTTAGTTTGATTCCCGCCTCAGGACAAATGTTTGTACCATCTGCAGATATTTATTCCAGGTGTTCTGGATGTCTTATGTATATAAAAAATTTCTATCTGTGTAGTGTATTTAATAAGTATATCAAAATAAGTATACCATAACACAAGCTCTAATTACTTTGGGGTTAGATGATGTTGTGTGGCTTGTTCAGCATTATTTATATATAAAAAAAAATTTGAGAAAGCCCTCCAAAACCAAATCGAAATATCTTCAACGATTGACACTTTTGTAATCCATTTAGTCCTCAGTTGTTTTGACTAAATTAGTATATATTTTTAATGTATAAAGTAGTATCATAATGGTCGGTGATATTGTCGGCACTTTAACACGCATGAAGATGATATTATTTTTTTAAGTGTTTCTGATTTCTATGAATAACTATCGATGAATGTAATTTTTATTATAATTGAGAAGCTACAATGAGCGACATAGGTTTTATTAAGGTATTTTACATGCAACGATAGCAAAGCCGCGGGCAAATGTTAGTTAACATTACATTATTACCTTGTGATTGTGCTATCAACCAAAATAAAACAAAAGTTTGCCTCTTCTACAACAGATAAATTTTGCATAAGTCTATGTAAAAAATAAGCGCCTCTGCCGACCACATTTGGTAATATTGACATGCAATCTGACAGTCTTAGTTTTCCACGACAGCGCCTTAAGTCAAAAAACAAAATGCAGAACAGCGTGGCAACTAATTAAGGAAGACTCAGAAAATTTAAAAAATTTCAACGTTTTTCCAGAAATAATTAGAGATGCCATATGTATAGATAGTCCTACTGAAATTGCTAATGAATTTAACAGCTATTGGGTAAATCTAACACTAAATCAACCTTCAAATTACTCACAAGCACCACGTTTTGAATAATAAATAACTAATAAATAATGCTGGACAATTCACACAACATTATCTAGCCCCAAGCTAAGCAGAGCTTGTGTTATGGGTACTAGATAACTGATATACTTTATATAATACACTACTCCTACTCTTTTTATTACACCCAGACCAACGGAAAAAAATTCTGCAGATCGTACACAAATTTGTTCCGAGGCGGGAATCGAACCCGCAACCTCATGCGTCGCAGGCGGACCTTCGCCCGCTACGCCACGGAGGTCGTCTGCATCTTTCTAGAACCCTTTGGCCATACGGACGTTCATAAACTGATAACTTCTATAAAAAATACAAAGGCGGTTGGCTATGATAAGTTTGCAACCAATATACTGAAGAAATGCTCAAGAGAACTCGTACCCATTCTTACACATTTAATAAACGCGTCGTTTGAGGAGGGATATTTTCCCGATGCCCTTAAATATTCTATAGCTAAACCTCTTTTCAAAAAGGGCGATAAGAAAACTGTAGAAAACTATAGACCTATTACATTGGTACCGGTTTTATGTTTTATCTAAGCTTTTCGAACGAGCTATGCAAAAACGTATTGTGACATTCCTCAATAAACATGACATTTTGAGCAAGTAGGTAATATGGATTTCAAAGAGGGAAATCTACAACAAAAGCTTGTTTTAATTTAATGAAGAAAATAGTCGAAGACTTAGACTCCGGCAAGCGAGTGACTACGATTTTCTTTGACATGTCAAAAGCGTTTGACTTTGTATCCCATAAGCTGCTACTTGACAAAATTGATAAATATGGCATAAGAGGTCCAGCTCTTAGATGGATTGAAACATATTTAACAAACCGAATGCAGTGTGTTGAAATTACAAATATTGATAAAAACAAAGAGCTAAATCACGTCAGATCTAATTATTTACACAATACGGTGTGCTGCGGTGTGCCTCAATGAAGCGTATTGGGCCCGATATTGTTTTTACTATATATAACGATCTACCCGAAGTTATTAATAATACTTGCACTTTATTTACAGACGATATATCTTTAATAATATCATCCAATACTAACTCTGACAATACAAATTACACTAAGGACATAAATAAAATTATTGACTCTATAATTATTGCTTGGCTGATAAATAATAATTTAAATGTTCATGTAGCAAAAACTAACTTTATACTACACCTGCTCGGAAAGTTGCCTATTCCTTTTCCATTTATAGAATAGAAAATATGTCTTTGCAGGCATATAGGAAACCGGGAGGAAAAACTCTATGGAATTTCATTTCTCAGTGTTTTAGCGGGAGGAAAATTGAAATATTCATGTAGCAAAAACTAACTTTATACTACACCTGCTCGGAAAGTTGCCTATTCCTTTTCCATTTATAGAATAGAATGTATGTCTTTGCAGGCCTATAGGAAACCGGGAGTAAACTCTATGGAATTTAATTTCTCAGTGTTTTAGCGGGAGGAAAAAGTGTATGGAAATCCACTTCTAACGTGTTATTTTTTTTTTAATTTCCTAAAAGATCGGCCGGTAGCTATGGTTATTTTCGTTCGGTCAAACGACAAAAAGTTTTTACTCCAAGTCCATTAGGCCTCCTCCGATTTCCGAACAATATTTTGAAAAATGAACCCAAAGGCTGGCGCGGTCAATGAGGTTTTACCAACATTATTGGGCGCGGTAAGTTCTTCTAAATTTCAATTAGGTAATAATTAATTCTGCTTTTATTTTCCTCGAAGGTGTAGTATAAAGCACTATTTATCACTCGGCAGAAAGTGCGATTCCTACCTCGTGTGTTTTAAGGCCATCGGCTGCGCCTCGGGCCCAAAACGACACACTCGGTAGGCATATATCACTTTCTCGCCTTGGTGTAAAATGTACTATTATTCAATTCAGTAACTTTGGCAGGAAACATGTTGACCTTTGTCTTAACTATAATGGACAGACTATTACGGAGTTCGATGATACAAAATTTTTAGGTGTAATATTAGACCGGTACTGCAACTGGAAAGCGCACGTTGATCAAGTATGTACTAAATTAAACAAGTTTGTGTACTTTATAGGTTGCGCAAAACATCAAGCTATAGTAGGTACCTACGATATTGTCGGCTTATCACGGGTCCGTGGCCTCAACACTGAAGTACGCCTTGATGCTTTGGGGTAATTCTACCGACGTTACCAGAGCTTTTGGAGCTCAAAAAAGTGTGTTCGTGCGATTGTGGGAATACCTCCCTGGGAATCGTGTAGGCCTGTTTTCCGATATCTTAAGTTACTAACTTTGCCTTGTATGTACGTACATTCTTGAAGCTGATAAATTCGCTAAGGAACACACAACCTTTTTACGAAAGCACGGGATATTTACCCAAGGACCGTTAGGGATCCAGATAGAATTGTTTTATCTAGAACAACGCCCAGAACTGCTCTTTACCAAAAAAGTTGTCATGCGATGTGTGCATTCTCAACAAGATACCTAAAGAATTCAAAGAATTACCTTGCAAAACTTTTTCATTTATGTTAAGTGGCTGAAAAGTGGCATATTGACAAATCATTTTAAGCTGTATCGGAATCTTAACTATCGAGATTGACATTATATAAATTCCAGTGACATTTTAAGAGTAACAAATTTTCAATTTTTTTTTAAATTAAATTTTAATTTCCATGTATTTTTATTCATATCAAATTGAATTCATATTTTTGTGTCTATTTTGCATGCCTAATTAACCGGTGAATTATGTGAACTAATTTTAAGCGTAAGACCTTTATAATACCATTTTTCATGCAGTAAAGTGATATAATAGGTAATAATAATAATAAAGCCTTTTATTTCCAGAACGAATTTACAGTAAATTACTTAATTTTACTTATAACTTAACCACTAATTAGTTAGGTCCCTTTCGGGTATAGGCCTCCTCTAAGTTTTTCCAGCCTTGTCTATTCTGGGCTTTCTCTATCCATGTTTTCCCGGCGGTTTTCCTAATTTCATCTGCCCAGCGTTCCTGTGGGCGTCCTCTGGTAGTAAAGTGATACCTAATGATTATTATGATTATGATTAGATAGAAAATTTTACTAAAAGAAGACATCATTTTAATTTTGAAGACAATTTAAACCGCATTCAAAGATTTTTGAATAATCGCATGTCTGAATCAGTGATTTTCTTTATTATTTGTTATTAATTCGATTATCGAGTTGTGTTGTAGTCTTAGTTTCCTTAGATTCCTTCAGCTATAGAGGCTGCCATTGCTTTTCTAACCGTTTCTTGGTTTCCAAGATAGGTCACCTGGTCAATTGGCTTCATATTTGTATCTAATTTATAGACAAAAGGAATCCCAGAAGGTATGTTCAGCGCCATAATAGCAGCATCATTAAGATCTAAAAAGAAAATCCATTTGTGATTGAAGTAAATAATGCATATGAGTACCCTGAAGACAGTTTGCATACCTTCTATTTGTTTCACGATACCTCTAATGCTGTTGTAATGGGCAGATATAATTACATTTTGGCCTTCTTTGATCTGAAAAATGAGTCGAGTTAGGTATAGTCTCACTAATGTATTATCCCACACATGGGGGATCCGCGGGATCTGCAGGCTTGAAAAATATATGATCAACAAAAAAAAAAATTGCACAGACATCCTTCTGGGTACAAATTTATTCGTCCCGGGGCGGCGATGCTGTTGCGCCCTAGCGATTAAACGACTTCTTTTCCGTGGAATCTATGATTTTGACTCAGGTATAGAGACAAATAGTTGCCTAGTGCCTACACAAAATACAAATTGGCCGATATATTATGATGGATTTTAAAAATAGGTGTTTTTATAACATATCAAATAGGTATATATACCAAGGCCCACTTGTACCCAAAGTAGGACATAAATAAATAACTCGAGGCTTACTAGCTCAGTGTTAATGTTTTGAATTTTTAGCTCACAGTTTAAATTGTACCAGTAGAAATTAATCCAGTCAACAAACCCGAGTTAAATGTAATGTTTAATTAATATTTTTACTTTCGGCCAAATATACCTAGTAGGACGAATGCCGAATGATCTAGGTGTAATGCTCTCTCTCTCGCTCTACAGTAATTCAAATAAGTCTTCTCCTTCATGTCCTTCATGTCATATTTAAAATGACATGTGGTTCTTGATCGCATTTTAATGATTATTGTGTATTTTTTAACTAGTTTGTATCCGCGGCTTTGCACGCTTTGTTTGTATGGAAACGTTTATAGGGGATTTTTATCACTAAAAATTTAATTATTTATCTTATGGTATCTAACTCTTGATGGTAAAATACATTAGAATTAAACTCCAAATTAGTCTCTACCTCAAGAGTTAACCGTGTTAATCTAGCTTGGCGCAAGTGGGCCGGCTGCACGAGTCGTCCGATCCAACTCATCAGTGGGCGCGGCCTAAATGTATGCCATCTCATCTGACTTATTAGACATTCTCGCGCGCTTGATGAGAGGCAAATAAATGTATTCGTAAAACGGCCGCGTAAAGAAATGCGAAAAGAATACACAAGGGTTATCTATATACAGTCGTGGTCAACTAATTAGGGACTTTCAAGATAGTGAAGAGCAATAACCGGTTATGTACATATAAATATAAAACCCTATTGATTTCTCAGCACCTATTATTTGCATAATTTGGTCCGATTATTATGCTATAAATGGCTGTTAATAAAATAATAAATAAATAGAAAAAAGTATTTAATATCAAAGGTTGAACATGTATTAAATTTTAAGGTATAGTTCTGTAGCTGGACATTTAATTAAGGACAGTAAACTATAATGAAACATAGAGTTAAACAAAACTAATAATCTGCAGTATTATAATATCTTTATCAGCTCCATTTTATTACGTGTAAAATCAGTACCCGGTAGCAAAACCTTTGTTAGTAATTACCGCTTGACACCGATGTGGCATAGACATTATCAGTTTCTGGCATGTTTCGACAGGAATGTTTGCCCATGCCTCACAAAAAGCTTCATTAAGTTCATCTAAAGTTGTGGTACGATAAGTGGCAACTTTTTTCTTGATTTCGTGCCAAAGGTGCTCGATTGGGTTAAGGTCCGGGCTATTTGCTGGCCAATCTAGCACCGATACTGACTGGTAAGAAACGACTTGACTGAACGGGCGGTATGTTTCGGGTCGTTATCATGCTGAAACGTCCATATGATAGGGAGATGCTCCTCAGCTTAGGGAAGCATCGTTTCCTCCAATATTGCCTTGTATTGATGTTGGTCTAAGTTACCCTGAACTTTCCTCACAGGTCCCACTCCACGTCCAGAAAATGAACCCCACATTTTAATGTTTCCACCGCCATGTTTCACCTGCTTTTTTGTGAATCTTGGATTCATTTCCGCTTTTACTGGATGCCGTACGTATTGCCTTCCATCTGAAGAAATCAAATTAACCTTGGTCTCGTCAGAGAATAATACATGTTGCCATTGGGCGTAGGTCCAATGTCCATATTTACGTGCAAACGCCAAACGAGCATTTCTATGTTCTTTCTTCAGCAACGGTACTTTGCGAGCCACTCTTCCGAACAACCCTGCTTCTACCAGACGTCGTCGAACGGTCCTCGCTGAGACACCAGCTCTTTCGTCTGCCCCAAACACTTCGTGTTTAATTAAAATAGAGCCTAGAAACGGATCTTTCTTAGCTAACCTGGTTATCATTCTATCTTCTTGCGGAGTTGTTTTTCTCGATCTTTTTGTTCTGGGCACATTTAAAGCTGTGTTATTGCATCTGACATGTTGCACTGCATTGTATACCATAGTTTTTGAACAATTTAAATGTTCTGCTATCCTTCGGTATGGCCAACCATGCTCGACAACAAACTTCATGATAATTTTTCGTAGTGTTGGATCGCAACTTTTATTTTTGCCCATTTCTCTTCAAAATATTTTTCAAAACTTAAAATAAAAATCGGGATTGCCGCCAAAACTACCACGAAACAATGAGAGAAGAAATAAAAAAGTATTGAGATTCAAATTTTGAAAATAGAACGCAATATCTCAGTGTCCCTAATTAAATGGCCAGCCAGCATTATTTGAAGAAATAGCACTATGATAATCTATCAGCTATACTGTAAAGAGGTTTAATGTTTAAGAAGTTGTTATTGTTTGTATAATCGGGCACATCAATGACTAATTATACTTACATGTATAAGATA
Organism: Eupithecia subumbrata; assembly: GCA_949316285.1. Classification (NCBI taxonomy): domain Eukaryota; kingdom Metazoa; phylum Arthropoda; class Insecta; order Lepidoptera; family Geometridae; genus Eupithecia; species Eupithecia subumbrata. The sequence goes on along the minus strand of OX438642.1, from coordinate 4,600,225 downwards.
TGTTTGATAAAAAATATTGTTAAGACTCGTTAAAAAATTCACAATTTGGCTTAACTAGAGATTGTCCCTAATTAGTTGACCACGACTGTATATATAAAAGAAAGTCGTGTTAGTTACACTATTTATAACTCAAGAACGGCTGAACCGATTTGGCTGAAAATTGGTGGGGAGGCAGCTTAGAACCAGGAGACGGACATAGGCTATGTTTTATCCCGGAATTACCACGGGAACGGGAACTACGCAGGCGAAGCCGCGGGCAGCAGCTAGTCTATATATATATAAAAGAAAGTCGTGTTAGTTACACTATTTATAACTCAAGAACGGCTGTAGCGATATGGCTGAAAATTGGTGGGTAGGTAGCTTAGAGCCAGGAGACGGACATAGGATACTGTTTATCCCGTTCGACAGCGTTCCCGTGTGACTTGAGTCAGTCACTATAAAACATGGTATAACACAAAGAAACAGACTTGGAATAACCAAACACAAATGACAGTTATGTAATGGACGTATGGATGACGTATGGATGCCGGGGAGCCGATTCTGTAGTATATTTAGTATCAGCATTTGCACCCGTGCGAAGCCGGGGCGGGTCGCTTGTTATTATTATAGAAAAAACTATTGATCATTTCAAAATAAATTTATTTCAACTTTTGAATAACTAAACTACCTATGTCGGTATGGGCTTTATTTTAGAGTTTTCTTTCTCCGTATGTTAATTTATTTTCGCCCAAAAGTTGGGCTAAAATCGGTGTTGAAATACGAAAGTTTAGAAGCTTTTATTTTTTTAATTAAGTAATACTATTTTACGGTTTCGGGTGCATACCGACATAGATAATGACGAGAAAATTTATATTATCCTTACTTTTGGATGGTCAACATCAAACAGCGTTGTAGTTATCCTTCCACATTTGAATGGAAAGATGAGCGACTCGTTCAGCTTTGTTATAGGTAATATTACCGCATGATGTTTGTAGTTTTTACTCTATGTGATGTTTTTTACTTGAGCAGCAGACACTTTGTTGTTTAAACATGCCCGGATTAAACAGAGAAATACAATAATTTCGCTTTATCTTATGTAATCAAATTGTAAATTGATTTTAATTCTTAATTGAGTATCCATTTACATTTAACCGAAAGTGATCATTGTCAAGTTACGCTACGGGGAGCCCCAGAAATCTACGCATTTGAACGTAAGAAAAAAACACATTTTTTGCTACCCCGCGGCGGCTCCACGGCATTGATTTTGATGCGCTCGATACCGTAGACTTGCGGGATTGAGTTTTTGATGCGTGGTTGGATTCCCTTGTTAGTACCTACTGGTACCTACCTGGGGAACAATGACCTCATTCCAATAATGCTGTGTCCTTTCAATGGTGAGCTTCAAGCTTTCAGACTTCGGGATCGCAGCAGGTGTGGGGTCTGAGGCGTAACGGGAATCATTCACTATGGTTTCATAGTATGGGTGATCTTCAGCCATGGGTGGTGAAAATACGTGAAAGCTGCGCCTCCAGATTTGTAACTGACAGAAAAACATTACAATCAAAAATAAGTACCTACCCTATAAGGGTAATATAATTATAATTAAATCACTAAAATTTGGCAACCAGGACGGCTTTTTGGAACGTGTTTGGAACCCAGAACTCGGACATGTCAACAGATTTTTTTTAAAAGTCAGTGAAATTAATAAAACGTCAAGTGCGAGTTGGACTCACGCACCAAGGGTTCCGTATAACTATACCTAAGACCTTGCTTCTTGCCAAATTTTATGATTCTAGGTCAACGGGACGTATTATCAACCCAGCCTATAAGGTTTTGGTTCAAGGCGAAAACAATGTTTTTTTGTAAATTAACTACAAATTTACGGTTTTCGCCTTTTTCTCTTAATTTGTGCTATAAGACCTTGCTTGTTGCCAAATTTTATGGTTCTAGGTTAACGGGAAGTACCCTCTAGGTTTTGGTCCATGGCGCGAATCAAACATTATTTTTTTGTGAATAAACTACAAATTTACAGTTTTTATATTTTCCCCTTTATTTGTGTTCTAAGACCTTGCTTCTTGCCAAATTTCATGATTCTAGGTCAACGGGAAGTACCCTTTAGGTTTTGTGTGCATGTGATTCCGTAGGCCTAGGCCTATTAGGCCTATTATTCATTAGGAGAGGCCTATGTCCAGCAGTGGACTCATTTGGGCTGATGATGATGATGATGATGATGATTCCGTAGGATATTTCAAAATATTCTTAAGAAGCTGTAACTTTTGATTGCGTTGATTAGGAAGTTTTATTTATATCGAGGCTTCAAGAGGTTACAGACTTGAATATTTGATTTTTATTTCATCTCGATACTTCCAACGCGTTCCTTAAAAAAGGGGGTTGACAGACGGACAAACAAACAGACACACGAACAACAAAGTGATCCTGTAAGGGTTTCTTTTTTCCTTTTGAGGTACGGAACCCTAAATACAGTTGAAAATGTCATAAATCAACTTTTTATTATATTTTCACACTTTTAAATCAAATTTAGTCATCTCTATAAATTTATCATCATTTTAAATGTAAACAGAATCTTATTATAGTTTGTTACAAAATGGTTTTAATCTTCAAATCCTTTTTACATAAAGTATTTTTTTGATTCCTTATATAAAACACAAATTATTTTAATCTGTTATCTAGCGAGTCGGTTCGTCGGTTGATCGCGGCGGGCACCGTTTTAAAAATTTCAGGTCTTTGATTTCTTTTCTTAGATTTCAGGCAGCGGCCTAAGGGCGCCTTCAAATTAGCCGCAAACTGTCGCGCGTAGGCAGCGCGGCTGCAGCGCTGCGGCCGCGCTGCTGCAGCTTGGTTCGAGAATCATAGTGTTGTATATTTAGTTTCACGATGGACTCTGACTAAGAAACACTGCTATTAGTGTTACTATTAAAAAGAAAAAGGATTTTGGACAAAAAACAAAAAAAGAAGCCCAAGAAAACGTTACCGATTATTTTGTACCTATAACTCAATAAACTGAATTTTATAAAGTGAAAGATTACAGTGACAAAAAATTTCAGAATTACTTAAGATTATCAAGAAAACAATTCTACGAATTATTTCCCCGTTTGGAACGTTATATTGGAAAACAAAATACAACCTTCAAAAATACTATTTGTGCTGAAGAAAGACTATTTATAATCCTCAGATGAGTAAAAATTATGACAAAATTATGACTATGCAACTGACGACGACATAAATTGTCATCTCATCTCACGCGTGACAACTCTCGTGGCCGACGTAGTTATCACCTACTTAAAAGGTACCTAACAAAATTCACCTTCTGGCAACGCTGGTGCGCATCGTCACTAGTCGATCAATGAACTGATGCGCGGCCGCAGCGCGGCTGCAGCGCTGCAGTCGCGCGTACTTAATTTGTATGGATTTAGACAGCAGCGCGGCCGCAGCGCTGCAGCCGCGCTGCCTCCGCGCGACAACTTGCGGCTAATTTGAAGGCGCCCTCTTGAAATTTTAAACCCGAACTACAAACGAAACCCCACCCGGGCGCTCCCCGGACGCCCTCAAAACTAGGACAAATCCGGGGAAACCCGGACGGATGGCAACCCTAACTTAATAGAAACAAATTAGAACTAGCATTTACAATCGAAACAATTGAGCTATCTGCAGACTGTTGCAAACAATCTACAGGTAGCTCCACTGATCCATATCAACACAAATCGGAAGCGTCCCCAAGACGCTGGCTGCATTGCCCCGCTGTTGATAGTTTTTCTTTTATCAATAACTAGCTGCTGCCCGCGGCTTTGCCTGCGTAGTTCCCGTTCCCGTGGTAATTCCGGGATAAAACATAGCCTATGTCCGTCTCCTGGTTCTAAGCTGCCTCCCCACCAATTTTCAGACAAATCGGTTCAGCCGTTCTTGAGTTATAAATAGTGTAACTAACACGACTTTCTTTTATATATATAGATATATTTCATGCAGACAGTGTGCTTACCTGAATCCTTCCATATTTAGCGGCAGTTTCAGCTTCGCTTAATCCAGTAAGAGCACCATAATGCCTATCGTTTAATCGCCAGGTCTTAAAGGTAGAGATATTAGGTTGTCCTATCGCTTGCATCATTAAATTCAGGGTGTTTTGTGCGCGCTTAAGAACTGATGTGTGAGCGACATCAAACTCATATCCTTCCGCACTTAAAATTATGCCGGCGGTTTCTGCCTCATCGCGACCTTAAAAAGACCGACTCTTAAGTAGAAGAACTTTATAATATTTAGGTAATTATGGGGCCGTTCATTTATTACGTAAGACGATTTAGGGGGCAAGGGGGTCGACCATGTCTTATTTTTTCTTACAAGGGGGTGGGAGGAGTCTCGATAGTTCTTACGTAAGATCACTAAAAACCAAAGTTTATTACTAGTCTACCAATATATAAAAATATTGGTACCTTTGTAAGTATGTAGGTACGAATAAACATTTCTAAAAATGGTAACTTTGAAAAATAAACATTAAAACAAACCAAACGTGTATTAATTTTTTCCTTTAAATTCTTACGTAATAAATATTAAACAGGGGGGAGGGGGTCGGCCTATTCTTATTTTTTCTTATAATAGGGGGGGAGGGGATCAAAAACTAGCGAAAATCGTCTTACGTAATAAATGAATGGAGGGGCCATTCATTTATTACGTAAGACGATCGAAAAATATATCTATTCTGATAGGTACAGGTAAAAAATATAGGGGAAATTCGAGTAGGTAGATAATGTATAAGTATGAGAAATGTACGCAAAACCGATAATCGTTGGGGAGTAAGGGTTCTGGAGTGGCGACCGCGATGCAATGCGAAACTGAGTGTTGGAAGACCTCCCACTCGAAAAACCGACGACATTGTAGAGCGGTCGCAGGGAGTCGATGGATGGAGGCCGCTCAGGACCGCTATTTGTGGCGTCGTTTGGGGGAGGCCTATGTTCAGCTGAGTACGTACCCGGGCTGCTGATGATGATGATGAGTAAGTATCACGCTAGAGTAACAAACGAGACTGTTATGTAAGAAAATATATAAGTAAACTTGAGTACTGTATCTGTAGCTAGAGTAACAAACGAGACATGACTTAATCCGTTTGTTACTCTTTCACGTTAAAACAACTGAATGGATTTTAATGAAACTTAACAATAATATAGCTTATACATCAGAATAACACATGGGCTATAATTTATAAAGATATTTTGTGAATTGTCCAAAATATGACGATAAGTGTCAAGTAAGTAGGAAAAAATCTACCATCTGCGAGCTATTCTGGCGTGCGCTGCCAAAACCGCTAGAGTTACACATAATAGAATAGAATTATTTATTCGGGTAAAAAACAACATTACATTTCGGTAAGTGGTGCCTTAAAAAGCCTATGTTAGGTTTAACTAGACACTACCCAACAAACATTTCAGTCATATAAGTACAAGTTACGCGACTCAAAATGGTATAAACATCGCATTGAAGTAATTTTTGCGTGTTATATAACTTAGTGCCTCTTATCTTTATACAACTTCGAGTCGTTTAAAGACATCATTATAAACTTCTATACGACTATTTATAGGACAATTATACAACTTTCAGTAGTAAAACCACTGCTGAAATATTAGTAACGTCTATACGACTTTTACATCGGCAATAATCGTGTTAGAGTTGCGAGAACTACTTTTACGTGACGTTCGTGTAAAAGTGATAAATTGTACTCTTATACGACTTTATATCATATTAGATTAATCGTGTTAGAGTCGCAAGATCCACTTTTACGTGACGATTGTATATAAGAGTGGTAATTTTCACTCTTATACTATTTTAAGTAAATTTGGACCCTTTTATCCTACTATTTAACGACTAGATGTACCTACTGCCATATTTTTGTAATACAGAAAAACAGTTGTAAGTCATTAAAATGAACAGCCAAAGCTGGTCAAAGGTAAAAAAAGTGGTGCTTTTAAAAGAAAAGTAAAAAAAAAAACTATATTGCGCTTCTTAGTTCCAACTATAATGCACCGAATATTTCTACACGACAAGTGAACTGTAAAGAGACTGCAATGGGTTCCGTACAAAGTTTAATTTTGAACTCAGGAGATTTGACTTCGGTGCAAAGTGGGTCTAAAAGTTGTGATGTTGTTCAAAGCACAGAAATGAGTTCCAGTGGTTCTATAATAGTAGAGTCAGAAGAAGATGTAGTAGATGAAATATTTCATAAATTATGTCTAAGTGATAGCTCCGACTATGAAAGTGATAAAATGTAAATAAAGTTAGTAACTACAGAATATGGTTCAAATATTTATTTTGTAGCACTCATTCATACTTTGAAATAAAAAAAAAATCATTATGATTGGTTTTATTATTTATTATTAGTTAACCAACTTTTTATCTGAAATGTACATATATTTACTTATTTCAATACATTATCTCGGTAGCATGGGTTTAATCTAATCAAAGTACAACTACAAGTACTTTGATTTCATTCACATATTCTTCTTATCTAGTTTAGTGTTTACCAAAGCAAGACTCCTAAGTATATTTTGTTGATTTTCAAAAAGATTTTTTTGGTTTTCTTGAATATTTGACATTATTTCTATTAAATATCCAATTTGTTGAGGGACCTGTATAGATTCGGTAGTAGTGGCAGTTTGGGGATCTGGAAATTGTAGATCATACTGTTGATCCAAATCCTGAAAGAAAAAAAAATTGGTAAGATCAAAGCTATACAAACCAACGCAATGCCATGTGCCATGTAGCAGTTATAATATTATGAATACATTATGTATAAATGAAGACTATTGTGCAGATAAAAATAAGAAGATACAATGTCTACCAAAGAATGTGTTGCCCGCTTTTGACATTGGAACCTTAGAAACAGTAAATACTAAGTCATATTACTGATCTAAGTGTAGTATAAGAAATATAAAATTTGCATAGACGTAGTTCTCAGTCTGGAACAATAATAATCATAATAACCATTTATTGTTCTCTTCACACAACGAGCTCACCTTTAAAACTAGAATATTCCTAAAAATTAAGAACCATAGATATTCCTAAAAATTAAGATAGGAGAAAGTTTAGATTCTCTGATCAAATTACGAAAATAGCTTACCGGTAAATATTTCCTGTCATAATTATACCTAGTTTCATAAACACTAAAATGGTTTTTCTCATAGGATTTATTTGACTGAACCCTAATTTCGTTAATATGGCAGACAACAAAAGAAGCGCACATAGTAAAAAGTCGTTAAGAAATTGTATTACGGTCGTGTCTAAAACTCTAAGTCGTATTAAGGTAGCCTTTATGACATTCGTCAAATTAAAGTAAAATAATTGTTTAAAATTAAATAATTTGTAAGGCGCGTTAATTATATTGAGATTACTAGCGCATATTACCCGATAACATTAATTTCCCAATTGAATTATTTATTTGAAAACGAATTTCAATGATGTATTTATGTAATAATTATAAAATAAAATGGCTGTACTTACCTTACAAGAATAATGAAATCACTTTAAAAATAACCTGTCTGATTTAATTTTACACGATATCTTTGAGATCACTTCAGAATAAAATCCCGTGAAAAAGTCGTCATTAACACTACATAATCGACAAAATGTCGTAAAGCAGCGGTAATAAACACCATAACCCGATTAAAAGTGAATAACTCGACATCTATACGGCCACTACACGACCATGTTAGTGAATAATACGACTGCTACACGACTCTATTACGACTTTAATTCGTATAAAATGGGCCTTTTCTGGGTTGTTTTAACGTGATAGCGACGTCTTTACTACCAGACTTGAAACCAAAAGTTAGAATCGGCACGTTGCGGCGACTTATGAAATGTTTGTTGGGTAGAGTTCTCACCTGGTTTAATAAGAGGTATTATTAGGTAGGTATATTAATCGAAATACATATATAGGTTACAATATTTCAAGCTAATTTTAGAATAGTTACAATAACAACTAAGACAATCGGATGAATATCGGATTGTAATGTAATGTATGATGGAAATGTTTATCTTAAATAGTCCTACAAAAAAGCCAGCCACAGTATATATCTATATCTTATGATTAATGAGTAAGTGAACCATCTATACTTATAATAAAACTGTAACAGGTCCAATTCTGTACATTGAAGATATTTTGAAAATTTTTTTTGGAGGGCACTCTATTATCGATACTGAAGCCAAAACTGTAATTTTTTTCATTCATGTCTGTCTGTCTGTCTGTCTGTCTGTCTGTCTGTCTGTCTGTCTGTCTGTCTGTCTGTCTGTCTGTCTGTCTGTTTCTTAAACGCGCATCACGCCGAAACTACTGAAGGTATTGAAATGAAATTCGGCATGATTTTAGGTCATATTACGAGGAAGGACATAGGATACTTTTTATCCCGGAATTCAGTCAGGTTCCCCTGGGAGAGGGGATGAAAGTAAAATTTCTTCACCGCGCATCACGCCGAAACTACTGAAGGTATTGAAATGAAATCCGGCATGATTTTAGATCATATTACGAGGAAGGACATAAGATACTTTTTATCCCGGAATTCAGTCAGGTTCCCCTGGGAGAGGGGATGAAAGTAAAATTTCTTCACCGCGCATCACGCCGAAACTACTGAAGGTATTTAAATAAAATTCGGCATGATTTTAGGTCATATTACGAGGAAGGACATAGGATACTTTTTATCCCGGAATTCAGTCAAGTTCCCCTGGGAGAAGGGATGAAAGTAAAATTTCTTCACCGCGCATCACGCCGAAAGTGCTGCATGAGTTGGAATGAAACCTAGCACGATTTGATTTCATACTACAAGGAAGGACATGGGATACATTTTATCCGGTTCCCCTGGGAGAGAGGATGAAAGTAAAATTCTTTAACCGCGCATCACGACGGAACTTCTTTATAAATTCGAATGCAACTCGGCATGATATTAGTTCATACTACGTGGAAAGATAAATTTTATCCCGGAATTCAGTAAGGTTCCCCTGGGAGAGGGGAGTATAATTATTTAACCCCGCATCACGACGGAACTACTGAATGAATTCGAATGGAAGTCGGCACGATTTGAGTTCATACTACGGGGAAAGATACATTTGATACCGGAATTCAGTAAGGTTCCCGTGGAGGGGGATAATAGTCAAATTCTTGGGTCGCGCATCACGCCAAAAGTAGAGAATGAAATCAAATGATGCATTTTATCTGGGATATCAGTAGGCACGGTTCTCTTGGGCGAGGGGATAAAAGTCAAAATGTGTTCTTAGTTGTAATTCATTAACGCGTCGCCGATTTCATGCATTCTTTTTATTAGAAACAGTGTTGCAAGATCGAATTTGACTAAATCAGTAGAAAGTCGAGTAGAAAATCAGTTCATTGAAACAAAAAATCATTAGATAAAGGGTTGGTAAGTTCCTATCCATTTTCCATTCCATAGGGTTCTACCTTAGTAGGTTAGGTAGGAACCTAACTAATGAGTGCGTCAATGCCTATTTCAGGCAAAGTAAAATGTACAAACGGTCCATGCAATATTCATGAACATGATATTTGGTGGTTTAGCTGGTCCAGTTAACTGTACCACCGAAGTTTGGTTGGAGTAAGTGGTCCAATTAAATTAACTGGACCACAGAAAAATTTTTTGACTGTGGTACACAATCAATTGTACCTACCTAATAACGAAAAAAAATTACGGTGGTCCAGTCAAATGGATCAGGAGCCCAATTCTGTAATACAATGGCTTCACTATGACAATGGAATCGTCGCAGAATCATTACGTAGAATCTTTAGATTAATAAAACTCCAGATAGTGCGTGCGAGATAAATTAATAGTTTCAAACTTGACGCGCGTCTCTACATCTGCATTCATCATAATTTCTTTCATCTAAGGTAGAATACCAAAACGTGTCATTCCATGACGTCTGTGACGTCCCTGTCATAGTGAAGCGATTAATTTAGCAGAATAGGGCCCCAGCTGAACGGAACCATGAGTAAGAAGTGAAACGAGTATGACACTTCTTAACACTAACGCTGGCCGAGTCGTAGCTGAAAGTATTGTCGATAAAGAATGGGATTGAAGATGACAACATGCTATCCGCCGTAGACCCCACACGATTTATACACTATTTAACTAGGTACCTAAATAAAGATTCTTATATTAAAAGTGTAACAGGTCCAATTCTGCGCATCGAAGTTTTTTTGCACGGCGGCGTATCATAATATGAGAGAAACTGTGGTTAAATGTGAACTTAATTAGTCGGCAGGTATGGCAATGGCGAACGAAGTCGCGGGTACAGCTAGTAACTACAATAAAAATTGATACCTAACATATTTCTAATGCACATTTGGTAGTAATAAATTTATTCCTGAATGAAAATAGATACTTTTATCGCGTTTGGTATTTAAAGTAGATAATTAAAAGCTACTCGAAATACTAATCCTGCGCAGAAGAATACGCGGGCACCTGCTAGTAATAAACATGGTGTATAAAATTCTAAATGCCTAAAATTATATTGTTTAGATTGTTTAGATCTGGCTGTGTGTGATGATCAGTGCTTGGGCCTGCAGAAAAGGTGCATATTCAGCTCAATGTTGCTATTATTCATAAGCAGGTAGGTACCTATGTAGATAACTTATAGGATTTTCAGGGTTTCCCTCGTCCATGTTTCTGGGTTAGATTGAGCTTGGTATGTGAAAGAGAAGAAGTACCTAGCCTATATATATAATACCTACCCCTATCACTAAGATCAGCGTCAAACCAGCCACAGAAATAACTTTTCTGTTTATTTTCAATTTCTCCGTGACGAATCATGACAATCGTACGGTCTTCAGAGTCTCCAGACATTATTTATTTATAAGGGAATCAAGGTATTGCTTCTATTACTTTATTGTAATTTTCTTTGTAAATAAAGGCTATATTATTATTACATGTATTCACAGAGTAGGTACTCTATTTTTATTAACCAATATTATTTATTACGTGTCCGAGTTTCCTTTTTTAATATCCATAGAGAAAAACAAAGAGAATACCATAGACATACTACGAACGAAGAGAGAAATAAGTTCCTCAGGGAGTCTGATGGATACGTTATAGGACCTTTTTTGAATACCTGACCTTATAAACGTTCTAGATATGTAGAGTTTGACCCATATTTTTCATCGATGACGATGTCATATTGTAAGCCAATAAATAAAATTTTATTTTGCAAAATCAATGCTCAAAATGGCGATTATAGAGAAGATATCTCATTTAAAAACATCAGTTTTTACGCGTAAAGCGTAAAGTCGCGTAAATTTAGCTATTATAATCATATAATAGCTAAATTTACGCGACTTTACCCACGTGGTCGATTTACTAGTAAATTCTTACGAAAAATTAAGCTTCAAACTAAAATCAAATTATAAAGATGATTATTTGAAGTGTCATAAATAAGACAATTAGACCCATTTGCGCCAGGATAGGTTAACACGGTTAACTCAGAGCTAAATACTACTTTGGAGTTAAATTCGAATTATTTCTTGTACCACCAAGAGTTAGGAGTAAACCTTGTGTTAAATATTGAAATTTTTAACCCACTGACGTGGGTTTTTTTGTCCTGAACAATAAATGACTGGTTAATTGTCTGATGATAATGAAGAGATCATTGAATACATTAGTTTGGACTTTTTTAATAGAAGAATTGCAGAAAACGGTCCAATCATATCAAGTAAGTATCTAGCTACGTACGTTTTAATCACACTAATATTATATATGCAAAGTTTACATAGATGTTTAGATGTTTGGTCCCTCTTCACACCATGATTTCTGAACGGATCGGTCGGGCTGAAATTTTGCATTAATGTAGCTCTAAGCCTGGAATCAAACACAGACTTTAGATCCCATAAAACAGTTCCAATGGGATAAAACTGCCCTTTAAACGTTTCCATTTAAACAAAGCGTTCGAAGCCGCGGGCAGAAATTAATTAGAAAATAAACAACAGTCAATATAATGCGATCAAGAACCACATGTCATTTCAAATCTGACATTAAGGAATCGACTTATTCAAATTACTGTAGAGCGAAAGAGAGCAGTATACATAAATAATTCAGCATATATCTATATTTAGCCGGATGTAAAAAGAATGAATGAATATGACATTAACCTCGGGTTGGTTGACTCTGGGTTAATTTCCACTGGTGCAATATAAACTGTGAGCTGAAAATTCAAAACATTAGCACTGAGATAGGAAGCCTCGAGTTATTTATATAAATCCAACTTTTGGCACAAGTAGGCCTTATTGTCTTGTGACAGTGTAACTCTACAGTCAATTATTGAAGGTCTCTAATTATTATTTTTTAACTGAAACGGCTAGGGACCGAGACAGCTGGCGATCTCTAGTGTCGGATGCCAAGATCCACTTTGGGTCACTGCGCCACGCCAGTAAGTAAGTAAGTAAGGTAGAGTTACTTTGTATTGTACCATCGAGTACTAAAAATTGCTTTGTACTTTTATGTACCTACTTTATAAAATAAACCAAAAACCTGACTTTTTTAGTCACTCTTCAGTAGCAAAATAGGTTTTTGATACTATCGATAAAATTCTAATAAATAGCCATAATGCCTACATCACTAGCAAATTGTCGTCAAATTTTGGTTACGCCTACACATAGGAGCCAAAGATGCTATGACTGTATCCTACGTCAGATCTAGTAGCCCATGGTTTCATAATATCATGTAGTAAGTAGGCCTACAAAATGTCTATTCACATGTGACATTCACACACCATTAGCAGTAGAGATGGGCCGGCTATGGTTTTGGCCGACTAGTCGGCTAAATGGCAGACGTCGGCCGACTTGTCAGCCTAGCCGATCACTGTTTCGGCGGCGTTCGGTAGACTTCGGTTTTATTCGTAAAACTCGAGCGAACGCAGCTGAGTGCACACGCCTTGTCACTGTCGCTAGATGCAGCGGATTTTTAATTGACTTTTTTCTGATTTCGTGACAAAAATAAAATAAGCGACATCTGGCTACTTTTTAAAATAAGTTAATTTTTAGCAGATTTGGCTATAATAGTTCGGTATGGAGTATAGTAGGTAGTACCATATTCAAATGCAGAAAAGATTGTTCAGAGCGGTGAATATATTCAGTAAAACTACTTTACTACTACTTTGAATACAAATATTTTTATAAGAAACCAACTAACAATTACAAAACAGACTTTCCACACATGGAAATGTCAAACAATGTCCTGTCAAAAATCAAAAAAACTGTAAGTCTAGATATTTAAAACCTAAGTTAAGTGTATAAAAGTTTGGTAGCTGCTCAGAATTTATTTTCTATTAGTTTCTTTAAAAGTTACCAAAAAAATAGTTGCTATGTCCAGAATATTTAGAACGTGTAATACTGATTCTTAACAAAAATTATGAACCTACTTATTACTTCTATTTGTTTTATTTATTCTACACTTAAATTTAGGTATGGTAGGTAGACCTCCGTGGCACAGCGGGCGAAGGTCCGCCTGTGACGCAGGAGGTTGCGGGTTCGATTCCCGCCTCAGAACAAATTTGTGTACGATCTGCAGAAATTTGTTCCGTTGGTCTGGGTGTTTTCTATGTATAATAAAAAATATCTATCTATGTAGTGTATTGTTTTAAGTACCTATATCAGTTATCTAGTACCCATAACACAAGCTCTGCTTGGCTTGGGGTTAGATAATGCTGTGTGAATTGTCCAGCTTTATTTAATTATTTATAAAAAAAAAAAATGATGTGTATTACACTTGCGCGAGCATGAATTTTATCTTCATAAATTTATCTCGTATTGGTGTAGCCGCCTCCAATAGGTACCCTACCACGCAGAAAATCACGAAAAACCCATACAGAAATTAATAAAATAAGCGGCCGACTAGTCGGCAGTTTTGGCCGACTAGTCACCGACTACAAATATGGCCGACTAGTCGGTACATCTCTAATTAGTCTAGTCGTTATTGTAGATCCTATGACTACGTTTGTTGTATTAATGCAAAGAGCATTAAATAGAGCACGCCGCAGCCCCCCTAGGGGTTGCGGTTGGCAAGATCACGCTTGAAGGCGAGGCCCATCTTCAACATTTCTATTACTAACGTAGGTATAGGCTAGGTCAGAGATTATACAGACGGTGTTCGGCAGACCCTTTTGTAACTGATTTAAATTGAAGGTAATTGCCACTATAAAGACACTATTGCTAGATATTGCGATTGTTAGTAACCCTCTAATAAATCGGCATCCAGTTAGCCTGAGACATTGTTGTTTTATTTATTTATTGAGAAAATAACATCATTACAGGTGTGTATTAAGCCGTAAGGCGATGTTATATAGGTAATTAAAGTTATTTCTTTGGTCTAAGGTACATTAAATACAAGAAATACACAATACTAATCTATACATTTTGTTTCAATAACAAGCTGTTTCATTTTCATGGCTTTCGACATGTTTTGGTAAATATATCTTCACTGTTTTCAGACAGAATATTGAGTAAATATATAGCGAGTGACATGAGGGTAAATTTAAGTAGGTTGGTTCTACATCTGGGCACCTTCAGCATGGCGGGGCGGCGGCGCCCGCCCAAGTAGTCGTTGGGCGCCCAGCCGCAGCGCCGCCAGCTCTCCACGCAAGACGCGTAGGTACCATCTGCAGAAATTTGTTCCGTTGGTTTGGGTGTTTTCTATGTATAATAATAAAAAATCTATCTATGTATATAATGTATTAAATATATCAGTTATCTAGTACCCATAACACAAGATTTGAGTAGCTTACTTTCGGGCTAGATGGTGCTGTGTGGATTGTCCAGCATTATTTATTTATTTATTCAAGTACGTCACCAGCGCCACGTCTCTCCGTACCGGCGACAGTTTAACAAGCACCAGCATTGTTTTATGTAAACCTTAAGTTATTGGTCGTGTGCGTCGTTTAGGTGCCTACGCACTTTATTTGCTGAAAAAATAATTTGTTTCTTTTGAAAAAGTAAAAGCAGAACTAAAATGTTTCTTTGGTTCTGCGCGATAAATAATCCCACTGCAATATTTTTTTTATGAGATTTCCTCGGGATTATTTTCTACTAATTTGCAAAAGAATCATCCAAATCGTCTATAAATGACGAAGAAATCGACGGACATAAGTACACAAAACATAGGTACACAAGACTATACAGGGTTATTGGTAATTCACTGACACTATGTTAACGGCAGGCTCTGCCCACCATCATGAACACGTCCATGAAGACGCCAGGACTCAATTCTTAAAATTGGTGGAAAGGGAATGATATTAGTACGTACCCCCCTCCATTCAAAAATCGTAGGTGTTTTCTTTGAAAATAAACCTGAAAACGTCTCTACCCTGAATTATCAGAGGGTGTGTGTGTGTTCGGCTGTCTCCCAGCCAGGCTAATGCCACTTAAATCATCTTGCGTAGATGTAAAATAAGCCAAAGATGATGATTTAAATAGGAGTGGGAGATCGGTATTTAGTTACTTATTATTTAAGTTTCGGACATTATTTTGTAAGTGAGGCGATTTACAAAAAAATTAAAATGAAAACCTGGCGTCTTTACCACTCTTTACACATGTGTTCGTGATTATCGGCAGAACCTGTAGTTACCATAGTGTCAGTGAATAACCAATAACCCTGTATAATTGAGAACCTCCTTCTTTTTTTTGAAGTCGGTTAAAAACACATTTTAATGCTTCACTTCAATGTTTCGGTGTCCAGAATAGGAGTTGATATTATTATAATCTATAGAAACTATAGCTTCGATAATGCGAATACCGTGATCGATGATAATTTAGTTGTTTTTCAAAACGTTGTTTTGGAATGAATTTTAGAATTCCTACCGTATTCTAAAGTTCTGAATTGTGACCGATTTAGGTAAGTTGATGTCTTTATAACCAATGAAATTCTTAGAAAATTAATGAATCGCTCATCAAATCACTGAATAAATGAATAATTTTTGTTATCTACCTGTATCTTTGGACTGCACCTATCGTTTTATATGATTTTATACGAAATTTGTATAGAGTTTAAAAACGTTAACTCTAAACATAAAAAATTTAAAATGTTACTGAACACAAATTCGTAAATATTAGGTAGTAGTAGGTCATAAAAAGGCATACACGAGTTTCCTAATTCTTTCGAGTGATGCCATAACATACCTTCACTCGATAAGCTTTCAACTATAATTACCCCTACCCCATCTAAAATACCTAAATAATTATATATGAGTACCTACACAAAGTAAAAAATGAAAGATGTGCGCTAAGAATCGAACGCGGGACCTTCAAAATTTTTATGTACTCCGTGGCTCTACTACTGTTCTTACATTTTAGAGAAAATAATTTAGAAAAGGGATCACAGAGTGAGGCTTGCGTCCAGCCGTCGACCAATTTAGGCTGTTAACGATGAGGAGGAATGTGCAAAAAGAAGTAGCACCGCCATGTGGTTTAGAACCCGATCCTGCAAGTTCGTTCAGATGGCCTACCTCAGCTGTAAACAACTGAGCTAGGCCGCCTGTATGTGAAACGTTGAATTTAACCTTTCGTTCCATGAAAATGAAAGTTAGTTATTTTAGTTCAGCTACACGATAACTTGGCGTGTTTAAATAACGACGAATGAAATGCCTACTTTTCAACACGAAATACGAAGTTTCGGTTGAAGGATCGCATGAAACGAAAAACTTTACCCTACTGTTGACCGTGAAAACTTGCGTTGCTTTGGACGCGTCACCAAATGACACCTTTGGTTTCGGATCGCTAAGAAATAAATGTCATAGTAATTTTCATATTGTTTTTTACGAAGATCCTATGACTACGTTCTGTAGATATCTTTGGTTTTTTAGGTAATTCTCTTGTTTACGACCGTTTCCAGGGAAACTATTAGTTACCAGCAAAGATCCTATGACTACGTTCCGTTTGGTTACCAGTGATAGTGAGAATAATAATTATTCTCACTATCACTGGTAACCAAACGATTAAAAGCTATTAAAAGATCCTATAACCTATTAAAAGATCGTCACATGATAATTATTATCTTGTGACGATCTTTTAATAGGTACTTACTTACGTTTTACGGCGCCATCATCGATTCCTCGAGAGACAAACATTTATTAGGCTACCTTATTATATGTAACAACCATTACACAACACCGAAAGAATTATCATTATCTTTTAAGAATTGGCGAAGATATCACCAAAATTGGTGTAGCTTGTCTTGATTTTTCAAGTATTATGTTGTTTTTAAGCATTACGCAATAAATCCCTACTATCCCCTCAGGAATAACATTTAGGGGAACCACGTCGATCAATCTCATATCAATCTCTATAAAATAGAATAAGAATCAGCATAATCGGTTAACTGTTAGCGGAGATATCAAGTAACATAAATCTCCTCCTTTTTAAGTCGGTTAAAAAGGAAGCAATTTTATTGCAATTTGAAATAAAATGTCGAGGATAACGTTATGGTAGTTTATAGAAACAAAATAATTTAAGTATGATGAATAATTGTTGAAGAAAACAACGATGAACTGATTGACTGATTTCATTTCAAGTGATCATTTCTTGATATGATTTAAAGTGAATCTTTCTTATTATCATCTCCGAGTACCAGGAGAACAGACTCAGCAAGGTGATCTCTACCTACTCGTACGTACGGTGACTAGACACCCCACCCCAGGTGCGGTCGCCTTCACAAGAAACGTCGCTAAGGGAATCGACGTGGGGGGAATCTGCGTGAAGGGAACAATTCACCCCACCGACCCTGTCTAGACGTCTGACCTTTCTCTGTTTTCGGGAGTTTTGAAAACTATCAAATAATACTGTTTCTTTGGAGAGGTGCTTACCCGACATCCTTTTTATTTCGTCAATTGGAATCTTTTGATATCAATACTTAAATGGTAAAAGATAAATTTATTGTTATGGTTTCAAACAAATAATAATTCTGGAATAGTCACACAGCTCATCTAGCCCCAAGCAAAGCAAAGGTTCTGTTATACGGGTACCTACTATTAAGGGTGTAAGTGGGGTGGGGTGGATCATTGGTGGCTCGGGGGTGGAAAAAAATTAAATAATCAAAATGGGCTCCATTATTAGCGATACATAGTCTAGGTACATCTTTTTATGAAATTTCTGTTGAGCCTGCGGAATGAGTCTTCTTTTTCCCTTATCTTCATTTGGGCTTGGTTCAGTTTTAGCCGTACTAATTGTTCGATCGATGTGTATTGGCTTATGTACACCAACTTTTTGTAATATCCCCATATGAAAAAATCTACAGGGTTTAGGTCTTTCGACCTTGGCGGCCAGGCTATTGGCCCCCCACGGCCTATTCATCTATGTGGAAATTTTTTCTTTAAATATTCCTTTGCGTTCCGTGCGAAATGGCACGGCGCTCCGTAAAGCCAAGTTACCTACTTCCAACATTTCAGGCAAGTTATTTTGTAGAAATTGCAAATATGCGTCGTCGTTTAATCTGGCTGGTAACTCGAACGGTCCGATCAGCTTTTTGTTGAATACTCCTGTCCATAAATTAACACTGAACTGGTGCTGAAAATTATGGCGGCGAATCTCTTGTGGGTTTTCAATACTCCAGAAGTGGTAATTGTGCATATTAAATATTCCACTCCGGCTAAAGGTTGACTCATATGTCCACATGATGTTATAAAAAAATTCTCATCTCCGTCGCACCTATACTCTATCCATCGAGCTTGTAGAATTTTCAATAACAAAGCCACTGACAGTTCAATCAGCTGATGCAGGGGTGAAAAACATTTTTAATAATGTGGTTGGCTCTTGCCTGCGGCTTCGTTTGCGTATTTAGGATATACATAATTTGGTCTTATTTGATTTCTAACTGACGCAAAGAAAGAAATAATTATAAAACCTATGAAATACCTAACTAAAATAGAACAAATTAGTACATAACCTACCAAGCTATACTCATATGGCGGCTATTTTGAGCTTTGATAGATGTCTCTGGGTAGTGATATTTAATGTGAATAATAGTTGGCATAAGTAAATAAGGTAGTCTTGTGAAATCAGTACTACTTTTTATTGTTACCTATCCTTAAAAAGGAAATACAAGGTAAAGGAGATGAAATAAGACTATAAATGCAAATTATAGGAATAATTTATTGTTGCATCATTAGTTAATTTAGTTATCATCATTTTATGTCTTTACTCTTTAGTATACATGTGTCTCTCTTCTGGGACATTATCATTAGTTAATTTAATTATCATCATTTTATATTTTCAATCTTTAGTATACATGTGTCTCTCTTCTGGGACATTATTGATAGACAACAATCAATTATCATCATCACTGTCAGAATCTGAGCTACTTGATGTATCTCCGGACACCTGGATGATAAATTGATCAATTACATTATCTGTAATACCATCCAGTTCCCTCATTTTTTTATCTTCTTGTATAACATGGTCTATGCATTTTTGCCATGCTGCAGGTGTTATCAAATTCATAGATTCTTCTAATAAAATCTTCAATTCATGCATTTTAAATGTTTTATTTTTATCTGCAACATGGCCTTTGACTTGCCCCCATATCATTTCTATTGGGTTTAATTCACAGTGATAGGGGGGCAATCGCAAGACTTCAATATTTTTTTCTTTTGCGAATGTGTCAGTGGCATAGGCCATGTAATTATGTTTTATTGGTTTTATCAAATCGAGAAGCTCCCTTTTTATCATAGTGTCCTGGAACGAGATACCCTTGCTATTTAACCAATCTTGGATGTCAGCTTTTTTCCATTGCATGTTTGGTACTCGTTCCAGGCGACGAGAGTGATAGGGAGCATTGTCCATTACTATAACTGATTCTGGCTCAATTAAATCTATAATTTTTTTGAACTCAAATACTTCTGCGTTCATTTCTTTGTGATAATCTCCATCACCACTTTTGCTTTCGAATATTAATTTTCCACCATTCAAAAATCCATCTTCGTTTCCTAGAAAAAAAACCAAATATTAAACTTTAAACAGTTGATTTGATGTTATTGACACAAGTTTTGATACATTTAACTGAAAGCTGCCTAATTGTCCGATTATCTATTGGTGAAAACCGACCTTATTGCATCACCACCCATAAAAATATCAATGATATTACAAGATGCAATAATAATACTCAATCTATACTTATTCATACTTGACCATGGTGCTACTTCTTTGATATGTTGATGCTATTGTTTAAATAAATTATCTTGATTCATGAAAATACATAGATAACATACCAATATGTACTATTATTAGGCGTTTTCCTTTTCCAGAAGGCCCTTTGAGTCCTGTAGAAAGGCCTTCGAGGTGTGCCTGCCTTGTTGACTGTATTGTCATGTCTTGCCACACCTTCGTTTTCGTATGACCTACAAAAACAAGAAACAATGTTAACATAACATACAAAAGTTCGGTTCAGTTCAGTTTAACGACTACATGTTTGATATTTAATATAATTATTTACTAAAAAGGATAATAAACAAAGAGTAAATTACCTTCGTTTAACCATGTTTCATCTGTATAATATATCTTGCGCCCTTCTTCTCTCATTTTGGCAATTTTTAGCAAATAATTGCGCCTCCACCTTACTATTTCATGTTTTTCAATGAGACTGCTGTTACGTGATCTTTTCAGGTGTTTTATTTTTAGCTTTGCTAAAAGCTTTGCAAATGTACTCCTTTTGAAATTTGGTAGGTCATCATCTTCGTTAACCGAATTTAACACTTTGTTTAATGTGGGGATTTCATTTCTGAAGAAGAATTCATGCACTTTTCTTCGTATGGCACTTAGTTCAAAGTCCAAGAGTTTGTCAATTTTGGCTACTCTTGGAGGTAGAGGTGCTGGTGACTGAACGCGATGCTCAGTAGAATAGCCTTTCAGGACTTTCCACACCGTACTGACGCCAACTCCAGCGGTATCGGCAGTCCTTTTCACCATCTCCTGCTTATAGGGAAATTGGTCTCGAGGCCAAGTTTCTTCCACCAGTTTATAAATATTAATAATCGTGAGCTTCTCTGCAGAACTGAGAGGCGTTTTCTTTTGACGCTTCTTCTTGGGCGAAGCAAAGAGCTTCAACGAACTCGGGCCAGGTTCATTGCTCATTGTATCAAAACAACAAACGTAACAAACAACAAAAACTCAACAGTAACACTCAACAATAACAAAAACTCAAGAAACAACGATAAACTCAACGAAAACAACGTAACGTAAGCAGAGAGCACAAAAGGAGAGAATTACTTGAACTAACCACAACAAAGCAAGAAAGTCAAGTAAGGAAATAAAATGGCGATCGTGGGTAGTGTTACCCACTCTGTCAGAAAAACGGGGAAAATAAAGTTATGTTATCATTCGTTCATTCATTCAAATTTTATTGTAATAATTCTGTAGATTTGTAAGTATTAGCACAGCCAACTTATGCATACAGTTGTTCGACGAAGCCATTTAGACAGGGCAATCGTGCGGGGGGCAAGGGGCGAGGCATTTGAAAAATCACCAAAAATAAAATCATAATGTTTTATTTATGATGATGTTTCCTTATAATAAATAATTAAAAGTTTTCATTTAACACTAGCATTGTGCTAGCATGGTGACAACCCTGGCCTGATTACCTGGTCGCGTCACTTGTCCATATGAACATAATCCAAGAAATAATCTTGTAAATGTAAAAATGAAACGATTTTTACTGGTCGAGTTCAATTCATAAATCAATAGTGTGGAAGATTTAGATTATCTAGATTATTATTTGTCAATGAGGTTCCATTGGAAGGAAGGCGTTTCAGGCCCAGGCCCATTAGTAAATAGACGTTCTTAATTTTATGTCTTTACATTGACCATATTTTCTAAGCATCATTGATTTCTTAGATTCTTCCTGGGTCTATGATAATATTTAGATTTTTTTGTTTAGCCATTTTAAGGATTTCAATTATATTTATATATCATATTATTTTATATTTAATAATAAAAAACTAAAAGTACTTCATATTTTTTCTCTCATTGCAACAATTTACTGAAGAACAATTTACTCAGGATTCAGATTAAAAATAAAAATTGAAAATAAATGCAGTAAACAAGGTTAAAAGACCATCACAGGTTGTAGACGATCTCGATTTTTTTTTATATTTACCTTTTCTTTACAAATAGGTCACTTAGATTTTTTTTAAATTTCTTGTGATAAATACCCTGACTTGGCCTGTCACTTGTTTCCGTCTTGACGTGGAGTTTTGGGACATCGTGTTTACAAGCCACGATGCTTTAAACTGCACGACTATCTATCGTCACTAAAAAAAATGGGAACACACCCTAAAGCGCCCTAAAACTACACTCAATAGGGTAGCTAAGACCAGCTGGCAGCACTCGCTCAGTGTTGAGTTTACGTTCCATTCGTTCTTCAATAATCCGGCTAAAAATAAAATACTGCTCTGTATAGGAAATAAGTATGGTCATAGTGCTATCCTAAATTGGGAAGCATAGTTCAAAAAATACCAATTGTTTGCATCCCATGACGTCAAAACTAAGATTCGTTAGGGTTGGCACTTTAACAAAAGATAAAAATATCTGGTCATTTGAATCTTCGTTTTTGACCAAATAATGACGATTTGTAAATTGCTACAACTAGATATTGCATAGAAATGAAGTAGAGATTGAAAAAAGTAACAAATCTAACGGAATCTATGGGTGAAATCATTGGAATTACGTTAGGCCTGTGTCATTTCATGGTGATAACCCTAAAAATCAGCTGATTACGTTTGTTTACGAAAAATCTACAAGCTCGATGGATAAAGTATAGTTATCATGTCCTGACAAAAGGCGACTCGGCGTGGATTGTCCGCGGGTAGTAAATCTTGTACTTTTTTCACATGGTATGAGTGCATGCCCTCCGCTCGCAGAATTCTATGCATGCGACGTGTGAGATAGGCCTGTAAAACTGTTTGAAAAATTATAAACACTAATTTCTTTGGCACAACACGACCACCTACCTAATGGTTAGTATGGTAACCTATTTACTGGTAGGCACTGATATAATTTATTTATCATTCTTATTTTTATACCTAACACGATGTAATTGTATTTATGAAACTTATTATCTGGTTGGTCTGGGTGTTTTCTATGTATATTAAAAAAAAAAAACTATCTATGTATAATAATGTATTAAAATATATCAGTTATCTAGTACCCATAACACAAGCTTTGAGTAACTTACCTTGGGGCTAGATGGTGCTGTGTGGATTGTCCAGCATTATTTATTTATTTATTTATTATTTTTACTAATACTATCTACAGGTATCTAGTAGGTACATTAATAATTAATTGTAGTAAATATTATGAAGCTGTACTTTTCCCTTTTGAACGGTTGACATGGCTCTTTAATTTGTTGTATCTAGATTTTTTATGCTTTTGTAACTTGTGTTTTTGTATAATATTATTGGATAATTTATTCTCTTTCTATGTGTGGAAGCTGCTTAGCTTAATTCTTCTATTGTTTTGTATTACATTTTCTAGATCCAAAGCTTTTTGTTTCCCATTAAATAAAATACATAAATAAATAAATAATAAAATAAAATGTTGGTTTCCGTTCTTTGTGTCGTTTCAATAGCACCCTACATTAATATTATTATGTTCTTGAATAGCGAATCGCCAAGGATATTATCTGTACTGGAACCGAATCCCAGTGTCCTTTTATACAGACAACATACCTATTGTGGACTCTTTATTTCGTATTCTTTTGATCTTTTATTCGAAATCACCATTTTCAAAGGAAGCTTAGTTCATAACTGTTTATTGAACTCATGATTTTGTCTGATGCGTATTGTTCCAAACTTGTTCCTGGAACTTGTTTTCAATAAAGTCTCTATTACGCGGATGAGCGCTTTAACTACCCTTTAAACGAATGTTTTTACAATAGCGAAAATAATAAGCTTGCTTCCAAAGGAACATAATGCCGTCATGTTGCCAAAACTTTTCTCGCGAAAAACGGGATAATTGAATAATAAAGAACGAGTTATCTGTGTACTCGATACACTATTTTAACTCTGTCAGGGTTTCCAGACTAAATTCCTATCCTTACTAACAGAGATATTCATCATCCGATCTTTACATACTTTACTTATCAGAGATACCTATTACAAAGAAACTTAAAATTATCAAAAGTAGATACCTGTTTCGACATAGGTAATTTTGCAAAGCCCTTTGTGCCTATCTCGATTTTGCTTGACTGAATTTAGAGAATGTTTTACTCAAACCATTATTGCTTATTTAACTTTTTTTGTAATATATAGGTACTTTTTTATAAACAGATTACAGGGTGGCTTTTTGAGGATGGTGGGTGAAGGCCTCGTCCGAAAACACGCGAGTTAAAGAAAAGTCATGAAAGGAGTCATGCCCTCGATTAATAAGAAAAATAATAACTGCATATTTAGTTGTTTTAAATTTTTTGTTTTTGAAGGAAATTGAGATTAAAAGTAATTTGTAAAAATTTGTTTTGTCCTTTTATTTTTAGTAATACATTTCTTTGCAAAGATTGATCCTTATCAGCAACTAAATTCATTTTAATTTTTTAGGATTTTGATGATTTTCTTTGCAGCCACTCTCATGGGGACGGTTCCGACTGGTATTGATATGGATCAGTTCAGCTACCTGAAGATTGTTTGCAACTGTCTGCAGTTAGCTCAATTGTTTCAATTGTAAATAAAATAAATAAATAAATAATGCTGGACAATTCACACAGCATTATCTAGCCCCAAGCTAAGCAGAGCTTGTGTTATGGGTACTAGATAACTGATATACTTAATACAATACACTACATAGATAGATATTTTTTATTATACATAGAAAACACCCAGACCAACGGAACAAATTTCTGCAGATCGTACACAAATTTGTTCCGAGGCGGGAATCGAACCCGCAACCTCCTGCGTTGCAGGCGGACCTTCACCCGCTGCGCCACGGAGGTCGCCATTGTAAATACTAGTTGTAATTTATTTCTCTCATTTGATTGTAATTTTCTTTGTGAATAAACTATTTTGAAGGTGTTGCAGCAACTTTGGGCACATAATCGTAGTACATTTATTTATTGAATATCGAACAAAGAACCCAAAAATTAAACAAATAATCAAAATCTCACCTTTCTAAAACAAAAAGAAATGTCTTTTTGAATGCAGGCCTAATTTTTCTAAAATCGAGCACGTAACTCATAACAAGAATTTTCGACAACTCTTACGGTTTCAGACATCCCTTCAGTGTCCCTAAAAAAAACTCACCCTGTTACCATTATTTGAGTTTTGAGCTTTCCAATATTTCGGCACAGTTTCTTGCGTCATGATCACGGAATACTAAATACACTGCGAGTATCTATAGGCAGAAAGGTATCGGTCTACTAAAAAATCATCTTAAATGATGGTAAATTTTTGGTTTCGCCCGCGTTGTAATCATACAAATTTAAGAAATGTACTGCACACCCCCTGGGGGTAGTTAAATACTTTGTTTGTAAAAAAAATACTTTTTTTCGTTATTTATTTTATAGTTTACCTACTAAAACCGAGTGAATCGAACCAAGGATTATAATTTTTTGGAGAAACCTGACCACCTTTTATACCTTTGCAATAAATAGTAAGTTGTTATTAACTCATTTATTTCAGATAGGTATCAGACACAACTTATAAAAATTCACAATAAAATCAAATTACATAAAATCTTAACTTAATTAATAATAATGATTAAATTAGATATTAAAACAATTTATAGTTCATGATTACATTACAATTACATAAAAGCATATTTTAATTCTTTATTACTTCGATCACCATCACCATAATCTTCATATTATTCTATTAAATCAACAAATCAACCATTATACTAATTTCATCAAAACATACAGCACAAGACCTTTCCTTAATTAATTTATTAGCAAATTTATTTTTAATAGGTTTTATCAAAGATTTCGTTATTGATTCCTGGCAGACAATTTGTTTCCAAAGTTGTACAGCCAATGTTGTTTTGTTGATGGCGCTGCTAATGTTATCCCTGAATTGATCATAATATATTTAACCAGCAGGTGATTTGTAATCTAACGACATGCAAAAGTCCGATATCTTGCCAAAATACGATCGAATAACAAAGGATGCAAGTTCAGTTAGAAATCTAGCCGGGTCACTAAAATATCACTGAAAAACTCTCATTTAACAAACGGCTGGGTAGACGGACGGATACAGTGCAAAGTACATAAAATCAACAAACAAAGTAAAGCTTCTGCCCCACAGCCGCGATTTAGAGCGCATCTATCTGTCGTCTTGTTGCGATATTTGATTGCGGTACATTTAGTACTAACACGTTAACGATCTTACACGTGATAGAAGTTGGACGGCGTGTTTCCGCGTCATGCGATTTTGCGATAATTGTTCACAGAACTTTTTGTATTTAGGACGCATGCCTTCTTACACACAGCTGCGTCTCGTGTTTTGGGGGGCGACAGCGGCGGCGCGCGGGGTTTAGAAATCGCACTAACAAAAACGCAGCTGTGTGTAAGGAATAGCGCTACAAAATCGCAATAAATCGCGAGACACAAGACGCGCTTCAAAATAACATATGTACCATATGCTATATTTATATGTTAAAAAAATAAATGTCTACCCGTGCGAAGCCATGACGGGCCGATAGTACAATATAAAATAAAACATCATTATGAAAATCCCTTAGATGATCAAAAACTAGAATTCAGTTAAAATCATACAAATAATAAATCAAATAAGAATCAAACCAAATCGTAAACACAGACAGCGCATAAAATTTCACCAATTAATTTCCCCTCAGTCTAAACAAGACGGGGTGGCAAGGGGACCGGAGGGTCCGTAACCAAGGTTAATATTATGAGGGGTCGCAACCCCTCATAATATTGATTTTACGTGTGTCGTCTAATTCAAAGACATCAATCTGCGCAACTGAGTTGGAATATTTTATATCGGTCTGATAATTTATGACATCGAATGTTTTCGAATGTGGATTGAAGGCTCCGGATCCGCTTGTAAAAGGAAATTCGTTAGGTTTTCCGGAAGAAGAATACATTATTATCTTGTTTTCACATGTCCAGTCCATCCGAAGGTTGCCTGTAAGAGATCGCTCATATCCTTTGTACTTCGTTTACTCTTATCATTTATTTCTGAACTGTTTCCTGTCTTTGTGTGGTACAATAAAGTTTTTTCTTACCGTAATTTATATTTTGCGTCCTGTTACAAAATTGTTTCATCGATGGCCTATGAAGGGCGTTTGATCGGTGCCTATATTAGATAGATAGAAAACATTGGTATACCACAAATATAAAGACAGGAAACAATACACACAGAAATGCTAGGTTTTTTTTTATTTTTTGCTGTAATATGAAAATATAAGAATTAAGAATAAGAATTAATTAATTAGATGTTTAGCAGCTAGGTAAAAAAATCAGTTCCAGTTAAGCTGTTTTCTTTAACTTTCTATGTGTGGAAGCTGCTTAGCTTAATTCTTGTATTGTTTTGTATTTCATTTTCTAGATCCAAGGCTTTTTGTTTCCCAAACATAAATAAATAAAATATATAAAATAAAACGGCCAATTGCTCTGGTACTGCTGCTGTGCGATTACGGTAAAATATCCCATTCAATGGATCGCCATCAGGTGAGACTGGGTACCTACTTTAAACAATTTCAGTTCCCATTTTTCATTTTAAAATTCATACTTATGTTACTCACACTAGACATTATTTTGCTCAACTACGTTTTATTAATACAAAGTATTTACTGTTTGTTACGTTGAATCAGAATTACGTAATCAAGCAAAAAAAATTTTAAGTGTGACTAATACGACAATTGACTTTGACTTAGGTTTTAACGTTGACGTTCAAATTTCCGTTATCGATCGGCTTCGTCCCGTCAGAAAGTTGAATGTATTATTTTAGTTCCATAATGGTAAATTAAATCGTTTATACCCAGTCTTCCCGGATGGCCCATTAAATGGAAATGGGAGAATTTAGCGTAATCGCACGGCTGGTGGACGATTCACTTCGCATTTCTTCCAAGACTTCTTCGATTCGATCTGGGTCGATTCTCGGTGCGCCTTGGGGCCGAGAAGTACCTGGTATGCGACCTTCCATGAACTCGTTATGGACACGTAAAAAGACCCGGTAGTCAGGGTATACCTCGGGTTCTGGGCCACCTCTTCTCATCAACTGCTCACGGAATATTCTAGCAGCCACTCGGGCATTTCCTAGGGCAGCGCCGTAAAAATAGTGCATTTCTGCATAGTCTTGTGGAGACATGGAATAGACACAATTTACACAAATCCACATAAGTAAAGCAAATAAATAACAGCAACAATCCAAATCACAAATAAAGTATCAAAGATCAACAATTACGTAGCTTGCGTTTATAAAATTCAAATTTAAAAATACTATACTACCGATTCAGTCAATCAGAGCGTTGCAAGATAACGCAGTCTTCCTTCCAAAATACAAATTCAAAATTCAAAAATAGCATTACCTAATCAGCCAATCACAGTGGTGTAAGAGCATGACATAATGCTTTTATTTAGCTATCTTTTCCTTGACATGAACCAGTAGTTTTTGTTTAACAAATCACGGATTTTTGGCACTTGGACTATTTAAGTACATTATTCCCTCGTACTAGCCAAATTAAATTTTCAGGGTATTCTTCATGAAAGCCAATTGTTTTTAAAATAAATAAAAAATAAATAATGCTGGACAATTCACACAACATTATCTAGACCCAAGCTAAGCAGAGCTTGTGTTATGGTTACTAGATAACTGATATACCTACTTAATGCAATATATTACTTATAGATATTTTTATTATACATAGAAAACACCCAGACCAACGGAACAAATTTCTTTCAAAATTGGTTGTAGAAAAAAATATTCAGTGAAATATTTTTTAGAACCATAGAAAGCTAATGTAAATATTAGATTTTCATAATTGGTTTTTTATAAATCTAAGAGTCAGATTGGTATAGGGGCACCAAAGGCTCACTAGCGATTTTGTTTAAAAAAAAAAGACAGGGTCGCAGACCTAATATATTGGCTGGAATTGCGAAATTCAGACTGAAATCTGTTAAAAGTTAACATTTTACTAAAGTCCAAATAAGTTTTGAACTCGTGAATATTGCAGAACATACAGGGGGGTTAAATTGATAGGTACTGAGGTCCCTCACCCCCCCATCCACCGATGATCCATCCCTCAAGTTACATACTATAATATACAGGGTATATATTATAAGTTAACAATTCATTATACAGGGTGCCACGGAATAGGTACCAGTACCGGAATAGCCCAAAGGGGGTGATTCTGTACACCGAGCGAGGCGGTCAACTCGACAACTCGTGAATAACGATTTTTAGAATTTAGTTTTTTTCAAAAATACAATGTTTTAATTTTTCGTGTTTCTTTACACGCACTCTTGCACTATTTAACATTCCAAAATATTTCTTTAAGCTTAGTACACCCTTTCCGTGGCACCCTGTAGGTACTTGATACAATAAATTATAAACCTTCATACATATTTTTTGACATAGAAAACACCCAGAACAATAGATATCTGCAGTTCTTAAAAACATTAATTTGTCCCGAGACGAGAATCGAACCTGTTGCGTCGCAGGTGGACCTTCGCCCGCTGAGACCGCCACACAGGTCATCGTTATCGATCTATCTTCAATAGATACATAGAATTTAACAAAACCGCCGCCCGCGTCTATCTGTCTTTTCATCCGCTATAACTAAAGTACCTATCCTACTTCCTAATAATCTATACTAATATTATAATGAGGAACGATTTGATTGTTTATTTGTTTATATTGAATAGGCTCCGAAACTACTGGACCGATTTGAAAAACTATTTTACCATTAGAAGCCCACATTATTCCTGATGAACATAGGCTACTTTTTACCGCGGATTTTCACGCTTCATTCCTACGGGAAAACGGGTAATAGGACAACGGGTAGTAAGAATGCAGCTAGTTGGGACCTATATTATAAAGCCGAAAGTTTGTGAAATCTGAGTTTTTGTTACCTAAGATCTCCAAAACTGCTGAACAGATCAAGATGAAATTGGCGTACGTTTAGATCAAAGCCTAGCTTAGATAATAGGCTACTTATTATACCGAAAATACGCGTGCGAAGACGCGGGCAGGAGGTAGTTTGTAACAATTGGCTAAAAGGTGACGTGATCTTTGCTGAGTTTGTACTTATCTATGTTTTGATAATTTTACCTTACCAACTTTAAAAAAGAGGAGTGCTGTACGTATGTATTTTTTACCCCCGACGCAAAAAGAGGGGGATGTAATAAGTTTAACGTGTCTGTCTGTGTAGGTATCTGTCTGTGGTATCGTAGCTCCCAAACGAATGAACCGATTTTCGTTTAGTTTTTTTTGTGTCATAGATAATTTTATCCCAGTGTTCACTATGTTTCATGAAAATCTGTTGGATTTTTTTTTAAATATTGTTCTTGTTTATGTATGTTTGTCGATTTCTCCGTCAATCAACGCATTCACTGCCCGCCGCGACACATGAGTAGATTGACGACTGCGTCTTAGGCGATGAATATGTAGGTTTAGGGACCGATTTTGAAAATTATTTTGCTATTTGTATTGAGAATGTTTTCCGGGGTGGTCCCTATTCCCGAGTGATAAGTACCTATTTGTCTCATTTATTTTATACCACGATGGAAAACCGCAGGGATGCCTTCAACATCAGGGCCATTACACCCTCATTCAACAATTTGACAATTTGTTTAACCAAAAGCCGATCTATGTGTGTTTTGACAGTACGTAAATACAGTGATTTCACTCACACATTCACATGAGTGAATGTTGCAAGTGTATGGTATTTTCCCTAAGAAATTGGGTACTTGAAGCAAAGTTTCAATTAAGGAAACACGTCATTGTTTTTTATCACTTACCTTTTTTTGAAATCTTCTCTTATCTTATTTAACGACCTCAGACGACCTCCGTGGCGCAGCGGGCGAGGGTCCGTCTGCGACGCAGGAGGTTGCGGGTTCGATTCCCGCCTCGGAACAAATTTGTGTACGATCTGCAGAAATTTGTTCCGTTGATCTGGGCGTTTTCTATGTATAGTAAAAATATCTATGTAGTGTATTGTATTAAGTATATCAGTTATCTAGTACCCATAACACAAGCTCTGCTTAGCTTGGGGCTAGATAATGCTGTGTGAATTGTCCAGCATTATTATTATTATTATTATTATTTAAATTTACTGAGCTGCCGTCACGAGGTGAAACTGAGATATCACGAATTTTGTTTAAAATGAAGATCCGCGCCTTGCTGGGTAGGTATGTATACTCATATCTTTTTGTTTCACTATATGCAAAACAAATATCACTTCCTTTTGTATGTGATATTATTTTCATACATGGTCTTATAAGGTTTTTATTACGATTTTGCCCTCTTATTTATGTAAAAAATTAACATCATAACTGAAAAGGCTTAACTACGATTACGTCCTTTCTTACTATGAATTTTAGCTTTGTTATAAGAATAACCTTGTTTGTAAAGCGTTAAACATATAATTATTGTTTCACTTTCTAGAAAAATTTAAAGATTTTCATTTTAAAAGCTCGTGTTATTTCAAATAAAAACCAAATATCAATTGAGACTACTGTTAATCAGTCCATATTATGATATATAAAATATGAAAAGCTTTGTTAATCCTCTTCATTGTGATCAAAAAATAAAAAAATACATCTTAAATCTCTATAAATTGATCTTTCTACCACCTATCACTTAGGTTCAATATACACCGACGCGGAACGGAAGCTACGAAATTTGACATAGCATAATGAACTTTATGTCAACTGCATAGCATACAAACTAAAAAAAGGACGCGCGTGTTTCGGGGAATCTTCGCGCATTTTCGAGAATGTTATGGCTCGTAATTAGTTTGTATGTTATACAATTGACATAATTTTATTTAGCTTACAAACGCGTAACAACACAAAAGAAGGAACATACGATGGGTAGGTACTACATCACAACAATCAATCAACACCATAGTATAACATTATGGGGATTCAAGCCCCTCGCGCGGCCACCCGTTCCCTCCGTTCCTTGCCCTCCGTTCCTCAACAAAATAACGCCTTTTTTTAAGGAGACCGAGTTCGTGTTCATAGGTGTGCTAATCAAAAAAGCCCTAATTCAAACTTAGGGCTTTTCAGACTCATAAAATACTATTACTAATACAGAAAGGCCTAACTTTGAAATTAGGGCCTTTCAAACTAAAAAAACTTAATTTTTTGCCTAGTTACGCCTAAAAACCTTATTATATCTTCGGATTAAGAGAAGTTAGAGCTTTGTCTGTAAGACTATACGATAGCATTGTCTTTGCTGATTCCAAATCTGTATCTAACTCATTTTGGTCAAAAATCCTAGTTAAGTATTTTCTTCCAATGAAGGCAGTGCAATAGTTCATTGTCAAATAGCAAAAATCTAAATAAGAATTTATGTTAATCCATTTCCAACGTCTTGTTTTTTTTTAATTTTACGAAATATCAGCAGGTAACTTTGGTTACTATCATTATACCTCGGTAAAACGACAGGAAGGTTTTATTCCAAGTCCGCAAAATAAGATCGGTTCTGATTGTTTTCGGAACAATAGTTTAAATAGACGGTTAAGTGCGTGTTCGGCCACGTGCAGTGTTCATGTATGTATGTAAGTAGTTGCACAGTTCATGTATTTACTTGTTTTACATTATCCAACAACCTTATCTAAGTTATTCAATAATTTGTTCAAATATTCCTTTTATCTACCAAAGTACATTTTTTATGTTGATTAAGACGAATTTTAGGTACTCAACTAGTAAAAATCAAAAATCAAAAACTCTTTATTTCCATAAATACAATAAGTGTACACTTAGAAAAGGTCAAATTATAAAACTATACACTGACACGGAAATAAAGTGATATTTTTGATTTCTGTCGCTTCGGTATGTATGTAGACTAAAGTAAAGAAGCGACGAAGAAACCTTTAGCCTGTTAGTTGTTATTTTTCGATTTGGAGCAAAACCCGTTCCCAGCTTTTTTATCTTCTAGATAATCAGATATTTTATTGTAAGCCTTTTTGCACAGCAAGGTTTTGACAATTTGTTTGAATTTATTTACTGATAATTTTTGCAACTCACTAGGAGTTTTGTTGTAGAAGCGTATACATTGCCCTTTAAAAGATACATTAATTTTGTGTAGCCTAGTTGTGGGCACAGCGAGTTTATGTTTATTTCTGGTATTAAAGTTATGTTTATCACAATTTTTAGGGAACTGATTTTTATTTCTATGAGTGTAGTAAAGCATACTAAAGCTGTGTAGTTTCCTTTTATATTCACACCACCTACTACAAGCATTTTTTTTCACAAATAATAATGCCCAACTTAGCCAAGTATATACAGTGGTGGACATATAATTAGAAACACTACCCACGGAACTTAACATTATACAAGATATTTGACCTTTATACTTTTTATTTGGAAATTAAACCACAAATAGCATAAAATATGTTCATTAACTAATCATTTATTTAAAAAAACAACAATATATCAAGTAAACAAGTACAGATTCAATATTACATTAAAATTTCATACAAACAACTAAATGAGTTTTAAAGTACCAACAGTATGGACAACTAATTAGAAACAATACAAAAAAATAAAAGATAAATCATATTTTATAGGTTTAATTATTTAGAATTATATAATTTAGGTAATAGATACTGTGTATAGGCTACTAAAACTTATAATTAATATTTTGTTGCGTATCCTTTATTATCAATCACAGCTCTACAACGACGTGGCATTGATTCAAGCAATTTCATACATTTTTCTAGTGGGATTGAATTCCATGCTTCTACAAAAGCTTCGTAGAGTTCGTTGTGACTGGAGTTACGTTTGTTTGAGACTTTCTTTTTTACGACATGCCACAGATTTTCTATGGGATTTAAATCAGGGCTATTTGCAGGCCAGTCTAAGACGGAAATACGCTGTTCCCTAAGAAAATATTTTACACTGTTGGCAGTGTGTTTAGGGTCATTATCATGCTGAAAGATCCAGGTTACAGGCAAATTGTCGTCAGAGTAGGGAATCATTGTCTCTTCTAAGATATTTTTTTACTGCAGTTGATCCATTGTACCTTTAATCTTACGAATGGGTCCAACTCCAAATCCAGAAAAACATCCCCATAACTTGATATTGCCGCCTCCGTGCTTGATTATGCTTCTAGTGTATTTATAATTAAAAGCATGGTTCACTGGACGTCTAACGTAGCGCTTTCCGTCTGAATTTACCATGTTTATTTTAGTTTCATCTGAGAATAAGACTATTTTCCAATCTCGGACCGTCCAATTGACATACTTTTTAGCGAATAATAATCGCTTCTCTCGATGTTTCTTTCTGTTTGTAAGAAGCGGCACCTTTCGAGAAACCCTCCCAAACAATTTTGATTCCACTAATCTACAACGTACTAGTCTTGACGAGACATTTCTAGGGTCATCAGGCGAAAAGATTTCATTTTTAATCTGGTTGGAGCCTTTAAAAGGGTCTTTCTTAGCAATACGTACGATTAGCTTATCTTCTGTGGGCGAAGTGTTCCTCGGTCGAGCCTTTCTAGGAATATTTTCAATAGTTCCGTGTCTTTTGTAATGGTCAATAGCATTGAAAACTTTCTTTACCGAACATTTTAAATGATTAGCTATTCTCCTGTACGTCCATTCTTGGTCGATTCTACAAATTAACAATTATTTGCCTAGTTGACGCGTCACAACTTTTATTTTTGCCCTTTTTGAACAAAAAATTGTAAACGGATTTTCAATTTGATGGTCAATTGCCGCCAAAACGATAGAAAATAGCTAAGACAGAAGTTTTATTTTTTCAATTTCAAACATGGAATGTGCCGTTGTTGCTTTTCTAAAGTGTTTCTAATTAGGCGTCCAAGAGGCCAGTAACAGAAAATAAGTTATGTATGCTTTAAACTCTTTTTATGATGAAGTTTAGATAGTTTTGTTTTATTAATGTATTCTATGAGTATTTTCAATTGAGTGGCTATATTGTTGCATGATTTTTAAAAATTGAATTTAAAAAATTTTCAAGAATGGATGACATGGACTTCAAACTTTCATAATTCATATGAAGTGTTTCTAATTATATGACCACCACTTTATGTACACAGAAAAAAAAATCATGATTTTCCTACGACTTCTTCAGCGAAATATTACTATTAACGCTGAAGAAGTCGTATTATAATGCAGCAGGGCAATGCAGCCAGTGTCTTGGGGACGCTTCCGACTCAATTTTTTCAATTTTAAAATATCTTTATTTATAATCTTATCTGTAAGAGTAATACAAATCAAGTGTACATTCATCCTAGACAATATAAACATAAATATAAAAACGTTTTTAAGCACTATGCGCTTTTTCAAACTTATTTAAATAAGGAGCAATAACAAATAGTGACATACCTAGGCTATTAAACCCTTAAACACTCTATCTTATTATGACTCTTGATGCAAGCTTTAGTTGAGCATTACATTTTATTTACATAAATTATTACAGTTAGATTTATAGCAAAAAAGCCAACACAAATTATTTGAGACGCAAATAAAGCGGGTAACTAGTAAAAACTATTTAACAAAAGCAAGTTAATTCACTAGCAACTAGAACAATAGAGCGGTCGTAGGTAAGTAAGCGCATCAATAGGCACAGTAGTTCTCGCAAGCTCGCGCGGTCACCGCGAGCGCAGCGCAGGCGGTCTCCGCACCTATACCCAAGGTAAAAGGGTCGAGGATCGCCTGCGAAGCGTCGCGCAATGAGCTCAAGCCTGCGTGAGCCAGTGTACGCTGTTATTCATCGCACTCAAGAAACAAGTGATGGGGTAATTTATAACGATGATATTTGTCGATGAAGTTTAAGTTTTTCTTTCGAGTTTTGCAAATGTTTTGAATATGTTTATTTTTACTATTAGAATGATTGTTTTGTAAGTAGAATTTTTTAGATAATTTGTAAATAAAATTGTATAAGGTAGGAAAATTAATATTAATGTGTAATTTATGTAAATTTGTAAGAAATGGGGTATTGAAAGCGTATTTTATAGCTTTATTCTGGATAACCTGCAAGCTATTAAAATTGGTGCGACATGTACTGCTCCACACGGGGCATGCATAAGTTATGCAGGGACGTATTAAGGTACTGTAGATATTTAATTTAGTTCTGCTACTGAGGCACGACTTTCTATTTAGAATAGGGGATAATGCGTTTAATGCCTTTGTTCCTTTTAGTCTTAGCTTTTGGGTGTTTTCAGTCCAGTTGAGTTTAGTATCTAGCATGGTGCCTAGGTATTTAACAGAGCGACTCCATGGAATCGCATAACCTTCTATTTTGAGTGTTCGGCTTGGGAGCGATCGTCGCCTGGTAAACATAATTGCCTCAGTCTTAGACGCGTTAATTTTTAACTTCCATCGCTGGAAGAAATCTAGCAATAGGTCGAGGGATAGTTGAAGGCGATCTATAATAAGGAAAATGTCATCCGAAGACGTGAACGAGGCAGTGTCGTCAGCGAAGCATGCTAGATTTGTACGGGTCTGTATGGGAATGTCATTAAGGAAAATCAGGAAGAGCTGGGGACCGAGGATCGAGCCCTGGGGAACACCGGCTGGAACTAACTTGGATTCAGAGGTTGTCTTGTTTATATATACTTTAAAAGAACGTTGAAACAGGTAAGATTGTATTATTTTGATTAAAGGAAGAGGGACGCCAGTCAGAAGAAGCTTGTGGAAGAGTGCTTGATGCCAGACTGTGTCAAAAGCTTTTTCTATGTCGAGTAGGAACATTCCGGTAGATTCATTCAAGTTAAGTCGATGTGACACAGTCTCGGCAACTCTAGCTAGTTGCTGCGTGGTAGAGTGAGCCCGCCGGAAACCAAATTGCTCATCAATTAGAACGTGGTCAGTGGCCTGACTTAGTCGATAAAATATAATTTTTTCAAAAAGTTTGCCCAAGCATGGCAGAAGACTTATTGGACGGTAACCAACAGGATCAGTAGGATCTTTACCTGGTTTATGCACAGCGATCACTTTCGCAGTTTTCCACTGGATTGGAAAGTAGGCGGTAAGTAGGCAAGCATTAAATATTTTAGTAAGGAGGACTATGCATTTTCGAGGTAACCGTTTGATGAGATGATTGGAGATGTCATCTGGGCCAGGAGCTTTTCGTGTCTTGAGTAAAGATACGCATCTAGTGATCTCTGCTGGTCTAACTAGCTTTATTTGAGAAAAGTCGGGAGACTCATCATTTAAGTAGTTAGAGGAGGCAATGACATTTTCCTGTTGATCACTAGTCCAATCGTGAGTCAGGAGCATGTTATCATAGAAGGTATTTGCTAGGATGTTAGCCTGTTCTTTGACGTTAGTGCTTAGGGTGCCAGTTGTAGATTTTAGGGGGGGAATAGATGAGGAAGGATTCGACTTCAGTCCCTTGGCGATCCGCCAGAGGTCCGTACAGGGGCTGTCTACCTTTTTTAGCTTAAGATCCCATAGTCGATCGCGGTGATTTTTTAGCGCAGCGTTTATTTCTAGTTGGAGTCTTTTAAATTCCAGATTAAGCAAATTACGGGTAGAGCTGTCGGATTCTTTAGCGGAATAACGTCGGAGACGATTTTTATCCTTGATTCTTCTTCTTATGCACCTTGGAAGAGAGGATTCCCAGGGTTTAAGTGTCGTCTTAGGGATGTAAGCGTCATTAGCTGCAATAATGGTAGATTGGAGGTAGGAAATCGCCGAGTCAATATCGGTTTCAGATCTGAATGCCTGTTGATGCAGATGGATGTTCTCATTTAAGAAAGTGCGGTAACCATTCCAGTCAGCCTTGGAGAAGTTAAGTTTCTGAATGGGTTTACGATGTGTTTTAATGGCGAGATTAACAAAAACAGGTAAATGATTAGATGAAAGTGCGTGAACGGTTCTAATAGATTCAACACAATAAATGTTTTTAGAAAGGAGCAAGTCAGGGATAGTAGGTAAGCTTTCCCCATTGTAGTGAACAAGAGTAGGTTCACTAGGGCCGTGAATGATGATCTCTTCATCTAACATAAGATTATACAGAGTTCTACCATGTGTGTTGATTGGACCAGGTGACCAGTATGGGTGACGAGCATTAAGGTCTCCCATAATAAGTACCTTGTTGCCTGAGGACGTGAGGGCGCTAACATCACTGGTAAGGAGTGGCATATTAGGTGATTGGTAAGCTGAGTAAACAATTATGTTACCGCTGGGCAGATTGAGGGATATGCCTATGGCTTCTAGGTTTTGCGTAAGAGGTGAAGAGATAAGGGTGTGTTCAATGTCACATCGGACCATGATAGCAACACCTTGCCCTGAACCATTAGCACGACCATCAAGACGGTAGCAAGAGAAACCAGGGATGCTTAGAGTGAGCCGCTTGGTTAGTCTTGTTTCGTTGAGCGCGATGATGTCAATATTGATATCACTTACCACCAACGCCGCTAGTTCCCGTTGCTTTTTGTGAATGCCGTCAGCATTCCAATAAAGTACGCGCAAATCATTTGAATTAAACATAGTGACCAATATGAGAAATAATTAAGATAACTTTGTCCATAAAAGTTTCACATTTGATGAATTCCTGTTTAAGGGCTTTAATTGTGGAGAGTATATGGAGCATCTCGTTCGTAGCCTCGTCACGCAGTAGGCTAGCGCCACCCTCGGACGAACCGGCCAGGAATACTCTGTCGCTGGGTCGCTGGTGCAGTTGTTGGGGCACAGGACGCTTCAGGTCCGCGGCAGGCAGCCTGGCAGGCAGTTGAGTCAACGGCTCGTTAGTGGTCATCTGGGAGGCTTTGGGCTTAGGAGCGCCTCTGATGTTATTGACGGTAGCGTTGCGGAATGACTCTCGTTTTGACTTGATGCGTTCCAAATAATCAAGCCGCTCTTTGCATTGCGAGAAGTTCGCGGCGTGGTCAAGTCCACAGTTACAGCAGCGGACCGATTCTATGAAGCCCTTCTTCCGACTGGTATTGATATAGATAAATTGAGCTGCCTGTAGATTGTTTGCAACAATCTGCAGTTAGCTCAATTGTTTCAATTGTTAATACTAGTTCTAATTTGTTTCCATTCATTGATCTAAGTTTGATCATAAATTTCTTTGCAAAATGGTATACTTTGAATCTACTGAGAATATAGTCGAGTGACTGAAAATTCTAAAACTGTGATATTCCGCGTAGTTTGATTCGTAAGTCCTAACTTGAGTGAAGTCCACTCTCTCCTCTACTATTATTATATAATAATAAATAATAAAAATCATTTATTTCAGACATAAATCCATACACACGATTACAAATTTCAATTTAATATAATATAATAATAATAATAATAAAAAAAAAAAAAAAAAAAAAAAAAAAAAAAAAAAAAAAAAAAAAAAAAAAAAAAAAATGTCACCGCCCGTGTCAGACGTCTGTTCTTGCAAATTTTTATTTTATTTACAATTTAATGGCAAAATAATCATGTAATACGCAAAGCCATCAACCAAGAATTGAATTGAATAAACATGTAAGAAAATGATCACAAGAGCACGTACGAGGGCGGCTACAAAAGCACTCCGACCACCACCACCGCAGCCCGTCTCGACTAGCTCCACATCCACATCTTCGTCCTCAGATGAAGAGGAATTTCAAACGCCGCCTGAGACGAGTGATGTGTTGAGCAGTGAAGACGAGCTGCCACCGTTGCCTCGACCGCCGCGAACACCTGTGCGGCGAGGACGACCTACGCTGTCAGCTGGCTTGGGACCTGTAGGGCACACAGCCCCGCGACCGGCCCCCGCCGCTGACGGAAGAGTGCGGCGCATGAAGTGGACACAAAGAATTAACGAAAATGTCATGCGCGCGTACTATAGGGCTACAGAGGGAGGAACTAATTTGACTGCGTACCGTTCTAGGATAATGCCATTGTTTCAGGCCCTTGAACCGACTGTCAACATTAACGTGCAGCGACTATCTGATCAGGTACGGGTCATTCAACGTTCAAAGCTGTTGGATGACATTGTACTTGATCAACTTCGACGTGAGGTGCTCAGTGCTCAAGTGGTGAACCATCCACAGTGTAACCAGGCTGTTACATTGCCACCGCGACACATCACATCAACACCAGTGATATCCCAGCCTGATTACGCTGTGGAAGAGGTCAGTCACGAGAGCATTGAGGTAAGTACCCAAAATGATGAGCAATTGAGGAGGGCTTTGGAAGATGCGATTCTAAGTTA
Organism: Eupithecia subumbrata; assembly: GCA_949316285.1. NCBI lineage: Eukaryota > Metazoa > Arthropoda > Insecta > Lepidoptera > Geometridae > Eupithecia > Eupithecia subumbrata. The sequence goes on along the minus strand of OX438642.1, from coordinate 4,559,939 downwards.
TAAAAATTCAAATTTAAGACCGCGTCTGCCTCGCTTCCCCACCCATAGACGTAATTTAGCTATAGTGGGGGCCTTGAACCCACTACTAGTCCCATATCTACTGACTAGTAGTGATCTTACTGATACGCACTCTATTCTCTACTGTGGGGCTATTGCGGCCTGCCGCGTTGCGCAGGTAAAGTTTCCGGACTGTGACCGTGCTCCGCGCCAGGCTAGCAGTACCCCTACTTGGCAGCAGCGAATAGAGAGGCGTATCAGTAGGTTCAGGACTCTCATAGCTAAGTTAATTTGCTTTAGGGAGGGCAACCATAGACCTCGGGTTATGCGCTTTGTGACACAGGCTTTTGACGGAACTGAAGTTCAACCTCAGAACTATTTAGCCTGTGCCACAGAGCGCATAGACTATCTAAAGCAAAAAGTCTATGCGTGGGCAAGCCGAATTAGAAGATACAAAAAGCGAGTTGACAGATTTTGGCAGAATCGCATCTTTCAAAGTGACCAAAGGAAAGTTTACCGCGATTGGGAGAAACCCGATCTACGTGTGTCTGACGATCAGGTACCGGATGCCGAAACCGGAAATAATTTTTGGCGAGGCATCTGGTCAATACCGGTCGAACACACGGAAGCGGACTGGATGAATGTGGTAAATTCTGAATGTGAAAACATCGAAACCATGGACTCTATCACCATCTCTCCGCTAGACGTAAGTAATGCAATCTGCTCGGCCCAAAACTGGAAAAGTCCTGGCCCGGATGGATTGCATAACTTTTGGCTAAAATGGTTTCGGTGCTCACACTCAGTTTTAGCCACACAATTCCAAGAAGCAATTGAGATCGGGTCACTCCCACATTTTATGACGACGGGTGTAACTTTCCTGCTCCATAAGTCTGGTAGTACTGCGGAACCGAAGAATTATAGACCTATAACATGCTTACCCACCATCTACAAGCTACTTACATCCATTCTGACCACAAAAATTAACACGCATATTGTTACAAACAATATTTTGGCATATAATCAGAATGGATGTAGGGTTGGGTCCCGTGGTACTAAGGAGCTCCTCCTCATTGACATGGCCATTAGCCAACAGGTCAAACGTGGCAGAGGGAACTTGTCGGCTGCATGGATAGACTATAAGAAGGCTTATGATTCGGTGCCTCATACTTGGCTTGAGAGGGTCTTAGAGTTGTATAAAGTAGATACTACTCTAAGATCGTTCTTGGGATCATGTATGAGGCAGTGGATCACTGTTCTTCGTCATCCAGGGAGCCGAATGGATCCACCTGCCACCAATGATTTGATAAAAATAGAGAGGGGTATATTTCAGGGCGACAGTCTGAGTCCCTTATGGTTTTGCCTAGCTCTGAATCCACTCAGTACTCTACTGAAAGATTCAGAAATAGGTTATCGCCTTCGGAGAGATGGTGGGGTCATTTCTCACTTGTTGTATATGGATGATCTCAAACTATTCGCACCGAATAAAACCCAGTTAATGGCCCTTCTGAATATCACACAGATATTCAGTAGTGCTATTAACATGGAGTTCGGTGTTGATAAGTGTGCGGTCATACAAATACAACGAGGGAAAGTTGTAAATTCTAGTAATTTACAACTTTCAGAGATAATGTCTCTCAAATCTCTCTCAGAGGGTGAAACCTACAAATATCTTGGTATGCCAGAAGCGTTGGGTATATTGGACGGGGACATAAAGCAGTCGGTGAAGGAGCGCTTCTTTTGTCGCCTTACAAAAGTGCTAAATAGCCTTTTGTCAGGTGGCAACAAAGTGCGTGCCTTCAACGGCTGGGTTATGCCACTGCTCACTTATACTTTTGGCATACTGAGATGGACTCAGACTGAACTAGACGCCTTGGACTGTAAGGTTCGTCAACTTTTAACCACACATCGCATGCGACACCCACGAGCTTCGGTAATGAGATTGTATATCCCGCGGAAATGTGGTGGTCGAGGCTTTTTAAACGCCAAGACCCTACACAACCGTGAGGTATGCAATCTCAGAAATTACTTCCATCAAGCCGAATATCAGATGCATCGCGATGTGGTTACAGTTGATAAGAACCTTACCCCTCTCTCCTTAGCTAACGAGAACTGGCGCAAACCTACGGTGATGAGCATCCAGGATCGGAAGGCTATATGGGAGAGCAAAGAGCTGCATGGGAGATTCTACAAGGTCCTCACAGGACCTGATGTAGATCTCCCAAGCTCAGTAAACTGGCTACGTTTCGGTGACCTCTTCGGGGAAACCGAAGGTTTTGTCTGTGCAATTATGGATGAGGTGGTGAAGACGAACAACTACCGAAAGTATATCATGAAAGATGGCACGATCGATATCTGTCGAGCGTGTCATCTTCCTGGAGAGACCCTTCGTCATATACTTTCGGGTTGTTCGCACCTTGCTAACTCTCAGTACTTGCACAGACACAACCAAGTAGCCAAAATTATACACCAACAACTTGCTCTCCGATATGGCCTTACTGGACCTGAAGTTCCGTACTATAAGTACACACCGGCGCCAGTTCTCGAAAACGGCCGTGCCACGCTCTATTGGGACCGATCTATCATTACAGACAGGACTATTCTGGCGAATAAACCTGATATTGTACTGATAGATCGGTTAGAACGGAGGGCGGTGCTCGCTGATGTCACCATACCACATGATGTTAACCTCGTTAAAGCTGAAAAAGATAAAATTAGCAAATACCTTGATTTGGCTAACGAGGTTGTCAGCATGTGGGATGTTGATTCAGCGACGATCGTCCCGATAGTCGTTTCGGTTAACGGCGTAATAGCGAAGAGTCTCGATCAACATCTCAAGAAACTCTCGCTAGGAAGTTGGATCAAAGGCCAGATTCAAAAGGCGGTACTCCTGGACTCGGCGCGCATCGTCAGGAAGTTCCTCTCTTTGCAGCCCTAGTCACCGGCCGCTTGAGCCTAGCTTCGCGGCCGGTGATTCACCGTTTTGATATATTTTTTACTGTAGAATAGTTTTATAACATTTTATTTTCTATAGTAAAAAATGTATTTTATAAACGAGATTAAAGAATAAATGAGTGTATAATAATAAAAGTACACAATCAAATTAAATTAAATTAAATAAAGCATATCAATGTGGCATCATTGAGCCACCAGCGATGATACTGGTTTCAGCATCATCATCCAGTGGCCCATGATACCGGAGCGGAGGTCCTGCGCCACGGCGGCCAGCAGGCTGTTGGAGCTGCGGCGCATGCGGCCCACCAGGGATGCGACCCGCTTGCGCATGATTGCGTGGAACCCATCCACGTGCGCGTCCGCGAACATCCCTGATGCGCTACAGTATCGCGGCAGCCCCAACAACATCCTGAAGCCGTTATTATACTATATATACCTACTAAGTAACGAAACCATATTTTTTCCCCAGTGCATAGAACCATTTTCACGAATATGGTGAACGAAATTTATAAATATATTTGAGTTTGATGACTGTTTTAGGCAAAATTACATTACGTAATACTAGTACTTACCAGTGGAATGAGATATTTGTAATATTATTTTTCTTGCCACTGGTGTTTAAACACCCTTTCACCGCACAACACATAATTTTTATATTTTTACGTGAGAGCTGCTTTCCGCGTCGTTTAAAGTATTGAACGACTTTAATTTTTTTTAAGATTTACCTCGTTTGTGTCAACTATCATTCTAAGCCTTCTTCTTCTAAGATTGCAGTGTTATAATAATACATTGGACAACCTAGGCGCGAAAGTGCCCAATTTCTATCGAGTGTGTCATTTGAGACCTTAAAACACACGAGGTAGGAATCACACTTTCTCCCGAGTGATACATGGTGCTTTATACTACACCTTCGAGGAAAATCATCATTTTAGAATCTGCAAAAACACTCGATTTAAACTCAAATGTAGCATTAAATACGCGCACGTCCTTTTTTCACATGGTTCTTTTTTTGACGGAAGAGGCCATGTCATAAGGCGGATTCGGAGTAAAATTTTTATCAATTTCAGAGTATTAAAAAAAATAACACGTTAGAAATGGTTTTCCATACACTTTTCTCTCCCGCTAAACGCGTGAGAAATGAAATTCCATACACATTTTCCCTCCCGCATTTCAATACGCATGCAATGACGTACTTTCTACCATGTGTTTGGAAAAGGAATAAGTAACTTTTTTTGCTCCTCTTGGAGTCGAGACCCCTAGGGTCTCGACTCCAAGAGGAGGGGTACCGAGGCTCTTCGGGTCAGTCTGCAGTTAGATCAATTGTTTCAATTGTAAATACTATTTCTAATTTATTTCTATTATTTGATTAGTATTTTCTTTGTGAATATAGGCTTCTGCCCATATGAGAAAAATAGTTTGTTATAATCAAACAGATAGAAAAAGGCGAATACGGGCGTAAGATGTACGCGAGCCATCTACTACTTAGTAGGTAAATTACTTCCTAATCCTAGGTGGTAATTAAACGAACCAACAAGTTCAATCGAAGATTTTATTTAATTATTTTGTTAATTATTATTATTATTATAATCTAGCTTCCACTTGTAAGAACCAATCCACAGAACAATGAATATTTAATGCATTTTTTGCGCATATTTAAATAAATAAATAATAAATAAATAAATAATGCTGGACAATTCACACAGCATTATCTAGCCCCAAGCTAAGCAGAGCTTGTGTTATGGGTACAAGATAACTGATATACATAATACAATACACTACATAGATAGATATTTTTTATTATACATAGAAAACACCCAGACCAACGGAACAAATTTCTGCAGATCGTACACAATTTGTTCCGAGGCGGGATTCGAACCCGCAACCTCCTGCGTCGCAGGCGGACCTTCGCCCGCTGCGCCACGGAGGTCGTCCTAATAAAATATAATATGTACCTATTCATTGATCAGAATGCATTCATGTAAAAAGATTTAGTTATACACAACAACAACAATAACAATTTTAACTTATTTTTTTTTTTTTGCCTTTTATAGTTTTTATTTTCATTTTACCAGCGATGATTGTACGAAGGTCATTAATTTCATACATAATTATGCCGATTCTTCAAATGTTTATTGAATAAACTGGGCATTTCCATATCAGCAGGGGTATTTTAATTCATTCGATTCGTTTCCGAATCGAAAACGTCGGATACGAATTCGATTTCGACGGATCTATAAAACGCTATTTTGATTTCGTTTCGGGTTGATGATCAAAATATCCGAAACGAATCCGCAGGTTGATAAAAAATGTGCATTTATGAAGACTATTTTGAAATACTAGTAAATAGAAATATTTACATGGAATATTCTAAAGTAAATTGCTTTGAGCATTAAACCAGACCGGAGAAGAAACGCGCAACAATTCCTACACAAAAAAATCTGCCACTTTCAGCGGGGGGTGAGGTAGCACACTTAGACTTTTCAATCACGTCGCTACAAACGCACACAACATTATTATCGCACACAATCATAAACTACACGCCCACAATCTCATACTCACACGTCGCACACATCATGATGTCTATCAGTATACAAAACAATTGCAGCAATTATGAAATATGCTAGTTCTTGACATTATCGATATTCGATTATCGATGAATTCTAAAGTTTACCAGAAACACTTGATTATTTTTACCCAATTGCCGAAACAGCGGAGGGTAATATTTTCTGAATGTGTGTATGTATCATTCATTGGTTTCACCTGTAGTCTTAACGGCGGGACAGACTTTAAATATAAGGAATCATTGGATTAGTCTTTATTTTAGAGTGTCGAAAGCCATAATATTTTACTTATATTAAGCAGGATTTTATTTCGTCATAAAATACCCATCAAGTAGGGTGTCAGAATAAAAGGGTATTAATAACAAATACAATACATGTATGTTATTCTAAGATAACCTCTCATTAGATATAAATAAATAAATAATGCTGGACGATTCACACAGCATTAACTAGCCCCAAGCTAAGCAGAGCTTGTGTTATGGGTACTAGATAACTGATATACTTAATACAATACACTACATAGATAGATATTTTTATTATACATAGAAAACACCGAGACCAACTGAAAAACAAATTTCTGCAGATCGTACACAAATTTGTTCCGAGGCGGGAATCGAACCCGCAACCTCCTGCGTCGCAGGCGGACCTTCGTTCGTAAACATGACTTCAAAATATTAGGTTGGGCAAAAGTGTTACCAATTTAACCAGACTTGCCAAATTTAGCGGGTTTGTAGTAGGTACTTATCAAAAGAGTTAATTTCAAAAATCGTTTTTTATTATTTTTAATTTACAGTCTAGAATAACATACGTAGAGTCCTAATCTACCCTCAAAACATATTTTTAACTGAAAGACAGTTATGTGTAACAATAAAATAAGTTTTGTAGAGATAGAAAATTAAGTTTTTGACTAAATTTTTAATCAGTGTTGGACATTTTAATACTTTTCCCAAGTTCGTCGCAACTTCACTTTTGAGTTTGAATAAAGTCATAGAATATGTCTCTCTTACAAGTATACATCTATTCAACACCAAAATATGGTTTGAAACGTATTGTTTACTCAATTTGTAAACAAATTTAGCCTAAAAAAAATGTCATTTCAAATCTGACGTGAAGGAATAGACTTATTGAAAATTACAATAAAAAATAAAAAGAATAAAATTGGCCGAAAATAATTTCGATTGAATACCCACTTCTCTAATTTCTATCAAGATTACTATTACCTATATTCACGTTGTTGATATGAACGAGTAACGAGTTACCCTTGAATCTAGACCTTAAAATTATAAGCAAACACGAACAAATCTCGGGATTGTTTCCGACAATGAAGAGCTGTCGGAAATCACGATTACTATTACCTATATTCACGTTGTTGATATGAACGAGTAACGAGTTACCCTTGAATCTAGACCTTAAAATTATAAGCAAACACGAACAAATCTCGGGATTGTTTCCGACAATGAAGAGCTGTTGGAAATCAAGATTACTATTACCTATATTCACGTTGTTGATATGAACGAGTTACGAGTTACCCTTGAATCTAGATCTTAAAATTATAAGCAAAGACGAACAAATCTCGGGATTGTTTCCGACAATGAAGAGCTGTCGGAAACTCTCCTTATGGATCCAAATTCGAATGTCAAATGTTTTCGAATCCGATAGTTTAAAAAAGCATTATTCGTCAAAAGTTTCCGATATCGAATCCGAAGAATATCATCATAGCCAGTGCGTCCCGGATCTGCGCAGATATCTTCCCGCTTCTTAGACCAGAATTTAAAGTACCTATAAGTAGCCTCTTGGGATGAACGTTTAGCCCACAGCAGTAATAAGTAATTATTATTAACGGTATAAATAGTCCGCGTCGATCGTGTCCTAAAAATATTGAATTAGACTTCCCAAAAATTACCAACTCGTCAAATTCAGTAGCCAATACATTCAATAAGTGTATTTTGCAACCTTTGGCAACAATTAGTCCAACCCGGGCAGGTATAAAGTGTGCTGCACAGATTATTACAAAAAAAAACACGGAATACTAGTTTATAGTAGCTACTTTAAAAACTGTGTTAGTAACCTAGCTAGTAATCCTTCAAATTTTATTTTTGTAGGATAAATGGTTCACATTGAAATAGTGTGACTTAGTTAAAATGAGCTGGATATTGTTTAGAATTTTTTATTGTATTTTTAGCAAAATTTATTTTATTTCCTTGTTTAATTAAAGCATTCGTAGGTATAGTTACTCGTTTAGCCATAGTTAAATTGCATTCCTGCATAATCCCGGCTTGAAAAGGGCATGGCACTCAAATATATTTCGCATTACTGAGCACTTATTGTAAAATTCTTGTAGTAGTTAGGTACAGTCAGCGTCAAATTGATATGAGCGTCTAGAGTAGTCAAAATGATCTGAAAAACATAAAAGCAATTTGATATACGCAGTTCGAATCATCATACTGTTGTAAGCACCCAAAGTGTTCAAAATATCTTACTACTCCTTGTTTCACATTTATATTATGAGCAGTCAGGGCGACTGACTGTAAATACTAGTAGTAATTTATTTCTTCTATTTTATTGTAATTTTCTTTGCGAATAAAGGCTTCTGACCTTTAATATAAAAATTTAATACTTTAAAAAAAATTAGTAACCTAGCACAAGAGGTTAACTCAACATATTAATTTTCATGGACAAGTCGGGCGATTGGCAAAATTGGAGAAAAAAATAAATATCTCCTAAACCAAGTCTTCAATAAATCAATGGGGTCCAATAATCAATAATCATTTATTTCATATGTTTCTAGAACTATACGTCACTTTTTACGTATGTAGGTACTACCATAATGACAATTAAATAAAAAAAAATATATAAAATTAAATGAAAGCAAAACATTATCATAATCAGAAAAGTAAGTACATTATCGACGATAAAAATAAAAATAATTTTATGTTTAACCTAACGTAAGTTAGATAACTTAAATTACATTGAATACCTAAGTAATCTAAGTAGGTACATATACATCAATAGGTAATGCGTCACTTTTACACGCTAGAAATTCCTCGTTGCTGTAAAAGCTGTTGTCAGTGAGCCAGTGCTTTAGCTTGCTCGTAAATAATGTCAAGCTTGTTGCATTTGTTACAATTTTAGGAAGACTTGTACACTGTCGTCGGTCCCATTATGCGCGTTAACTTTCCCGACTTCACGACACGAGGCAGGGTGCTGAGCTTGTCCGCTCGCCGAGTATTATACTTGTGCGTGTCGCTATTTATATTGAATAATTCTAAGTTACTCCTCACGAGCACCGCAACCTGGAGGATTACAATACACGGAAGCGTGAGTATTTCGAGCTCTTTAAAGTACGGTTTTGCGGATACGTCCTGTGGAATCTTCACTATTGCACGTATGGCGCGCTTCTGCATGCGGAAGGCGCGCTGTCAGAAAATCGAATCCCCCTATTACCCCACTTCGTTTGATCCATGTACAACGAATCAACCCGTGTATTTAAATTCGAAAATCGTCGCTGTCGTATCGTAGACAAAACCAAAATCGCGAGAAAATCGCGATGTAGATACTGTTTTTTCGACAGAAATGGCGATTTTTTTTAATTATAATTTTTTGTCGGTTTTTTTTGATGACGTTGTTACTAAATCAAGTTGTTCTGAATCAAATGATAACAAACTTTGGTTCTTTTGTTTTGGATAAAAAAACCTAAAATTTAGTTCTACATTTTTCTCTTGCCGAAGTTTTGAATGAGTAGAACACATATTTATTTGTTCATGTTATTTCAGTTTTCTTTCGCCAAAAAAGATCATTGGCGTCTTAAATGCTAACGATAAGTACCTTTGTTTAATTTTCCTTCATGAGTTAAATTATTTTTCTAACTATTTACTTATTTAAGTCAAGACCATGTCATCCAGTGGCCAAAATTTTAATAAGATTAGGATCTTTTTCACAAAAAAACAATCCCCTTAATTGAGTGTGTGAAAAACATAAGAGTTAACCACTAAAAAGTATACATTCTTTTGTTTAACCGTTTATTTTCATAAATTCAACTAAATTCAAACAATTTATACCTTTATTTAATGACATGTGACTATGTAAAAAACAGAATCCAAATTGTTAAAACAACAACCTCTTTAACTTTGTGCATAGTTACTAGTATAGTATTATAATATCTGTGGTTATGTCAAAGATTGAGAATCCTTCGAATTATTCAGATCTGCGGTGGAAAAGGGACTACAATCCAGACCTTACTCTGTATCAGCTAATAGATTATCTCAGCATAATATATATAATATAAAAATGAGTCGCTGAATGTGTTGCTAAGCGCAAAACTCGAGAACGGTTGGACCGATTTCGCTAATTCTTTTTTCCTTGAAGTACGAGGATGGTTCTTACGGAGAGAAAAATTCAAAAAAAAATAAAAAATTAAAGAATCGACTGTTAGGCGATACGAAGTTCGCCGGGTCAGCTAGTAATGAATAAAATCCCTCGCGAATTATACAAAACTATACTTTTTACTGCCATGGGCTAAACGTTCATCCCAAGAGGCTACTTAAAGGTACTTTAAATTCTGTTCTAAGAAGGATGAAGATCTGCGCAGATCATGGACGTACTGACTATGATGATATTGGTGAATCGCTTAAAAGACGCGACAAACTTCAAAACAGTAGTCCCAAGATTTGAATACTTTACCAGTCCACAATAAGGTTAGAGGAACTCTGTCACGCTCTCCAACACTAACTCTAGCCAATTGAAAAATTGCTTTGGTAACCGGCTCGTTGATGTTTTATTTTTTGGGTTCGATTCCCGCCTCGGAACAAATTTGTGTACGATCTGCAGAAATTTGTTCCGTTGGTCTGGGTGTTTTCTATCTATAATAAAAAATATCTATCTATGTAGTGTATTGTATTAAGTATATCAGTTATCTAGTACCCATAACACAAGATCTGCTTAGTTTGGGGCTAGATAATGCTGTGTGAATTGTCCAGCATTATTTATTTTTTTATTTATTTATTTGATCTAATCTACCCGCAAAATATTTCAGATCTTTCAGAACATTTGTTGACGGTAACATGACAAGATAATTCTCCCAGGACTAAATCGATAGAGCCCTATATTTCAATTAATTTTCAACCACTCGAATCAATGCTATATATTATGTATACCTAAGCCAGAAAAACGGGCAGATGACGCCAAAATATTCGTTTCAATCAGACTATAGAGATGCTGTGATCTTTGAGTTCTAGAAAAATTTAACCCGAATTCCATCGATCGCTCTCCTAGACTAACTACAGCTACGAAATAATCTTTTGATGATAAAAGTGTAAGCGGACCGGTTTTGGGATAATTTTGGACTTAAATTACAGGTAAGGCTAAAATGATCCGATAATTCATTTTTTTCTACGGTGAGTGTGCAATTGTTATGGTTCGTGAACAATAACGGCCATAAATCGCTAGCGCAGGCTTAGCATGGACTTACTTAAAATGTTCTCTAAGATAAACCAACGGCACAGATATTATAATACTATACTAGTACAGATGCCTCATCTCATAGTAAAAAATGGGACTCGCTTCGGGCGAGATTTGAGCGGGCCAACTAGTTGTTGTTTTAAATTCACTAGATGGCGCAAGTCTTGGCGCGCGAGAACTAATGAAAAAATACCACCTTCCACTACTAGATGTCGACGTATGCGATATTTTAATGACGCCATCTAGTAGTGAGTAGACTTGCTTATAATTTTCTAAAAAGCGACAATAGATAGGTACTTACGGTTTATTTAATTTGAGAACATAGACTTGAATAACGTTTTTCATCTCGTACTATAAAGATAGGTAGTGTATAGTAATACAGCAAGTTCCACTTACTTTTGTGGGGTAGGTACCTACTTAAGGTGCGCATCGTAGAATAGATCCCTGGTGACTAAAAGGACTAAACTAAGAAGAAAGTCCAACTAAATCTAAATATTCGTATTATAATAATATACTGAAATCTATATTTTCTTTAAAACTATCATAGTTAAGTTATACTTACCTACACTCAAGTCATTTACAACGGATTATACAGGTGAGTTGTTTTAGGGCCACTGAGGAGAAGTCAGAAACGGTGTGAGCTATCGAAAAGTATCGAATGTTGCACGGTGCTCGATTTGGTAAAAAATAACTTCTGCATTTGAAAAAGTCAAGTTGTTTTTTTAGTTTTAATTCTTTTTATTTTAGTAAAGTGAGTTTTTGAACGTTCCGATTCTAATCTGAACGTGTAACCTCTACTGAATTCATAAAGTTGAATTTAAATAAAATCATATTTGTAGGATTTTGTAGATTTTCAATACAGCCAGCGTCTTGGGGACGCTTCCGACTGGTATTGATATGGATCAGTTGAGCTACCTGTACATTGTTTACAACAGTCTGCAGTTAGCTCAATTGTTTCAATTGTAAATCTAGTATTTATTTTCTAATTTATTTATTTTATTTGATTGTAATTTTCTTTGTGAATAAACTCAATAAACTATTTTGAAGGTGTTCCCGCCACTTTGGGACTAGTCATACACTAGTCAGTACATAGTCGTCATAATGTATGACGTTTATTTATTGAATATCGAACAAAGAACCCAAAAATGAAAAATCTAAAAATAACTAAAACTAAAAAAATGTCTATTGAATGAAGGCCTTAATTTTTTATTTAAACCTATGTACCAGGATTAGAGTTTTGAGCTTTCCAATATTTTGGCACAGCTTCATGCGCCATAATCACGGAATAACTGAGGGCACTGCGAGTGAGTATATCTTAAATTGTGGTAAACTACCTGGGCCCGGCGGCTTCGCCCGCGTTGAAATCATACAAATTTAAGAAATTTACTGCACTTTACCCTGGGGGTAGTTATGTAAAAGTAAAAAATAGTCAATTTATTATTTACTTTATAGTTTATTTAAACCGAGTTTTGAGTGAATCGAACCAAGGAATTATAATTTTTCATAGAAAATTGACCACCCTGTATACCTCTTGCAATAAATTCTAAAGCGTATTTTGGCTTCTTTATTACTTCGATCACTATCACCACAAAAATCTTCATTTCCTTCTAATAAATCAACAAATCAACCATTTTACTCAAAACATACCTACAGCACAAGACCTCTCCATAATTAATTAATTTGCGAATTTATTTTTAAGAGGTAATGTATTTTCAAATATTTCATTATTGATTCCTGGCAGACAATTTGTTTCCTGCAGCCAACGTTGCATTGTTGATGGTGCTGCTAATGTTATCCTTGAATTATGATTAATTAATAAGCCGTAGGTGATTTGTAATATAAAGACATGCAAAAGTCCGACAACTTGCCAAAAATGGTTCGAATAAGAAATAATGCAAGTTCAGTTAGAAATATAGCCGGGTCACTAAAATATCACTGAAAAACTCTCAATTAACAAACGGCAGGACGGATACAGTGCGAAGTACATCAAATCCAACAAACAAAGTAAAGCCTCTACCCCACAGCCGCGATTTTAAAGAGCGTCTCTCCGTCGCGCTATTTGTTGCGATATTTGTTTGCAGTACATTTTGTACTAACACGCATACTATCTTACTCACACTGACGGCGCGTTTCCGCGTCCTGTGATTTTGCGATAATTAATTAAATTTAAACATTTTGTATTTAGGACGCATGCATTTTGCATTTTTGGGGGGGCGTCGGCAGCGCCCGGGGTTTAGAAATAACGCTTACAAAAACGCAGCTGTGTAAGGAATCGCGCTACAAAATCGTGACAAATCGCGCGACACGAGACGCGCTTCAAAATCGCGTTTGTGGGGTAAAGGCTTAAACCGCTCGCTCGTGACACTTGACTGACAATTAGTTTGCGTTTGGTTCATTCGGTCACGGTGGACCCAAATAATTATTTAGAAAATAAAACAAACAAAAAACGAAACGCATTTCAATAAAAAACCTGTTTCGCCATCTGTCGAGGAGTAGCGCTTACTATTTACTATCATACAAAATAATGATGAGAATTGATAAGTTCAATTTAATTCCGCAAGGAGAACTTCGATCCCAATTAAATTATAAAATTTATGATTATTTTTATTTAAGGGCATACAAATTCAATTATAATGTACTTAGGGGTTTTTCCTAAAAGCGTGCAAACATTTTTGTAATGATATTCTATATTATTTTGTCAGTATACACAAACTTCGATAACGAAGTGATACACCTAACGCCATCAATTGTAATTTTTTTGAACCAAAAACCTTTTCTATGGAATGAGACCCCATGCCAACGGTAACAAACTTTTTCTCTGAGTTCGCGAACCACTAAAGGCTCACAAGCGCGTTGTTGCCAAAAACGTTATTCGTAATAGAGTGCAGATCGCTTGCGGCTGTTAGCAGCTCGATAACTTTAGTAAACCCAGACACCTACTTTACGTGTCCTAAAAACAGATAATATGGCCAAGATTAATCAGCTGTTTTTAATTATATTTTATATCTACAGGGTGGTTTTTGAGAAGGGCTGTGATGGACAAGTCCGAAACCACTCGAGTTGAAGAAAAGTCGTGAAAGGAATCATGCCCTCGATTTATAAGACAGCAATTACTGCATATTTAGTTTTTTTTAATCTTTTAGTTATAAAGGAAATCGAGATAATAATTAAAAGTAATTTGTAAATATTTGCTTTTTCCTTTTATTATTAGTAACACATTTCTTTGCAAAGATTGATCCTTATCAGCAACAAAATTCATTGGTTAAAAATAATACAAGGTGTTTTTTTGTGAAAAATCATTCGTGTCTATTTCCGTTAAAAGTAAAAGGTTTAAAAAAAACTAAATATGCAGTTATTGTTTTCTTATAAATCGAGGGCATGACTCCTTTCACGACATAACTCTAACTCTCGTGGTTTCGGACTTGGCCATCACCGCCCTTCTCAAAAAACCAACCTGTATACAAGTGAGTATCGTGTTGCTAACTCTGGTAGGTCAAAAATCTAAATCAAAATCTCTTTATTTCCATAAATACAACAAATGTACACTTAGAAATGGTATTTTGACTAATTGAGTTAAGTTTAATTTTAACATGGTGTCACAAAGTCTTTTGTATTCTTCTGACATAGCTTGTCTAAGTTTAAATCTCCAGTGAAAAATTGAATAATAATCAGATTTTTTTGAAGAAAAGTAAAGAGTATTTCTTGATCCTGTAAATGTTTTGAATGATTACGTTTTGCTTTTTATTTATTTAATGTAACTGCTATGTTACTCAATGCTTATTTTGTGATTATTCTGGGTGATACTTTGATACGTGGTCTACTTTTTGCGAGAAAACTTGGATACTGTGATAAACTGTAATTTTATTACTATTTTCAATGCTTTTTACAGACAAATCATCTAGAATAATCGTTATTACATACTTTGTCGGATCGATAAAAATCGAAACTTTCGGAAGCCCCGATATTTTTCGAGTCTACAGATTAGCATCTCTATCTGTCAAAAGTAACTGAGTCTATGTAATTCATTTTGTTAATCAGTCCATACTATGTCAATATATTTATGAAAACTTGTTGTACACTCATAGAAATATCAATCTATTCTCTAAAAATAGCGACATACATAATATAAATACTAGAAATAAGGGTAAACTTGCTGTGCCCACAACTAGGTTACACAAGATAAATGTATCTTTTAAAGGGCAATGTATACGCTTCTACAACAAAACTCCAAGTGAGTTGCAAAAATTATCAATAAATAAATTCAAACAAATTGTCAAACATATCCTTTTTTTTTTGGCTTACTTCAAAATATCAGATTATCTAGAGGACGAGTTTTGCTCCTGCTCGAAAAATAACAACTAACAGGCTAAAGGTTTCTTCGTCGCTTCTCTACTATAATCTACATACCGAAGCGACAGAAATCAAATATATCACTTTATTTCCATATCTGTGTTTAGTTAAAAATAGAATTAAAGAGTTTTTAACTTTGAGTCTTCATTCATTTGTCAATAATTAGGGAACTTCATAGTCGTGCATAATGTACCAAACAGAAATTAAGATTGTGGACGAACCCCATAGGACACCTGTGGGCACCATCTTAGAGCGTCCCTATGTCGGGTGGATCTTTGGACAGGGTAATAAATAAATAATACTTACAAAACACTAACAATTATAAACAAACAAAAAGTTGGTCTGCAAATTAACGAAGAGAAAACGGAATACCTTCACATGAAGCGTTACAAAAACAACCGATTACGCAGAAAAGACCTAACGGTTGGAGAAACCTCGTATAAAGGTGTCGATAAATTCAAATATCTTGGATGCATAGTAACTGATACCAATCAAAGGGAAGAAGAGATACAAATCCGAGTCCAAAACGCGCTTAGATGCACAGCAGCTCTACATAAAGTATTAGTGTCCAAGTTGATGACCAGGACCACGAAGCTCCGCATGTACAAAACAGTGATACGACCTATCTTAATGTACGGATGCGAAGCTTGGACGCTAACACTAAAAGAAGAGCACAAACTACTGGTGGCCGAAAGGAAGATCTACCGTAAAATTCTAAGTCCCACCCAGCGGGAAGATGGCAGCTGGAGACTTCGAAAAAATATCGAAATAGAAGATCTAGTGTCCGCGCCGAACATCATAGGAGAAACCAAAGCCTCGAGACTCCGATGGCTCGGGCATGTAGTCCGAATGGGGGAGGATCGGGCAGCCAGCAGAGCGTACATGGGTCGCCCAAGTGGCCGAAGGCCTGTAGGTCGTCTGAGGTACCGCTGGAGCGACGAAGTTGAGAAGGATCTGCTTGAACTTCGTGCCCTCAACTGGATTGAAACGGCTAGGGACCGAGACAGCTGGCGATCTCTAGTGTCGGAGGCCAAGATCCACTTTGGGTCACTGCGCCACGCCAGTAAGTAAGTAAGTAACACTAACAATGAAGGTGCAAGGTATGGTAGATGGTATTCAAGAAAATCTGGTTAGATTATTTAGAGAATTAGGAATTATTCACTTACAGAGAAACTTAACATTTGTATTCAAAATCTTGTTGGGCTTATCGTACTAAAGTAGTAAGAAGCAACGAAAATGATAAATTGCCGGTAGTTTGAAATAAGTTGCATTTACGGTGTGGCGTAAACGTAAGCAACTCGAACTTCCGAACAATGGACTAGTTAGGAGAAGACATGGATCGCGCATTGCTAGAAGTGGCAAGTTTTGTTTCGTGTTTCTTTTGTGGTTTTTTATTTTATTGTTTAAGGTAAAGTAAGTATAGTTATAAAATTGGTTGGGATTAAGGGGCTTACCGAAACTAAATATTAATAAATATGATTATACATATATTATATTAATATGTGATTTTTTTTTAAAGAAATTTGACGTATTACGTAACTATTAGCTACTTGGTGCATAACTATTATTGTTTTATTGCTTTTTTATTCTGTTGCTAATAAAAAACTAAAGCCTTTTTTTAAACGATATCATTGTTATGGCATCTTTTATATCTTGTGGAAGATTACTGTAAATCTGGGCACCTTCCGACATAATACTTTTTTTTCCCATAATTAGTTCTTGGAGAGTAGAGTTTTATGTCATTTGCATTTCTCAATCTCATTTTATGGAACTGGCTTTTTTTAGTGAATGTAATTTGCGTATGAATGTCTTTCATTAGTATTTTACGTATTAGTATGCAGTTAGAATATAAGTATGTTTGTGATATTACATTTAGCAGTTTAGCTTCCTTGTATATTATATTTTAGTAAGTGTGATAAAGTCAAATAATCTTTTTATTTATTTATTTTGCGCAATTTGCAGCATGTTTATATTCGTTTTAGCAGCAGAACCCCACACTTCTACTAGATAATCTATGTGTGGTTTGACCAGATTGTAAACCGTATATCGTACTTGTCGTGGCAAGCATCTCACAATTCCGCGCAACGCACCATTTAGCGATTGTAGTTTTGACTTTATCTTCTGTATGTGCGGTCCCCAAGTCAACATGCTGTCAAGTACCAGTCCAAGAAACTTTTCTTGGTAAACTCTAGTTAAAGCTATATTATTAATTGTTAGTGGCGAATAGTTAGTTATTACTTTATTGTTTGCTGCCTAAGAGCATTTAACCAGTCTGGTTAAATGCTCTAAGTTTGCTGCAAATATCATGAAATGGGTTTTAGAAATATTGATTGTCAAGAGGTTGCTCTGAAACCAGACACTCAGAAGATCTAAATCGTGTTGTGCGTCAGCAATTACTGAATTTATGTTCGTTCCAAAGTAAATTAAAGCAGTATCGTCTGCGTACAATGAAATGTTACCTTTCAGTCGAATTTTGTGAATGGTGTTAATATAATATAAATGAGAAATAGCAATATTGATCTTTGTGGAACTCCGTAAGTAACAAAATTAGATTTGCTCTGTGTTTGACCTATTCTAACTATCTCTTGCCGATCAGAAAGGTAAGATTTAAGAATATCATATGCGTTACCTTTAATACCAATATTGTAAAGTTTATGGAGCAGGAGGTCATGGCTTACAGTATCAAAAGCTTTTTTTAGATCAATAAACACGCCTAGTTTCTTCCTGTCAATATTAATTATTATTTTTGTAACTATGTCAGTTGTTGCTGAAAGGGTATTGGATTTCGGTCTGAAACCATATTGTTTCTCATAAAGAAAATTTTGGGAATTTAGGAAAGTCTCTAGTCTATTAGTAATTAGTCAGTCTCACTAACTAGGTAGTTAGTTAGTTATATTCGTAGATTAGTACTGTAGTTACCGTCACGATAGTATTAAGTAGGCATAAGTCTTCACTTGTACTACTTGTTTAATATTTAACTATTAAATATTTTAGTTTAAAATAATAATAATTATTATGTTTCTTGACATATTATATTAGGCTCAGATTAAATACGTTTCTAACCTACTCATATTGGGCAGACTTATAATGTTTAAAAACCTAATAGCCATTATATTATTTTAGTTTATCTTGTTTTAATTGTTTGAGTTTAGTTAAAATATCTAATACCTAGTTCTTATTTTGTTTTAATTGTTTGTAATAATTTTATTAATAAACTATTTGTCTGTTAACTCTACTGTGTGTAAGTAAACCGAGCGCAAAATCTCTGTATGTTCCGAATGATGTAGTCTGGCTTCCTCGATACAGGCCCAGCCTAGTGAAGAAGTCGACGAAAATCACAGTCGCTCAGCAAATTATGTCCAAAATTACCCATAAAATGTATCATGTGTTTTAGATTAAGTCCATCTGTTGTTATTTGTATTATTTGCTGCAATAAATATGATTTTACCTTTTTTTTTAACTTTTATTGTAAATTACCTTTTCGAAAATATTTGAAATAACTGGCAGCACTGAAATAGGGCGATAGTTCCCAGGGTTTTCTTTTTTATCAGATTTGTAGATGGGTGTTACATTTGCTTTTTTGAGGCTTTCTGGGAATATACCATTTTGTAGACATTTATTGACGCACGATGTTAGTTCCCTTATTATTAAATTCTTGACACATTTTATCGATTTGGTATTAATGCCATCTATACCTGCGCTAGTATTGCAGTTAAGGTTATCTATTATTTTATCTACTTCGTCTATGGTACTTCTACTAGAACGAAATTATTTATGCCATTTCTAGATGTGTACGACTCAATATTTAAGGAGGTGTCTGTATTTAAGTTCTAGGAATTTGTTGCGCTAATAAAAAACCAATGTTCGAGAAGTAAGAGTTGAAAGTTTCACAAATTTCTTCTGTGTATGTTATGTATCCTATTTCCGTTTTGAGTTTACTTGGAGCTGTGGAATTCTTATTTTTATATAATTTTATACAAGTTATTGATAAGTTGCCACATTTTAGCTGGTTTCTTCTTGCAGTCATCAAATGCTTTCTTATAGTACCTACTTGCTTTTTGCATCTTGTATATTAATAGTGACTTCGTTTCTTGCTTTAATGAAAGCTTCCTGTTTTTCTGTATCAAATGATAACGCAAATGCGTTGCGTTTGTATTCTGTCCATATTATGTTTCTTCTATTTATGTCGTCTATTATTGTTTTGTTGATCCAGCCCTGTCTTCAGGATCTTAGTTTTGGTTGTTTTGTTTTTATTTATGGTTTCCAGTAGTTTTTCTTCTAGTTTTTCATAGATGGATTCGTTGTTGTTAAATTTACTCTCTGATACAGTTTTATATAGCTTTTTATAATCCACGGCTTCATAAGTATTTTTTTCTTTGGGTTTAACTAGATATTTTTTTTATATCAAGATAGACTTGTTTGTGATCTGAAATGAGCTATTTATAAGGGCAAAATGAAAATCGTTTTCTTCTAGGTTGGTACAAACGTGATCTATTAGTGATTTTGAAAATTAAAATTATAATCTAAGAAAATTACAATCAAATTAAATATGAACGAGTATTTACAATTGAAACAATTGAGCTAACTGCAGAGTGTTGCAAACAATCTACAGGTAGCTCAACTGATCCATATCAATACGGGTGGGAAGCGTCCCCCAGACGCTGACTGCATTGCCCCGCTGTATGGAAATGCTGATGCGCTGCCCCAGATACTCACCAGCTTTCGGGTCATGGGTCGCTTCGATCAGACGCTTAGATATTAATATAAAAAAAAACTGAAGAGCCTCGGTGCCCCATGGACCTAGGGTCTCGACTCCAAGGGGAGCAAATGTGTAGGATCTGTCGAGACCTGCATATTTGCGCCTCTTGAGATCTCCGGCCAAATCTGCCGCCGCAATCGCCCTCACGGATGTCCTTGGAAGATGGGAAGGCGCAAGTGTATCGACGCATGTAGCGTCCCACACAATGTGCCTCACCAACTCCCATGGGACTACTGTCATACCGTCGGGCCTCTTGACAATGTCACGTAACAGATCATTCGGTTCGAGAATAGCTGTTAAATACGTAAGCGGTGACAAAGGCCCGCCGGATGATGTCGTTAAGTCTGGCGTGGCGAGATATCCGACCGGCGACCCTATTACACGATAATCCGTGATGACCAAGCTGTTCGACAGCAGTACCGCACTGGCTTTGATGACCTTTGCACCCAACCGAAGACATGTTGCGATACGGAAAGTACGGGATCCAATAAAGTGCCAGTGTTATATGAAGGAAATGATTTGTCACCAATGTCCTGACTTCTATTAAGAAATTACCAAGAGGCGGGCACGGTCCGCAAAGCTTGAGTACAAAAACTATTATAAATGCCAAACGTTTAGATGGATGTTTCTTACCTCTTCGCTCCAAAACTACGGAAATTTTGCATACAGTTCATTCTAGTTCTGGATCCAAACGTAGGCTACTATTTATCCCATAAATTAGTTCCCATGCATGGGATAGAAATCATTTCCATAGAAACAACGCGTGCGAAACCGCACTCAGAAACAAGTAAATTATACTTAAGAGGAGATATCTTAACTCGGTAAATTGACATCTCCATTCGTTGATTAAAAAGCTAACTGAATTTTACAGTTATCTAGAAATAGGCATTAGACACAAAAGTCTCAAAAATTCTTGAGTCTGCTGTGGGCTGTGAAAAATTCAACTTCTAAGTCATTGAAAACAACAAATACAGCCGCTCCTGGCCGCATTTTTTGACACTCACTTCTTCTTGACCTAAAATCATAAACTTTTGCAAGATACAAGGGAGGTCTTATAGCACAAAGGAAATATAATGTATGAAAATACTAAATTTGTAGTTAGGTAATTACATCGCAAAATAAAAATTTCGTATTGTGCGTCTGACTGAGTCAATTGTTTTGCTCACGAGTACAAGTTGGTACGGAAACCTCAGTGCGCGAGTCCATTTGACTTTACTACCGACGAAAAACGGAGGAGGTTATTATGTAGAGGCGTATATATATATATTTTTTATGTATACGCAAAACTTTTTACAGAGTAGTCTGATTTCAATAATTATTATTTATTGGAAAGAGTATACCCCGAAAGGGGTCCCATTTAAATTTGGAAAAAAATCCAACCCTAAGGGTAGGATAACAAGAGCTGATTGATTGTTCACCCACAGATTGTAATGTTTGACCACGCATAACTTTTTACAGAGTAGTCCGATTTTGATAATTCTTTTTTTATTGGATAGGGTATACGTAATTGGATAGGGTACCTTGAAATTGGTTCCGTATGTTTTTTTCCAAAACATACGTAACCAATTTCAAGGTATACCCCTAAGGGTGATAGGAATTTTAATTTACTATATTTTTGTATTTTTTTAAAGTAGGATTACATAACAGATAATAGATAAAGTAAGGTAGCTATTTTAAAAGTAATCAAAAGCCAAACATGTAGTAATTAGTAAATTATAGCCACAAAAATTATGAAAATAAAAATTTTAACAAAAAAAGTTAAACCGCCGCAAAACTGAAAAGCAAAAAATAATAAACGTTTTTATTTAACCTTAATAACTTCGGCGACAAAAAAAAATCCGGCGAACGGGCGTATCGCGCCGCGCCGCCGCCCCGCCGCGTATCACGCTTTACGTAATTAATTAATTTGCTTGTGAGGAGCCGACTCAAAATTACTTAGGTATTGTTAAAAAGTTGTATAATTTTAGTACTTTATGTTACTTTCCACCATTAATTAGGGGTTTTATAAAAATTTCTGAAACAGGTGTTGGAATTCATTGTGTTACAGAACATACAAAATCAAATACTTAAGGGTCCGGCGACGGATGAATTTCCCATACAACCGTAATACCAAAATGATTTTTATTTGAGCATATTTTCAGTATGGTCTGTTATTATTTGTATTAAAATAGTATTTATCTAGGTTCCTGCCACAATTTCTGAAATGAAATTAAACCTAATCGCATTTTCACATCAATTAATAAATGTTGTCATAGCAATTCTGTAGCTAAGTATTTTGAAAAAATCTTATGGCAGGAACCTAAATAAATACTATTCTAACACAAATAATAGCAGACCAAGATGAAAACATTCTCAAATTACAAATCATTTTGGTACTACGTTTGTATGGGAAATTCATCCGTCGCCGGACCCTTAAATAAAAAAATACTCATATAAAAATGCGAAATGTATAGACGTTTGGATCGTCATGCCAAATCTGAACGGATCGAGTTTAAATTTGGATATAGGTAGTTTTAGGTCCTAGAATAAATAAATGAACTTACACGCTAAATCAATTAAAAGTTAGGTACCTATTCAAGACATTTTATCCCATAAATCAGTTCCCATAGGATAGAAATGATATAGTTTATTCCACCCTTTATAGATGTAAGAAGGGTCATGCTCCAACTCAAAAATTAATAGTACCCACTCGGAAACCATCAAAGAGATCTAGAAGGCCACCGAAAACCTGGCACAATAAGACCCCAAAATAACTGACACAATAAGGCCCCAAACAAAAAACTCCCCTCTTTAATAGTCTTTTGATAAACTTAACTGTCAGACTATAGAGTCTGTTAAGACGAAACCCTCGAACAATGCGTTCGAAACATTTTACTAAGGCACTAGCGACCCGCCTCGTCTTCGCACGGGTGCAATACTGATACTAAATATAAGTGGGGCGAATGTGGAACAAATCATACTACAGAATCGGCCCCCCGGCCGGTACCGCTGCAACTGCTATGTCCCTGCATTTTAAATCTGTGATATCTTCGAAAATATTCATTTAAATTACATGCTGTAAAGCGCCATATTGATCATTAAATGCACATTGTATATGTGGTACTTAATTTGATAAGGATTAATGCTGTATTGCTTTAAATCGATTCGTAAATAAGCCATTTTTTCTCGTAAAAAGTAAAGGATAAAAAATGGTTATTGTGGATTTTCCCTAAAAGATAGACGTATACTCGGACTTTTTTGTAGACGTTTTTAAGGTGTACAATACTGTACTAAATTATTTTGATCTATCTCGTAGGGTTCAGCCAGCGTTTGCAATGTAAGCGCAAAAAAAATGTGTTTAATAACGACATCACATTAGAAACCTCGAAAATTATCAGTGTTTCTCTACTATATTTATGCATGTATTATACATATAAACCTTCCTCTTGAATCATTATATCTATTTAAAAAAACCACATCAATCCGTTGCGTAGTGTCAAAGATACATAGGGACAGACAGACAGACAGCGGGAGCGGCTTTGTTTTATCCTATGTAAAGATTCACTGCCCAGCCTCAGCCGTGCGACCCACAAAACGAAGGGGCACGTTCTTGATCCGTCCGCTGCACCGCCTTACCACGCCACGCCGCGCCGCCGCGCCGCCGCCGCTTGAATACGTTGTATTTGCATTATGGGCACTGAACATGTACAAGTGGATTATACGGTCGAACTATTCAACTCAATTCAGCGAATAACTTAATTCAACCCTCTGGTTGAAACTGGTATTTTTTCTCATAGTCGGAACTTTTAGCAGCTGCCAGCTGCTACGTTATTATATTCCTTGGTAACAATAACAGCCCTAAACTTATCTTATGGCCTTTTATAAAATAATACAATTTATTTTAAAGATCATCCTTTCTTATTCACTTTCAATAGACGACCTCAGTGGCGCAGGCAGTCAAGGTCTGCGACGCAGAAGCGGGTCTAACTTTAATATTCTGTAATACTGTCTCTTGATGGTGACAAAGAAAAAATACGACGGTGGTTACTCACCTTAGACTACTACAAAACAGAAAATCTATTGGTATATTATATACTATTGGAATATTTTCAGGTAGGTATTAGGTAAATATTTATTACGACGACTCCTTTCTGTTTTCGATTGCTTAGTAGTTTTTCATCCTATTTTGTTAATTTGTTCACAGTAGTTCCCTTCCCACCAGTAGCGCACGCTGACTCCACACACACACACACACATACACTCTCTTAAACAATTTCCGTGACCTTGCCCACTCATCCAGACCCATTGTCATAGCATCCTGCAGAAGTAGAACTAGAATAAGAATTATTGTTATTATTTAGAATCTTTATCACCCATCGATTAGCTTATGCTTAAATTTATTTATTTCAATCTTTATATAATATAATATAATACATTAAACGCTTTGCAGCACCGCTACCAGATCGAGAAGTATGTATAGGAGTATAGTTACCGTGGTATGACAACGATCCAATCCAGTTTTTTTAATATTTCGCGATTAGAACACATTTTACATTTTCGAGGGAAAAAATTGTAAATAAACGCGATAAATAACGATCCAATCGTTTCTTACAAACTCGATTTTGAGTGATTTGTCGCACTTTGATAAGACAGCGGCAGTCACGTTTGCGCCATTGATGTTATAAGAGTTTATACATAGAGCACTACTAAACCAACATAGCGTGGTCATAGAAATACCTTCTTTTAGTGTTAAAAAAAAAGAACACAACAGGAAAGCATTTCATTCGGTACTTGCAAAGAATCTGCTAATCTAATATTTTCCCTTACGATCTATGAGCGTACTAAGTCTAATCCCAACACGTCAATCATAGAGGTAGAACACGCTCATTCAACCATTATCTTGATTCCGAAGGCAAAAACGAATCTTTCTGTGAGTTGACAAGCATAATTATAACATTTATAACTTCAGTGCTCTCGCGCAACGCACAATACTCATAGCGACGGGTAAAAGGCAATTTGATTAAAGCGCCATTTTCATAACTTTAGGAGCGCCGAGTAAAGTTTTATTTTTCGGAAAAAATTCATTATTCCTAAAGCTAACTAGTTAACTAGTTAAAAAGAATTAGAACTGGCAATCAGTTAAACTATATGAAGCCTGCTATAATTATAAATGTTTTGCTTTCATATAGGATCATTATTTACTAAGTTAGATGTTGTTTAAGTTATATTGCAGTTCATTCTGATCCAAGGCTAATTAGTTTAAACACCTGAAAAGTCAGAAATAGATCAGGGTACAATGATTTATAGACCACATTTCTAAACATAGACCAGGCCAAAATGAATTAAATGACAAGGGGACTCCGTTCTAGAGCTGGGTAAAAAGGTTTTGAATTATAATTAATAAAAAACTGATTGAAGAATGCTTCAAAGGCAAGTGATACATCGTCAAATAATGGAAAAATGATAATTTAAATGACCAGCCTCATAAGATTTTAAAGTACTTAATCCATTAATGTCAGCTTCATGAACTTTAAACTATTTTAATTCTTGTATTTTAATTCATTTGTAGTATAATAGGTAATGAAAATTTTTGAGTTTTACTGGACACAATGATATATTTTTTTTTTTACATTTATTTATAATCTTCATCTTCCTCATCATTTTCCTAAGTCTATCAGTTTTCTTACGCAAACATAGTTTAAATTCTCAATTAAATCTATTAATAATCCTACGTAGGTATTTCTTTTACATAATAATAATCACAATGTTCAGCATTAGCTAGGTACGTACTTGAATCACAATAAATTTTAATCACAACTTCACAATTCTTATTTATGGTTAGACACGTAATATATAAATGGATCGTAATAAATAAATGGATTTTCTTTCTTCTTTCTTTCTAATAATACTTCGATCAAGGATAAATGCTCCATGCATAATCAAGGGATCTAACAACAAAACCTTTTGACTGTGGTGTCCCTGATTTAGATTAATACAATCTAACCAGGGACACTGAACAGTGGCCATAGTCAGATCAATCTAACAAACTAATCTGATAACGGATACCTAACGGGCTTTAGTACCTATTATTCTTTGTTGGCAGTTAAGTAAAAAATTATTATGACCACGTTTAGATAACGACGACGCTCTTCAAGTGACAAATCAATAACTAAGGGGACATATTAATAGGCGCTAGATAGATATAAGATACTGCGTCATGTTTCGTCTCTTTCCATCTTGCGATTAAAGGGATAAAATTACGCTTGCTCACAACGAGCAAGCGTGATTTTATCGATTTTATAGGGAGCCGAGGGACGCCGCCCCTACTGCCGCCACCCCCGCTATCGCCGCCCCCGCTGCCACCGAAGTGGAATTTTCATTATACCTTAATGGGCAAAGCGTCGGTATCACATCAATCAATACTGCCATGAAATGACGATATACGGTGGGAATCCTTTAGTCTTTTGTTTGAATGTTAAACGTTGCAGCGTTGGTTTGGACTACGTCTGACAGAATAAATGAAATGGTTCCATGATTTGCCTCGCCCCGAATGCTACCACGGAACAACAAATTACAATGACCACAGAGACCACCTATAATACTGATCACCTATAATACCTTGATCATTATATTTACCAACTTATGAATTAACAATAATTTCATTTATGATCATTTAAAATTTGACTTGTCTTGAGCTTATTGTGTAGGCCTAGCTAGAGAAGTAAAAGTCTAAGACATCAGGAAACAATTCCTGTTATCTTAGCTAGTTTATGCTTGTTTTAGTTAACTCAGGGCGATAATATTCCTAAACACCCCGACTCCATGAACCTCCCCATCAATGGGTGGGTAGGTTGTGAATAGAAACTCCCAACCACCCCATTGACTTTTTATTCACAGTGCAGTGCGATGCGCGCTCGGAATCGGTCGTGCCTCGCTCTTGCATCGTATCGAATATTTTATTCGTAATACGCGCAGTCTCCACCGCTGCCCGCGAACGCGATGACTGCAAAACCGCTCATCGCCAACGAGCTCTTGGCATATACAAAATGCCATCGCCACCATGGTCAGCATCATGCAGATCTGCAAAAAAAGATCGAACTTCAAAGAAGAGGACATTTGCAGCGAGTGCCTTTCCCCCCGCGCGCATACGCCACCGTCGCCGCCACCGCCGCCGCCGCGAGCTGTGCCGCAGCCGCTGCGCGCCCTCAGCCTGCAGCGCGTCCCAAAAGGAGGTGGAAAAAGAATAAGCAGCCATGTGAACCTTCATGTGCCCCTATATACATACACGTCACCGCCGCAATTAATACCGTGTGTTTCAATAAAATTTAAAATAAGTTTTTATATTTTTATGTATGTTAGATTTAAGGTTTATATTAATATGGACCGTAGAATAAGTAAATAAGATCTATGCTTGTTCTAATGTTGTATGAAATAAATGTGTTATTATTATTATTATTACTATTATTAGTATTATTAATAGAAATTAATTCTCAATGTTCTTAGGCTTCACTATTCACATAATTGAGTGTTAGAAGGAAAAGTCGGAAAAAAACCAATTTATTTGAGCAAATTACGTTCTGGTTTATCGTCAATAATATTTTTCGTAAAATAATCACTACGCAAATATGAAACTTATGTTTAAACTTATGTTATTACTTAATCTAAAAAAAAAACAGTGAGTAATCACAGCATCTTACCTAATTATATTACTAACAAATAATATCTAAAGTACAGTATTCAAATAATTTTTATTAAGGACAAGTCATATTTTTACAATATTTTTCTTTATAAAAACTAAGGCCTCTAAGAGCCTTATAAAAAGTTAGTAAAAATATCTATCACAGTTTAATCACTTATTTTATCTAAGTATGAGAATAAAAACTGTTAAAATTATTTTTTTTATAATTATTTTGTAACTTAAGTATTTAATTTTAATTATTTATAAAATAACCGTATAAAAACATTTTAAACTATGTTGTGATTACTGACACCACATTTTACATTTATTTTTCTTACAACTAATATCTAAGGTACCTAAATCACATTTTTTAACAAATCTCTTTATAAAAACTAAGACCTCTAAGGTTGGGGTGTTTGGGAATATCTCCCCAGGGCTCATCAAAATATTCACCCCAGTAAATTAGCTTCGCCGATGTCTGGATTGTGCCGGAGAGGGATCGCATCGATCGCTTACAAGGGCATGCGTAACTGCGTACTGTCTGGCCGGGTGGGGTCCCATCACGAGGGCCGTGGCGGGGCGTCGTGATCAGTTTAGTCTCAGCGCGTCCCTCGACTGAACCGATGGTCTCAAGACCCCTTTTGTAAAGAATAAATAAATTCTTAGTATTTTATGAGAAACAAGCATTTTAGTGCGGGAATCGGGAAAACCGCGCGCCGCGCGCCACCCGTGATCCTTGAGGGGTATCATTGATAGATAAAAGCTATTTTTGGTAAGAACTCTTGAAAGGTTAAACTTCTTTTGAAATCCGCTGTGCTGTTGGCTATAGGCGCGATAGCAGTGATTGCTCGAGTTGCAATAGAAGAATTAATGGTAAGCATATGATAGTTATTACTTTCAACTGTCGCGGGTGAAGGTACGCCTGTGACGTAGGAGGTTGCGGGTTCGATTCCCACCTTGGGACAAATATTTTACAATCCGCAAATATTTGTTCCGGGTGTTCTGGGTATTTTCTATGGAAAAATAACAAAAACATAGCTATTTATGAGTTGGTTTATGCCTTAAGCCTCTACCCCACGACCACGATTTTGAAGCGCGTCTTGTGTCGCACGATTTGTTGCAATATTTTGTACTCAGATACATACGATCTTACACACTGCTGTGATTTAACATACCATACCATACCTACTGCTGCAATTTTAGCGACGCGATAGAAGTTGAACGACGTGTTTCCGCGTCCTACGATTTAGCGATAGTTGTTTACGGAACATTTTGTATTAAGACGCATGCCATCTTACAAACAGCTGCGTCTTGTGTCTTGCGTTTTAGGGGCGGCGCGGCGGCGGCGGTGGCGGTGCGTGGCGTCTAGAAATCGCGCTTACGAAATTGCAACTGTGTGTTAAGTGGGTGATAGACGTAAGAACTTAAAGTACGCGGTTTTTAAGATCGCGAACTTACTCGGCTCGACGTTAGTGACACCGCAATTTTTTTTTGACGCTTTCAATCGTAGCATTCTTTCCACCTTACGAATAATTTCTAGTAAATTATTGTATGCTTGAAGCTTCATATTTTTTATTGTCTTTGTAATGGTTGCTTCCAATTATCCAAAGACAAGGGTTATTTCGGAAAGCTTCTACAAATTCGGTTATCAAATCATGCGAATAAGTTCGGAAATCACTCATTTTGAGAAATTTTTGAGTCAAAATTAACAATAATTGCAAAAATCTCTAAACACGACAAGCGTGCGCGTCCACGAACTGGCGAAAAAAAATGGCGGCTCGCGACTCGCAGTGCTGCCACGTGTGTACGAGCCAAGACGAGCTACGAGTAAAATTTCAAACCCGTTGGATCGCCGACGATTTTTCGCGGCGGTTTTAAAGTACGCGTACTTACGGTGACGCACAAGCGAAAAAGGTGGTCGAGCTATAAGTACGCGTACTTGGTCGTACGTCTATCACCCACTTAAGGAATCGCACTGCAAAATCGCACCAAATCGCGCGCACGCAAAACTCGCTTCAAAATCGCGGCTGTGAGTAGAGGCTTTATGAAAACAAAAAGTTGAACTTGAGTAAGTTTTATAATAAACTAGCTTCTGTCCGCGGCTTCGCACCCGTTGTTTCTATGGAAACGTTTTAAGGTTATTTCTATGCCATGGGATCTGATTTATGGGATAAAAAACTGATTTATGGGTTAGACTTACCTGTATGCAAAATTTCAGCCAGATCCGTTCAGTAGTTTCGGCGTGAAGAGGTAATAAACATCCATCCATCCATCTATCTATCCATCCATCCATCCATCCATCCAAACTTTCGCATTTATAGTATTAGTGTGATACCACAAGTACTTTTGCAATAAATTATTGTTACGAAAACGTCTTACAAATTTATTATCAGACTAGCTGTGCCCGCGACTTCGTTCGCGATTGCCTTACCTGCCGACTAATTAAGTTCACATTTAACCATAGTCTCTCATATTATGAAATGCCGCCGTGCAAAAAATCGTGTATAGGGTATATATATACGGGGGATAGCATGTTGTCATCTTCAATTCCATTCTTTATCCACACGACTTTTAGCTACGTACAATTCGGCCAGCGTCAGTATTAAGAAGTGTCATACTCGTTTCACTTCTTACTCATGGTTCCGTTCAGCTGGGGCCCTATTCTGCTATACTAATCGCTTCACTATGACAGGGGTATCGACACAGAATGACACGTTTTGGTATTCCACCTCAGATGAAAGAAATTATGATGAATGCAGATGGAGAGACGCGCGTCAAGTTTGAAACTATTAATTTATCTCGCACGCACTATCTGGAGTTTTATTAATCTAATTATTCTACGTGATGATTCTGCGACGATTCCATTGTCATAGTGAAGCAATTGTATTGCAGAATTGGGCTCTTGATCCATTTGACTGGACCACCGTATTTTTTTTTCGTTAGTAGGTAGGTACAGTTGGCTGTGTACCACAGTAAAAAATGTTTTTCTGTGGTCCAGTTAGTTTAATTGGACCACTTACTGCAACCAAACTTCGGTAGTACAGTGAACTGGACCAGCTAAACCACCATATATCATGTAAGTTAGGAACCTAACTTATTTTTCCAAGACGCACCACCTTGTAGGTAGGAACCCAACTAATGGGTGCGTCTTGGAAAAATAAATAGATAGGAACTTACCTGGGTAGGTAAGTTACTATCTATTTATTTATCTACAAATTTTATTCTTCAATCTACAGATTATTTCATCAATCTACTGATTTTCTACTAGACTTTCTACTAATTTAGACAAATTTGATCATGCAACACTGTTTCTAACAAAAAGAATGCATGAAATCGGACGACGCGTAGACCCGTCGTGATGCGCGGTTTAAGAATTCTACTTTTTCCTCTCTCCCAGTAAGGTTCCCCTTACTGAATTCCAGGATAAAATGTATCCCATGTCCTTTCTTGAACTCAAATCGTACCAATTCAGTCCAACTTATTCAGTAGTTTCGGCGTGATGCGCGGTGAAGGAATTTTACTTTCATCCCTCCTCCCAGGGGAACCTTACTAAATTCTGGGATAAAATGTATCTTTTCTCGTAGTAT
The DNA here is from genome assembly GCA_949316285.1 of Eupithecia subumbrata. Classification (NCBI taxonomy): domain Eukaryota; kingdom Metazoa; phylum Arthropoda; class Insecta; order Lepidoptera; family Geometridae; genus Eupithecia; species Eupithecia subumbrata. Next base: position 4,528,619 of record OX438642.1, on the reverse strand, counting down.
GAACTCAAATTATGCCGAGTTCCATTCGAATTCATTCAGTGGTTCCGTCGTGATGCGCGGTTAAAGCATTTTACTTTCTTCCTCTCTCCCAGGGGAACATTACTGAATTCCGGGATGAAATGTATCCCATGTCCTTCCTTGTAGTATGAAATCAAATCGTGCTAGGTTTCATTCCAACTCATTCAGCACTTTCAGAGTCATGTGCGGTAAAAAAATTTACTTTCATCCCCTCTCCCAGGGGAACCTGACTGAATTCCGGGATAAAAAGTATCCCGGAATTCAGTCACGATACTCAATACGAGGAAGGACATACTTCCTCGTAGTATGACCTAAAATCGTGCCGAGTTTCATTTCAATACCTTCAGTAGTTTCGACGTGATGCGCGTTTAAGAAACAGACAGACAGACAGACAGACATGAATGAAAAAAATTACAGTTTTGGCTCCAGTATAAAAATAATAGAGTGCCCTCCAAAAAAAAATTTCTAAATATCTTCTATGTACAGAATTGGACCTGTTACAGTTTTATTATAAGTATAGATAGATATAGATAGAAGATAGACTAGGTACTAAACAAATTTCTTCTCGGAAAATCTTGTCTTGCTATGATATTTTGACCTCCAGGTCAAATACTCGATGATCTCTTTATCGTCATCTGATAAGTCCCATAAATCCATTCCTAGGTTCATCCCAACACTAGCAGACACTTAAAGAAATTATCGAGAAATCTTTGTGAATAATCAAATTTTAATAATATGAATTTGTCTAAAAAAAAATATTTTTATGAAAACCACTGACAATGATGAGTGATGGATGACAAACCAAAGGTGAATGCTACACGCACGATATGTATCGCGATACTTGGATGACATACGTAATTTTTTTCTTGACGGTTTCAATCGTAGCATCTCTTTCCACCTAAGGTATAATTTCTAATAAATTATTGTATGCTTGAAGCTTCATATTTTCGTCTTTGTGATCGTTGTGTCTAATTTTCCAAAGACAAGGTTTATTTCGGCAAGCTTCTATAAATTCGGTTAGCAGTAGATTCCCTTTTCATACTGACCACACGTTTCATTCATTGTTTTCTGAAATTCTGACGGTGTTTTCATTTAACCAAGTTTTCACGAAAAAACTAAAGTTTAAACACAAACGCTTTGTATCGTATCTCAACAAAAGTTAGCAAATAGAGGTACAACATTTTACATGTAGATTCCCCTTTGATAACGTTCACACATTTAATAAATCGTTTTCTAAAATAATGACGGTGTTTTCCTTAACTTATCTAAGTTGAAACGAAAAGTTTTAACGAAAATGCTCTGCATCATAGCAACCGTTTGCAATCTAACCACAAAATTCTACACGTAGACTTTACTTACAAAAAGAACACACATTTCATTCATCGTTTTCTGAAATTCGGAAGTTGTGTAGTACTGTTAACCTGCACTGCCACGGGAAAAAGAAATTTGTCGGTGGTACAGTCAACTGGACCAGCTAAACCACCAAATATGTTCTTGAAGATCGCATGGACCATTTGTACATTTTACTTTGCCTGAAATACGTATGGGTAGAAAAGAAATAAATAGGAACTTACATACCTCTTATCTATTGTTTTTTTTCTTCTACCTACTGATTTGTTCTTTAATCTACTGTTTTAGTCAAGTACGATCTTGCAACGGTGCTTCTAACAAAAAAGTATGAATGAAATCGGATGACGTGTTAATGAATTACAACTAAGTACCTAACACATTTTGTCTTTCATCGGAGAGGGGTCTCCCAAAGGAACCGTGCCTACTGAATTCCCAGATAAAAAGTATACTTATTATGTTCTTCCTCGTAGAAAAAACTGAAATCAGCGAAGATTCTTTTGAATCCATTCGTTACTGAACCAACTGTACTGAATTCCGGGATAAAATGAATTCTATGTCCTTCTTCGTCGTATGAACTCAAATTGTGCAAAGTTTCATTCTTATACATTCAGTAGTTTCGGCGTGATGCGCGTTTAAGAAACAAACAGACAAACAAAAATGAAATAAATTACAGTTTTGGCTTTGGTACCGTGCATATGTGTCCTCCAAAAACGTAGTTATTATGCGTACAGTAGATAGATACCTAGATAGATACAGGGTGTTAGGGTAAACAGTCTTATCCTTGAAACCACGTCTAAAATAAGACGTAACAAGTTATTTTTAAAAATAAAAGTCAATTAGTTTCGATGGAATTTCATAATTCATTTCTCTGCTATCCTACGTGATTTCATGGACACCCTAGTGACCTTATCACGCCGCGCCGCCCGCCCGCTCTCGCCTGTAGCCGGCCGGTGGTGTAGGTATCGAACCACTCGAATTGTAGGTACCTACAACTTGTGAAGGAACTTTCCCTTCATACTTTTCCTGGCTTAGGACTGGCAAAAATAGCTACTCTAACACATTTGCCAGTAAGTAGGCTAAAGTAAGTAGGTACCTACTTTTGGCGTATTTAAAAAGTTCATCATCAATCAAGTTTTATGTACAATTCAATTAAAATTTACAGCTTTATGTACAGTTTGATTTACTCACATTAGGCATAAAATGTTTTGAACTGGCCATAGGCACGTAGCCTTTGTGTAGCCGCTAGGATCGTTTCCCGGCTTGGCACACGTTGTTCTGGGAACCGCTCTGCGTACATCGTACGAGCCAAGTTTATGTTGTCACCAGCGATGGCATAAAGTCGCACCATTTCAGTCCACTGTTCATTTGTGAACGACATCGTCACTTCTCTACTTAACACAATACGCGAACAAATCGGCACATCACATCACAAATTAGCACGGAACGCGTCGTGACGTGCTCACTACCTAGCAGACGGGCCGCGACTGACGAGCGCGCGAACCGAGCGGCGCGGCGGCGGCGTCTTTGTGCGGCGCGCGCGGGGCGTAGGTATGTAAGCGGCGCCTTTAAGTCGGCGCGCGAACGGGTCTTTGTTTGAAACCGACAAAGCAGGCGGCGTAGGTATAAATGTAGGGTGAAATGCTTTTATGATGTATGAGGATATTTTTTTCAAAATTATGTAAAAAAAAAAGTTTAGTTTTTTCATCGGATAAGGACTCTGCTCATGATTCTGAACTTCTGGTTTCAAGGATAAGACTGTTTACCCTAACACCCTGTATAGATATTGATTAAATAAACGATACCTTCTTTAAGTAGACAGTTTTTCTTGGTTTTTAGGGTTCCGTACCTTAAAAGGAAAATAGAACCCATATAGGATCACTTTGTTGTCCGGCGGTCGGTCTGTTCGTCTGTCAACTCTCTTTTCTCAAGAACGCGTGGACGTATGGAGTTGAAATTAACGTCAAATACTCAAGTCCGTAACCTCTTGGAAAATTTACAGCCGTTTATGTCCGAACATTTTGAAATTTCCTAGGGAATCACATGCACACAAAACCTATAGGGTACTTCCCGTAGACCTAGAATCATGAAATTTGGTGATCAGCAAGGTCTTATAGTACAAGTAAAGGAAAAAATCCTAAAACCGTAAATATGTAGTTCATCATCATCATCATCAGCCTATATTAGTCCACTGCTGGACATAGGCCTCCCCTAATGAGCGCCATAGCGCCCTGTCTTCAGCTTGCCGAATCCAGCATCTGCCTGCAGTATTTCGCAGATCGTCATCCCACCTGGCCGGTAATATGTAGTTAATTCACCAAAAAAAATATTTATATTCTCGCCATGGACCAAAACCTACTTACCGTTGATCTAGAATCATGATAATTTGGTAAGACACAAGGTCTTACGGTACCCTTAGTGCGAGTGTCCAACTCGCACTTGACGTTTTATTTAATAAGTCAAGCAAATTATTTTTCCACATTAACAGGATTTACGAGCATAAAACTGCGACGGACAGCTCTAAGAAATTGATAGGCATATAACGAAGACACTGCGCCCCTTCTGTCTGTTTCTTCGCTTTACTAAGCAACGGATTTCGATATGGTACCTATCTGATTTCATATCGCTATTTAATTGGAACGTCTTACAAACCTTCCGTTAATATATATCTATGTACATTCGAGTATTATTTCCCGAGTACCACGCGTTTGAAGCCGCAGATAGAAGTTTAGGTAGGTACATAATATAATAACCGAAGACTGTGAATTACTAAAAAATATATTAGCAGGCACTGCTTACGTTCTAAACTAAATTTTCATGCATAATTTCAGCCTCGTAGCTTTTCTAGTTCCTGAGATTCCGTGATATGTCAGTGATTTGCCTAATTTGACTTCACACCGTTGACCTTTACAGGGGTGGATCCAGGATCTCATTTGGGGGGGGGGGGCATTTTTACAAAGTTCGGAGAAAGGGTTAAAATTACAAGTAGGTAAACAAAATATAAAGGTTTTATTAGTATTTCTACAAAATCAATGCTGGAGTCAGGCGCGGGTAGCGCGGTTGGAGGGATGGCAGTGCGGGGCGTGGCGCCGAAAAAAAACACTCTAAGATAGAGTTCTCAAATTATGCCTAACCCTTTTGGACATCGACATATTTACTGAGCCCTAAAATAAAAATGGAGAGCGAAGCGAACCTCGAAAATTTAATAGATTTTTAGCAACCATAGGGAAATTAGTGAAAGAAAAGACGAAACACATAAAATAGGAAGAAAAGACGATATCAAAACGGCGAACGGAGCGAGTCTCGAAAATTTTAAAGGTTTTTTTAGCGACTTTTGTGCAATTTGTAAGTGAAAGGGAAAAAAGATTGTATAAAACAGCGCGGTGAGCGGAGCGAGCCTCGAAAATTTAAGACATTTTAGCGCCGATTGTGATATTTGTGAAAGAAAAGAGTATACATATAAAAAGGCGCGTGGAGCGAGCCTCAAAATTTTCTAGCTTGTTCTACCGACGATTGCGAAATTTGTAAAAAGAAAGTATAGATTAGACTGATGAAGAGCGAGCCTCGAAACTTTTTTGAGATTTTTTCTGATATTTGGGGAAAAGCAAACAAGAAAGAACTTACCAATAACAAAAAAAGACGGGTTGCACTCCGGGAGTGCCGGCAGAAGTGAAAACTTGATTATTAACGTTGAGCATGTTTGATATTTTGGAATGGTTAGGGAATAATTTTGCACCAATTGCTTTATCAGTATAAAAGTACTATCATTTATGTGGTAGAATACAATATTCATTTATTGCGCTATCGTACACAAACATGACAATTTATATTACATTAAAAACTGTAGGGGCTCGTCGAAGGTGTAAGACTTCAACTAGGGCTGGTCAGGAATGATATCCAAGTAAAAACACTTCAGAACACTTTAAATCGGTATATTCAACCGTATACACTCAACTACGTTCTTAATACAAAAAGTCACTGCACTGCACTTAATAATTCACTTTCGTTATTTTCCTTAAGACTTGTTCACTGTTTGATTGCTTAGAACTGAATGAATAATCTGCCAGAAGGCTCGGTTTTTATACCTATTTCTATCCTTTCTAGATAATTCTACGCGTTTCCGGAAGCTATACCTATCTCTTTCTTTATTCTAGAACATTTTTTTTGTCCTTGTCTTTCTTTTCGATTCGTTCGAGAAATTAATTATCTATAGATATATAAGTAGGTAGGTATAAGCGAGCCGGACGCTAGCAACTATTACGTAAGCTAGGGCCTATTGTTGTTGTCGGAAACTAGTACTATTATCTATTCTGTTTACCTAAAAATAATGTTCGATTTTGAACTCTATCTCAAAACAAAACTTCAAGAAATTTCCTAGCTATAATGAAGATATTGTCCTGCACAATTTTGAGCTTTATTCCTTCGGCATAATGTCGTCGTTGCTAACACTCAATCCGTCTTACGCTTTTTCGATCAGGTCACGTGTCCTGACGCGAGTTTAAGATTTTATACCCATTACAGAAAAAGTGCTCAACGCCGCTAAAGAAGTTTTCACTTCAAAAATTGATAGCTTTAAAGACTTTGCTGTGGTAGATATAGCACGAGCGATCGCTCGCTTCGCTCGTCCTATATCTACTACTCAAATAATTAGAAATACAAAAAGATGTAACGGCGAGCGGAGCGAGCTGCCGAAATTTTTGTTACTTTTTCGGGTGGGCACAAACTGGTCTAGAAGAGTATTAGAAAATAGATAATAACGAGCCCTGAAGATTTTGGAAATTGCGATGCTTAGAAAATTTATATCAGCATGTGGAATGAGCCGCAGCCTTTTTTGAAATTGGTGAGGCATGCGTAGCAAGATAAAAAAAGCTAAATAATGAGCAAAAACAATTTATAATAGAAACTGACAGCACTCGCTCACGTGTCGGCACCTCACGTGGTCGAGGCTTCCTAATTCGGTGTTAATGTTTTGAATTTTCAGCTCACAGTTTATATTGCACCACCCAGAATCAACGAACCCATGGTTAATGTCATGTTCATTCATTCTTTTTACATCCGGCCAAATATAGTAGGACGAATGCTGAATGATTTTAGTGTACTGCTCTCTCTCGCTCACCAGTAATTTGAATAAGTCTATTCCTCCATGTCAGATTTGAAATGACACGTGGTTCTTGATCGCATTATATTGACTGTTGTTTATTTTCTAATTAGTTTCTGTCCGCGGCTTCGCACGCTTTGTTTAAATGGAAACGTTTTTTATCCCATTGGAACTGTTTTATGGAATCAAAAGCCTGTGTTTGATTCCAGGCTTAGAGCTACATCAATGCAAAATTTCAGCCCGACCGATCCGTTAAGATATTATGGTGTGAAGAGGGAACAAACATCTAAACATCTATCCAAACTTTGTATTTATAATATTAGTGTGATTTAAACGTATGTAGCTAGATACATACTTGATATGAATGGACCGTTCTGCAATTCTTCTATTATAAAAGTCCAAACTAATGTATTCAATGATCTCTTCATTATCATCAGACAATATTTCAGCCCGACCGATCCGTTCAGATATCATGGTGTGAAGAGGGAACAAACATCTAAACATCTATCCAAACTTTGTATTTATAATATTAGTGTGATTTAAACGTATGTAGCTAGATACATACTTGATATGAATGGACCGTTCTGCAATTCTTCTATTATAAAAGTCCAAACTAATGTATTCAATGATCTCTTCATTATCATCAGACAATCAACCAGTAATTTATTGTTCAGGACAAAAAACCGTTATGACAAACTCTACCAACATTACCTAACCTATATAACATCGCAGCTTTCATTGACCTTATTAGCCCAGAGTTAGTTGAGCTAACCCTCCATCCCACATCAGTGGGTTAAAAATTTCAATATTTAACACAAGGTTAACTCCTAACTCTTGGTGGTACAAGAAATAATTCGAATTTAACTCCAAAGTAATATTTAGCTCTGAGTTAACGGTGATAACCTACCCAGGCGCAAAAATTTAGTAATGAAGTAGGCGTCCAGTTTACGAAAAACAAAAGACGATCGTGTCAACTTCAAGTAACAGAGCTATACGACGTAACATTTAATTTGTTCATTTCATAATTATTGACTGTCTCACTCAGAAATATTGCAATACATATAGCGAAAATATGTATCATCACAAGGTTTTAGGTAAAATATGCAACTACCGATGAAAATGGGCTAAATATGCAAATGCATATTATAATGCAAATATGCAATTACATATAATCCGGTCTCTACTGATAAGCATAGATATTCAACAACCACCATTGTAACGTAAAAGAAGGAAATAAATGTTTGTTAAAAATACCTTATTGCAAACATAAATCCAAGAGTAACAATTTACAACCTAAAACTTAGTGATATATAATAATAATGTTTACATTGATCGGATCGAAGGCATCCAAAAACGTTTCCTCAGGTACTTACAATATCGAAGTAGAACATATATACCTAACTATTTATCACGTTGTAAGAAGTTTCACATTCTTCCACTGGCAGAGAGACGGCGTATAGCGGACGTAATGTATCTTCTTAGCATTGCGAGTGGCAGGGTCGACTGTCGAGAACTACTCGGTTTAATAGGTCTGAGAACAACTCCAGCATCTCTCAGATACCATAATCTTCTATACATTCCTTCATCTAATTCAAGATATAGACAGAACTCATATATTCTACGTGCGAGCAGATACTTCAATGCTATGGCAAAAGAAGTTGATTTGTTTAACACTTCTCCCAGTAACTTCAAGCGTATCTGTGGTAACCATTTCTTTAATTCCTAACTTCACATTTTACCTACTTTGTTTGTCCACCACTTATTCTCTTCAATATTCTTTATACTATTTGTGAAAACTTTTAATTGGCCGTCCTTATATTTATGCTTAAATTTTGTACATGTTTAGCCGTAAGTTTTCCTAAAATAAATAAATAAATACCTAATTGGCGGTGTTGTCGCTCAAGAGCGATCTCTAACTGATAACCTTGAATGTAAAAGATTGTTGGATATAAGGTACATACAAAAAAATCTCTTGTTATTCCACGTTGTGAAGGTTGTGAGGTTTTCGTTCTATTATTTTGGCCCACAATATGATTGAGTACATATTTTGAAAATACCCTAAACGTGCCGTGTTGTCATCAGGGGGAAGTGGACAGAGGAAGAGATCGGTATGCTGCGCAGCTGCGTGCACCGCTTCGCCATCGACCTAAATAAACTTAGCCAGCACATCAAGAACCGCACCGTGTAAGTACCTACTTGATAATAACACTATAGATCCGGCATCACTGGACACACTTAGGTACACTTATCCCATAAACTCATACTCTATATGCGGAGCATACATAACAAAACAATACCAGCACCATTTCACTTTATCTTTAGCCGGATCCAGGCAGGTTCTCTCAAAGGACTGAAAGTTATATGACCCACCGAAGGATACAAAGATAAGACTAAGGTCCATGTTTTAAAAACTTGCTCATTCATCAATCTATGCTTTAGCAATGATTTTCTATGAAAAGCATTACTCAAGCATAGATTGACGACTGATCAAGTTTTTATAACATGGGCCTTTGTCTCATCTTTGTATTCTTTGGTGGGTCCGAATAACTTTCATATTCCTTTAGCAGAACTTGCCTGGATACGGTTAAAGATAAAGTCGGGTCCAGTCAGGTTCTGTATAAATACGGACAATAAAGCTCTACGCATTCATGGAGGCCTCACCTCATATGCGCCATTTTTGCAAACTGCCAGCGGTCTGCCGTCACTCCCAGAGTGACCTTTCGCGAATCGTCATGTCGCACATAGCAGATAATGTACGGGACGCTGTATACCTTTGCGTGTGGTGTAGGAGATAATGATTAAGCTTAGAAGCACATGAAAGTGGGTGCTGGAAAAACCAAAGGAGGTACCCGATCAGATTGATGATGAAGTTTGCCAAGCACTTTCTACCCATAAGACGCAAGCAACACACAAGACAAACACAACACGGACACACAGATAGTTAATACTGTGTACCCTTTCAGGTCCCAGATATGCACGACATTGAAGAAGAAAGCGTTCGAAGATTCTGGTATGTCAGTAGTAGCCCGGCCGGTAAGCAGTTCAGTGCCCACACACGCTATGAACCAGTCCTTGCAGCCGCCGGCACAGGTATCTGCAATGACTCCGATGACGATGGTCAGCACTCGCAGCGTGTTAGGAAAGAACATGGAGGTTCAAACATTCACTAACTATTTTTATACATGTTTTAGCACATTTTTTTATTAGCTAATTTGTGCAGTTGTGTTAGTGATGTTTGAATTTTTTAGTTTTAGTGCGGTGCACTGTGGGGGCTTAGATATGTTTTTACGCGCGCGTTGAGAGTACCTACTTACCTATGTTTAATAACTCACTATTGTAAAAAAAAAATTGGTTAAGCTTAGATTGCAATGGGCTTGATAAAGTTAAAATTGAGAAATATGTTACCGCGGTGCTTAAAAATAAGGGCACTATGCTTCCAAACTACTAGCCAAATCCGTTAAGGTTTCATACCTGAATTCATTTAAGTAATGTCTCGAATTACTTGTGCATTAAATGGTATAACAGATAACGAACGACGTTCCTATATTTTATCAGTTATCAACATTTTATTCAACATATTTGGACCCATCTTTCAGTTTAAGGTAACGCTCGCTGGACTAGTAAGGTCCAAGCCTTTTTTAGATTCACAATCTATATCGCCCTTTGCGTATGCTCGACCGGGGCAAGGGTTTCTTAAAAACATACCAAATCGAATTAATGTCTTTGTATGGCAAACTGAAACTACGATCTATGCACAAACTGAATTGCACCAGTTCAGTTTATGCATTGATCGTAATTTCACTATGCATCGAGCGAAACCTTTAGAAGGAAAAGGAACTATTAGACTGAATGAGGAAACGTATTTTGCAACTAAAAACGGCTTCAGTAATACTAGCTGAATAACTCAGGAACAAAGGAATGGAAAGTGCCTGAGTAGTAGTACTTTTCCATTCCTTTCACCATAATAGGACTAAACGTAAATCTTTGTAACGTTGTTTTTGATTTCTAATAAAATGCAGTTGAATTGAGATCCTACTCCTTTTTTTAGGTCCGTTCAAAGTTAATACGTATTTTTCTGAACTGCTCGGATAAACTTTATTTTATTTAGTCGCATGCAATGCATTAATTGGCTAATTTGTATATTTTGCTTTTTTTGTTTGTGTAGAAGTCAGTAGAATAAACACATGTTATGCATGGGGTAAACGTGTTCTTGAGTGGATACCCGCGACTCGGCAAACGTAGTGTAGGACGCCCTCCGGCCAGGTGGGATGACGATCTGCGAAAGACTGCAGGCAGATGCTGGATGCGGCAAGCTGAAGACAGGGCGCTATGGCGCTCATTAGGGGAGGCCTATGTCCAGCAGTGGACTAATATAGGCTGATAATGATGATGATTATATGCGGTGAAACTATTGATGGTTTGGTTGGTCAAACTAGGCTAAATTTTGTCCGAAACCCTATAAATTACATAAATCAGAGTGAGAAATAACACTGCTAAGCAACTGTTCTAAGTTAACAGATTATTATTGTTAAGGGGGTAAGACTGTAAGGTGTTTCAAGCCGTGGCAAGGCAAGTAAAAACAATATTTCCACCCACAGGTAACTCTCAATATGTGGAATGCGACGTCGATGGCTTCGGAGGTGACGTCAAATTGGAGTTCGAAAACAACGATGACGTACCAACATGAAGTGTCGACATCCACCCGCGAGCTCAGTGAGTGACTATATAGTTAATTAGTTTAATTGTAAGCCCAGATTGTACCACTGCCGTTACGTTACTTAAATCTTTTTTATTATGATTGAATTCTAACATGTGCTATGTATCTACTAAGTCACAGTTTCATACTGTTTGGACCACCCAATGTATTTTCCCAAAACGTAAATAACCTACTAAGAAAAAACGAACAAATACATTGGGTGGTCTTATTTGAAAAAATCTAATTTGTTTCTTATTTTGAAAAAAAATATTCTTTAATCGTAATAATATTACGATTGAAGAATATTTTTTTTCAAATAGTAAATAATATGTATATATTATATAATAATATTTACAATAGTAAAGAGAGTTTTTTATTCTTATATTATAAGTACCTTTGTTAATGTCTATTTCATATATTAATAAAACTCTCTTTACTATTGTAACCGAAATGATATGTTGATTACATACAATAGTGATGATAGTCAAATAATTTACGAAAAATAATTGTTAAGAAATCCGAAACTTACTTTAAGAAATCACTAAAAATATCGGAAATAGTAGGTTTAGTAACAAATATTAAAAAGATAAAAAAAAAATAATAAATAATAATATAGTATTAAATATATTATAATATTAATATAATATAGTAGTTGTAGTTAGTTGGGGCGAGCCTCAGCTACCAGCCGGGTCACAGGTGGCGGATAGTGAAACGTCCTCCGTACTATATATACGTAGGACAGCTGCGAATACGGGGGAACCTGAATAAGCAGTCCCGGACCAGAGGCGGTAATGTCAACAGGGAGTGTTGGAGTATTCGGTGGCACTGGTACTCTCTTGAAAAGACACAGTAGTCTCGAAGACGACCTTACGACATGGCGAGCAAACACCGCCATTAAATAAGTGTTGCCTTGGCAGAGGGAAGCAGCCTGCCAGTATCTGGATGGGCGGATCTCGCGGGGAGAAGTACGGTAGAAACGAACCTGCAGGCGACGATGGTAGGCTAATATTATTATGAATTTTACCTCTTTTGTAACCTAAGAGGTTTGAGGTTTTTTTGTATTTTGGTAGTTGATATATGTCTCATCTTTAGTCCATTGTGGGATGGTTGATATTATATACGAAATTTTCCTCTTTTGGAACCCAAGAGAGGTTGGAGAGGTTTATTGCAGATTTTTTCTCAAAATATCGTGTTACAGCTAAAGCATGGCCGTTTTTTAGGGCCGTCCTTATCTTGTGCGTCTCTTATAGGCGAAACCTTGTTTCGAAGGCTTAATTCGCCAGCATTGTTACGAAAACGTCCCATAAGCGTATCAAATCAGAAGCCTTATTCAAGAGGCTGTCAGATCCGATTCCTTTCACCAGTGTGAGTTCGCATATGTCTAATTAAATTACCTTCCCACAAAAATAACCATCCTAGACGATTTCATTAAATTTAAACAAAAAATTAAATTTTATTTTGAAACACATGCATTTTATAGCCTCAAGGAATTTCTTAATAGCACCATACAGGAATCCTCATTTTTGGATAACGATAAACTATAAATGAGAAAAACTGAATGAATTGGAGATAGTTACAGATTTGTGTTACATTTATGGAATTGTTTTGTAATTTATTATTTTGAATCAATCTAGAATATAGTAATTTAATTATTAAGTATAGGTATAGTATAGACTCTATAATACAGAGTTCATAAAATGTACTTAGATAGGTATTTATTTAAAACTGTAAATGACTTTTCTTAGACTTACCTAATATAGCACAAATTGTTATAAGATGGTGAATAAATAAAATCTGAAATCTGAAATCCTTTTCGGTAAGATTGCATTGTTTATCATATGAATAAAAAGCTATCTAATGAGACCTATTTCGTCTCATACACACTTTTTCTCCTCTCGAGAGGTAGGCTAATATTATAATGAATTTTCCCTGTTTTGTAACTCAAGAGGTTTGAGAGGTTTTTCTGTATTTTTGTAGTTGTAATAAGTCTTTTCTTTAGGCCATTGTGGGATGGTTGGTATATATATGAATTTTTCCTCTTTTGGAACCCAAGAGGTTGGAGAGGTTTATTGCATATTTTTTCTCAGAATTTCGTGTGACAGTTAAAGCTCTGCATTGTTTATGACAATCATTAGTACTTATTAATAGCTATCTAATGAGACCTATCTCATTTCAAAAACAATTTTTCTCACAAGAGGTTGGACAGGTTTATTGCAATTTTTTTCTCAGAATCTCGTTCGACAGCTAAAACATGGCTGTTTTTTAGGGTTGTCCTTATCTTGTGCGTCTCTTATATGTGAAACCTTGTTTCGAAAGCTAAATTTGACAGCATTGGTGCGAAATCGTATCGAATCAGAAGCCATATTCAAGTGGCTATCAGATTCGATTCCTTTCACCAGTGTGAGTTCTCATATGGCAAAATAAATGAGCTTTTTGATTATATGTATTGGTTTGTGATTTATCGCGAATGAGACCTATCTCGTTTCATACACACATTTTCTCCTCCGGAGAGGTAGGCTAATATTATTATAAATTTTCCCTCTTTTGTAACCTAAGAGGTTTGAGAGGATTTTTTGTATTTTAAGTCTCATCTTTAGGCCATTGTGGGATGGTTGATATAAATATGACATTTTCCTCTTTTGGAACCCAAGTGGTTGGAGAGTTTTAGTGTATATTTTTTCTCAGAATCTTGTGTGTATTTTGGTAGTTGTTATAAGTCTCATCTTTAGGCCATTGTGGGACGGTTGATATAAATATGAAATTTTCCTCGTTTGGAACCCAAGTGGTTGGAGAGGTTTATTGCATAATTTTTCTCAGAATCTAGTATGACAGCTAAAGCTATGCATTGTTTATGACAATCATAAGTATTAATAGCTATCTAATGAGACCTATCTCATCTCATACACACTTTTTCTCACAAGACTTTTAGAGGTTTATTGCAATTTTTTTCTCAGAATAACGTTTGACAGCTAAAGCTGGCAGGCTGTTTTTTTAGGGTTGTCCTTATCTTGTACGTCTCTCTCTATCTATTGGTGAAACTATAAATAAAAGGCGGTAACGTTTCGCAACAGACTGAAGTTTATTCACGATTCACACAATTGACAGGTGACAGTTTTACGAAGGTGTCACATTCCATAAGATAGGTGCAGTTGGTATTTTTCACTTTTTACCTGTCTGATGAATTCCATCAATAATAGCATATTTTGGTGGATCATGGGAATGTCCTACAGCAATCGTAGCTTGCCCGGATACCGGTGTCCGGACCATCTTTCACACGTTAACGACGAATCCGTCTTTCGTCAGTATAAACCGCCCTTTACATTTGCCCCATGAAGTGCAATTCCAAGTTTCCGTAGTTTTTGACTGGCGATGGTAGAAGAACGTGTAGACTTTGTAGATCGCGAGCCTTTTGCCGCATGGTTTTGATACAAATGATACTTGTGCGTCGCCTACAGCGCCACACGCTTGCGCCATGTGCTTGTGTATGTCAAAATTTAATATCTAATCGCAAGCAACGCATTCAACTTTGTCTCCGGTTCGTACTATTAGCACGAAGCTAAGGTTTCTAACGGCATATTTTCAGTTGATGACCACGTCTTCCGGAGAACTGTCGACTTGGGAGATTGTTTTAATGAATGTCACTTCTTTCTCTGTTTTAACTCTCACTTTTGCGGTTACGATAACAGAAGTTTCATTTGTCTCTATTACTTTTTCTGTTGGTTTGAGAGATTTTAAATCATTAGTTTTAAAAGCTATCTAATGAGAACTATCTCATCTCATACACACTTTTTCTCACAAGAGGTTTAGTGGTTTATTGCAATTTTTTTTCAGAATAACGTTTGACAGCTAAAGCATGGCTGTTTTTTTAGGGTTGTCCATATGTTGTACGTCTCTTATAGGTGAAACTATAAATAAAAGGCGGTAACGTTTCGGAACAGACTGAACTTTATTCACGATTCACACAATTGACAGGTGACTGTTTTACGAAGGTGTCACATTCCATAAGATAGGTGGCGTTACTAGTCGCTAACTGATTTTGATAGAGTCAGATTGCAGTTGCCGCAATGGTATTTTTCGATACTTGTGCGTGGCCTACAGCGCCACACGCTTGCGCCATGTGCTTGTGTATGTCAACATTTAATATCTAATCGCAAGCAACGCATTCAACTTTGTCTCCGGTTCGTACTATTAGCACGAAGCTGAGGTTTCTAACGGCATATTTTCAGTTGATGACCACGTCTTCCGGAGAACTGTCGACTTGGGAGATTGTTTTAATGAATGTCACTACTTTCTCTGTTTTAACTCTCACTTTTGCGGTTACGATAACAGAAGTTTCATTTGTCTCTATTACTTTTTCTATTGGTTTGAGAGATTTTAAATCATTAGTTTTAAAAGCTATCTAATGAGAACTATCTCATCTCATACACACTTTTTCTCACAAGAGGTTTAGTGGTTTATTGCAATTTTTTTTTCAGAATAACGTTTGACAGCTAAAGTATGGCTGTTTTTTTAGGGTTGTCCATATGTTGTACGTCTCTTATAGGTGAAACTATAAATAAAGGGCGGTAACGTTTCGGAACAGACTGAACTTTATTCACGATTCACACAATTGACAGGTGACAGATTTACGAAGGTGTCACATTCCATAAGATAGGTGGCGTTACTAGTCGCTAACTGATTTTGATAGAGTCAGATTGCAGTTGCCGCAATGGTATTTTTCGATACTTGTGCGTCGCCTACAGCGCCACACGCTTGCGCCATGTGCTTGTGTATGTCAACATTTAATATCTAATCGCAAGCAACGCATTCAACTTGGTCTCCGGTTCGTACTATTAGCACGAAGCTGAGGTTTCTAACGGCATATTTTCAGTTGATGACCACGTCTTCCGGAGAACTGTCGACTTGGGAGATTGTTTTAATGAATGTAACTACTTTCTCTGTTTTAACTCTCACTTTTGCGGTTACGATAACAGAAGTTTCATTTGTCTCTATTACTTTTTCTATTGGTTTGAGAGATTTTGAATCATTAGTTTTAAAAGCTATCTAATGAGAACTATCTCATCTCATACACACTTTTTCTCACAAGAGGTTTAGTGGTTTATTGCAATTTTTTTTCAGAATAACGTTTGACAGCTAAAGCATGGCTGTTTTTTTAGGGTTGTCCATATGTTGTACGTCTCTTATAGGTGAAACTATAAATAAAAGGCGGTAACGTTTCGCAACAGACTGAACTTTATTCACGATTCACACAATTGACAGGTGACAGTTTTACGAAGGTGTCACATTCCATAAGATAGGTGGCGTTACTAGTCGCTAACTGATTTTGATAGAGTCAGATTGCAGTTGCCGCAATGGTATTTTTCACTTTTTACCTGTCTGATGAATTCCATCAATAATAGCATATTTTGGTGGATCATGGGAATGTCCTACAGCATTAACGACGAATCCGTCCTTCGTCAGTATCAACCGCCCTTTACATTTGCCCCATGAAGTGCAATTCCAAGTTTCCGTAGTTTTTGACTGGCGATGGTAGAAGAACGTGTAGACTTTGTAGATCGCAAGCCTTTAGCCGCATGGTTTTGATACAAATGATACTTGTGCGTCGCCTACAGCGCCACACGCTTGCGCCATGTGCTTGTGTATGTCAACATTTAATATTTAATCGCAAGCAACGCATTCAACTTTGTCTCCGGTTCGTACTATTAGCACGAAGCTGAGGTTTCTAACGGCATATTTTCAGTTGATGACCACGTCTTCCGGAGAACTGTCGACTTGGGAGATTGTTTTAATGAATGTCACTACTTTCTCTGTTTTAACTCTCACTTTTGCGGTTACGATAACAGAAGTTTCATTTGTCTCTATTACTTTTTCTATTGGTTTGAGAGATTTTAAATCATTAGTTTTAAAAGCTATCTAATGAGAACTATCTCATCTCATACACACTTTTTCTCACAAGAGGTTTAGTGGTTTATTGCAATTTTTTTTCAGAATAACGTTTGACAGCTAAAGCATGGCTGTTTTTTAGGGTTGTCCATATCTTGTACGTCTCTTATAGGTGAAACTATAAATAAAAGGCGGTAACGTTTCGCAACAGACTGAACTTTATTCACGATTCACACAATTGACAGGTGACTGTTTTACGAAGGTGTCACATTCCATAAGATAGGTGGCGTTACTAGTCGCTAACTGATTTTGATAGAGTCAGATTGCAGTTGCCGCTATGGTATTTTTCGATACTTGTGCGTCGCCTACAGCGCCACACGCTTGCGCCATGTGCTTGTGTATGTCAACATTTCATATCTAATCGCAAGCAACGCATTCAACTTTGTCTCCGGTTCGTACTATTAGCACGAAGCTGAGGTTTCTAACGGCATATTTTCAGTTGATGACCACGTCTTCCGGAGAACTGTCGACTTGGGAGATTGTTTTAATGAATGTCACTACTTTCTCTGTTTTAACTCTCACTTTTGCGGTTACGATAACAGAAGTTTCATTTGTCTCTATTACTTTTTCTATTGGTTTGAAAGATTTTAAATCATTAGTTTTAAAAGCTATTTAATGAGAACTATCTCATCTCATACACACTTTTTCTCACAAGAGGTTTAGTGGTTTATTGCAATTTTTTTTCAGAATAACGTTTGACAGCTAAAGCATGGCTGTTTTTTAGGGTTGTCCATATCTTGTACGTCTCTTATAGGTGAAACTATAAATAAAAGGCGGTAACGTTTCGCAACAGACTGAACTTTATTCACGATTCACACAATTGACAGGTGACTGTTTTACGAAGGTGTCACATTCCATAAGATAGGTGGCGTTACTAGTCGCTAACTGATTTTGATAGAGTCAGATTGCAGTTGCCGCTATGGTATTTTTCGATACTTGTGCGTCGCCTACAGCGCCACACGCTTGCGCCATGTGCTTGTGTATGTCAACATTTAATATCTAATCGCAAGCAACGCATTCAACTTTGTCTCCGGTTCGTACTATTAGCACGAAGCTGAGGTTTCTAACGGCATATTTTCAGTTGATGACCACGTCTTCCGGAGAACTGTCGACTTGGGAGATTGTTTTAATGAATGTCACTACTTTCTCTGTTTTAACTCTCACTTTTGCGGTTACGATAACAGAAGTTTCATTTGTCTCTATTACTTTTTCTATTGGTTTGAAAGATTTTAAATCATTAGTTTTAAAAGCTATTTAATGAGAACTATCTCATCTCATACACACTTTTTCTCACAAGAGGTTTAGTGGTTTATTGCAATTTTTTTTCAGAATAACGTTTGACAGCTAAAGCATGGCTGTTTTTTAGGGTTGTCCATATCTTGTACGTCTCTTATAGGTGAAACTATAAATAAAAGGCGGTAACGTTTCGGAACAGACTGAATTTTATTCACGATTCACACAATTGACAGGTGACAGTTTTACGAAGGTGTCACATTCCATAAGATAGGTGGCGTTACTAGTCGCTAACTGATTTTGATAGAGTCAGATTGCAGTTGCCGCAATGGTATTTTTCGATACTTGTGCGTCGCCTACAGCGCCACACGCTTGCGCCATGTGCTTGTGTATGTCAACATTTAATATCTAATCGCAAGCAACGCATTCAACTTTGTCTCCGGTTCGTACTATTAGCACGAAGCTGAGGTTTCTAACGGCATATTTTCAGTTGATGACCACGTCTTCCGGAGAACTGTCGACTTGGGAGATTGTTTTAATGAATGTCACTACTTTCTCTGTTTTAACTCTCACTTTTGCGGTTACGATAACAGAAGTTTCATTTGTCTCTATTACTTTTTCTATTGGTTTGAGAGATTTTAAATCATTAGTTTTAAAAGCTATCTAATGAGAACTATCTCATCTCATACACACTTTTTCTCACAAGAGGTTTAGTGGTTTATTGCAATTTTTTTTTCAGATTAACGTTTGACAGCTAAAGCATGGCTCTTATTTTAGGGTTGTCCATATCTTGTACGTCTCTTATAGGTGAAACTATAAATAAAAGGCGGTAACGTTTCGGAACAGACTGAATTTTATTCACGATTCACACAATTGACAGGTGACAGTTTTACGAAGGTGTCACATTCCATAAGATAGGTGGCGTTACTAGTCGCTAACTGATTTTGACAGAGTCAGATTGCAGTTGCCACAATGGTATTTTTCGATACTTGTGCGTGGCCTACAGCGCCACACGCTTGCGCCATGTGCTTGTGTATGTCAACATTTAATATCTAATCGCAAGCAACGCATTCAACTTTGTCTCCGGTTCGTACTATTAGCACGAAGCTGAGGTTTCTAACGGCATATTTTCAGTTGATGACCACGTCTTCCGGAGAACTGTCGACTTGGGAGATTGTTTTAATGAATGTCACTACTTTCTC
This sequence comes from Eupithecia subumbrata, assembly GCA_949316285.1. Lineage (NCBI taxonomy): Eukaryota > Metazoa > Arthropoda > Insecta > Lepidoptera > Geometridae > Eupithecia > Eupithecia subumbrata. Next base: position 4,509,082 of record OX438642.1, on the reverse strand, counting down.
TGTTTTAACTCTCACTTTTGCGGTTACGATAACAGAAGTTTCATTTGTCTCTATTACTTTTTCTGTTGGTTTGAGAGATTTTAAATCATTAGTTTTAAAAGCTATCTAATGAGAACTATCTCATCTCATACACACTTTTTCTCACAAGAGGTTTAGTGGTTTATTGCAATTTTTTTTTCAGATTAACGTTTGACAGCTAAAGCATGGCTCTTATTTTAGGGTTGTCCATATCTTGTACGTCTCTTATAGGTGAAACTATATATAAGAGGGTAACGTTTCGGAACAGACTGAATTTTATTCACGATTCACACAATTGACAGGTGACTGTTTTACGAAGGTGTCACATTCCATAAGATAGGTGGCGTTACTAGTCGCTAACTGATTTTGATAGAGTCAGATTGCAGTTGCCGCAATGGTATTTTTCGATACTTGTGCGTGGCCTACAGCGCCACACGCTTGCGCCATGTGCTTGTGTATGTCAACATTTAATATCTAATCGCAAGCAACGCATTCAACTTTGTCTCCGGTTCGTACTATTAGCACGAAGCTGAGGTTTCTAACGGCATATTTTCAGTTGATGACCACGTCTTCCGGAGAACTGTCGACTTGGGAGATTGTTTTAATGAATGTCACTACTTTCTCTGTTTTAACTCTCACTTTTGCGGTTACGATAACAGAAGTTTCATTTGTCTCTATTACTTTTTCTGTTGGTTTGAGAGATTTTAAATCATTAGTTTTAAAAGCTATCTAATGAGAACTATCTCATCTCATACACACTTTTTCTCACAAGAGGTTTAGTGGTTTATTGCAATTTTTTTTTCAGAATAACGTTTGACAGCTAAAGCATGGCTGTTTTTTTAGGGTTGTCCATATGTTGTACGTCTCTTATAGGTGAAACTATAAATAAAAGGCGGTAACGTTTCGGAACAGACTGAACTTTATTCACGATTCACACAATTGACAGGTGACAGTTTTACGAAGGTGTCACATTCCATAAGATAGGTGGCGTTACTAGTCGCTAACTGATTTTGATAGAGTCAGATTGCAGTTGCCGCAATGGTATTTTTCGATACTTGTGCGTGGCCTACAGCGCCACACGCTTGCGCCATGTGCTTGTGTATGTCAACATTTAATATCTAATCGCAAGCAACGCATTCAACTTTGTCTCCGGTTCGTACTATTAGCACGAAGCTGAGGTTTCTAACGGCATATTTTCAGTTGATGACCACGTCTTCCGGAGAACTGTCGACTTGGGAGATTGTTTTAATGAATGTCACTACTTTCTCTGTTTTAACTCTCACTTTTGCGGTTACGATAACAGAAGTTTCATTTGTCTCTATTACTTTTTCTGTTGGTTTGAGAGATTTTAAATCATTAGTTTTAAAAGCTATTTAATGAGAACTATCTCATCTCATACACACTTTTTCTCACAAGAGGTTTAGTGGTTTATTGCAATTTTTTTTCAGAATAACATTTGACAGCTAAAGCATGGCTGTTTTTTAGGGTTGTCCATATCTTGTACGTCTCTTATAGGTGAAACTATAAATAAAAGGCGGTAACGTTTCGCAACAGACTGAACTTTATTCACGATTCACACAATTGACAGGTGACTGTTTTACGAAGGTGTCACATTCCATAAGATAGGTGGCGTTACTAGTCGCTAACTGATTTTGATAGAGTCAGATTGCAGTTGCCGCAATGGTATTTTTCGATACTTGTGCGTGGCCTACAGCGCCACACGCTTGCGCCATGTGCTTGTGTATGTCAACATTTAATATCTAATCGCAAGCAACGCATTCAACTTTGTCTCCGGTTCGTACTATTAGCACGAAGCTGAGGTTTCTAACGGCATATTTTCAGTTGATGACCACGTCTTCCGGAGAACTGTCGACTTGGGAGATTGTTTTAATGAATGTCACTACTTTCTCTGTTTTAACTCTCACTTTTGCGGTTACGATAACAGAAGTTTCATTTGTCTCTATTACTTTTTCTGTTGGTTTGAGAGATTTTAAATCATTAGTTTTAAAAGCTATCTAATGAGAACTATCTCATCTCATACACACTTTTTCTCACAAGAGGTTTAGTGGTTTATTGCAATTTTTTTTTCAGAATAACGTTTGACAGCTAAAGCATGGCTGTTTTTTTAGGGTTGTCCATATCTTGTACGTCTCTTATAGGTGAAACTATAAATAAAAGGCGGTAACGTTTCGGAACAGACTGAATTTTATTCACGATTCACACAATTGACAGGTGACAGTTTTACGAAGGTGTCACATTCCATAAGATAGGTGGCGTTACTAGTCGCTAACTGATTTTGATAGAGTCAGATTGCAGTTGCCGCAATGGTATTTTTCGATACTTGTGCGTGGCCTACAGCGCCACACGCTTGCGCCATGTGCTTGTGTATGTCAACATTTAATATCTAATCGCAAGCAACGCATTCAACTTTGTCTCCGGTTCGTACTATTAGCACGAAGCTGAGGTTTCTAACGGCATATTTTCAGTTGATGACCACGTCTTCCGGAGAACTGTCGACATGGGAGATTGTTTTAATGAATGTCACTACTTTCTCTGTTTTAACTCTCACTTTTGCGGTTACGATAACAGAAGTTTCATTTGTCTCTATTACTTTTTCTGTTGGTTTGAGAGATTTTAAATCATTAGTTTTAAAAGCTATCTAATGAGAACTATCTCATCTCATACACACTTTTTCTCACAAGAGGTTTAGTGGTTTATTGCAAATTTTTTTTCAGAATAACGTTTGACAGCTAAAGCATGGCTGTTTTTTTAGGGTTATCCATATGTTGTACGTCTCTTATAGGTGAAACTATAAATAAAAGGCGGTAACGTTTCGGAACAGACTGAACTTTATTCACGATTCACACAATTGACAGGTGACAGTTTTACGAAGGTGTCACATTCCATAAGATAGGTGGCGTTACTAGTCGCTAACTGATTTTGATAGAGTCAGATTGCAGTTGCCGCAATGGTATTTTTCGATACTTGTGCGTCGCCTACAGCGCCACACGCTTGCGCCATGTGCTTGTGTATGTCAACATTTAATATCTCATCGCAAGCAACGCATTCAACTTTGTCTCCGGTTCGTACTATTAGCACGAAGCTGAGGTTTCTAACGGCATATTTTCAGTTGATGACCACGTCTTCCGGAGAACTGTCGACTTGGGAGATTGTTTTAATGAATGTCACTACTTTCTCTGTTTTAACTCTCACTTTTGCGGTTACGATAACAGAAGTTTCATTTGTCTCTATTACTTTTTCTATTGGTTTGAAAGATTTTAAATCATTAGTTTTAAAAGCTATTTAATGAGAACTATCTCATCTCATACACACTTTTTCTCACAAGAGGTTTAGTGGTTTATTGCAATTTTTTTTCAGAATAACGTTTGACAGCTAAAGCATGGCTGTTTTTTAGGGTTGTCCATATCTTGTACGTCTCTTATAGGTGAAACTATAAATAAAAGGCGGTAACGTTTCGCAACAGACTGAACTTTATTCACGATTCACACAATTGACAGGTGACAGTTTTACGAAGGTGTCACATTCCATAAGATAGGTGGCGTTACTAGTCGCTAACTGATTTTGATAGAGTCAGATTGCAGTTGCCGCAATGGTATTTTTCACTTTTTACCTGTCTGATGAATTCCATCAATAATAGCATATTTTGGTGGATCATGGGAATGTCCTACAGCAATCGTAGCTTGCCCGGATACCGGATTTGATCACACCAACGCATAGGGCTACGTCCTCGGGATCGTTTTCCGTCGACCTTGCCGGTAACCACGAGAGCAATTTCTAATCAAAATCCCATGACGCATGTCATGCCAGCAATCGCAGAAGAAGGGTTAACTAATAACCTCGAAAAGCCCAAAAAACCACAAATACCGAAGAACAAGAAAAAGAAAAATAACTCTGATACCACTGAACAAGCACAACAAGTGCAGCCAGCTAATATTATCATTACATCGTCTTGTGGTGATACAAAAAAGCGAGCTCGGTTTAGCCAAGACCCTTCTACGATTGAGATGGATCAGCCAAATAACATAATACCCCTTGCTCTATCAACTGATAAAAGTGTCCCTGAAGCAAATTCTAATCAAAATCCCATGACGCAAGTCAGGCCAGCAATCGAAGAAGAAGGGTTAACTAATAACCTCGAGAAGCCCAAAAAACCACGAATACCGAAGAACAAGAAAAAGAAAAATAACTCTGATACCACTGAACAAGCACAACAAGTGCAGCCAGCTAATATTATAATAACATCGGTTTGTGGTGATACAAAAAAGCAAGCTCGTTTAGCCAAGAGCCTTCTAAGATTGAGATGGATCAGCCAAATAACATGATACCCCTTGCTCTATCAACTGAAAAAGGTGTCCCTGAAGCAATTTCTAATCAAAATCCCATGACGCAAGTCATGCCAGCAATCGCAGAAGAAGGGTTAACTAATAACCTCGAAAAGCCCAAAAAACCACAAATGTCTGTGTATCAAATTGTCAGCCCCCCCCCCCCCCCCCCCTAAAAAAACTCTAAATATTTTCTAACCCTAAAATTGCCCCTGTTTAAAATGTTTACCCCCAAATTTAGGGGGAAAACCCCCTACTTGTCACCACTGAGAAGAAACATCAGCCGATATCCTCAAAAAGCCTAAAGAACAAAGACAACTGAAACAGAAGAAAAAGAAACATAACTCTAACACAGTTGTTGTTAAAGGTCTCATCTTCAGGCTATTGTGGGATTGTTGATATAAATATGAAATTTTCCTCTTTTGGAACCCAAGAGGTTGGAGAGGTTTATTGCATAATTTTTCTCAGAATCTAGTGTGACAGCTAAAGCCCTGCATTGTTTATGACAATCATTAGTATTAATAGCTATCTAATGAGACCTATCTCATCTCATACACACTTTTTCTCACAAGAGGTTGGAGAGGTTTATTGCAAATTTTTTCTCAGAATCTCGTTTGACAGCTAAAGCATGGCTGTTTTTAGGGTTTTGAAGATCGAAGATCGGTTTCAAAACCTGAAAACTGCAGCTATCAACTTGAAATTTAAAGTAATAATACATTTCGTGCGCCTGTACAGATTTAGAGAAAAATAAATGAAAATAAATGAAAAATGCAAATGAATATTTTCCATACAAATTGTGATGCCGAAATTTTAAAAGATACCTACAGAGTCATATGGGGTATCAAATGAAAGGTATCATTTTGTACATTTCAAAATATTTAATGAAATTTTTGTAGACTTCATACTTTTTAAAATATTTCGAAAAAAGTCGAAAAAATACCCATTCCCCCCCCTATCTCCGAAGATTGCAGAGCGATCCATGTAAAATGTATGGAGCGTTTATAGACATGGATCTATATTTTACAGGAAAAATATAGAGAAGTTTGAAAAAAGAACACATTTTGAAAAATTTTCAAAAAGGGGGGGAATAATTTTCAAAAGGGGAAGCTACCTCACCGAGTGGGGTATCAAATAAAAGGTATCGGTTTGGACATTTCAAAACAGTTTTTCAAATTTCCGTAGGTTTCATAGTTTTTGAAATATTTTGAAAAAAGACGAAAAAAAACCCATCCCCCCCCCCTATCTCCGAAGTTTGCCGAGCGATCCATTTAAAATGTATGAAGCGTTTGTAGATATAGATCTATATTTTACAGGAAAAATATAGAGAAGTCTGTAAAAAGAACACTTTTTGAAAAATTTTCAAAAAGGAATAATTTTCAAAAGGGGGCTACCCCGCCGAGTGGGGTATCAAATGAAAGATATCGGTTTGGACATTTCAAACCAGTTTTTCAAATTTCTGTAGCTTTCATACTTTTTGAAATATTTTGAAAAAAGTCGAAAAATTTACCTGAAATGTAGGTTGGTACCCACTATTCTTAGGTATTCGTTAAATTGCGAAGTCTCTAACCGGTACTTTTGGTACATCATCATCATCATCATCAGCCTAGATTAGTCCACTGCTGGACATAGGCCTCCCCTAATGAGCCCCTTTTGGTACATATTTGTTGACAAACGTTCAAAACCCTCGGCGCGCGAGTTACACTCGCACTTGACGGATCTTGTTTAGAGTTGTCCTTATCTTGTCTCTTATAGGTGAAACCTTGTTTCGAAGGCTCAATTTGACAGCATTGGTGCGAAATCGTCCCTTAAGCGTATCGTATCAGAAGCCATATTCAAGTGGCTATCAGATTCGATTCCTTTCACCAGTGTGAGTTCTCATATGGAAAACTATTTAGTTTTCCACTTTTTGATTATATGTATTGGTTTGTGATTTATCGCGAATGAGACCTATCTCGTTTCATACACACATTTTCTCCTCCGGAGAGTTAGGTTAAAATTATTATGAATTTTCCCTCTTTTGTAAGCCAAGAGGTTTGAGAGGTTATTTGTATTTTGTAGTTGTTATAAGTATTATCTTATCATCATAAAAATGAAACAAAAAATAAAATGCATTGCCAATAATACTTCTTATGTTTTGTTCCATTTTTTAATCCAGGAGGGTGACGAACTAGAATTTAGGTTCTCCGCAAATTACTCATAATTTGCATTTCTTCTACTTCTTTTTGGAGTTTTCGTCGTACTTTTATGACTTGAAAATGGGAAACTATTACCCATTAAACTTTCTCATTTTTAACTCTGAAAGTCGTTACCTCACTCAGCACTTTATAGGACGTCATTGTCGATAGAGTTTTTTTCGTAGGTACTCTTATGACTTGAAAATGGGAAACTATTCTCCATTAAACTTTCCCATTTTTAACTATGAATTTCGTTACTTATCACAGAACTGTAGAGAACGTCAGTGTCGATAGAGTTTTCTTATGACAATATTAGTATTAATAGCTATCTAATGAGACCTATCTCATCTCATACACACTTTTTCTCCTCCGGAGAGGTAGGCTAATATTATTATGAATTTTCCCTCCTATGTAACCTAAGAGGTTTGAGAGGTTTTTATGTTCTGTTGATGTCCGGTTCCTGTTGATCTTCTAGATGAGAGAAAGTACCTTATTTAAATGGCGAATAACATGACAACGAAAAGAAATAGACCAATAGTTTGCAAAGTAAATCATGAAATTTAATACATCATGAAAAAAAGTACACCTCAATGACCCAGTTTTAAAGTTACAGATCAAAAATTAAATAAAAATCGTTTGTTTTTGAAAGTTTCTAAAAAAACTATTTTCACTAGGATTTTGTTCAATATTGTATTTATTTAGCTATGTAGACCATCTAGTTATTAAATGAGAGTAGGTACTTTTAATAAAATCTCGTTTGATGAAGGTTTGACAAAACACATTGTTGTCGATAAAATAGGTACGCGGCATTTTATCAAAATTTAAACAACTGTCATTATGTCGAGGAATCAAAAGAAAAATCAAATTTTTCGTTTTTAAAGTCAAGTTTCGGTTCGGCGATGAAAACTCATAATATTAGTAGGTAAGGTAGGTACTTAAATACCTAATCAAAACTAATAGGTATTCTACCTATGTAATACCTTTGTATTAACAAGTTTCAGTGTTGTATATACCTACCTAAATTAAATGTAACTTTAGGTACCTACCCTAATATTTACACATAATTTTAAGATAAAACTATACATTTCTGGATTTACAAAATATGTTATAATTATTAGAGATTTTTTGCTAACCTACTTATTTATATAATTTAGTCTACCTGTATTCCATATATATAATCACTTGGTGTGTTACTCACTCGTTTATTAATAAATTAAAATTGTATGTCTGTGTTTAGTTAGGTACTTAACATGATTGAATAAATTGTAATAACTAGAATATAACTGTATAAATTATTTTTATTATTTTTAATACTATATATATTTTTTTAGTAAGAGATGTGCTGGATAAGGTCAGCCTAGAAAAAAACTGTACCTACCTAACTAAATAAATGTATAAAATATAGTTTTTGTCTTATTTATTCTCCTTTGGTTATTCTCTATTTTTAGTCATAAGTATTTAAAATAAATTGTAATAAATAGATAAATAAATAATAAATAAATAGGTAATGCTGGACAATTCACACAGCATTATCTAGCCCCAAGATAAGCAGAGCTTGTGTTATGGGTACTAGATAACTGTTATATGAATACTTAATACAATACACTACATAGTTAGATATTTTTTATTATACATAGAAAACACCCAGACCAACGGAACAAATCTCTGCAGATCGTACACAAATTTGTTCCGAGGCGGGAATCGAACCCGCAACCTAAAATAACTAGCTAGGTATAAATTATGATTTTTAAATTTAAAAATTTTTGTTTAACACTTCTACTGCGATCACAATTTTCTGTTTGTCAAGCTAACTCTCGGTATTAGTATAATGTACCTAACCTTTAAAATCTGTGTGTATTCATAATCACTATAATGAATGAATATAATGAATAAATGTTATATGCATAAATCATCTTTCTTTTCCAGCAATCTATTTCTACTTCAATTACTTTCGGATTTGCCTTTTACAGTAGGAGATAGGAATACCTAATCATTGACAGATCATTGCCTTTTACAGTAAGAAAAAGGAATCTTCTTGAAAGATCTTTACCTTTAAATTTTATTAGTAGGAAAAAGGAATTTTCATTGACATATCTTTATCTCTAAATATAGATCTAGGTAAAATTAGGTAGGTACCTACTAGTAGATGAAGTACATTCTCCCAGCTTTAACTCAAAAACTGGCCTATTTTGTGTTAGAACTTAAAGCAAAAGACACGCTATTTCCGATCTTTTGAAATATACCAACCTAGTGAACAACAAAGATGAAAAGAAGTAGGTCCCTAGTCTGAAGTGTGACCTAGACAAACAACAATACGCACGCGAAACACGAACGCCGGCTGCACCGGTCCTACTATGACTGAGGTAGGTGGACCCACTCGCACCTAATTTGAGCCGAACACTTTCGAGAAGCTAGTACATTATCTACACAAAGGACAAAGGAATCCTCATTAACAGATCTTTACTTTTTTATTAGTAGGAAAAAGGTATACGTTTTGACAGAAGGGTTAATAGGAAATAAGTTTCTCCATATCATACTAATATTGTAAATGCGAAAGTTTGGATGGATGGATGGATGGATGGATAGATGGATGTATGGATGGATGTTTGTTACCTCTTCACGCCAAAACTACAACACGGATCGGGCTGAAATTTTGTACACAGGTAATTCTAATCCTGGAAACATTCATAGGATACTTTTTATCCCATAAATCAGGGTTTAAAGGTGATTTCTATCCCATGGGATAGAAATCACCTTTAAACTAAACGTTTCCATAGAAACACCGCGTGCGTAGCCGCGGGCATTAACTAGTAAGTAAATAATTTTCTCTTCGTCGTCTTTACTGTTCTGTGTATTTAATGAGGTATCCTATTTCCTACTAGGTATGTTGGTAACATAGTAGCTCATTATATTAGGTACCTAACCTACATTAAAGACTTGTTATGGGAGGCTTAAGTCCAGCAGACAAGTCCAGTGGACAAGTATAGCCTGATGATGATGGAGTCGTCCATTTATTAGGTACTAGTAAAAGTAGGTACGTAAAATGAGTCAAACTTCGTTGACTTAGGAGTAGAGAGGTTAGGCCATACTCGGAAATAGAAAACTCCTTTTAAAATTAGGAAATAGGAATCATTATCGAAATACCTACCTACCTAGTGTAGGAAAAAGTACTTAGGTACCTAGTAATTAATTAGGTAGGTACCTAGACAGGAGAATGGAATCTTTATAGAAATACTAGTTTCTGTCCGTGGTTTCGCAAGCGTTGTCTCTATGGGAACGTCGCATCGCACTACACGCCAGGTTGCAGCGGTCAGCGAGGTAGGTACCTACCTACCTACATAATATACATTAGTATGAAATAGCCATGGAGCTCGCGCATCAGGCCACCCGTGGCCAGCGGCCACACCGAGCCGCACGCGGCCAGTTGCGGCCAACCCAGCCGCACGCGGCCAGCTGCGGCCACACCGAGCCGCGGCGGCCAACAAGATCGAAACCACGCTGTATTTGCTCGAGTGCCGCGACCCTTGCGGCTGGGATGCGAGTAGGTACGCTAGGTATTATGGGCTCGCGCTCTAAAGGTTATTTCAATTACCTACTGATATGAAAAGGAATAAAAGAAGCCTATGTGTTAATCCAAGATCTACAACATCCAACTCCAAAATTTCAGCTGTGTCGTTCAATAGTTTTGGCGGAAAGCAGCCAAACTACATAGATCGAACCCTGACTGCAAACACTTGGCCTTTTGACATTAGTCTTTCTGGACCGTTAGACTAGGCGCAAGCGGACACACAGCCACCGGGGTGGCGAGCAAAAAGTTGTCTTTAAACGACCTCGATTTGTACGAACTCTCCGCACACGCGTCGGCGGCGCGGCGGCGGCCACTCGCTACAGCAGTGTTCGCGGCTCGTCACTTGACGCCGCTGCTGCGCGCCACGCAAGACGCCAACTCTCGCCACTGACTCAGTTAAACGCTAGGCGTCCTACGCATCGCACGTGCCAATGTAATGTGTTAGCTTCCGAACAAAATCAAAATCAAAATCTAAAACTCTTTATTTCCATAAATACAATGTACACTTAGAAAAGGTCAAATTGTAAAACTAAACACTGACACGGAAATAAAGTGATTTTTTTTTGTCTATATTTTTTTGTGATAATTTCTGTCGCTTCGGTAATAATAATAACACTGGTGTCTGTCGCGCGCTTCCGCAACTGCTGCAAATGTGGCGGTAGCGCGCGACAGCCACCGGTGGCTGTGGCCGGTGGTGGTCCGTTTGCGTGTAAAACTTTGTGAAAGCAACCCCAAGTCACATTAGCGTAATAGTAGTTCAATGCCGCCACCTAATATATTATGCTACGTTAGTACAATACAGGGTGCCACGGAAATAGGGTTTTTTTTTTGTACGGCGAGGAAATTTATTTACGAACTAGCTGTACCCGCGACTTCGTTCGCGATTGCCTTACCTGCCGACTAATTAAGTTCACATTTAACCATAGTCTCTCATATTATGAAACGCCGCCGTCCAAAAAATCGTTTAGGGTCTACGGGGGATAGCATATTGTCATCTTCAATCCCATTCTTTATCCACACGACTTTTAGCTACGACTCGGCCAGCGTCAGTGTTAAGAAGTGTCCTACTCGTTTGACTTACTCACAGCTGGGGCCCTATTCTGCTATACTAATCGCTTCACTATGACAGGGCTATCGTCACAGAATGACACTTTTTGGTATTCCACCTTGGATGAAAGAAATTATGATGAATGCAGATGGAGAGACGCGCGTCAAGTTTGAAACTACATATTAATTTATCTCGCGCGCACTATCTGGAATTTTATTAATATAAGGATTCTACGTGATGATTCTGCGACGATTCCATTGTCATACTGAAGCAATTGTTTTGCAGAATTGGGCTCCTGATCCATTTGACTGGACCACCGTAATTTTTTTTCGTTAGTAGGTAGGGACAGTTGGCTGTGTACCACAATAAAAAATATTTTTCTGCGGTCCAGTTAGTTTAAGTGGACCACAATAATTAATTAATTTAATTGTACACGAAGTTTGGTTGGAGTAAGACTCCAACCAAACTTCGCTGGACCAGCTAAACCACCATATATCATGTAAGGCAGGAACCTAACTGTGGTGGACTGTATACTTGGGGTTTTCTTCGGTTTTCAGGATCTTCAGGATTTTCAGGAAAACACTTCTTTTTCTTTCTTCGGGCTTTATTTCTTCTATTTTCTTCTAATACTGCTACCGGAACCACTGTGTGTCGCAGCACACTTCTGTGGTAGCTTACCTACCTCGAGGCTATACCGTGCAGAGGACGGCGTATTTTTAACCTATTTTTCCTATAATTTTCACTTAGCCTATTGAGGTTTTTGGCTTATATCTTTTTATTCCTAGGCCCTATTTACATGTTTTTGGTGTCATTTTATAGCTTACGTTATAGGCTTTCTACCTATACCTAATCCTTATTTCTAGGTCTTACGGTAACTAAGTACTTTCCATTTATTTACCTAAAATACTAAAACTTAGCCTATATCTACACTTAAAACACACTTAAAACTATGCAGGCTCGTCGTGTCCTCAACATCCTCCCCCCGGCGTAGCTCGCGAAGCCTCCTTTTTCTCCAACACGATGAGTTTGCTGGTCGGTCGCTTGAATACGCCAGTCTTCGTCCGGACATCCGCCACTCGTACGCCTCCGTCTGGTCCCTCGTAGGTGCGCTCGACGATTCCCATTGGCCATAATATGTTCCGAGGAAGAGCGTGGTCCACGACGATGGCAATATCTCCCGTTTGCAGTGGTCTTCTGTTGCTTGTAGGCTCGCCACGGGGTACCAGTGTGGAAAGGTATTCCCGAAGCCAGCGCCGCCAAAAGTGGTCGGCAAGCGCTTGGCTCGCTCTCCAGGTCCGTCGATCTGTCTCGCTGCACGGACCGGTCGTAGGGAGTCCGTTCGATGATCCCAGCAGGAAGTGGTTCGGAGTCAGCGCCTCAGGTTCCTCGGGGTCCACGCTGACGTGCGTAAGTGGCCTCGCGTTGATGGAGAATTCCGCTTCAGTCAGGAGGGTGATTAACACTTCTTCGGGAGGTTCCTTCTCGTTCAAGGTGGCGGCTAATGCGACTTTGACTGATCGCACCAGTCGTTCCCAGGCTCCCCCTGGTTCGGTGCGCCAGGAGGTATAAAGCGCCATTCCATTCGATGCAGTTGACCTTCTTCTCGCAGTGCTGGTGTCCATTCCTCGTAGGCAGCCCGAAGTTCCTTGTCTGCACCTCGAAAGTTCGTCGCGTTGTCGGACATCATGATACGGGGCCATCCTCGTCTCGCAGCCATTCTTCTCAGTGCCATGATTGCAGAGTTGATGGAAAGCGTCGGCACGACCTCTATGTGTACAGCGCGTGTGGTGAGGCACGTATAGAGGGCACCCCATCTCTTCTCTCGGCGTCGTCCAATCTTCACTATCATGGGCCCGAAGTAGTCAGTTCCGCAATGGCTGAACGGTCGCTGAAAGGGCTCGAGGCGGACTCGCGGCAGGTCTCCTGTAGCTGGTGGTTGAGGCTTCATCTTCCGTACTTGGCAGAGTCTGCATTCCTTCTCGATGCCACGTACTGTCGGTCGCAGATGAATCACCCAATATTTCTGTCTGAGGTCGTTAGTCACGCGCTCCCTGTTAGCGTGACCAGCTGCACAGTGTTCCCGCTGAACGATGAGTCTTGTGATGCGGTGACGGCCGTCGAGTATCACAGGCCGCTTCATCTCAGTCGGTACGTCGGCGGCTCCAATGCGTCCTCGTACTCGTAGCATGCCATCTTCTAAAACTGGGTCCAATCGGAACAGGCGACTTGATTTCGTGATTGGACGAGACGTCTTCAATCGTTGCAGCTCGTCTGAGAAGCTCTCCCTTTGTGCGTAGCGAATAAGCGCGCGCTCCGCCTCTTCGATGTGCCGAATCTCCATGTTCGTAGCGCGTCGTTGACATCTCTCGATGAAGAAGATCACTCGTGCTGTAGCTCGGACTAGTGTCTCGTACTTAGAGAAGCGTGATGGATCTGGCAGCCAATCATCCTTCTTCTCTTCTTCCAGTCGCGTGTGTAGAACTTCTTCTTCGTGGTTGCTGTCCGGTGTCTCCTTCGGCCACTGATGCTCTGGCTGGCGAAGGAAGTCCGGCCCGTGGAACCATCGATCTTCTGCTGTTATGCGTGTGTTCGTCAGCCTTGTCGCGTCGTCTGCCGTGTTCTCGCTGGTCGGTATCCACTTCCAATCTTCTTTCTGGGTAAGTTCAGATAGCTCCCCCAGACGATGTGCGACGTAGGGCGTATATCTTCTTGCATCCTGCCGTATCCAATGTATGACTGTCATCGAATCGCTCCAGTAGATTGTTCTCTTGACTTCCACACGATGTTCCTTCTTGATGGCGTCGGCCAACCTTGCTCCGATGACTGCTGCTTGTAGTTCCAGGCGGGGAATGGTTTGCGTTCGCTTTGGAGCAACCTTGGACTTCGCAGCGACGAGGCGAACGCTGAAGCTTCCATCAGGTCTCGTGCTTCTCCAGTACGCCACGGCTGAATATGCTTGTTCGCTGGCATCACATAACATGTGTAGCTCCAGGTCGGTGTGATCTTGAATCGCGTAGTGTCGCTCCAGTCGCAGAAGACTCAGGTCGTTCAGTTGTTCCAACCACGCGGCGAACAGCTCATTCTCCTCTTCCGGAATTGGTTCATCCCATGACATCTTGATGCGCCATAGATTCTGCAGCACGATCTTCGCTCGTATCGTGTAGTGACTCAGCAGCCCAAGTGGATCGTAGATAGACATCACCGCGCTGAGTGCTTCTCTTTTCGTCGGCGCGCGGACCCGTGCACGTACATCGGCAGGAACTCTGTTCATGGAGGTGTTGAATCCAAGCTCATCTCGTTCGGCGTTCCAGTAGAGTCCAAGGATCTTGTTCTCCGATCCCTTTCCGTCGAATTGCGTCGGTGTTGTAGCTCGTAGCTCATCCGGCACGTCTTCCAGTACGCAGTCTTCATTGCTGTTCCATCCTCGCAGCGTGAATCCAGCAACCGCGTGCACTGCGCGTAGTTCCGTGACTGCTTGACGGGCTTCCACGTTGTCATCGTAGCTTGCTACCAAGTCGTCCATGTAGTGGCTTCTGGTGATGGCTTCGCAGGCAAGTGGATGAGTGTATCCTCGCGTTGTGATTTCGCACGAAATGAGCCATGAATGGAGAACTCGCAGCGCCGAATATCATGCTGGTCATCTTGAATCGTTGAGGCGTCTTCTCTTTCTCGTTGTTTCTCCACAAGAATTGTTGCGCCGGCTGGTCCTCTTCACGAATCTTGATCTGCAGAAACATCTCTTGTATGTCGGCTGTGATTGCTACTCGTTTCTCTCTGAATCTATACAGGATGCCTGGCAGGGACATCAGGAGGTCAGGTCCCTCCAGCAGGTGGTCGTTCAGGCTGACTCCATTGCTTTTTGCTGCTGCGTCGAAGACAAGCCTTATCTTCCCGGGCTTGTTGGGATTGCGTACGGCGAAGTGAGGCAAGTACCAGCAGACAGTGCTGGTCTCCTCCGATCCATCGCACGGTTCAGCATACCGCTTCTGCAGCAGATTCTCGATTTGCTTCGTATATTCTTCGGCGAAGACTGGGTTAGCGTCCATCTTCTTCTCGATGCTCTGAAGACGACGTAGTGCCATGTTGTAGCTTTGAGGTAGCTTCGTGTCTAAATTTTTCCATGGTAGACCAACTTCATATCCCTGGTCGATTTTCTTGATTGTCTGTTCGACGATCGAGACGATCGAGATAGGGGTCTGATGTGGGCGAAACACATCGATGTGCTGTGCGGACGGCTGGGTAGTGCGTGTTACGCGCTGAGCCGGGTGAGCCGAGTGGTGTCCGCGGACGTGGCCCGAGCATGCTACTTCGCCACTGTTCACTCGCAACTCCAGTATGGCGTCGAGCTGTGGTCACGCGCTGCCGACTGGGAGCGCGCGTTCCGCATGCAAAAAAGGGCTATACGTGCGATGGTAGGGATACGCAGCGATGTCTCGGCCAGACCGCACTTTAAGAGCCTAGGCATCCTTACACTACCCTGCATAGCCATCTCGCAGGTAGCCCTCTATGTGAGGAGCAACTTCGACTCTTACGCAACGCACGGTGACTTCGCGTACCGCACTCGTAACCAGCACAGACTGGTGTCACTAGCGCGGTCCCTGACTAAGTCGTCGAAGCTGACTCACATTATGGGTCCGCAAGTGTACAACAGGTTACCAGACTCGATTAAGGATGCTGCGGGCATTGGTAGTTTTAAACGTCGCCTAAAACGTTGGCTTATTGAGCAATCGTTTTATAGCTATGATGAGTTCATAAGCTCAAAATGATATTTTTTATTATTAATTCTAGTGAATGTTATTATTTATTTATTATTTCTGTTAGTTGCCTTTAGTAAGTATGCTAAAGATAAGTAATTTTTTTCATGTTGTGTTTAAGTAGGTACAATTGTATAACATATTTAGATAATGAACACCCTGACATGTAACATTTTCTGTTATCAATAAAAAACTATGAACTATGAACTATGAACTATGATCTTTGTAGCCCGGAGATCTTGTTCACTCGTACGCGGCTTTTGGTTGATGCCAATTGCTTCCATGCTGAAGTGTTTTTCAATCAATTCATGCAGCTCCTGGTTTTGCTTCTCTATGGCCTCGGGTGTGTATATATGTAGCACGCTGTCTTGATTGATGATGCCGCGTGGTACTGTTCCGTGGATGACCCATCCTAGCTGTGTTCTTGATGCTGCTGGTTGGTTCGCTCCTCCAACTCGTAGCTCCTGTGAGACTATGTACTCCCAGTGGTCCGCTCCAATCAGGATCCCAGGATGTGATGACTCGTAGCAAACTTCGTCTCGATGCAAGTCTCTCAGATGATCTTGATCCAACAGCGTTGCGGGAATGGATTGTTGCAACAGCTTCATGTTCTTGATGGTGCGTGCCCGAAGTTGATGCATCTTGCTATCCTTGCTCTTCAGTTTCACGGTGACAAGTTGGCTTTCATCTTCACGTTGTGTAGTGTTGACTCCATGCATCCGTAGTGGCAGCGACGGTCCCTTGGCTCCGACAGTCCGCGCCAACTTCTCGTCAATCAGTGTGACTGTGGCTCCTTCATCCAAGAGAGCGAGCGTATC
This sequence comes from Eupithecia subumbrata, assembly GCA_949316285.1. Classification (NCBI taxonomy): domain Eukaryota; kingdom Metazoa; phylum Arthropoda; class Insecta; order Lepidoptera; family Geometridae; genus Eupithecia; species Eupithecia subumbrata. Next base: position 4,492,359 of record OX438642.1, on the reverse strand, counting down.
GATCTCCCCCCGTGGACCGACGACGGTGACTGGACACATCTTCAGCAGTACTGCCTTGTTATTCGGGGCAGCGGTGGTCACTGTCAAGACCGCTTCGGTTGGGCTCGGACTCGAACTGTCTTCCTTCTTCTCCTGATGTAGAGTTTGATGATGTAGACGCGAACATTGGTTAACGCCACACGATGTTGCCTTGCAGTTGATGCGTCGATGCTTCTTCACTATACACTGGTAGCACAGCTTGTTCTTCTTCACGTGTTCCCAACCAGAGTGAAAAGCTCGCCTAAACAAAATTCTATCCAAGGATTCGACAACAAAACTGGGCTCACTAAATAGTCAGATGGTTCATACACAAAAACCGAGCGGGAACAGCTCGAGTTACTGCTGAAAACACATTTTCCGGACTGCAACCTGGAGGAGAACAATGATTGTGCGCAGCGTGGACAGCGTTGAGCTGCGTGGGCGCAATATTCGAGCAAGCTACGCGCGTAGCAATGACAAGTTATTTATCGTATTCGTGTTTAGCGTGTTCGTGGGTTGCATTGGACGTTATGACATGCGCTTTCTTGCAATGCAAAGCTAGACACACGTGAGTACTGTGCGTAGCCTCACCGTGCGCAGCAGTGGGGCTGTGGCTTAAGTTTATTGCTGTTATTGGGATTATTTTGTCTACTTTGTGTATTATTTGGTTCCAAGTGGTTTGGTTCCCAAGTACCTCAAACTAGACAACGATATAAAAAAACCGGCCATGTGTGAGTAGACTCCCACGGGGTTTCCGTGCCATCATACAGAAGCAGAACAGAGCGTCTTGCAGAAGAAACAAAGGAAATCCTAGAATGAACTTGAAGCTTTTCCTTGGTCGGTAGGTAGGTATGTACCTATTATTTAGGTACAGTTTAGTCTTATACCTAAGGCCGTTACAGTTCGTAGTAATTCACAGACAAAGGAAGTAAGTACGTCATCGAATAATAAAATTGAGTCTAGGACAATCCGACCGGCTACTTACTTAACTACTCTTAAGCGTACATAATTTAAGTTAGTAAAGTTGGTACATCCATAAGAGGTACCTAAGAAGATCCAAAGAGGTGTTTCTTATTCCATAGTGATGTAATTTCCTGATTAATGTTTCACGGTGTCCGCAATCGAACGCTTTTGACAAGTCGCAAAAAACGCCTAAAGCGTCTTGCGTCTTCTCCCAAGCATCAAAAATATGCGATACCTACTAACTCTACACCGGCATCAGTAGTTGATCTGCCGCGAGTAAATCCGAATTGCTTACAATGCAGCAGGTCATTGCCATTAAAATGCTTAAGCAATTGATGTAAAATAAGTTTTTCAAAAACTTTGCTGAATGTAGGCAGTACTGATAGTTAGTGGGGTCAGACCTACTACCTACCCGATTTATACAGTGGGATTATTTTACTTAGGTAGGTATTACATTTCATTAAATCAGGAAACACGCCACAATCAATAGATTCATTAAATATAAAAGCTGTTGCAATGGTATCAATCAAAGGTTTAATAATTGTAACGGAAATGCCCCAGAGATCTGCAGTTTTCTTTATATTCAAAAGTTCAAAAGTTATGGCTGAATTTAAATTTATTTTTGCATTTAGATACATTTTCTATTAGAAATGAATGACTCAGCAATTACTCGAGAAGAGTTTAAACACTTTGTAGTAGAGATTGGAATTTCAGTAAAAAAGTTTTCAAATGCTTGGGTCACTTCAACATCATTTTTGATGGAGTAATCATTAATCTTTAAATTGTAATCATTAACCTATGTACCTACTGACCTTTCCAGTCTCACTTTTTATTATATTCTAAGTTGCTTTTATTACATTTTCACTATTTCTGATTTTCGAGCTAATATAGTTTGATTTTGCTATTTGACAAACTTTTCTAAATATTTTTGAGTAATTTTTTACTTTTTCTTTGAATTCCTGGCTATTCTTGTTTGATATCTAGTTCTGTAACATGAATCATGGAAATGTAAAGAGCAACAGCGACAAACGAGGATACTGTGTTGGCTCCCAGTCATGTCTTCTCAAGTTTCTTTTCCATTTTTCTTTACTTATTGGATCTTTTACCGGCCTCCCGCGATACAGGTTCTGAACCTAGTGCGGGGACCATAAGTAATCTGTATACTTTATCTTTTCTTCAGTAATAAATGTCTTTTGTTTGTTTGTTTTTTTTGTTTTTTCGAAATCTAGAAGTGAAAAATAAGAATTATTTGTGATCTTCTAGCGACATTGCGATCATTAGACTTTAATCTCACGAGATTGTTCTCGCGACACCATAATCTACTGTATCCAACTCCAACTCTGTCAGTCCATGTACAGGGTTCGATTCCCGCCTCCGGATAAATGGTTTTACGAACTGCAGATATTTGTTCAGAGTGTTCTGGATGTTTACTCTGTATACCTAATAAAAAAATATCTATCTATGTATAGTATTGTATTACCTATGTATATCAGTTATCTACTACCTACCTACCCTTAACACAAGCTCTGCTTGGCTTGAGGCTGGATGGTGTTGTGTGAATTGTCCAGCATTATTTATTTATTATTTAGTGTTCTAATTTTGACACTAGAAGTGCAAACTTTTACCGTCAAAAATATGTTTGATAAAAAAATTATCACGTTATTAGAATGTGTTACTAGGTAGGTACCTATTTTCGAAAAATTACTAAAGGATAATTGATTTGGCGGTAGCAACTTGCTAGACAAGGACCAACTACTACTTTTGAGCCCTCTCACTCGGCTCGTTTTTCTACTCTGAGATGTCACAAATAAAAAAAAAACTTAACTTCGAATTTATTGTACTTAGTTTGGACGAATGAAGATTCATGTGACACAGTTTACTTAAAGATTCATGTCATGTCTGTTTGTGGTTTTGATCGTCCAAAGGAACGGACCTAAATGACATTGACAATGTTTGGGGAACTGACACCGATAATCTTTCAAAGCTGACAACTGACGGTAGCGTTCGGATTTGATGCAATTCATAGATTTAGTACTACCTACTTTATAATGTATGGCAAGCATGTTCCAGTAGCCTTATTTTCGCTTATTTTATTACACTACGATATAGAAAACGTGGAAGGATTTTGGGCAAGGGATGCCTTTGCCCAGTTGTGGGACGAATTTTGCGGAGAAAAAAAGAAATTCTTTCTTTTTTTAAATTTCGTAAATCATATTATCCTTTACCTTACAGCAAGCTTATTACACTAATAAACGCACGTGCCTAAACGCACGCAAACACACGTAAACGCACGTACGTGCGTTTGCGTGCGTTTAGGCACGTGCGTTTATTAGTGTAATAAGCTTGCAGGACTCTGAAACATGTCAGTTAAGTAGGTATTTCAAATGATAGTCCTGCAGCAGTAGGCGAAAGGGAAAATGCGCGTCTGCCAAGCCGCCGCGCTCGTGTTTTTTGTAGTTTTTTAACCATGGTGATTATACTACATTTTTTATATTATTCACGTTAGAGCCCGTCCTGACTATTATTTGACTGTATGACCACCCCCTTTCATAGCAGCTATATACACCCATGTGCTAAATGTGCTAAACAATGAAAAAACCGGTACCCTCGATGAGATACAAATCTAATCGTTCTATTTCAGTTTTTCTTATGCTTTAGGCTTGCTTTAGGCATAAGTCGTTCTCTCTTTAGTGTGAATGCGATGGCATTTGCGCTTATCCTATAGCATTCTCTTTCTACGCTGTTATTGATTTTCTGAACCGGTCATGCATGCATGTCATTGTCCAAAAAGGAATAGGCTGGAGAAAAATCTGTTGTAATAAATTTCTCAATGTCTTTGCTAGCTAGTATTTGACTTGAATCTAAGGTGTAGCTAGATTCATGGACGGTTATTATTTGGCTTTTCAGTTTGGCTTGAACTTTGAAGTGAAGACAGGAGAATGTCTGCTGTGCCTGTGTGTAGAGTTTGCCTCGCCGCCGCCGGCAATACGACACTGCGACCATTGTTAGACGACTGTCTCATCGATGTCTACAAAGTTTTATCTAAAACCGAGGTAAATAACGCGCTCATACTGAATTGGTTGGGTCTAATAATGAAAATGAACTGAGTTGGGCACTATAACACGAGAATGCTCGTAATATTACCTATGCCTACTACATTACCTTCATAAACAGTGATTGGTTTGTTTATTATTGTTCTGTATAAATGTCACGTTTCAAGTCATTTCAGAAAGCTCAACTTGAGCACATTAATGTACTTAAGTAACTTATTAAACGTGAGCAGTTTTGTTGCTACACTTTGTTTGTGTTGGAACAACACAAACTTCCTAGCTAAAATGCAGTTTTGCTGTAAAATACCTAAGTATAATTTACAGAATAGCTGTTATGCCATAAAATTATACAATATGTTATTTAAGCCATATACCATAATGTTGGCCGTGTGGTGTCAGCTTAGAACTGGCACCACCCCAACTTTTCCTGCGGGTATCGTACCTAAGTGCTGAACCATTCTACCACCAGACAGAGATCCCAGACCTGCATGCCCAGCGTGGAGATTATGGGTATTACCCCCATGAGATAAAAGCCAATAAGGTACTTATCAGGGAGAGGCCTGAGTCCAGCAGTGGACCATTAAAGAATAGCATAATGGACTAGGTATCCTATCAAAGAAAGCACATACTCTCCTACCACAATAAATTATTTTAACTCTAAAGCCAATGAATAAAGGAATGTATCCAGAGTTAAAGTATGTAGGTACCAGCTTGCTTCCCCACACCATTACTTCCCCAAGATCTAACTACAATAATGTGAACAATAATTTCAGTTCAACTATGAAGCTGCGAGGCCGAAAGTTTTTTGCGAGTCGTGTTACCAGATTCTGCAGAGATGCTACACCTTCTCCCAGATGGCTATAAAATCTGAAGACATCTTTTTTCAGATTAATAAAGAAGGACTTCAGGTACAAACAAATTCCTAAAGTTATTAGAACCTAACTTTAGTCACCCCATAATTTATAAACTGAGTTACTGGCCGCGCTCATCGCCATACTCAAAAACTACCAAAAAGAGGTTTGTGTAATATAATTGATGATTGAGTAAATTTTTGAGAAAAGTTTTTGAGGAAAATCTTGGAATAAACATGCCGACTGGGAGTTCTACTATAAACTAGCCAAACTAGATTTGGAATGTTTGTAAACAAACCGCTCATGCTTAGGCTGATGTCACTCAGTCGTCGCTTATAAAGCAATTTACATTACTTGTCGATTTGAGATGCTTCCTTCAACACATACCACCTATTGCTTACAATTCTATATGAAACTTGATGCCAAACAAGTGAGTTTTAGTTATCTGTGTTGTGGTTTGTTTAGAAACATCACGAGTGTGGCTAGTTTATAGGTGTGCCATGTAAATATACAGGGTGTTCGGCAGACTGTGCCAGTGTGTAATGTTTAAATAATTTGAAGTAGCGTCAAATGTAATATATAACGCTAAATGTAAAATAATTTAAAAGTTAAGATTGGACAAGGGCCAACCTCAAAATTAAATTCTACCTAGAAGGCAAGAAAATGGATCCGCAGGTCAAAATATAAAAATCAAAACTAAGAAAATAAATGTTCGGGCGCCAGACCCACGGATACCACTATAAATTGTGCCGGAAATGTCAGCTGATAACACTAGACTTCTAATCACAGGGCAGGGACCTTCAATAAAACAGTAGATTTAAAATTTAAAAATCTAAGTTTATTAAAATTAAGGTTAAGACTAGGCTTATTTAGGATAAAGGTGTACAATTACGGTTCTTAAAAGTAAAGTAGCGTTTCAATAAAATCTTACACTTGTTTTATTAAAAAAAAATTAAAATGTTCCAACTGAAAAAATGTTCCAGAATGGCGGCGTGAGAAAATTGGCAAAATAAGAAGCGCACGGGTCGCAGAAGGCAGCCCGGAGCTTGGTTTATCATTAAAAAAACAAAAATGTCTCACAACTGAAAAAATGTTCCAGAATGGCGGCGTGGAAAAAATGCCTTATTATGAAGCGCACAGGTAGCAGAAGGCTGCCTGTGGCTTTGGTAGGTCTGTAGGACCAGTAAACAAGAAGTTGAGTGTGGACCGCTAGAAGAGCGAACTTAAAAAATTAAAATTAAGTTTTATTTCAAAATTAGAAACTAGGATTTACTACAAACGACACGCCAGTAAAGAGGCGGTAGCTAAGCTTAAAACTAGGGTGTAAATTACCACTGCATCCTTATAAAAAATAAAGTTATGCAAAAGTGTGTGTGTTCCGAGGATGTTCAACGCTACAAAATAGAAAATATTATGTTATTTCTGGAGAAAAACCAGACGTAGAACGTGTAAAGAAACTAGAACATGAGAAAGAACTGACTCCTAAACTAAAAGTTAGGTTTTAAACACTAATTTAAATTAAGGTTAGACCATGAGGTATTTTTGGATTGGGAAATTAGGCTCTAAGACAAAAACAACAGTAAAAGACAAGTAAAAGACAACCTAAGACAACCACTGCTCAGAGTCTGGCGATACTTAGCTCGAGTACAACGTTCCTTTTCATCGCGTGGAGCGGAAGCCTTGGTGGTCCTCAGCTAAAGGAAATGCTCGAACACGCGGCCACGCTTCCAAGGTGCCAAGAGACGATGGAATGTCCAAAACGCCTTCGCGTCAGAGCGCCGAATAAATAAATGCCAGTCTGGGTCTCCTGGAGAAGAAATGAAGACATTAGCAGACATTCCGAGGAAGCGTCATGTCCAAGGGGGGCAATTGAAATCCAAACTCACCGAGGAAGTGGCAGTAAATTTCTCCTACGGCAATGATCCCACGGCAGCAGCGACTCTGAACGCGCCAACTCGCAGCAAATACTTTCATGTTTTAAAACAACATGGTAATATAAAAAAATTTGATAAAAACCCCTACATGGTTCTTTTCATGTCCGAGGGCAGGAGGAAAGTGCGTCCATTTTGAAATTAAATGTCAAATACGACAGTAATGTCAACCTTGAAAAAGAACAAATCGGAGGTCATTCTCGATATGATCGACAAAACAAAAACGAAACGTCACTGTCAAATGTCCGCGACCTGTCAGAGGGACAGAGAACCTAGCTAAAATCGACTAAAAATCGAACAAGACAACAACAAAACATGGGGCGTAATATAAAACGTCACATTACACCCCTTCCAAAAAAATAAAAGAAAGGGTGCTTTCTTTTATGGAAGAGAAAACTAAAATTTTTATAATGACAAGCAAAAACAAAAAAATTTATCTGTCTAAGCACATCCATATGAAAGTGCGGTGAAACATAATAGTTGCCGACTATCGGAGGGCTAGCTCAGAACAAATTCAAATAAAACTAAGATTCAAAGGAAACTAGATTAAAAGTAAACTCTAAACCAAGTTAGAAATAGCTCAGGAGAAGGGAGGAGACTTGTTGCCGGAGTGCGGTTGGAATAAAAGTATTCACCGACTCGTAAATGCACAACTAAGGTCCAAACAATCTTCAAGAGGAAAAGTCTGGAAAAATCCAGTTAGCTAACTACTTGGAGAGGTGCGGTTAGAAACATTGTTCACCGACCTGTAGTGTAACTAAAGTCAAAATCGAAATTTCGAGTGAGTCCGCGCCATAAAATGACGAAAGGAGCTAACACTCTAAAGGTCTTCTGAATGTGATCGGTACAACAACACCGAACTTCCGATCACAAACAGGGAAAAAAATACTTTGCGAAACGTGACCGACACAACACCATCGATTTTTCGAACACGATCGACAACAACAAAAAGGTAGCAACAAGAAGCTGGAGGCAAATGGACCACCAGGCTGACAACAAGTGCAAAAACGGACAAAACACGAGACAAACAGGAGGCTAAGACAACCAGCTGTCTCATGCGCCAAAAAAGTTGGAGGGGAAAACTCCACAAAAAGGTACCATAAATGGGGTAACAAAAAACACAGGTGTTGCAGCAGCATCATCTAAAAATGGGGAGCCGACTGGCAAACAAAACAAGCATAAAACAGAAAAACAAAGGTACACTATGAGTGCATACACAAAAGTTGTACAAAGGTACAAAATAAATAATAAGATCGTTTGATGTTGGAGACAAAGAAGGATCAAAAGGTAATAAGTTAACAACGGAAAAATTTGGAACTAAAACTCAACCTGACAAATCTCATGAATTTCCCTTTCATACTTCACCTAAATACAGACCGTAAATCCCTCACATACGTCACACACATACTTCAGCTTACAAATACGGTGCTCCATTCAATATGAAAAGTTGAAATTAAAGCTATGCTAATAAGATGATTTTACAAATAAATTTAATATTTAATTATGTCTTTTACGTGGTATCTACCTGAAGTTCTCTTGTCTAAATCTTTCAAAACATATACATTATCTGAAATTTTTTCAATGATCTCACATTTAATAAATTTAGGGGCTAGCTTAGCCGAAAAATAAGCAGGGGCGTTTGATTGCACAAAGCTTCTTCTCCAAACTACATCACCTACATCAAACGAAATGACTTTCCTCCCTCTATTATAATTAAGCGCATTACGCTTATAAGCTTTTACTAAATGAGATTGAACTCTAACAAAAACATCACTAAGTGAATTTAGTGAAAAAGCTAAAGAATGCCTATCACCGAATTCCAGCTGATTTAAGGTATCAATGGAATCACTAAAACGGTGTAAAGAAGCATCTAAAATCAATTCCCTTCCAAACATGAGGAAATTGGGAGTAAAATCTGTAGCTAAATTAACACTACAGTTCAAAGCTAATTGCACATGAGGTAAAAATTTCGACCAAGTGCGATGGTCTTTCTTCACAAAACAAGATATGCAGGTTTCTATTGTTTTATTGTATCTCTCTACAGGATTATTCTGGGGGGGTATAGAATGTATTATAAAAGATTTTAGTTATGTTATAGCTTTTTTTCTAAAAATTTAAGATGGCTATCTAAGCCCAAAACACAAACGGTAGCACCACTATCCAGTAGGCCAATAATTTTTTATCCATAACGGTGAACTCTAAGAAAGGGCGTTTATCGTTAGATTTGACATATAGCACTGGAGAGGCAAAAAATGTTTTTAAATAGTCGAGCCAGTCAGAGAACTCCTTTTCAGAAACAACCTCATCAGGTTTAATGTGACTTACAATTTTGTTCGCCGAGACACTGGCAGTTTGTGAGAAAACCCGTGCTCGACGGAGCCTAATTAGTTTTTTGAAGAAGACGGTTTAACAGGGTTGCACACATCACAAGATCTAGTGGTGACATCTGGCTTCTTGCATTTAAAGCAGATCACTCCAGGAATGGTGGGGCAGTTCTTATAAAGGTGATCTTTGGCGTTACATTTAAGACAGATAGTCTCGGTCTTTCCGGCACAAAACCGAGGCTTCGGCTTAGAGGTATCCTTGACAGTCTTTCTGTCAACGAACATTTCAAGTTGCCTACCAATGTCGATAAAAGCGTCAAGACTAGGAACGACACGACCTACAACAAAAGGCATGTAAACGGGCAGCATGTTGTGCATAACAATCGTGATCAAAACTGACTCTATCAATGGCTCGGCCAGACGATTCGCCATGTCCATGATGTCTGTGATGAAATCAGGAAGAGACTCGGTGGGTTTCTGCTTTCTGGTGCGCAGCTCGCTTTCCAGGTGATAATCAAACTCCAATCTGTCAAATCTCTTCAGAAGAGCAGCTTTAAGTTCAGGCCACGATGAAATGGTGGTGCGCACAATGCGAAACCATTTGGCGGCGGTACCCGTAAGAAGGTCTGAGAAAGAACCAACGAGAAGCGGCTCACTAAAGTTTTTATAAAGAAAGAATTCTTCCACCTGCAGTATAAATTCTCTAACGCAAGTGTTGCCTTCGTAAGAAATATTACTACGCTTGAGGTCCGGTAGTTTGAAGCTAGATGAAGGGAGGTTTCTTCTGATGGTCTCGTTCATCGCGTTGAAAGAAGGTACAACAGGTATACGGGAGGAGGAGTGAAGATGGGGTTCAGGAAACTCAATTAAGTTGGCATCTGGTTGAGCTTCCACTTCAAAGTTGGAAGTTGTTCGGTCAACATCCTCTGAATCGGCCGAGCTCTTAGCTAAAGGCTGCTTAGGCTCTCCGCTAGTGGAAGTATTCATCATGAGAGGATTTAAATAATATTATCAACGTAGAAAGTTTTTTTTAAGGTAAAAGGTGTGAGTTAAATTTTAAAGTGTAAGTGTAATTTGTAAAGTTGTGTAAAAAAGTGTAGGCGAAGGATGCAAAAGTATCACAATCTATTAAAAATATCTTAAGAAATAAGTGCTTAAAACTACAGGGTAGTATATACCACACTTAAAGCTAAGGTATAATTAAGTTCTTAATAATAATCCCTAAGAGTACAACTCAACAAATAAAAAACAGACTTATTGGTTGTTCGTGAAGATAAAAATAAACAATAGGTTCAACAAAAAGGTTGAAAGTCCTATAGTATAGGTTTGTGACTTATATTTAGCACAAAAAATAAAAAATAAAAGTGTGAGCGAGCGACTAAGAGAGTGGTTGTCAAAAAAGCTTAACAGGTAAATCCTACAAATCCAACCTCAGGTCTATAATAAGGTATTCCTAATAAAGCCAAGTCCTATCCAGGTCCCTGTTCGCTGTGCGACAATTGTAATGTTTAAATAATTTGAAGTAGCGTCAAATGTAATATATAACGCTAAATGTAAAATAATTTAAAAGTTAAGATTGGACAAGGGCCAACCTCAAAATTAAATTCTACCTAGAAGGCAAGAAAATGGATCCGCAGGTCAAAATATAAAAATCAAAACTAAGAAAATAAATGTTCGGGCGCCAGACCCACGGATACCACTATAAATTGTGCCGGAAATGTCAGCTGATAACACTAGACTTCTAATCACAGGGCAGGGACCTTCAATAAAACAGTAGATTTAAAATTTAAAAATCTAAGTTTATTAAAATTAGGGTTAAGACTAGGCTTATTTAGGATAAAGGTGTACAATTACGGTTCTTAAAAGTAAAGTAGCGTTTCAATAAAATCTTACACTTGTTTTATTAAAAAAAATTTAAAATGTTCCAACTGAAAAAATGTTCCAGAATGGCGGCGTGAGAAAATTGGCAAAATAAGAAGCGCACGGGTCGCAGAAGGCAGCCCGGAGCTTGGTTTATCATTAAAAAAACAAAAATGTCTCACAACTGAAAAAATGTTCCAGAATGGCGGCGTGGAAAAAATGCCTTATTATGAAGCGCACAGGTAGCAGAAGGCTGCCTGTGGCTTTGGTAGGTCTGTAGGACCAGTAAACAAGAAGTTGAGTGTGGACCGCTAGAAGAGCGAACTTAAAAAATTAAAATTAAGTTTTATTTCAAAATTAGAAACTAGGATTTACTACAAACGACACGCCAGTAAAGAGGCGGTAGCTAAGCTTAAAACTAGGGTGTAAATTACCACTGCATCCTTATAAAAAATAAAGTTATGCAAAACTGTGTGTGTTCCGAGGATGTTCAACGCTACAAAATAAAAAATATTATGTTATTTCTGGAGAAAAACCAGACGTAGAACGTGTAAAGAAACTAGAACATGAGAAAGAACTCACTCCTAAACTAAAAGTTAGGTTTTAAACACTAATTTAAATTAAGGTTAGACCATGAGGTATTTTTGGATTGGGAAATTAGGCTCTAAGACAAAAACAACAGTAAAAGACAAGTAAAAGACAACCTAAGACAACCACTGCTCAGAGTCTGGCGATACTTAGCTCGAGTACAACGTTCCTTTTCATCGCGTGGAGCGGAAGCCTTGGTGGTCCTCAGCTAAAGGAAATGCTCGAACACGCGGCCACGCTTCCAAGGTGCCAAGAGACGATGGAATGTCCAAAACGCCTTCGCGTCAGAGCGCCGAATAAATAAATGCCAGTCTGGGTCTCCTGGAGAAGAAATGAAGACATTAGCAGACATTCCGAGGAAGCGTCATGTCCAAGGGGGGCAATTGAAATCCAAACTCACCGAGGAAGTGGCAGTAAATTTCTCCTACGGCAATGATCCCACGGCAGCAGCGACTCTGAACGCGCCAACTCGCAGCAAATACTTTCATGTTTTAAAACAACATGGTAATATAAAAATTTTTGATAAAAACCCCTACATGGTTCTTTTCATGTCCGAGGGCAGGAGGAAAGTGCGTCCATTTTGAAATTAAATGTCAAATACGACAGTAATGTCAACCTTGAAAAAGAACAAATCGGAGGTCATTCTCGATATGATCGACAAAACAAAAACGAAACGTCACTGTCAAATGTCCGCGACCTGTCAGAGGGACAGAGAACCTAGCTAAAATCGACTAAAAATCGAACAAGACAACAACAAAACATGGGGCGTAATATAAAACGTCACAAGTGCCTGGTAACTGGGGGTAAGTGGAACCAAGTGCATAAGCCTGGTGTCTTTTTAACCCTCAAAAGCCTTTCGGCTATATTACAGAATTTCTAAAGATTTTCCGTTTTTTGAACTTTTTGGTGCTGTATTTTTTATATGAAGTAACATGGCTTACATTTTTTTTATAAAATCTGGTATGTACTATTAAAATAAATTTTTACGTGAAATCTAGCTAAATAAAGCTATAGGCAAGCAAATTGTTGAACAGTGAAAATTAAAAACGGAGAGTTCTACTATAAATAAATAAATAATGCTGGACAATCCACAAAGCATCATCTAGCCCCAAGCTAAGCAGAGCTTGTGTTATATGGGTGCCGAACTGATATTATACTGAATAGAATACATTAGAAATCTTTTTCACAAAGAAAATTACATTCAAATAATATAAATAAATTAGAACTAGTATTTAAAATTATAAAATAGAGGTAAATTCACACTAATGCAAACAATCTACAGATAGCTCAACTGATCCATATCAATACCAGTCGTTGCGTCGTCCCCAAGACGCTGGCTGCATTGCCCCGCTGTATGCCAATGCTGATGCACTGCGCCAGATCTCTCGAGTCACGCGTGGCTTCGACTAGAGGCTCAGATAATTTTTTTAAAAACCCGAAGTGCCTCGGTACCCCACCCACGGACCTAGGGTTTTTGACTCCAATGGGAACAAATGTGTACGCACTGTCGAGACCTGCATATTTGCGTCTCTTGAGATCTTCGGCCAAATCTGCCGCCGCACCCGCCCTCACGCCCTACATTATACACAGATATTTTTTTAATAAACCTACAAAATACCCAGAACCCCGGAACAAATAACCTTGGATTGATATTTTACTTTAAAAACTATCGTAGTTTGACGAATTCATTAGCTTAGTTAATGGTTTAATCGGGTATTTATCGCGTACCTTTTGTTAACAACTACAACACATTCATTAACTATGTTAACAAATCTCGAAAGTTTAAAAAGAATTCATTAGGGATGCAAGCGGGTTATTTTCGAACCTTATATCCTCTTAAACATGATCCCATGTGACGGAGATAAACGTTACATTAGTGTGGTGAGACAAAGAGGAACATATCCACCAGGCTCTCGGAACATACATATACGCGCCGTAAAGGATGTTGACACGAATAGCTTGGTGGTAGAACACTATTGAGGAAGGACCATCGCATTACGTACGTTATGTATGACAAAGCGCGTGTCTTGTCTAAAAAATTACATTTAAATTTGTTACCCGCATGATACGCGAGGCGATAGACATAGAACGAATGGCCCAACTTCAACAGAGACAGAGGTTGGAACTACCACCCGCCTGGAAGCTGTGTCTCCATGAAAAGTCGAATAGCAGTATAGAGCCGGGTGTAGATACTGTTAGTTCCGATGTACCCAGAGGATACCAACACCCAACACAGTAGGATCTTTACGAGAAGATGACTCTCACGCTCTGCAGCATCAACAAGCAGCGCACACCACCACCGCCCCCGGCGCTCACGGCGCGGGCTCTTTGCGCGCTCTTCACACTAATATTATAAATGCGAAAGTGTGGATGGATGGATGGATGTTTGTTACCTAATCAGTTCCCGTGGGATAGAAATTACCTTTAAATGTTTCTATAGAAACAACGCGTGCGAAGCCGCGGGCAGAAACTAGTATCTCTATATCTAAAAACGAATTGTATCAAGTAATTTTTTTTATAACCTCCATGGTGGCAAGCAAGCATGCGCCTGATGGAAGGCGGTGACATTACAACCACAAACAAAAACAAGATCCGTCAAGTGCGAGTGTAACTCGCGCGCCGAGGGTTTTGAACGTTTGTCAACAAAAGTGCCGGTTAGAGACATCGCAATTTAACGAATACCTAAGAATAGTAGGTACCAACCTGCAATTCAGATGGATGCTTCGGTTAAATGGGTGGTTCGGTTAAGGTGGGTAATGGTAATTTTTTCGACTTTTTTCGAAATATTTCAAAAAGTATGAAAGCTACAGAAATTTTAAAAACTGGTTTGAAATGTCCAAACCGATACCTTTCATTTGATACCCCACTCGGTGGGGTAGCCCCCCTTTTGAAAATTATTCCTTTTTGACCATTTTTCAAAAAGTATTCATTTTACAGACTTCTCTATATTTTTCCTGTAAAATATAGATCCATATCTACAAACGCTTGATACATTTTAAACGGATCGCTCTGCAAACTTCGGAGATAGGGGGGGGGGAATGGGTATTTTTTCGACTTTTTTCAAAATATTTCAAAAAGTATGAAACCTACAGAAATTTGAAAAACTGTTTTGAACCGTACAAACCGATACCTTTCATTTGATACCCCATTCAGTGAGGTAGCTCCCCCTTTTGAAAATTATTCCCCCCCTTTTTGACCATTTTTCAAAAAGTGTTCTTTTTTCAAACTTCTCTATATTTTTCCTGTAAAATATAGATTCATGTCTATAAACGCTCCATACATTTTACATGGATCGCTCTGCAATCTTCGGAGATAGGGGGGGGGGAATGGGTATTTTTTCGACTTTTTTCGAAATATTTTAAAAAGTATGAAACCTACAAAAATTTCAAAAAATATTTTGAAATGTACAAAATGATACCTTTCATTTGATACCCCATATGGCTCTGTAGGTAGCTTTTAAAATTTCGGCATCACAATTTGTATGGAAAATATTCATTTTCATTTTTCATTTATTTTTCTCAAAATCTGTACAGGCGTACGAAATGTATTATTGTTTTAAATTTGAAGTTGATAGCTGCAGTAGTTTTTGAGTTATTAAGGAGGGAAAAAAGGACAGACAAAGCGAGACCATAAGGGTTTTGAAACCGATCTTCGATCTTCAAAACCCTAAAAATATGATGATAAAAGTTGATGATTTTAAAAAAACCCTTTAAAAATGTACCTAATCGTTTTACGATTTTTTTTTTGTTGATTATCCATATATTACTTTCAAGAGTAAAATAAGCTGTGCACACTTAGGTAGGACTATTACGAATTAAGTACGATCATACCCACTTACAGAAAGCTACATTTCAATTGTCTGTGCCATTCGAAAAGGTTCTGGCAACTTTTTCAAATTCGTTCTTAATTTCTTATCTAGTTTTATTTTCGGGTTTCGGCTATTCGATGTACATTGTATAGATAGATATATGTAGATTGTATGAGTAAATAAATGGTTGTTCTTTTCAGGCAACTCATGAGTATATCACTGAGAAGAAAGTCGAGTTGAACCAACAGTTGTCTGTGACTGCTCTGCAGGTTGATACCATTGATGGCAATGCAACTGATGCAGGCTCTCAGGTATCCATCATAGATGAACCGATACCTAATATTGATATAAAAGAAGAGGTGAACACAGAGCAGGATGAATTGGTAGAGGTTTGGCGTATCATTG
The DNA here is from genome assembly GCA_949316285.1 of Eupithecia subumbrata. Classification (NCBI taxonomy): domain Eukaryota; kingdom Metazoa; phylum Arthropoda; class Insecta; order Lepidoptera; family Geometridae; genus Eupithecia; species Eupithecia subumbrata. The sequence goes on along the minus strand of OX438642.1, from coordinate 4,476,561 downwards.
AAGATAGTACAGATAGTCAATTAACATTAGACAAAGATAATAGTTATCAAGAGAATGGCGAGGGAGAACTTCCTTGTAACAATCATGTTGAGCAAACCAAACAAGACAACTCAAAAATGACATTATGTTGCAACGATTGCAATAAAATATTTTTTAATAAGAGCAAACTCTTATCACATATAAGAAATTCGCATTCTCAATTCAAAGGAAATCGGATAGATCATTTAGTGAAACAAACGAGAACTCGCACTCGCCCGAAGCCGTTTGCCTGCAAAGTATGTGATAAAATATTTAATTACAAAGTTTCTTTAAATCGACACATGAAGATGCACAAAGAAGAGAAGAAATTTGTCTGCAATGTATGTGATAAAAAATTAGGTCGCAAGGAACATTTAGTTGGACATATGAGCACCCATACTGGAGTGAAGGCATATGCTTGCAATTTATGTGATAAAAGATTTCCTTACAAAAGTGATGTATTTCGACACCAGCTCGCTCACACAGGAGATAAGAAATTTCCCTGCAATGTATGTGATAAAAGATTTTATCAAAAATATATTTTAATGCGACACATGAAAATTCACACACGAGAGAAGCCATTAGCTTGCAATGTATGTTATAAACCATGGTAAAATAATACACAAAGATCCAGAAAAGCTTAGCAACAGAAAAGTTTTGTTGAAAACGTGGATGCCTATATAACATTCATAAAGAGTTTCCAGTTTACAGTAGACTTTCGTTCCTTGATAATTAATTTCTACTATTTTCGACCAAAAATAGTAGAAATTAATTTATCAAAGAACGAAAATTTACTGTAAACTGGCAACTCTTTATGAATGTTGTTTGTAGACTCAATTAATTTAAGATCACAAGTAATCTCATATTCTTATTATTATTGTAATTCGTAAAAATAATAGATATACCTTAGCATAACTAGTCTCGTACAGGTACATCTACAATTACTTAAGTTATAACGTCAACGATTTAGTAAATGTTACGTTAACTTTAAGTCAAAAAGCTGTAAATTTTGTGATTATATGTATACAGGGTTATTGGTAATTCAGTGACACTGCGTAAACTGCAGGTTCTGCCCATCATCACGAACACGTTAGTGAAGACGCCAGGTCCTAATTCTTATTTTTTTTTGTATACGCCTCCCATACAAAATAATGTCCGAAACCCAATTAATTACTAAATACCGATCTCCCACTCCTATTTAAATCCACATCATCACCATTGGCTTATTTTACATCCACGAAAGATGATTTAAGTTGCATCAGCCTGGCTGGAAGTCAGCTGAACACACACACACCCTCTGATAATTCAAGGCAGAGCCGTTTTCAGGTTTAGTCTCAAAGGAAACCCCTATAAACAAAGATTTTTGAATAGATGGGGGTACATACTAATATCATTCTCTTTCCACCAATTTTAAAAATTGAGACCTGGCGTCTTCACGGACGTGTTCATGATGGTGGACAGAACCTGCAGTTCACATAGTGTCACTGAATTACTAATAACCCTGTATCGATATATACTTGTGTAAATACTAATTCTAATTAATTATTTATTAATTCTTATTATTTTATTCTAATTTTCTATGTGCGAAGTAAATATAATTGTAAATACATGAATATAATATTGCGTAACTTAATACATATGAATTAGTGTGAATTATTATTGAATGATTGCTGTAGTATGTTTATATATATAATCAATAAATAATCCCACCGCCTAAATCAGGTAGTAAGGCTGACCCTTCTAACTTAAACTGCTTACATTCAACAAACATCATTTGAAATCGCTTTTCAATGGCAATCGCCTGTATTCAGTATTTAGTATTTTATTGCAAAACATGAATATTAGTTTTGTAAGTATTCATTTACCCTGTTAGGTAGGGTATGACAATATATCGTCATCTAGGACTTAAGATAAGGACTAAATTAAGTATTTTATACAAAATTACAGAGATCTTTTATAATATTTATGTAAAAACTATCGTAGTTTTGACGAATTCATTACGGATGTAAGCGGGTACACAAATAGGGTTCGTAGTTAACCCGCTTACATTCGTAATGAATATTTATGTAGTTTAAAATAATATATACTAAGGTAATAAATTAATAATAATCTTTGACTTTTTTTGATATCGGCATTTTTATACTTAGTTAATAAATATTTGTCTCCAATTTTCTTTCTTGACAATATCACGTTCTAGTCATTTTTATACCTAGTCATTTTTCCTGATAGACCTAAGTCGTCAAAAGCATACATTTACTTAGGTACCACTTCAAAATATAAACATAGTATACTATATTACATAAAAGCATTTTTTAATAAGCAATTCTTTTATTTTTGATGTGAATAATGGTCTATGGGTTCCGATTTAAGGAATGTTGGTAGTTTAGTATATATTTTAATGGACATGATATAAGGGCTCTGTCTGTATAGTTCAAGTCTAGGTATTGGAAGGAGGTTTGTTTTTCTTCATGGATTTTTATCAAATTGGTATAAATTCAGGTTTTTCCTAACAAATAATGCAGTTTCATATATAAAGGCTAGTCAAAGTTAGTAATTTTTGCTCTATAAAATTTGGTCTACAGCTGGTACGTTGTCTGATATTAACAATAAAAAGTAGACATTTATTCTGTAATATAAGTAATGCCTGCTACATTGTAAGCAATTTGACTTTACTCGCGGCTGGTCACCTACTGATGCCGGTCTCAGTTAGCATCGCATTTTTGGGAGAAGTCGCAAGATGCTTTAGGCGTTTTTTGCGAGTTGTCAAAAGCATTCGATTGACAGGCCAAACGTATAGTATGGTGGTGTGTGTGAAGTGAGTTAGTGTGGTATTTGTACTTTTATACTTTTGATTTAGGTGTTTAAGTTGTAATATTATGGAAATTAAGTCAGGTGACAAATGTACAAGCAAATCGAGTACTTACTTAAATAGATTTTATGTGTGAGTAAAAAAACTTCTTTTATTTATACCAGCATCAATTAATAAAATAAACTTATTAAGAGATCGGGTCCTTGACTACTGATACCTATAAATTAAAAACCTACTGACCGACCTAATACAATACACTACATATACATAGAAAACATCCAGAACGCTCTGGACAAATGTCTGCAGATCGTACAAACATTTGTCCCGAGGCGGGAATCGAACCCGCAACCTCTTGCGTCGCAGGCAGACCTTCACCTGCTGCGCCACAGAGGTCGTCGTATAATGTCATATAATGCGAATGACGTTATTCGGTTTGCCGATCAGTGGACGCTCTTATCAGCGGATTGTCCGATGGCGGCCGTAAACGCGCACCCTAACGTTTCAACTGCTAACGTTTGAGCCGTAATGCCGTGTCTTACCACACCGTCATCGCGGCCCAACTCGATGTAGAATGTTTTTAACCAATCCGCCCATACTTAACCTGAAATTCACTCTGTTGCCGCGTCTTAAGGTGGGTCTATGCTAGACGAACCGAGCACGAGCGGAGCCATTCAGGTTTCGTCGTTCACGGTGTCATGTGTGGACGTTCAACGAACCTACAACGATCACTGTCCTCGAACGACGTCTGTCACTAAACACGTCCACGAGCGCACTGCAAGCGCGAAGCAAAACCCTTTGTGTTCGTCAAAAAACCGACAACAGGCGGAACGCAGCCGAGCACGAACGAAATGTTCGCAGCGCGCTCGTTCGAGGCTTGTAGGTCGGTCCACACTATACGAATTGTGTTCGGCTCGTGCTCCGCTCGTGCTCGGTTCGTCTAGCGTAGACCCACCTTTATACTTACGCAATTTACATTAATTGTCGATTTGAGATCTTTTATTCAGTAAATAATGCATACAATTATATCTGAAACTCGACACCAAGTGAGTTTTAGTTATTTATATCGTGGTTTGTTTACAAACATTGTACATTGAGTTTGGCTGGTGTATAGGTACAGCAGGTTCGTTTGGTGAAAAAGTTTAAGTGATCTCAGAGATAAATAATTATTAATTCATAGCTTTATGACATTAATAATATTTTCACTAATAGAATAAAAAATAAACCGGTACAGTTCAGATCGGAGTTTACTTCTAACTTTGGTAACTTATTTAACTTAACATTCATATTTTATGTAGAGGTAGATAGTGAATCCAAACTGTTCTTTTTCAAAAATAGGTGCAGATTCGAAACTTACCAAAACATTCGTTTGACATTTAAGCTGGTCCCACACCGGGAGAGCACCGCTGCAGCACAGCGCAAAAATGTGCATTCAAATTGGGCTTTCACACTACATTTAGATGTATTTCATATTAATGGCAATATCTGTGGCATAGGACACACTCGCGAGCCACTCGTTTGAAGCTTGTGGGAAGCCATTTGTCTCTGCAAAATGTAGGTAAAAAAGTGTCTAAAGTTAACAAGTTTAAACTACGCTAGTAGGTAATAATAGTTCAATGGTTTAAACCCATATTCGAATGCACGTTTTTGTGGTGTGTGGTAGCGGTAAGTATTTGAGTAACGGGTGTAGAGCTCGATAAAGATGCGCGACTGTGAATGATTTCATTCGAATTATTCGACTTCACAAATCATTCGAACCATTCGAATGACTAGGGCAACTTAGTAAGTAACTAATTTGGTTAGTAATTTTGAGTGGCGTCGAACAAAAAAATGATTTCACGTCGACTGCCAGTCATGGCAACTGTTCGAGTCGGGCAGTCGAACTCAATTCGTTATTCGACGCCTCTCGCCATTACCAACCATATTAGTTACTAATTTGGTTAGTAATGGCGACTGCCCGACTCGGGCAGGCGCCATTCTTTTTTTGTGAATTTTATGATACATAAAGAAAAACATAGAATAGAAGATAAGGTACTAAAGAACGATCTGCCACTCTCACAGCCACTGTTAATTCAGGGCAGACCCGTTTTTAAGTTAAGTTTCATATAAAGCCTCATTATAGAACGATTATTGAATGAAAGGGGTCGACTTTAGTCAAGCATCGTAACGTCGTCGTAGCACGTAGGTACGAAGCTTCACTACATAATTTGATTGTTCTGAAAAAGCTAAGAACCGACTTCAAATTCGTTCGGTAAAAGGTGGGTGCGCGTTGAAGTATTTTGTACCTACGTTACGCAGGCCAGGCGTAGTATCGTACATAGCAGGGCTACGAAGTCCTACGATATAATCATTTGTGGATGATGAAGCTATGAAGTCATTTGCGCTAATGTCTTTTCCATAAACGTCCAATCCATTTACAGCGACGACGGCGACATCAGTAAGCGACACCTAGTGGCAAACCACCAAACTACATAGTTCAAACCGTCTATAGAAACACATTCAGCACTTTTGTGTGTCGAGGTTGCAAGCTTTGTTTAATAAGAGTTTTGTCAGGCCCACTATAGATGGCACTTTGTATAATAATTGCTATAATATTTATTAAACACAAGAAGTAGCTCCCTTCATTGTGTAGTAGACTCGACGAGCAGTCTTGGGAGATTATACATTCTGAGACTGTGGTATAGGTAGCTCCTACCAGTCGAGCGGTTCCTGTTGGAAATGTAAACCCATCTAAGGCGGAACTGAGGGTTTATTAAGTATATCTATTGTTTTGTTTTATACCTATTTGTGCTATGACCTTGCTTCTTACCAAATTTTATAATTCTGGGTATACTAGTAGTATCCTATAGGTATTGGTCTATACTATAGCAAGAATCAAGTTTTATTTGTGAATAAATTACATATTTACGGTTTTAGGATTTTTACCTTTACTTGTGCTATAAGACCTTGCTTCTTGCCAAATTTTATGATCCTACGTCAACGGGAAGTACGCTATAGGTTTTGGGCCATGGCGAGCATTAAAAGTATTTTTTTTTTGTGAATACATTACAAATTTATGGTTTTCAGATTTCTACCTTTACTTGTTCTATAAGACCTTGCTGCTCACCAAATTTCATGATTCTAGGTCTACGGGAAGTACCCTATAGGTTTTGTGTGCATGTGATTCCCTTGGGAATTTCAAAATTTTCGGTCATAAACGACTGTAACTTTAGAGTGCGTTGACTTAGAAGTTTTATTTATATCGCGGCTTCAAGAGGTTACGGACTTTAGTATTCGACGTTAATTTCTACTTGATACGTTCACGTGTTTCTGAGAAAAGAGGGTTAACAGACGGACAGACAGACAGACAGACGGAAAACAAATAATCCTATAAGGTTTCCGTTTTTTCTTTTGAGGTACGGAACCCTAAAAATAACGCGGACAAACTGTACTTTAAACTGAAAACATTATTTATACCTACAAATTTATTAAGGCAAGTACCCTCAATGTAGTATTATTAACATATTTATAACTAATTATTTATAATAAAAATAACTATTTTCGATTTTATATCTAAGTACCTAGCTTACTTATTTCTAATACAAATATTTAAAGTCATAATTAGCTTTTTTAATACTAAAAATAAAAACTTACTCGTAATACGAAGAATCTTTGTCACTACTCATATCTAAATGTAAGTCAACTTCATATGAATCTGACGGAACTTCTGTTGGCTCCAGGTACTGCAAAACTTCTGTCTCCAGTCTCAAGTGTTTTTTTGTTGTAATCTTTCTTTTTGATGAGATCAGAGGTTCAGAAAATAACAGAAGTACTCTCATCAAGTCCTTATTAGAGCTAAATCGCGAGCATTTACGGGTGTGAGATAGTCGGTATTTTCTTACCTCCTTATGCATGCCTCCAATGCATCCTCCGATAGTTGGCCGATTATCGGCAAGGAAAATGAAAAGAAAGGGATCTGGTACACTTGCGCGAAAGACACTTGCGCGAAGGACACTTGCGCGAATGGACATTTGCGCGATTGGACACTTTCGCGAATGGACACTTGCGCAAAGGACATTTGCGCGAGTGGACACTTGAGCGAATGGACACTTGCGCGAATGGACATTTTCGCGAAAAAATCACAAAACTCCTAATATCTCTCGAAATAGACGTCGTAGAGAGTTGCGGACCATTGTGTAGGTAATTTTGCTCTCTTTCTTGTGATATATTTCACTTTCCCCTACCCATCCCACTTCCTTCCCAATATCGAGAAACCTACTTTTACGTAGACGTTCGTAGCACGTGCTACGATGCTAGGAGGGATGCACAGAACTCCTAATATCTCTCGAAATAGACGTTGTAGAGAGTTGCAAATTTCACCACTGTGTAGGTAATTTTGCTCTCTTTCTTGTGATATATTTCACTTTACCCTACCTCTCCTACTTTCTTCGCAATAACGAGAATCCTACTTTTACGTAGACGTTCGTAGCACGTGCTACGATGCTACGAGGGACCACCGTAGCATACAAAAGACTTCAACGCGCACGCACCTTCTTCCTACACATAAAATGTAATTTTGTAGACCAACGTAGCAAGTGCTACGATGGTTACGGGTGGCTTAGCGGCGTGGCCACATTCAAAGCTGCCAAGGAGTATTCAGTACATTGGTGACTGGTCTCTTTTAGATCTCTTTTCTTGAACATACGAGTAAGTGAAGTTAACTTTCACTCCACTTTACATACAAAAAAAATGTCGTAGACTTTCGTAGCACGTTCTACGATGCTACGAGGGAACGGCCTAGCATACAAAAGATTTCAACGCGCACGCACCTCCTTACTACAAAAAAATGTTAGTTCGTAGACCATCGTAGCATCGTAGCTACGGGTTCACGTATTCATGTCAGTGTAGAGTCTGTGACCCATTCAGAGCTGTCAATTGCACACAGTAAAGAGGTGACATGGTCTTCTTGTTCACTGAAAACTGGATTTATGTACTGTACTTAGTCTTAGCCGCTTTCAACTAGCTCTAAGGTGTAGATTACGAAAAAGGGGTTTAGAGAGGCTGGGGGATCACATTGTTTTTTTTGTTCATAATTGTATGTTTTGTTCTATACGACTTTGAAAACGTTTTCGTTTGCGAAATCTCAAAAGGGGGGGGGGGGTGAAAAAAAGGTGGGAGGGGCTGTGATTTATTTTATTTCAGTTCGAAAAAAACCCTCTATAGGATCCCGCAATCAAAACTACTCTATCGCGACGTATAACCTCCCGCGCCTCCAGCCCCGCTTGAATCCTCATCCAAAAATTTGATATTGGTATAGTATTTGACTAATATAGGGGTGGGGATTTCGAATTTCATGACAGTGGGGTAGCATTGCGGTTAGCGAAGCCCGAAATCTGTTGGCGTGAATCGGATTGCGGTGAGCAAAGCGAACTGCAATACACACACGTCACACAGCAAGGTGGCCTGAAAGAAATTGCTTTAAGCAATAAGGCTGCCCATTGAACGTTTTTATGTCAATAAAATATAAGTTATTTTATAAATTTTGTATAATAAAGTGTTCATCATTTATTCATTCATTAGCTACAAGAATTACTGGGACAAAAGTGGTCCCAGTGGTTTTGTAGTATAAGCCAATTCGTAATCTACACCTTAGAGCTAGTTGAAAGCGGCTAAGACTAAGTACAGTACATAAATCCAGTTTTCAGTAAACAAGAAGACCGTGTCACCTCTTTACTGTGTGCAATTGACAGCTCTGAATGGGTCACAGACTCTGACATGAATACGTGAACCCGCAGCTACGATGCTACGATGGTCTACGAACTAACATTTTTTTGTAGTAAGGAGGTGCGTGCGCGTTGAAATCTTTTGTATGCTAGGCCGATCCCTCGTAGCATCGTAGAACGTGCTACGAAAGTCTACGACATTTTTTTTTGTATGTAAAGTGGAGTGAATGGTAACTTCACTTACTCGTATGTTCAAGAAAAGAGATCTAAAAGGAGACCAGTCACCAATGTACTGAATACTCCTTGGCAGCTTTGAATGTGGCCACGCCGCTAAGCCACCCGTAACCATCGTAGCACTTGCTACGTTGGTCTACGAAATTACATTTTATGTGTAGGAAGAAGGTGCGTGCGCGTTGAAGTCTTTTGTATGCTACGGCGATCCCTCGTAGCATCGTAGCACGTGCTACGAACGTCTACGTAAAAGTAGGATTCTCGTTATTGCGAAGAAAGTAGGGGAGGTAGGGTAAAGTGAAATATATCACAAGAAAGAGAGCAAAATTACCTACACAGTGGTGAAATTTGCAACTCTCTACAACGTCTATTTCGAGAGATATTAGGAGTTCTGTGCATCCCTCCTAGCATCGTAGCACGTGCTACGAACGTCTACGTAAAAGTAGGTTTCTCGATATTGGGAAGGAAGTGGGATGGGTAGGGGAAAGTGAAATATATCACAAGAAAGAGAGCAAAATTACCTACACAATGGTCCGCAACTCTCTACGACGTCTATTTCGAGAGATATTAGGAGTTTTGTGATTTTTTCGCGAAAATGTCCATTCGCGCAAGTGTCCATTCGCTCAAGTGTCCACTCGCGCAAATGTCCTTTGCGCAAGTGTCCATTCGCGAAAGTGTCCATTCGCGCAAGTGTCCATTCGCGAAAGTGTCCATTCGCGCAAATGTCCATTCGCGCCAGTGTCCTTCGCGCAAGTGTCTTTCGCGCAAGTGTCCTGATACCAAAAGAAAGAAAGAAAATCCATTTATTTAACCCAATACACATATTAAAAGGAATAAAATAAAAAAAAATACATAAAAGGGGCCAAAAAGGTCCCTGTCTTAGCATTTTGCCGCTACAAGCCACAACGAGTAGCGGCGCTGATAATCGAAAATGAGCTGATTATGTCACACCCGTGTATGAGAACTTTGTACCAGTTATACCAGACTTCTATACAATTGTCGCGTCTGATGTCCTGCTAGCTGCGAGATCCGCGACGCACCTTGTTTTAGTCTTCAGGGACGCATCTTCAAAAGGCATCAGCATTGCTATACAGCGCGCTGTATGACATATATATACATATATGTATGTATGTATGTATGTAAGGTTATCAGCCGAACGCGATCGAACCAGTGTGGACGTCACGGCGAAAGCAAGCGTTCGTTCGCCTTCGGCCGTGCTCGCCGTGCTGTGCTTCGCTGGGTTTCACATATTGTGATGTGTTCGTTTGGTGTGGACACAACAGCGAAAGCGATTGAACATTCGGTATCGATCGTCGAATCCCACTCGTTAGCCTTCGCTCGCTCTCGTTCGGTTGGTCTGGACCCACCCTAAGACGCGCTCAATACCTACCGTTTTTTCTAAGTTTGGAATGATTTTGGTTGGATCGACTAAAACCACCGTGTGTAGGTATTAGTATCACTAGTGTTGCTAGATGAGAATTTAAAAACACCCAATGTCGAACTCAGAACGAAGGAAGTAAGAACTTTCATAAATAGCGGGCTGTACCTACCTAGTTATTTTCATATTATAATGTTTTGCGATTTTGTTATTTGTATTATTGCTAAACTGTCTAAAACATTTTTCTTAAACTAAAATAGCACGCAACAATAAAGTTTTATACCTAGTTACTCTATGATCAGTCAATAAGCTACTCGACCGTTATAAGGAATATAAAAATGAGTCCTTTATTATTTTGTGTTCAACATAAGATTCTAACTAAGATATCAAATAATATTAAATAACTAGCTGTAACCGCGACTTCGTTCGCGATTGCCATACCTGCTGACTAATTATCCATATTTGACAACAGTTTCTGTCATGAATAAGTGTAGTGTGCTCTTTTTCATCTACTTTACAAAACAGCCATCGCTTTGTTATAGAGCAGCGCAGCGGTGGCACGCGTTGGTTAGCCATCTCTTTGTTATAGAGCAGCGCAGCGGTGGCACGCGTTGTTATAGAGCAGCGCAGCGGTGGCACGCGTTGTTATAGAGCAGCGCTGCAGCGGTGGCACGCGTTGGTTAAGTTAACGGGTTCGGTAACAACAGGACATCAATTTACCTAAATATTTTGAAAGCTCAAAATAAACACTATCAAACTACGTATTCAATTTATCTCCTTGCCTAAAAAAAAAGCCAGAAAATTAACAGAAAATGTCTATTGGCAGCACTATTTTAAACATCACATTTATGAAATAAAATAAAATACGTTCAGTTTTGTCTTAACGGGTGACCACCATTGCGAAATTTCTCCGTTTGCCTGCATCTCCCCTACGGTACGCTTCGGTCCTTCGTTATAAGGCTTCGACTTCGACTTCGATAAATATTCCATGTATTTGTGACTGTGTTATACAACTGTTAGATTATATATTTTTTTAATCTATCATGGTTTCAGTAAAAGCACTTATAACTTATATTACAACACTTACCATTATTTCTAGAGTTTTAAGTTATCTTACTATATGGACAACAATGCATGTGCCATGTTCAAGGATATTTCAGTTATCTCGTGATCGTGGCACATGCATGCCAAATTATAGTAAAAGGGTAAGGCTTTTATGCAAGACTAATCATGGCAAATATCCCGTTATCAATGCTTTTACTGATATTTGAAGACCGTACTACGTATCGCGGTCATCGGCATGATATACATTACTTAGCTAGAACACAGATATTATAATACTATACACTAGTATAAGTCATTTTACCAAAATAAAATATGACATATTACATACCAATTATCATAGACACCTTTAGAGATATATCTAGTAATGTTAGGTACATAGAACTCCTGTTGTGTTCAAAACCCTTTTACTTAATTATAATTATTGTAAGAGGTAGTTGTGTAGGATTTACATCTGCGTTTCTTTAATCTTTGGTTGATTCTAGATTTGACAGAGAATTGTCTTGTGTTTAGATCATCATCACGGATACCTCGACCTGACGACCTCCGTGGCGCAGCGGGCGAAGGTCCGCCTGCGACGCAGGAGGTTGCGGGTTCGATTCCCGCCTCGGAACAAATTTGTGTACGATTTGCAGAAATTTGTTCCGTTATCTGGGTGTTTTCTATGTATAATAAAAAAAAATATCTATCTATGTAGTGTATTGTATTAAGTATATCAGTTATCTAGTACCCATAACACAAGCTCTGCTTAGCTTGGGGCTAGATAATGCTGTGTGAATTGTCCAGCATTATTTATTTATTATTATTTATACCTATGCGTGAATTTAAGTACTGAATTCATCGCCTTAGTAGGTATACGTACTATCCTACTAATATTTATAAATGAATGGGTTGAAGACTTTTTGTATGGCGGGTAACATCCTGTAACATCGGTATCATTTTGATTTTCTTTCTCGATATCAGCGCGCACTATAAAAGTTTTATACATATTTGGAAAGAAGACACTAAAAAAATAAAAAAATTAAGTTATAGGACATTTATCTATTTATTTTAGTGTCTGCCATCCAAATATAATATAACTTTTATTGTGCACGATAGTTAAAAAAAAAACAAAATGTTGACCGGCGTAAGGGCCCAAATCTTCAAACCCCTTTGTAAAGATGTGTGTTTGACCCCCAACGCAAAAACTACCCACTGAAGGGATTGGACTAAATTTTTTCAACAAAATTATTTATGTAAATTTATAAAAGCTGGCGCGAAGCCCTTTTGTTTTTCTTATACTGGAGGCCTGGATTTGTAGCGTCGGGTGGATTGTATGAAAAACAAAAGACTTAAAAATGTATGTACCTATAGGATTCTAGAGTTTGTTTGGCTATCTACTTATCATCTCACATCTGTAATTATAATTAAGCATTAAGCTAACATTTTACTGCCTTTTGTATTCTAGCCTTTTTTCAGCTTTTTTCTTAGGATTATATTATTACTATCTATCTAGATTCTAGTACCTTGTAGTATCTGTTTGTGCTAAGAAATGGCTTGGGTCCTCGTTAAAAAACATCTTTGCAGATCAATATGTCGTATTCCCGTTTGCTACATATGATGAGATAAAAATGCTCCTTTTATTATTTTAATAAATTGTTTTTTTTTATAATCCTTGATATTATCATCGTATGTGTCCCATTTTATTTTAATAATTTTAGTATTATTTCTATTAATTTGCAATTTTTAACTCTTACCTACCTATGTATATGGCAATCTGACTGTTGTCTTTTCAATGCAAGACCTACCGAGTTATTATTATTAGAACATTACATTGTATTTAAACCTAATGTTTTCCTAAAACATTAGGTTTAAATACAATGTAATGTTATGATTAATATAGGACTTCCTTGGCTAACTTTGCTCTCCGAAGATTGCAGAGCGATCCATCTGTATGGAGCTTTTGTAGTTAAGGGTCTATATTTTACGGGGAAAATATAGAGACATCTGTAAGTAGAACACTTTGTGTAAAATGGTCAAAACGGGGGGGAATAATTTTTTTTGTGTTTGATTATTTACTTATAGGATAATTTTACTACGATTTGAGTGAATGTGCAAACTAGGGAATATATAATTTTTTCATACAATTTTCAGATATTTATTCCCACCCCATGCATTATTTATACCGAGTTTTGAATCGAACCAAGGAATAATAATCTTCCATAGAACCTTACCACCGTTTTTGACAGCCTCAGAGGTTAATTTTTAAAAAATTAGAATAGTCATACTACATAGGTACCTACCCAATTTCATCTATATCAGTTTAGTAGTTACGGATAAACGTGGTAACAAACATTTATACAAACAACATCAACTTCAACCGCCTGTATTGGTCGACTACTGGACGCAGGCCTCCCCTTGATAAGCGCTTCATTGGCTTTCATCACATGGGGGTAATACCCATAATCCCCACGCTGGGCATGCGGCCTGGGGATCGCAGTCCGGTGGTAGAATTGTTCTGTAGGAGGCGCTGCTGCCCGTCCCCGGTGGATATCCCTTAGTCGCCTCTTACGACACCCGCGGAAAGAGTTGAGGTGGTGCAAATTCTAAGCCAGCACCACAACATATCGCATTTTATAATATTAGTCGGAAGGATAGGATATCCTAATTACCTATCCTGAGATAGTTAGGATTAAAGATTGAAAAATGCCTACTATATAAAAAATGCCTAAATAATTATGAAGTAAGTACCTGTGACACAGGTACTTACTTCATAATTATTTTGTGGTACATGTACACAGGTCCTGTGTACATGTACCACACAATAACAATAAGCTTTAACAAACAGCCTTACGGCTGTACATCCAAAATTTATGAATAGAACTCAAACGTTCCTTCACTCGTTAGTCGACTCGTACAACGTTATGGTATCCGTTTATTAGCGATCAAGTCACTAAAATCCGTGCGTTCTCGTCAGCGACTTTTAATTTTTCTAGTGCTGACATCTAGTTATTAAACGCGAACCACGCGCGCCGCCACCGAAGGTTCGTCTGCGACGCAAGGGGTTGCGGGTTCCATTCGTCCATGGGGCAATTCTTTTTGTTTTTGTTTTTTAAATATTTATTGATATATTTTTTTAAATATTTTATTTAATATTATTTAAATATTACACTGAAGTAAAATTAAATAAAAATAAAATAAATTATTCATTTAAATGTTATATTTCATATAATTACATTTATATAAAATAAAATAAATTATTCGTTTAATTATTTTTTTAATTTTATATAAATATTATATTTTATATGTATTATTTAAATATTTACATTATGTACAGACAGCTTCACAGTTAAGTACCCCCCTCTCTCTATGTATGTGGGTTCTAATCCTGCCGCCGAACGTTGGACATTGGGAGATTAAAACTACATGTTATTAATAATTTTCCATTTTCTTTTATTATTTTTTGGCGATTCCAACAAAATTGTTTGTTTTGTATCTCTAAAATGCATTGTTTTTATAATTCCTAATTTTATTTCATTTTTGTTTTGGTAACTGGACTCATAATTTCGAGAAGGTCTATAGGTAACATCTTGGCTTAGCGGCAGTAACAGGCAAATTATTACAAGCTTAGTGTGACAGGGTTCGAATCTCGTGAGCGATGTTTCGTTTTGATTTTTTATTTTATCAAATGCTATCTATTCTCGTTGCATTAAGCAAGAGTTTTAATTAATATTATTCTTTATAAGCTTAATGGCAAGTTAATGAAAAAAACACAAATTTTTAAAAATATTTTTATTAAATAAACGCCTACAACATTATACAATAAATACTAAGTATAAATAGGAGATTAAGTAACGAAATAATAGTTTTAATAACAAAATAATATTTGTAAGTAGTGAAAGGTTTACCATAATAGATAGTTATGTATAAAGAAATAATTTGTTTACTCGAAAGAACAGACATGTTAACTAGTATAACAATTTCGATCTTTCGTTGGTAAACTAAATTTTTAAGGAGAATGTGGGGCCAAATGTTCATAAATATTTTTTTAATCAAAATGCTGTGTGTTTACGCTTCTTTGTTGGTTAAACAAAATGCTATAATAACGGATCGGATGACCTTCGTTTAAAATAATTTGCTGCAATCTACTTTTCATATGGTTGACCATATTCCAGCTTGCCTCACTACCACGCATTATTTCCCAGGTCCTCAGAACTTCTTCTTGTAAGTTAGACTTTGAACTTACTTCACTAGAGTCCCAATTGAGAACCATTTGGCCCCACATATTTTCTATTGGATTCAAGTCCGGACTTTTAGATGGCCATGCAATGACAGTTATGTCAGATTGTGAAAATAACCACTCCTTTACCATTCTTGAGCGATGCACGGCACAGTTATCGTGGACAAAGTAAATTTGACCCTCCGGATAGGCGACACGGACAGACGGCAACATTATGTCTTGCAACACTTCTAAATATTGCTGTCCGTTCATGCGGCCAGCTACTTCCACCAATTCACCTGGTCCCATTGACGACATCCATCCCCAATAACCTAAAAAAAGATTATTTTTTATTGATTTACTACGATAGAGTAATCGTTTAGTTTTAATATTATGAAGATGAAAAAGTCAAACTGTTACTAATAGGTATAATAGCTCACCTAAAGATATTTTACCACAGGCTGAATGTTTTGTGGTAAGTATCGCTCATTTGGTTTCCTCCAGAGTATTTTTCGACCATATGTGTCAGATCTGAATGTTTTTCCGTCACTGAATATGACTATATTGTTCTCCCAATCAAAGTTAAGGTATTCATTTGCAAAATTAATTCTTTCCCTCCGGTGATCTTCCGAGAGCTCAATTTTTCTTGCTGGCCGATGATTGTGTATATTCTCCGCATGCAAGTGTCGCCTCACAGTTGACAGAGATATGCCTTACTGCTGAGCAGTGATGCCAGTTGATGCAAAAGGTTCCATTGCATGATAATTTCACAATATCTCGGTGGCGTTGTGAGGTATAAACCGTTGAGATGGGGCCGGGTTTATTAGGTTTCACATCACCAGTAGACAGATATCGGTTCACCCATAGTCTTACTGTTCTCACCTAAAAAAAGCGTATACTTCATAAAAAATCTGTCACTGAACTGTTCAAACAAATAATAATCTTGATTAGAAAATTACACTTACTGTAATGCCAAGTTGACGTGCAATTTCTTTCTTGCTGACTCTCTGCTCATAAAGAACAGCAATTTTTGTTCTTAAGAAGTTACTCAAATGATGCATCGTTAAAAACACTCAAAACTCTCGGAGATACGCACAAAGCAAACCACACGAAATAAGACGAGTGACAATTACTTTGTTCGCTACAAACGATATCAAATCAAACCCTACCCGCATTCGTAAAATAAATAAAATGTTGGTAAGACTTGGCATTGAAAATGGGGAATAATTAGACCTGTAGACAAAATTAGACACTTTGTTCAACAGCCAAATAGCTCAGTTGGTTTACTGTCGAGAATTCGAGTCTATGTATACGGGAGGGTGGTTCGAGCCTGACCGGCGTGATTAGTTTTTGCATGTGAAAATTGGTTACAAGCGAATAGAAGTTATAGAAAATATTTTGTAGACAAGGGGGATACTTAATTCTGATGCCCACTGTACCTATTTAAAATTAAAAATGAATTTGAAATAAAAAAATCAAAAAACATTGCCCCAAGGCGCGAATCGCGAATAGAAGTTTGTAAAGATGTGATTATGTTTGTTAAATAAGATAGATAAGTTGTCCAAAATTGAAGCAAGAGGATATTTATCGCCCGTAAAGAACATTCTTATCAGGACGTACCTATAAATACAACTGCTGAACCAGCAAGAAAGCGAAGGCCAAGTGCGTGTCGACCTCGCACATTTAGGGTTTTAATATTTGTTAGTAACATTACTTTATACTTCGGGTACGTAACCCTAAAACGTAGTAAAGACTATTTTTTTTTATTATTATTATTTTTATTTATTACTAGCTGTACCCGCGACTTCGTTCGCGATTGCCTTATCTGCCGACTAATTAAGTTCACATTTAACCATAGTCTCTCATATTATGAAACGCCGCCGTGCAAAAAATCGTGTAGGGTCTATGGGGGATAGCATATTGTCATCTTCAATCCCATTCTTTATCCACACCACTTTTAGCTACGACTCGGCCAGCGTCAGTGTTAAGAAGTGTCATACTCTTTTCAATTCTTACTATGGTTCCGTTCAGCTGGGGCCTTTTCTGCTATACTAATCGCTTCACTATGACAGGGCTATCGTCACAGAATGACACGTTTTGGTATTCCACCTTGGATGAAAGAAATTATGATGAATGCAGATGGAGAGACGCGCGTCAAGTTTGAAACTACATTTTAATTTATCTCGCGCGCACTATCTGGAGTTTTATTAATCTAAGGATTCTACGTGATGATTCTGCAACGATTCCATTGTCATACTGAAGCAATTGTTTTGCAGAATTGGGCTCCTGATCCATTTGACTGGACCACCGTAATTTTTTTTCGTTAGTAGGTAGGCACAGTTGGCTGTGTACCACAATAAAAAATATTTTTCTGCGGTCCAGTTAGTTTAAATGGACCACAATAATTAATTAATTTAATTGTACTACCGAAGTTTGGTTGGAGTAAGACTCCAACCAAACTTCGGTAGTACTGTTAACTGGACCAGCTAAACCACCATAATATCATGTAAGGCAGGAACCTAACTTATTTTTCCAAGACCCACCACCTTAGTAGGTAGGAACCTAACTAATGGGTGCGTCTTGGAAAAATAAATAGATACGGACTTACCTACCTTTTATCTACTAATTTTTTTCTTCAATCTACAGATTATTTCATCAATCTACTGATTTTCTACTCGACTTTCTACTG
Organism: Eupithecia subumbrata; assembly: GCA_949316285.1. NCBI lineage: Eukaryota > Metazoa > Arthropoda > Insecta > Lepidoptera > Geometridae > Eupithecia > Eupithecia subumbrata. The sequence continues at coordinate 4,458,477 of OX438642.1, read as the reverse complement.
ATTTAGTCATATTCGATCTTGCAACACTGTTTCTAATAAAAGAATGCATGAAATCGGACGACGCGTAGACCCGTCGTGATGCGCGGTTAAAGAATTCTACTTTTTCCTCTCTCCCAGGGGAACCTTACTGAATTCCAGGATAAAATGTATTCCATGTCCTTTCTTGTAGTATGAACTCAAAACGTGCCAAGTTACATTCCAACTCATTACCTATGTAGTTTCTGCGTGATGAGCGGTGAAGGGATTTAACTTTCATCCCCTCTGCCAGGACAACCTTACTGAATTCCGGGATAAAATGTATCTTTCCTCATAGTACGAACTAAAATCACGCCGAGTTGCATTCGAATTCATTAAGTAGTTCCGTCGTGATGCGCGGTCAAAGAATTTTACTTTCATCCTCTCTCCCAGGGGAACCTTACTGAATTCCAGGATAAAATGTATCCCATGTCCTTCCTTGAACTCAAATCGTACCAATTCAGTCCAACTCATTCAGTAGTTTCGGCGTGATGCGCAGTGAAGGAATTTTACTTTCATCCCTTCTCCCAGGGGAACCTTACTAAATTCTGGGATAAAATGTATCTTTCCTCGTAGTATGAACTCAAATTATGCCGATTTCCATTCGAATTCATTAAGTTGTTCCGTCGTGATGGGCGGTTAAAGAATTTTACTTCCATCCTCTCTCTCAGGGGAAAATTACTGAATTCCGGGATGAAATTTATCCCATGTCTTTCCTTGTAGTATGAAATCAAATCGTGCTAGGTTTCATTCCAACTCATTTAGCACTTTCGGCGTCATGCGCGGTGAAGAAATTTTACTTTTATCCCCTCTCCCAGGGGAACCTGACTGAATTCCGGGATAAAAAGTATCCTATGTCCTTCCTCGTGGTATGACCTAAAATCGTACCGAGTTTTATTTCAATACCTTTAGTAGTTCCGTCGTGATGCGCAGTTAAAGAATTTTACTTTCATCCCCTCTCCCAGGGAAACCTGACTGAATTCCGGGATAAAAAGTATCCTATGTCCTTCCTCGTAGTATGACCTAAAATCGTGCCGAATTTCATTTCAATACCTTCAGTAGATTCGGCGTGATGCGCGTTTAACAAACAGACAGACAGACAGACAGACATGAATGAAAAAAATTGCAGTTTTGGCTTCAGTATCGATAATAGAAGTGCCCTCCAAAAAAAAATTTCAAAATATCTTCAATGTACAGAATTGGACCTGTTACAGTTTTATTATAAGTATAGAATAGATAGATAGATAAAGGAGTTTTGTCACACAGTGACTATGTCACTCCCATTAGAGATAAATTCTTTATAATATTAACATGGCAAAATACACAAACTCAACAAAATAGAAATTACATTAACGTTTGCCACATGACAATGCATGGCCACCTCCTTAAGGGTCCGGCGACGGATGAATTTCCCATACAAACGTAATACCAAAATGATTTTTAATTTGAGCATATTTTCATTATGGTCTGCTATTATTTGTATTAAAATAGTATTTATCTAGGTTCCTGACACAATTTTTTTTCAAAATACCTTTCTGAAATGAAATTAAACCTAATCGCATTTTTCTATGAAAGAATGAATGTTGTCTTAGTAATTGTGTAGATAAGTATTTTGAAAAAAAAAAATGGCAGGAACCTGTATAAATACTATTCTAACACAAATAATAGCAAACTATGATGAAAACATTCTCAAATTACAAATCATTTTGGTACTACGTTTGTATGGGAAATTCATCCGTCGCCGAACCCTTAAGGAATGTGGATAACACTGTGCGGCTTACAAACCCACCTATACAAAATACAAAAAAATACAAACCTACCTATAATAAACCTATAAACCTACCTTAGTCTCTGTCATCATCATCACAATCGATGAGTAGGATTGTAGATGCCTACTCAAATAATTCGCAAATACCTACAGCTTGACTAGCATTTTGGCTTCCTCGGAGTGCGGGGAAGACAAAATGCTATTACAGATAGATACCTACGCTAAAATCATACAAACATCTCAAGTCTTGTCGTTGTGCCTCGTTACGGACACACTCCGTCAAAACATGATGTACATCTTCTGTCATGTTACACTCTGGGCAATTTGGAGAATCAGAGATTCTCATTAGAAACTTGAACTTATTCGACGGGATGTGTCCGGAGCGTAGCCTCATAATTGTTACAATATATTTCCTAGTCATTACATCTTCATCAAAACACGGGCACGGGAGGCCGACTTTGGATAGTTTTATACCATATACCTTTTGTAAGTGAGCGCATATCAAAATACTCATGCGACAGCTGCCTACATAGTAATCGAATACTAGCCAACACCTCGCTATGAATAGGCGAGCAGGTATAGGTGATACCATCGCTTATCGCTTGTCTAGCCGCCCGGTCAGCCTACTCGTTGCCCCTAGTACCTAAGTAAATGAGACGGTAAAAATTTTAATGCATTTTTACCACTATAATGCCACATCCTCAAGAAATCAATAGATGTTTAATTTATTAGACACTAGCTTCCGCCTGCGGCTTCGAACGTTCTTTTCTGAAAATAAGTAGGCTATGTGCGCTGCGTTCCCGGGATATCGTCTAACTCCCTGCCGAATTTAGGCATGAAAAGATAACAGAAGGAATTACTTTCGCTTTTATAGTATTACAGATAGGTATTGTATTGAGAAATACTCAATACAATACAAATACTCTTTATTGCACACCAAGATACAGAAAAACAGAACAAGAATAAACAAATACAGCAACTACAGCAGCTATCAATTTGAAATTTAAAATAATAATATATTTCGTGCATCTGTACAGATTAAAAGAAAAAAAAATCGCACAAATGAAAAATTAATATAAATATTTTCCATGCAACCCAACTAACAAAGTAGTTCAATAATCTAAGCTAATATCACCAAAAAGACGTGTAAACGAGTTAAGCCGGCTTTTGACTATGGGATATAATATAAATTACATCTTGAGCTATATATTACATCCCGCGATTGCTGTTCACAGTGTTCACACTGTAAGATATATATTTTGGAACACACATGATCAGTTTACACGTCTGCACACGAACGCCAACATTCAAACGGAGGGCGAAGCGGGGGAGGCGCGGTGTCCGGGGACGTGAGGTAAAATATACACCTTCAAATGACCTTCAAATATCGCTCACTCGGTCGAAAAAATATTTATAGTTTGGGATGTAATATATATTACCTATAGCACAGTCTAAACGGTCCCATACAAAATGTATGGTGAGCGATAAAATATTATATGTCAAGATGTAATATAATATATTATATTATATCCCATAGTGAAAAGCCGGCTTTATTAAGGTTTTAGCGGTGACATCGTGTTGTAAAAGCGTTCGAAAACACACTTGCTCATAGAGACTGACCGAATGACCTATAAATAAATGATGTAGGTAAACGTTTACTACACCATTATATACAACCGTTACAGTTAGGTGCTATAGCAATAGCTAATATAACTATTGCAGAAAAATACTGCTCTATAAAAGTGTTAACTAATACCTATAATCATCTGATTTGCGTAATAAGTTTCACAAACGAGCTGCTATAATCCTTTCGGTTTAGCAGTGATACGCAATCAACTAGGTACCTATTACGCATTGAACTACTATTACAACTCACTGCTATTACGCGACTTTGTCGTATTGTGGATATTCAGATCGTTATTATAGTAGGTACCTAGTAGGTACGTTAGTAGTCACAAAAAACTCTCAATAGAGTGATTTTGTGATGTAGTCTAATTCCAGATGAATAATATATATTGTAACTTTACTATAATGGTTTTTAGATGCCTATTATAGTTTTTGAGATATGCATAACACACAAACACTGTTTTAGAGCAGAATTGTTCTGTAATTACTTTTTAGTTCCTATATTAATACTTTAACTTACTATGATAGCGTACCGATTTTTTTAATAATACAAAAACGACACATTATGTCCTGAGAACCCCAATTTCAATCTGAATCCATAATGAAAGTTGTAAGCGAACTCTAGGCGACGACGGCTGAACTACAAGGCTAACGTTTCGGTTAGCGCCTCTATTGACACGTTGTAGTTCAGCCGTCGTCGCCTAGAGGTCGCCTATAGGTTATCAAATGAAAGGTTTGTTCGTTTCAAAACAGTTTTCAAAATTTCTGCAAGTTTCATATTTTTTGAAATATTTTGAAAAAAGTCGAAATTTTATCCATTCCCCCCTATCTCCGATGATTGCAGAGCGATCCATGTGAAATGTATGTAGCGTTTGTAGATATACCTAGATCTATATTTTACAGGGAAAATATAGAGAAGTTTATAAAACGAACACTTTTTGAAAAATTTACAAAGAGGGGGGAATCATTTTCAAATGGATCCTTATCCTTACTGAGTGGGGTATCTGAAATTTTTGTAAATAGGTATCTAAAGAGTTTTTAAATTTCTGTAGGTTTCATACTTTTTCAAATATTTCGAAAAGAGTCGAAATTTTACCCCCTGTCTCGAAACATTGCAGGGCCATTTATCTGAAATATATGTAACGTTGAGAAATTTGTAAGGATGGTCGAAAAGGGAATATGATTTTAAAAAGGGGGATTACCTCACCATGTGGGTTATCAAATGAAAGGGTTTGCAGATCTCAAAATAGTTTTTTAAAATTCTGTAGAGTACACACTTTTTGAAGTTTTTTGAATAAAATCAATAAATTTACTTAATCTCCAAAGTACCTACCTCTGCAGAGCGATCCATCTAAAATGTAGTTTGGTAAGTACCTACTATTTTTAGGTAGGTATTCATTTAGGCTCGCCTTGGAGTAGAGACCCTAGGTCCGTGGGGTACCGAGGCTCTTCGGGTTTTTAAAATATTATCAGAGCGTCTGGTCGAAGCGACGCGTGACCCGAGTGCTGGTCAGTATCTGGCACAACGCATCAGCATTGCCATACAGGGGGGCAATGCAGTCAGCGTCTTGGGGACGCTTCCGACTGGTATTGAGTTGTGCTATCTGTAGATTGTTTGCAACAATCTGCAGTTATCTCAATTGTGTCAATTGTAAATACTAGTTCTAATTTATATCTATTGTTTTATTGTAATTTCCTTTGTGAATAAAGGCTTCCTTTATAAAAGGTATTCATCAAATAGCGATGTCTCTAACCGGTACCTTTAGTACATGTTAGTATAATCGAAAAACGTTCCAAACCCTCGGCGCGCGAGTTACACTCGCACTTGACGTTCTTGTTAGTGTCTGGAATCTGGAACGTGTGATTTTTGCAATTTTGCTCAGCATCCTGTCCGGGCGCTAAATTGACACTAATGGAAATGGAATCCCAAAATGTCAAAGCTTCTCTTCTGGAACAGATGGTTTCAGGGTGCAGGTGAATCAATAGGGGCCAGGGGATACCTTGATGTCTTCAAGTAGGTACTAATTATCAAGTTTAACCAGACACTATCAAGCACAACTATCAGTTATCTGGTACCCATAAAATACAAGCTCTGCTTAGCTTGGGGCTAGATAATGCTGTGTGTATTGTCCAGCATTATTTATATTTACTATACCGAAGATATCCCGGACGTCAGCGTTTACGACATAAGGAAGGCTCTCAACCAGACCAGCTCAAAAGCATCAAGGCACCGGGGGATGACGGAATAATGACAGAACTCCTGAAAGCGGGTGGAACACCGGTAAGTACTTAAAGTCCTTCAGAGGATTTTAAACTCCGTCATTCCTGAGGGTCAAACGCCAGAGGTGTGACATAGCAGCGTGGTGGTACTGTTCCAAAAGAAGGCTGACCAGACCCTTCTGAAGAACTATAGGCCCATTTCACTGCTAAGACACGTCTCGTCTATGATCTTTTGGCGGCTTAGGTCTATCAGGAAAAATGACTAGGTGTAAAAATCGAGAGTAATCATCAACCGCCTCGCTCGAAAATTTGACGACTTCCAGCCTCTCGAATAAGTCGGGTTCCGAAAAGGTTTAAGTACCTACCGTAGACCACATACGTATATACGCTCCGTCAGATTATACAGAAGGCAGAAGAGTAGAATAGACCGTTTTCTAACTTTTGTGGACTACGAGAAAGCTTTTGATTTAGTCGAAACCTGGGCTACAGTTTAATTACCTACTTCAACTCGTTGAACTTTTAGTTGAACTTATTGGAATAGAACTTTCTCCAGCGGTGCCTAATCGACTACCGGTATATGCAAGTGTTGAAGTGTTTGTTTGTAAAGCGAGGTCACTATGTCTTTCCGCCTCCAGGACCAAAGCACGAATATATAAATATTATTAAAAAATATTATTATAAATAAATAAATAAATAATTCTGGACAATTCACACAGCATTATCTAGCCCTAAGCCAAGCAGAGCTTGTGTTATGGGTACTAGATAACTGATATACTTAATACAATACACTACTAAGATAGATATTTTTTATTATACATAGAAAACATCTAGAACACCCTGAACAAATATCTGCAGATCGTACAAACATTTGTCCCGAGGCGGAAATCGAACACGCAACCTTCTGCGTCGCAGGCGGACCTTCGCCCGCTGCGCCACTGAGGTCGTCAGAATCCAATCCCACTGCAACAAGGGATGACACAGGGAGACGTTGTATCTCCAATACTGTTTACCTCTGCATTAGCGCCACTTATGCATTTATTGCACACCCCCTCTACGGGTAGATTTGTAAAAATATAAATACGTGATTCATTATTTACTTTATAGTTTATATTATATAAGGCGAGTTTTGAGTGAATCGAACTAAGGAATAATCATTTTCCGTATAAACTTTACCACGTTCAGTAAACCCCTCAGTTAATTTTTGAAAATTGTACTAGCCTATGTGTTGTAGAACCTAAACTATCTACATACAAAATTTCATCTAAATCGGTTAAGTAGTTACGGATATGCGTGGATATATAGGAAGTAGGATAGGATAGTAGGATAATTAGGACACTTGTCGTCAAAACACAGGATTACCTAGTTCAGGCTAAACCTATACAGACCTATACAGGGTGCCACGGCAAGGGTGTACTAAGCCGAAAGGGGGTAATTCTGGACCCCGAGGGACTGAACTTGTGTGTGTAAAGATTTTTTGAAATTCAATATTTTTTTGCATCTGTAATTTTTTTTCTCTTCCTATTCGTGTTCTTTTACACGCACACTTGCATTTTATTTATCAGCAAAACCAGTGTTTCCACAAGAAATTATTACAAAAAAAAATCAAAACAATAATAATAATGTATATATATAATAATATGTAAATGTACACGTAAGAGAACACGAATATTTTTGAAGAAAAAGGGTGTCAATTTTTTAAATAGGTAATGAAAAAATATCGAAATTCAAATATTCGTAGAACAAACGTTGACCCCCTTGATGTCCAGAATCACCCCCTTTCGACTTGCCGTGGCACCCTGTATATATTTATATAGTGTACTTGCATCTTTACGAGTCTTATTAAGTATTTAAAATTTTTTTTATTGAAGTGGGAAGAATCAATCAAGAACACAAAGTGAAATTACGATTATTATTTTATATTTCTTAGAATAAGTAGGTACAATTACAAACGTATCAATCTGTTATATTATACATTTAACAGAGTTACTAACATCCTACTTTTATCATGTTTGTGAACACGTGTCTAAATATTTGGATAATGAACACCAACGGTCGTGTTGGCATTTTAAAATGTAATTCTATGACATATCTATAATTCTCACAGAATTGACTAGAAACGTTTATAACATGAAATAAAATCATAACTAGATACCTAATTATAAAGTATATATATTTATTAATTTATACATATTAAATAATACTACGCTTTGGTCTCGTAGCCTCGTAGCAAGTCCGTAGAGATCTACGCGACGCACTAATTTCATATATTAAACAGGATTTTAGATTTTTTGGACTGGGCAGCAAGGCCAATCTATATGTAAATGGGGATAAACCCTTCTCTAAAAATTATGGATAGACTCCAAAGAACATTTTCCTGTAACTACACCGGTTAAGGTTTCTTCTCTTACAGCCCCGTCCGAAAAATCCACCCTGTACATTCTCTGGATATGCGCTGCTTCGTTTCTACGAACATACAATAAAAAACAATATTGCATCTAAACGAATTTCCTTTTCAATTTTTCACTTCAGACTAGTTGAAACCACTGTTGTTATAGAAAAAATACTTCTAGTCCCAACCGGCAGCAAGAATATTTGTTAATAAATGTACATTATGTTATGACATAAAAGTTAGTTTTACTGAATATTTATGTAGGTACTAAATATTTACGTAATATTTTGTCAAACATCTATTTTGTGCTGAAAACTACAACATTTAAAAACGCTATGATTTTATATATTTAAGAAAATCTAACACGGATCTATGAATAAACAGTGTCACTATTAGGTACAACTACATAATATATCCAGCTTAGCATAACACATTAAGGTATATTCTATATGTATTTGGTTGTATCGTGAATATTCTAATATTGTTCTAAATACTCGAGGGCCTCTAAATTCTTACCACACTGCTACATTCAGATATACTGTCAAGCAAAACGGGTAGGATACACTAATATATAGAATATATTAACTTGAACCATTTCTAAACTATGATACATTAATCTACCGATTAAATAGTTTATACACAAATATTTACAAAACACGTTAAATATTACAACTATTTTGAACAAGATATAGGGTACCTTAAAATAATCTCGTTTAATAATGGGTATTACTATTCGATCCGGTATAACGGACACCTTGATCGATTGTCTTGCTAGTCAAAGAATTTTCCTACACTGTACCTATACAGGGTTATTGGTAATTCACTAACACCGCAGGTTCAGCCCATAATCAGAAACACGTTTTATAATCTTAAAAAAAATATATTATCACTTCTGATACATAATGAAAAAAACACGTTTATCCTGAACGCTATCAATAACTAAAGACCGATCTCGTGAGCTCGCGTCTTCACAAACGAGATCGTGATGATGGGCAGAACCTGCAGATTCTATAAGTTATCTATGTAGATTGGCGTCTATAAGCCCGCTATGAAAACGAAAAATAAATTAAAACGACTTTTATTATATCACTGTAATTCAGTTGAACTGTTCAAAAAAACCATTGAGGGAGAAGTCAGTGGTGGCACTATTAGTAAAGGTAGGCTGGTAGCTAGTCACGGTCGACGTAGGCCTGACACATAGTGCCACAGCGGGCGCCGGGGGCCGGTGCCTGCGACCCCGTCTGCCCGAGAATCAGTGATCCGTACTGAAGTAAGAGTTCTGCATGAGGTAAAGCTTGTCGATGGGGTTAACGACCGCCCCAGTGCCGAGGTTGAGCGGCTCGTGGGTTGGGTGGCCGTGATGATGGTGCTGGACCTCGAGGTTCTGGAGGCTCATGGTGTCGGAGGCACCCTCGTCCAGCTGGTCAAAGTTGCTGCCGTCTAGGGAGATGTCTGAGCTGCAGAAGCTGTCGCCAGAGTGCGCTGGGTAATCTGGAATACGAGGATTTTGTCAGTGACTTAACTAATTACTACACTAAGATTTGTTACCTATCCACGCCAAATCTACTTCAACGGATCGGGCTGAAATTTTGCACAGATAAAGTTCTAGAATTGGAATAAAACATAGACCACTTTACCCTTACTTTTATCCCGGGCAAACGTATGCGAAGCAGAAACTAGTAACACAATAAAATTAAACTTTTACTAAACTATTTTACGAGTGGGATCTGCAAGTTGATACTAGAAAGTTTTAGGGCTTTTACATTTTGGTGTTTACTAAGTGTGCAGCACATTATTCACACTATTCATTCATTGGCTTCGAGAATTGTAGCGTCACATATGAAACGCGACACATTTATCGCCCCCGTTTATCTGTATGCAAGCACGCCAAGGAAACATTTGTCGCGGGTGAAGTTTGTAGGTATGCTGCATTTGTTAGGTAATTGACGTGGCACGGGGTGCGGTATACCGCGGTGTAGCGTCGAGGTAAATGTGGTGTCGGTATTCGGGAGTTTTACTTCACAAATCTGTGAAAGAAGCATCACAGCCACGGAAGTTTATAATGGAATTTGATAAATTTCTAAAAGTTGGCGCGATCCCTTTTAATTTTTCGTTCAGTGGAGGCCAGGGCATCTACTCTTTTTCTTATTTGTGGAGTCAGCGTGGATGTCGTTCTTATACTCATGTTGTTGTGATGTTGGTAGGTAAAGTAAATTGAACGCGTTTTGTTTTTGAGGCATGAGGACAACTTTAGATCGGAACATTTTAAAAAGACTTCGTAATTTAACGAATACCTAAAATAGTAGGTACCAACTTACATTTCAAATGGATCTCTCTGCGTGCTTCGGTTAAAGTAGGTTATGGTAAATTTTTCGACTTATTTCAAAATAATTCAAAAAATATGAAACAAACAGAAATTTCAAAAAATGTTTTGAAATATCCTAACCGATACCTTTCATTTGATACCTCACATGACCGTGTAGGTATCTTTTAAAATTTCGGCATCACAATTTGTATGGAAAATATTCATTTTCATTTTTCATTTATTTTTCTTTAAATCTGTACAGGCGCACGAAATGTATTATTATTTTAAAAATTTCAAGTTGATAGCTGCAGTAATTGCTGAGTTATTAAGGAGTAAAAAAAGGACAGACAAAGCGAGACCATAAGGGTTTCGAAACCGATCTTCGATAGAAATCTTAAAAACCATTCATCCACGTTTGGGTCGGATTGATGTCAGCAACGGATACCTACCGATGAGCCTACCTACCTACACTCAGTCGTAAAAATTCTTATGCTCTTCCACATCGTAATCTACCTATTTATGTATATCTGAGCTTAAGTGGAGTGGGTATTATGTAGTTGCTCGTGAAATCACAGATTTTCAAACTCTTTTCAGAAATCCAAAAAGAGAATTTTTTTATCAAGCTGCATTCTAGAACGGAATTCAAGGTGAGATTGTATGTATTGTATTTATCGAGCAACCAATCCGTATATGGTTGTGTATTTATTGATCTCTATTTAAACTCCGTTTAGAATGAGACCTGCCTGTATTAACAGGCAGGTTCCATTCTAAACGGAGTTATATACATTAATATGTAATTAATATGTAATTCTTCTTACATATTAATGTATATAACAATAAGAGTTCTTACCATCAGGAGAATACGGCAGATTCGGGTTCAGCGGCTGGCTCGAAACGGAGAAGGATCCATCAAGTCCAAGGTAGTTCCCATGCTCGCTGGATGGAGACTCTTGCTTTATACTCTTTTCGTCCTTATCCTTGTCTTTCTCAGAGGACTTGTCACCTTCTTGCTTCGCCTTGCGCTGAATCTTCTTCATCTTCGCGCGTTGATTCTGGAACCAAACTTGCACAACCCGCACGCTGAGCCCCGTGTCTTTGGCGAGAGCCTCTCGGACCTTGCGGCATGGTTTTGGGCTGACTTCGAAGGAGGCTTTGAACTGCCTGCGCTGGGCTGATGTCAGTATGGTTCGGGGTCGTTTTGGTCCTCTTCGCCCATCGCGGGGACGCTCTGAGTCATCTATGATCATGTCGTCGTCGGTATGCTGCATTAGATACATTTCCTTTTCGAAATCCTGCCGGCAGAAGATCTGTCCAGATCGCATGACGTATTGCTCTCCTTTCTGCAGAGGTTGGCAGCACATAACGCAAACGAAGCATTGGATATGGAAGACGTACTGCTGCGCCCTCATCACCATTTCTTGCGGTAACAGTCGGTCGCCGCAACGAGTACATTTCACCCCGAACAATCTATGGACAAAGGAAATGTTATTCGCTAGTTTTTTATCATCAACCGTTTTCGCGCAGTTCAGAATCAGAACGTTTAAAGAGTTGGTTCAAAGTCTATTGGTGAAATCAAACATGGCACTTAATCAATCGCTTCGCAATTCGCAGTGGTTCAATCTAAATCCCGAATTCGCCTTCGAAACAGCAAACTTTTAACACACCGTGTGTTCAACCCTGTACAAATCAAACAGGAAACCGGATATAAGGGAAAAACAGTGGAAAATCGTTTTGGAACTTTGTGAGTCAAATATTTAGCCGGCTTTGAGAGTTGCCATTTACCTGTGCTCGACAAAATGCCTCTGTATACTATTTAAATTTTTACGTTCCGATACCAGCAGGATAAGTAAACAAGCATTATTCAAAGCACTGGTAGCCTGGCAGAAACCAAAGCCCAGATTCCTTATTACCTATCGTAATCGGGCTTGCAGTACAGCTTAGAATTCCTGGTGAAGCAGGTATGAGAGAGGGGAGACCCACAAACGCAGCAGCTAAGACAGTGTTCATGCCAGGACAGCTCCCCCACTCTCATCAGATAGCGATCTTGTATCTTCTGGCCGCATCCTTCGCAGATCTCAACTATCTTCTCCCGTTTGATGCTGGCATTCAGTTCTGTTGAAAAGAGGGTTGTTAGTGGCATGTGGAAACACCTGCCACGGGGAACATGAGTCTCAGAGAGTTGACGACACGTTAGTTTTCATCGACCAACTCTACTCTTCGTGGAGAGCAATGAGGCGTTTTCCAAAAAGAAATAAGATCGGTTAAGTGTGAGTGTAGCTCGCGCGCCGAGGGTTTTGAACGTTTGCTAATTATACAAATATTATAAAGGTAGGTACTATAATAAAATTAAAGTAAAGTGATACAAAGGTCCCGGTTAGAAACTTCGCTATTTAATGAATATCTAGTAGTAGTGTTAACTTTTCAAAAGGTATCTGTGATCCTTTATGTAAAACGTTCTGGATAAAAGATTTTAATATTTATTATTATTGTTATTACCTAAAAGTAGTAGGTACCAACCTACATTTCAAATGGATTGCTCTGCATACTTCAGAGAGTAAGCACTGATGGTAAATTTTTCAACACAACCTATTTACCTCAGAACTAAAATATTTAGCGTGATTTTAACGGAAAGGAGCTAGGTTGTCAATGGCATGGCATGTCCATATCAACCTCGGACGAAGGAAATCATCCTCCCTCCTACTTTTAATTGTTTTCCTTTTTTTATTTTCCCTGATTAAAGATATCAGCACGGTCTATACCAGTTTAACTTTGCGGCCCCACGCAAAAAGCGGCATCTTATCAGTTTGTCGAAATTTTTTTAACATTGAGAAAACACCTCATTGGAGGAGCGGTAAGTCGATGGAAATTGTCATCGCCAGCAGGGGTATTTCAATTCACCGATTCGTTTCCGAATCGAATCCGACGGATCTTTAAAACGCTATTTTGTTTTCGCCTCGGGTTGATGATCGAAATAAAGAGCTCCTCCTCATTGATAAGGACATTAGTCAACAGGATTTGCTTCGAATTTTCCATCAACCAGAGGCAAAAACAAAATAGTTTTTTAAATATCCGTCGGATTCGATTCGGAAACGAATCGGTGAATTGCCACTTGCCACTATATTTGCATGTTATGTAGGTACTGTATTGTACACTGTAAACGAGGCATGAAAACCTCTGCAGAGAAATGTGAAAAACCACAATAGGAAAAAGAAAATCCTTAATTCTCCTAAGCCGAGAGATCCGGCATAAAATGACGACAAAGATAATTCGCAAAGGTAAAGTGTAGCACAGCAGAAAACGAATACAAAAATTACCTACTTAAGCGCCGCCGCCGTTGTCTGCAATAAAACAATTTAACGTTTAGCTTTGTACCAGCTGTCTTTGGCCGCTTTTCAAAATGCAATTTAAACTGATTTCATGACAAAACAAAACAGACGCCTAATCTGTCGATGAAACCCCATTTATCCCCCGTTTGACGTCAAAATTGCTCAATTATGCGTGGGTTATCGTAAACTCCGTTTAATAATACCGTCTAACTCTTTAAACGCGATCAGCTACTAGGAAGTTGAAATCGCTCTTTGTTTAGTGAGATCGGGTTTATTTGTCAGCAATTTTTAGCTGAAAAACAGGTTTTTACCTAGTTCAGGCATATGCATTATTTTATCCCATTATAATAAATAAATAAATAATAATAAAAATGGAATTGACCCCATAAAAACCGGTACTCACGCCCGTAGCACACCTGCGCTGCGAAACTTTAATAGCGGAACTGCAGTAATTTCCCCATGTTTTGTCCGTATGTAGGAGAAGCGGAACACTAGCGAAACTGCCTGTTCTAACGCATAGATTTGACAATAAATCTCTTTTCCTGCGCGTTTCCGCTGATCTGCTCTGACGTCAGCCACACCTCCACTATAGTTTCGCAACTCAAGCTACACTTGATCGCAGCGGAATTCATTCAGCGGTTCCGCTACTCGTATTCCGCAGCAGAGGTGTGCTACGGGCGTCAACGTGGTATGGACGTTGGCCCCATAGTTGGCAAATTTATTTTACTTGTTGTTATATAGGCAAAAGAAATATATACTCTGTGAAAATTGTCGGACAGACGGACAGCAGAGGAATAATAAAAGGGACCTTGTTGGTACCCTTTGGGTCTGGAACCCTAAAAATGGGTCGCTTCGTTATTTTTTTATCCGAATCATGGTTCATATTAGATCGAACGGAATAAAGATTTTATCATTAAGACGAAGTGGGATCGGTTTTATCGAGACAAGGACGAGCGAACGTCGCGCGGGGAAGGCGAGAATGGAAGGCGAGAGCCGCGGAATGGCCGGTCTGCGCGCAATTTCACTGGTTGTTTTTTAGAAATTTGTTTATTGCTCTAATATTTTCTCTTTCGTAAAAAAATAAAACCATAATCGTCTAAAGTACTTATTAGGGAACACGTAGATTTTTTTTTATTGAAATATGATAAGTAACTAGCAAACAAAACTGCTTTTTCCGTAGAATTTTTGTGCAAAATGAAGATTTAGAAGAAATTTTGCGATTTTGTATCGAGTCAAGTTTTGCCAATCGTGTTTCGACTCCCATAACTTATAAAAAAATTCAATATATTTTTTGCCTTAAAATTGATTTTCCGTACAGTCAGAACGTGGGTTTTGGGACTCATTTCGCCTTAAAATTCTAATACTTCTGTTAATAAGGATAATGCAATTTTGACTCTCCGAACTCTTAACAACAGTACCGCCAGCCTTAACTATCGATTAGCGGTAGCTCCCCCATATTCAAGTATAGGTACTTATATACGTACAATTGAAATGTCTTAAGGAAAATATAAGGCTTTGGCGTCTAACCGCGTCTTGGGGCCCCAGACACGCCCCCCGGGGCCCCGAAAGGAGGGGCCACGTGACCCGACATAAAACAACCTTGGTAATCGATGTTCCTATTTTACTATTCTTAGTGGATTCCACGCTTGGTCCTTGTTCGGCCTTTGCGTGCCTTAGGGGAAAATCTCCAAGTTTTAATGTGGGGTTAATCGGCTGATAAAAATGATCGTGTTAAGGAGTCTACACACAAAAGTCGGCGGAGTCTACACACAAAAGTCGGCACGTCACAGCCCGGCTGGCCGGATTTTGGTGGTTAAGCGACATGCTAAACCGGGCTGTCACCAAGCTGTCACCGGGTTGTGTCGGTGTGGGTGTGGTAGGTAAACATTGTCGGTAACACGAAAAAGGCAACTTTTGACAAGTTGCAGAGTGTCGCGGACATAATATTGCCGTCGTCAACCCACCGAGCGGTCGGTAGCGTGACTTTGGTGTGTATCATATACAGGGTGCCACGGAAAGGGTGTACCTGTACTCCCGATAAGGGGTGATTTAGACATCAAGTCCGTCAACGTTTGTTCTACGATTTTTTCAATATATCTCATTTATTAAATTTTATTTTTGAATAAATTATACACTTTTTTCTTCATATTCGTGTTCTTTTGCGTGTATTCTTACATTATTATTATTATTGTTCTTTTACGTATAAATTTCATAGGATTTACTTTTATTGTTCCGTACCTACCCCAAAACGAAAAAGGAAACCTTATAGGATCACTTTGTTGTCCGTCTGTCTATTTGTCTGTATAGCAGTCTAAATGTTGTTCACAAAAAATACTTTGGAGTCTCGTCATGAACCAAAACTTATAGGAACCTGTGGACATAGAATCATAATATTTGGCAACAAATAAAGTCTTACAATTATACGGAACCCTTGGTGTGCAAGTTCAACTCGCACTTGATGTTTTATTTTGGAATAATTTCATGACAAAGAGGCAAGGTTTTGCTGAAAAAACAAGCAAAAACAAACATTTGTAATTTTAAATAATGTTAAGTAATAATGCACAAGAGTGCGTGTAAAAGAACAATAACTTTATTTTTTGGAAAACAAATAAAGAAATTAAAAAAAAATGATATTCACAATTTGATCCCCTCGGGCTCCAGAACCACCCCTTTCAGCTTAGTACATTTCCGTGGCACCCTGTATAATTCATAACACAACGCTATCGTTATGTTAAATACTGTTTAATTATACAACGTCCATAAACAGTATGACGTGATGATGATGTGGGAAGATTCTAATACATAACAAAAACGGAAAACGGTTTCATTCGTCGTTGCATACCTACACACACGACGATTTAACTCCATTCTTGAATGCGGCGGAGTCGATCATTAATATTATATTATTAAAAATCAGGACGGACCAATTCTGCTAAGCTAATCACTTTACTACGACGATGGTACCATCGCACAATCGCCGCCGTCACCTTTTCTTATTCTACCATTGAAACTACAGATGGGGGGATGGGGGTTATTTTGTTTCTTGTTTATCTTGTATTATTTTCTTTTTACCTTGTATTTGATGCTAACCCCACCTCATCGAATTCCCGCGAGATTTGCTGCGGTTCGCTTCGCTGGCCACTATTTAAAATAGGAAAGCAGTTTTTTAAGTATTCTTACCTTTGATTACATTTTTACCAAAAATCCAAAAAATGAATCGCAGAATCTTACAACACGCCACTGCTGCTGCCCCATTGGATCATGAGAGTGAAGGATAGAGAGTGCACCTGTGTTTGCGCAAACACTTGTGCACCATCCTGCGGACATGGCTAGTCTCCATTGGGACTGGCTGCCATGGCCCAAATTCGGCTAATAGGATATCATCATCTAAGTATTTTCTCGTCTATCATCTGCGGCTAAGCTCAGACACTATTAGTAGAATACTGAAATTTTACATGGGTACAAATAAATAACGTAAACAAAGTCGTAGAATAAAATCCTGATGATTTTCGGGGAACCTCCTCGATACCTAACGTGCGGATGAATTTCTTTTTCTCGTTTACCATGGTGTGGTTTATCATTCGATAGCTCAGTCAAAAATAACGTGGGTGTTGAATAGTACCTACCATTGTATCGTACATCGAGGCCACAAAGTGCGCGATTTCTATCTAGTGTGTCTTATCAGTTATCAGTCTTAAAATGCACGAGGTATAGCTCTTTCTCCCGAGTGATACATACGTATTGCTACAACACGAGTAATCATCGTTTTAGAATTTAAAATCTTCAAAATCGCTTGAGTAAATGCGAAATGTAAACGCAAAGTCGGAAGTTATACCCTTAATTAATCTGTGGCAATACCCGCACTCGCATTTTTCACTCGGATCTTATTATGGTCGTCTTTTTTTATTATCACTCTCGCTCTGCGCGTTAGGAATGTAATTCCATAGAGCTCTGAATTCCGTCTCGCATTTTATAAATACTGTAATGAATGATATAAGTACCGTCTCCCTCAAGTTCGTAGAGGAATGAGCACTTTGCGGGCAGGCGTAATAAAAAGACGATTTTTCAATTTATAGTTTCGTTGGCGTTGGCAAAACTTAAAGTGATATTTTTTGCTGGAGGTAGGTGTCTCACCACCCTGCCAGCTAAACGGTTGTTTTTAACGCCCGACGCAAAAATAGAGGGGTGTTATACTAAAAGTTAAACGTGTCTGTCTGTGTATCTGTCTGTGGTATCGTAGCTCCCAAACGCATGAACTGATTTTCGTTTAGATTTTTTTGTGTCATAATTAATTTTATTCCGAGTGTTCTTAGTCATGCTTCATGAAAATCTGTCGGGGGGTTTTTAAAATTTATAGAAATGTGGAAAAAGGCCCAACAGTAGTGTGTACATAAAATTATGTATAATGAATATCACATTTAAGTATTCTTCATATATTTAAAGGGGATATCTTTTTTCATTGGAATTCGATACCAAGTAATGGTCGATTAACTTAAAAATATACTTATTTTGGTAGGTTAATAGGAAAATTTCTAAAAAAATTACTGATAAGTGTTAATTGTGTCAAATAGGTAAATAAGTTCGTTTAAGATAATGAACCGTGCTATGGACACACCGCACACATTTTTTGCATAAAAGAAAAATAAAATGTTGCGTAATTTTTTTATTCTTCTTCATACCTCACCCAAACCGAATAAATTTCATTGAATACCAAAAGGTTCTTGACCTAGGAGCGAGTAAACACAGGTGCAAATACTTTGTTCTCTGTACCTAACCATCGTCATATGAATTGTGAACATCACCTGTTATAATTAGCTGGTTTATTCTGAATATGTCAATAAATTACCCATGTTACATTACATACCTAGAAGTGGTTTAAACAGACATTTGCTTACATGTCAATTCAGGTGAATTCGTGAGTTAGTTGAACAGTCAACGAAGGATTGTGGATGGAAAATTCGAAATCGGACTGTTGAATTTTATTTGATTTAGTTAGGAGACAAACATACTAATACTCCGCCCCCCCCCTGTGAGGTTAGCTTCAGATAAACCCGGGTAAGGGCGGTTATTAAACATAATTGAAAATCGACCGTTTTTTGGAGCGCATATCCAGACAAGGATTTGTAATAGGTAAAAAATAAATATAACGAAAGTTGTAGGAAATTTTATCAGCTTTCATTATGTAGTATCACAATATTTCCTATGACGAGATCAGATGTAAGCAAAAAACGAAAAAAGATAATACCTATTATATGGAACCCTTGGTGCGCAAGTCGATTCGTACTTGACGTTTTATTTAATTTGTTCATAAGAATATAATTTTTCTTCAGCGATGGATGTGGTCAACGATACGAAACTAGAATTAAATCAGCATTTGAATTTGATTTTCCGGACTCGGTCTAGTTTGGGCCGAAGCCAGTGGGACGAATCCGACATAACTCGTTACAGTTAACTCTGTAATCGTATCTACTTAATTTATGTATGTGTGGGTTCCGTACTGAAAGGGTGAAATTTTCACAGAACACGTGTTACCTACTCTGGTCGAGACCTACGTATCCCACGTAAGCTTGTTAAAGTACTTCTTTTTAGTCCTAAGTTATTTTGAATAAAATTCATAAATAACTGTATTACATGCGGCGTGTAAAATAAAAATTGAATGTAAAAAATAGTGTATTGCAGAAAACCTTGCGAGTCCTACGCGGTTTTTTTTATTTTATTTCTAGGTGAAAAATAACTCTCTTCAGAATTGGCTGCGCATAAAGGATCAAGGTATTTTTACCGTTAGCATATTCGTTCGTCTATTTTCGTCTAAAACTGTTGCTGACATTTTTTCATAGAGTTCCGGAGCTCGATTTTTGCAGCTCCGTCAATAGTCAATTCAAACTTCGTCGGCAGGCTTTCGGCAGGTTTTATAAAAGCGTTAACTTTTTTTTTCGACATCGTTTGTCATTTGTTTTTCACACAGTTGTCCACGCTGACGTCACAAATCCCGGCCTCCAATATATGAAAACAAAAGCGGATCCCGTAAGCTTTTAAAATGTATCTTTATGCTTTTGCTCGGCAGATGTCACTGTGGAGCTTTGATTCCGTTTCTGGTATTTACATTCATCACATTTTTACACACACATTTTTAGAAAATACGAAATTTCTCTTGCCGACTTTGGAATCACATCGAGCGGCCGAAGTGTCGATCTTAAACGTTAGCTCATAAAATTTTGTTTCCAAGTTGAGTGAGACCTAACTTTATTAATTTATAAAACTGGCAGTCAATACCAATCAAAAGCACTACTTGGTTAGGTTGATAAAACACGTACAGAACGTGCGACGGTCTTTTATCGACTTAATCAAGTAGTGCTTCTGACTGGTATTGATATAGATCAGTTGAGCTACCTGTAGATCGTTTGCAGTTAGCTCAATTGATACAATTGTAAATACTAGTTCTAATTTGTTGGTGTTGCGCAGTTTTGCACCAAATTTTTCACACCACAAGCTAAAAGTTATAATAATTGTTTCGTTTCTCACCGGCGGCTGTTTTTAAGAGATTCTATTATTTGATTTTAATTTTCAATTGAGAAAACAAACTTTTATGAAAGTGCCTGAATGGTTTATTAAAATAATGTTTTTAGTGGAAATAATAGACGACCTCTGTGGCGCAGGAGGCGAATGTTCGCCCGCGATGTAGAGGATTGCGTGTTTGATTCCCGACTAGGAACAAATGTTTGTACGATCCGCAAATATTTGTTCTGTGTTTTCGAAGTATAATAAAAATATTTATGTATGAAATGTAGTACCTATGTGTTTGACTGAACCTGGATTTTCGGCCGAAACGAAGCCTTCGGCCTTGGTGTTAGTTTCAGCCAAAACCGAAATTTTACCTATTTTTAATGGTGCCTTTCCCTTATTAAATAAATTGTACTCGTCTAGCCCATAATATTTTAAGAAATATTGAGTATTGAAGTGTTTTTTTAATTGAGTGGTGGAGTTAATTGGTACAATTAATTTTATGATGGTTTAAAGTAAACCCGCTTGGGGTTAAATTAGTTTGTTAAACAATTTCAGATTGAATATAAATTAGCTACCAAAAATTTATGTAATAATGCTTTATTTATCTCACTATAAAAACTTTTATAAATTCATTATGAATGTAATGTGCGCGTCCTTGCGCGGACGCAGTACAAATGCGGCGGAAGTCCCTTGTTAAAGGATGAAACGTTGGTGTTCTCACAACACAAACTAGCATATAACAAAAAATTATGTATTTATGATAAACTGGCTCCTGCTCTCGAGTTTATACGCATTATAATATATGCAAATATATGTAGATATAAAAATTATGATTCAGCGTATGAGCTTCACTGCTTTAAATTTAGTCTGAGACACAGAAGTTGCTGTGAAAAATTTGATAGCGTATTTATTTTAAGTATTATAGGATCAATAAAATTCTATCTATAGTTAGTACTTGCCCGTGGATTTACACTAAATTTTCTTAATAAAAAAGCTCAGATATAGTGAAATATTCCAAATTTATACAAACTAAGCGAAATCTCGGTAAAACTTTACCTCGAATCTGGTTTTGAGTTTTTGCGTGAACGAGTGTAACTCGTCCACCTTTTCCAGTAATTTTTACAGAGATGTAGCTGATTCAATATTCGAAACTATCAATGTGTGGAAATTTAATATGATTCGGGTCAGCCGAAGATTTGGCCCATTTTTGCCCGAAACCGAAACTGTGGCCAAACCTCAATTTTTTCGCCAAATCTGGCCGAAACCGTACCTTCGGTTGGGCACCAATTGCATTCATCGGTTACCTACAGCATTTATTTGTTTATTATTAATATGACGTAGCGGGAAATTGTTTCATTGAAATCCGCCTACAACCTGCTTTCATTTCAGCTCTCGCTATCTTCTAGCTATATAGCATCCATGTTGCCGACATATGTATTCTGTCCAGAAATGTGTCTTTCGCTAACTCATTGCGCCCTTAGCTATCGATCGGTAAATTCCGAACGATCCTCCTTTGTGTTTCAGGAAAGCTACTAACAACCCGCCCCGGCTTAGGCAGCAACGCAGTTTAATAGATCTGTTTAGGGTTCCGTACCTCAAAAGGAAAAACGGAACCCATATAGGATCACTTTGTTGTCCGTTTGTCTGTCTGTCAGTCTGTCAATCCCCTTTATGCTGGAACTCCGAAACCTTTTGGCGCCTCAATTTATATAAAACTTCTAAGTCAATGCAATCAACAGTTACAGCCGTTTATGTCCTTATATTTTGAAATTTCCAAGGGAATCACATGCACACCAAAACCGATGGGGTACTTCCCATAGACCCAGAATCAGAAATTTGGCCAAAATCAAGGTCTCATAGCACAAATAAAGGGAAAAATCCAAAAACCGTAAACTTGTAGTTTATTCACCTTAGACTTTTGATTCTTTCTATAGACCAAAACCTATAGGGTACTTCCCGTTACCCTGGAGTTATAAAATTTTCCAAGAAACAAGGTCTTACTACTATATGGTACCCTTAATGCGCGAGTCGACTCGCACTTGACGTTTTATTTTATTTAAGAGGAATCTCTCTTCTTCAGCTAACATACCTATTTCAACTGATGTGCATGCTTCCCTCATACAAGGGCGTTTTATCATAATCACCACTCTTGGCAGGCGCATTGGTAATCATAATCACAGTAGAGGTATTGAATACACAGAAGGGAACTGGTGCTCTTCTGGTTTCTATTTTAGCCTTTTACGCTATCCGCGAACTGAGTTAGAGGATTCGATTCTCATGCCGCTACCTCCACGAAAAAGGCAGTTAAGAGGAATAATTCTGTACTTATTCTAAAAAAATGTTACGGATATTGGTACAATTCCATTTTACTTCTTTTAATTTTTAACCCCCGACGCAAAAAGAGAGGGGAGTTATGAGTTTAACGTGTCTGTCTGTGTATCTGTCTGTGGTATCATAGCTCCCAAACGGCTGAAACGATTTTCTTTTAGTTTTTTTGTGACATAGATAATTTTATCCCGAGTGTTCTTAGCCATGTTTTACGAAAAACTGTCGGGGGGTTTTTTATAATTTTAATTTTCTTCTTGTACTATACATCAAACAATCAAAAATTATGGCAAATAAAATATATTCAGATATTTTTACGAGTACTTTCTGTTTTAATTTTCAAATTAGTTAAAATTTGATTTTCGTTCTTTTTTTCTAGGATTCTCGTAAAAATATTGATTATAGTGCGTAAGTCCTCACACTCGAAAGGTGTATTATTTATTTTCTTAGTTCTCATTTGTTTCTATTTCTTTATAACAAAGATTTAAAAAAATATCATTTTTTTAATAGACACAAATCAAACAACAACGAAACCTTGTGCGTGGCCAGTCATTTTCAGGTTTAAGTTCCATTTACAAGTACAAGTAGATTTATTTATGAATAAATAAAATTGCAATAACAGAATAAAACTATTACTACTAGTATTTTACACTTACATTTAAATTCTAAGCCGACACCAGGCTGTGTGCACTGGTTTTATATTAAATTGTATGTTTTATTAAATTTTATATTAAATTGTATGCTCAAACTCCCAACGGCATTCCAAAAACTGGCAGCGAAGTGCTCAAGGCCAGGTATTCCTGCAGCATTTTGTAGGTATTTAAACATGGTGATTAAGAAATTCATTTTATCAAGTCAAACTCTGCGAATATACTTAGAAATATTCAGTGTCTTTAGTTGAGTGTAAAAAATGTGTAATATATCAGTAGTTCAGTCATAATATTGAAAAAACGTTACATAAAGGGGTAACTTTGGGATATTTTTCTATAGAATGAAGTTCATTAGATCTTGTAACTGAATGTGACTTTGACTAGACTAGATTATTTCTTTTTTACAGAATTTTAAACACTATTTTCTATGTCTCAGATGATTTTAAAAAACACAAAATTCGGCCTCTTTTGGAATACCTGGCCTTAAATAATATTCTTTCGGGAAAATACATATACAATTATAAACTAACGTACTGTAAGTGAAAGAACGTGAAATAATGTTACTGCTCTATTTCAGAAAAAGCAATTTCAAATAAAAATTACCGTTAGTGATCGTTTCTGCTCTATCAACTTACATTGGCATGGCTGCAAAGTCGAAATATTTTCTATCTATTTATACAACATTTTATGAAATACAAATACCTAGCCTTGTTGTGTTGTTCCTACAATTTTTTTTCTGATGATGTCATTTTAGAGAGCCCTATGTCCATGTCCAGCAGTGGGTG
Organism: Eupithecia subumbrata; assembly: GCA_949316285.1. Taxonomy (NCBI): domain Eukaryota; kingdom Metazoa; phylum Arthropoda; class Insecta; order Lepidoptera; family Geometridae; genus Eupithecia; species Eupithecia subumbrata. The sequence goes on along the minus strand of OX438642.1, from coordinate 4,434,564 downwards.
AAGTCGTTTAGCTGATGATCATGATGATGATGTCTTCCTATCCGTATTTCGGCCACAACGACATATTTACTCTTAATTATTGAATATTAGTTCACTCCTAATTATTGAATAAATAAATAAAAATAATACTGGACCATTCAATACTGAATCATTCATAACATATTTAACTATATAATTTATGTCCTGCGTACATTTTGGCTAGTCCCGACAGCCCGACTGCTGACTCAGTATTGAATGGTCCAGTATTATTTTTATTTATTTATTCAATAATTAAGAGTGAACTACAAAAATATATAATCTCTACCAAATGAGCACTCAATTAAGCTTGTTCTTAATTACTATAAAACACGATACCTCAACAGCTTGTATTAGTCCACTACTGGACGCAGTCCTCCCCTGTTAAGCGCCTTATTGGTTTTTATTACATGTGGAGTAATGCCCATAATCCCCATACTGGGCATGCGGGTTAGGATCGCAGTTTGGTGGCAGAATTGTTCTGCAGGGGGCGCTGCTGCCCGCCCTCTTACGATACCCGCGGGAAGAATTTTGGTGGACAAATTCTAACCCGGCACCACACAGTTGCGTTACACACGATAGAAAATAACTATTTTGTAATTTACTCAAGTATACCTTTCTTCCGAGGCCCAACTTGATTTAATTGATAATTTGACCCCCATTTGAGAACCCTTTATTTCATAACTCCTTGACGGTGTTGGCCCCACTAAAATACCAGCATATTTCACATTTCTTATCTGAACACCACCAAACAGCCAAATCACCATTCACCATCAATCACTGAGATCATCATTCGCTTCGCTCTCTCCGATCAATTAAAAACTTTATTATTTATTTATTAGACTAAAGAAAAGTGCCTACAAATGGTGGGCTTAAAAGCCGAGGCATTTCCCAGCTGGCAATCATACCAGACAATTCCACAGCTCTCCATTTTTTTTAAACTAAATATTATAAAAATCATGCTGGACAATCCACACTACATCATCTAGCCCCATAATAAAAGAATAGAAACAAAAATAAATACGAGTATTTACAATTGAAACAGTTGAACCAATTTCCGACTGTTGAAAACAATCTAGAGCTCAACTGATCCATATCAATACCAGTCGGAAGCGTCCCCAAGACGCTAAGCTTCAACCATATAAAATTTTAAAACCCGGGAGCCTCATTACCCCACGGACCTAGGCTGTCGACTCCAATGGGAGCAAATGCCTAAACTCTGTCGAGTCCTGCATAATTGCGCCTCATAAGGCGCTACCCCGACCCTTTTGCTCACTGTCAGCAAAAAGAGCAACTTCGCATCTCTACACTATACAAAATAAAACTATAACAGAGGCATTAAAAATAAGCTTATGATAGGTATCACAAACTGCAACGATTTTTGAAAATTCCTTCGGTTAACATAAAAGATAAAATTAGTGGTGGCGCTGATTTGGGTCAGGGTAGCGTCTTAAGATCCTCAGTCAAAACTGCCACGACATCAGTACTCACGGATGTCCTCGGAAGATGGGAAGGCGCAAGTTTGTGCTGGATTCTAGATAAGATACCTGTTGCACGTATACAGAGTTATTGGTAATTCACTGACACGATGTTAACTGCAGCTTCTTTGGAGCACCACACTCCTACATACACACCACACACACACACCACGCGCGCACACACACACACACACACCTTGGTCAGTATTAATAATACTGACCGAGGCTGGCACGGCATAACAATCAACCGCTCCAACACAGCCCGTGGAACTCGTAAGAGCCGAGGGAACCACCCAGAGCAAGCTCTGGTTACTCTGGGTGGTTCCCTCGGTTGCTCGGTGCTGCAGCTACCTTCTGTGTATTTTAATATCTCCAAATTGCCTGCCAAGCGTGGTGATTATTGCAAGCCCTCTCTTTCTTTCTGGAGGCAGCGGTGGACGTTATGTGTGTGATAAAAAAATACAGCAGACGGCGACATCTTGTTGACAGAACTTATAAAAGTTTTTAAGCTTTGGGCTATTCCGTACCTACAGCAACGTCATGGGGCAAGTTCGATAAAATTAAACATCTGGAAAATTTCAAATGCAGTCAATACCTATCATATCAATATGTCATAAATTGATATGGTCGGCAATAAAGTTGAAATTCTTTTCGAAAAATATAAAATTTGCTCCAATTATTCCGCAAGGTGTTTACAAAAATGAGGTTTTGACTATACAAAATATTGTAAAAATAAATATTTTACCGTGTAGATCAGATATTGGTTATATTTTGTGATTTGATTTTTTTAAGAACTCTGTGGCACAGCGGGCGAAGGTCCGCCTGCGACGCATGAGGTTGCGGATTCGATTCTCGCCTCGCGACAAATGTTTGCACAATCTACAGGTATTTGTTCATAGTGTTCTGGATGTTTTACATGAATAATAAAAAATATCTATCTATGTTGTGTATTGTATTAAGTATATCAGTTCTCTAGTAACCATAACACAAGCTCTGCTTAGCTTGGGGCTAGATAATGATGTGTGAATTGTCCAACATTACAAAAAAATATTATATAAAATTCATAAGTTGAATTAAAATAAGAACAGTTTTGTGGTTGTTCCAACAATTTTGGGCACATAGTCGTCATAGATTTATTTATAAGAATATCGAACAAAAAACAAAAAAAACTCAATTTTCTAGAAAAAAATAATAATATTTCGACCATGTGTGTATGTGTGTGTGTGTGTGCGTGGTGTGTGTGTGTGGTGTGTATGGTGTGTGGAGGTATGTGGGAGTGTGGTGCTCCAAAGGTTACACGATCAGACTAAATTCGTGAAGTTGAATTTATAAATTTTCAATTTCGGATGTCCAAAAACTTTGGGCACATAGTCGTCACACATTAAATTTTTTTTTATCATACAAAGAACCCAAAAATGAAATAAAATGTTTGTTTCAATATTTGTTTTTTCCGAAAAAACTAATATTTTAATAAAATATTTTTTTTATATACAACTTACTTTTAAAAAAACACGTAACTCATAACATAATTTTTCGATAAGTCACACGGTTTCAGACTTCTCCTCAGTGGCCTTAAAAAAACTCACCTGTATAGGTATAGATAAAATTTAAATTCTGCAGATTTTGTTTTCTTATAAATCGAGGACATGACTTACACACGACTTTTCTGTAACTCGTCGGTTCGGATTTGGCCATCTACTTACATCTCAAGAAGCTATGTAGACATACTCTTAAAAAGATAACCTTCTTGCGCAGTCAAATAAGTTTTATGAAATTTTATAAAATAAAATTTATAAATGGTTGATGTTTTTGTATACTTACTTACGTCTAGATACCGCGGCATTCACTGAAAATATCAAACCACTAAAAGTGAAACTTTTTTTCTTTGACTTATTTAATATTTAAAAAAAAGTGCTATGCTACGGACGGTATTATGTTAAAATAAAAAAAAAACAATTCAACAAAATATGGCAATACCTTGAATGGCTTCCCCAAACGAGGTCTTTCAAGAGTTTAAAAAAAAAAAAGTATTAAATATGTAACATTTAGCTAGAATTTATTCTGCATTAAAACTGCTTAATAAAAGCCTGTGTAACGATTAAAAAAATCAAATATCTAACGACATCTCATTTGCCAAAATCTACAACTAGACGTCTACAACCACCGAAACTTTCAAACTTACTTAAAATTACAACATCCACCCAAACTTTCATACTTACTTAACATACATTCCAAAACCATACCCTCCTTCTTCGCAGTCGGGCTAAAAAACATTACGTTCGCGCCAGGCTAAACTACACTTTAACTTCACTAAAACTTTGTTTGAAAAGTTGAAACTTTTTCTAAGTACTGAAAAACTTTTTTGACTGACCTGTTCTCCCGTTGCAGTTGATGATGGGCGGCTGCATAGGCTCCTGCATCAATCCAGGGTTCATATTCGCGTAGAATTCTAACATTTTTTTTAAGAACTGTTTTCACACTCGTCACTCCGCGGGCACGCTCACGACGCGCGTGCCGGTATCACAATGACTCAAACTAGCTTGGGAGACCAACAACCGAGCTCTCTGCTGTACCCTTCTCGTTATAAGCCAATAGCAGCATGCCATTATGAGCAAGCCCCACCCCCGTCACTTCCGACCCAACCTACCTATTATAAAGATCAAGCTCTAATATTTTGTCGCAAGACAACCAGCTATTGTATTACTTTTTTGGTAAAAGATCCCAACAGGCTATGCGTGCGGCGTGAACGTTCAACGTCATCACGAATTTTTTTTTTTTTTTTTTTTTTTATGTGCATCTTCGCATATCTTCGCTTTGGTGGAGTCCGGGCGTTATGACAACTATTTGCTTGATGTGGGTAATTAAAACCGCAAATGTAAAGTATTTTCAGTTAAAATAGCCAACATAACGAACTTTTTAGTTTTTCGTTTAACCATTTGAGTCTGATGTGCAATGTATAAATAAAAAGAATGATTTTAAAAGAAAACAAGTGATTCTGTATGATAAACTTAAAACCGACTTTATTTTTACAGTGTTTTTTATGTTTTGCGGAAACAGAGGTTTTTACTCCGAGTCCGTTTTATGATATCAGCCTCTTCCGTTGGTAAAATAATTTAAAAGAAGAACCATGTTAAAACTCGTGTGTTCGGATATTGCCACAGATTACATTTCCAATTTTAATTTGAGTTCACAATTTCAGTTCACTCGAGTAATTTGAACGTCTTATAAAACTATGATTTTCCTCGTAGGTGTACTATACGCTACATGTGTGTACTCTATATGTATGTACATGTATGTAAAGATATATATATACCTATAGGTAGACCACACAACTGGCGGATCTCTGTAGAACCATGTCACACCAACAATTTGTTTTCTTATTGTGACAAGGTTCTACAAAGATCCGCCATTTGTGTGGTCTACCGTAGTAAAGATCTGGCGCAGCGCATCAGCATTGCCATACATCGGGGCAATGCAGCCAGCGTAGCGGGGACGCGACGACTGGTATTGATATGGATCAGTTGAGCTACCTGTAGATTATATGCAACGGTCTGCAGCTAGCTCATTTATTTTAATTGTAATTTTCATAGTAAAATAAAAAAAAAAAACATTATTTATCACAAGTAAACAAACATTAATCTTAATGAATCCATAGACTCCCGAAGTAGTTTATACTGTATTTCAGGAGTCAGTTGCCTATAAGTATATATCATGATTATGTATTGTGTAATGTATCACTCGCAACGTGGTAAGCGTGGGGATGTTATGATTCGACAGAAAAGGGCCAAGTTTCAATACTTGCTCTACAAACCTCAATGTTGTAAGGATATTTATAAGAAAAATGTTTTTAACATGTGCATAATTATTTATAACAAGCTACCAGAAAAATTGAAGGATTTGAATGGAAACTTATTTAAGAAACAGTTAGATATTTGGTTGCTTTCAAATTGTTTTTATAGTGTAAACGAATACTTAAATATAAAATTTTCAGAGATTTTTTTTATAATATTTTAAACTATAATTTATACCTAATAATAATAATGACATATTTAGTATTTGTACACCTGCTTGCGGGTCGAATACATTGTCATCGCAAGCTTTAAGATCTTGGCATGTAATTATTATTTTCTGTAAATAAACGATTGATTCTGATTATGATTCAACCAACCCATGCTGAGGCAGGGGTCATTTTGTGCCTTCGGGCTTACGTTTATAAGTATCTTTTTTAACTGTAGAAAAGTTGTAGGTCTGAGTGCACATATAAATCTATTTTATTATTATTCTCGGGAGAAATTTCGATTCCTAAATCGTGTGTTTTAAGGCGCTTGGCAGCTTCTCGGGCCTAAAACGACGTTAAAATTTGACAAATTTCATAGGTACTCGATGGAAATCACGCAATTTCTGTCATCGGTGTACAATGAACAATTTTTTAGTAGATTTTAATACGTTTATGTAATAATAGTGACATAAACTACGCGCATGAAGATCATAATCATAATTTTAATAACGTTGCAGGAGCCACTGGGCAGACTCTCTTAGCAGGAGCACGGAAAAAATTGAGACTTTTTTGTGAACATGAGATAAAGTAGTCAGTCTGTTTGTTTGTAATTAAGATTATATATATATAACTTATACTAGGAACTTGTTTATTCAGTTTGAGGGGTAGTTTTTCCTGTAGGTAAAAAAGAAGCATAAAAATGTTCAAGATCTAGAACTACATTTCTGCAAATTTTCCGCTGGATCGGCTCAGTAGTTTTGGCGTAGTCTACGCCCATATTGTACATCATTGTGCACATATAGATCTGGATCTGTAATTAATCGTTTGCCAATTAAACAAATATGTACTAAAGGTACCGGTTAGAGACTTCGCTATTTAATTAATACCTAAAAATAGTAGGTACCAAACAACATTTTGGAAGGATCGCTCTGCATACTGCGGAGATAAGGTAAATTTTTCGACTTTTTTCAAAATATTTCAAAAGAGTGTGCTCTACAAAAAATTCAAAAACTGTTTTAGGTTAGAACTTTATTTCTCATACAAACACAGGGTTTACTTAAAATAAGATATATAAGAACAAATTAATCTTGGTTAACAATATTTATCTAGGATAACAATATTTGTTTTGATATGTAAAACCGATACCTTTCATTTGATTATAATTTGATGTCCCAGTCGCTGAAGTAGGGGGCTACTTACCTTTAGAAAATAATTCCTCCCTTTTTGGACCATATTTCAAAGTGTTCGTTTTACAAACTTCTCTACATTTTTCCTGTAAAATATACACAAACGCTAAATACAGGCGCATGAAATGTATTATTATTTTTAATTTGAAGTTGATAGCTGCGGTAGTTGCTGAAATATTAAAGAGGGAAAAAGGACAGACAAAGCGTAACCATAAGGGTTTCAAAACCGATCTCGATACCCTAAAAACAAGTGCAAAGCAGCAGGCAGAAGGTTAAATAGTTTCCAAAGACCATTAAAAATAATTTGATTTGAAAAAGCTAAAAACTGATTACGAATCTTACTTTTAAAGTGTTTTTAGGTTTTGCAGAACAAATAGGTTATTTGTTATAGGTTATAATTTGTCTTATTAAAACTTAAAAACTTATAAAACTTTTATTTTATTTTTATTCCCCGGGAGTAAATTTTTTCTGGAACCACTTCGGGATCTCTATCAGTTCAGTTATTTTGCAAAAGAATCATAAATGAAGGAGAAATCGACGAACATACGAAAAAAAAAAACGTAGAACTCCTACTTTTTTCGAAGTCGGTTAAAACAATGGCAAACAAATACTACCTACGTTTTTACGTTTACGTTTTAAATCATTTATTCTCAAATTACAAAATCACATGTTTCATAATTACATGTCACTTACTTGAGAACATGGTTTTTACGTAAAATTAGGTTACATAGGTTATGGTCGTTCAAAATTTACTAGATCAATGTACTTATTTTTTGAGAAGTGTACAATGAACTATCAATAATGATATAAAAATATATATATATTATAACACAAGCTCTTAATATATATTATATATTAAGAGCTTGTGTTATGTGTACTAGATAACTGATATACTTAATACAATACACTACATAGATAGATATTTTTTCACCCAGACCAACGGAACAAATTTCTGCAGATCGTACACAAATTTGTTCCGAGGCGGGAATCGAACCCGCAATCTCCTGCGTCGCAGGCGGACCTTTGCCCGCTGCGCCACTGAGGATGTCAATTGTCGGATATGCTCGGTTAGTTTAGATTTAAACACATTGAACGAGGTAACATTTTTAATTTGGGAGGGTAGGTTAGTGTAAAGCTGTGCGGCTTCATAGAGTATCGTTGTTTTTCGCTGTCGTTACCTATGTATTATTGTAATCCCTAATCATATTGAAATTCATATTCTTGTAATCCGATGGCAATTTTTGACTTTTTTCGCTTTATGTAAAAGCTCGTAGCTGCGAACACCTATACAAACATTATGGGTGTTGTTATGTATACAGAGGATGCCTGGAAGAAATTGCAAAATTAAAAATTTGATAAACCCCCTGACAGTTTTTCATGAAACATGGCTAAGGACAATTGGGATACAATTATCTATGATAGAAAAAAAAAAAACTAAACGAAAATCGGTTTATCCGTTTGGGAGCTACGATACCACAGACAGATACACAGACAGACACGTTAAACTTATAACTCCCCTCTCTTTTTGCGTCGGGGGTTTAAATAGTTTACGATAGGTATCATATTATATTATACATAAACTGGCCAATAGTTTTTGAAAATTAATATGAATTTATGAATACCTACGTGTTGGCGCTAGTGTGAGTCGGGAAAGTGCCTTACTAAAAGTATTTTTTTTCGACATTACTAGTGGAATTCTCTCGTTGCTTTCCAGGTGAAATTGTGGCCCAACGAATATCCATCCGTTTAGTAAAATGTAAACACTTTTCTTCACTTATGGGACACACGCAATTTATAAAGATCTCATCAAACTTCTTATAGAGTCCACAGGTGATCGGAATGCTGGCTTCTATTTCGGAACGAATTAGCATTATTATTCAACGTGGCAATACTACCAGCATTCTGGGCACTCTGCCTTCTGGTGACAGCTTATATTTTTAAGAAATAAATACATAAATAAAATACATAAATGTAAATACTAGTTGTAATTATTTTATTATGTTATTGATATTTCCCATGTGAATAAATTGTGTCTCTAAAAAGTAAATAATCGTAGGTCCTTGAATTACAAAGCCAGCTAGACAAGTATGGAATCGTTGCTTTATAAAAAGCATAAAACATGTTATTGGTAAGAGATGGGGATTTGACAGGCACCATGGGCCGTCATTGTGATTTAAGTGGGCCAATTCTGCCATTGAGCGAGCACTTGGCCCATCCGCCGTGTAAACAACAAGGAGCGCAGAGCACGACTGTGCTGGTGGATGCGGCATCGAGTGGATAGGTGCGGTCACGTGACACAATGCGTAAGTCACATAATTTTTTGGTAAATTTGTTTTCAGCTTTATGTACCACTATCATTCAGATTACTTCTGCATGGCACCTTCCATTTATAATAAACTGCCCAAATCACTCAGAGAACTATCGCGTTCACTGTTTTAGCAAAAGTTAAATACCATGGAAAGTAAATCACACTAATATTATAAATGCGAAAGTTTGGATGGATGGATGGATGGATGTTTGTTACCTCTTCACGCCAAAACTACTGGACGAGTCGGGCTGAAATTTTGCATACAGGTAATTTTAATCCTGGAATCAAACGAAGGCTACTTTTTATCCCATAAATCAGTTCCCATGGGATAGAAATCACCTTTAAACGTTTCCATAGAAACAACGCGTGCGAAGCCGCGGGCATAAACTAGTGTTATTATAAAGTAGACGATTTCATGAAAGATAAACTTTTTTTTGTTAGTTATGTGCCTAAATAGGTAATTTAAGTAGCAGAGAACAGAAATATAATTTTTGGCTTAATTTGTTTAGTTTTTTGTAGTTTCTGTTGAATACATCCGACAGAGAATCAAAGTTGTCGTCATAGTTCAAAGGCTTCAACCATAGTGTGTGTAGAACGCCAATGGGATGACGATCAGCGAAAGACTGCAGACTGCAGACAGAAGATAGCAGCTCTCGCAGATCCTTTTTTCTCATGGTGATGATATGTACCCGAATTTCGGCCACAGCGCTAGTTTCAACAGAGACTAGCCATGTGCGCAAGACAAATTCATAGTGCACAAGTTTGTGCGCAAACACAATATATTATGCACTCTCTATTCCTTCACTCTTATAATCCGATGGGACGCAGGCCGATTTTCATAGTCATAATAGGTACGTATATTTACTTTCTTCGTATATTATTTTCGCAACACAGAAACACTACAAATAAATTTACGTAAGTTAATTGACTTGTAGATCATGAATACGATTTTCGCTGCTTGGCTGCATTTTGATAAAGCGAGTAACTTATGAAATAAGATACACGAAATGGAATGGACCTTGCGTCTCAAAGCTGCTCGTTATAACACGGTTATGACAGTCATAACATAACAAACAAATTAAAGTGTAGTGGGAAAACGTTTGGTTTATTATTAGAATAACACAGAAAGCTTTTACATTACAACAAATCATAATGAGTCTTTTTATAAGGTCTTGAAAATGCAACAATTATTATTGAAGAATCACAAATGATCAACTAGGAGTATATTATATATTATTATTTATTATTATTAAGTACTTACCTATACTAAAAATTATAAAATATCACAAAAAAACTTTAGTCGTATCTAGAACAGTAAAAATACTATGGTCATTATATAAAATTATTAGAAAGCAAAATAAATTGTTTCTGTGACTGTTTCAAAAGTTATATTTTTTATTCGTATGGAATAGAATTTGTAATACATTCAATTATTTAAAATTTTGCATTCGCTAGGAATAGAAAATTATTAGGACAATAAACAAATACCAATGGTATGTTACTTACTGTATTTTTTGTTATTAGACAGGAATATATCAAAAAATACCGCATCCAAAACCTCTCCCGTTGCATAATAATAATATTTATTGTGTTTTCATTGCTGGCCGTATGAATGGCGCTGCATGCATTTTACGGTTTTTGTGCCATTGTCTACCACTTGAAGTGAGATGCTGTAGTACGGAGCATGACGGGTTGGGTACAATACGGCTAGGAAATATGCTTGAATCGTTGAATCCTTTTGGAGAATGCGATTGTATGGGTAATTGAGGTGTGGTAGGATGGGTGTTGGCGAGTGGTTTTTGCGGGTCTATTAGTAGTTTTATATTATAGATATATATTATAATTTACTGCAAGCTGACGGTAGTATAAAAGACGAAAGGGACTTCAATTGAAGAGATGGGAAGATGACCTACCAAAGGTTGGAGGAGATTAGCTCGTGACAGAAATGAGTGGAAACAACAGAGGCCTTTGTCGAAAGATAAACTGACCAGCAATACGGTTGCTAAAAAAAAATGTTTTCTATTTTATGTTTAAAATAGCACTTACCTAGGTACTGTAAAATATTACGCTATAAATGTACATCATATAACAGAGAATAAAAGTTTTTTGATTTTGATATGATTTTGATGCTTGCGGCAAGCAGGACGCTATGACATAAGGGGAGATAGATAAACGTCACTGGCCCTAGTGATATAACTTTTATAGAACTCTATATTTATACTTGTGAAATAACTTGAACACGTTCAGCTTACAACAAATAAAGTGTGGTGTGCCACCCATCATCATCATTGGCCTTTAAGACGAAGAGGGATCGTTTTTGCGAGACAAGGACGACCGAACGTCGCGTGGTGAAGGCGAGAGCCGCGGAATCGCCGGCCGCAATTTCACTGGTCGTTTTTAGAAATTTGTTTTTTGCTCAAAAATAATAGTCTTTCGCCATAAAATAAAACCATAATCGTCCATAAACCATAAAGTATTTATTAGGGAGCACATAGACGACATTTAATTGAAATATGATAAATAACTAGCAAAATTAAACTGCTTTTGTCATAGAAGTAGGTATTTGTCTAAAAATTAAGATTTAGAGGAAACTTTGCGATTTTTTTGAATCGAGTCAAGTTTTGTTAATCGTGTTACTTAACAAGAATCCTAAACTTTTGATGCTTATCAAAAAAATATAAAAAATCAATGTCTTTTTGCCTTAAAATTGATTTTCCGTACAGTCAAAACGTGGGTTTTGGGACTCACTTCACCTTAACATTCATGAAGGATGATGTATGTAGTGTTTTTCGGCACTTACGTAGATGACTTGGGGTGGTAGCTGACGCCAAAATACCTGATAGCAGACCAAGAATCCGTTTCTAGGACTCAGCTATTTACTAGTCTTTTGACCCGTAGACCATTTTAAAAAGTCAGTTACACAATAAAGAAAAAACTTTAAACTATTTGAAACTGACAACCTGAGAAGTAAATATTCAGCGTTGCAGCGATTCAGTTTCGTTATCTGTGGTCAGAATAAGTGCGCTTATAGAATTGTACTAATTGTAATAATTGTCAAGATTCAAAATTATAATTAACTATCTTCTGCCCGCGGCTTCGCATGCGTATTTTTGGTATAATAAGTAGCCTATTATCTCAGTTAGGTTTTGCTTTAAGCGTACGCCAAATTTCATCCTAAGCAGTAGTTTTGGAGATCCTAAGTAATAAAAAATTTAATTTCACAAACTTTCGGCTTTATAATATTAGTAGGATAGTTAATTGTTCAAGAAGTGGGCAAAACCATTTTTTGTTCAACGGGCCGATAATACCTAAATCCAGAGCTAGCGAAGCAGTCTCGAATAGAATAGAGTCACAAGCGTAGCAAGTGGCTCTAAAGTAGACTGCTGAGGTAGCGAGGGACTTAAAAGGCACGAAACGAAAAATATTTGCCCTCGAGTTAAACATACAACTATTCACCACGACAAGCGAGAAAATATTTAGTAATTCATAAAGCCGCGTTGACACGATCAGAGCCAGCTCCGACCGAGTGGACTCGTAGAAGTAGCTTCATAAGAGTGTACTAGGATAGCTGTTGATATTATCATAGTTCACTCGGATCATTTTCGTCAATATTCCAATTATTTTTATCAGTAAACATCGAAAAATTACGGATTTAGTGCGAAGTGGCATCGGAATTGACGCAGACTTCCGAGCGTTCCGAGCGTCCGAGCTGGCTCTGATCGTGTCAACGCGGCTTAAAAGAGCCAGAAACTCGTTTTGTGTTTTTGTTCTGAAATTAAATTACTTTTTCAACAGGTTGAATAATATTCTTTTCAACACACTTGCTCATAAAGTGGCTCTATGGTCACCGCAATTAGGCACAGAATGACACCCATAATCAAACTGCGACTTTTTCATTGCTACTCACTAGTGAGTTATAGATTTTTTTTAATTTTATTGGTTGAGTTGCTTTGTTCTTAAAAAAGCTTATTTTATTATTCAAATAAAAGATCGCGTTCAATAGAACAAACAAAGTAATGTTCCTATTGCTTGCTCATTTCATGCAACTTCATATTTAAATAGACAATTTTAACTCGTACGTTAAACACGTATGAGTTAAAATTGTATATATATATAAAACTTTCACTCAAATATAACTTTTGTTTTCTCTGTAATAAAATGAGTTTTTATTGTTATTTTATTCAAAAGTGTGTTGAAAAACGTCATATGATACATGTGTGTATTGATGATTACCGTCCTCGGCTCTCTTAAGACCCTCGGGTCTCAATGGCGCCTCGGCGGTAATCACCAATGTTACACACTAGTACCATAATGTACTATTATTCCACATGTGAGTTAAACACGATTTTTCTCACCGTTTTTGAGCAGCAAAGTCACCGTTTTCGAGCAAGAGTGGTGATTAAGTGCCTAAAATTTGAAACAAAGCAGCAAAATATGAATTAAGGCAAACTAACTAACGAGAATTCTCAACACGAATTCACAGACTAGCTGAGAAATTTCATTTCCGACTTGACCTATCTGTGTTCTCCTCAAACAGTAAAATACAAGTCCTTGTTTACGAGGGGGCGAAACCAGTCCCTTTCGCATAAGATTCAACTCGCCCATTTAAAACTCGACTTTGTAACTTCCCCTTAGAGCTTGTAATCCCTTGGTGGTGGAAAACAGCAGGAATTTTTCCGGGGGCACATGTGGTGCACAGCCTTATTGAAGTTGATCTTGCCCCTCCCCCTTACCTTAAATACCCCTCTTTATTGCTATGCAAAAACGAAATTTCACGGTTCCCGGAGAGAATGAAATACGAGGCAGTTGTTCCTGACTGTAGCCTAGTTTTGGATCCATCATCACACTAATATTATAAATGCGAAAGTTTGGATGGATGGATAGATGGATGGATGGATGTTTGTTACCTCTTCACGCCGAAACTACTGAACGGATGGGCTAAAATTTTGCACACAGGTCATTATAATCCTGGAATCAAACATAGGATACTTTTTATCAGCCGCTAAGTGTTGGACATTTTTGTTTAAATAATGCTGAACAATTCACATAGCACCATTCTAGCCCCAAGCTAAGCAGAGCTTGTGTAAAGGGGTTCTAGATGACTGACATACTTAATACAATACATTACATAGATAGATATTTTTATAGAAATACTCAGAGCACCCGGCACAAATATTTGCAGATATTTGCATCTCGCCTTGAGATTGAGACAAATGTTGTTTGTATCGTACGATACAAACATTTGTATCAAGGCGAGAATTGAACCCGCAACCTCCTGCGTCACAGGCAGACCTTCGCCCGCCGCGAAACTTTTTCTCATTTTTATTAAATATGCAACAAAATAATAAAATATTTACTTTACTTACATTTTTTTATTTATCAGTGTTTTTTACAAAACAGAAAACCGACTTGTTTCACAATATTTGCATAGTTTTTTTGTAAGAAATAATAATCCATGTAATTTTTTTTGTGACCACGTTGTTCTCTATAAACAAGCAAAATATTTATCAAAATCGGATCACGATAAGCGAATTTATATATTTATTTATTTTATTTTTGCTTGCATGTACATTCAATCATTAGGTCTAAGTGAATGTACCTCTATAGTTAGCTTGTCACTAGCTAGCTACATGCACTCTGGAAGGGCACTGAAAAAACTGAGCTCGACTTTATTTACCTGTATCAAATAGAGTTTAAAATACTTACATATTTAAAACAATAGCAAACTGAGAAATAAGTACAAACGAAATAAGTAAATATCGAGGGACAAACATAAACAATAAATTGTCCATACCAATCCACGTATCAATCCATCCATATTCTATTCTATAATATAATATATTACACAGAGACATAGCTATTTAGAATTAACAAAATTATTTTATAATTAAATTTCGACGCTGTCTATAACTCTGTCTATCTGTCTGTCTCTTACCATTTCACGCCTAAATGGATAAAAGGATCCTAATTAAACTAGGCAGGGAGGTAAACGCTACCCCGGCAAAGCCATGGACAGAAGCTACTATAGTGTATTATAGAAATAAAGCTGAATCGAAAACCTCGCCCTTTTTTGATGATGGTACAAAGCAAGGGAAGGCCGGACCCGCTTTTTTGCCTCGAAGGAGGAAACGTTGTTATTTTTTCAACGAAGCTGCGAAGGTTCAAAGTAAACATGCAGAATTAAAAAAACGCCGATTTTCGACAGAGAGACCCGGTGACCGGTGCTAAAACTAGTTTTTATTCAATTAAAAAATACTTGCGATCGTTCCAACACAATCGGTTTTAGTACAGTCGCTTAAGAAAGGCAGATATTAAATATTGGCAGGGGTTACATTGTACGTTGAGAAAGGATATCTTTTTATCCAGAAATGAGGGCGTAGGCGCAGGCAGCGCTTAGTCTACAATAAGGCGAATTTTCAAATGAAATGTGCTTTTTATTCAATAAATAAAATTATAGATAATACAAGCATTTGTTCCGAGGCGGGAATCCAAGCCACAACCTCCTGCGTCGCAAGCGGATATTTACCTGCTGCGCTACAGAGGTCGTTTACGATTGACAAAAGTATTCATAGAAATATTTTTTGTTTTGCTCTGACGTCGTGACTCTACTCAATGTAGAGTAATCTTATTTTCGTTTTGGAGTCTATCGAGATTACATAATTAGGTAAATCTTTTACATTTCAATAGACTCCAAAACGAGAATTCAAAAACTGGATTTTATTTACCTATATTTCACGTTCCACCTTGGTAATTTTCGAATATATTGAGGAAGATTTAAACAACATAAAAGAAATACATCAATACCAGAACCTACAGCCGAATCGAACACCAATTGAGATTTTCCCTGTTTTGAAATTGCTTGTTTGTAAAAACATTTCGTAACCGACTGTACTTGTCGAAAGGTATTCGTACTCCAAACGTTTCGAAAGGTTTAGTCGCATAGGTTTTTTTGTATGATTTCACTAGAACCCTATGTTTATTTCATTTTATTGCTAGAGGCGTACACGTTATAGTTCAATTTAACGTAGCAAATATTTCTTCCGTTTCAACAGAGGATAGGCATCCAGTTATCCTGTTTTGGCTTTATTTTGACCTATTGTTAATTTGTTAAGTGGTAACCGAAACTCTTGAGTAAAATCTATTTTTTTCCTTTTGTAACTTAATATTCATTGAACCTTTTTAATAAATAAATAAATACAAAAAAAAAATTTTTTTTCCCACCAACAAAAATACAATATATGAGACATTAGAAAAGATATAATGTCTCTTGTAGTACTTGTGCGAGTATATTGTGTATACTCGCACAAGTACAATGGGCGGCCTTATCGCTTAGAACCGATCTCTTCCAGGCAAATAAATAGTGCGGTTAGTAACTACTAAACCACTCACATGCGACTTGAAGATGAATGAAACTGTTCAGGAGTCTACAAATCAAATTCGCCGGCCTGCCGACAAATTTAATAAACACTCACACACTAAAATGTAGACTAGCCATGCCGGGTGAAATTTTACGTGTTTGAAAAGAAATTCCAATTCTTTACGCAATTCCTAGGAATTTGTTCCTTGTATGGCGACCCCTCGTACGTCGATTCCCGTAACGTCGACTCTTGTAAAGGAGTCACCGTGCCTGAATTTCCTTTATGCAGAAGTCTTCGTTTTTTCGCGGTGTACAGTCGGCAGCGACTTAGGGAGAAATAACAACAGAACGAATCGGCCTAAAACATTGCATTGTTTTTATTAAATAAAAACGTACAGTCATCTTATTTTATTTGGAAAATCGAAGTGAAGACGGTGTTAATTTATGCTATTTTGAAAATACCAGGTTTAAGTTTTTTTATACCTCTATAATACTCAATTGGATCACATTATTGTAAACTACGACAGATTGTGAACCTGTTGAATCGTAGGGAAAAATAAATAAATACCTAGTATATACCTTCATACCCATTTTGTAAAAGTGATAGTAGGTATAATATCTACCAATGATGGCCGTAGGTATATCTACAGATAATAACAAAGTAAAATAAAACATTTAACATCGATGTAAAAAGCAATTCAACGGAATCTGTAATATTTCAAGCCAAAACGAATAATAGATGAAAACGAATATTAGAAAACGTGAAAAGTACAAAACCTAAACGACAATACGAAGTAATAAAGCCTCGCAAAAAGCAATAAAAGTACGTGTTTGGTAAAACATAAGGTAAAAACGGCAAAAACTCGATTCCATGGCGATAAAATGCGCTTCAGTGGCCCCTCTCATCGAATTCTATTTTAATTTTTGGTATTGTTTGTATTCATTTCCGTGGACGATTGTCATTTACCGAAACGGAAAATTACTGCCGGAATTGTTTTATTTGAAGTAAAAATATCAGTCAGACGAATCAGGTTAATGAAACAAACTAAAAAATAGGTACAAAATAATTGTTTTGTTTTCCAGACGTATGGGATAAAAATAAATGTATCTTTTGTAATATTCATGTATAGTGGTTAAAGGTACTTGGTACAGAAGTATAAAAAATATTTGTAGTACTCTCTCCATTCAATAATCGTTCTTTACAGGGACTCCATTTGAAAATAAACCTAAAAACTCTGTGCTGAATTACTTATCAGTGGATGTGCGACTTTAAGTGGGGGTGGAGATTGATCTTTAGCAATTCATTGAGTGGGGACAAAATGTGTATTGTACTTATTTTTTTATAACATTTTAATTGAATAAATAAATAATGCTGGACAATTCACACTGCATTATCTAGCCCCAAGCTAAGCAGAGCTTGTGTTATGCGTACTAGATAACTGATATACTTAATACAATACACTACATAGATACATACTATGTCTTCGATCCCAAGTAACCTCTGTTCAGAAGGCGGAATAAAAAAGGAATGCCGTGAAACTTTTACTATTCTAAAAGTTAAACTTATGCTCGCAGAAATTGTGAATAGTAGATTAATCTCCGTGCATGATGTATTCTTAGTCTTGCTCTCTCTTTAATAGTTAAGTACCTACGCACTCAAGATTTTAATATCGCCTCGCTTCGCTCGCGAGTTATTCTAGTATCCTGAGTTGATTTGTTTTACGGGATTCAATGACGCCCATTTTGTAAAACACTGCTTTACGCTCTCGGTGCATAATCTATTTTAACGAATCTTTGAACTGATGTTGGCAAATTAAATAACACTTAACTATTATCAGAGCAAGGAATACAGATGTATCGACGACCTCTTTGGCGTAGCGGGCGAAGGTCCGCCTGCGACGCAAGAGGTTGCGGGTCCGATTCCCGCCTCGGGACAAATGTTTGTACGATCTACAGGTATTTGTTCATAGTGTTCTGTTTTATATGTATAATAAAAAAATATCTATCTATGAAGTGTATTGTATTACGTATATAAGTTATCTAGTACCCATAACACAAGCTCTGCTTAGCTTGGGGCTAGATAACGCTGTGTGAATTTGTCCAGCATTATTTATTTATATATATATTATTTATCTTGAGTACAAGAAATCTCGTAACCTCCTTACGGAAGCTACAAACAATGTTGGACAATCGTTCAAGTCCTACCAAAAAAGACGACCGGAGATTTGAATATTTTCCATAGTACACAGAGGGGAAAAGCGAAGAGCGCAACGAAATAAGTGCGTTAATCGTCCCATGGGGGTCGTAGAGAACCCGCGAGAAGCACAGATCAAATAATTTAGCTAGAGGTGTAAGCAAAGGGTTAACTTAGGACGCATCGATGGATTTAGTATCTCATATATACAAGATTATCTGTTGGATTTCGAAACTAATAAATTTAAATTAAGTTTTTAATAGAGTCGGTAGAAGATAAAGTGTACACGTTCGACATTTCAAAGATAAAATAAAATTTCACGCGCATAAAAGAGGTGCTGTACTAAATCTCATTAAAAAATAGATCAAACACACTTGATAGTGTGCTTGTTCTATTAGCCTATGGCTGTTATGACTCATTTCACCAGAATATTTAGCAAAATTTGTCTTGACACAAAAATTTGCTCCAAGTTACTCAAATATCAATGTGTAGAATTTTTGCCTTTGTGTCAGAAGTACCTACCATTGATTTGTACCATTAATTGTACAAGTGACACAGCTTTGTATCCTTAGTACCATTAATGGTACTAGTGACAACTATTTAGGATCAGTAGTACCATCATAAAAATTTATGTATCGCTAGTACCATGAATGGTACAACTAATCATTGAAGTACTGTGGAGTGGGCCCAGGAAGTGAATTGTCGCAATTTATAATTTTAAGTACATTTCGTTTTACGTCAGTCTGACACTATTTTTTATGCCTTATTTTTTACCTCTATCTACGAAACGGCTTAATACGCTTGAAAGACCGATGTACATATTTATAGGAGGAATATCAATAAATTGGGCCTGCTAAGTCGAGTTGGCCTGGCACGCGCATTGCACGTGACCCGCCCTGCTTAAACAGACACTTTCATTTATATTATGAAATATTTATTGCTTTGTGGCAGTGTTATTTGGCAAATGAATAAGTGAGTTTCCGTGGACCAGAAGATAAACGGTGGGTTTCATTAAATTGATTTGGCTGATTATATCTAGATACACGGTAAACTTTTACCCGCGACTTTGCACACGTTTTTCTTTTATGTGGTTCCAAGTCATTCATGAAAAGTTTCACCTCGCCAAAACAACTGAGCGGAGTTGTGAATTTTTCTGGCAACAAACAAAAACATAAAAATGAGATTCTTTCCCTTTAACGCGCGCCACATCGGTCGTCATTTTTCATATTGTTTTTCGACCGTTACCAAAGCTGAAACTTTTTTACACTCCCCTCTCCCCGCTCGCATACCACAGGAACCACTAGGGGTTTCATACCTGAGATCAATTTTCATTAGTACTTCTCCGGGCTAAACCTAAATCTCTCGTCACGTTAGCTAATGTGAACGATGTCATTTAACGCATTTACTGCCCGCGTCGCTGCACGAGGCACTGCAGATAGACAAGGTACGTCTTGGGCCATGAAACTGTTAAGTAGGTACAGGAGGTGTTAAGGCTAACAAATATCTGAACAAAAAGAAAAAACAACGCACTCCGCTATTCACTCCCGCCTTAACTCTAAGCATTTGCCGCCATGCCCTCAAGACAAGAGAAAAATTAAGCAATTCATAAATACATCAATTCAATCGAAATATGAGGAGAAATCTCGCTTCAACAAGGATAAACGAAAAGGAAATCTCTGCTTATTGTGAATTATTCTCAGCAGGAGGTCTTCTTTGAAAAACGATCGATGTTGCTGGATAACGTTGGATCGCACTAAACGAACAACCTTACCACCAAGTTGCTTCGGGCTAAGATAATAAATAGTCTAAAGATACGTCACCCTAACTATAATATAATATTTGCATGTAAACCGTAAAAAAGTTCGCTGCACAACATAACGGCTTTACCAGATCAAAACCGTACAAAACCATAGAGCATTTGCTTCAATCACATCGGGCGCGTCACCAAATGAAAACTTTCGTTTTGGATTTCTAAGAAATAAATGTCAGAATTATTTACATAGTAAGGTCATCGAAAGACCTGATCAAAATTTAGCTAATGGGCGAAAATTGGTACCTAGTATGAGTAATACACTAATAATAATAATATAAATTCGAATACATTTGAATCGACCAGCTGTAGGTCGATGCGATGGCATTTTTGAACCCCTGTAGGGTTCAAAAACGTCATACATTGCGTAAGTGATTGCAGATGTAGGAATAAATTTCGAATATTCTACACATTCCATGACGATGACGTAATGTTTCTCAATTCCCTAGACAAACACTGTGCTTACAAAGGTGCAAACTGATTTCGCGTCGATTTAATGTAGTGACAATAAACGGGATGACGCTTTTGTATATAAAAAAACAAAAGCTACCGTACCGTTCATATAAAGAGCAATCAATTATTTAATGTTTACCGATTGCGTGTTTACCAACGGCACAGTGATGGTGTTGTATAAATAGAACAAAGCAAACTGTAAATTATTTTATTTAATTTTTATATTTGACGTCAGCAAATTCGTTCATTTACAAACCCGATTCGAAAATTCGCTTTCGATGAGGAATATTTATGGTTTCCCCAAACGGAGTTTTAGGGTTACCACTTAAAAATCGTTAAATTGAGAAACCTTCTCTTAGAAAGCACTTTATTTCGTAGTCAAGGTAAATCTTACACCGTTTATAAAGTCTTTCGGGCACATGCAATGCACCCATTTAAGACGAAATTTTGGACAACACGAAATACAATAAATCACGGAAATAGAAAATACCACTTGAAAAGTTAAGAAAAATAACGAATAAAATAAATTGATTTGTTTTGTATGACCTACATGTATTCGAATTAAAACAAACGACCGAAAAATACTTAAACTAAAATGTAAAAACCCGAACGTCACAAAAGCCATTTCTGTGTTAATATTCATCTTAATAATTTAACCTCCATTTTTGATTTCAATTAGAACACCTAACCATAACGTTTCTTAATAAAAAAAAAGCCAGTCCTGTCTTGATTTTTAATTAAGTTTTCATCGCTCAGAGATCCCCATAATCCGTAAACTCCTCTGTAAGCTGTGCACCTCACGCTGAGTCGGAACCCTCCGTTGAAAGTCTCCACGCTCCCGTTTAGCACCCCTGCACCCCTCGAGCCGTGCACCCCTCGCACCCCCGGCTCGACCCTGGACGGCGGCACATGTAACTGATATCGCACGATGATTAAATGTTTCCAACTGATGTCACTCTTATTTGTGTTTAATTGTAGCTAGTTTTGATCCCACCCTTGTTTTGCCGTTTTTGCACTTAGCCTGTGATTTTGTTGGGTCGATATTTTTACTTTGATCTCTGATTATTATGTTTCTTTGCTATGCAGGCTAGGAAGAAAAAAGGAAATACATTTTTATTTTAAAAGGAATTCACAATCAAATCTTTGCGCCTTCCCATCTTCCGAGGACATACGTGGGGGCGGGTGCGGCGGCAGATTTGGCCGAAGATCTCAAGAGGCACAAATTTTTTGGTCTCGACAGAGCCTACACATTTGCTCCCTTTGGAGTAGAGATCCTAGGTCCGTGGGGTACCGAGGCTCTTCGGTTTTTTAAAAATTATCTTAGCGTCTGGTCGAAGCGACGCACCCGAGAGCTGGTCAATATCTGGCACAGCGCATCAGCATTGCCATACAGCGGGGCAATGCGGCCAGCGTCTTGCGGACGCTTCCGACTGGAATTGATATGGATCAGTTGAGCTACCTGTAGATTGTTTCCAACAGTCTGCAGTTAGCTCAATTGTTTCAATTGTAAATACTAGTTCTAATTTATTTTTATTATTTGATTGTAATTTTCTTTGTGAATGAAAGCTTCTGCCCGAAAAAAAAATCAATCCAATAATAGAAACAAAGTAATAACTAGTATTTACAAATATAACAATTGAACTAACTGGAGACTATTGCAAACAATCTTCAGGTAGGTCAACTGATACATAGTCGGAAGCGTAACCAATAAGCTGGCAGCTTTGCCCCCTTAGGTAGTAAATACATTAGAAACAATACTAAGAAGTAATTTTGTTAAATTATCGTAGATTTTATGTTGCCCCGTGTATTAAACCAGTTCGACCAACGAATACGCGATGCGCTAAACTGTAGTGCGTTTCACCATGCGCATAGGTACCTAAAGGTGGAGATTTATGTAACAAAACATGCTTTAAAACATAGTCAAGTAAATAAATAATGCCGGACAATCCACACAGCATCATCTAGCTCCAATCCAAGCAGAGTTTGTGTTATTACACTAATATTATAAATGCGAAAGTTTGGATGGATGTATAGATGGATGGATGTTTTTACCTCTTCACGCCAAAACTACTGAACGGATCGGGCTGAAATTGCATACAGGTAATTCTAATCCTGGAATCAAACATAGGCTTCTTTTATCGTTTAAATCAGTTCCCATGGGATAGAATTCACCTTTAAACGTTCCTAGAAACAACGCATGCGAAGCCGCGGGCATAAACTAGTATATTATAAATTCGAAAGTTTGGATGGATGTATAGATGGATGGATGGATGTTTGTTACCTCTTCACGCCAAAACTATTGAACGGATCGGGCTGAAATTGCATACAGGTAATTCTAATCCTGGAATCAAACATAGGTTACTTTTTATCCCATAAATCAGTTCCCATGGGATAGAAATCACCTTTAAGCGTTCCTAGAAACAACGCATGCGCATGCGCATAAACTAGTATATTATAAATGTGAAAGTTTGTATGGATGTATAGATGGATGGATGGATGGATGTTTGTTACCTCTTCACGCCAAAACTATTGAACGGATCGGGCTGAAATTGCATACAGGGAATTTTAATCCTGGAATCAAACATAGGCTACTTTTTATCCTATAAATCAGTTCCCATGGGATAGAAATCACCTTTAAACGTTCCTAGAAACAACGCATGCGAAGCCGCGGGCATAAACTAGTATATTATAAATGCGAAAGTTTGGATGGATGTATAGATGGATGGATGGATGTTTGTTACCTCTTCACGCCAAAACTATTGAACGGATCGGGCTGAAATTGCATACAGGTAATTCTAATCCTGGAATCAAACATAGGCTACTTTTTATCCCATAAATCAGTTCCCATGGGATATAAATCACCTTAAAGCGTTCCTAGAAACAACGCATGCGCATGCGCATAAACTAGTATATTATAAATGTGAAAGTTTGTATGGATGTATAGATGGATGGATGGATGGATGTTTGTTACCTCTTCACGCCAAAACTACTGAACGGATCGGGCTGAAATTGCATACAGGTAATTATAATCCTGGAATCAAACATAGGCTTCTTTTATCGTATAAAGCAGTTCCCATGGGATAGAAATCACCTTTAAACGTTTATAGATACAACGCGTGCGAAGCTGCGGGCATAAACTAGTGGTATAATAATGGGGACGTGTTGTTTACATAAAGCCGTGGACAGAAGCCAGTATATTACTAGCCCACGGCTTTGCGTGTGTTATGTAAATAACACTTCCACATCACACATCAAAACCTGGAGTAATTATGCCTCCAGGAGCCGAATTCTGTTAATACAACTGTGTCAAAGGTCTATGTCATCGCGTCATAGTCGCCGCCATTGCCATGTTATGGTATTTTTGTAGAATACCAAATGGCACAATCTTTTTCAGGTGTCAGCCGTAGCTATATTACTTTGCTTTGACGAGCTGGTATTCTTAGACAAATATTTCATCCTAATAATAAGTAGATCAGGTAACTAGGTCTATAGAAAATGTTGGATAGTGGGTTCTCTACGTGCAGCGACGAATATACCTATTTGGTATATTTGGTTTAGTTCCTTTGTATTAGATTAAGTTGTTTTATTTTCTATTATTGCTATTTTATTTGTTTTGTTTTGTGTCAATTAGTTTGTACATTATGTTTATTGGTAGATAAACACACTCGATCTTAAATATTAACCTAAGTAGATACTTAAATATAAGTTAAAAATTTTGGTTTTCTCATTTACGTAAACTGTATTTAATATGTTCTTTGAGAAAATGAAGATTCTTTAAACCGAGCTTTGACGGTTGAGATTAATACAAGTTTACGTATTTTACCAGGAAAATTTAAGAAAGATTTGATTTCTAATCGCTAGAGATAGAGAGCAAATAAAGAAATTCTACTAATTAGGCTCTATTTCTATTATTTCAAAAAATGATCCAGCGGTCCATTACGTTTCAGATCGCTCTTTTGACTGTCTTTTATTTGGTATTCTACTAACAAATCAGTACAAATTCTACGATTTATTATAGTATCGCAACTGAGTTGTACGGTAAGTGTGGCCATTCGGAACTTATGATCAATCTATGGACGAATACCACAGAAAGCTACCTTTGCTCAATGACACATTAAACGCTAACCATAGACTAAATTAGAATGGGAAAAGCTGTCAGAAAATTAGTGGAAAACCTCTATTTTCTCTCTATCTCCAGCGATTGGAAAGCCATTGCCGAGTGGAATACGACAATTTCTTCTAATCTTAACTGTCAAAGATAGACTCTAACTTAATCTCTTTTGTCTCTGTCAGTTAACGCTACACACAATTTTTTATTAAAATTACGATTTTATTGCGTTTTAAGTATTGGAAAACGATGTAAATACCTATACTTTTAGGCCATTAAAGTAATCATTTAAAATATTAGAGATACCTAAAACCTCTTTTAATTATGAGTGAAGAATTCCAAAATTATTTTGGTCCGTAAATAGATTTATTTGATAATTTATATGGCCACACTGCCATAGTGACACTATAATGAATCGAAGGGATTGTCGTGAAATGATAGTACGATACCAAATAAATTAAATTCAAGATCGACGATCGACGAAGCCGATCTTAATCACATGGCACCATATGATGAAAAAAAGTGGACTTGAGGCCCAAGTTCTGCTCTTTATGTGTGCAAAAGGCCGATTCATTCAGATCAATGTATGCAGGCCGATCTACTTAATAGTTTTGGCGTTGTTTTCGGCAAACATTTTCACAACGCCACAAACTTTCACTTTTTAAATTTAATATTAAACTTGGAAGAACTAGTACGATATCGATACTAGATTTCAGCCGAAACAGAACTTTTTATTGAGCTTGCAAGATTTTATTTAGCTTGCAATGTATGTAACTATGTTTGTACGGGTGAAATCATGCAACTCAATTTTTTAGCAGATATCTGATATCTGACCGTCTCAATTGACCTGAAATTTTGTGTACACGTTTAGTTTGGATAACAATGCATTTAGCTGTGTGACGTCATTCTAAAAGCTTTTATTTAGCTTGCAATGTAATTATGTAACTTTGTACGGGTGAAACCTTGCAACTCAATTTTAAAGCAGATAAGTATCTTCAACGGATTGAGCTAAAATGTTGTGTACACGTTTAGTTTGGATGACAGTGCATGGTTAGCTGTGTGACGTCATTCTAAAAATACAAATACAAAATACAAAAATATTTATTTCATTATGTACTAATAGTGTAACAGTGTTTGAGATTCCCTTTTAAGTAAAGAAAATACCTGTGATAGGGAATCTCGCTCTTCCAAAACAAATTACGTAGTAAGTAGAGTAGATTAAGTTAAGTCAGTATCCAGTATTAAATGAGAAAGTTAACATTAAAAGTTAAAATTAAAGTAATTCTAAAAGCTTTTATTGAGTTCGCCATGTATGTAACTATGTTTGTACGGGTGAAATCTTGCAATTCAATTTTGAAGCAGATAACTTCAACCGATTGAGCTTTTTTTTTTTTTCTTAAATTTTTTGTACACCCTAAGATTGGATGACAATGCATGGTTAGCTGTGTGACGTCATTCTAAATCCACAGAGTTGGGAGCATCGGAAATAATATGTAAATTTAGGAACAAAAAGGCAGAAACGTAGAATAACAAAAGCCATGTAAATGTTGATGTTTTGCAATTTATCGGAAAACGTAAGAAAATTTTGAATTTTATACCTAATTGAAATTACTGAACAATAAATCAACCCTATTTTGTCACCCTTAGGGTAGGAGTTTCTTTTTCCAAATTAATATGAGAGTAATTTCAAGGTATATGTAGGTACACTTTCCAAAAAAAAATATTATCAAAATCGGACTACTCTGTATAAAGTTAAGCGTGGTCAGACACTACAATCAATGAGTGAACAATCAATGCCCCCTGTTTTCCGACCCGTTGGATTACATTTTTTTTCCAAATTTAAATGGGACCAAATTCGGGGTATACCCTTTCCAATCACACTAATAATATTATAAATGCGAAAGTTTGGATGGATAGAAGGATGGATGTTTGTTACCTCTTCACGCCAAAACTACTGAACGGATCGTGCTGAAATTTTGTACACAGTTCATTCTTATCCTAGAATCAAACAAAGGCTACTTTACCGCTACCCATAAATCAGTTCCCATGGGATAGAAATCACCTTTAAACGTTTCCATAGAAACAACGCGTGCGAAGCCGCGGGCATAAACTAGTAAAAAATAATTATTGAAATCGGACTACTCTGTAAAAAGTTATGCGTGGTCATACATAAAAAAAATATACGCGACGACTTGAGAACCACCTCAGTTTTTTGTCGGTTGAAAAGAGAAATTTATGTGTTATTTATTACGCAAATGGCAGGCGTGGCAGTGGGCCGGCCATATCTCGCGAAGAACCGGTATTTGCTGGGGTAAACGTGTTCTTGAGTGGCGACGACGACTCGGCATACGTAGTGTAGGACGCCCTCCGACCAGGTGGGACGGATGACGACCTGTGAAAGACTGCAGGCAGATGATGGATGCGGGAAGCCGAAGACAGGGCGCTATGGCGCTCATTAGGGGAGGCCTATGTCCAGCAGTGGACTAACTTAGGTTGATGATGATGTTGATTAACGCAAATAAATTGCTGTGATAAGCTCTAAGAGTACTAAGTTGAGTATTTGAGAAAATTAAAGAGATACAAGACACAAAATACATAAATACTAATTTTATAAAGAGGACAGATTTGTTTGATTGTTTGTTTGTTTGTAATGAATAGGCTCCGAAACTACTGCACCGATTTGGAAAATTATTTTACCATTAGAAGCTTTTTACCGCGGGAAAATTCTTCATTCCTACGCGAAAACGGTTAATAGGACAACGGATGGTAAGAATGCAGCGAGTACTAGCTGCATTCTTACTATAAAGAACGCCATAAGGTAAACTTTTAAAAGCTGGCGCGATTGTCTTTCGTTTTTTCATACAATTAATGACGCTGAAAAAATAACGTAAACGAAAAACAAAATAGGATCGCGAGCTTTTCATAATTCATAATTCTTTGTTGCACAAAATAGGTAGTACAAGTAAAACATTTAGCAGGAAAAATAATGGCAAAGTCGAGCTTAACCCTAAAAAGAGTTCTCTTCCAGCAAACCTTGGAACAAATTTGGAAAAGTGGGTACATGTGCTAAAGCAGAGGGTATTCGATTTAATTTTAACCTACTTATTAAATAGACTACTACATAATTTGCTCCAACACGAAAAATAACAACTAACAGACTAAAGGTTTCTTCGTCGCTTCGTTACTTCAGTCTACATACCGAAGTGACAGAAATCAAAAATTTCACTTTATTTCCGTGTCAGTATTTATTTTTATAATTTGACCTTTTCTAAGTGTACATTTGTTGTATTTACGGAAATAAATAATTTTTGATTTTGATTTTAATACGATACATAAATACTAAAAGATATACAGGGTGACTTAAAAACAGGTTTAAATCCGCTATCACCCCGCTATCCCCGTCGTGTAATCTTTTGTTAGGCGAAAATATTAAAACAGACAGATTTCAAGTTACAGTGAGGGATTTTATTATTAGAGCATTAGAGATAACCCCTGCGGTGTTGCCCACTGCATAGAGTTTAAGGACATCGTTCTTTGCACTTTTTCCCTACATGTCAATGGCGAAAAACAATACTGGTGCTATTCTAGAGCAATCAATAAATAGATGCTGCAATCGATGCACCAACTTGCAGTAATGCAGTAATGGATTCGTGGATCGAAGTAGGTGATACTCAATTTATTAAATAATTTTAATAATAATTTATTGTTTCAATTGTAAATACTATTGTATTAAGTATTACCATTGTTTGACTGTAATTTTCTTTCATTAAATTAACTGCATAAAAGATATACAAACCCACAGTATTTAACCTAAAAATACGTTTCTTCTTGTCGATTTTAAACATAATTTATTATTGTCACATAGGATCCGTGACTCCGACCAAGGAGAACCGTACAAAGTGTACAGAACTACCTAAGCGGTGACTGTCTTTTTCAGGTAGGCAAACAAAAAAAAAATGCTGTACAATTCACACAGCATGATCTAGCTCGAAGCTAAGAATAGCTTGTGTTATGTATGGTAGGTACTAGTTAACTGATATACTTAATACAATACACTACATCGATAGCTATTATGGAACAAAAATCTGCAGATCAAACATTTGGTCCGAGGCGGGAATCGAACTCGCACCCGCTAGCTCCTCCGCGCCTCCGTTGCAGACGCTCACTCGTTTTTAGATGGCCTCTGTGCCGCGCCACAGAGAGGCCTTCTAAAAACGAGAACCCAATAAAATAGTAGATTCAGACCTTACTTTGCGGAAATATACCTATTGCAAAATATTTGAATGTAAAAACAGCATTATTAATCCACAGCTGCACATATGCCTGGCCTAAAGCGCCCTGAGCGGGTGTAAAATATTTGTTTACACCTAAATGTTTCGCGCGGAATAATTTTCTATTTATTCCGCGCAAAACATTCGGGCAGGCGGGCTTTTCCCGCGAATTGCATTTTAATATCGTTCGAAATTATGATTTTCTGTGATTTATCGTGCAAAAGAGAGTCATGTGTTTTTGCCCGGTAGTCGAATGATTTGCTGAATAAAAAGTTCCCTAACAGTGAGAATCTGACATTCCGTTTAGAGTTGAGATTTAGAGTATCTATATGGGTATGAGTTGGCTACTTTCAGGACAGCTCTCTGCGCTCTCTCAAGACGTAGCATGTGCGTTTTCGAGGATCACCAAAATTCGTCACACAAGTAGAGTTTGGCAAAGAGAACAAGTCATCTTCAATTGTTTTTCACTAGTTACTTTCTAAGGTTAAATCAAATCAAATCAAATCAAAAACTCTTTATTTCCATAAATACAATAAATGTACACTTAGAAAAGGTCAAATGATAAAACTAAACACTGACACGGAAATAAAGTGATATTTTTGATTTCTGTCGCTTCGGTATGTAGACTAAAGTAAAGAAGCGACGAAGAAACCTTTAGCCTGTTAGTTGTTATTTTTCGAGTTGGAGCAAAACTCGTCCCAAGCTTTTTTATCCTCTAGATAATCTGATATTTTGTAGTAAGCCTTTTTACAAAGGATATGTTTGACAATTTGTTTGAATTTATTTATTGATAATTTTTGCAACTCACTTGGAGTTTTGTTGTAGAAGCGTATACATTGCCCTTTAAAAGATACATTTATCTTGTGTAGCCTAGTTGTGGGCACAGCGAGTTTATCCTTATTTCTAGTATTTATATTATGTATGTCGCTATTTTTAGGGAATAGATTGATATTTCTATGAGTGTACAACAAGTTTTCATAAATATATTGACATGGTACTGTCATTATGTTTATTTCTTTGAATTTATCACGCAGGGATTCCCTGGGACCCATATTATAGATTGCACGAACAGCTCTCTTCTGCAGCACAAATACGGTGTTAATATCTGCAGTGTTCCCCCACAGCAGTATGCCATAAGACATAACACTATGGAAGTAGCTGAAATAGACTAGTCTAGAAGTATCAACGTCTGTAAGATGACGGATTTTTTTGACTGCATACGCTGCAGAACTAAGTCTCTTTGATAGCTTATCTATGTGTGGGCCCCATTGAAGTTTACTATCTAAGGTTATTCCTAAGAATACTGTACTGTTTACAATTTCTAACGTTTCTCCTTTTACGTTTACATCAGTCTTAACGTGTTTTACATTAGGTAGAGCAAATTTTATACATTTCGTTTTAGTTTCATTAAGCAAAAGATTATTGACATTAAACCAGTGTACTACTTTTGAGATTGCATTATTCACATCGTCAAAGTTTATGTTTCGTCGTTTCATTTTAAAAATTAATGAAGTATCGTCAGCAAACAATACAATCTCATGTTTATTCTTGACTAGGTGAGGCAGGTCGTTAATATAAACTAAAAATAGGAAAGGACCGAGGATAGAACCCTGCGGTACACCCATTGTAACTACAGACCCCGAAGACCGTTTCCCATTAATGTCAACTCTTTGTATCCTATCACTCAAGTACTCGTAAGATGTAAGAAGATCCAAAGAGGTGTCTCTTATTCCATAGTGATGTAGTTTCCTGATTAATGTTTCATGGTGTACGCAATCGAATGCTTTTGACAAGTCGCAAAAAACGCCTAAAGCATCTTGCGACTTCTCCCAAGCATCAAAGATATGCGATACTAACTCTACACCGGCATCAGTAGTTGACCTACCCCGAGTAAACCCGAATTGCTTACCATGTTACGGTCTCCTATTAAGGCTTGGTAGGCCTCTGCTGGCCTAACAAGCCTTAACTAAATTAAATTGGCCGCATTTTTGTGATTTTTAAAATCATCTGAGACTTAGAAAATAGTGTTTAAAATTCTGAAAAAAATATATATAATTATATTACTTAAGGATGTAATCTAGTCAAAAAAATACTAATATATAATAAAATAAACAAATAATAATAATGCCCTCGTGTTAAAAAAAAAATCTAGTCAAAATCGCTTTCAGTTATAAGATTTAATGAACTTCACTCGATAGAAAAAAATCCCAAAGTTAACCTTTTTTCTAACGTTTTTTCAATACTACTATTAGTATTAGCGAACTAGGTACTAATATCACAATTTTTTTTGTACTCAACAAATTCACAGACTTTGACTTGATAAAATTGTTTAAATAACTACAAAAAACACGAGCGCGGCGGGTTGGCAGGCGCGTATGATTAAGAAAATAATTTTATCAAGTCAAAGTCTGCGAATTTGTTTAGAAATATTAAGTGTATAAAGCTGAGTACAAAAAAATGGGATATTAGTAGTTCGCTAGTCATAGTATTGAAAAAACATTGGAAGAAGTGGTAACTTTGGGATTATTTTGTATCGAGTGAAGTTCATTAAATCTTGTAACTGAATGCGACTTTGACTAGACTAGATCCTTAAGTAATACATGTCTTTTATTCAGAATATTAAACACAATTTTGTAAGTCTCGGTGACGAAGATGATTTTAAAAATCACAAAGGTGAGGTCGCTGCTGGCCTATCAAGCCTTAGATGAGATACGTGACGTCGGACTTCCGCGTAAATGTTCCGATTAACGTCTGAACACCAGGCACAGCGTCAGCGGTCAGCATATTTCAGCAGCAAGCGATGACGTCTCGTTCATAACACTGGTCGGCAAACAGTGCTCGCGTATAGTTGGATCTGGTCAGCTACCACTTCCTTGGACGGCTACCACCCAAATTACTTGTTCGTCCATTTCCCAGTTCGGCCATTTCCCCGAACGGCCACTGGTCAGCTACGGCCACTTCCTCAGTTTTTGTTGTGTCATAAAAAATGGATATAAATTGAACACTTTTGGTGGTGCTTGTGAAGAAGAAAAAACTAGAAAAAACTGAAGAAGAAGAAAAAACTATCTGGGGCCACAGCCTATGTTTAAAAGTGGCAATAAGTCGACGTCTCCTAGATGTTAGTAGGTTTATAAGGAAGTTATTTTACAGTCTATATTAACTTCTAAATATATTAAATGGTCTCACATTTTCTAACCGGCCGGCGGCCGGTGAAATAAAATTTGGTGGAGATCACTCTTTATACCATAAAATAGCAAAATTATCATCAAATAGGACTACCATTGATGGAAAAATCGGCGATAATACAAAACTGCTGTTACTGGGATAATGATAACAAATTGTCATAACGTATGCGCTAAGTACTTGTATTTCAAATAAGTATTTGTAAATAAAGTCTCTAAAACGTGGAAAGCCCAGTATGGAATTTTATGAATAGAAAATTCCTTGTGCATGCGTCATAAAGCGATTCCGGAATAGCAGTATTTTCCACACCGATGCATCAATCTCTCAAAAGAAAACGAATATAACAAACACAACAATCGATTTTTGTCGCTAGGTAGGTTGAAGTAGAATAAATGGAAATGTCACGCGACGAAATGAAGCATTTTTTTAACTTCAATTCGAAAAAAAGCACTGAAAATATATTTCATCTTATTAATTTTGCATTTCAATCAGTTGAATTTTTGCATTCAAGCCATCTTTTCAATTAAGCTAACCCATGAATGATTTTATGCCTAAGAAGGCATAAAATAATTCCGTTTCGGAGATAGATTTGAAATTAAATAATATCCCACAAATTTTTCGACGTCAACGGGATTTGACGTTATCCTTCCCTCAGTACGGGAATGTGCTAGAAGTGGATTATTTTTGAGATAATGGTGTCGATTCTGTTGTTTTAGAATTAGCTAAACTTGGGATTTAGGAATGTAAAATAGACGAAAGCTATTCTATGTTTGAAAAATTAGACTGTCAGGTTTAAAATTGGGTTGACAGGTCTAAAACAACTCAACTGAATTAAAATAGTTATAACCCTGTACCTTGCATTGAATTTTAGCTAAGATTAGAAACGTCTACCTAATTTTAGCAGGCATCTAATTTGGTCATGATTAAAATTTGTTCTAGTGAAAAACGGGCAGATTCTTTTGATAAAAGTGAAATATGGATATTGTGGTATTTTTAGGA
The DNA here is from genome assembly GCA_949316285.1 of Eupithecia subumbrata. Lineage (NCBI taxonomy): Eukaryota > Metazoa > Arthropoda > Insecta > Lepidoptera > Geometridae > Eupithecia > Eupithecia subumbrata. Next base: position 4,401,204 of record OX438642.1, on the reverse strand, counting down.
TCTGTGCAGATAATACGATAATTTTAGGTCAACCTAACTTAGAAAATGTAGAAATCGTAAAATTTAAGTTAGGAATCCTAAAACAACAGAATCGTCATCATTTTTTGACTTCCTAGGAGTTACCCTGTGTGTGGGGGCTCCCGCACTATATATATATATAAACAAACACCTTAGATTTGAAATTCACTTACTACCTACCTCCCATGTAATAAAAGCCAATATGGCGCTTATCAGGGGGAGGCCTGCGTCCAGTAGTGGACCAATACAGGCTGTTGAGGTTGAGGTTGATAGAAAGCATTAGTAAAATGGTGAACGATTTCTGTTTTCTCTGGTTGGGGCTTTGATGCCATGTGATCAAAGCCCCAACCAGAGAAAACAGGAACGAAACTCTAGACAGTGCGTGCAGTGCAGTGCCATTTGCATGGAGATATTGATAAATTGTTTCGAACCGTGAAACTTTTGACACGCGTCATTTCTGTATATCTGAAGTTTCTCTCATCAAGGTCAAAAAGTTTCATTCTGAGATAATGTCTCAGAATGACACTTTGCTATGGTGAAATGATGACTTTAGTGGAATCGGCAGAGCTTTTGTTGTAGGAACTAGATTTCTGATTATACTTACATTACATTAATAATAATAATAATAATAATAATAATATGCTGGACAATTCACACAGCATTATCTAGCCCCAAGCTAAGCAGAGCTTACATTACATCGATAAATAGTTTTATTCCACATAGAAAACACCCAGACCAGGAACAAATGTCTGCATATATTTTTCCCATCGCAGGCGGACCTTTCCCCTCTGCGTCACTGAGCTCGTCGTTGGTCGCCATTGGTTTATAATTAAACTTTTAAATCCATCATGGATATTAATACTAAAGTCATTTAAAACGGGATATTTGTCATGTTTTGAGTTTTGAGCTGTCCAATTTTTCGGCACAGTTTCATGTGCCATGAAACTGAAATATTGGAAAGCTCAAAACTCAAATCATGGTAAATATCCAATTTATTCCAATATTTCGGCACAGTTACATGTGCCATGAAACTGAAATATTGGAAAGCTCAAAACTCAAATCATGGTACATAACCCCTTGTAAATGACTTTAGCATTGGTTTATAGTTTGAAATATAATTTTATAGAAACCATATAAAACTCGGGTGACCAGAGCCCTGAGTTTAACGCTGAGCCTTGCTTTGAATTGGCAGAATTGTTTATTGAACGAGACCTAACAAAAAAGAGTTCTCCAATGTGTCACGTCTAGGATCGTTTGATTTTAGTCTCTTGATTTAAAACTGCCATGTCTACAGACCGGTTACCGGGCTTTTGTTTGGGTTCATTTCGTTGTTGAGTTTCGAATCTATCCGTCAATACCTTTGTGAATAATTGAGAGTGACAGTTAATAAAATGCAAATAAGTAGGTTCTTTCATAGCACCGTTAATGATCTTTCTGTGCGTTGACAAGTCCATTATTAAAATTGATGTTTTTCCATAAAAATCGCATTATAGTCTCTCACTCTAAGCATGCTAAGAACAAGTACCTGCACTGCACTACTTTGGTAACGCGAGTTTTAGGAACCATCTGGTTCCGTAGTTCCGTACACAACACAACACACTGAAACACGTGCTTCGAAGTTTTTTAACGCGCGTTGTATTCATTACGGATGTAAGCGGGTTGACTACGAACCTTATTTGTGTTGGAAGAACACCAACGTTTCATCCCTTAACGAGGGACATCTTCAGGGCGCGATGTATTGTCGTTACTTGTTCTTAATGCGCTTAGAGTGAGAGACTCTACGTGCAAATTTATCAGAGCGATGAAATAAAATGTAAACTGGCGTTCATAGATAGGTAGCCCCAGGTATATGAAGGGTATAAATAAATAATAATTAAATGACGGAAGCCTTTATTCACAAATAAAATTACAATAAAATAATAGAAATATTTTTGATTAAATTAAATTAGTTTTATTTTTGTAATGAATTATATTGGTTTGTTTTTACAATACCTGCGTTATTGACTCTAGATCTGAAGACTATGCATTTATTGAGGACACCTCGCTTATATTCGATGGGAAGACTGTTCCATAGCCGAGTGGCCTTTATAGCGAACATTTTATGGTATCCTACCGTGCAGGAATTCAGAGTACCAAGCTGCAGTCTTTTCGAGTGCCCCGCAGTGCGCTCGGGTCAGTAAAGTGGCCTGAAGTATTCGGACAGTTATTTTGGGGAGAGTGGCATCACACTTAATTATACATTTTCAATCCCAATCTTTCACACGACTAATAAATAGTCACATTTCTCACACAATTCGCATTTTGTACGTTGTGAAAGTGGGAAGGAACATTGTCAAAGCAAGTGTCTGACTGCTTTTGTTTCATGTATCTATACTAATATTAAAAAGAGGAAATATTTGATTGTTTGTTTGTTTGTTTGTACTGTGGCTCCGAAACTACTGGACCGATTAGAAATTCTTTTACCATTAGAAACCCACATTATTCCTGATGAACATGGGCAACTTTTTACCACTGGAAATTGCTTCATTCCTACGGGAAAACAAGTAATAGGACAACGGGTAGTAAGAATGCAGATAGTGTTTCATATTTATGTGAAATGGTTCTATCCAAGTAAGTGCCTTTTCACTCATCCCGGTTGCCGGGTAGCCGGTTCCGGGACACTGCGGCGTAATGTATGCAAATTACGTTACGTGTGTAGGATAACGTCAAGTACGTTACCCATACACTTCGCCGGTAAAAAAAACCGCAACTATTTAAGTAATTAATAAATTTATTGCAAAAATAATAATTGTTTCAAAAACTTTCTTAATTAATTTGTCTGTCATTATGAAATAAGTTTAGTAGGTACCTAAAAAGTGAAATTTTTGATTAAACTATTATGTAGCCTCAGTTGCCTAAACTAGACTGAAAAGTCTGTAATACTTATATGCAGCTGTATTCTGAAAATCATCAGCAATTTTTAAATCCATCATGATTAATAACACTAAAGTCATGTCCTGGGTCGTGATCAAGTTGCGTTTGATAATGAAACCGGTGGTAGTGGTAAAATTCGTAGCAAAAGATAAAAAATGATTGTAGATCGGTATAATATATATTTTATCTACCAATAAAACCCACTTGCAGTGCGTGCAGTTATTTCGTGATCACGGCGCATCAAACTGTGCCTACATATTGTAAAGCTCAAAACTTAAGTATTTGGATTGTTTATATACATATTATTCAGTGTCACCGTCTATTTTGTTCTTTTTATGTCCAGTCTATCCCAAGGTTGCCTGGAAGAGATCTCTCTCAGTGATAAGGCCGCCCTTTATTCTTCCTATATTCTAATCTTCTTCTCTATATTGTTTCCTGTCTATGTGTGGTATAATAAAGTATTTTTACTTTACTCATCAGGAAGTGTTAATAAAAGAAGTCATATTGTTTACAATTTTTATTCCTGTTAAACGATCTGCAACGCGAAATTGGCAGAGCTTCACTTCTGTGTGTTTATTATTTGTATAAACCTGCTTATATGATTGGTGTAGCGAGTGCGCTGCACCGAACACCCTGGCACCGCTGAAAACCATAGCAGTTTGTGCCATAGCAGCATATAGCTGAGCCGGTGGTCTTTTTGTTTTTCATTAACATTTTCATTGTCACCGACACACACGGTTTAATAAACTATAGGGCAGCTCGGCGTGGCGGCCTCCGGGTCGCATCGCTGAAGCTTGACAGTGAACACATTAAGTTTAAAATTAGTTAGGTACATATAAGCAATGTCATGTTTTATTAAATCACACAAATAAAGATTTTCTAACAGATACTTATTTTTTAAATGCATACTTAATTTTAACGCCAGAACTATTTTTAACAAGAACAAAATTAACAATTTTAAAAATCCCCCGTCAGATTTTCAGGAAACATGGCTAAGAACATGCGAGATAAAATTATCTATGACACAACAAAACAAGATCCGTCAAGTGCGAGTGTAACTCGCGCGCCGAGGGTTTTGAACGTTTGTCAACAAATATGTACCAAAAGTACCGGTTAGAGACTTCGCAATTTAACGAATACCTAAGAATAGTAGGTACCAACCTACATTTCAGTTGGATCTCTCTGCATGCTTCGGCTAAGGTGGGTAATGGTAAATTTTTCGACTTTTTTCGAAATATTTCAAAAAGTATGAAAGCTACAGAAATTTGAATAACTGGTTTGAAATGTCCAAACCGATACCTTTCATTTGATACCCCACTCGGTGGGGTAGCCCCCCTTTTGAAAATTATTCCTTTTTGACCATTTTTCAAAAAGTGTTCTTTTTACAGACTTCTCTATATTTTTCCTGTAAAATATAGATCTATATCTACAAACGCTTCATACATTTTAAATGGATCGCTCGGCAAACTTCGGAGATAGGGGGGGGAATGGGTATTTTTTTGACTATTTTCAAAATATTTCAAAAAGTATGAAACCTACAGAAATTTCAAAAACTGTGCTGAAACGTACAAACTGATACCTTTCATTTGATATCCCACTCAGTGAGGTAGCTTCCCCTTTTGAAAATTATTCCCCCCCTTTTTGACCATTTTTCAAAAAGTGTTATTTTTTCAAACTTCTCTATATTTTTCCTGTAAAATATAGATCCATTTCTATAAACGCTTTATACATTTTACATGGATCGCTCTGCAATCTTCGGAGATAGGGGGGGGGAATGGGTATTTTTTCGACTTTTTTCGAAATATTTTAAAAAGTATGAAACCTACAGAAATTTCAAAAAATATTTTGAAATGTACAAAATGATACCTTTCATTTGATACCCCATGTGACTCTGTAGGTATCTTTTAAAATTTCGGTATCACAATTTGTATGGAAAATATTCATTTTCATTTTTCATTTATTTTCATTTATTTTTCTCTAAATCTGTACAGGCGCACGAAGTGTATTATTATTTTAAATTTCAAGTTGATAGCTGCAGTAGTTTTTGAGTTATTAAGGAGGGAAAAAAGGACAGACAAAGCGAGACCATAAGGGTTTTGAAACCGATCTTCGATCTTCAAAACCCTAAAAACTAAACGAAAATCGGTTCATCCGTTTGGGAGCTACGATACCACAGACAGATACAAAGATACACAGAGAGACACGTTAACTTATAACACCCCTCTCTTTTTGCGTCGGGGGTTAAAAAGAATCAGGAACTACAGAACTCACCTGCATGCAGACTGAATTCTTAATTATTGATGTTCTGGTAAAAGTGGTTATACACTTGCAGTGCGCAGTTTGCATAGTGTAGAAAGAGATTCCCTTTATTATAACGCAGAAAGACCGCTGGTAGACAAATAACGTTCTGTCGGAGAAGCTGACAAGCTGAAACCAACTTTATTACATGGTAGTTAGAATCTATTTTAAATAATGTATTTTTGCAGGCCCAGACAGATTGGCCAGAAAATGTAATGTATAACGGCCATATCTTCACCACTATGAGTACTCGTAGGCATCCGATAGTGTTTTGTTAACTAGTTTTGACTCTGGTGAGAATACCCTCTCATTATAATTGACTTTTAGAGCTTGCTCCACAGATGCGCGAATTAGTGCAAAACGAATGCCGCATACGAAGGGATAGTTAGCTAAATGTCACCGATGCTCCAACGCCCGAATACTCTTCTTCTTCTTTTTTCTTTTATTTGTGACTCTGCGTCTAGTTTGACACTTTCTCAAACGCACGTCAGGTTTAAATAAGACATCAAGTGCGAGTCGGACTCGGGCACTACGGGTTCCGTATGATTGTAAGACCTTGTTTCTTGCCAAATATCATGATTCTAGGTCAACGGGAAGTACCATATAGTTTTTCGTCTATGGCAAGAACCTAATTTTTTTTGTTAGTAAACTTCAAACTTACGGTTTTAGGATGTTTTCCTTTACTCGTGCTTAAGATCTTCCTTCTTACCAAATTTCATGATTCTAGGCCTACGGGAAGTTTAGGTTTTGTGTGTATGTGATTCCCTTTCAAAATATTCAGACATAAACGGCTGTATCTTTTGATTGCGTTGACTTATAAGTTTTATTTATGTTGAGGCTCCAAGAGGTTACGGACTTGAATATGATGTATATTTCAACTCGATACCTTCTTGCGTTCCTGTGAAAAGGGGGTTGACTGACGGACGACAGACAGACAGACAGTCAGATTTCTTGTCGATGACTCGGAATTGGTGTCCGATTCCTTGTTGATGACTCGGTAGCGGAGAGTCTGAATAACCCTACAGAACGTTTATGCAGGTGCGTCTTATCGAATAAATGGTTATCTGTGATAGGGGCTCGTAAATATTATACTTGTCCGGGTATTGACTGGGTGTAAACAACAAGTGGAAGTCCTTTTTCGAAATAGATAGATAACTCTTTATTTAACCACACAACATACAGAAGAAAATGCTGAGAATCAAGGAAGTAAAAATAATAGAATAGAATATAAATTTATTTGTTAAAATACTTAGGTACACACGCTAAACTTAGACGAACATACATAATAAACATAGATTAAAATACAAAGTGTAAACCCAGTAATAAAATGGCACTGCCTGAGCATGAGTTGGTTGACTAGCAAGATAGCAACCAACGCTGGTCTTCCGTCAGAGCAACATGTTAAAAAAGGCGGCCTTTCTCTTCCAGGCAACCTTGGGATGGACTGGACATAGAAGAACAATATGGACGGTGGCGTGGGAAACAAAAACAATTAGAATTATGCCTACACTACATACCTACTATAAATACATAAAATGCCATATTCATCATCATCATCATCATCAACCTAAATTAGTCCACTGGTGGACATAGGCCTCCCCTAATGAGCACCATAGCGCCCTGTCTTCAGCTTGCCGCATCCAGCATCTGCCTGCAGTCTTTCGCAGATCGTCATCCCACCTGGCCGGAGAGCGTCCTACACTACGTTTGCCGAGTCGTGGTCTCCACTCAAGAACACGTTTGCCCCAGCAGCGGTGGTCGGTTCTTCGCGAGATATGGCCGGCCCTCTGCCACTTCAGCTTGCTAATTCTTTGAGCTATGTCGATAACTTTGCCGAAACCGAACTTTGTTGATAAAATGCCATATACTACCTACTTATGATAAACTTACATACTTACCTATGCATAAAAATGAAGTTGTTTAAAATTTTTGCACGGGTAAATTATGTTCATGAATAAATATTTTATGTTAATAAGTAATAAGTAATCCTTTTTTAATTCAAATGAATTAACACATTGAATCTATACATATATGAAGATACATAATTAAATTACTTTTTTTTTTTTTATTTTAATTGCTTTTTACTGACCTACTACCCTATGTACCCCATTTTGTTCATATATACTTTTTTGTGTTTTATTTTAATTATTTTACGTAGAATTTTATTGTACCTATATGGATCTTGTGTCTGGAAATACGGAATTTATTATTATTATTTTGTCTGGCTGTTTTTGCTGATCTCCGAAACAGCTGTTCCGATGTGGACGGGACTTTCAGTTCACAGCACAAAGCAAAGCTGACGATAAGAGCGCAGGGATGGCGAACCGACGGCACGCTACACTTTAATTTGGGCACTCCACGGAACGGTTTGCATTTTTAGTTTATAATATGACTAGCGTCCCGCCCCGGCTTCGCACGGGTGCAATACAGATATTAAATATACTACAGAATCGCCCCCCCGGCCGGTACCACCGCAACCGCTATTTAAATCTGTATTATCTTCAAAAATATTCATCTAAATTACATGCTGTAAAGGGCCATTTTTTTTAAGGTACTTAATTGGATAAGGATTAATGGTGTTTTGCTTAAAATCGATTCGTAACTAAGCCATTATTTCTAGAAAAATTCAAAGATAAAAATGGTTTTTGTGGGTTATCCCTAAGAGATAGACATATACCACCGCTGACCTTTTTGTAGACCTTTGTAAAGTGTACAATACTGTAGGTTAGGTAGTGCATTATTTTTCTGTATCTCGTAGGGTTCAGCCAGCGTTTACAAAGTAAGCGCAAAAAATGTGTTTATTTACGACATCACATTAGAAACTTCTAAAATTATGAGTGTTTCTCTACTATATTATGCATGCACGTATTATACACCTTTCTCTTGAATCACTCTATCTAATAAATAAAACCGCATCAAAATTCGTCGCGTAGTTATAAAGATCTATGAGCATACATACGGACAGACAGACGGACAGGCGACTTTGTTTTATACTTTGTAGAGAAGTAGAAGTACCTCATATCTACTACTTAGTAGGTATTTCGAACGAACTCGAGTGACCCTACGCTATAGAGTGACCACGACGGGGCGCGGTGCGCGGGGAGGCGGGCTGAAAGCGCGCTCGGTTGTTTGTCTTATATTTGGAGTTATTCTACATTTAAAGTCATTTCTAGCTGGATATTTACCACGATTTGAGTTTTAAGCTTTCCAATATTTCGACACAGTTTCATGCGCCATGATCACGGAATAACATCCCGTTATAAATGACTTAAGTGTTAATAACCATGATGGATTTAAATCCATCAACGGACAAATGTACAATGAATACAACTTTTAAAAGTTGTATTCATTGTACATTTGTCCGTTGATCGGACCAAAGTAGTCCAAATGCGGAAAATAAAATTTTATGCAGCTATCGTTCCAGATTCGTGCCACTTTTTCAAGGCAGGCTTAAGACGCTACCCAAACAGCGACACCGTAGAAAGTACACTTTTTCGTCGCACCGTTAGCCGTTCTCCGACATATTACAAGCCCAAAAAAAAAACAGTGTATAGTCAAATGTATGGAAAAAAGACTTATACAAAAATATTTTATAAAACTATCTAGGATCTTGAAAAAAAAAATCACAAGAAAGAACAAGAAAAAAATTTTTCGTCTCGATATGCTCAATATTTTGAGTGACAACCATTAATTATTTTAATACTATATGAAAGGAAATTTTATCAACAAAAGAAATATGTAAAAAGTTTTAAATAAATAAAACCATTAACATAATAAAACCCAAAAAACACATTTTTGTAAGGCGTTTAGCGAAGTAATTGCAAAAATGATAATATTTTGCCAATAGAATTTCAACCTTATTACTCAAACATCCCTTTCAATATATGCTCAAAATAGCTTCCAGTAGCTTCATTCGGAGGCTGGATGCCTCCTCGGACGGACGTGAGGTTATGTAACTTTTTTCGCAATGACAGCTGGGTTCGACGGACGAATTACGATTTTCGACAACTTTTGTTTTGCGGGTTAAATGGTTCATTCGTCATTGAAATAAAGTCTATATTTGATTGAAGCTAAGCCAAAAGAAATTTGCAGGAATTTTATTCATTGACAGACCTACCAATTAAGTAGAATAGGTTTATAGTGGTTTTATCTCTGGTAGCTAGATAGGTAGGTAGGTACTACTCAACATGTTTACAGCACGAAAAGTATTGGTCGAGTTAAAATATGTTAAATAGGTAGGGCGATTTTGATGACCTTATATATAAATAAACAATGCTGAAAAATTAAAATAGGAGCCTACGTCCAGCAGTGGACTTATATAGGCTGATGATGATGAATTCACACATAATCACCAAGGCCGAAGCTAAGCAGAGCTTTGTTATGGGTACTTACTAGATAACTGATTTACTTAGGACCAACCATTTGCATTTTTTTTCTCGTAGTTCTACCAGTAGAACTACAGGCAAATTTAAATTACTCGTAGTTCTATCGGTTTGTTCTCTTAGAGAAGAGAGATTCTCAAAAGGACAGATACTCAAAAATAATAATTTACTTTAAATTTTTAATAACTCATAGAAAAACCTCAACGGAGCGGTTTGTCATAACTTTTTTGTTATTGGCAATATGTGTACATTGACATCAATATAATAAATTTTTTGTTAGCGTAACATAGAAGTCAAGTAAAGGAGATGTTTAAAGACGCTAAAAATGTAATAAACATGCAAAACAATTGTATTTCCAATGACAGTTGTCAAAATTATTTTTAATCACTCATGTTAATCATAATCACTCATGAGTTCTTGGAAGGCAGCAACATAATAAAGAATACTTTATATCGGTATGAATATCAATTTGGATAGCAAGGCATGGTCTGTTGTGGTTTTTATGATTATTTTGTAGAATTACAATCTAAACTAAAACTATCTTCATGATTGTTGCGTTTTATTTCCGGAAAATAAAATTAATTATGTAAGCGAGTGTATCGATTTATAGATTATCTTTTAAAGGGAAATGTATACGATTCTACAACAAAACTCCAAAAGAGTTAAAAGTTATCAAAAAATAATTTCAAACAATTTGTAAAACATATCCTTTGTTAAAAAGGCTTACTACAAAATATCAGACTATCTCTAGAGGATAAAAAACTTAGGTATTGCTAATAGTATTGCTCCAGCTCGAAAACTAACACCCTAACAAGGTAAAGGTTTCTTGTTCAAAAAAAAAAAAAAAAATTCGAAATATCTTCAACGATTGACACTTTTGTAATCCATTTAGACCTCAGTTGTTTTGACTAAATTAGTATATTTTTTTAATGTATAAAGTAGTATCATAATGGTCGGTGATATTGTCGGCACTTTAACACGCATGAAGATGATATTATTTTTTTAAGTGTTTCTGATTTCTATGAATAACTATCGATGAATGTAATTTTTATTATAATTGAGAAGCTACAATGAGCGACATAGGTTTTATTAAGGTATTTTACATGCAACGATAGCAAAGCCGCGGGCAAATGTTAGTTAACATTACATTATTACCTTGTGATTGTGCTATCAACCAAAATAAAACAAAAGTTTGCCTCTTCTACAACAGATAAATTTGGCATAAGTCTATGTTAAAAATAAGCGCCTCTGCCGACCACATTTGGTAATATTGACATGCAATCTGACAGTCTTAGTTTTCCACGGCAGCGCCTTAAGTACTTTCAACCACATACTTCTCATAATTTTAACTCGTACGTGTTTAATAAATAAATCTTTGACTCTTATATAACTTTTGTTTTCTCTGTAATAAAATGAGTTTTTATTGTTATTTTTTTCACAAGTGTGTCGAAAAACGTCGTATGATACACGTGTGTATTGATGATTACAGTCCTCGGCTCTCTTAAGACCCTCGCCTACGGCGTCTCGGCGGTAATTACCAATGTTACACACTAGTACCATGATGTAAAATTATTTAGTAGGTACCTAATATCACGAATTCTACTTACGATGGTTTATTTCAAACAGACGTAGGACATTCGATTCTTGAATTTCACTGCATCATTTATCAAGAAGTATATATACTATATACTTCTTATAAGTATATAACTCTAAGGTTTGCTGGAAGAAAACTCTTTTCAGGGTTAAGCTCGCCTATGTACATATCCTATTATATAAGTTCATGCTATGTATTAATTGTGTACAATAAAGAATTACAGAATTACAAAGAAGTCTTGTGTGCTAAGAGTGGTTTAACCTCTTTAGATATTATTATATCTGAAGATGTTAAACCACTCTTAGCGTTAGTCATGAAAATAGTCAACCTAAATAAACGAAAGTTTGATGTTTTGTTGGACGAAGTCAACTCGGTGTATAAAGGGCTTTGAGGGCCCGTACTCTAAACGTTTTGAGCGCTACGCCACAAACAAATTCCCGTGCCCTCTACGCCAAGGCACGAAATGAACAAAAATGCCTATGCACTGAGGACCCGCAAGTACTGGTCATGTACTCGTATGTGACTGTGGCGTTCAAAATGATAAAAAAGAAGGCGCAATTTCTGATTCGTATACGTGCAAACGTTAATCTTATGTAAGCGACAGAAGAGTTGGTTTTGCTCGAAACGAAACTTCGATTTTCCTTTTCCTAGGCCTCCTCATGTATAGGTAGTATTGTTCGTTGGTTGAGCCCCGTCAATGTATTTCGAAGATTTGTTGTCTGCTTGGAAGAAATCAGGTTGTTTCTGAAAAATTATTAATATTGGAGAATACCTACAGTTGTTGGATGATACATTAGATGTCATAGATATGGATATGGCTGTCGAAATGGATGTTTTTACAGACATAGGTAATGCTAACATTTCAATGGCATCTCCATTCCAGTAAAGCTTCAAGGCAAAAATAAAACAATTACTGTCATTATTGTCTCATTCGGGACTTGAACGCAAAACTGCATGTTTTCATGAATGTTATTATTTCAAAAATTACAACCGAAACTTGAAAAATATATCAAAGACATAGATGTAGGATCACGATGAACCAGACGAAGAAAAAGTTATTGAATAATTTATATCCGTAATTCTTCGACCTTTGAGCGAGATTTTCTCAGTTCAAAGAATAATCGGAAACGCTCAAGTTTAACTTCATTTGATAAACTGAACTTGTACCTACCGCTTCGATTGGTTGGAAATTGAGGGATTTGAAATGTAGCTGAATGACTTCTAGCTTAAATCAATATGGATTCAAAAATTTGAGGAATCAGTTAATATTGATTGAAACGTATAAATTTAACTAATTTAAGAATTTGGTTATTGCTTTTAACCCCCGACGCAAAATGAGATTAATTTATTATGAGTTTAACGTGTCTGTCTGTGTATCTGTCTGTGGTATCGTAGCTCCCAAAGTGATGAACCGATTTTCGTTCAGTTTTTATTGTATCATAGATAATTTATCCCGAGAGTTCTTAGCCATGTTTCATAAAAATCTGCCGGGGTTTTAATACTATTAATTTTGTTCTTTTTTAAATACAAGTTATCCACATAAGCATGCAAGTCATTATTGTGAGGGGTGAACCACATAAACGAATCTCAGAAACTGTTTGAAAGATGACTCTAGTTCAGCATGCATTGGGCGGTTCTTTATTGACTAACACGACACGACGGCTTCGTTATTCCACCGATGTTGGTGTCAGGATCGGTTCCGGGCCGGGCCGGCCAATGAAGAAACGTTCTGTTAAATATAAACATCTATAACCCACAACACACTTACAATAAGGTATTTGTACAAAGTACAATGTTTCAGGTCAGGTAAGTTAGTCTAAGTTAGTCCACTGCTGGACATAGGCCTCCCCTAATGAGCGCCATAGCGCCCTGTCTTCCGTTCAGACGCATAATTTGCGAAACAAAATCTGGTCGTATGCGTATCTGGTAATTTGCGAAACAAAATCTGGTCGTATGCATATCTGGTAATTTGCGAAATCCATTTCTGGCCATCCGCGTATAAGGTAATTTGCGTTTCTGGTACTATGCGTCTGAACGCTGTCTTCAGCTTGCCACATCCAGCATCTGCCTGCAGTCTTCCGCAACATCGTCATCCCTTGCCGGGGCACGTCCTACACTACGTTTTACGAGTCGTGGTCTCCACTCAAGAACACGTTTACCCCAGCGGTTGTCGTTTCTTCGCGAGTTATGGCCGGCCCACTGCCACTTCAGCTGGCTAATTATTTGAGCTATGTCGATAACTTTGGTTCTCTGTCGGATGTATTCGTTGCGAATCCTATCCTACAGCGAAACTCCGAGCATAGCTCTTTCCATAGCTCGCTGAGCGACTTTGAACTGGTGGACCAGCCCTACCGTGAGTGTCCACGTCTCCAAGTCGTAGATCTAGTTCATCTACGACGACCTCAGTGGTGCAGCGGGCGAGAGTCCGCCTGCGACGCAAGAGGTTGCGGGTTCGATTCCCGCCTCGAAACAAATTTGTGTACGATCTGCAGAAATTTGTTCCGTTGGTCTGGGTGTTTTCTATGTATCATAAAAATATATCTATCTATGTATATAATGTATTAAATATATCAGTTATCTAGTAACCCATAACACAAGCTTTGAGTAGCTTACTTTGGGGCTAGATGATGCTGTGTGGATTGTCCAGCATTATTTGTTATTTTTTATTAGTCTTTTTATCTAAAATCCCAGATTATAATGTCTACTTGCAAAACGTGTTGTTTGCTGTAAAACGTGATTTCTATCTTCCGTATATAACCTTCATGTTGACTAAAATCTACATAAACTTTAGTTGCAATCAAACGATTAGAGGACTTATCAATTATCATTTACGGCACCCTTAACCTATTAATATTAATAATAATTTGTTTATTTAATATAAAAAAAGCTTTGAGTTGTTAGTATTTGGTTTTAATCTATTCCCAATAATCACTAAGTCAGAAGTATTTTACATGGACTCATTATTTTTATTTAGAAAAAATGGCACTTTGATTCAAAAATGTTCGCCACCCCTGTATAGCGGGTTACCTAAACAACTTTCATTGTATAATATCTATCAGGATTAAATAATATTAAGTAACAATTGCGCGCAAAGCCTTCTCTGATTATGATCCAACAAAATGCAATTCACGTGTACCGCCCACCCACAAATTGTTCGCACTTGCAATCAGAGAAGGTAAACTACCCTCCAACTTTAAGCACGAACTTTCATTTTATTTATGAAAATAAATTAGAATTCCGCACAAAAAACCATTAAAACTCCTCTTTTTCAAATAATCTTCTGCGTTTTACTCCGATGATACCAGGGTCGTAAAAAAATCGACCTATACAGGGTGGTTTTTTCAGAAGGGCGGTGATAGCCAATTCCGAAACCACGAGAGTTAGAGAAAAGTCGTGAAAGGAGTCATGCCCTCAATTTATAAGATAAACAAAAACTGCATATTTAGTTTGTTTTTTCTTCATACTACTTCATAACATAACTTTTTAAGGACATAGAGACGAGTATTAACCCATTGTGGGCTGAATTAAATTATGGTCCTTTTTATTTGTGAGCTTTACATATGCTGTAAATATAGACCCCATAAACATAAATAGTTGAAAATATAAATATATCTTACAGTTTTTGAAAAAAATGGTTGATGCCGTACAGCACCGCCAGCCACTTATGTGGTACTTTTAAATTTTATAACAAAATCAGGTCTCTCAATACACAGTGTTTTAAAACAATAATGTTAGAAATGTTTTATCAATAAAATACGAAAATTACGAAATCGCATTGTTTGTTTATTGTTTCTATCCTCCTCTATTACTTTTATTCTCCATCACCGCCCTTCTCAAAAAACTGTATAACTTTGATGCTACCCCTTTGTTTACAACAAATATTAGTTTTCTAGAACCGAGCCTGGATACAACGCAATAAAGCACTCAGGAACTATTGTACTCTATTCGAACGTCTCGTTCCAATAACACCGGATACTAGCATTTAAGGCCAGGTATTCCTGCAGCAGTAGGCGTAAGGGAAAACGCGCGCCTGCCAAGCCGCCGCCGCCGCGCTCGTGTTTTTTGTAGTTATTTAAACATGATTAAGAAAATCATTTTATCAAGTCAAACTCTGCGAATTTGTTAGAAATATTATGTGACTTTAGTTGAGTACAAAAAAACATGTGTGAAATCAATAGTTCGTTTGAAAAAAACGTGAGAAAAAGGGGTAACTTTGGGATTTTTTTCTATCTAGTGAAGTTCATTAGATCTTGTAACTGAATGTGACTTTGACTAGACTAGATCCTTAAGTAATAAAATATCATTTTTTCAGAATTTAAAACACTATTTTCTAAGTCTCAGATGATTTTAAAAATCACAAAAACGCTGCATCTGCTGGCCTGCCAAGCCTTAAATAGCTCTCTTTATTTCAATCATTTCAAAAAGGGCCGGACTCCAACGGCACCAAAGCGGAGATGAGAGGAGCGCAGAAAAGATGTGTTTTAAACAACCAATAGAATGTCGTTATTCACACATCTAGTCTCCGCTCAGCTTTAGTGGATACCACCGAGCGGAGATGTATCATATTTGTATGCGAATAAAACAAAGAAAGATCGAAGCGGAGATGTGATCTCCGCCGCGCAAGCGGGCGACCACATCGCGCAACGGGGATGAGAAGAGATACGAGCGACATGCAGCGACGCCTCTAGTGCATTAATCTCAACAAGCATTCGTCGCTCGCCGCACGCAGCTCAGTTCCGCTCTAGCCAATACACATCTCCGCTTTAACCAGCACACAGCTCCAGTCTAGCCGGTACGTATCTCCGCACAGCTTCGGTGCCCACCCTACTGAAAACGTCTCTTTTCGTCTCCGCTTCGGACACCTCCGCACATCTCCGCTATGTAGGAGTCTGGGCCTAAGGTTTGAAATTAATCTGGTTTCGATATCTAGAATGGTCCTTCTGACAACAAGTTGAATTGTCATATCGGTTGGTTCGGAACCAATATTGTCATTCCATACAATAACCGTTGCAATATTCCGTGCAATATTGGTTTAACAATAAATTCATAATCAAATCCGCGGGTTTATTCTCCATCAATTGAAGATCAATATAGATATAGAACCATTGAATGAGTGACATTGTTGTTTTCACTTACTCGTTTTTTCATAGAAAATGTATGGGAATGGTTTTTTTTTATTATTGCCACAACTTACGATTTTCTTTGGTATGTTTACTTTGGGAAAAGTGTTTAAGACCAACTTGTTTTTTGACGAATGTCTTTTTTGGGTGAACCGTACTTTTTTCAAAAATATAAAAATGGCAATATTTTTTTCTTCAATATAAAATAGAAGGTGCCTAGGAACAAAACCTTCTAACTACGGGGCCAAAAAAATTGCCCCACCCTGTATAATTTTAGAAATACGACTGAATATCTTACAGCCAACGCAAATTTGACGTAACATTAAATATTAAATAAATAATGCTGGACAATTCACACAGCATCATCTAGCCCCAAGCTAAGTAGAGCTTGTGTTATGGGCATGCTCTCTGTCTGTCCGTCTGTCTGTCGTCAGCGGATTGAAAGATTTTCTTTAGATAAATTAAAAGTGTAAGGTTAGATAAAAAATTTTTTGGTACTAATAGTGATGTTGAAACTTAAAAGAGATCTACAAGGTCAAGTGAAAGGTATCATTTCAAAAACAATAATGAAATTTTTCTAGGAAGTGGAAAATATCCATATTAAATATTGTATTTATTTAATGCCCTTTTACAGCAGCTGTAGTAATTAATCTTATTATTATTCTGTTTAAATTGCTTATTGACAATGCCCATTTAGGTACAGAAGATACCGATGAATATTTTTTTTTGTGTTACTTTAATTATTAATTTTATCTTATTAGTTTCTTCTATTATAATGTAAAATGTTGACTTAAATGTGTGCCCTGTGCTCCTACGGCGAATCAATATATGAGTATGAATTAAGCATCTTTATTTTACAGGAAAAATATAGAGATGTCTGTAAGTAGAATACTTTTTGAAAAATGAACAAAAAGGGGGAGTATAGTTTTCAAACGATCTCATCGAGTCGGGTATCGAATGAAAGGTATCAAATATTTCTTTTCTAGGTCACACTTATTGAAAAAAGTCGTAAAATTTACGCCCTAATCTCCGAAGTTTGCAGAGGGTTCCTTCTGAAATGTTCCTTGTCACTAACTGGTACCTGTAGTAGGTACATACCTATTTGTAATTGACAAGAGTTCGAAACCCTCGGCGCGCGAGTCACACTCTTACTTGACGGATGTTGTTTTTATGTAGGGATTGTTACTCTATCTGAATTTTATAATTCTTTCAATTCTGTATAGTATAGATAGATAATGCTCCCCAACTGATGGTCCCACAATAGTTTTATCTCCGTTGGATTTCTATTGGTCCCGTTAAACTTAAATACAGCATAAAGGTAAAAAAAAATTAGTCTCTTTTAAGTTGTTGTAAAAAATGGAATTATTGTTAAAATCAATGTAATGAATAATGTATAAGTAATAAATTTTCATTTACGGTATATACCCACGTTCCTCACCGCAAATAATCCTAAACGGCGACCAGGATAAAGACATAACTGATACAGCCAATAAAACTAAGCCATTTAGTTATTATTCTAGCCGTTTCTGACTTAATAAGCTGAGGACACACGGCGGCCGCGTGGCGCCGCCGCGGGGCGCAGTGTGCGCGCGCCCTAATCCAGCCGTGCGTCGAACTGTGCATGTGTGAGTGTGACCCTAATGTCAAACTTAGAGAAGCCGAGGTCGAACGAAGGTCAATAAAGATGACAGTTGTAAAATATTCATGGGTGGCTTGTCGATGAATAAAATAAAAACGGCAAGGGTTTGAGATTTACAAAGGTATTCCCATGGATGTAGCAATATTTTTTAATCCTTGGATAATAATATAATCATAAAATAATTCGTCACTGCATGCTTTCTGTCAATTCCAAACACAAGTGATATTTTTGTACGCTCGAAAGAGTAGATTGTGGTGACCTAAAACTAAATTTAAGATTAATTGTATAATTCCACAATCACAAATGAATAAATGGTTTGGTTTCAAATGTAACTATAAATGTCCATGAGTAGGCGCGCAATTTTATGCCCTACATCGAAACCCCAGATTGTGTATCTATTGTGCGATAATGATAACAAATTGTAATTGACGAAACTGTTTTATTGTTAAAAGTTTATGTTAAATTCTGGAAGAGCAAACCTCCTAGTACAAGTATTCAAATCATTAATTATATACTTTGTGTGGTAAGAGGCCAGATGGGCTGACTTTGGTGCCATGGAAAAATTGGAAGTGCCTGATTTGGGACGCAACTTGCGTCAGAACTGTCGCCGCCAGTCACCTAAGTCGCACCATGCTCTCTGCATCAGCCGCTGCCGAAGACGCCTGCTCAAAAAAAAGGCATTAGTACGCTTCCGAGCAGCTTTACCATTTTGCACCTGTAGCAGTGGAGACCTTGGGCAGTTGGAGTGTGGATGCGAATTGTTTAGTGGGAGAATTAAGCCGTAAAAGGAGACTCCCGCTCCGGGTCGTTCTTGGTTCAAAGGATTGCCATCGCTATTCAGCGAGGTAATGCTGCAAGCATTATCCGCACCTTTGCAATGGGAATTAGGGGCAGGTTATATAATGACTAATCTTTAAACTGTATATTCATACATAATATGTAGAACTTTATGACACTAAATTGTCTGTAACTTTGTGAACGAAATAAAAAACATTTATATTTATATTTGTAAATTAGCTTCACCAAAATGTCAAGACATTTATCTCTTCTCCGTCGGCTAAAACTTGTTCTCGGCGGCGACCCTATCGACCCAATCATCTTCATCACCTCAGCTCGTAGTCGAGTATATTCATTCGGTCCCAATTCTTTCAATGACAGTTCGCAATAAACTGTTTTTTTTTGTATACTATCCCATTGTACCCATAACACAAGCTCTGCTTAGCTTGGGGCCAGATGATGATGTGTCAATTGTCTAACATGATTATTATTATTGTTCCATATTCTGAATTCCGACGTCGCCGCTTTAAACTCAACCACTATTTAAGAGATATACAATAAAAAAAATGCATCCGTAATAGACATTTCAATAACTTTCTAAGTTTTCATGACTATGTAAAAGTTCTCAAGCCTTAGTTTATACTACTGGAAAATTCACACAGCATTACTCAGCTCCAAAGTAAGCAAACTCGCTCGATGTCTCTTTGATATTCCTCTCAAAAAACAATTATGTCTGCCTATGCTTTTATAGGTATTCCACGATTCCATTCCATATTAGTTCCCGACCCAAACGTATCTCTCTGTAGGCACCGATTCAATACCACCCCATGTTTGCCAAACACGCTCATAAGTCGAGCACACGACACTGTTTACCAAGTCGTTTCATTTCGCCCTGTACCATTGTGCCCGCCTTTACCCGGCCTTCACCCGGCTCAATATAGGTACCCAATGTCAACTTGATCTATGGGAAAAACAATATTTTTGCGATTTGTGCCGTTTGATTCTGTATTGATCGCTGACGCACGGCTGACGCATAGCCACTGTTATTGCTGTCGTGACTTTTGTTCTGACAGTTACAGAAAAAAATGAGAGAGATATAACCCAGGATGGAACAAACGAACATTATGCTTTGTAAAACTCTAATAATGGTGTTATGTTGTGGGTGGGACACTGGTTCTCTGATGATGTCTATATTCTATTCAGCATTCAGTTATCTAGTAGACCCATTGTGTCATTCTGCTTAACAAATTGATAGTTAATTATTCGATTGCTTTTATAGCATGTAAAATCGATTAATAAAATATCGATTGTTCTCTAAAAACAAACGATTTTGTTATATTTATCGTTTTTTTCCAAATTTATCAATAAATTCGAAAATAAACGCCAAATAATTGTATCAACCACAGTTTTACTACTGGAGAGTTAAAATTATCACTAAGTCAAAGTTAAGATTTTCATAGCAATATACTAAAACCTTTCTTTTGCGCGTCATCTCTATCCCCCCATCTAACATTTTTCAATGCGTCACAGCCGCCGAAGGTGGCTGAACCTACTGCTACGGCTGCTGTGTCGCACACAATACGCAATGGGTAATGGTCCGACCAAGTAACGTCATAAATGACACTCACCGATACAATAGTATCCAATGCAGCTTTAGTGGCCAGACAGTGGTCCAACCATCTTCGGCAACCGTGCGCTTCACTTTGAAAGGAATTTGAAATTCCCACAGAAGATCGCTACAAAAACGTTCAAGTTCCAAACCAAAGCTAGCAGACGGATGGGCGTTAAAATCGCCAAGTACATAGGCCACTTGCACTTCACTTTCCTCTACGATCGCACTAACTAGCTATAGGGCTAGACAGTCCGTAAATTCCGTCAAGTTATCCGGTTTATCTACTGGCATATATACACATTTACCACCAACATATAGCCCGACCCTACAGAGATTTTTTACAGTCATTATTCGGTCACTAATACATTCCACTTGAGAAACGCGCGGGAACATCGCTTTATTCCACAATATCGCGAGGCCACCGTACGGCCTTCCCTTTAGAATACCTAATGACGTGTCCACAGATGACTTGGCCACATATCCGAAATCACTATTAATTTCACACACAAAATCTAAGTCGTGAGGAAGCCAAGTCTCCTGCAACAGTATAATGTCTGCAGTACCGCACAAATCACGGACACTCTGCACTGACCTCTTGATGGACTTGCAGTTATATGAAACGAAGGTTGTACTACACATATTGGTTGTTTTTATCCATTCTTCCCTTCGGCGCAAGATATTCCCGGTACCACCGAAATTTAACCCCCTAGAACCAAAAATCTTCATTCAGAAAGGTATTGTTCTGTACTGTTTGTTTCACCTAGGTACGACCACTTTGAATGACGCAAACTCCGTTTCCTGCTTCTGTGGTAAAAGTTCAATATTGGTGCATTCGTGTCCCATTTCCTTAATCTTGTAAATTATTTACCGTTGTAGTTTTATTCAGTCTCGAGACATAAATAGCTGAAGTCAACGCTGCAACCTGAAGTATTCCCGAGCCCCTTACCACTAAAGTTACACAATCTTTTTCTTTGTTTCCATATAAATCCATCATCTTTGTTTTTATCATGCGGGCATTCGCACGATTTCGATGCGTTAGCGCTGATAACGATGTCTCTGTATTGTGGCGCACTGGTCAAGGCACGCGGTGGCGGCGGGACGGCTGGGGGGGGCCGGCATGACCTTGGCCTTGCCGCTGTCTCGGTGCATTTTACGTGCAATGCGCTGGTGTCACTGACCACTGTAGGTATATTCACTTTTTCCTGTGACGACGGTAGGCATAACAATGTGTCGCACATAGTTGATGCGGGATGTGCTGGGCGCGTGGCCGAAGCCTCAGGCTGTTCACGGTGCTTCTCGGTAGAAAAAAGATGTTTACAACTCTTTTGCTCAGTGCCAAGTTCAACCAACATCTTTTTGACCTCCGCTAATTCTCCCTTCAAACAGTCGATCGCTGCCGTTTCGTGATGTGTACTCAGAGTCATTATTATTGGCTTTTATACTGGCCACGTCTTTTTTTAACAATGCCTTTTCTTTTAGAAAGGCTGTTACGTCAATATAGACAAAAAAAACTGGCGGGATTTTGTTTAAGTTTTTAGCTACGAAACTCGGTAAGCAGTCGGGTTCAAATTCTTTAATCAGCTTTATAATATCTTAAAGACTTTTTTGCTCAGATCCTTCCTTTCTTCTCATAAACTTTTTTGACGGGGCTAAAAGCTTTAACGCAATAGAACGAGCAGTTTGAATCTCGTCGCAGGAGTAGGTACTCAAACATATCTGTCTGTATGATGGCTGGTTCGGGTAGGGTATCCACTTTATTACTAGTGAAGGCTAGTAACTCATTTACCACCACTTTACATTCACTAAATTGCGTATCACTGTTCGGCTGTTCATGTCTAACGCGCGATGTATTCTCAGCCGTAGGTGATCGAATCATCGTGCTACGCGTACAGAGGTGTTTATTGTATTGTGTGCTCAGCAGGGTCTATCTATATTTATACTAATATTATAAAAAGGAAAGATTTGATTGTTTGTTTGTTTGTATTGAATGGGCTCCGAACTACTAGACCGATTTGAAAAATTATTTTACCATTAGAAGCCCTTATTATTCCTGATGAACATAGGCTACTTTTTAAAATGCTTCATTCCAATGGTAAAACGGATAATAGGACAACGGGTAGTAAGAATGCAGCTAGTATATAATAAACACCTCTGTAAATTACCTGTAAACCTAGATTACAATAAAGTTTTGACTATACCCAAAACCTACAAATACAAACAACAATTTCCTGTTTACGAACCTTAACCAATACGCAATCCCGATTTCGGAACAATTCGTAACAAACGTTACAATATCCGTTTATACCTTCCACATGGTTAGATGTACTGATTGCATTCAAAACTGGTGAGTTGAAACTATTAAAACCATTTATTCATTTATGATTGTGGTAATGGTAATATAGAATTGATCTTAAATTTAGTTTTAGGTCAGTATAATCTACTCTTTCAAGAGTACAAAAGTATAACATGTGTTGAGATTGATGTCGATTATGCAGTCACGAATTATTGTATAGTTAAATTATCACGAAGAAAAAATAATTCATAATCTTTACATAGTATAAAACAAAGTCTCTACCGCTGTATGTCTGTCTGTCTGTCCCTATGTATACTTAGATCTTTAAAATTACGCAACAGATTTTGATGCGGTTTTTTTTAAGTAGATAAAATGATTCAAGAGGAAGGTTCATATGTATAATACATGCATAATATAGAAGAGAAACACTGATAGTTTTAGAGGTTTCTGCTGTGATGTCGTAAATAAACACATTTTTTGCGCTTACATTGCAAACGCTGGCTGAACCTTAAGAGATAAATCAATATAATGTACTACAGTATTGTACATCTTAAAAAGGTCTACAAAAAAATCGGTGATGGTATATGTCTATCTCTTAGGGATAACCCACAATAACCATTTTTTATCCTTTACTTTTTACGAAAAATAATGGCTTATTTACGAAGCTATTTTAAGCAATACCTACAGCATTAATCCTTATCCAATAAAGTACTTTAAACACAGAGTGCATTTAATATATTATATAGATCAATATGGCCCTTTACAGCATTTAATTAAAATGAATATTTTCGAAGATATTACAGATTTAATTTAGAGTAATTAGTCGTGTCACAATCATGAAAATTCTCTATTAATATTCCGTTCACACAAAGCTTGATTCAATTTCAAAAACAAATTCATGCATAGTTTTTGGAAAAGCAGTAGTTTTCTTATCTGGGATATTGTTAAAAATTTTAACCGACATACAATAAATACTTTTACAACTAGAAAAGAGCCTTAACATAGGGGTGTCGAATTAATCGCGGAAACGATCTCGGGTTCTGCACCCCTTAGTCAGAGTTTATACAAAAAACATTCGATAAAAGTAATCGAGAACTATTGATGTCTTACACAAAAAGGCTTAGAATGGTAATAGAGACAAACGAGGTGTAGTCAAAACAAGATCCGTCAAGTGCGAGGGTAACTCGCGCGCCGAGGGTTTCGAACGTTTGTTAACAAATATGTACCAAAAGTACCGGCTAGAGACTTCGCAATTTAACGAATACCTAAGAATAATAGGTACCAACCTACATTTCAGATGGATCTCTCTGCATGCTTCGGTTAAAGTGGGTAATGCTAAATTTTTCGACTTTTTTCAAAATCTTTCAAAAAGTATGAAACTTACAGAAATTTGAAAAACTGTTTTGAAATATTCAAATTGATATCTTTTATTTGATACCCCACTCGGTGGTAGCCTTTTGAAAATTATTCCCCCCGTTTTTGACCATTTTTCAAAAAGTGTTCTTTTTTCGAACTTCTCTATATTTTTCGTGCAAAATATAAATCCATATCTACAAACGCACCATACATTTTAAAAGGATCGCTCTGCAAACTTCGGAGATAGGGGGGGGGGGGGGAATGGGTATTTTTTCAACTTTTTTCAAAATACTTCAAAAAGTATGAAACCTACAGAAATTTAAAAATCTGTTATGAAACGTAGAAACTGATACCTTTCATTTGACACCCCACTCGGTGAGGTAGCTCCCCCTTTTAAAATTATTCCTCCCTTTTTGACCATTTTTCAAAAAGTGTTCTTTTTTCATACTTCTCTTTATTTTTCCTGTAAAACATAGATGTATATAAACGCTCCATACATTTTACATGGATCGCTCTGCAATCTTCGGAGATAGGGGGGGAAAGGGTATTTTTTGACTTTTTTCAAAATGTTTTTAAAAGTATGAAACCTACAAAAATTTCAAAAACTATTTTGTAAAGTACAAACTGTTACCTTTCATTTGATACCCCACATGACTCTGTAGGTATCTTTTAAAATTTCGGCATAACAATTTGTAAGGAAAATATTCATTTTCATTTTTCATTTATTTTTCTTAATATCTGTACGGGCGCACGAAATGTATTATTATTTTAAATTTCAAGTTGATAGCTGCAGTAGTCACTGAGTTATTAAGGAGGGGGAAAAGGACAGAGAAAGCGCGACCATAAGGGTTTCGAAACCGATCTTTGATCTTCGAAACCCTAAAAATGCGACAAATACGTCTCGTCACGCGTATTCGTGCGGTCGTTACATGGAAGCACTGAAGTTATAATTATGCTTGTCAACTCACACATAGATTCGTTTTTGCCTTCGAAATCAAGAGAATTGTTGAATGAGCGTGTTTTACCTTTAGGATTGACGTGTTTGGGTTAGACGTGGTAAGCTCATAGATCGCAAGGGAAAATTAAGATTCGGTGCAAGTACCGAGTGAAATGTTTTCCTGTGTGTTGTTATTTTTTTAAAGCACCTCCTCCTCCTCCTCCTCGACAGCCTAAAATGGTCCACTGCTGGACGCAAGCCTCCCCTTGAATAGCGCCTTATTGATTTTTATCTTATAATCTAATAAAATCCCTGAAGATCAATTCAACCACCGAACTGCGATCCCCAACCCGCATGCCCAGCGTGGGGATTATGGGCATTACCCCCCATAAGATTTAAAGCACCAATTGAAGGTATTTCTTAATATTATAACCAACCAATTAAGCTATGTTGGTAGTGCTCCATCGTGAAACGCTGCTGTCATGTCAAAGTGCGACAAAACACTCAAAATCATTCGAAAACTATCATCGAGTTTGTGAGATACGATTGGATCGTTTTTATACTATGTTGTTGTTTTTATAGTATTTTGTACTACGATAGTAGTTCTTCTCGATCCGGTAGGTGTGCTGCAAGACGCTAAATGTAGGAAGGACTCGAAAACGAGGGAAGTATTCCAAAAATAAAGAGTACAAACCTTACTAAACACTCTGGCGCTTTCTTCATTTCAGGCTTCATTGATATTTCTTTAATAATCTAGAATAGTTCATATATTTAATTATCGATTCCTTATTTCGTTTTACTCTTGAAGAGTATAGTACATTTCCCTTTTCGATTTTATAGATAATCCAGTTTTGGTGCTTATTTAATTTATTTTTTAGTATTAATACGGGAAAACGCAGTCCATTGAACAATTTCATAGTATGATAAAACAATTTTAACGCAATTTGTGGGTCAGAATAGTAACATAACGTTAAACGTTGGAGATGGCAAAGCGCTCCCGAATTTCGTCATGTTTTTTTCGAAATAGTATCTTTTAACACTTTCATGGCCGAAGACACAGGTCACCTTTACCCTCATGTAGTGGCTGGGCAGTGAATGTGATATACTAACACTTTCATGGCCCAATACGCAGACGTGATTCTCCTTCCCAGCGTGGCGGTGCCGCCGCGCCCCTATGGGTCACACCACCGAGGCTGGGCAGTGAATGCGTTAAACTCGTGCCATTCGTTTATTATTTACACGTGCGTCAATAAAAAAGCTAAAGTTCTTCGCTGAGTACCGGGACAACCCTAGCTAGAAAAAAACCTAACTAAACGTAAATTGTTGTAAAGTAGTGATGATATCAAGCGAACAAGTGCCAATATAGATGATATCGGATTGTTCATAGGGTGTAGGGTGCGTGCGCGCAGGTTCCCACGCGTGCCACGCACGTGCCTACCTGTACAGATGTGACACTGTTCGTACAAGCTTTTGTCTTATCTCGGAATGTTTTACGTGTGTTATTATGTGCATATATGTACCTACTAGTGTTAAAGCCTTTTGTGAAAACTGCCGGTGCATTTTTATAATGGATCAAAAAGATTACCCACAGCGCTTGACATTTTTTATCACGGCGTTAGTTATTTTTTGAGAGAGAAAAGGCGAAATAAATAAAAAGTTTTTTCCATTGATGCAATTGTTTTCATAAATAATAAATAAATAAATAATGCTGGACAGTTCACACAGCATTATCTAGCCCCAAGTTAAGCAGAGCTTGTGTTATGGGTACTAGATAACTGTTATACTTAATACAATACACTACATAGATAGATAATTTTTACTATATATAGAAAACACCCAGAACGCCCTGGAAAAATGTCTGCAGATTGCACAAACATTTGTCCCGATGCGGGAATCGAACCCGCAACCTCCTGCGTCGCAGGCGGACCTTCGCCCGCTGCGCCACTGAGGTCGTTTTGTACCTAGGTCGCTTTTCTTTTTTTTGTGTGTTCACCTCATGCTTTTGCTCATGGGTAGTTCGCAAACTTTTGACCGTGCATAGACGTACGACTACGGGGGTCTGCCTTTTTGACTTTTTGTCTTTTTGTTTCTCTGGGCTGTCATTCCTTACCATTTTACATCCACCATTACCATGATCCTTAGGTATCCATCCACCACTTTATTGCATGAAAAATGGTTTCATAAAGGTTTTTGGCTCAAAATTACACATAATTCACATGTTAATACGGCATGCAAAATATACACAAAATATAAAATTGAACAGCTTGGAAATTAAATTTATAAAAATGAGTTAATCTTAGAATGTCAGTGAATTTATAGTATAATGTCAATGTCGATAGTTAGGGAATTCAGATAAAATGATTTGTCAATAAGCCACTATTTTAACTTAAACCCAAAGCTTTGCAAGGTAATTCTTTAATATCTTAGTTCTTAGATCTTTAAAATGGTATCTTGTTGAAAATCCACAAATTGCATGACAACTTTTTTGGTAAAGAGCAGTTCTGGTTCTGGGCGTTCCCGAAAAAAACATTCTATCTGGGTTCTTCACGGTCCTTGGGTAGATATCCCGCGCTTTCGTAAAAAGGTGTTTTCCGTTCTAACAAATTTTAATGTCTTGCCCATAACCTCTCGAAACTTGCTATTTTTATTTTTATTAGAGAACAAAATTCACAGCTCTTTAAAACCTACGAGTACTGTAACTGACAGCAAACAAAACGGTTAACATTTTACAAAATTAAACTTGAAGTAACTATCACAAAAAATTTAAAATAGGAGTGTGCCAACAAAATAGAGCGATACGGTACACAGAGTACAGAGAGTAAAAACAAATACTTACCTCTATAAAGTTCTGTAACTCATGTCCTGCAAAATGTGAACTTTGTCATGGGAACTTATTCCACTCGTGGCGTACAATCAGGGAGATATAGCTATTTGTTTGTAGATAAGCGATAAAACTATTCAGATAGCTTTTATTTGTATAAGATAGGTTAGGATTGCGAAATTCAATATTTATGCCTTTGTGCTTTATAGTTAAACTAGCTTCTGGTTCGCGTTTTCCGGAAAATAATAAGTGTTAATTAGGCTCTAAACTAAATGACGCATGAGTGAACGACCTTCTGGAACTAGGTACCCAGCGTGGAGGTAGCTATCAGGAAGTTTTTATTTTTAATCGTCTAAACTACAGTGCTGAACGGTGGTCAATAATGCCTTCTCAAGGTAGAAATACATTATATGCTAAGGTGTTTGAAGATTTGGGCCCTAACATCGGTCACCATTTTGTTTTTTTTACATAACCCTCTGGGACTGAGGACGTGCCCTAATTTTCACAAATCACAATCATTATAGTTATTGTGAAAAAACATGATTTTAATATTACTTCATTATTTATAAATCATCATCATCATCATCATCAACCTAAATTAGTCCACTGCTGGACATAGGCCTCCCCTAATGAGCGCCATAGCGCCCTGTCTTCAGCTTGCCGCATCCAGCATCTGCCTGCAGTCTTTCGCAGATCGTCATCCCACCTGGCCGGAGGGCGTCCTACACTACGTTTGCCGAGTCGTGGTCTCCACTCAAGAACACGTTTGCCCCAGCGGTTGTCGGTTCTTCGCGAGATATGGCCGGCCCACTGCCACTTCAACTTGCTAATTCTTTGAGCTATGTCGATAACTTTGGTTTTCTGTCGGATGTATTCGTTACGAATTCTGTCCTTCAGAGAGACTCCGAGCATAGCTCTTTCCATAGCTCGCTGAGCGACTTTGAACTGGTGGACCAGCCCTACCGTGAGTGTCCACGTCTCAGCTCCGTATAGGTCATGACGGGTAGGACGCACTGATTGAAAACTTTAGTTATTTATAAATATATAAATATAAAACAAGGTGATACTTAAGAACATTTTATAAAGTACGTCTACATAAGTCTCAGAAGATAGACGAATAATTAAAAAATAAAACGTCAAGGGCGAGTCGGACTCGCGCACTTAGGGTTCCGTAAGACCTTGTGTCTTGCCAAATTATCATGATTCTAGGTTTTGTTATTTAGGCGTTGAAAGTGGAGGGGGGCTTGCCATGTACAACATGAAAGTTCCTCACCTCGTTTTATGATCACTGCACACGACTGATATACCTAAGACAAAGCCATTTATTAGCTCCTGCCAAATCTAAAATTCTAAGAAATCAAATAATATCGCAAAAATTTTCGAGTTCAACGGGACTTGAACCCGCATCCCTCCGCCAGTACCGGAATGTGCTAATCAACTACACCACGAGGTCAAGTGACGTGGGAGTCAACAATCTCTGCGACTTTCTACGGACTCTAGCGCCATTAGTAGTCAGTGCTAGTTAGCAGGGGTTACATATAAAAACCTTATATCTAATATTCTTTTAATATTTTATTTCTGGTTGAAAATTTTGGACATCACCTTCATCATAGCTTTCTTCATTCAACCACTCTTCTACATCTCATCATGGCATATATGCCCCAGAAGCCGTTCTTAAGAACTGCGAGAGTTACTTGAGTCAGCCGTCCTAAAACTAAACAATACTTTTAGTAGGTACTACAATTGTCGCCAGTATTACTTGTTATTTCAAAGCTTAAGCGATACACAGAAAACATGTTTATAGTTAGGAAGGTGTAAAGTCTCGAACAAAGAAAAATTAAAAGTACATAAATTTTATACAAACGTGTAGTCTAGGAAACACTATGAAAATATGATGATTTTACTGAGATGGTTGTTTCTCAGACCTTAACCAACGCTGACGTGGTTGTCTCGTAGACACCTTTCCTCGTAGCGTGATGGGTACGCACCCCGCGCTTGCCGGCGGGTCATTGACCAACTTCTGAACACGCGCTCGGAAGGTACTGAGAATTAAAAAAATAACGAAATTACAAACGTTTTTACATATTGCGGAGTCTGACAGACTACTACGTCAGACCAGAGGGTTAAATATACAGGAATACACGTGGTATGCCGCTAAAATGATCGACATTGAGGCGCGGAGTTATACGAAATGCAGAATATGCTGAGCGTGTGTGAAATACGGGGAATACTCGGAATCCAACAACATAACAAGGTAAATGTTTGTTGATCGATTATTTACTTTACCATGAAAAGATTGAAGTGAACAAAAACTCAAAGTGAACACTTTATTTCCTTGTTTTACTTATGTTATGAATATTGTGACGTGTCCTGTAAGGTCTAAAGGAAATAAATCACTTTGATCGTCAGCTTGGTCATCTTCTTTTTTGCTCAGAATTTATTATTACTATTGTGGGATCTGAACAGTAGGTTACTGGTAGCACAGATATAATAATACTATACTAGTACTGGTAGTAAAAAAATAAGAATCGACCGAAGATTTTGGGGTGAAATAAGTATAATGCTGTTGATAGGTACATAACGAAAATACCTAAGGAAGTAGATCTTTGCTCATTAAGTCATTACACAGGGTAGATAAAATAGCTTGACCACTGACCTGAATTCTCCAAACCATGCAAGGATCCAACTTCCAGAACACAGCACTAGATAGGAACAGGAAAGTCTTAGACACGACACAAGTGTTCTTTAGAAGTATTTCATAAATTGCATCTATTTAAACATTAATACTTATTATATAACTTTCATCTTCTTAATTTCTTAAAATAATAAAAATAGTCACTAAATACTTACTGTATTTATTCAAATACAAGCAGGCCCCACATTTGTTTTCTTATTTTTATTGTTAGTATTATATTTATATTTTGTCTGTTGAGTAGTCAGTCCGTAAAGCCAACATGTGGCTCTGACGGAAGATCAGCGTTGGTTGCTAGCTTGCTAGTCAACCAACTCATGCTGAGGCAGAGCCATTTTGTTACTGGGTTTACATCTTAATCTAAGTTTATCATGTTTTTTAGTCTAAGTGTAGTATGTGT
Source organism: Eupithecia subumbrata (assembly GCA_949316285.1). Classification (NCBI taxonomy): domain Eukaryota; kingdom Metazoa; phylum Arthropoda; class Insecta; order Lepidoptera; family Geometridae; genus Eupithecia; species Eupithecia subumbrata. Next base: position 4,370,352 of record OX438642.1, on the reverse strand, counting down.
AAGTCTGTTAACAAATAAATTTATATTCTATTCTATTCTATTCTATAGATTTCACTCGCGAGTGTTTAATGTTTTGTAGTTATTGCACGGCTTATTATTTTAAGTGCACGGCAACACAAATAACGTTGAGATGAGAAGTGATTGATATTCAACTTTCCAAAATTTTACGCAAATATCCAACTTGTGCGACGTCTGAGATTGAACAGAGCGAAACGATGAAGCCTTTTTCACATGGCACTGAACATGGCACGTCACATCCAGTTCATTCGCCGCTTTCCCAACAGAGGACGAAATCGGCTTAGCCTTACTAAATTAAACTAACCTATGTTTATTTGAGCAAAGACCGAACAACTATGATACTATTATTTTAACAGAATAGGTACTCGATATATAAAACATACCAACCTTATAAACACAAATAGGTAATTTAAACAAGGGCAGAAGCCTTTATTCACAAAGAAAACAATAAAATAATAGAAATAAATTAGAACTAGTATTTACAATTAAGCTAACTGCAGACTGTTATAAACAATCTACAGGTAGCTCAACTGATCCATATCCATAAATTTCTGCAGATCGTACACAAATTTGTTCCGAGGCGGGAATCGAACCCGCAACCTCCTGCGTCGCAGGCGGACCTTCGCCCGCTGCGCCACGGAGGTCGACCAATATATCAATACCAGTCGGAAGCGTCCCCAAGACGCTGGCTGCATTGCCCCGCTGCATGGCAATGCTGATGCGCTGCGCCAGATACTGACCAGCTCTTGGGTCTCGCGTCGCTTCTACCAGAAGCTCAGATAATTTTTAAAAACTCGAAGAGCGGCGGTACCCCACGGACCTAGGGTCTCGACTCCAAAATGAGTAAAACTTACTCCCATTTTCAATTCAAAACTCAAAGTGCTCTATTTCGTAACTAGCTTTTGCCCGCGGCTTCGCACGCGTATTTTTCGTATAATAAGTAGCCTATGGTTTAAGTTAGGCTACGTTCTAAGTGTAGGCCAAATTTCATCTTGATCTGTTCAGTGGTTTTAAAGATCCAAGGTAACAAAAATTTCACATTTCCTTTACTTACGCATTTATAATATTAGTAGGAAGACAGCTACTCTTGGCACTGAAATTTCAAATTGAAAGAGGCCATTTTGTCGTAACACCAGTAAATGAAGTATCAATAAAGAATTTCATTTAGTGCAAATTGGTAAAAATCATATTTTGGATAAAATGAAAGAACCATGCCTCCCAATAACGAAAAACGAGGGTCCCGGTGGCTACTCGATGGCCATTACCGTGGCCTCTGATACATACAGTGTATGTATTACATACAACACCCAGTAAACCTATAATACCTTATATTTCTTTGTTGGTGTACAATAAACTAATCTTGTATACAAAAAATATCAATCTATGTAATGTATTGTATTATGTATATCAGTCATCCAGAATTTAAAAAAAATTACAAATTAAAAAAAAAAAATTACATTACAATAAACATGCGCATTGGGCGGCGTTATCGCTTTAAAAGCGATCTTATTCAGGCAAGCTTTGGATGAAAAGAATTATATAATTTAAGAAAAGCTGGGGTTGTACCTAAAGTTTACAACAAAATTATAAATTCTCAACAACAATATAAGTAAAAATCAAAACCTGAGTGATCAGTACAAGAGATTGAATTATTTTAGTAGGTACTTGTTCTGTTTGGTTGGTAATGGTTTATTTTCGCCACGTCAAAGTTCGTCAACCCGTTACTTTGTTAACCGACTTCACATAAAGGAGGTACTATGTTCGGCTGCTCACTATAACTCCGTCAATTGTTGACCAATTTGGCTGGTTCTTTCGCTATTGTACCCTTTACAATAGCGAAAGAACCATCCAAATTGATCAACAATTGACGGAGTTATGATCCATTTATTCTCAAAGGATAAGTATTTGTCGAGCAAAATTTTAAAACAGAGGAATATAAGGAATTGAAGTCAAGTTTTAACCCCCGACGCAAAAAGAGAGGTCTGTTATAAGTTTAACGAGTCTGTCTGTGTATATCTGTCTGTGGTATCGTAGCTCCCAAACGGATGAACCGATTTTCGTATTGTTTTTTTTTTTGTGTCATAGATAATTTTATCCCGAGTGTTTTTAGCCATGTTCCATGAAAATCTGTAAAAGGCTTTGTAAAATTTTTATTTTGTTCTTGATTGTTAAATAATTTGATTGTTTTTTTTCTGAACAATCAAATTATGTATACAATTAAAAATAATAAGTTCGCTTTCGTGTAGGTTTTTAATATAAATCTCGTGGCGTTGCGTTTTTTTGAAATTCAGCAAGGTAATGTTCCTTGTGGGTTAAACGCTTAATATTCTAAGTTGCTTGGTGTATTCTAAGTGTACATAGTACATGACCCTGCACAAAGTGCTTTAGACATAGACCCTGAATTCGTTTTACCATTTTTAACCGATGGAACGTAATATTACGTATCTGCCATTGTTTATTCTGAGGAGCTCGGTACAGGGAGGAGTAGGTAGGTAATATAAGATGTGTGGCCACGAACTGTCCGGAAATCTTGGCAGCAACCAGCCGGTTTCCCGAACACTGTATAGTTGACCGGTAATCTTTTTTTATTATTAAAGTCTACCATACAAATATAACCATACTATACACTAGAATAAAATTACAATTTAACCATAGATAAATGGTGGGTAATTTTATTTTAGCTTAATTTTATAAAAACATATCACTAATAACGTGTCCACTTTTCTTATTGTCTCTATTTAAGACCAGTTATTTGACGTTAAAAATGCATTTCACTATGGCGATGGACAGACATTGCTCAATGATTTAATTTGACAGACTGTTCAACAAATTTTTGTTCAAAATTAAACCAAGATAAATGGTGCAGCAAAAAAAGCAGTTGGCAAGAAATTTGACCGTTGATTAGCATGATTCATGTTTGAGAAAGCGGCGGCGGCGGTAAGAATGTAAAAAATATATGGCGAAGTGAGTTTGGTCTTGTACGACAGAATACCGGAACTTATCATCACTTCAATATTCACTCACTTGTCTCAGCAAAACACGCCAAGAGGGAGCCGAAAGAGTCGAATTGAAACGGTGTTGACGGTTCTTTAGACTCTACGTGTATGTGTGAGATGTATGATCGAATAAATCGGATAACTACACAGTTTTGCTATTCTTCACTCTTTCATAAGTTTCATTTTTCATTAACGTGTCTGTCTGTGTATTGTGTCTGTGGTATCGTAGCTCCCAAACGGATGAACCGATTTTCATTTAGTTTTTTTTGTGTCATAGATAATGTTATCCCGATTGTTCTTTGCCATGTTTCATGAAAATCTGCCGGTTAAAATTTTTAATTTAGTTCTCGTTTATTGACATGAGTCAGAGTGAGAAATAACACTGCTTAGCAACTTTTTAGGGTAATAGATTATTATGGTGACGAATAAGGGGTAACTATATCATTTATTTCTGAGTTTGGCCTCAGGCTGCCGCTGGTTTAGCAGCCCAATTCATATTGATACGGCTTGCCACCCCGCAGCTCGATCACCTCGGTTGCCCGGCAACCGGAGACCGACCCGGCTGGAGCCAAATTGAGGGTGCCTTTTAACAGTCGGGCCAACCTGGAGATCGCAGGTTTCTTACTGTTTATGCAAAACGGTGGGCGAAAATTATCCAAGTTAATGAAATGAAACTGAAATATAGAAAGATGAATTGGCTGATCGTTTTCATCAAGACAACTTGCTTGCTTACTTAGATACCCTTGAAGTAGTTATTAATTCAATTTCATTTATAAACTCCCTTTAGGCCATCGCCTACAAGCAGTTTATAAATGAAATTGAATATTTGTGAGTTCGCTACGCTTCTATAAGGTTTAGCGTTGTCTTGCAATGTTGTAGTTACATCATAGTTTTAAGGGAAGTTGTTTGAAACCTAATTAATTACTAAATACCGATCACCCACACCTATTTAAATCCACATCATCATCATTAGCTTATTGATAAAGGGATTTTGCTTTTTCAGGATTTTTTCTAGAAATTTTTATTTGTGTTACACTTTTTTTGTACTTGAAAAACTTCCCTTAAAACTCTGATATAACTACAACATTGCAAGACAACGCTAAACCTTATAGAAGCGTAGCGAACTCATAAATATTCAATTTCATTTGGCCTTCGCCTAAAAGGAGTTTATAAATGAAATGCCTTTATCCCGTAAAATCCTCAGCTAATAGACTAATCCTCAGCTAGTAAACTAGTCACAAATACTTGTAGGCTTGAAGATGTAAAGTTCACAAGCACGTTTGCACATGATATTGAAAAACTTTTGTTACGCCGATGAAAATGTTTTTATCAGTTGAGTTGCATAGTAGGTACCTAGACGATCTCTTGTTATGAGAATAATAATAATAATAATAATGCTGTGTGAATTGTCTAGAATTATTATTATTATTAAACACTCATTTCTTCTTAAATCTCGTTTATAAAATACATTTTTTACTATAGAAAATAAAAAGTTATAAATCTATTCTACAGTAAAAAATATATCAAAACGGTGAATCACCGGCCGCGAAGCTAGGCTCAAGCGGCCGGTAACTAGGGCTGCAGAGAGAGGAACTTCCTGACGATGCGCGCCGAGTCCAGGAGTACCGCCTTTTGAATCTGGCCCTTGATCCAACTTCCTAGCGAGAGTCTCTTGAGATGTTGATCGAGACTCTTCGCTATTACGCCGTTAACCGAAACAACTATCGGGACTATAGTCGCTGAATCAACATCCCACATGCTGACAACCTCGTTAGCCAAATCAAGGTATTTAATTTTATTTTATTATTATTATTAATTATTATACACAAACTTAAAACTATCACACTAATATTATAAATGCGAAAGTTTGGATGAATGGATGGATAGATGGATGGATGTTTGTTACCTACCTCTTCACGCCAAAACTACTGAACGGATCGGGCTAAAATTTTGCACACTGGTAATTCTAACCCTGGAATAAAACATAGGATTTTTATCCCATAAATCAGTTCCCATGGGATAGAAATAACCTTTAAACTTTTCCATAGAACCAACGCGTGCGAAGCCGCGGGCATAAACTAGTACATAATAATAATAAGGCCTTTTAATTTCAAAACTAATTAGTAACAAAAGCTAGTAAAGAAATGGAAAAAAATATCATGAACTCGATAAATCAAAATATCGATTAAAAAAATATTTTTAATATCGATAAAACAAAAGGGCTTGAGCAATAGCTAAAAGCTTTGAATTTCATGGATAGACAGATGAGGAAGAGAAACATAATTTTTTTGGCATACAAGAGACCGAACCTCACCATGTAGACCTATAATAGTAAAGTCTATTTTAGAAATTTTCAACAACATAATTAAACTTGAATGCAATAAATGGGAAATGGAAAACGTTTCCAGTTTAGGTAAAAGAACTAAAAAACCTAGACCGTAACTTTTACTACGATGGGCAGAAAAATATAAATTTTGAGGAAGAAACATGCCTTAGTAAACTCCGGAATATACAGGGTTATTGGTAATTCACTGACACTTTGTTAACTGTAGGTTCTGCCCACCATCATGAACACGTCCGTGAAAACGCTAGGACTCAATTCTTAAAATTGATGGAAACGGTAAGTTATTAGTATTTACTCCCCTCCATTCAAAAGTCGTTCATTATAGGGTTTTTTTTTTCAAACTAAGCCTAAAAATGGCTCTGCCCTGAATTCTAAGTGTGTGTGTGTGTTCGGCTGTCTCTCAGCCAAATTCCACTTAAATCATCTTACGTGGATGTGAAATAAGCTAATGATGTTGATGTGGATTTAAATAGGTGTGGGTGATCGGTATTTAGTAATTATTAGGTTTCGAACATTATTATGTACGTAAGGAGATTTACAAAAAAAATAAGAATTATCCATCATCCCATCATCACCAGAGAACCTGCAGTTTGCGCAGTGTCAGTGAATTACCAATAACCCTGTATATGAAGGAAGATTTTCCCCCAAAAGTTTTGGAGAAAAGAAACCAGGAGGAAGAGAAGAGAACGTGCGGCTGGATAAAATGTAGGTAATGCTACGCTACGATATAATAGTAACACTAAAAACAAAATCTATTTCTACTACACAAAATTCAAACAAATAATTTTTATCAGAATCTCCGGAAGCCAACGCTATCTACCACACCAATCAAGACAGCAATGAACGGAATCGACCAATTCTTAAAAAGAATATAACGCCCCTTTCCACACCTTTTCTTCCAATACGGCTTGTCTCTGCGGAAGAAAATGACTACAGCCCTCAAAGGCCTAAAACTTACATAGAATGATAAAAATAATTAAATTAAATGTCACAGTAAATTTAAAATTGGATTTAAATAAATGTACTACAAAATTAATATGAAGTGACACAAAAATCTAAATATTTATAATATTACTAAGAATTTTTATTTCAAAAATTACAATAGTTATTTGTTATACAAGAGTGCAAAGCGACCATGCGAAGAATTCTAAAATAAAAATGAGAATCCTGAGTGTTAGCGATAAATAGAGCACGAGGTAAAAAATCTTGCCACTCGAGTGCAATACGTAACTTTTCGTCCCACCTCAGCGAGGAAATGACTAAATGCAAAAAAGAAAATGGCGCGCGCAAAGCAAATTAAATAAAGAGTGCAGCAGCAAGAAGGTTCCAAGTCTGAAATTTTAACAAATTAAAAAAGGTTGCATAATAAATTCGGCACCATGTAGGTAGAAGTAAATAGGTTTAATGATGTTTTGAATTCACAAACTTAGTGTTCACACGATGTTCTAAATTCAATTTAATTTATCCTCTAGAGCCGATTAAAACGGCTTTTAAATTTTAACGTTTGTCGAGATTCCGACATCCTCCAACTCATTCTTCAACAACATAAAATTCCCCTCACTTTGAAGTCTTAAAAAGAGACGACCAAATAAAATTTTCCTTATGAAATTTAGCAAAACATCATTTGCACACAATCACTCACAGTTTTTAGGACCATATCTTTATAACCAACTAGCTACATTCTAACTACCCGTTGTCCTATTACCCGTTTTCCCGTAGGAATGAAGCATTTTCCCTCGGTAAAAAGTAGCCTATGTTTATCAGGAATAATGTGGGCTTCCAATGGTAAAAGAATTTTTCAAATCGGTCCAGTAGTTTCGGAGCCTGTTTTACAAACAAACAATTAAATCTTTCCTCTTTATAATATTATTATATATTGAGTAAAGCAATACTCTACATCAGAAAACTAGATTACAAACGTTCTGTCACACACTACTTACAAAACATAGACTACTCCCAGATATAACACCTCTTGGAAATTGAATCTTAATTCTGGGCTGTATTTAATTTTATATTAATATTAGGTTAGGTATACATTTATTCACTTCTATTTTTCTAGTATATCTTTGTAATTAATTAGGATTAAGGTTTATCCCCAACCCGGCACAGTTTTATGCGCCTTGATCACGAAATAACAGAAATCGCTCAAAACTCAAATCATGGTAAATATCCCGTTAAGAATGACTTTAATGTTTTTATTAATTTAAAAATCTGCAAACACCTTACCCCTTCAAAAACGCAGTTCTTCGACCGATATCCACATGATGTATGTAGAGGGGCCGGTCAGTCGGTGACAGGCTGACAGTAATTACAGAGCGTAGGTAATTGATAGCTATGTCTCGCTGTTGATGCAGGGTCACGTTTGCAACACTTGGCGTGTTAAAGGGAGTTGAATAGGCCCGGTGACATGACACTGCAAGGGTTAGAGCTTTTTTTTACTGAATGGAAATTTCATTTCGAATTTCAATTTAATAATGTTAAATGAAAAATGTAGCTAAAGAGGCGTCCAGATTACAAAACATGGTTAGTTAATACGTTTTATGATGTGGACGAGTTATATAACATAGGATATAAAACATTTAACATAGATTAAATAACATGTTACTTAATCTGGACCCACCATAACAAGGTAAATAAAGCTGGAAAAGTTATAATATTAATAATAATAGACCACTAAAATACTTACAACACAACTATAAAAGTGATACTCACTTGGCTTAGGCCCTTGAGTTTCACAAATCCCCGGAATGTTCCGAGAAAAACAAACTAGTAAAAAACAATAATAATAATAATGCTTCTTATAATAATGCTTTTAATAATAATAATAATTCCTCAATGCGGAAACAAGAGTACACACAACATGTCATAACATAATAACATAACATATAACATAATGCTGGACAATTGACAAAGCATTATCTAGCCCGAAGCTAAACAAAGCTTGTATTATGGGTACTAGATAACACATATACATATATAATACAAAATACTACATCTAGATTCATAATTACTTACTAACTTCAAAAAAAAATAAAGAACCTTAAACCATTTACAGATAAGCAATTTTCTGAACTAAATTACTGTAGAGCGAGAGAGATGTACATTTAATTCATTCAGCATTCGTCCTACTATATTTTGCCGGATATAAAAAGAATGAATGAACATGTCATTAACCTCGGGTTAGTTGACTCTGGGTTAATTTTCACTGGTGCAATATAAACTGCGAGCTAAAAATTCAAAACAATAACACCGAGTTAGTAAACCTCGAGTTATTTATTTAACCCCAACTTTTGGCACAAGTAGGCCTTATTCTGTTACCGAAAAAGACAAATTAAATGGAACTGGCAAACTAAATATTCAACAATATTTGGCTTCAGTTGTGATTTGTCATAAGAATTAAATATTTTTACAGCAGTTCGCGCGTAAATAATAGGACGCGCAAATTTTTAATGACCTCTGTGAACATAGCCACGAATGCGAAACTGCGTATGGTACTAAAGTCAGTTATAACGGGATATTTACCATGAATTGTGTTTTGAGCTTTCCAATATTTCGGCACAGTTTCATGAGCCATGATCACGGAATAACTAAGTATAGTTCGTAGCAAAAGACAAAAAATGAGAGTAGATCGATATATCTGCAGTGCCCTCAGTTATTCCGTGATCATGGCGCATAAAACTGCCGAAATATTGGAAAACTCAAAACTCAAATCATGGTAAATTATAAATGACTTTAGTGTTAATAAACTTGATGGATTTAAAAGTTTTATTGCGTATGGTACAATGGAGTGCGTAATCATTCATTACTTCTGAAACCTTAAAATAAGCACGCGGACTTCCAAGAATTCATAAAGATTTGCGCGTATTATAGCTATTTCCTATTTCATAGGCCCTTTTTTCGATATCTGTAGAATGTTTGCAACAGTCTGCAGTTACCTCAATCTTTTCAATTGTAAGTACTAGTTCCAAATCATTTATTTTATTTGATTGCAATTTTCTTTTCAACAATAATAAAAAAGTCTTTAAAAACTGTAGTTCGCCATGGTTCGACGAAACTGAAATAAACCGCATTGGTAATTTATCTGATTCTGTGTTATCAATACCTACGTCTACCAATGACCGTGACAGACAGAAATTATAAACAAGGGAATTTATTGAAACTTCATTTTTATTATATTTACTAAACTATCGAGAATCATGTCTACCAGCAGGGTGTCCACTCGGCCGCACTCGACCGCTCTCGGCGATCTCCGCCAGATGTCAACTGGACCACTATATAGACCTACTGAACTACTATGGAAGCACCGAACCATTGCCACCACAGCAGGTGACCACTTGAGAAACCAGACATAAGCCACGGAATTCGCTAGAAACGTGCCCGGATTTTGAATGGTCAAACAGCGGTTTTCAGAAATTTTGCCGCTACCCCGACTTACGCTAGAAATGATATCTCTATTGATTTGTCAATACTCGTTGTTTATAGGCTATGTGACATCAGACGAAATCGGGGGTCTAACAAGCTAACGGGGTCTAACTAAGGGTCGAAAATTTCAAAGTAAATTATGCTCGTGTGGGGCACATTGTAAACGACCTCCGTGGCGCAACGGGCGAAGGTCCGCCTGCGACGCAGGAGGTTGTGGGTTCGATTCCCGCCTCGGAACAAATTTGTGTACGATCTGCAGAAATTTGTTCCGTTGGTCTGGGTATTTTCTATGTATAATAAAAAAATGTCTATCTATGTAGTGTATTGTATTAAGTATATCACTTATCTAGTACCCATAACACAAGCTCTGCTTTAGCTTGGGGCTAGATAATGCTGTGTGAATAGTCGAGCATTATTTATTTATTTATTTATTGCAAAGGCCTTTGTTGGTACTTTTCATTATTGTTTTTACAATTTTAATAACGGTTTACTGTTCTCAAGCAATCGGCAAAAACGTGGAAAAATAATAGATTTAAAAACTGAAACCTGACTACGTAAGTCTTTGAACAATTATACACTGATTGTCCTTACCATTTTCTTGTGATACCTACTTAGGTAATAAAAAACTGGTTCCCTTTCCCCCTTAGGGGGGATTTCAGGGGGGAAAACTGGAATAACCCATAAAAACCGTCACAGAGGGAAACCAATGAAACGATGGTGCGACGACTTTGAAAAGTTAGCCGGCAAGCTAGACAGGCAAGGTAGGTCAAGAACCGGACGAGACAGATGCATATATCCTTATACTTTTTAAAATTTGATCCTTTTTATGTACCTACTTTAGTTCACATTAAGTATTAAACATTAAATTAACCTTCAATTATCTTTGAACAAATATTTAAAATCTATACATTTACTTATAATATTATAAAGAGGAAAGATTAGATTGTTTGTTTGTATTGATTAGGCCGAAAATACTGGACCGATTTAAAAAATTATTTTACTATTACAAGCCCACATTATTCCTGATGAACATAGGGAACTTTTTACCCCGGGAAAATTCTTCACTCCTACGGGAAAGCGGATAATACGAAAACGGGTAGTAAGAATTCAGCTAGTAGGTAATAAAGAAATAATGCTTTTTATATTATATTTTATTTACTTAAGATGGAACGATAATGTGGGAACCACTCATGCAGAAGCCGCAGAAAAGGTTCAGATTGCAGTAAACAAAATCCACCACTGGACAATGGAGAATAAAACTCGATGACTCAAAATCATTTCACGTTAACTTCACCAACAAACAAGAACGTCAAGTGCGAGTGAAACTCGCGCGCCGAGGGTTTCCAACGTTTGTCGTTTTTTTTATTAGCTTTTGGTGCCTTTCGTGTCACTGCGGCCATGATAGGTATTTTGTGATCGCCACTTTGTGTGTTCCGCCTCGAAGGGGTTCTGAGAGCCAGGCTTTTCGGTATGCCACAGAAAGGCTCGGGGCCCAGCCGAGTGCCCTTGGCCCCGGAACGCGCGAGTTCGTCGGCACACTCATTACCGTTGACTCCCGCGTGTCGCGGTACCAGTACCCATCTTAGGACAACTCGATTTTTCGAGCCCAGCGCGTTTAGGCGTGACAGACAGTCCTCGACTTGCCTGGACGTGATAGCCTTCGAGTCCAGTGCTAGGAGGGCCGCCTGGCTGTCAGAGTTAATGTAGATAGTTTGATTGGTGTAGCGTTGTTAGTTTGGCGCGTTAGTTTGTCGATTATACATACCTGTATAAAAGGTACCAGTTAGAGACATCGCTATTTGATGAATACTTACATAAAAATAGTAGGTAGGTACTTACCAAACTACATTTTAGATAGATCGCACTTCATAGGTACTTTGGAGATTAAGTCAATTTATTGACTTTATTCAAAATATTTCATAAAGCGTATACTCTACAGAAATTTCAAAAACTGTTTTGAAACGTGAAGACCTTTCATTTGATAACCCAATCGGTGAGGTATCAAAAAAAAACTTTTTAAAACCAAACCGGACCATTTTTCAAATGTTTGTTTTACAAACTTTTCTATTATTTTTCCTGTAAAATTTAGATCCATATCTACAAACGTTACATACATTTCAGATAGATCGCTCTGTAATCTTTGGAGATAGAGGGGTGGGAATGAGTAAAATTTCGACTCTTTTTGAAATATTTGAAAAAGTATGAAAAGTACAGAAATTTCGAAAACTGTTTTGAAATGAACAAACTTTCATTTGATGTCCCACTCGGTGAGGCCCCCATTTGAAAATTTCCCCCCCCCCCTTTTTGTCAATATTTCAAAAAGTTTTCGTTTTACAAACTTCTCTATATTTTTATATAGATCCATATTTACAAACGCTACATACATTTTACATGGATCGCTCTTCAATCTTCGGAGATAGAGGGAAGGGGAAATGGGTACAATTTCGCCTTTTTTCGAAATATTTGGAAAAGTATGAAACATACAGAAATTAGAAAAATATTTTGAAACCCCACAAGACCCTGTAGTTTTCTTTTAAACTTCGACATCACAATTTGTATGGAAAATGTTTATTTTCATTTTTATTTATTTAATTTTTTTTTTCTTTAAATCTGTACAGTACAAGTTGATAGCTGAGTTATTAAGGAGGGAAAAAAGGACAGACAAAGCGAGAACATAAGGGTTTCGACACCGATCTTCGTTCTCGAAACCCTAAAAAGAGGACTAACATCTCATCTTTAATAACAAAACGTTCATCCCATATGAAAATGCGGCAAAATATTTGGGCATGACGCTTGATGCGAAGCTACGCTGGAAAGCTCACGTCAAAAAAGAAAAAAGATGAGTTAGAACTAAGATACGAAAGAATGTTCTGGTTGCTTGCAAGAAACTCCCCTGTAACCGTACGGAACAAAATCTTACTATACAAACAATTCCTTATGCCAGTATGGACCTATGGTAGGTATACAACTCTGGGGCTGTACCAGAAAAAGCAATGTACAAGTCGTAGTCGGAAGCACCCTAGGGTACATTAAAGGAACAAAAGCCTCCGACCTCAAGGGTCCGGCGACGGATGAATTTCCTATACAAACGTAATACCAAAATGATTTGTAATTTGAGCATAGTTTCACCATGGTTTGCTATTATTTGTATTAAAATAGTATTTATCTAGGTTCCTGCCACAATTTTTTTTCAAAATGCCTTTCTGAAATGAAATTAAACCGAATCGCATTTTTACATTAAAGAATGAATGTTTTCTTAGTATTTGTGTAGATAAGTATTTTGAAAAAAGCTTGTGGCAGGAACCTAAATAAATACTATTCTAATACAAATAATATCAAACCATGGTGATAGTATTCTCAAAAAACAAATCATTTTGGTACTACGTTTGTATGGGAAATTCATCCGTCGCCGGACCCATAAGTAACAGAAGAAAATGAAATTAATCGGTGAACGTTTGTTTACGACTTTTACGCAGACGATTTTCAGTTTTTTTTTTCTCCTTTTTTTTAAACTTATTATTAACTTAAAAAAGGAATTTTCAAAAATCCTCTCAAGTCTATGATGCGTAGGTATCACAAACTGGTCAACAGTTTGTGATACCTACGCATCATAGACTTTTTTGTAAAAGTTTTATTGGAGTTGCAAAAATGAGTTTGGTGGCCACCAAGAGCAACTCTGCCTAAACTATTGTCCCGGTTTTTAAAGAAAGTCCGGTTTTTAAAATTTCCGTTTTTTTTAGAAACCCGGGGGGGTACAGAACCTAGCTGCGTACTGTACAAAAATTAAAAAACACCTGTGTTTAAGTACAAATTTAATTATTATGAATAAAATAGAGAGCCTGAAGGGTTATAATATCATTTAAATAATTTAAAGAACTAACTCGGCCAGAGGGGCTAGAAAGTGGGTTCTTTGTCCTACAGAAGGCTGATTCTACTAGGTTATGATTTGAGGGTCTTCTTCTTGCTTTTCCTCTTCCACCGTACTCTCCTTTTAGTGCGTCGCGGGTGTAGCAGCGACCCGACGGCGAAAGGTGTGTGCGACTGTGGAGTTCCAGGTCCAAAAGGAGGGCAGCTCGTGAGAAGTCCGGCCGGAGACGAAGACTGCCCTAGGGTGGACTTTGAACCCTGGAATGCGCATAAAGCTAGGCATTACAGCCAGGCCTAGTAGGGTGACGGGCTCCCACGGCAGCTCAAAAAGCAGAAGCACTAAGTGTTCATGATGCCGTGGAAGTCACAATCAGAACGGGAGATGAATTTAAAACAATATGAAAAGAGAATTTGCTAAAAGTGTTACAAAGAGAAATGTGAGCGAAATAAAAAGGAATAACTGTAGATGTATTGAAAAGCCTTAGCCCGTGAACAGTATGAAGAGATGACATGGCGAGGTGAAAGAAAGCTCATGTCATTCTTTGAGCATTGGAATGAATGTTTACAGCCTACATTACAAATCAGTGCAAAACTTACCCAGCAGGGGTTTATTAACTTTCACTTTGTTGTAGTTTAAATACAAGTAAAATACGATGAAATAACGACTGATTCAATTAGCGAGTAAAATGGCGTCTCAGTGCGTCTCCTGCGCAGTAAAATTGTGACACGTCCAATTTCAAGGCCATAGACAATCGCAGCGGATACGGCATGAAGTTAGCGGCGTGTTGACGAACTTATCTATGGGCCGTCGTCTATAATCGACTAATACTATTAATCGAGTAATATTTAACCGGAATCGGAATTGTAATGGATTTTAAATTATTAATTAAATAAAAACGTAAGTATGTAACGATTTACGTTACACTATACAAAATGAAACTATTACTAAGGCTAAAAAAAGCTTATGATTATGAGTTATCACAAACTAGCCAATGGATTTTTGAAAATTACGTTGTTTATCGTAGCAATAAGATTTAAATATGGGCTTAAACTCGTAATCTTTAGATACATTTTACCATGACAAAATGGCTTCCCACAAGATTCAAACCAGTACGAGCGGACCGAGTGGACCAGATGACAGATAGCTCACGGACCGAGCTGTCTGGCACCTGATTCCGTCAATATAATATTTATCTAAATGTTCTGAGTTAAAGCCGATATTTGATTGCACATTTGTGTACTGGGCTGTAGGGGTGGATAAGCTTTATTAGTAACTTATTTGCATTTCCATTTATGCTTTGACGGCGAAGTTATGAAGAGACAAGGCGACGAAACAAAGAGACGAGCCGATGCCGATCTGTCTCCGGGCTCAGTTCGACGAAGCAAATTAACCTGAAACAGACTAATTAAAGTTCAGCAAGGAGATCAAAGGTAACTATGGAGTTTGGATCTCGTCTATATTGTCTGCTAGAGCGGATATTTATTATATCGTTTAGATGTCTCTCATTACAATACAATATTACTTCCCTACCCATCTTCCAACGAGCAAGTTCAATTTGGTAGAGATCTACTCTTGTATTAAACGACTAGATTCTGCCGGCGGCTTTGCATGTAAAAACAGCGTATTTATGTTAGGGATGATTAATGCTAGACCGTACGGCGCGCGTATGGCTTAGTATTTGCACCATCGCAACCTGCATGCCCAGCGTGGGGATAATAGGCATTCCGTCCCCATGTTACAAAGGCCAAAAAGAAGAAAAAGAAGAGGTCTGCGTCCAACTGTGGATCTGTGTGTCGACTGTGGATGTAACGGGCGCAATTTGAGACCCGGCACGGACAAGACACGGGCTTAAACTTCACAAACATATTATATTTTTATTTAATTGGTAAACGTAAGCTATACATAAAAATACTTAACCAGGTAACGTTCATACCAGCAAATTTTCCAACATTATTGAAACATTAATAGAAAACAGACAGTTCAGAGCTCAATATACAACTAAAAATAATTTTAAAACAAACAAATTAACCTTACAATACATAAAAGAGGCATGACGAAAAAACTTTAATAATGAGATTTGATCTCTTCCACTCAAACATAACTTAAACTTTCGCGTTTAAATTAATAGTAGGATAGGGAAAAAAACTACGTCAGTGTACGTTTCACGTCGCTTCGTACTCATGTATCTTATTATTTACTAGCGACCCGCCCCGGCTTCGCACAGGTGCAATGCTGATACTAAGTAAACTACGAAACGGCCCCCCGGCCGGTACCACCGCAACCGCTATGTCCCTGCATTTTAAATCAGTAATATCTTCGAAAATATTCATTTAAATTACATGCCGTAAAAGGCCATATTGATCTACTATATGAAATGCATAATGTATTTAAGGTACTTAATTAGATAAGGATTAATGCTGTATGTATTGCTTAAAATCTCTTCGTAAATAAGTCATTATTTCTCGTAAAAAGGATAAAAAATGGTTATTGTAGGTTATCGCTTATAGGACCATGCCGGATTTTTTTGTAGTGCTTTTTAAGGCGTACAATACTGTAGTACATTATTTTTATCTATCCGTAGCCAGCGTTTGCAATGTAAGCGCAAAAAAATGTGTATATTTACGACATCACATTAGAAACCTCTAAAATTATCAGTGTTTATCTAATACTAGCTTCCGCCCGCGGCTTCGCACGCGTATTTTCGGTATATTAAGTAGCCTATTATCTTAGTTAGGCTTTGCCTTAAAAGTACGCCAATTTTTTTTTTTTTTTTTTTATAAACAGTATCCTATGTCCATCTCCTGGCTCTAAGCTACCTAACCACCAATTTTCAGCCATATCGGTACAGCCGTTCTTGAGTTATAAATAGTGTAACTAACACGACTTTCTTTTATATATATAGATATGCATGAATTAAACATATAAACTTTCCTTTTGAATCACTCTATCTATAAAAAAAAATCGCATCAAAATCCGTTGTGTAGTTTTAATGATCTAAGCTTAGAATAAGAAGGCTTAGAATGATAGTTGACACAAACGAGGTGAATCTAAAAAATTGCGACTAAACGTCGCAATTTTCATTTTGAGCCGTTAGTACAATACTTGAAATGACGCGGAAAGCAGCTCTCACATAAAAATATAAAAATGATGTGTTGTGCGGTGTAAGGGTATTTAAACACCAGTAGCAAGAAAAATAATACTGCAAATATCTCATTCTACTAGTCTACACACATATTACATTTGTAATTTTGCCTAAAACAGTCATCAAAACTCATAAATAAATTTAAAAATTTCGTCCACCATTTTCGTGAAAATGTTGCTATGCACTGGGGAAAAAATACCCCGGTTTTGTTACTTAGTATAGGCACAGATATTATAATACTATGTATAGGTATATATAAATAGTTGACTGCCTCGTTGGTCTAGTCTAGCGGTCAGCTTGTTCAACCGCTGATTATGAGGACCTGGGTTCGAATCCCGGGTCGGGCCAAAAGTTGTTACTGGGGTTTTTCCAGCAAGAAAAAATCACAGTAGCAGCCCGGAGTCAGGAAGTTGGCGGTGTTACACCCCCGTGCCTAGGAAAGCGCGCTAAGCCGTTGGTCCTGCACCTGATCTCTCCCCGGTCGTGTCGATCTGTCGTCCCATCGGATTATGAGAGTGAGGGAATAGAGAGTGCACCGGTGTTTGCACACACACTTGTGCACTATAAATGTCCTGCGCATCTGGCTAGTCTCTGATGAGATTGGCCGCCGTGGTCGAAATTTGGCTAGGAGGACATTATAAAAATAGTAGAGGAGAGGGTGGACTTCACTCAAGTTAGGACTTAGGAATCAAACTGCGCGGAATATCATAATTTTAAGATTTCTGTCACTCGACGATATTCTGAATAGATTCATATTGTAAACTACGAAAAAAAAACGAAACCTTGGTTTTTTTTCAGTGTAGGTACTTGTCTAACTTGGGCATTATTATTCGTGGAAAAAATGCTGGTAGTGGGTGGTGTGATTTAAAAGGAAAACTGCACAGCTACAATATATTTACTAGTTGAGTACTTAATAGTCCTAATCAACTTAAAATATGTAGGTACCTTGGTTGGTAAAAAGGAAAATTTGAACAAATTTTGTTGAAAATAACTTAATTAAGGTGGTTCGATATGTAAAACAGGTAAATAAGTTTGTTTAGATACGCCATGAACCGTGCAATTACTTACACTTGTCTAAAATATTTGAACGTGCAATATCAGACCGCATTTATAACTACTTAGAAAAATATAATCTCCTAAGTGAAAATCAATACGGCTTCCGTAAAAACTCCTCAACAGCTCTTGCTATTTTTAAGTACAACCTCGAAACCCTTAACTATATTAGAGACAAATACTATGCAATAGGTATACTCTTAGACATGAGTAAGGCATATGATAAAGTCTCCCATAAAATACTTATAACCAAACTTTTTGAAATCGGAATCAGGGGAATAATACTAAATTGGCTGAAATCATACCTCCTAGACAGGAAACAGTTTGTCCAAATTGAACATTGTTGTAAAAATTCAGGGATTATACAAACAGTAAAATCAAAAACAATTACCATATACAATTCAATACCACAAGGAAGTGTTTTAGGATGCATTCTGTTCCTAATCTACATGAATGACCTGCCTAAAATTGCTGACTCCTTCTGCATCCTTTTTGCAGACAATGTGTCCCTTCTTTTCAAATAACCCCCCCCCCCCCATAAAATTTCACTTATCAGAATAAAAGAAAGTTTTCATAACATAACCACCTGGTTAGAAGCTCACAATTTGGAAGCAAATACAAAAAAGACAAAAATCATACAATTTACCCCGTACCAGAAAACACCTCTAGATCTATCTCCACTAACAAGTAGCCTCAATATTGAAGAAGTCCAAGATCATACCCTTTTAGGCCTAAAAATTGATACTCACCTTAATTGGAAAGGACATATAGAATAAACCAAAAGCAAACTATCACAATTTATTTATTCCTTATCTATTTTAAAAAGTAACACAAACATTAAAACAGCTTTATCTGCCTACTATGCATATGCTTATTCATGGCTACGCTATGGCATAGGTAGTAATCTGGGGCAACAGTGTAGATACAAACCAATTATTTATATTGCAGAAAAAATGCCTACGTATTATTGTTAATATCAGAAGACGCACCAGCTGTAGACCACATTTTATAGAACAAAAATTACTAACTTTGACTAGCCTTTATATATATGAAACAGCATTATTTGTTAGAAAAAACCTGAATTTATACCAATTTGATAAAAATCCACGAAGAAAAACAAACCTCATCCTTCCAATACCTAGACTTGAACTATACAGACAGAGCTCTTATTACATGTCCTGTCCATTAAAATACATAATAAACTACCAACATTCCTTAAATCTGAACCCAAACACCATATATTCGCATCAAAACTACAAGAATTGCTTATAAAAAAATGCTATTATGACATAAAAGACTTATTTGAAGACAAACTATTTGGATAGAATCCCTACATTTTCTTTTTAACAATGGAAGAGCTTCTTTGAAGTGTTCTTAATAATATAATAGGTTATAATATTGATTAATTTTAAGATGTTAAGTATAACCTAGTCACACAAATTAATAAAAAGTAAACTATTTTGTTAAAAAGTGTTATTGTACCTACCTAAGTAAATTTATATTATTCTAAACTACACAAATGTTATTTATTGTTCATAAAAGATCTCCTAATTTTGTATAAAATACAAAATACTTAATTTAGTCCTTAACTTAAGTCCTAGATTAAGATATATTGCCATACCCAGGTAGGGGGACAGGGTACATTAATACTAACTGTATGTAATATTTTTGTTTCGCAATAAAAATACTGAATACTGAATACACTGCACGTGGTCGAACACGCACTTGACCGTCTATTTAAATTATTGTTCCGTAAACGATCGGAGCCGATCTTATTTTGCGGACTTGGAGTAAAAACTTTTTGTCGTTTGACCGAGGAAGAATGATAGTAACCAAAGCTACTAGCTGATATTTCGTTTAATTAAAAAAGAAATAAGATAATATCGAAAATAAAAAGTAAGGTGATAAAAAAATAAATGGCTTATTTTTTTAATTGGAACTTTGCTTCAGTTACCCAATTTTTTAGGGAATATGCTATTCACTAGCAACATTCAATCATTTGAATGTGTGAGTGAGAACACTGTATTAACGTGCTGTCAAAACACACATAGATCGGTTTTTGGTTGCATAAATTGTCAAATTGTTGAATGACACTATCCCTCTGCTGAGACAGCAGCGAGTTTTTACTCTATGGATCTAAGCATACATAGGGACAGACAGACAGGAAGCGACTTTGTTTTATACTATGTAGTGAAACACATATTTGCCCCGCGGTGTGAATGAAACCCGCCACCTCTTCCGACGGTCCTACGGCCGTTGCGCCTCTGAGGCTTCGACTTTATTTAGTTAAAAACTTAGTTAAAAACGCGCCTATTTATTGCCTTTACTCAAAAAATGCCGGCTAAAAAAGTGAGCACAATATTATCTGCTTACGTGTATGAAACTACCCTCAATAGACTTTGAACTAACTCGTATTTGTTTAAGCATTTGCTTACGTTCTATAATAACCGTTAAAATCCCATAAATCGGATTTACAAGCTAAATTTGTTATTAGTCATTTTGAATCGTAATCTATTAGTATTAGAGGGGAGTTTCGATAATTTACGATACAAGAAGAGGGTGGTTTGTTGCGCTGTCTGTTTAAATGTTGAAGATAAATTGACTTTATTTTTCGTTTGTTAAGTTCCAATTTAACTAAACTACGTAATTTCTAATTAAACACACGAAAAATCAAGTTGATTTATCGATTACTAAGTATCTACTTTACTAAACTTTCAATTGTAAATACTAGTTCTAATTTATTTCTATTATTTTATTGAAATTTTCTTTGTGAATAAAGGATTCTGTCCTTTAAAAAAAAGTATCTACTTAATTCATCGATCTAAGTAAATTTTGGGAGTTTGGGTGCTAGCTCTCTTAAGGCCAGGTATTCCTGCAGCAGTAGGCGTAAGGGAAAATGCGCGCCTGCCAAGCCGCCGCGCTCGTGTTTTTTGTAGTTATTTAAATATGGTGATTAAGAAAATCATTTTATCAAGTCAAACTCTGCGAATTTGTTTAGAAATATTAAGTGTCCTTAGTTGAGTACAAAAAAAGTGTGATATCAGTAGATCGCTAGTCATAGTATTGAAAAAACGTTAGAAAAAGGGTAACTTTGAAACTATTTTCTATGGAGTTACGTTCATTAGATCTTGTAATTGAGTGCGACTTTGACTAGATTAGATCCTTAGGTAATATATATCTTTTTTTTCAGAATTTTAAAAACTATTTTCTAAGTCTCAGATAGTTTTAAAAATCACAAAACTGCGACCTCTGCTGGCTTACCCAGCCTTAAGTGGAAGGCTCAAATTAGGTCCTCAGTCATAGTCGGACCGGCGCCGCCGGCGTTCGTGTTTCGCGTTCGTATTGTTGTGTTTCGGTCGCACTTCGATCTAGGTACGTCTTTCCATCTTTGTTGTTCATTAGGTAGGTATATTGCAAAAGATTGGAAAGCGTGTCTTTGCGTTTATGATGCGTGTATGAGATACGTACTCGTATTACGTTGACTCCAGCTCCGGTGACTTCAGGCATGAGTCCTCATAGATTAAGGTTAACCTTGTTGAGAGACTTGACTCCTTTTAGTTTGTTTGTTTTCAGTTGTTTGCGGATGCTTGGATGAGTCTGTCGGCGGAGTGCCTGTCTCTGTCTGAGTTAAATACCAGATTGAAATGCTTGTATATTATTTTTATTGATAGTACTGACTAATTGTATTTTTATTTGGAACTATTTTATGCCCGCGGCTTTGCAAGCGTTGTTTCTATGGAAACGTTTAAAGGTGATTTCTATCCCATGGGAACCGATTTATGGGATAAAATGCCTATGTTTGATTCCCGGATTAGAATTACCTATGTCAAAAATTTCAGCCCGATCCGCTTAGTAGTTTTGGCGTGAAGAGGTAACAAACATCCATCCATCTATCCATCCATCCATCCATCCAAACTTTCGCATTAATAATATTTAAACTGTAATTTCTATATGGTGATAGTAGCTAGTACATATTTATTAATTTAATTTATCGTAACTTAGGTGACTAGTGTAATTGGAATTTCTGTACTAGTTTAATAAATAAATAATGATAGACTAGAGTCGCGATTATCTCTCATGACGACTAAAACTCACGTAGTTGGCGAACTCACGAGGCATGCGTTCTCAAGTTTAGATTTTAACGACATCAAGGTGTATATAAATATGTACCTACGGGGGAATAAATAAAACGAAATGAAATGACTCCAGTCTTATCGCCTTTGTGTAAAAAGATTCCTCTCGCTCACGCACTTGCGCAGCATCACCTCTTGACTTTATTGACTGAGATTTTATTTCTTTAAGATTTTATTTTCTCAATGGCATGCCACCCTCTGTTCGTCCTTGAGGCTTTCTCGGATCGAACCTTTTTGAGACTTGATTATACGTTTCTAGAAGCATTTTGAGCAATTTTCAAAAGTCTTTTAGTCTTTTAGTCTTTCCAGGCCATGCGTGACAACACCAATAAGTAGAACAACAAAAACCAAACTAAAAATCGATCTATCTTTGTACTGTATTATTGTGAAAAAAATCATTTTTTTCTATTTATGTTGTAAGTAAACATTATCAATACACAACAGGTACCTAACAATGTGACTAGCCAATGGAACGAAAGAGATTTTTATTTAGATTTTTCTAAATTTACTTCAAATAATGTCAAACAAAGATTGATAGAAAGTGATCATTTAGGTTCATTTCAATATTTTTAATGAAACGAACAATAATCCTTTACCTAGTTCGGTTTTTAGTTTCCGAGTCACAGTAAAACTCGTCTCCAGCTTTTTTATCCTCTATATAATCAGATATTTTGTAGTAAGCGTTCTTACAAATGATTTGTTTGACAATTTGTTTAAATTCATTTATTGATAATTATTGCAACTCACTTTGAGTTTTGTTGTAGAAGCGTATACATTGCCCTTTAAAAGATACATTAATCTTGTGTAGCCTAGTTGTGAGCACAGCGAGTTCGTTCTTATTTCTAGTATTTAAATTATGTATATCGCTATTTTTAGGGAAACGATTTATATGTGTTGATAAAATACTTTTTTTTTGTTTCTTAGGGCAAGTAACTATAATATTGATTTAGCACATAGAAAATTACTTTAACAGAATAATGAGTTTACAATAAATAAATAAGTAATGCTGGACAATTCACACAGCATTATCTAGCCCCAAGCAAAGCAGAGCTTGTGTTATGGGTACTAGGTAACTGATATACTTAATACATTACACTACATAGATAGATCTATTTTTTTTTTACATAGAAAACACCCAGACCAACAGAACAAATTTCTGCAGATCGTACACAAATTTGTTCTGAGGCGGGAATCGAACCCGCAACCTCCTGCGTCGCAGGCGGACCTTCGCCCGCTGCGCCACGGAGGTCGTCATATCAATAAGTTTTCATAAATATAATGGAGAAAGATGATGATGGCATCCGATCCGAATTTTAACCACGAAGGTGGCCAGTCAACAGTGACTAACTATGTGCGCAGAACACATTATAATGCACAAGTGTGAGTGCAAACACAAGGGATGTAACAGGTGGTGTAATGCACCCTTTTGTGACGGCGAGGGATAAAATCTGCGATGAGTCGGGTTCGACGTGCTCATACAATCACAATGAAGATAATCTGGTTAAGCGTTCGTGGCAGTGACCCGCTCTGGGCAAAGACTGTAGATTATAATGTAACCCTACTTCTCTTGTTTAAGATTGTTTTTATCGAACCTTTTTGTCCCACTTCTGGGCAAAGGTCTCCCCCAAGCTCTTCCAGGAATCGCGTTCTTTGATCAGGTCCCACCAATCTACCCAGTAAAATCAAAAAAGTTGGGAGTGGGACAGATCTAGGGGGCGATTCTGAGTTTTGTCTCTTTTTGAGACAAATCATTGTATCGAATTGTATTATAGGTATAAGTGTACCATACAAAGGCACCGATTTATAAGATTACGAAAAATAACAAAATGGTTCCCTCAAGGATCGGGCGGGTGGGGATCGGGCGGGTGGGCAACGACAAAGAAAACTTTTTTTTTATTATTTCTTGCGGGGTTTACTATTGACAGTGATATTTAGAATGAAATTTTGTTCGTTCAGGATCGAATGTTAAAAACATTCAAGCCAATACAAGCCCTATCGTCAAGAAAAAAAAGATTATTTTGGCCTACTGTTAGCGGACACCGGTGTCCGAAAGATCCTGGACGGCATCGTAGCTTTCCCGGACACCGGTGTCCGTATCATCTTTTAAACGTTAATATTTATTTTTACCTTTTATAAACTGTAACATATTTTTCACATATAAACAGGATCATTGTCAGCATCATTTAATCACCCCATAATAATAATAATAATAATTATTATTTTTTGCCTTCTTTGTTACTGCCTTTATATTTATAATTTTCAAATATCCAGTGCTGCCACCTCGTCTCCTTTTTTTCAATATTTATTCTGCCCTTGTTTGCGCTGGATCTGAGATCGTGTCTGTCATCCTATCCTGGTCCTGACTGAAAACCAGCGCTCTTTCACAAAATAGGTTTTTGTGTTTGAGCAACAAGCTGAGTCAGGCCCTATTAGACCTACACACACGCGCTCGTCGGCTTGCTGAGTGGGCTACTTAGAACCAACCCAATAGGTAGATAGGTCCTTGTGTTAAGGTATCTACGTATTGTGTTAATATTGATCACTTGTGTTTTTGGAGGTATGTGTTACCAAGTAGTCTTTTATTTTATTTAATTAGTAGTGTACTGTAGTGTTTAATAAATAATTTTCTTTCTTTCTTTCTTACCCGGAATGCGTCGGAATCGTCTCGCCAGCGTGTCCTTGGCCTCGTCGTCGTCGCCCGTCCTCAGGCACCCACTGTGCGTCGATCTGAGCCCACCTTTCTGGATGCATGCGGCTCACATGTCCCATGTCACATGTTTTCGAAATAAATAAAATTATTAGTCGTAATTACTGCCTAGCGCGTCCGCAGTGCGATGCGCAGTGTGATCACTGTAACAGCCCGTTCACACTAGTCGTAAGTCGCATATTACTGAAAGTCGAAAGTCTGACGTACCTGTTCACACTGCGTCGCGAGTCGTATAGGTCGTAGTTTCGCGCCATTCGGTACTTAGCGAACTCGCGAGATGGACGCCGACGAAGAACTTGTTGTGCTCTACTACTTACGAAGAAAATTAAAAAATCTATGAAGCGATCTAGGAAGCGGGGCGGGGAGAGAGGTAACAACGTGCTCGAGTCGATTAGATGCACGCTATGTGAACAGCAACAAGCAGGCACCTATGCGAGCACGATTCGACGCGATTTTTAGTCTTACAACGGGCGCTGGCCCGTCGGATGGTTTTTTGAGTCGTATTAGACTAAAAATCGCATCTCATCCAATGTGAACCGCTCCATATAAAGTGTATGGTGACCAGAGCATTCGACTTTTAGTCATATGCGTCTTACGACTAGTGTGAACGGGCTGTGACACGGTGATCGAGAGGCACGTCTGCATCTTGGGCCATGAGAGTGTTAGTTTAGTTATACTTGTAGGCTTTGCGTGGGCTGCCTAGACAAGATAATATGATGTCCCTCTAGCCAAAGTTTGGCTACCTGATAGTATTTAATCGTTATTAGGGTTAGTAGAAATACATTTTCTTTTATTTGAGATGAAACAAAAATAGCAACAATATGTTTTTCTTACTTAAGGCCAGGTATTCCTGCAGCAGTAGGCGTAGGGGAAAACGCGCGCCTGCCAAGCCGCCGCGCTCGTGTTTTTTGTAGTTATTTAAACATGGTGATTAAGAAAATCCTTTTCACAAGTCAAACTATGCTAATTTGTTTAGAAATATTAAGTGTCTTTAGTTCAGTACAAAAAAAAGTGTGATATCAGTAGTTCGCTAGTATTATTGAAAAACATTAGAAAAAGGGGTAACTTTGGGATTTTTTTCTTTGGAGTGAAGTTCATTAGATTTTGTAACTGAATGCGATTTTGACTAGACTAGATCCTGAAAAAATATATATCATTTTTTCAGAATTTTAAACACTATTTTCTAAGTCTCAGATGATTTTAATAATCCCAATAAAGCGGCCTCTGCTTGCCTACCAAGCCAAGTTATTCCTTGAGGGCGGGTGCGGCGGCCAATTTGGCCGAAGATCTCAAGAGGCGCAAATATGCAGGTCTCAACAGAGCCCATAAATTTGCTCCCCTTGGAGTCGAGAACCTAGGTCCGTGGGTTACCGAGGCTCTTCGGGGTTTTAATAAATTATCTGAGTGTCTGGTCGAAGCGACGCGTGACCCGAGAGCAGGTGAGTATCTGGCACAACGCGTCAGCATTGCCATAAAGCAGGGCAATGCAGCCAGCGTCTTGGGGACGCTTTCGACTGGTAATGATATTTTTCAGTTGAGCTACCTGTACATTGTTTGCAACAGTCTGCAGTTAGCTCAATTGATTCAATAGTAAATACTAGTTATCATTTATTTCTATTAGGTATTTGATTGTAATCTTCTTTGTGAACCACCTTAAGTTATTTTATTACGCAATGCAGTTAAATTTTCACTATTTCTATCCGAAATAATAACTTGTTTTGACTGTACAAACATGAATGACACCTTGAGGGACTTTATGGGACAAATCACTGTTAGTATTTCTTTGGCTCAAATTCAACAAAGTTTACATTAATTTTCATAAGGAAATCAATCCTGGGCGGCAAGTTCCAACGCCAGTCATGCCCAATTTTTATTCTCTCACTTATATCCGAATTCCACCATAAAACCCACTTTAAGCTAGTGCCGTTAGATATTTAAATAGATAGTTAAGGTATGTGTGTTAATTTAAAAGGTAAGCTAAGCACTGTATTGCTACCAGCAACTCTTTTGAATAAAGTTATAATCGTAGGGTTTCAAACAACAATTTCTAACTTCCCGTGTGTTTTTTTTTTCCACCAAAGCTTGGCTCAACCAGTGTAGTCTTTTGTTTTAATCTCCTACTCTTGGGCAAACCAAGAGTGTATAGAAATTCATTTCAAAAGCGTTATTTTATTTTTTGACACATCAGCCAGTTTTCGTTATTTTCATAAGAGGTCAAACGACAAATAGTTTTCACTCCTAATCCACCATAATGATAGCGACCTCTTCCGTATTCGGAACAATCATTCAAAAAAAGAACAACGTGAAAATCGCACGTGCGCGTATTTATTGCAACATTGGAGTTTACAATTTGAATTTACACGAGTAATTTTGAAGATTTTAAAACGATGTTTTTCCTCGAAGGTTTTAAGCACCATGTAACACTCGGGTGAAAGTGCGATTCCTACCTCGAGTGTTTTAAGGCCAAATGACACTCATAGGAATTGGGCACTTTCTTGCCTAGATATGCAATGTACTATTAGATATTCTCGCTCCCGTGACTCAACCATTCTCATTTCAGCGTGCCGCAGCCAAAAATTTCGTTGAAAGTATCGATTTTGCTGACCTATGAAAAGTTTCAACGATTAAAGTTGAACTAAAACGCGGACTTATAGGGGAGATGTTGCAAATGGGGGTCACCTAAGCGGGAATTAAAATAAAACAAAAACTATTAGTATTGTATTTATTATTTAACTCGCTATATAAACTTTTATTATTTAGCTATTAATTGAGATCAACTAAAATCACTTTGGCTTATTACTTTAGGTACTGAATCAATTTAAAAAAAAAACATGTTTGACCACCATTGTCATCATCGGTTGGTAATAGTAGTCACATTGTTGACAATGATGGTCAACACAAATCACAGACGTAATTTGAGGCTGTGTCCCACCCAGTGCAATCTGAGTGAGCCCACAGCCCACACGAAGTGCACCTGAACCACATTTCGTTATCGCGGCCAAATTCACTGCAAACTAGACATTGGTTGCCAGGATCTTCTACCACATCTTCTATCACATCTTCTTCATCTTGGCACAAATCATCTGTATTGATATCTGAAGCTGAAGTATCGTTCCAATCTTGCAGAATTTGTTTCTTTACTTTATCAACTTCCTTCTGGGGCATACTCTTTTTCCCTACGCCTTTTCCTTTTCCTTTCACAACTTTAGTCTTCTTTTTATTTTCTTTTTCGATCAGGGCGTCTTTGAGAGGTGTCGCTGTTAAAATTGTTGCATGCTGCTTGTGTCTTCCTTGTCTTGTCTTGAGGGCAAGTGTTTTTTTAGGCATTTGGATCAAATCCTGGATTGTTAGCAGGTTCTCGGAGGCAGAAGGCATTTCAATTTGAGTCGTTGATGCAGTCGCTCGTTCAGGAGTGGTGGGATAAAATTGCCTTGATGTGCTTGGCACAGGACTGTGACGTTCCAGCTCAACAGTATGTCCTGAGGTGGTGCCAACAACTTCAGCAGCAGTAAGTTCTGAAATGGAGTCAGCAGCATCTTGAATTATAACAGGTTCTGATTGAAGGATTTCAGCTGGTACAAAGTCTTCTTCTGAGAACACGTTGGGGTTCATGGGGAATATTCCAGTTGTCTTGAAACCCGCTTCGCCTTTGCTCACAGAGGCAACACCCGAGTAAGCTTTTTTAACTAAGGATGCCACATCATAAGGCGTTATCTTTTCTGCAAGATGGCTTTTCATGAAAAGGTCACATTCTCTTTTGTAAGCTGCTTTGAATGGCCCAAAAAAGGTCACATCTAATGGCAAATCTACAAACAAATAAAAAGATTATTTCATTGAAGATAGGAAATGTTGACAATGGGGGTCACTGCTGGTTTTGGGGGTCACATGACTCCGATTACCAACATCGGTGAAAACGAGAAAAAACCTTCCCTAACAAAAAAGTACCAGAAAAATTGCTAAAATTAGTTTCAAAACACTATCCTAGATGCTTTAGTAATTACATATCACAAGCACAAAAAGAAACTCTCAGTATTTTGACTCTTACCTTCAGATATAAACACTCGTAAAAGTAGATCAGCTAGGCGCAGAAACTTCTAACGTTTGTCACTCACAAGCGCGGGGCGCGGACTGAATGAGCTGTCGCTGCTGTCGAACGCGCGTGTGACCGGCACACCACTAGCGTATGACATTCTTACAACCGCCATCTAGCGTAAAGTTTTCGAGGTATTGGGGTGACCACCATTGCCAACTGACTCCCATTACATACATCTCCCTACTATCAGCCTGCAATATTTTCGGCTTAGAACAGCTGCTACATTTACGAGTCAATTTAAAAAAAGGTGTGTAAATTCTTAAATAAACACAATATGGTCGATAATTCACACAGCGTCATCTAGCTAGCCCAAAGTTAGTTCCTCTAGTGATAACTGATATAAATACGCATACGATTTTTACCCTTCATAATATACCCGAAACAAATTTCTGCAGTTCGTCATCAAACATTTGTCCCGCGGCGGGAATCGACCCCACAACCTCCAGCATAGGAGGTGTACCTTCACCAACTGCGCCATTGAGGCCTTCAAATCAACACACTTACTTTAAAAATGAACTAATAAACATAACCTATATTACACTGAAAAAAAAATGTTTACATTGATTAAGATCTGGCCTTATGAGATCACGCTCATGAATCCATATGAGCCTGATAAGATCTTGTCTTCCTTGACTATAAGAACTTAGTTAAATCGTTATAGCTCAGATCAGAATCAGAAAACAGCCTCAGCAAAACCGCTACGAAATTTCGTAACTCCTTCGTAGCTTTTCGTAGCTCCTTCGTAGCTTTTCGTAGCCTTTCGTAGCTTTTCGTAGACAATACGATGTCTACGAAAAGTGTAGCACCATAACCAAGTATCACACAAATAAATTTATTTTATACCCAAAGTTGATGGATAGGATGTTTGGACGGGTATTTGTTTGTTACTTCTTTGCCCCAAAACTACTGAACGGATCGAGCTGAATTATGCATAAATGTAGGTAACCTGGAATAAAACTCAAGCTGTTTTTATCATATAAAACATTTCCCATTCGAAAGAAACTATTCCAAAGAAACAACGCGTGTGAAGTCGCGGTCTCAAACTAGTAAATAAAAAGTAAAATAGGTACACAAAACTAGAAAACAATTTCGATTCCCACCTTGTGACAAATGTTTGTACGATCTCTAAATATTTGTTCCGAGTGTTCTGGGTATTTTCTATGTATGATAAAAATATCTATGTGTATTGTATTAAGTATATAAGTACATTTAGTACCCAAAACACAAGCTCTGCTTAGCTTGGGGCTAGATGATGCTGTGTGAATAGCTAACATTATTTATTTAAAGATTAGAAATCCTTCAAATCTCCATCAACCCTTCCCTCCTGCCTACGGAACGCACAGAAGAATTCACATTTTTTTGCCATGCGGAGGTGTTGAATTCATGTGCGCAGAGCTTTTTATACCCACCGCTAAAGATAGCAATGTGGATGAATACGGAAAAGGCCTGTGTGTGGGCCTGCCTGTGTACCTACGTGAATATCAGCACGTGACGCCTCGCGCCGTGGCGTCACCGCGATATTAAACCAGACGCCAGTGACTCTCAAACTTGCGCTATAATTTAGTGTTTGACGCATGACGAGCGCATTTTTTATGTTTTCTGCTTTTAATACCTAGTTTAAAGCTGTTAATGCGCTACCCCGACCCAAATCAACGCCCCCACCTATTTTATCTTATTATTCTGTTCAACGAAGGAATTTCCAAAAAGCGATTGGCCAGCTTGTGATACCTTTCCTAAGCTTATTTTTAATGCCTCTTTAAAATTCTTAGTTTGTATAGTGTAGGCAGAGCTGCTTTAAAGTATAAAACATAAAACTTTTACAGAGGCATTAAAAAAAGGCTTATGATAGGTATCACAAACGGGCCATTCGCTTTTTGGAAATTCCTTCGTTGAACAGAATAATAAGATAAAATAGGTTGGGGCGCTGATTTGGGTCGGGGTAGCTCATTAAGTGGTTTTGCGAACGTCATGAACGATTTTGTATGACCCCCCGTTGCCATATAAAAATCTCGCAAAAAGGGTACTTGAATCGAAGTTTGTTGCATGGGTTCAAAGAAAATGGTTTGTTATTGTAGCTATACAACAAGAGTAAAACAAATTAAAATCTGATATTACCTATTTGATATCCTTGCTACTCGCAAACTTTATGTTACTATTAACGACCCTGAGTGCAGTGAGTCATACTGTCTACAAACCGTCATAATGTAAGTTAGCTCAATGCAAAAGCAATTTTAGTATGAAGATAAAAAAGTAATAATTAAAAAAGTAATTGAACTAAGACACAAGAAAGGTAAGAAAAGTCCTAAGTTGGCATTACTTTTCGTTTTACTTTTTTTTTGCAGTTTAAGACAGACAGATTGCTAGAGATCCACAGTATGCTAGAGATTGAGAAACATTAAAATGATATGATATTTTGAAACATTTTTTAAAAACTAAAAAGTTTGAGAGCAGCTGCCCTTTGCTCGAAGCGTGGAAAGCGGCGATTCTCCGCGTACACATCGGGTAAGATAGCGTCAGAAAAATTTAATTGTGGAATACGCAACGAACTCCCCCGCCTCCTGCCGAGTTTTGCCGAGGGCAGCCGAGCCAAGCGTAAATCTGACGAGGATTTGAGATTGTTTTTAGGTTTTTCGACAGTTTGAAACCGGACTTTGAAAAATCTAAGACAAGCAAACAATGAAAAGCTTTTAAAATCTAAATATTTCGCTTATTTTTAGTCTGAATCAGGGGTTTTCGATTTGCATTTAAAAAGATAAAAGTAGTTCCGAGTATCTCGTTAGGGGCAGGTGGTCAAATGGAAATTAGGGTATGTCAATGAGAGAAAACTTTTTCAAGTTAAATAAAACGTAAAGTGCTAGTCGGACTCACGCACCAAGGGTTCCGTATAGTTGTAAGACCTTGTTTCTTGCCAACTATCATGATTCTAGGTCAACGGGTTAGGTTTTGGTCCATGGCGAGAATCAAAAGTACTTGTTTAGTGAATAAACTACAAATTTACAATTTTCAGATATTTTCCTTTACTTGTGCTAAATAAGACTTGCCTCTTGCCAAATTTCATGATTTTAGATACAAGGGAAGTAACCTATAGGTTTTGTGTGCGATTCCTTCGGAAATTTCAAAATATTCGGACATAAACGTCGTAACTTTTGATTGCGTTGGCTAAAAGTTTTATTTATATCACGACTCCAAGAACGTTGGTGTTCTTCCAACACAAACTAGGTTCGTAGTTAACCCGCTTACATTCATAATGAATACGACTCCAAGAGGTTACGGACTTGAGTATTTGATGTTAATTTCCTCCACGCGTTCCTGAGAAAAGGCGGTTGACAGACAGGCAGACAGACCGACGGACAAAAAAGTGATATTAGTGTTCCTTTTTTCCTTTTGAGGTACGGAACTCTAAAAAAGGAAAAGAAAGAAAAATACATGAACCTTTATGATGTCTCAACCTCGACAGCTGGACGACGTAGTGTTTCAGTGTGACCAACTTCAAATTAAAAATTCTGATCCACAAGACAAGAAAATTTATAGTTCCAAAGAAGGTTCCAAAAAATAATTTTAATAGTTAAAAAAAAGACTTATTGTTTAAATATCGCATAAGTCATTTGTTTAATCATCTATGTAGGTATTTAGTTGGAAGGAATGAAACCATATTATCACCATATTCACTAATGCCTTGTTTTACGAATAGGTACATGTTGATTGTTATGAAAACCGACTTAATTTTCCTTAATATTAACACTGTGTTAAGTTTTGCAGGACAAATACTACCCTCTGAACTTAATTCTGATTCGGGATTTATCTTTATACAATACCGAAAGAAATCATCGATATTGGTCCTAGTCTAAACCGAAAAGGCACATGGTCACATTGCTAAAAAGGCTGTAGCAGGTTGCGCTAAAGTAAAAAAATAGCTCTATGGTAGACTTGATTTTGTAGCGTAGTTGGTATACGCATTCGCTTACTAGTACATCGACGACGTGAGTTCAAGTCACGCCGAAATCGATTTTTTTTTGGATTTTATCTAATTTCTATGGTAGAAGTTGTTTTTTTCTCAAGACTCTCTAGCCACTTGAGAGTCGAAATTATTACGCTGTATAGTAGTTGGTGCCTACTATTTTAGGTATTCGTTAAATTGCGAAGTCTCTAACCGGTAATTTTGTGAAATATTTGTTCACAAACGTTCGAAACTCTCGGCGCGCGAGTTACACTCGCACTTGACGGATCTTATTTCAAATCGAATACCCCTCATTCTAGTCAATGGTGTCAAAATGAAACTTGTTGCCAAAACAAATCTAGACTAATTTGAAGGCACTAAGATAACGCTTTATTTTATTATATTTTTTTTTGCTTTCCGTTTTATTTCGATCGTTATGAAAGGAGCGGCAACATTTTAAGTGATGTCAAATTACTTATTAGTTTGGGCGACATCCAAATTGACACCTATGTCTAAGTGTGATAACTGAACACAGCTGTCCAGTTGCCATAAGCACAATATAAGAAAAAATAAGCTGACACCCCCTTTCGTTCCCTTTCGTTTTGTGTTTTGTATTTGTTTTGTCAGTCACTGACCCTGTCTAAACCTGCCTTAAGGCAGGTTTAGACAGGGTCAGAGACTGACTCCGAATTTAAGACAAGTCTGACCCGAAAAAAACCCAAAGTAAATTGATTTGAAGTCAGTGCAGCTGTGCATTCGCACGCGAATATTTTGAGGTGAGTCGGTGCCCTCCGCAAACCGCGCCCTACCACGCCAGCGTTAAAAACCCCGTGTAAATAGTCAAGTCAGAGCTTGGTCAGTCACCGTCGCTGCATTGTAGGGTGTGGTCATTGATGTAGGACACCATCAGCTTTCTTTTTATTAATTTTTCTTTCTTACTGACTTCACTCACGTGGGCTCACCGTGAAAAACTTACCTCGACTACTGACTCCATGTAAACAGTTAAAGTCAGTGTCGGCGCCGGCACAGGCGCCGCTACTGACTTGTGCACTGACCCTGTGTAAACCTGCCTTTAAACTGGAGGCCTGGATTTGTGACGTCAGCGGGGATGGTTGTATGCAAAAACAAAAGACAATCGTGTCAGATTTTAAACGTTACCTATACCTAGTATAGTATTATTATATCTGTGCCTTTACTCTCCTAGATAACCTTACATAAATAATGCAAAAGTGGGTTGTAAAAGAACACGAGTAGCAAAAAAAAACAAAATGACTATATTTTTATTAACAACTAGCTGTAACCCGCAACTTCGTTAGCGTGGTAGATAGGGTACTAATTTCATTTTGAACTGTTTAGATGTTTTGAAGATCCTATGTACCAAAAATTTCACATTTCGCAAACTTTCGCAATTATATTATTAGTAGGATATAAGAAGAAAATTAAAATCAAATAATAGAAACAAATTAGAATAAATTTTACAATTGAAACAATTGAACAAACTGCAGGTAGTTGCAAACAATCAACAGGTCAACTCAACTGATCCAAATCAATACCAGTCGGGAGCGCCCCGAGACGCTGGTTGCATTACCCCTAAACAACCTGATTATGAGAGTGAAGGAATAGAGAGTGCACCTGTATTTGCGCACACCATTGTGCACTATAATATGTCCTGCGCATCTGGCTAGTCTCCGATGAGACTGGCCGCCGTGGTCGAAATTCGGCTAGGAGGACATTATTAACAACCTGAACAACCTTTATTGATCCATTGCTGGACGCAGGTCTTCCCGTGATAAGCGCCTTATTGGCTTGTTATCTCATGGAGGCCCTTCGGCCGTCTACAGAACTGGAGTTTCAGAACTGGTTCCATACGAGCTGTAATCTGAGGCTGCCTTCTTGCAGCATTTTGCAAAAATCGATCTTGTCTCTGGGTAGTGACCCTGTATCTTCCTCGGTGACGTTCGGCTACATCTCCTGTAGCCCTGTAGCGTGCTCATAATCGGCAAATTACGCTTAGCTGTGTGTTAATAGCGTCCGCAATATAGCGTTGACCGCGTCCAGCTACGAACATACCCAAAGAGATGTGTGGGGCACGCATCTCTTCCTGCATTAAATGACGACGTGACATAACGCTTCAGTTTCGAAAATGTCGAAAAAGGTGGAATGGTTGATGAAATGAAAAAATCGATACATGACAAAAATCACTCAACACTTTATGCTAGCAAATCCTTTACTCTGCAACCAAGTCAGGTTTTCCTTTCTAATTTGGAAAAGCTTTTGCATATTTGTTATAATTTTTTGAATTTCGAACGAATTTTTTAATCCTCTTTCAGCCTTAATTTATAATTGTGGCAATGGCTCTTACTATTTTACGAGTTTTCACAAATAAGTAATTTGAAGTATATTGCTTGTTCCCTTCCCTAGACTTTGGTGAGTAGTGTAGTATTTGGCTCTAAGTCAATCGGAGTGTGTAAACCTGTTGAAACGTCGGGAAAAATAAGTAAATAAACGCGATAAATACCCGTTTAATAATACTAATAACAATGTGTTCAGATCGCGTAAGTTTGAAAATATTTAAGTTAATCGTGTTAACCTAGCGTGGAGCATGTGGGCCGTATGACCTTATTAACCTGCTCGGTATACTAATTTATTAATCTACGTTCAAATCTATATTACTCCCATAAGATAATGTACGAAGGACCCCTGCGATGCAGGAGGTTTCAGGTTCGATTCCCACCTCTGGACATATGTTTGTACGATCTGCAGATATTTGATGATCCCGGGTGCTTTCTATTTATAGTAAAAATTATCTATGTAATATACATATTTTATAAAGTATATCACTTATCTAATGCCCATAACACAAGCTCTGCTTAACTTGGAGCTGGATGATGCTGTGTGAATAGTATTTAGTATACGAGACAAACAGTAATTCTTCGGAATTAAATCTTTTATGAGACCATCTTATTAAAATAAATAATAAATAATTAAAATTGTTCTCTTTTGCGTTGTGGGTTCGATTCCCACCTCGGAACAAATTTGTGTACGATCTGCAGAAATTTGTTCCGTTGGTCTGGGTGTTTTCTATGTATAATAAAAAATATCTACCTTTGTAGTGTATTGTATTAAGTATATCAGTTATCTAGTACCCACAACACAAGCTCTGCTTAGCTTGAGGCTAGATAATGCTGTGTGAATTGTCCAGCGTTATTTATTTATTTATTTCCACGATTGACTGAAAAATCGATGAACAAACAAAAAAACAAACATTCGAAGATAGAGCCAGTTTCTTTTTGAATTTGCTAAAAATTAAAAATCTCCAATTATCATAACGTTTACCAAACAAAATGATACCAAGTACATACATGCATACATACCAATAACAAGATATTAAATAAATTGGCAAGAACAAAACTTTTAAACTTATTGAACTCGCTTTCTACTTGACTCGCCCCAGTTCCCCTTTCCTCATAATTTATCGGAAAAAACTTCAAAAACTAAAAAGTTTTTTAAACAACCCGCGAGATTAATTTTGTAACTTTATAACAAGCGCTTTTAATCTACTTTTCGCTAACTACACTAACTATCATTAATCAAACCGGCAATTACATCACCACATTAAGCATTGCCAGCGAATACGACCCCAAAGACCATAGACACCACGTGTGCCTTGGAATGCCGGGGTGCAACAGGGGTGCACAACCAAGGGTGCATAACAATAAACCCGGCATATTGTGAGGACGAATAATAATTTGCCAAAGAAAATTACAATCAAATAATAGAAATAAAGTAGAACTTGTATTTACGATTGAGCTTACTGCAGACTGTTGTTTACAATCTACAGGTATCTCTACTGATGCATAACAATAACAGTAAGATAATAATAATAATTAAATTAAAAAGCATTATTAATTGAATAGTGAATCGGTCAGGTGCGGGGTAATCAACATCTATCAACTGTGTAACGACAGAAAATTGCATTTATCAAAGAGTAGCTGCATTCTTACTACCCGTTGTCCTATTACCCGTTTTTCCGTAGGAATTAAGCATTTTCCCGCGGTAAAAAGTAGCCTATGTTCATCAGGAATGACGTGGGCTTCAAATCAAATCGGTCCAGCAGTTTCGGAGCCTATTCAATACAAACAAACAAACAATCAAATCTTTCCTCTTTATAATATTAGTATAGATTTATCAGAATTTATGACGGCCAGAAAAAGCTTTCAAACAAATCTAAAGAAACACGAGTAACCAAAACGTTGAGTCGTCATCCAAGCCTAATCGATGCGAGTGACGCCTTCATTTCTACCCAATAATACTTATGTAAAATGATAATGGGAGGGAAGCCTGGGACCACTGATCTGGGATCTTTATCTAGTGTGGAAAACATCGTCATCATCATCATCAACCTAAATTAGTACAGTGCTGGACATAGGCCAGGTGGGATGACGATCTGCGAAAGACTGCAGGCAGATGCTGGATACAGCAAGCTGAAGACAGGGCGCTATGGCGCTCATTAGGGGAGGCCTATGTCCAGCAGTGGAAAACATAGGATATGTCATTCCAGCCAAACATCAGCAAACTATTTTAAAAAGAGAACTTTATTTATAATATTCTCAGCCTTTGTTGTATCCTGTTTCATTGTAGCAATTCAATTTAATGTACTTGCCTAGATTTAGAATCACCTTGCGCTGGCAATGATGCAACTAAACGGCCATTGACCCTATGATAACATTTCTGTGGTGTGACAGTCTTCGATCAAATTATTTGATCGAAGGTGACAGTTTAACAAAACTAACAATAAGCCTAGCATTGGGTGAACATTTGGATGATACATGTTTTTAAAGTTCAATGTGAAGGTAGGTAGTCAATGATATGATAAAATAAAAGCTAGGAGTGATATCTGCTTAACTTGGGGCTAGATAATGCTGTGTGAATTGTCCAGCATTATTTATATATTTATTTATTTATTACCTTTTAGTAGGTAGGTGCCTGCTTAATGAATGTACGTACCCACTAACTATGCGCGGGTCTATGACCGCGGCGACCGCTCGTTAAGGCACTGTTTAGGTGTTATGGGCATAAGCCCATCGAAACCCATCGAAAACTAAACGGCGGGATTTTTTTTTTATATTTTTCCTGAATTCAGTGTTCGAATCTACACCTCGCCTTAAAGTTTGGTCCTTCATTTTTGTTACACCCTGTATAATATACCAGTCGGATAGATAGATAGATATGGATCAGTTAAGCTACCTGTAGATTGTTTGCAACAGTCTGCAGTTAGCTCAATTTTTTCAGTTGTAAATACTAGTTCTAATTTATTTCTATTATTTGATTGTAATTTTCTTTAGGCTTGTGCCCTTTATATAATTTAAGATATTTAAAAAATCCTTTTTTTAAAACAATATTTTAATGCATTGTCATCCAAACTAAACGTTTAAACAAAATTTCACTTCAATCGGTTGAAAAATCTTCTTCAAACTTGGGCTGCAAGATTCCACCCGCACAAACATAGTTACATTCATTGCAAGTTACATAAAAGCTTGTATAAAGCGAATAAATTCCACCTTTTACGCCTAAATAGGAAAGGAGTTTTTAAAAAAATTATCGACTTGATATATATTATATCAAGATGGATTCAAAAAAACAGGTGTTTATATAATATACTAACTGGTGCCCGCGACTTCGTCTGCGCAGGATTAGTATTTCAAGTAGCTAATATTATGTACTTTAAATACCAGAAGCAATAAAAGTATCTATTTTCATTTAGGAATCAATTTATTACTACCGAATGTGCATTTGAAATAAATTATCAATTTTTATTGTAGTTATGGTTCACTATTTTGGCTATAATGGCTTACACATAAGATATAGATATTTACTGTGGCGGGCTTTGTTGTAGGACTATTTAGGATAAACATTTCCATCATACATTACATAATATGTGTAGGTAACTCTAGCGGTTTTGGCAGCGCACGCCAGAATAGCTCGCAGATGGTAGATTTTTTTCCTACTTACTTGACACTTATCGTCATATTTTAAACAATTCACAGAATATCTTTATAAATTGTAGCATAAGTTATTCTGATGTATAAGCTATATTATTGTAAAGTTTCATTAAAATCCATTCAGTAGTTTTTACGTGAAAGAGTAACAAACATTCATCCATCCATACTTACAAACTTTCACGTTTATAATACTAGCTTCTGCCCGCGGTTTCGCACGCGTTTAAAAAGTCACCAATGTTTGATTCCAGGGTTAGACTTACCTGTATGCAAAATTTCATCCTGGTCGGTTCAGTAGTTTTGGCGTGAAGAAGTAACAAACACCCATCCATCCATCAATCCATCCATCAATCCAAACTTTCGCATTAATAATATTAGTGTGAAGTGATTAGTAGGAAGGATCTAATAGACCAAGTATGTATCCTTAGCGTACCGAACTCAATCAAGTTCCAAGGTACCTCACGACGAGGTTGTGACTTAAAATATAGGTGAGAATCTACTTGACCCGATCAGAATAAGTTATATCTGCACTAGCATCTGCCCGCAGCTTCGCACGCGCTTTTACTGGTTAAAAGTAGCTTATGTTCGTCACCGGGACCATTTACCTCCCTGCCAAATTTCATTTAGATCCGTTCAGCCGTGAAAAGGTAACAGACATTTATAATATTAGTATTTATTAATATTCTGCTGTGTTATTTTTATTGTGATTATTATTTTGTTCTATTAGTTTAGAGAGTACTAGTTTCTGCCCGTTGCTTCGCACGCGTTGATTCTATAGAAACGTTTAAAGGTTATTTTTATCCCATGGAAACTGTTTAGTGGCATAATAAAGAGCCTATGTTTGATTCCAGGCTTAGAGTTACATCTACGCAAAATTTCAACCCGATCGGTGGTCGTTTTGGCGTGAAGAGGTAACAAACATCCACCCATCCATACATCCAAACTTATTAAGGCTTGGTAGGCCAGCAGAGGCCGCATTTTTGTGATTTTAAATCATCTGAGACTTAGAAAATAGAAATGGTAAATATCCCGTTATTTATGACTTTAGTGTTAATAACCATGATGGATTTAAAAGTTTTATTAGAAAATAGAGTTGAAATTTCTGAAAAAAAATACATATATTACTTAAGGATCTAGTCTAGTCAAAGTAGCATTCAGTTACAAGATCTAATAATCTTCACTCGATGGAAAATAATCCCAAAGTTACCCCCTTTTCTAACGTTTTTTCTATACTATGACTAGCGAACTACTGATATCACACTTTTTCTTGTACTCAACTAAGGACACTTAATATTTCTAAACAAATTCGCAAAGTTTGACTTGGTAAAATGATTTTCTTAACCACCATGTTTAAATAACTACAAAAACAGCTTGCGGCTTGGCAGGCGCGCATTTTCCCTTACGCCTACTGCTGCAGCACTACCTGGCCCCTGTCATGCTATATCTCTTTTGTCGAATAAATAATAACTATGTAAATAATTTGTAAGACGTAGGTAGTCGCGTGTACTCTCGCCTCCAACAATGCAGTGTTTGGAACTAAAATTATAATCCGGGGGTTTGCGTATCTCCTATTCTCCTAAACAATATGCAAGCCACCTTACTCCAGCACGCCTGCGCGTTCAAAATCGTGTGTCAAAGCGTGACATTAGATATTATACGTCACGCCTTGTTACCTCCCCCGCCCCGCTGCTCCCCCCGTGACTGATGACCCCTGACTGATCCCGATCGGGACAATCAAAGGTACGATGGGGTGACTGATGCGTTTGATTGCCGTGACTTTGTTTGTCAACTGGGTAATGCGACACGGACGGCTTAAACCAAAGAGGACCATTTGGGGAAAACACATTCAAATTCATTGAATATACTTAAATAAGCACTCAGATCGCCTTAAGGTTTTTGTTATTATAGTGCGTAACCCCACACTCGGGGTAATTTCTAAGAAATCAAATAATAAATAACGCAAAACTTTTCGACTTCGACGGGACTTGAACCCGCATCTGCACTGATGCGGGAAGCATGCGGGTTCAAGTCCCGTCGAAGTTGAAATTTTTTGCGATATTATTTGATTTCTCAGATTGCCTTGTTACCACTTGCATAGATCTAAAAAAAATTGTAGATATGGTACGTTTTCCCGGCGCTAACTTAACAAACGGCTTGAGTTCTAAACTCAAAGACACGCTATTTTCAACCTCTTCTTACCTTATGAACAACAAAGATGGAAAGACGTACCTACCTAGATCGAAGTGCAACCGACATGCGAAACACGAACGCCGGCGGCGCCGTTCCGACTATAACAGAGGTGGGTGGACTTAATTTAAACGCATCTATCTAGGTACATTTAGTTTCTGACGTGAAATTTCGGTGTGTCTTTATTGTATTTTATATAGTATAAGATTAATAAGTAGGTATACGAATTGACTGTATTTAATTACCTGCTGTAATAACTAGTTATATATTTTATTTATAGAGACCAGTTGAGCTACCTGTAGATTGTTTGCAACGGTCTGCAGTTAGGTCAATTGTTTCAATTGTAAATACTAGTTTTAATTTATTTTATTATTTTATTGTAATTTTCTTTGTGAATAAAAGCTTCTGCCCTTTAAATATTTTTAAGTCTGAAATAATTTTTTTAATTTATTTATTTATTTCAAAAAAATGACCTACTTATATATGAAGGTACATGCCAACTATTTATATAAACTATACCTTACTATAGAGACTGAGACTGACGGACAAACCGAATTACGGTTTATGTTTGCTGTAGATAAAATAAGTTAACATTATGTAACATATCTTGCCGTGTGGTGCCGGCATAGAATTGCACCACCCCAATTCCTCCCGTGGGTGTCGTAAGAGGCGACTAAGGGGCACACGCACCGGGAGGCCGGGCAGCAGCGCCCCCTACAGAACAACTTCACCGAACTGCGATCCCCAACCCGCATGCCCAGCGTAGGGATTATGGGCATTACCCCCAATGATTGTTAAAGCCAAAAAATGGCCCCCAGTTCCCGGCCGCCTCGCTATTCCTGGCCATGGTAGTGGCCATGGTAACGGCGGGGCAGGGGGTGCTAAGAATCACCGGTCTACCCTAGGCTACCATACATTACGCAAACCGACCCTGGCAACGTTCAACGGACGCACTCTGAGGCTTGACCGCCATCTAGCGCAGTTAGAAGTGGATTTTGAGAACATTAAATGGCATGTTCTGGGGTTATGTGAAGTCAGTAGAGAGGGGGAGGACACCATAACCCTAGACTCGGGCCATCTTCTCTACTTTTGCGAGGGTGATAAAACATCCCAGGGTGGCGTAGGGTTCCTCGTCAACAAGGCCCTCTCTAACAACGTCCAAGAAATCTCCAGTGTGTAGACCAGGGTAGCGTACCTGATCCTTCGGTTGTCCAAGCGGTACACCATGAAGGTTATTCAGGTTTACGAACCGACCTCGGCACACTCGGATGATGAAGTGGAGGATATCTACGAAGACATATCCAAAGCCTTACACAACACCACTAAGGCACACTTCAACGTTGTTATGGGGGACTTTAACGGCAAGGTGGGAACCCAGACTAGCAACGAATCTCGGATAGGCCCGCATGGTTATGGAGTTAGGAATCACAGGGGGCAAATGCTGGTCAACTTCCTTGAGAAAGAGGGGTTGTTCTTAATGAACTTCTTCTTTAAGAAACAGCTTCAAAGGAAGTGGACATGGCAAAGCCCCGACACTGTGACTAAAAATGAGATCGACTTCATCATGACGGATAGCAAGCACATATTCAGAGATGTCTCAGTGATCAACAGGTTCAATACCGGATCTGATCACCGACTGCTTCGAGGCTCTCTGAATATCCACTTGAAGCTTGAAAGAAACCGTCTGATGAAGTCCACGCTCCGACCTAACCCAATGCAAATCATGGCGGGCACCGAGAAGTTCCAGCAGCTCTCTCGGGAATAGATTTGTTGCCTTGGATCCCACTGATGACGCTGACGAGACCCTACACAATGTGGTCGAAACGCTGACAGATGAGGGCATCAAGTTCAGCAAAAAGCAGCGCACAGGCAAGAAATCCATACTCTCGGATGAGACTCTCGGGCTGATGACAAAAAGACGGGAAACCACCCAAGCGACTTCGTCAGAAAGGTTCTTCCTGAACAAGCGAATTGCGAAGATGGTACGACGCGACCTTCGGAGCTCCAACACACGCCTCGTCGAAGAGGCTATAGAGCGAAACCGAGGGTCCAAAGTATTCACTCAGCAGCTTGGCAGGAGCCACCTGACCATATTGTCGATGCCGGAGATCTCCGCCGAGGTAGAGGATTTCTATGGCCGTTTATACGCTGCACATGCCCCCCATTCCCGACGAGACGACCATGATTCTAGAGCCACTTTGACACGCCACTATACCGACGAACTGCCAGACATCAGTCAAGACGAGATTGTGTTAAGTCTGAGGCAGCTTCATCATCATCATCAGCTCAAATTAGTACACAGCTGGACATAGGCCAGGCAATTAACAATGAATTGAGGCAGCTTAACAATGGAAAAATAATAATAATAATAATTATGCTGGACAATTCACACAGCATTATCTAGCCCCAAGCTAAGCAGAGCTTGTGTTATGGGTACTAGATAACTGATATACATAACACAATACACTACATAGATAGATATTTTTTATTATACATAGAAAACATCCAGACCAACGGAACAATTTCTGCAGATCGTACACAAATTTGTTCCGAGACGGGAATCGAACCCGCAACCTCCTGCGTCGCAGGCGGACCTTCGCCCGCTGCGCCACGGAGGTCATCAAAGCCCCCGTTGAGGACGGAATAACTTCAGAACTTTTGAAAACCGGAGGTGCCCCTGTTATACAGGAGCTACAGAACCTCTTCAACACCGTCCTTCACAGTGGGAGAACTCCAAAGGCGTGGAGCGGGAGTTTGGTGGTGCTCTTTTTTAAGAAGGGAGATAAAACCCCCCTTAAAAACTACAGACCCATCACACTCCTGAGCCACGCCTATAAGCTGTTCT
The DNA here is from genome assembly GCA_949316285.1 of Eupithecia subumbrata. Classification (NCBI taxonomy): domain Eukaryota; kingdom Metazoa; phylum Arthropoda; class Insecta; order Lepidoptera; family Geometridae; genus Eupithecia; species Eupithecia subumbrata. The sequence goes on along the minus strand of OX438642.1, from coordinate 4,326,608 downwards.
CACGAGTGGTCACGAATCGTCTCGCCAGGAGACTCGACGAGTTCTAGCCACCGGAACAGGCCGGGTTTCGCGGAGGATTTGGCACCATAGACCACATTTACACAGTGAGGCAGATTATACAGAAGTCCGAAGAGTATAATCAGCCTCTGTGTCTGGCCTTTGTGGACTATGAAAAGGCCTTTGACTCGGTCGAAACCTGGACTGTTCTGGAATCCATACAGCGATGCCAAGTAGACTATCGTTATATCGAGGTGCTGAGATGTCTCTACGAGGCCGCCACCATGAGTGTCTAAGTACAGGGCCAGCAGTCTAAAGTTTAGACTGCTGGCCCCGCAGTTAGATGGGTTTAGACTCTAAACCCATCTAACTGCGCAGAGGAGTTAGACAGGGGGATGTTATATCCCCGAAACTGTTCACGAGCGCGATAGAAGATATGTTTAAGACGCTGGACTGGAAAGGTAAGGGCATCTACATAAACGGCGACCACATCACACACCTGCGATTCGCTGATGACATAGTCTTAATGGCGGAGTCGCTAGAGGAGCTGAACCAGATGCTGGACGGCCTAGCCTCAGCCTCGCGACGCATCGGTCTTGGCATGAATTTGGATAAAACCAAAGTCATGATAAATGGCCTCATTGATCTGGGACCGGTCGTCGTACATGGTCACCTTCTAAAATTGTTTCCGAGTATACTTACCTTAGACAAATTCTGCAGTTAGGTAAAAATCATTTTGAGAAGGAGGCCAGGAGGAGGATTCAGCTAGGCTGGGCAGCGTTTGGGAAACTACGTCGAGTCTTCTCGTCATCCATACCGCAATGCTTTAAAACTAAAGTTTTCAATCAGTGCGTCCTACCTGTCATGACCTACGGAGCTGAGACGTGGACACTCACGGTAGGGCTGGTCCACCAGTTCAAAGTCGCTCAGCGAGCTATGGAAAGAGCTATGCTCGGAGTCTCTCTGAAGGATAAAATTTGTAACGAATACATCCAACAGAGAACCTAAGTTATCGACATAGCTCAAAGAATTAGCAAGCTGAAGTGGCAGTGGGCCGGCCATATCTCGCGAAGAACCGACAACCGCTGGGGTAAACGTGTTCTTGAGTAGAGACCACGACTCGGCAAACGTAGTGTAGGACGCCCTCCGGCCAGGTGGGATGACGATCTGCGAAATACTGCAGGCAGATGCTGGATGCGGCAAACTGAAGACAGGGCGCTATGGCGCTCATGAGGGGAGGCCTATGTCCAGCAGTGGACTAATATAGGCTGATGATGATGATGTAACATAAATAAATAAATGAAAAAAAAAATGTATCTTATTCGAGCGTTCTACTTTCGACAACCTAGTACCCAAGCTCCCGAATTAGATCTCTTACAATCCAAAGCAGTAGTGCGATTCCTGGAAGAGTTTGGGGGAGACCTTTGCCCAGCAGTGGGACAAAATAGGTTAGTTAAAAAAAAACAGTCCAAAGATCCTATCCATTCGAAAATGTCTGTTAGAGAGTGCTCTTAGTCATTTATTTTATTTTTAATAGAGCTTATTGCTCTTGAGCGTTAAAACAGCCAATGGTCACTTAGTAATTAGTTAGTTTGTTGTAAAATTGTTTTCATCCCATCCATTCGACAAGGACGACTTGGTTCGCCTTTAAGTGCACCCTAAGGTGGTGTTTTCTATAAGAAACTTTTAGCGGGCAGTAATGAGTTTTTAATCCTCTTTATATGAGCGCCGCAATTATCTTTCTTATCTTACCACACCGTGATCGCGGCCCAGTAGGTACCTAAAACCCTGTATGACTTGAATATTAACTTTTTTAATTAATCTATCTCACGAAGGCGGATTTTTGTAGATGCATTTTGTACATTGTTTCGATGTTCGTAAGCTCAGTACATACAGTATTGCCCGAGCCGCCCCGGTTGCGGTTGGGCTACTAGTGGTAATTGATTCATGCCAAATTTGTGTCGAGTACCGTCAACACGGAAAGTAAAAGGAGAGAAATTATTCGCAGTGAGGTAAGAAAAAAATTATATTTTGAAGCAGATCGTGTTTTATACTCAACTATCTGACCCGCCGCGATTTTATTCGCGTGGACTTTAATAATACTAATACCCCAAGTAATGTTGGTTTCCATGTAGACTATCAACGCCAAAGTTTTACAACTAATCCTTTACGATTTTAAAGATACGAGAAAACCTATAAATCCCATTTCATCCTTTTACGAGTATGAATACTTGTTTAAAAAATTACTTATTCGATTAGGACCCGATTTTAACTACCATAGAATACGAATTTCCAAAATACGTTCTTAGCGAGTGCCTACTTTCTAAAAGTTATTATATAAATGACCTTTGACCCTTATTTGATTTCGTGATATGTCAGTGAGTCGCCTAACTTTGACTCCACACCATTGACCTTTAGGGTGCGAATTTCAAAAAAACCCTGAATCACGTGTCTGTTTATTTTAAGTCATCTTTCTATGCTACAAATTTTGAAAGGCCAACGGTTGCGGTTTGGAAGTTATTATAAAAATGAACTTAGAATACGAATTTCCAAAAATCCGTTCTTAGCGGGTGCCTACGTCCTGAAAGGAACCTCCATGCATAAACCCGGACTTCAAACGAAACCCCGCCCGGACGCTCCCCGGACGCCCGCTAAACTAGGACAAATCCTGGGAAACCCAGACGGATGGCAACCCTAATTTTAAGGCTTCCTAATTATATATTGTTTGTTTTAGAACAAAATAAAATTGCAAATGTGTATCATTTTCTCAAGACGGAGTATGAATTCACAGTTTGACTCAAAATCATATCAGTTATCATATCATTGACTTTGATTTTGATTTTGATAAGTATTTGATTTTGAGTCAGTTACAGTCTGTTAAGAAATCAAGAAATAAGTCGTTTGTCGCATTTGCGTATACGTACACAACTCACTGCAAAAGCTACGGGCGTGATTAAAATTAGTTTTTTGCAAATATATGAATATTAAAAACAAAAACTATAATTTTACCATATAAAAAATTCTCTGACTTTCACTACTACTATATTATTTTGTTCAATAACGATGAACGACTTTATTTACATGTTAATTTAATTTAAATTATTTTATTTCTGACATTATATTCTCAATTTATTATGATTGTAATATTGTACATGATTTTGAGTATAGTTTGACAATGCCCTTATACAGCAGCATACTTTGACATACCCTTTAATTTATTTATTTATTATTTACCTACTTATTTGATTCCGACTTATTATTTTTATTTAATTTCTCAGTAATGTCTGTCTGTTTTACCTTTGTACTTTATGGTGTTTCCGAATGGCTAAACAGCCAGCCACTCTGCAAGGACGGGTGCCTAAACTGGTACACGGATGGTTCCAAAATGGGACTGGATGTAGGCTGTGGAGTGTATGGAGAGCGACCCAGGTTTGGCAAAAGCATAAACCTAGGTAATCACGCCTCTATCTTCCAGGCAGAGGTATTCGCCATTCTAGAATGCGCCGATATAAATCTGGAAAAGCACTACCTACACCAACCAAACTATCTACATTAACTCTGACAGCCAGGCGGCCCTTCTAGCACTGGACTCGAAGGTTATCACGTCCAGGCTAGTCGAGGACTGTCTGTCGCGCCTAAACGCGCTGGGCTCGAAAAACCGAGTCGTCCTAAGATGGGTACCGGGACATGCGGGAGTCAACGGCAATGAGTGTGCCGACGAACTCGCGCGTGCCGGGGCCAAGGGGACTCGGCTTGGCCCCGAGCCTTTTTGCGGCATACCGAAAAGCCTGGCTCGCAGAAACCTCTTGGATTCCTGCTACGAGGAATCGTCCTAACTCTGGAAGAATTCCTCGGGCATGAGCCACTCAAAATCATTAATAAAAGCCTTCGATAAACGGTTCACTAACCGAATCCTAGCGCTAAGCAGAAGCAACCTTTGGATCATGACAAGAGCCCTGACTGGACACTGTCGCCTCAACAAGCACATGTTCAAACTGGGGCTAAGCGACACTCAATCCTGCAGGTTTTGTGAGGAGGCAGAGGAAACACCTCTCCATATCCTGGGAGAGTGCGGAGCACTGATGGAAAAACGTAGTATCCATCTGGGCAAGCACCTGCTTAGCCCAGACGAGCTAAGAGACTCCACCCCTAAGAAAATCCTACAGTTCCTAGCAGCTGCAAGGGTTAGTGGCGAATTATGAACGCCGCTGCTTAGAGGCGGAACACAAAAAGTGGCGATCACAATAGGCCTATCATGGCCGTAGTGACACGAAAGCCACAAAAAGCTAATAAAAAATAATAATAATATGGTGTTTCCTATAACGAAATGTAATATGTGTGTTATTGTTAAAATAGTACTAAATATAGAATGTAACGACATCAAGTGTAACATCAAGTGTACCTACGATGGAATAAATAAATGCAAATGCAAAAAGATGAGCTTGCTGACGCTACCTGCAGTACGCACACAAAAGCCTGTGTACACTCGTACACATCACACAAACACTGCTCACCCGCCTTGGTGACATGCAACAACTAATAGTATCCTGTATCTATAAGTATACGCTTCCGACTGGTATTGTTATGGATCAGTTGAGCTACCTGTAGATTGTTTGATACCGTCTGCAGTTAGCTCAATTGTTTCAATTGTAAATACTAGTTCTAATGTATTTCTATTATTTGATTGTAATTATCTATAAGTTATATCGTGTGAAAACTGGTTGATCATCTAGAATACCTAACCGTCTGCAGCTCAATTTGTAAATACTGTTTCTTATTTCTATTTTTTGATTATAATTCCAATTTCTACCCTTTTTCTTTTCTTATCTATAATTTACAATTCAGACATTTGAGCTAACTGCAGACTGTTGCAAACTATTTACAGGTACACTATAAATTTATTTCAATTATTTGATTGTAATTTTCGTTGTCAATTAAGTAACTTAAAAATAGCGCTCTAAAATGTGTAAAAACCAAAACTATTAGGTCCTTACATATGAAATTGGCGTTTTGTATGGGAGGAACAAAAAGTCGAATATTTTTTAATATAATATATTTAATTAATCAAAGTATGAACCATTATTTTCTATGCACTTTTGCCATCTTATAGGTAGTTCATTGATCCCTTTACTAAAAAAACCAGTCGGATGGGAATCAATAAAATCTTTGAAGGCGATTTGGACTGCCCCATCGGAGTTGAATTTTTTCCCTTGCAAGAAGTTATCCAAATTTCGAAAAAAATGGTAATCTGTTGGAGCAAGGTCCGGGGAGTACGGAGGATGTCTTAGACTGAGAATGTAACGCAGCAGTCGACGCGCGTTTGCCGGTTTGCTTCAGTCAATTCGTGAGGTACCCACCTTTCAAGCTTTTTAATCTTCCCAATTTGCTTCAAGTGAATTAAAACAGTTTTATCACTAACACCGCAGCCTGCAGCTAACTCGGACGTGGTTTGCGATGGATCCGCTTCCACAATAGCCTTCAACTCTTCATTATCAACTTGAGTCTCAGGCCGTCCACGGGGCTTGTTCTGCAAGTCGAAATTTCCAGAACGAAAACGTTGGAACCAAAAACGAACTGTGTTTTCTTTTGCAACACGACCGCCATACACATCATTCACCCTTCGAGGTGTTTCCGCAGCACTAGTGCCACGGCGGAACTCGTACTCGTAAATAATGCGATATTTTAAGTTTTCCATTTTGTAAAATGAGTGACGCAAACAGAAAAAAACAGAAGAAAAAAAAACAAATGAATGACGATCATCGAAGCACAAATACACGAGTCTATAGCTGTACAAATTTGAATTTGGAATTCCTTACCAAAGAGGAGAAATTTGTGATTAAAGTGGCCAGTACGAAAAACGCCAATTTCATATGTAAGGACCTAATATTATAATATTTTAGGTAAATAAATAATGCTGGACAATTCACACAGCGTTATCCAGCCCCAAAGGCACGCTCAAAGATAGTTGTATGGAACGTAATTATAGGATCTTTGGGCACGCTCTACTCGTTAACAAAGCTTAGCATGCTTTATTCACAGCATGCCAATTATGCGACAAAGCCTCTGTGGCCTAGTAGTTATCTGGCGACTGACTGATCTAAACAGCGTGCCTGCATTCGAGCTAACAAAGCGGTCGCAGCGCTAGAGAATGGAATTTGGCGACAGGTGGATGTAGAGTGACCAGCATTTTACATTATTACATTACATTATTACCAAGGGTGTGTTCTTTGAAAGATAATCGGATAATAAAAAAAAACTAACGAATACGGTGTAAATGGTAAAAGTCATGAAAACTAAACCTCTTAATTTAAGGGACCTATCATACAGAGAGCGGTCACGCGGTCAAGCGTTCAAGCGGTCAGTTTTGCGTTCTTTGTATTCTATTACGTTACATAGATATACTTAGACAGGAGGCATTCTGACCGCGTGGCGGTCAAGTAGAACAAACGCACGCACGCTCGAACGCAGAACGCTTGACCGCGTGATCGCTCTCTGTCTAATAGGTCCCTAAAAAGTTACTGCGTATGTATGAAAAATATTGTCAATTAGAGTTGAATCGTCCGCGTATCTTTTAAAAAAGACCACCACAATATCCCAGATTGTCTATACGCTCCAGATGCAATCTAGTGCATTCCTCAGAACAAAACGAGGAAATATTAAATGACATTCCAATAAATGCGTATGAACAAAGGACGATTATAGTTAACGAACATACCTTAGCCGTAGCGCGAGAGCTAGCTTCGTTTCTTGTAAAAGATGTTGCTTTTTCCATAGTTGGTTCGCCATCCTTTTAGCATTGTGAGAGGTTTTTAATCTTAGAAGAATAATAAAAGGTAGCTTCACTTCGGACCGAAGGATTTGGGCCCATGTAATCCAATTTGAGGAATTAAAAATGAATATTCAGAACCGATGGTCACCGTAGCTCCACGCACGTGTGGCACCCCTAGACGCATAAATTCCGAGCTGCTATTGTCCTGTGACGTCACTCGGCGTGACGCGCCACATATTGCCGCAAACCTAGCATACCCTACAGCAAGGGGCGGTTTGAGGGACTGGGGACCGTCGCAGGTGCCAGGCGACTGCGGCGCGCGGATATTTTTTTGTCGTGAATAATCGATCGTATGACAACTATTTTACCTCATCTTAAGTGAAAATATGGCCGACGATCCTTCACGAAGAATAGAAGACACCTATTCACGCTTGTCTTGAAGTGACCCAGGTGGTGGAGTTTCAAGACTAAGCGGTACAAATGACAAAAGTAGAGTAGATCCACTTAATAAAAAAAAACCTACCAAGTACGAGTGGCATCCACAAGATAAGGGTGGTAATGCGCCGTACGTCTGCTTGTCCCGGAGTAGATGGATGGACAATACAAAGACTGTTTCAACTACAGTGATCAAAAATCGGAATTAGAGTTGGCACAGAAACAATTTAATACATATATCTCAAAAAGTTACGCTTTATAATGGGTTGCTGTCCTATTACATTTAATGCATGGGTTCTCAACGAGCCACCCAATTTTGACAGTGTGTGTCAAGTGTGACATGATGATTTCTTATCTTAAAATAAATAGTAGTTTCATCAAATCCATTGTAATATATTGTAATTATGTTTAAAAGTTTTTTATGCCCGCGGTCTAGAACTACCTGTATGCAAAATTTCAGCCCGACCCGTTCAGTAGTTTTGGCGTGAAGAGGTAACAAACATCCATCCAAACTTTCGTCTATCTTTTTTTATTAAGTATATTGGTTATTTTAACTTTAACTGAAACTTGCAAGTGGAAATTCGTAACGGCATCGTGCACCGCAGTTGGTTGGCAGTTCAACTCGTAATCGGCATTCTCGTCGTACCATTAATTTGCTAACCGATGTTATTTGTGAAAAAAAATTACCTACCTATAAACTGTGTTATGAGTTGTATTATGAGTTTAGTAAGAAACTTAATAACAACTACTAAAAATCATGGATCTCCACTTTTGTTTTTCTAAAATTCGTCATATTAATTTTATTCGTACACAGGGTTGTTATTTGAGAAGGGCGGTGATGGCCAAGTCCGAAACCACGCGAGTTAAAAAAAAGTCGTGAAAGAAGTCATGCCCTCGATTTATAAGAAAAAATAACTACATATTTAGTTTTTTGTAATGTTATATTTTTGAAGGAAATATGAATATGAATATGAAGATATGAATTAAAGTAATTTCTAAAAATTTGCTTTTTCTTTTATTTTTAGTTTCTTTTCATTTCTTTGCAAAGATTGATCCTTATCAGCAACGAAATTCATTGGTTAAATAATACAAGGAGTCCTTTTTTGAAAAGTCATTCGTGTTGATTTCCGTCAAAAGTAACAGGTTAAAAAAACTGAATATGCAGTTATCGTTTTCTTATAAATCGTCCTTTAACGATTTTTCTCTAACTCTCGTGGTTCCGGACTTGGCCATCATCGCCCTTCTAAAAAAAACACCCTGTATAATGTACCTATGTAGCCCATGTCACTAGGACTCTTAAAACTCATAAGAACCTGTTTAGGTTGGCTGAGCTCGGGACAAAAACCCCATTTAACCAGAGGTTACGTGACTACATGTATAGACGACCTCAATGGCGCAGCGGGCGAAGGTCCGCCTGCGGTGCAGGAGGTTGCGGGTTCGATTCCCGCCTCGAGACAAAAATTTGTACGATCTCGAGATTTTTGTTCAGGGTGTTCTGGATGTTTTCTATGTATAATAAAAAAATATCTATGTATGTATGTAGTGTATTGTAGTATATCATTTATCTAGTACCCATAACACAAGCTCTGCTTAGCTTGTGGCTAGATGATGCTGTGTGAATTGTCCAGCATTATTTATTTATAGAGGCTATGAGTTTTGCAAACGATCTTGTGGAACTTAGTTTCTACTTTAAATAGATATATGTACAGAGAATAATAATCAAAAGGACATCGATGGTCCCTTTCTCACCATCGTTGAAGGGCTGCAGTAGGTACTTACAAAACAAAGGGAATCACAATAATCCTACGTAGTTTGCGCACTATCAGTCCCTTATCAGCGACGTTATCAACACGTTATCGCCACTCCAAACTTGATCGCGATAAAATCGTTTCAATTGATTTTTCCGACAAATTGAGCTTATTCCGGCATTTTGTTTCATTGTTATATTTTAATATTGTGTATATTTTGACACTGTGGATAATATTAGATTAGGTATTAATAATACTACAATTTGGCTTGTTTTAAAAAACTATAAACCGACTTCAAATTCATCTACATAGTTAATATGAGACCAACTTCGGGGTATATTCTTTTCAATAAAAAAAGTATTATCAAAATCGGAGAACTCTATAAAAAGTTATGAGTGGTCAAACATTACAATCAGTGAGTGAACAATATATCTGTTTTCTTATCCTTAGGGTTGGATTTTTGTTCCAAATTCAAATGGTTCTACCTTCGGGGTATACCCATTCTAATATTTTTTTTTATCGAAATTGGACTACTCTGTAAAAAGTTATGCGTGGTCATATATAAAAAAATATACGAGAACCTTCCCCGTTTTTCGTCGATTGAAAAGCCAGCATATCCAGTCTAGTCTTCAAAATCCACTAAGGGAGGGGATGTAAGGGCTAAGCTGACATCTATAAATAAAACTACGTTGGTTAAAATTAAGAACTACTGGCTAAATATAGCGAATCTATCAGCTAAACTTACAAGAATATATAAAACCAAATCAGTTCTGGTATCATTTTAAGTTAATAATAGTACATTATGGTATTAGTGTGTAACATTGGTGATTCTGATTACTGCCGAGGCACCATTGAGAGAGCCGAGGACGGTAATCATACACGTGTATCATACGACGTTTTTCAACACACATGTGAATAAAATAACAATTAAAACTCATTTTATTACAGAGAAAACAAAATTTATATTTGAGTGAAAGTTTTATTTATTAAACGCTATTTAAATAAGAAGCTGCATGAAATGAGTAAGCAATAGGAACATTAATTTATTTGTTCTATAAAAGACGATTTTTTTTTATTAAAAACTTTTTAAAACAAAGCTACTCTACCAATAAAGTTAAAAAAAATCTGTAACTCACTAGTGAGTTATAGCAATGAAAAAGTCACAGTTTGATTATGGGTGTCATTCTGTGCCTAATTGCGGTGACAATAGAGCCACTTTATGAGCAAGTGTGTTGAAAAATATAGTTACAACACTGGTCGATCTGTAATTGTCGAATAAATTCGAGTGGATAAAATTGGTCACTGTACTTTTTAGTACTTTTACTTACACTATAGTAAATCGAAAACGCAGTTTCCGTTCGAAAGATCGAATATTGTGCGGAAGAAGCAGCATAACCATAGTTTACACTAAGTTTACCCAAACAAATCGTATTTAGCTACGACTTTCTTAATAGACTTTTAAATCAGCTGGCCAAATAAGGCCGATATCACCTGAGGGGCCATTACGTCTACCCGGACGATCGATTTGTAGTTCGTTGACAGCTTTATGTCTTTACCCCTCTTATTTCACTTTACAAAACAAATGAGGGACGAAGAGCCACGAAGACTCGGCCTATTTGTGCCAAAAGTTGGAGTAAAAAAGTAACTCGAGCCTTACTAACTGTGTTAATGTTTTGAATTTTCAGCTCACAGTTTATATTGCACCAGAGGAAATTAATCCAGAGTCAAGTAACCCGAGGTTAATGTCATGTACATTCATTCTTTTTACATCCAGCCAAACATAGTAGGACGAATGCTGAATGATTTAAGTGTACTGCTCTTTCTCGCTCTACAGAGTCTATTCCTTCATGTCAGATTTGAAATGTCTTGTGGTTCTTATCGCATTATATTGACTGTTGTTTATTTTTAAACTAGTTTCTGTCCGCGGCTTCTTGTTGGCTGTTTGTATTATGAAAACGTGTACAGGGAATGTTTTTACCCCATGGAAACTGTTTTATGGTATCAAAAGCCTGTGTTTGATTCCAGGCTTAGAGCTACATCAATGCAAAATTTCAGCCGTTCAGAAATCGTGGTGTGAAGAGGTAACAAACATCTAAACATACATCAAAACTTTGCATTTATAATATTAATGTGATTAAAACGTATGTAGCTAGAGACTTACTTTTTTTTCTTTCGCATTTGTGTAGCTATTGCATTGCAATCTATTTTCATTTTAATCTAATAAAAAGATAAGTTTCTATTTTACACGAAATCTTCCAAGAAAATCTGTATATTTGTGAGTAAATATGAGGAAGCCGTTCTGCAATTCTTCTGTTATAAAAGTCCGAACTAATGTATTCAATGATCTCTTCATAATCATCAGACAACCAACCAGTTATTTATTGTTCAGGACAAAAAAACGATATAACAAACTCAACCAAGAATACCTAACCTTTAATTTCTCAATTTTCATATATTTGACATTACTAGCCCAGAGTTAGTTGACCTAACCCTCCCACATCGGTGGGTTGAAAATATCAATATTTAACACAAGGTTAACTTCTAACTCTTGGTGGTACAAGAAACAATTAGAATTTAACTCCAAAGTATTTAACTCTGAGTTAACCGTGTTAACCTAGCTTGGCGCAAGTGGGCCTTAAGTTCTATATAAAATAAAGCAAATACATCAACGCAAGATACGTTACGTAAAGCAGCTATATAGTACTAACGTATCTAGCGTTGATTGCGCTATAATATAGCTATAGTACTATACAGAGTGGTTTTTTTGAGAAGACGGTGATGGCCAAGTTCGAAACCACGACAGTTAGAGAAAAGTCGTGAAAGGATTCATGCCCTCGATTTATAAAAAACAACAATTAATTTCTTGCGGAACTTGTTTTTTTTAACCTTTTTTTGTCGGAAATCGACAATAATGATTTTTCAAGAATAAGACACCCTGTATTATTGAACCAATGGTATTTTGTAGCTGATAAGTATCATTGCAAAGAAATGTATTACTAAAACTGAAAGTCAAAACCAAGGTATCTTTTTTTGATAAGCCTTCGGGTCATTTCCATCAAAAGCAAAAGATAAAAAAAACTAAATATGCAGTTATTGTTTTCTTATAAATCGAGGGCATGACTCCTTTCACGACTTTCTTTAGCTCGCGTTGTTACGGACTTAGCCATCAACACCCTTCTTAAAAAACCACCTCGTATAGATATATTACAGCTATTCTGTGATTATATTATGGTGCAATGAGGAGACAAAGCAGTGTCTTACGTTACGGGATTAATTGAACCCCAAGAGCGACTCAGGATCCTAGGTTATTTCACCTAGTTTCTAGAACCCTGACTGCGAAGGATTTAATGACGCTCAAGACAAAGACAGCTTTATCCACGAGGAAAATTCTCACATTCCACATTTAGTGCGATAAAATAAAAAGAAAATCTAGGTCGGTAATTTCGTAGCATTCGTTTTTTTCGTCTTTTAGGTTAGTTCGGACTTCGAAGATCTCAATGAACGGATCTCCTTGGTAATGATTTTCCGCATTCGGATTACTTTGGTCCGTTTTTTTTAACGCAGTGGGACGAATGCGGAATAACTCAAAAGAAATCACACATATTTTGGTGTTGCAAATTCAATCTCATAATTCACTTGGGAGTAATGTTCATTATTCCAAAGGTTTTGCATTTGGAACCTCAAAATGTTATGAAAATTTTGACAAAAGAGGTTCGCACTAAGTGATCTCATTCGATTTGTTTGATTTTGGTTAAACCTTCACTGTTTTCATCCAATAAGGTTACATTCACTTGCTTTCTGTAGTGCATGATGTTCAATGTACCCTTCCACACTTCAATGCATAATCTACTATTTTCGAGCACAGAGTGTGAAAAAATATTTATATATTGTACCGCAACATCGTTAAAATAAACGATAAAAGTGTACGAATCGTTAAGATCAAACATCCGATCGGTTAAACTCTTGAAAAAAGTAAAGAACAGAGGAAATTCAAGAGTACATTTTAAAGAGTTCAAAATGTTATTCAAATAGACTATTTCGTGTCAAGCCGTGTTTGATATTGTTTGCTCAACAGGTGGTAACTGATTTGAATAAGTACAGGAGATAAGGGTGAAATTGGAATAGAAATATCATCCTTTAATTTTACGAGAAAGAATGGCTTATTTACGAAGCGATAATAAGCAATACAGCATTAATCCTTATCCAACTAGGTAAGTACCTTGAATACATTGTGCATTTAATATAAATCAATTATGACCCGTTACAGCATGTACTTTGAATGAATATTTTCTAAGATATTACAGATTTAAAATGCTAAAAAAGATACATAGCGGTTGCGGCGCGGTGGTACGGGTTTATTTCTTATTCGATTCTTTAGTATATTTAGTATTGCACCCGTGCAAAGCCGGGCGGGTCGCTAGTTATTTGTAAAATTTATGAAATATTTCTATTGTTGTTCTGTTGTTAAAAAATGTAGAGCCATTTAATGGCTCTACATTTTTCTTAAAAGTTGAACAAACGTAAAGGTTATTCAAGAACAAAATGTACAGTGATTTTTTTGTCGTTCATTATAATGAGCTAAGTACCTATGTCCAGCTGTGGACTAATATAGGCGGATGATGATGAAGACGTCCTACGGTTAAATTATTACCAGAAGAAAATGTATGGCAGTGCTAAATAATACGGCGCCGATTGAAAGTTAGGATAATTTTATTTTAATCGGTATCAAAACTTTGTTTTTTCTCAGGCAATGAAAAACAAGTTCTTACACGGGCAATAACATTTTTAAAAAATGCTGTAATATCTAATTAAATTCTTGTTTATTTTTATGTGTTCAGTAGGTATAACATTACTATCTTGTAGTTATCCTTCCCACCCAACTCTACTTGTATAAGTTTTTATGGTTTTAATTTATCCCGCTCTATTTTATTATGCGACCTATGAATTTACACAACTTTTGTCTTTTGTTTCGGAAACTGAAACGTTCAAATTAACAAAAAAGCAGGATGACGGTATAAGATCCATAGCCTACCGCTAAAGTCTGCTGTCGGAAAGAAGCCGACTAGTAGGCGACTATTTCCGACCTATTCAACATGAAATATGAATTAGCTTTGGCATCCATGCACGATTTGCATGAATACTGCATTAAATAATAGAATAATTATTCATTGCATCAACTTATAACTTACTTAATTTAACAAAACTTTATTAGAAAGGGCAGAAACCTTTATTCACAAAGAAAATTACAATAAAATAACAAACAAAACAAAACTATATTATATGTATATAGTAACTTAGAAATGAAAAGGTAGGTAAAAAAATAATTAGAAATTATAATAAATAATATCTAAGTAGGTACATTTTCAGGCAATTGAAGTAAGGTCATCAAAATGCCGAAAAGCTTAAATAGCATGTTCGACACTGTTGCTGTAGGAAAGGTGTTACATAATCTCTTCTAGAGAAATCAAAAAAAAATCTTAGGCAAGCGTTTTGAACTCTTTAAATAGCAGATTCTGTTTTAGTCCAAATCCATACCCTGCACAACAATAATTGAAGGGTGACAAAAGCAAGCTGCCTCATCAACATAATCTAACGTCCATTGACAGATTCCGTAAAATACTTTTAGTATAAAGAAAGTTGATAAAAAAAATTGTAATAGATGATAGATTGCTAGCCTCTTTGACAAAGGAATATTTACACCATCAACTATGTATATGATGTGGGTTATATTACAAAGCCTTCTCAACATGTCTTTGCGTGCCTAATATAAAAAAAATGATTTGGATGAGGTCAAAACAAGTAACATTTTCTAAGCTTAGTCGTACATTACATTAAAGTCGTTGTTAATAACGCGCATCGCTTCTAGTGTGTTCAAAGAAGGAATCTTTGAATGAACTCCCATGGAAGGTACTCAATTATACCACTGCATAATTACTATCTTGGTTATAGAGACTCGCAATCTAGGTCTAGTGATTAAGTGGTATCTACAGGTCTTAACGTATGGAGGCAAGTCAACAGTATAAATCGAAAATAAAAGTGGTCTAAGAATTGAGCCCTGTGACACACCTCTTTTCAGTTTTCCTATTTCAGACAGCTGCTTTTCATGCACCTGCTTCTACCTCTACTACCTGCTCTCTTCCAATGAAATGGTCCTGAACCAAGTACAAGTTGAATCCTAGAATCCATAGTAGGATAGTTTGGAAATAAGCAGTTCCGGATTCAAACAGCCAAAAGCCCTGCCATTCTTTTTCCAAGTATTTTCGTTGATGAACGCTGGACGATGCATCCACACTCAAGTCACTTTTTGTGAAGCAACGTTTGCACGTATCCCCGAATACTCAAAATAAATTATGATTTGACCTGATTAAGGGCAGCAAGAATGCCATTCATACATTGACATATAAACATTGCCGTCCTTAACATTTCTCTAAAGCGCATGTAATTTGTGTGATGAAAAATATCACATTTTTTAAACAAATAACTTTGAAAGTTTATCCCTCATTTTACGATAATTTTTGTAGTTTTAAAATAAATCACTTATGAAAAACACTTTAAAAAGCACGGCTGCTGGACGCAGGCCTCCCCCTGATAAGCGCCTTGTTGGCTTTTATCTCATGGTGCAAAACAATGCTCATAATCCCCACGCTGGGCATGCGGTTGGGAATCGCAGTTCGGTGGTAGAATTGTTCTGCAGGGGGCGCTGCTGCCCGCCCCCGGTGGATATCCCTTAGTCCTTAGTCGCCTCTTACGACACCCACGGGAAGAGTTGGGGTGGTGCTAATTCTAAGCCGGCACCACACAGAAAATATTTATTTATATTTATTGAGGTAAACCACAGCGTTACAATTTTCATATAAATACTTATATATATAATAACTCCAAATGAATTATAAATACAAAACAACTACTTTCATTTTAGATCTTTCCATTAAACAATCGTAATTTTTATATAATTTAATACAAAAATAATAAATGCCAAAAAACACATATTTGTAAGGCGTTTTGCGAAGTTATCGCAACAATAATAATATTTTGCCAAAAGAACTTCAACCTTATTACTCATACATCTCTTTCAAAAAGCTCAAAATAGCTTCCACTAACTTCAGACGGATGCAGGATATGCCTTCTCGGACGGACGTGAGGTTATATAACTTTTTTCGCGATGACAACTGGGCTCTACATACGAATTACGATTTCAGACAACTTTTGTTTTGCGGGTTAAATAGTTCATTTGTCATTGAAATAAGGTCTATATTTGATTGAAGCTAAGCCAAAAGGATTTTGCAGGAATTTTATTCATTGACAGACCTACCAATTGAGTAGAATAGGTTTATAGTGGTTTTATCTCTGGTAGGTAGATAGGTACTACTCAACATGTATTTAGCACGGAAGGCATTGGTCGTGTTAAAATATTTTATGTATGTAGGTAGGTATATGATGACTTAAATAAATAAACAATTCTAAAAATTTAAACAGGGGCCTACGTCCAGCAGTGGACTTAGGACTTATATAGGCCGATGATGATGAATTCACACAGCATCACCAAGGCCGAAGCAGAGCTTTGTTATGGGTACCTACAAAATAACTGATTTACTTAGGACCAAGTGCATATTTTTTTGCCCGTTTTTACCAGTAGAACTACAGGCAAATTTAAATTACTTACTCGTAGTTCTATCGGTTTGTTCTGTTAATGAAGGCAGATTCTGAAAATAGGAAAGAGACACAAAAAATGAGACTTGAAATTTGTAATAAATAACTCATAGAAAAACCTCAACGGAGCGGTTTGACTTAACTTCTTTGTTATTGGCAATATGTGTCAATCCACTCACATCAATATAAATGTAAATTTTTTAGCGTGAAAAATAAGTCAAGTAAAGGAGCGGTGTAAAGACGCTAAAAAATAATACACGTGCAAAACAATTTAATTTACAATGACAGTTGTCAAAATTATTGTAAGTCACTCATGTAACACACAGTAACTATCAAAATGACACTTACTTCACTACGAGTCATTAAACATGTTATTTATATATTATGTAAATGACATGTACAATGACATACCTGCCTGTCCCTTATTGCAACATAATGTAAAGTCAATTTATCAGTTCCTCGTGGCTGCAAGATGATGACAATGATGAAAAAAAAACAAAACAAAACAATGACACGTAAGAACAGGGAAGAATAATTTAAGTTTCCATTTTTCATTGACAAATTAAAAAGTTTTACATTACAATAGGGTATATGCATATGACTTCAAAAAAGCATATAATTTTTATTTATTCTATATTTGTATAGAAATATATCTGTATTTTTATTTTTGTATTTTTTACTACATTTTATTATTCTGTTTTTATTGTGAAATTTAATCATTGAAAAGTTTATATTTTGAATCTCAATTGCAAAATTTTGAAACGCAATGCTATTGGCAAGAGCGAACCGTGGCGTCATAATTTTGTATTATCCTTATCCTACCTTTGGCGGGATATCTTTTTGTATTATCTCGCGGTTGTTTGGTGTTTTCTGTAAAGTTAAATTTAAACTTTTATCATTTATTTGTATCGAATTTTATTTTGCTTGTTAAATCAACGAAAAAACAGCGGCACTTTGTGTTGAAAATGTTATGAGTGACGTCACAGAACAAGGGTCAATATAGCAGCGTTTTTATCACCCGAAACTGAGTGCAGTTCTAGTTTTTGTTTTTTACCTTAATAATTTAAAATTTTGTGGGTGCGTTATTTATTTTCCAACCTAAATAATTGATTTAAAAAAAACGTGCACTCCGACTCCTTGGTTCTAGCTGTCAAAATCGAAACGACTTTTTCAAACCCCACCAAGTCTCTAATCCCTCCCCCCCTCCAAGTGAGTTGCAAGAATTATCAAAAATAAATTGAAAAATAAGTCAAACATATCCTTTGTAAGGCTTACTAGAAAATATCAGATTATCTTGAGTATAAAAAAGCTTGGGACGAGTAGATATTGCTCCAGCTCGAAAACTAACACCTTAACAAGAAAAGGTAAAGGTTTCTTGTTCGCTTCTTTACTTTACCATAAATTTAAAAAGATAGAAGTTAACAAAAAGATAAAGTAATCACTTTAATTCCTAGTTTTACTTATGAACCATATTTGAATTTTGTGACGTGTCCAAGACTCCTTTAAGGTGTTAAGGAAATAAAGCACTTTGATATTTGATTTATATCTGACTGATTATTAGTTTGATTCCCGCCTCAGGACAAATGTTTGTACCATCTGCAGATATTTGTTCCAGGTGTTCTGGATGTCTACTATGTATATTAAAAAATATATATCTGTGTAATGTATTTAATAAGTATTCCATAACACTAGCTCTAGGTACTTTGGGGTTAGATGATGCTGTGTGGCTTGATTAGCATTATATATTATTATATTTAATAAAAAAATTGAGAAAGCCGTCCTAAACCAAATCGAAATATCTTAAACGATTGACACTTTTGTTATCCATTTTAGTCCTCAGATGTTATGACTAATTTATTTTATACACGCAAATGGAGTATATTTTTATTTTAAGTGGTTCTGATTTCTATGAATAACTATCAAGGAATGTAATTTTTATTATAATTGATATGCTACAAAAGGCGACATAGGCTTTATTTAGGTACCTTACCTGTAGGTAAGGTACCTAAATAAAGCCTATGTCATTGTTGCCATTGTTGTATGTATACAACAATGGCAAAACCGCGGGCAAATGTTAGTTAACATTACATTATTACCTTGTGATTGTGCTACCAACCAAAAAAACAGATTTTTGCCTCTTCTACAATATAGAAATTTTGCATAAGTCTATGAAAAAAATGCCTCTGCCGACCACATTTCGTAATATTGACATGCAATCTGACAGTCGACCGAATTGTATGAGGCGTTTTCTAAAAAAGGAAAAACCCTATTTACGGAACTCTATAGATGGCAGTGAGCTTTCGCGGAAGAATAAAGTTAAGGTAGAGTGTCATATCAAATTATGCTATTTTAAAATCAAACTAAAAGCGCCATCTCTTCAGTCTGGTCGAACTATACTTTATCTGCATCGAATACAGATCAACGTGAATTAAGAACAGTCAAATCAGTTGTTCTGTTTTTTTTTCTGGAGGGTTAGCAATTTGGGACGATAAAAACGGAAAACAAAAGTTTTCAGAACTTATTAAAAGTTACACTGGTGTAAAATAATACTCTACAAAAGTAACATTGGTATCTATGATATGAATATGGGGGGACTTTCTGAAGTACGTTTTCAAGATCTATGTAATTGAATTATCAACAGAAATCTTTCAAATGAAATGCCCAAAAATTTTGAAGATGAGTGAATGTCCATATCATGATTTCCTCTTCAGGTGATCATGTTCAGCTATGGACATTTTGTACTAAACGTAGAACGGTCACCGCAGATAGGCTGTGTCACGAAAACCTAGCTAACTTGGAGTGAGACACACTTGGATAGTTTCACAAAGCATCTAGCCTTAGATAATACTAACTCCTTGTTGAATGTTGATATCGGTTTTCGCGTGGGCAAGCCGAAAGCAATAAACTGGTGCCCCATGCAAACAAATAACACACGTTTCAAAGCGTTTGTAGAGTTTATTGAACGCCCGCTGGCGCGAAAGATTTGGAGGAAAAGTAGATAAAGAGTCATTTTCACACGGTCTTGTTAAGCTTCTATATTATAATATTGTAGGCTGGCTGAAATATCAATGTCGAACTATATTTGCAGAGATCTACAGTCTAGGGCAAATTACTACAGATAGAAGGACAAACTAGCTACCTAGATCCGATTATTTAACGAATAAAAAAGCTAGAGACGGGTTTGCTCCAACTCGAAAAATAACAACTAACAGGCTAAAGGTTTTTTTCGTCCCTTCTTTACTTTAGTCTACTTTTCGAAGCGACAGAAATCAATAATATCACTTTACTTCCTTGTCAGTGTTTAATTTTATTATTGACCTTTTCTAAGTGTACATTTATGGTAATAAACAATGTTTGATTTGATTTGATTTAAAGTGGAGTACTGTACGGAACTAGTTACATGCCAGTTCCTTTAGTCACTTACTAGTCTCTTCAAGGCGTACACAAAGTTTGTCCAGCACCGTGTCCATACTAGCCGTACCTACCCATATTTTCCTTTGATAAAGGGCTGCATTTTGTCATGAGCTCCTGAGCTACATCGAGAGATCCCCGTCACGCGCCCGCCACACTCTGTCCACGTGCGGTCGCCTCCACACAAATATTAAACGCGGGTATTCACAACATCACAATACGGATTTATGTAGCCAGCACTGTGCCAACACCTTTATTGCGTTTGCACTAAGGATTATTTCTTTTATGACTTGTCAATCAACGTTGCCTTGCCGCGCGCAACTTGTGTTCTCATTTTCTAGACGAGTAGGCAGTTAATAAGCTGTGAACTTGCAAAGAGGCATTACTTCGGAAAAGATTGTTTTCTGAAGATTATTTTCTGCGAGATTTTTATCAAGAGTCCTAATTGACCCCTTACTACTTTCCTAAAAATCATAACAGCTAAAGCTATGGAAAATCAAAAACCCTAAAAACTTGACAGAATGCTGTTTTATGCTTATTGAGAAAATCTATTTTTTTGGCTACAGAATATCGATCTAGTACTAACGT
The DNA here is from genome assembly GCA_949316285.1 of Eupithecia subumbrata. Classification (NCBI taxonomy): domain Eukaryota; kingdom Metazoa; phylum Arthropoda; class Insecta; order Lepidoptera; family Geometridae; genus Eupithecia; species Eupithecia subumbrata. Next base: position 4,306,010 of record OX438642.1, on the reverse strand, counting down.
TTAGGCTACATTACAGACGTCTTTGTTTCTCTGTAGTGCCTCCAAATAAAAACTATTTTCATTTTTATAAAGCACCGTCGTTGCCCGAAATAATTAAATCTGAACTTATTTTCGCTATGAACCTTCGTGCAAAATCATGTTACGCCGTAAAAAAAATGTGAATCTTTGACAGTGTCAAATTGTCATTTCCCTTTTCACAAAACATTATATAAAAATCATCGAAAAATTAAAAGTGCTTTTAGAAAATATAAATAATAATATGTGAAAAAAAATGTTAATACATTGGCAAAATTTATGAATAAGTAATTTTCTAAATTTTCAATGGCAAGGTAAGGTTTTGTGGGGTTTATTAAGTAAAGTTAAATAACAACTAAATGTTACTTTTGCACGTACCTATGTAGATATAAAGTCTCACCTATTATTTTTCCGTCTACGTACGAGACAGCAGTTGGTGCGTTGATCTCCGTGGCCATGATTTCACCGGCTGATTTGACTTTATTTTTGAGTTAGTAGTAATAGTCACAGTATCGAGTTCCGTGACCTAAGATGTACCTATAAGCCAAGCCAATCAAGCCATTCGCAAGATACAATGTTCATAAACAAATAAACGTTCCTTTTTTTTCATCGAATTTGAAAAATTATTGTAAAAATTGTAGGAAAGAGCTCAAATCGACAAGTATCGCCAATTCAGTCAATAAATTATCAACAAGTAAGTGATTTTTGGACATCGATCAGGTATGTATTTGCCGATGTTTTAGGGTATTAAGTATGGGGCCTTTTTCACAAACATTGTCTTGAGTTTGAGCGCAGTGGTTCTACTTGTACTCTTTAGTAGTTGGTTACGGTTACGGGCGCTTTTCAGGCGCTTCAGCCGAGCGCTGACGTAGGTATACAAGTAATGCGAATAAACGAATTTCTTTTTCAGTTGTTGCACATGCTCTGGGTCCGGAAATATTCCTAAAGCCAGCTTGCCTCTGCTATGCCTCGTGCCTCGCGATGGCAAGGGCCTGGAATCGACATCATCGAGGCCCCGCCCTGCGGCTGGTCATTCCGCCAAAAGCGACTTCACACTGCTGACCGATGAGTGTATCAAGAAGCACTTTATGTTGCCACAGCGAGCCCTCTACTTAGACCCTTTAAGGTAAGCCCTAGGACAAAACTCTTAAATCCATCATGGGTATTAACATATCATTTACAACGGGATATTTATCATGATTTGGGTTTTGAGCTTTCCAATATTTCGGCACAATTTCATACGCCATGATCACGGAATAACTGAAGGCACTGCGAGTGAGTTTTTATGGGCAGACATACCGATCTACCCTATTTTTTGTTTTTTTTTTGCTATGAACGACGTTCGTAGCAGAAAAAACACGATGAAAAAGGCGATGGTAGTCCACCGCTTGAAATATCGAACGCAATTCGATCAAAACACACAACACTGACGGTATTAGAACGCGGCCCGGTTGGTACCTACATCACTTCTTCGGTTTTTCGCACATTTTCACAACAGGATACCGGGTTCCGGTCAATTGCCTTCGTCTCGGTTATAGTTGCTGTGTTTGGTAATCTCAATGGCCTCTTAAAGCCTAAACTGTGACGAAATATTGGAAAGCTCAAAACTCAAATCATGGCAAATATCAAGGTGTAAATACATAACTGAAGCCCTTTCTTCAGCTAAGAAATAAATTCCATTCGAGTTTCTGTGTTAGGGTTGTAGCATCAGCGCTTGCCATACCTCGGTAATGGTGCCTTGACCATCTGTGTGATCAAAAACAAATAAATATCCATTCGAAAAGAATAATGTTAAACCTGAGACTTTTATAGCAAAGCAATTCATTTGGCTTGTCGCATTCCGACGGTTTTTAACCGCGTATGTTGCCATGCATCCTGCATTTCCTTCCAGAGATGAGCTTGGCAACATATTGATATTGGGAGATCCGGTCTCAGAAACTTACCCATCTGTTACTTTATAATGACCAGCCCAGACGATACCAAACTAGATATAAACACAACCTGGTGAAACCTGAGTCAAAATTAAAAATCCACCAATCCTCCCCAACTCGATGGCGGTAAAAATTTACAATAAACTCCCAGAAAACATAAAATGTCTCGAAAAAAATAACATTTTCGAAAGCAAACTCAAAGAGATGCTCATAAAAAAATGTTTTTACGAACTTGACGACTTCTTCAACGATTCTTTTAGCGACTCGCAAATTAAATTATAAATTAGTTTTATTCATCTTTAGTAGAAAGGCACGATACCTGCCAGTCTTCTATTGCAACACCCTAAATGGGTACATACTGTGATCTAAACATAAACTCACCTAATCACTAAGACCTGATTGTATGAATGCAATAAATAAAATACTGAATACTGAATAAAATACTGAATGAGTAGGCTTTAAATTAATTATTAATGTAATAGTTTTTCAGAAGTAATTTGTTGCTTTTTTAGCTTGACGGAATAAATACTAATCACTTGGGAATAACATTCTAATGGGACTAATTCTGAATTATTCTCTATACAGTAGTGAAAGAATTTTCATAATATGTCCATAATCGACAGAAAAATCGACGACATCATACATATAAAAAAAGATTCAGCCGAACATAAAAACTCCTCCATTTGTTATTTTTTTAATCGGTTAAAAAAGACTGAACTATCTAGGCACTAGTTTTCCCGACCTTGTATTATGAATATTAGATGTAATAGAATGTAATTGTAGATATTTTATAATAAGTGGATATCCTACTAATATTATAAAGCCGAAACTTATTATGTCAAAATAAAAACAGATATTTTTTAGATTCTTTAAAGATTTTCCAATGGAAAAACTTTTCATCACACAATATTATAAATGCGAAAGTTTGTATGGATGAATGGATGTTTGTTACCTCTTCACGCCGAAACTACTGAGCGGATCAGGCTGAAATTTTGCATACAGGTAAGTCTAACCGTAGAATCAAACATGGGCAACATAGGTTTTTATCCCATAAATCAGTTCCCATGGAATAGAAATAACCTAAAAACTTTTCCATAGAAACAACGCGTGCGAAACCGCGGGCAGAAGCTAGTTTTATAATAATACTGCCTACTATTTATTTTTAACTATTCTTTACATAATCACTAATAAGTAGGCATGTGTAGTTCGATCATTCACAAAGATCGATATCAATCATGACCCGTTATGAAAATGACCCGGGCGGGTCATATGACCCGATCATTTGAATGATTGTTTGCGGCGGCCTATCATCGCCTCCCTTCGATTTTTTGTTTCATGTCGATCTGTTCGGTTTTTCTTTTGTGACTGATTGCCTGTGCGAGATCGGTTCTTTGCGTCGCGTCGTTTCGTTAGGTTCTGACTGATTTGGTTCTCGCAAAATCTTTTCGAATTCTCGGTTTATATAGGTACTTATATCATTCATGATCATTTATGGTAGAATATATTTTGATCTATATATTTATATTTTGTACGGAATGTATGGTAAGGAATAAAGGAATTACCTAATACGTAAGTACCGTACTACGACAACAGCGGGCTGTGAATAGATGAGACAGTCCACAGAATGTGTCCTACTCGCACGCACCACTCACGGCCTTGCGAGAGCAAGACGCAGCGTCAGCCGATCTTCGCATGATGTTGCGCGCGTCTCAGTTATTCATTTCACAATGATCCGAACATTGAAATGATCGGGTCTATTCGTCGAGACTGTTCGGAACAATCACACGCGGCCCGTGATTGCAATCATATGAGCCGTTCGTTCATGAATGATCGACACAATAAAACCAATAAAACGAGACGATTCGAATCTCTGCATCCCTGTTTGTCGCGTGGAGAGGTGCGCGCAACGCTTCTTTGTCCCTCTTCACCGTCGCGCTCAAAATTTAACATCTAAAATTGCAAATTTTTGGATAGGTAACCTGGTACTTAATTCAATTAAAGTATATTCACAAAGAAAATTACAATTTAATAATAGAAATAAATTACAACAAGTATTTACAATTGAAACAATTGATCTAACTGCAGACTGTTGCAAGCAATCTACAGGTAGCTGAACTGATCCATATTATCAGTACCAGTCGGAAGCGCCCCCAAGACGCTGGCTGCATTGCCCCGCTGTATGGCAATGCTGATGCGCTGTTCTCAGGACACTCAGATAATTTTAAAATAAATAATTCAATTAAATAACAGATGGGTGTATAAATGCAATATTTGGGCACCTGTTTAGACCAGGCAACCTTATAGCTGGCCCATCATTAGGGCGGCAACCCAAATTTTTTCGGTTCCTTGCGTCAGTTTAGTTCAGCCAATGCTCGATTTTTGTGAATAAAACATGAGTGAAGTTGATCGAAAAAAAATATTAGGAATTTATATTATTTAACAGCTACGCGATTTGGCTAGCAACCTATGTGCGATATAGCACATAAGCTTACTCATTATTAAATACCTAACAGATGGTTGAGTAAATTTCTTAGCCCGGTGAGATATGATGTTAAACAAAATTGGCATCACAATTATGTTCCAGGCGGCCTTTGATCACGTTTCCCATGAACCATGCGAATACCAACTTCAATATAGCCAAAAAGACAAAAATCAACCAGATGATTTTAGATGGCACTCTAGATGGCAGCACAGCGATTACAGCACCCAGCGTCTTCGTAAGTACCTAAAGGACTTAAAACCCGTTAATGAGGATCCGTAACGTTTTTAGTTGAGAATTCAGATTTATAGAGCTAAGAAATCCATAACATGCAATTTTTTTTTCTACGACAAAAATTGACGAAGATAAGATTAAATTACTAGCGAAGTTTACTGAGTGACCGCCGCAGGTGCGTGTGACGTCACTCGCTCGGTCGCCGCCCGTTAACCGTAGGCAGATATATCAGTTTTTAGTGATTTACTCAGATACAAACCCTAATAGACACAGTTTTGATAGCATCGAATGATTTTTTTTCTTTTAATTGGTCTTTCAAAACAGTCTATCTGGTTCTGTAATTTTTTTCCTAAAGCAAGAAGTTTATTTATTTATATGTCTAGACTTTCTACGTCTTAAAGCGTAGAAAAAATATAGGTCCAGCTGTTGGCATCTAAATCTTCAACCCGCGCTTGCAATTTTTTTCCTTTGAGCATATTTCTGTAGACACAGCGTTATGGTAGATAATCACCACATATTACTAATGGATGTTTTTTTACTGTACTACTGGTATCATTATCCCAAAGAATCATGCCTAGCGCTAGTTCCCGCCAGCACACGAAGTAAGTTAGCCTAGATTGGTTTCGAAACCCTTACGGTCTGGCTCTGTTTGTCTTTTTTTCCCTCTTTAATATCTCAGCAACTATTATACACTATACTATACCAATATACCATTAAATTTACCACTATACCATTAAATTTAAAATAATGACACTTTTAGAAAGTTTGTTCAGATTGAACGAAAAAAATATGAAAATAAATGAAAAATTAAAAAATTGTGATATATGTCTTCTGCTTATTTAAACCTATCCAGCTTTATTGTTTTTCTTTATAGCCATATGCGAAAAATGAGGCGGAAAAACGAAAGGAAGCGGCTGAAGAAGAAGACGAAATAATATACATACTCCAGCTGCCTGATTGGGAGTTCAAGTGCCCAGTCCATAATCAGACCATCAGGACTCCGAGGTTAGTTATTAAATAAAATAAATAAAAAATAAAATAATTTATTCAAAAATAACTTAGGACAAGAAAGATAAGAAAGAGTTTCGTCTTAAATTCTAATGGTATTAAATAATGCGTGTGCCTGAACTAGGTAAAAACCTGTTTTTCAGGCAAAATGAGTGCTAACAACAAATAAATTAAGTAATCAAATAGGTACATATAACTTTCAATTATGCAAGGCGATGGTGCATACTTTAAAATAATTACTTATGCTACCTACTTACACTAAACTAGTTTATATAAAATAAAGGTGTTTGCAATTTTTAGGCCTACTTTGAAACAGTCAATAAATTTTCTGTGTCATCATATGACATACATTGCAGTGTATCCCTAAGTTTTTTCTTACAACTATTATAATTTAAGGAATAAATATCGGCTAACACATTTAATCTATTATATAGGAAAGGAAAAAAATCTATTATATATTAATATTATCCTAGTCCAGTCAATATAATTTCATCTTGGAATTACGAGACAACCAGATGGTAACTCGAATACGCCTTCGTTTTGGCGTTATAAACGTTGTCTCGTAATTCCAAGATGAAATTATATCAATTATATCGTATTTGATTCGTGAGTCATTCACGGTCAAATGTCAAAAATGTTTTTTTTGCTATTATCTTGTTTTCTCTATATAAAACGCGGTTACTCAGCCTAGATCGTGCTCAGCGAGCTTTCCTCAAGAGTTTTAGGCGAGGAGAGAGGTTATGGCGCTGCCTGCGTGTGAGGGGCACACTAGCGCCTATTTTATCTAATTATTACATTTAAGAGAGGAATTTACAAAAAATACGTTAGCTAGTTTACGATATCTATTATAAGCTTTTTTTAAATGCGTCTGTAACAGCCTTATCACACTAGTTTGCGAGCGGCTGCGGGGCGGAGCGGGCGCGCCGCGAATACGCCGCGGAGACGCCGGAGACGAAAACGAAAGCATGGAAGAATTTGGGAAGATCCATTATCAATCAATCGAATGGAAGAGAGCGACTACTTTGTGTTGTTTTGCAAACAAATAAAAAATATTTATGTACTAAAACGTTTGTACGAGACAGTACAAACGCTCTCTTCCATTCGATTGATTGATAATGGATCTTCCCAAATTCTTCCATGCTTTCGTTTTCGTCTCCGGCGTCTTCGAAGTAACAAAGCCAACAGCAGTGTCTCTTCATCGGAATCCATTTTGTTACTTAGTGTATTGTACGAACGTCAAACATTGCGAATACACCGCGCGTCCGCGACGCATTCGCTACGCATCCGCTGCGCGCCCGCTCCGCCCCGCAGCCGCTCGTAAACCGCTAGTGTGATAAGGCTCTACTAGTTTTATATTGTATAGTTTAGACAGAGAATCGAAAATAGAGTTTGGTGGCCACCAAGGGCAACTTCGTTTCTCTGCCTAAACTATACAAAATAAAATATTACAGAGACATTAAAAAAGCTTATAATAGGTATCACAAACTGGCTAACGTAATTTTTGGAAATTCCGTTCTAAAACGTAATAATAAGATAAAATAGGTGGCGGCGCTAGCGTGAGGGCAGGCACCGCCTTAAGGCGCCACCCCGACCCACACTAGCGAGCGCTGCCATCTATTTTATCTTATTACGTTAAACGAAGGAATTTTTCAAAATCTAATGGACAATTTGAGTTAGTTTTAGTTTTAGTTAGTTAATTTAGTTTTTATAAGCTTGTTTTGGATGCCTCTGTAAAAGATTTAGGTATTTTGGTATAGTTTAGGCAGATGCAAATCTGCTATTCGTGGCTACCAAACACTGTTTTCGCATCTCTGCCGAAACTATACAAAATTAAACTATTACAAAAGCATTAAAACAAAGCTTATAACAGGAATCACAAACTTCCCCATCGATTTTTGAAAATTCCTCTTCATTCGTTTATACAGGGTTATTGGTAATTCACTGACACTACGCGAACTGCAGGTTCTGTCCACCATCACGAGCACGTTAGTGAAGACGCCTGGTCTTAATAAATTTCTTTTTTTTTTTGTAAATGGCCTCACATACAAAATAATGTCCGTAACCTAATTATTTACTAAATACCGATCACCCTCTCCTATTGAAAACCACATCATCATCATTGCCTTATTTACATCTACGCAAGATGATTTAAGTGGCATTAGCCTGGCTGGGAGACAGTCGAACACTCACACACCCACTGATAATTCAGGGCAGAGCCGTTTTTAGGTTTCGTTTCAAAGAAAACCCCTATAAAGAACGATTTTTAGATGGAGGGGTACATACTAATATCATTCCCTTTCCACCAATTTTAAGAATTGGGACCTGGCGTCTTCACGGACGTGTTCATGATGGTAGGCAGGACCTGCAGTTAACATAGTGTCAGTGAATTACCAATAACCCTGTATAAATGAATCCCTATTTTCCTTGGTCACGGTACCACGCGTGAACAGCTAGATCAATTTCGCAATTTTTTTTAACAATTATTGACAGGAGAAGGTTCTTATGAAAGAAAAAAACAAGAAAGTTAGCAACATAAATTTCCACGGGGGCGAAGCCGCGGGGCGCAGCTAGTAATAAGATAAAATAGGTGGTGAGTCTGTTTAGCGGCAACCAATTCAATTTCCTGCAACGGAACTCTATACAGTCTGTCAACGTTTCATATTCCAAACCCTACAAAACATGGTCAGTTGTACTACCTTCTAAATCGAATACACTTGAAACGCAGATCTGACAAGGTACACCAGACCACCAGTGAACAGGGGCGCACAGTAATAGCTATAAGACTCGTCCCTATTATTATTTGTAAATATTGTATGTGCTCCGTGCTCTACAATACAGTCGACAAGCAAAAACAGGGTGTCATATTTTTTTTATTTATCAATCGGATCGATTTCCAGCATAAGTAAAATATAAAAAAAACGAAAAAACAGTTTTTATTATCTCCTGAGCCTTCATTGCTTTATGACTTCTTCTACATTTAAATTGATGTCAGTGGCTATTAACTCTAACATACGAATCCACGGAAGCTCTTATGATCCGTAGTTCGTAGTCACCCCCGCCTCTCTGACTCAATTCCATAACCCATCACATCAACGAATCATCCAACAGTATTCCTTGTCTCTAAACTTCCGGAGTAGATTCGTATTTTATATAATATATACAGGGTTATTGGTAATTCACTGACACTGAGTGAACTGCAAGTTCTACCCATCATCATGAACACGTTTTTGCAGACGAGTGTAAGTGAATTACCAATAACCCTGTAAAAAAAAATAGTAAATTTTATGTTTTGAAAGTTTATTAGTAGAAGTTAACCTCATTGGAGTTATAGAAATCTAGAAAATTGTGAAAAACCCATTGTCATTTGATTTTTCTTTTTTTTTATTAGAATTTTGAGACGACGTTTACTTTTAACTTGAATGCTTGAATGAAAATGAAGGCGTATACAAATTTCCATCTGGTTGTCTCGGAAATCAGAGGTTGGCCCTATTTTTTGGCTACAATGACTGAACTCTATTAACTATACTTATATTACCTTTGGTTGGAGTACGGTTGGATACAAACATACTAGCGCCATCTTGTAGCCTTGAGAGTCAACTAGCGAACCCTAACTCCGCAAACTACGCCATTTCTAAATTTACCCACCACGCTCTTCGATTTGGGCGCTCAATTCGCTTTGTGTTATTGAAAGTGATGGATGGAAGTTCTTTCAAAACAACGACATCTAGGTTCCCCGCGTAGAATTCGGTTGCTTTTTACTTAACTGCGCATGAAGGAGGTTTATTAGGTTTCTAAGGTTTAAGCTAGATGGCGCAGATTGGATTCTGAGCACACAATGCGTTCTTATCAGCAGTTGTTTTGGGAAGTAGGATAATTTATTGGTATATTTTTAAATATTTGGTCAGCTGGAAAAACCAGGTAAAAAAAAAATGGACAGCCTAATAAGTTTTCGTCGGCTGTAAAATATAAACCATTAGCAATACTTGGTCGGCAACTAAATTATTTTTTTCCCTATAAGTAAATAGCTGTTTGATCAGCAAAATTAATGTTTTGGTCAACAGAATTAATTATATTGGCCATCCGAATTATTAAATTTTTTAGGCGCTAAGTGGGAGGGAACAGAAAATCAATTTACATTACACGTTCGCAATTTTAACGTGTCCAATTAAGAAACTTAAGTTAATATATTTAGACGACCTCCGTGGCGCAGCCAGCGGGCGAAGGTCCGCCTGCGACGCAGGAGGTTGCGGGTTCGATTCCCGTCTCGGAACAAATTTGTGTACGATCTGCAGAAATTTGTTCCGTTGGTCTGGGTGTTTTATATGTACCTATAATTAAAAAACATATGTATCTATGTAGTGTATTGTATTAAGTATATCAGTTATCTAGTACCCGTAACACAAGCTCAGCTTAGCTTGGGGCTAGATAATGCTGTGTGAATTGTCCAGCATTATTTATTTATTTATATTATTAGATTAGATTTAAGGGAAAATATTAATATGGACTGTAGAATAAGAACAATAAGATCTAATACTGTTCTAATATTGTGCTTTACCCGTTAAGTTAAGGCGGTTGTATGCCGCACACTAGCGCCGCCACCTGTTTTTATTTATAATTACGTTAAGCACAAGAATTTTCAAATATCCAATGTACAGTTTGTGATAACAATAAACAGAGTTCGGTGGCCACCAAGAGCAACTTCGATATTTTGCAGGAAAACTATTTTATATCCATTTAAAAAAGCTTTTGATAGCTATCATAAACTGTACAATTGACTTTTGAAAATTACTTTGATTAACGTAATTATAAGAAATAAAAGACAGTGGCGCTTGTTTGAGGCATACAACCGCCTTAATCAACAACGATACTTACTTTAATTAGTAAATAAGTACTTAGTACCTACCTATGTAAAACTTAGGGAATCGTTTTTGTTTGGCCCCCTTTGTCATAAGTACTTGGTTTCGGACCTTCAGGTTGGGTTGAATAAATCCTTCAGAACAATTATGACTGAATCAGAATCTGTGTCAGAATTATGAGCTGTGCGGTGCTGGCTTAGAATATGCACCACACCAATTCTTCCCGCATGTGTTGTAAGAGACGACTAAGAAATATCCACCGGGAGCGGGCAGCAGTGCCTCCTGCAGAACCCCAACCCGCATGCCCAGCGTGGGTATTATGGGAACTACCCCACGGGATAAAACCCAATAAGGTGCATATCAGGGGGAGGCCTGCGTCCAGCAGTGGACAAATATAAGCTGCTGAGGGAGGGTGAGAGATGCCAGTCAGTTGCACGAATGAGTGCGGACAGACGTTCCCGTGTAAAAATCCTAATACCCGAGTGTAGCGCCGCCGGAACAATGTTTCATTGATTTTTCTCTTACAGATTTATATGGCATTCAGTTAAAAAATCGAAGACAAAGAAAGACCTGCATGATACTGAACTTAGTGATGGATTGAAGACTGGTCGTGGACCTATGCACAAGCCGAAACCCTGGCTTCTCAGCAGACACACTGATTTCGACTTGCTATCTCAGTGGTAGTCTCACTAATTTAAAACCTTTCAATTCCAATCAGTTTTATGAAATTTAATTCATATCTATCTAGCAGATAGAGGGTTGTGCCTTTAGTAAAGGTCCAACCCTCTGGGAAAAGGGAAAAATAACCTATCATTGATCTAAGGTTAAGACTTGAACATTATGTAAATTTCCCATTATACATTATACCATACCCAATTGTGAATTATGAGAAAAACTACAATAAACCCTATTATAAATCAAGATGTGCTTCATGAAATTGCCTATTTCCCCCCTAACGCACACGTACGCAAACTAGGCTAGTAGTTTTACGGAAAAAGAAGGCTCTATCTAAACTTTAGGCCTTACTAAAAATCTACCTTCATTACCTTGCTACTAGTACTAGTAAATATGAAAATAAAACACGTAATTTGTACACCAACAATTTATTTTGATTAATAAATAATAAATACAGAGTAGGTAAGTAATTGAAAACTATTATAAGATTTTTAAACGCCTGAATCCGAGGGTGTAATGATCAAAATAGAGAATAAAATATATTATGTAGTGGCACAGTCATTTTGAATTAAAATTTTGGGCAAACATTAATAAGTAGTATGTGTTTTATAACAGCTCTAAAAAGTTAAAGTACTTAGGTATTTACAACATAAATTCTTAAGAAATACACACAATAACAGTGGCACTGCGTCTCACACTGCTTCGTTAGAATGGATATCAAAACGAATAATTTTATAACTTTATCTAGATAAATTAGAAGGCGGTATCGAAGCGTTCCGGGTTCATTTATAGTGGCTTGCTGATGTAATCTCTTTAGTCACATTCTAGGTACCTACTATAACATGACTACGACTCGTAAGATTCAATTTTTATAAGCGTTCAGTTGAATGCTTTGTAAAACTCTAATAATGGTGTTATGTTGTGGGTGGGACACTGGATCACTGATGATGTCTATATTCTATTCAGCATTCAGTTATCTAGTAGACCCATTGTGACATTCTGCTTAACAAATTGTTAATTAATTATTCGATTGCTTTTATAGCATGTAAAATCGATTAATAAAATATCGATTGTTCTCTAAAAACAAACGATTTTGTTATATTTATAGTTTTTTTCCAAATTTAACAATAAATTCAAAAATAAACGCCAAATAATTGTAACAATCACAGTTTTACTAATAAAAAAAATAGAAGTTTTTAAAGAATCGAACAATATATTAAAGATTTAGAATAATCAACTAAACTATTCAAAAGAAAAGCTAGAAATCCGTAGGCAATGAGTTTAGGAATAGGAGCTTAGGTAAACGTTTGGACAATATTAGGCTCCTGGTCTTAGTTAATTTGGCGTCAGCTTTCTAGAACAATCTCTCTGGAGCCGAAGAAGCCGTCACCAAACGGTGCTTACACGCCACCTGTGTCAGTTTGGGATAAGCTCCCTCATAGCTTCTCCAGTATTCTAAAGCGTTTCTTTTAATCCTATTAGAGGCGCAGCTAGGAACAAGTTTAATTAGTAATATTACTTATTAGTAATTCGCGCTCCGGCCTCTAAGTCCAGACATAGGTAATTTCGAGGGTTGGGGTGGCAGATGAAAAATAGAATCGATTATGATGGTTTTTTGATTTTGAAAAAAATAATCGATTATTTTGTAATTAAAATCGCTTATTATAATCGATTCTTTAAAAAATGGATTATTTTTTTACATCCTTACCCTTAACCACAGAAGAACTATACCTAGTACCATTACACAATCTCTGACTGTAGGTACTGTATTGTATAGCAATAGAGTTTGACTTGATACATAGATCTACGAATAAAACTTATTATATATTTACAAGCTGCTGCCCGCGACTTCGCTCGCGTATTTTCGGTATAATAAGTAGCCTATTATCTAAGTTAGGCTTTGCTCTAAGCGTACGCCAAATTTCATCTTGATCTTTTCAGTAGTTTTGGAAATCCTTAGGTAACAAAAATTTAGATGTCTCAAACTTTCGGCCTAATAATAAGTAGGATTTGTAGACATAGATATTTTAGTATACAGGGTTATTGGAAATTAGGCCAGATCCTTTTAGGGGGTGATGGGGAGGCCATTGAGAACTATTTTGACCCCATTTTGTACGGTGCAAATGAACCATTTCTGAGATATTCGCAAACTCATTATTGCTAAGGAAAACCCCATTTTACGTCTTCAATTAAATTAATAAAAAAGAGATCATAAAATTTAAATTTTAGTGACTGGTTTACATAGACTAAAGTCTAATTCTTAATAAGCACTAAGAAATCGTATGAATAAGTATCCATTAAGGAAGCTAAAGAACATCTTTATGAAAATAAGAGTTTTATTTTTAGTAAATTCATAACAAATGCCTTATTTTTTTGAAAAATACCTACTTATTATACTGATTCATAGGATTTTGTTTGTGGTTAGACTTTAGGCTATCTAAATTTTTCACAAAATTTGAATTGGATGTTCACTATTCTTAAATTAATTATTGAAGACGTAAAACAAGGTTTTCCATAAAATAAAGATTATGCGAAAATCTCAAAAATGGTTCACTTTTGCATAAAATAATGTGGGGTCAAAATAATTGCAAATGGCCTCCCCCATCACCCCCTAAAAGGATCCGGCCCAATTTCCAATAACTCTGTATACTACTAAGTAGATAGTACAAACATTAAATTCACTTAAAATATGTGGCCCGAAAATTTCTAAACCACTCTCTATCAACCATCCTCCTTCAGTTTACAGTCATTAATTCGCAAATATAAAAAAAAACACGACAAACACAATCTGATTTCATAGTGCTGAATCAACGATACAGGAACTTCTGCATTAGACCTGGTCGACCCACGCTGTTAAAAGGCGTCACCGAAAAATTGTCGTCCTGCAGCATCGACGCCAACAGTCTGCCAGGCTGCACGCTCGCCTTCCACTTAGGAGGGAGGGCTCCGCCAAGATCCGTCAATCTCATGGCGATATTTGGCATGTTTTCGAGAATCTGGACGAAGTAAAAGACCCGTCGGAAAAACAGCTTGTACGGATCGATGCTTAGCAGCAAGACTACACGCATGAGCGCGGGACGCAGGCCGCCTACAAAGACTCGACATATGAATATTGAGTCATAGGCCTCCGACAGCCCCATCTCAATGAGCAGTGCGATGACTTAATCACCGTAACTTTCGTTCTCCCACGCCTTCTGGGCTTCGATTTCGAGGATTACGCTTCCATTGTCATCAGGGAAGTAGAACAGCGACGACGGTTGGAATGGGCTGCGTTTGTTCCTATTCATAGCCGCAGTATTAGCAGCACGTCTTTTTGCACTGATTTAACTGACAGGTGCTTCTATGGAAGGACGCAGCGCGGATACCGCCACCATACATTAACATTATACTATGAGTACGAGTACTAATATCGAGTATATTAGTACTCATACTCGGGTCCCGTACCTCCCGTGCGAAATGAGAATGCGTTCCAGCGGTGCGGTGACTCCACATAATAGCTTTGCCAGGTAGTATATATACCAGACCTATACCTACCTGGCAAAGCCATTTGAAATTGATAATTTCTGCAAAACAAAGGCTGCACCTTGAAATCAGTTATATTCAGCCGAACCGGCTAGGTTACTAAACTCTAATTTCTACAGTTAACTGTACATTATAATATTGAATCTACGGTTTCCGTTAAACCATTTTAAGTGAAAATCGATAATGACGATCTCCAAGCCACGTCTGAGGGACAGGGACGACATAGGGGGAATCGACTTCCGAGGACCAATTCATTACAAGTCTATTACCGTAGGTAACCGGTTGTAACGTGTGCGTTACTGGAGCGGTAAGTTGACTCGGATCAAGATGAATATATATAGAAAAATCAGAGCGCTATGTCCTGTAAATGTGCCCAAAAAATTAAATTTGTGCGCCCTATGGTTTCAGAGTAATTCGAGAAAATAAGATTCCGCTGCAGTAACGTTTTCAGGCGTTACTGCAACATTTTTAAATATTAGCCTTAGCCAAATTTAAAGTAGCTTAAAAGATAGCTTAGATTTGTGCACCTCATGGGCCGAGCAGCGGCATTTGTGCGCAAGCCTGAATTCATATATAATATTTTACTCTCAGACATGTCGAAGTGTAGCCTAATTAATAATAGTACAAATTGAAGAGATCGAAATTACCTTTATCACCTAACTATTAAATTAACTGAAATAGCTTTACTGCACCACTGTACACACATAAGAAAAGCTGGTAGATAAATTAAGAAGGTACGGTGAATGTTCCTAACGGCCGCTTTTTTATGGCCTTTCCTATTTGGTCGGGTAACTGTCTAAAAGTTCCCCTCAGGCTGTTTTTACTTATTCAGTGGTAATTAAAGGATGTAGAAAGCTGAAACTCAGTGTGCGTTTATTTGAATATACGCTCTGATTTTTGGCAAATCATTCAAAGTTGTATCTTGTTAAAAACTTCCTTATATAAGGCTCGAAATAAGTGAACCATTTTCAGTGATAAAATTGATTTATTTCATCGAAAATTTGATGTAGGGTTTCACAATTTTGTCAGAAGATACGTATTCCTAATAGGCATCAGCCAATGCAATCACAGAGCGCCTTCCTGATGTAGTTCATGAGCTAGCGGCTGTTTTTGATTTTCAGAAAAACTCTTCTATCTCATACACCATGCATTTATTTTAGAAAACAACTAGGGCACAAAATTGGCTCAAATTGTACCGCACTTCCTCACCAAAAACCATACTTGTTCATTTAGCCGTTCCGGAGAACTGGAAATCTGCAAAACGTTACTGCAGCGGCATTTGCAATATCTCAAAAACACAAGGCGCACAAATGCCGCTGCTCGGCCCATGAGGTGCACAAATCTAAGTTATCTTTTAAGCTACTTTAAATTTGGCTAAGGCTAATATTTAAAAATGTTGCCGCTGCAGTAACGTTTTCAGGCGTTACTGCAGCGGAATCTTACTCTGAAACCATAGGGCGCACAAATTTAATTTTTTGGGCACATTTACAAGACATAGCGCTCTGATTTTTCTATATATATTCATCTTGATCCGAGTCAACTTGCCGCCCCAGTAACGCACACGGTTGTAACCAGGGTTGTTGCGAATATCAGCATCTTCATATCGTCTTCTCATATCGCTTATCTTCATAAAAAATTATCTTCGTGGCTGCGTAGATTATCAACGAAAACACAATTTTAATGTTATATTGTATCACAATATTTTTATTCGATCACTATACAAAACAAACAAGGCTAGTTTCCATTTTTATTTCACCATTGAGACAGCAAATCAAAATCTGTTAACCTCTGCATGACGAATCCCCGCTTTTTCGGTACTACTATAGCCGTCTCCTTCGGTATCCCTGCTTTCTTCTGAGCTTTTTTGGGTTTTGTGTCCGATTTCTTCATTTTATCGATTTGAGATTCCATATCGAAGGGGCAATCGTCGGCTGAATATATCGGCATCATTATAACAGGCACATAACTGGATGGACCACCACCTCCATCCTTCTGCAAAATCAAAAGTAAAAGTAAGATTATTAAATCCTATGGAGGTACCTACATAAAACACAGACCCAGAACCAATATCATTATATAGATCGTTCAATCAAACATTTGTCCCGCGCAACTGCAACCATCCTTCCCGCTGCGCCATGCACTACTGTGATAGGTTGCCTTGCCTACCTACTTGACTAGTCTGACCACACGGTGCCAGCGTTAGGTAGGTAATATACTCTGGCCAAACTCAAGATTTCCAAAGAGACACACCCAATGCGATAGAGTAGGTACCTTATATTCTAGTCTTATTATAAGGAAACTAAGATACAATGTTTACAAACATTGCCCCATAGGTACTTGACCTAAAAGCACTTTCTAGTTATTGATTTTTTTCACAGAATTTGTTCGCACTACTTGTTTATTAAAAACTTTCTTGAGAATGGCTCTAGTATATTTTAATATAAAAACAGTTAGTTTGACGTCCCTGATGAAGTCCCTCGTAAAAGGATTAAACGTTGGTGTTCTTCCTACACTTACAAGTAGGTTAGGAATTAACCCGCTTATATTCTTAATCTTAAATGAGAACTAGTATGGTTATTATCCATTCACTGCCCAGCCTAAGACTACGTCTCAGGGTGGCTCCAGACCAACCGAACGAGAGCGAGCGAAGGCTAACGAGTGAGATTCGACGATCAATACCGAATGTTCACTCGCTTTCGCTGTTGTGTCCACACCAAACGAAAACACGCGAAACCCAGCACGAAGCACAGCACAGCGAGCACGAACGAAGGCCCTCGTTCGGGCTCGCTTGCTTTCGCAGTGACGTCCACACTACTGGTTCGATCACGTTCGGTTGATAGCCTTCGCTCGCTCTCGTTCGTTTGGTCTGGACCCACCCTTAGGCCATGAATGTGTTAGTTTAAAAGGTCATACCGCGGTGCCAGCAGCGCATTGACAGCAGTAGCTCTGCGCCGCACGCACTGCGTTCGTCTTCACGAGGTGAGCCACGACTGCCTTCAGCCGCTCCTGGTCCAAGCTCTCCGGAGGACTGTTCTCCCATCTCCCATCAGGGTTCATTTGAACGAGCACAGGAGCTGACATACCGAGGGCGTCGAAGCCCGGTTGTGGTGGTGGGCTAGGAGGAATTAAATAATTAATACTTTATGCTGAACAATTGACACATTATCATCTAGCCGCTCATAGGTACTAAGCAGCTTGTTTTAGGTACATATGGGCCACACTATGGGCAAGGCACTACATAATACTGAAATAGGCACTTATTAGGTAGGTACTTAAATTAGGTATTAACCGTTCCAATTATATTCTCTTTGTGTTCTAATTTCTAATTCTAGCCAAATATTTATTTAGGTATTTTGTATCATATACGCCACCGTCAAGTTCTACATTAACCGATCCTGTCCATACAAAGGTTGCCTGGAAGAGATCGCTTTCAGCGATAAGGCCGCCGATTATGCCATACTAGATTTAATTAGTAGTTTGTAAGATATTTTATAAGCATTGATGTTATCTATCTATCTATCAACCTAGACACAAATAGACTTTTTTTTAAACATGCCTAGATAGATGTTTTTAGGGTTCCGTACTTCAAAAGGAAAAACGAACCCATAATGGATCACTTTGTTGTCCGTCTGTCTTTCTATCTGTCCGACTGTCCATCTGTCAACCCTTTCTTTTCTCATGAACGCGTGGACGTATCGAGTTGAAATTAACGTCAAATACTCAAGTCCGTAACCTCCTGGACCCGCGATATAAATAAAACTTAAAAGT
Source organism: Eupithecia subumbrata (assembly GCA_949316285.1). NCBI lineage: Eukaryota > Metazoa > Arthropoda > Insecta > Lepidoptera > Geometridae > Eupithecia > Eupithecia subumbrata. The sequence continues at coordinate 4,287,522 of OX438642.1, read as the reverse complement.
CAACGCACTCAAAAGTTACAGCCGTTTATGTCCGAATATTTTGAAATTTCCAAGGGAATCACATGCACACAAAACCTATAGGGTACATAACCGACTTCAAGTAGACCTAGAATCATGAGGTGAGCTGCAAGGTCTTTTAGTACAAGTAAAGGACTTCCCTTTACTTGTACTAAAAGACCTTGCAACTCATCCGAAAATTTGTAATATATTCACTAAAACAAATTATGTAGGTACTTTTAATGCTCGCTATGGATCAAAACCAATAGGGTACTTCCCGTAGACCTAGAATTATGAAATTTGGCAAGAAGCAAGACCTTGAAGCAAAGGTAAAGGAAAATCTTAAAACCGTAAATTTGTAGTCAATTCACCAAAAAAAAATACTTTTGATTCTTGCTATAGCCACAGCTATAGCTATGCCAAATCGCAATGACGACGTCCAGACCGATTCTTTCACGTTCGTTCGTTAGCCTTCTTTGCTTGCTCTCGCTCGGTTGGTCTACCCGACATAAGAACGTCGACATTGTCTAAGGCTTTTCGGGTGTTTTTCGGGCGCTATCTTCGACCCAACTGTAGCATAATAAGTAAGTAAACTGAGTAGGTAAGTACTTACATATTTGCCAATTCTCTTATGAAATCTTTGTCGTTCATTATTCCAAATTGTTTTGAAAACAATGTATCCTTAATTTAATTTTCTATTTATATTATATTTTTATCCTTTCTACTTAGCTACATAATCACTAAGAAAATTATTACTCCAACATTTATCTTTTGATTTTCACTATAATTTCGAATGACAAAGAATATTTTTGTAACTTCAACTTCAGCTTCAACCGAATATTCTCAATCGAGTTTTTTGACAGATATTTATATGACTGGCTGGTTAGTTATGTTATGAACCAAAAAGGATTTATTAATTGATATCTGCTGAACATAAATAAAGACATAAATAAATAAATAAATATAAATATAAATAATGCTGGACAATTCACACAGCATTATCTAGCCCCAAGCTAAGCAGAGCTTGTGTTATGGGCACTAGATAACTGATATACTTAATACAATACACTACATAGATAGATATTTTTTATTATACATAGTAAACACCCAGACCAACATAAATAGAACCTAGGTACTATTTTCCAGTAGGTAATGAACATGCAATACCATTCATAGGCTTCGCCATACTGCGAGCCGAGCGAGGCGCGACGCGACGACCGACGACGGGTGGGCGGGCGTCTTAGAGCATTTAACAGAAGCAGGGGAAACGCGCAACAATTCCTACGCAAAAAAATCTGCCATTTTCAGCGGGGGGTGAGGTAGCACACATAGACTTTTCAATCACGTCGCTACAAACGCACACAACATTATTATCGCACACAATCATAAACTACACGCCCACAATCTCATACTCACACGTCGCACACGTCATGATGTCTATCAGTATACAAAACAATTGCAGCAATTATGAAATATGCTAGTTCTTGACATTATCGATATTCGACTATCGATGAATTCTAAAGTTTACCAGAAACACTTGATTATTTTTACCCAATTGCCGAAACAGCAGAGGGTAATATTTTCTGAATGTGTGTATGTATCATTCATTGGTTTCACCTGTAGTCTTAACGGCGGGACAGACTTTAAATACATGGAATCATTGGATTAGTCTTTACTTATTATTATTATTTTTATTTATTCATGAGTGTCGCCTCCTGTCTGGTTTAATACTCAAAGGTTAGCGCCTAACCGATGACCCTCTTTACGTTTCGTTCTTAGAAAAAACATGCGTTTCGTGGTATAAAGAATGATGGTGTTTTTACAAAATAATAGTATGATAACTATGTAAAATAAATATAGAACAGAGTAAAATTAAGTTGTGCTGTACTTACGTTATGGACTTATTAATTTAGAGACAGTTTTATGTTAATTTAGACATTGCTAATAATTGCCATAGTGAAACGAAACGTCAGCGTAATATCGCGCCATTTCAGCTGTCAAAATTGTTTGTGTTTGTTTTGTTTGTGTTGTGAAAACTAATGAAGAAAGGAAAGGAACATTCTTTGTAGAAAATCTTGCAAAATAGACATGGATACTACCCCAGTAAGTTTTTATCATTAATATTATAGCTTGATAAATAACTAATAACATGCCCACCGCTTTTGATAAAAAAAGATACGAAATCGAAAATTATTATCCTGTGAATTTGACAGACTTATTTTCTAGAAGAGCGAAAAGCCGATGAGCAAAGATAAAGTGGCTTACTTTGTGGATCTCATTTAAAATTACACGGTTCTAACCAGCTAAGAGACCAATGCCGCCACCAACAAGCTCAAGGAAGATGCGTGGGTCTCGTTGACGGCTGAAATGGGATAATCTTAAAAAGGGAGCCCGCAAAACATCCCAACAAATTCGGATGAACAATCTTAAGGTACTTATTGCACTTTTTTAAACACAAGTGGATACTCTTTACCTACCTGCCTACATGTTTGCCTACATGTTGCCGAAAGTGAACCTTTTTTTGTGAGTCTTTTTTCTTGATAAAATGAATAAGAAGTATAAGCGTCTGTTGTATTTATGGTATGACATGATGTTTATATTTGCAAATTGAATACTTATTTGACAAAACAATCTTTTAATTTTTAACTTTTGGGGGTTTTCGTACGTAAAGCGGGAATCCATTCGCTTTCTCAATCTTTGACTTCGAGTAGCGATGTGTACATCAGTAAACAAGTAATAATTATTGTTGAATCTACAGTTTCCGCTAAACTTACCATTTTAAGTGATAAAGTCTTAATTTTATTTATTTTATGGCGGCCAAAGTAAATTTTGTAGGAAACGCCATTTTGTTTGCATATACATAATTATCTATGGAAATAAGAAAGTTTAGCTGTCAGTAAAAGTTAATGTTATTTTTTACCTGGCAGTTCAAGTCGTCATCGTCACGTCTCGCCGTCGCTTTAAAATATTTGTCAGAAAAGTCCTTTCATCATGGTATGCTAACTAACTGCGAAGCCGCGGGTAGAAGCTAGGTTGTAGTTCTTAAGAAGGTATATAGGTACTTGTACTTATTAAATATAAATTCCACCTGCATTGTGGCGAGCTATGGTACAAACTACTGTCATCTAAATATGAATTGAACTACTGTTTCTTGAATTGAAATTGCCCTAGCCAAAAATATATTTTGCGCCCGAGTGAAACACTCTACTTTTCATCACCCACAACGAGAAAATCAAAGGCGCCTCATATCTTATTGTAATATTATATCCAATAAAACATAGAGTACCTAACAAAAAACTAAATTGAAATTAAATAGTATCTAATAATAAAACAACTAAAAACTTATATTTACGATAGATATTTTCGAAATTGTGAAAATTACATAGTACAGTTTTTTGAGGAACTAGCTGTACCCGCAACTTCGTTCCCGATTGCCTTACCTGCCAACTAATTAAGTTCACATTTAACCATAGTCTCTCATATAATGAAACGCCGCCGTGCAAAAAATCGTGTAGGTTCTACGGAGATAGCATGTTGTCATCTTCAATCCCATTCTTTATCCACACGCTACACGACTTGTGGTTACGACTCGGCCAGCGTCAGTGTTAAGAAGTGTCATACTCGTTTCACTTGTTACTCATGGTTCCGTTCAGCTGGGGCCTATTTGAAATTTTGCAGGTTTCATACTTTTTAAAATATTTCGAAAAAAGTCGAAAAAATACCCAATCCCCCCCCCCCTATCTCCGAAGATTGCGGAGTGATCCATGTAAAATGTATGGAGCGTTTATAAACATGGATCTATATTTTACAGGAAAATAATAGAGAAGTTAGAAAAAAGAACACTTTTTGAAAAATGGTAAAAAGGGGGGGAATAATTTTCAAAAGGGGGAGCTACCTTGCCGAATGGGGAATCAAATAAAAGGTATCGGTTTGGACATTTCAAAACAGTTTTTCAAATTTCTGTAGGTTTCATACTTTTGAAATATTTTGAAAAAAGTCGAAAAATACCCATTCCCCCCCCTCCCCCCTATCTCCGAAGATTGCCGAGCGATCCATTTAAAATGTATGAAGCGTTTGTAGATATGGATCTATATTTTACAGGAAAAATATAGAGAAGTCTGTAAAAACACTTTTTTAAAAATGGTCAAAAAGGGGGGAATGTTTTTCAAAAGGGGGAGCTACCTCACTGAGTGGGGTATCCAATAAAAGGTAACGGTTTGTACGTTTCAAAACAGTTTTTCAAATTTCTGTACGTTTCATACTTTTTGAAATATTTTGAAAAATGTCGAAAAAATAGGCATTCCCCTCCCCCTATCTCCGAAGTTTGCCGAGCGATCCATTTAAAATGTATGAAGCGTTTGTAGATATGGATCTATATTTTACAGGAAAAATATAGAGAAGTCTGTAAAAAGAACACTTTTTGAAAATGGTCTTATTTATTTATATTATTTGTTTTTTTTTTTTTTTTTTTTTTTTAATAATGGCAGAAGCCTTTATTCACAAAGAAAATTATAATATAATTAGTATTTACAATTGAAACAATTGAGCCAACTGCAGACTGTTGCAAACAATCTACAGGTAGCTCAACTGATCCATATCAATACCATTCGGAAGCGTCCCCAAGACGCTGGCTGCATTGCCCCGCTGTATGGCAATGCTGATGCGCTGTGCCAGATACTGACCAGCTCTCGGGTCACGCGTCGCTTCGACCAGACGCTCAGATAATTTTTTGAAAACCCGAAGAGCCTCGGTACCCCACGGACCTAGGGTCTCGACTCCAAGAGGAGCAAATGTGTAGGCTCTGTCGAGACCTGCATATTTGCGCCTCTTGAGATCTTCGGCCAAATCTGCCGCCGCGCCTGCCCTCACGGATGTCCTCGGAAGATGGGGAGGCGCAAGTGTGTCGACGCATGTAGCGTCCCACACAATGGGCCTCCCCAACTCCCATGGGACTAGTGTCATACCGTCGGGCCTTTTACCATCGTCACGTAACAGACCATTCGGTTCGAGAATAGCTGGTACGTTAGCGGTGACAAAGGCCCGCCGGATGATGTCGTTAAGGCTGGCGTGGCGAGATATCCGACCGGCTGCCCTAGTACACGATAATCCGTGATGACCAAGCTGTTCGACAGCAGTACCGCACTGGCATTGATGAAGCGCGCAACACCTTGCACCCAACCGAAGACATGTTGCGATACGGAAAGTTACGGGATCCAATAAAGTACCAGTGTTATATGAAGGAAATGCTTGCAACCAATGTCCTGACTCCCATTTAGAAACGGCCAGGAGGCGGGCACGATCCGTAGAGCTGGAGCACGTTTGTAACAAACAATTCCGTGTCAACTCACACAGAGGCCCGTCCCATTGCCGTTGGGACAAAAGTGATTTTGGGGGAGCAGCATCGGGGCAAGCATTATGCCAAGCCGTTCGAGCTTCGTCTAAAAATGAAATTTTTAATGACATTCCAGGCGGGACCAAACGAGAAGGCTTTAAAATTTTGTCAACTAAAGAACTAGTGCTGTAGACAGAAGACAAGAACGCTGGCAGGGCTACACTTGAAATTTTGCGTAAATATATATATTATTTGATTGTAATTTTCTTTACATCTTCATGAATTTTTGCATTGTTTCAGTTGGAGTGGCTTTCGCTGGTGGTGCGGGTGCCGCTGCCGCTGGCAGAGCTAGTGCGCTTGTATACGGACGTACTGCTGTCTTTGAAACCTTCCACAACTCTGGTGACCACTTATTACCTACCAGTTGATGCCCGCGGCCTCGCACGCATTTTTTCTATGGAAACGTATAAGTTGATTTCTATTACATGGGAACTGATTTATGGCATAAAAGTATCCTATGTCTGATTCCAGGATTAGAAGTACCTGTATGCAAAATTTCAGTTCAATCCGTTCAGTAGTTTTGGCGTGAAGAGGTAACAAGCATCCATCCATTCATCTAGACTTTCGCATTTATAATATTAGTGTGACTAGCATCGGCTCGCGGCTTCACATTTATTCGGAAACGTTTCAAGGAGTTTTATCTAGGGAACTGATTTAGGGGATAAAAAATAGCATTTGATTGACTCTGGGCTTAGAGCTTTACCCATGCAATATGCTAGCTGACTCTTTTTTAAAGTAGGTATTAAATGAATTATTATTGTCCAATTAGTTAGAATAAATATGTTATAAGAACTATGTTTATAAGAACTAATAAACCGCATAACTATTTTTTAAAAGCCTACTTTTCGTAAGCTGGCGAAAATGCTGTTAGCCATATTTATCTGTGCAGTGACGTCGGACGTCCCGACTACTAACAATTGAAATTAGCAAAAATATAGACAGACTACATAGCGAATTTTACTCGTTTATGATCCCATCATGAAATTTGCCGAGAGTCCTATGACGTCACAACATGGCCGACAACGTTTTCAGAGGCCAAAATTAAAAATAATTAAAAATATTATGTAGTCGTCTTACAATTTTAATATCTGAAATCTATAAATATTGGTTTATTAAGTCAAAAACTGCAGAAAATATTTATTTCTTGCGCTAAATTTGATATGAGGCAAGTGGCCTATTTCAGCTCAATCTGTTTGTGCCGGGCCTTATAGAGGTATTGTCTTAGATGAGCGGAAAATAACAAACCTCCGCTTTGCCGACGACATACTGCTGTTTTCCTCCACAGCTGCAGAACAAGGCTGCATAGCCAGCCTTGAGATGGGACTGGCTATGACAATCAAACAATAAATGTACACTGAGAAAAGGTCAAATTATAAAACTCAACACTGACCCGGAAACAAAGTGATATTTTTTATGTCTGTCGCTTCGGTATGTACTAAAGTAAAGAAACCTTTAGCCTGTTAGTTGTTATTTTTCGAGTTGGAGCAAAACCCTTCCCAAGCTTTTTAATTCTCTAGATAATCTAATATTTTATAGGAAGCCTTTTTACACAGCTAGGTTTTGACAATTAGTTTGACAAATACAGGCTGAAAAGAAACCCTTGGTCCTTGGGTCCTGGGGCACACGCAATTTTTAAGATCTTACCAAACTTCTTATAGAGTTCACAGGTGAACGGAATGCTGGTTTCTATTTCGGTCAACGAATTAGCATTGCCATTCTACATGGCAATGCTGCCAGCATTCTGGGCACTCTGCCTTCTGGTGACAGCTTAGATTTTTAATAAATAGATATATAGGTATGTGTAAGTGTTTATAATATAAGTAGACCACACAACTGGCGGATCTCTGTCGAACCTTGTCAGGATAAGAAAACAAACGCCAAACACAGTAACAAACGCCACTTTTGGCGTTTGTTACTGTGACATGGTTCTACAGCGATCCGCCAGTTGTAATTGTTTTATTCTGTTAATGTTATTTTCTTTGAAAATAAATAATATTACTAAATTAAATAATGCTGGACAATTCACACACATGATCTAGCCCCAAGCTAAGCAGAGCTTGTTTTATTAGTACTAGATTAACTAAATTGGTTCTTTCTGAGCGTAAAAACCTAAACCTTTACATTTGTATATTTCCAGCTGGCGTCAGCGGAATTCAAGAAGGTGTCAACCCCGGCCCAAGGGCTGGCTCTGCTGGCACATCTCCGACGGGACGTAGACGAGCTCGAGGTCAGCATCAAGAACATCATCGATGCACCGCGACTAACTAAAGGTAAAGAGAACGATAGAGCTGACATTAACTATTATACAGGGTTATTGGTAATTCACTGACACTGCGTGAACTGCAGGTTCAGCCCATCACCACGAACACGTTAGTAAAGACGCCAGGTCTTAATTCTTATTTTGTTTTTATATCGCCTCCCATACAAAATAATGTCCTAAACCCAATTAATTACTAAATACCGATCTCCTACTCCTATTTAAATCCACATCACTATCATTGGCTTATTTTACATCGACGAAAGATGGTGTAAGTGGCATCAGACTGGCTGTGAGTCAGCCGAACACACACCCTGTGATATTTCAAGACAGGGCCGTTTTTAGGTTTAGTCTCAAAGAGATAGAGAAATAAGTTCTCCGGGTAGCGTTTAAAATTGAACTCTATGTCTGTACCCAGAGAGTGTACCCTCGGAGACTGCGCGTGATTTCGGCCTGGCTGCGTACGCCCGCTGCGCGAACTTCTGCCCAAATACACCGAGTACCAGAGCCAGCAGCTAATGCAGCATCTGAACGACCCTGTTCTCAATCAGGTAACAACCCACCTCACCTCCTCACCTCAACAGCCTATATTGGTCCACTGCTGGATGCAGGCCTCCCCCTCATAGGCGCCTTATTTTATCTTCTGGGGGGGTAATGCCCAGAATCCCCACGCTGGGCGTGCAGGTTGGGGATCGCAATTCGGTGGTAGAATTGTTCTCCAGGGGACGCTGCCCGCCCCCGGTGGATATCCCTTGGTCGCCTCTTACGGCACCCGCGGGAAGAATTGGGGTGGTGAAAATTCAAACCCGGCACCACACAGCCACATCCAGGTAATTATGTTTGTAAACAACTCGCATAACTTAAATTTTTGACGTCCGATTAGAAAAATAATTGACAGCATTATGCAAACGAAAGAGCTCAAATCCACTAACTTAGTGCATATTTTGTGAAAAAGATTACAATAAGATTTTTAGGTTAACTATGGGGTAGGTTGATATAGTTTTAGGAACCAGAAGTGAAACCAATATTTTAAGAAGAAGTACAGAAATTACCTAAACGACTTATTACGAAAACCTCAGCAAACAAATTATTCTTCAGAACATGAATTGGATTTTAGCAACACACGGCAAACAAATTATTCTTCAGAACATGAATTGGATTTTAGCAACACACGAAAAAACGTCCGCACACCCCATATTCCGACAATTCATGATCCCACATGCCTGCTCCATAGATAACAAACAAAACTTTAATTTACGACTCCTTATCTCCTGATAATAGGATAATGAATGATGATGATGAAGGGAGTAATGTTGGATGGATGAATGGAAATCCACGAGAAATCTCCGCCCGCTGCCTCGCTGTGCGACACTGGACATGCCGCCTAACTGCCCTAAAAGTCTCGTAACATTTTTTGTATTATTTTCCAGGAGGATATATATTAAAACACGCCCGCGGCGTCCTGAGCTTAGCTGAACGCTGCGACGGTTGGCTCCTCAGCGCTCACAACAGAGGGCGGCAGGTCGCTGGCGTCGCCGTCAGCATCTACCACTCCCCTGCTGTCGAGGTTGGTACCTCTGTCACAGACACCGGCAGCCCGTGGCTTCGGATGATGTAACTCTTGGCCGACCGTTGCGATAGTTGGCTCCTCAGCGCTCACAACAGAGGGAATCGCCGTCAGCATCTACCACTCCCCTGCTGTCGAGGTTTGTACCGCTGTCACAGACACCGGCAGCCCGTGGCTTCGTGTGGTACCTGGATAGAACGTAGCATATCGCGACGTTAGAATGGACCCCTCTTACTCAGCCCGTGAATGTCATACTAGCCGTATAGTCCGCCACTGTGATCACCAATCCGTTTGGAAAGGTTCCCCACACATTCACTGCGGAAAGTGCTACCCCCGTACAAGAGGGTGCCATAACCACCACGCTTCGAAGCAACCTTCGCATCATGACAATATTTCTATTCTGCTGTTGAGGTTGAGGTACTTTTCTTTTTAAATTCTATATCTGTGTTAATGGTATGTGTGTTTGTAGTACCAATTTTTTTTTTTATTGATAATGTTCATTTAATTCCAGCTCCTGAACCCCTCGCGCCGTTGGAAGATCTGCCTCTGATGCTGCTGGAGCCCGAAGTCAGGCAGCGGCTGTCGACCGCCCGCGCCGAGCCGCTGCCCTCGGTTGCGGCCCTCAGGCGAACCAAGGACCATTTGTACTCTCTTGCCAAGTTCATACTCAGGCAGCCTGTAGATACCCAGCTACGTACGTACATATACATCATGTATAAAATAAAACCGGCCAAGTGCGAATCGACTCGCACACGGATTCGTATAGTACAAAAGTATTTCGCAAAAGAAGCAAAAGAAACTCAAAAACAGATATTTTTAATAGATCGAACAAAAGCAAAAAGCCGACACGACGCGGTCACCCATCCAAGTACTGACCGCGCCCGACATTGCATAACTTCGGTCATGGATAGTTAACGTGGCCCAGTGGCAAGGACGCTCAAGGACGTTGCCCCCGTTAATTATTACATTTCATTTATTTTTATTATTTGTTGTTAAAGCGGTAATAATACACACCCTGTGAAAATTTTATTACGGTTAAAGCGAAAATAGCCAGAGTGGATTTTTTGGACGGAGCAGTAAGGGGAGTTACCATAATCCTTGTAACTACAGAAAAATTGTTTTCTAGGTTAACCATATTTTTCTAAGACCCGAGTTCACCAACAGATGGTTAAATTTTAAACAGTTGTTTTAACGTTTTTGACACAAGTTTTCATACATTAAACGTCAAAGTTAATAGACGAAACTTCCTAATTGTCCGATTACCTTTTGGTGAACACAGACCTAAGAATTTTGCTTACTAATAAAAAAAAAACATTACAGCAAGAAATGGACATTTTACACGAAATCTTATTCTGATGGCAATCGATCCTGTTTCTTATACTGATTAAAATTTTCTATCGAACCAACTGAAGTTCAAGTAGGTACTAAAAAAGTCAGAAATCCCAAAAAAAAACAATATTTTAGTATATTTTTTAAAATCTGGTCTTCTAAGACTCTTTTCCTGTAGCTACGCCGGTTTCCCCCATGATCACTGAATAAAGAAAAAAAACGAAAAACGTAGTACTTACTGCGAGTGAGTTTTTATTGGCAAATATACCGATCGATCCTCATAAATTACCATTACCGACACGCTAGATAATCGCTGTGTGAATTGTCCAACATTATTATTATTATTATTATGACACGACACGTTAATAAATAAATGACACGTTATTGTATTCGACAAAAATTCAAACTGGAGTACCCCGGGTCGCATCGGCGGGGAGGGCGAAGTAGGTTTTTTTTATAGTTATCAATTAATTAATTGTTCTCGAAATACACATAGCGGGTCCCTAATTACACTAAATTAATCGCTTTATCTTAACAATAGTATCATCGTCTCGGAATGGTGTCGATTCAAAAATCACCAAAAATAAACTTAACTAATTTGACAGGACCAAAAATGATTCCATCCCTTGTATAATGATCTAAATAAAAAGGATGGCTCAATTTTTAGTGCTGTCGAACTAGATTAGTTTAGTTTTGGCAACACTTGAATTGACACCAATGTCACATTTTGGAATTTTACCTTTGATGAAGGAACGCCTCAAAAGTGTCAAAAGTGTCAAGGTTGAAACCATTCTATCAATCTTTGTGCGAATAGCACCACACGCACCCAAACGGCCCCTGAAGTAATGTTAGTGTGTCGTTGCAGAGAGAATCGCCGAGCTGCCCGTGTGGAGCGATAACGACGCGCTCACTACAGACTTGCCCGATTTCGCTCTGTCGCCGCAAGAGTACATCACTGAAGTTAGTTATGTTCTACATTGGTATCTAGTCTGATGTCGTCAAAACTAAACTAATTTTACAGCGCTAAAAATATTTTCATACAGCAATAATTTATAAACATTTTTATTTTCTGAATAAAAGGCATCATTTAAGTGCTGACAAATTAGTTAAGTTAGTTTTGGCGAAATCTGAATTGACACCATTATTCGATTATACTTGGTTCTAAATTCCGAGATAGTTTTTGTTAACAAACGGCAAAGCTTTTTTTAATGCCTCTGTAAAAGTTTTTATGTAAAGTGTAAGCAGAGATGCGAAAACAGAGTTTGGTGGCCACCAAGCATTTCTGCCTAAACTAAACTATAGAAAATAAAACTTTTACATATCACAAACTGACCAATGGATTTTTGAAAATTCTACCTATTGTTTAACGTAATAAAGAAAACATAGGTGGCGGCGGCGTTAGTGTGAGTCTGCCTTAAAAAAACTCTGCAATAAACTGAGAGTATTTTTTCATTTCAGATTGGTCAATACTTGACGACATTGCCGCAGCATCTAGAAATGCATCTATCCGAGAAACAGGCGCCGTGGCAGTTTTTAACACATGTATGTAACTAACCTACTCTTTATTCAATGAAAGTATTCATTAGTGTTTTTTAAACTGCGACAGTTAAAATTGTTAGGCACCCCCCCCCCCCCCCCCTTCTGGTTATGGGCACCTACTAGAAGGGTAAAGATGTATAGTTTCTTTTGAAACATTAGCTGTTCTCAGGAGAAAAATATTTTGGTTAAAAAAATTTGATCAAGCGTGAGTAGGGTCTAAAAATGAGTCAAGATGGTCAAAATAAATTTTGATGCCGACCGACAGTTAATGTTTGTAAACGAACCGCCCATACATACCTTAAATTGTCTCAAGTGCCCTGTATTTTATATAATTAATTTTTTTTGTCCATTTTGTCTATGTCAAATTTTCCAGTATTATTTATTAAATATTTTATTTCCCGTTCCATTCCAGGTGTGTGTCCATACATGCAACATTTACGCAGACAAGATATTGAGTATCAAGACTATGGACGAGTTAGGCAAGAAGCGCTGTCTTACGGATATAAGTAAGTATTACATACATACAGGGTGTCCGGCAATTAATAGATAACCCCGCAGGTACAGGGCGGTCAGAAGTGATCACCTAGATTCTAAAGATATTGTCTTGCAGCCATTCGTGGTGCTTACGACCTTTTTAATATTTATTATTATTGGGGTACCTACTAGGTTCACCATCCACAAAATCATTTATCAATCAAAGAAAAAATTACAAAAATAAAGCCCGTCAAAGTTTGCTAAAAAGTGTCGTAAGGTATGACATGACGTGAAAAAGTGTCCTAAGGTATGAAGTAACTTATAGGGTGCTTTCCGAAATACGATTACAGCGCTGTTAGCGATTACAACGATATTTGGCGTTCCAAATTAGTTAGCACGATAATGACGGTTGAGTGCTATCATCCATTCGGAACACTCGTGAACGCGCTCACGTTCACGAGTCGCTTGTCAAATGTCAGTCAGGTACAAGTAAATATTCGCAGAACAATCTAGCGTGATAATTCCATTGATTTCTGATTTCTCTTAAAAAATGCAAACAAAAGTAAATTAGTTAAAAATAGACGAAAATAAACAAAAGGTAAAACAATGCGAGATCACTGAACTCCTTTACGGTGCGAATCTTTGTGCCCTTAAAAAGAAGGATGGCGGAATTAGACCCATAGCTGTGGGCACAACCTACCGCCGCCTTGCGGCTAAAGTCTGCTGTCGGAAAGAAGCCGACTATCTAGGCGACTATTTCCGACCAATTCAGCTAGGCTTTGGTTCGCGAGGCGGTTGTGAGGCCGCAGTTCATTCCCTTCGTACATTTTTAGACCAAAATTATGGGGAGGTAATACTGAAGGTTGACGTCAAAAACGCCTTCAATTCCGTAGACAGGGGCGCCTTGCTAAAAGAAATTAAAGACAAAATTCCAGAAATTTACCCTTTTCTTTGGCAATGTTATGGTTCACCGTCAAAATTAATTTACAGGAACAAAGTAATTTCGTCCGCAGTTGGCTGTCAGCAGGGCGACCCTCTTGGTCCGGCCATATTTAGCCTTGCCATCCAACCAATCATTCAACGTCTCCAATCCAAGCTCAATGTTTGGTATTTGGATGATGGAACATTAGGTGGAGAGGTGAACACAGTTTTTGATGATCTAAAAATCATCACAGACGAATTTCAAAAAATAGGTTTGGAATTAAATTTTTCAAAATGCGAGCTTTTTATTTCGAACTCTTGTGTAGACAAAAACAATATCATTGGAAAATTCAATAGTTTAGCCCCCAACATTACAGTTGTAGATAAATGTTCACTTCGACTCCTTGGTTCACCAATTCTTGATGAGTCTTTTCAGTCATTTGTAGATGAGAAAATTCAAAATTTCAATAAAACTTCGGACAGATTGCTCAAAATTAATAGTCATATGGCTTTTACAATTATTCGGTTCTGTCTATTTGTACCTAAATTTACGTATTCTTTGAGATGTAGTCAACTGTGGAAACACAGCGAGCTCTTGGAAGGCTTAGACAACATAATAAAGAATACTTTATCATCGGTTTTGAATATTGATTTAGATGACAAGGCATGGTCGCAGGCCTCCCTGCCTGTCAAATTGGGAGGCTTAGGTATACGCAAAATTTCAAGTGTAGCCCTGCCAGCGTTCTTGTCTTCTGTCTACAGCACTAGTTCTTTAGTTGACAAAATTTTAAAGCCTTCTCGTTTGGTCCCGCCTGGAATGTCATTAAAAATTTCATTTTTAGACGAAGCTCGAACGGCTTGGCATAATGCTTGCCCCGATGCTGCTCCCCCAAAATCACTTTTGTCCCAACGGCAATGGGACGGGCCTCTGTGTGAGTTGACACGGAATTGTTTGTTACAAACGTGCTCCAGCTCTACGGATCGTGCCCGCCTCCTGGCCGTTTCTAAATGGGAGTCAGGACATTGGTTGCAAGCATTTCCTTCATATAACACTGGTACTTTATTGGATCCCGTAACTTTCCGTATCGCAACATGTCTTCGGTTGGGTGCAAGGTGTTGCGCGCTTCATCAATGCCAGTGCGGTACTGCTGTCGAACAGCTTGGTCATCACGGATTATCGTGTACTAGGGCAGCCGGTCGGATATCTCGCCACGCCAGCCTTAACGACATCATCCGGCGGGCCTTTGTCACCGCTAACGTACCAGCTATTCTCGAACCGAATGGTCTGTTACGTGACGATGGTAAAAGGCCCGACGGTATGACACTAGTCCCATGGGAGTTGGGAAGGCCCATTGTGTGGGACGCTACATGCGTCGACACACTTGCGCCTTCCCATCTTCCGAGGACATCCGTGAGGGCAGGCGCGGCGGCAGATTTGGCCGAAGATCTCAAGAGGCGCAAATATGCAGGTCTCGACAGAGCTTACACATTTGCTCCTCTTGGAGTCGAGACCCTAGGTCCGTGGGGTACCGAGGCTCTTCGGGTTTTCAAAAAATTATCTGAGCGTCTGGTCGAAGCGACGCGTGACCCGAGAGCTGGTCAGTATCTGGCACAGCGCATCAGCATTGCCATACAGCGGGGCAATGCAGCCAGCGTCTTGGGGACGCTTCCGACTGGTATTGATATGGATCAGTTGAGCTACCTGTAGATTGTTTGCAACAGTCTGCAGCTAGCTCAATTGTTTCAATTGTAAATACTAATTATATTATAATTTTCTTTGTGAATAAAGGCTTCTGCCATTTTCTAAAAAAAACAATTCGATGAATGTTATTGAGTTTTGACAGAGTAAACGTCAGTTTGACAGAGCGCTCACAGTGATTTCAGTTTCTGTGATGGTCGTTGTCAACGCAAAATGACGTAATGACGTCACACGGGACATCGTCGTTGCGCTCACATTAGTTTGGAACGCACTCACAAGAGCGCGCTATTATCGATTTTAGCCTAATTCGGCCCACCTATATCTTCATAATTTTTTGTTAAATCGGCAAAAGAAAAAATACGTATCTAATAATCTTCTGAAAATGTAACCGACGGGCTTAACGATTTTTTAGGGCACTAACCTATTGTTCTGCCGGAGGCACTGCTGCCCGCCCCCGGTGGATATCCCTTAGTAGCCTTTTACGACACCCGTGGGAAGAGTTGGGGTGGTGCTAATTCAAAGCCACACAGCATTGGTGTTCACAATGGTGATTAAAATACACAGAAAGAAGCGGCTGTCCTATGGTCCGTATTTACCGATCCTGTATATCTTCTATGTAAATGTGCTTGGTTTAGCGGTTTAGCGGTCAGCTAGTTCAACCGCTGATTATGAGGTCCTGCGTTCAAAATCAATGAAAATCAAAAACTCTTTATATAGACTAAAGTAAAGAAGCGACGAAGAAATCTTTAGCCTGTTAGTTGATACTTTTCGAGTTGGAGCAAAACCCGTCCCAAACTTTTTTTTCTTCTAGATAATCTGATATTTTATAGTAAGCCTTTTTGCACAGCAAGGTTTTCACAATTTGTTTGAATTTATATACTGATAATTTTTGCATCTCACTAGGAGTTTTGTTGTAGAAGCAACATTGCCCTAAAACAGGGGTGCTCAAAGGCTCAAACGGTCGATCGCGATCGACCGGTCGATCGCGAAAGCTTTTCGAGTCGGTCGCCAGCAATATACTCATTATACCTACCTAGTACTCATACCTAAAATAATAGGTAACATTGAACGGTGCGCGGCGACGATCACACAGAATTTGTTGTTCGTAACATGGTGAAGTGAGTACCAAAACCCACGTTTTTAATATGCGAAAAATCAATTTTAGGGCAAAAAAACATTGATATTTTTACAATTTTTTGATAAGCATCAAAAGTTTAGGATTCTAGTTAGTAAGTTATGGGAGTCGAAACACGATTGACAAAACTTGACTCGATACAAAAATATCGCAGTTTCCTTGATCTTAATTTTTGCACAAATACTTCTACGGAAAAAGCAGTTTCATTTGCTAGTTACTTATCATATTTCAAAGAAAAATTTGGCTACGTGTTCCCTAATAAGTACTTTATGCGATTATGGTTTTATTTTTTTGCGAAAGAGTGTTATTTTAGTGCAAAAACAAATTAATAACAAACGGTCAGTGAAATTGCGCGCGGGCTGGCCATTCCGCGTCTCTCGCCTTCCTAGCGCGACGTTCGCTCGTCTTCCTTGTCTCGCAAAACCGATCCTACTTCGTCTTAAGATTCCTTCATTTTATACATGTTCAATTTTAAAGTGCAGTAAAACGATGTTTAAAAAAAAATTTGTTCCTACCTACATAGTCAGCTTAGTCTACATAGCTTAGTCGAACTCTTGCTTTCAAAATATTTTTTGGTAGATCGCAGACACCATAAGTCTGAGCACCCCTGCCCTAAAAGATACATTAATTTTGTGTAGCCTAGGTGTGGGCATAGTGATTTTATATATATTTTATACTATTTTTAGGGAACCGATTTATCTTTCTATGAGTGTACAACAAGTTTTCATAAATATATTCACATGGTACTGTCATTTTAGACAATTAAGACGTTCAAATCTAAAAGCCTACAGCACCTTACGCGTCCAGTATACGGTTTTAGGATGTTGTTGGGGCTGTCGCGGTACTGTAGCGCATCAGGGATGTTCGCGGACGCGCACGTGGATGGGTTCCACGCAATCATGCGCAAGCGGGTCGCATCCCTGGTGGGCCGCATGCACCTCCGCTCCAGTATCATGGGCCACTGGATGATGATGCTGGAACCGATATCATCGCTGGTGGCTCAATGATCTGCCACATTGCTAGGCTTTATTTAATTTAATTTATTTGATTGTGCATTATTATTTTCATTTTATTTATATATATTTAAATCCCGCGTCGGGGGTCATTGGGGCTCTTCTAACAAAAAAAATTCTCAGTAGCAGCCCGGAGTCGGGAAGTTGGCGGTGTTACACCTCCGTGCCTCGCGAAAGCACGCGGTCCTGCGCTTGACCTCTCCTGGTCGTGTGAGGGAATAGAGAGTGCACCTGTGTTTGCGACCTTGTGCACTATAGTATGTCCTGCGCATTTGGCTAATCTCCGATGAGACTGGCCGCCGTGATCGAAATTCGGCTAGGAGGACATCATCATGTGAATGTGCTATTAAATATTTGTTATTTTGTTTGCAGCATACCTGGCTATTGTGGTTGAAGACTTGGGCTCAAGCATCACGCCTTCCCTGAAAACGCTTGAGACTTCACTACGGGCCGCGACTCCGGGCCACGATTAACCATGTCCAGTGGACAAGGATGTTTTATGTATAAGTGTAAAAAACTTAGTTCGATATATAGACGAATGTAAAGTTTTTGGACATTCACTAGATAACCAATGGACAAAAAAATCCGAAGGTTTCCTTTTTGATAGTTTTTTATACACTTTCATGGCCCAAGACGCACGTGTCAATCTGGAGCGCCTAGAGGCATCGCCGAGGCTGGGCAGTGAATGTGTTAAACTTTAAAGTTCACTGTCGACGATGCTGATCGTTGAGATTTATCTTTTTGAGAATCCGGAACTGATCAAATGTCAAATACAATAGATATAAGCGTCGTGAAGCGATGTTTCAAATTTCTATTTTAATAATGCTGGAAAATCTACACAGCATCATCTAGCCCCTACCTCACCAGAGCATGTGTCATGGGTACCTACTACTACTTAATACAATACATTACCTACATGGATCGATAATATTATCAGTGATCGAAAATTCGAGCGCTTATTTACCTAAAGTTGGTGAGACGACATAACATGGAGCGGTTGAAACCACCTCTTTCTCGGGAATTCTCGGGATTTTTTCCCAAGTATCCGAAATTTTCTAAAATATTTTTTTTTTTTACTGGAATCTTATTTATAAACAAAATAATATAAGACCACATTTACTTAAAGTCGATATTTCCGGAGAAAAAATGTTTTTATTTACCTACATGTTTCTTAATGTTCTCGAATGCTTGCTAATATTTTTTGCCGTAGGTAAATCTTATTTCTTTTAAAAAAAACAACGTAATAAGAAAATTCCAGAATTCCCGAGAAGAGGTGGTTTTACCGCTCCATTTTTTGTCTTGACGCCAACTTTAGGTAAATAAGCGCCCGAATTTCCGATCACTGAATATTATACATAGTAAACACCCGGAACAAACATGTAAATCGTTCAGCATTATTTATTATTTATTTATTTATTTTACCAATGCGCTGGGCTTATAGACACACATTAAATCGGTTCAGTTGGTTAATTAAAAAATGTCCAAAATTTCGAGTTTATTAATATATCCTTGTCTGGCTTACTTATATCTATTTAAATTTATGTTACTTAATTATAAGTGCATTATTACATTATTTGTTTGACTTGGTGTTACTTCCATTTAGCTATTACTAAGTATTGTATTTTAATAAACCAAACTTTAATATATAAATAAATAAATAATGCTGAACAATTCACACAGCATCATCTAGCCCCAAGCTAAGCAGAGCTTGTGTTATGGGTGTGCGGGCGGGGTCCGTGGCGCAGCGGGCGAAGGTCCGCCTGCGACGACGCTAGAGGTTGCGGGTTCAATTCCCGCCTCGGAACAAATTTGTGTACGATCTGCAGTAATTTGTTCCGTTGGTTTGGGTGTTTTCTATCTATAATAAAAAATATCTATCTATGTAGTGTATTGTATTAAGTATATCAGTTATCTAGTACCCATTACACAAGCTCTGCTTAGCTTGGGGCTAGATAATGCTGTGTGAATTGTCCAGCATTATTTATTTATTTATTTTATTTATAACAATGACTAAGTCAGATATCTAAGAAACTACACTTGCGAGCTTTAAACTGGAATCGCTTCAAGGGTTTTCAAGACTAATTTTTACAATTTCTTTGCAGTGAACTATGAGTTATGTTTTCCCTTACGCAGGACTTATTGGCGACGATAAATTTTGATTTAATGGACGATAATGTCCGCTGCCACACCGCAGCAGTGACTAGACAGTATCGACAGACGTCTTCCATGTCGGCATTCCCACACTAGACTGGCCAGCCCTTATTCCTGACTTGCCCCAATCTGGCATATGTGGGACGAGCTAAAACAGCGGATACGAGGGAGAAATCCAGCTCATCCAGCTCCGGCGCCGATAGAAGCCGATAGATGCAACTTCGACCTATTGCAATAATTCCCAAAATTTAGGTAGCCAATTAAATTAATTTTAAATCTTCTTGATATCACTTGAAAGGTAACAAAATTACCTTTCAAATGATATACCACAATCTATAGTTCATTTCATTGTACATAAATTGTAAAAAAAATGTTTTGATCAACTCGCAATGAAAGCGATTCCATTTTAAAGCTCGCAAGTGTAGTTAATCAATATTTACAAGTATTCTTTATGCGGACTTATACAGTGACAGCGGCAACAGAAGTTTGTTCCACCAGTACACTCTGCAATGGACATCAAGGTCATTTATATTACATTATTTTCTCTCATGGACGTGCTTTGGGAACACTCCACCAAAAAGTGATAGGTGTCTTCCACTACTCCTCATGATTCACACATGGGACTTTCTTTATAATTAGAATTACCTACGGACGGACCCTGACACTGACGCAAGCGCTTTCCGCGCTAGCCGTGCGATGAGCGAGTTCCCAAGTGCCCTAAGTGATGTACACTACTCGATTGTAAGGGCGATTAGGGAGCAAGGCTTGCCGGGTCCGTCCGGTCGCCCTAATTAGGGACCCTTACGCTTTTAAGCGCACGCGCAAGCTACAGGCGTAGACCACTTATGATTCAATTAATTCCCTAAATCTGACATCAAATGAGTAAAAAACCGTATAAAATTACGAAACATCTTTATTTTTATTATAATGGCTTAAAGATATAACAATATTTAGCTCTTTAATAATAATTAGAAACAAAAACATGAACTTCTTAAAAATCAACTATATTTTGAATGTTAGAGATTTAATAGTGTTATTTTCATTCAGAAACATAAAAACCACTCCAAAATTGGTTTCTTATCTTACGGAACCAATTATCAACAAAATAGTAACAAATCATTCTGTTGGCATGCATTTAGGACACACGACTGCCTCATTTTCGGTAGGTACTAATGCGCCTCGTACATTTGGTGGATTGCTTGCGCGTGCTGCGGTCACGAGCCCTGCTACAAAAAGCACAACGGCCAACTCCTCCCCGAATAGGCATATTATGTTGCGGGGGTTGATCTGTCAGTACCTAATCTACCTTTCAGTTTTATACCTCTGGGTATATTTTGCTGGGATACCTATACGACGCTCAATACAAGGTCTTGCAAGATCGAATCCAACTTCTTGGAGGTATTGACGCCGGATCACTTTTATTTGAGGGTTATTCATCTGATATATCACAAGACCATTTATGCCTGCCAAGTCGACAACGGCACGTTTTCATCTTCATCATCATCATTCTCCTTGCCTTCTTGTTCAGTATCAGAAAGATGAGGTGATCCAAGCGGGGCACTTTGCTCTGTGATTTCTCCTTCCTCACTTTCGCTCAAAACCATCTCTGACTTTGTTCACCGAAATCATTCGAGATACCCGCCATCTAAAAAAGTGAACAAAACAATAAAACTACATGAAATATCCTTATGTACAAACAACAAATACATACAATATGAACTTACAGTATTTTATACAGTAACACTAAAGAAAATAGACCATATTTACCATACATTTACCACTTTTTCATTGAACACTAAATTTTCTCGAACGCTCGCGCGGGGTACGGGCGTAGCCCACCAACTTCTTAGTCGATTTTTGAAGACGTCCGTGTGCCCCAAGTGTCGGCAAGCTACTGGAGGGAGCGGGGGTTTATACTTGAGGAATACATTAGAGGACGGCACTGTAACACGCCTAGATAAGAAAATATACAACACTATTACACGCTGGGTTGCATATGTAGCCCGCGCGTACACTCTAGTGTAGCACGGTGGGAAATGCGAAAATTTGGGGGTGCCTTTCTGAACATGGTGTTGGATGTGCTAGATAAAGATTGTTGGCTGATAGAATGAAATACTTATAAATCAATTCCAATACAAAAATATACTGATAAGTAGGTACCTTACTTATTTAGCTTTACCCTTACTTATTGGCCAGCTAACAGCACAGATCTAAACCCAATAGAACATCTCTGGTGCGAAGTCAAGCAAGTGAAAGGTTTCAAATAGACAGTGTGGCAATGGAGAGCTATAGGTACAACATTTTCTTAGAAGAAAGGAACTGTATCTCTCTGTAACTATTAATTTCAGTTTAAAATGTATTAAATAGCTTTTTTTAACAAACTTTACTTTTTTGATTTATTTAATTTAAGTTAATATACTCTTAAGCTATTATTTGTCCAGCCTCATTATTTCAATTTTTTAGTACAAATAATAAATTTGTAGAAACAAATTTCAGCTATTTTATTCTATATTCCTAGTCATGTATGCTCTATTCATGTGGATATTTCTTTTCATACCTTACAAGTTGCTTCTAAGAAGGAACACATTAACTACACATGACATGAATTAGATACTGGAACTCAAATCATTACTAATTATAATGAGTAGTTGTAGAATAACTACAACACTTCAATAACAACTTACACTTCAATATTATTATTATTATTATTGGATTATAGACGAGCAGCTGAGAGCTGATATGTCTGTCTATATCACAGTGCTTTTAAAGATTTTCACTACACTAGTTTGTCTTTGTTGTGGTCAATAACAAGCAAGCTGATGCTTGCTATTGAAGTGTCTAAGCTAATAGATTGTTTACAGTAGTTAAATTGAATAAAACCATGGAACATGATTAACTATTTATTAAAACCAACATAATTACTACAATAATTGTAACAGCTCACGGCCAGGAAGGTGGTTCACCCGCCTTTACGTTGCCTCCATATAAACAAGACTTGTCTCTAAACTTGGTCATCCGTTCTGTTTCCTGATCATCAAGGAACTTCCCGATAAAGAAGCCAGTGAGAGGTACGCATACCCACAGTGTGCGAGGTGTCAGTCCAAAGATTGCCATTACTGCTTGCTCTGCGTCTTCCACTTCCTGGTGTGGTACCAATCAAAGAAAATGCAGGTAGCGGTGAGTGTCGGAAACGAAATGCTCACCAGGTTACGACGCAGGAAAGGTCCCAACGCCATAAAACTGCAACAAGAAATTCAAATCAGTAAAGTTTTCAGGTGGTCTAAGCTAATCATCCTGCTAGATCACACATCAATAAACGCCTTCAAGAATAAACTTGCCAACTGGTTACAAGATGACAAAAACAAACTAAAAAAAGTGATGCAATGACTAAATTCAACACTGTGTGATATAGACACATCATTCACAGGCTTCTCGTCTATAATAAATAAATAGATCCTATTGCTGGGTAAAGTGCAACCTGTCTTCCTTTCATACATATTTCAATCCCATTCAATGGGGAGTCTAATTTTAGCCCTAACCGTCCTAAATCAGTTTCTGGCAGACCACAACCTATATAAGTGATCTGCAACCAGTCAAACTGGTCAAGGTGATCCCTACATCAACTAGTCTTACTTTTTTATCTAAGTTTGACAACACAGAGTACTTTTTTATACCGGAAATTTGACAACCAGCAGCTGTGGGAGGAAAACCAATGTTGTTATTGTTACATAATCCAGAACAAAGTAACAAGCAGCTTGACAGCACTAAATGCATGGAATCAAACTAATTTACATTACGTATCACGTAGCACGTATGGAACCTAAGCATACTTAGGTCTATGAGATCGATAGTAGAATACACAAATATCTAAATTTTTTTTCAAATTAGCGAAACAGGACGATGAGGACGCCTGTACCCTGATCTACGAAGAACTCCACCCAAATGAAAACCAGGTAACATTATTACCTCGTAGACGAGAGAAGGCTTCTAAAATCAAATTCGTAAAGAAATTATGGGAAAATCACCAGTTTTTTGTTGAAATTGAAAACAGGAAAAAAACTAACCTATTTTGAACTTTTGAAGTAAGGGAGTGTGGCCAGATTAAATTTTGCAAAAATACCGAGACCACCTCGAAAAGTACTTCCATACCAAATTACTTAGAATGAATATTATACCAACAAAAATACTATAATATTGTTAAAGTATGAAAAAGCAAAAATTGCGGTTCAACTCAATGAAAAGGATCGCATAAAACTTTAGAACAAAACCGTACCAAGAACGACTAGTAAACGCTAGTAGGTACCTACGCAAACTTATACCTATTTTTAGGGGACTAATAATTGCTTATGGTGCTACCATAAATACATACCTACCCAAAAATACTGACTTGCGCCAATAAACCAAAAAAAAAAACACTGGTCTCTAGGTATGCTCGTCAAAAATACTGCAAAAGTATTAAAATACTGAATCTGGTCACACTAAGGGGAATCAATATTTACGTCTCCTTTTTTATCTTTGGCTGTTTGAACGAACAAAATCAAGCTGCAAATAAAACAATAAAACTGACAGTGACAGTTAATCAGCGCGCGAGCGGCGGCGTCTTTGTGCGGCGCCCGCTGCGTAGGTACTAGGTATGTAGGCGGCGGCGCCTTTAAGTCGACGCGTGAACGGGTCTTTGTTTGAAACCGACAAAGCAGGCGGCGTAGATATAAATGTAGGGTGAAATGCTTTTATGATGTATGAGGATATTTTTTTCAAAATTATGTAAAAAAAAAATTTAGTTTTTTCATCGGTTTTGAACTCTGCTCATGATTCTGAACTTCTGGTTTCAAGGATAAGACTGTTTACCCTAACACCCTGTATGTCTGTGGGACCGAGTGACTTGAAAAATTCGAATAACTTTTTCACCCGCGATCGATTTTCGTCGCGATTTCGAGTAGCTGCCTCATTTCCCCTCCCCCGTCGTCAGTTTATACTGTGACGTCGTCGGAGCGGGCGCAGGTTCTAGAGTTTTGGAGCCAACCCGCTGCGGTACACCGGGGTCACCGAATATGTAAGTAAAATAGACAGAGTTGAATTATTTACTATTCGTTTTTTGTCCGGTTTATGTACATTTTTTTCTTACTTTTGTTAATGTTTTATTGCATTATACTATAAATAATCAGTAAGTTTATTGCATGATTTTATAAATTTTATCGAAATATCACAAAAATTATTATGTCTTGTTCCAAATGTACACTTTGTTACAGCATGTCGTTCGAAAGGGAACAGCATCTTCTAGAGTCGCTTCTCCATGAACTGCTTGATGACGATGGATGCATAAATGTGGATGGAAAACAAAAAGAAAGACCAAATACACTTGCCACAAGTGCAAGAAACATTTGTGTATTGCCTTATTGCAGTATTTGCTTGACTTGAGACTAATGGTTTTCAAAGATTTATTTATTATTTTTTGGTGGTAGGATGAAATTTTTTGTTTAAATAATTTCAAGTAAGTTCAAGTAAGTTTAAGTAAGTTCCTAGAGTCTAGAAACTGAAAAGATTGAACTAATTTCAAAAATAATGTTGACTGATGACTTTTTTAATTTTTAAATGCTATGTCTACAAACTTAACCAATTTTGTAGGTTCTATGTGAAGTTGTCTAGTCATAAAAAAAAACGAGGCTGAAATTAATGAAATATCGTTGTTTTAATGTCAAATAATTTATAATTACCAAATAAAATTGCCAGTTAATAAAAAACTTTGAAAAATCATCCATCGAAAACCCCGGTGCGTGAGACCGGGGTCACCGAAGGTGTAAGTCAAATCGACGTCACCGTTGGCGGGTTAAAGAGCAAAAATATCTGTGTAACAATTTTTTAGATATATAATTACGTCATATCTAAAAAATTTTTCGTTGTGCAACTTAGTTAGGTAAGTACTCTAAGAATAAAAAAATTGCCTGTATAATTAGTTTTATGATTGTTTAACATGAAAAGGTTAGGTACTTACCTATCTGTGTGCCGTGTACCTTTTTAATAAACTTTATAACTGTAAAAACTCGTGTTTACCTACGTGTGTGTACCTATCTAACTACTTACCTAGGTACGATTCAATCTCGCTGCTATACAGACATTCCTATTATAATGTATACAAGAAAATAAATTTGGACTCTTGCTTGCTACCGTGCCTATCCTACGCTAGCCAAACATGGATCTTCAACAAATTCACATCAGAAAAGATTCATACGACACAAAGAG
This sequence comes from Eupithecia subumbrata, assembly GCA_949316285.1. Lineage (NCBI taxonomy): Eukaryota > Metazoa > Arthropoda > Insecta > Lepidoptera > Geometridae > Eupithecia > Eupithecia subumbrata. The sequence continues at coordinate 4,261,808 of OX438642.1, read as the reverse complement.
CTATGGAAAGGAGCATTTTAAACATAAAAAGAAAAGATAGACACAGAAATGCCAACATAAGAAATAAGACTAAAATTATTGATGCTCTACATCATTGCCGAAGATTGAAATGGAAATGGGCGGGCCATGTGGCAAGAATGAGTACTAAAAATGGTCCAGAATATTAACAACTTGGCAAGGACCACCCGGTAAAAGAAAAAGAGGACGACCTCTCGAAAGGTGGGTGGACGAAATTTTAGAAATAGCTGGAAAAGAGTGGCAAACTTTAGCGACGAACAGAAAAAAATGGCACAAACTAGAGGAGGCCTTTATCGGACAGAGATCATAGACTAATGAAAATATCTACTTCTAATAATGCTCAGTATCTAATTTTATATTAATGTTTAATAATTTATATTTAATTTTGTAATGTATTTCTAGATAGCTATAATTTATTCTATGATAATAAATGACTTAATTATTATTAATATTCATACCAATAAAAAAACTTATGAAATTGTTTTAATTGTGGTGCCCAAAAAGGTACGAATTACTAAAAAAAATTAAATGTCCCAAAAGGGTCAATTTAAAAAAAAAATCTGTTTGACCTTGAACTTCCCCTTCAAGATAATCCGCTCCGCTCATTATGTACATACCTATTGCAGTAAAGTTGACCAAGGGCTAGATCGTGTCTATCACAGATTAAATAGCATACTCTTTCTACGGTGTCTATAGACTGGATTTTTTTGCGACGACAAAATAAAATCAATTTTCATGTCACGTGAGACGTGGTGGTAGGTAGGTATCTACATGAAAAGTGGCAAACCAGACAGCTGTGCCAGACAGTCACAAGTAAAAGACGAAGAAAGACGTCAATCAAATGTTGTCTGTCAATGTCAGTTGTGGTGTTATATTCAGCGTTGCCTTATGGAACTTTGGTTGCCATTTTGGCAACATTTGACCCTTCATGGCAACCAAGCTCAAATGGTAACTTTTTGGCAACTTTTCGACTTGTCTCGCGATCATCAGTCAGTAAGAAAAATCGAATATCTTTCGCAGATAAACTGAACGCATCGAATTGAACCAAATCAAAATCTTGAACGCCTTTTAATCCCAAAAATGAAAACAATACTTATTTTATTAGACAAACAAATTTGTACCTTTTGTACCCGTATTTCTTTAATCAAAAGGTGTATTTTGGTGAAAAATGGATGTTTGTGTCTGTGTGCAGTGTGCAGTGCCAAGGTAATTTTTTTCGTGGTTTTCTAATACTTTTGTATTTAAATCTAGTGGTAAGGTCTATTTTCTAGTTTTAATCGAAGAAGCTACAAAAAGACCTATTTGAAAAACCAATTTTACTGATTGAATAGCTATGTCCACACTGTGCCTTTTTTTGTTCATTAAGGGCATGCTTCATAGCGCAGTCAACAGCGCACGTGAGGCATGCCCTTAGCGCATGCACGATGAGAGTTGAAAGCGAAGCGCGCGCTGTGATTCACGTTTTCCGGCATCGGGTGGATTTCTGTGCCTTAAAGCGTTCAACAACAAGATAAGACAAGACAACAAGTTATTGCTGACTTTATTTCACTAGGTATTGCTTCACGTAACTGGGTTGACTGCTTTGTAATTATTGGTTCAAGCAATTTCAAAAGTCGATCGAAATTTCGTGTAAAATTTTTAAAAAGCATATCTTCACGTAGTTCATTCATAATCACGTTACTTCGATTATTATAATAATCTCGTATCCAAAACTATCTCTTGGTTTTTTTTTCTGGAATTTCTTAAAACCAAGTAAGCTGCACATATTCCACCAAGTAAAATATTCTCGTCGCACATGTTTCCAAAAGACAGAAGAAACTACGACTGAACTATGTTGTTGCGTGTTGCATTCAATTATTGAAAGCGTCAAACGAAAGTTGAATAGAAAGAGATGAAGACGAAAGTTGAAAACGAAATTGCACAGTGTGGACATAGCTAATCAGTAATCATCATTCATTCATTATTCATCACCAGCCCTTCCCAGCCTTTTGGGTACCTAGGATAGGAAAAGGACGTTGCTCATAATTACATTAAATTAATAACATATAATCACTAAGAACAGGTCCATTTCAGTTATACTCTATATAGACAGTACCCAATAGGTATAAATATTTTGAAGCCTTTATTGACAAAGAAAATTATAATTTAATTAGTATTTACAATTGAAACAATTGAGCTAACTGCAGACCGTTGCAAACAATCTACAGGTAGCTCAACTGATCCATATCAATACCAGTCGGAAGCGTCCCCAAGACGCTGGCTGCATTGCCCCGCTGTATGGCAATGCTGATGCGCTGTGCCAGATACTGACCAGCTCTCGGGTCACGCGTCGCTTCGACCAGACGCTCAGATAATTTTTTGAAAACCCGAAGAGCATATTAAATATTTTTATATTAATAAAAGAAAAACGCATAGTTCATTTTTTACTAATTTTTTCTAATGGCAACCTTTATTTTCAGATGGCAACATTTGAACCCACAAAATGGCAATCTGGGCTGAGTAGGCTAGGCTAGGCTCTGGCAACACTGGTAGGATTGTAAGTCATCTAAAATGGCGAATTGTTCACGGTTTTGTTTTGTGTTGTGTTTGGTTCATTTGGTTGGTCTAACCAAAAATCCTGTTCCGTAGTGTCTAGCTGTGAATGAAATACTACCTCCTATCACCTATGGACGCTGTCAATAATCAAATAATCAAAATGGTACAGTCCGACCCTAATCCGACCAGAAAGAGTAGAAATTAATTATCGAGGAACTAAAATTTAGTGTACGCTGGCAACTCTTTATGAAAGGCCAGTGTGGCCGCTATAGTGAATTTGTCGCCTGACTTAGCTTTTTGCAAAATTATATGCACGTAATTAGCTAAGATACATTTAGATAAATTTAAAAATTAAACTTTTAGTTACAAAATTGAAGCATTTAAAACGTTTTGTTGAGATAATAATGTACAATTTTCAACGAATGATAAAAAATGATAACCAATGATAAAACATAAAAATATAATAGGAAGGTATTTATATATGTAGATTTATTTTCATAGCAAAAGAATAAGTATTTATACAAAATTTAAAAAACAGATGCAAAATTTTTTTTTGAGAGATTGCTGGTTTTATTTGTTGGACTAACCAGAATAATTTTCCGCTAGCGGCAACACTGCAAACAATGTCATTTTCGGTCGAGTCGAGTTCTTTGATAATGTTTGTTTGTTGTTATTTGTTATTTCCAGCAAATTAATCGCAAAATATTAGTTAAATGAATAAAACTATACTCAGTGGGGCTCGTGACATTATTTACAAAGTGTAAAGAGATGTTTGATCGAGTATCAAGCCGGGAAGCTGCTGACTGATTTAGAAGACGTATAAAAACGAACAGCAGATTTGACCGGTAAGTAGCTGGTTAAAAAGAATAGTACTGGAAGTAAACTGTTATAATTTACTAAAAGAATCTTGTAAATGCATCCAAAATCCATGTAATTCATAATAATTAATCATTGTTTATCTTTCTCTCATTGAATAGTATTTTGTAGTGCAATCACTTATTTTTGATACTTATGTTTTGTTACAGGTAAATCTGAAAGCACTGTTAGGAGGATTGTTGCTGAAGGCATAAAAAATAGTGGAAAATTTGGTACTCCCGCGAAACACCGAAAAGGTCGACCTAAGAAAGTGTTGGATGATTTTTATCTTAGTGCCATCAGACAAAAAATTCATCACTTTTATTCAGTTCGTATAGAAGTTCCTACATTGTCGAAATTGCTGGCTGTTTTATAAGAAGATATTAACTATGATGGAGGTAAAGAACATTTAAGACAATAGTTAAAAAAAATTGGGTTTACATTTAAAAAGTGCCAGTCAAATAGAAAGGCTTTACTAGAAAAAGATAATATTGCAGCCAAAAGAGAACATAATATCTCAAAGTAATCATGGAAAATAGAAATTTACCTGAAGAGCTGCAAAAAGATATAATATATTTGGATGAAAGTTATATACACTCATCCATCATACAAAGTGAAAAGATGTTGGCAGTCCAAAGAGACCGTAGGTGTAACACAAGATATTTCTAAAGGGAAAAGGTGGATTATTGTGCATGCAGGAAGTGAAAAGGGATTTGCTCCCAACGCCCTTCTTATGTTCAGTGGAAATAATAAACAAGAAGATTACCACTCTGAAATGAATAAATATAATTTTACTAAATGGATATCTGAAAAGTTGATTCCCAATTTAACCGAATCATCAATTATAGTAATGGATAAAGCACCATATAATTCAGTAATAAAAAATAAATGCCCAACGTCTGCATCGAAAGTTGATGAAATAAAAAAATGGTTAAAAGAAAATAATATTCCTTTTGATGTCAAATTAAGGAAACTGATGTTGCTTGCTTTGGCTAGCGACATAGACAGATTCCTGTCTATGAAATAGATGAGTTGCTCTCAGAGTATGGGCACACAGTGGTAAGGTTGCCCCCTACCACTGTGACCTAAACCCCATAGAGCTTATATGGGCTCAAGTAAAATCAAAAGTAGCCTCACACAATATAGGAGCTTCAAATATCAAAGAATTAACTGAAGAATTATTCAACACCATTACTCCAACTGACTGGAAACAATGTTGTGAACATGTGAAAAAAATAGAAAAAGAATATTATGAGAAAAGTCGAACAATGTATCATAACATTGAGCAGCTTATAATACAACTGGGTGACGAAAGCTCAAGCGAGGAATCGGAGAGCGAAGATGAAAATGATGATATGGCAGGGACTTCTAATTGTGTTCTACTACAAGATTCTGATGAAGAATCTATGTCTGTTGTAGAATATCTGGACTTTGAATCACTAGATTGATGTATGATTTAGTATATTATTATTTATTATTCAACAAAATTGTCTTTTACTGTTATTTTCCACCTCTCAGTATAAAAAATATTCTTGCTTTCTTTCTAGGTAGGTAGTCAGTAGTGTCATAGGACTAGTTTGGACATCATTGCTCTTATAAAATGTTTTTGTTTATGGCACAAGACTAGAAACCCAAAATAATTCAAAAATTCTCATTATTGACAATATCAAGTATCAATTCGTTTTGCCGTAGTATACGGTGATACCATGTAAAACATGTAATAATTAGTGGCGCCCTCATTTATTTTCTACTCTTTCTGGTCGGACTGTATGTATCAACTGCAAATTGTCGTAAGATTTACTAAAGATCTACACTTAATATGATGCATACCCTTTATGTTTTGTCGTTTGAAGAAAAAAACACAACTAGAACCATATAGTAGGTACTTTTTATTGTTTTTCAAAGTATTCACCACGTAGCTAGCTTAATACACTTTTTCATTTGCTCAAACCAGATATTATAACATTTATTCCACCAAAGTGGGGGTGTTCAAAATGGCTGACTTGAAAGCGTCTACCTTTTTCACCGGATTGGAACCTTTGACCACGAAGACTTTTCTTAATTTTAGGAAATGTAAAGAAATCGTTAAGGCTAAGGTCAGGACTGTATGGAGGATGGTCAAGAATTTCTACTTTTTCCTGCTTCAAATACTCAATCGTTTGACAAGCGCTGTGTGAGCTTGCGTTGTCGTGGTGCAGGATGATGCGTCGCTTTGAGTTAGATTTTCGAGAAGTTCGGCGATGACTTGTGGTAGGTAAACAAACTGTGGTATACCACTCTATGTTAACCGTTCTACGATCTTCAAGTGCAGTAGTCGAAACATGGCCAGTTTTTCCAACGAATGTGGCCAGCATTTTCTTTGAAGTGCTTCGAAAACGAACAACTTTAGTCGGCCTTGGCTCGTCTTGAAAGACCCAGATTGTAGATTGTTGTTTGGAATCAGGATCGTAGGCATATATCCAAGATGCGTCACCACTGATGATGTCGTAGACGTGATTTGACTCTCCTCAGTAGAACCTTTGCAAAGTTTTCTTACACCATCTGACGCGGACCGCCTTGTGATCGTCGGAAAGCAGATGCGGTATCCAATGGCAAACTAGCTTTTTCACACCAAGCACTTCATGCAAGATCTTCTTAATGGTTGTCCCTGAGATGCCTAATAGAGCCTCTATCTCTCGATACGTCACATGAATATTTTCGAGAATTATTTGTCTCATAGCAATGATGTTATCTTCAGAGAAGGCGGATTTTGGGCGTCCTTCTCGAGATTTGTCACTAACTAGTATGTCCACGCTGGAATGCTAAATACCAGCATTCAACAGTCCACAGACATGGGGCTTCATCACTGAACACGGATGTTAGCTCTTCATAACACTGAAGCCGTGTCAGGCTTCTTCTAAAGTTGTAGAAAATTATTGCACGAACATTTTCGGGGCGGTATAGGTACTTAATTCACCTGGGGTTATGCACTTAGTACACTTTTAGTAGACTTGATTCACCCTGGTTATTTCCGGTTGCATTAAGTACCTACACTATTTAGTAGATTTAAATCACCTTGATAAACCAATTAATTATCTTTACCAAATCAGAGTATAGGGTAGAGTGGTAGCCATTGAACCACCAAAAGTTTGAAGGACTGTAGAATCAAATCGGAAGCAACCCTGACATATTATTTTTGCACAAAACCTACGTTAATTCAGTAGCTTCACTTTTGCATTGTCACTATAGCTGTTTATTTGATGACTATGTTACTATTGGACTTACAAAAAAAAAATTAAATTGGTTCACTGTGTACCAGCAGTGGTACGCATTGAACATGGGGGGTGGTACTCGATTAACCTAGTGGTACCTGATGAACCACTGTATGGTTTATACCTCAGGTATGTTTTTACAAGTGGAAATAAAAATATAATTTTTAGTAATCACTTTAATTGCACTTCTTAGAACTACATCATATCTTTAAATTAAATATTTTGTATATTTTGAGATAGCTGATAAGCGACAGCTGATAAGTTTCATTTTTGTAGTGTTCACCAAAATGACACTTCCTATTTTTAATGATATCTTAGTGAGTTGGTAAGGTAAATCAACCTTAATTTCTATGATAAAGAATGCCTTGCACATATTATCTAACATAGTAATATAAAACTTAACTTGTAGGTAAGTTTTTATTTAGAAAAACAGAGATCAAAATTTTCATCAAAAATGAGTCAACCAAGAATATAGTAGCTCTAATAATGCCTTATTATTAGGCTAATATTATTCCAAATAATCATAACTTTACCTGTACCTAAGGTACTTAAGCAAATTAACCTTTAGGTTATCTACAAAAAAGAATAACATGCAAATAGTCTTACAAAATCAACAAAAAGTTATCAAGAAAACAGTCTTTATAATGGCAACTCTGCCTTATTATTAGGCTAATATTAATCAAAATAATAGGAACTATACCTGTAAGGCGGTTAAAAAATTAACCTTTAGGTATTCTACAAAAACAAATAATTTGTAAATACAAAATCAACAAAAAATTATCAATAACAGTCTTTATATTGGCAGCTGTAATTCTGCTCTATTATTAGGGTAATATTAATCAAATAATAATAACTATACCTACCTACCTGTAAGGTAGTTAGGCAAATTAACCTTTAGGTATTCTACAAAAAAGAATAACTTGCAAATGCAAAAGTCTTACAAAATCAACAAAAACTTATCAATGTCACAATTATCACTAAAAGACGAATCAACAAGAGTGTAAAAGACAAAAACCTATCCATCTCAAAACATTATGATGTCTAATTTAGAAATCTACATTAGGTAGTAAGAATTATAAAATATTAGGTAGGTAATCTCTTATAATTTTTTAGACAACTCTTGCACACATTTGAAACTTGGCATAAGTTCCTAATATCTTAAATTTAATTGCGACATATCAACTGGAAATTTGTAGGTAGCTTGCTGGCGAGAAGTCTTTCCTCTCATTACAGGACGTGGCAGAATATATTTGATATCTCTTCTACTCACTCCAGCTGTATCAGGTTCCAAAGGTTTTGTAAACAGTTGACTCATTTTGAGTATGGGCACCCTTTTTTCTTTTATCTCTGCTTGCTACTTTATTTCTTCCCATTCTAAAATAGTTCAAAAATAAGAAATTTGCTGTAAATAGTTACTTTATAAAGATCTGGGTAGGTGTACGCTATGAACCACACTATGGTACCCAGTGAGCCATGGTTCATAGGATACTCCTCGACAATGGTTTACTGGGTACCACCCCACCCTTTATAAATTTAAAGTGAAACTACAACCAGTAGAAGAAGATTTTGAATGCAAATTTATATCTCAAATATGCTCAAAAACATTCTACCTTTATTAAAAGAACTCATATTAAAATGGGACTTGTAAAAAAAGAGTAATGAAAAAAGTAAACTTACTTGTTTTTCGCCGTTTTCGATGTTCGCAGTTGATAAACGCTCTTCCCTCGTGCACTCGCGGCGACAGATCACCAGTGAATGCGTACAAGGTAGCGGCGCGGGAAGGCGGTTCGAACAGCATAAATTGCACGAACTAGCAACGTCGCGTTCGGTTGCTATGAGAGTGGTTCTTAGCGTACCACTGGTTCATAGGCTACCACTCTACCCTACTTTATGCACCTACAAAACCTCTTTGAAAGAGAAAATAATTATGTAATAGCATAGGATAGTGAGTGATTTGATTCTTACACTATAAACTTCTATCTTCTCGTGTAAATAAATGAATAATAAATATATGGAGTGGTATTGGTATAATGTCGACTTCAAAAAATAGGACTTATTCCTGTTTGGCCCCACAAGCTGCTGGCCTATTTGGGACCTAACGAAAATCGCAATTTTTATAATAATTTAATTCCTCTTGCGTCCTAATTTTTTTAATGCTAAATATTAAGTCATTTACTGTAAGCGACAAGAGGGGCTAGAAAATAGAGAAACAGCACATTCAGCAAAAAAAAAAAGGAAATAGATGGGAAACTTCGAAGATATCATAGACTAACAAATTACCAACATACCTATTGATGACAGCCGTCAAACATAAACCGCTCAATGACAGGTGTGACCTCAGAAAAACGATCCTATGGCACTGCCCTAAGCATGTACTTTTCCTGGATAGGTACCCTAAGTAAACAAATCGGTTGACAAACATGGCGGATTAGGGATGTTCACTTGTTCGTCTAGTCGATAACATTATATCTGATGGACCAGCTTCTTTTTCATCGAGTCATTTCTTTCTTCTCTCTTTTTAATCGAGGGCTACCGTTTTTGTGCTCATCCGTTGGCGCCACTGTATAGTAAGGTCAGGCAGGACAAACTACTAATAGGCGACGGGAAAATATATTTATATTTATATCATACCAGTGACCCGCCCCGGCTTCGCACGACAAACCTCTAAAATTGACGGTGTGCCTCTACTATATTATACATGTAATATACCTACATATAAACCTTCCTCTTGAATCACTATCTATTTAAAAAAACCGCATCAAAATCCGTTGCGTAGGTTTAAAGATTTAAGCATACATAGGGAAGGACAGACAGACAGACAGACAGCTTGAAGCGACTTTGTTTTATACTATGTTATGAAGAGCGCATTTCTGAGGTACCTAGTGCCATTGAACCAAGTCAGGATGGGATAGTGGAATCCCGGAGATATCGAAGGAAACCCTCATTTTGAGAATCAGAGCTGGATCCGAGGGTTTACCGGAGGTGAAGCAAGAGCAGAATATGTTTTAATAACTATCATAGGTAAACAACAAACACAACAACTTTTTATACATTCATTTATTTTCAAAGATATTAAAAAAAACAATCATACTTTTTTTCTGAAAAAAGTAAGGTAAGGTACCAGATAAGAAAATTACAAATGTTATTCATTGCGAAATAAAATAATCATATTAAAATAGCTCCAAGAAGAATTTTTTTCTGTTGTCTTTTTACCGAAATATCTGAATCTTATGTCAAGGTAAGTGGGTGAATTAAGTCTACCATGTAGTGCACTTAATTCACTTTGGTATCACCTGAGTGAATAAAGTCTACTAAATAGTGTACTTAATGCACCCTGAAATGACCAGGGTGAATCAAGTCTACAAAAAGTGTAGGTACGCCACACATTTTCCTTAGAAAGATTCATTTTCGTACGTAACAGCAAACAAATTGGAAATATGAAAACGACAGAACTTAAAAGGCATCCCTAGTAATATATTATGATGTGGTTGAAACCGGTTACAAAATAAATTCATAGTGTTTGATGTCGTTAGGTAGCATTCAAAGTCAATAAATTAAAACCCTTACTTCCTTCAAGTTAATTGGATGCATAATATTTATATTACAACATTTAGTCATTAAGTATAATTATGATAGGTAGGTGCCTAAATGATCTTAGCTTGAAAAAAATAATTGGCGGTAAATCCATAGCGTAATAAATAAAGCGCCTACCTATCGCTCCATAATAATGTCAAGGGAATCATTATCATTTATTTGAGGATAACCTTAACATCATTATTATTTATAACTAGCTGTACCCGCGACTTCGTTCGCGATTGCCTTACCTGCCGACTAATTAAGTTCACATTTATCCATAGTCTCTCATATTATGAAACACCGCCGTGCAAAAAATCGTGTAGGGTCTACGGGGGATAGCATATTGTCATCTTCAATCCCATTCTTTATCCACACGACTTTTAGCTACGACTCGGCCAGCGTCAGTGTTAAGAAGTGTCCTACTCGTTTGACTTACTCACAGCTGGGGCCCTATTCTGCTATACTAATCGCTTCACTATGACAGGGCTATCGTCACAGAATGACACGTTTTGGTATTCCACCTTGGATGAAAGAAATTATGATGAATGCAGATGGAGAGACGCGCGTCAAGTTTGAAACTACATATTAATTTATCTCGCGCGCACTATCTGGAGTTTTATTAATCTAAGGATTCTATGTGATGATTCTGCGACGATTCCATTGTCATACTGAAGCAATTGTTTGCAGAATTGGGCTCCTGATCCATTTGACTGGACCACCGTAATTTTTTTTCGTTAGTAGGTAGGTACAGTTGGCTGTGTACCACAATAAAAAATATTTTTCTGCGTTCCAGTTAGTTTAAATGGACCACAATAATTAATTAATTTAATTGTACTACCGAAGTTTGGTTGGAGTCTGTTAACTGGACCAGCTAAACCACCATATATCATGTAAGGCAGGAACCTAACTTATTTTAGACCCACCACCTTAGTAGGTAGGAACCTTACTAATGGGTGCGTCTTGGAAAAATAAATAGATAGGGACTTACCTACCCTTTATCTACTAATTTTTTTCTTCAATCTACAGATTATTTCATCAATCTACTGATTTTCTACTCGACTTTCTACTGATTTAGTCATATTCTTTCTACTTTTCTACTGTTTCTAACAAAAAGAATGCATGAAATCGGACGACGCGTAGACTCGTCGTGATGCGCGGTTAAAGAATTCTACTTTTTCCTCTCTCCCAGGGGAACCTTACTGAATTCCAGGATAAAATGTATTCCACGTCCTTTCTTGTAGTATGAACTCAAAACGTGCCAAGTTACATTCCAACTCATTACCTATGTAGTTTCGGCGTGATGAGCGGTGAAGGAATTTTACTTTCATCCCCTCTGCCAGGGCAACCTTACTGAATTCCGGGATAAAATGTATCTTTCCTCATAGTACGAACTAAAATCACGCTGAGTTGCATTCGAATTCATTAAGTAGTTCCGTCGTGATGCGCGGTTAAAGAATTTTACTTTCATCCTCTCTCCCAGGGGAACCTTACTGAATTCCAGGATAAAATGTATCCCATGTCCTTCCTTGAACTCAAATCGTACCAATTCAGTCCAACTCATTCAGTAGTTTCGGCGTGATGCGCAGTGAAGGAATTTTACTTTCATCCCTTCTCCCAGGGGAACCTTACTAAATTCTGGGATAAAATGTATCTTTCCTCGTAGTATGAACTCAAATTATGCCGAGTTCCATTCGAATTCATTAAGTTGTTCCGTCGTGACGGGCGGTTAAAGAATTTCACTTCCATCCTCTCTCCCAGGGGAAAATTAGTGAATTCCGGGATGAAATGTATCCCATGTCCTTCCTTGTAGTATGAAATCAAATCGTGCTAGGTTTCATTCCAACTCATTTAGCACTTTCGGCGTCATGCGCGGTGAAGAAATTTTACTTTTATCCCCTCTCCCAGGGGAACCTGACTGAATTCCGGGATAAAAAGTATCCTATGTCCTTCCTCGTGGTATGACCTAAAATCGTACCGAGTTTATTTCAATACCTTTAGTAGTTCCGTCGTGATGCGCAGTTAAAGAATTTTACTTTCATCCCCTCTCCCAGGGAAACCTGACTGAATTCCGGGATAAAAAGTATCCTATGTCCTTCCTCGTAGTATGACCTAAAATCGTGCCGAGTTTCATTTCAATACCTTCAGTAGTTTCGGCGTGATGCGCGTTTAACAAACAGACAGACAGACAGACAGACAGACAGACATGAATGAAAAAAATTGCAGTTTTGGCTTCAGTATCGATAATAGAGTGCCCTCCAAAACAATTTTCAAAATATCTTCAATGTACAGAATTGGACCTGTTACAGTTTTATTATAAGTACTAGCTGTACCCGCGACTTCGTTCGCTACACTTCTAACATAAGTATCTTTATTTAGGTACCTAGTTAAATTGTGTATAAATCGTGTATAAATCGTGTAGAGTCTACGGGGGATAGTATGTTGTCATCTTCAATCCCATTCTTTATCCACACGACTTTTAGCTACGACTCGGCCAGCGTCAGTGTTAAGAAGTGTCATACTCGTTTCACTTCTTACTCATGGTTCCGTTCAGCTGGGGCCCTATTCTGCTAAACTAATCGCTTCACTATGACAGGGGTATCGTCAAAGAATGACACGTTTTGATATTCTACCTTAGAAGAAAGAAATTATGATGAATGCAGATGGAGAGACGCGCGTCAAAGTGTCAAGTTTGAAACTATTAATTTATCTCGCACGCACTATCTGGAGTTTTATTAATCTAAGGATTCTATGTGATGATTCTGCGACGATTCCATTGTCATAGTGAAGCCATTTTATTACAGAATTGGGCTCCTGATCCATTTGACTGGACCACCGTAATTTTTTTTTTCGTTAGTAGGTAGGCTCAGTTGGTTGTTTACCACAGAAAAAATATTTTTCTGTGGTCTAGTTAGTTTAATTGGACCACTTACTCCAACCAAACTTTGGTGGTACAGTTAACTGTACCAGCTAAACCACCAAATATCATGTCCATGAATATCGCATGGACCATTTGCACATTTTACCTACTTTGCCTGAAATAGGCATTGACGCACTCATTAGTTAGGTTCCTACCTACTTAGGTAGGAACTTTACTAATGCATGCATAAACTTTACGTCTTGAAAAATATATAGATAGGAACTTACCTACCCTTTATCTACCGATATTTTTCTTCAATCTACAGATTATTTCTTCAATCTATTAATTTTCTACTTGACTGTCTACTGATTTAGTCAAATTCGATCTTGCAACACTGTTTCTAACAAAAAGAATGCATGAAATAGGACGACGCGTTAATGAATTCTAAATAAGAAAACATTTTGACTTTTATCCCCTCTCCCAAGAGAACCGTGCCTACTGATATCCCAGATAAAATGCATCCTATGTTCCCTCCTAGTATGAGCTCAAATCATGCCAAGTTTCATTTGAATTCATTCAGTACCTAGCATATTTTTACTTTCATCCCAAGGGAACAGCACTGATTCCGGGATAAATAGTATTGCTCATTTGAATACATTCTGTACTTTCGGCGTGATGCGCGACCCAAGAATTTAACTTTTATCCCCCTCCACGGGGAACCTTACTGAATTCCGGTATAAAATGTATCTTTCCCCGTAGTATGAACTCAAATCGTGCCGACTTCCATTCAAATTTATTCAGTAGTTCCGTCGTGATGCGCGGTTAAAGAATTTTACTTTTTCCTCTCTCCCAGGGGAACCTTACTGAATTCCAAGATAACATGTATTCCATGTCCTTCCTTGTAGTATGAACTCAAATCGTGCCAGGTTTCATTCCAACTCATTCCGCAGTTTCGGCGTGATGCGCGGTGAAGGAATCTTACTTTCATCCCCTCTTCCAGGGGAACCTTACTGAATTCCGGGATAAAAAGTATCCTATGTCCTTCCTCGAAGTATGACCAAAAAACATTCCGAGTTTCATTTCAATACCTTCAGTGGTTTCGGCGTGATGCGCGTTTAACAAACAGACAGACAGACAGACAGACATGAATGAAAAAAATTACAGTTTTGGCTTCAGTATCGATAATAGCCTCCAAAAAAAAATTTCTAAATATCTTCAATGTACAGAATTGGACCTGTTACAGTTTTATTATAAGTATAGATAGATAGATAGATAGATAGATAGATAACATTTCATGTTCAATAATCCATTAGGACATTATGAAGCAAAAACCCATCTAAAAATTAAAGTCAGTTGGATGTTTACAGTAAATTATATCTGAAACTTCTAGCATAAAAGACTGCAAAAATTATTGACTGCATTATAGATTTTGCTACTTATCTATACCTACTTACTGTCACTGATGTCCCATCATAATAATTGTATTTTTATTTTCAGCCCTTCGATAAGAACATGATGGACTATGTTAACTATAGAGTACGGGTGACATTTGCAGATTCTTGTGTAGTCATTGGAACATTCAAGAAATTTGACGAACTCATGGATCTTAAAGATTGTGAGGTAATCAGAAAAATCAAGTCTATCACTAGCGTGACTGGATACAGGGAGGTGAAGACGACACTTGATTTTGCACTCGTGCGTGTAGAAAACATAGTATCCCTGGCAATTGAAGGACCACCACCACCAGAAGAAAGCCTACAGCGCATGCCTCGCCCCGGTGGCATGGGAGGACCAGGACGTGGACGTGGACGAGCTGCTGGACGCGGCTCTGGCCCCGGAGGACCACCTTTTGGTCTGCAAGGACCTGCTCGAGGTGTTGGTGAACCCTCCCATCAACATGATAATATGGCTCCAGGTTCTCGGGGACAAATGTCAGCACCTCCACAAATGCGTGGTGGCCCAGTGATGGGTGGCCGAGGCCGTGGGATAATGGGTGCACCACGTGGTGGCCGAGGCAGAGGGATAATGGGTGAACCACGTGGTGGCCGAGGCCGAGGGATAATGGGTGCACCACGTGGTGGCCGAGGCCGAGGGATAATGAGTGCACCACGTGGTGGCCGAGGCCGAGGGATAATGGGTGCGCCACGTGGTGGCCGAGGCCGAGGGATAATGGGTGCACCACATGGTGGCCGAGGCCGAGGGATAATGGGTGCACCAAGTGGTGGCCGAGGCCGAGGGATAATGGGTGCACCAAGTGGTGGCCGAGGCCGAGGGATAATGGGTGCACCACGTGGTGGCCGAGGCCGAGGGATAATGGGTGCACCACGTGGTGGCCGAGGCCGAGGGATAATGGGTGAACCACGTGGTGGCCGAGGCCGAGGGATAATGGGTGCACCACGTGGTGGCCGAGGCCGAGGGATAATGGGTGCACCACGTGGTGGCCGAGGCCGAGGGATAATGGGTGCACCACGTGGTGGCCGAGGCCGAGGGATAATGGGTGCACCACGTGGTGGCCGAGGCCGAGGGATAATGGGTGCACCACGTGGTGGCCCAGTGATGGGTGGCCGAGGCCGAGGGATAATGGGTGCACCACGTGGTGGCCCAGTGATGGGTGGCCGAGCCCGAGGCATAATGGGTGCACCACGTGGTCGTGGTGGTCGAGGGCGTGGAGGAATGCTTCTATAAAGAACCATTTATAGTTCTTTATAGTATTTAAGGCTATTTATTGTATCAATAAGTCTCAATGGTGGCAAATGGATTGTGTTGTTACCGACACTTTCCATTTGGAATACATTTCTGATCTCAATTTCGAATAAATTTCTTATCTCAATTTGCTTTGTGTTATTTTCCATCTTATGCTAAGTTAGTTAAATTAAAAACAAACAAAAAACAGGCATTTTAGCTGGCATCATAAAACGAATAAGTTAAAATAAGTTTCCTGTGGGTCCTTTCTACCATAATAGTTGGAATAGTAGGTACTCTAACTCTATGCTCGCTAATCTCATTTTGTCTGTTTTGTGGGTAAGTAAGAATAGTCTTATTAATAATTCTTATCAAACCTACCTACCTATAGAGCTAGGTAGGTTTGATAAGAATTTTTAATTAGTCCTAATACTAGTACAACACAATATTAATAGTAGAAATTTTCAATGAGATGAGGCGAAAGTAGCGCCATAACGTTTAAATATAATTATGTTATACATAAGGAATTATGAAGTGTTTCACAAAAATAAGCAGTCAGCCAAATATTTCGTCGCAGTAACTGGCACCTAGCACCTACGCTATTGTTGCTATTATAATTCAGTTTTGGAAGAGTGGTGCGCTGAAAGTAGCACGGTAGCACACCAAGTTAGTTGGCAAGTACCTAGGCCTACTTGTGCCAAAAGTTGGAGTTAAATAAATAACTCGAGGCTTCGTAACTCGGTGTTAATGTTTTGATTTTCAGCTCACAGTTTAGAGTGGAAATTAACCCAGAGTCAAACAACCCGAGGTTAATGTCATGTTCTTTCATTCATTTTACATCCGGCCAAATATAGTAGGACAAATGCTGAATGATTTTAGTGTAAATACTTAAGCTCTCTCTTCTCGCTCTACAGTAATTAGAATAAGTCTATTCCTTCATGTTAGATTTGAAATGACATGTGGTTCTTGATCGCATTATAGGTATTGACTGTTGTTTATTATCTAATTAGTTTCTGTCCGCGGCTTCGCACGCTTTGTTTAAATGGAAACGTTTAAGAGCATTTTTATCCTTTTTATAGTTTTATGGGATCAAAAGCCTGTGTTTGTTTGATTCCAAGCTTAAAGCTGCATCAATGCAAAATTTCAGCCCGACCGATCCGTTCAGAAATCATGGTGTGAAGAGGGAACAAACATCTAAACATCTATCCAAACTTTGCATTTATAATATTAGTGTGATTAAAACGCATATTCCTAGCTAGATGGATACTAGATACTAGTATCATACTAGTAGGTAATCTAGATACCTACCTACCTAGGCCGTGTTTTAGCTTGACTTGAGTAGAGTGTGTGAATGAGTAGGACAGACAAAGTGAGACCATGAGGGTTTCAAAACCGATCTCCGATCTCAAAACCCTAATCAACCCCATTAAAATAATGGGAAAAAAATATTTAGTTTCCGCGCAAAACTTCTGATAAGATTCAACAAAATGCAATTCGCAGAGATTTCAAACAGACTTACCTACGCAATATAAACTTGTCCAAAGATATTGTATAGGTACCTACAGATTTCATTTCATTTCATTTTTAAGCCTTTTATTCAGAAAAAATATTTACATTTTGTTTCTTAATAGGTATTATTGCTTTGTTACGACATCGAAATTTCGTCTGTTTGCCCTCTTTTGGCAAAGGCCTCCTCCAACTCCTTCCACTTTACTCTATCTCTCGCCAACCTTATCCAGCTTTTACCTCCTATGTCTTTTAACTCGACCTTTTAAATTGTCTCCCTCTTTTCCGTTTATTATATTTTGGAAACCAATCCATCAGCGTTCTGCTCCATTTGTCTATTCCTCTTGCAGTATGTCCAGTCCAACTCCATTTCAGTTTTTTTACTTTAAGTGTAACGTCTTCTATTTTAGTTCGTCTTCGAAGAGTCGTCTTTCTTACTTTATCCAGTTTCCTTTTTCCAAGCATGCTTCGCTCCATACCCGATTGGCAGACTTCTAGTTTCTTGGTGTGAGCTTTTGTTAGAGCCCAGGTCTGGCATCCGTATGTTAGGACTGGGAGGATACATGTATTGTAAAGCTTCCTTTTGAAGTACATGTTAATTTCCTTGTTTTTCATGATTTCCCTGAAAGACCAGTAACGTTTCCACGCGTTGGCCGTCCACTGTTTTGACTTCTTTCTCTTAGGTAGTTTGTCTTAAGAAAAAAAGAGATAGGTATAATTCTTCCGGTTATATTTAAACACAAATGTGGTCATTTTCTTTCGAGCCTTCTAAAGTCAAACTAGAGATGTGAATTTCCGTACTTTCGATGAAATTATGATTTCAGAAAGGTTTGTTGTAACGCGTGCTATTTGAACGCGTCGACTTGTTATTGAAGGTAGGTACTACAGATATTAGTAGGTATGTTATGTTATATGGTTGGTTGTTTCAACAAACTTGTTATGATACATAAACAGGGTGTTTTTGCCTGATGCTGCCCACATGCCTGAAGGGCCCTATACCGACGTAGGTGTTGGAAGCTTGTCCAGTTGTATGGAATAGATAGGAGCTCAATTGAAAGAATTAAATTGAAAGATAATTTGTAATAAACGTTCTAGGTAGGTACAAGTAAACATGTGAATAACAAAATGCGCAGGTAAAAGAGAAAGAAAATGCTTCGTCGTTTAACTTATATAGTTTGGAGCCGCGCATCTGGTGTCAGCTTGAGCAACTAGGCTGGTCCATTGATCGATCCTTCAGCTTTGTACCTACGTGCCTACGTAGTGTATGTACTTCCGACATTCTTCACTAGATGGCGTGAACATCCCGGCGGCCCTGAGCGCTCATGGCTTAGTGGTTGATCCTCCAGTGTGATGAGTACCAGGTTCGATTCCTCGGCCGGCGATTCAGTGCCGGATTCAAGCGGGTATATTCTGGAAAATGCTCTCTTCACGATACCCGTGGAAGTACGCATCTCGGCTACTCTCGTAACTCCATCTCTTCCTGGGAACAGGTTTCCTGTCACTCGGCCCAATTTCCACTGCAGGGGTGACAAACCATCCTCTTTGATGAGTACCAAGGTTCCAGGCTTGATATCGTCTCCTTTAGTTTGCCATTTAGTCCTTTTCTGCAGCTCCGATATGTACTCCATAGACCAGCGCTTCCAAAACGATTGTCTGAGGCACTCGATTCGTTTGTAGCGAGACAGGGCAGGCAGCGGCAGCGCCGACACTTCGCGCTCAGCAGGTGTCGTCAGAGCTCGGCCAATCAAGAAATGGGCTGGGCTGAGAGGGGTAAGGTCGTTCTGATCTGAAGACATAGGATACATAGGGCGGGAATTCAGGACGGCTTCGATTTGTTCCCATTAAGCCGTGGATAACACCTGGCTTAATCAGATGCATGAAAAATAGAGACCACTTGCACTGTCGCTTGAGAAAGTCCCCTGAAAATATGTCAATAAAATTAACGTACACGAGATATCGTAACTTTTTGAATCGCATTTTACGCAGGGCTAGACTAACATTTGAACGCGCACAAATTCAACAAGCTAATACGATGAAAAAGATGTGGCAGGCAATCAACAGCATTACTAACTTGAAACATAAGAAATCACATTCTACAGAACTCCTCACTGTTGCTTCCTGTCCTTTAGATGCCGTAAATCATGCAAACGACTATTTTGCTAGCGTAGGTGAGGATATAGCTAATAGTATTAAGACTACTTCTCCCATTCCCGCGACTGTCTCTCCATCTTACAACTCTACCTCAAGTGTTTCTCAGTGCAATTCCTTTGTGTTGCTCGAAACAGATCTCACTGAAGTTGTAGCGATCATAAACTCACTCAAAAATACGGCTACCGCGGGATGTGATGGTATATCTTCTCGCATACTCAAAGAAAATAAGTTTATCCTGGCGGGTTTATTAACTCACATATGTAACCTAGCTATTAAACAAGGCTGCTTTCCCAAAGCTTTTAAAAAGGCCACTATTATACCTATTCACAAGACTGGCTCTAAAAGTGATGTTCACAACTATAGGCCCATCTCCATACTCCCTACTTTTTCAAAAATATTAGAACGTATTTTAAATAAGCGGCTGGTTAATTATTTAGAGCACCACGGCCTTATCTCAGTTAATCAATACGGCTTTCGCCAAAACATATCAACTGCTGATGCTGTCTTTGACCTTACTGACTCTATTGCCCGTGGTCTCGATTCTGGACACAAGTGCCTGGCGATCTTTTTAGATTTAGCTAAGGCCTTTGACTCTGTGTCTATTCCCCACCTACTTCAGATACTTGAGATGCTGGGCATTCGTGGTTTTCCATTGTTACTCTTCAAAGACTATCTCACTGACAGAGTTCAATGTGTTAGGATCACTAGTACTTCCAGCTCATATTTACCAGTTAAATACGGTGTGCCTCAGGGCAGTATTCTCGGTCCGACTCTCTTCTTTGCCTATTTAAACGATCTATGTAATCTGGAATTGCCGCTTGGTAAGATTTTTACATATGCAGATGATACCGCTCTTGTTTTCAAGGGAGATAGCTGGAACACTGTTTTCTATAATGCCCAGATTGGATTTAATATTGTAACTAATTGGCTATCCAGTAGTCTGCTTATGTTAAATGTCTCTAAAACTAAACTTATGACATTTTCTCTCATTAATAAATTCCAACCGCCCCCTGACTTTCATATTGCCGCCCACACGTTCTCTACTTCACCCAACTTATGTGCTCAAAACTCTTGTACGTGTCTTAAGCTGCAAAGAACATCATTATATATCCGTTATCTAGGTGTGACGCTTGATTCCCGATTATCTTTTGATCAACATATTTCGACGCTTGTAGGTAGAGTAAGAAAACTCATTGCTATTTTCAAGAACATTCGCCATGTCACTGACAAGGATACTATTCGCACTATTTACTTTTCACTTTGTCAAAATTTACTTACATACTGCATAGAGTCTTGGGGTGGAGCCCCTAAAACCCTACTGCTCCCATTGGAAAGGGCACAGCGCGCTGTGCTTAAGGTCAGTTATTTCTTGCCTTATAGATTCCCTACTACTGCACCTTACAAAGATGCTAACGTCTTAACAGTTCGTCAATTATTTATATTGAGACTTATAATAAGACAGCACAGATTTTGTCCAGCGTCGCGAGGCGGACGGCGTGCTTATAGAGTGTTTGATGGAATGCAGTCTTCCACTGCTTTCATTCAACATTTTCCCTGTTTTCTGGGTAGCTATTTATACAATAAGCTCTCTAAAGCGGAATGTTTACGTGATCTCAACTATTTCCAACTGAAAGCATATATCTCTAATATTCTTAAAAACCTTTCGTATGACTGTACCTAGGACTTGCTGATTGTTATGAAGTGACAAATTATACTTTGATTCTCTATCTTATAAATTCTCGCATAATCCTTAGCTGTTAATATGACAATTATTGTAAGTAGGTAACTCATAAACTTTGCCTTAATTAGTGTAAATTGATTATGTTTAATTCATTTCATTTAACTCTTAATCAACATAGAGTCAATTTATTTAATTTTATATTTGTGTTAATTTTATTTATGCTAACAAATCAATTTTGAATCAATTTATAATTATTTAATTAAGCTATTTACACAACCATCTGGAATCATTTTAGTAATTTTACACATTATTATTATTATGTTTTAATTCTTTCTGCTTATTTAAAGTAATCAACCACGCAGAATATTTTGTAAATCCTTTAAAATGTTTATAACAAGATTAGAATCATGACACTTTAACTTAATTTCATTATTTTATGTTTTAAATTATTATTGTATGACGTCATCTTCTCGACCTATATTTGTAACATAGTAGGGGGAGCGCAGCTGCCTATATTACAGACTTCTCAGTCTAGTTTAGGCAACGTAGGCTACATAATAGTTTGAACAAGAATTTTATTTTGTACTTAACTTATTTCATAATGTTCATAATAAAGTCCTGAAGAATAAGTACTGAATTCCTCTTATGTTAAATTGGCATTTCCTATCACGCGAGAAATGTTGTGTTTACAGGATTTTACCCCAGCTTCCCATAATCCACCAAAATGAGGAAAAAAATTATAATGGATTCTAGCTTGCTACCATGCTTATCTTACGGATCCCAAACATGGATTTTTAATGATAACATAAAACAAAAAATCCAGACAACACAAAGATCAATGGAAAGAAGTATACTAAACATAAAATTAAAGGAAAAACAAAGAAACGAGACCATACGCAAGAAAACTAAACTAATAGACGCACTAAAATTCACAAGAAGTCTTAAATGGAAATGGGCAGGCCACGTAGCTCGCCTAGAGGACACAAGATGGGCACTGAGGGCCACCAAATGGTGCGGCCCGGTCGGAAAGAGATCCAGAGGACGCCCACAGGAACGCTGGGCAGATGAAATTAGGAAAACCGCCGGGAAAACATGGATAGAGAAAGCCCAGAATAGACAAGGCTGGAAAAACTTAGAGGAGGCCTATACCCGAAAGGGACCTAACTAATTAGTGGTTAAGTTATAAGTTAAATTAAGTAATTCATTGTAAATTAGTTCTGGAAATAAAAGGCTTTATTATTATTATTATTATTATTATCTGAAAAAATCTGTGAAGGTTTTCCTCTACGGGAAATAAATCTTTTTAGAGCTAATATATAACTATCCGAGGATAAGCTTGTCACGAGTTCCAGATGCACTGCCTTGATTATAAAACATACAAATAATCAAATGTAACATTTATCGAGTTTAGCGCCCCTACCTTTCTTATTTAGTATTTTCAAAGGGCCGCAATACTCCACCCCGCTGTACAAATATGGGAAGCCTAAGGTACTTGTACGTTCCTTGGATAGGTCTCCCATAGGGACCTTAATGGTTTGTCCTTTCATTCGGCAGCATTTGTTGCATTGACGTAGGTACTATTTTCCTAGCTAAATTTCTACCTCCTAGCGGCCACTAAGATTCTCTTAAAGTTGCCAATAGTAATTGAGGATCGGCATGTAATAAATTTTTATGTTCATATCTAAACAAGAGAATTGAAAAGTGATGTTTAGTACAAAGCAGCTTGGGGTGTTTTTTATCGTAATTAAATTGAGAGTTTGCTAATGTACCACCCACACGCATAAGCTCGTGCTCATCTAAAAACATATTTAAACCAATTTAAACTAGATAAATTGCGGTTAGATTTTATTACTAAGCCTTTCTTCAAAGCATTGTACCTACTCCTCTGGAAAGGATTGCATTTGAGCTTGTTTTGTAAGAAACTTCAATGATTTACTCAATTCATCGACTGATAAGGAACCATAAACCCGTAGCGCTTTCGATTTGGTACGTACCTATGTTGTGTATAAACCTAAACATGTAGGCAAGGCACACGAGCTCTGTAAGCGGTTAAGATTAGAAAACCTAAAAAAATCAATAACAAAACTAGGTATTAACCTCACTACAAGTCAAGTCATGCCTACTGTTGTTTGTTTCATTTCTGGCAAGTCAATTATATTGTTTGTACTATCTTGGTTAGGTATATTGTGACCAGTTTGTGACCTTTTCGCGTAAAAATGTAGGCCCGTGCCACCATAAACGTAATGAACACAACTCATTGACTCTTGCACCACGCGTAACCAAATCGGCTGGGTTTTGTTTGGTTTTGACGTGAAACCACGTCGCGTCACTAGTCAACTCATTTATTTCTACTACGCGGTTTTGTACGAAAGTCTTTAATTTATAAGGAGATGTTCGTAACCAACCTAAAACAATAGTAGAATCTGTCCAAAACACTATGATATTAAACTGCAAACGTAAGGATTTAACTATTTTTTGGTATAATTTTGCACCTACTAATGCACTGGAAAGTTCAAGTCTCGGAACGCTGAGGGGGCGTATGGGAGCTACTCGACTTTTAGAGATAAGCAACCTAACTATAACGTTACCTGCGTCATCATATGAACGACAATAGGCACACGCGCCATATGCACTTTCACTAGCATCGGTAAAAATATGCAATTCTAAATTAGTACAGTTAGAGTTGACAACATGTCGCGGAATACGAATATTGGAAAGGTTTGACAGTGAATCAATGAACTTTTTCCATAATTTTACTGTGTCTTGGGGCACCTTGTCGTCCCATCCTATTTTACAAAGCCACAGTTTTTGCAATAAGATTTTCCCTACAATAATAACAGGACTTAACAAACCAAGGGGGTCATAAATCTGAGATACGACTGACAACATTGCACGTTTTGTAATATTAGTTATATCTGTATCTATTTTTGTAACGAAATGAAGCTCGTCACTTAAATTGAACCACCCTAGACCTAACGTTCTACATGAATAGGTTTTGTCTAGTGAGAGATTTTTTGATTAATCCTCATTTTCCTGTGTAAATGCTACATCTTGAGAATTAAAAGTCCATTTTCGTAATGGAAAACAACCTGAAATACATACGTCGGACACTTTTTTATACAATTGAGATAATTCATGCTTAGAATCGCAACCTATCAGTAAATCATCAACAAAAAGATCGTCTAGAATAGCACGCGCCACATGATTGTCCGCACACTGTAATCCTAGCTGCTTAAGGGTCCGGCGACGGATGAATTTCCCATACAAACGTAGTACCAAAATGATTTGTAATTTGAGAATGTTTTCATCATGGTTTGCTATTATTTGTGTTAGAATAGTATTTATACAGGTTCCTGCCATAAGATTTTTTAAATACTTATCTACACAATTACTAAGACAACATTCATTCTTTGATGTAAAAATGCGATTAGGTTTAATTTTATTTCAGAACATTTTTTTTTTCAAAATACCTTTCTTACTTTGTTCCCTCAAAACACCATGGTGAGGCATTATGTAATGTGGTAAATTAACGTCAAAGTTTTCAAGGCGCGTCATATGGCCTAAGGTTATGTATTCCTTCATGAAATCCGAGTACAAGCTTTTGTATTGCTCAGATTTATCTAATCTACGTTCTAGCGATAGAAACCTGCTTTCTGCTATTTTGTAGCTATCACCTAACACATCGACTGATTGTTTTAGTGGAATGCGAACCGAAAATCGACCGTTATCTACCCGCTGCGTTGTTCCTGTGAACAGCTGTTCGCAGGTGCGATCTTCAGAACAAAGAATAAGTTCCGGCTTACTGACTTCTTCTATTTCCCAAAATCTTTTTAACTGATCGCTTAATTCCGATGCTTGAACGAAGTTACAGTGGGATGGATTTACTCGAGACTTGGTATTAAATATTATAACTGAAATTATCCAACCTAGCGTGGTCTTTTGCAAGAATGGCCGTGACGAAATGCGAATCCTACCATGTAATAACAATTCCCAGAAACAATCTGCACCTATAGCCTGCAATACATGTTGGCCGAGCTAAGGCCAATGCGAGCGAAGGCAAATCTGTGCAAGCTAAGTGCTACCGTCCAGACGTTCGGCAAGTCTACGCAAACTATTGCAAACGGCCAATGTAGACGAGTTTTCTGTGAACCTGCCCACACGTTGGTAGCCGTCAGTTCTTGTTGTGCATTCGAACTAAGTGGTCATCAAGCAAGAAGTTGAAGTTGAACAACCGATGTTTTGTTTATTTGATTTTGATTCTTACGTACATAGTTATTGTATACTCATTGATTTTGATTTGATTTGAACATGTTCGAACAATATGGACGTAGAAGTTCTTGCAGCTGTTGCTATTTATTTGATGAGCACGTATAATTATTAGGTACGTCAGTGTTTACCGGAAGAGAGTTGTGAAAAAGAAAAGACAAAAAAGAAGGTGGTGGATGCTCAGTATTCACAGAAACAACATGTGGACACGATTGGCCGAGCGCTGACAAGCGCCTTTGATTTGTGCAGAAAAACCGACACGGCTCCGAAGTGAGGCGAGTGGCGGCGAGCGACAACGAGTGGTGACAAGTCACTGCAAATGACCTCTATACACGTTGGCGCTTGTATTCACTCGGCCAGCTAGGCGAGCGACACCGAGCGATGGCAAGGCAAGGCAAAAATGCCGTCTACACGTTGGTATTGGCCCTCACTCGGCAACGTTGGGCCAACATGTATTGCAGGCTTATGAGTAGGTCTATTTGTGATGGCAAATAAAATGTCGGGTCAGCTAAGTTTAGATTCCTAGGTATTTCTAATGCTTTGTAATTGAGTTTAACTGACTGTAGGTACTGATTGAGTTAAGCTCTTCAAAACAATACAATTACTGCGTGTATTGTAGTCACTTCGTAGCGACTTGAGAGTGATTTGACAGGATTCTGTGGATTTTGTGATTGATTGTCCTATTCCTGTGACTTGAACAGTGGACTGTATGGATTTAACGTTTAATCGATTACGTAACGACTCGGTAATAATGCAATGTTGACTACCTGAATCTAATAGAACGCGTGCTTTGTGATATACGTTATCACTACCACATACTTCGATTAACGCGGTAGACAGAAGTACTGTGTCGTGGCATGAAATGTGTGATTGCTCGTATGTATGTAAGACGGCTGCTGTATCCTTGTCCGATAAGGAGTTCGGTGATGGCCCTCGGTCCACCACCGATATTAACGTGAAATCTCCACCATGGAGTAGGCTATTGTGCTTCTCATTACATATTTTACACGGACCGAACTTACAATCGGATAATTCGTGACCCGATCGTAAACAATAACGCATAAATTGTTGCTCTTTAATCTAATCTCTAATCTTTCCTGACTTGACAAATTTAAGAACCTACTGCAACCAGAAACGGCATGGTTGGTGTCATAATTTGCAAGTGGGGTTATGTTTGCTCCCCGCCACGCGGCCGCGCGTGGCTGTGAGACTTTGAATCTTTTTCGAAGATTCAGTCTGCCCTTTGTTAGAACTATTATTGCTAGAAGATGGAGAGGAATTATGTGCCTTTATCATCTCTAACGTATCAGCTTTGTCTTTAAGAAAATCAAGTAAATCTTCTAACTTTATTGACTGACTTCCCCTTTGTCTGTATAAATTATTATTAAATTGTTCCCATTCTTTTTCGATAATTGAGTCCAGTTTTGATGCGATAATGTAAATTATTAGCGTATCCCACTGTTCTGTGGGTTCGCCCAGAGTGTTCAATGCACGAAGGTTTTTAAGAACTGTATCAATCAGTTTTCTAATATGATGAGGAGATTCTTTGGTAGTTTGCATGGAACAGAACAGTGATTTTACATGATTATGAACCAACAATTTTGAGTTATCGTACCTATCGGTAAACAAACCCCAAGCTACAGTGTAGTTACTCTGCGTGAATTCTACTGCTTTTATAACTAGAGCCGCGTTACCTTTCAGAGATGCTCTCAAATAATGAAACTTCTGTATATTATCTAGCTGCTTTGAGTTATGTTATGAATCATGGAAAGGTAGGTATCCCTAAAAGGTAGGTATCTCAAAAGAACTCACGAACTTCACGAACAAACTCAGTCTACCTTTGATTGAACCACGTTTTTTAATATATTCACGTAAAGTATTATCATTTAAATCTGAACTTCGAAGAGGATTAGGAGATTTGCTACGAATGGACACGTTTTCATTTTCACTCATTTTGTAAGATTAGGGGTACCTACTCACGGTTTGTCCTGTAAACACCACGGGAACCGGCCACGTGTGGGCTGCTACTGCGGAAGAAGTACGCATCTTTTATTTCTCTCCACACCTCAGTTTCACAGCAAGTCAGGCCTACAGTCTAAATTATAATCAAAAATGTTGCTTCATAAGTAGAGAGATCTAGAATTCAGGATAGCTTCCACCTGTGCTATATAACACTGTACTGAATTCCTCCAAGGTGAGGTCTGGACAAAAATGTTGCTTCTTAGGTATAAGGCAACTTCTTAATTATAATTTAGACTGAAGGCCTGACTTGCTGTGATACTGAAGTGTGGAGAGAAATAAAAGATGCGTACTTCTTTCCAATATGCCGTGTGTAATGTCGTGTTACAAAAAACGTTGAGGTGAGGTAAGGGGAGAGGGGAGGCTACACAGGTACAATATTTAAATTAGGCGCGAACAAAATCATTATATACCTGTAATCATTATAATTATAATCTCTTTATAACTTCAAAAGATCCAGCTACTTCAATTCTTGACGATCTCGAACGTCTCGGCTACGACTAAAAATAAAAAAAAAAATTGTTAATGCATCGTGTTCTTGAGTGTAGACTGCGACTCAGCAAACGTAGCGACGTTTGCCGAGTCACGGTTTTCAATCAAGAACACTTTTACATTATAATTAGGACTCCAGCCAGGTGGAACGATCTGCGAAAGACTGTAGGAAGATGATGGTGCAGCAAGCTGAAGACAGGGTGCCATGGCGTTCATGAGGGAAGACCAAGGTCCAGCAGAGGACTCACATAGGTTGATGATAATGACGATGAATCATAATGTTGATTTATCTTATAATAAAAAAAAAATTATGTAGGTAGGTACTTAAAAAGGTAAATTTTTACCTCTGTATGCAAATAAACTTCTATAAATATTGTAGGCACAGCATAGCTTAGCTATGCAAAATTCTTGTTTGATATCTAGTTCTATAACATGAATCATGGAAATGTAAAGAACAACAGTGACAAACGAGAATGCTGTATTGGCTCCCAGTCATGTCTTCTCAAGTTTCTTTTCCATTTTTCTTATGTTATTGGATCTTTTGGAAATCTAGAAGTGAAAAATAAGAATTATTTGTGAGCTTCTAGCTACATTGCGATCATTAGACATTAATCCTACGACACCATAATCTAGTGTACCTACCTATCCAACTCGAACTCTGTCAGTCCATGTACTAATCACCCTGTATGTTTCTCAAACTACGACAATTTATGTTTAATTCTATGTTTTGTCAACCAATATTAAACATTTATCGACAGTAAACTATCGACAACAAGAGTACTTCACTAGGTGGTATCAAAATGGTACATCAGATGTCATTTTTTCATATTGTACTAAAATTTTAGTGAATTATAGAATAACAAGGCTAATGAGCTTCGAACAACGTTATGAAACAGTTATAATATTCTATGTACTACCTATATACCTACAATTCAACATATTGCAAAGAAACTACCCGCCAAATCACGGCAACAGACTTACCGACGGAAATTAGATATTTTGATTGTCTTCACATAAAGGCACCACGCGTCTTTTGCAACCCACAGCTACACAAGCCATTATATATAAATTAGGCTCTAGATTTAATATATACCTACAGCACAAAAATAGAAATAAAACTTAGAAACACAAATTTTCATTGCTTTTACAAAACATTCGATGCTCACCAGCTGGTTACAAACAAAGCCAAAACATTCTCAAAATGTGCACATTGTCATTATAGACCATTTTTAGATGGCATTGACATTAACCTGTCGTCACTTTCTTTTACAGCGACCATTGTCATAAGAAAAAACGAAAGGAATAACAACGATGTGTTCATTTTTACATAAAAAATTACGCTCCATCTACCCTACGGAACGTAGTCATAGGATCTTTGAGAGGGACCATTTGATTGTCATAAGAAGCAAGATCCGTCAAGTGCGAGTGTAACTCGCCGAGGGTTTTGAACGTTTGTCAACAAATATGTATGTACCAAAACTACCGGGTAGAGACTTCGCAATTTAACGAATACCTAAGAATAGTAGGTACCAACCTACATTTCAGATGGATATCTCTGCATGCTTCGGTTAAATGGGTGGTTCGGTTAAGGTGGGTAATGGTAAATTTTTCGACTTTTTTCGAAATATTTCAAAAAGTATGAAAGCTACAGAAATTTGAAAAACTGGTTTAATTGAAAGGTAAACCTTTCATTTGATACCCCACTCGGTGGGGTAGCCCCCCTTTTGAAAATTATTCCTTTTTGACCATTTTTCATAAAGTGTTCTTTTTACAGACTTCCCTATATTTTTCCTGTAAAATATAGATCCTTATCTACAAACGTACAAACATACAAACGTACAAAAATATAGATCCATATCTACAATCCATATCTACAAACGCTCCATACATTTTAAACGGATCGCTCTGCAAACTTCGGAGATAGGGGGGAGGAATGGGTATTTATTCGACTTTTTTCAAAATATTTCAAAAAGTATGAAACTTACAGAAATTTGAAAAACTGTTTTGAAACGTACAAAACAATACTTTTCATTTGATACCCCACTCGGTGAGCTAGCCCCCCTTTTTACCATTTTTCAAAAAGTGTTCTTTTTCAAACTTCTCTATATTTTTCCTGTAAAATATAGATCTATGTCTATAAACGCTCTATACATTTTACATGGATCGCTCTGCAATCTTCGGAGATAGGGGGGGGGGGGGGAATGGGTATTTTTTCGACTTTTTTCGAAATATTTTAAAAAGTATGAAACCTACAAAAATTTCAAAAAACATTTTGAAATGTACAAAATGATACCTTTCATTCGATACCCCATATGACTCTGTAAGTATCTTGTATAAATTTAGAATGTAGCCTAACTTAAACAATAGGCCATTGAACTACTATTACTAATTGAATTGATTCGCCCCCGATTTAGAATAGGTATAAAGAAGGGTTTGATAATTATTTACACATCACCTGCAATGCAACGAGAAACCAAAACATAAATAAAAAGTTCGTCTTTGCAATGTTGTCTATTTTTGTCAGATTTTTGTCAATCAAAATTGAGGTAAAATAATATGAAAATTAAATAGAAGCTACCGAAGTTGCGGGTAAAAACTAGTAAGGTAATAGGTAATAAAGTTTCGTTCATTGAGAAAAGAAAACATAGGTACATAGTTACCTACCTATGGTAATTAGTTAAAAATGCTCTTGTTGGCATGGCACCCTTTCCTTGAGCACGGATCATAAAAGCTAGTTTTTATATAAGTACCGCTGATATCTACCAGAGGGCTCTGTTGATGCACTTCATTGTCGTATTTCCCTATTCCTCGTGCAGATGGCGCTAACTGTTATAAAACTGTAGTGTTAATAATAGTTCTTTCGTAATAGTTCTTCAAGGTAATAAACGTTGATTGAGAAAAGAAAACATAGGTACATAGTTACCTACCTATAGTAATTAGTTAAAAATGCTCTTGTTGGCATGGCACCCTTTACCTTGAGCACGAACTCATAAAAGCTAGCTTTTATACAAGTACCGCTGATAACTACCAGAGGGCTCTGTTGATGCACTTCCTTGTCGTATTTCCCTATTCCTCGTGCAGATAGCGCTAGCTGTTATAAAACTGTAGTGTTAATAATAGTTCTTTCCTAATAGTTCTTTGATCGGAACGATAAAATGATAAATCACTAAGTAGATACCTACCATTAAGGCTTCTCTCCGCGGCTTTTCTCAAGTTGGGCCGTTTTTATGTGTGACAACTTTGCTTTGAGTGAAGCTTCGTGTAGTATGTGATAATAACATTATCACCGTAAGTTTGCCGCGAAGGTGACGATATAATCGTCACCTTCGCGGCAAACTTACGAATCGTAGGTGGAAATTTTTGAAACTTCTATGTCTAACGGTTATAGATATCGAGTTAGTTAGGTTGTTCGAATCTCCATTTTTAGGGTTTTGTACCTCAAAACGAAAAAAGGAACCCTTATAGTAGGTATCACTTTTTTGTTTCTCAGGAACGAGTGGACGTATCGAGTTGAAATTAACGTCAAATACCTACTCAAGTCCGTAACCTCTTGGAGCCGCAATATAAATAAAACTTCTAAATCAACGCACTCAAAAGTTACAGCCGTTTATGTCCTAATATTTAGAAATTTCCAAGGGAATCCCATGCACACAAAACCTTTAGGGTACTTCCCGTACACATAAGAAAATAAGCAAATTCGTAAGGAATTACCCAAATTTTTTCCAAAAAATTAATGACCAGCCCCGACGATACCAAACTAGATATAAACACAACCTGGTGAAACCTGAGTCAAAATTAAAAATCCACCAATCCTCCCCCAACTCGATGGCGGTAAAAATTTACAATAAACTCCCAGAAAACATAAAATGTCTCGAAAAAAATAACATGTTCGAAAGCAAACTCAAAGAGATGCTCCTAAAAAAATGTTTTTACGAACTTGACGACTTCTTCAACGATTAAATTTTAGCGACTCGCAAATTAAATTATAAATTAGTTCTATTCATCTTTAGTAGAAAGGCACGATGCCAGTCTTCTATTGCGACACCCTAAAGTGAGTTTATGTTAAGATCACAGTATGTTGGGTACATACTGTGGTCCTAAGACCTGAATGTATGAATGCAATAAATAAATACTGAATACTGAATACAGAGAGTTATGAAATTTGGTGAGCAACAAGGTCTTATATCAAATCAAATCAAATCAAAAACTCTTTATTTCCATAAATACAATAAATGTACACTTAGAAAAGGTCAAATCATAAAACTAAACACTGACACGGAAATAAAGTGATATTTTTGATTTCTGTCGCTTCGGTATGTAGACTAAAGTAAAGAAGCGACGAAGAAACCTTTAGCCTGTTAGTTGTTATTTTTCGAGCTGGAGCAAAACTCGTCCCAAGCTTTTTTATCCTCTAGATAATCTGATATTTTGTAGTAAGCCTTTTTACAAAGGATATGTTTGAATTTATTTATTGATAATTTTTGCAACTCAATTGGAGTTTTGTTGTAGAAGCGTATACATTGCCCTTTAAAAGATACATTTATCTTGTGTAGCCTAGTTGTGGGCACAGCGAGTTTATCCTTATTTCTAGTATTTATATTATGTGTGTCGCTATTTTTAGGGAATACATTGATATTTCTATGAGTGTACAACAAGTTTTCATAAATATATTGACATGGTACTGTCATTATATTTATTTCTTTGAATTTATCACGCAGGGATTCTCTGGGACCCATGTTATAGATTGCACGAACAGCTCTCTTCTGCAGCACAAATACGGTGTTAATATCTGCAGCGTTCCCCCACAGCAGTATGCCATAAGACATAACACTATGGAAGTAGCTGAAATAGACTAGTCTAGAAGTATCAACGTCTGTAAGATGACGGATTTTTTTGACTGCATACGCTGCAGAACTAAGTCTTTTCGATAGCTTATCTATGTGTGGGCCCCATTGAAGTTTACTATCTAAGGTTATTCCTAAGAATACTGTACTGTTTACAATTTCTAACGTTTCTCCTTTTACGTTTACATCAATCTTAACGTGTTTTACATTAGGTAGAGCAAATTTTATACATTTCGTTTTAGTTTCATTAAGCAAGAGATTATTGACACTAAACCAGTGTACTACTTTTGAGATTGCATTATTCACATCGTCAAATTTTATATTTTGTCGTTTCGAACCCTGCGGTACACCCATTGTAACTACAGACCCCGTAGACCGTTTCCCATTAATGTCAACTCTTTGTATCCTATCACTCAAGTAAGATGTAAGAAGATCCAAAGAGGTGTCTCTTATTCCATAGTGATGTAGTTTCCTGATTAATGTTTCATGGTGTACGCAATCGAATGCTTTTGACAAGTCGCAAAAAACGCCTAAAGCATCTTGCGACTTCTCCCAAGCATCAAAAATATGCGATACTAACTCTACACCGGCATCAGTAGTTGACCTACCCCGAGTAAACCCGAATTGCTTACCATGTAGCAGGTCATTGCCATTGAAATGCCTGAGCAATTGATGTAAGATTAGTTTTTCAAAAACTTTGCTGAATGTAGGCAGTACTGATATTGGTCTAAAGTTAGTGGGGTCAGACCTACTACCCGATTTAAACAGTGGAATTATTTTACTACATTTCATTAGATCAGGAAATACGCCACAATCAATACATTCATTGAATATAAAAGCTAGATCTGGTGCAATCGTATCAATTAAAGGTTTAATAATTCTAACGGAAATGCCCCAGAGATCTGCAGTTTTCTTTATATTTAAAAGTTGAAAGGCTTTTTTAATATCTTTTTCATTGACATAGTTGAAATTAAGTTTATTTTCGCATTTAGGTACATTTTCTATAAGTAAGGACTCAGCGATTAATTGAGAAGAGTTTAGACACTTTGTAGTAGAGATTGGATTGTCAGTAAAAAAGTTTTCAAAAGCTTGGGCTACTTCAATGTCATTTTTGATTGTGCAATCATTAATCTTTAAATTGTAATCATTAAAGCAGGTACTGACCTTTCCAGTCTCACTATTTATTATTTTCCACGTTGATTTTATGACATTTTCACTATTTTTAATTTGGGAGCTAATATAATTTGATTTTGCTATATGACAAACTTTTCTAAACATTTTTGAATAATTTTTAACTTTTTCTTTAAACTCCTGGCTAAAATTGTATTTTTTTTCACTATATAGTTCATACAATGTTCGTCTACTCTTATGTATACCTACTGTTGCCCACTCACTAAAGCTAAGTTTTTCTGAGACCATGATCGATTTGGATGTGAATATTGAATTGAACGCATTGGTGAATTTATAAAAAAAACTACAATACGACTCATTTGGGTTGTTAAGTGAGTAATTAGGTGATGGTTTAGAATCCCAATCCAATTTCAACCGTTCAAATCGACTTGTGGTCACAGGTATGTATTTTATTTTTTGTTTACAGTTATTATTTTTTACTTGTATTTCCAATTTAATTAGTTGACCCAAGTGGTCTGATTTTAAATTGCTTATTATTTGTTTACAAATAAGTTTTTCATGTTGGCAAGCAAATATATTATCTATACATTTTGCTGAGGTTTCAGTTATTCTGGTAGGTTCCATAAATATTGGCCTTAGATTATAAGAGTTAAATAAATTAGTTAATCTACTACTGAGGGAGTAAACTTCTAAAAGATCAATATTAAAGTCTCCACATACCAAAAGATTTTTATTAGATTTTGATATTTTAAATAAGATATCATCCATAATTTTTTCAAATATTTCAAAGGAGGCAGATGGTGGGCTGTATACGCTTACTACAATACTTTGCTCCAGCTCAACACATGCTACTTCAATGTGGCTTTCAACGGATAAGCATATTATGTCCTTGCGTTCTTTGAACTTAATGAATTTATTTAGTAATATTAAAGAGCCTCCACGAATAGCATGTGATCTGCAAAAAGAACTACCAACCTGGTGGTTGCTGAAGTTAAACATGAGCTCATAGCTTTTCAGCCAGTGTTCTGTTAAGCAGATGATGTCAATATCAAATGAGTTCATGTACAATTCCAATTCTAATAATTTACATCTCAATCCTTGAATATTTTGGTGCACCAGGTTAGTAAACTTTGCCTTAATTTTACAATCTTGTTTTCTTGGCTTTTTCTTGTGATTAATAATATTTGACTGACTAGGGCTAGAGACTTCCTCTATTGTCGTTATTTCTAATTTAAATGACTTGGAATAACTTCCAAGGTATTGTTTTTTAAATGATTATGATGCTCAAAAGAAGCATTTTTGTTAGCCAAGTTTTTGGCTGTTATTTTAAAATAATAGGATAGCGAAATTGCTATCTGTCTTTTATAAAAATTGGATAGGTAGTAATTACCATGAGTCAAATAATATTTTTTACCAACAATACTGTTAGTGTCAATCACATGTACATTGTTGTTGCATGAAATAGTGTGCAACATCCTATTAAGCTTATATCTAAGGTTATTCTCTGATTGTGGCAAGCTGTCGCTATAGGGGAATGTGAACATTACAATTTGTTTTAAATTTAACGTGCAGAGTTTGTCCATATATCTAATCAAGTCAGATTTGTTCACATTACCCCTATTACCAAGGCATATTATTAAGTTTGAATTACTATGAAAAGTTTCATTGTCAATTTTTTGCATAATATTATGCAGGTTTGAATTTGGAAAACAATAATTTATTAAAGGATGTTCCATACTCATATTTAAGAACTGACCCATATTTATTCCAATTTCATCGCAGTACATTATTGTTTTTATACCTGAGCATGAAGTGCTGAGATCCAGATGGGATGCGGCTGACACAGTACTGTCCGGACCTGAGTGGTCACCGACTGAGCCAGGATCACAGCAGCCACAGCCCTCCTGAATCCTGCCCTCCAGACTCTCCTGGCTACTGAGGAGTGCATCCATGGCCAGATTGAGTTCCCTTGTCTGTTTTGTAGTTTGTTCATAAAGGCTGATGTAGTGCCCTAGGGAGTGCTCGGCCTGGCCAAGTTTACATCTCAGCTCTTGCAATTCAGCCTCATATTGCAGCTGATTATGATTTAGCTGTAATGTACAGAGCTCTAATTCTTCAACAAGATTTCTATTACTTTTGAGTTGAGATACCTCAACTTTTTGGTTTTCTAATAAATTTTGAGTATTTTTTATAAATTTACTTATTTTAACATTTTTTTTTGACTTATTTTTGCTAAGATTGTGTTTGTTGTTTCTGCTGCTAGCCTCCACATTACACACTGAGTAATCTTTAATTAAGTCAATAGTTTGCAATGTGTGTAAGTTGCAGCCTGCAACAGAAACTTGGCCCGAGGACGATTCAGCGGATACTAACTCATCAAATAAGCTATGTATTTTCGCGGTGGCAGAGTTATCGGCTGCTTCCTCCAGCTGGGTGATATGGTGGTGGGCGTCACATAGTTGTTTCTCCAGGACTGAAGTTCTATGCAGGACGGACTCAAACTCAATGCCACATTTTTCATCGAACCTATCTATTATCAACTGAAGCCTAACACATTCCTCAGTAATAGAAGCATTCTGGGAATGTAACGCAGACATCTCGCTTTTTAACTTTTTATTATTATCAAGGGCTTCTATGAGGATATTTTCACTATCAACTAATACTATCACTATAGCACAAGTAGAGGGAAAAGTCTGAAAACCATAAATTTGTAATTAATTCACAAAAAAAAAATACTTTTAGTGCTCGTCATGGACCTAAATCTACAGGGTACTTCAAGTAAACCTAGAATTATTAAATTTGGCAAGAAGCAAGGCCTTATAGCACAAGTAGGTAAAGGGGATTATCCGAAAATAGCAAATTTATTGTTAATTCACAAAAAAAAACTTTTGGCTCTCGCCATGAACCAAAACCTATAAAGTACTTCTCGTTGATGTAGAATCATAAAATGAAGTACCTAAGAGGTTATTTCTTATAGCACAAATAAAGGAAAAAATCCAGAAATCGTAATTAAGAAGTTTTTTCACAAAAAAAATAATTATTGATTCTTGCCATGGACTGGACCAAAACCTATAGGGTACCTGCTTCCCGTTGACCTAGAATCATGATAATTGTGCAAGACACAAGGTCTTACGGAACCCTTAGTGCGCGAGTCCGACTCGCACTTAACGTTTTATTTGTTGGTAAGTACGCCCAAAGCAAACTAAATTGAAACAAGTTGTTTTGGCGTAGTCAAATAGAATGAAATCCTATGAAAATCTACCACAGTCAACCTACGAATCTGCCATACCTATTCGTGAATTTTCTCGTAGCATACTTCTATTAATGGGTCTAGAAAGATCAAATAACCCATTACATGGACATGGACATGGACCCGCAGCAAATAGCAATAAAATCAAATAACATCCTTAGCAAATAACACAATTTTTTTTAAGCAATTTTTTTAAATTCACATAACATTTTACCTGTAGGAATAATAAAGGCTTTTTTATTTTTTATTTATATTGTTTTTATAATCATAACCCATTGCAAGCATAAGATTCTGATATTTTCGTAAATTTACCAAAC
This sequence comes from Eupithecia subumbrata, assembly GCA_949316285.1. Taxonomy (NCBI): domain Eukaryota; kingdom Metazoa; phylum Arthropoda; class Insecta; order Lepidoptera; family Geometridae; genus Eupithecia; species Eupithecia subumbrata. The sequence goes on along the minus strand of OX438642.1, from coordinate 4,224,377 downwards.
ATTCAATTTGATACTTTTCGTAACGTTTCGTACGGTAAGTTACGAAACTACCACTTCCGTAAATTTGCTAAAGTGAAATGCATACCTAAGAACATTCATGTATGAAGGTGTAAAAATACGAATAAGCATTTATGTCTACTTGATAATATATTTAAAATCCATTAATTGTAGGTATTTAATAATAGCAGGGTTTTAATTAATCAATATGTCGCAGGATTTCTTACATCTATCTCTTTAATTCTTACATCTTTATCTTTAATCAAGGATTTAGGAGTAACTTTTGACCGAAAACTCACATTTCACGACCACATCACTACGGTCGCCAAGCAGTCCTTTCAAAGACTTGACTTTGTGCTGAGAAACGCCCGAGACTTTCGCAGTGACAGTGTTGTGCGGCTTCTGTTCGGGGCTCTAGTGCGGAGCAAGCTAGAGTCAAGCAGTTCCGTCTGGAACCCGCACGAAAGTATGTACGCACTGTTACTGGAAAAGGTGCAAAAGGCGTTTCTCAGATCTCAGTACAAGCGAGAATTTGGGTATTACCCATATATGTATGTATGTACCCAACTAGGTTTCTCCAAGGGTGTCTTGGGTACAATTCCCTACAGACCAGAAGAGCGTACGATCAGACAGCAACAATGTGCAAGGTGCTCCGTGGTATGATCGACGTTCCTGATCTACACAACCTTCTGTTTCGGCTCTACCTCCCTGATAATTACGTTCGCAACAGGAGCCACAGACTTTTCTCTGTGCCCTTTAGTAGAACCGTCGCTCGTGCCAACTCTCCACTGCCTCGCACCCTCGCCGGGCTCAACAGACTTCTTGACCAGACCAGAACCCAGACTGTGATATCTTCGGAGACGAATGGAAGAGTTTAATGTTGGTATGCCTGAGGTTTTGCTGGAGTGATGACTGAAAGGATGCCTGTTTGTTTTTGTTAATGTTAATTTAATTTGTCTTAATCATGTTAATTTTATGAGAATCTTATTTATTATTGCAATTAATTAATTTATTTGTCTCATCGAAAATTTTCAATGTTAATTATTCTTTATTGATTAATTTTATGAAATGTTTTAAAATTGTACAATAAATTCTCTCTGGTTCTCTCCAGATGTAAACAAGCTAAAACTGTGGCTCTAACGAATTTAATTAGCTATCTCTAGGAAAAAGTGGCTAAACAGTCCCGAAAAGTTGACCAAAAGTTATTCTAACCTCCAAGGAACATCTTGAAATACTTACTGAGGAACTACCGATAATACTCCATCAGAAAATCCGAAGAAAACATACAGGATTGCCAATTCTCAACCGTAACTTTTTGAAACACATGGATAAATCAATTCTCCTGTCCAAAAACTGTGAGTACCAATTTTATCTCACTCATCTGAAATTTTATGCTTCCAAAGCACAAAATCCTAAATCAGCTGATTTTGACACAATCTGACGTCTACTGTCATAATACTCTGAGAAAAGTCAAGAAAGACCTAATAAACCATAGACAATACAAACCACTCTCGACTGCCTCACTGAATCGATTTATCGATTAGTCGAATAAATTAAGCACAGTAACACCATCTAGTGTTTAGTAGCGTAAACAACGAACTGTCTTATTTTGACGATAGAGGACACTACTAGTCTACAAAATTTAAAATCAATGGAGGGAAAATCTATAATTCAAACTAGAAGGCAGAGAAAATTCCATTTAGATATCTCGGATATAACGAGCGAAATATCCCAATTCAACTCCACATTGGCAGACGGAACATTACTAGATCTGACATCAAAAAGTGTTCCCACAACATCGGAAATAGATAGCACGCAAGTCATTGATCTTAAACAGGAAGTAATAGATTTACGGAAAGAATTGGGCGGAGCACATGAGGAAATCGCAAAATTGAATTCTGAATGCACCAGCTTGAAAACTGAACTTACAAACAAAATATGCCAAATAAATGTTCTGAAAAAAATTTCATCTGAGCAATTAACTGTATCACCAACAAGCACCCCTCGTAAGTTAAGCGCTCCGGCAAGTTCCATTACAAGACAGCTCACAAATATCAGGAGGAGGATTCCACGACACACGCCTGTCAATAATGCAATCAGGATTTCTCCCATACAAAAAGATTCTGATCCACTAACACCAAGCTACAGGCAGCTAAAATTTACAAATGAAGCCAACCAATGCGACACCTGTGAGCAACTATCCTCCTCGCTAGCTCAAGAAAATCGGATGGCCAATCAAACGCTACTTCTAAGCTCTACGCAAAACCAGGCCTGCGTCGATGTATTGCCAACTCGAACTACAAATCTACGGATCCAGACAACACCCAATGAGAACCTGACGGACGACCGCCGTAAAGTACTCATCCTAGCGGATGAAACCGGGCGAGGAATAGGTAAACGCCTTCAGAAGATTCTAGGAACGAAATACATAGTCACATCGATTGTGAAGCCTAACGCGATGCTGGACCAGGTAGTTAGTTCGAGCTCGGCATATTCTAGAGATTTAGGTAAAAATGATTTTGTTATCATACTGGCTGGATCAAATGACAATAATCCACTGAACGCCCAGTCGCATCTTTACTACACAATAGGACAGCTGAAAACCACTAATGTGTTAGTAGGTAATATTTATAGGAATAAATATTTAAGTGTAAATTCCTTAAATACGATGATAAGACATGCATGCAAATACTATAAAAATTCAGAATTTGTTGTACTAGACGACCAAGATGCGTTCACTTGTGATAAGGTATTAGCATGTAAACTACTGTATAGAGAAATTTTGCGCATAACCTATCGAATCAACTATTTAGACTATAGAAACAAGATAAAATACAACATAGTTTTAAAACCCACAACTGCGGAAAAAGCCTCCCAAACTGAATGTGAAAATGTAATAGTCTATTCACATCAAGAAACGCAGACTGACGATGGCCTTCAGGCTGAAAATTCACAAAGTAAAACTAGTAACGAAGAAAATGATAAGAGTCTTTTTCGTGTTTAAGCATTTGTTTATAATGCATCAAAATATTAACGGACTTATTGGCAAAGCGGAGCAGCTGATGGTAGCCATAGATAATCTAAGAACTGAAGGCAAACAAATAGATATATTATGTATAACAGAACACAACATGATAAGGGATGATGTGATACGCCTCAATGTAGCCAACTTTAAAATGGCCTCTACATTCTGCAAAGAGTCACGACATGGAGGCTCCTGTATTCTGGTCGGAGGTGAACAGGAGTATGAAAACACACAAGCTATTGTCGATCTGTCTATACCGGGCATACTCGAATGCTCAGCGGTTAAATTAGTTAGACAGAAAGTTTACATATTATGCATTTACAGACCCCCACGAGTAAAAGCCCAGAGTTTAAAAATGTTTTTTGACCAACTAGAATTAATTTTAACAAAAATATGCAGTAAAAATAAGAATCACAAAATCGTGATCTGTGGTGATTTTAACATTGATATCTTAAAATGTAAGGCACACTCTAAACTATTTAAGCACCTTGTGACGGGATACAATTTAAAATTCCAATTTAACCAAGCTACTAGACTGAGCAGCAATACGGGCATAGACAATATAATACATAATAATTATTAGAGGCGTTGTTGGGGAAATATCTGATTTTGCACTATCAGATCACACGGCACAAATCTGTAAAGTGCCAGTGAAGAAATTCTGCAAACTCAAACACTGGTTTGTTGAGGTCAGAGATTATAGCAGTGACAACATACGAAAATTCAAAGATTCATTGGCAGCTCTATCTTTTCAAACTACTTTTCAATGCAATGACCCAAATAATGCTTTTAATTTATTTTATGACTATTTCTTACTATTTTATAATTTATGCTTTCCATTCCAAAATATCAAAATCAATGCCTACAAGAAACCCAAGTGGATATCTAAAGGCATTAAAAAATGTAGCAAAATAAAAAGACATTTACTGTGGCAGTACAGACATACAAAAAATGCTGAATGTAAAAATAAATTTAAAACGTATTCTGCGCGATATAAAAAAATTATAAGGCTGACTCAAAAAGCTCAAAATGATTACCTAATAAAAAACTCCGATAATAAGACTAAAACAACATGGAATATTATTAATAATCTGAACTACAACGAGCCTAAGGAGGGAATCACAAAATTAGTAATAAATAATAAAATAATCTCTGAACCGAATAAACTAGTCAATATTTTTAATGATCATTTTATTAACATAGCTGGGAATGGGAGTAGTTATAAGACTGACGAGGAAAATGATAGTAAAATTAATAATATTAGCACTGACATTGGAAATAATTGTAAAACGCATGACATTGGAAATAGTAATTGTATTAACATTGACATTAGTAATATTAGGAATGACACTGGTATGAATAACATTAACAATAAAAATGGTGAAGGTATCGACACTAAAAATGGAAGAGATTACTATAAGAATATACATATTTCTAATAAATCGTTGTTTCTGAGTCCAATAACACCTTTTGACACTCTCAAGACTATTACATCCCTAAAAAACACGAACAGTGTAGGGTATGATGGAATTTCTACCAAAATACTCAAGGATGTTGCTGTTATCGTGGCCCCTGTACTGACTTACATAATAAACAATTGCATGGAAAAAGGTGTATTTCCAGAGAAGTTGAAATTATCTATAATTAAGCCTCTATTCAAAAAAGGCAATAGAGAAGAACTTAATAACTACAGGCCTGTAGCACTAATTCCAGTGATTTCCAAAGTATTCGAGAGAATAATTTATGACAAAATAAATACATTTTTTGAAAAGAATAAACTATTCACCGAACGTCAATATGGTTTCCGAAAAAACAAAACAATAAATATGGCTGTTTTTGACTTCCTGTATAGAGTTGTTAAAGCCGTTGATAGAAGGCAAGCGGCAATTGGACTATATATGGACATGTCCAAAGCATTTGATCACGTTAACCATAAAATACTTCTCGACAAACTTGAGAAATATGGTGTACGGGGCAATGTCAGAGACCTCATTTTGTCGTATTTGAGCAATAGACAACAAGTTACTCAGATAGCTAGAGTATGTCCATCTACACTGTCTGAGACTACTTATACTTCTACGTTGAGAACAGTTAGTTATGGAGTACCTCAAGGAAGTGTGCTTGGACCTTTATTATTTATTATATATATTAATGACTTACCTATGATAACTAATAACTATATGACATTATTCGCTGATGATAGCACAATACTATTTACGAATGACACACTTAATAATATGGAATACGACATAAATAATTCACTGACACTTATAATTAACTGGCTGAAATTTAATAATTTGAACATTAACCTAACTAAAACATACCTAATGAATTTTGAGCAAAGGCCATCTACTTCACGATCATTGGACATTCATTATCTAAATCAAAAAATACAATTTGCTGAATGCACGAGATTTTTGGGCATGCAGATAGATAGCAGGTTAAATTGGAAATTACATACCGACACGCTTTGCAATCGATTATATCAATACTCATATGCACTATTTAAACTGAGCAAAATAGCAAACACCACAGCTTTACTTGCAGCATACTATGGGCATACTGCGTCATTATTAAGATATGGCGTCATTTTCTGGGGAAACTCAACAAATAGAGAAAAAGTATTTAGAGCTCAAAAGAGATGCATAAGAGCAATGTTCGGCCTAAGACAGACCGACACGTGCAAGGGTGTTTTTAAACAATGGAAAATACTCTCTCTTGCTTCCCTCTACATATACGAAGTCGGAATCTTTGTTCGAACGAATTTAGATAGATTTGATCTATACCCGGCTGGCACTCGCCGTGAAGGTACTCTACGTCCTCACCCGTGTAAAACCGCCTTGTTTAGAAAGAGTCTGTTTGGCATGGCACCTAGTATCTATAATAAAATCCCTTTGGCAATACGCTCCGAAGGTAATTTGATTGCATTTAAATATAAGTTGAACAAATTAATGGAGGAAAAAGTTTATTATACGGTGGATGAATTTCTTAATGATAAATTGTAATTACCTATTTATATATTTTTTTTTTATTTTACTTTTGACATTAATTTATTTTTTCTTTAACATAATTTATCATTGACATTCATTAAAATAGATACATTTATTTAATTTTAATTACTTTTGTTGTAATCATTGACTATGCCTACATTGAAAAATTTGTTTTGGATTTGTTTAACTTCACCATATCTCTATTTTTTTTGTTTTTTCTTCTATTAACTTCTCATTTTGCATGTCAATGCTGTAAACCTGAGCATGGTAGACTAGAGATACCTACTATAGATTGACCTAAGACCAATGTACTCATTACCACCTAGTTACACAGCAATAAATTCATTTATCATTTATCATTTTAAGTAAATTAACACAGTAAATTATGTTTGTTAATCTTAAGTAACTATTGTAATTGGTTTGTAAAAACCGTGTTAGTTACTTATCAAAATAAATAAATTTACAAAACGAATGGTCAATTAATGTTTCCTAACGTTCCCCAATAAAAAGTCATTTTTCACTTTCGTAAGTTTACCATAAAGGTGACGATAACTACTAGATCATTTTGTTGATGCACTTCGATGTCGTATTTCCCTAGTTCTTGTGCAGATGGCGTTAGCTGTAATGTTATCATCGGAACGATAAAAATATTATACTTGTAATTTATTTCTATTAGTTGATTTTAATTTTCTTTTTGAATAAAAATATAAAAAAATATATAAAATTACTACACTTATTTTCTTTCTGCGGCTTTTCTCATGTGGTGCTTTTATTCCGATATGTTGTGAACAAGTTCAAAGGACCTACCTAAATGATAGCTTTATCTACCGTCCTTACCAGTACCAGGTACCAGTGCTAAGTACCTAGGTAGGTAGGCCTCTTCCTAGCGCCAGAGATTAGGTACAGTTATTCAAGCGGTCTTGAGCCGGATTTGACTGCCTCTACACTGCCCTTACAATGTCAGAGAATAGGTATACAGGATGGCACTTAAAAGGTGTACTAAGCCGGCATGCCGGGGGTTTCGTCCCCGAAACCGAGTGTGCGGGGATGGTTTATTTTCAAAAATAGGTGTTTGCAGTTTTTTATAGTACAAAAATCTTTATTCAATGGCAAAAAATGTAATCAACATAAACAACACAATTCTTACCAACATCCAACATAAGGTATGTTGGATGTCGGTAAGATTTAGGTACACATCCAACATACCTTATGTTGGATGTTGGTAAGATTTGTGTTGCCAAACTTAACTTGAAGTAAAGATGCGCGACTGCGAACGATCTGGCTAGTCGAATGATCTACATTTACTAATTTAGTCATTCGACTTGAATATTAGTAATATACTAATCTTCAAAGTCGAATGACAACTACTAGTTAGTAATTACTAATGCCTCTATAAATAGATCGAGGCGTCGAATAACGAATTGAGTTCAACTGCCCGACTCGGGCAGTCACCATTACTAATCAAATTAGTAATTAATTTGGTTAGTAATGGCGAAAGGCGTCGAATAACGAATTGAGTTCGACTGCCCGACTCGAGCAGTTGCCAACCATATTAGTTACTAATTTGGTTAGTAATGGTGAGTCGGGCAGTCGAAGCGAATCAATTCTTTATGCGACGCCATTACTAACCAAATTAGTTACTAATATGCCCTAGTCATTCGAATGGTTCGAATGATTTGTGAAGTTGAATAATTCGAATGTAATCATTCACAGTCGCGCATCTTTAACTTGAAGCATAACTAGGTTCTTATTTATGAATGCAAATTGATGCCTTTATGCTTGTGTTGTAGGAACACATCCAGTTTCCTGTCCGGCTGGTACCAAAGATACGTTTTTGAACATAATTTAGCACAGAATGTTGGTAGGCTTGGAAACACCGTATTTGAAGCATTTTGGGTATGATCACTATTAATTTTATAAGGTACCTACACAATTTCATTGGCATTAACTAGAGCCGTGAGAAAACATTATACGTTTATGTAATTAGTTCATCACAATTATGTTTTTAACACATAAGTACATTTTTAAAGCATAATAAAATAATTTTGTACATTCGTTCGACACATGACTTTGATTGCCAAAATTGCGCGCGCCACCAGTGTCATACGGAATATGCTAGCAGTCAAATCAAAGTGCCCAAGATGCTGGTTGCATTGCCCCGATGCTGTATGGCAATGCTGATGCGCTGTGCCAGATACCGACCAGCTCTCGGGTCACGCGTCGCTTCGAACAGACGCTCAGAGAATTTTTTTAAACCCGAAGAGCCTCTGTACCCCACGGATCTAGGGTCTCGACTCTAAGGGGAGCAAATGTGTAGGCTCTGTCGAGATCTGCATATTTGCGCTTCTTGAGATCTTCGGCCAAATCTGCCGCCGCACCCGCCCTCACAGATGTCCTCAAAAGATGAGAAGGCGCAAGTGTGTCGATGCATGCAGCGTCCCATACAATGGGCCTCCCCATCTCCCATGGGACTATTGTCATACCGTCGGGCCTCTTACCATCGTCACGTGACAGACAATTCGGTTCGAGAATAGCTGGTACGTTAGCGGTGACAAAGGCCCGCCGGATGATGTCGTTAAGGCTGGCGTGGCGAGATATCCGACCGGTGGCCCTAGTACACGATAATCCGTGATGACCTAGCTGTGCGACAGCAGTACCGCACTGGCATTGATGAGGCGCGCAACACCTTGCACCCAACCGAAGACATGTTGCAATACAGAAAGTAACGGGATCCAATAAAAAACTAGTGTTATATGAAGGAAATGCTTGCAACCAATGTCTTGACTCCCATTTAGAAACGGCCAGGAGGCGGGCACGATCCGCAGAGCTGGAGCACGTTTGTAACAAACAATTCCGTGTCAACTCACACAGAGGCCCGTCCCATTGCCGTTGGGACGAAAGTGATTTTGGGGGAGCAGCATCGGCACAAGCACTATGCCAAGCCGTTCGAGCTTCGTCTAAAACTGAAATTTTCAATGACATTCCACGTGAGATCAAACAAGAAGGCTTTAAATTTTTTTCAACTAAAGAACTAGTGCTGTAGACAGAAGACCAGAACGCTGGCTGGGCTACACTTGAAATTTTGCGAAAACAACAGTCTGCAGTTGGCTCAATTATTTCAATTGAAAATACTAGTACTAATTTATTTCTATTATTTTATTGTAATGTTCTTTGTGAATAAAGGCTACTGCCGTTAAAAAAAAACAACTCTTTATTTCCATTAATACAATAAAATGTACACTTAGAAAAGTTTAAATTATAAATTAGTATTTTGTCTTTGAGAACTAAATTGCAATATTATTTCAATATTATTGGTGATACAAAGTAAAATTTTGAATTTATATTTGAGAAACCTATTAGAAACTCTTTGTCATAATAAGGCACATTACAATTATGTAATATTTTGGTGTTCCAAAATATTATCTATGTGTTCCCTTAACATATCAGTATAAGTTTGTTCTACCGATTCAGTTTTGTAAACCTTCATTACACCACTGCCTTTTAATTTTCTCTGAGAAAATAAATGCTTAAGGGTCCGGCGACGGATGAATTTCCCATACAAACGTAGTACCAAAATGATTTGTAATTTGAGAATGTTTTCATCGTGGTTTGCTATTAATTGTGTTAGAATAGTGTTTATACAGGTTCCTGCCATAATTTTTTTTCAAAATACTTATCTACACAATTACTAAGACAACATTCATTTTTTGATGTAAAAATGCGATTAGGTTTAATTTCATTTCAGAAAGGTATTTTGAAAAAAAAATGTGTCAGGAACCTAGATAAATACTATTTTAATACAAATAATAGCAGACCATAGTGAAAATATGCTCAAATTAAAAATCATTTTGGTATTACGTTTGTATGGGAAATACATCCGTCGCCGGACCCGAACAGTAGAGTGAGCTTCAACCTTTTGATAAATCATCATCTTTGTCCATGGCGAGAATCAAAAGTATTTTTTTGTGAATAAACTACAAATTAACAGAACTCATAAACTTCGTAAAATCTAGACCTGAAACAACTTGGAAATTGAATTTATTTGGAAACTTTTTGACTAGTTTAGTTTAGTTACTTGTCCTAGTTGACGGTTAGTGGCTCAGACAGATGCTTAACACCATAAAAATGTAGAACGCGTTGTTGGTTAGTAAAGTAAGTACCTTATTTATTTATTTGTCTCAGTGATGTCTGCAGGTATTATTGGTCGGTAGGAAACATAGTATATTTTATTTGTGAGCATTGTCCACGATAAGCCCACTTGCCCACAATTTGCATGATAAATAAAGTCTAGAAACAGCTGATTTTGCTGATGCGTTTGTTAAAAATCAGTTTTTTACTGAAAATTGTCGAAACTTTCCAGTCGTACAACAAAAGTTGTTCGCCGGGGCGCTCGCATCACCGTCTTTCGGCTTAGGACTCCCTTTCCGTGGCACCCTATATAATTAATACCTATTAACATAATGTCAGCTGTCTGACCATCGATCAGTTGGTCAGCTCATCATCATTATTCGCAACCCGACTTTACCCACTGCAGGGCATAGGCCTCCAAACTTATGTGGCACTCCACACGGTCCAGCGCCAATCTCTCCACGTTTGCCCTGCGAAGGCCTGCCCATCCCACCGCTGGACGCTCGACGTTTCTGTACCTACCCAGTCCTCCGACGCCATTCAGTTAGCGCCTTGCTCTACCTGTTGTCTCGTCTCCGTAAATTGGTCAGCTCAGCAGCTTATTTATTATGCTCTGGGCCACCAGTCAGTGACTGCTTTGGACCATCGCGGAGGGTTAGGAGGTAGGTATTTTCTTTTTGCGGTTTGCTGTAGCTAGGTACCGACTTCCTTTTTATTTTATGCAGAGCTAAGGTAACTCCTCATTATCAACCACTGCTAGGTATAGATAGATAGGTTTAGGTAGGTAGGTAGGTAGGTAGGTACCTACCTACCGTTTTGTTTTGATCGGTAAGTAGATTTGTTAGTACCTATCTAGGTAGGTACCAAACACACTGTATGTGTATTGTGTAGGTAAATTATTGATTAAGTAGGTATCTTTGTGTTTTAGAGTGACTTTTAGAACATTTTCCTCTCAATATTTCTCCATCATAAGGGATGATTTACATTAGACCAGTCCGTGTACGGGCCGGGCCGAGGCCGGTGCGGGCCGGAGCGGAACCGAAGAGAATGTTAGTAGACGGGCTCGGACGGGACACGGATCATGCACTGTTTAATATAAACTGCTTCATACAAAATGTACCTACCTAGGTACTTCGAATCCGTGCCCCGTCCGTCCGGGCCATGTACACGGCACGCCCCGGGCTCGGCCCGGTCTAACATAATTCTTCCCTAAGTAGTTCGACCTAAATCCGCTTGTGCACGCAAAATTGCGGGTTCCATTCCCAAGTGTTCGACAAGTGTTTGTTGTATTTACCTACGATTTGCAGATATTTGTTAATGTTGACAGGGTGTGTATTACTCATGTACATATTAGATATTAATAGTATTTAAGGGTAAAAAATAGTAATTAAGGGGCAACGTCCATATACCACGTTGAGTGGTACCGTACCGTACCGATCACCGCAGATAAGCAACGTCTGGCACGGTCAGTATTTGGATGGGTGACCGAGCTATATCGGCTTCTCGCTTTTTTCGATTATTAAAAAAACCGTTTCTCAGAGTCATTCTGCGAAATAGTTTTGTACGATAGTACGAAACCCTCCGTGTGCTAGTCAACTTTAGAAAACACCCATAACACTCGGAACAAATAACTGCAGATCGTACATACAAATATGCCTCCTCATCGATTTTGATGACAGCGACACTAGAGATTATGAGACATCTCATGTGTCTAAGATCAATCTTAAAGATCAAGTGGCAGAACTGTACTATTTCATAATATTAGGATAAAACAATATTTAGTAACAATTCCGCGCAAAACCTCCTCCGACAAGATCCAACAAAATGTGATTTGCGTGTACCGCCCGTCCTCCCACAAATTGCTCCCACTTGCAAATAAATTCTTTTGCGCGGAATTTTTACTAAATATTGTTTTATCCTAATATTATACAATGGATTTCCGCAAAGTAACGCCAGAATCTACTGTTTATCTTGGACTGTATTTCTCCTCAACCTCAACAGCCTGTATTGGTCCACTGCTGGACGCAGACCTCCCCCTGTTAAGCGCCTTATTGGTTTTTATCTCATAGGGGCTAATGCCAATAATACCCACGCTGGGCATGCGTGTTGGTGATCGCAGTTTTGTGGTAGAATTGTATTGCAGGACCGTATTCCTAACTCTATAGATCTGCGTCCTACATGGTATGGATGCACTTCTGATGCAACGGCAACTTAAGTGATGTGGGCAGGTCCTCCGAAAGAATGATCGCCGTTTAGTTTACATAGAGCTCTGTCTTTTATTCGGAGATGGTAGAAGGTAAGCGGATATACAGCGGTCAGCATCTGCACTCTAAGGATTATGTTCAAGCGACACCTGACCGCCTACGACACAAGGAGCGCTATTCAGACTCACCGCTACCGATTAGTCGATACGGAATCCCACACAGAATAGCACGAAATTCAAATATTTTAGAGGTTTTTAATCTTCTTTGAGTTCTGTAAGGAACATAACGCCCAGAAAAGTAGTTTATCACAAATCGTAGGCAATTTTTTATGAACCTATGTTACAATAAAGTGTGATATAATGTTGTTTTTGGTATTATGTTGATTTTAAGTACTAAAACTCTAATATTATTAATTGCTCCAAAAGTAGCACTAAATCCGAATTTCTTAAAACATGGTTTCATAGAAAATGTTCTATGATTTATGGAAAACTACTTTTCTGCTTGTTTAATTACTTGCCGAATGCAGAAAATATTAAAAACCGCTAAAATATTTGAATTTCTTGCGAATCTGTGTCACATTCCGTGTCGATGACTCGGTAGCGAAGAGTCTGAATAGCCCTGCTGACCGATGCGGACTTGTCCCGAGCTGGAATTGACCCCGCAACCTCCTGCATTGCAAGCCTTCCTTCATTCGCCGCGCCACTTCGGTTGTCATGTATTTAAGTAGCCTAATTATATCTATTTATTTAATTTACCTTCTTATTATTTTAATACTCGCCAGCATTCATATGTAGGTGAGTACTTAACCTACTTACCTATAGAGAATTAAATGAAACTTCATCAATAAAAAGTCTAGAGGTAGAAACAAAACGGGACATAAATAAAACCAGAATGTGCTCTATTTTCATATATTCATTGACAACATAGTCACGGTAATAACAAACTTAAATAATAGTGAAATATTGAGACACAGATACCTTCTATAATGATACCAGGCCGACTGACCTATACGAGAATTGAATATTTATTAAACGTTTAAGACATATTGTAATACACCATTTTACAACATTCATAATAATATTGAGTACACTGATTTGTGAATAAAATTGTACTTGAGTAAAAAAAATATTGCTGTACTATGGACTGAACATGGACTTTCCAAGATATTGATAAATTTTTTGGTTAATCATAATCATTCTTTTAGGTTTCAGGCCACGAGGCAGAAAACTTGGGCATTACGCCTAGAACTGATTTTCATGTTATAGTGCGTACACTTTGGTACATTTTTTGAAAAACACAATGTAGGTAATAGCCAGAGAGGATGAATCGAACAGCTGATGAGTAACAAACAATGAGAAGTAAAAACAGGTTTTTATATCTTTCTCAAAATGAACGTTTTCCAAAAATTGGTACATACATAGACTGAAAGTAATTGAATAGTTCAAACATACCCACATAGTATCATTAGGAGAACTCTACAAATAATTTGTATCCACGCACTCGATACCAGCGGATTTAGAAATTTAAATGTGAAACAAATGTTCAGCCCATACCAACACGAAACTTTGAAAAACAAATTTTAATTTCAACAAATCTGTATTAAAATAATGAAACAATGTCTTATTAGGAACACAATCGATAGTGAGAAATAAATAACAATAAACTTAGACAAATAACTTTTATCCCTAAAACATATTTCTCTAATGTTTTTGCAGTTCAAAGTTTATTTGAAACAATTTAAACATTATAGAAATATATTTTTGGAATATATCAAAATTTTAATATAAACAAATTAATGTAACATAATTCTTACTTTGAAATTATATAAATTATCAGTATGTTTTTGTGACCCCTATAACATTAAATTACATCTACAAATATTTGTATAGCATATTGAAATCATCAAGAGCATGATTACAGTAGATAGTATTAAGACATCGATTAATTTCAACGAAATCTATTATTTACTTATTAAATTATCCATACACACATTCAGAATCTTAGTACATATGCGTTACGAGTGTAAATAAAACGGTTTGGTAAGAAATAAAATAATGTCATTAAAAACCAGAACTATGTAAATGAATGCACTCGTCGCTTCATCCATACTTCACAAATAACTAAAATTTGATTCAAATAAAATAAATCAATAAATTACAATACCTACATGCTGGATCAATCGACATACATCCATCGCATCCGCAAGAACGTAACTTCTTTCCTTCTAATAAAAATTATAATTATGATATATCCATTTGCTCGTATACATGTTATTATCGTATAATATGCACGTCACACTTAGAAGTATGTCTATATAAAGTAACACGTAGAAGCTGACATTTAATATAGCATAGTATTTAGATAATCGCACATCCAGGTTACAAACTGTAGTCAATTTTTGGTATTTATTGTGTAAGACTATATATTTTTCATTTGAAACAGCCTAAATGTGCGAAGTATACATTTTACTAAGGAGATACCTATTATAATAATTTACTGTATATCTATAGCTGGTTATATGGGAAACGTTACACATCAAGCATGGTTCTAACACTTATTGATTATCATATTAATCGGTATTCTAAACAGGCTGATGATATATGATCTAAATTCTGGAATGGTAAATAGATTGTGAAAAAGTAAATGATTGTCACAGGGGTGACAGAAACAGGACAATAGTTTCAATATATTTGAAATCCGCTATAGGAAAGGTACATAAAATGCTTTATTGCACAAAAACTACCCACCGAAGTATTGAATTTCAATAATGGGATTATTTTAAGACTCCAAAGACAAAAAGACAGCTTTAGGTGAGGCTGATCGTTAGTAATAACGAAGGAATTAAGGTACCTACTTATAGTCACAAATATACAGACTACCAACTTAGGTCTTGAATATGGACCAGATTGGACAGGGTTATTGAAAATTCACTGACATTGCGTGAACTGCGGGTTCTGCCCATCATCACGAACACGTTCGTGAAGACGCCAGGTCTTAATAATTAATTCTTAATTTTTTATGTGAATCACCTGTGATATCAAAAGAAAAAACATTTTTGTCGGACAATTAAGTACTAAAGACCAATATCCTATTCCTTCAGGCACTGTTAGTACTTAATTGCGTGTCCGACAAAAGTGTTTTTTCTTTTGATATCATAGGTGATTCACATAAAAAATTAAGAATTAATTATTAAGACTTGGCGTCTCCACGAACATGTTCGTGATGACGGGGGGACCTGTAGTTCATGCAGTGTCAGTGATGTGTACCGCATCACGGAATTAGGGAAAAAATACTGGGGTCTATAAATCTACGAAGGTAAGAAGTTGACTACTTAGGTGTATATATATTATATATTATCACATATTTGGGAGAAACCATAAATAACTTGTCATGAAGTTGAATCGTGCGTGTTGTTAGTTGATTTCTAATGTATAATATAAATTACGAACCGAAACCGCCTCTGAAGATGCATATCAATACTACTGTAGGTATTTATAGTAACTATCACGAAGGTAATACATAATTAGTACTTATTTAATTAATCCGAATTAATTTTGTTTTTCAATAATAATAAATTAATGTTAATATAATTACAACTACAAAATCCACGTTGTGATACAAAAAATAATATTGAACTAATTAGTCAGTTCGAACAAAAATGGCACTTTGCAAAGATTGCATTGTTTACAATGGGATCGAGACAACAAAAATATAAGAATAAATTTTGACGCCAAATCGCCTACCGCTTGCCTCTCAGGGTAATACCACATCGCCGAATATATAATATAGTATATTTTTACTATATAATAGTCATATGTATTTAATTTAATATAATAATTTTGAATTTTTATCTAACTTTATATAGTTAAGCACGTCCGTTGGCGCCGCGGCGACGCGCGACGGGACTAGTCACGCGCGCCGCGACGCCTCTCCTTCTCATCGCCGCACCCATCCCAACACTTACTGTGGTCAAAAACATGGAAGGCACTTTCTACTCTTCAAAAATTTAAAATTTCAATTTTCTTTTTGAACACATTAGCCTAAACTTACACAATAGAAAATATGCGTAGTAACATTTACCAAAATTACGCAATTCATCCGAAACTTATAGGCCCTATAATTTTTAATTTTTTTTCCACCTAGATTAAAACTTTCTTTCCAAAAGGACAGCCATCAGGATAAGGAATCGCAGTTAAATTTTCATTCAATAATTTGGTCTTTTTATTTTATATTCTAATTTCCAAACTTGAACCAAATCAGATAATTCCAAACACCAAACAATAGTTGAAGTATCAAGGCCACTTTGAGACTTTCTATAAATCATGCGGTAACATATTGTAGCGACGAGACCTCGCCCGGGCGCACGCGCACCCTCCTCCATACATACATATTTTCTAATAGGACGCCAACGACATCGCCAACAATTTATAAACCATGGTATACCCTTGCGGCAAGAACGTACTAGAAATTTCTCACCGAAACTATTAAATAAAATAAAGTATTCGGGTTCGAGGAAGGCATTGAAATCAATTTGTACATGCGCGCCTTGCGAGCGGTCGGACGACCAAGAGCGCGGCCCGCCGCCGCCGGCGCAGGGGCAGTCTACAAACAAGAAACGTACAGCTACAAGTACATTGAAACGTTATCCTAACTATGCGTAGAGTGTCGCAAACAGACGCCGAGGCCTGAGCCCCGTGCGGTAGTGCTTCTACAACTAAGCGGCGCCCCAACAGCCCCAAACAATAGCTGAACCTACAGTGATGCACACAATTTTGAATAATAAGAGTTAAAATAAATCGAAACTCTGATATGGAAAGCAATCAAGGCTTGTTTGATTGTAATCTGCAATCGATCAATCAAAGAACAAAAGTGCAGAGGGGACGTGAAAGTCGAGGGTCGGAGACGCCGCAGATACATTTAACCTAACATTTGGAACGATCACTACTGCCTAACGATATATCTAGTCATTTGGCGACCACTAATCTACGTACGTGAGTCACGACGGGGACTCCCCACATCTACATACTAAACACCAATTAACATCCATCTGACGGGAGGAAAGAATCCACGACAAGGTAACATCTAAAGCTAATACAATGATTTCATCTTAAACACGAATGCTCCTGAATAACAATGATTAAGGTATACGGAACAGTCTTTTGAATCGGGCCAAATATTTTTTAAATTTTGTCATCCCTACAGTCACAAATGGGTTTAAGATGTACCTAAGTAATGTTGAAGCGTACACATACAATATCGATATTACACTTACCTAGAGTAGATTTTTAAAATATGATATCTCGAGAGGTATCGCGGGTTTTCTTGTCTCCTTTTCCAACCTCTCGATAACATACCATATCAACAAAAGATACATTTCACTGAAACACATTCATATTTAATACTTCAAAATAACAAATCATAATTTGTAACTAAATAACAAGCATCGTATTGCACCGCAAATTCACAATAATTTATTAAATAAAGAAAAAAAAAAATAATGTCGATTTATAAAATTAATTAGCAGTAAATAATTATAATAATGCAATTATAAACGTTGCCAAATTCAGAGCTTCATTATTCCTCAGACCAAGATTGCAACCTCCACGAAACTAGCTCCCATCCCAAAATAATACACATTACAAAAGAAAAATGGCTACGGATCCAACAGAAAATATTATGCCGAATTAAATGATATTTCAAAAAAAGATAAACTTTCTTAGAGTAATAAGTAAAATTACAATGAAGAGACATTTCAACGATTCAAACGGCCAGAGAAGCTAGCCAGAGGGCTGAACCGGAACTGCGCATAAACCGCCTTGGTGAATGCGCGACGCGGTAGCTAATTATGTACCCTATGGACAAATGGTGGAGCCTCATCTTTAATAGAATTATTTATTACTCTAATGCCGTAGCCATAGAGCCGTGTCGCGTGTTGTGAACGCCTTTAAATAAACTCTCTCTGTTGAAGAGATATGAAACGTCACCTATAAGAGGTCGTTTCGAAATGCTGAAGAACATTTTGTTATGTTGAAATCGGAATCCGAGTTCAATTTCAAAGATTTCAAGAGGTGGGACTACAACAGACGTGAAATTTTATTTGCTTCCTTTAACAAAGTTGGATCAGAAGATTGTGATTTCATACACCACTATACAATGCACAATGTCAAATTGATATAGGTATTAGAATTAACAACTTTGTGTTCGAAATTTATAGATAACCTCAGAAGCTAGAATTGGAGCATGGCAATGGCAAAATGCAAAATGAACGGGCTTTTATCAGCGAAACTTATAGAGCTTTAGAATCACGGGCTGTTACATGGTTCGCCGTCGTTGCCATTGCTGTACCTGTATGGCGTATAGTGGTGTGGTCTACAGGGTTCAATAGTAACTAACCGGGCCGTTGCGATTCTGCATATAGTAGTAAGCAGCGGGCATCTGCGGCATGCCTAGAGGCATGGTGGGCGTCGCACCCGGAGGCAGTGGCGACTGCATCAGGCCGGCGGTGGCCAGTGAGCCCGGCGAGGTGCGAGCCTGCGCTAGGATCCCCGGGGAGATGTTGTTAGCCTGTGGCATGTTGGGCGAGGTGCGCGCGTGCATCATGGTTGGCAGTGACGACTGCAGTAGGCCGGCGGTGGCCAGCGAGCCCGGGGAGGTGCGAGCCTGGGCCAGGATCTCCGGCGAAATGTTGTGAGCCTGTGGCATGTTGGGCGAGGTGCGCGCGTGCATCATGGTGGGCAGTGACGACTGCAGTAGGCCGGCGGTGGCCAGCGAGCCCGGGGAGGTGCGAGCCTGGGCCAGGATCTCCGGCGAAATGTTGTTAGCCTGTGGCATGTTGGGCGAGGTGCGCGCGTGCATCATGGTTGGCAGTGAAGACTGCAGAAGGCCGGCGGTGGCCAGCGAGCCCGGGGAGGTGCGCGCCTGGGCCAGGATCCCCGGGGAGATGTTGTGAGCCTGTGGCATGTTGGGCGAGGTGCGCGCGTGCATCATGGTGGGCAGCGCACCTAGGTGTGGCATGGCGCTGGGCGGGGTGCGCGCTTGCATCGCTGCTGACACGCGCGCTGGCGACATGCGCGCCCCCGGCATGCTGGGTGACGCGCTGGGCTGGTACATACCGGGGAAGGTGCCAGGTTGGTACATGCCGGGCGATACGCCGGGCTGGTACATACCGGGCGATACGCCAGGCTGGTACATACCGGGCGATACGCCGGGCTGGTACATACCGGGCGATACGCCGGGCTGGTACATACCGGGCGATACGTCGGGCTGGTACATGCCGGGTGAATACATGTACGAGCCGGTCTGGTGCATGTTAAACGAAGTATTATTAGCCTGGTTTCTTTTGTGCATAGTGCGTGTCGCTCCCTGCGCTTTGGGCGAGGAGCGAGTGCGCGGAGAGACACGCGCGGCTACACCTTGAGCGATGGGGGAGTAGCGGGCGCGGGGCGAGATGCGCGCGTGGCCTCCTTGCGCGGCAGACGAGGTGCGCGCGCGGGGCGATGTGCGTATCGGGCCGGGCGGCGGAACAGCGGGCGCCGCGCCCGCGGCCGCGCTTCATATGTCCATACGTGCATCCGTCGCGGACGGGTCGGTGTCCACAGAGGCGGGTGAGGCACCCTGTCCGTTGCGGGAGACGGGGGTCTTCGGTGGACCCATCTCGGCGGAGTCGCGCTCGCTATAGCGGCTGTCGGGGCGGGGAGAGGCGAACGGGCGGAAAGGTTCGGAGGCCCGCGCTGGCTCTAGAGCGTGGCCCGGAGGTGGTGGTGAGCATAGCGGCGATTCCAGGCCGGCGGTCATCGGCGAAGGCAGGCGCGGCGAGTGCAGTGGTAACGGCGGCAGACCCAGGTGCGGCGGGTGGTCGGGCGGCCGCTGGGCAGCCACCACCATGTTGCACATCTGGCGCCGCAGCCCGTGTGCCACAGCGGCCACGGCGGCAGCGGCCGCGGCGTTCGGGGACACGCGCCCCTCGCGAACGTTTCCACATCCATTACCCCCCACGGGCACAGAGCTCGACCCGCCCGCAGCGTCCTGAAACAGTCACG
Source organism: Eupithecia subumbrata (assembly GCA_949316285.1). Classification (NCBI taxonomy): domain Eukaryota; kingdom Metazoa; phylum Arthropoda; class Insecta; order Lepidoptera; family Geometridae; genus Eupithecia; species Eupithecia subumbrata. The sequence continues at coordinate 4,203,994 of OX438642.1, read as the reverse complement.
ACACCCTACAAAACTTGTCTCCAGTGAACGAGACTTACTTCTACCACCTGACCCAACAGAATGTGCGCGCTTTGAAAATCGCAACGCGTTTTCGCTCTGCTGACAAGCGATGACCCTTAGGGCTAGCATTTCCACAGGCACTGCTTTCGCTCGGTGCGCGAACTCGTCTTCTCTAGGAAACGAGAAAAGAGATGGCCCGCGCACCGCACGATCCCAGGATCCCTTGGGTTGCAGCGAACGGCCCGACCGCGGTGGGGCCGCTCGGCGCAGACAGCGGTCGCGCGGTACTGACCGTGATGGCAGGGTATTGCGGCATCTCGATCTCGCGCATCTGCGCGTGCGCGTTGAGTGGCCCTGGCGTCTCGCGGAACACCACAGCGCGGATCACGCCCCGGATGTGGTCGTCAGGCCACACGCCAAGCAGTATTCTCTGCGGGCGCCCGCGTCCTTTCGGTCTCAAATCTGTAATGTCGCATAAATAGTAAAACGTGAACGGGCCGGATTTTCTAGCTGATGACCGCCTACACTACACATAACACGAACAGCGAATGATGGCCGATGCGAAATAAGCTGAGAAAAACCCTATACTTGGTTTATCTGGAATTGTCATTATTTTCAGCCTACAGGGGTGGGCCAACTTATTTCATCGGGGGCGAAAAAATTATATGTTATGGGGGGAATTTGCTCAAAAACTTGAAAGAAGCTACGATAGCGCCGAGCGGAGCAAGCTCTGATGACAGATTTTTGATTGCAGTGAACAATGAAATTAATACGAGAGGGATAAACTTCCCTAAGTACTCTATCAAGAAAAAAAAAGGATCCGGCCTAATTTCCAATAATCCCGTACTACTCCAATAATCCTTATAATTCCAATAATTTGTAATACTATGTGGTAGAGGTTGGATTTTTTATTTTTTTTTATTTTTCATGTTTGGTAAATTACTTTATTTATTTCTGCGAGATATTACGAGTAGATTCCGATTGATGTTGGCGGTCCGGTTCAAAAATTTCGCGGGCCGGAGATAGCCGGTGTCTTTACGCACCCCTACAAGAACTTCACGATTCTGCAAATTTCACATAATTGGCCTTCATGCGCTGTTTGAATTATAAAAGAGCGTGTTTTCAACGCGCGTTTTGACAATTCCATTTGTATTTAAATGGAGATGCGCGGACGCAATGATAATTCCAGGTTGATGTGTGGCAGTTTTAAGGTTGCAAAATACGCGTTACAAACCCCCTTTGTTTAAATTCTTAATACGAGGGTTCCGCCAAATCTTTGACAAAGATCTGAAATCCGGTTAAGTGCAAGTCAAATAAAGCGTGCATAGATTTGGCGACGTAACTGCCTCAATGCTCATTGCATTTTACACAAAAAAAAGTATTTTGTTATTATATTTTGACCAATTCTTGAATTGAGCCACAGACGCTAAACATTGAGATACTTAATATGTCTTGCCAGCTCTAAAATCAACGACATCGACAAACGAACTAATCTACATGGTTTCTACACAACAACTAGGTACGTACAACGCATGCATATTAAAAGCTTCTGTTCTGAAAATATCGCAAAGGCAATTTTAAACATAACTGCGTATATAATGCTGATCTTTGCAATACTTTCAGAAGATTGACTCTGCTCTGTCATTCTACTCTGATATTAACCCCCCATGTCTTTAGTCATTTCATAGGCTCAACTCTACTCCATTTGAAGCAACCTCCAAGGTGGTCGAGGTATCTTCAGAGTGACGTAAAAGTTCAGCTTGTGACTGAAAATATGCAGAGTGCGGTTATACGAGAGATAGGTACGCTACGTTGGTAAGCGAAGGGATAGATGAAAAAAAATTCTATGAAAATAATAATTATCACTTCTTTGAAAATATTAATTTCTATGGGTTTCACTTCACCGCGCAACGTAGCACTAGAAAGTCTGGTGATAACGCACCCTCAAGGATGTTGCTCATTTGTCATTTTATTCCTCAATTTGCATAAAACTTAAACAGAAACAGAGTATCAGCATGGAAGATAGAGCAGAGTAGTTAAACTAATAAACAACACAATTAATCCCATTAACGAAACAAAAGTCGCCTTGCACAAATCTTTGCGTAATAAATAGGCATTACACGTAAAATTCGCATTCCTGCTTTCTGCGCTTTATTGTTTTCTACAGCATAAATATACAATAAAGCGAAGAGAGTAGCGAAACTAGCAGCGCCAACCCCCAAATTTTAACTTAGAATTACGTCAAACAAAGAAATTGTCAAAAATCCTATCTTTCATGTTGTTATGAACAATAGAAATGTCTTAATGCCTTTGTTGTAGTTATGTTTAGTTTTGACGCGAATTTATTTTTGGTGGCTACCAAACCTTGTTTTTTATATCTGCCTAAATTATACAAAATAAACAATAACACAGGGGGCAGGATGCATTCCGTTTACTCTTTTTTCAACATGATATGGAGAATATCATCATGGAAAGGGCTTTGGACAACAGAAATGGAGGAATCACAATTGTGGTAACAAAATTAGCAACTTAATACATGCAGACGGCCACCACCAGTTTACATTGCAAGGACACGAATTAGCTGAAATAGTCAGAGGCATCGAAATAAAAAGTGAATAGATTGGGATTTCGATAAACAAATTACATACCAAAGTCGTGTGCATAGATCGAGCTGGCCTTCTCAAGCACAAAGGCAAACTCTCAGAACTGGAGTTCGTGAATGATCAATCCTAGGTATAGAAACACCTAGGATGTATGATCAATTACCAGGGAGGATGCAATAAAGAAATAAACTCACTCCGATAGCCAAAGCTGCAATGAGCAAGCTGACAAGAAAACGACAGAGGAGAAACTGGTTTTTGTGAGGAGTGAGGACAGGAAAAGACCACAAGGCCGATCACCAAGCGGCTGGTGAAGGAATAAATTATAGTGAAGGGGATCAAGGACTCCCAGTGCTGCTTTTGCACAAACCGAAGATGGGGAAGTGTGGAAGCAGCTGTTTAACTCCTCGATAAAAGTTTTACCAGCGGACACGAACATCAGTAATGAAGAATACGATGAAAAAAAGGAACATTAGGAAAAGCTTTTAATAGGTACCTCTAATGGGGGGAAAGGATTTTTGATATTACCTTTGTTTAACGTAATAATAAGCAAAAATTGGTGGAGGCGCTAGTTTTGCTACTCTCTTTACCTTAATATTAATTAAAAATAATAAACTATGTACGACGGTTAAATAAACTTATGTTAACATCTAAAATGTCAGCTGAACGCCGTTCCAAAGGTTAGTGTTACAGTAAAGTGTCACTAAAAATACTTACAGGGCCGCCTCGTAATGACGAACGAAATAAGTATTTATGGTGATTTTTGTTAGTATTTACATTAAAAACCCTGTCGTATAAAGTTATGTCTACCAGTAACACAAAAAATGTGCAAAAACTTTACTTCACACACTGTGGCAATGTTTTTATACTAAGTTTTGGTAAACATAAGCTATATATGACTGAACAAATCTATGCAAAAACTCAGTCTTACTTCACGCTTCTAAAAGTCTATCAGGTGCCTGTAGAATATTATTGAGAATTATGAACTGCAAAGAGGTTGTAATGTATCAACGCTCACCATGGTACCCACCCCGGAACTCACATTTACCGTTTACCAATTACGAAAAGACATTATGAAACTATGATTTAAATAACTAGCTATGAAACTGACACCTAAAAGATGTTGGCTAAAAGATATATTTTACTTATCCAAATAAATATTATTTTATTAATGTTGTTTTTGTTTGGATATTAATAAATCAAGCGCCCGTTCGTGTCTATTTATTTCTCGTATGATTTAGGTTAACATTTCAATGGTGTGCTTTAATTTCAATATATTTTAACAAAACCAATATCAAAGTTTATCTGATTAAAATTTCCCCAGCCCAACAACCAAACTAGTTTTACAGTCAACAAGTAATTTCAAAACACTTCATAAAGACGGAATAAACTTACAATGCCGCTCAAGTTTGAGCTTCATCTACGCGTAAACTTTGAAGCCAAAAACTACAGGCACCAAGACAGCCAACAAGTACTATAAATAGTTCATTCAACGTGAGTTGGCAACTTTACGTAAATCTTCAACTTAAGGCAGGGCCGACTCGCGATGAGCGAACATCGCAGTGAATTTAGAGTGAGTTTCAACCATCAGATCGGCAGTACAAATGACATTCGAAAGTATTTTCAAATGTCACTTACATGTGATGCACGTACCTGCTCCCCCGTCAGCGCTCGGGCCCAACATGTTGTGGACCCGGTTAGCGTACAGTACGAACGTAGGGTATGGTATGTCGTATTTTCTGGCGGCTTGGGACAGCGATAGGCCTTCCTTGAGCACGGAGAAGATGGCCTCGGCCATGGTTTCTGGTCTCCAGGACTTGAGAGGCCCGCGCTCGCGCAGGCGCAGATTGTGCACCATGTTCTGATTGGTGCTCCAGCATTGTTGCCAGAGGGACTGCATCCGGTATTGATAAGTCTCTGCTGGAGGGAGACGGGGCGGGAGTTAGTATCAATCTGACAATTTTATGTCAGATCAAATGGTCTGGCGCAATCGTGGGCCCTCATCTATTCAAGTTAAGAAATCAAAGAAAAAATCTCAGATTTCTTAACTTAAATAGATGTACTTCAATGTAGGTACCTAACTTATTCCCTTTTTAGAAAATTCCTATGATGTTTCTAGTTAGTAAAAATGGTCGAAAATATTGGAAAAAGTGGACAAACGTTCCCTTTGAATGGGAATTTGAATTTTTGCGTTCCACATTATAGAGATGCAAAATTTTCGGGATTTGACTGTTGAAAATTGCAAGTACTAGCTTCATTAAATACAAACGATGACGATCTAAATAATACAAAACGCATGCAACAACTGCAAATAAAAATATCAAGAAATAATTACCTCCAGAAGAATCTGCGAATAATGCGTATTATAAAATTATGTAAACATAGCATGTATGTGGGATTTCATAAATCAGGCTACAAATTTTATTCTTATCATATATAATAGAACTTCACATTTTTAAAACATTAAAAATCTACATATAATCATTTCGAAATAGAAAAAAATGTAATGAAAAGTACTAGTTGAAATTTATTGAAACTACTCGTACAAGTGTACAAAGTGAGTACAAATCAATAACGTTGCTGGCTGCTTACAAATAACCAACACACAAAATGAATAGGTATTTTATTTAACATTTTAGTGACACTTGCAATTAAAAAAGCATAGGTACTTTGTTGAATTGGCGGCTAACAAAGAAACAATTAACAATCAATTTGCCGATAAATTGTATAAAAATCAGAAAACATGGAAAGTTGTAAGTAAAATTACAACATGGGGAAATCGCTGGCAAATACTAGTTATTCGAAAAACTGTTCCACAAAGGTTCTGGCGGCAATCGAACAATGAACAAGTTAAATAATTATTATAAAAGCAACAATATTACTTTATCAAAAGATAACATTCAATTAAGTTCTTATGCCATTTTAACAGCAAAGTAAACTGCGATGTTTTCTGTTTTTTTTTTTATATTTGTAATAGATTAATCTGGAATATCTTGGAAAATTAACACGAAAAGAATGTTTAAGGCTTATGCCATAATTATAAATTTTAAAATTTAACCACTGAGCGAAACTGACAACATAGTCTATTGATATGAAATCTACTTTACAGGGTTATTGGTAATTCACTGACACTATGTTAACTGTAAGTTCTGCCCACCATCATGAACACGTCCGTGAAGACGCCAGGTCTCAATTCTTAAAATTGGAGGAAAGGGAATGATATTAGTATGAACCGAGATAGACGCCTTTCCCAAGATAATATTAATATTAATAATTTTATTCAATTACCATAGCTAGGTAGTTTGTGAACCTGCTTTAAGATCAACTATATTTTTCTTACTTTACTTGCGTTTCAGCAAGCCTGAACGCTTGGCCTTGACAGAGCGTTTGTAGTATAGAGACACATTAGAATGCTTCTTGCAAAACGCCTACCACCACCTAAAAGATCCCAACAAGCTAGGTTTCAAATGTGGGGGACACTTGAAATCGGGGTCGTTGACCCGTTTGACATCCGTTACATAGGCCATGATTTCTACCATGGATTTTTTTGTTCTTCTATTGTGTGGTGACACGCTTATGGCGCAACAGAACTCTAATATTGACCGCTCTTCCTATTCTGTAAGGCCAAGTTCATCGAGGACAATCATACGGTCGGATTTCAGTAATATTCTAGTGTATAAAGTGCTTTTTGGTATTGAGTAATGTGACAACGCCTCCGCAAAACGCATACGTTGCAAGACTATATCTTCCATGGGTTCTCGAAGCAGTCTGTCTGAGTATCCACGCACTTCCAGCTTGGGTATGTCGTGCCGGGTATGTCCATTCTCTGATAGATAAGCAACTAAATATACACAACTGATAAGAGACAAAGTTCAATGCCCAATCTCTTATACGCGAAGTTTGGATTCCACTCCAATTACAATGGCTTTAACTTAAAGCAAAAAAAATTTTTTGACTTTAACTAATTTTGCATTTCAAATATACATTTAACTTTGTCAGACATGGGCACAAATTAATATGTATAGAAGGTGCAAACAGGGATAACAGGTGCAAACATAAGGCACATGGATTATGCAATCCGAACTATAACGATTTCTTCAAACATGGGCAATGGAGAAATTCTACAAAAGGGTACATTAAACGAAAGGCTGTAGTCTGTTTGTGGCAAATCTATGCTTGCAAATCCATTTCTGTATTATACAGGGTGCCACGAAAAGAGTGTACTAAGCCGAAAGGGGGTGATTATGGACATCGAGGGGTCAAAGTTTGTTCTAGGATTTCTTGAAAAGTGAACATTTTATTATTTCTTTTGAAAAAAAGAGGCGTTTTTCTTTATATTCGCGTACATTTACTTGTATTTTTTCATTGTGACTAATGTTTTGAATTTAAAAGGATAGACATTTTTTTTTGTTATGATACATTTGTGAAATATATTGTAGTGTTAAATAATGCTAGAGTGAGTGCACAAAAACACGAATAGGAAGAAAATAAATGTAACTTTTTGCAAAAAAAAAAATATTAAATAATCGTAATATTCAAAAAAATCGTTATTCACAAGTTGCTCCCCTCCGGGTCCAAAGTCGCCCTCTTTCAGCTTAGTATACCCTCTCTGTGGCACCCTGTATAGTACGTATCTCCAACGAAAATGTTTATTGTTATGCTAGTTAAGATATTACTTCCAAGCATTGTATTTCTTCGTCTTTTTGGTTTTTAATTCAAACTATCTATTTCCTTTAATTTTTAAAATTTTACACTGAGTTGTTAAACTTCTTTAATTGCTAGAGATCATTCAAGCAGAGATGTTTGAGAAACTAGTAAAAAGAACTTACGCAAGTTCGAGCTGAGTGATCCAGAATGTTGTAATCTCTCTTTAGCTTATTATAATACTAGCTGCTGCCCGCGGCTTCGCTTGCGTAGTTCCCGTTCCCGTGGTAATTCCGGGATAAAACATAGCCTATGTCCGTCTCCTGGTTCTAAGCTGCCTCCCCACCAATTTTCAGCCAAATCGGTTCAGCCGTTCTAGAGTTATAAATAGTGTAACTAACACGACTTTCTTTTATAATATATATAATAGATGAAACAACTGAATCGTCAAATCTCAAGCGAATGAACTGCTCTATTAGCCGCAGTAAAATAAGAGCAAAATTATGTTTTTTTTTTGGTTCATTAGGTAAAACACATATTTATACAAACTTAGAAATAGCCATAATAATTCAAACTATGTATTCAGCTTTATCCTTGTCCCAGGTACTGTCTGTAAGTAAATGGGACATACTGTCAGTATGGATAATGATAAGTAATTTACGTTTTTCCCACGAAGCTATGACAATATAAAATTGTTGCAGTGTGGGCCAGTTAACGGCATAAACTGTAGTTGGATGTAACTTAAATGCATTATTAGTTCGGGTTACATAATAGACTATACACATGCATTATTTTACTAGAAGGTCTTGGTGGGAAGGGAAAATATATTCATAGTTGTCAATTTTATTTACTGTACTCATGAAGTCTTGAGTTATACTAGAGGTATATTTTTGCACTCATTGGTTTATGGAGAGAGAGCTCGAGACCTGAACAAATTATTCTATTATACATACAAAATGCTTAGATCTAAGAGTGTAGTAAGTATATCTTCTTTTATGGACAATAAACCGTTTGACCACAATCTCACCTGATGGTAAGTTCTCTACTACATAATATTGTAGATCCTTCGATAAGAAAGTGGATCTAAAAGTCGTGGCTACCTAACGCAACTTTGCTTTGAATCTCTACAATGTTCTCTGAACTGTAAAAATGATTTGTAAGATTCTTGCACTACAATGTCTTCTGAACTAGAAAAATCTTGAAATATTGTATTTTTTCTTTAAAGTTATTCATGTGAACAGAGTTCAAAGGGCGTGGACGACTTCTTGTAAATCTTTGTTTTCAGACAAGATTTTCTGGAATAAGGATTTTATAAAATAACAGAAGTCAGAATCAAAGTCTAAATATTTTTATTATTGTAGATTTATAACTTTTGCCCTATATGCAAGAGAAGGTTAACATTTCCTACCTACTATTAGTACCTACTATTCTTAGGTATTCGTTAAATTGCGAAGTCTCTAACCGGTACTTTTGGTACATATTTGTTGACAAACGTTCGAAACCCTCGACGCGCGAGTTACACTCGCACTTGAAGGATCTTTTTCATAATTGGACATTAGTCGTGCAAAAGAATCTCTTAATTTTATAAAGAATTATATTCCCTACCCTTTTTATATTTATGTAATATTTTGTTATGATTCTGTTTTTATATAGGTAGTTTTTACAATGACATACATTAATTATTAAATTTATTTTTAGTTTCTTATCAGTAACGCCATCATCAATTTTAATACTAACCTATCCTGTCAAATGTAAAAGAACTTGAAAGAGACTGCTTTTAGCGGCAAGGCCGCGATTGTGCTTCACTATAGCTATAATTGGTATTAACTGTGCATATGTAATCATCTCCCCAGCAGTGAATGATCTGGGGTTGAGAATGATGATGATAGCTAAATGTACAAAGGTCCAATTGATCAAGATAAATGCCGTAATCTTTCGGTCTGCAATCCGCGCTATGCGGGTCCGAAAATTAAGCTCACTTAGTTTTCGCTAACCTCGCACAGCGGACGCAGTTTTTCATACATTTTGCAGACTGCAAACTAATAACAGCTATGCAGACTAAGCTATGGAGTTTGAAAAACGGCGTCAGCTATGCGAACTATGCTAAAATAAGTATGAGAATTTGTCTAGTTCGTACATATATTATCCGTTCACTCCAAGACCTTAACTTTCTAACAAGCAACACATAAAAGTATGTGAATCGACTAACCCAACTGACCTGCAAGCGCAGATGACGTGGAGGCAGCTCCCATCCAGGCCTGGGTGGTCTCCAGCATGCGAGCCTGCAACAAAAATACTCCATATTACTTTTCCTTTTTTCATGATCCTTAGGAAAATCGCCGGACGTTTTAGAATTTTTGTAATTTTTTCACATATTCCAGTTTTGACCCTTGAAAATTCCCCCTTAAGCTAGACTCTAATGTAAAAAAAGTTTTGAAATCCCTTTCAATTATTTGCTTTTTGAACTGAATCTTTCAAGGGAGAAAACACTAGAAAAAAAGTTAGAAAATTAATAATTTAGGTATAAACATGAAAATTTCGCGAAATTGTTGGCGCGTTTTAATTTTTTCTTAAGTGTTTTATGCATAAGTCACTGTTTTGCTGAAACAGTCTATAACAACTATTTTACTATGTTCTTATCAAAGCAGTAAAACAAACGAAAAAGCAATAAGAAGAATTATAGATCGATAAGTCCACCCTCAAACTGGGTCTCGACTAAGCACCTATAAAAGCTGAACTCAAAGGTCAATAAAATGATATTGTCGTTGAAATATTTAAATTGGCACTTGTATTTTAAGCCGTCATAAAATGTAAGGAAACTCAAAACCACATACAATAACACATTCGCAAGTGAAATGGCAAACAATGCGCCGTAATGAGCGGTCGACTCCTGCGCAGGTCAGGCAGGATGGGCCTCATTAAAATTAGCCATAATCGCCGTCCAATAATAATAACGGTCAGATGAAAAAGAACAATTCCTCGGTTAATTTACAATTTCCCCATCTCAAGCAGGAAGTTTACGGTTGCACATTTTATCGATCGCTACTGTATTTCATTGTACAAGCTCATGCGCGCGCGTTTATTTACGTCGCACCATACTGTCGAAGAAAACGGCGGCGGCATTTCTTTGTTCCAACTAAACATTATCCAAGTTTTAATTGTGAATGCAGACAAAAGCATTCACGGCACAGAACAAGGGCATAGTAAAATACAAATAAAATGTTATAACGAAGCGACGTCGGGTGTTGCTATTAGTATGCGCGCACGTGCCCTAAGTACCGGTTGAAACGTTCCGATGTATTGTTTGTTTACCCGAATAAAACACTAAAATCCAATTCAATAACAAAGAATTAAAGATCCCGAAATAAAATTTATTGCTGGAGTACGATAAAATAGATTTATGTCGGCGCGGGCCGGCGCCGGGCTGTGGCCGGGCCGGAGCGCGCCCTCCCTACTCCGCTCCGCAGCGATGCAGTTGGCCGGACACAAGAACAACATCTGATTTGCCCTCCCGGGATGATTTTGGACCCCGAAGGGATTTACTTGTAAATAAAGTTTTTCCCTTCGGGGTCCAAAATCATCCCATTTCACACACATTTTACAGGCTTAGTACAGCCATTCCGCGGCACCCTGTATATTCCCGTAAATACGAATATTATCATAATTAAAAGTTGGATATGATTAGTCCCAAAGTGATTTAGACGCAGTGCCCTTTTAAATACAATTTTTTTTGGTTCTACTTGGGACATTACTTACTGAGTTTGTATTAAAAGTCACCTCATACTACGTAGTTTTATGAAAAGTCCGGCGTACATTCCCGTCTGTTGCCAACTCTAAAGTCTCGTAATATTCTTAGGTGCCCGGTCAACTGAATTACATTCTGTTCTTAAACTTTATAGGCTGTTATTGTATTTAATTGGAGAAATAACGAGCTTACAAAAACGGAGAACGTTACATTTACGTATTATTGCAAATAGATGTTAGTGCCAACCCTTACTTATTATTATAGACTAGTGTCCATAAGTAGCTTCGTACGTATCCTCGGATAAAAAAAAGTAAGATTTATTTTCAAAAAACTTATAATTTTTAATCTCCGAGAAAGCAAAAGAAAAGCAGATAAAATAAACGATGGAAACATAATATTAGAAGCGTGGCCCAGAATTGACCCTCACCGCAAAGGACAGAGAAAAACGGAAAACTGTAGAAGAGGCCTGTGTCTGCCTGTGTGTGCCTATACAATAGCGCAAGAATAAGTGACAATAGGAATGAGGATTAAAACAACAAACTATGGAGAGATCAGCAATAAAGGTTTTTGTTTATTATTCTATTTTCAAAATGTGCGATGAGTTTTAGTCGATCTCTTTGGCTGTGTGTGTTTCTTTTGAGATATCATGTAACAAGCATGTTACCTGCATCTTCACTCACAAACTTTCCCAATTATAATATTGGTAGCACAACTGGTGGGATTTTGTTTCTTTATAACTGCCTCCTTCAAGTTTCTGTGGAAATATTGGTGTAGACACTATATAAATTCAAAACTTTTGTTTTCGCGATTTTCTTCGGAGTTAAATTACTTTTAGATGTTTTTTGAGAAAAAAAGCATGATCTTCTAAGTTCCGTTCCTCCGGGGGGTTTAAACGAAACTGACATCTGACTGTCATAGAATGTCATAACATAGTTTGTCATAACACCTCTTTTTATTTTGTACAAAATCAACCCCCTTGAATTTTATCATGTCAAACCATGATGCAGAGCCAAATACAAAAGAAGAAGAAGAAGAAGTTTGAATTTCAATCATAAGATTGATTATGTAGTACCGCCATATCGGCCGATGACGTAGAATTTGAGTCACTCGGAGTGTCAGATGTCTTAGACCAAGCATCGAATGATTTTGAAGATTCTGAAAAGATGATATGCATCGTAGATGATCGATATATTATAAAGCATTCGAGAAGTGAGATTCCTAACTCGCGTATTTTAATGCTATTATTACTTTTTCGCCTTGATGTACAATGTACCTACTATTGCTAAATTTTTGAGCTTCGATAAAGATCTTGCGAGATATTTTTATAATTGTACAGATTGTTTTCAGTCCATGGAGAATATAATATGTGTGTTCAGATATTGGATAGTTTTCTTAAGTTCCTTTGTATGTGCTTGTTGACTCTTTTTATACTCTTTTTACAATACTACAGAAAATATTTATTTATTGCGCCGAATTTGACATGAGTCTAGTAGTCTATTCCCTCATAAATTAACTCTCATTAAAGGAAAACTAACTACCACCAAAACCACTTCTCATCACGTTCTTCGAAATACTTATTGATTACCCCAAAATGTGCCCGTTATTGATAATGTATGAATTGTTTATTGGGTTTGCACAAGCGCCACAAAACTATGCCACCCCAACCTTCTTCACCACCATTAATAACAAACTAAATGATACACCCCACGGACGGTATGTTTCTGTTAATCTATTAAAAAGGAATGTAATAACGTCCTTGTTATTCAGAACTGAAGATTATTATTCTATGACCGGTTGGGCCGTACAAGTTTTATACATTTTACTTACTTAAGTACATTGTCATACGAATAATATTTTTTTATCGTTACTAGCTCAGACGACATGCCCGGCTTTTTCCGCGGCGGTATGAAAGCTATATTTATCATATCTTAATTACTAAAATCTGTAAATTAGATCTTCAATTAGGTACTACAATTTGACATTCACTGTCATTTTTCAAAAAAGTATGAATATAACAATAAATATGAAACGTAAACTATTTTGTTCTAAAGTAAAACACATTATACATATTAAGAATTGGACGAATTGCGCATGGATTCCTGACGAACCGCGTATTGGACGAAAAGCTTATTGGACGAAACGCGTTTTGGACGAACCGCTAACAAATCCATCAAATGGCTTCAAATGCATTATCAAAATTTTCCTATTGCTAAAATCAGAAACAAGGATGCCCCGGACCAATTAGACAGCAACCACTCCTCTTGGTAAACAGTAGCTCCAATTACTCACATGTTCGACTAGTTTGTCTGATACAGTTAAGCTAGAACCACACTATTGCGGTGTGTTGTGTTGTCGGGCATCACACATCTAATATGATTAGAAGGACATTATTACTGTGTGTTGTGGTGTGATGCTGCAATAATGTGTCTGTAGCCATACTACATGTGTGCCATATAAACCGATATGTTTCTGACGCATATCATCTGGACGTAGGCCTTCCCTGATGAGCGCTGTTGGCTCTTATTACTCTTGACGTAATGCCGCAATCCCCGGGCTGGTCGTGCTGGTTGGGGTCCGCAGTTCGGAATTGGATCTGTTCTGCAGGAGGCACTACTGCAGTCCTTATCTGCTAGAGATATCCCTAATCGCCTCTTACGACAACCCTGTATAATTCGCCCTCGGGAAGAGTTGGGGTGGTACAAATTCTAAGTTGGCACCACAGGGCAGACATCGTCATCATTGCCATTTTCCAGCCCCGTGGCCGAAACGCCAACCGCGCTCTGCGTAGTGCGTGCTAAAAAATACTACTACCACCTGGACACACCTAAACACGAGCTAAAAAAGTCTGAAAGGTTGGTATATATGTATATTATGAGTTGAATTGGTTCTTTATGACATAAATGAATTTTATAATTTGCCCTTATTATAGCGATAAATTATTTTTGCTTAAGCAAATACCGAGCTATGCTTAAATGGTTACCTATCCGCGAACGAAGAAAACTCAGGATCCTTTGTCTACTGTTTTCAGTCTTAAAAGACCCTTCAGGTCCCTTTTACTTAAAGGACCGCTTTAATTTCCTAGCAGATGATCACAGTAGAAATCTCCGCTCGTCTGATAATCTGCTCCTATCTATACCTGTGCATACTACCTCCGTCTTTGGAAATTCTTTCTCTGTAGAGGCAGTGCGGTTGTGGAATGACTTGCCGCTGGACATTCGAAAGGCAGATAACCGAGATACTTTTAAGAAAATGGTGCGCACGCTTTTTTTTAAGAGGTTAAAACCAATAGTTTAGTTTACACAAATGTTTCTCGTTGGTAGTTGATACTATGCTTATGCTTTAGTAGAATTTTTTTAGGTGTGTATATAAATATATAACCGGTATATATAATTAGAGTTATCTATGCTACTTGTAAAACTTATATTAGCACGCCAACCCCCTGTAAAAACATATGTTTTTGGTCGGTCGGTTTTTGGTAGGTAGAAAATGCCTCGGCATTAAGCCCACACTTTGTACATAGTGCAATAAAGGTTTAAATAAATAAATAAATATATAAATTATTTTTATATTTAATTTTGATGATATGTAATAATGGTATTGTGAATAAAATCTGTATTTGTTTATATATCTGGCCTGTGGCATCCGTGAGAGATTGTTCATGTAGTGTTCGTATTCGGCACTTATGTGGGTGACCTGAAATGCCTATACGGGATTGACAGCGGCGAATAGAAATAGATCCGTCAATTTAGGAAGTGGAATCGTGGGATCGAAATCGTTTATCTGATTTTTGCGAAAAAAAGTCAAATAGGGGAGACCCAGGTGAGTCGTTAATCGTGGTTTAGTAAGTTGTTGGTTTAATTAGTTGTTGCGTCAAAGGTTAAAAGTCAAGGTAGCCTCTATTCTGTGTTGTTTATTTATTATGGTCAACCAACTAGAAGTTACACAAGAGATCACAAAATTAATTAATACGAAAAAACATAAAAAGTTGTGCATCTAAATTACTGCTAGCCACAACAGGCGTAAAAAACAAGGCAACTAAATAGCTAATAGTAACATGTATGTAATAAATAAATAATATCTTTATAATCAATGTAATTATATAGGCACGAGTACCTATGATACCTGGACATTATGTGGATCGCAGGTTGTAAAAGTTAGGTAAATTACGAGTATTATAAGTGAAAAAGCGATTGTTATGTGGACACTTCCATATCCTAAGTGCTTCAGGTAGTTATTCCCTACCAGCCCGGTAACTGATAATTTACCTCAATTTCCTCCATTTATCACCAATTGGTATTCATGTTATTACGTTTGTTTCATCGTACTCAATAAGAAGTTATATTTTTGAAGGAAATTTGTACTAGAAAAAGTCAATAAGTATTTAGGTATTTTAAGAGTCGTAATGTGTTGTAATATAATTTCTACTACGATTTCGAAAATGTATATTATAATGTAGTTTCTGATACATAAATATCTATAAAACTACATCAACAGTTTTGTCAATACAAAATTGCGTCTTGCAGGCACTATAAGAAATATGTTTTATTTGTTTCTTTGTCACCACCAAAAAATAAATAAAGCCTATGCCTGGGCAAAGCGGCCCCTAGGTAAAGCGGCTTATGAAATTCGGTGTATATCTCTATAGATCGAATTTTTGTTAATTTTATTATTTTTGTGTTCTATGTACATTACATATGTATGTTGATTGTTTTATAACCTACGCACTTTAATTTATACAAAGTATGCACAATAGATTTGTAATAAGTATATTTATGATATTGATGTTATGACATTTTAAATAGAAGAAAAAAACTATCAATTGACTATCATTTATCCTGTTTTCTTCCTTATCTGTTAATTTACCCTACCTGTGGTTGGAACCACCATCTTATCCAAGTCTGATGCCTGTCCGTCTGTACCAACTCATTATTTTATTAGAATTAGAAATCCTCATTCCTCGGGCAAATGGGTGTAATTTTACACGTTAGTTGGTCATTATTTGCATTGCCCGGCGGTGGCGCCCTCTAATCGAAACTGCATATGAGGGTAATAAGCTTCCGCATTAGCAATTACACCGGGAATCTCATTCAAAAATTGTAAGGAGGACTTTATAATTGAATTTCAGATGCCTAGGTTAATAAACTTTACAAAGCTTCTACCATGGTCACCATTGAAGACCGGTGTTATGGCAGGATCGGAGCCTTGAGTAAGTTTTGAAGATAGTAGCGACAGGTCATCGTGAAGGATCCTTTTTCTGTGGGATTCGGTGCAGCGCCTCTATGGGCGTTTCTTCATTAGCCGGCCCGGCCCGGCACCGATACCGACAGTACTCAACGACACTGCACCGGCAGCTACATTCTTCATTTGACCGACACGACGAGACGGTTTTGTAATTCCACAGAGACCTCGCACGCACGCTCACATAGCAGCTTACGCAGGTAAACAAAACATAGGATTAGGTACGATGCCAGTCCGACATAAGTGGGAGACTTGCTGCGACGGCATGTCGGTGCCGGCACCGGCATTTCGGTGTCGGGCCGGGCCAATGAGGTATTGTGCCATACAACTACATAGAATTATGCGTCCACCGATGTCGGTGTCGATATCGGTGTCGGGCCGGCCAGTGAAACGTCC
Organism: Eupithecia subumbrata; assembly: GCA_949316285.1. NCBI lineage: Eukaryota > Metazoa > Arthropoda > Insecta > Lepidoptera > Geometridae > Eupithecia > Eupithecia subumbrata. The sequence goes on along the minus strand of OX438642.1, from coordinate 4,187,371 downwards.
TATCTTGCGGCCATGGCAATGCGCAAATCCCATACAAAAATGAGACGTCAGATTGACGACTATATACTAATGTCACACAGAACCTAGGGATCTGAGCCCTAATTTCAGTGAGTCGTCTCGACGACGAGACATACCATTTTTGTATGGGTGCCATTTTTAGTACAGTACCTCTACCATGGATACATGGAAATTCTAGGCATGCGCTAAACACATCTATTAAGTTCTTGGTAATATCGAAATCCTGAAGAATAAATGTTGATCTCTAGGTCCTCAACATCCGCATTTGTATTTTCCGACTTAGTAATTTTAATATTGAACACTGCAATCTGAGAGTACTTACGATTCATTTGTTCCGATGGAATTGCAAAGAATGGCCGAGGAGGGGAAAGATAAAACTAATCATACATTCTCTGTAGAGTGGGGCTTAGTGAGAGAGCAGGCGATGAGCGCTTGGACGCTCCTCGAAAATTATCGGTCAAGAGAACTTAACAGTACGTTCAACTTAGTAGGGAAATTTTCCACTGCAACTTGGAGAAGAAAAGCTTGACTTTTGATATGTGTAAAATATCTAAAAAAAATTATAAATTTGAAATGTGTCTCTGTTTTCTCTGCGGTCTGATGTACGATTAGACGTGGTAGGTAGATAATGTGGTGGCATTGTCTTCAATTCTCATCAATGACACTTGATTAAACCTTTGTCTAATAACCCAGATCTATCAAGGTAACCATTGTTGGGCTCACAATATCTGTCACACTTCAATCACGGCTATTCACACAGGTGGGCTGTACTGTGTACTGCTGTGTACTGAAACACAAAGGCTATATTTCGCTACTCTAGCAGTCCCACCACGCCTGCTCGCCACTGCATATCCATTTTCACATTAGAGGGTTTTTGTTCCGCGATTGTTTTAACGGGCGTCTATGTACGCTGGTATCCAGTTATTATTTCCACTATGCTTGCAGTCAATTGTGGAAAAATCTCTTATTGTTGAAGAACAATAACGTACGCTTACAAGCCGCTCTACTGTTCGCAGAAAAGAAATTCTTAGATCGGCTTCATTCTATCAGGGAATGTTTCATCATATCATGGGATGATTCATCGGTAAGTTGATCTTATTAGAATTTAGTTTTACGGTCTCATTATTTAGTTTTTTTTTTCGAATGAAACTTACTTATTTATGAAGGCTCATTTAAAAAAAAGGTTTTAATCATTCGAGTGGCGTATTAATACTTTTTTAAGTTCACAGCTCCCTTCAGTGTTACAAACTATACTGGGAAGCGCGAAATGCTTGCGTATTTGCAAATCAACAAAGCTAACATAAAGTTCCGACTGGTATTGATATGGATCAGTTCAGCTACCTGTAGATTGTTTGCAACAGTCTGCAGTTAGCTCAATTGTAAATACTAATTATATTATAATTTTCTTTGTGAATAAAGGCTTCTGCCCTATTATATAAAAAAAAACATGAAGTTATCTGTTACACGTTTCTCGTAAATTTAATGTAGGTCGTTTGTTTTCAAAGACTTAGAAGATTATTTTTAGTGTCTATTAAATGTTCTACGATATTTTATAGTTGACTGTATCAATTGAAAATAATTTGAAGGTCATAGAAAACGGGTATCGTTTACAGTCATAACGAATAAATTTGGTAGCCGTTTACAGCGGGTACATATTTTCGGGTACAGATAACAGACACTATTTTTCACTATGGCTATTGATTGAAAACAAAAATTTGTGAAATAAAATGCTTTTATAGTGTTTTAGGGTTTTTTGGACATGCTAATACTTTCACTTATAAATTATAATATAACTAAAATTTAATAATCGAGACGTGTTGTCTCCTGTCATCTCAGATTGGATTGATCACGCTATAAGTGTCTCTTACCTATATTAAATAACACAGATAAAATAGACACCAAATAATTTCGAATTTTATGAATTTCACGCATTCTCAAGTAGTTACGCGTTAAAATACAAAGTCGGGAGGCATTCAAACAAAAGTTTTAATTCTTAGCATTTATAAACGGAAACAAGCCATGTCGCAAGCGTGTTTGAGTTACACATTACCACGCGGGCTTAAGGGGCGGGTAGTCTGCCACTATACAGGGTTATTCAGCATCCAATAAACTTGAAATTCACCACGCCTTGCGATCTCATGTTGAATGTATTTACTACCTTAATGAATAAATAAATACGAATATTATAAAGCGAAGGTTGTAAAGTGAAGTTGAGAACCCCTGGTTACCGGTTACCCGACGAAGACGACGACGACGACGTCCGTGGGGCAGCGGGCCAAGGTCCGCGAGCGACGCAGGAGGTTGCGGGTTCGATTCCCGCCTCGGAACAAATTTGTGTACGATCTGCAGAAATTTGTTCCGTTGGTCTGGGTGTTTTCTATCTATAATAAAAAATATCTATCTATGTAGAGTATTGTATTAAGTATATCAGTTATCTAGCACCCATAACACAAGCTCTGCTTATCTTGGGGCTAGATAATGCTGTGTGAATTGTCCAGCACTATTTATTTATTTTATTTATTTATTTACCTAAGACCTCCAAAACTACTGAACTGCTCAAAATAAAGTTTGGCGTAGGTACATGTTTAACATTAAAGGACTTTTGCGCCGGACGGAGCCTTCACTTCCTTACTCAGGTATTTTTAAATGTATATGTAATAGGTACCTATAAAATACAGCATAAGCATTATTATAAAATACAAAAGTACGATGGGCGGCCTTATTGCTTAGAAACTATTTGTTCCAGGCAACTTTAGAAAGGATACATTGGTGACAATGTAAGAAAGGCAGGAAATAAAAGAAATATAGTAGTCTTTGTATAGGATTTACTAATACTTATAGGCACTCATCATTATTCCTTGTTGTATTAATACCGTACAAATACCTACATATTTTAGTACTTTATGATAAAATTAGATCTACCGGCAATATTTACAGAAACTTTAAGCGAAAAAGCCATCTCTTCGCCGCACGATTGAAATAAAAACGAAGATAACACGAGTCCAAACGGATTACTCTTAAAATCCCAGATATTGCACAGCAAAACAAAGCACCGAAACTGAAGGGAAGCAGAAAACCAATAACGTTTTTGACTGCGATCTTTTAGGTATTTCTCGTGTGCAAAATTGCAAATTTTACAAAATACTAGTTTATAAACCACCCTAATCGAATTTTCATTTATAAAATTATGTAATTAGACGTCAATCGTACCATTATCTTTAAACACCGTCATCTTTTACCACGTATAAAACGCGACGCTTAAGTGCCTAGGAATTATAATAATAACTTAATATTTACCAAATTTCTTAGCAAAGCTTAAAGTTAACATTTCGGAACAAGTAAAACAAACGCCTTAAGTTAAACACCAGTAAGCGGGTACTTATGTAAAATACGACGGAATTTATTTGACTTTCGTGTAGTTTCGGTGCTAGCTGCGACATGAGCAAGACAAACATGTTAATTTCCACCCGCCCCCCGCGCCCCGCGACTGCAAATTACTCTAAAGGTGGAGGCACATTCGCGGGTGAGAAATTTTTAAGGGGAACGACACCCTGTATGGCAACAAAAATTAAGTTATGCTTAAGAGGGCGCGTTACAGACATTTGTGAGAATAGGATAGGAAAAGGTTTTCACGTTCATAGAAGCGGGATAGAGCATTTATCTTCAGTGTTTAGTTTTATGATTAGACCTTTTCTAAGTGTACATTTATTGTATTTATGAAAATAAAGAGTTTTTTGTTAGTGTTACATTAGAGGCACCAAATAAATACCTAATGTTAAATTTTATGTAAGTTATTTAAGTGTGTTATCTTTCAGTACTGAGATCTAGGTCTAGTTTTATTTACAAATCTACTAAGGTGTCCTCCAGGACAGGTGTCGCCCGACCCGACCGGGTTTTAAATAATACTTTGTTATTTTTATAAAATAATGACCCTTAACCAGCAGTGGACCGTTACAGGCTGTTGATGTGAGTGTAATATTAATTTTTACTGGATAATTTTTAGAAATATTTCACTATAATACCCAACAGTTAATCTGTTTCTGAATAAATAAAAATAAACGAGAAACCTCTCACGTTTCGAAGGAACGTGTAATCCCGGTGTTTCGTAAGAAAGAGCAAACATTAACTCATAGGTAGTCATTTCACCCTGAGGAAAATATCGAGGAAACGACATTTATTCACCAGATGAAATTGTTTCATAGCCATCAATTCAAAAAGTGACGGTGTTTATTGTTGAGTCATTGTAACTCGGAATTTCCAGGTACATTTTTCCAACTAAAAGTCTATTTTCATATACTAAAATACTCGGCGTGACGGCAAACAAAAAATTAACTCAGAAGCACTCTAAGCGTAGAACACTTTTCATTCACTTTAGTCAAGTTTGTTTTGAGCAAAACGACAGCGCCCTAACTTAATCGTTTGAAATGAGCTTTTTCGTAGTCCAATTATGTATGAGAGGAGGTGTTCGCGACTTTAAAACTTATATTTATGTAAAAGCAATATGATTTTGACAAACTTGCAGTAAAACGATTATCATATCATTGACGATACAATTTCACCACATGTTAGCAGACAAGTATACTTACCAACAGTCTGCAGTTAGCTCAATTATTTCAATCGTAAATACTAGTTCTAGTTTGTCTCTATTCTTTTTTGTTATTAAAGATATACCATATCTAGTAACAATCGTTTTAAAATCGCATTTCCACATTAAAGTATAGAGATTATTTATTCGTTACTAGCTGCGCCCCGCGGCTTCGCCCCGTGGAAATTTATGTTTCCAGCTTTCGTAAAACCTCCTGACAATAAGAAAAACAACAAAAAAGAATCAGCGGAATTGGTCCAGCCGTTCACGCGTGACTAAGGGAAATAGGGATTCATTTTTATTTATAAAAAAGATATCAAGGAGTTATTAAAATTATCAATGAATATTTACTTTTTTTAGAAAACGTTATTAAATTAATAGGTAGTTTTCACAGTAATTCATAGAATAGATATTCCCAGAAATTTATGCTAGCATCCGCACTTCGATTAGGTTCTTTTCACACCAACGCCGGCTTGCGGCGGCGGCACCAGTACACGGCGGATTTGGCAAAACAGCGCCGGTCTAAATCGCCGGAGAAAGCCACCAGGCCAGCTGCTTTGGTGACTAGAGCTTTTATATTAAAATTTCCCCTTAAACTTACTCTAAATAAAAACAAAACATAAAAATTCAAAGCTAAATAACGAACACGCGCGAAAGTTTTACCGCCAAAAAAGCACTCCTCGTACGGAAAACTGGCTTCCGAATTATAAAACTCGTCTTTTTCGCACGTTTTCGCTTTCGTCCGGCTTTAGGGTTAAGGAGGTTGTTCTGTTTCTGGCGTTTTGTTATTTTCAAACGGGTGCCGTTGTTGTATCGTATAGGAGCTGAACAATCGCATATTAACCTGCCCCTTTCGTCTCTCTGCGTGAAACGCTAACACCTTTGTAAACTCACAATAAAAGCAAAAAAGCGCGGTTTACAGTGCGATGTGACTTCGGTCCGATGTTACTTTCATCCGCAGGCTTTGAAAACAACAGGGGCTTAACTTTTTATTCCGTTTTACTTCCTGCACCGCTCAATTGCAATCGGCTTATTATAGAAATTCATTCGATTAGCCGGTCTCACGGCGGAAACTTTAGCTGAGGATTCTTCAATTAGGATTGGCACAGGGATTGAACAGACAAAACTAACTTTTTTGACAACTTCTGTGGCGCAGCGGGCGAAGGTCCGCCTGCGGCGCAGGAGGTTGCGGGTTCGATTTCTGTTCGGGACAAATGTTTGTCCGATCTGCAGATATTTGTTCAGGGTGTTCTGTATGTTTTTCTATGTATAATAAAAAATATCTATCCATGTACTGTTTTGTATTAAGTAGGTATATCAGTTATTTAGTACCCATAACACAAGCTCTGCTTAGGGCTAGATAATGCTGTGTGAATTGTCCAGCATTATTTTATTTTTATTTAAAAAAAAATTACATCGCTTTATGATACATTACGTAAAATACATATTAAAGTTGAAGGAATTAATTTCACATATTTTACGCATTCGATGACGATGTGGCGTAATTTTTATATATTCTACCATAGATCCCTGTACTTGAGTGCCTACCTACTTGTCTATGTTTGATTGTATTTTGTGCTGTCCATTTGTGAACCAAATAAACCATCTATCTATCTATCTATCTATCTTTTACAATCTACTTGGCTTACAGGTACCAACTGTCTTCAGTCAGAACCAAGTTCAGTTGCTGTTAAAACGTAAACGAAATATATTTGTTTGCATCAAAAACAATCAGTGCTAAGTAAAAATCTTTTCTTACCATCTACCTATTTCCAACTTTTTTAAGGTCGTATACCTAGATTTGTGTAACACAACGCCAAACTTCGTTACAATTTCAATGAATGCTTAACGGTACACGATTTAATATTTAGGGCACTGCATTATTAAAGGATTACCTACCAGAAGTTAGCTACGGTAACTCGTAAACAAAACACACTAACTACGATGAAAATTAAATATTAACCGATGGCATATTATAAGAATACCATTACTAATTCATAGCTCGAGGGTTAGTTGGTTGAGTTGGGCACGACCTTCAAATTTTCCGGCTACTTTTAGGGACTTTTCGTAGAAACAACTATGGCATTTCCGGCTTTTTCTGAACTTTTGGCAAAACTCTGTTTTGATTATCGGCTGTGTTGTGACAAACCCATTTTCAATCATTGTAAAAGGGCTCCATTTTGTCACAATAAATTAATATTCTGCTTATGATTCACCTTATGACCTCTTCCCGGTCGTGTCGGTTTGCCCTCCCATCTGATTATGAGAGCGAGGGAATGTAGACTGCACCTGTGCTTGCGCACACACTTGTGCACTATAATATATCCTGCGCACCTGGCTAGTCTCCGTTGAGACTGGTCGTGGCCGAAGATTCTGCTAGGAGGAATGAATTATACATAATAAATAAAATAACTTATATCTAAATTAAATAAAAATGTACAACAGGCGGCCTTATTGTTTAGAGCAATATATTGCTTAAAGCAAGAGGACATCATGATTCACAGAAAACACCGTAAACCACTAAATTAATATAATATATTCATAATAAAAGTTAGACCCTCCGCCATGCGTCGTTCCCCGATACAGTAGTGAGTCATCACGAAGCAACTTCTCACATAGGTACATTAATATCACCGAAAAAAAGTCTCGAGAAAAATAATAAGCAATATAATTTTAAAATTATGGTTAAGTTTGTTCTTTCTTAGGTAGGTTTATTTCTGTAGTTTGCTTGTTGTGGACCTATTTGTATTTTTTGTATTTATTAATTCCATCGTAGGTACACTTGATGTTACACTTGATGTCGTTACATTCTATATTTAACTACTATATTAACAATAACACACAGGTATTTCGCTATAGGAAACACCATAAAGTACGAAGAAAAAAAATACAGAATAAAAAATTAAAAATAATAATTAGTTGGAATCAAATAAATAATAAATTAATTAATTAAAGGGCATGTCAAAGTATGCTGCTGTATAAGGGCATTGTCAAACTATACTAAAAATAATGTACAATATTACAATCATAATAGACTGAGAAAATAATAATGATACAATGTCAGAAATAAAATAATTTAAATTAAATTCACATGAAAATAAACCTGCTGTATAAGGGCATTGTCAAAGTAAGATAAAACATTAATAAAACAATGGAATAACTAAAGTTTATACCTATGTGTTAGCAAAAACGTGGCACCGAAAATACCCGGTTTTATTCTGTTGTTTCCGTGGGCAACTCTACCCGGGGGGTAGTACCGCCGGTTTTCGTATACATTAATAATTTATTACTTGTATGTTATTTCACGGAATGGCTCCAGAGGTTCGTGCATTGTGAACATTAGAATAGTTTTAATGAATAACACAGAACTTTAACTGTGTTCTGAGGAATATAATGATGGATTTCTGTGTTTTATTGCTATTTTGTAAGAGGGTTAAAGTTTTGCTGCGAGAATTAATAATAAATAATGATACTTTGTATTCAGATTTACATTTAGAAGATTCATGAGTATGATTATGACGGGGATACAACCATCGCTATCATCAACAGACACTGTCAGAAGAATGCATAGAAGCTAAGCTAACGTCTATTCTATGTAATGAAAAAAGGAGATGTAGAACCGACGCATCAGGAACTAATGGATAGACGTCAAAAGAGTAAAATATCTAGATAAGTTCAGGAAGAGTTTTGGAGGATAACAATAGCACATTGTACATCTAGGCGACAAAATGCCCAATTCCTATCGAGTCTGTCATTTGAGGCCCGAGCGCAGCCAAGGGCCTTAACATTTACACACGAGGTAGGAATCGCATTTTCTCCCGAGTGATACATAGTGCTTTACACCTTTGAGGAAAATCATTGTTTTAGAATCTTCAAAATCCCTCGAGTTATTTCAAATTGTAAACTCAAATGTAGCAATAAATACGTGCACGTGCGATTTTCACATGGTTCTTTGTTTAAAATTATTGTTCCGAAGACGCCGATATTAAATGGCGGATTCGGAGTAATAACTTTTTGTCGTTAGACCTATTATGAAAATAACCATAGCTACCGGCTGATAATTCAGAACATAAAAAAAATAACGTTAGAAATGGATTTCCATACACTTTTATCTTCCGCTAAACCCGTGAGAAAATAAATTCTCCGTCCCGCATTTTAGTACGCGTGCAATAACGTACTTTCTACCTCATGTTTGGAAAAGGAATAAACCACTTTCTGAGCAGGTGTAATATAAACTCTTTTTTAAAATGAAGAGGCAAGAGGAACAATGCTTGGTCTGCTAAGTTGAGCAAGAATTGTTGAAAGCCCTTTGGTTTCCGTTGAACATATTAATTTTACTATAACATACTAACGCACAGTTCTCAATTACGAATAAATCACAACGTAATTTCAAGAAAGCGATGGCGTACGCTGCCGACTAAATTACAAATGATCTAAGAAAACAACATGAGATTCCCTCATCGAAACAAAACAGCGATTACACACTTGATTGTACTAAATTGATTATAAACATTAAATTTTGTCGAAATCACACACAATTAGATTTGTTTTCGTTTAATTTGTAGGTTATTTGACGGGGTGTTCTGCAAAATGTCTGTTGGTTTCTTATCCAATGCTGGTTCCCAATATATAATACTGGTTGCGCACCGCGGCTTCGCCCGTGCGGAAATTTTAGAAAATTCTTTCATTTTTAAAAATTCTTTCTTATTTTATCTACATGATTCATCCTATAATCCTACTCATGTTTTATAGACGAAATTTGGGAAATCAGATTTTTTGTTACTTAGGATTTCCAAAACTACAGAACAGATCAATATGAAATTTGGCGTACTTTTAGAGCAAAGCCTAACTTAGATAATAGGCAAGATAATGGGCTTGTTATACCGAAAAAACGCGTGCGAAGCCGCGAGCAGAAGCTAGTTTTTATATAAATAGATATATAAAAATGTTTTGTCTTTTTAAAATAAATTTGACAAATTTTCCGTACTGTTAACGTAAATAATCAACAGCCGATGAATAAGTTAAGAATAAGTTCAGGAAGTTTTACTAGGAGGTTAGTAAAATTTGCCAGAATTTATTTTTGAAAATCGTTTATGTAAAAAAGTACCTACGTCATAAATGTTTGTATTTCTCAATTTAATGTCATAAATATACATATGTAGTGAATGTTTTTTTATAGGGCAGAAGCCTTTATTCACAAAGAAACTTATAATATAATTGGTATTTACAATTGAAACAATTGAGCTAGCTGCAGACCGTTGCAAATGTATTGAATTTAGTTTTTACAATAAAACATTATGGTCAATACAGAGAATTTATAAATAATGAATAATAAAAGTTGAGGGTAAAATAAAAGCACAATGAATGATATGCTTGACGACAAAATTTAATGAACTCTTTGAATCTAAGAATGATTATTTGTTTTTGTTGTTTATTTTGGCAATAGCTTGGTTTTTGTTTTCTATAAATTATAGAGTTTTAAAGTTAGATTTAAAGTAGAATTTTAAAGTTATTTCCATAAAAGGTTATAACATGATTAATTTTCATTTATCTGAAAGGTGATTGCCAAGTCGCCAGTTTCTTTTTATTTGAGAAATAAAGCGACAAAAACCCACAAACTACTTTATTACTCTACCATTAACCGATTGATTCAGTTTTCAATTTTATAAAGAAATTGAAAACCGAAGCATCGGTTTGCAATTTTCTCTTACATTTTCTGCGCAACCACGACATCCCTAAGCGGTGCGGTAGAGAAAGCAATTAAGGTGAATCGCTTCATACAAACAGTCAATGCACTTGGTAACTAAAATAATAAATAGTGTGTGTAGTTCCAGTTTTATTATTACTTTCATAAAACTGGAACGATTTTATTTTTTCTGAAAATATATTTTCATAATTTTAGGTAAATAATTACTTAGGCACATTATTTGTGTATGTTTACAATTTTTTATTTAATGTATGTATTTCTGCCGATTTCTCCGTCAATTGTGGTCCAATTTTAATAATTCTTTTAGACCTTAGGGTCTATAGAATATTACCAAAAATATCCCATAAAAATAATTTCCGAGGGACTATGCAGTGTAAATGTTAAGGAATTTGAAGTCGGGGTATAGTATTTTTACAACAAGAAATAATTTTGTTGAATGAATGATAGTAATTAAATAATTTTGCGGTATCTCATTTCTACTTTTTAATCATCTAGTACATTCACGGAATAAAAATACACAATTCGTTACCTATAGACTAAAAAGGAAGAAAATCACAAAATGAAAAAGGTACCCCTATCCCAAGAGACAATACAATACATAAGTATCGAAAGCTCGTGACCGGAACGTAGCGACAACACGAGTGTCGCTATCCAACATCACTGTTTACATTCCCATTCCTTTGAACTAGCATGTAGGCCCGAGGAAACGTACTGTAAACAAAACTTTCTCGTAATGTTTAATTAAATTAATCAGTTGATTAGTCGATGGTGGGTTAGGTGTAAACAAACGAGCGGCTTTGATCTAGAGTCGCGTTGCGTATTGTTATATTTGTACCGTACCGACAGACGGCGGCGGCTCCCGTGAGGCGCCTCTTCTAGGGCTGACACAGATCTGCAGGACTTATATACTTTTAAGGCAAAAAAGGAAATTCTTAGCGTGCAAGTCTCGCAAAGGTCAGACTGACCTACAGTGAATGGTCCCTGTTTCGTAGCGTGCGTGGCATCACAGCGAATAATATAAACAGGAGTTTAATCATCAAAACATACACTTATTAGTTATGTTAAAAATCGGACTTATTAATAATGATAGACAGTTCACACAGCATCATCTAGTCCTAATCTTATGTGCCACAATACTTAAATATTATGAGTACTAAATAAAGTTATTAAAGTAGAAGACTAAACAAAGCACCTTTTTAGAAATGTACAAAGTACCAAGACTATTTGAATGCCAATCTTTTGTGAAGCGATGCAAATTTTTATATGGGTACGATATAACCTGATGATAAGTGACGATGTGTCAGAAAAATCACCATGGCGGCGTCTTGGCAACCTATATTGCTAATTTCACATGGCTAGCAATTTTTCAGAGCTTTGCAATTTTTACCTGAAACATTTTATATATACTTATTTAAAAACTTTTATGGAGATGATTATGTGTTTGAGATTTCCATAAAAAGAGTTAAAAATTCTGAACTTCATCACATGATATACAAATTAATTATAGGTGGGATCTACCTACCTACCTATACCAATCATCGGCATCGAGTTTCTATTATACTCAAGTGAAATAAAATAAAAAGGTCTGACGTTTTAAGAAGCCCCAATTTCTTCAAGTTTTTCGGTAGAAAAACTTAAGGCAGTTCAACAAATGTGAGAATTTAAACAAACTCTTGCTTAACAACCAAAATTATAAAAGTTCAAATAAATTATTGCTCATAAGTTTTCCGACAGTGACGCGCATAAAATACAATCTAAATTCCAGAAGGAATAAAAGAATTACAACAAAAGACATTCATTTATCATACAGCGCCATTGATATAATGTTAAACAAATGTATAATTAGACAAGATAAAAGGAAAGAGGCGCCAGTATTCTGTACGCTGTCTCAATCATATAAAACAGTAGTGTTTTTAACAGAAATTTACTTGCTTTTATGCTTGCGGAATTCGAATGCCAATTAAAGTAACTAAAATAGAGAGTTTCTAGTTAAAAATCTGAAAAGGACCAAAACACGCTTTGAACATACGTTTTAGACGGAGTAAGCTACAATCGGAATAAACAAGCAAGAAGTCAATTGCTTTCCGCAATGTTAAAATGTATTTAAAAATCGGAAATAAGCTGAAATGTGCCTTTGACAGAACAAGCAAACAACCTGTTCTTCGAAATGGATAGTTCCTGCTCTACCTAAAGTTTTTATTAAAGCGAAATTCATGAAACTGTCAAAGGTAAAAGGTTTTGCGGTAAAGGTTCTACAAACAGACTGGACTCTAAACATTTTCTTTACGAAAGTGCTTATGTGTTTTATTGTTAATAAAGTAAATATTTTGTTTTATTTCGGTGTTATTGCTCTGTAATGAGAACATTAACATTTTATTTCTCAGATGTAGGTATTTAAATATTAAATAATAGTCGACTATTCACACAGTACCGTCTAGTCCCAAAGTAAACAGAGCATGTGTGAATACTAGATTACTGATATAAGATATATTACATAAATAAATTTATAATTTATTCACAAAGAAAATAACAATCAAATAATACAAATATGTTAGCAATAGTATTTACAATTGAAACTATTGAGCTAACTGTAGGCTATTGCAAACAATCTACAGGTAGCTCAACTGATCCGTATGCTGCATTGCCCCGCTGTATGTCAATGCTGATGCGCTGCGCCAGATACTCACCAGCTCTCGGGTCTCGCTTCGACCAGACTCTCAGATAATTTTTACAAAACCCGAAGAGCCTCCTTACCCCACGGAGCTAAGGTTTCGACTCCATAAATATATAGATATTTTATACTATCCTGCATATACAAAAAAACCAAATCACCCGGTACAAATATTTGCAGATTGTACAATAATTTGTCCCGAGGCGGGAATTAAAACCACAACCTCCTGTATCATAGGTATGCATGAAGATTTGATTTAGATTGTTTTGTTGTGATAAGAATTGTGTTCTATGATTCTAAAGGAAACACTAGGTTAGAATATTTGTTTGTACAAACTCATAAAACATTGTTTAAGTACCTACTGATTACATACAAAGTTGTTTATGCAAAATCGTGATATCATAACATAATTAAAATCTAATTAAAATCGTTAAAAGCAAACGAATCAATCATACATATGTGATAATATAAATTTATTCTCTTGGTTCTAGCGACCTGGCGATTGGCAAGTTGAAGATAGTAGGTCGGTAATTAACTTGTCAATTCCTGTCGTAGTTGATTACTGTAAATACAGGTCGCATAAACGGTATCTATACGTTTCGTTCAATATAGACATTAGTAATTGCATAGGTATAATAAATAAAAAATGTTATTACATGAATATGAATGGGAGCGATGGACGCACCAGATCGCGGGAAAGACCACCAAAAAGTTGGCTTAGCGACATTCGACAACATGTCAGCCATGATGGGATATTAGGGGCACAAGACCGTCTAGACTTTAGAATATATAATACTGCAGACTCTAGACTCTAGAATCTGGAGTATTATATACTGGCGGAGGCCTACATCCAGAAATGGATGAAAAAAGGCCGCGATGATGAATATATGAATAAGGCACAAAATGTATTGACTGAAAGGAGGTACAAAGAACTGCCACAAACTTAATTACTCTTTTAAAAACAAAACCCCCTCGCAATGATTAGCAGCAGCATGAAAGCATAAAGCTGGTGTTATGTGTCAGCAATGCACCGCAACGAACTCGAATCAATCAGCTCTCATAACAGAACGTATTAATCTTAAACTTAATAAGGCAAAAAAGTTTTTGATTACGCTCGGCTAGCTGCGCGAAATTCCAACGACTTATTGTTCCTCCGATTATGCCATATTTATAACTCGATCCCCCTATCCCCCCTCACCACAGAGTTCATTGTACTCAACTAATTTTGTAATATTTGCTGCTTTCAATCAAACGATCATACATTGAGTTAATGCGACGTTTTTATACTATTTTGGTATTGTTTTGAAGAATATGAACACTTGAAAAAAACGTACATAGTCCTGATAATTAAAGTATCGAGTACTTGTAGTGTGTTTCCTAACTCAGCGTTCTTTCACACCAGCTTAATCGCTCGTGTGCGAGCCTCATCTAAAGTCTTCCGGTCTCCGACCAGAGGTCGATAATTTCTTCCGATCATCTGGTATTTCATGAAATCTCGCAGCTATTTTACCTGTAGTTTTATGTAACACTAGTTTCTGTCCTAGGTTTCGCCCGCTTTGCTTCTATGTTAATTAACCTCTGACGCGAAAAGAGAGGGGTGTTATACTTCAATATATAGTTTAACGTGTCTGTCTGTGTATCTGTCTATCTGTCTGTGGTTTCGTAGCTCCCAAACGGATGAACCAATTTTCGTTTAGTTTTTTTGTGTCATAGATAATTTTATCCCGAATGTTCTTGACCATGTTTCATGAAAATCTGTCGGGGAGTTATTAAATTTTTTAATTATATTCTTGTGTTTAAAAATGTTATTTTTATCACATGTGAAGTTATTTGTGGGTAAAAAGTAGCCTGCGTTTTATTCCAGGCCTAGAACTAGCTTAATTTTAGACCGATACGTTCAGCATCTTTACACATATTTGGTGTAAAGAGTTAACAAACATCCATTCATCCAAACATTCGCATAAGTAATGTGATTTGTGCACGCCGAACGCGCGCTATTGGGACCACACTCACTGAGGAAGTCCCTCGTTATGTGATTTAACGTTGTTGTTCTTCCAATACAAACTAAGTCTTACATAACCCGTTTAAATTCATAATGGACTCTTTCAAACTACGATAGTTTTAAGCTTGACTCATATCTTTGGCGCAATAAATAAATCGTTTCTGTAGTATTTGACTTAGGAACCCAATATTTACAGATTTCTGATATTAAAAGAGTAAGACGACTACACATTTTCAAATTAAAATAGATTTTTTATTTTTTTATTTTAAAAAGTTGCTGTCTGTCATTTTCTCACGTCGTCATAGGACTCGCAACAAATTTCATGATGGGGATACGAGTAAAATTCGCTATGTAGTCTGTCTCGTTTGCTAATGTCAATTGTTAGTTTTCGAGACGTATGAGGTCACAGTACAGATAAATATGGCTGACAGCGTTTTCGCTTGTTTACGAAAAGTAGACTTTTAAAATGAAAGTCTTGTGGTCTAAAATCCAAAAAAAATATCGTAATATTTTTCCCTCTAATTGGACAATAATTAATAATAAGACCTACTTCAAAAAATAGTCTGCTAGCCGGTTGTAAAACAATTATCAGTAACCAAAAACGCGCATGTTTTTTTTTCAGCATAAGAAGGATGTCGAGACCGATTTGCAGTTTTATCTATCATTCCAAATCAAAAATATAATGGTATGCAACATCATAATGCAACTTTCGAATCTTGCAAGAACTTATTTTCCCATCAGTAGCACTAAGTGGGGTCAACCGCGCGTAAAATTGCCGGAGAAATGCTTGAAAATTGTAAAAACATCCTACAATGCAAATGCAATGGACAATGATGTTTGCTAAGCAGGCGAATCCAATAAGATGCAGCACTAACGGGCTGTTCCAGAAAACGATTGAAAAATAGAAGTATCTTGCGTGTTTAAAGAAAGGGATTGACTAATTTTCCCGACGTTACAACAGGTTTACACTCTGCTGTGGTCACGGGATGACTAAGTACCACCAAGTTTGAAGTACCTATATTTTGGTGATCAGTAAATGATAAAAAAGGTAATGAGATAAATAACCGTGAATATTTATTAGTTGTTTATTTAGTCTAGCTAGTTTATTAAGTCATTTAGCTACGAACAGGAGCGCGTAAAGGAAGTTGCTTCATCGAATCACCAGCAACGACGTCAAAGAACCCGTTAACTGTGTTAAAATGTGCTTTTTAAAAACGCGCTGATATTGCTTTTGTATACGTTCAAAAAATCCCCAGGGTTGGACCACAATATTGGGGTTGCTTGGCTAAACTATGTTACCTAACTGATTTTACCGCGACGAATAGTTTCTCCTTTTTGCGTCGCAGTGGGATACTTCCTATCCTATTATAAAATATATTATACTTTAATACTATATGCGTATTATTATAAATATGAAAGTTGGTTTGAATGTTTCTTACTACGTATCTCCGTAACTACTTCACCGATTTAAATGAAATTTGTAGCTAGCCTAGCTAGCCCTAGCCTAAGCTCTAGAATAACACATAGGCTAACCTATTATTAAAAATTTAAACTCTGAGGGGTTAAAGAGTGGTGAGGTTTCTATGGAAAATTATTATTCCTTGGCTCGATTCACTCAAAACTCGGTATAAATAAGCAAATAAAGTAACTAATGAATTACATAAGTATTTTTTATTTTTACAAATCTACATATTTTTAAAACAATCTAGGGGGTGTCCAATAAATTTCCCAAATTTATACGCGGGCGAAGCGGCTGGGCGCAGCTAAAATAACATAAATTGATACTTTACTATGCAAGAGAACTTTTGTCAGTTGATAAATTCAAATTTAGGGATCACAATAAAATATTTGGGAAGAAATAATTAAGAAATCATCTTACTGCTGGACGGTCTGAGTAATATTTATATTATTATAGCAGTCGCAGGAGAATCATCATCATCATCATCTGTAACCCGAGTTCACCCACTGCTGGGTAAAGGTCTCCATGATGCCATTTAACACAGTCCTGTGCCAATCAACCCAGGTTTGCCCTGCGACGATATCGGCCTATCTCGCTGTGGGAGAATATGAAATAAAAATTCCTTTAAGGTAATGTTATTTTTGTGCTGATGCAGTCTCGTCATTGCAGTTCCTTACCACAACGTACTTACTAGACTACTCGTACATTGACACAAAATTAAATTTATCTACCTTCAATTGTGCAGATATAGCATATTGAGCTGTTGAATTAACTGAAAGACCTCGCGTTCACTTCATTTTTGAGTTGCAGAAGTGCCTGACCCTACCGAAACATTCCGTTGTTGGGTATTCCGGTATGTCGTACAGAGCTCAAACAGAAAGTGGCTTTAGATTAAAAAGCTTAGGATTTTCACACAGTCAAAAAGCGTTTTGATTTCCACGGTTAAAATGGTGGAATTTCCACTTAGTCAAAAATCTCTGTGACCCATTATTTCCAAACTATCCCGCTGAACTCTTCACACCACTTTACGTGACGGCAGACGACTTCTGAACACTGCAGAAACTTTTGCCGTGTTATCATCCAGAGTAACAGAATTCTAGGTAACTCGCCTTTGAAAAGCCTTTATTCAATAAAAGTTGCTGGATATTTCACATGGCATCTGGCCCCAGAATATTTTCATTTTTTAATAAATAGTTTATAAGCTTTGTAACGCTTTTAAACTGCTACAACGGCAAACTTTTAAGCTTGTCATGTCAAGCTTTCATTCAGATTTGCCTCTCAGAGTTGACATTTTACAAACAAATAGTTAATTGAAAAATCTAAAATATCCTGACGTTGCCCTCACTTTTTCACTTATTTCGTTTATTTCGGAAAATAAGGGGCAAAGAGTTTGTAATGTAGTAATATTATAAGCGTAGCATAATGTAGCTAAAACACACCCAGAGTTCTGACGACTGATGTCTCATTCATCTAATCATAATTTGATTGTTTTGAAAAAACTATTTTTTTTAAGTTTTTCGGGAATAATACTGATACTTCGAGAATAAAAATTATCGGGATTATCCTCTATACATCTGCAAAACAATTATCCAAATCGATATCATTTAACGGGTATTTATCGCGTTTATTTACCTATTTTCATGACCCGTTAAATACCTAATACTACTAATAAATGTGTTTAGGTCGCGTAAGTCTGAAAATATTTACGGTCCCCAAATGACAGAGAAATCGACGTCATTCCTATTCCTAACGTACTTTCCAGAATATAGAAAGGACGGATTCTTAGTAACTACTTGACATTCTATTACCCGAATACACAAACTCAACTCTTTCAAATCGTGAACTTTTGACAGGTTTTCATTGAATACTGACAATTTATTCGAGATAAGTAGTGTGGGTGTTTGTTTTATTGTCCTTACTTCATATACACATCTTGTATATACCATCCACCTATACCAGACAGTGTGATATAGTAAGTAGGTAAAGAAATACGACTTAATTTTTATTTATAAATTTAATCAGGATCAGAACAATTCTACAATGCAGACTTATTATAAAAAAACTTATTATAAAATTTGCTTATTCTATGTGTTTTTAAAAGAACAACCAATCACATTATCCACAGATTATGACTGTTATATATGGGCAGCTTTTTTGGTATTAATATTTTAGGTTTTAAGATTTTTTTTAAGAGTAGTTAATTTTTTACATAATTATGATAGAGATAGAAAAAGGACAAGGGAAAATTGTATTCAAGAGAATTAAGGCACGGACAAAATATCTCAAAGCGAGTTATTGTTAGTTTCCAATGGAAGACAATCGGGCAGCAAGAGCAATATAACAGACTTCTGTTTCTGCCGTCCAACGAAAACGTTCAAACAAATAATGTAAAGGCCCGTGTTTCGCCTAGTACCCATAGCATAGCACAATCTCTGCTTAGCTTGGGGCTTGAAGACGCTGTCTAAAGTTTCCAATGTCCAGCATTATTGATTTATTTATTATGAAAGTTTGCTCAGTCATAGGTCTATGCTAGAATGACATTGATGCCATAGTACATATAATATAACCATACAAAATATAGAGGAAAGTAACCAAATAGGTACCGTTTGGTTTTTTAGTCATAAATGAAAAAAATCAAAGACTTTTATTAGTAATTAAAAACAATCATATTTAGTTTTTACATGGTAACAGTCTTGTATTATCATTATTAATTATGAGTACTAAAATTTCTCAAAAACAAAATTAACATAAAAGTATCAATAATGGAAGGTACCCCAAATATGGAACACTACATAAGTCAATATATTTATGAAAACTTGTTGTACACGCATATAAATATTAATCGATTCCCTAATAATAGCGACATACATAATATAAATACTAGAAATAAGAATAAACGCGCTGTGCCCACAACAAGGCTACACTAGATAAATGTGTCTATTAAAGGGCAATGTTTACGCTTCTACAAAAAACTCCAAGTGAGCTAAAATGATAAATTCAAACAAATTGTCAAACATGTCCTTCGTAAAAATTTATTTTCTTTGTCGCTTCTTTACTTTTTTTACTTTAGTCCATATACCGAAGGGACAGAAATCAAAAATATCACTTTATTTTCGTGTCAGTGTTTACTCGTTATTTTATAATTTGACCTTTTCTAAGTGTAAATTTATTGTATTTATGGAAATAAAGAGTTTTTTTATTTGATTTGAAAGAAAAGCGTTACTCAAGTATAGACCGATGAATGAGAAAACTTTCTTAGTACGGGCCTAAGAAGCTCCATAAACAAAAGTCAATCAAAATCGAGACGTCAACCTGATGCCTGTAAAACTCTGTTTTCGTGCAATTTCTTCGAGTCATGCGTGGTTGCAACTGATGTTAAAAACTTCGCTACCAGAAGATGCTTAGAATTGTTCTAGCGATAGCAAATTGTTCGTATTGTGTGCTATTTGCCATAACACGAGGTCGTTTCACTATCGGCATAAACGTTTCCTGTAGAAGAAAGGTGCTATTCGTACACCACCTATTTGGTACACTCGGAATCGGAGATATTATGTATACCTTGGAAAGTTATTTGAAATGAGATACATTTTACCCGGTCTGATGGCCATATACATAAGGTAGGTATTGACAAAAGCTGTATAATTTAGCTGTTTTGTTCTATAGTTTCTATCGATAAGTGTGCTATAAAGAATTTTCTATCTATCTGTCTTTATTAATTACATTACCCATGGTATATAAGCCAATAAGGTGCTTATCAGGGGAAGGCCTACGTCCAGCAGTGAACAAATATAGGTGGTTGAGGTAAAACCGCTGATTGAGGATTTTGACCGTGTTTCGTATTTAGCAGCTATGCCGATCTAATGGACGCTGTACCATAGAAATCAATACGAAACAACGAATCCTTACGGATGCGATCCAGTGGACGTATAGCTTTATAATACGTTATTGCACTTGCATGAGAAAAGAGTTAGGTACGTTTGTTTGGATGTAGGAGGCCAATCTCTGGAAATACCTTACGGCTGCTCCGATTTTATTTATATGAAAATTCTTTTAGATCCTACACTTACAGAGAATGTTCCAAGAGTGCAATTTACATTTTATCGAAGTTTCCGTACCACGTGAGCGAAGCCTCGGACATTTTCATGATCGCAGAGATTGTTCAAGTCTTGTTGAAATCTTGGACAATAGAAGCCAATCTTAAGACAAGTCAAAAAATTCAAGATATTATTTAAGTAGGGTTTGGGTCCCGGGACATCTCGTGCCTCGAAGTCCCGGAATTTTTCGTAATTTGAGTTGTCTCGAGTCCCGGTAATTTCGGGTCGAGACTCGAGACGAGACAAAATTGTCGATATTGTAATCATTTTTATTTATAAATAATTGAAGGAGCCTCGCGCCATCTGTTAGTATAATGAATAATTACTTGGTCTACTCCATAACTACTGGGTACACAACACAATATCATCAAAACAAGATCAACATTAAAAAAAGAGTTTGAGTTGTTTGAAGCAACCGGAACACGTACAGAAAGTTTGGAACTACTGTATAAAGCCTTAAACACAATTAAAACGACATCTGTTGAAAACGAGAGAGTGTTTTCCTTGTCCGGAGGCGTTATTACAAAAATCTGAAGCAGATTTTCGGACAAAGCTGTTGACGCTCTGATTTTTTTAAAAGCCTATTTTATTAAATCAGCAAAGAAGTCTAAATAATGTGTTAGTTGATTATTTAAAAGACTGATTTATGTCTGTTTATATAAGTAGTATTAATATTTAGATTATACAATAATGTGATTATGAGAATAAACAATACGATTATGACCAATGATTACATAGGTACTCGAATTACCAGTTAATAGTAAAGTTATTATGAATTCGTTTGATTGTTTTTAAACTAAGTTCGTTTTATAACTATGAAATTAGACTGCTTAATAGTGAATCTGTGTGTGATAAAAAAATAAATAAAAAAAACAATTATTAAGACAAAATGAACGTCAAAGATGTGAAGAATAAATATTCTGTTTAGTATTTGTTGCCTTTTGTAATATGTTTCACCATAAATTTACCCAATTAAAATTCTTCAACAAAGGCTTAGCTAAACCCCAAAAAAAGTATTAAAAGTCTCGAAGTCCCGGGAATTCCTGGGATTGTAGGCTGTCTCGTGTCCCGGGACTTTGAAATTGTTGGGAATTCCCAAACCCTAGTTTTAAGTCACCATAACGTACGTACTGCGTGTAGGATATTCTTTGAAAAATAAACGGACGATCAAAAGCTCTCCATCAGTAAACTTAACGTATAATGTATGGAAAGTTTTGACAATAACTTACAATTAAAGTTGTATCGTCCAAATATGTCATATACAGTCATATTCAGTCATCATTATCATCAACCTATAATGGACACTTATCCTACCGCCTCTAATGAGCGCCTTAGTGCTCTGTATATATATATTCTAGAGCTATATGTTTATCCTGTTAGTTAGCGTCTTGGGGACGCTTCCGACTGGTATTGATATGGATCAGTTGAGCTACCTGTACATTGTTTACAACAGTTTGCAGTTAGCTCAATTGTTTCAATTATAAATACTAGTTCTAATTTATTTGTATAATTTAATTATTGTAATATTCTTTGTGATTAAAAATATTTCGGTTATCCTTAACTCGCTGGACGATAATAAATGTAATTATGAGACAATATAGGTTGCAGTTAACTCAACTGTTTCAATTGTAAATACTATTTCTAATTTTACTTAAAATAATTAAACCTAAAAATGTTCATATTCTTATATAGACTTTCTACTAAATAAAATAAAAAATTAATAAATAATGCTGGACAATTCACTTTCTACTAAACAGTTCGCTTAAAAACAGTATTTTCATAGACTATCTTTGCTTTTATTGAAAACCGTAATACAAA
This sequence comes from Eupithecia subumbrata, assembly GCA_949316285.1. Lineage (NCBI taxonomy): Eukaryota > Metazoa > Arthropoda > Insecta > Lepidoptera > Geometridae > Eupithecia > Eupithecia subumbrata. Next base: position 4,165,017 of record OX438642.1, on the reverse strand, counting down.
ATATAATAATCAATAAACCAGTTCTATGAAATAAAGCGAATAAATAAAGGAAATCTTATGTTGTAATGCAGTTTAACACTTTCATGGCCCAAAACGCAGATGCCAGTCTCCGTCCCCGTGTCGAGGCTGGGCAGTGAATGCGTTAAGGGTTCTTAAACTCTACAACTCTGATGTACGATCTGATGAGTTAGTTGGTTCTTGCTCTAACATACGACTTATGTGGCTATACTAATATATAATATAACCACTTATGCCTTATATGACAATTCACAATAGTTCGTGTAGGTATCTCACAGTGGCAAAACCAATACAGTTAGACGAAAATCATGACCATCGAGCCACGTATACCCTGTCTATTACCTACCAGTCATCCGTGAGCGAAATACAAGCGCACGATGTAAACAATTTCAATCCAATTGAATAAATGCTACCGAACAATGAATGGTTTGATCACGAAAAAATCATCTTACAAGGTGGTCGTGAGGCCGCTCCACGGTAGTCGTGTGCTGTACCCACGGGGGTACTGCCCTCAGAGTTTACAATAATACCTACTGCTTTATCAACTATACATATTCCATACTAATATTATAAATTCGTAAGTAAGTGTTCAGTCTATCACATATTCACGATTTATTGGCTTCAATTTGTATGATGAAATCAAGATAAAAAAATCTAGTCCTTTTAAGAGACTTGATCCACAGTGTCAATCTAGTACATTACTAGTTTAACACAGTGTAGGCGTAACCAATATTTGACGTAAATTTGCTAGTCGTGTAGTCTTTTTAGGTATTTGAATTTCATCGATAGCATCAAAATACTTATTTTTCCGTGTTTTATAACAATTTCCCCATCAAGGGGACTATGAGTTAATTGTAGATAAATTATAACTACCATAAGCATTATTTTTAAAGAAACTCTACCTTCCATTGTCTTGTGAAACTTCCGATAATCATAATTATAATTGTACTTTATTTTAAAGCTCAATTTTTCGTAAGAATTCACAATTAAATAGATGAAAAATGTTGGTGAAACACTCCATATAAACGTGTATGAGGTTATTAAAAAAGGTCATATAGCGTATCCATTAGACTCCCTCATCGAAGGGTGAAACGAAAAAAGATGAGATGTGATGAATACAGAGTTGAACAGACTCAATCAGAGAACATAGGTTCATCATCCCCTAGCTAGTATAAATAAGCAAGTAATGGCTCCTAACAAACTTGTGCAGATAAATGATATCTTAGAGAAGGACATGGTGTACTTTTAACCAGGAAAAAATCGTGCGAAGGCACGATGGCAGTTAGTTTACTATAGTCTAAACATTGGTGCATGAAAGTACTTCTTAGGTGCCTACAACATGATGCAAATAATTCTTATTTTTCAGGATACTTGAATATTTCTTCGAACGATATCGACTGATTCCGATACAAAGGGCGTAACTCCAAATCACCTACTTGTGGCAATGAGCAAAACACAAAATAATAAATATATGTTTTTACATAACTTTTTAGTTTTTATACTTATAAAGTTGTTTTATGAAGAAAGTTCTTATATTTGGGCTGTCCTTTGTTTCATTTAATTAGAGTTATATACGAGCGTTTATTTAAAATTTTGCATGGACTTACCCTGAATACCTAAAAAAAATGTATTTACGGACCTTATTTACGACCCATTAATTAATGGCCTGGTAAAAAAAGTATGAAGTAACATCTATTAAATTACATACAAGGGTAATTCTTCAGGTTGTAGGTATAAACCATAATTTTTGCAAAATGTAAAAAAAATAACTAATTTTAGGTGGTAAGAACACTTTTTTTGTCGTAGCGCAATTTTAGATACACAGATCGAACGAGCGTGAAAAATTATGTAAGGTTGCGTCAAAAAGTCATTTTGCCCAAAATGGTCTTTAAGCCCTTTGTATAGGAAACAGTCGATATGCTTCGTGTAATTAAGATTGAACTTCTCTTGGTAAGTTCGTTCAATCATCGCATTTTATCTGGTAGGTACTACTACACTCTTTGCACGCGTTTTTCCGTGATATAAAATGGACTATGTGTTCCCCGAGATTCATTTTCTGTCTTTGCCAATATGCATTAGGATCCGTTCACACACACCGAAAAACAGGTATAGTTGCTGTGGTGAACCCTACTCTTTACACTTTTTAATGGAAAAATCAACTTGGATACTCTTCGTTTTATAATCTGTCGACTCAATAAATAGAAGGCTTTCGTTACTCTCACCTCGTTATTTCTCGAGGAGAAAGATTATGGTATCACTACTTAAAAATCAGTATTTTTATATCTATGAAATATGAGCTTCTGCCCGCGGCTTCGCTCGCGTATTTTTGGTATAATAAGTAGCCTATTATCTAAGTTAGGCTATGCTCTAAATGTACGCCAAGTTTTATCTTGATCTGTTCAGTGGTTTTGGAGATCCTCGGTAACAAAACCTAATGTATTAATTTATTATTATTTTTATTCTTTCTATGCAAGTAGATAGTATAGATTATTTTGTATTGTAAATATGTATGTACTAGATATATAAGTTCTGTTATTTACTTTCTGTGCACTGTCAACCCTTTTTTTCTTATATCTTTTTCTCTATCCCAAGGTTGCCTGGGAGAAAACGCCCTCAGCGATAAGGCCGCCTATTTACTATGTTTATTTTTCATTTAGATATAAGATTTTTTGTTATTTATTAGTACAATAAAGTGTTCATTCATTCATTCATTCAAAAGTTCAGATTTCACTAACTTTCGGCTTTATAATATTAGTAGGATAGGATAGTACGGTAAGCAGGAAAACATTTTTTCATATAGTTGCCAGTCAACAATTTGGGAAATAAATAGGCGTATGTGTGTCAAAAGTCTAATAAAAACATAGACGTGCAAAAGGAACTAAAGGCACTTTATAATTAAAAGTCTAAAACAACTTTTGTGTATTGCATTGTTTCTAAACAATCGCAAATGGGTTCTGTTATATTTACAGAACATTTACTTTGTAATAACAAATAACAACGTTATTGGACTATTACTGCGATAATTACAAGGACTGTTACGATGATAATGGATCGCGCGAAGTGTGATCTAGCTTGTGCTGAATATAGGTATCAGATAAAATCTCTTTCTTTTTTATCTTTCGTTCTTATAAAATTAAATTAAATTATTTTAATATGTGTTATTACGTTTATAAATTTAGTACTTTAATAAGTGTACATTTATTGTATTTATGGAAATAAAGAGTTTTTGATTTGATTTGATTTGAGTATTATAATTATCCTGATACTGCGCCTAAACACGAGAAATAGATACATATAACTCTTCAATACACCTACCACACAATTATAAATACAATTTCTGAAAATCGAGGGAGTTACAAAGGGCGGCCTTATCGATATGCGTGTGTCTCTTCCAGGAAACCTTGGGACAGGCTAAAAAAATAAAAATATTTTTGTGTGACAGATAAGTTTTATGTTTGGCTAACTTAAAGTCGTCAAGCTTATAGTCTTTTATTTAAAACATTTAACATCGATGAATTTCTTCAAACATTAAACTATGAAGGTAGGTTTTATATCAGACTTAAAGAACCAGAAAATACACGAAATAACTACTCTACATCTACGACTATTTTATTATTTTGTAAGTAGGTAAGTAGGTGTGTTATTATTGTCTGATTTTTATTAGCGAATTGAATAGAAATGAATCAGTACGAGAACCTTAGTAAAATGACAGTCCTTCAAACTAGAAAAGGGCGGTTTTACGGCACTGTTAAAAGTGTTTTAGTCGTCGGTTTGCACTTTCGTGTATTTTGACACAGTCTAATAACCCCAGACGGCAGCGGCGGCGCGTGAGGACGAAATTATTATACAATAGGACAAAAGAGCAAGATCCCGGTTCGCAGCGAACTACTACTTAATAACATTTTACTTTGTATTGGGTATTGCAATTAATGTTTACACAATTTGTTATAACCATTGTTTAGTTATTTTCTGTATCCATTTATATTCACTTAGTCCGTTATGCAGGGGCCATCATAACGTCGGCTAACTTTTACTAATAATTACTAATATGGAATATGAATAGGTATATAAATACCTAAGTAACGCAAGCCCGCATAAACCTCAAATTACCATACATCCATTCCAACAAATTATATGTATGTTTCTGCGTACACGAAACACAAGGCTATATTTTATAAAATATACAACAGTTTAAATGATAATTTATACTCCATTGTTATTCATTGATGTTATTATATGTATATTTTGCCATTGTTTCAAATCAGAGCATATTTCATGCATTTAATGTTTAATTCTGAGGCACATTGGGTGCTAAGCGATAATTAAATAAAATTAATCTTTATTTAACTTATCGCATGCGAATATCACCCTTTTAAATACTAAGAAAAAAAGTAGAATAGAAATAGGTATGTTAAATCAAACACAATGGTTATAAATAAGTATTTATAGTGTTCATTGATGTAGGTATTAATTGATTGTAGTTTTCTTTTTCTTTGTTAATAAAGTATAAAACACAAAATGGTCACCAGAGAGAGCGTTGTAATGTTTTATCGTCTCTAATGTAAAATAATTATCCAAGCATTTGGGTTTACCATTCCAAACAGCAAAGTGCACTGTGCAACCTTTTAGCCATAACGTTTTGCAAAGCGCATCTGTTAGCTTAATTAAATAACGTTTTCGCTTAAACTCGAGTACGAATAAAGCCATCAAAAGCGATATTATTAGTTTCTTTTTATTTGTTGTCTGTACTTTGTTGTTCTGGCGGTCATAATAGACCTATTGTGACTGTGGGAACACTTTTGTGGATATGACGTATCTAGAAAGGTTTTTGGGGACATTTCATCATCATCATCAGCCTATAATAGTCTACTGGACATAGGCCTCCGCTAATGAGCGCCATAGCGCCTTGCCTACTTTTTTCTTAATCCCACGTAAACTTAAAAATTTTGAGATATAAATGCTGTTTGTTAACTTTATTACACTTTGTACAATTTTTTAAAAATCATAGCTTGGCGTATCTGTAGATGGTATGCAGTCCTCTATGAGTTTATTGTTTCGCTTGCTTGTGAATTGTGAGCAACACGTATGTCCGTACGCATACTTACTTACGCACACACACACACACACACGTGTACTTTTGAGTCTGATCGTTTACGTTTTACAACATAACCGCGTATAAAAACATAATTTTAATTCATTACAATATAAATGCGTGTAAGTTTATACTTTATTTACATGAAATGTATTAAAAAATCAAAGTTGGGATAACATTATCTTCCATTTTCCGTATAAAATACCTACCAACAAAAAAAATCTACGTTTCAAATTGTTTTTTTTTTTTTTTCAAAGTCAATTTGCACATCTTACTTAATTCACAGGATATCCATACCCGTTATATTTAGTATTATTTAACGGATATTTATCGTGTTTATTTTCCTATATTTCCCGCAGTTTCAACAGGTTTGCACTGTCCTGGTCACGGGATGACTGGAGTACTGGAGCTACCGCCTCTGCAAAGCGGGGGCAGCATTATTTGAAACTACCCGTTAAATAATACAAATATTAATATTAATTGTCTTCATATCGCGTTACTTTGAAAATATTTATCCATACCCATCCCACTAACCTATTAATTCCTCATATTGTAAACACGAAAGTTTGTGAAGATGGGAAGTTGTGAGGTGTTTAGGTGAAGATAGCGCCAAAACTATTGATCGAGCTTAAATTTTGCGTGCATAAAGTACTAGACAGGCTTTTATCCCTGAAAAATGCGGGTCAGGCCATTTTAAAAGCCGAAAGTTTGTGAAGATGTGGAAATGTTTGATTGAAGACAACGCAAAAATGATTAATTATTTGAGTCGGGCTGAAATTTTATATAGATGTTCATTTAAGCCTAGAATCCTTCTTTCCCGTAAAATTGCTTACAAATTCGCAGGCAGAAGTTAGCTTCATATATTTTTATCGTCTTATATTTTAAACCAAAGGTAATATCCAAAAGTTATGCCTAGTCTATACGACCTTACTTTTTCTTTGGTTTTATGATGATTAACCAATTAATATGTCTAGCAGTGGGCTAATATAGGCTGATGATGATGATGATGATGAACCAATTACTTTGTTCACTACGAAAATTAGTAAATAATAGAAATAAATTAGAACTAGTATTTACAATTGAAACAATTGAGCTAACTGCGGACTGTTGCAAACAATCTACAGGTAGCTCAACTGTTACTTTTTTAGTCACCTAATCTGTACCAAACTTAATATTTTTGGTAAATAATAAAATATAAATAATAAAAAAAAAAAAGAAGAAGTCAACGGTCACTGAAGGTGTCATTTTTGTCCGTTATGTTTGCATTAATGTATGAAACTCCGTAATAAAATGGCATCTGGTGGCATTTAATGTATTATAACTTAATAGAAAGCTTCACACCGCTTACTTTTTATATTTGAATAAAACACTTTTATGGATGTCCAAACCAATTATTAAAGGAAATAAAGCAATTATCTTGTAAGGACAACTCAATTAGTTTAAATACTGTTACAAAAGAATTCGATCGTAATTGTAGTGGGAATAACAGGTGTTTAAGCCTCCAAATTACAATTTCTATGAAAAATACAGAATTTTTGACCAGTTAGGTACCTAGCTAAACATCACATTGTCATACCTACACGGCGGCTACCGTACAGACTGAATAAGCATAGATATTAAATAAAATACGGCTTAAAATACGAACCCTCGTCGACTCCGATAATAAAACTGAAAATACAACTCAAACCACAATAAAAGTTATTCCGTGGTTTTCATTTATTTGCAAACACAAGCATAGGTATGCTTTTATAAACGAATCCTATTCACATTTCAGGAGTCAGGGCAGTGCCAATAAACCGTCAAACTTTGCCTTTGTACAGCACAATAAATATTCCGGCCGAGATATTTCTACACGCATATTTTTAAGCACAGGAAACGGCACACAATAAAAATACAACACGAAAAAACAATATGAAAATAAGACCCGTTATAAATTAATACTCGCAACCGGAGTAAGTATTAGCCCTCGCTACAACCAAAAGAAACATATTGGATTACTGCAAACGATAAATAAAGTCTCGAAAATAATGTTTATATGTAAATATGGGGTATTGTTAGAGTAACGAGTCTTGCTAAATCACAGTATGAAGTTGATTTATATCTTTACGGTTCGCCTGGCTTCATGGGAGGCCTATAAAAACCTTTCGGTTACTTAGTACACCGTACACCTCGGAGCCATTCTGCGCTCGACAGCCGACCGCGACACACTCGCTCAATACTCTTTCATGCTTAATTGCTCAGTTTATGACTTCACAGCGAAAATATACAGCTACCTATACAGCAGCAGAATTAGCCCTTTTTATGGATACTTGAATCGGAACATCGCCGATGAGGAGAAAAAAATACTTTAACTGCATAATTACACTCCCCAGTCCGTGGAACCTGCTGGAAACTTAGAACGGATGTGCTCTTATTACGCTAACAATGATAAATTAATTAGTGCAATGTAATGAGTGGTTCTGGTATGCAACAAAGCGTGTGCAATTACAATACCTACGCACACTCGATGTCCGCTTCGAGTATCTAGTTTCATAACTATGACAAGTTTAATTTCTATTCGCTTGGAAGATTGCCCCTTGTTATTAATACGGTTGTTTACCGTGACGTGACCAGCGTTAGATGGGAGTCCCGCAGTCTATCGGCCCCGTCAGCGGTCGGAGCCCTGCGTGGACAATGGTCACCTGCGATGGGGAGATGCGAGCTAATCGCATTAGAGGACTAATGGGCCGCCTCTCGCTGAGGAAATTCATTAATATCCTGCCCCAGCGGCGAGCGGATGAAAAATTATGTATAAACTTAGCCACGAGCGCAGCAACTATTCACTTTGTTTTGAAAGTTTAGATTTTAGAAAAATAAACAATTGATTGTAAAACTCTAATAAAAACTATTACATATATATAATAATCTGTGTTTGAAGCTTTGAATTCACTATCTATTTCGTGGGTTTTTAGCGCGGAACCCTGACTTTATTCTAAAACAAAAGTAGGCAATCTAACTTACCTGCTATAATATTATATCAGCTATAATATCAGCTATCTGCCGTTGAGCGTCACGTCAAAATGAGACCAGCCATTTCGCAGATTAGCCGGAACAAACAGACATACTCACCAAAATATGGTGTTTTGTGATAAGTACGTTTAAGTAAACAAAGTCGCTTCCCGCTGCTGTCTGTCTGTCTCTATGTATGCTAAGACTTAGATCTTTAAAAGTCGTGACGGATTTTGGTGCGGTTTTTTTAATAGATAGAGTGATTCAAGAGAAAGGTTTATATGTAGCTCAATTGTTTCAATTGTAAATACTAGTTCAAATTTATTTCGATTATTTTAATGTAATTTTCTTTGTGAATAAAGGCTTCTGCCCTTTTATATGTATAATACATGTAGAATAATATGTAGTAATATAGAAGAGAAACACTGATAATTTTAGAGGTTTCTAATGTGATGTCGTAAATAAACACATTTTTTTGCGCTTACATTGCAAAAGCTACGAACCCTACGCGATAGATCATCAAAATAATGTACCTACTACAGTATTGTATACCTTCCTTAAATAGGTCTACAAAATTTTGTAACCTCAATATCAAATTCCATATTAGCATTGCGTCCGTGCGAATCCGGGCGGGTCGCTAGTACTTCTATATGCATTTAGTAAAATGCTTTTATTTTCACATCAGAAACAGAAATTTCATTATATTATATAGATTACGTTTCCAAATATATCCACTGTTCCATAATTACCTATAATTGGTTTAATATGGTATCAATTATACGTGATTAATTTAGTTGGTCTTAGACGTGTGTACATGCTTGGACCAGCAAGCCTTGTATTAGATTATCGACCACTCACCATGCTATGACACAGATTGCGCGCTTTGTTAAGTCAGCAGGTAGTAAATTTGCATAGTTCAGAGAAATTTAAAGAACCATTGTACTTTAATAAGAATAATAATCTCTGAAAAAAAAACGGTGAATCACCGGCCGCTTGAACCTAGCTGCGAGGCCGGTGATTCACCGTTTTGATATATTTTAACTTAAAGCTTCGGGCTAGATAATGCTGTGCGAATTTTCCAACATTATTTATTTATTTATTTATTCTTATCACTACAGCTGACTTGTCAAAGTTGTACTGCCAAAATGTTGTTGTATTATTCAATTTCTTTCAAAAACTATAATCAAGTTCGTATGAAACTATTGGATTGAGGTCATACTATAAAAAGCAGTTCTCGGTATATGGTAAATTAAAAAAAATAATGCTTGACAGTAAACATAGCATCGTCAAGCCCCAAGCTAAGCAGAGCTTGTGTTATTAGTACTAAATGACTGATGTTAATAGTTAATTATTCATAACTAGTTTCTGCCCGCGACTTCGCACGCGTTGTTTCTATGGAAAAGTTAAATGGTAATTTCTATCCCACTGGAACTGATTTATGGGATAAAAAGAAGCCTATATTCGATTCCAGGATTAGAATTACCTGTATACAGGTTGTCTGGCAGAGATTTGTCACTTAGATTATAATTATTTCATTTTAATTGTTTCTTAGTTTTAAGGGTGCAATAGAAGTATATTCTATCGTTCTATCTATGCAAAATTTCAGCCCGATCCGTTCAGTAGTTTTGGCGTAAAGAGGTAACAAACATCCATCCATCCAAACTTTCGCATTTATAATATTACTAGCTGCGCCTCGCGGCTTCGCACGCGTTGTTTCTATGGAAACGTTTAAAGGTGATTTCTATCCCATGGGAAATTATTTATGGGATAAAAAGTAAAGCCTATGTTTGATTCCAGGATTAGTAGACCGTATGCAAAATTTCAGCCCGATACGTTCATTTTGTCGTGAATTTTTGCCGTGAAGAGATAATAAATATCCATACATCCATCCAAACTTCCGCTAACTTTAAACAGTTTAACGTTCTTTTGATACTTCTGAATTGAGTTTTACCATAGGTTTCTAAGCTAGTTTGGTCCTCACCTCACCTCAATAGACTATATTGGTCAACTGCAGAACGCATTCCTCCCCTGATAAGCGCCTTATTGACTTTGATCTCGAGGGGGTAATGACCATAATCCCCACGCTGGACATGCGGTTTTGGGCATGCATGAGGATTTGGTGGTAGAATCGCTCCCGATTGATGTCCCTAAGTCGTCTCTTATGACACCCGCGGAAAGAGTTCGGGTGGTGTAAATCTTAAGCCGACACCATACGGTTTGGTTCACTGCGTCTAAAACTAGATTTTACCTACGTGAATTCTTAGCTGTTTTGAACAACATGTTTAACTTCATTAGATGAGCATTTACCCCCCTCCCCCTAAAGCTCTGCGCAAAGCGCTTTCGGATAAACTCGTTATCTTTAGCATCAAACTGTCTGTTATCTAATATTGTCAATTTAAATGCATCTAAATATTACGAGTTAAAGAACATATTTGAATGCACATTTAATTTTGTGTGGTACGGCTCTGATATGCGAGAAACCTTTAACCGACTCCTAAAAATCCAGTGTTTGTAAATGACAGAGTTATAAACTGTTTGAGCCGAACTGGAACATCGGGAAATAATCGAGATATGAGTATTGAGGGTCCCGGAAATTGTTCCATTTGGCACCGTTAAAAGGCGTTGGGAGATCCAATCGGCTGTTGATGAGCATAATAATTACTTTTTAAATTTTCGAAAGAGACTGATTTGCCAGACTTTTGACGTCGGCTTTCAATATACAGGATGATTTTTTGAGAAGGGCGTTGATGGCCAAGTTCGAAACCACGCCAGTTAGAGAAAAGTCGTGAATGGAGTCATGCCCTCGTTTTATAAGAAAACAAAAACTGAATATTTAGGTTTTTTTAAAAACCTTTTACTTTTGACGGAAATCGACACTAATGATTTTACAAAAAAAAGACATCCTGTATTATTAACCAATGAATTTTGTTGCTGATAAGGATCAATCTTCGCAAAGAAATGTATTACTAAAAATAAAAGGAAAAAGCTAATTTTACAAATTACTTTAAATAATTACCTATCTCGATTTCCTTCAAATATAAAGGATTATAAAATAAATAAATATGCAGTTATTGTTTTCTTATAAATCGAGGCCATGACTCCTTTCATGACTTTTCTTTAACTCGCGTGGTTTCGGACTTGGCCATCACCGCCCTTCTTAAAAAACTACCCTGTATATATCGTACCTAGTGTATTAGACTTCGAATCGACTACGAATCTACTTAAGCTTGAGCTAACCCGACCCAAATCAGCGCCAGCACCTGTGTTATAAGATAAGTTTAACGTGTCTGTCTGTGTATCTGTCTGTGGTATTGTAGCTCCCAAACGGATGAACCGATTATTGTTTAGTTTTTTTGTGTTACAGATAATTTTATCCCGAGTTTTCTTATTCATATATCATGAAAATCAGTCGGGGGCTTTTAATTTTTAAATTTTGTTCTAGTCCCTTTTATAAAATATGTATGTTAATAGAAAGGAATTTTATTTTATTATATATTTATAAGCTTATTTTATTTTATTTAATGTCTCTGTAAAAGTTTTCTTTTGTAAAGTGTAGGCAGAGATGCCAAGTGAGCAATCGCATCTCTGCCTACGCTATACAAAATAAAACTTTTACAATGGCATTAGAGATAATTATTATTAACTCATTTATTTCAGATCATTAATACAATCCATAGACACAAATATAAAAATTCACAAATAAAATCAAATTACATAAAATTTTAGCTTAAATAATAATAATGATTAAATAGGATATACAAAACAATAATTAAAGATAAGCTGATATGTATCAAAAACTGCAAAATCGAGTTTTGTAAAAAAAAAAGTTTAACATAATAATAAGATGAAAAAGGTGGTGGCGCTGATTTATGTCGGGTTGATAGCCAAGTTAATAATAATACTAATAATAAAATAATAATGTTGAACAATTCACCACAGCATTATCTAGCCCCAAGCTAAGCAGAGCTTGTGTTATGGGTCTTAGATAACTGATATACTTAATACAATACACTACATAGATATATATTTTTTACGATACATAGAGAACATCCAGAACGCCCTGGACAAATGTCTGCAGATCGTACAAATATTTGTCCCGAGGCGGGAATTGAACCCGCAACCTCCTGCGTCGCAGGCAGACCTTCGCCCGCTGCGCCACAGAGGTTGACGCGACTGTGTATCGCTCATTCTACAACACGGATAGAATAAAATATTTAGTTTGTGTATGGTTAGCGTTCTCAAATGTTTAAACGATGTCAAAGTCACAGGGTTTTTTGGTTGAACTCATTCATTTGTGAACTTTGTAATAAAAGTATTGAATTGGTTTGTGCTATAAAGTGAGTGAAATTGCGTAAAAATTCTCTTTTTTCTGATTTGTGATATGATAATATATACATTAATTGTGGATACACGGCTATAATAGAATTCATGAAGAGGTACCTACGTTCATTTTATATATATCTATAATATATATTACATCTATAACATATTTGTATGCCACTTATTATCACAAAAAGCGTGCGAACAACACACAACAGTGCGAAAAAATAACTTATCTCGCGGGCATAAGTTAGTAAAGAAATATAACGAAAATGATAGCTTTTAAAAACAACGCAGTGTAAATAATCTTAAGTTTTTTGACGATATTTAATTTCTCAGTCACACCGGTAAAAGCTTTGTGGAAGTCCCACTACTAAGTCCAGTCAACAAAAGCATATTTTGAACACGACGTACCATCAACGTTTTGTTCCATTATTAATTATTACCTACTACTGTTCACGTTTTAACACTTTGAGTGCCCACGACGCACCTGTTGTTCTTGCAGTCCGTTCACAAACATAAAATACCTTGTGAATAGGTATCTTTTTCAACTTACGTGTTAAATAGGCACCGAATTATTTACTCACATCACGTCGACTATAAAACGGAGATACCAAAGTCTGGACACCAAAATTACACAAATAATGAACCACAAGGCTAGCTCGGGACCGTCAGGCGTCATCCTAATTGGCCGATCGCGCGATGCATATCGCGAGATCTGTGTCTCTGATCGCGCGAAGACGCGTGACCTAGGAAATGCGCAAACGTAGACACTTTTTGTTTCCAGTTACCGACACCTATGTGTAGAGGTATATGTGTGTAATGTGTACCTATGTGTTAAGTGGGAGGAATTGGACACAAAAAATGCTCAGGGAGTGGATGATTTCATACTAGTTCTATAGAAATCGTACAGATCTATCGACGACCTCAATAGCGCAGCGGGCGAGAGTCCGCCTGCGACGCAAGAGGTTGCGGGTTCGATTCCCGCCTCGGAACAAATTTGTGTACGATCTGGGAGATTTGTTCCGTTGGTATGGGTGTTTTCAGGTTTAGGTTTAAAGATATTTATTCTCAACAAAGACACAGTCACTTACATGAGAATACTTAATTCGTTTAGTGTAAAACAGTTTATAAAATGTTAATGGAGAAGTTATTGTTCGGTCTAAGTGTAAGTTGTAATTACAGTTGTTTAGCATTAATGAAAAGATAAGTAGGTTCAAAATAGGTAAAAGGACGATAAAAGTTTTCTATGTACAATAATAAAAAAAAATCTTTCTATGTATATAATGTATTAAATATATCAGTTATCTAGTACCCATAACACAAGCTTTGAGTAGCTTACTTTGGGGCTAGATGGTGCTGTGTGGATTGTCCAGCATTATTTATTTATTAATTATTTATTTAAATCAAATATTCATACATAGCTTGTATCTAACACAAGACACAAAAGTGTCCACGTTTGCGCCCTGCCAAAATAGATCTCGTCGTGCGAGGCGATAATCGCATCGTCCAGTAGTAGGTTTGTTTCGTACAATTAGAACAACGCCTCAAAGCTGTGCTGTTTTCAAACAACGACTGTGGTGTTGTAATTGGTGAAACTTGATTGGGCTTGTTTATGAGCCCGTTTAGAGTCCAAAGGGTGACAGTTTCGTGTTTTAGCACCGTATGCAACATTCGTGGCATAGTTTGTTTCAACCACCGACACCTCCATGCGTCGAATAGGGTTGGCACACGAGACAGTACGCCCTGAGTTCGGTTACTTGATAGTATCGAGTTGTTGTCGTCGACGTTCCTTTTTTGTGTGGGGTTTGTGTAGTTAGTAAAGTCACTGTACCAAATCCAAATCCTACACAAAAATGGAACGGCCGACGACAACTAGATACAAAACGTAGTTTTCTTATTATGAACATTGGGTAATATATTGATTTTTTTATATAAGTATTTTGTAGGAAAACGAATAGCTGTAACTTCGTAACTTAGGGAGTACGGTTTCCTGCCGATCGCAGTTACTAGAAAAATTGTTCAGATTCATTAACTTTTTTTCTTTAGGCTTACAAAAAAGGTAGAGTATATATAAATTTTTACCATTAAAAGAAATATTACTACTTTAATTATAAGAAATTTTAAGAAAGAAATAGTTATCGCTCAGGATTAAAACTTTTATGGAACCTGAGCTGAATTGAGAACTTCTTCCTTGTATGTTAGTAGCCGATACTTATGTCACCATGTAGCGCTGATTTTGAAATCGTTTAAAAAAAAAGCACCCTGAATTAAGTACAACCTAGGTGGATTCAAAGAATAACTCTATAGGAAACCGTAATTTCAATAGTTACTGCACAAAACCTTATTTTGCAACTTATGAGAATTTAAAGAACAAACCTATAGGAAATCGTAATTTCAATAGTTACTGCACAACACATGATTTTTCAAATTATGAGGATTTAAAGAACAACCCTACAGGAAACCGTAATTTCAGGAGTTACTGCACAAAACATTATTTTGCAACCTAAGAGGATATCAAGAACAACCCTATAGGAAACCGTAATTTCAATAGTTACTGCACAAAACATTATTTTGCCAGCTAAGGGGGTGGCAGGCGAGGAAAGACCCAGCTATCGCATCGCACACTAGATGTTATCATAATGATTATTAACATGTGAAGCGCCGTGCCAGTCCGCGAGGTGCCCACACCCAGGGCCGTACTACAGGGCGAAAACAGACTGAACTCAAAATCAGGTAGATAGATGGTTTATTTGGGTGTTTTCTCGTGGTTCCGTGAGCTTGTACCATCAATGGAACCATGAGTGATTTGTCGTGGTCCCGTTGTTTTCAATCATATTAAATTTTCCATCTTGTATAAAATTACACAAGTAAAAACATAAGAATAACCCTGTGTGTGCCTGGGTGTTGGGTGACAATGTCAAATATTATGACTGAAAATTACAGAGTATGAGTTGTATTATGACATTATTTGTTCACATACACACTGGGCATAAAAGTTGTCACAAAAGTGAGTTGAAATCGGCTGGTACACATCATTATCATTCAGTACAATAGTACGTAGTAATAGTAACAGTATAATATTTAGATTAATATTAGGTACAATATAGACGTCATAGAATTAGCTAATGAGTTATTTTAGGTTTATAAAAATACGTAACTATGAACGTGTCCATCGACACTTTTCTAATTGTCTCTACTTAAATCACTTGATACAGATGCTGTTTGCAGCGAGGCCCTTAAGAAAAAAAGTGTAAAATTAAGTGGCAGATACCGGTACAAAA
This sequence comes from Eupithecia subumbrata, assembly GCA_949316285.1. NCBI lineage: Eukaryota > Metazoa > Arthropoda > Insecta > Lepidoptera > Geometridae > Eupithecia > Eupithecia subumbrata. The sequence continues at coordinate 4,149,315 of OX438642.1, read as the reverse complement.
TAAAAACTAAAGGATGATTAGCTTTCCTTAGATACGAGCCTGCGCTCCGCCCTAGATATGTTTGACACAAGCCAGTTATTTTAATATAGGCAATTAGAGGTTCCCATTGGATTGCAAACTTTCAGCGAAGTTTTCGATTAGCCTGCGGTAGTCTATAAGTGGATTCTAAATTGCTTGCCAAATCCATAGCGCTTACCTGGTTCGGAACATTGTTTTTCGGAAATCATGCAAAAAGTTACGCTTGCTCATGTATCTACTGCTCACCGTAATCAAAACAATTAAAACCTTTACTACTTAAACATTGTCGTATTTTTTTCGGATCTGTATCTGACGAGGACTGTACAATTTACGTCACGTGGTTTGCGGTCCCATTCGCCGGAAGAAAAATAATAAAATTAAATCGATCCGGCGAATGGGACTGTTGTCCCCATACCTAGCGGTCCCAATCTACGGAAACCTCCTTTGCAAACTTTACTCTATTTAGTGCTATGATTCGTGCTGATCTTTAATTGTAATTCTGGCCTACACGTTTTCATCAACATTACAATGTATGAAAAGTGTATTTCCCTATTTTGGAAATATTACGCTATGAACTCCCTGTCTATCATTACTTATGGAAACTTATTTATCCCAACGATTTTCAAATTCTAAATTCATATCGTTCATAACTGAACAATCACTATCCGTGCTTTGACGGAACTGCAATAAACAAAAAAAAAACAAAAGTTTTTCTGGTTAGTAAAATATTCCACAAATAATAAAAAAAAGTTATTGAGCGATGGACGATACTTTGGAGTGCTGATTCCTAAAATACGAATACCGATATCAACGTGACAGAATCCGACGGAAAGTTCGGAAAACGAGAGCAAAAAAGAATTTTCGAATTTAAAATTGAAATACGGAAAAAATGTCGCCAACTATAATGAACTGAACTCGCAAGCTTTAGATTGAAAAGCTATTAACAGTTTTGCATTACTTTCTTTTGAGCTGTTTTTGTCAATAACTCATTACAAGAGTTCTTTTGGTTGACTACCTCTGTGTATAAAGACAGCTGAGGTACAGAATATTATGCGCCTTGCCGGCCCGATAAAGCCACGCAGGCCAAATGGTACCTAATATCGTAATTATCTTAACTATGGCCTTTTCTTCTTTACATCTACGAAGGGTACCACGAGATAACTTATCGAGCCTTTACAGGAACAAAAGGTGATAGACCTGCGATCCACATGTGCTATTTGTCCCTGAGATCACAAAATAGTAGCCTAAGGTCTGTGTTCACCAATAGATAATCGGACAATGAGGCTGCTTCGTCGGTTAACATTGACGTTTAATGTAAGAAAACTTGTGTCAAAAACGTCAAAACAACTGTTTAAAATTTAACCATTTGATGGCGAACTTGGGTCTTAGTCACGCTTAGTACGTGCTAAAGCTAACCTTCGAAGTTCATTCATGCTCCTGATATTTTTTTCAACTTTCCTTTTTGTTTGAGGTGCTCTATCATGCCAAATGTTTCTCATTATGTCCCCCCCCCCCCTGGAAGAGATTTTGTATCTTTCATATGAGCGTACAATAAGTTGCATTTGTAATTTGTTCTAAAGACGACCGCCAGCCAAAGTTCCGAATTAAGACGATTCAATTTATCAATTTATACTAATTACAATTTAAATTGACCGGGCACCGATCTTAATTAAAGGTTAATAAAAACTAATTTAAAATATCCGGAGTTGGTATTATTTCTTGGAGAAAACAATTGTGTAATGTTTTAAGAGAGACACTATTTAGGTATGTTTTCGAATTTCTATAGACATTATAGAAATCAGAAGAACATAATTCTGTCTGTTTGCATGAAAAACTAAACGCAAGAACTAATGTTATAATAAATATATTCTGATACAAACATTCAATATTATTATTTTAGTATAGTAACAACGCAAGGGTAAAGCGGTATTTCCTTCTAAATTTGACAATACGCATAGCAAATGCAGGCGCCCGTTAATGTTATAAAATATAGGCCTGGGTTGTGGGGAGCCGAGAGGGGCTCGCCAGCCACCACTCAAACACGCTCAGCCCGCCTTTAATGAACTTTGTGTCACTATTCCCCAATACAAGTACACTTTTCTTTCTACTATCGTATGTTAGTTTGAATACTTTGAACAAAGCCGTTATGTGAAGTCGCCCAGACGGGGTAAACGCGACCGGCACTTTCCTCTGTTCTTATTGTTCGTTCGGTGCGACTATTTTTGAAAAGGCAAATGGATCGCGCGCCACCGAATAGCTACAAATGAATACAAGAAGTTGTGCGTTCGCGTTTGTCAGGTTGTGCGTTGTCCGTGCACTGTGCCAATTAAGGGGGTTTAAGTCACGCCAATTAATAGCACAAAGATTGTTTGACACTGCTAACAATCTCCCACAAAGGGGAGAAAGTCGGCGAGTATGGTTTTTAGGGTTTTTAATAAAAAGAGTGTGCGTCAAATTTGCAGCATGGAATTTATGCCAGTAAATGTGGCATAAATAGTGCATCCTGGTGCCCTAAGCAAAATAAATGGTGCTTTAGGAGATATTTAAATCTTTCACTGTGGCTGCTATCTTGACGTCAAGGTAGCAGATATTTTTATTATGTTTGGGCTATTTTGGGCTAAAATTTCTATAAATCAATTTATTTAATTAAATAATAGATTTTTTTTTTTTGTGTACTAGCGTGGCGCTTACGACATGTTATAAAAATATGAGAAAGAACGCGACGAAAATTTAATAAAAAAGCGCATACGTTAGCATGCTCTTGACACCTCATTCATTATTCAGGCTTGAGAACAAGTGCCTTAGACCGCGATTGGAAAAAAACTGAAAATCCATCTGGGCCAATTCCTCTCATTTTCTCAACAGTGGGCTCAGATGGGTTCTTTTTAAACCCCGACGCCAATAGAGAGGGGTGTTATAAGTTTAACGTGTCTGTCTGTGTATCTGTGTATGGTATCTGTCTGTGGTATCGTAGCTCCCAATGAACCGATTTTCGTTTAGGTTTTTTTGGGTCATAGATAATTTTATCTCGAGTGTTCTTAGCTATGTTTCACGAAAATCTGTCGGGGGGTTTTTAAATTTTTAACATTTTTTCTTGTTTATGTATAGTGATGATAGACGCAAAATTTTATCATTCTTTTGTTTCTCTAATTTTTGTCACGCGCATTACCAACAGGTACTCACAACAGAACGCATTAAGTGCGATACAAGCGTTTGAATCACTTTGAGCGTGAACTTTTGCTATCGTGTCTTTATCAAATCTCATATAATTTATGATAATGATCAAGAAAGTTTATCCAATTAAATCTATCTATCGGAATTTTTTATCTACCTATGTACCTAGATGATAGAAAGGTATAACATTCTTAAGTTAATCAATAACTGACAGTATTTCTGTTAGTTGTTAGAACAACAAATTCCTGTTTTACCACACGGACGTCGCAAACATCGTCCGATATCAAATAACTTTGATTTTCGTTTGTACCCTACCATAGGTAAACCATAGGCAAAATATATACGTGTGCAAATTTAACAGCAATCCCGCAGGTAATTACTAAGCAATAACCAGCACACCTTAAACTATTGGAAATGCCTCACCGTTGTGCCCGGTAAGGGTGTGTCCACCCAGGTGATGCACTTAATAAAATTTTATTGAACACAGTAAAAACCATATCCTATTCAATCATTAATCAATACTGATAAATTTATAAATAATTGAAAGAAAACGAGATATTATGAGATATTATGGTGATAATATCCTATTATAAGGACTCAGAAGAAATTCACGATACGAATTAAAATATTAAATTTAACTACCTACCTACAAATCCAATACCGCAATATTGTCTTATTTGGTAGCTATTAGGCCTAACCAATATAGTAAAATTCGTTTATGTCTTTAAATTATTTAAAATTTGTAACATAAAACGTTTACTAGAACCTATTTTCTCATATCCTTGACTTTAAACAAAGGAAAGAGCTAGAACAAAAAAATCTTGAAATTTGTAAGCAAATTTCCGTGGCGAATTTTGTGATCGCCGTCTAGGCGTAGAAGCGCGCAATCTAATTACTACAGAATAATAACCACGATAGGAATCGATCTAACAATCGTCACCACCCTGGAGCCACCCAACCCCTCAACGCAGGGTTGCGGGCGACTGCTAGAAAAGACCTAACTGGCAATGCCTCAGCGGGTAGTTGCATATTTTGAATGTTTTACCCATATGGCAGTCATTTTGGTATTCTCTGATAAAGTTTTTGCTAGCAAAAATGCGGACAAATTGTTTTCTTTTTCTTATGCATGTAAGCAAAGACCTTATTAATGACATTTGTACCTTTATTGTTGATGTGTACCTTTATTGTTTGATTGATTGAAACTGTGTGACATTTATAATCTGAGGATTTTTGTGTTGCCTGAATAAACATGGAATAAACAAATTATTTAATTTAATTTTTCAGCGAAATAATGCACCACATCCCATTTCCGCGCTGGCGGTCAGCATGCTGGCGAAAACCCTGCCACTCGAAGGGGTGTATCAGCGCGTAGGCTCAGCTTTCTGAGAGGTTAAGGGAAGGAAGAGTAATTTGTAAATTCGAGGCCAATCCTTGCTAATAACTTTGAACAAAATCACAAAATGTCGCCCTGGTTTTAAAGAATGTCAGTAATACTATAAACTGACCGAAACAATGCCATCAAACATGTTTCACCACTGGCTCTTAAATAATATAGTCCACATTGCTTAGTATGAGTGTGCAAAATACGGATACGAAAACTTTTTTGATGTCGTCGTAAAGTAATGCTCCAACCCATCATACCAAGGACTCAGGAGTTATGCATCATTATTCTTTATTGTTAGCTTTGGTCAAATAAATGGCACTATTTTCTTTATTGTTTCCAACTTAAAAAAGTTTCGGTAAATGTTAGACATAATAAACCTAGGTAACTAGACACGACGCTATTTAAATGTAGACAATGTGGGGCTATGAGCTAGGTCCATAAATACCTAGGTCTGTAGAAAATTATGGATGGTGGGTTTCCATGTGCAGGGACGAATACCAAATAGGTTTTGTTCCATAACTTGTATTAGATTAAGTTGTTTTATTTACTGCCATTGTTTTTTTTTTTGTTTTGTACCAAGTAGTTTGTACATTTATGTAAATGGGTAGATAAACACACTCAAATTTAAATATAAACCTAAGTAGATACATATAAGTACAAATTTGTTTTTCTCATATAAGTGAACTGTATTCATGTTCTTTGAGAAAATAAGGATACTTTAAACAGATGAAAACCTCTTTTAAAACTATATTTCTACTACGGCTTCACGACTAAGGTTGATGATAAAGAAGAAAAACTGACAATAATCGGTTAATATTTATGTAGTAATGAAAAAGAATAAAATAAACTCAAATTATACTTAACCTGTAGTAGTAATCAACAATAGTCAGATCTTTAAAAAAATATCTGAGCGTCTGGTCGAAGTGACGCGTGACCCGAGAGCTGGTCAGTATCTGGCACAGCTCATCAGCATTGCCACACAGGGGGGCAATGCAGCAAGCGTCTTGGGGACGCTTCCGACTGGTATTGATATGGATCAGTTGAGCTACCTGTAGATTATTTGCAACAGTCTGCAGTTAGCTCAATTGTTACAATTGTATTTACAATTAGTATTTACTAGTTCTAATTTATTTCAGATCTTAATATTATTGAAGTATTCCCACAAAATATGATTGATTACCTATGCTATTTCCCCATATATTAGAATAAGAAGATTAAAAAAATCTTGATTTGTAGATTCGATACATCCGACATCCGGACGATCACAAATGGCAAGTTTCCTGTTTGTGGCACCCCTGAGGCTTGTATTCGAGTCATCGTCATTGATTTGACGTTCATCGCTTAAATGATAATTGATTAAATAAAGCCTTTGCCAGACACCCGCTGGACATGCGACAAATACGGCAGCTCCATTAAACCAGGTTAATACATTTATTGGCATTAACTTAGGTACTTTGGAACTAATGGTGATGTGGGAAAATCTTCGACTTTATTTATTTAGTATCTTCTGCCCGCGACTTCGCACGCGTTGTTCCCATGGGAACTGATTTATGGGATATAAAGTAAGCCTATGTTTGATTCTAGGCTTAGAGCTACACGGATGCAAAATTTCAGCTCAATCTGTTCAGTAGTTTTGGCGTGAAGACGTAACAAACATCCATCCATCCATCCAAACTTTTGCATTTATAATATTATAGTGTGATTTATCACAGTCCGTAATTTTACAGTTGATACGTATCTTTAAACATTTTTACAGTCAAAATAATCTATTATGAATGTAAGCTTATCTTCGAACCTAGTTTGTGTCGAGTTGGATTCGATACCATGTTTATAATCAAATCACCCAAACGTCATACCAAATCAAATCCTAAACTCAAAATGTTATTTTCTATCCCACTTTGTCACTATGACTATTATTGATGTCACTAAAAGAACTCAAAGAATCGATTTAAGACATTTTTAATATTCATTGAACAATATGTACAGTGGGCTTCCCGAATGGGGGGGGGGGGGTACCTACTTATTTGTGAAGCCCACTGTACATTATACATCATCATAAACATCTCTATGTATGTGGGTTCGAATCCTGCCGCCAATCGTTGGAGATTGGGAGATCAAAACTACATGTTAGTTATAATTTTCCATTTTCTTTTGATCCTTTTTGACGTTCCGAATGAAATTGTTATGTTTTGTATCTCTAAAACATATTTTTTTATAATTGTTTATCTTATTTCATTTTGATTTGGTAACCACACTCAAAATTTTGTGAAGTTCCTTCATATATTGTCGAGAATTCGAGTCTCTAGATGTGGGTGGGAGGTTCAATCCTGAGCGGCGTGATTAGTGTTTGCATGTGAAAAATGTTTAAAAGCGAATACAAGTTATAAAAAATATTTTGTAGACAAGGGGAATATTTAATTCTGACGTGTACTGTCCATAATTGTCAGGAAAATTACAAAGGTGTCGGTAAACCGCGCCTGGGCGCGACATGTTGGCTTCGCTTGACAATACCTGTCATGTCTTTGTCAGACTTTGTAGAGGAAAAACTTGTGTAATTAAAGGAAAAACCTAGGAAAAACCCAATAAAAATATGTTTAAGGTATTTGTTAAAACGAAGGTATAAATACCTTCAACACATTTGTTACACTTATAAAGTATTAAAACTTTATAATTTGGTTTTACTTTGTGGTCTTTGTGATAAGAAGTTTTAGCATTTTCAGTGCCCACGACGCACCTATCCGTCTGCAGCGCCTCGTTCGCTTACCCGTTCGGGTTGCACCGTAGAGGCTGGGCAGTGAATGACTTGTCCGATTCAAAAAACCTTATCAATAATTGCTACCTCTGCACTATCTCTAAGTCTTTCCCGTTACCTTTTATTGAACAGAGCAAAACCGCGCGCTGGTATAATTTGTATACCAAGGTCAAAACCAAAAACGCACAGTCCTAAAAACAGCGAACAAACATATTTGCAAGGTCGACAGGAAGGTCCCTACTTGAGAACAAGCCTGTGAGAGAGCTTTCGGCCGTACGTGTCACAGGGAGCTAATCCCAACAAAAGGTACACAGTGGCCGAATGTCCCTGAATTCGGGAAACAAGTTGCAGTTTTGGCCCTGACGACCGTTACCACAAAGCGACATTTGACGCGCCAAATCCGAAGAAGACACTTTCCGTGGTTTTAGCCGCTCTTTGTGTACGCAATCAGCACTGGCTTTGTCCCGCAATTATTCAAAATACATCGAGCAATATTAGATAGGTGCGCTTCCTACACGTTTTGCATTTGGAATCAGACGGACTTTGTGCAAGCCGTGCTGTATAGGGACACTGTGTTTATGCGATCACATCACCCCGGTAGATTGTGTGCTTTGCTTTGTTGTACGAGCATTACAATTTGCCAGTAGTCTTTATCGTAGAAGTACGCATTCCTTGATGCCCTAGCGTGTGTGCAGCGTCTAATCCAAATTAATTATTGTAACGAAGGCACTCAGTCAGCCAGGCCGCGCCGGGCGCGCCTAATTTGGACCGCTTGGTTCGGATTGATTGCGATCGCCAGTGATTAAATCACACATGTACCTATTGGAGTTTATCAAACGTTCTGCTTTCGGGTCCTGAATTACTACGGATTTCGCGATCAAAATGTTCAACAATAATTTTCATCCTAAGCACCATTACATTTTCCACAATACACACGCAGAAATTCCTTTCAGTATATTCAGTAAATATTCGATAATACCATTGTATTACCGTAACATTAAGCCAACCATTCCAATTATCAACGATATGCTGCAAATTCAACTGTCTGATGATCTCCGGCCACAGCATTCCGCGTGGACCGAACATCAGCCAAGTGCCATGAACGTTGACTTATCGAACAATAGTCTTTTATGAACAGAGGACTGTCTCTCTGTTCAAAGTTACCGTTGGGGCTTGCAGAATACAATGTAATCCACTGCCATTGATAGCTCTTTCACTCAAGAGTCCAGTCCGAATAATTTCCGCAAAGTTCTACGTACCGAGGCCGTGCGGACCGGCGCGGCAGAAGACACGCCAAAAGCCATATTCCGCCATAAGCCGTATTTCAATATCAGCCTCAATGTTCATCCCTTGCATTCACTTTTCAAAGCTGAATTACTTTGCAACCGCGTGTTATGTCTGTCATCCCATTTTAAAAATGCGCGTCTTTTATCTAGTTTTATTCCCAATGACCACCAGCTAAACTAGGACTTTAGAAAATTTCCTAAAACAATAAAAATGTTCTATCACACCACTCCAAATGTGTTGTGCTCACAGATTATGTTAAAATTAAACTCATGAAAGCTACGCATCTATGCTTTTAGAATATGCATGGTAACACTTCTAAACAGCTGGTCGAGGCATTACCATCTAAATTACCTAATTTATGCAGCTAGTGGCTCGAGGCTAGGCAGTGCGTAAAATACGGACTTCCCCATCCCCCAGGAATTTCCTAAACTCACACCGCTATCACCTATGTCAGGGGCGGTGGCGAACCTTTTCGAGTAGACGCGTCACTTAAAAAAAATAATTAAGCACAGAACGACTCAGAAAATTTCACTGAAAATGCCTTGATGGAAGAATCAATTAGGTACGTAAATAAATAATTCAATTACTTTTTCTTCGTCTGGTTCCTCATGAACATACATCTAAACCTTTGATAGATTTAATTTTAAATTTTGGGAAATACTTGTTCCTTTTTTTGCATATATATTAACCATACATTAACTAAGAAAATTGCGATCAAGTAATAGAAACATATAAGAACTAGTATTGAAATTTTAACAATTGAGCTAACTGCAGACTGTTGCAAACCATCTACATAAAACTGTAGCTTTTTGAAATAATACCGTTCCTGAAAATTATATACCTACTGTTTTGCGTCAAAGGCGCGAATGAGTTTAATCATGACGATAATTATTGTTTTATTGGTGCCTTGAAGCTTTACGTTCAATACATTGAAATGTCAGCATAATTTCGAAAAACTTACTAATACTACTTAGTATATACTACGGCAGACAGTGGAGTAGGTGAGTGAAGTAGGTCCTACTTCATATTTTGAACGAAAATGCGAGAAGTTATGTTATGATCCATGGCATGCCCAAAATATTATGTCGCGTGCCATTGGTTCGCCATCCCTGACCTATGTCTATCGAAGTGATTATATCGTCTAAATTTTGTATTAAGTGATTTCGACTCTACATGCGTAGAGTCGATAAATTGTTTGCATCCTAATGACTTTTACGGACCCGCATTTATTAAGCTAGGCACTTCCTTTGTTAAATTTGTTTATATTATTGATCATGGACGGGACGACATGGGCACGCCAAATCGACCGCTGAAAAGTACGAGATATGAATGATCATCCGCCTCATCAGATGATTCGTCGCTGATGCGGAGCGCATTCCCTTTGTACGACCAGCTGCGGGCCGCCCGCCGCTCATGATTTGTATACACTAAGCATGAAATGTTGCCAAGCAAACTTGTAGGTAGTGTTTGCATGGAGGTTTAGGAAAGGCGGCGCGCGAGGGGTGGCGGCCCGCGGCCCATCCCAATGCGTGCTGGACGACTTCGGCCGCATAGCCCGCTGTCCGCTTTCAATATTCCATATGAAATTGCTGAATTTTTCGGACAAACGAAATGTTCGGAGAAAAACAATCTTAAAATGCAGCTTTCATCGCTCTTATGTTTTCACCAAAGTGGAACTCGATTTGATTTCCGATGTTCCAATAATGTCTTGTTGGTCGAATTTGCGGGTAAAAGTCAAATTTTCGTCGGTCGCAATGCACTTACGTTTAACGACTACGGCTTTGAGAGTTGGATGTGTAGTTATGAAAAATTCGTGTGCTTCGGCCTCCAAACATTCTTTTTGGCATTTCAAAGGCAGATTTTCATCTCAAATTAAAGTTGAATAGGAGTTCTGCGAAATTAAATAAATTGTTTTCAATTTGGTTTTACTTTTGGCTGGTGATTCCATTTATTTTGGTGTGTGCAACGTGTACGGGCCGCAGTGTATGCAGTTGTGGGTCGGCCCGTTGAATCTATATAATGAGAGACAATAGTTAGGCCGGGACTAACTGGCAATATGACAATGGCCAAGAAGTCAACATTGTATTGTGATTGGATTTGGCAGAAATTGTCCACGGCTTAGTCAATACGAGACTACGGTGAAGCAGATGGGCCACTCTGCATTTTACTCTGAGTTCGACAGCAGTGCTCTCGAGAACATTATTTCTAGCTGCCTCGTCAGCTATACGCAATATGTATAGTTATATGACAAAGCCAAAAGGGCCGCTTATTTTCTCCCAAAATATGGCGATGAGTTCGAAATTCTTGAAAACCCCTTTGGTTGTAAACATTTTTAACTTTTATTAGATTCAACTCTGTAAATTTCACGAAAAGATAAAAATAAAGCAAATTCAGAGTGAAAAAGTTCTTTGTAGGAAAACATCAATTTTAGACTATCTTCACTTTCTTAAACGAGTTTTTTTTTTTTAAACAAAAATAAGAGCTTTCCATGCAATTTTTGGCTCTTTTGCGATCAGAACACATTAATATTTTACTTAATACAGATTTTTCTTCCCACAGTGCTGTAACGTCAGGAAAATCTGATGTCTAAATAATGTTGAGGGCCAGTTTTACAAAGTAACGTTGGTTCCGAAATTTCCATCAGAACTAAAATAATTACCTGGATTCCGTCTTAGGCACTAGCACTTTCACTTCTACAGCATTCAGACATAAGGTACTGGCAATACGCGAAACCGAAAACAAAAACACTAGCAATAAATAAAAAAACGCACGAACAAGCGGAACAATTGAACATTCCAATGCAGAAACAGATTTCATTAAACACATTAATAAAACAGGGTGTTTTTATGGTACCGTTTTTTTAAAATATATCTGTAGCCGAGAGCGAATGAATAGTGAATAATTAACGATGGAAACGAATAAGGACACAGATATTCACAGAATGCTCGTGTTAATGGGGAAATATAACGCACTACCGGCTATTGTGCTTCGATACGTTTGATGTTAATAGTGCTTATTACAATATAATTTTTATCGTGAAGTATTGGAACGGTAACTGACTAATTATATTTCTTCACACTTAAAATTGTACCGTTTATTTATAGCATACCTTTTGTTTTATTTTTTAACTGAATAGCGCGAGTTTAGTAATTCTTTTAACTTATTAGTTAATATTTCATAGTTGTCTTTGCTGAAAAAATTATAGTTAGGTGAATGTTTGTTACAATGCCTATACGCTCGAACGACTGCTTCGATTGGACTAGCTTTTGGCATAAAAAAGGTGGTTTGAGACATCGAATACCATGAGATGTAACTTGTTATACCTAGAGAAAAAACTGATGGAAATCGATCAAAACATAGGCAAATGCCAATTCGTCAAAGTGAAGTTTAAGGACTAATGGGAAATTGACGCACATCTTTCGTTCCTTTCATAGTATCAGAACTGGCACTTGGGGCAAGTTGGGGCTCGATGTTGCCATGTGAAACGGTCATCATTATGAGATTACTACCTAGCATCATCTTTTAATAAAGTAAACACTATCCGAAATTTTAATAATTATCTTATCGTTGCGAAAACGCTGCGTGAATAAGAGAGATTCGCATGAAAACTGAAGCATGAAAGTATGCAAATTGAGCCATGGAATTATAGTAATACATTCATAATTAATAAAGTTAAAATGAAAAAGTTGATACTCGTGTGGTCGAGGGCAAATGAGCCCTTTAGTTAGATATTTTCCGTATACAGACAATTTTAAACAAATTTTCATGAGTTGCATTTGTAATGAAGTAAATTATTTTATGTGTTTTATTTAGCCGTGCTTGCGTTTTCCATTCACTGACTCTCTGCCGAGGAGAAATCTTTAGGTAGAGTCGTCAACTAATCTAAAAAATAAATACACATAACCTAACATTATACATGGTTATTGGTAATTCACTGACACTGCGTGAACTCCAATTTCTGCCCATCATCACGAATACGTTTACCTCTATGATTGACGTGTTTAGATCTACCCCAAACGCTTTGGTAAACGCTCATAGATCGCAAGGGAAACTCGGTGTGAGGACTTTCATACCTACATTGTAAATTGAAACGCACAGATTGGTAGTAACATTCATTGGTAGGTCAACAATGAAACATAAACAGTAGAAAATTATTAAATTTGTATCTAAGGCGACGACGACGTTTCGTGCAGTACTGAGAGTTCCCTGGATTTAGTTCAGCCGCACCAAGCGCTGTTGTAACTGCTCTGCTTACTTTTATAATATAAAATAGTACCTATTTTAGCTGTTTGCGAGCTGCAAGCAGCAAAAAACACAATAAACACAGCCGCCGCGGGCTGTGTTTATTTTTTTTATTTTAATTGTATTCCCCTCGTTCTAAACTACACCCTCGATTTGGTTGAAATCGATAACCAAGAGTGGAATCTGGGATAAAAAAATGTCAGCCATTTTGGATTTTGAAATCTGTGAGTTCGAGTTGATCGAAAACGATACCCATATGAGTGGCTGTGATGTCACACGTCAAGTCGACTTCCTCGACACGATTGCACGTTTGCGCTGACACAGCAGCGACGAAATGTGTCGTAAATTGTTGGATCGTTCATACTACGGAAAGTAGTTCGTCCCGACTGTGGTGCTGCAAGGCGCTAAATGCAGAGAAAGGACTCAAAAACGAAGCAGATATCCGTAAAATAATGCGTATACGCTAAGCACTTTGAGCTCATAAAAGCACAATAAAGTAATTTGAATCCATGGTCATTCAAAAACCAAAAATATCACGAACACCTGAATTTATAGGTACATAAAAAGACACTCTAAACAAATAACAGTGACAGTTAAATTCCCGATTCGTATTCTACAAAAAACGGCAAGGATGTTTCCGATTAAACTTATGGGTGTTTTCTCGTGGTCCAATTATTTTGTCCCATTAATGAGACCACAAGAGATAGTTCCAATCTCAAAAAATTTCTTCTTTCTAGAAAAGTTTCTAAGGGTGTGACCCTTAGAACCTTTTCTAGAAACAGCCTGCGAACGTGGCATCTCATCTAACCCACTCCAGCCCATTCATCACAAAATCACAACACAGGCTGATTATTCAGAACAAATAAAAGCAAATCAACATTGGAACCGTGCACAAATAAACTGTGCGAATTCCAACCATTTATAATTTAACAAACAGTTGTGTGTTCTAAATTTTGGTCTAATAACGTAACGATGCGGTTCATTACCTCATCTAAAACATGATAAAGTAGATTACTTGATTAGGTACTTATAAATTAAAAAATTGATCAAAATTTTCTCATTTTCATTATTTTTTACCAATAATAACCTACCTTGTTTCTTTGTAAACTTACAAAGATGCCGTAATTACGTTTATTTTAAAAAGTAATTAATCATGCTTGGAAACGTGCGTGACATTTTCATTTCGAGCCTCTGTAAACAACACCGGTAGTACCTACAAAATTTTATATTCTAAAATTAGTATTTTCATATAATTGGAGATATTTCGCTGCTGTCCGTACCCAAGCACGCTTAGGTTTGATTGAACGCGTAAGAATGCGGAGTGCTGCGAATATTATAACACGCTAGAGCGAAAGGAACGCGTGGAGCGAGACGACAACATCGCAATTACCTCGTGAGATTGTTGAATAAATTTACATTCAGTTGATTGAAATAATAATGAAATTGGCCCGGCATACTCAGCACGATGGAACTGTATAAATAAATTAATAATATAAAATGATATAATACATAAATTTGTGCGTGCCCGTACCCGCGGTACAAGCCTATTTCTATTGTAATTAGATGGGGGAGGCAATATCTTTTGTTTGAATTATGCAAATATGAAGCTGAGCGTATATATACCAGTACTTATCTTTAGTCGACTGCGTACTCATTGCTTTCCGCAAAAATTATATAGCGGTTGAAGATTTTTGTTAGAGTTCTACTCATATCACATAACGCGCGGTGAACAATTCTTCAATTTTAAATTATGACTTGCAATTAGACTAAATCTAAATTTAAAGTTTTTTCTGGAGTGTCACAACCACCTTAAACAGCTCGATTGTTTCCAAATAAGTTTTAAATTTCCAAATTTGCAATAAATATTTTAGTGGGTTTTGACTTTTCTAGTCCTCTGTTGAGTACAAGCTATGAGTAGACAAAAAAGTCTTAACAAAAACAGAGTAAAATCAGAGTTCAAAACCACCAATAACGCTGCCAGTAACTAAATGCTAGGTAAATAAATACAACAAAAGGCTTAGAAGGTTTGTTATAAAACGAGCGTTCTGTATTTTCAGGGCTTTCGCACTAAAAGCCCTATGAACGTGGCAAATCCCATCATTTCATAACATGGAATGTACATTTTTCATCTCCTGTGCGTGTTTTGCAGTCCTAAAAGAGGCTTATGTACGATTTTTACAGTTGGATTTCCAATTGTTGTTTTAAATCGAATATCACGCAACTTATGTGTATGAAATTATCATTTTCACGCAAATAAAATTCATCATCCCATTTGTTTAAAGAATTTTGCAATAGGTACATATTTGCTTTTGTAAATCTAAAACAAAAGGAGAATATTCCAACAGAAGTGACAAAAGCAGTAGTAGATTGTGAAAGTCGTAAGACGTGAATCCTTGACCCACAGGTCATCGACCTGACCCGTCGTATATCAGAAACTATTCGAACGGAAAAATCAGGCGATATGTGTCTCCAGTCAAGTCTGATCCGCCATCCGCTCACAGCGGTTTGGTGAGGAGGGTCAGTGTAAGCCGGGTGAGATGTCGTCGCGACCGTGACCTAGCTCAAGTATTGGGCGGGTCACGTGCTCGGGCGGGCGGCAAGGAACGGTCGTTCACCTTGAGACAGACGCGGGGGGCGGCGGAGTTTTCCACTTCGGAATTTCGCTCATCCGCATCCCTACGATAATCGCGGATTTCGTAAATTAAGACGTAGAGTAGACGCGAATGCTACAATGAGGGTAGAGAGTACTTGTTTTGTTTTTGATGATTCACAAAAGATCCGACGTCCCTGAATTTTCTACTGTTTTATCTTAGCTTGATTAATTTCTGAGGCTATTCTTCACCTAGGTAAATATTTATCATACTCATTAGACTAAATCGAATGAATATTTATTAAACCGAATAACAGAACATATTGCTTTATTAGAGACCGCAGTTACACGAATATCGTTTGGAAACGAATATTAGCATATTATTCAAACAAGGCCCGCGTTTAAGACATATAATATAGGTCCCATATTACCGGCCGCTACGATAGCTGTGGCATTCATTAATTTCAACCTCCACAGGCTGGCATTCGCCGCGATGATAACGCTTATGAAGCTGTGTTTTCAATAGATCAGTAAAATATACATGTACTCGTAAGACTAGCTGACCCGCCGTGATTAGTTTCGCGTGGACTTTAGTAATACTAATACCCCAAGTAATGTTGTAATATGTTGTAAGTAATGTTCTTGATTCTTGATTCTTGTTGGTTTCCAGGTAAACTATCAACGCCAAAGTTTTATTACCAATCCTTGACAATTTTAAAGTTATTATGAGAATACCTATAAATCCCATTTCATACTTGTATGAATGCTTGTTTAAAGAACTACTTATTCGATTACGATCCCATTTATACTACCTCAGAATACGAATTTCCAAAATCCGTTCTTAGCGATAGAGTACTTTCTAAAAGTTATTATAAAAATGACCTTTGACCCCCTTAGGATACGAATTTACAAAAATCTGTACTTAGCTGGTCTCTACGTCCTGACGGGTAGTAACAATGCAGCTAGTGTATATATAAAGATATAGCGATATCCCTCCTATTTAACAGTAGCCGTCGCATTGACACAGCATACACACGGCTTAAGTTGCATATCACAGATTACTAGAAGTTAAGTTACAGCCCCACAATACTAACAAATCTCTGTTCGCCGTATTTGCAGTTTCCCCATCCGAAAGTCCGTTTCACACTACCCTCTAATGTAATTACTTTGTTAAGGAATGCTCTGTGAGTTTAGGAGTCCTGAGTGACAAAGGCTGGTTCTAGCTGCTTTTCACTAACTGGTAATTATCTAAGTTACGCTTTTTTGGAAAAGCTTTGAACTCGTGGAAGTAAATGTGACGACTATAATATAAACTTCGACCCATGCACGACATCAGGGCATTTAGGCAAGCAGACATACACGGATAGAAAATGAAAATCGAAGTTTCGTTTTCGTTGTCATGCATAACCAACTCTCATGTCGAATCCGAAACGTTGATTTCGTTTTTATGAGGCGCCAGATTACTGATTTTGCCTTCTTGTTAGATGACTTTTCAAAGTCATCAACCAAACTCACATTGTGATAAAGAAAGTGATTATTACAAATTTACTAAAGCGTAATTTTAACAAATTATGGTATGCAGGCCTTTAGAGGCAAAAATTAACGCACAATTTAAACATTCTCTCGATAAATTTTGAATCATTGAAAGTTGTAAGTGCGTAGTAGCATAAAAAAGTTGACCATGTGAACAAATGTAAAAAAATGCTTATTTACACAACAATATAAAAAAAAAACTTGCACATTATTAACCCACCATTCCAGCTTTTGTCATCATGTTTGGTAAGGAAAAAAGTGTCAGCAATAAGCAGCCTTCTGTTGCTGACAGTTTTTACGGGCGCGAACAAAGGATAACTTGCGCGACTAGAAGGCCTCTCAAAGCCTGTCTCAGAGCTAATTCCAGAAGCTTCCATCACCACGGCCGAAAGCACTTTCCGACGCGTTAGCCACTCAAGGGGGCGGCCCACCCGTCCGCAACCCCATCGAAAAAAAGCGATGCACTTCGAATTGTTCGTTTTATGTCCACCATCGATCGTTTCGGTAAAGAAGTGAGTTTTTATCTGTCCTGCATCCGTGCTCTTACTTCACACGTGGCCTGGGGTACTAATTGGGGGACACTGCGGGGCGCAAGTGGGAAAATAGAGCAAAATATAGCACCGTGTAGGTGAGATTTTGCGGGACCCCAGTCCCTCGCGCCGCCGATACCGTCCTAAATAAAGGTCAGCATCCGAGTGCGTGTGCTTTAGAAGATTTGTTTTAGGAAATTTGTATTGTTTGTTCAGAATTTGTTTGATGGGGCTTCAGAAAGTCTCTGATATCATGTAATGTCAACCTTTTCCGTCTCTTTCAGATGTTTTAGATTAAGCCTGTGATTTGGTTTTGGATTTTTTTTTATTCACAAAGTACTTGTTTTTATACACGTTGGAATAAAAGGGGTGGATCATCAGTGGCTCGGGTGTGGAGGACCTCAGTACCTATCGATTTAACGTCCAAGTATAATTATGCGATATTCAGCGGTTCAAAACTTAATAGGATTTTGGTATAGTTTTAGTTAAAATTAAATTTCAGCCCGAACTTCACCCCTTTTGTTACACCTTCTATAAACAGTAAGTAAATTATAATAATTACAATTACAATCGATACAAAATAAATGTTATTATTAGGTACTAAAATGTAGGGCGCTGACACGATTAAAAACTTTTCTTTCAAGAATGAGATCTTGGACTCCTGAATCATTCTTATTTGGCTTCGTACACAACTTTGTGGCACCCTGTAGCAAGAGATGGAGAGTAATCTTGAGGAATCCATTTAAAAGAAATACTAATCGTCGATTTACTATGATTTACTCGATTTACGATATACTATTTACTATGTAATATAATCGTAATTGCTTTAATAAACTCATTATTAATTTCACTCAAAAGCGTAAAAGTAACGACTAAGATAAACTATTTTGTTTTTTTTTATACCCAGTCCACGAGTGTATTTTCTGTTTGGTCTATGCACGACTATGAAGTCCCTAAGTTTTTAAGTATTATTTTTAATATTCTGATTTCAAAAATAAAGTCATTCAGACGCCTGAGCAGGATCTGTAAAATAATAGAAATTTTTAACAACAATAAGAAAATCCATTACGAATTCTTCATAAATCGATTGTTATAAAAATCGAATAAAATAAAGCATTAGGACATGACGATTTGATTGTCAGTCGAACTACCAAAATAAAAATAATTTCATGGAATTTGTATAGTGGTGTTGTTTATTCATCGCCTATGAGATGGACCGATCAGATCTGCCATAGGGGCTCCATGAATGTTCCAGAATGACCACCAACAGGGAGAGATGCCGATATATCGTGAAGCGAGCAATATCAGCCCATACAACAAAAGATTCGACATGACGACCACGACCATTCTGTCAAGAACGCTACGAATGAGAAGAAGAAGAAGTTGTTTATTGTTGTCTTAGGTGCTAAACTTACCAATTTTAGATGTGGATCAGCAGGATGGTGAGTTCAGAGTTTTAACACTTACCTGAAAACGAAAAGGATTTTGTTAAAACGACAAAAGGATTTTGGTAAAACGACAAAAGGATTTTGTTAAAACGACAAAAGGATTTTGTTAAGACGCACAATGCGAGCGAAGTGTGGGCAGCTACTCGTTGAAAATAAGGGTGTTTTTACACGGACACCAGTTGGTAGGGTAGCGTTTTGAAGATTGTTTTTCATATTTATGCTAAGTTTTGTGGTAAATAGACATACATTATCGTAATTGTGCATATTTCTGGTAAGACTGTGCATCTCACAAGATGTTGATGTCTCACAATCAACCGAGACGCAGACGGCGGGACAAACCAAATGGCTTACTGTTCAATCTGGTCTTCTAAGCTAAGCCTTTGACGAAAGTTGCTGGAGGGTTTTCGTTCAAATATTTTATTCTAGCTTAAAATATTGACGTACAAATAATCTCATCTCTTTTGAGTTGAAATGATACTTACATTGGCAAAACTTTTCCGAATGATCCCTAGGGACATCCGGAAATAAAAAACTAAATACTTACCTATTGATTGTGTTTCCGATCGGAATGTATGAAAGGAGGGAAGAGCGGCCTACCAGCAGTGGGATCAATATATTATGACGACCGATGTAGTG
Organism: Eupithecia subumbrata; assembly: GCA_949316285.1. NCBI lineage: Eukaryota > Metazoa > Arthropoda > Insecta > Lepidoptera > Geometridae > Eupithecia > Eupithecia subumbrata. Next base: position 4,129,721 of record OX438642.1, on the reverse strand, counting down.
CGGCGGGCGAAGGTCCGCCTGCGGCGCAGGAGGTTGCTGGTTCGATTCCCGCCTTGGGACAAATGTTTGTACGATCTACAAATATTTTTTCCGGGTGTTTCTATGTATAATAAAAAATATCTATCTATGTAATGTACTATAGTTTGTATATCAGTCATCTAGTACCCATAACACAAGCTCTGCTTAGCTTGGGGCTAGATGATGCTGTATGGATTGTCCAGTATTATTTATTTATTTATTTAATGTTTAGATAGTAATGCCCTAGTGGTTCGAATTTCCATGTGAAACAAGCCTAAGACGCATTAATTTAACCATGTTTGTGTAGCGAAATGTTATTGCAGAACAGTTACCGCGAAATAATATATTAAACATGAGTAGACACACACATCGTAAATTGCAGTCGCTTGAACGCACGCTACATTGTTGTTTATTGTGTAAGAGTAATAAAAATAACTAGAACTAATAATGATAGACGGGAGAAACCGCGAATTGTTTCGATATAGTATGCTACTAATTATCGTTACTAAACGTGATTCGATGTTGGTAGTTAATGGATTTTTATTGTAGTTTTAATAGATATAATGTAGAACAATCTTTAGCAATGGAGAACGCCGTATGTGGAAGGGAATTAGAAAGATATTTGACAAGGATGAAAATTATGGTTTTAATTGTACGAAAAAATTGTGCGGTCACCAAGCACGTTAGAAACAGTTAAGACCGTTCTACTGGTATTGGCTCGTTTAAAATGCATTGGCGTAAATCTAACTATTCTTATGAGAACAAAATTTCATAAATAATTTCAGAAAAGGAGAAGGGTTGCTCTACGTTTTTTGTAATAACGTCTTTCTTTTCCTTACTTTGTGCAATCGGTTCCTTAGTTCCAAGGCAAGTTATGATAACATTTCTTGTCTCGTAGCTTGTTTTTATTTTGTTTTGATTATTTAAAAACTTCTTATATCTGTTGTTTTTAATTAGTAAAACTGTGATTAATACAACTTTTTTTTTATTTTTTTGAAAAAATCGATTAATATAACAAAATAGATTATTTTTTAAAGAAAATCGATTATTTCTTAATGGGTTTTTCATGCTAAAAGAACAATCAATTAATTAATAATCGATTTTTTATGTAAAATATCACATCCCTAGTCCAGTCGTGGACACGTTTAGCGCACGCATGCTTAATGGTCACGTTGTTTTTTTTTCTGGAGAGATCCATATGTAGTTATATATTTATGTAGACACTTAGCTAGGGTCCCATAAGCATGACCATAATGACATATAATATTAGGAAACAAACAACAGGCATCGGACGTAATAACTAATATGGACTTGTCTGTTACATTGGCAACAGGTGGATAATGTTGTACTAGTATAATCCTCGGGGTGTGATCAACGTAGCCGTTTTATCGCCATTTAGGCTACTCAAGACTAGAATTGTCGATGAAAAAATCTGAAAGGCGATTGGTCGCCTGTTACGCTACTTCAGGGAGAAGACGTTTAAAGTAGCCGAATCCCAAATGAACTCTTTTTTATGAAAATTTAACTCTTCTCACCAAAACAGCAGACCCAATATTGAAGATTTACCCTGGCAGTTTGGTGACAATATTGACTGGGAAGCTATTATAAATCAATGACTTATAGGGAACAATGGGTACATTTTTAGGTACAGGTGTTGAGAACTACTACTACTAGGTGCAGAATGCTGGTGGGAATATCATATTCAATGACTTGAGTTTTCCTAATGCGTATTTGATTGCCTCTGAGTAGCGCCGTCTTATAGTTTTTTTCAGCGTGATGGGTACGGTGATAACAAAATTAAGGAACCGAATGCAACTAACCATATTTTATTTACAGCAAAATTTCGGCTACTTTTTAATGTGAACCTAAAAGTCGGCTACATTCTGCTACTTATGTTGTAAAAAACGACGATATCAGTCCCGGTGATATTGGCAACACTCGAGAATAGTTACCGATATACTAGAATCCGAAATAATAAGTAGGTATAAGTTAGTGAGAATACCTACTTTATCCTGTAGGAAATAGAGTCTACGATCAGAATGAACAGTCAGATGACTGCTGGAGTAAAACCTCGACCAAGTGGTGCCCAAAAATCGACCGACGAAAATGAGGTCGTCCTCTCCCAAGACAGGTTGAACATATCTTCGGGGTCTCAGAGCAAACGCGAATGCGGGAAGCACCGAATAGAATAGGCTGGCAAAGCGAAATGAAACGTATACCCAGCAGTGGGTGATACTTTTGGTTATACTAGGCTAACATGATGATGAATTTTACGGAAATTCTTTCCGCGGTTGTCGTAAGAGGCGACTAAGGGATATCCAACGGGGGCGGGCAGCAGCGCCTCCTGCAGAACAATTCTAACACCGAACTGCGATCCCCGACCCGCATGCCCAGCGTGGGGATTATTGGCATTGCCCTTATGAGATAAAATCCAATAAGGTACTTATCAGGGGGAGGACTGCGTCCAGAAGTGGACCAATATAGGTGAGGAGGATAAAATAAGCTTTAATTTTTTATGATGAGTGAAAGAGTTTATGGTTACGTTATTACTAGTACAAAGAATAACAATTATAGGAGTATATTTTCTAATTTTTATAGTTTTTTTCTGAAAACCAAATCAAATTCACGTGTTGAGACATCATTGATTGCTAGTTTTCCATGATGAAGCAATTTATTTTGAGACATTTCAAATAATTATAAAATAATGCCTTTATTACCAAGGAAGTTGACAATCAAAAACAGAAACCAATTAGGCTAGTATTTACTATTGAAAAAATTGAGCTAACTGCAGACCGTTGCAAATAATTTAAACTTAACGGCAATTTCAATCAACACATTTCACCCAGTAGTGGATAATATAGTGCATAGAATGGCACGCTTCGGCAGTCAATGGGTGGACTAAATTAAGTGTAAATAGAAACGCATTGTGAAGTGGACTGTCAGCTTGGTTATTCTAATAGAATAATAGGTTTAGATGGAATAAATCTCATACATAATCCGTTATTTGTCAGGTAGAACATATTTTCAACCGGTGAAAAACTATAGGAGGGGGTTATCAATTCGGCTGCATATTCTTTTATGTATGTAAGTACCTTGTTGTATGTTACGCGATGTCTTCCCCAATTATGGTCCTTAAATTATCAAATCGAGAAGAGTTTGTCCCGTAAAACTAAAAAAACGGTAAAAATGTATCTTGGAGTAATTTTTTAGTTATTGTACAAAAATATCTAATTATTCGTACACCAAATATTAAAATTCAAGCAAAAATTTATAAGACACTAGCCTCTTCCCTCACGTGGTACATACCTAGATGATAAGCGTAAATGTTATTCCAGGCCCAGAGCTACATCTATGCAAAATTTAATTTTGACTGAATCATTCAGTAATTTTGGCGCTGTCTTTGCATAACATTACACCACTTCTGTAGGAACATTCGCAGTTAGTGCCAGTACGATGGAGCTATTCAGAGCGTCTCACTCATGCCCATTCCCAGCGTTTCACGAGAGGCGCACGTATTTCCAAAGTGTCATGAAAAATATTGGAAACGTCTTACAATACAATATTTTTCACAATATTTTTCATCGTGGTTTACAGTAGGTTTGTATTGTACAGTAGGTAAAGTTGACTGTGTGTAAATCATAGATGCATGATGAGCATTCAGAAAATATATAACTTCCTATTACCATGGAGACAGAAAACTACTATTACTGAAAGATTTTTGGAAAACCAACTTTAAACTGTTACCATCCAATAAGTCCATTCATTCCTTGAAGTCCTTTGATTTCTTAGAAATTAACCGAGTGCGAGGACTTACACACTATAAATACAAAAATCTGTTACCTTCCATTAATATAGATTTAATTCTAAGCCGCCGGAATCAAAGTCTAAAATTTTGCCTCATATTGAAGTAATTTCCTCAGGAGGTGGGTTCATTAAGGAGGTAGTAATCCTGCAGAGCAATTCACTCTGGCGCTGTCGTCGGAAACCGCAGCCTAACTAGCTAAACTAGCCAACCGCGCCTTCCGATGGCTAGGGTTGCGCTCCGATGGGTAGGAAGGGACACCGAATTTAGAATACTCGGACATAGAGAATCTTCCTCTATTTGCTGCTTCAGACGTATTACACTATCTTGATTTCATGTTGACTGAGTCATGTTTGATGAACAGTATTGCGCGCGGGGGCGGTCAAATCTGTCATCAATACTCAATCATTTATTGCATGTGTACAGATGTGTTTATGATCTAATTAAATATCACTGTAGACCCTGTTGGGCCCACAATTATTATGGAGAGATCAATAAGGACGTTTGCAATGATTCGAACAACGTGTGCAGTACACGATAATGCAGTACAGTGACATTATATTTTTGTTTTTAATTATGCTCTACCCGTATACTTTACAATTTTTAAACAAATATCGAGAAGAGTAAACAAATTTATCTACGATATTTTTGCAACCCCTTATTTAAGCCGGGAATTTGTCGCTTTGCATTCACTCAATGCATTATGGATACCAGTAATTACGGTATTACGCATAACCATCTTCACTTCACTTCAAAGGATTATTTATATTGCTGTCAAATGGCAAAATACTTTTCAGTTACAAAAATAATCTCACGATCGAAAAATCATGAATAATAGGGTAGGGTAAATCTCGCCCGCAAAAAAAAACTCACCTGCAGGCGAGTTGTCCCATTTCTAAAAAGCATAGTTGTTATTGACAAATTTTTGAGGCGGGCGAGTTGACAACTTGTCAACTCGCCCGCCTCAAAAATCAACGAGGGGCCAGTTATCACCTATCTCAACGTGAAATGGACAAATCGCCGACGAATAGATCGTATCCGGCATAACTCATTTACAAACGAATTCGAAACAGAATATCGCAGAAGGCGAATCTATCTGGGATCCCGACAATTGATTCGATTACGTATTTAGAAGTCGTCAGAAATGTCAGACGACGCGGTTGCCTATCGCCTCCTTCGGACGAGGTATGCTAGATGCAGAGCGTATTTACTGACCCATAAACGTAGACAGGCCACGACAGGAAAGCCTCAATATTTTTCTTATTAAATACCTTGCCTAAAAGCGAAAGTAATGCTGTATGTTAATTTGTCTAAGTGAGTCTCTGATAGAAACCTAATTAGTACTTTTCCGCCGACGAAAAACAAAAAGAGGCGGTATTCACTTCTGCTGTTTTTTTTACTGTGTTTGTGTATCTTCGCCAATTGTTTTCCGATTTGGGTGATTATTTTGCTTTTGTATAGAGAATATTCCCAAGGAGATTCCATAAATTATATTCCCGAGGAATTAATATTTATACCGCAAAACTTTAAAAAACATTGGCCCTAGGAGAAAAACATAAATGGACAAACTTTTATAAGAAAAGCGCGCGCGAAGCCACGGGCTGAAGTTGGTAAAATATAATATAACTAAACAAAACAGCGTGATGTCTGCTAACGTCGTTGTCACATCATTATTATAAAATGTTTGCCAACAGTAAGTCCACGCCCTCAGCAATTTAATGAAGGAAAAGTTTTTCCTGGATCGCGTTGCAAATAAAATGTCAACGAGTATTATAAAAACTGTTTATTCTTTACAAAACAACACATCCCATATTTGCAAGTAAGTTTCTAGTTGTTAAAATATTTACTTGTTTTATGCAACAAACCGACGGTATTACGTTGGTGTTTTCTTTAGGGTAATAGAACAGTTAAATTTTAATTACTTTTTTTGATATATGTTATCGGAAGCTATACATCAGCTTAACGACATAATAGTTTGAAAACTACTGAGCAAAAGTGGGTTAACAATGTAATTTGTTAATTTTAACATTAAAAGTATAGTATTAATTTCGAAATTCCACCTCAGCTAGAGAAGGAATTTCCAAATTAATACGATATTGTGAGGCTGACTAAGAACACTTAGCAGTAGCGCTGGTCTTGGATGTAGAAATTTTCAGTATTTTGGTATTACCTACAAGAACCTCTGGAGTACTTACAGCAAGATTTCGGATGTACTAAAACTTTTGAGCATGTTTTTACGCCATAAATTTTCCTAACAATATTAGCCTCATGAATATCACCATTTAAAAACTGTTATCGATACTTAAAAATATGCATTTTCCTGCACTTATTTCTATTAGGAATAACTTATTCATGCAGCGTTGCCCTACATCGATAGCATATTTTAAAATGTATATTATCTACGCGTTAGTTTCCATTATAAGGGTGCCTTTCTTATTTAAAATGATTTTTAAAATCTTGCTTGTTTTTGTCATTGTTTTATCCTCATTCAATCATATGTGGAATTTATTTAATAAGGTTAACAAAACGGATAAATTAATCTAAAATGTCTCTTCCCTTATAAGTTACGTAGAAATTTTTCATCTCCAAACCCTTTAGGAGTTTCCATATCTGTGACTGCTGCAGATATTTCGAGTGCAAAGTTTTCGTCAAAAAAGGGTTCTGCTTCGGTTTTCCAATAATCCGTGTGAGAAATGCTCTTGGCATTGTTTTCAACCGGCCTCTCATAACGTAGGTAACAATTTTATACAGAACATAAAAAGTAGTGAGCACCGCGGAGGTCCCTGGACGATGCCTCCATGCGTTTCATTTTGCATATTAAATTTCAACTGAATGGATTCTCAATAGTATTGAGCACTCAAATACAATGGTGACATTTGGTAAAAGAAGGTGTTGGTGTAGAAGTTATTCTGTACTGTAAGTTGACGTGACGACCTTTTCTAAGTGTACATTTATTGTATTTATGGAAATAAAGAGTTTTTGATTTTGATTTTGTTGCTGAAGATTTCAGTTTGAATTGACAAAAGAGTGTAGGCAAACCGAAGACAGGGCTCTGTGGTACTCATTATGGGAGGCATTTGTCTGGAAGTGGATTAATATTGACTGATGATGGTGATGATGATGGAGAGCGTCTTAGGCCACACCAACAGAATCCGAAGGATTTGCATTTGAATTCAGTTTTTTGGTGAATTTTTTCATGATTGGTTTAAACACTAAAACCGACTTCTAATTTCTTAATCTTCACACAGTTTTTTTTAAGTTTTGGGAGATAAATACTAGTCCCTCAGATTTCATTTTAATATGGGATGATTCTGAATCATTCTCTCATTAAATATGTAAACGAAAAAGAAATAAATATTTATGCAAAAAAAGAAAACAATGATTATTATTAAAACTGTAAATAAATTGAATTAAAGTTGGTCCAACCACGATTGACGCAGAAACATAAAAAAACATATAGCCGAACATAGAACCTCCTCCTTTTGTAAAGTAGGTTTAAGAAGAGACGCGCGTTGGAATTTTTACAGAGAGTAAGCGAAGTAGGTTTAAAAAGAGATGCGCGTTGGAATTTTTACAGAGAGTAAGCGACAGTAAGAAAAAAATAACACTTTTTAAACTCAATTTTGCCAATAAATTGTATTACACTAGCACCTGTATCCATACTGTTTATAGCTTCCATATAATATATTCTTTCGAAACATCGAATACTGCGTTCAAGATTTATGCACACGAAGCTTACTTCTGGGCTAATACCTGTCTTTGAAAAAGGATAAAACATAAATAGAAAAAAAGGTTTTCTCTAATCTCGTAAGCTTTACAGACTCTTGTTAGCTTCATAAAAGATTTCACCATGCTAAGCTCATTGCAAACGTTTTACAATTAGCTTTGCACCCACAGCTTTTAAACTATATCTAACTTACCTAGTGTTTGCCGACGAGCTGGCATTTGTCCATACGATTTAAATACGGCTTTTTGTACAATCACCTGTTGCCGCACTCCCGTTTAAAAGCTGTGGTATTATTACAGGCCGTGTGGTCAAACACTATCTAGGGTCCTGTGGTTGCGTCAAATTCAATGTAAAAGCTTTGTGTAATGCATGCTGGTCGGCCTGTGGTTGATGAACTTAGCGTTACTTATTTATTAATTATGTACCTACCTTGGAAGATTTGGTGTAGGTACTCGCTGTAGGCTAACCTTATTAAATAACAAGAACAAAATTAACAATTTTAAAAACACCCCCGACAGTTTTTCCTGCTAAGAACAATCGGGATAAAATTATCTGTGACACGAAAAAAAACTAAACGAAAACCGTTTTATCCGTTTGGGAGCTACGATACCACAGACAGTTCAGATACTCAGACAGACACGTTAAACTTATAACACCCCTCTCTTTTTGCGTCGGGAGTAAAATAGTAAAAGTCTATGTTGTATAATGTTTTAAGTATATCAGATTACCAGCACCCATAACGCAAGCTCTGCTTAGCTTGGGGCTAGATGATGTCGATTGAATTGTGCAGCGTTATTTATTTATTTATTTAGTGGCACTTTTATTTGTGATAGGGAAATAAAACATCGCACTATTATTATAAATAGAGAGCGAATGTTTAGATGTATAGTTAGTTAGATGTTCTCACGCAAATCTCTGACTCCACATGAATAGATAGAAACCTTGCATATATGTACCTGGTTCTGATCCGGAATAGTGTATAAGTGTATTATTCTTAACATTGTTCTTTTTTTCGAATAAAATTTTCAAAAAAACATGCGTTTAACTTAGTTCATAATTTTATTTTATTTTATTGATAATGGTCAAGCGTTTGGCCACCAACTCACTTAAAGTAAGTGAAGATGTGGCCGTAAGATGTAGCACGCTTTCCCAGAAGGAACTTATTTACCCTGGACTTGAAGACTCCAAGATTATACTCTATCGGGAAAACAGACGCAGGAAGCTCATTCCACTCATCTCATGCGATTTGTATGAAAAGTTGATGAGCATAATATTGTCTCTATCAGTAAAATAATTCTCTCTCAGATATTTAAGGCAATTCTATCAAGATCATCATTGATCTCTCTTCTTCTTCTTATCCCAAAAAACGCGTGCGGAGTCGAGGGCATAACCTAGTTCTCGTAGGTTATTGATAATGAATGAATAATTTAGAGTTGGCCCAATACCTTACATAAAATATTACTTGGGATTTTGCGATGCCGGCCTGTGAACGCGCACCCTAAGTTTCAACTGCTAACGTATGAGCCGTAATGACGTGCCTTACCACACCGTGATCGCAGCCCTGGGCGTATACCAGAGTGGGAACACTACCTAGGTATGTATTTTACTCTTACCTTTATTAAGTCCTATTAGATTGTCTAACTGCAGAGTTTGCCTCCCATTTCCTTCCAGGACACCCCATACCTACCTATTATTAAAAATGTCGTTCATGAGACTTTTGTCCATAATTTACCTGGTTAGTCCAATTTAACGTGGTTATGCACCGTCAAATTGATACATCACGATGCATAGCGTGACCACCATTTAATTTTGCTATGAAAACCGGTTGAGAAACAATGTACATGTGATTTTCCTATTTCCTTTGAGTTTTACGATGGGAACGGATTTGATTACAGGACTGGTACGTAGAGGGACCTGACTACTTACTTCAGGCAGGCAGGCTATAGTTAGAAGCTAATAGTACCTAATTGAAATAAATGAAAAACATTTGCGAAACAATGATGAAGAAAACTATTTATAAGGCATATCACCACAATATCGCGACTATAGCATACCAATACAAATATTATAGTTACTAAAGTAACATTAATTTCAACACAAACAAAATTACAAATTAATCAAAGATAGGAAACTACCTACTTAAGCTTTTCTTTTTTTCATAACGTATTGTCCAATTATGATAAAAATAAATTCGTATCATTTTCCTGCTTTTAATTTATACGTTCAATAAAGAAATTAAGTATTTCAGAGGACTCTTTCTCTCAGTAATTACTGGCGTAAGCCTGTATTATTATAGGATTCCGTATCATTAAACGGAACACTTTGTTCTTCGTTTATTCGTAATTCTGGATGGTTGCTAAACTCTATTTTCTCTAGTACGAGTTGAGTAGAAGAAATATAAATCGAATCGTGTGTCTGAAATGATTAGTATTTCTTTCTTTCTTTAAATGAACATCAAATACTTAGGTTGGTCTTCAATTGATAATGTGAATTACCAAGCATAATCGAAAGGTATATTATTATTTTGATACGTCGGTGGCACGGATACAAAAGGCAAGTCGTATGTGGCTCACAGAGAATTGATTTTGCGAAATCAAAAAATTACCTACATAAATTTCATTCAATTTCCTAGTTATTTGAGTTAAATATTCTTTATCCAAAATTAACGGACGAACGATGTTTCCACCTTGTTTTTTAAGATCTTTTTGTACACTAGACACTACATTTGACAGTAAATAATCATTATCTTTAGGCAATATACTTGCTTACTCGTACTTCGCCAGTTTTAATTTCATTTACACTAAATATTCCAATACAAACAAGCCACGTCCTGAAAGGTTAGCCTTTTTACCCTTTCAATTTAATATGGGGATGCGACGGATCGCTTCGCAAATATTGGAGCCATTCACGTTTCCACAAAAAAAGGGTGCGGGTTATCGTAAACTAACAGTGATACCACGCGGTAATAATTGGTTGAGGCAATTAACACCGCCGCTGCCGGCCGTCGGTCGCGCAGTCCACACAATGGTTTAATTCTGCGCGGTGTGGTGATCGGTTCACAGTCGTATGGACGAGTCACGATTGACAATCACAATCCGCGGTGTTTGTGGAATAAAATTTAAAAAAATATTTTGGTTTGCCGATTGGTGGATTGAACAAATGCTGTCGGACGCAGTGAGGGCACTTTTTACCGTGCAAAAAGGAGGTTTAAAATTATGTTGAATCTGTGTGGTTTACAAAGCCAAACTCTGTGACAGTATTACATACAGCTGCTGTTTTTGTCATGCAGTGTTTCAATAAACATTTTGTATTGCGATTCCCTTTTCAGAATTAGATAATTTCAATTGACGACCATTTTAATTTACTTTCAACGAAACGTTTCTTTTTATTTAATTAAAGGCTTCCGTTTATTGGTAATGGTAAAACTAATAACTATTGACACAATCAAAATAACAGCGCTTCAAATGCCTAAAATTTAATTATTTCACGCATAGTAAATTCACAAATTATTATTATCGATACATGCCAAATTTCGTGAGTAACTACATGCCTACGTACTACCGTCGTATTGTGAACGCGCAGACATTTAAATGATATAATAAATTCGCATTATCACCATGGTACGGACAAAATTGTTTTCAGCCTCGCCGGGTTAATTCATTAACCTAGTGGATATTGTATGAGCGTTAAAATACTGACTCTTTTGGAGAATGTTGAGTTGCATTGCAGTGTTTCATTGTTTTATTTCGATTTGTTTTTAATGATTTATTATTATTTTAAATATTCACAAGTATCTATAGCGCTTTCTTACTCATCTTGTACCTGGTTTTTAGGGTTCCGTACCCCAAAAGGAAAAAAGGAACCCTTATAGGACCATTTACTTGATTGCATAAGTTTAATGTATCTAATAGTTATTGAAACCTTTTATCAATTTATTTCACGGTAAAATAAATAATTATAACACTATAATCAATCGTGATCGGACGCCTTTTAAACATCACATTTTGAACGCCTGCGAGCGTAGGTACGTTGCTTTTTTTTCTTGAACGCCTGTCGTCGACCCTGTCCTCGAAAGTGTTAAATATGTCTTTAAATAGTTTTAAGTTAATCAAAATTGATTGACGATTACTTTGAACCAAGCTCTATGAACCGACATAGACTTATTTACACCTGACCTACACACAAATAGGTAGGTACATTTACCTGACACACATTTCGCACCTCCATTCGTAGACTGGCTCAGTCCAAAATTCACGTTTTTTGTGAAATGAAGAAAACGTGTTTCGTTTCTTGACAGGTTTTGGTAAATACTACTTAACTCAATTCACCCAAATTTTTGATTGAGCCAGTCTACGACTGGAGGTGCGATTTGTGATTTATCCGACGAAAAAGTTGCGTCGTAAGAATCGGCTCCCCTGACTCGGCCCGTGGAATCCAAAAGATTATTCCACGGGAACATGCCAGACTAAGTAAGGGTGGACATTACTAAGGAACATACCAGAGAAAGAGTAGCAACTTCTTTTTGTCTCTTTTTAACACCGCAATCAACGATCATCAATCTACCATGCGTGGTGATTATGGCAAATCTTCTTGTTTGGTATTAAGCAGTAGAAGAATGTAAGCTGATCGAATGAAGACGACTTCCTAAAGAAACCTACGTAGGTACACTTTTTGTTCAAACTTTTGAGAAAAAGAGAGCAAAGTAAACCTAACTCAACAACTGTTCCCAATCATGAGTAACTAGCTCTACCATTTTTACTAATTACACCACAACCAATAAATGCTCTGCTATGACAACATGGAAATCTATTCGGGGGCTGCTAAGTACATATCATACTGGCCGTTGATTACGGCGATAATTCACGGACCACACTGGCTTGTGTTGGGGGTTGAGGGTTAAATGGCGATAATTTTGGCAAAACAACAATATGTGAAATATAATGACTTTCATAAGATGTACAACGTTATGCACTACAGCAAAACATTATAATCAAGCAAGAACCACACTATTGTGGTGTGGTGTGTTGCGGCGCGTTAAGGCTAGCGTCGACAGGCCGACATCGGATGCGCAGTGACCGTATCAAAAAGATTTGCGTATTCTTTGTATGGTCTGCCTTAGAAGTGCGTTCACTGATCCACACCGTAAGGAGCGAACGCATCGGACTGTCAGCAATGCCGGCGATCCGTTTAGTTCGGATGACGCCGTTATTCGTTTGCAAATGGCCTACAATCCGGTTGCCGCTGACGCACCACCCAGCCTTTCAACGGTAGCCTTTTGAAGCATATCGATTTCATTTTATGATTATATTATTACGTTAATGTTGTGGTGTGTCGCTGTAATAATGTGTTCTAACCATACGTATAAAACCGTATAAAAACTTCTGATGCGCCACAACACACCACACAATTATGGTGTGGTTCTAGCTTAAGGGACGTTTTCTAGAGTCAATCTAATGGCTAATTAAATCGTTTCTAAACACCCATCCCACTAGCAGAAAAGCGACAGAATACACGATAGTACAAATATTATTAAAGATTGACATTATTACGAGCGACTACGAAACTTAGCCCCGTATTATGAAACCTTACTCAGTCATCGATGTAGGCTTGAGTGATGCTTATGTCTAGTTTTGAGTAAAGATTAATTTTATAAAACCGCTTGGGAACTCGTTTCTAAATCCAAACTCACTCAAGTAGCTTTCAAGAGCGTGATTTCTTTCAAGTAACTGTTTATGCGTATTATTGAACGGTAACCAAGTATTTAAGTCTGCATTTTCACAGCAGTGACACAGTGGGAAGTTAATGAGGTCGGCGCTGCCCTGGAGACCATTCACGTTGGGAGAACGAGATAAAGAATACGCAGGGCTGCACTGGCTTCAAGTAGACCAAAATAAGGAAAAATGGCCTTCACCTGCAAGGGGTTCTTGTAGTATAAAATATAAGGAAAAACTTAAGCTTATCTTATCAGTGTAAATAATTGGTAAAACCTTTGCCTACTTATGATACTCACTAAGTTTTTCTATTTTTATAAGTTACTTAGTTTCTAAGCATGTGTGCCAGAGATAAAAGGCTTATTATTTTTAAGCATTACTTTAGTTATTGCTTATTTAGAATGATTTTCAACTGTCAAATCTCTGCTTGGTGACATTTTAAATAAAAGCACTCCGCTTTGTGGGAGGTTTCTTCAATTACTTATCGTTATTACCTATAAACATCAGAATTACTGCAATCGAACAAAAAAAGTCATGTATATGAGTAATACGACTTTTGAGTTTGACCTACGTTATATCTTTGACATTAAAATTACCATCGTCGATCGGCTTCGTCCCGCCAGAAAGTTGTAGGTATGGATTTATGAGGTTTTGAAATTAAAGATAAATATATTGAATATTGAAAATAAAAAAAACATTTAATTTAATAAAAAAAAGCCAAAAGACGCGAAATCACCGCCTTTGCCGCTTCGATGTTGACTTTCTTTGATGATGGATTGTCTTTGGCAGGGGTTTAACCTAGTTAGGTTAGGTCCATGTCTAGTTAGACATGGACCTTTCTTCTACTTCAATGCCAAAAAAACATCCTTCCAAGAATTCATTTGCCTTTCATACCTAGGCAACTACAATCAATACGAATCAAACAGTGAAAACGACAACTGACATATAACAACCTGAAATTTCAAATAATTATCTAGTCAATATCAGGCCAATGGTAAATATAATACTGCAATCATCGATCAAGGTTTTCGTCGGCCAAGGCCGCGGAATACCTGCTCAAAGACTTCATATGAAATATTCTACTAGACTTTATTGTTTCAGTCTACAGTTGATTAGCTGAAACGTCTTTATAATTTTGTTTCTTGCGTTTTGATTCGCAATTATCAATAATTTTAACAAACTAATAAAAAACAAGATCCGTCAAGTGCGAGTGTAACTCGCGCGCCGAGGGTTTTGAACGTTTGTCAATAAATATGTACCAAAAGTACCGGTTAGAGACTTCGCAATTTAACGAATACCTAAGAATAGTAGGTACCAACCTACATTTCAGATAGATCTCTCTGCATGCTTCGGTTAATGGGTGGTTCGGTTAAGGTGGGTAATGGTAAATTTTTCGACTTTTTACGAAATATTTCAAAAAGTATGAAAGCTACAGAAATTTTAAAAACTGTTTTGAAATTTCCAAATCGATACCTTTCATTTGATACCCCACTCGGCGGGGTAGCCCCCCTTTTGAAAATTATTATTTTTTGACCATTTTTCAAAAAGTGTTCTTTTTACAGACTTCTCTATATTTTTCCTGTAAAATATAGATCCATATCTACAAACGCTCTATACATTTTAAACGGATCGCTTTGCAAACTTCGGAGATAGGGGGGGGGGAATGGGTATTTTTTCGACTTTTTTCAAAATATTTCAAAAAGTATGAAATCTACAGAAATTCAAAAAACTGTTTTGAAACCTACAAACTGATACCTTTCATTTGATACCCCACTCGGTGAGGTAGCCCCCCCTTTTGAAAATTATTCCCCCCCTTTTTGAGCATTTTTCAAAAAGAGTTCTTTTTTCAAACTTCTCTATATTTTTCCTGTAAAATATAGATCCATGTCCATAAACGCTCCATACATTTTACATGGATCACTCTGCAATCTTCGGAGATAGGGGGGGGGGAATGGGTATTTTTTCGACTTTTTTCGAAATATTTTAAAAAGTATGAAACCTACAAAAATTTCAAAAACTGTTCTGAAACGTACAAAATGATACCTTTCATTTGATACCCCATATGACTCTGTAGGTATCTTTTAAAATTTCGGCATCACAATTTGTATGGAAAATATTCATTTTCATTTTTCATTTATTTTCATTTTTATTTCTCGAAATCTGTACAGGCGCACGAAATGTATTATTATTTTAAATTTCAAGTTGATAGCTGCAGTAGTTTTTGAGTTATTAAGGAGGGAAAAAAGGACAGACAAAGCGAGACCATAAGGGTTTTGAAACCGATCTTCGATCTTCAAAACCCTAAAAACTGTAGAAAAACCTATCGAGGAAGTAAGATTTTGAAAGTAAAGGATCGTTTGGTAGTTATCTCAGGACAGACCATAGACAAGACCATACTCAAGTAGACATTTTGCGAGTGTAACTAGTATGGGGTCAGAGTTATTATTCTAAACTAAAGATTTACTTAAGTGGTTTCTACGCTTGAGAAGAGCATACGTACTGACTGCTTGAGTAATGTTTGAGCGAGCTTTCATAATACGGGCCTTAGATACAGAAGACGGTCTTTAAACAGAACACGGTCCCAAAAGTCGTCATATGAATAAAAGACGGGCTAGGTCCCGATTAAACTACTTCCGTTCTAGAATGCGAACAGCGTATCTACTTCTATTGTGAAAGATAAGCTTCTGTCTGCTGTTAAAGGAAATATACTGTTAGGTAGTTAATTCTCTTCACTTAATTTTTTTCCACTAGCGGAAGAAGTGAAAACCCTAGCCTACCCTGCTAATGCTAGTATTATCAGCATCCGGTGTGATCTCGCCTTAATCTATTGTAGTTACTTAATGCGGGCTGAACAAAAGCAATTTTATTCACAATAGCGCATGTCTCCTCTGTTTTTTAAAGCAATAAGAACCCAATATCTCCCCAATAAAATCAAATTCAAATAACGTCGGCGGCTTCAGTGACTTACTCTGGACCAGATCAAATATTGACCACTGATCAACACGTTACATTCAAACACCGAAAACATATACATAAACAATAAAATAAGTCACGCGAACGAATATAAACCGAAAACGTAGCGACGTAGTTCGCAATTTTCTACGGCAGGGACCGAAAATTTTAATTGAACTCTCTCCGTGGCGATGGCTTGTCCCGGCTGATGTATTAACATTTATTGGTTTACAAATTAAAGATAACCTACCTCTCGTCGCGGCAATATTGTCGGAATTTTTCGAGCGCAGTTTGAGCGATCACCGAATCGAAGCCAATTGAAATGCAAAAATTTTCATAAAACAAATTAATATTCGAAACGGTGTTCGTTGCTTTTATTTTTACCATTATTTTTCAATGAAAAACTTTGACATCCATGATTTTAAATCACTTTTTAAAATAAACAGAACCCAGAACCGAGTTGTCTGGTGAAGACTTGTATGAAACTCAGACGTATCAAGATAACTTTAGAACACTGAGCAACAATATTTTATTTTTATTTATTTGGGAAACATAAAGTTATTATAAACTAAAAAATAAATACAAACACTTAAACTAGCAAACTTTCCACCATTAAATGAAACAATAACAAAATACATTTGTAAACATTGTATGTTTGTTACTCAAACGAATGAAGCGATTTCAATAAATTTTAACAAGAAGTAACCTACCTGCATACTTGTACATAATTTCATCTAATAGCTTTACCGTCTCCTTGAATATTCCGGTTTGCCAATAAATATTCTCAAAACAACTCAGTGAATATGCATTCAATAAACTTTATCAGAAATCCGTAGTTTGTACTGATTCAGAATTCCTAGTACTTGAAAGCTTATTCAGAAGAAACCTTTTCAATGATTGAACGTTAAAAGGCAAATGAAGTTTGTAAAATGAAAATTCTATTCCAAGGTTGTTATACCAGCGGCATAACGAGCTGTGCTTTTAAAATTGCTTTTTATTTATAATATATCTGAAAAGTATTCAGTGAAGGCGCTTCATACGGAAATAATTTAATCGCCCTAACTAAGGGTTCCTGTGCCGAACACAATGTGTTCGTGGTAACCGTGAATGTCACATGCCTATAGAATGCACATGTCTATAGTATAGAAGATATTATAGAGTCTAAATAGACAGAATATATATATTTAGATAGAGTCTTAGGTAGATGGTGAGTTTCTCTAATGGAAAAACTATAATTACTTAGTTAATTTTATGAATAAAATCCTGTTTACCGCTCAAATATAAGTATCCACTAGATTTTTTTAGATTGATATGAGGTTCGTTCTATAGAGTTATACAGAATGCCACGAAAAGGGTGTACTAATCAGAAAGGGGGTGATTCTGGACCTCGAGACCTTGTGAATAACTTTTTTGAATTTCAATATATTTTTTTTTTCAATAACTAAGTTCTTTTTTCTTCATGAGCGTGTTCTTTTACACACATTCTTGCATTATTTATCATTACAAAATATTTCACAGATGTTTTCTGATTGTTTTTTTCTGTAAAACCAGTGTTTTGTCGTGAAATTTTTACAAAAAAATTATGTAAATCTATTCAATTTGGAATTTCAAAATAACGAAAGAATGCACGTAATAGAACATGAATATAAGAAAAAACGTCCCTAAGTTTTTTCCAAAAAAGTAAAAAACATGTTCGAATTTTTAAAAAACGTAGAACAAACACTGACCCCTTCGATGTCCAGAATCACCCCCTATCGGCTTAGTACACCCTTTCCGTGGCACCCTTATTGTATAAAAGAACGAGATTTTACCTTCTATGTAATATTTTACCTGAATTAGGAACCAATAACAACGGAAATTGATCGCAGTGTTCAAACATACTAATATTCCCAATTGATCAGTAAAGCGGAACGCTGTGACATGTACTATTTCCGTGTAAGTAAACATTTCAAAGCTAGCCTAGTATATTTGCCTGCTTTGAGATCACAACGTCGTCAGTAAATCTGAGTTGATTTGAAGCGTGCAAATGACATCTCAATCTAAGTCGACGTTTACCGCAGAATCTATTTGCATGTTGCTCGTATTGCATCTGACGTGAAAGAATGAAATTTTCTAGAAATCGGAGAGTTGTAAGAACATTTTATAACATCCGACGCGAACAGACAGCCGAGGAGTTTGTGTGAGTTGCATTTGTATGTTTTCTAATTTGTATTATAAAAAAACAAAATGGAATCGGACCTCCATAATCAAATAAAAAATAAACGTTGGAAAAGTTCTGAGAATACGATAAAAGATTTGGGTTCGTTTACCCCGTCTTTTAGACCAGCTGATATTTTCAGACGTATTCATGCGTGTATCAATGATACTATTTTCGTTGATGAATAGAACCAATTAGGGGCAAAAATAGTATGAGTACATATTGTAAAAAAAACAGGATAGTAAAATTTGGTTACGTAAAAGAATTATCAATACAGTGGACTTTATGACTTTATCTTTAACAGACGGAACGACGACATCGCAATGGAACTGAATTCATCGAACTTCATTAAAAGTTGTATGTTTGTAAAACCATTTCCGTAATGGAAGAATTTCCCCACGTCGTCTCATGTAGTACGGGGAATACGAAAATTAATTAGAAATGTCTGTAAAACTTGCACTGCCGAATTCAAAAGAGTAGGAATTCAATGCAATACGTTCAAAAACGTGGTTCTTTTAATTGGCAACTTTGGCACCTTTGTTTGTGGTAACGTATTTTTCGCGAATCAAACTTAGTTACGGTTTGTAATAAAAAACTTTAGCACTACTTTTTAGCGTCAAACACAGTGAAAGCTTTTTTCTGGCGTTAATTTATGCCGGAGCTCTTTTAAAGGGTGCTTTTCAAACTAACTAGGAAAGCGAATTTGTATTGTTTGTAGCCTGTGTAACGTAAGGAAACCACATGCAATTTCTTGCAAATCAGTTAACGCCTGCATTTGACCTCTTAGACTACGGAGGTGGGTAGCATGAGGCCTGCTATTGGCATTGTTAATCGAACACCACAGCAAAGCTTTGAAATCAGAGGTCTGGTGTGAAACACTAGAGTACTTAGAATTCATGATTGGCAGACCAATTACGAGCTCACCTAGGTTATTGTGGATATTAAAATACGGAACTACTTCGAACAATGTGTTTATTTATTCATTAAACTATTTTTCTCGAAGTTTCAGCAGGTTGTTACGCTACCAAGGTTACGGTACGAGGAGTAACAACAAATATTTCGTTTCTAACTAACTTTAATTTCTTTGTGTTTTTTTGGTAATTACTTTTTTTTTTTGAAAATGCTGTCAATTTTATGAATCGACAGAAACATTGACCCTTCAACGTGTATCCGACGACGACAGAGAAGCCTTTACATTTCATCAAATAAAAAATGGGTTAAAATATAGTATATTATATTTTTACCTACAACGTGTTATCGTAGTCACAATGGTGATAAATCTCGTTTTACGCATTGTAACTTACATTGCGCTCAATGATTTTACCTTAATATTAAACACATACTGTTTGTAATAATTAAGTGATTATTTTACTTTGGTGTTAGGTTTCTATTCACCTGAAATACAGGATTACCTAGTTCAGGATAAATGAATACTTATGTGACTATATCAACTAAATGAATAAAATTAATGACTATATTTATTCATATATTAGACTGATATATTATGTGGCGAGTTTTGACGGACGAATTTTAATTACTTGTTTGTTTATTACTACGGAGATAACTATTTTATGTTTAACACAAAGAGTGCATATGTACGGGTTGACGTTGTAGATGCCTTGCAGGTAGCACCGATGAGGCTGGGCAGTGAATACGTTAACCTTAAATTTGTCTTAACCTTCGTGAAGAACCCATTTCAGAAACAAATTTAATGCTAAGTACGAGTAAGTTCCTACGTCAGTCAGCCAACTACTGTTTTATGCATTACTTAGTTTATTATGGGTTACTTTAAAAATATAAACTATAAAACCAGGCTGAATTTACTAATTTTGCTTATAATTAGTATTAAAATTTCTGAGACTCTAATTGTTTTTTCAATCCCATTATTAAAATCAAACCAAAAGATTTACGAGTTACTAAAAAAAAAATATTCAGTCACTAACAAGGAACAATATACGATAACGTGTTTGCAAAAGTTTTTCATCTGCGGCAATGCGTCGGTTATTACAAAAGCTATAAAACACTCGCGGCCGACGCCTCAATGACGACTGTCAACTCAAAAAGCAATATACTCCCTTCAATATAGTTGCAATTGTCCACCACGGAAAAAATCTCGACGGCAAAGAGTAAAAGGCGGGCACTTGCAATAATGAAATTGAAATCCAATAGAGTTGAGCGTTCTCGAGTTGTGGAGAGATAAATAAACAGGCGATCTCGAATAGCTCTCGGTAATTCTAGAGGTTTATTGTCATTTGATTTAACAATAAGTTTCTGTACCTGGATAGAATATATCTAAGACCTGACGGTCGAGTGCAGTTCACGAATGGTATATTTGCAGAATTAACTGAATTAACAATTTTATTGGAAAGATATTGTTTAGAGATGAGAGCGTATTGAATTGACGCTTAAATGAAATGGTACCTCACGTATTGATATCGAATTAGAACAAAACATTGTTATATAATAATCCGAATACAAAATTCTTTAACCATGGTCAGTAATGGTAGAAATTACAACGCTGCTCTCAAGGATCTAGGTCGACTGTACCCGTAACCCTGTACAGGTAAATTTTAAATAGCTGGCGCGATTTTCTTTTGTTTTTTCATATCATTATCCACGCCGACGTCACAATTCAGGCCTCCAGAATACGAAAACAAAAGGGGATTGCACCAGTTTTTAAAAATTTGTCTATACACTGATGCACAGTTACCACTGAAGGGAAGAAAAGAGGAACCAGTAAAATCACGAACTACATTACGTGATGAACAGAAGAAAAAATGGTGCACTCTAATCAAATGTAAAAATACTATAGGCTGATTGGCCGGTGGTATCATAAAAGGAGAAAAACCACATTACAAAATGTTTTGGATGTTTCCTTCGACTTGTTTAGTGATAATGTAATCTCTTCCCAACAAAAACAGAGAAACGAAATTTAGAACCTAGTAATACTACCAGTTACAGCCTCCAACATTTACAGTTACTAAAACGTAGGCAATTTCAGATGTGAACGATCATCAGTCCGTTAAAAATGAACAAAAAAACACGTGATTCACCGCTCTGTCCCGCTCTATCTCTCGATTTTTTGTTCTAAGCGTCCGTCGAAGTAAAAGTACCGTCACAATGAAGTTAAGGGTTCGGCAGTAGTCGATTGATGGGAAACGTAGGTAGGGTTGGCACGGAGTTATCTTATAGAAGAGCGCTTGATACCTGCGAAAGAGCAGAATACTTTAACACCACATGACATGTCGACATGTATCCATCTTATAGAAGAGCGCTTGATACCTGCGAAAGAGCAGAATACTTTAACACCACATGACATGTCGACATGTATCCATCTTATAGAAGAGCGCTTGTTACCTGCGAAAGAGCAGAATACTTTAACACCACATGACATGTCGACATGTATCCACCGGGGGGTGGGCAGCACATCCACCACCGAACTGAGGTCCCTAACCCGCATGCCCAGCATTAGGATTATGGCATTACCACTACTAATGGTAAAAGCCAATAAAGCCCTAATCACGAGATGCCTATGTCCATTAGTAGCACAAGTTGATGGTCTCATGATGTTAAGTGGTATTGACATAGCAAAATATCTTGTCGTCTACATTCACATGGAAAAATAAATGTCCAAATTAAAAAGAAGTAGATTTAGTGTTTGAAAATACTATAACTAGCTTTTCTTCTTTCTTTAAATGAATAATAATAATAATGCTGGACCATTCACACAGCATTGTCTAGCCCCAAGCTAAGCAGAGCTTGTGTTATGGGTACTAGATAACTGTTATACTTAATACAGTACACTACATAGATATATATTTTTTATTATAGATAGAAAACACCCAGACCAAAAAAATAATAAAAAAGTAAATAAATAGTGCTGAACGCCGCATCATCTAGCCCCTGGAATAGTAGCATGAATTCGTAATTTTAAAAACTGCAGAAGACTTTGAAAACCTCACAAGAACTCATGTTTTAAGAGCTAAATAATTGGTTAGCCCCGAAAAAGTAGCGCCACCAGCCCTGGATCAGACTCTCTTCACCGGATACGTATCTCGAAAGGTAAAACGAGCAAGATCCCTTAAAATCGGACATCTCGTGTACAATCAAACGCAAATCGTCGATGGGCAACTCTGGTCGAAGATAGGCGATCTAAATCTACCCATGATTCCATGAATGAGTTGGGCAATATGCTGGAAAACTTTAGATTTCCTGCAGAACCCTATCTTCGGTAATTGTTTTAGAATTAAAGTATGCATGTCATAGAGAAATTATTCGCTGCTCTTGCTTCTTCTAAAATGCGCGTAATGAAATACGAACGTCACATAACGAGGTCAATGTCTACCCTTCTCATGAGCATTATCATATACGTTAAATTCATTATAGCAAGTTCCACAAGTGATTAAGAGTCACATTTTTCTGAAGCAATAAAACTTTCGAGCAATTAAAATTGTGTTCGCGAGTAATGGTGCAAATTCAGGACTTATTACACCCACTTAAACTTACCTTACGCGGAACACCTAGTAACTCACTTTTTCACCCGGTCGCTGCTACGGAACGCTTTACATGAAATTATAAAAAGTGTCAAGTACCATAAGAGCGAACTTTCGCCGACGACTGTACTAGGCGTGGAATTAAAAGTTAAACTTGGTTACAGCAGTTTTGTCGTTCGGATTGGAGAAACTTGTTACCATGTAGGTGTGTACCAGGTACCTATCATTTCAATTTGAAAAGCGGATTCTGCGACTTGATTGGTGGTCGGAGTGACGTAGAGTACTACGTCACTACGTGTTACAGCACGAAGTTGATCAAAATCCCGAAATTGGATTAAGATTGATCTGTAATTGTTTCCGCGTTCTTTTAAACTCGAATCCGGCCTGTGATCCCTTGTGATAACATCGCTTCAGCACTGCCAGTTTCAGTTTAAACACTGTTAATCCAATGCACAGTTGAGAGCTCAAGCGCTTTAAAGCCTTTAAGACAAGTTATCGTAACAGGTCAGACATGAGCAAAAACAATTCAGTAGAGGCAAACAGTCTTATATTTATATTCACTAAAATGTAGTTGTTTTAATATTACTATTCAAAACCACTGAACGGCTGATATAATATAATAATAATAAGTATACTAATAATAATAATACGTATGATGATAATAATAATAATACGTAATATATATAATAATACGTACAGTTGAGTTTTAGACCTGGAGTAGCAACTATTTTTTCCTGGAAAAGACTTGCATTTATTACTGTATCCCACTTTTTTAGAAGTTTTGGCGTCTTTTTTATAAAATATGTTGATGTTTTTCTTCTTTTCTAAGTAATTAAAAGGTATTCTTGTATTATTTATGATTTTTTTAAAACTATTTATTACAACTATTAAAAGGCATTAGCAGGCAAAGTGACCTTGCTCACTTGCCTGCCGCTGTGCTGCAGAGTTTCGGGCGAGTTTATTAAATAAAATATTGTATAGTGGGTAGTTAGCACCCCCCACCCAAGACGCTCAAGTTATACAAAACTATTGCATATTTTAGTACGAACGCGCTGTGGCTGATGACTTATTCAGTACCAAATTCCCAAGACTCTGGAAGGCTGTATTGACTCTACATTATGCATGTACAACATAGTTATGTACGCCTAAAAATGGCTGTCCCAAAGATGAATAAGTAACTATGTTTTGTATTGTTGTGAACTTTTATTGTTGAAAAGTTTTATGGTAATGTGAAATAACGCATATGTTGGTTTTGTAGAATGTAGACTTATTTAATGTAAAAATAAATAAAGAATATCAATATTATTTCTTATGCAGTATCAATTTATGTATTTAATACGTTTCCTTGAAATTAATAGTATCCCTTGGTAAAAAAAAAAACTGGAATATACGCTACGAGGCTCGTATAATAAAACCACTTACGATTAGAATAAGTATAGACTAGCTATTTTACAAAACCTGAAGTTTTATAAAACTTCGAATGATCACTAATTCTTTCATAGAAAGGTTCAATTTCTTACGAAAATAATAGCGCATTCCATCGTAATATGTAAATGAAGTGGCTACAGAAATTGGCAAATCACGAGTTCGGAATCACGGTACGACAATGATGGGGAGACGTGCCGCGATCGCCGGTGGCCGATCCGGCCGGGCCAAGGTTTAAGTACCTACCTAGCATCATTCCTCTGTGGGACTTGCGTGCGGTGAATTTCTCTGTAAAAGAACCTTAGACTATTGTTATTTTTTAGTTTTTCGTTGAATTTTCAGCGTCGAAATATGATAGTGCAATGTTGGCCGAGTCAAGCGAGTCAGACTCGCCCGCCAACTTAATTAGACAAACCATGACGTCATTGACGACCTCCGTGGCGCAGCGGGCGAAGGTCCGCCTGCGACGCAGGAGGTTACGGTTTCGATTCCCGCCTCGGAACAAATCAAAGTTGGTCTGGGTGTTTTCTATGTATAATAAAAAATATCTATGTATCTATGTAGTGTATTGTATTAAGTATATCAGTTATCTAGTACCCATAACACAAGCTCTGCTTAGCTTGGGGCTAGATAATGCTGTGTGAATTGTCCAGCGTTATTTATTATTATTATTTATTATTATTGATAATTTTCTATTTATGAAATGCATTGTATAACGTATATTAGTCATCTAGTACCCGTAACACAAGATCTGCTTGGCTCAGAGCTAGATGATGCTGTGTGGATGGTCCAGCATTATTATTGTTATTTGTTTGAGCTCCGAGTAAAAGTCATCCTGTGATCGGTTGAAACTCGGGTACGCGACCAATACTCCATAATTTATCATATACATAGTTCATATTTAAAGTTAAACTAAATGCTCAAATATGCTCTCAGTAGCATCTTCGAGTATTACAGGTTAGTTTCATACCAAAGTTTCTCTTCGTCATAGACTGTTTAATTATTTGAGCGGTATATGTTGCGAATTAACTTGCTAGCTTCTTAGGTAAAGCAGGATCTAGTTTTAGTAGATTGCTGAGTAAAATATCTGAATCTGCAGTTCTGTTGCTGAAGTTTCTGTAGATGCAGCGGATCTTCAGTACCATTCAGCTGAAGGAACAGGCTAAAGCTGGCAAAAGTAGCCGTTGCATTACCTTGAGAGGAACGTACTCCGGTAGTACGATGGTTGACACTTCCTAAATTTTGCATGAAGGCGAGAGAACCATACTGGGACAAGCTCAGAATCTACATTTAAAGCGCATTGTAAGCAAACCCATTATTAATGTATAAGTTTTAGTCGTGGGAGAGCAATGGCGCCAGCTAGAGCATTCCGATTGTTCATGCATCATGCATGGCTCTTTCATATTTGATTGCTTTTAATTCTGCTTGTCTTTCGCTTGTGTGATTTCAGTAATTTAAGTACGATTTGACACCGGTTTTCATTGAAATTTTTATGAAATTGAATCACTAATTTGTTTTCGGCTAATTTGTTTATTTTTTTTTAAATTCAATCGTCTGCACCGCAATTCATTTTTAAATATCATTGATAGCCCGAAAGAAATAATGTTAAGACATAAATCCGGTATTATAGGATTTTTTGTAAAATTAAATAATAATAAATCTACTTGTTGATTAAAAGATTTCCAAAGATTTCTTTTACATGATGGTATTTTTTCATTGAAGGCCACAAATTATACAAAACGATTAAGGTAGGTAGCAAATATATATTTCGTAAGTAATAAATATTTCAGTGAATTTAAATTTTTATGCAATGTGTATTTGTAATTTTACGTTTCCCTATTTTTTTTAATTTAATTTATTTTCTATTATACACAATATATAGAAATTTATGACACTAAATTGACTGTTATGCACAATAAATTAAACTAATACCTTACCTGAACCAGATGAGTTGCCAGGAACTTATCGTTTATAAATTTATCACTCATGAATTTACCATTCAGAATATTTTAGAAGGTCAAAACCAGATGAGTATAATGTATCTAGGCTGAATCGGGGATAAACACGCTTAGATCAACTGTTGGTAGAACGACGACGCACTCTATTTCTGAAAACGTGCACTTTGTAGCTGAACCTTTGAACGCAAAACCTAGTTTGTGGCTGATGTCATGAAAGCCAATGATTCTCCTAATTTTGCTACAAAGTCATTTTGTGAGTATACGGACGTCCCTTGTGTTTTGCGAATCATAAATGCATTACTAGTTGATAGCTTCTAGGATATGACATCCAATGCTCCAAAGGTGCCGAATGTAGGGTATAACGGAATATTCTAAGTACGTCATGACAAAGCAACGACCAGCTGACTCCGTAGGTGATGCCTACATAAAAAACCAGTCAAGTGCGAGTCTACTCGCACACGGAGGGTGCCGTTCCACCAAACAAAACTATTTCGCAAAAGAAACCCTAAAACGCATATTTTGATGGATCGAAAAAAGCAAAATGCCAACACGACGCGGCAAGTAATATGGTCCATTTTCACCCTTCGGGTACGAAACCCAGTAAGCTGCACATAGTCCTAAAATAAAAGGGAGTAACAGCACAGCGACCAGATAACCAGAGACCCTCAAACATCCGAGGTCATTTATACCCGAGGTTTTAGCCGTCAAGCCTGTGAGGATCCCAGGAAGATATTGCTTTTTTACTACCATAAATACTACGAATAATTAAAGATTAAAAATTTATTTATTTCTTTCAATATATAACTATAGTAGAACGCCATACCTTTATATATACGCCATACCTTTTATAACATATTTTTCGTACCTACACGAGTATAAAAATGGTCATTTTTGTTTTATTACGTTCTTATCTTATATAATACCCATGTAATGTAGTGATTATGATGACCTGCAAAATTTCGACCAGTCTCTATGGAGACTTCTTTTCATTCGTAGTGTTCTTGACAGAACGGTCGTGTTCGTCATGAGGAGCCTATTGTTTAATAGGATGATATCGCTTGCATCACGATATATCGCCATCTGTCTCGGTTGGTGGTCAGATCTTATCTGGTCGGTCCAGAAAGAAGCTAAAAATGATTAGGACGAGTTTTGCTCCAGCTCGAAAACGAACGCCCTAACAAGGTAAAAGTTTCTTTACTTTACCTTAAAAATATTGAAGTGAACCAGAAATCAAAGAGATCACTTTATTTCCTAGTTTTACTTGTGTACTTTGAATTTTTGTGACTTGTCGAAGACTCCTGTAAGGTCAAAAGGAAATAAAGCACTCTGATATTGATATTTGATCCACGTCATAGGTGATCTACCCCTCGGCCTTTTAATCTCCACCTTTCCCTGAACCCCTAGGCGTCCAATGGACAATCATTCATTGTCACGCCTCGATACGTGCCCGAAAAACTTCTAAATTCCAGATTGTACGTTTGTAGATAGACGTTCTTTCACATCGAGTTCTCGCAGGATGGAGACGTTGGTACGGAACTCCGTCCAAGATATACCAAGCGTTTTTCTCCAGCACCACCACTACCAGATACTTTGACCCCCAATGAACCAATTGAACACGCCACTTGTGTCGTGATTTGACTTACAAATTTGGTGACGCGCGCCGTTCCTACGCGCCGTTTCTTACAAATAATTTTCCTAACAGGCGATGCTACTTTTACTTGGTCTAAATATTGAAGACATTAAATTACATTATATTTAGTTTATTACTATTTTTACATTACATTTAGTTTATTAACCTTCATTATTTATGTACATAAAACACAAAAAATTACTAAGGTTTTTCCAATGATTATTTTATTATATCAAAACTAATAATTAACATATATTTTAAAGCTAAATCGGTCTTTTTCAGTCTTATGACACTAGGAACTATAGAAAACAGACAAAAAATATCGTTTTTTTTTTGTTATTGTTCCAAACAAACAAAACTCATAACTCAGTGACCCCGGCATCAAACACCAGTTTGTGACAAAACTCCGAGATGTGCGTCTTTTTTGCCATTGCGCGGGTTGCACTAACGGTGAAGGAAAGTACACGAAATCATAACTAATTCGATAGCCGGTACAAAAGTTATTTTTCTTTTTCTACCCACCCGGTCTAGACATAAACGCTTTGTTGAACTTTAATCGGCTTAGAAAATCGTTCATTGCTCAGACCTGAAACTCGTAGGCTCCAATCATGGCATCCTTTCATACATATGTACATCTATAACATTTGTATAATATAGGATTCGCTTATTCACCCGTGCCTCTGTGCCCCGTTTGAAATCTAACGGTTCAAGTACCAAAGAGATTTATACATCGCTGGCGCTCGAGCTAGAGCAGTTGATAGGCAATAGGAATGCCTAAACACTTAACTTTATAACATCGACAAAACTGTACACAAACCCCCTGAAGGAAAGTTTCTTGCTGTTGATTTTTACACACAATGTCAATTTGTTAATTTCAGCTTCTTTTTTGCGGTTCGTTCACATTTTTGCGGTTGTTTAGGGTATAGACAAATGTTAATTGTAAATATTATATGTTTTATTCTTTGAATGGTCACCCCAGCTTCTAGCAAAGCGGAGAAGAAAGCAGTTGGTGTAAAACTATGCATGGCCCGTCATTTACGCACTTGATGTCGACGAAGCTTTTTCTGACTAGTTTAGGTCGATTCTACGCCGACACATGTAGCCCGACTTATATTGAACCTTTGTTTCTAGTTCTAACCACGCCCTTTATAAGTAAAAATCGACTCGTTCCAAATAGGTACAATGCCTCGATTGAAGCAGAAATCCGGAACCATTAATCCGTTTTATTCGCTTCCTGCAAGACGATTCAAAACAGAATCTGCAAAGCTTTTAATTCAGGTACCATCAGCATGGAATAATAGGAAGCAGCTGCGATTTACAAGTCGAGTTCCAACTCAAAGATGTCTCAATGGAGTACCAATCAGCCCCTTTGCCTGGTAAGACTTCCACTGTTATTGACTTCGATCAGGTCCATCGCCTAGCGCCTCCTTGATCGATGGAGAAATAGTATATTTATTTACGAATACCGCAAAACTATTTGATAATCTTATCGCTTACGTTTTGAATTTTCATTTTAAGATATAATAATATGTTAAAGCTAATCTGTTCTTGTAGAAAAATTACAACAGGCCAAGTAATGGTGTCCTAATTCTAGCTTCATTGATAGTTTTGATGTGAGCATCCAATTAAACAAAAAAAGTCCACTCATCGATAAATTTTTGTAAAAGCAACGAGGAAACATTTTACTATTTTCAGCCTATTCCTACTAATTTTACGGGACTGCGAGCACACTTCTTACCACTCTATTTCCACCCGTGATTCTAAATTCAGAGGCTGGTCTAAGACAAACAGGCGAAGTTTGTCATCT
This sequence comes from Eupithecia subumbrata, assembly GCA_949316285.1. Lineage (NCBI taxonomy): Eukaryota > Metazoa > Arthropoda > Insecta > Lepidoptera > Geometridae > Eupithecia > Eupithecia subumbrata. The sequence continues at coordinate 4,100,001 of OX438642.1, read as the reverse complement.
AGAGGCGTGTGCACACATGAGTAGTAAAATATTCAGTGTCTGATGCTACGTTCTGCCGAGCTGGTATCCCCTAATCCATCACAATACCGTGGCATCACTTATCAATGAACCGACTATGTAGGTACGGTATTAGCTATTATTTATTCTGTGTACGGGATCGGTTTCCGCTTGAATTATTAACATAGCGATTAATGAAAAAAGGTGAAATTCTAGTTAAACGGAGTGGATTGGAGATAATGTTAATTTTAAAGACGATTGGCTTTTGTTTTCGACTGCTCAGGGTAATTATTTTTAGAAAAAAAAGATATTCCATCTTTCTTTTGTTTCTGAAGGACTTGTTCATACTATAACATTGCAATCATAAATTTTAATAACGATAAAGTTAACGAAAATTCGAATCAAAAAGGTAACTTTCAGTGAAGCAACTGGAATAATGTGTTACAAAGATAGTTTATTTCCATTTTTTTTGTCATTATCCTTTTAAAGCATCACACTGATTATCTAAATAAAATCCCCATACTATACCGTTTGCCCTTCGTGATAAGAACTTACCCTACCAAATTAAAGTCATTGATGTGTGTAGAGAAGGTAATATTTCTTAGTTCGATCTTTGATTGTTAGTTCCTATGGTGGCATAAAAGGTAGTGTTTAAATAAATTTTTCGACCTTAACAAGCGCCAGGCAGCGGCTTCGCACGTGATTTTACCGAATGAAAAGTAGCCTTTAATATCCTAATGAACGATAATTCAGGACTAAATCAACATTTCTGCTAAACTTCCTATCAGTGTTTTTGGCACAAAAGAGTAACTAACACCGGAACGTTTACCTAAATAACTTACCGACGAACTTAAACGACTCAAAATTACATAGGTATACTTACATTAGTTTAAGAACTTAGTTATTAAGGTTAAATAAAAAGGTTTATTATTTATTGCTTTTCAGTTTTTTCGGCGGTTTAATCTTTTCATTAAAAAGTTTTATTTTATAGTTTTTTGTGGCTGTGATCTACTAATTACTACATGCGTAGTTTTTGATTACTTTTAAAATAGCTACCTACCTTACTTTAGCTATTAACTGTTATGTATTCCTACTTTAATAAATTTCAAAAATATATACTTTATTAATATTCCTTATCAATAAATCACCGCTATTTTATTTTCTCGATTTTTTTTCCAATTTTATATAGGACCAATTTCAAAGCATACCCCATCCAATAAAAAAGAAATATTTAAATCGGACTACTCTGTAAAAAGTTAAGCGTATACATAGAAAAAAAAATTACGCGTCGACTTGAGAACCTCCTCCGTTTATAGTCGTCGGTTGAAAAGGGAAACTTTCTTTTTCTTTGTAACCAGACTTATATTATAAATGCAAAACATATATATTTTAACCAATAATAAAGAGTTCTATTGAGTTTCTCGGAATCGATGATTTTACCTTCCCGCAAAAAATGACAGCCCCATAATATGACAAACCAAACCATAATTAGTTGCTACAAAGAATTCTCAGCCCTCAGTAATTAGTGCATGATTGCTATTAATAGGTACGCTAATGATAGCGAAGACTTTACAGGAAAAAAAATTGGGGGAGAAAAGACGAACCACTCATCATCATTATCATCATCAACGTATATTAGGCTGGACATAGGCCTACCCTAATATGATAGATAGATAAAGATAGAGAGATAGAGAAACATTTATTGACAAACACAACTCTGATACAGCACAGAACAGAAATAGTAGGTACATAACTTACAAACAATAAATGAACCCTGCAATACAGTTTGACATAAATTACATAATATTAGAAGGAGTAGGTATGTACCTACCCACCCACAATGAGTGCCATAGCGCCCTTTTAGAAGCGAATTTGCAACTTAAAAATTAGCTATTAAATAATTCCCGGTGTAAAGGTGCCCATATTGCTGGCAGCATTACCTCGCTGAATAGCGATGGCAATCCTTTGCACCAAGAACGACCCGGAGCGAGAGTCTCCACTTACTAATGTATATTTTTAACAAACGTAGTTTCGATTTTATTTAATAGTGGTTTTTCTGATGTAGAATGCAAATTGTTAAATTTACCTTATAACTGTATTCTCATATGATGTTTCGTACACATTCCAGACTATCTGAATAGTAGGTTTTTAATTTTTATTCTCACTTATATTTTTATTTTTGGTTGTTGTTTTCTTATTTTTAACTAAAGGCACATGTGTAAAACTTATAAAGAAGAAGCCCTTGATTCTGAAATATAGCCTAGGCTAGTTAAGGACCCCACGTATTCAATATAATACTGAAACATGTAATTGTGTCCAATAAATGATTTTTATGTTTAACGTTAAAAATGCGCTGTTATTTATGTGCATGTAAATGATCAATAAATGATTTGTGTGTATTATGTGTATAACAAAGGAATTTTTGAAAAAAAGTATAGTTAAATATGTCCTTGATTTTTTTATTTTCTAATACTCGTAAAAGTACTAATAAATATATTATTTTTCGCGCATTAAAGGGTTAATTTTCCGAATCACGAAATGCCTTCAACATTTTCTAACGACGTGTTTATACACTAAAGTCATTTAGAATAGGATATTTACCATGATTTCAGTTTTGAGCTTTCTCGGAATAACTAGTCCCTGTGTATTTATTCCGTGATCATGGCGCATGAAACTGTGCCTAAATATTGGAAAGCTCAAAACTCTCATCATGGTAAATATCCCGTTATAAATGACTTTAGTGTTAAAAACCATGATGGATTTTAAAGTTTTGGCGTGTTTATAGTCTATTAAAAATTGTAAAAATAGTAATCGTCAATAAAATAATGATATCAGATAGATAACTTATAAAATAATAATCTAGTAAGCCTGTAACGGCCGAGTCTGGTAATAAGGCCCATAATAATCCCCGTCAAAGAGCTTTAAGCCCCGTTGCCATTTCCAAAGCCCGACTCAGGTTGGTACTTAGTGTAATTAAAAGGCTTTTGAATCTTGATTAGTCAACTGCAACGTAACGGCGAGAAAGTTTCACTTTCCAACGCAATGAAACAAAACAAGCTGAAGGCGGCGCAGACAAAAGGTGGCACTCGACAATTTCTAAAAAAAAAACGCCACCACACCGCAATTCAAATGAGTCGACCTGTACGAACATAAGTTATTAAAAAAAGTAAAGGACTGGCTACACGGCAGAATAAACGGTAGGCTCGACTGTCTGCTAATCGAGGGAAAGTGGGTGGCGAAGCGCCGCGTGAATACTCAATCGTCGTCGATGAATTAGCGGGAATGGAGTACTCTGGATGTCCAACCAGCCTTTTAAGTATTGTTACATAAACATTTAGTTAAAAGACGTTCTTTTTGGCATTTTCTGAATCGTTTTCAAGGTTAGTATTTCGAAGGTTTTCTTTCCACAAACTTATTATACTGAGATGCTAAATTGGTTTTCTCAGATCATAGATCTCAAGCGATAAACACGACGTTTCCCTGTTTCAGATGTTAATCCTTATTTTAGCCGTTTTCTAGTGTGCTAAGTCTAACGTTATCTCTTATTTCGTGATAATTTGGTACCTTAAAGAAATAAACATAGTCATTTTGAAATAAAAATTTCAAAGACGTCAAGAAATTGCATAGAATATACAAAACAGTCTGCAATGCAGTGTGCACCGGTAGGCTTTCGTCGGAGGTTTTAATAAAAATAGTCGTCTCTCGTCACTCTTTGTGCGAACATCACAGGGGCTTGTACAGGAGCCGTACCTCTATTAGTGCGAGGCGCGGCTAAGACGCGCAGGGGCGGACTCAGGAGGACCTTCTCACACTATTTTAATTTGTTTAAAACTAGTTTCTGCTTGCTGCTTCGCTCACGCGGTACCGTGATAATTACTAGCCTATATCACTAAGCTTTCTAGTATGAGATAATTTCGAGTTTCTCGAAATTCTCTCATACTCGATATTAGATTCGGTAGTTCCAGAGATAACCCTCTTACTCATAAACGAATAAAATGATAAACAATCAATTCATATTGAACTGTTAATTCTGACTTGTCCTAATTTGTTTTTATTAATCCCGACGCAATAAAAGAGGGGTGTTATAAGATTAACGTGTCTGTCTGTGTATCGATGTATCTGTCTGTGGTATCGTAGCTCCCAAACGGATGAACCGATTTCTAGTTTTTTTTTTGTCTGATAGATAATTTTATCCCGAGTATTCTTAGCCATGTTTCAAGAAAATCTGTTAGGGGGTTTTTCCAATTTTTAATATTGTTCTTGTTATTTTGCTTGTATTTTTCTTTGCGTCTTACGTTGTATTCATAGATATTCTGTAAATTTCAGTCAGATTCGTTACATTGTGGGAAATTAGAATAAAAGACTGACACAATGTTTTCTGTTGATGATGTAACTTCTGTTTATTGTGTATTATTTCAACAGGGTCAAGTACAACGAAACGTGTATTAAGTCAACATGTTCTCATCTACCTAAATCAATCTATGATTAAACTGCTTTTTCATTTCCCATTCAACCAATTCTCTCCTTCTCTTAAGCAATCATAATTGGCATCTAAATATGAATTCTTCCGTTCAACTAATAAGCAAAAATATACGCAACTTCATTGATTTTTACAAATTTCGTAAGTCACATTGACTGTCACAAATTTCGTGAAGTCACAAAGCCCGTAACAAACTAGCACGCTACAAAAAAAGAACAAATCCTTATAAGAAAACATCCGAAATTCGCCTCTGAGATAAAATCGCGGTGCCAGCGATTTTCCTACACCCCGTGCTACATATGAAGCCATATGGTCCTTTTCATCAAAGCATGTCTTTGAAATGCCGAGAACTAAATACTATAGAGAAGAATAGTGCATTAGAAAACGGCAGGATGAATTCCGTGAGGGAAACGAAAATGGTGCTTTTTCATTTTTTAGTGTTCTACTTCTTACGATGTTTTGATAGGATTTCTTAAGAAAATGATACTCGAGTGTGTCTATAGGATTTAACTCCTATACCTACCTAAAATATTATACCTACGTAAGATGTTCTATCATTGGATATTTACGCCATTATTTACTTAAAAACCTCGATATATGTAACTAATTTTATAAGACGTAGCTGTTTAGATAGTCAACATTATTTATTTTTAATCTATTATCTATAACTTCCTTTATTTTAACGTATACTACAAGCAAATAAATATATATTATAATGTATGTATCAGTCAGTACGAGAATTGCGACATTTATTATTAACTAGCTGCTGCCCGCGGCTTCGCTTGCGTAGTTCCCGTTCCCGTGGTAATTCCGAGATAATACATAGCCTATGTCCGTCTCCTGGTTCTAAGCTGCCTCCCCACCAATTTTCAGCCAAATCGGTTCAGCCGTTCTTGAGTTATAAATGGTGTAACTAACACGACTTTCTTTTATATATATAGATAACGGTAAGAAACGACCGTTTAATTCTGTCATCAAAGTAATTGACGTAACAAGGCAAAAAAATGAGGTACGAAGGGTTATTGAATTAAACGTTACGCATATGCAACGGGTGCCGTCAAAGGCGACTCACCCTTGGCCGACCGCAGGTGAGCTCAGAACAATAAACAAATTGTCCTCCAAGACAAGGGTGGGGTGGATCACACTCGACATTTGCATAGAAAACGATCACCCGGTGCTCCGTAATGATAATGTTTTGTCATGGGGTCATACAATTTGCAGCATTTTTCATCCGACATAATCTTAACGCGTGCTCTGTTTAAACGCAGACTTGACCTGCGACGCGCAACTTTGCATCACAATGCCACGGCAAAGAGTCCACATTTCCCCACTGCGCACCTTCACACATCACTTAAGATATTAATGAGTGCATCCGTAATAGGCGAAACATACATATGAAATTCAAATTTGTAGCGAGCCGGGAGCGGGCTCTTCTACATATTTTAGTAGGCAGCAGAGTGTGAATTTGAATCTTTTGTTAGCGTTTATTACGTCAGTTTATACAGGGAAACAGTGTTTTATCAACGAGGTCGGTCTGCGCCTGAGCCGACGCCATCTGATGAGCCGACCGGTCATGCACGCTGCGCTATGGCCGGAGTAATTAGTCCAAAAGAAACGGTACTCGGGGAAAGGTCATCGGACATAATTCATAAAAAAATGGTCTACAAACAAAATAACGGAAAGTCAGTTCGACGGGGTAGGCAATGAATAATTCTCTAACTGCGAGCACCCACCCCCGTCGGGCGAGCGAGAAAAAAGCACACGAGCCAGGTCGAGTTTTATAGTCGGGGAAAAATAGGAGGCGGCCAAAATATCTATATAGGGGCGAATGCAGAAAAATAGTGAAAAACGTTGCAGTCCCGCTCGCATGAATAAGTGAGTGGACCTTTATATCGAAAAAAGAAAGGCTGCAAATATAGTACTTAGTGGAAGGCAAGAACGTGCACCGCGTTGCTTCTCCGGAGCACCTGTCACCACCGGCACTGCCTGCGCCGACCATGATAAGCAAATTACTTGCGCTTGTCAACTCAAAAACAAATGAAATAAATTAAAACCATTTATGTCTGAGACAATTAAATGTGTACAGTTCCGCAGGATCCCAAAGTAGCCTAGACTCAAGGCTTCTAGTAATTTACAATATAGTGTCTATAATTGACAATTTGAATCAAAATGCTAATAATTATAAAAACACAATGCTGTAATAATATTCAAATGTGCTAAAAACAAACTATTATTATACTGCGTGAATTGTAATTTAGAATTTCGATGCTTTTAAACAAAATAAAGTAAGATGTAACAAGCCAAGAACCAAATTAAATCTAACCTCAGAAAATTCTAATATAATACACATAAATTAACAGTAAATAAATACGTAAATTAATTAATTTATTATATAATGAATCGAACCGTAAGATATGTAATGAAAGAAATTAAGTACTGCTAAACAGATGAATCCCAAGTTTGAAAAACTAGTGGCAAAAGAAATCTAATAGCACTCAGATATCAGTTATCTAGTACCCATAACACAAGCTCTGCTTAGCTTGGGGCTAGATAATGCTGTGTGAATTGTCCAGCCTATAATTTTTATTTATTTTATTTATATATTATCCAGTTTATTATTTATTTATTTATTTGACCAACCAATGATAAAGTCTAGTGCAGTAAGGGGCGGAACAACGGGTTGGAGGCCTCAATAACCGGCAGTGCATGAAGTCGGGATGCAGATGATGTGATTATATTATAAGCCATTGATAAAACTTATCAAGACGCTGTGTTCGATTCAATCCGTAATCTTTCGTCTAAACTAGGTTATCAAAACTCTGCCTATAAAACTCTAACAAACTCTGACTTCCTGCAACTACAACTTGGTGCAAGTGGCCTCCACCAATTCGGCCGACCACGTAGTCATGCTAATAAGTAGCAAACGGGGCGATACAAACGCGATAACGGACTTTTGGAAGCGGTATCGGCGAATTCTTACCATATACCACCATATTATAAATCTGTGTTGTTATGGTAAAATTTTCTACCTTGACATTCTTTGTGGAATAAATGGCCTGCAAGGGCTTTTATTTCTTTGTTTTGAGAAGTATTTGGAGGAAGTTTTGCTAAGTATAAAACAAGAATACGTTGATGATTTTATTATTTGACCACGCGAAGTTTTCCTTCTTCCTGTTTTTCCTTTACATTCGTTACTAAGAATATTTAATTGAAACAAAAAAATATTGTTCATTAAATTTATGATATTCTAGACTACTATTAGAAATGTAGGCAAGTATAAATTGATTGGCAAGTCCGTAGCAAGATCAGCTACGCGGCTACGAGAGCGTGCTACGACGCGCTACGGCGTAGGCCCAAGTCAGTGACCTCTGCGAAACCGCGAAAACCGCTCCGCTGCAAGTTTTCGGAATTAACTCCGCGCTGGCGTTCCGCCACGAACTTTCGTATTTAATCACTTTATTAAAGCCATAAATTCAGGGAACAATGGAGTCGCTACAAAAAATGTATCGAATAGTAATTTCTAGATCGATTTAATTACCATTCAAAGCGATTGCCTCAATTTGTTTGGATGTTTTTTTCTTATGATTTGGCTATTAACGTATTGGATTATTACTTTCTCAGCTCAAAAAACGAGCCTTAACCAATTTTTAAATACCAATTTCAAATGTGTCATAAAACCCAAGTACCTATAGGTACATAAGCTTGAATACCAAATAATTCGACGATAAGTCGCGCGTCAGTTTGTGATTTTTTAACCCATAAGACTTTAACCGTACACTTTAGTTATACAAAAATCGTTAAATGAAATACCATTCCACGCCATTTCATGATTACAAAATGACATTGGGTAGCCATAGCTTACTTCATAGGCAGCTTGGTTCCAATAGATTTTAGGTGCACCGATGTAACAATAGTTATGATTGAAAAACTAAATAAAAAGAGTAATAAAAAGATCTATCACATCATCATCATCAAACTATATTAGCCGCATCCAGCATGTGGCTGCAGTTTTTCTTTCTATTCCTTATCGCGGTCGTCAAGACAGCCAAATATATCCAGCCAGGTGGGACTGGCTGGATATATTTGGCTGTATATCAATATAAGTTGACAAAATGTAGAATAAAAAATGTTATTCAGATTCTTATGAAACACAACAAGTGGACCAGAGAACAGGAGAGCTTTTCCCTCCGGTGGACTATATTCGCAATATATAAATTAAAATTAAATAAATAATAATAAGACGCGGGTGTCAGCTACGCTCGCTGCGCCAGCGCACGTGACGTCATCACCTTCACGCCTCCATTATAAATCATTAAACCTAAGAGCGATTTTAATTAACCATTGTTTTAGCATATTCACTTATTCAGCGCCTTAATCAAATCTCAAAAATAAATGTCTACAACCAGTTATCGGAAAGTGAAAATGTTAATGAGTTTTCGATCTAATTAACTTTGTATAAATGTGAACGTAATGTTTATGTGGTAATCCAATGTAGGTGGGGGGTAATATGGCCCGCCCTCTGTTGGCAGTTATTACAATGATCCAATAGAACAAAGTTACGTTTTTCCAACATGAATTACCTAATGCTTTAATAAGTTATATGTTTTATCGGCTGTGTTAACCAATATTACCGTGGGTTGATATGTTCGATAAATAAGTGGGAGGAACATTGCGAAGGTCAGCTGATACCACAGCGTTCGTGCAATAATGGATTTTCCTTCTCGACAAATTCTCCTGCAATACACGAGCCCTCAAAGAAACAGGAGAAAATCTGGTAACGGTGTCATGGCCATCTGCGGTCAACAGCATTTTAGTCCATTCGAAAATAAAAACATGAGAAAAATTTGGTCAGTTCTGTTCTTTACTGCATGGATAGAAAGACTCAACGTTGTGCGAAGCTAATAATTTTTATCTGTTTGCTGTTAGTTTTTTTTTATTTATGTTATGGAAACCACGGGAGTTCTACAGGTGACACTCGCTGTGCCGATTTATTCTTTAGTAATAAGATTTTTTATTTTTTAGGTACGGTTTACTAAGTAGTCTTTTATTTTAACATTAGTGTAGTGTTTAATAAAAAAAATTCTTTCTTTCTTTCATAAATCTTTTAAGGCCTTTATATTCGTAAAGCACAAAATAGATATTATCTGTACCAGCCTTGCCTGAGATACTGGTTTTACCTAGTTCAGGCACACGTAATCTATAGAATTTAAGTTATTATTATCTTATGTAAAGCATTTGTCTTGAGATTTTTTTTAATTATTATTTTTTTTTATTTTATTTTAACAATTCTAAAGTAAAAAAAAACCGAACAATCCACCCGCATAACCTAGCCTCAAAGAAAGCAGAGTTTGTGTTACGGGTACTAGATAACTGATATACTTAATACATTGCACACATATTTTTTTAATTATATCTATCCTTTGTTTTATATCCAGAATAGAATATCAAAATAAACGCCTTTCCCTTTTGTCAGAAAATGGCTAAAAAGAAGTAATGAAACAACTACAAACCAAATAAAAATAAAAATAAAGGTAACATTCAACAATCGTCGAGTACAAAAATCGGCAATTTACAAGTTGCCCATTCAAAATATGTCGTCAAACGTTATCAAATGTCGTTGTTGTAAAAAACCACCGAATCATTTTGAGGGTGAAATTTTTAGCGCAACGTAGAGTTAGGAGTAGAGGTTCCGTAGGTATGAATATTTTACTTTAATCCAAATCGACAACGAGTTGCTGTAATTCACAATAATATTATAAATGCGAAAGTTCGGATGGATTAATAGATGGATGGATAGTTTGTTATTTCTTCACGCCAAAACTACTGTAAGGATCGGTTTGAAATTTAGCATAGTTTATCAATTATGTATATCTAAACTTGGAATAAAACAGGCTATTTTCTATCCCATAAATCAGTTCCCATGGGATAGAAACAGATTTTATACATTAAGAGAAACAAAGCGTGTGAAGCCGCGGGCAGAAACTAGTTAATTATTTAACGCTAAATTTGGGTAAAAAAATCGAACTTATAAAACTATAATTAACAGCTGAAGGCGCTTGGTAACAGAGAAGGACATAGGCGCTTGTATTGGGAGTGGTGTTATCTTAATTAACAGTAGAATTTTTTTTTTTCTAGTATCAAAGAAAAGTGCGTCCGAAGTCAAGGGCAGAGGTAAAATAAAAAAAAAAGACAGAGTGTAGCTCTGTCTTTTTTTTTCGCGTTATACTAATGTTAAGAAACATTAATATAAAATATTACTTTCCCTTCAGCTAAATTTAACACTCACTGTGTCACTGTTTTGTCTTTCATTTGTTTTTATCCTATGTGTAACTACTATACTTCATTGTTATTGTGATTTTTTTTAATACTAGTCTACGGAACCCTGAAAAGGTTAAAAACAGAGCTGTAACGGAGTTCCGTTCTACAGCGCGTCACGCGATCCGCGTATTAAAGGACAACAATGAACAGCTTCGCAGGTGCTAATGCACGGTTTACAACTACTTTTGTATTGTACTGAACGTTTGTAAAAGTTACATTTTATCATCTACATGCATTCATTTCTATGCAAGCTTTTGAACGATTACTTTTTGTTCGATGTTGGTGATTCAGTAAATAAACAGGGTTATTGGTAATGAAAGACATCCAATCCGATTCCCTATTCACAAATAAATTAAAACAATTCTTAATTGACAAATGCTACTATAACGTAAATTAATTTTTAAATGACAAAATAGGCAAACTGACAAAATGAAAAAAACAAAATTTTATTTCAATAAATTATTTAACAACAATCTTATTTATTCGTACTAACTTTGCGTACCTACCTAAATAACTAAATTTTTGCTAAAATACGTGTTGTCATAGTCCTAAACAATTTTTTTACTTACAGATTTTATAAATTTAATAAGACTAGACAAGTAGGTACTACTCACCGTAGTACCTACATATTTTTTATCAAAAACATCCTCGGTCTGCCTTCCACTTGTTGTTACGCCCAACAGGGTTCGCATTGTGATACTTACTCGTAGATAATTAATTACTTACCAACCAAAACACAACAGTAAATATATTGAGTATTGAGTATCTGACACTTTGTGAACTGCAGGTTTAGTCAATCATCGTCATAATGCTTCATTGTTTACGTCCTATTTTGTCCTTAATGTGGTGGGTAAAATACGGCTGACTGTTTCAAACAATCTACAGGTAGCTCAACTGATCCATATCAATACCAGTCGGCAGCGTCCCCAAGACGCTGGCTGCATTGCCCCGCTGTATGGCAATGCTGATGCGCTGTGTCAGATACTGACCAGCTCTCGGGTCACGCGTCTCTTCGACATTATTTACGAATTATTTACGTTATATAATCATAAGCTTTTGTTAACAAGTTTCTTTCTTAGTCGGTTAGTCGTTATGCTATGGAGAAGTCTATTTTTATCCGACGAAGGCGGGTTAAATCGTTTCTCTACGATTACCTACGAACATGACTCGTTCTTGGACGATATATATAATTAAAAGGATAAGTTTGTTTGACAAACCGGCTTACAATTTCAAAGTTTTGCGGTTTCATAATTATGAACTGTTGTTTGGTATTTCTTTATCATTTTCCCTCACTGCCACCTGGTAGTGCATTTAAGGACATTTCATCAGTTGTAGGTAGTTGTAGGTAGGTACCCACTACTGCCAAAATGAAGTATTTTAATAAGAGTTGGAGATGAACGTTGCCAAGATTGCAGTAGCCAATAAAATACTATTAACGAGACGTTTTCCAAAAAAACCTGTTTACTTTAGTACTTCATAGATAATAAACAGGGTAGGTATACTTTATCCACAAAAAAAATCAATCTAGTAATAGAAATTAATGAGAACTTGTATTTACTAGTATTTATTCTTTTTACAGAATAAATATATTTCAAGTAGTTTCTGAGATACAAGCATTTTAGACCAAATTGCAAAAATTTCACGAAGCGCGCGCCACCCCTAATCCGATCGGTTAAAAGAAATTATAAGTAAGACAGGTTAAAATAATAGAAATTAATAAGAACTTAAAAAAAAAAAAAAAAAAAATTAATATTATTTACTATTGTTTACTAGAACTAGTATTTTGTTTTTATTTTATAAATAATAATAAATAATGCTTGACAATCCACACAGCATTATTTAGTTCCAAGCTAAACAGATGCAGATTATACTGTAAATAAATTTTATTTAGAGTTACCAACATTGTATGCCGGTAATAAGCGGTTACATTAGTGTCGTCCATCAAAAGGGTCGCTTAGTGCAATCGTTCCTGGAAAACGTACAATAATTTTAATTGGACGTTAATAAATAATATCTGCACAATGGAGAATTAATTACTGAATAATATTTCTAAGTGTTCAGAGTGGCTGAGCGCTGAATGTGCGATATCTGCACTCGATTTTATGCAAATACAATGAGCTCGTACGGTTGAAGATTAAATTTGTATACAGGGTGGCTTTTTTAAATGTAATCTTTTTAGTTAATATGATATCTACAACACTATCTTGATGATCGTGACGTGACACAATCCCTCTGGTTTTCACTGAAAATCAGCGCTGGGTAGACACACCAGTGTGCATCCAGCACAACGCTGACCGCTCGGCAAACGTAGTGTAGGACGCCCTCCGGCCAGGTGGGATGACGATCTGCGAAAGACTGCAGGCAGATGCTGGATGCGGCAAGCTGAAGACAGGGCGCTATGGCGCTCATTAGGGGAGGCCTATGTCCAACTGTGGACTAATATGGGCTGATGATGATGATGATGAATTGATGATGAATGACTCTCTCTTTTGAGATCGTAGTGGATGGCCAAATCTGAAACCATGAAAGTTAAAGAAAGGTAGTGAAAAGAGTCATGACCCCGATTTATGAGGAAATCAAAAAAATGCAATTTAGATTTCTTTTCTAATCTTTTAATGTTGAAGGAAATCGAACCGATTCATTATTCAAAAAATATGACGCTATGTATTTTGGCACTTACGGATTTGTTTGCTAATAAAAATCAATCTTTGCATTACTGAAAATGAAAGGAAATGGCAATTTTATACAATTTTAGTTTGTAAATTCTCCCTACTAAGCAGAAAAGTGAAAATTTTAAATAATCTATTCGAACGACTAGTGTGCTTGTCGCTAGTCAGAATATAGCCTGTATTTTAAAGAGATTCATTATCGATAAAACACCTATTCGTGATGGTTTTGAACGAGTTTTATACAAAAATACCGTATTTTTTTCTTAAAAATACGCATGCAGTCTTTCTTCACACTTATTTTACAAGCTTTGAGTAGCTTACTTTGGGGCTAGATGATGCTGTGTGGATTGTCCAGCATAATTTATTTAATTTATTTATTTAATTTATTTATTATAAAAACGAAAGTTTGGATGGATTGATGGATGGATGGAGGTTTGTTACCTCTTCACGCCAAAACTACTGAACGGATTTGGCAGAAATTTTGCATGTGGGTAATTTTAATCCTGGAATCAAACACAGGCTACTTTTTATGCCATAAATCAGTTCCCGTAAGAAATAAATCACATTTAAACGTTTCCATAGAAACAACGCGTGTAAAGCCGCGGGTACAAACTAGTTTTATAATAAATAGAGCCATGGTTTCGGATTTGGCGATCCATTCCCATCTCAAAAACCACCCTGTATATCCGAGTGCAATTTCTCAAGTGGCGTGTTACGTAATACCAAATTAAGCTAGTAGGGTTGTCAACGGCAATAAACACGGGCAAGCAATTATCGCAAAAACCGCTACAATACCCCACAATGAAAGCAAACGTAGGCGACGTTATCTACACGAATGAGTCGTAGGAAATTTACAAAGAAAAACAGCCCTGTTATAATTGTCGAACTGCATTCATCAAGGTTTTTCTTTTCGTTCTTGCGATCTTTTAAAAAGGTTAATGGTTCTATTGGATTGTTATTCACTGCTTTAGGGTGTTAATGAAAGAGTTATTTTTTGCTTGAATGTCTGTCAGCGGCAAGCACCGATATGGTCGTGTCACGGTTCCGTGAACTCGTGTATAAATTGAATGACTTTGTTTCAATAATAACCAGACTACTCTACTACATTTTTTATAACATTTTTAATTACCTGAATCAATAAAATTCAAATATTAATTACAAATTATGAAAATTACAAATAAGTAGTTCTACTTAATAACTTTGCGGTCACGACATATGGGTGCGTAATTTGTTCGTAATCACTTATTTCCACTATCATACATTATAATTAAATGAGACAATGCAGCAACCGTTTTGCAATGTTTTTGGGTAGTGAAGCTAATATGACAATAGGGAGGCCTACCTATTGTACGTAGGTACGGTTACCTACGAAATGTTTGAGAATTGAGGTGAGGGAGGGAGGGGGGAACATCGCGTGCAGTTTGCGGAAGTGACGAATAAACAACAGCCCCTTTTTCTTTTAATCCATCTTGATTGTCTGCCAGTCAGCTTTTATAACCGAAATTGACAACCCTGCGCATTGTGACTTTGTATTCTTTTATAATGAAAAGTCTCCATCCCTTTTCACTATTTTAAACTTTTTTTCTACAAATTTTGCGTATTATTGCAAATTATATGTAATAATAAACCGGCCAGGTGCGAGTATACCCGCACATGGAGGGTTTCGTCCCATCGATCAAACCTATTTCTCAAACAAACTCTAGAACACCAATTGTTTGGAGACCCCTTAAATTCGCCTCTTTTTTATTTATAGTATTTGTTGGTATTAAACTTGGATATGGTTCAAGAGATACGGCCTCAAATTTAGAGCAAAAATAGCCAAAAAATAATGTTTTCGTATGGAAGCTCCCTTTCATTCGAATATTTATTTTATTTTTAATATAAATATGTTGATATTAAACTTGAATATGGTTCAAGAGATACAGCCTCAAATTTAGAGCAAAAATAGCCAAAAAATAGTGTTTATCAATGGAAGGTCCCTTTAATTTGAATGTTTATTTTATTTTTAGTATTTGTTGTTAAAGCGGCAAGA
Organism: Eupithecia subumbrata; assembly: GCA_949316285.1. Classification (NCBI taxonomy): domain Eukaryota; kingdom Metazoa; phylum Arthropoda; class Insecta; order Lepidoptera; family Geometridae; genus Eupithecia; species Eupithecia subumbrata. Next base: position 4,084,505 of record OX438642.1, on the reverse strand, counting down.
AAAGTACAGATTCAGTAAAATTTTCAACTATAGCTTTTTTTAACCTCTGACATACGGACAGACAGCGGAGGCTTAGTAATAGGGTTTCGTTTGCACACTTCGGGTACCAAACGAACCCTAAAAAGTAACAATAATAATATTAAAAAAAACTTATCCCGAAATACAAGAAAACCTAAATAAAAACTATGTTAGCAGATCAATTCATCTTGCCTTGATACTTTAGATTAGAAATATTTCCATAAAAACACCAAAATCCAATTTCAAGACTCCGTTTAGTGTATTATATAGTGTAAATCTCAACAAGCGCTCAGAAAAGCCACGGCACCTTTGATCTGAGCGCTCTAGGAACCTCTACTACTCCCATTACTGTATGCAGATTTTATACTTTGTGTCATTTTTGTGCGAACGCAAACACGTCTACCCGGGGAATGGGAGGGGGTGTACCCCCTCGCTACTTAGCTGATGACTTATTAACAGCGTATTCTTCAGAGGTGTCTGCCTGTCGCAGGGTTAAATGAGGTGGCGTGGAGACGCTTTTCGATTTTCGTACCTTCGAGAACGTCCCACTTTTGTGACAATAGCTGCACTGTGTCTCTACCCTTGTAGCCTGCTTTGGGTTTTTCGGATTGTTTTTATATTTTGCGTTGGCTTTGTTACTGGGCATTTTTGTGTTTCGAAATTATTTTGCGGTTTCGTTAGTTCGTGGAAATTTCCGAGGATTTATCTACAGGTTTCATGTTGGGAGAGTTATTTTGATGGTTTAAATATATTCGGGCACACAATATTTTTGTCAGAACTTTTCTCCTTATTTTTATTCCCCGTTGGCTCTGTTGCATTTTTGTGACACGCAAAAGTTTTCGCACAATTTACAATTTTTCTACCTATTTTTATACCGTCAAATCTCTCTGTCATTCACTAGCACCTACAAATATCAGTTTGGTAGTAAATGAAAACAGCATCAATAAGGATAACAGCAGTCTTCCCTTGTGCAATTATATTCGTGAAAACACTGGAAGTGCAACATATCACTATCAACATAAAAAGATTTCTTCTACATATGTTACATTAACACATCGCCGTCACACTTCTTTGTGAATGCAAAACGTGCCTAGTACAGCCTACCTTTGAGATCGACAGCCTTCAGTCACTATAGAACGTGAAAAAGTGAAAAACATTGATACAAATGCGAGTCTAAAGAACAATGGAGTCTTTGGTAAAAGTGCAAAGTTAAAACCTACGAGAGCGGCACAATATCCCTCTGTGCGAGACTTTGCCATGAGTCTTTCTGTTAATTTCTTTGTGAAGACATCTTTCGTAAAAAATGTGGTAATTCACTAAATTTAAGAACACAGCGTTAGTTTTCGATATCGTTTGTTTTATGAATTAATATGTGGCACGTCCACTGGACCGAGACCTCTCCATCACTGGCAGGTCCATCCGTTTTTATTAATTTTCTGTTTGATTGATAGCATTTACTTAGTTTTGAAATAATAGGGCCGCGGGCGGTCATTCGATGCGGGATATTTCCACCGGCTGCATGGCTAGTCCAAGTCATTGAAATTAGCTTATTGAATCATCCTGAGTGAATAATGAGTTGATGACAACAATAGTATATTTTATTTAGTTAGTGAATAAAGGACGGATTTAAAGCGAGGGCCATAAGCGAAGGATTTTATTGAATGAATCATGATGATTGGAGTGATTCTTGATGATTCTGATTCTAGCGCGCTCGTGATTCAAGGTGTTAGAATCCTGAGTGACGCGAGTGATTCAACCTCGACATAAATGGCCCTCGATGTAAAACCGTTTTATGAGTTATTTGCACAAGGAGTTTGTATCGAGTATTTTTTGCGCAAAGATTTTGGTGTGTTCCAAAATCAAACACCAAAATAGAGATTGAAGAACATAAGAGCATGCTATTAACATTTTGGTTTGATTGTAACTACATTGCGGAATTATGGTTAAAACATGAAACTAGATTATTTGAAAAACCGTAGAACAATTTGAACGTCATAAAATGATATTAAGAATAATCGAAAAAGCTCTGTCCCAACATTATCTAGAGGGAGCGCTTCTGTATAACTAAAAAACGCAATAAGTCTACTTACTGCGTGATATCATTGTTCCCTTAGTGGGAATTACTACCACAGCCCCCTTTCCACTTGAAATGGATGAATAGAACCTTGCTCAACGAGCTGACTAGTTTTGTGACACTCAGACGTCTTAAAAAGCATTTTTATTCAAACTACGAAAGAGAGAAACTTATTTTGTTGAAAGGTTGGAAACAATGATCTGAGCTTCTTTTGAGATGGTGCGTTGGAAATGAGAAAGTTGTAGAAGCTTTGGATAGAAAGAATAGTTTTTTGTTATTACGGTACGTAAAAAAAACTCAGGGTATAAAAATTTGTACTGATGGAATATATTACGGGTTCAAGTTTCGTCGAAGTCGAAAAGCTTTTGGCATATTATTAATTTTAAAATTGGATTTTTGAAGTTGCAATTTTATTATTATTGTTTAATTTTGCGAACGTTTTTATTGGTTTTTATAGTTTGATTACATCTTATTTTATTTGTTTGTAAAAATTTAAGTCCTGGTAATAATTTAATTGTATTTTATTTTTAAAGTAGTATATATTTATATCAAAATGAAATATACATAGTGACATCAGATCTACTCTTCTAGAAATCAGAAGTTTTTGAACTTTTGCATACCCACTCGACATTGTTTGCTCCTCTTTGATTATATATATATGGTCTTTACATAATAATCGACATCCACTGTGTAATTCCGCAATGGACAACTAAGAAGCCTTTCATTTCCCACTGACAACGGTCCCTCGAAAACGACTTATATTTGGCAGTTTCAACAGAGGTCAACCGAGTCGATGTTATTGTTTCTAATTGCATTTCATTGACCGAAGTAGACGTAACATAGTATAAATTCTACATTCATATCCGCGAGTCGAATATCCGTTGTCCAGGGCTGCCACAATGGGTGTCTACAAATCACGTTAACCGAAAACTTTTTCTGTGAAAATCTGACGATCATCTACACACCATTTTTCGTTAGATCCATTTGGAGCTCGAATTTCGGCATGGAGTTCATTTGAATGGATCGATGTTATGTTTCTTTAAATAAAATGTATTTTTCTAGGACTTAGGGTTCAGTTAACAATTTATATGTATGCTATGATATATGGTGCAATATAGAAGATGATAAGACGACTTCTGTGGCGCAGCGGGCGAAGGTCCGCCTGCGATGCAAGAGGTTGCGGGTTTAATTCCCGCCTCGGACAAATGTTTTAACAATGCGAGGGAAAATAAATAAGTCAAAATCATATATTCAATTATCTATATTTGTAAGTTTATAGGTGTTTCAGTTATCTGGTACCCATAACCCAAGCTCTGCTTTGTTTGGAGCTAGATTGTCTATTATTATTTATTTATTTATAATCGTCAGAAGTCATAAGAGATGCGAGTCCGTCCCGATGTAACAACCCTAATCATAATCCATTCACCTCTGATAGTTTTGATACCAGATCATAATATCCTGTATCGTATTAAATTGTGTTTACTTTTTACTGGAAACTGTATTATAAGACAACTATGTGAATGACCAGAAACGATAGCCAATTGTTTTAGATTGTTGTAAAATAGTGCTTGGCATGGATATTGAGCTGTCTACTGAGAGGGTATCGTTAATCTGTATGTCTTTGGCGTTAAGGTTTATATTCCTACAACACGGTTCGATGTTATATAGACAATCTGAATTGACTTTGATCTTCCTTGTATTTATTTTACAAAGTAAAATTGAATCGCATCCAATCCATTATGGATACACATCGACCATGTTGACTGCAGAAAGTTTTGATTTGAAAGGATTATGTTTTCACAACTACCGTTGCTAATTAAAAATTCATTTAACAGATTAAATACATCGTCAGCCGTTTTCCACCACCCGCTGGTCAACAGCCTCCTTTCCAGTATGTAAATTTTAGAATACGAAAGAGGAGAATTTTAGAATACCCTTTGTTTTCTCTTCTTAAATTTTAAAATACAGAGGCGTTTACATATTCTGATTAATCCTTCCTCAACAAATGGAAAACTACTTTCTGCCGGTGCGGTGTAGATAAAGTTCGTGCATTTCATATTTAAAAATAAAAATACATAAATTAGCGCATTCTAATTTCCTTTGTGGGTTCAACTTTCCGACTGCCCTAATATAAAACTGCGGACGTGGAGTGGATCCATCCACAATTTCTGTACACATTATTAAAAGTTAGGCTGGAACTTTAACTTGAACTTGAGTTTGGATAATTTCAACTGGTGCCAGAGACCAGTTTAAATTATTCTGAGAGTTTTGTTAAAAATACGAAAACACCGCACCTGCAGTAATAACAAAAATAAAATTCCCCAAACTAAGCCTGAATCGGAAATGTTCGGAAACATTTTTTGTCAGCCAAAGTCTGCACGCTGGAGTTTTAGAAAGGGAATTGGTCAGTTTTCTGTAAATATATGGCCACATGGCTATTTTTAATAAGTACCATCGTTATTGTTTGCGAACATACTTGTGGACTATAATTATGTTCTGCGCACAATGGTTAGTCTTCATTGATAATGGCTATCGTGGCCGAAGTTTTTTTATGAAGGAATATTACATTATGCACCGAGGGCACAAAGCAGTGGGTTACGCCATGGGCGTCAGTGAATCCCTTCGCTTTAGGCGATTGGTTTCACTGACGCGGCATTAGTTTTTTATTCCCCCCTCTGACCAGAGGTTGGTTTGAATTTCGGAGAAGATCCTATTGTACGTCTTTTCGTGGTAAAAATCTTCACACTTATTTTGATGTTCTAAATTTAATCTCATTATTTCCTTAGGAGTAATGTTCATTATACTCAAGGGAGTTATAAATTTGACAAAGGACCCTCGAAATAAGAGATCTCATTCGAGTTGATTGAATTTGGCAAAATATTTTTCACTCTTGTCAGCTAACAGGGCTACAATCGATTAAAGATACATGACGTATAAAGTGCGTTTTACGAGCATAGAGTGTGAAAACATCTTTATTATCTTCGTATATAAATATTTTATAACGAAAAGTTAAAACGTATAATAATATAATAATAAATAAATCTGAAACAAATCGGTTGACAGGACGGAATAGTAACTAATTTCTATTTAGACTTTATAATAAGAAAAGCTTTTTGCTAATCTTGCTTAAATGGTGTGTCATTATAGCGTAGCGTAGAGAGGCTAAAATGACATTTTATACACTAGTGCAAAAAAAGTTTTTTTGCAGCTGTAATCATCAATCATCCTAAATAAATCATGTCCTCGTAAATAAAATGATTCGACTTTTCGATGTTCCATAAAGAAGGAGTTTTGATTGATTTATTATAATCGCATTCAAAGAGAAAAGTAGTGTAGGGCTAAAAACAAACATGAAAACCTCGTATATTGGGATGTTTTACTCCCTTGTTAAACAATGTACTATTACTTGCTTTTATAGTGCTTGTCTACAAATTCCCCATTAACTACACTTGAAATAGGTAAAATTTATGTCCAAAACGTTAGATAATCAAACTTCTAGTAGACTGATTGCAATTAACTGTAATTTCTCTGATGGACTGCCCTGTTGAACCTAAATATGAAACTACTCGAATTATTAGGTGAAGTTCACGCTACAATGCTTTTTATGCATTTGCATTTAGATGCAAAATTGCCACGCGTAATTTTCAAAGCCATATTTCATCGCAACCAGGTAAGCCAAAATGTCAGTCGCCGACTTTTAGCTACTTAGTTTACATCATCAAGTTATCACATAGTAACCATTTATCTTTCTACTTAGTCCTAAAGACAATTTTCAGAGAAAAACTTTGGTTATCTTTATTTAGATAGATGGTTCTGTGACAAACTGGTTCTGTGAAAAACTTTTTACAATATCAAACAATATCGCAAAATTTTTTGACTTCGACGGGACTTGAACCAGCATCCTTCGGTTCAAGTCCCGTCAAAGTGTGAGGCACTATAAAAAAATAACTTTAAATTTTTTACAATGTTACTTTTATCAACAAATCTAAAAAACAAATCGATTTCTGAAAAATTACGAATAGAAAGAATCTCAAATCTGCGCCTCAAACACATAAGCATCTACATATAAGTGCATTTCAACTAAAGACTTCGATAATGAAGTGGCAAGGTAAGCAGGTCACGAGGTCTGGACCAGGCTGACCCACATAACACAATACTTTTCCGCCACGGCATGCAATTAAACTCAACACCAGACATAAAAATTACCGAAACAAAAGCGTACCACCCACCCCACCCTGGCGCAGTAACAATTTATCATAGCAAATAAAAATACGCAGAATTAAAAAGAAAAGGACGAAGGAACTGAACGAGCGAGAGGGAGGGAGCGCCTCGGTGCCGAAAATATAATATTTTAGATTGCCGGGCGAAAAAACTAACCTTTTTGATCAATACCTCGGTATTATGTCAATAGTTCTTTATAAATCAAAGCAAATTCTCCCAAATCCTACCAATTTTAAAAAAAGAAATGAAAGGTGTAAAACAATTTAATCTTTAATTTATAACCGATCATGTAAGTATTTCATTTAGATAGGCGCAACAAATTACGTCGTCGTCATCGTGAGTCATAAACATAATTGACTTTCCTCTTGTCAATGTAAAGCTGTGGAGATATCATAGAACCGTTGATTGAATTCTCACTTGATGAAGTGTACTTAAAACTTGTGAAGTTGTCGCTTTCAATAGTCAACAACATCTTATTCATCAGTAAGAACACTAGTGAGTTCGCAGCCCGGTGGCACTCGGGCACTAATTAAATATTTTTAGGGTTCTCTCTCATAAAAGAAAACCTGATATTTCTATGCTACGCTGAGTAGAATTGGGAGAGTGCCAAGCAGTGAACTAGTATTTGGCTGATGATAATGATGATGCAGGTTAAACATAACATAACCAAGTTATGCTGTTCTTTAGGCGTTTTAATAGGTATGTATAGAATGCATCTTAAATTCTGGTAAACTAAACTGAAATTTTATTGCTTAATTTTTTGCTATACATTGCTATTACGTTCAGAACTTGCCTCCAGAACTCTGAACAGAATCTCAAAGCTAGCTAGAAAACCTCTATCTTATATTTTTTTATCTTCAATAGAAACCAACGGATTCTTCTAATTAAAGCCGAACCCTTGAATCTCGGATCTGAATTGGTAATAATTCGTATCAAAGAATTCTATGCAACTTGTTTATGGGACTGGATCACTTACTATGGGATCGCTGATTGATCTCAAACCCGAGTTTCGTCGAGACACCAATTAGTTTTACTACTCATACTAGTCGAAAGTTTTCTCATTATTGGAGTTTTTCTTACGAAATAACATCTATTCAATGGTGCACGTATGCGTACGAAGGTGCATAGTACTAAGCAATAAAATACACTCCATTATAAAAAAAAAATTACTCATTCAATGCATTAAAAACAAAACTAGCTGAATTTGTGGAAGATAATTATTTTTAGATGCATAGGATGGGTAAGTACCTCATAAACTTAAGAAAACGACATACGTGCTCAATTTAGGTATAAGTACCTACTTTAGAAAAACAAATTTACTCGTGACATTGTGTTTGGAAAAAAAAATTCTTTAAACCGTAACCGAAACAAGATCTTTAGTAAAAATCATCCGTTACAAATTCTGTTTCTATTATTGAAAATGTTGAAAATGTTAGGTACTCCAAAAACTACGTGTCTTTCGCCGCGCATCCATGCATCCTTTGACTGAAACATCATGGAATCATAGTTTTATTTTTGGATTTGGGATTACCAGTCCTTTGATTATCAAATGACAAAGCTCCAGTTGAATAAAAAGACATAAGCTGAACAGTTTTTCACGAAGATAATTAATTAATTAATGGAGAGTGGACTGTCCCAAAGACCGCGTTTTCATATTAAAATATGCATTATCTGTATCTGTCTTATATGTAGGTATAGTATCTAAGTTACATTATATATTCAGTTTATCAGTTATGTAGAACCCATAGCACAAGTTCTGCTCAGTTTGGGGCTAGATGATGGTGTGTGTCCAGCGTTTTTCTATACATCGCTATTATTATTGTTATTTAGAATTACTGGCAAGAAAATTTTTGATTTGCACGATTAATGTCAGAAAAGAAAAATGTCCAAAGTCAATGTCCAAAAATAATAATGTCCAATAATAAAAATTTACCTGTATTTGTTTTCTGTATCTAGTACATCGCTTTCAACAGCGTCAGTGCAACTTATGCTCCTCTTAAATTTAACAGTATAAAATTTCCCTTTGCCTTAGACCATGCAGAAAAACTATCGTGCGAAAAAAATTCGCTCTGGGCACAGCCCAAGTCCAGATCGGTATTGGGTGGTGCCCTTGTTCTTGTGGCCCCATTATAAATGTTGACTGGCCCAAATGATGATAACGCTCGCTTTTTTCTGGTATCGTTGTCATGGCTAACTGCGGTTAATCACGTTTAAGAAATAAGTCCGAAAAAATTCCCGACTGGAGTTTGGTGATGCCTTTTAGTGACTACTACACTAGATCGATGCGGAGGTGACGGTCGTGCAATTTTATCAAACGTAAAAACGTGAATGGTGATGCTTATTGCAAAAGCACGCGCGCCCTTGCGTCTAGGTCAAGGTTTCAGTGGAACGTGACACTTTTCGTGGAATTAGTGGAATCGTCCCCTACCTTTTTTAAGGCTTCCTGTTGCTAGCGGAGCGGATCTCGCATGGACGTTAGGTACTAAAGATAAAAGACTAAAGGTTGGTAAAATAATCGAAATATTTCAAGTAACAGGTTACGTTCTTATGGACGTGCCGTGCCTACTTATAGGGTTTGCGGATATTAATTTATTAAACATATAATTTAGAAAACGATAAAATGTATGCCTTAATGAATGCCTGGGTTTCAACGACATTCCTAAAAAGCGAGTCTCAACTCAACCAAAAAACCCTTAAGTGTAGCTGCTGAAAAATAGTGAAATAAAATGTTTGTAAGTAATTAAAGTGTTCCGTAATAGTGGTATCAGTTTAGGCCAGAAAGCGTTCGGCGGCAACTCGCGTAACCCCATTAAAACTGCTTTGGCCTCGGCCGCGTCCCTCTTCATGAAATATTAAAAATTCAATTGCGCTTCTCTTTATTTTAACCCCCACCCCCACGCTGCCACCCGGCTTTCCCGTACAATATAAAATGAAATATGTATTCGAAAAAAATATAACGTTCACCTATAATTTATAATTTGTGTAACACGAGCCCTCACCCCCGGTCGCGGCGCCCGCAATTTTGCTTCACCTACAAATCAAGCTGTATTCCTACGCATTGTTTTAGCGATCCACCTTCTCCCCATTTTATTAAATTATTTATTATTTATAAGAACAAATTGGGTTCGGAAACGAATGTAATGCGAAAGCTTTGGAGGTATATAGCGTTTACGGATGCGTCGTTGGAAACAGTTGTTCATGGCGCGATCATAAATATTTGAAATGTACTTACAATGTAAGCCTTGAATTTTTTTATTTAAACATTTGCCAGGTATACCAACACAAATATGGAGTTGTGTGCTCGACGGCTCCGCCTAGCTCCAAGTGGGCGCGATTACATTTCCTACGTCAAAGTTAGTCGTTTTGAACTGCAAACAGGTTAAATAACCGAGAAAGACGTGTCGAGCAGTGCTCTGCCAGGGTCCAGTAACAGTAATAGAACTAAGCTTTGTTGATTTTGAAGATGTCTATACGAAGGCAAAAATCTCGTCGCAGCTTTGTTGCCCTATCCCAAATACGGAAACTTTAGATGTAGTATGCACTACGCCATTTTTTAACCAACTTTTAAAAAGGAAGAGACGATGACTCTATGTTTAGCCATATTATGTTTTTATTCCATTCTTTGTCCAATAGGAACTGATTTGGAAAATTCTTTCGTTTTTTTACATTTAAAGAACAAGCGTTTTTCTGGTATCAACACCCAGCCCAAACCGCGGAAGCTAGAAAACTGAAAGTTGGAGGGGGGAGGTACCTTTTATTACACAACCTTCCGCTAAGAAGGGATTTTTGGGAAATTCCACCCCTATGAACAAGAAACACCAAAAAACTTCAATCCATCGGATTTAAGTTTTTTGGTGTTTTTTTTAATCCTTAACCAGTGGCCCGATTTGCATGAAACTTACAAAGAATACTAAGAATATTAAATTATTCACCAAAAAATTTAGAATTTTTCAAAATATTCCTGGAAATGGGGTAAAACGGGTTATTCAAGTTTGAGATTCATTTTTTGGCTCCGTATTGAAATGTCTGTAACTTTTAATGTGGGATGCTACAATATTTTACGATGAAATATCAAAATATAATTATGAGAGTGGCCCAATTTGCTTGAAAATTACAGAGAACACTAATAATATAAAGCTATTGAACACATGTTTCAGGATTTTTAACATACCTGAAAATAGGGTAAAAAATATAACTTTGGTTATGAAATGAAAGTGATAAATTAACAAATAAAATTACGGGATTCTTCAAAACAACCCATAAAACGGGCTTAAACGGTTTTTGTATATTGAAAACGGCTTTAAGGAATTTCCGACTCTTACCTATTGCAGCAGGAACTTTGTAAAACCCCTAAAACTTCTCGAAATCAGCTGAAACATAGGATATCAGCTGATTTCCAGAAGTTTTTAAACGAAAGTCCGAACCGTACCGCCCGAAGATTTAAACTAAAGTGAGCGGGTAACCTAGTTGTATAGAAAATGATCCCAGAATGGTCCCATAAAATTGCATACCCGAGGGATTTAGGATATAGTGATTAGTAATTATCCGACAAAACTTAAAAACAGTTTAAAACTAAGGGATTCGAAGTCGGTTTTTAAGTTTTTTAAAAACAATAAAATGATTACTACATTATGAATATATGCAGCTGTTCTTGGATATTTCGTCAAATATTCATATCAACGCCTGAAAAGACACATTAATGAAATCAGAAAAGCTAATCGTTTCGAAGCGGGAACCCTATGCACTCACACATAGAAAAGAGCATTTAAAACATGCCTATGTACTATGAATTTTTAATGGAATTACTATAGCTTCTGCTATATTAACCTGAAACTTTGTAGGCTGACAATCAAGTGGACACGGTGTTTGACAATTGTACGCGAGTTTTCGCTTCCGTCGAACTATTTAACTATTTTTTTTGTTATTTCTAGTATTTCGTCGCATAATCGCAAAACGTATATCGTGGAATCAACGAACGCTTTCGAATTTAGATTGTATGGAGTAAAATACTAGTTTTAAATCTTTCATTGGGGAGTTATTCGTTATAAAGTTGTTAATAGAAAAAAGTCCGCCTATCCTTTGGTACACTTGTTTGGTGTCACGAGTACCACGACAAAGGTGAGACCTGCTCTATCTACGCCTACCCTCAGGGGCTCTACAGTGAAGACGCTCATGCGAACGTCCGTTAATGTCGATGTTGCCATTTCAAAGGCTGTGTAAATAAGCATAAAATCATAGACAAAAAGTGTTGGAGCTACATTTTAGAAAATTTCAGGAAAACGATCGGTAAAAGTTTCAGCCCGAAGTCGCACGTGTTACTTCCGTTTTGTTTTCCTTGTTTGTCAATGCCGTTTGCATGATTAATGTGTTAATAGGTACCCGCACTTTTGTGCTTTTAATGTTAAGCGTTCCTTTGTAACACGGAAACGGTGAAAATCAAAATGGCAGCAGCTGAGAGTTCTTAATTTGGATTTTGAAAGGTACCTAGTCTTTTTGTTTGCGCGCTAAGCGGAGTCCTTAATTATCGCCCGCTTTTAGTAGATTTTTATTAAAATCTTTCTGTTCTGGATATTATACGCTTTGAAAAAATTTCGCTAACGCGAAGAGAACTACCCCAAGTTCATTATGTTACGGCCTTGAAATATTGCTGTATAGACCAGTTCTTAGAGTATGAAATTCATGCAGGGTTAACATACTAAAGAATGTAAAAACACAAAATAAGAAAGTTACAAAATAACAAAACGCGACTTCGAGTATAAAAGTTTTCTACTCAGATACAAAGAAAAACAGCCTTAAACCATTTACACCATAAATTCATAAGTCGCCCAAACCACTTTTTAGTTTTTATCTTTAAAACAACGAGTCGGACTCGCGCACTAAGGGTTCCGTAAGACCTTGTGTCTTGCCAAATTATCATGATTCTAGGTCAACGGGAAGTAGGTATTGTAAGTCTGTAGGTTTTGGTTCATGGCGAAAATATATTTTTTTGTGAATATGATACGAATTCACGGTTTCTGAATTTCCCCCTTTATTTGTGTTATAAGACCTCGCTGCTCCCCAAATTTCATGATTCTAGGTCTACGGGAAGTACCCTATAGGTTTTGTGTGCATGTGATTCCCTAGGAAATTTAAAAATATTTGGACATAAACGTATGTAACTTTTGAGTGCGTTGACTTATAAGTTTTATTTATATCAAGAGGTTACGGACATGAGTATTTGACGTTAATTTCAACTCGATACATCCACACATTCCTGAGAAAAGGGGGTCGACAGACGGACATACAGACAGACGGACAACAAACTAATCCTATAAGGGTTCCTTTTTTCCTTTTGAGGTGCGGAACCCTATTAAAAAGTATAGCATCATTCTAAGTCCTGTCAAAATAGTATCTGAATTAACACCAATATCGATTAGTCCGACAAGCACTTATTAGTCGCTTCACAATATTTATGAAGTGTTTGAATGATAAATAGAACAATTACTATTCTGTGAGCTATTAAAACATTTGACATTCATACGCCATTGGAACACCCCCCCACCCCTCCGCAAGGGGTTGCGATTGTCAGGCTTGAAGGCCAAGTTGCCTATCTTTAACCTACTTTCATAGATTAAATAACGAATTATTAGTTTTTGATACTTAGACTCTTCTGTTGGAATAAGGCCGAAATAATTGAGATTCTTACACTAAGGTTACTTCCAAAAGTTTTTTCAATTACGTCCCTGTGTGCCGGATTTTCTTGAAGGAATATTATTCTATCGCTCTATTAGTCTTTCACATTGAATTTGTAGAGTTAACCTTCTCTCTATAGAAATAAAGATCATTACTCTTACCCTCAGCTATAGTCAGATAATAGTCAGTAATTTTATTGGTAAAAAAATGTTTATAAGTCTATAAAATAAGATTGAGGTACATACTAACAAATTATATACAATTATAAATTGTCATGTACCTAATATAGAAAAATAAATGCAATTCAATAAACAGTAAGTTAATAAGCAAAACAATAAGTAATAATAAGTTAGTTAACAATCATTCATATCAAAATATACATCACAATTTTTTGTCGAGAAAATCCGGAAAATCCGAACTTGTAGTACGCTCTCGATGAGCCATATGTTATGTTTGTTTTTGAAGGAATCTAAGCTGGGTGCGGTGATGACATGTTCCGGAAGTCGGTTGTAGACAACAGGTCCTAGCACGTGAGTGATCGACACGCCTAGAGGACATAACATGGGCACTGAGGGCTACCAAATGGTGCAGCCCTGTCGGAAAGAGATCCAGAGGACGCCCACAGGAACGCTGGATAGACGAAATTGTAAAAACCGCCGGAAAAATATGGCTAGAGAAAGCCCAGAACAGACCGTGCCGATAAAACTTGGATAAAGCCTATCCTCCAAAGAGAATAATTAATTAGTGTTTATGTCACACAAGTTAAATTAAGTCTGTTATTGTATAAAGTCTCTAGGTAAATAAAAGGATTTATTATCATTATTATTACTCCTAAACCCAGGGCCGGGATTACGGTGTGGTAAGGCACGGCATTACGGCTCAAACGTTAGCAGTTGAAACGTTAGGGTGCGCGTTCACAGGCCGCCATCGGACAACCCGCACTAGCCCCAATACGGGTTTGACATAAAAGATCCGTACCGCACGGAGCGGACTGTCGGCAATGCCGGTTTGGATTATTGAAGGCAACTTTTCCATTTAATACGAATGACGTCATTCGTATTGCCGATCAGTGGACGCACTTGTCAGCTGATTGTCCAAAGCCGGCCTTTGAACGCGCACCCTAACGTTTCAACTGCTAACGTTTGAGCAGTAATGCCGTGGCTTACCACACCGTAATCGGGGCCCAGGGCTCAACTCCGGAGCCGATTGCTCTACCTCGAAAGACATGCAATAATAATTCTGAGTAACAGCTCCTTATTGAAAACATATTGTGTTGCAACATACCTGACGTATGGTGTAAGTAACGCCATTGTCTGATGCCACGGGCCTCGATGTCATAGCGCTTAGTACTGTTACTTACCTGTAACAAAATAAAAATATTTAAGTGCTAATAAAATATCGGAAAATCGAATTGGTAAATGATTTGTTTTTTGGGGCGGAATAAAACCCGCGGTGGATGTGGCTTAGAGGTGCGTCCAAATGAAGTAACGAAACATGTTAACCTACTTCCTACTTATATTATAAATGCGAAAATTTCTGTAAATATTTGTTACCGCGTATGTCCGTAACTACTAAACCGATAAAAAAATAAAACAAATAAGAAATTAACCTCTGAGGGGGTAAAGTTTGTATGGAAAATTGTTATTCCTTGGTTCGATTCACTCAAAACTCGTTGTAAATCACACTAATATTATAAATGCGAAAGTTTGGATGGATGGATGGATGGATGTTTGTTATCTTTTCATGCTAAAACGACTGAACGGATCGGGCTGAAATTTTGCAATTGTAATCCTGGAATCAAACATAGGGTTTTTATTCCATATATCAGTTCCCATGGGACAGAAATCACCTTTGAAAGTTTTCATACAACGCGTGCGAAGCCCGGGCATAAACTAGTAAACTATAAAGTAAGTAATTATATATTTTTTTACAAGACTACCTACCACTATAAATTTGAATTTATATTTACAGGCCGGCAAAGCCGCGGGGCGAAGCTAGCAAAACATAGTTATTAAAAATGTTTTATAATATGGACTTGGTATAATTTAAGATGTACAGGGTATACAGGGTTATTGATAATTCACTGACATTGCGTGAACTACAGATACTGCCTGTCATCACTTACAAGTTCGAGAAGAAAAACAGAAGTTTTATAAAATGTTACTTAATCTGGAGGTGCCTTAAGAATCGACTCTTCAATCGACAACTCTGTGGATGACGTATTAGTCGTTAGGACTACCAGTGGCAAGGCAATAATTTTTCCTGTGTATTTTAGCATCCCCACAGCGATAAATGCGATAACCGATAACCGATTATTCGAAGATTCGATAACCGATCAGCCTGACATGCATGGTGATAATGATGGAATGAAGGTAGTCTATGTAGGCCAATCCAGATCCAGACCACCGTATATTTAATTTAACTATCTTCATGTTAAATAAACGTTATAATTACTAAAACATAGTATACCTTAGGTGCTATTAATAAGTTGCGAAGAACAAACAAAGTTTTAATGACCATTCATTTTCCTTTCAATAATTAAGTTGACATCTTCTTTTAAGGATAATTATATAAAATTGCATAGGCAGTAGTATCAGAATAATTATAATTTGGATCGAAGTCTAAGTGGCTTTCACTAGTTGCCTATCCCTACTTAAACGGGGTCAGCACAAAATTTCGTTGTCAATGAAAAATATCACTTTATTTCCGTATCAGTGTTTAGTCTTATATTTTGACCATTTCTAAGTGTTTATTTATTGTTTTTATGGAAACAAAGAGTTTTTGATTTCATTGTTATCACTGTCCCGACCTCTGTGGCGTAGCGGGCGAAGGTCCGCCTGTGACGCAGGAGGTTGCGAGTTGAATTTCCGCCGCTTTTTAGTGATTTAATCCAAAACTGTAAATTTAGGAAAAAATTTACATGACCAGATAGACTCAGTTTTGAGAAACCCATCGAATGATTTTTTTATTTATAATTGTTTTTCATAAGATTAGTTTCTCAATGATCTAAAAATTGCTATAACTTTTCTGATCCTCATTGAGCTAACTGCAGACTGTTGCAAACAATCTACATATTACCCTATAGAGAGGTAATCCAGCCAGCGTCTTGGGGTTACATCCGACTGGTATTGATATAGATCAGTGGAGCTACCTGTAGATTATTTGTAATATAATGTATTATGTATACCAGTCATCTAAGTACCCATAACACAAGCTCTTAGCTTGGGATAGACGATGCTGTGTGTCCAGCACTATGCTATGTGTACAGCATTATGCCGTGTCCAGCATTATAAGAAAAATGGGCTCCATTCACTTATCATAATCTCTCAGCACTGTTTATTTTCTTACTTTTGTCATCTTTCACACAGTCCATCCATCTTCTCAAGTTAAAAAATGACAAATTAAATAAATAAAATAATAAAAATAATAAAATAATAATGCTGCACAATTCACACAGAATTATCTAGCCCCAAGCTAAGCAGAGCTTGTGTTATGGGTACTAGATAACTGATATACTTAATACAATACACGACATAGATAGATATTTTTTATTATACATAGAAAACACCCAGACCAACAACAACCTTTCAACCAAATCCTTGAAAGGTTCACCTAATACTTAATGTTGACTTTCATGGAGTGAAATCAGTCTCAAAAACACTCACTTGAACGATTCGGCAGCCGTTTTGCTAAATACCATGCATATCGGAGTCTCGTGCGATTGTGGTGAGATTTTAGAGATTTCAGCTTCAGCCTCGGGCCTAGTTAAGAATTTGACGTTGGAAATTTAGGCGGTTTCGGATGGAATTCTCGATACGAGTACCTAGTTCATCTGCCGATCGGTCGTAAACGCGTTTCGTTTAGTTTTCGATTTGCTCCTAACTGCCCCGGTATTATTCGAATTCAAAACCGATTGGAAATTGTCGCGCTGGCCATGGAATGTCCGTCTGATTTGAAATGTTATGTGATGAAATATTACTGCCACTTACTGTCATTATTGACTTTAGCTTCTAAAAAACATTTTTTTTGTGCAAAATGTAACATGACAAATACAACGAGCCCAACGGGTTCCTATAGCCTGCCTCCGGACCCATCATCAGGACCCTGGTCATCATCCAAAGTCCTTGAGAAGACAAATCTAACAAACCCGAACTCGACGGGGTTACATCGTTTCGTTTAGGGGTTCCTCTGGCCAACTTTTGTCTCCATCATCAAACCAACTTGATGGTACCATAAACATTGGCCTGGAAGAGATCGCTTCTAAGCGATAGGGCCGCCCATTGTACTTGTGTCTTATTTAATGTCTCTTTTATTGTATTTTTGTTGGTGTACAATAAAGTATTTTTGTATTGTATTGTATTGTATTTTAACATTGCAATGTCACCGAATTAACCGAGGAGTCAACTTGGTACTAAAGTATAAGCTTAACCGATTCTACACAAACTAGCAATAAGGCCGTGTTCCCACGTGTCTCTATACAAATGCTCGCGTTAAAACATCACGAGAAGTCGAAAGACTATCGCAATGGACTCAACCATAGTGACGTATGAGTGCTGTTCCTTTTCTTTGCATCATCGATTGGCAGACGCGTCATTTCCTCTGGCGCGGACGCCGCATCACGAGGATGGGTTATTGTCTCAAACATCAAAGGCGGGTCCGCATTGTTGAAAGAATTGTGCCTCTATATTTTTCTTAGACAGGTGACAGGTATTGCGTTTTATACTTTGTGGCAGAACAGAAAAAAACCTTTTTAAGACAAGGTATAATCTGTAGTTTACTAATGTTGTTATCTGACTGTACAAAATCTCTTGATCTGTTTGTGGTGAGAAACAAAATATTTTTTATGTGTGTTGAAACGCTGACATTTTGTGGTATGAAACGGCATAAATGAATTTATGGTGAGAACTTGTGGTGCGAAACAGCGCTACACCATTTAATAAGTAGGATCGAATTTGAGTTTAGAAATTGACAAAAGCAGGATTACCGTATTGATGTTCTAACAAGCGAGTGTGTCTTGCGTTTGACAGTCGTAAGTCAGTCAGCATGGAGCGCGAGTCAACACAAAACCGCGCAATAAAACTTATAGAGTCCGAAACAAAATGAGTTTCTGAATTTTAAAAGACAACTTGCAAAAAGACTGAAGGGCCAGGCACATAAACAACGGATGCCCGCGACAAGCTATGCATACGATATGACTCCTATGCATTATTTCGCGACACGTTATACTAAAATTGTCTAAGCTAAGCACCCCCTGCACCCCCACACTGATGCGGGTACTCACACCCGAACGCTGCACCCTACCCTATACATCCTGTTTCTTTTATTTTACATTTTAATTCCATCAAACTTGCATACACTTTTGATCGCGCTGCCTTTATTGGATAAAGGCAGCGCGATCAAAAGTGCGGCAGGTTTACTTATGTTTTCGTTTTGTGGCGGTAGATTTTCACGTTAAAAAATTTCGATAGGAATGTTGCATTTTTGATAAAAGCTTTTATAACGGAACGCGTTATACCCGAATGATTTGTCGCGTTAAACTTACTTAACAATAATATTATTGGAAGAAAAAGTTTATCTGTTAAAAAGTCTGATAAATCAGTGATTGCCAGTATGCTCATGTTCGCGTCGCAATTGAAGTATGAAAGTTTGGGTTCGATTAGACAAGAAAATTGACAAGCGCTGCATAACTTAGGCGTATTGATCGCTGCCTACAATGGCGAAAATACGTCGTTTGCATTTTGGGGCGAATTGGTCCGGAAATGCGAGCACACCCCGTAGCAGAGAACGGGTATTTGTTTTGCCATAGCTTTGCCGGGCCTGGGACATGCAGGTCATTAATTGTTGTGAACGCCGGCGTCTAATCGATAGCGCGTTCGATTCTACTTTATATTAATGTTATTTGTGCTTGCATGCTCGTCCCGTAATGTGGGCCCCTAAATATCTAATGGCGCTGACCGCAGAGATTCTAATTCTGCTGCTTAACAATTTGCGGGATGATTAATTAGAAACGCGCGTAGTGTGGGAAAAGTTATGGACTCGCACCTACCTATGACTAACCCTGCGAGGTAATGACCCATCGACGAAACGTACCGTCGAGGTATAGACATCGAGGTATCGAGCATCGAGCTATAGTAGTTCGAACTAGATTGCAAAACCCGTAGGTACTAGAGGTAATTATTGTTCGCTGATTATAAAAGCCAACACCATTGTCAGCTCGAATCACCCGCTGTTGAGTGTAGGCCTGACGAAGAAAGATACTGGAGGCAGCGCCTGTCCTAATTTTTGAGAAAGTATCAATAAGAAGGATTTTCCATTATATATTACCTGCTTCCTTCTTCATGGGCACAAGTACGTCCACTGCTGAACAACCCTCCTCAAACGAGGGTGGTTTTGCCCTTATACGCTTGGCAGGCAGACGGTGATCTGATCACAAATTATTTAAGTCGACATAAATAAAATGCATCAAGATTAACGTGAATGCTGTGATGGACATGTGTTACTATTTTTTACCGAACTGTGTTAAATTATGCCAATTAGAATAAGAATAAAAAACAGAGACGGCGAACTCCGTCCGAATTCAGTTGCAGCGGCCACCCCCAAATAAATTAGGGTTAGGGTGAGAGCGGGGGCAAACACCATGCAGGTTATATCATAAAACGACACTCGAAGCAACGTTGCATTATCTTTGTCGAAATACCCCGAAATCGTGCAAACCGATTACGAGTCTGATTCCATTTAAAATGCCGAGTATTTAGCTTATTGGGAAGCAAATTAGCAAATCATACAAACATTTGTTTCGCGGCGGGAAAAAAGCGTTCTTCGCATGAAGCTACCTCGAGTGTCTCAGGCGGAGGCGGCCTACGCCAAATTTCAGCCATCACATATGACATAATCATTTATAGAACAAATGACTTACAACAGTGTGTAGTAAACACCAGCTTTTAGTGACCTGCTACTAAATTACAACTAGATATCAAAGTATACCATCTGTTCAAACCACACCTACCAGCAACAGAAGGGGAAAGGTGTTGACTTTTTTATGTTATTGGAATTTGTCATCGGTGCAAAGTAAACAAAATTGTTTCTGAAATAATTATTTTTGTGCATTTATGAAGATTGATTGATAAATGTATTAGTATTGTATTATATAAAATTATTAACATCACTACCATTGCCGTATTCGTATTTCATGTTTATTATTATTATGCCTAGATATGTAGACAGAATTAAACCTAACGTTTTTGAATAGTAAAAAGTGCTCTATCTAATTTTATTTGTATCAATCGTACTTGAGATCTGATGAGTATCTGGCGCAGCGCAGATCATTTTGATGATGATATGAGTATAGAATAAAATTTTAATCTGAATTCATAAGTAAACTCAATTTTTTATTTTTGACTCGGATATCATTTGTCTATTTTAAAATTGAATGGATGAATTAACATGATACAACAAATACTGTATAGAAAAATCCTACTTTACAATTCTACCTTGACCTGTTTATTATTACCCGCTTTCAAAAAAAGGACGAGGTTGTATGTTTTTAATTTATGTTTGTATGTGCGTCGATTACTTCGAAAAGTGTAAATATTAGCGGAAAAAGTTGTTGCGAATGACGTAGCGTGGTTCCAAAAGCTAAATGACAAGTGAGCCCTGAGGCACCAGCGGACTGCAGCGGCTGTCACAGACCCACCACTATCTACCGGGGTGCACGGATGCCGATACTTCGGCAGCATCAGCCGTTCCCTTAGAGGCCTTACAAGTCATCTACGCATTTGCCGAAAAGCTCTGCTTAGCTTACCCTAGCTAGGACTAGATGATGTTGAGTGAATTTTCCAGCATTATTATTATTTTTATTAATGATCCAGAAATAGTCCCAATTTTTTTCCTGATGGATTATTATTTGTCCCGTTAAACTAATAAACAGAGTAGTATAAAGGAATTTGAAGACGGCTTTTCGTTTTTTATAATAATAAATTATTACCTACATATGTAAATTTTAGACCAAGTATTCCACGTGTTCCTATGGCAAAATAATTAAAATGCAAGTCGGTTAATTGAACTGCCATAACTGAGAAAAAAATTGAAAACAGAAAATAAGCTAACATTTCCGTACAAATTAATAGCAAGGAAACTAATTTAAATACTCTTTTGCCAGTCGTTATGCGTTAGATATTCAAGAATGGATGAAATCTTTTCAAGTGCTTCAATTACACCCAGCTCAGGGCTTTCACAGTAGCGTTTTACCAATTTGTTCTTGTTTACGTTTCGCTCCGAAAATTTCAATAATAAATAATGATATACAATTCACACAACATCATCTAGCCCCATGCCCCGTTCAATCAAGATTCTACATTAGTGTGATATCTACGCATGTTTATTTAGATTTATTTCCTAAATCCATAAATCCTAGAAAACATCATCATCATCATCATCATTCTATCATTCAATAAAAATTCTACATATGTGTGATTTCTATCCATGTTTGTTATGATTTATTTTCTAAATATATAGATCCTGCGAGTATGCTTTGCTGATGATTTCCTCCTAGCCAAATTTCAACCACGGCGGTGGTCAGTCTCAACAAAGACTAGCCACATGGCTAATCGTGGCCTGCACACATGTGGAGGACATATTAAATTGCACAAGATTATGCTTAGCCTACCTGCTCTACAAATAAAATAGCTTGTTGAACGTTATGTAAATCAACTTGTAGCTGTTAATATGTATGTTTTAATTTTTCGTCATGTGTGCAGGTAAACGTTTAGACTAATTTGTCAATGTATTTGTGATTCTTATCATATTTAAGATAAATTCTTGCATTTGCTCAATAGTAACAAGGTAAAGTGGCTGAAAAGGCTGGTTGTGATTGTAGTTTCTGTTTCTCAACCAATTATATTCTTCTCTTTGATAACAAAAACAAGCCCGACTTAATTTTAAATAAAATCAGTTTTTTAGGGTATTGTAAGGCATTAATAAAATTTGAATTTGGTGCAAAGTGCCAACCCTGGGCAAAACGTCGTCCACAGTCGCGTCGGCTTTTTTGCACCGACGATGGTTCGCTCTAAAAAATTTTAAACTTATTTCATGTCGTTTTCATTTCATGAAATACAAAAAATACATAAGTCTATTGCGATTTCACTTTTCTACGATGCATTTTACTGCTATATCGAAACAAGCAATACATTTATTAGGTCCTTACATATGAAATTGGCGTTTTGTATGGGAGGAACAAAAAGTCGAATATTTTTTAATATAATATATTTAATTAATCAAAGTATAAACCATTATTTTCTATGCACTTTTGCCATCTTATAGGTAGTTCATTGATCCCTTTACTAAAAAAAACCAGTCGGACGGGAATCAATAAAATCTTTGAAGGCGATTTGGACTGCCCCATCGGAGTTGAATTTTTTCCCTTGCAAGAAGTTATCCAAATTTCGAAAAAAATGGTAATCTGTTGGAGCAAGGACCGGGGAGTACGGAGGATGTCTTAGACTTTCCAATTGGAGCTCTTCTAATTTAGTAGCCGTCTGTTGCGCAGTGTGTGGTCTAGCGTTGTCGTGAAGCAGCAGTGGCGTGGAGCGATTGACCAGCCTAGGTTGTTTAGCCGCTAGCTTTTCCATCATGGTTTGCAATTGCTGACAATAGACATCAGCCGTAATAGTCTGGCCAGATTTGAGAAAACTGTAATGAACAATACCGGCACTAGTCCACCAAACGCTTACAAGTAACTTTTTTGGGGTTAATTTTCGCTTGGGGCAGGATTTGGCTGGCTGGCCAAGATCCAACCATTGCGCTGAGCGCTTCCGATTATCGTAAAGAACCCATTTTTCATCACAGGTAATGATTCGGTTTAAAATACCTTCATTATTGTGCCGGTTTAGTAATGTAACGCAGCAGTCGACGCGCGTTTGCCGGTTTGCTTCAGTCAATTCGTGAGGTACCCACCTTTCAAGCTTTTTAATCTTCCCAATTTGCTTCAAGTGAATTAAAACAGTTTTATCACTAACACCGCAGCCTGCAGCTAACTCGGACGTGGTTTGCGATGGATCCGCTTCCACAATAGCCTTCAACTCTTCATTATCAACTTGAGTCTCAGGCCGTCCACGGGGCTTGTTCTGCAAGTCGAAATTTCCAGAACGAAAACGTTGGAACCAAAAACGAACTGTGTTTTCTTTTGCAACACGACCGCCATACACATCATTCACCCTTCGAGTTGTTTCCGCAGCACTAGTGCCACGGCGGAACTCGTACTCGTAAATAATGCGATATTTTAAGTTTTCCATTTTGTAAAATGAGTGACGCAAACAGAAAAAAACAGAAGAAAAAAAACAAATGAATGACGATCATCGAAGCACAAATACACGAGTCTATAGCTGTACAAATTTGAATTTGGAATTCCTTACCAAAGAGGAGAAATTTGTGATTAAAGTGGCCAGTACGAAAAACGCCAATTTCATATGTAAGGACCTAATATATTCTTGCATCGTAAAGGAAACGGCAGGTATTAGTTTTCTATGCATTTAAATAGAGAGTACATAGCAAATAATTAAATAGTAAATATTTCTGAATAATCCACACAACTAACCCATATCGCATATTACCTCAACCTCAACCTCAACAGCCTGTATTGGTCCACTGCTGGACGCAGGACTCCCCCTGATAAGCGCCTTATTGGCTTTTATCTCATGGGGGTAGTACCCATAATCCCCACGCTGGGCATGCGGGTTGGGGATCGCAGTTTAGTGGTCGAATTGTTCTGTAGGGGGCTCTGCTGCCTGCCCCCCGGTCGACATCCCTTAGTCGTCTCTTACGACACCCGCGGGAAGAGTTGGAGTGGTCCAAATTCTAAGCCGGCACCACATAGCTATCGCATATTAAGTACTACAGAATTCTACAATATCGTTGACAACTGAATAGCTGTACAAAGTAGACCATTCCGACAATTAGAATGATCAACCTGCCATTTACGTATAATTGTTAAAACTACATGCAAGCACAAAGTGTATAATAACCTATGTAGCTCCACGCGCAGCTAGCTATTCAGGTACTTTTCCTTGATTAAAAGTAGCTTATAATTTTCATATATGTCTCGTTAAATTAAAACTACATTTTATGCTAAATTTCTGACCGATCTATTTAATATTTCCAGCCGACTTTCGCCTTTATAATCCGAGTACCTACCTCACAAAATAGCATATAGGGGATCTATTTGAGACCGGCTATAAGACCTTTAAGGGCCTATAGTGAAGCTCGTATGGTTTTAATCATGTAAAGGTTCCAAATGTAGACGACATAGGGAGATAATGCCGTGCATGAGGCAACAAAAAGCAGTGAATTTTGACAAAGCCGCATCGCATCTTAGTACACCCTCGCACAGAGTAACCATTTCTGAACAGATATAGCTAACTTTGACTATGACACTTACCACACACACACAAAGTTACCACAAACATTATTCATCATCAACATCATCATCATCCTATTTTAAACCTACCCAAATGAGCGCCATAGCACCCTTGCTTCAGCTTGGCGCATCCAGCATCTGCCTGTAGTCTTTCGGAAATCGGCATCCCACCTGGCCCGAGGGCGTCCTACGTTACGTTTGCTGCGACGCGGTCTCCAGTCAAGAACACTTTTACCCAGCGGTTGACGGTTTTTCGCGAGATATGGTCGACCCACTGCCACTTCAGCTTTCTAATTCTTTGAAATTATTGGCGGACGCAAATGACCCTAAATCAATCTCCAGGCGACCTCGACCAGGCTGAACCGCCATCAAACAAAAAAAGTCTATTTAAAGCTTATGTGCCTACACTCAGGCGGTAAATAGTTTTTTTTTGTATAGACACATGTCATGTATGGACGAGGCGCCCAGATTTATCATTACCCGATTCTGCTGGTCAAAAAACATCTGTAAGAATATAAAACACGTGTGTGTCAAAAACAAGTACGTATTCAGAAACCTGCTGATGAAAGCCTTTCAGTAACAACTCGAGTTTAATTCATCGTATTTTATTGAAAACACCGTCTCAAGCTCTTACTGTGGCCATTAATTTTATACTGTGACACTTTTATAAATATGTTATTTTTAAGTGGCAGTAAAAGAGTTTCTCAGTAAAACACGGACACGGCTTAAGAGCTGGCTTTTTCTCTTAGGCTTTTAACTCGGAAAATTGTGGAGGTAAAGCTGTATCTGTACTGTACTGAGAAGTTAATACTGCTTCTCGGTAGCTGATGGGATTATGTAATGTGTTTGTTTCGTTTATAAAGATTTTAGCTCAGTTATGCGATACTTTTAAGAAGATTGTACTCACGTTTATGCTTTAAAAGGTGCAATAACTGTGGCAAAATTACATAGAAGTGCGTTCAAATAAAGTATTAATATATATAATGCTGGATATTTTAGCACAGCCTCATAGCTCTAAAGCGTAGGTAAAGGATGTGTTGTGGCGACGACCAGTACCAAATATTTTTACTGTGGGTAAAAATACACATCAAAAACAAAAAGAATTGGGTATTCAAATTATTTTTGCAGTCCATTCAATCTCAAACACTGATGTATTTTTGGACGGAAAAATAATAAACAGATGAACATTTTGCGCTTTTCGGTTTTTTAATCCAAAAAGTTTTTTAGCTTCGACATTCGAAATTGAAAAATCAAAGTGAAGCTTGTTTTTATGTTTCGATTTCATGGATATCCAACCTGGAAATAATAAACAAACAGAAACCTATCACAAATTCAACAAGGCATGTAAAAACTTAAAACCAGACAACAAATTCCACCATTGTCCCCAGAGTTATTTAGAAAACTATTTCTCAGTTCGTTTCGCGTAATTGTTTTCAATTTGTTTGTTAATGATTTCAAAGTGTATGTTAACGCTGCAAAGTGTAATGTTAGCATGTAAACTGTCATTGTTCGTGTGTACTTTGTTTAGTAAAACAGCTATTGTGCGAGGAGTTTCTTTAAATACGAGTTTTTCTGGAAAATCGCACTATTTTCTGAACTAAATGTAAACAAATATCATAAGAATAAGTGAAATTAAGACTACAATATTGCATACGTTATTTTAAATCAGTTCATATTCCTGATTCGGGCTACAATAAGTCAAAGTAGTACCTACATAGAGCATTTTAAAGAAATAGTCAAATAGCGTATTTTTACGCAACTTCAGCCGTCGTTTTAGGATTACAAGTAAAGATCCATGAAAATACGTATCCGAAATCTGTTTTTATTTTTTAATTACAACTGTAACGAAAAGAAACTCTGGAAGTCGAAGTGTGTTTAACAATTAATGCAAAATGTACCATCGAGCCAATAAACTAGCTTATATGGTAGGTGCAAACATTTATCACATACGACTGGATATTGCGGAAACCGCAAATTCTGAAGCTGTGCGAGCTACTGAATAGCTGGGAGTCTAAACTACTGCACGGATCTAGCAATCTGCCCATTGTAAAATTGCAGGTGTGAGTGCGAAGGTAATGCCCGGTCTACTGCAAATTGAATAGACCTGAAAAGTACGGGGAAACGAAAAGGCGAACTACGTAACAACCCTAATAAAGGACTTAACCATGTCCGGAATGGTCAGTTCAGTTCAGTTCAGTTTATTTATTAATAACGTTTTGTGTTAGAGGTCAGTTCTTAAATAGTTTACAATTGCATTGTTTACACTTATACATAGGTATTGCAAAATTATAATAATAATTTGATTGTCTAATAAAATATTATGTTGAAAAAATTTTACAAAAATAAAAATATTGACTAATATTTAATCAAATAAATCATGAAATTTATAGATCCTATGGTACCTGCCGTCGCTAGATCCTGAAGATATGGGAGGAGTATTGATTTGATTTTCAATATCGCATAAATTTTTGGCTAACAGACATTTACGATCCTGCAAAGATCGACCTAGGCATTTAGTAAAAAGGCTTAGCGTCTAATTACCGGTTAGTTTAACAAGTTATTTAGACAACACTAAATCCCTCAACGAGAAATGACTCACTATTTTCCATCCAACACTCATATAGTCGACTGAAAAAGCAACCCACTCCGACTAGGAAAATTTACCCACTCCTTAGTACTGGTTAAAACAAAACCTTCTATAGGTACGTAGTGGACATAGTTTCATATAATATAATCGCGCCGAATTCGCACAAAACAATGGACGCCAAGAAAATAAACAAAGCCTATGAATTAATTATTTCCCGCTCATCCATTTTGTCACGGACAAGCACTACGAATAGATAGGCGGGTAGGGTTGCCAGATTTAGTAGGATTTAATCGCCAAATAATTCATTTTGACAGAATTTCTGGAGTATTATAGCCCTTTGATTGGTTTTGTTGGGAAGCTGTCTGTATCTGCTGCAAAGCGATATCCATCTGTATTGTTTAGTATTCACTATGTTCAAGCAAATATTTTGCCTTGGAAGGAGGCATAAAATCGCGGAAAATTAATAAAAACATACAACGATGTTCCGTATTCACTAGTCTTACAGAATATTGGATAATTTCAGAATGGATAATAATTATAACCATAGTAAAATTTAAACCTACCTACCGATAATATGGTCCGAATGGTCGCTAAGCATCTTTTCGATAAATAATGAAAAAATTGTAGCCGTCAGTAGTTTTTATACGACACGTGCCATCCCATAAGTTTTAGGCGTGTATATAGAAAACCTGGATGAAATATCACCCTGTTTCTCCGGGGCAAATGGCTTTTGATCTTGTAACAAACTAAAGCTATAAGGTTGTGTATTAATTTGTTTATGAGCCTTATAAGCCAATAGGCCAGGTCGATAATGTTTGCCAGCCCTAAAGCACAACGGATCTAAATTCATGAACGAGCGCATGATTAGAACGCATCGGCTTCAGTTTTAGACCCCCCTGTAGTACAGGCAGATAAAGCATCTACCAGATTAATTGTTTATACGCTATGTACCAGCAATACATGAATTATGCACTAACATTTAACGCCGTTATGCCCGTTATTTAGTGCTCTTTAGAATATTAGCAAGTTAAATGAATCTATTGCTGTATATTCCGAAATTCGCTAATGTACTTGTCATGTCCAGACCTAGGACTCACGGCGCGGCTGTTATATGTAAATAGATCGGGATTACATAAATAATTTTTGAACGTCCTGCTTCACAAGTAGATGCTATTATTTATTATAGGAGAGCCGCCAGAGTTGGCAACCATCTTTTGTTTTTTGTGTACTGTACCGATAGATTTGTGACGTCAGCGCTGTCACTTTATGAAAAACAAGAGACAATTGCGCCAGCTTTCAATTCCGAGTTAATGGTATCAATGTGAAAGTGCGAAAGTGTTTTTTCACGAACGATCTTAATTACGACTACGGGCAACCTAAGCTGCTGGCAGAGATGTTCCAAAAATTAAAAAACATCTAGTAGGAATTGTTTGGATAAAACTCTTCTTGTTGAACTTTCAATGTTTTCTTGAGTTGAACTGCAAATATGAGTAATTCTATAATGGTAACACTAGCTAGGTACATGTAGTTAAATTCACTTTGTACCTGAGTATGTATTATCTACAGCTCAAGGTAGAGGAAACACTCTCAATAGAAACTTCCAGGGACTTACTGAGGAGCTGAGAGGACCTGTATTTACTGTCAGTTAAAACCTAGAGAAAAAGTAAGTACTACTTAGTTACAAATATATTTCGTAAGTTTTTTAATTTTTAATATTCAATAATTTTATAAACAAATAATAAACATATATGTACGTTACTGTTTAGATCAAATATTGGAAGAAATGGTTGCTATTTGAATTTTTGGGATATTAATTAATTTATTGGCACTTCTCGACTTTTTTCAACCAAAATAGGAAGAATTTTAATCTCAAACGATTTTTTTTTAAGATTTTATCATAAAATCCAAATCCTTTGAGAAATACCGTGGAACAGAAACTTTTAACATCCCTTTTTGGGTAGGGGGCTACGAACGATTCCCTAACTACATACCTGCCCGTCTTGGTACGGAACTGTACCAGTACCAATTGAAATGCAATTCGTCAATTAATACAATTGCAGTGCCTCGTGCTACGGATATGTCCCAATTAGCACAGGATATAGTTGATCGTCTCAAGCATTATGTTCATATGTCAAATTGCACTATCCATTTTCTCGTTGATTTGAAGATCGAGCGATTATTCTCGGCCTTGTTTACGTGGATAAATGGTTGTCGAGAGCATGTAGTTATTTGTAATTAGAAGCTCGTTAGATACGAAACAAGTTCATACTTAGTTAGAGCGAGGACTCAATGTCTCACTACACATAGGTTTAATACGAAGTAGGCACAACTTACTTTTATTTAAAAACACAGAGTACTTACTATGTGCGTAGTGGCTTTATGACTATATTACCTTCTTTATTTACTTTTTTCACCCTAAGATTGTTTTAAAGAGACCGGTCCCATGTTGTGAAAATTGGTACCCACTTATTTTTTTTAGTTTCTTAGATAGACCGTCGTAATATAAGGTAGGTAATAACAATAACTCCTACCTTTTTGGAACCAACTAAAATTAATTTAAAAAAAAATATTTATTTATTTAGAAACAACATCATGACAGCATCATTAAGACAATTATTTTGTGTTTGTGATGTCCCACGCCGTGCTAAAACTTCTCTTTCCTCTTTACTTTTTCTCTTGTCAGCTTTTATGTCTCCTGTCTGAAAACCTCTAAAATGATAAGTTACAGCGGTAGCAAGCTGCCTATGAATGTGCCTTATTATCAACAAAAAAAAATATCTTGAGAAGTGTTTGTTTTTATAGTGCGTAAGCCTCACACTCTTGCAATTTTTTTACGGAAGGATGCGGGTTCAGGTCCCGCCGAAGTCGTAAATTTTTGTGATGTTATTTAATTTTTTAGTCTTCAGCTTCTTTGAAATAAAGTAGTACAAAGAGTCTTGAGACTTAGTCCGATGGTGGCAAAGGCAAAGTGGCATAGTAGCTGCCTCGTCAAATTGATCTATAAGTCTGCAGACTTGCAGATTATACTTCCCTACAATAGCTAGAGTCTTAGGCACTGAAATAAAATAAGCCTTTATTGCTGAAACTTTAATATGTATTAATCCTAAATCCTAGTTATAATTTTTCCAGCTTGTCCTTCGACATAGGGGTCCCCTAAGGTTTTCCACATTTTCCTGTCCTTTTATCGGGTGTTCGCAATAATAGTGTGTCCAAAGTTGTATAAACTATGTACACATAATTAAACAAAACAACATCGGACATGTTGTTATATTTTAATGTTAGAGGACCGTCGTCATGTCCGCCACGGTGACCGGCGCGCTTAGGGTGCATTTTCAAAATTTGTGTTGTATGTGTTTGCTTTATTTATTTTATTCCAACTTAGGCACATAAAGACCCACTGAAATCCTCCATTTCAACGTACGCTCCGTAAGCTCGTAACGTCTTGCTAAACCCTTTTGTCCAAGCAAAAACTGGATATATAACAAGACTTCTGAAGTCTGAACATGATTCAGTCAAAAAATAAAGAAATCTTAACTTCGTGTTTCCAGCAAGACAAGGTGTCGATTCCACGAGAAAACCCTTTATTCGGACAACCGACGCCAGCGTGTTGGATTGGACCTCACATAATCTGTTTCAAATTTCTTCGAAAGTGTGGTATAAACAAAAATGTGTAATGTAAAAGTCAAAACATTTTAAGGTTTAAGCTTAAGATTTTAAATATAATAAAAAATTACGTTTCCTTGTAAGCTTCTTTAGAAAATTAAAATTCCAATCAAATAATAGAAACAAGTATTTACAATAGAAACAATTGATCTAACTGCAGACTGTTGCTAACAATCTATAGGTAGCTCAACTGATCCATATCAATACCAGTCGGACGCTGCCTGCATTGCCCCGCTGTAAGGCTATTTTATTATATGATGTCGATAATCCATCAACCTAAAATACTGACTAAGCCACGGTTTCTTCATATATTTTAAATAGAATTAAAAATGGTAAAAAGGTAATGGAATTTAGCGTTCGAGAATTACATCTTGACATTCGGTCTTTACCAACTAAACGTACTTGAATCATCTTTCAGACGTACGAACGACGACGTTGGTGCTTGGTAGAGAAACTCATAACACCTGCAAGAAAGTTTCAAGTCGGCATCTGTGGTCCAACCTTACTCAATACAGCATGGATTTATGTCGAAAAATAAAGAAGGCAGAAGAAAATTAATGCTGAAAATAATGTTTGCCCGTAATATTTTCCAAAAAATCAACTTGCATCTGGTTATTGTTCCTTCTTTTAAAATCTTTCATGTAAAAGGCTCGATTTCCCGTAAAAGCTCCTCTGACAAGCTTAAATCAGTGTACGTACATCAGTGAAATAAAGGAGAAAATAAAAAATAGGGAGGTATAGAGTTTCCGAAAAATCTGGCAAGTATTACCGAGGCGATGTAGCAGCGCCTCAGATTCGCCACACCTATCAATGCATATTGTTAAGGGGCAACTAAATAATGCGGATTGATTTTTACTTCTTGCTGTAAAGCAATCATTTTGGCATTGGCAAGATTTAGGAAAACTGGCTTTAAATCCAACTTTTATTTTTTATTCGACTAGCTGCAAGATTCCGAAACGCTGATCAAATCGCAATTCAACAGACAAAGCAATTAACCTATCAGGATATTACAGGGTAACGTATCCGGTAGAAACTAGAAGGCTTGCAAATTAAATCTTACTCAGGGTATATGCAAGACCAGCCAACTGTAATGGTTTGCGCTCGATTTTAGGTTGCGCCTAATACCATCGTATATCAATAAAATTTACTGGTCGAATTTTAGCCGTAACGCAATGGAATATTTTTCGTCTGGACTCCATAGGCAAGATATTATACGTTACCATTAATTTAGGTCTAAACATCATTAGAAAGAATTCAGTCTAGACTTTATCAGCTTAGTATTTGCTGGATGATAAAAAGAAGTTGATCTGTAGGAAGTTTATCATAAATAGGAAGGAAATCCAATTCTAGGAATGCTATTCTAAATAAAAAGGAAAAGTATTTGATAAGTTTATTTTTCCCTGAGATAAGAATCTATAGATACATTTTCTCGTTCAAAACCATCGGCTAAGGCTGCACGACTGTCTGCTCGACTAGACGCTCAAGAATAATAAATTTGTAACCACTTAGCTTTATTAAAGTGACAAAACTTAAAGGTTAAAGCTAATCCCGAACAGCGAATATAATTATTATTATTCACTTATTTCAAATTTAAGAAAATCCGTACAATACTTATTTTACTCAAACTTAAAACTTTACAAAACATGTTAAAATGATATAAATAAAATGTCACCGTAAATATAAAAATGGATCAATTAAAACGTTACACAAAATGAATATTAAGTTACACATAAATTAAAATTAAATATAATCCGCAAGAATTTTTTTTCTACTTGTACTGAATAGTAACTTACGCGTTTTTTTTTGCCGCAAATGCGTGCAACTTCATAACAATTTCCATATGTTGCAGAATGCTGCGGAAAAAAACGCCCGGTGAGATTCCGCAGTGCAGGGTTAAGCCTAAACCACGTAAACAGCCTTAGAAGCTCACAAAATATTCAGCTATTAATATAAATCTATTAAGAAGACTACCATTTCGCAGACTTTTCCATCTTCAAATAAAGAAACAGGTAAATTTTTCATGAGGTTAATTCCATCTTGACACAGTAATATCTGATATAAAATTCTTGAGGCGGGCACGTAAAGTGTAATGTTGTGTAAAGTGATGTTGTTTATAGACTGACTCCAGGTAATTATATTATTGATAATGAAAAAATACTTCTTTGATACTTTAGTTAAGGGCTCTTATTATTAATCTAAAATCATAAATTATTTCTGGAAACGTTACTACAATTTTAAATTTTCTTGAAGTATGATGTAAAATGCAAACACTGTCCACAACAAACAGCAACAAAATAAACAGTTTATAAAAGCAAATCGATGTATTTTGATCCAGATTCGAAAAAGCCGCTACCGCAATATCCGGTGCTTCGATTTTAACACGAATCGCACTATTTAGGTACTATGCAAAGAGCTGATGGGGGAAAAAATTGGAAATAGAATTGATACCTACATTTGGCTTGTCATGTCGAGATTGACTGTAAATTGGTGAAAAATTCTAGTTTTTTTCGTGTTCGTGTTTGAGTGGCTGTTGACTTGTGGATACAGTTTCCGCCGTTTCCGGTATGCGTTTTCCGGTATTTGGGTTTGCAAAGGACTAAGCGCAGGAACGCGAATCGCACGAAAAAAGAAACAGATGCCCGAAACTGAAGCTGACTCAAAATAAGGATCGTGTTTATATTCAGTGGGAATTGGTTGGGAAGGATATCTAAAAACTTGTATTTATATTCTTTAACAAATTTAAAATTATTTTATTTTGTGTCTATTTTGCATGTCGAATTAACGGTGAATTAAGTGAACTAATTTTAACCCTAAGACCTTTGTAACACCATTTTTCATACAATAAAGTGATTATGATTAAATCCAAAAGCCTCGCAGCTTATTCTGTGGAGACATACGCCATATAACAATTGCATCCAGTTACTGCGTGGACTCCGAATCGGCTAAAAGTGAATTAGGGCTAAGTCTGTGCGCACCTGCACCAGGCCAGGTTGGATTGGAAACAATGGATTCATATAACAGGCGATACGCACTATGAAGAATGATTAAAAATATCAATGTACTAAAGTCGAAAGCGTTCTGGAAACTTTAAACAAAAAATAGATATAATAATATAATACACACGACGAATATGTAGAATTAAATTAAGTTAATAAAGTTTGTACCTGGGTCTAGAATCACTGCTATTGTAAGCTATTTTATACCTGAAGATAAAGTCTGAGAAAGTCTGTGAAATAGTAGTCTAGTATAGTAGATTTCTATTAATAGCTGAATATTTTATGAAAAAGTTACAAACTGTTAGACAATTATAGCGAGCTATGGAAAGAGTCATGCTCGGAGTCTCTCTGAAGGATAGATTCGTAACAAATACATCCGACAGAGAACCAAAATTATCGACATAGCTCAAAGAATTAGCAAGCTGAAGTGGCAGTGGGCCGGCCGTATCTCGCGAAGAACCGACAACCACTCGGTAAGTAGTTGAGTGGAGACTGCGACTCGGCAAACGTAGTGTAGGACGCCCTCGGGCCAGATGGGATGACGATCTGCGAAAGACTGCAGGCAGATGCTGGATGCGGCAAGCTGAAGACAGGGCGATATGGCGCTCATTAGGAGAGGCCTATGTCCAGCAGTGGACTAATATAGGCTGATGATGATATTATAGATGAAAGTAAGTTAGCTATAAAAATCCTCTCTAATAATGATACGTAATTGATGTTTTGCTCTCTTAAGAGGCTTAATAGAAAGTAACAAAAATGGTAACAAATTATGAATATAAAATTCTAAATTCATCATTTTTGCTTTCTTTATAGGTTAGGAGCATTATTATCACCGATGCCTGTGCTGGAATTATGGAATTATCGTTGAGATACCGTATGAAATAATTGGACGAATTGATTTACCGGCACGATACGGGCAGTTCTACTCAATTTGTTACCGAACTAAATATTTAGCGAGTCTGTGTGCCTACATAGCGGCAATGGTTGTGGGGTGCGTATTGCAGGTAATTGGTGGGATATGTGAGTTGTTTGTTTTATCTTCTGCTTACCTCGAACTTTGACTAGCAATTTCTTAATTTTTGAGTATCTAAGATCTGCATGACAGTTATTTTGATTACGACATTTACAGAAGTCTGTTTTACAACAACTGATTTCCAATTCCTGAACGTTTAAAGTGAAGACTATAAATATTAGAAAAGTTTACATAATTATGACAAAACCTTATAGTTGTACTTTTTTTTAGTGCCTTACCCTATAAATTTTCTTTTTATCATCTGAGGTAGATAACAAAAAGGATATTCATCCTAGTGTAAATAATTGTTGTGCGTGAAAACCAATTTTCCTCCACTAACAGGTTTTATCTTTGAAACTACGCTCTCTATGTCTTCTGAGTTATAGATATGTGGATGTACACCCTCTGACAACAAAAAACACTGACGTGAAGAGAACATTTAGCTATCTAGTTTCCAGGAGACCAGAGAATATGAAACTGTCACCATGAAATATTTTTTTATCTTGTCGTGAAATACGTGAAGGTTAAATTTGGAGCATCTTGTATTAACATTAATATCATTATCAATAATGCCTAATAATGCATAATTAAAACTGGACCTCGGTGGCGAAAACCTGATATGTGCCGAAGGAGATAGGCCTTTATTGGAAGCCTGGAAAATCAAAAACAACGCCAGGAATCCCAAAAACTAATGGCTTTTTGTTTTGATTGCTTGAATCAAAATTTCGTAAACAGTGATTCTACGTATAAAGGACTCATAAAACATGATGACAAATTCAGCACATTATGATTTATCAGATCACACAAAACCCATCTGAATCTAACTCTCCCCTTCTCTATCTAGTAAAACGTTATCCACGGTGAATCTTCGTAAGGATAGGCCGATTGCTATACATCATACAAACAAATCCCCGCCCATCCAATTAATACCTCACAGAGTACCACTAGTCCGAGTAAAACATTAGGATCATCCAATCAATCAGGAGGTCTGATCGCGACGGCTTGAACCGAAGCTCGTACAAAGCAAGCCTAATCAGGTGCATTTGTACAACTCACCCCCACCTCCCCCCACCCACACGCTCACAGATAATTAACAGGAGGAAAACAGAAAAATAAGATAGGTACTCAATCTTTGGAGATAAAAACATGACGAATACTTAACAACGTCGTATCCCATAAAAAAGATCTCAGACAAATATTAGAAACAAAAATATCGGAGTAGGCATACCCTCGGAAAATTAGAAAGTTTTGAACCCATTGACAAAATTCAGCTAAGAAATTACAGCAACTTAAATTTTAATCTACTATTGAATGATTAATTTATACACAAGCTAGTAGGTACTAATCTTAACAGCGTTTTCTCAGCTAGATCTTCCAAATTATTTAGTGACAAACGTTAAGATTGTTTCAAGCAAAACTGGACTCTAAATATATAAAACACAAAAACTAATTCTATTTCAGGCGCGAGATTCGACTGAGATGGAAAGTATTATTTACCAAGGGGCGTCAACTGCCACTTTTACGATGAATGCAGGCTCCTGTCTGTTTCAGAGTCAGACAAAAATGGCGACATCTTTACCGTAGGCCAAGACAAATTTCGGGTCCTCGAGCAGTAGTAGTAGGTACTGTGGCAAAGTAGCATAGTAGTAGTAGTAAATAGCTCAATAGTCAAGTTTGACTTTGACCACTTTGACATCTTTGAGATGAAGCTTGGCCCAGAATGAGGCTAGAGATGAACCCTATGATGATGTCGTCCTAGCCAAACTTCGACCACGGCGGCCAGTCTTGTCGAAGACTAGCCAAATGCGAATGACATATTATAGTGCACAAGTGTGTGTGCAAACACAGATGCACTCTCTACTCTCATAATCCGTTATCTCGTTCGTCTAGCGGTCATCTTGTTCTACCGCTGATTATGAGGTCTTGGTTTCGAATCCCGGGTTCCTCATCGCCGTCTTCGGACGGAACATTAGATTTTAGAAATCAGTGATAGGTCGGCCAGTGACTGATGGCCCGATATCCGAGTCCGTAAAAATCTTCTGTGAGTCTTCTTAAAGTTTTTTAACCTTTAGACTCGTTTGCGTATAAATTCATACGCGAAACTGCATACTGCAACAGATGCGCCGCGCGAGTCTAAGGGTTAAGCATACTTATTTTTCGACTTGTGATTTACATATTTAAGTTAGTTTTTCAAGTTAAATCAAAAAGAAGCAAAAGCGCTTACACCCCGCTTTTCACCCCAAGTCCATCCCAAGACGGGACATAAAACTGTTATAAATAATTCAAGGCCACCATTACGCGAGCCGAGCACCCAAAGAGGAAAACTACGGCTCTTTAATATTAAAGTGCTGTGTTATATGTATTGCAATTTTCATTAATAATTAAGGGAATATTCGGGGGGTGGATTTCTCTATGCCGGGCCTGGCGGCCACAGCTAAGCGAGTGCGGTTTCTGTCACGTCATTATACGGTGACGAGACGGTTCCGTGACGGGGCAAATAACAAATAGAATGTCCACTGTCTAACTTGCACAAAGATTTTAAATAGAGTTATGGTAGAGTCCCGAAAGCTTTTTATTATAACTCAGTGCTTATATAATAATATTAATTTTAAATAAATAATTCAAATATCTCAAGACAAATGCTTATTTTGAATAATTAATAAATTTAGAATAAATTTACATCAAAGAATGATTTTTGAACATCATAAAAAGTTTCAAACCAATCGTAATCACATGAAACATTGGGAACTTTGACACTTTGAAAAATCCTAAAACATATTGTTTTTTAAATTATTGTATATTCAGTTGATACATAATATTTCAGGACAATAGCACAGCACAATACTACGGTACCTCACCTACAAATTTCAGCTTTCTAGCTTCAGCGGTTTGGACTGGGCGTGGTTACCAGAAAATTGCTTGTTATTTTATATTGAGATTTTCTGCGATGGTTTTTGCCAGACAGTCAGCAGAACCTGTAATGTGCTTACTGGGCTTCTTGGAATGTAGGCAAGTAGCACATTTGGGTTCTTCCACCTTTTAATACACTCCTTAACTGAGTGACTTTGACGTCCACAGTGGCTGCAGATGTGGGTCGTCTCTCGACAGGACTGTCCATATTGCTGGCACTTGAAGCATCGTGTGACCAAAGTGAAATCCCTCACAGGAAATGTGTCAAATCTAACCAAAAGGTTTTTCATAAGCAAGCGATCCTATCAAATCCAACCAGGTTTAACACATTCCATCGTCCTAACTAAGCGATGCAATGTGTCAGACCTGAACGTAATCTCTGGTAGGCATACTCCTCAGCATTCGCCTCTCGCCTCGCTCTATCTATGTATGTAACGGATGCTACCACAGGGCTATGTCTCGTTGTCTAATTTTGTTAGAAGTTGAATGGACAAAGTTCAGCTAAGGCAAAGTTAAGGTGAGTTTGCGCGGTGAAAGGGCAAGATTGTGTGGTGATAGTCCATGTCCACCTACAGGAAGCTTATCATCCGTTTACGAGACGTAGGCAACAAAGTTTGAGAGGCAAAACTTAAATGAAGCTCATAACATGATATTCGAGGCTGGGCGGTGCTGTGTGAGTATAAATTGATATTTGCTTTAACCATTATGAAGTTAAATTTCCGTCTTCTAAAAACTGTTTATTTTTGGTTTTAAGATAACGTTTTCGGCCATATATCTTTCTCGTGTGTAAAATACACTGCAAAGTTGTCCCATCATATCTTCCAAAGTTTGAGTTTAGTACTCAACGCTAAAAGAGCTAAAGGAGAATCACCCAATTGTTGTCTCTGACTATCAACGAGTGTCTGAGTGGCAGGACGCATTTTGGTAAAGGCTGCCATGTTGGACGGTGTAAAGGGGCCTATACATAAGTAAGTGAGCCTCAGCAGGGCTGTTAATCTACGGGGAGTACTAATACGCGACGGCATCCATATTGTATGAAAGTACCGACGTAGCGATACTATATTTATGGCCTGATTATGAGGTAGCAGGAACTGTAGGCCGATGGAACATCCTCTGTCATCAATATAGATATAAATATTTCGCGCGTTCGGTGTGTTGGACATGAAAATAATTGATGCTTCATTTAATTTGTTGATCGGCTCGAAAATTGAAAACACGTGAGGTATTTCGAATGCAAATATCATTTCTGTTAATTATTTTCAGGAGTTATTCGTAAAATAAGGAAGGTATTTATTTCACTGTCGATTGGATCTGATGCCGTAGATATCAGACATGGCTGAAATTTGAATGCAAAATGATCGAATAACACGAACAAATAAAAACATGTTTGGATTTTCTATATACCTGCTTTCATTATTATGTTCGTGATCCTTCTTTTAATGTAATATGTAGGTACCATGTCTTGTGTAAATAAATATTACTGAATCCTTTATTATCAGAGCTGCTTAGTTCTGATTGAGTTTGTGCATGCTTGCCCAAACTCAAATGAAACCTATGCAAGAAGGTGCATGTGTTCTGGTTTTTATTTTAGGTTTTCTGTGGTCACCTTTCCACAAGACCGATACGGTCTTAGAAAATTCAGTTCAGTAGAGTTAATTTATTTAGAAACAATTTCAAAATTGTATATGAATGTCATTTTAATAATAGAAGGAAATACAAAAGTTTGTTATGATTGCATGACCTCCCCTGAAGGTAAACGGGAAAACAAAATCCTCTTTTTGATTTGGTTCACTTTATTATCATTACTATGTAGATAAAATGACGAATCAATTTTTATTAAGTAATAAATTAAATGTAATGCTCGGCACAAGCTTCGCGTTAATGTATTAAGTTTCAATATTACATAGCGTTAATTAACCTTTGTTAAGATATTGAGTGGGGTCCGTTTTGATGTATGTGAATACTTCAATATTAAAATTTATTTACTTAGGTGCAGCTTGTCCGAACGCGCTTACATTAATTGGAAAATACTTCAAGTCGTTATATTTTCATATCCAATTAATTAATTGAATATATTTTTTTTCATGGTTTTTTATCTTTCATTAGACCTATTAGTGTACTTTTAGACTTTGTAGAGCATACTTAACTAACCTAATATGAAACTGGAAAATTGGATATATTTAACAAGCTTATAATACTAAGCGGATTCGCTCACGTGGTACCTAAACGCGCATAGATAATATGGATTAGGATCGGACGTTTAGTTCAGGTGGATGACCTAACACACATTTAGTATAAACTCTTAGAATTGGCAGTTTGGATTGAAAAACAGCGTGATTGGACTATAAATTTTTATTTCAACGACCGATACGTTTTTGAATAGTAACCTATATTTATAATCAAAAATCATAGAAAATTACAGTAACAGAACAAAACAATTACAACTAATATATACACTTATATATATTTCTTAAAATTTAAGCCGTCACCAGAAGGCAAGTGCCCAGAATGCTGGCAGCATTGCCACGTTGAATGGCAATGCTAATTCGTTGACCGAAATAGAAGCCAGCATTCCGATCACCTGTGGACTCTATAAGAAGTTTGATAAGAACATAATATATCATAATAAAAGTAACCACTGAAATACCGGTTTAGCCTAGTTCAGGCACAAATATAAACTTTAGAATATAAGTTATTATTACTCTTTTGTTAACCTTTTTTCCTAAAATATTTTTGAATAACATTATTATTATTATTTTAATTCTATCTAGAGACATCGTGTGCGAAACCGCAGGCTGAATCTAATTCGGAATAAACCTACAAATTGTAACTAAACCACAATCGCATCTCATATACAAGACAATAGCTTTGTGGTCAATGTTGCCACCACAGAATGTCCGGCTTACGGGAAAAATCCAATGCTTAGCTATGGCACCAATTGTAAACATTAGCTATTCACTGAAAGGTCTTTTGCGATTGAACAAACGATGACGCTATCACAAAGTCGATACCAACTTCGTCAATGAAAACTTCTCACAAAGGATAACAATACAGTGATGCGCACTGGCAGTACTGTCACTCCATTGTGAGCTTTTCCGACTAGTGTCTTTGTAGGTGAGAGCCAATGGCTGGTGCGCAGGGTGGCGACAGTGATAAATTACAAACTTTAGATTTCAATTACTTTATTTCCTTAGGCTTTCAAAATAAGCACTTGGACAAGTCAAATTTTAATACCATAAATTATTATCTGTACTAATATGTATTATAAGAAAAGATTTGATTGTTTGTTTGTTTGTATTGTATAAGAGAAGAATGAAGAATTTTTCAAATCGGTCCAGTAGTTTAGGAGAAACTACTGGACCGATTTGAAAAATTCTTGTACCATTAGAAGCCTACATTATTCCTGATGATCATAGACTACTTTTTACCGCGGGGAAATGCTTCATTCCTACGGGAAAACGGGTAATAAGACAACGGATAGTAAGAATGCAGCTAGTCTTATATATATATGGAATCTTCAAGGCGGAAAACTGGAATTCATTTTTTAACGTCCAGTTTTCCTCCTAAGGGGGAATTTCAGGGAGGAAAACTGGAATAAACTTAAGAAATAAGGTATTATTGAATTTCTCTTCACTTCTTATTGAGTAACTTGAGGAGGTATGCAGTTAATGCAAGTTATTTAAAAAGCTTGATATTGAGTCCATATAAACAGGCAAGAACAAGCAACCACAACTTAAAGCTTTCTTTCCGAGTTTTACAGTATAAGACAAAATACTTTTTTTTCTACAACAAAATATTATAGATAAATTAGTAGTTTTAATAAGTAGTTTTGTCACGACAGAGCCTACGTAAATAATTGAATTTTTACTTTCACAACTTGTAAAAATTATGTTTTACAGGGTATTTGGTTTGACCGACATATTTTTTTGGAGAGTTGGAGGGGTCATGACTTACATTTCTCCGGTAGACGCAATGTCCTAAGGATCACGGTTGCTAAGATATGATATTCTTAAGGTTTTTTGATAATCACGCAAAATTGCACCTTATGTCGGTCCCAAAACCAAACTGTATAATATTTTTTTAACAAGTTGTGAAAATAAAATATGTATATATGAATGATGAAAACCATTTCTTTGCGGAAAGTTATCAGATAAACTGTGATAATAATTGGAGTAGGTGTATTTGGGTCATTTGGGGGAGGCCCATGTTCAGCAAAGGATTGTAAGAAAGAAAGAAAATACATTTATTTGACCCAATACACATATTAAAAGTAATAAAATAAAATAAAATACATAAAAGGGGCCAAAAAGGTCCCTGTCTCAGCATTGTGCCGCTACAAGCCACAGCGAGTAGCGGCGCTGATTTTCAGACAGGGCCTCGTGTGGTGGCACAATTGTACGGGCTGATGATGATAATAAAACGGTTAATAAAACTTATTAAATTAATATATTGAAAAGAAAAGAAAAAAAATCAACAATCAACAAATCAAACATCAAAAAGTTAGGTACATGCTACTTAACTAGACTTAACTTAGAAGTTTTATCGAGACTATAATGTAGCTGTACCTTAGCAGAGCTGTCCCTCGCACTAGGTCTCTGAAGAGCCTGTGTGGCGAGGTTACAGTGATTCGCTTTGGACTCTCTTAGCATATGAAAGGTGACAATATAAAATTAATATATAGTAGTAGATATTTGCTCTACGACAATGAAAAAAATTATATAAGTGAAAAATAAAAGAAAATTAAAAGAAAAAAAGAATTAAGAATAACAACAAGGTACCTACTACTGAAGGTAGCAGGTTCCTACTACTGAAGGAGCTACACTATTGAAAACGACTTTTGTAATTTTTTGACGAAATTACTGACAAAGTCGAAACTGCACTTGGGTAATTTATCTCATTCAAATAAGAACCGTACATCCTCAATATAATTTCGCCCTAGAGCAATTTATAACTTCGACTGTGTTTGCAAACATTATTTGATTAGCGTGCTCTGCATTTGGTTTGAACTAACCGATAAATTCACAGTTCAACTCAATACGAAAAGATGAAGGTGGACCGTAGCTTGATGTTCTTATAACTTTCCGTGAACGAACACAATTTCCGCAAAAGTGTTTGAACAGGACAAGATAGGCTTTTTAAAGCGTAGATTTAAAAACAATCTGGTCTACACGCGCATTTAAATACCTAGAAGCTGTGTGGTGCCGGCTTAGAATTTTGCCACCCCAAGTCAGCGGGTGGCGTAAGAGATGACTAACTGATATCCACCAGGGGCGAACAGCAGCGCCCCCAATTCTACCATAGAACTGCAATCCCTAACACGCATGTCCAGCGTGGGAATTATGAGCATTACCCCCCTCGAAAAAAAGCCAATATGGCACTTATCAGGGGTAGACCTACGTCCAGCAGTGGACCAATACAGGGTGGTGTGGTGAGGTGAGGCACGTTTGGTGGATGGATTTTACACGCGCGTTACCAAAGCACCTGCTCCAAAACTCGTAATGTGTACTTGTTCAAAACGTAGATTCATGTTAACTCTCGGCGATCGATCTCTCGCATTGAAACGGGCATGTGCCTATCGCTTAGCAGCTGGACTGGACGTCCCACAGAATTCTGATTAGAATCGCCCGCTGGCAAACACTACGCATTCGCATCCCACATTTTACTTGTTTACCGTCAATCCAGTACGAATATTAAATAATGGAAGCAGCATTGTGCGTGACTCGCCATTCCGTGATGATATCGATAATAATTTGAATATTGATATAAGTAATAAACTGAAATTGCTATTCCAGTTCAGTTAACTAAAGGAAAGTTCCTAATGAAAACGCGGTGGAACATAAATCATAAGGTTTCTTCTGTGAACTGTTATAGTCTTCATCGATGCTATCTTGTTACTAAACTATTGTTGATTTTATGTTGAGAAGTTACTCTCTCGTCATTCTAAATAAACCTTGGTTCTTGCAATCGCGATAAGTTACTGTACAAATAATCTCATTAGAAATTATTTCTTGTTAAACGGCGCTGTCAGACATCACTTTCGTTTCAATGGTGATATAAGTAGGCCTAAAAAACCCGACTTAACCTGTTTTAATGGTGAAATAGGCCTAATAAACCCCGACTAAACTTATTCCCTACATGAACGCAAAACATTCAAGACACACAACGCAGAGCCTGTATGCCGTCCAATCTGAATTGCAAAATACTCTCGGGTCTCTCTTAATGTTTGCATCTATACGGTATACTACGTCTGCTGGCTCGTGTGGGACGGAGCAGCCCTGGACATGATTTTAAGGTATTTATTGACTTACCTCTACGCGTGAGTAAAAATTACCGTTGCATGATTTATCGCAGGAATTCATACAGAATAACGTGGCGAGATGAGAATACCGCTGGTAAGACACTCGTTGCCGTAGAAGGTAGTGTCCTTTCTGAAGCTTGACGACTTCAGGGCCGCGATCACGGTGTGGGAAGGCACGGCATTACGGCTCAAACGTTAGCAGTTTGGAACGTTAGGGTGCGCGTTCACAGGCCGGCATCGGACAATCCGCTAACAAGCGCGTCAACTGATCGGCAATCCGAATGACGTCATTCGCATTAAACGGAAAAGTTGCCTTCAAGAATCCTCGCCGGCATTGCCGACAGTCCGCTCCGTGCGATACGGATTTTTTATGTCAATTCATTGATGGGGCCAGTGCGGATTGTCCGATGCCGGCCTGTGGACGCGCCCCCGAACGTTTCAACTGCTAACGTTTGAGCCGTAATGCCGTGCCTTACTACACCGTAATCGCCCTCCTGTAGCAGCGCGCTTCAGTGGGCGAAAGTCCGCCAGCGACGCAGGAGGTTACGGGACCGATTCCCGCCTCGGGACAAATGATCTGCAGATATTTGTTCCGCGCGTTTTGGATGTTTTCTGTGTATAATAAAAAATATATATCTATGTACTGTAGTTTAATTTGTACCTATAACACAAGCTCTGCTTAGTTTGGTGCTAGATGATGCTGTGTGGATTTCTCAGCATTATTTATTTATGATTTTGCAGCAGTGGTCACAAGCAGTAACAATACCTAAAAGGCTGTTAAATCGGTGTCCATAGGTGTTGCTCCCATCGTGTTTGTTTATGATTTGTGCGTGAAGAGTACGTAACTGTTGGAACTACGGAACTAGGAAACTACCCTGCGGTGGCGAACGATCGAAACCCATCAGTTTTGGGTAATTGCACGCATGGAAGAGCGGCATCTAGCAATTTGTATAAATGCAATCAAAACGCAGAGGTATATTGTTGAATTGTTTAACCTACTAGATTCTTCCCGCGACTTCGCACG
The DNA here is from genome assembly GCA_949316285.1 of Eupithecia subumbrata. NCBI lineage: Eukaryota > Metazoa > Arthropoda > Insecta > Lepidoptera > Geometridae > Eupithecia > Eupithecia subumbrata. The sequence goes on along the minus strand of OX438642.1, from coordinate 4,039,620 downwards.
CGATTTTCGGGATAAAAAACCTATGATCTAGAACTTTATCTTAACATCCATACTTTCACAATCGTACTAATATTATGAAGGCGAAAGTTTGTGCCGTTGTGAAGATGTTTTCCGAAGACAACGCCAAAACTGGATGGATCGAGCTGAACATTTGCAATTTTTTAGCATCTGGTCCTGGAATGACATATAGGCTACTTTAGATTCCAAAAAACGCGTGTGAAACCTCGGGCAGAAAATAGTCACAATAATAAGTATAAAGTGTAATCTATCTACAAATGGTGTTATCCAAACATTGCGTGGAAGAAATCACCGCGCGCTAACGCCAGCCGTTTTGCATTTTTTTTGTACTATTTGTCAGTCCCTGTTTTCTATTTTTTTAATGCAAAAGCACTTTTTCTCACACTTTGCACAAAGGAAATTTAGTACCTGCTGGCCTGTCATCAGAGTTTCAGGGATATTTTTTTCTCCGACACGGTTGGCGGACTTTGACTTGTATGCATGGTTTTCACCAAAGCGAGGCGTAGTACCTACGTTAAAAAACACAATAGCCTGTTCCGAAAATAGGGTAACATGAATTTGACATGTATTCGATTTTCCGCTGGTAGTTTTTACAAAGACTGGGATTTGCGTAGTTCCATGTATGCACGCTAGAGTCGCTGAATATCCCATAGAAAAATGAGACGGCACGATGACGTGTCGATAATACCGTCAAACCAGTACTCAACGTCCGGGTAAGATGCAGTGAATCTTATGCCTACTTAGCTATAAGATCTGTCATTGTATACCTGACATCTTTATCTTTACAGAGTATAAAACAAAATCGCTTCCCGTTTCTATCTGTCCCTATGTATGCTTACGTAACGTAAATTTTGATGTTATTTTTAACTAACTTTTAATAGACAGAGCAATTCAAGAGGAATGTTTATATGGATAAAACATGCATAATAGAGTAGAGAAACACTGATAAATTTTGGAGTTTTCTGATGTGATGTCGTAAATAAACACATTTTTGCAAACGCGGGCTGAATTCTTCAAGATAGATTAAAATAATGTATCACAGTATTGTACACCTTAAAAAGGTCAACAAAAAAAGTCTATCTCTTAGGCTATTCTGATGGTATTTGTCTATATCTTAGGGATAACCCACAATAACCATTTTTTATCCTTTACATTTTACGAGAAATAATGGCATATTTACGAAGCGATTTTAAGCAATACAGCATTAATCCTTATCCATTAAAGTACCTTAAATACATTGTAGATTTAATATTGATTAATATGGCCCTTTTTTTATTTACATCATGTAATTTAAATGAATATTTTCGAAGATATCACAGATTTAAAATGCAGTGATATAGCGGTTGCAGCGGTACCGGCCGAGGGGCCGATTCTGTAGTATATTTAGTATAAAAAAAAAAGAATGATAAATAACCTTGACCTTGGTCGTTCTTAAAAATTATTTTATTTGCCTAGGTTAAAAAGGTTATTTAAATTAATTCGATTTGGTTTCTAAATTCTTTTTTGGAGTACTGATGGTGTTTTATAGTCAAATCAGTCAGTAATGATGAAAACTATAAATCCCTCATCGATCAAGGTCGACTTAACCAGTAACCCTGTATATAATAACTCGTTGGACCGGTGCCAGTTTATGATGCTTCATTGGATAGTTGTAGTACTGAATTGAAGGAAGAATAAATAGGCAAATATACATAAAGGTCCTTTATCAAAAAGATTGGACTTAAAACGCCTGAAACGGAAAAAAATAATAATTTGTCAAAATAAATTAAATTATAAGGTAATTAAGTCACAGTATGCTGCTGTTTATGGGCATTGTAAAACTAACTATACTAATAATAATTACGTATTAAATACAGTAAATAATGAAGTAAAATCTCAGAAATAAAAACAGTTTTAATTCATTTTGTGACACATTTCAAAACAAACCTTCGAAAAACATCTCCAACATCCAAGCTTATTGCAAAAATGCAAGCCGGAGTTCGCATTCAAATAGATACACCTAACAAAATCGGCAAAACAAAAACAAACTGATTCTTGTGTCTCTTCCCCCTCGATGGCATTAAGACGGGGGCGGGAGGGGGGTGTTACGGTCAAGGTCAGTCGCTCTTGGCTGTTTACGTTTGCAATGCAGGGAAATTTGGAAAAAGGAGCATTCCGGACTCCTCTTTGGTACGACCTACTTACGACTTTGTTTACATGGACAAATGTGGTTGTGTTTTTTATGTTTTGTGTCAGGCGGAGTTTATCTCCTACAAATAGCATAGGTAGTAATAAAAACATTTTTTTTAGATTAGTACTTATCGTATTGCATTATATACCTACTTAAATAGGTATACCATCGCCTTAGGATTAAAAATAAAAACATGTTAAGATTTTATACTGTCTTCTAAATAAATAATTTAAATAATCTTTTAGATAAACAAAGATTTTAAATCTGAAACATCTGACGTGTTCAATATTTCTGTAAGATTTGAATCAAATAAAGCACTGTGAGTTTGAGTGATTTTTTGTTTAAATATGACAGAACATTTTTAGTTTCAAAATCATAAAAAAATTAATTAACAGATAAATACTAATATTAAATAATAGTGAATTTTTTATTTTCTGTTTATGAAAATGTTCTAGTACAAGGCCTTTCAGAAGCGAAGTTTGGGAGGGTCCATCTGACAAAACTTACTTAGCAAAATGACTAGCTAGCAATACGTCAGCACCTCATCTTCTCTTCATAGCATTTGAACGACATCGCTAAACTGACTTGGTAGCAAAAAGACTATTTTTTCAAAAGTACTGTTAGTAACAAAAACATTTTATTTAGAAAAAATATGTTTAATAACCAACAAAAAGAAAAGATTATTCTTGTTTTTATAACATAAAAATTACACTAAGAATTATACTTAAACATTAGTTTTAAACCCCTCATTGAAAGAGTCGATTTTACCCTTAAATAAAAAAAAATTTAATCGGCTTACTAAAATTTAAAAAAATATGTTTCTAATGGTTCTGATGAAGAATTTGCTTTTTAATTTCAAAAATGTTTTCTAAGAACTGCATCTCATTGATGTGTCCATGTTTCAGTGATGTAATTTCATTTTTGAGCATTTTATCAAATTGTATGTGGCGACGCAACCGTCGTGATTTGTTAAAATAGTGCTGCTTGATAGCAATATCTTTCAAGCGTGCTTCTTTTCGCAGGATATACAAAAATAAAAGCAACGTGGCCTTATGTGGGATCCGGACGTTAAGGCGTCTGTGCCAGCTCTCCATGCCATTGTTCGTTCTATGCCTTTCAGTAGCACAACAAATGAGTGAAAATGATTTTTCCCATTGCCGTTTGAAGTATTTAATGAACTTGTCATTACGTGCGGTTTTTGGAGCTCGATTCATTATTGCTCTCCAGCCAGCGTCTATATATTTAATTGGCAATAAAGGCAAATTTGCTGTATGTCTAATAATTTCATTTTTAACCTTAAGTTCGCGGCCCTTTTTCCAAACTGCTCGATTGTAGTGGTAAAAACAGCCCGTAACAACTGCCTTTGGAAACACTGCTTTAAAGGCGTTCATAAGACCTGCTTCATAGTCGCATTTGAAATTGCGAATATTAATATTGAGTACATCTCGTATGAGTGTAAAAAGCCTTATGTACGTGACTTCCGTCTTGTTAGGGAGCAAGGCGTATATAACGGGCAATATATTAGTGTACTCACTAGAACTATTCAAATCCACATGTACCGAAAAAAATTGAAAAAATAGTTTCGGACACCTTTTAAATGTTCCGTCGCCGAAGAAATATTGATTACGTAATACTTTCAAAGTTTTTTTGGCTATCTTGGAGCAAAACAACAATATTTTGTCATCTCCGCCATCATCTGCTACCAAAAAATCAGACGCCATAATTTTGGGTATGAGTACTTTTTGTATTTTCTTGAATTCCGTTCTTTTCACATTCAAAGTTTTCTTCCGGGCTCTATATAGGTTATCTTTCACTTCCGAGTCAGATGGCATTATTAAATTTTCGGACCCTTTTATTGACGACTGTATGAGAACATGTCTTTCAAATATTTTCTTAACCGGTTCCATTTTACTACAAACTTCTTGACGGCACAAATCCATCATCAACGCTCTCTTATTGTCGTCTGGATGAGGTGCACAACAGTGAGAACTTTTTCGTACTATCTTATCTTTAGTGTCATTTAAAGTCACTGAAGCGGAACATTCACCTTTATTTACGCACCTCCACAAGCTTCCATTTTTATTGTTTTTAGCAAAATTATATCTATGGCTGTTATGAAGAAGTGCTTGTTTTCCTTTTTGATTTGTAATAAATTTAAGGTTATCCGGCATTTTCTTGGCTTTCACTGCTTACGCTTCTATTACAACCAAATGAATCACTAACAATGAAACAATATTCGATGTTATCTTTCAAGCATACTTCAACATGACAGCTTCCTTCTTAATTTATAATTGACCAGTCTTGTTTTCAAACTACGAAGTTTGAAACCATGAAGTATTAACACCGTTGTAGCCGATTTCGTATTTTTTGTTCAAAAAGTACTAGTTAGCAACATGATTTTCTAAGAGGTAATAGTTAATGTCTATATACTTACTTGAAATTATATTTAGTTTAGCGTACATAAAGGAAAGCTAATAATTACCTTTTTGAAACTTCTGTAACCCTAGTACTTTTCAGAAACCGAATCAGGATGCAACATTATAATATATATGATATTTAAACCATAACCACTGCTCATTCTAACAAGTCTTAAAATTTCAGTATTTAACACGACATGATTAGGATTTCAACTTTTTGTAAATGACTGTACCTGTTTTGAAAAAGTAGTCTTTTTGCTACCAAGTCAATTTAGCGATGTAGTTCAAATGCTATGAAGAGAAGATGAAGTGTTGATGTATTGCTAGCTAGTCATTTTGCTAAGTAGGTTTTGTCAGATGGACCCGTTTGGGAAATGATTAGTATTTTCAAGTGAGTTTCTCTTCCAATAGAAATTGGAAAAAAACCTAATTTGAAAGCTCGCATACTTTTATAAAGTTCTTTTTAAGTAACAGCGAATAATATTTTATTCAGTTTGATTTTTGATCAGTATCACCCCCTTTCAGCTTAGAACACATTTTACGTGGCACCCTGTATAGTGAACTAAACTAAATTAAATAATAACTACATAAAATAAAAAAAAAATTGACCAGACGTATCCACTAAAACGGGCAAAATGCACAGGAAAACTAAACAGAACCCAAATAATTCGAGACGTCTGTCCCTAATTTCTATCAGGTAAGCAAGTTTCTGCCGCTTGGTGCAGTGGAATTTGCCTTTACCTCCCCGTTTTCCCCCATGCTAGCTTACGTGCAAATCACTGTCGAATGTTAATCCGTGCGACCCGATTGACGGCAACTGGTCCCGAAGGTAATGGACGACTCTATGGGGAGATGTACGGGAAATTTTGGTATCTTTACACAAGATAGAAATGGTGAACTTAATTTCATACATAAAGAACGTTAACTGGATTTCGAATGAAGCTTTTCTGTGCCCGTTCATGCTTTTTAGAAGTTTTATTGCAATTCGGCCTGAATAGCGCTGTGCCAAAAATTTAGACCTTGAAGCTTAGGAGTACGTTTTGAATTTGTGTATTTGAGAAAGTAGTAAAACAAAAGCCCGATACGAATGCTTCTTGTAGGTTAGTTTTATTACACAATGATTTATATTATAATAATAATATTTCGTACAGTATCATGTAGCCCCAAAACTAGCCCCAAAGTTAACCCCAAAGCTCGCCTTGGCAACAGATGACTGATATAACTACTAACAAACTAATCAATGCAAAAAAAACTCGTTGCTCCTTTAAGGCAGGTAAACTTTTAATAGGTACTAATTTACTGCTGTATTTTGACCTTTAGGGCTCACTCAGCACAAAACACGTCTGTTCGTTTAGGCTAATACACTAAATGCACGGAACATGGGGGCACGTGACAGAATCCCTGTGAGAATACTCTCCAAGACCACAGAATAAATTGTAGCTCCGGATGGCAAACTTTTACTTTGTGCTCGGGCTATTTAATTTTAAGAGAGTTTAAGAGACCGGTGTCCTCAGGAGCTCCACAAACACACACACAAACACAAACACAAACACACACACGTTCAAAAACTGCTCCTGTTGCCATAATTGACCGGTGTCTTCAGGAGCTCCTCAAGCACACAATCAATTACAAAATGTGAGAGCTTCAAATAATTTTGGCTTTGGTTTTTTTCATGTGAACGTAATACCTCCTAGAGCCCGATTTTGCCAAATAAAAATGATAAGCATTTACTTACGTAATAGTTAAATCAAAAACTATAATTATATTAATATGCCATGCAGAAAGCATTTGGTGAATTGGGCTTTAACCATATGTTTATATATTTTTGGAATATAAAGATATGGTTAGAATTGGGCTTTAACCATATATTTTAATTTGGGCGCTGGGAGGTGCGACACAGTCTTTAACTTATGCGCGTTCCAGCGTTTCCATTGTATTTTAGCTACATTATGTATTTATTCATTGTAAATAAATAAAAATTTAAACATTTAAATAAACATTTAGTTTTATGGTAGGTACGATCTACCTATCTGTAATAAATAAAATTGTAGAGTTAACCTAAATTCGCTCGAAATTTTCGTGAAGAAGGCCTGTACTTCAATGCTCACCTTTAAAACGTTAAAGTATAAGATAAAAACGATGCTGTTATAAAACTCACAAGTTGAGAATCAACAACAACTAACATGAGAGGAATTTTGGTTGTGACCACACCATCCTCTCTATTTCTTCAATCAGGGAAATCTATTGCAGTTTGGAGCTTATGGAATGAACTGTTTATCTTAAGCAACATTTGTGCGAAGGTTAAGTAAATATTTTAAAAAATATTCTTGCAATAAACTTCCCAGGATACTAGATAATAACTTCATAATTTGTTTTAGGGTTTTTTCATATTATAAAAAAAACATTTATCTCCATAATATCACCCGACATTTATCTTTGCGGAAACTCACGTGGACACCATTCCGCTGTACGTATGTATGTCTGTAATGGTACAGGTGGAACAGCCCTGCTAAAATGGCGTCCATCCCGGGATTCCTGATGCACGCGCTGTCTGACAAATCCAGTTTCGCGCGGCGGTCCCTTGCTAATTATGTTCTAATTGAAATTCAAGTCATTGACGTGCCTAACAGATATAATCGAGTATTCGGCCTGGCTCCTGCATATTGGCAAATTCATGGGTCGTCTCTCGGACATTTCATTTTCATGCCAGTTACATGGTAATCGCTGTTGAGGTACGAATACTAGTGTGAAACACAGATGACTGTAAATTGTATCGCATTCTGTAATAATATTTGGATATTCTAGAGACAAGTATAATTTTGTGTAGGTAACCAATCAATGTGATCTTTTGTTTTAAAATCAACATGGGGATTGCATTGCCATACATTTCAATGCACAAATGGGGACTTGGGGACGCTTCCGACTGGTATTGATATGGATCAGTTGAGCTACCTGTAGATTGTTTGCAACAGTCTGCAGTTACCACAATTGTTTTAATTGTAAATATTATAATTTTCTTTGTGAATAAAGGCTTCTGCCCTGTTAAAAAGATGGAGATGGAGATTAATATCTGAGGGTGACGAAAGTAACAAGACGTGATCGTGACTGTGGACATGAGACGTGGTCAGCTGCAGACCATATTTTATAAACTACAACATATTAACTCTCCCCGGGATATATATCTTAGAAGCCAGTTTATTTGTAAAAAAAAACTCATCCCTTTTTAAAATATATATTAGACCTGTAAATTTAAGACCACACAATAGGCTTGACATACACTTTTCCAAACTCTTAATGTTCCACTCCGGCCCCCATGTAATTTCTATAAAAATATTTAACAAATTACCTACTTTTATTCAAAGTGAAAACAACATACCTAAAGATATTCAAATTTAAAATAAAACAATATTTAATACAACATAGTTTTTATTCCTTGCAAGAGTTTTTAGAAAGAGAGTCTTAGTCCTAGTTTTTAATCTGTTGTTATCTTTTCTAAAATATGTATGTAGTTATCTACGTAGGTCCGCATCCTTCCGTCAGTACTTGATCTCGTGGTGTAGTTGGTTACCACATTCCGGTACTGATGGAAGGATTTTCGGGTTCAAGTCTCGTCAAAGTCGAAATTTTTTGCGATACTATTTGATTTCTTAGAAATTAGCCAGAGTGTGAGGCTTACGCACTATAAAAACAAAAACTTTATTAAAAAAATAAAACTTTTAGATCCATCATGGTTATTTATAACGGGATATTTACCATGATTTGAGTTTTGAGCTTTCCAATATTAAAAAAACTCAAAACTCCAATCATGGTAAATATCCCTTTATTAGAAAACTCTTTAAAAATAGTTAAATTATCTTTAACAGTGGTAGAATTATAAATTCGTGATGAAGTCCATGATCAGCTTGCATAGATTAAAATTTTCCGAAATAGCACCGAACGAATTCAATTGAACTTGCATTATTGAAAAGGCCACACGGGCTTTTGTTCAATGACCGACACATAAACAGGGGTAAAAATCGCCGGCTAACTTTAACAATTCACGATCGACGAAGTTCACGCGCGCGGTAAAAGTTGCGGTTTGGACAAAACGGCCCGCGCTTGTCAACCCATCCTAACAGGTTGCCAGATTTAACACTATTTTTGCGTAGTGCGTAGTGATGTGACCCGACACACCTGTTGTTTGTGTTTCAATCAAAGGTTTGCGTGAACGGGGTACTTTTTGATTTATCATAGAACACTTAAGCAGAGATTATTTATATTTAATACTAACGTATATAATGGACACCCATCGCTTCCCACCTGATGGAGCTTCCTTACCCCGCCCCCGGCCCCTAGTTGAGCTTTATTACTGTCCGATTGCAAGGGACGTATGAGCGGTGCATACACGAGGCGCAGATGGCATGTGTAATGATTTTGACAGATAACGCCGATGGTTTTACGAAAACCATGGACATAGGAAATTTCTTTTGTTTTGATTTCACCTATCGTGGGAGAAAAATAAAATGTCTTTGAGATATTTGGCAATTATCTCATCCGGACAATATTTTTATGAACAACACATATATGCGCAAGAGTGGTTTTCCCACAGTTGCGCATATAATGTGCCGAGGCGCGACTTTTGTATGTTGAAATGTCAGTGTCCGAGATGTAACTTAGGTACTGGACGGAGAGAATTTGCCTGCCTGTAGCTTATTCCGTAAAAAATACCACTTAGCTTTCTTATTCCTAAACTCTTTTCGAACCTATCCTACCAGTCCTTAGAAGAAACATTTAATAAAACTCAGTCACACTTGCTCCTAGACTATTCAGATTCCATAAGGTAGTAATCCTTTAACAATGAGCTTTATGTGAACGTACCTGCAGATTTTCTGAGGATAAATGACTTAAATAGAGAGGCTATTAGCTCATGCCACGTCAATGTTTTGTCGGCAGAGGTGAAATGTTCACCAAATTTTCAATAATACAATTCAAATACAAAGCCGTTATTCACAAATATAGGCTACGTGTAAAGTTAACGCACTGTTACCTGCTGGATTCAATGTATTGCATCAGTTAGTGCGAGAATTCAATTCAGAGAGCATTTGTGCTTGAGGATGGTCGGCACTTCCATAGAGTTCACACAATAGCTGTTAGCTAAACAATAAAGGTGTACAAATGTTGAATAATTTACTTCAATAAATTCTCACATTCTGTATCTTCTGCTAGATAGAGTACCTATTTGAAATTAAATTTTAGTTATTGAATTCGCCATCGATAACAACACACCAAAATATCGATGTCGTATATAAATTACAGAATGTAAAATATTTTATCTGACTAAAGTTTATAATGAAATGAAATGAAAATGATCGGCTTTTGCGATAAAATCAATGATCGGCTTTTTCGATAAAAGCATCAGCTTTTTCGATAAAAGCACTGTTCGAGAGTAATCGGCAGCGGCCCTCACTAGCTGCGAAGCCATAGTGATTGCGAATGATCCGCGCCTACCTACGCGCGGGCCAATTAAACGCTTTTTACACTCACACATTTCAGCCGAATTATGTCGGCCAGTTCACGCGATCGTATGTGTACGGTGCCGAGCGCAAACAACTGTTGATTTTTGTATGTTTAATAGTTTTTGCAACTAAGTGTAATCTCGATTTGGTCGCCGCACGATAGGATTTTCCGTTTTGTTGATTTTAAAGAGAAGATATTATTTTGTCGATGGATTGTTTCCATTTTCCGGATGTGTAGCTGCATGGTGCCAATCTTTCTTGTATCTAAATATTATGCTAATAATAATGTAAATATAAAAAAAAAACTGTCTCTCACTAAATACTACGCTTAGATAATTTAGAAAATTGTTGTGGTTTCAAACATAAACCGTTTCAATTAATTGAATACCTAATTTGATCTTCGGCATAAATATTTCAAGCGAGCATAGGCATTTAGGCATCATCGGAACATTATCCTCTGCAGATTTGTCAACGACCTGCAAGTTTTAGGAGAGAATCCCCTCAAAGACGACATGCAAGCGTATTAGCCGTAGGAAGGTACTAATCAAAACCTTTGAGAGCCTTCAGCTGGTCATTACACCCGGTCCGGATATTCAAAAGGACGCCTCTGGGTCTTGTATACCTGAAACTACACTGGCACTGTGAATTTCCATTACTTTATAATTACATCTACCCCTCTAATCAATCACCAATCTGAGTCGTTTGTTCTGCGTTTCTCTTGTTAGCTCGATGTTGCAGCCTGGATAATTTCATAAAGATGGATAGATAACTTTTGATTACACAAAGGACCAACAGTTATAAACAAAAAAAGGCAAATCAAGAACCTAAAAATCGTTTTGCTCACGTGTTGAATAAATAAGATAGATAAAGAATTCACTATTGCACACTTTTCAATAGAAACAATACAACAAAACAGCTTAAAATTTAAGTGACATGCATGAATCTTGCACACCACTATTACACGTAGGACCAATAGTTAGAAACAAAAAACGCAGTCCAGAAAACTAAAAAAAACAAACAGAACCAAAAAACTATACCGTAGCCTAGCGATATGTGATAATCATTAAGTTTAGCTAGCGGTGACTGATGATAAAATGATAATAATAGAGAAGAAATAAAAGAATTACCCATCCATAAAGGATGCTTATTAAGGATTGCTAATTTCGCTGTAATTGTTTGTATGAAGACAGAAATCAGAAATAACCGCACGTTTATAGAGTCATTGACAGCTTAAACAGTGTGATCTGACTCAGCTGACTGAGCGGAAAACAGTCGTTTAAAACATGCCAATCATCGCCGCAAGGACGACGTATGACAATAAATGACTGATAAAATCCGAATAAAACCTCCATTCAGCAGTAAATTCAATGCAATTATCAACTACTCAATTTCTGTGTGTAATTGCGAAATTATGATAGACCAGCTTCTGCCCGCGGCTTCGCATTCGTATTTTCGGTATAGTAGGTAGCCTATTATCTAAGTTAGGCTTTGCTCTAAACGTACGCCAAATTTCATATTGATTTCTTCAGTAGTTTTGGAGATCCTAGGTAACAAAAAATCAGATTACACAAACTTTCGGATTTATTTATTATTTTTTAAAATACGATGGCCTACGGAACCAAAACGTCGCGTCGTCGCAACGAACTTACTGGGAAAACCTACAGGGTCGACTTTCTTCCCTCCGTATAGCGAGGTTTTAAGACCTCGCAGATGGACCTACAAGCAAAATGTCCTAATAATTAGGAAATTATAAATTGTTAACTAATTTAATTTTTTTCGCAAAATGTGTGACCGGTGTCACTTATCACATATCGTTATCACTTATCTGTTTAGGCATTTAAAAGTTATGGTGGAACAAAAAAGGTAGCAAACGCATATTTGCCATGAATCCTAAAAACATAATAATTATGTTTTCAGGGTTAATAGCAAAAATGCGTCGTACGTGTGTAAATGTAATGCCTAATTAGGCATTACACTCCTTTTTTGGGGCTGTCGTGTAAAATAGGACCATTTTTGATTTTATGCAACAATTAATATTCGAGCTACAAAGCCGAATTACAAACAAAGTTTCTCTCAGCTAAACTGACTCGTGAAAAAATAATATCCAAACGAAATTTTCTGTGACAAATTACACGCGTTGTTCGAAAAACAAAGAATTTTTTTGTTAAATCGCACATACTCTATCTATGGTATGAGCGGCTGACAATGCCGACGGGACAACGAAAATATTTATATAAAAATTCAATAATTCAGCAGTTCAAAACTCGACGGATTGTGTTAAAAAATGCAAACATGTTGTTGATAAAAAATGAACTTTGGAATTTTTATTACATATTCGTTGACAGTAGAAACAGCCAGCAAAATCGTATTTTGCTCATCACATGAGGATAAAATATAAATGAAGTGATTCCGCCATGTTGCCACCGAAAAAAAACCACGCTAGCTGAACTCATTATGAAGGAGGTCTTAACAGCGTTCAAGCTTCATTAAAAGTATAACCTTGTTTGTTGGCTTGAAAGGGTTTTAGTGCATTCTACCCCCTTGGTTGTTGACCAAAATAAGATAACCACTTGACCTCTTTCACTATATTAAAACATCTTTAGCTTGCGAGGTGAAAAGTTAAATTTCTCACACAAGAGCTGATGTTTTCTTTTTAGTACTTTTTAAATCACTAGCGCCACTCGCTGAGCTTGTGACTATCCTTGGCTGTTTTGCTAGCTCGGAATTTAATTTCGGTACTTACGTTCAACCGACAAAACGAACTGGGGCGTATATGATGCACTTCGAAAAATAATACTTATTCCCGGTACCACCTAAGGTTAGTAAATCTGAACTCCATATTCACGTCAGAATTCATGAAATTCTGAGGAAAGCTAATCAACTTAATTTTAGGACTTATGACGAATGGCCAAAATTGCAATTTCTAACTAATTGCACTCACAGGCACCAAGTTGCGAAACTGTTTTGAAAATATTTATATAATTGCGAGAAAACTTACAATTCAATAGCGTATAAGTTTTCCGTATTCTCATTCTCATACATTTCTTCTAATTATTTACTCACAATTACTGAAGGCAAAAAATATTTATACGCATGTAATCTTCAGAGCATTAAGAGATTGAACAAAAACAGGTAGTTATATCTACGGTAGCAGTGTGAAATTTATAACTGACAATAAACGTATGAATTATTTTCTCAGTAGATAATAAATTATTCATTATATTATTATGGATTCTGATAACGGCTAAATTATTTTAAGTGAAGCGAGATGTAGTTTAGATCCATGTTACAGTTATTATTCACAGAAGTTTAGTTGTTTAAGTAGGAATATACTCATTTAACTTTAAAACTTCAAAGATTTGACTGTACATTTGTAAATCTGTTGATAAAAATTTTACTCATTCAAATGATTTTTCTCAAGTGTCTGATCAAGGTAAGTTCGATTAAACATAGGTACCTAAGTACATTTGTTACACTAAATAAAAATACGATGTCCACGTTCCAAACAAGACCTATCATTTTCTGAGTTTTAGTTCAAACCGAACAGTAAACAATCCGGAAAAACACTTCCATGCTGTTGATTTTACACGCAATTAAAGTCCTTGTTGATTTGAGATTTTTCCTTCAGTAAATACTGTGAATAAATTCAAACATCACAAATACAATTATATCTCGACAGCCCATGCACGTGAATTGGAGGTCTGTTTACATTTTAGTTAAATTATTGTGCTATTCAGAGTATCGTCCAGAATCAGATGGGAAATATGAGGTAAAAATAGTTATAGCAGTTAAATCTACTGTTTTAATTGTAAATACTAGTTCTAATTTGTTTCTATGCTTTGATTGAAGTTTTTTTCGTCAACAAAAATAGACGTCTCCAAAAAAAAATTAACTTCGACGCGAAATATTCATGATTCTTGTCCGGGAACCTCGTTGCATGGTTTAATAGAATTTGTCCACTTTATTCGTTTAGCTCAGGTCCCGGATATCACATTACTCCACTATGTATTAACTACATAAGGTTGCTTTATTGCATTTTGGGTTTTAAATTTATGTTATAAGCAGCTTTATGATTCACGGCAGACTTTCAATTTGGCTTTTTACATTATTTTAGACGAGATATGATTTTCCAGCTGTCACTGCAGCTTTTCAGTTGATGCATCAGAAGTATTTTCAACCGACTTCAAAACAGGGAGGTTCTTAATTCGACTATGTTTTTTATTTGGTGTTTGATATATCACAATATTTTCGCCAATTGTTATCCAATTGTGAAGATTTTTTTATCGCTTTTGTATTTTTATTTATATTTATATTTATCTCGAGGTGGTCCTATAAAAAAGTATTTAGGGGTTGTTAACTTGGTCGAAAACCATTAAAAACAATGTAAATATTCAGGAATTTTAAAACAGTTTATAGTTTTGTACAAACCATCAAAGTACTTAATAAGACCCTCCCAAGACGCGTACTAGTTTTGCCTATTTTAATTTGTTGTAGATGAGACATCACTCTAGCTAGGAAATCAAAAGTAAATATGAAATGCGGATAAAAATTATATTATGTAAAGAATACAATGGTTAATCCTAAGATATTACAAGTACAAGTCCTGAATGTATTTTGATGTCTCCTATAGACGTCAAAATACCGTTGATATTAAAAATTCTTCGGAAAGTCTCTCCAAAAATGCTCAGCGAATAATACCGGGTAATAGATTGCATGGTGTCAGTAAAACAACGCGAGCAGTGCTATCCTGGGCGCCCCGCGTAATGCCTAAACACACCCCCCTGACATTAGGGGCCGACGCACTCATCGACCAAATTTGTATTATTCATATTTTTAATTTTATTTTTTGTTTCTCCCCCGGTTGCAAGCGGCCGTGTATTAAATCAATACTGGCACCCGCTGCTTGGTTTATTTTGTGCGCACGTGGCACTTTTTTGGACGTTGTATGGAACCCAATTCGATTGTCAATTCCCTAAGAAAAAGTAAAAGTTGCTTTTTAACAGAAATCAATTATACCTACGGTGGAATACATACTGAATAAACTGTTAATAAAAGAAATTCCCAAGTTTTCTATTTTGTGAGACTTTCCCAGAAGTAGGCAGTAGTTGAATCATCAAAGTGGGTATTGAAACTCCTTTCAGATTTAACCACAAAATTATGTATGTTCGACAGTCGTGACGTTTCGAAAGTGCAAGAGTAACAAGCTTTCTGACATCACTAGAAAGCTCACCTTCTACTCATCTAATGGAACCGGGAACCCTCGCTGCAACGCAGTATTTTTGCAAGACTAATGCACTGTCCGAGCCAGCACGTAGACACGGTAATCTTTTTTTTAATTGCATAAAAACATCTCTCTGTACGTTGGGTTTTCGACGCATTTCGAAATTAGGCTTTCCATACGGATGGAAATAACAATGAAAAAGCCAGTTTACGTCAAAGTAAATTAAAATATCAAGTAAAATTGACCATCAATAATATCTCTAAGCAATAGTTATACGCAAAAGCCATGACATATATAAGAACTTTATTATTTTTGTGCCTCTTGTAGTTATCATATGGACGAAAACAAAATATTTACCGGTGCCTACATCCATTAAGTAACACAGCTCACAGCTCTCAAAGCCGGTTCCTGACCACAAAATAAGATGATTAATCCATTTAAATTGTTTCATTGTCAGTAATGCGGCATAAT
This sequence comes from Eupithecia subumbrata, assembly GCA_949316285.1. Taxonomy (NCBI): domain Eukaryota; kingdom Metazoa; phylum Arthropoda; class Insecta; order Lepidoptera; family Geometridae; genus Eupithecia; species Eupithecia subumbrata. The sequence continues at coordinate 4,023,828 of OX438642.1, read as the reverse complement.
CGTCAAGGTATTGCGTAGATCTTACGGCGGACGGAAACGCCGCGCGAAAAGACGTCAATTCGTGTAAATGTGCCGTGAGTGTGGGCTAGTTCCTCCATCTTTATGTTGTGCATTAAATAACACTAATGGACACATCCTCGGCTTGTTCCCGCCGACAAAGTGACGCAGATTACTCGGCTACTGCACGGACGTAGGGGAATCTCACTCCAGTACCGATTGCTACAATTTGTGTCAATCTTACACATCTATTCACTTGCAGGTGCGTTGTAGTCTGTATACTCGTTATATAAGCATGATGCCTGCATCACACCGTTCTAATAGTACATGTACTCTAAGAAAATCATTCTGAGGCAATCTTCAATATGAACTATAAAATAAATTCGTGATCATAAGAAGCCTGTTGTTTTAAGCAAAATCAGTCAAAGATTATACTTACGAGACTTCAAATAAGATAATTCAAATACGAGGCTTCAAATAAGATAACTTCATATAAGAGGTTTCAAATAAGATAACTTCAAATAAATGACTTCAAATAAGAGGCTATGGTCCTACTTCCAAACGTAAATTGCAAACGCGCTCTTTTCAAGTGACACAGGAGCCTAACATGCCGGAAAAATAGACACAACTGGACCACAATTCATAGCCTCAAGGACGTCATGCCGCATCCAGTATGAATCGAAAGGATGCGCCTAGATCTTTGGCGTTTCCTTCACTCAATTACTGTGTACTCTTTTGTGTGGTCACTTAGACAAATTTATTACGCATCGCTGCACATAAAGAGTTTTCTAAAGTAAAAACTGACGTCTTTCTTCGTAAGTTGTATTTAACCATCCGTGTTTTAGCGGGCGTGCAGCCATTGGGACTTTTTAAAGAACTTCTTAGTGGATTATGTTTTTGTAATAACAATCGACTTAATATACAGGGTGAGTTTTTTAGGGCCACTGAGGCCACTGAGTCTGAAACCGTGAGATCGAAAACTCATGTTAGAAGGCACATGCTCGATTTTGAAAAAATAAGTTCCACTTCCACTCAGTTGCCCTGAAATGTGTACTAGAGTCCTGTAAAAGGTCTAAAGGAAATAAAGCTCTTTGAGTTTTGAGTTTTTTTAGTTACACTCACTCATTACCGAGTTTTAAGTTTTTTTAGTTACACGCACCTATTACCTACTGTCCCTAGTCGATGGAATTACGAGGGATGAATTCTGACGATTTGTCCTCGTCGACGCGGATAACATTGCGAGGTTGCACGGAATTTAATACGACGAATTCTAAAATTGGATTCTTTCTACCCTCGGCGGTAGTGGCTCAGAAAAGTGGGAACAGTATATGAGTACAGTATAAAATATTGGAGTGTTTGTAAATTTGAAACCTACTACAAAAATATTACTATCCACGTTTAATTCTTGCCATAAACTCTACTTGGAATCGACCCAACCAGAATGTTCCAAAATGTTCCGTGTATTATGAATTATTCATAATATAAATAGGTCCATTATAATAATACAAGTCTCCAATGTCTCCGGATTTGCAATTCTGATTGACATAAGTCACTGCGGAAGTGAATTTCAATACATAAAGTTTAATATCATTATTATCGACAGTAACGATAGCTAGTAGGGATGGATCCTTTTAATATTTGTATTGACTTAGCTAGTAGGGATGGAACCTGTTAATATTGGTATTGACTTAGCTAGTACTGATGGAACCTTTTAATATTTGTATTGACTTAGCTAGTACGGATGGAACCTATTAATATTTGTATTGACTTAGCTAGTACTGATGGAACCTTTTAATATTTGTATTGACTTAGCTAGTAGGGATGGAACCTGTTAATATTGATATTGACTTAGCTAGTAGGGATGGAACCTGTTAATATTGGTATTGACTTAGCTAGTACTGATGGAACCTTTTAATATTTGTATTGACTTAGCTAGTAGGGATGGAACCTGTTAATATTGGTATTGACTTAGCTAGTAGGGATGGAACCTATTAATATTTGTATTGACTTAGCTAGTAGGGATATAACTTGTTAATATTGGTATTGACTTAGCTAGTACTGATTGAACCTTTTAATATTTGTATTGACTTAGCTAGTAGGGATGGAACCTGTTAATATTTATATTGACTTAGCTAGTAGGGATGGAACCTGTTAATATTTGTATTGACTTAGCTAGTAGGGATGGAACCTATTAATATTTGTATTGACTTAGCTAGTAGGGATGGAACCTGTTAATATTGGTATTGACTTAGCTAGTAGGGATGGAACCTGTTAATATTGGTATTGACTTAGCTAGTAGGGATAGAACCTATTAATATTTGTATTGACTTAGCTAGTAGGCATGGAACCTGTTAATATTGGTATTGACTTAGCTAGTACTGATGGAACCTTTTAATATTTGTATTGACTTAGCTAGTAGGGATGAAACCTGTTAATATTGGTATTGACTTAGCTAGTAGGGATGGAACCTATTAATATTTGTATTGACTTAGCTAGTAGGGATGGAACCTGTTAATATTTGTTTTGACTTCGCTAGTACTTAGACATAAATTTTATTTTCTTGAATGGTTATTTTATACGGTAAACATTTACAGAAGAGGGCATTTTTGAAAGACTTCATTTTCGATTATAAATCATATAAAAAATTGTTATTTTCAGAAATTGATTTTGTTAAAAGTGGTAGTCTAAGAAGTGGTCATTTCCAGAACTATGAATGGTCAATAATAATATTGGTCATTTCTCACTGTGGATCTAAACCGACGAAAATTCGAGATCATTCTTTAAACAAAAATGGAAGGAATTATAAAAATAGATTAACAATGAGGCTTTTTCTCAATGATAAAAGATGTTCGAACAAACTGAAAAGAGGTCGCTTTTTTACGTGGGGCCACCTAAATTAAAGTGGCATAGAATAGCTTATTTGGACATGACATCTCATTGACAACACTCTTCTTTGTTAAAAATCCACGCCAAGCCATCTATTAGTTTGGTAAAACGCTTCATGCACCGAATATCATACATAATAATTATGTTTTGATATTCGGAATGAGGCATTTTCCAAGAAAGAAAAATACACTTTTTAATTTTTAATTATGTTACATATTATGTAGATACAACAAAGATTAAATTAACAGCTGAATTAAGCACCTTTTTTGAACCGAGGAAAAATGGAGGAGGTACTGAAGCGTAGGTATTTTTTTTGTATGAAACCACACATTACTTTTTACAGAGTAGTCCGATTTAGTCATAATTTAATAAAAAAAATATAATATGTATAATAAACATTTTTTTTTATTCTTAGGGGTATCCCGACGGTGGTCCCATAAAAATTTAACTAGAAGAATTTGAAGTCAGTTTATAGTTTTTTAAAACACGCTAAATAATATAATCTGCGATCTATATTACTGGTAGAACTCAGTATCAATCATTTTATTAAAACCCGGAAAATATTTTAAAACTTTCCACTCACGAAAAGAACCACCTTCAAGTATATTCCACCTACCTAACTGCTATCAGTTTAAATTGGAACTTCTTAGAAACATCAATTTCAACTGGCAGGGGAATTTTTGTTCAACAATGATACCCAGCGGTCGATTTAAATTATTGTGAATGATCAAGGGCTATTAAAGCCAATTTCATAACTTAGACATGCGCATGTGATTTACCTGAATGGTACAGTAAATCGCATTACTCATTATATACATGGTGTCCCATAATGAGTGGAGAACCTTGAGGGTGCTTGTGCGGGGGCAAGGCCAAAGAGATGAAGGAAAAACGAAAAAAGTGGATGCGTTTGGGAGTTATGTAATTTTTGGTAAATTTGGAAAAATTTGTACGGACAATTTTGGGCACCATGCCCACAATTTAAGCAATAACTTTAGTTTTTTAATGAGTGTTTGTGCTCATAAAATATTGTTTATTCTGTTACTGTAATTTTCTATGATTTCTGATTATAAAGAAACTGTTAACATTCATAACCCAGTAGTTATTGTAAAATAATAAAATTATCTTTAAGTGAGCTCTTGCCAATTACAATAATCAAAATATTTTTCCCCAGCATAGATAATATATTACTCGCGTGGAAATTACGAACCTATGTTAACAAAACAATTATATTTACAAATCAATTGTTAGTGAATTATTTAGTATAGCTGGACCAAACCTACTATTAGGGTAAATAGGGTTGGCACGCGGGTTACATTCTAGAACACAGGTATTTTTATTGGGAAGTATTTGTTAACATAGGTTAGTCATTGTCACTTTTTATTACCTCCAAACAATAAAACGGCAAAACCGATGTTGATAAACGATGTAACTTTAAAAAATTATCTGAGCGTCTGGTTGAAGCGACGCATGACCCGGGAGCTGGTCAGTATCTGGCTTAGCGCATCAGCATTGTCATACAGCGGGGCAATGCAGCCAGTACCTTGGAGCGCTTCGGACTGGTATTGATATGGATCAGTTGAGCTATCTGTAGATTGTTTGCAACAGTCTGCAGTTAGCTCAATTGTAAATACTAGTTCTAATTTATTTCTATTATTTGATTGTAATTTTCTTTGTGAATAAAGGCTGTAACTTTAATCACTTTTGTATATTTATTTTATTTCAGACATATAATTCTTTACATACTTTTTTGTATGTAAGTTTTTGGAGTAGATTTTGATAATGCGATTGACAACGGATGAAAATGTATAATTTTTTTAGTCGCTTATCCACGTTACTAGAAAATGGGTTATGATAAGGTTTAGATAGAAATTAGGTACGTTCTAGAATAACCCCTTTTGATCTGCGACGGTTCGAGTCATCTTTGAAAGAAAGTTCAATGGTTAAAGGAATGGAAATTGTATGCGTACAATTAAGACCACACGAAATTGGAACCAGGGGTTTTGTTTCGATTTTATTAGCTGGTTAATGTCAATGTAATGGATAACTTTTGAGAAGACCGTCGAAAATTATTTTCTCAAGTCAGTGGCGACAACCCTGCAAACAGACTATTATTTCAAAAGGCGATTACTAACACAAGCACAACAATTTTCTAATAAACAACAGCGTTCCTGAATACTTCAGGTAACCATTATCGGTGAATAGAAAACTAGTAGTATAACTTTAATTGTAAGTTTTCTCTTTATATATAACTATAGTGAGACAGCTCTCTAAAACCTATTCAGTATCTTAATCTGCCATATATTTTTCCAGTCAATGTACATACTTTACAATAGCCTATATAAGCAGTCATGTTTATGCATTGAGAAATTTGAATATTTTCATTATGCAAATAAGCATTGTATGCACTTGCACGAGGCGAGGACGACGGGAATAAAATCACAAATAAAAAAGCAATTGACCTAAATACGCACCCTTTACACGCGACCGTTTAATAAGAACGCATCAATCGATACCCATTTAACCCTAAAAAGTAGTGTGTGATGCTCAGCTGTTTTGCAACGCGCGTCGAGCTCAACGCGGGCGCAGAGGCCTCGGTGTCTCGCCCGCGCTACTTGCCAGCGGCGGCAATCACCGACCCCACATGGCCCACGACGATATTTTACAATAACTCTGCACCCCCACGCATTGTTTCCACCCATTACAATTATATCGGGACCGTTACCCGACCTTTGTTTAAGCAGAGAGGGTTGTTAACATTTTCGGAGTTGCGAACCAAACTCTATTTAACTTTTGCCAACATAGTATATTTTCTAGCTTTTGAACGTGTGTTCTCTGGTTTTATTTTTAAGGTCGTTTGAAGCGTCTTTTTGAGCAAAAGCCGATAGGAAAACGAATTCTGCTGGTTTCTGTTTGTTTTGCAGTCGAAATGTCGGATGTGCACTTTAAAATATCCGAATAGAAGAGTAAGGGAACTTTGATAGTGAATAAATATGACGTAGCTCTTGGTGATCCCCGGTCCGTTTACCTCTGGCTTCATTTCGAATGCTAAAAGAAATAGATTTAAACAAGTAGCTACTCCTGCTTTGATGAACCAAAATACGGTTTTCTCAAGCTAATTATTGAAGCCCAATTGGAATACTGAATCAAATTATATTTTACCACTGGCATAAAATTAAATACCTACTTTGTTCTTTAATAAATTCAGGACCCGTCTTTATTAACGATTAAATACTCAACTTGGTATATCTTCATTTACGATAATGATTCATAATTTTTGAACTATATTATTTTCAGCATATTTAGTGTAATTTAAATAAGTCTATAGTCTACTGTGTAGCAATTATTCCACCGTACCATACCTAATTTGTGGACTAGAATTTTGTATTGTTAGCAAGTAGGGACAGAGAGTGTTAGGCAAGCTAATATGCTTTACATTTTTAATAGACCTATTAAGAACCTTCACTTGTGAATTATTTTATTATCCGTTTATGAATGTGCCAGTCGAGGAACTAACTCGCACACATGGTTCATAAATTCACCCTCTCTCTTGAGTCTTTTTTGACCTGAACCTTACTGAATGACAGTTTTCAATGAGAAATATTCTTAGAGGTATCACGCTACAGTTACGCTTAATTCAAATTAATCTATTTAAAGTCAGTAGAGCCCCGACTTTTGCATTGACATTGGATACAAATAAAAACTAAAACCCGAAATAGGAACTAGCAAAATAAAGGCGTCAAGCTAAAGTAGGCTCTTCAGAAAGGCGCACCTTTACAAATTCTTTGGTATGTTTATTGCCTCTAGAAGAGGCATTCAGGCAGTGTTCTGGTTCATACCGGCTGAGAGGGCGAGTTTCACACTTACGCCAATCGAGGCGTGAACTGCATGCATACCGCTCCAACCACTGGACTAATTTAATGAGAGTACATTATACTACAGACACAGCACGAATCATAGTAACTAGCCCGCTCTCACTACGCTGTGCGAAAAGCGACATTTTAAACCAATCTGTCAACTGTGTGATACATTCGACTTTCTGACGTATGGCTACGAGGCGAAGGTTAAAACTCAGAAGTCCAGGTTCATTGCGGTGACGAGCGATAAGCACTGATTCCCCTTTACCAAATTTTAACACAAAGGTATAAACCTATTTTATATTGTGAGTGTAGTTGAATTTAAATTGGCCGACGCAACTTTTAACACTTTTTGTTTTGTTTTGTGTAAATAGTAATTATCAAAACAATTAAGGTATCACTTCTTCTTTCATCTTTTTAGTTATACGAGGAGCTTTGGATTCAGTATTAGTTTACAATTATGTGATTAACATTATAATTGTATCATACTAAAAATATATTTACGACAAGATCTGTTACGGTACCAACCATCGCTGTAAAAACCTAAGCTACTACGTAATAAGCAAACTATAATAGTATTTACTAGTTAAAATAAGCAAGTTTAAGATTATTGTTTGTACCTAATCATTTAAGTGAACATTATTCTCTCTGAAAAAATAAAACTCGTTAAAGTGGATAATCTTGTCTCGGTTCTTGAAAGCTCTCTATTGTGCCCCTTCAGACTAAGACTCTCAAAGAAAAACATCCATTCTTGCAAAAGCAAGAAACAATTTTTTGTACAGCAGCCGCTCGATGGCTCGTCTAGATGGCTCCTACCCACCTCGCAACCTTCCCGTCTCGTAACCGGCTCTAGATTTGTTTCAATTTCCTAACAAAGGCTAGTTCTTTATACGAACGCACTGACTTCTTCACAAAAAGGAAACGCTAAATGCATGTGGGGGTCCAATCTCTAAGCCTCCTCCCTCCCTAAATCGATCGGCTCTCTGTGGGTTGGTGCAGTCAACCACAAAAATCGGTGGACGGAATCAATATTCCAAAATAGTTTTAGTTGTATGCCAAATGTATTAGCACAAGCTATCTGCTGACTTGACTGTACCTACAATCAGATAGGTAGGTACCTAGAGTTCCTATTTTCGTACCACAAAAGAAGCGTTTGTCACTTCCCAGCACGAGTGAAATACAATTGACAGAAATTACAGCACGAAACTACAAAGGTAAAGTTAAAACGCGTTTAAATGCTACAACGCACTGTTGGAGTGTAATCCGCGTAGGTAGGTACCGCAGCACTTTATTTTCAAAGCTTTGTGATGCCACCGCTTACGGAAAGCTCCGAGTGCGAAAATTGGAACCTCTTCTACATAAGTTACCTTTGATATATAAGAGTCAGTTTAAAATCTCACCTAAAATTATGTAATTTGGCTAAGTTCCGATACTAGATACGATAAAAGAGTGATTTTATAAGTGAATTTAATTATAGAGTTTTTCTAATTACTATTAATGGGTTGCATAAAAGTTTTTTGGTATATGATTGCACATTTCTTTCGATTTTTGAGAATGCCAGTCAAAATAAGTCCATAAGTTGGAGTTGATATCATCATCAGCATTGTCCTATTTGAATCAACAAAAGGGCGATCTTAGTAGACAGTCTGGCTAGGAGTTAGTGGGTATACCTTGTCAGATTTTTTCCTGTTACTAAAACGGTCAAAGTAACGTGAATTCCGTTACTACCCCATCACAAAAATATTGAAATTGCATTGTTAAAAATCTTTTTTAAAATGATACTTGTCAAAACTACCAATAGCCTACGATTATGCAATTTATTATAATTTCGTATTGCGTTTCTTTCATATAATTCAAAACTTTTCATGAAGAGATAATGGAAGTCAAATTAACGTATCGGATTTCAACGACAAGTAAAATGCAATGAAGAATAAATACTTAATTGATACTTGTTTTTCCATTAAAATGTAGTTCTGAGCCAAAGACGCAATAGCTCTACAAATCATAGTAGATAATCACAGTCAGTTATTGAATCGATTTAATTAAAGAACGCATTCCTTCATTAAATTTCTTTGATTCCATGGAAATGGATTCATTATGATATAATTTTGTAATAAGGTCGCATTATCAGTGAACCCCCGCTTGGTTTAGTAGAGACTGCAAGCTTACCCGCTTTGCTTTTGTCAACAAAATTGAAGGGTTCCTTTAATAAGATGTCATATTTTAACGACGTTGATAATTTTGCTTAGTATTGATTTTGAAAAGAATGTTGATTTCTTGTTAGTTCAGTTATATTATCGTTTATGCCGTGTGTACAGGGGACTAAGAAATAATTACACAACTGCGAAAGTAACTCAATCTGTTACATTTTCACGACTTCACGACTGAACCAATTTAAATAAAAGGATACGGATTGTAACGAAAACGATATATCCCTAACGATTCTATGACAGCGATGCGGACACATGTTGAAATCCTTTGAAATCCAAATAAATAGTAAACAACGGGTATGACAAAAAGTTTTTATGTGCGAAACTCGAGTCACTGTAGTGTTAAGAGAGAGAATACTGGAATATAAATTTAAGTCACATGGTTGTCATGGTGTGGTGGAAATGGACTTGCAACTGCAAGAAGAGGAATGGCGGAAATTTGCACAGATAGATAGATAGAAATTTATTTATTGTTTCAAAGTTGTAACAATTTAACGTTAATAGCGTCTTAAATAGTAACAAAGGTTTGGCAGCTGGTTTGGGTTGGACTTGGACAGGACTTATAGAAATGGAGACTTCTGTTACCAAGATACAATTTCAGTTACTGAACCATAGGAGTAAAAGCCACAAAAGTAGTAAAATTTTCAAGATAGAGAAAATAGAAGGACTTCGGAAAATAACAGTCAATTACGAAGTCCAACATCAAGACTAGAATATCTTTTATTTATTTATTATTTGTTGCTTGTATTGTCCCAGTACAAAGGTCTTCTCGTTCTTTGAGTTTTCCTTTGACCAGCCCCATGCTGGCCATTCGGTACATTATTATTATTGATATCATTATTTATTTGTATATTTTTTCCAATACTTATTGTTGTCTATTGTTCTCTTTGCTTCAATACAGATCTGTTATTTAAATAAAACGCACGGGACGTTTAAAATAACATCGAATCGCCGGCTGGGTTCTATCGACTGTAGTAAAAGTCAAGGGTACCACTCGGTGTTTTGACATTACCACGAACTTAAGCGGAAATAAATAAAAGAACTGAAGTAGAAGGGACTTTACAAAAGAAGACAGTGTATGTTTATAAGAACTTGACGTATTACGCCCTAAAAATTATTTTGCTTTAGGTGTTTCCTTTCTGCAGTTTGAGTCTAAAATACGAGAACCTAATATCGAATTTAATTTTTCTGTTCAGATAAAACTGAGCTATCATTTCCAGGTTATGTTATGCCACCCGAAGACGTCATTTCAGAATAGAAAAGCAACATTAGTTGACAATTCAGATCCGCACTTCTAGAAGTACGGTTTTAAATTGTCAATTAACTTATTTTTAGAAATAGGAATGGAAACTAAGCTTACCCCTGACCAGCACCGCATCACGACAGGATGAGTTAAATGCACTTACCTGAAAAGGGAAAATATTATGAGCATCTATCTCCTGCATAATTTAAATACTTAATTCTATGAGCGGATTCCTCCCGTTTCAAAGATCAGCCAGTTGTCGAAGATGAACATAGCTCTATGTAATTAGACCAATTTAAATCTTAATTAATATTAATTGTCCGTCGTCGGCGGAACGAATCTGTCGTATAAGTACCGCCGCGCATAAAAGTCTTAACGAATAACTTACATTTTATTTAATTAACGATGAGGAACGCTGGGTTTTCAGTTTTGGGGCGTTCTCGCGCTGCATCTTTGGAGCTTGAAGCGTTCTCGAGGTCTAGTGCCTGCGCTATTCGAGTGCAGCACTTTTTTACTTGACAGTACCGTAAAATAATACGTTGGTCCTCCGAGACCGGCGAACTCATTGCGCCGTTAATACAATACTTCGTAAGGAACTAATCCGGATGCAGCGTTAATTATTCTATTAATATTAATAAAAGGCATTTTGTTTCACGTTGCATTAAAAAATTCTAAACTCATGTAGATACGCACGTACATATTGTTACTAGCATTTTGTCAAGACTCAAAAATAAATATCGTATTAAATAACTAATATGAATATTTGACGACCGATGTGGCGCGGCGGGCGAAGTTCCGCCTGCGGCGCAGGAGGTTGCGGGTTCGATTCCCGCCTTGGGACAAATATTTGTAAATCTACAAATATTTGTTACGGGTGTTCTGGTCGTTTCTATGTATAATCAAAAAAACTATCTATGTAGTGTGTTATATTAAGTATATCAGTCATCTAGTACCCATAACACAAGCTCTGCTTGGCTTAGAGCTAGATGATGCGGTGTATATTGTCCAGCAATATTCAAGGTACTTTCCCTCCATGTGGCATATCCATGGGACGCCTTGTATATAATACCTACATATATTTATATTAGGGAAATCGGCCCGCTCTTTCTATGTAAAATTAAAACGCCGTCGAGACACCTGTGACAAAGAATTAATACCGATTTAAAATTTGCTTAATACAAAAAAGTGGTATAAAATATATCAACAGTACACGGTTAGTCAGTCAACAACATAGGAATCAAATGACCGATAAAAATATATCGCTCACATTGCTGTAATGAGTGCTAACGCGTTCCCGGAGCACCGACGAACTGTACCATTAATTAATATAATTAAAAAGTCGAGACTAAAATGTTGCAAGTTAAATAATGTCGAGAAAAAGCGTCGGCAACAAAAATGGTCTGGAAACGTTATAGAAAATAAAAACAATGGCAAGAAAATTTACCAGTAAACACTTAAACGTGGCAAGTTACCCGTTAGCTATTAGTTTAAGTATTCATAAAAACTTAAGGGTGCGGTACACGAGCGCGATGCAGGACGCAGTTGCCGGCTGTCATATCGCCAAATGGCAACAACAGATATCACCAATAGGGACTCTACATCAATCTCCGTTGAGACTGCCGAAATTGATAAATACGTAGCCAAAATTTGGAGTCATTTATACAATTGAAAAAAAAACTTATCTCTCGATGTGTGTTTCACATTCAATCAACTACATATATTGTTTACAAAAAAAAGGAATAAGCTAGACGTCTACTTTTTTTTCAAGTTTTTAATTAGCTTCTTCTGTCAGGTCCCTGTCGGGAAACAAATCTTGTAATTTAAATAGAACCCACTTGCTGATTTCTGATTGAGCTGTAATACTGCATGCGTAAATTGGATGTCAATGCAATATTATGATGACAAGGAGCTGATCTGATGATGAAACCGGAAGGTGACTGGCCATGGGAACTGTGTAATAAAACGACGTAACCTCACCGTGTTTGGGCACGTTTGATTCGTCTTGACTTGTACCTTCTCTCGTCCTAGATGACATCTAGTACTTGAGTAATTGTTGAAATCAGGTGGGTTTTTTTACCCACCTGACAGACAGTTTTTTTGAATGAAGAATTCAACAAAAAACTCAAGTAGAAGAGGGTGTCTCGTCTGAGATGGCCTTAACGTTAACACCGACTTAGCGGAAGCGTACAGCCGCTTCCGCTAAGTCGAGCAAAAAGTACCACTTTATAGTCCTGCAGGCTAGCAGCTGGTGTTCGAACCAAGAGCGACAGACATACGACTGAGAAATAATCAATGACAAGATGACAATAAATAATGGCATTGTTCGCACGAAATAAAGAGAAAGTATAACGTGGACTGTTACGAACTTTGGACTATGGGTTTTGGTGTCAAATCCAAAACCCATAGTCCAAAGTTCGTAGCAATCGCTTTTTGAAAATTCCTTCGTTGAAGAGAATAATATGATAAAATAGGTAATAAATAAATAAATATATAAATAATGCTGGACAATCCACACAGAACCATCTAGCCCCAAAGTAAGCTACTCAAAGCTTGTGTTATGGGTACTAGAAAACTGATATATTTAATACATTATATAGGTACATAGATAGATATTTTTTTTTAATTTTAAATAGAAAACACCCAGACCAACGGAACAAATTTGTGCAGATCGTACACAAATTTGTTCCGTGGGTGGGGGCGCTGATTTGGGTCGTGGTAGCGCCTTAACCCCCGACGCAAAAAGAGAGGGATAAGTTTATAGGAGATAAGTTTAACGCGTCTGTCTGTGTATCTGTCTGTGGTATCGTAGCTCCCAAACGGATGAACCGATTTTCGTTGAATTTTTTTTTGTGTCATAGATAATTTTATCCCGAGTGTTCATAGCCATGTTTCACGAAAATCTGTCGGGGTGTTTTAATTTTTTTTAGTTTTATTCTTGTTTTTTTAGAACACCTCCCCAAATTAGGTAGGTAGGCATTGAGCTTTACAACCTCTTTGCTTTTAGGTTGTCCTCTCTGTATAGACAAGTAGATAAAAAAAATATTCCCCACTACCTTATTAAAACAAAAAACTAAATGGATTTTATGTTCGAGCTCGCGTCTGAGATAAAGTAATTCTGCATCATCTCAGAAACTAAGTTTCAACGGGAGACGGGGCGTCTAATACGGTATCACTTTAATACAATCTAATATAAATCCTATTCCGTCACGATAAATATGATTATAGAATGTTCGCTCCCGTTCCACGTCTTAGTTTATCTTGGTAGAAACGAGAAAATTCGCAGTTATTATTGACTTTTTATACACTAGCTACGGCCCGCGGCTTCGCATGCCTTTTTTGGAACGAAAAGTAGCCCATGTGTTAATCCAGGTCCAGATGTTTTTTGTGTATAAAATTTCAGGCGATCCATTCAGTAGCTTTGGTGTTGTATTCAGACAAACAATTTCACAACGTTACAACGGCACAAATATTCGCCTTTAGAACAAACTAGTTTCCGCCGTCGGAGAAAAAGAGAAAAAGAGTCGATAATATTTAATTGTTCCGTATCATGTAAAAAGTTTTAGAGATGGAATCATATAGAGCTGGAAAATACTTTTTTGTAAACTAGGAAATAATTTACAAAAGAAACAATTATGAAATAAGTCACAACGACACCAAGTAATAACGGATACTGTGATGATGATGATGATGGTAATCGATATAAAAATTGTACTCACCTTTATACATAGATTAATAATTTACAGTAGGTATGATTTTTTTTATTATAGTGCGTAACCTCACACTCAGGGTAATTTCTAAGAAATCAAATAATATCGCAAAAATTTTCGACTTCGCCGGGACTTGAACCCGCATCCTTCCGTCAGCACCGGAATGTGCTAACCAACTACACCACGAGGTCAAGTATTTCAAGTCCCGTCGAAATCGAAAATTTTTGGGATATTATTTGATTTCTTAGAAATTTACAATATCTTAATTTTTATACAATGCAATAAATAACCAATGATATGTGATGCCGAGGAAATTCCATTGTTATAATTTTAACGATAAATTATTGAAAACAGGTGTTTAAAATTAAATAAAGTTTTCTTCTAACAATTACAAGCATATAGTTTCCGTTCCGGCTATTACGTTGTTTTGTTCCAGAATTACAATTCCCAACCAGTGCTTTTGCTACTATAAGAGACACATTTTTTGTTTAGTTTTTTCAGCTTTTAACGTCCTCGTTTCTCTAACAATGGTTAGAGAAACAAGGTCTTTTGCGATTATTTATTCGTTTATTTCATTTTTTATCAATATCTCTTTTTAGTCTTATCAAATTTATTATCACATAATATTTTTTTTCTATAGAAAAAATGTTATATGGAGATTTAAGAATAAATGAGTGTATAATAATATTGCTGGACAATCCACACAGCGTAATCTAGCCCCAAGCTAAGGAGAGCTTGTGTTATGAGTACCGCCTAGATGACTGATTACACAGTTGGATATTTTTTATTATACGAGTACATAGAAAATATCCTAAAAACAAAATTATTTTAACATAGTTTTCCCATAGGAAATTAATAATAGCGTTGCGTTGAAACATTCCAAATGATTGCCATGTGCAATCACCAAATCTATTTGAGATTTTATTGGTTATCTCCGCTTTGGTGAAAATCGGCTCGAAAATGATGGTCCGTCCATATGTTGGCCGAATCATTGCAAACGTCATTATGTGAAATTACGAATCACGTATTGACATGTAAATTGGTTTTATCAATAACATGTATTTCTGTATTTCCTATGACTCGCCAGGATTCCGCTAGCATCTGCTGGTCAACCTAATGTACTCGTGATTGTTTCACTCATAATTTAAATAGTTTGTTGGCTGCATTTTGAAAACGAATGAAAAACAATAGAAATTAACCAATGTGCGGCGAAAATAGTCTGAGTAATACTCTTACGTCTTAATGTGAATTGACAAGCTGGATGAGTCATTAAAAAGTAAAGTCAAACCTACAGTAATGTAAAGTCCACTGGTGGGTAACAGTGGACATGAAATGACTGTTGGTTGATTAAATGGTAGAGCGAGACATGGGTGTCTGATTTCGAGCGAGGTTTGAACCGAGTGCAAATGAAAACAATAGAACCTTGCAACAATGGCTAAAACCTAATTGTATTACTTCAAACACTTGAGAAATAAAATTACGTAAAATGGCCGACGACGCAGGTGCTTGCTTAACTTTGATATGATTTTTTGTACAATTAAGAGCTTTGTAAAATTCCTCTGTTTAAAAAGCATTGTTTAGCTTTATTAAAGACATCCTTTATTCGCAAAGAAAACTGCAATCAAATTGTAGAAGCATTCCTAAGTTAATTTCTTCTTTGTCGTATAAAAACAAGCTAACCAACGTATGCTCAGACATGGACCGTTTTGTGATACTAGCGTTTTCTTCTCTATACTTTTTTACTTTTGCATCGTTTGAGTAAATAAAGCTGAGAGAAATTTAAGTTACATATCTGAATGTGCACTCAGTTATAAAATAAAGAAGGTAGGTAGTTACTATGGTCAACTTTATGTTTATTAGTTTATATTGTACAATTATATAGTTTTTCCCCATCTACCTATTCCACCGAAGCGGATAGGATTTTTTGGCCTATTCACATATATGTGTTTTGTTTCTTTTAGCAACTATTTGTAATGGCTTTTCCGTTCCCGAAAGCCTTCAAACCACCACAATGACTCGCGTCCTGTCAATATCAATAACTGGTGGACAGGTGGGCCATTAAACTACCAAAACCGATCACAAGCCGATACAAACACATCGGTTTTACAAATACAGTATAGAGATTTAGAACAAGAATTTAACTATTTAATGCTCTAGGAACTATGTCCAGCTCTTTAAATTTATTTATTAAAATAAACGTAAGAAAAGATTAATAAAATAAATAAGTAAAATTTAGATTAATTAATTTCCGTGGGGTACCGAGGCTCTTCGGGTTTTCAAAAAATTATCTGAGCGTCTGGTCGAAGCGACGCGTGACCCGAGAGCTGGTCAGTATCTGGCACAGCGCATCAGCATTGCCATACAGCGGGGCAATGCAGCCAGCGTCTTGGGGACGCTTCCGACTGGTATTGATATGGATCAGTTGAGCTACCTGTAGATTGTTTGCAACAGTCTGCAGTTAGCTCAATTGTTTCAATTGTAAATACTAATTATATTATAATTTTCTTTGTGAATAAAGGCTTCTGCCAAATTTTGATATTTAACTCACACACAAGAAAACACATTAAGAAATATATAAATGATAGCTTTGATTTCTGAAGAACAAGTGAGGGTAGTTGCAAATAATGCTGCCCCCGTCATCCCGTGACCACGACAGAGTGTAAACCTGTTGAAACGTCGGGAAAAATAGGTAAATAAACGCGATATATATATAATACCCGTGAATAATTATAATAAAATGATAGCTTGTCTGTGGCTTTACACGCATTATTTCCGGATATAGGGAGACAATGTTAACTAAGCTTGGGGCTAGACGATGCTGTTTGAATTGTCCAGCATTATTTATTTATAGTTCTTAGTTATAGTTTCTACGCAAAATTTAAAGTTTTAGAGATATTGGTCACAACCGAGTTCATTTTCTCAACAAACTTTCACTTTTATTACATTTTAGTAGTATGTTCACGCGACTCTGTACACATACGTAGTATAAAGTTTCGGAAAGTAGTCTGTGGTATTTCATAGGTTAAGTATTCCAAGCCTTCATTAGGGTATTTGAAACATCTATAATACAGATCTGCTTAACTAGCCAATTTTGGCAGACTTGGCCGAAGATCTCAAGAGGCGCAAATATGCAGGTTTCGACAGAGCCTACATATTTGCTCCCCTTGGAGTCGAGACCCTAGGTCCGTGGGGTACCGAGGCTCTTCGGGTTTTTAAAAAATTCTCTGAGCGTCTGGTCGAAGCGACGCGTGACCCGAGAGCTGGTGAGTATCTAGCACAGCGCATCAGCATTGCCATACAGCGGGGCAATGCAGCCAGCGTCTTGGAGACGCTTCCGACTGGTATTGATATGGAATAATTGAGCTACCTGTAGATTGTTTGCAAAAGTCTGCAGTTAGCTCAATTGCTTCAATTGTAAATACTAGTTCTAATTTATTTCTATTATTTTATCGCAATTTTCTTTGTGAATAAAGGCTTCTGCCCTTATAAAAAAAAAAGACAATTTTTAAAACACAAAGTATTTATTTTATAATCCAAGCCAGGTAAAACTGTTTTCTAGAAAATGTATTTTTTCGTGATACAGCTGCATTAAAAATACATAATGTTAATAGAAACTGATGATCAATTAAAAAGTAACAGCCACAACGAGTTCGTTCTGGGGAAGCGAAGAACAATGAACATATACATAATATGTTACAGTTCTGACTGACTGTACAAAGGCAACCTAGAAACTGAAATCGTATGCTTTATAAGTATTGGCGACCTCTGTGGCATAGAGGACGAAGGTTTGCCTGGTAGTTCTATTCCTGTTGCCGGAATAATATTTGTTTTTTGATCAACAAGAATTATGGTTTAGAAGTGCGTGTTTTTTTGTGTAACTCTCCAACCACCAAGATGGCTGCTGAAAGCTCTCAAAAATATCCATACAAAACCGACTTGGACCAAATCCCAGATGATATTTGATCCGTAGACGACATCCCTATCGCGGTCAAATGACGGACCAGTCACATCAGTCACATAACCAGTGGACTTTGCCCAACAGTGGGACACTAACGGCTGAAAATAATGATAATAATTTAGCCAATCACATCAGTTCTTTTTCAGTGATTCCGTACTCATCGGTATTTTTTTCTACCTTATGCCCATTATTATTTGTATCTCTTAAGATTTCAATTTATGTTACTAACATATTACACAGAGAACTTTCTTTGAGTGCTTGCAGATATCCAAAATGAAATTTCCACTTTAAAACTTCAAAATGTTCCTGGAACAGAACACGCGTCTCATAAATGGTAAAAGCGAAGTCACGTGAGCTCACTACTCCCACATAACATTGTAGCGTTAAGGTCACTATTAATAAAATGTAACAAGAATAAAAATGTAATTATAATTATTTGCCCGCATTCGTGCCAACGGCATGTTAGTACTGATACCTAGTAATAGTTGGGGAACAATAAAATATACTTAATTAGCTTCGCCGACGTCGTTCGGAGGGCAGCGAACTTTAAGCTCCTTTATTATTCACGACTTCGCTAATAGACTTGTTCGACTTTTTTAGGTTACACCACTGAGTTTTTTACATACTCGTCCTCGATACCTAGGTGCTTACAACAACAACAAAACTAGCCTATACCTGGGCTATTGGTAATAAGTACCTTGGCTCTTAGTAGGGGGCAATAACATTATCCTTAAGCTTTAGGTTTTGTAATCAGTAATTTTAATGAATGTTTAATTTGAATATAAAGTAAGTTTAACGCGTTCACTGCCAAGCTGCAACGATGCGACCCGGATGGGGAGCGGGGCGAGCTTTTCTACATCATCGTATGCGTTGGTTTGGTGGCAGTGAAAGTGTTACCAAGCTTCAGCGATGTGACTCGGGGAGGGGCGCGTTGCTGGGCAACGAGCAAATCAATTTGCGCGTCGATGGCAGTCATAGTGTTAATGATTCCAATACCATCATTATCAGCTGGCTAACACCCTGCTGGTATAGATTTCTTCTAATGTACACCAGCATCATAAAAAAATAAATGATAGAATATTTTGTGTTTTTGCTCACTCTACTAGACGCCAATTTCTATTTTTTTCTATTTTGCCTATCACACAGTCTTCGTGAAAGACCTTCTAAAAGATAAACATTAAAAGAAAGAAAAGACGACGACAGCAAAATATTAATAACTTTTTCTGCAATTTACCTATAACGCCGTCCGACTCAATATCGTATCGGAGATTAAAATGCTCCTACAAGTCCACAACTCGATGCAACATTGTGTGTCAACTAAAAACCAGACACGACACTGTTCTTTTTTGGATAATAACATTAATTATTATAAATTCAGTCGACAGTCGCGACCGTCCGTCCGTTATTGGCGCTTCGATTCCGTTTTCGACGGACGACGGTCGGTTTGTTGACGTTAATTTTGTAATACAGATACACTTGGTCCAGGCATTTATTTTCCTTTCGTCAGTTCGACTGACAATCAAATAGCCACGATAGCTAAATAGTTTCACCGATTCGTTAATTTATGACAATTTATTTTGTTTAATCAGAAGTTTTTAATCGCTTTTGTTATTTGTAACCACCGACGCAAAAAGAGAGGGGTGTTATAAGTTTAACGTGTCGGTCCATGTAACTGTGTATCTGTCTGTGGTATCGTAGCACCCAAACGGATGAACCGATTTTCGTTAAATTTTTTTGTATATATATATATATTCCTCGACCGTTTTCCCATTTATTTGGGGTCGGCCTTCCTTGTCCTTTTACTCCATTGCGCACGGTTTTGTGCAGTTTCTTTGTCGAGCTGAGTTTCTTTTAGGTTTTTTTCAACCATCGTCAACCAAGTGGAGGGTGGTCTTCCGCGTCCTCGTCTTGTTGTTGGCAAATTTAGGGCAAGCTTTACCATGTGATCCTCCGGGCGTCTCTGTACGTGCCCGTACCATCGAAGGCGTCTCTCTTTGACTTTGTCGGCTATCGGTGCGACCTGGAAGCTTCCTCTTATGTAGTAATTTCGGATTTTGTCCAGTCATGTGACACCCCCTGACTAGCGTAACATGCGCATCTCTGTAGTGTGCAGTTTATTTAGGTGTTGTTTATTGGTTGCCCAACATTCGGACCCATAGAGAAGAGCTGGTCTTACTGCAGTTTTGTACATCTTGCCTTTTACCTTTACTGGCGCACATTACGCCTGTTTTTATTTTTTGTAATTTTTTTTTGTGTCATATATAATTTTATCCCGAGTGTTCTTAGCCATGTTTCATGAAAATCTGTCGGATTTTTTTTTATTTTTATTTTGTTCCTTTTACTCAACTTTTTGTATTATTTTACGGACTTACGTGTCTGGGTGCTTTCTAAATAGACTAATGGAAAATATCTATTTATGTATTATGTATATCAGTTATCTTATCTGGTATCCATAACACAAGCTCTGCTTAGCTTGGAGCTACATGATGCCGTCTAAGCACCGATTGTCCAGCATTATTTATTATTTACTTCAAGGTATAACGAATTTGGTATGAGTTCTCCTATACATTGATATGGATCAGTTGATACCTGCAGACTGTTTACAACTGTCTGCAATTAGCTTAATTGTTTAAATTTTAAAGACTATTTCTAATTTATTTATATTATTTGATTGTGAATTTTTTTGTAAATAAAGTTCTCCTATGTTTTTAAATTTGTTTTCTTAGTAACTAAATTAATTCTTTTCATCATCACCATCAGCCATTGTCGACCCATAGAAGCGTCTCCATGGCTATGCCAAATCAATTAATAAGATAAATAAAATATCCTATACACTAGCCAAACTTGATGTAGAATGTTTGTAAGTAAACCACGACACGAATAACAAAAACTTACTTTCTTGGCGTCAAGTTTCAGATATAATTGTAAGCAATATTAATTGAAGGAAGGATCTCAAATCGACAAGTAATGTAAATTGCGTATAAAAAGACGTAGCAAGAGAGTGAATTTTAGGTTAATTATGGGCGGCTTGTTTACAAACATTCTACATCGAGATTGGATAGTATAACCTAAAAACTATTTTAGCGAGTGCCAACCTCTGAACTGTTGCACATCGCGGTCATCAGCGGGTCTACGGGACCCGGTCCAGATGGGTTCCGGGTTTCGTGGACCCAATGTTAATCATGTAAACATTACCGCTGGACTCTAACTTGCAGTTTATTTAACTGTTCTAGTTATTCAAAGAAATATGACATCTTGTCACTGTTAATAATATATTTTCGATACAATTACTTCTAATTTGCATACAATAAAATGACAGCATACCGTTATTTCCTATAATAACGGACCGAGAGGGGGTGATTCCGGAACAACTTATCGAAACAATCGACTTTTACTTCAACGATTTAGGTCCACATCGTTCTTTTTTTTGGCTAAAAAGGACACATCGTTCTTTTTTTTGGCTAATTAAAATAAGGACATTAATATGTCCTTATTTTTGGCCTATTCCCAGTAGTTGTACCGAGTAGTCTAACCAGTTGAACTAATGGGAATTTTCTTCCCGACTTAGATAAAGTAAGACTTCGGTGGTGTTATTTTTTACCCCTATTTTCCATTAGTTTTACTTTATCAAAATTTATAAAGTTTTGCATTTATCTTATATCCTTAGTTTTGTATTTATAAATGTTAGAATAAAAAATATCACAACTTATTGTTTTGCAATAAGGCTTTTTTTTCTACGGTATACATATTTTGTGGCACCTTATACATATTTAACTGGCAGTAATTATTGTAGGTTGATAAATAATTGTCAGCATCATGCATTTGAACTTGAAATTTTGTGATAAAACTAAAAATACAAAACAATTAAACACGTTCCAGGATTTATTAAAATATTCCTGAAAATTGGTGACACGATTTTTTTAACATCATATTCAATGTGTAAAATAAACAAATAAAATTACAGAAAACAGGTTTCAGGATTTTATAAATCAATCCAAAAAGAGATTAAACGGGTTTTTTTTTATTGATAACGGATTTAAGGAATTTTTGACTCATATAATAGGTTTCAGCTGATTTCTAGAAGTTTTTTACGCTTAAGTCCACGCAAATTAAATCGCGAGTGGGTAAAATACATGTACATAAATACGTAGTAGGTACATGCATTTTAGTAAATCTAACTTTCTTCCAAAATTTACTAGATTCCTATTGTTGTGTGTTATAAATTATGTATTACATTAAATAATCTGTAATGTTAATAAAAGTGAAATGAAAATTAAAAATTGCACGTTCATTGCAAACCTTGATGGCGTTAAAGATTCTGCCAACCAAGAAGCGTACATACGACCTTCTTAACACGGTGCAATTTCCCCTGCACGAATATAAACCATCATTTGTCTAGTCTAGCGACTACAATTAACTGGCTTGTAATATTTTACACGTCAACAGTTTACGGTGAGTATAGACTAGAGCATTTGTTAGAGCATTACAATGTAATGTAAAGTTTTTACGAATGGCACAGTACAGACTACAGACAAATGCTCAGTTTCATAAGGCTTAGGTATTCCTGCAGCAGTAGGCGTAAGGGAAAACGCGCGCCTACCAAGCCGCCGCGCTCGTGTTTTTTAGTTATTTAAACATAGTGATTAAGAAAATCATTTTATCAAGTCAAACTCTGCGAATTTGTTTAGAAATATTAAGTGTCCTTAGTTGAGTACAAAAAAAAGTGTGATATCAATAGTTTGCTAGTCATAGTATTGAAAAAACGTTAGAAAAAGGGGAAACTTAGGGATTTTTTTTTATAGAGTGAAGTTCATTATATCTTGTAACTGAATGCGACTTTGAATAGACCATAATATCCCTAAGTAATATATATCTTTATTTTTTTATCTTTTTTTTTCTTCAGAATTTTAAACACTGTTTTCTAAGTCTCATGTGATTTTAAATATCACAAAAATACGGCCCTACCAAGCCTTAAAACATTTCCATGCAATCTTACATTCTCACGAATGCTCGCTTTGTTCGACGTAATGCTCACGGTAAGTGAGCATTTCCCTGTAACATTTCTTTCTACCTTGCAGACATCTTCCCTCGGCCCGCTCACTTCACTCCCCGTCGTCGTTGCTCATAAAATGTTACCAAACCGCTCGTTGGTTTTGAAAATCAGGTTGCAACAAAATAACTAAACTTAAAAAAACTAATTTAAAAAAAATTTAAAACCCCCCTGTTAGATTTTCATGAAACATGGCTTAATACACTCGGGATAAAATTATCTATGACAAAAAAAAACGAAAATCGGTTCATCCGTTTGGGAGCTACGATACCACAGACAGATACACAGATACACAGGCAGACACGTTAAACTTATAACACCTCTCTCTTTTTGCGTCGGGTGTTAAAAACAGCGAATGCTCGATGTTCTGTTACTATTAAATGCTCTAGTCTATACTCACCTTTACTTAATTCATTTCATTCTATTTGTTTGTTTAACAATAGCTGCTTAAGTATGCGGGCATATTTTGTGAGCGCATCCCTCTTATGGGATGGAAATTAAGTGAAAAGCAGGGTTAATGAGTTAGGGAACAATCTAGAAATAATACTGCGGCATTATCACGTACCTATAATGTACAATTACATCATATTGACAACCTCCGTGGCGTAGCAGGCGTATGTCCGCCTGCGATGCAGGAGCTTGCGAGTTCGATTCCCGCCTCGGGACAAATGTTTGTACGATCTGCAGATATTTGTTAAGGATGATCTGGATGTTTCTATGTTTAATAAAAATATATATATATATGTAGTGTATTGTATTATGTTTATCAGTTATCTAGTACCCATAACATAAGCTCTGCTTAGCTTGGGGCCAGATAATATTGTGTGTATTGTCCAATGTTATTTATTTATATTTATTATATATATATCAGCATAAACGTTAGTAACTATAATACTTTATTGTACACCAGCTTCTGCCCGCAGCTTCGCACGTTTTTGGAATAATAAGCAGCTTGTATATTAATCCAGGTCCAGATTTTTATGCGTGCCAAATTTCAGCCCGATCTATTCAGTAGTTTTGGCGTTGTCTTCACCTTTATAATATAAGTAGGTAAGGATAGTATATCAGGGTATTTTCCAACCAACTTCAAATGGAGAAAGGCCTCAACTCAATTAGCTTGTGTGTGTGTGTGTGTGAGGGTGTGTCTGTGAGGGTGTGTGAGGGTGTGTGTGAGGGTGTGTAAGGGTGTGTGTGTGTGTGTGTGTGTGCGAGTTTTAGCTAGTCTATAAAATGTTTGTACGTTCTGCATATATACTTAATAAAAGTGAGTTTCTTAGTACAACGCCAGTTGTACTAAGAAACTCACTTTTATTAAGTAAATTCAATTAATTAAGTGAGTTTCTTAGTAAAACTGGCGTTGTACTAAGAAACTCACTTTTATTAAGTAAGAATTTGGAGTCGTCATACATATATTCAAATTTGTAAATTTATTAGTACACTAATTCATAGAATCATGTAGCAGAAAAACATAACAACCTATTATGAAGAGTTACAATGGACTTTACAAACTGATGACCGCGATAGGATACAATTTAGAAACAGGTTTTTATACTACTTAACTTTAGACAAAATATTCGTACACGGAAAAATAATTTCAAATTGGAATAAACTTGAAATATAACTTAATCCCGAGGCTTTGCATCTTGTTGTACAATATTGAACAAAAAGAGAAAAAATCTGATAATTTATTACCTACTAGGTACGTTTTTATGTTAACTAACACTTTCCTGTTAACGCTTGGTTTAAATTAAATAAAGAAATAATTCTGGACAATTCACACAGCATTATCTAGCCCCAAGCTAAGCAGAGCTTGTGTTATTCGTACTAGATAACTGATATACTTAATACAATATACTAAATAGATAGATATTATTATTTATACTTAGAAAACATCCAGAACGCCCTGGACAAATGCAGATCGTACAAACATTTGTCCGAATTACATTTATATGTATAATAATAATATAATTATCATCATCATCCCGAGCTCATGTCAGTTCACTGCTGGACGTATATCGTCCCCGAATGAGCGCCATAGAGCCCTCTCGTTGATTTTGAGGTGGTTGATTTTTAGGTTGACCAATAAAAGTTAAGTTTGAAACTCGAAAAATTTATATGTGCGCCGTAAAACAGACTGGAAGATTTGAAGCCGGTTTATAGTTTTTTAAAACACACCAAATTACATTTGGTATCTTATATTAAATTGAGCTATGCTCGGAGTTTCTCTGAAGGATAGGATTCGTAACGAATACATCCGAAAGAGAACCAAAGTTATCGATATAGCCCTAAGAATTAGCAAGCTGAAGTGGTAGTGGACCGGCCATATCTCACGAAGAACCGACAACCGCTGGGGTAAACATGTTCTTGAGTGGAGACCACAACTCAGCAAACTTAGAGTAGGACGCCCTCCAGACACGTGGGATGACGCCCTGCGAAAGACTGCAGGCAGATGCTGGATGCAGCTGAAGACAAGGCGATATGGTGCCTATTAAGGGTGGCGTATCTCTAGCTTTGAACTAATATAGGTTAAGGATGATGATGGTGAAATTAAACTTCACCCATTGCCACCTATAACAAACCTTAGGCCATTTGGTGGCCTCAACAGAAAAAAAAATAGTTTAAATTTGGCCATCGTGTCATACAAAAGACACCTACGCTACTTCGGTCACACTACTATGATAACGGTGTTTTTAGACAGTAACTAAATAGATAATGACGTACAAAACACAACCATCAGTGTGGAACAAACGCCACTGCTTACTAAACAGTTCCTATGCTTGTTTGTTAGCCACATTATAATCACAGACTGTCGGATAATAAAATGGAAAAAAGCGACAATAGATAATAACAAGTCACATATAACCATCTAATAATGAAATTGCATATAAATAATAGGCTTGTCAGTGTTTTCGGTTCGCCGGACCGTTTAATAGGTGGTTATTTGGCGTACCTTCCGTGGTGAGGACACTGTGGGCTTAAAGCTCTTTTTCTAATGGCAATGAGAGAGGGCAATTATGTAAAATGTATCATATTGCGAAATTGGAATGAATAGTCGACGCGGCACTTGGTTTTGGATTATTTGATCAATATGTCATGACCATGGCTATGATTAATATTATTAATATAATTACGAATAAACTAGCAAAAAAAATTATGTAGATTCACACATGTAGAATCCAAAATGCACAAAAATCGCGTGGGCCATTACCACATTATTCGGTTAGGACTTTACGAAGTGCAAGTAAGAGTTAGCTTTGATGGTTCCGTACTTAATAATGTAAACATTAAAAATAAGAGAATTTTTTTCGTTTCTTATACGGCTCAAAAAAATAACCCTATACTCATTGCTTTTATTGTATAAAGAGGTAGAGAGCTATACCCGTTATGTTATGAAAATATCATTAAGTATTTACTTAAGGCTTTTAAGAACAGCTTTTATCGTCAATTCAAAAAAAACCAGTTCAGTTTTTTTATGCAAAATTAGTGTGTACTTTTTCTAATATAATTATCAACTATCAAATAGTTAACCCTGAATGTTGTATTCCAACTAAACTACGTCATATTTATTTAATGAACACGTCGGAACCGATTAAAGACACCATTCAATGTCTCTTGGAGGTTTTGGTTATAACTATAAGTCCAGTTGTCAAATAAATAAATGATATTCAATTAAAATTGAGCCTGAATCGTCACTACCTTAGTGACGTACCGTTGTTCAATGTAGTACGTCCCTTGTGAAAATGAAACAGAAGCAT
Source organism: Eupithecia subumbrata (assembly GCA_949316285.1). NCBI lineage: Eukaryota > Metazoa > Arthropoda > Insecta > Lepidoptera > Geometridae > Eupithecia > Eupithecia subumbrata. The sequence goes on along the minus strand of OX438642.1, from coordinate 3,997,168 downwards.
TATCGATATGCTTTCATCTTTTCGTTCTTGCAAGCCTTACGTATATCTATCTCAGTGCCCTAGTATTCACCCAAGAATTAAAAACAGGACTCTTTTAGATACTAATTAGTATTCGACGAAATGGGAGAAATCCCTTTGGTGGGACAAAAGGCAGCAGACAAAGGCGTTTGATTTTGTCTATTTAGCTAATATGATGAGGTAGAAATTTCATTTTGTGTTGAAACGGAGAAAGCTTAATTAACTGAGTCTGGCTAGACTATCTCTAATATTCTTCTGGCTCAAAATTTTGTACGATCTGAAAATATTTGTTCCGGGTGTTCTCGGTATTGTCTATGTATAATCAAAAAATGTCTATTTATGTAATTTATTGTATTAAGTATATCAGTTATCTAGTACCCATAATACAAGCTGTGATGCCGTGTATTTTTGTAAAACTCAATAAAAATCTTTATTTTCGTTGTAAATGATGTATAAAATTTTAATGGAAGCGGTTTTTATTTTTTGTTCTCAGTATTCACTTCTACTACTACTATTTTTATTTTTTATTATTATTTCTACTATTTTTCACATGATTTCACTGATAGACGTACTTCCCGCTTGCTTTATGCTAAGGTTTATCCTGATATCACATAAGCAAAGTTATGGATTACATAAAAAAATTAATCGATTTTAATGAGGGTTCCGTTTTTGGCACGTAGGTAGCACCGTACTCTAAAATAGTGACCATTGAATGTTTTCTTATTACAATAATATGGGCTGAATTTATTCATGGTGTTACTTTTTTGTCATCTTAACAAATATGACATCAGTTTAAAAAAAAGCTTATGGTTTTTGGAAAATTATGCCGAATGGCACCGCTAGCCACATAAAGTAGGCATAATTATAATGTTTCATAAAAATCAAGTAAGTGGTTAAGCTAGTACAAGCTTAGTTTGTTAGTATTTTAAATGTTTATTCTATTCACGAATACGATATTTCCGAGTTTTGTTACCACTCTCAACTTAATGATAAATTTAACATCGTAGAACTTTTTTTTAACCACCAAGTTGGCAAACAGGCATGCGGTCTAACTAATAATAAGGAACTAATGAATGGCCACCCTCATACAACGGATCAATAGCAAGCAAACAAAATCCGTTGTCATGGCGTCTGATACTTGTTTTTAATAACGGTTTGCGTTTAACATAATACAAAATTATAAACGATATGAATCATGATAATGTTTCGCGAGGGGGGGAGTTGGGGGAGAAATTCACGAGTTAAGCGAGAACGCCCCATTTACACAGTGCAAATAAGAGAGTACGGGTACTTTGCAATCCCAATTTTAGGAGGTGATGCGGGTGGTTTTGTTGTGTTGATGACCTATTGACATGAGTTTTTTTTTTTTCAGCCGAGTTGTAAAATTTATCAGTAAATAAATCGTCAAAATCTTCCAGTGCAATAAGGCTTACTATGAAATACCAGATTATCTAGAGGATAAAAAGCTTAAGACGGTTTTGCTCCAGCTCGAAAAATAACAACTAACCGGCTAAAGGTTTCTTCGTCGCTTCTTTACTTTAGTCTACATACCGAAGCGACGGAGAAAACAAAAATATCACTTTATTTTCTTGACAGTGTTAAATTTTATAATTTGACCTTTTGCTAAATGTACATTTATATTTATGGAAATAAAGAATTTTTGTTTCGATTTGGCCTTTTTTTATGGGCCTGGAAAAAATACATTTCAGATTCTAACAGCCACGCAATATAGTTCATTTCAGTTTGTACTTCTCCGTCAGAATGCTAAATGGCTAACAGCTGTCTTTCTGCTTCTGAGTTGAAATTGAGGGTATCTCTTTATACACTATGCAAACTGAGCGAGATTCAGACCCAGGTAAAACCAGGTAAAACCCATGTAAAACCACCATAACTTTTGCCGGTGACTAGTGAAATGTTATACATCAAGTAATTAAAACTTTATTAAACAACCATGGTAATTTTACTTTTTGGATGAAATATACATTTTATCATACTTATTGATTTTATTCATATGATGAGGTTTTTCTACTCGAATTTATCAATCTCAACAGAGACTAGAGATGCGCAGGGAAATGATTATAGTGCACAAGTGCGCGTGCAAACACAGGTGCACTCCTTATTCCCTCTCATAATCTGATGGGATGGCAGACCGCAGCGACCGGGAAAGGGTCAAGCAATCTTTCCGAGGCAAAGGGATGTAACACCGCCAACTTCCTGATTACTTGTTTGTATAAAATGAATAGGTACACGGGTGGTACCACCCGACCTCAACACGCTGTGAAGACGATGTCAAAAAGACAGCTCGCTCACCTTGGACACAAGTCGCCAAGACTTTTACTCAAACGAGGGTTCCCACGGCAGCCTCAACGGGAAAACTATACAAATAGTTAATAAATAATAATAAATAAATAATAAATAGATAATGCTAGACAATTCACACAGCATTATCAAGCCCCAAGCTAAGCAGAGCTTGTATTATGGGTACTAGATAACTGATATACTTAATACAATACACTACATAGATAGATATTTTTTATTATAGATAGAAAACACCCAGACCAACGGAACAAATTTCTGCAGATCGTACACAAATTTGTTCCGAGGCGGGAATCGAACCCGCAACCTCCAGCGTCGCAGGCGGACCTTCGCCCGCTGCGCCACGGAGGTCGTAACAGTTGTACAAATAGTTTAGTTTACACAATATGTTTCTCGTTGGTAGTTGATACTATGCGTATGCTTTGGAAGGGTTTTTTTAGGTATGTATTGTATATGTATATATAATAATAGGTATATATAATTAGAGTTATCTATGGGTACTTGTAAAACTTATATTAGCACACCAACCCCCTATAAAAACATGTGTTTTTGATCGGCAGGTAGAAAATGCTTCGGCATTAAGCCCACCCTTTGTACCTCAGTGCAATAAAGTTTTAAAATAAATAAAATTATCTACCAGTGCAAACATTTGTAATCCGTACGAAAAGAAAGGCGTTTTTTATTAATAAGTATTTACAGCCATAAAATATACTGCGAACTGCATTGAACCCACAACTTCATCAAACACAACCAGCAGCCTGCGGAAGTACTAATGAAAGGTCCCTTTTAATTTCTTTGCATAGGTATTAGTTAAATTTTGATTTTGCATACTGATAATCTTTAGTTTTTCTTAAATTACATCGTAAATTCGGGTTATTCCCGCTCGTCCCCACGTTTCATCCTCAGTGGGGACCAATGGAAAGTTTACTTCCCAGTGGTCTACCAGCGGGAAGTTTTTGTAGCGTTTGTCCCCACTAAAATAATATAAGGATAATTTTGAATAAAATCATACTACGTTTGGGAATCAGCTATTTTTTTTTTGTTTTTCCTATTTAAGTATGTTTTGTGTCCTGCCAAATAATTTATTTTCATTCATTCAATTCATAAATTCATCTTTCTACGCCTCAGACAGACCTTCACCGACAGGGCTAAAGAGGTCGCGTGCCCCAAAAAAAGAGGAAACCTTCCCTCCCAATCCACCGGAAGCTAAACTTAACCCACTGACCGCCCGACGCTGTGACAAGCAAAAAGAAAAGTTTTATTTTTATAAGACAAGTAATTTATTGTGGCCCATGCGCGCGTCTCGCATTGCTACAGAAATAGAACGTTAATGTTACTCTCCATAATAAATATTAATATAATTTTATTGTTTGAGGAACAGAGCGCTATCTTCTGTTATGCCTAACGAAACAAATGAAGTGTGTTATTTTATTTATTAATTGTGTTTTACTTGTAGTGAGGTGTGAAGATGATTTGTACGCAAATTCTGATAGTCTTTTCTACAGTAGCGTTATAAAAAGGAAAAAAAAGATTTATGTTTTTGAGGACGCTTGTTTGGGTAGGTACCAAGTAAAGGTATAATACAATAGGTATTGTGGCTTTACGTATAGGAAATTAGACAAATTCCATGTGATTATACATAGATGTAAAATCGCACCTTACTCGGCAAGACTACATTTTTATGAAACGGCCAAGTACAAGCAACACTCGTGCGTACCGAGTTCCAAAGCGAAGCGATTTCTTGCTTGATTGCGAGTTAGTTAAGTTAATTAGTAAGTTAATTTGTTTGTTTTATTGTTTTTATGTAGACAATAGACATCAATAGCCATTGTAAAATAAGGCTACCTACATAATATCTAGATTCTGTAACACTACAAATGGTTAAATTTTATGCATAAAAATAGTGTACCCAACATATTTCATAAGGTTTTGGACAGAAGTCACATGGTCTTTATTGGAAAGGAGCGCGAAAACGGTACCCTTAAAATCGTAAACTAGCATGCCTGCATAAAATCTGGCCTTACATGCTTGTATACCTGTTCCATATGTTAAAACGTAAGCCATATTAAGAGCAAGCTAGATATGTCCAAAGGAAAGTAGAATCAGCTTTTTCTAATTGAGTAAATGCTTAATTATGCTACAAGTATCGGACTTATGCGCCAGCTTTGGCGAGGCGACTTTTTGTCGCGGTGTGTGCGTGAGCCTTATTTGACCCCTGAGACCAAATTGACAGTTAAAGTAAAATGAGCTGTAAGTTTTTTGAATTAAGATTCATAATAACGGAATGTCACGGTCTTAAGTGGAATTGAATGCAGAAGCAAAAATTCAAAGATCATGAAAATAAATGATATATGATTATAGTGTGATGAAGTTAAGGTTGTCACTTTTATTGTTGTCACATACACCAGGACTGCATAGTCATAATGTTACTATATGGTTAACCTGAGCCTTGAAACCATAAGTAATGCGTTGATATTATAAATTAGCGATACCACACTTGTATATTAACTATTAGATAGATAGAAAACACTTTATTATACCACATAAAGACAGGAAACAATCTACCTTGCAAATCAACCAAGCAACCTTGCGATGGACTGGACATGAAAAGAACAAAATAGATAGTGGCACTGAATAAATCTATTTAGATCACAGAATAGAGAATTCTAATTTAGTAATTTAGATACTTAAATAAACCAAATACTTACCCTACATACGCTAAGGTACACTACATAAGCTACGGTGTGAATGATCTATCAATGCAAGATGATTTCTTCATCATCATTAACTTTTCATCCGATATTTTGCGAGACAATAGTGGCTCGGTCCCAGACGAAGCAGTATGTATTTTTACGTCTCGTAAAAGTCATTGAAGCGAAATTTTCAGAGTGCTGTTTCTTCTGTACTACCGCATGCAATTTATCTTATTTAATACAAATATACTGAACGAATGCCAAATGCAAAAGTTACGATGCGATGCGAAAGCATTTTATTTTTACACTAGTTTTTACTCGCGGTTACAGCCGCACAAACAAAATGTCATCCTAAATAAACAAGATTTCATTGTTTTTAAAGCTGCGTGCATTTCAGTAAAGTCAATGACGTTGGTACTCACGCAACATGTTTGTACGATCTGCAGATATTTGTTCCGGGTGTTCTGGATGTTTTCTCTATATAATAAAAAAAAACTATCTATGTAGTGTATTTGACGACCTCCGTGGTGCAGCGGGCGAAGGTCTGCCTGCGACGCAGGAGGTTGTAGGTTCGAAGCTCTGCTTAGCTTGGGGCTAGATAATGCTGTGCGAATTGTCCAGCATTATTTATTTATCATTATTTATTTATTATTGTATTAAGTATATCAGTTATCTAGCACCCATAACATAACACAAGCTCTGCTTAGCTTGGGGTTAGATAATGCTGTGTGAATTGTCCTGCACTATTAATTTTTTATTTTAATTTTTTTAACTACTTTAGTTGCCGATACGGCGGAGGGGTTAAATGGACGAACTGACAGACTAACTTTTTTAGGATTTAGCACGCGATCATTGGCACGCGGCGGATCGCTTAATTTAATTTAGCGTTTTTACGATGAGTTTGTTACAACGTGACATGAGAATTGCACTTGAAATAAGTCACAAACTCATATCATCAGAATGAAGATATCGTAACGTCGTAAGTACACAAGAGTTTTGGATCAATGCAGTAATTGCATAGCAGATGACGTAACATTGTTGTTTTTTAAACCTTTTATATATAATTTAACACTCATAATTTTGGATAATTCTACAGAATAGTACATAGTAAGAATTGGACAAATTGCGCATGGATTCCTGGCGAACCGCTTATTGGACGAAACGCGTTTTGGACGAACCGCTAACAAATCTTATCATTGTAACTACGCCTTCATTCCATGACTATGAATCTTCAATGAACCGGAGACTGGAAGAAAATTGGCAAACCAGACTGAAAACCAGAGAGAGTTTCCAGTAACAAAGAAGTCAAGTCATACGTAAAGGCACCGGTCGACACCGGAAATTACGTAGGTGTACGCATATTTCGATAGATATGTCGCTTGATCGCTAAAAGTTGTCGCAGATCTGAACTGCCGCGGCCGCAAGTCACAAAAATGTGCATTCACATCCATAATGAGGATCGTAACGTTTTTAGTTGAGAATGCAGATTTATAAAACTAAGAAATCACACACAGTGCAAAAATTTTTGTTCTACGACCAAAATTGACGAAGTTATGTCCAAATTACTAGCGAAGTTTACTGAGTGACCGCCGCGGTAGCTGTGACGTCACTGCCTCGGTAGCCATTTGTTTGGTAATTTTTGTCTCTGAAACAAATTAAGTATCGGATTTGTTTCTATTTCACATTTTTAACCGTCGAATCGTGAAGTAAGAGAGCCGGATGCGCTCAGCTCGGTTCGCTCGGCCTAGTCAGTGACGTCACACGCACCTGTGTAATTTGATTTTACCAACACTAACAGCGAAATATTTATTACTTAATATCTTCGTAAGTAATGGTCTGATTTGGCTAATTCAAAAAGATACTATATCATTCTGATGTCAAAATTACGTGGATACTAGTTCTATTGAAAATGCTATAACTTTAGTGATTGTCATTGGAACTTGTCATAATTTTAATTTATTTATATTATTTGATTGTTCTTTGTGAATAGAGTATTTTGTATACAAATTATTATTTCCTTTATATTTCGATGCATTTTATATTGACAGTATCAGATAAAAGACAACTCGCGGGCCACTTGCTTGCAGCTTACAATAGGTACGCTATTTTGTCACTTGAGAATGTGTCTAAATATTAAGGGCATAAGGGGCAAACTTAGCGTGTTTGCTTGTCAAATTAGGCCTAGATCTCAATACTCATGGGATGTCCGTGGTAGAAAACCAGAATTACATAAAATTCAAAAAAAATTCTGCGGTTCCTCAATCGAGAAAACGCGATTGCGAAAAAAAAATTATATAATAAAAATCATGATAGTGCGTTGTTATGCATCTAATTTGGTGGAGATCTCAAATATTTTTGTTTGGATTCGTAGGTACTACTAGGTAACTCTTTGATTCCTCCTTAATACGGTTTCTTCATAAGTTGTGTAGTTTTCTAGTAAAAACATAGTTTATGCGCTTCTGCCGTTCCAAAAACGTATGCACCGTCCCGCTTCTATGAACGCGAAATCCTATGCCCATCCTTTTCACAAAATGGCTCGGAATGCGCCCTCTTAAGCACATAATTATTTAAATGCTTATTTTTATACTGTGCGGTAGCGGTACTGGATGTACGTGCTCCTTAAGGCCGCAGCCACACGCTGCATACCAGACGCCGCTCATAATTGCAGGTGCCGCCATAAGCGCGCGTAATTACAAGCATTACAACTATACAACTCACAATCGCGCCTGTTTCGAGTATTCATTAATAATATAAATTCGCCTTAAAACAGGTTTGGTATCGAGACAACACACCCCGGTATAAGTTGGGTGATAGTGAATAAGATTCGTGTATAGATACAGAACTGGTAGAGTTCAGTATTACAGCTCATTTTGGCCTGTTGAAGCTACGAAAGACAATTTAGGTGGCATCGTTTGGTTAGGAGTTATCCGCACACGTAAGTGGCTGAAAAGTGTGAAAACTTACGAGTCTCTAGTTCCCAGTATCAAAAGTAAATATTAAATGTTTTTTTGTAAACAGTAATAAAACCTAGATGTCTGGAGAGCGAGAAGTCCGCGGAGGACCTTTGTCTTTTAACCTTTTGAACTCGACCCCTGTTTTCGAAAACCGCTAAAAACTGCACGGTTTTGGCTCGCGCGCGGCGTTTGCACCTGGCGTATTATTTTACGTCTAGCGATAGAATGCTTTTGATTAGGGTGATTCGGGTTACTTTTTCTGAAAGCTATTGAAACAAGTTAAAAAACTATGAGTAAGCTATAAGTGGTTTTAGCACGAAGAGAATCTACATTTTCTGCAGTGGAAGTGTTGATTATTTTATAAGATAAAGTTTTTCAAAGAGTTGAAAATAGAAAGTAGTAGGAGAGCAGACTCTCTCCTCCGTGTTTTTAAAAATCATCAGATGATAGATTTGATAAGCCGGTGATAAGACATTCGGTTCAAACAGATGTCAAACAACACAGGCTTTATAAACCCAACTTTTCGAGCCTTTTTCAAAACCCTTTTTTTGTGTCCTCCATTTGCACGAGTTTCATATCCATGCGCCGGCAATTGTTCGAGATGCGTATAACTCAACACCCATATGTTTTGTTTTATTATACATTCAATACATGATGTTTGTATAAAATAATAATTGACGACCGTCAATGGAGAATGTGGGCAAATTTATGCAATTATTACTTCTAAACTTGGAGTTTCCGTGTGTGTATACTTACTTAGGTAATTTGGAAAGCTTATTACAAATTTTAATAGGAAGTTGAGTTCAAAAACCAGGTAGCACTTGTATGCCGTTCTTATATGGTAGGTATCTTTCTTTTTCAAATTTGTTTTTCCTGTTTCTTCATATTTCCTAGTAATTTGTTTCTTCTTACTTGTTCTAGCTAACAAACATTAAAGTAATGATATGGTCAAATACTTGTCAGTTTTGTATAAGCTTCGTAATTAGGTAAGTACTTTGAAACAAAACTACGATAATAACTCAACATTATCTTCCAACCAAGCAATATAACTTTTCCCAATATCATTTTAATGACACAAAATTATAACAAAAAAGACAAAGAAATTACTCGTACCGAATAAAAATTCCATACAACATTTTATTTTAACATCCGAATCGCCGTTTACGATGGCAAACAATGCCCGCCCGAACCGAACAAAAGTGGGACGCAAATAAAGAAAACAATAAAATTAGAATATATAAACACATAAAAACTGGCGTCGGGAACGTTCCTCGCTTGCGTGTACCGCACAATACTACATCGAAATTGATATGAACTGTTCCGATGTACGGAAAAAGAACGCACTTTATCTCTGACCAACATATCTTAGGCGCGTTGTAGACAAAGTCGAGACAGTCGCTTGCATCCATAACCAAATCTATTATCATGTTCATGTGTATATTTAAAAGTTACATAGTGACACCTCTCGTCTATCAAACTAAATGTGCTTACAACTTTAGTCTTTGAACAGGATTGGATAAACTTCAATGTTTCCATGTACCTAGGTGGCGCTAACCGCGCTAGAGTCCGAAGGAAGTCCCAAGGTTTTTCGGCTCCTACGTCACCTGACCTCGTGGTGTTGGTTAGGACATTCCCGTATTGAGGGTAAGGGTTCAAGTCCCGTTGAATTCGCGTCGAAGTTGACATTTTTTTGGGATATTATATGATTTATTCGTTAGTCTAAGAACGAGATACTTACAGGAAAAATATTTGATGATGTGCTATTGTACCGAAGCGTCAATTTATTCTGAAACCATTCGTTTTTTCGTCGTATCTGCGCCACAGTCCTCGTCCACGGAATAGAAGAGCGAAAGACCTAGGTCATTGTCAAGGCGATGAAAAATAATTGAATGACCTTTGATGATATAAATATATTTCGCTCATAGTTCATTGTTTCGCTCATTGATACTTCAGCAGCGACTGTGTATTGCGTGTCGTAAATAATTAGGTCTTCACCTTGATCACCTAATTTTGTATTGATATAATTGATATAGGAAGGCATTGTTATTTATTTAATACTGATTACTTAATTAATGAGAATCTTAATAGCATTTGATTAATTAATAGATTGCTTAATTTTTCCAGGATATGTTGGATCCTTAGAGGATCAAACAAAGATAAGTATTCAGGGGGTTCTCATCTGTATAAAATACCCTCGTATGTAATCTGCATTGTATTGGATTTAGAAGTAAGAGATGAGAGAGAAACAAATTTTTAGAGAAGGCACTTGAAAGACCTCTTGAAATTGACTGATGAACGAAACATCCTGTATAATTATGTATCATAATGTAGCTTTATGTATCTTGATGTGTTCCATTTTTCCTAACGTTACAAAGATGAATATCACATACTGATGATGGTTTTCGCATATAACTAGGAAATCCTATTTGACCAAGATGTTTGATTAAACAAGGCCTAGTATATAAAACACTAATAGTAATCATTAGAAACGTTAGTAAGTATTTGCTATGTCAATCGATGTGAATATATCATACCACGGAATATGTAGAGTAGAAAATACATGTCGATAATTTTTTTTGTGAACAAACTTTTTTATTTATCTAAAGTACTTTAAATGCGAATTACTCTGTCTCTCTGTTAACTTTTCACGACAAAATGGCTAAACGGATTTTAATGAATTTTGAAAAGATTGATTCCTAGAAAAGGACATAACCACTTTGTTTCAAAAAATAATTATTACAGTATTAAGATGGAAATAATATTGCAGTATTATAATGGAAATTTATCTAGGAAAAGCTTATAAATATGCGTGTAAATAACACCCCGAATTTCATCTGGATCTGTTCAGCGGTCCAGGTTATTTTAGGTTACCAACGTACACAAACTTTGTCTTTTCAAATTTCATAATTTTCCTGTTCCCAATTATGTGGCACTTTTCCTTTTTTCATACATTTCTACCAGCCGTATTCTCAACTCACACTTTTTCTTCCATATCAAACATCTTAAATAGAAGAAGGAATTATACGATAGCAAGAAAGTTGAATCAAAATATTGTTTCAAAAAGCTGACTCGTGAGCATTTTATCAAAATTCTTTACACGTCTTCTAGTTAGATGTCTTTTCGCTACAAGTATGTACTTAAACCACACATTTTGATTTATATAGGATTTAGGTATACTTAATCTTTTGTATTTCACAGTAGACATTTTAATAGATTGTTGTTTTTTTCTGTAGTAAGAATTTTTAATTTTTAGCTAAGTGCACGCCTTTCTGTCGTTGTTGACCTGGTGTGGTTGGAAGGTAGAAAATGCCATCGGCATTATGCCCGCCATTTGTGTATTTTTAAAATTGCGTACATTAAAGTATTGAGTAAATAAACTATACATTTTTCTAGAAATCACATTTCCTATCGACTGTACACGGAACATTTACATTACATGTAGATTCTTGGATCAGATAAAATTATTCAAATGATATTATCTATTGTTTTAGCAACAATGATTTAAACAACAATATTATTGTGTTGCAAATATTATGTAATGGGGTTTACGGCTTTGTATTGTAACATTAATAATTTGAGAAAGGTTTGTCTGTATGTTCGGTAAACCTCGACGATATAAATAAATAAATAACAAATGAATAATGCCGGACAATCCACAAAGAATCATCTAGCTCCAAGCTTAGCAGAGTTTGTGTTTATGGGTTCTATATAACTGATGTCTGTAGATAAATAAACATGAATCCCTATTTCCCTTGGTCACGGCAACACGCGTGAATGGCTGGACTTATTTCGCTAATTCTTTTTTGTTGTGTTTCATCGTCAGGAGAAGGTTATTATGAAAGAAAAAAATAAGAAAGATGGAAACAGGCCACCACGCGGGCGACGCCACAGGGCGCGGCTAGTAGTTAATAAATTACACGAATGTGTAGTAGGAAACAGAAGGATGAGTCTATTTGACGTTAGTAAGAAGTCGTGATCGTAACGTCTTCTTTTTCCATACAATATCGTACAGCGCCTCTACCGTGCAGACAGGGAACTACGCAAATCTCAAGGCGTCTCCTTGTCACGATCACGTCTCGTAAATAATGTCAAATAGACTCGCCTCTCTGAAAATAAAGAAAGAAAATTGTTTATTTAACACTAGCTGCATTCTTACTACCCGTTGTTCTATTACCCGTTTTCCCGTAGGAATGAAGCATTTTCCCGCGGTATAAAGTAGCCTATGTTCATCAGGAATAATGTGGGCTTCTAATGGTAAAATAAAATTTTCAAATCGGTCCAGTAGTTTCGGAGCCTATTCAATACAAACAAACAATCAAATCTTTCCTCTTTATAATATTAGTATAGACTACACTACTAATAAAATAAAAGACAACTTAGTAACACGTAGGTATCTAAAAAAAACACAAGTGAAAAATACTCTCTGCTTGCAACTACAAATAGAAGAGAAACTTGCATTATTATAAACAACTAGCATCGCCTCGCGATTTCACCCGCGTATTTCCCGTTCCCGTAAGAATTCCGGGATAAAATATAGCCTATGTGCTATTCCAGACTATCATCTATCTCTGTGCCAAATTTCAGCCAGATCCGTTCAGTAGTTTTTACGTGAAAGAGTAACATCCATCCATCCATCCATACTTACAAACTTTCGCGTTTATAATATTAGTAGGATTTTTCCGTGGAAATAAACATAAAGAAACAAGTATTTGTTGCACAATGTAATTGCATACATTATTTAACTTATAATAACGAACTATTTCACACCAGACAATGGTTATATTAATGTGAGAATTATTGAGAACTTTGTAACACAAAAACGCATAAATAATCATACTTTCTATACTGTATATCGTAGAGCAATAAGCATGTAGTTATAGAACAAATTCTCATTTAAATGCGCAAACAAAAACAAAAACAAAATAAAAAAATTAAAATCCCCCGACGGATTTTCATGGCTAAGAAAACTTGGGATAGAATTATGAGTGACAAAAAAAAACTAAACGAAAATCGGTTCATCCGTTTGGGAGCTATGATACCACAGACAGATACACAGACAGACACGTAAAACTTATAACACCCCTCTCTTTTTGCGTCGGGTGTTAAAAACAAGTCAAACGCTAAAACACATAGGTACATTCCCATCAGCAGTAAGAAAGTATTTTTTTTATTTCAGATTCTAGTTGTTGTCCTCTTCCTATAGTTTTTTTCCAGAGTTCCGTAGTCAAACGGGTAAAACGTAAAACGGGCCACATTTTATTTTCTTCTTTTTTTCGCCGTCTTCTATTTGACTATGTTTCAGTGTGATACTCGTATATACTTGCTTCTGCTCGCGGCTTCACACGCGTGAATAAAATTAACCTATAAGTTACGCCTGGTCCATCTTTGTGTGTGCAGAATTTCAGCTCGATCCATTCACTAGTTTTGGCGTTGTCTGTTTCCAAACTTCTTCACAACGGTACAAATTTTCACCTTTATAATATTAGTACGAAGCGATACGATTAGTAGAATACGTACCAGGATCATCATAGGCAAGAAAAAAAACAAAATAATTTCCACATTTTTACCCCCTTCCTCCCCCCCCCCCCCCCCATTAAAGAATCTCGGCGGAACAATACACTCTGTATCTATAAAAATCTTCACACTCGAATTCACACAATGAAATAATGCAAAATCTTGCCATCCATCTATCAAATCATAACATTTAAATAAATTTTCATTTACAATGAAGAGTGAGTCAACGAACTCTTGTGTGTGTGCACACTCACACACGGACGTCTCACTCACACATTTAATGACCCGAGCCACAGTGTAGGTGAACAAGGACATTAGCCAAGTAGATCAACTCACAACCTACTCTATTTTATAAGTTTCGTAGTTTTTTTTTTAAGTTTAGTGAGAGTTTTTTGTATATTGAGGCCCGTATTATTAAAGCCTGCGGCACCTGCGTCTGGCGTAGGAAAATTATTGGACGCTCTAGAAGAAAATAAAAAAAACGATAGTTTCCTTCTGCGTCAAAAACAGGTTTTTACATAATACAGGCACACGCATTATTTGATTCCATTAGACTTTAAGATGACTTTTGTCTATTTTGTTTATTTTTATTTGTAAATTTAGTACTGTAGTTATTAGTACGCTCAGGAACTCATCATCAGCCTCTGCCTATTTTATTTATTCAACCCACTTCTGTATTCTGGCTTCGAGCTTTGTCTTTGTGTACACATACCATCTCATTTCAGTAACCTTGTCTTTCTATGTCTCAAAAAGGTTTGCTGAAAGTCTTTCTAGCGTTTTTTTTTTTCTAATAATCTATTAGAGTTCACTTTGGCCACGCAAGTTCTCTAGTAATTTATGCGTCCAAAATTCAATTCAAACTGCTGGTTTATTTGCTTTTTAAAATTGACTAGTGAATTTCAGTAGATTATAATCTTGTAAATAAAGGGTAATTTTAATTTAAAATTGTCTGCTTTCCAAGATTATAGAATTACCCTTCTGTTTCCCTGAACTGCATACATTAATCTAGGCAATTCAAACAGGGGATCACAAATGAAATCGACCTTCCCAACATAATGGGTCCGACTTATTTTATTGCATAATCGATGGTGCCAAACATTACATGTAATAAAATAATAAACTGTAATGTTCCCATTACTAAGTAAAAACGTCATTATTCCTTATTTGTTGAAACTATTTCAATTTCATTTTATATTTCCTTCTAGAAGTTAATTCTAGATTATCATATAATTTACTAGTTTCTGTCCACGGCTTCGCACACGTATTTTCGGTAATATAAGTAGCCAATTTTTTAAGTTAAGCTACGTTCTAAGTGTACGCCAAATTTCATCTTGATCTGTTCAGTAGTTTTGGAGATCCTACCTAGGTAACAAAAATTTCACATTTCACAAACTTTCGCATTTATAATATTAATTGGATAGGATTCAGTTGTTTCGTGTTTCTTCAAAGTATAGTGAGATAGGTAGAGGTATGATTAACGTGTGTACTTCTATGTAGCATAGTAGATCCAAAACGGATGAACCAATTTTGAATTGTTTTGTTTGGAAAGTTTCTTTATAGACAATGTTCTAGCTATAAAAACTTTCGTAGTTTCACGAATTCATTATAAATGTAAGAGGGTTAGCTAAGAACCTAGTTTGTGTTAGATGAACACCAACGTTTCATCCCTTAACGAGGGACTTCATCACTTTTATGAGAAGTGGTGCAAAGTAAAATGGTCGGACAATTAATATTTTTGTAAATATGAATAGAATTGAAATTATTGTTACCTGCATTCCAAATTTTTGTTGATGCCAACATCTAAAGGCAGATACTACCAGTCTATTTTACTATAAAAACTTTCGTAGTTTGACGAATTCATTATGAATGTAAGCGGGTTAACTACGAACCTAGTTTGTGTTGGAAGAACACCTACTACCAGTCTACTCAGAAAATGTCCTCATGATAACATTGCTGGTCCACTGCAGGACATAAACCTCCCTCAGAAAACATTATAACGTCGGAATATTAGATCCTATAGTCCGCAAAATTAAATCACAATTAACAGAGTTGGCAACTTGATCCACAATTTCCCCTAAGGCTGTCGTGTTGAGTGGACTTTCACTCAATTGAGCACATTGTATATTTAGTTAAGACTATTTGTCCGGTATTTATTGCGTAACTTGTGTAATATAGGAAAACAAAAACAGGTGTGATAAATAATCTTAACATTGTTAACAAATCGCGATATTTTGAAGGCACATTTAGGTAACTAACACAATTAAATTTGTCGGTAATTACAACTAAGTGAAACTGAGCGAGCGAACATAATAATAGGTCTTGATTTAATTTAGTTGCTTGGGTTTTATATTATTGTAATTTTGCCATTTGCAACTACGGGACGGTGGGGAACAATGACCGAAGACATGTGAGAATTTTTTGAATAATTATGTGTAATTCCTTAGTAAAATTCTATGTTTAAGGTTACTCGAGGGCCTATTCGCTTTTCTATTTACCATTCGATTTCTTGCAATTTATAAAAAACTAGCTGCATTCTTACTACACGTTGTCCTATTACTTATTTTCCCGTATGAATGACGCATTTTCCCGCGGTAAAAAGTAGCCTATGTTCATCAGGGATAATGTGGATTTCTTATGGTAAAAGAATTTTTCAAATCCGTCCAGTAGTTTCGGAGCCTATTCAATACAAACAAACAAACAATCAAATCTTTCCTGTTTATAATATTAGTATAGACGTCTAATAAAACAAACAGCAAAGGTTTTTGTACATAGGTTGAGCTAACTTTGACATGAAGAGACGTTACGTTGGATCGGGTCTGTATGTTTGCCCCTTAAGGCTTAGTAGGCCAGCAGAGGCCGCATTTTAGTGATTTTTAAAATCATCTGAGACTTAGAAAATAGTGTTTAAAATTCTGTCAAAAAGATATATATTACTTAAGGATCTAGCCTAGTCAAAATCGTATTCAATTACAAGATCTAATAAATTTCACTTGGTAGAAAAATATCCCAAAATTACCCCTTTTTATAACGTTTTTTCAATACTATGACTAGCGAACTACTAATATCACACTTTTTTATGTACTCAACTAAGGACACGTAATATTTCTAAACAAATTCGCAGAGTTTGACTTGATAAAATGATTTTCTTAATCACCATGTTTAAATAACTACAAAAAACACGAGCTTGGTAGGCGCACGTTTTCCCTTACGCCTACTGCTGCAGGAATGCCTGGCCTTAAACCTATTAAATCTTTGTATTGAAGTAGGTAGCTTTATAAAAATATAAGTATGATAGCTTCAAAGAACAGGTAATTGTTTATACATAATCGCGTGCAAATACTTGTATGAAATCCGCGCAACATTGTTGTTTTGTGATTTCTTGATTTTAGCAATAAAAGGCAATAATGAGTTTCTTTGGCCCCGGTTTCTATCTTACGTTAAGGGCATTTGATTTGATGTCGGTTGAAACTTTGTTCAATATTCCTATCCAGTTACTTATATACAATATGATAATAATAAACATTAATTCTAATATTTAGCGGCCGTAGAAAATGATAAGTTTAAATTAAACAGAAACAGAAAACCAACTAAAATATCTCAGTAAGGTAACAGGTATCCAGACACTTAAAAAACTTTTGTAGTACCTACCTTATTAATATTATTTGATAAGTATTTTATAATAAAATATTATTTAATTAGTTACTGTTACTTGAAATCTAGTTAAATCAGTAACAAAAGGCAACCGCTACATGTATATTACTAAGCATTAACTATTAACATAATAAGACGATGTAAGATTAATTAAATTTAATAAAAAATCTGCTCACGCTATACCCTCGCATGCATTTCTAGGCGCAGCCAAGTGAGAGGCAACGAGCAGTGTTCCGTACGTGAATTTCCAGTAACCGCAGCGCAGAAAATCTGTCGCTTAAACAGAAGGATCACTGGTCTGACCGCTGTAAGTAATGTGGCAGTGTTCTGGAAGCGTTTCATCTACATTTACGCATGATGTTATCCGACCAGACAAAAAGTTCACTCACCCTATACCTAAATTGTTATAAAGACCAATCAGAAATTTGCATTGAACCCTTTGTCAGACTCTGCTCTTTTTCCCATGTTCCTTAATGGCAACCTATTAATAGCATGGTAAGGCCCTATTTTCAGCAATGGACGCCCATCATATGTTGATAAAAGTTGGTAACGTACCACACTCTCATCATAATAAATGAAGAGACTAGTTTATGCAGTATTAATGAGCCTCAGCCTATTCTACGTTCAAAGAGAAACGAGCGTGTCAGATATTTCTTCATGAGTGACCCTTCTGTCAGCCTAGGCCCGGCTCAATCTCGTGACCACACAGTTCAGAACCAATGAGGTCTGTCAGGCGACGACGCCAAAGGTGCAACTGCCACTTTCGGACACAAAGCAGTGACAGCGGCACATGACGTACCTGCGACTGAAGCGGACTGAGCTCGAGATTGTAATAAACATGGATTGTTCTACTCGTAAGTTTGTTTGTTGAGCGAAACATCCGAAACTGTTGGCCCGATTCAATTTTTATTTCAAAATTTAAAGCTGCTTTATGTTTTTATTTCTTGAGTATATCGGTTTAGGTTAAGTTTTACCTGATTTTTCTGATTTTGCGTTTATTGTCTTAAAACAGTAAAAATAAAACAGTATTGTTCAAGACCGTGTGTTAAACTTATTATTCTAAAATAGTTCAGTATTGTCTAAAAAAGGTAAATTTTTCACCTTATAACCGTTTATCGACGAGAATGAACTATGTAATACTCCTTCAAATTGGATTCTTTATCGAACTTTTCTTCAACTTCATTGAAACGTTCAAAAACTAATCAATAACTATTATACAACAGCAAAAATCGGGTTTTCGTCGATACTGAAAAAAGTGATGTGATAGCGTTGTTTTTTTTCCACGGTTGCGAAATCATTTGTAATATTTCACACACCACGATACAAAAACCGCGCGCAGAAGTTAGTAGAGTAAATACAGATCACGAATAAATAATAATAACGTGAAACTAGGAATACAGCGCTTAGCTAATGTTTACTTTTATATTTTTCAGAACAATAGGTCCGTTTCTTTTTCATAACGCGTACGGAACCCTTCAAAGTTAAATAATACATTCCGCTGCGTGGGTACGCTTTATTGTGTTGCAGAAACACAAAACTTCCATATATGTGGCGTAGCAGCTATTTATTTTAGAAAAAAAATTAACTATTGGCAATTTTCACGCTTTGCTGCTACATGGACCGATATATCAAAGTTAATGCGAACTGCACCCATTTTTCTCTTTCTACTTACATTAAATTGCAATACACAATCAACGTACCTACATAAAATAGAGCGGATGCTATGAAAAACTGCGGAGTGCAAATTTGCAACATAATTGTAAACGGTTTACGAGCGAAGCGACCCACGCTGAGTAAACAGATTAGAAAGAAGATCACGAAGAAGCGCACTCTAGCCGCGGTCAAGTGAAAATATTTAAAATTGCGGTGAATTTTATAAAAAAAAACTGTGAAAGCGTTTCTCTTTACGTACCGTGTTTTATTTTTATGATTATAAAGCATAGTGTTAATGATTTTATTTCTTCCTATTTTGTGTATTGGGAAAGGACTATAAGGAATCAACGCCCGTATTCGAATGATTGCTGTAAGAAAGTGTTAAATGTTACGATCCACTACATTGTTATATTTGGTGTTGTTCGTTCATTTAAATTACTAATTACTGAATTGTATATAAACATAGTAGTTAAGTAATTTCGTATAAAAAATTAATTACTTTAGTTCCTGTTATTCCACTATTCGCACGATTCAGAGTTACAAAACTGTTTTTAAAATAACTATAAATTGCTCTTAGCCTAAAAGTTGGCACTTAGCAGGCTTGAGTGTCTCGAAAATGAGTTTGTGCCAACTCGCATTTTGTACGATACAACTTATACAAGGTGCCACAAAATACGTGTAGGTTTTATCGTGCGATATTTTTTTTCACTTTTTGGTGACTTCCGGTTTATTAATAGTAAATTTATTGTGAAATAAAAACTTGAGAATTATTTTAATTATTTAATGTTTATCTAACGCTACCAATCTTCAAAACCATGGTAAAGGAACACTATTTGTCCTGCTGTCACTGAACGCATACCTGAGTCCCTATGTATATAAGTAGTTTATGTAAATATAAGTAGGTATATACATATGTTATGTATGTAGTATATTTTAGGCGTAATATAATGTTGAAAGTATTTATTTATATAATTTTCATGAGCACACAGATCCCCTAGTACTAGGTATCCAATGATCTTATCTATCCACGGTTGTCTGTTAGAGAACGCTATTGAGCGATAAGACCGCCACTTGTCACTTAGATTTTAAGCTGTTTTGTTTCTATCTATAAGTGTGCAATAAAAAAAATTCTATGTATCTACATTTATTTTTATATACTGTCTAAAGTAAGACATAATACAACGTATGTATTTCTCTTATAATCTGTATGCATCCAACAGTGTTACAAAATATCTGTTATTTCATCTTAAAATAATAACCGACCCGGCAACTAAGAACGACATTTCATTTATTTCATTACACAGGTGTATATTTATACGTAGATAATTTTGCATTTATAAAATGATACTTGACTCAATTATTATGCGGTTGTTTTGTTGGCAATTAAATGTACACATACAATGTCTGCAGCCTGTATCTCTTGTATTGGAATGGAGAGGACATATGCAAAACTCATAACTGGACAAAATGTCATCAGGTGGTATTATATTACTCTAAAGGGAATTCCACACTTCACTGTGTATTTCTTCTTCAACTTCTTATATATTGTCTCTCTGTGTCTTTGCTGCCACAACTCTGCCAGTGTGCACGTCAAAAGAGTTTTTTTATCAATAAGTGATATTTCGAAATAAAATAAACGAAAACAAAACTTTTTGAAAATGAATTATGTGTGAAAAAATAAGGGACAAACAGCAGTTGTGTTACTAAATGAGTGGTCACTACCTGTCAAACCAACCTTCGTGTGGAAAACATAGTAACATACTATAAAAGATTCACAGTTTGTATGACTTTGAACTGTATATCCAGGGCATGAGATTCGAAAATAAAGCAACAACACAACAATTATTGCGGCACAAACGATCTTAATTCGATTCATGATGTGAGTCATTACTCGATGTGAACAAACTCAATATTATATTTATATTTTAATAAGTGCAGTGCAACGTTCCTGCCCAAATAGATTTCTGTTATTTATGAGTGCACTGACATTTTGTACAGACACTACACAGTTACAGTGTGTCCAGCTTTTCTGTTTATCTAACTGACAACTAAGTTGGCAGTTACAATGAAGATTGTTTTTCTTTACAAACATTCATTCACTAAAAAACCTCTTATTTATCGATTGCAAGTCTAAAAAAGTAGCAAATTGGTCCCAAGTCGCAAAATAAATTAAATTACAAACGTTCATGGACAATATTGTAGATAATTCGTTTATTGTTAAATTTAATGTGATGACTATCGTACAAACTAGATAAAATAATATACTCCAGTATTCTTCATGTGAGTCAAAGAGCAAAAATCAACAACCTAGCAGATATTTTTACAATATTAGGGACTGGCCTTACAATGTTTTGAGTTCTACTATGAAATATCATAATATTTATTAACGCTGTGGCTAATAAAGCCAAGATGATAAAAAATATAAAAACCTACTATTCGCGGTCACTGCAAGTAAATAATATAAACTTCTCCCAACAGTGGAATACAAATGGCGTATTAAAGTTAAATGCTAAATGCACTGAGCAAAACAACTACAACTTTGTAAGGATATTATTTTAAACTGAACTAGATGTGTACTTATAATTATGAATAATATTAAATGCATTATAAATAACCTATGGAGTGCATTACAACTACGTAGGAAAGTATTAAAACTCTGCTGAGCCCATACTGCATAAATACACTGTGAGCATCAGTTTGCAACATAATAATTGAAATTGAAAATTTCCATACATTTATAGTACGTTTTAAGGGTTTGGTTGTAAACTAAGGCTAGATTTCAGTGCTTACGGGATCCCGGTGGTAAAAATCATATTACATAAAATTCTACATTATTTCTTTGGTTCCTATAGTGAAAAGAATAAATATTAATTTGTTCCGTAGGTCTGGGTGTTTTCTATGTATAATAAAAATATCTATCTATGTAGTGTATTGTATTAAGTATATCAGTTATCTAGTACCCATAACACAAGCTCTGCTTAGCTTGGGGCTAGATAATGCTGTGTGAATTGTCCAGCATTATTTATTTATTTATTAAATAATCATGAAAAGTGCACTATTTAACACATAATTTGGTTGCGATCTCAGGAACCCTGCGGTCTATTGAAATGACTTATGTTTTTATTCGTAGGTTACCTCTAATTATTTGGTTCCTCCAAGCCA
The DNA here is from genome assembly GCA_949316285.1 of Eupithecia subumbrata. Taxonomy (NCBI): domain Eukaryota; kingdom Metazoa; phylum Arthropoda; class Insecta; order Lepidoptera; family Geometridae; genus Eupithecia; species Eupithecia subumbrata. Next base: position 3,975,207 of record OX438642.1, on the reverse strand, counting down.
GTTTCTTAATTAGTATTCTCATAATAAACAATAATTCGAATTTTCGCACTTTACATTCCCCTTTCCAAAAACGTATGATCTGTCTCGCTCCTATGAACGTGAAATCCTATTCCTATCCTTTTCACAACATGGCGGGCAACGTGCACTCTTATGATATATTTTGGTATCGTTCTTGCGATGCTTCTATGGAGAAACGCTTGCAAGTGACAAGCGTTTCTCCCAAAAAGCAAAATTACTATGGACCTCGTGATTATATCAAGATTAGTTCCATAAAAAGGAGATCTGCAAAAGGATTCATTTAATCCTACCGGCTACGCCATACCTCAAAAATAAAGTAGTTTTGACCGTTATTTGTTAGTGTGATTTAAAATTCAGTGATTTTAAAATCAATACGTATTTTTATCTAGCCAAAAAAACTAATTTCTGTTTTTCAATATCAGCTAAACTAATTTTCCTTTATCGAAACTTCGTTGAAAAGATTTAAAAGATAAGTCTAAAAATAGAGACGGTAGGAGTTAGAAGACGCGTAGTAAAATCTACGTATTGTGACCAGCCATCACATTGACATTACCACAACAATCCCCAGCTCGAGGCCGCTCCTAGACCGAGAACCCGTAGGTTAAAACTTATCTTATAATTTTTTTTCTAATATCTTACATACCTACCTATGCAACAAGAAAAATTTGTAACTATGAGAATGAAAATACTTTTATACACGATTAGCCCATTGTGCTAAGTAGAAAAAGAACTTTAAAACGTTATTCCAGGCTTGGAAACACATAAATGCCAAATTTCAGCCCGATCCGTTTAGTACTTTTCATGTGAAGAAGAAACAAACATCCATCCATCCGATATTTTGAATTTTTAATGAAATTAGTGTGATTGACTGAGCAAGTTTCGCATTTGTAATATTAGTGTGAATAGATTAAAATAATAATGTTTGTAACCCTAATGGCATATAAATTATTTTATATTTGTGTTCGTTGATGGTTGATGTGTATAACGAGACTCACCAGAAACAGAGTCCCTTTAAATAGTGAGTTACAAAAATTTCAAATATGTATTAGCCATCTTCAGCGAATTCCATTTGAGTTCATAATAAATAACATTTTGGAGTTAGACATACAACGAAATCCTCGTCGACAAATTTACTTTGAACGATCCTAAAATTTTAAAGGCACCATCGTTTTTCATGGAGCTAAGAAGCTTTTGTTAGGAAAGTGAAACAAAAAAACTCAACCCAAATTAGATCTTCATGGCCCAAGACGCAGATGTCCTCCTGAGGCTAGGCAGTGAATGCGTTAATATTTTATGTGGTTTATCTTATTAATAATTAATTTTTAATAAGAAATACAACTAACTTTTCTTTCATTTCAAGCGCTAAGCACCATTTACTTTACTTGCTAATTCTTCTTTATGCAAAAAATTATGTAAAGTGAGAGTTTAAGACAAATTTACAGTAACTATACATACGTTTTTAACGCATCTGACGAATTTACTTTCAACAACGTACATACATATGTACGTACAACGTACGTCATTATACAAAAATGTGACGAATTTACTTTGTGGCAAATTTACAACAACCCATATGTTTAAGAACTACGATTCCACAGACAGACAAACAAGCGGACACATACGTCAAACTTATACCTCTCCTTTTTTGGGTCGGTGGCTTAAATTTTAGTTTCTTCATGTATAAACATAGTACGTTTATTCAAATTGAGCTCTCTTACTACCAGAGGAGTGACACAATGATCTGGTGACTCACAATAGCGAATTAAGTATTATTTTAAATTGACGTAATTGAAAAATATGCAGCTCGACTTGTAAATTGATTCATGGAGGTATAAAGAACAGTATTTTACGAAAGGACTGGAAGCAAATCGGAACTAATTTATTATGGGCTTGTGAATATGAGTTACTTTTGTAGTTATTTGACAGGGTGGATTTTTGAGATGGGGCAGTAAGGTTAGGTAGGAACCCTAAAAACGATATAGATCCTTTAAAATTTTAAATGAAAATAATAATGTATAATGTAAAGCTATAATAATGTATTAATCACCGCACGCGTACGAACGAACACGAATATAAAGAAAATAGTCTTTAATTTATTCAATAAAAAATAAAAAACGTCTGAGAACGTAGAACTAAAGTAGATCCCCTCGGGGTCTAGAATCACCCCCTTTCGGCTTAGTACTCATGGTACGTAACAGCCTGTATATTTTGTTCAGTACCTAGCTTCCTATCAGAATGCTACTAAATAAACATTTAAAACCGTACATTTAAAGGAACTTCGCGAAACTGGCTGATTAAACGCAAACAAAATTCATTTTGGTATCTCAGTTCTATTTGGATAACCAACGTGAAGATTTTATTATAAAAACTATCGTAGTTTGACGAATTCATTACGGATGTAAGCGGGTTAACTACGAACCTTATTTGTGTTGGAAGAACACCAACGTTTCATCCTTTAACGAGGGACATCTTCAGCGGGTTCTAGATGCGAATCTCGAAGATCTCTCCGAGCATTGCTCAGTGCTCAGTGCAGAACACAAATAAGGTTTGTAGTTAACCCGCTTACATCCGTAATCAACGTGAAGCTATAGTGTCAAGGATTATACATATTTGTTATATTACCTTGCACAAAATATCCGGCGGTATAAGTGAGAAATAGATGATCCAAATTGAAAGGTTTGTAAAGAAGCGTTTAGCTTTCGGCGCCAAAGGTCCGTCTACTTAACTTATGTTTTATCGCTTAAGGCTCGCACCAATATCTATAATTTGTTCGATTCCAGAAGTTTATTTAATCCGTTGAATCCTAAAATTCTAAGAAATATTTCGTATTCAATCGAGTTAATACCTTTACAACCTTAATGACACAGTCTCTGTAGCATAACATATATTTTTACTTATAATATACGCGGCCAATTATTTCGTTCCAAATGATAGCATACGAATAAATAATATCTCAATAATTTAAGGTCATTCCGACTTATTATAATATAATATTATTGTCGGCCGAATCGGTTTTTACAAACATAAAAATACTTCGTGGAGCAATTATAGGCTTGGGTGAGCGCACGGTTCCTATCCGCCGCGTGGAACAAAACAATATATATAATTATTTATAGATTATCAATAAAATATGATATTGAATACTTTATGAATATTTCCATTGTATAAATTAGCAGCATTGTACGTGCAACACGTGTCATGCACGCACATCATCATCAATGTTTAGAAGTAAATGTAGGTTTACCTACATTTAGTTTTTTTTTATTTGTTATTATTGACTTGATCGTGCGTGTGTGTACTATATTTGATGCAAATTGGTAAAGCCGTTTTAATGTTCAACATGTATTTCGATGAAAATTTGTGGAGTTTTTGTAAAATTTGTGACAGTTTAGGTCAATTGAGATTTTTCATAACTGACAAGGATTACTGTGAGTACAGGTTAACAGACAGGGAGGACAATAAAAAAGTATTTTTTTTTTATTTAAAACCATTTATGTTTTTCTGAGAAGTTGAATAATGGCTATTGCGATTGCAAAGTGGTTAATATTATAATTTTTTGCAATTATCTTGACAATCTTGCGACATTGTTACTTTGTTTAGTTAGTATCGAGTTCTCCTTGTTAATGACAACTTATCAGAGTTAAATAGGTATAACAACATCTTTAATACTTATAGCGTAGATTTTGATATATTGTTTATCGTTAATTGTATTTCATTGTATTCTTTGACATTTATTAATCCGTTTTATTTTACTTTTATATTTATTATCGTGACTATTAAAGCTAGACGTCACAATAAAACCAAATCAACTAGGAAGGAAGTGCTTTTCAAGAAAGAAGTCGGCCATTAGTGGAACTAAATTATTTAACGCAAAACTCACTGAATCATACGGTCGCACCAGCAGCGTTGCGTCTAGGGGACTTCTTTCGAGAAAAACACTCTACGTCTTTCATTGCTTTTTATACCTAAACCGAAAATTTTTCATTTCCTATAAAAACAAAAGGAAGTCCAACAAAAAAGGGATTTGAAGCGGCGGCTATTAAAATTCTCTAAATATTATTTTTCACGGTTGGTGTTCCGGTCGCCGGCTACGCAAATATTTAAAGTAAAGTATAAAATAAAAATGTCAAGAGGACTGGACAAACACGGTGGAGTTTTTCTAAGATTCTTTTGAGTGCATGAGTGTATAACTTGATATTACTTGATCATACAGGGTGTCACAAAAAGTGTGGACTAAGCCGAAAAACAGTGAAATCGGTTAATGATAATTGCCGAAAGGGGGTATTGAGGGCGGAGCAGAGAGCCAATTTTTTTATGAAAACAATTGATCAATAAATCAGGAGACATTTTAGAAGCTATTTTTTGATTAAAATTTGACCTGTGGACCTTGATCGGGAATTCATTGCACCCCTGACCCCAGCATGCCTGGGGTCAACGCCAGCATAGCTGCTGGTGTCGCCGGGCTTTGTGCTTTGTTTGTGAGCTATCCATCTTTGGGAAGGGTTTGGACCATGTCCAACCATGCTGGTCCAGTGCGTGTTGGTGGGTTCAGAGTAGATTGGCAGGACCTAGCCAAAGAACGCGACTCCTGGAAGAACTTAGGGGAGACCTTAGCCCCGCAGTGAGACAACATAGTTTAGATAAAATACCTTAGAAATAATAAGCATCATTTAGGGAGCCATTTAACATATGGCCATCACGACTAATATGTTTGTTGTTAAATATGTATAGTATACGCTGAGGATGATGATTGGATACAGTCGTTATCATTACAACAGCAAATTTCTTCATCTTATTTCCTCTAGCATTAAATTACTACTGTTCTGACGTTAATTACGCTAGATTTAAGCCAAGCTAAGTTTACCTTACTCTCCTAAGATGTTAGGTGCTAACAAGCTCTGCCGTGTCACTTGATAAATAACAGAATGTGTTAAATAATTTAACATTGTTCGTTCAGCATTTCCATACAGCGGGGCAATGCAGCCAGCGTCATGGGGAAGGTTCATTTTCATAAACAAATATTTATTGCATACACATATAGCTGTGTGGTGCCGGCTTAGAATTTGCACCTCCCCAACTCTTTCCGCGGGTGTCGTAAGAGGCGACTAAGAGATATGCACCGGGGGCAGGCAGCAGCGCTCCCTGCAGATCGATTCTACCACCGAACTGCGATCCCCAACCCGCATGCCCAGCGTGGAGATTATGGGCATTACCCCCCATGAGATAAAAGTCAATAAGGCGCTTTTCAGAGGCGGCCTGCGTCGAGGAGAACAAGGACACATACATATCAGCATAGATATCAGGAAGCTGATATGCAGGTGTATGTAGGAACATATACTTGCATATCAACTTCCGACTGGTATTTAGGTGGATCACTTGAAATATCTCTAGATTATTTGCAACAGTCTGCAGTTAGCTCTAATGTTTTAATTGTAAATACTAGTTCTAGTTTCTTTATTTTCTTAGATTTTCATTTTCTTTAATATTTTTACATTGTTAGAATCATTAACCCTATGCTGGGGCGCTGGGAGTCGAAAGAATCCAAGCTATGAATTCGTATTAACCTTGATATTTGTCGGACGAATGGCCAGAATTCATTTGCTTCAATACGGCTGCATTCTTACTACCCGTTCTCCTATTACCCGTTTTCCCGTAAGGATGAAGCATTTTCCCGCCGTAAAAAGTAGCCTATGTTCATCAGGAATAATGTGGGCTTCTTTGGTAAAAGAATTTTTCAAATCGGTTGATTAGTTTCGGAGCCTATTCAATAGAAACAAACAATCAAATCTTTCCTCTTTATAATATTATTAAAGTATAGATAGAAACATTGCAGAATCATTGAGATATATTAAAGGTAAATAAAAAGATACTCACCTATTTTTGTCAATATTACAAGCCAAATAGTAGGTAAGTATTAAGTTTTTATCTTTTTAATTAAAGTTAGCCTTATTAAAGTTTTCTGTTGCATTAAACATTCAAAGACAAGTAGCACATAATAGAAATAAGAACAAAATTAAAAACCCCTCAACAGATTTTCATGAAACTTAGCTAAGAACACTTGGGATAAAATGATCTACGACACAAAAAAACTATACGAAAATCGGTTCATCCGTTTGGGAGCTACAATACCACAGACAGATACACAGATACACAGACAGACACGTTAAACTTATAACACCCCTCACTTTTTGCGTCGTGGGTTAATCAGATTTTTAATTAAAAAGTGTATAGCTAGAGCTAAAATCTAGTGACGCAATTCTAACATCAAAATAATCCAGTACAGTTTATACAGACGTAAAAACCAACCGTATTTATATGTTACGGTATGTCGGAAATTATATGTGCGTGTAAATAAAGTCAAAGACATTTCGTCGTTTGTACTTTTAGGGTTCCTTGTAGAATGGCTGGAACTTAGAAGGGTAATCAAGCATTCGAAAATGAATGAACTCTGTAATAGATATAAACATTTAGTTTACAACGATCGGCCCCGTTTTAAGTTTTTCCTTGTACAGTTTGTAATTTAACATAGATTGTACGTAAAACTAATTTTTCGGTGAAAAATGTTATACTCAAAAATGCTCGTAATTTGGTCATTATTGTTTTATTCACGAAAATTAATACTTTTCACGCCTAAACGGCTGAACAATGAATCAATGAATTTTGGCAGCTAAGTAGACGGTGTCCCGGGAATAGATATAGGTTGCTTTTTATCCCGGATAAGCGCGTGCAAAGCCGCGGGCATGAGCCATTAACCTGTATTTTTGGTACGGAACCCAAAGCGCGCGAGTATATCTTGCCACTGCCTGCTTTATTTTAGTTTCGTCCAACTAAACAAACGAACAGTTCAAACACACGGTGTTATTGTGTTGAGATTTTTTTATTTGGAATTTTATTAGAAATTCTGCCTTGAGTGCTCAGTTTGTGTAAACTAAAATAAGTTTTTAAGAACTTTTGATGCTGTGAATTGGGTTGAAATTTCGTGATTGTTTATTGCAGTTATTTTGTATTTGCTAAGCCTTGTATGGAACTTCTATATTAACAAAGAAAATTATCTTACAATCAAAGAATAGAAACCAATCAGAACTAGTATTTACAATTGTGAACATGCATTGATACAATTGAGATACACTTGAGCTAACTGCAGACTGTTGCAAACAATCTAGAGGTAGCTCAATTGATCGATATCAATACCAGTCGTAAGCGACCCCAAGACGCTGGCTGCATTGCCCCATTCTTACCTTGTATTAGGGCGGGTTTCCACCGCGAAAGCATAATGAGCGGGAAATGAGAGATGAGTGAACGGAATTTATTTTAAAGTAACCTGCTCGCTCAGTCCTTTCTGCTCGACTATTTGTTGGTGGATACTAGTATGCAGTTTGCTCTTGCGAGTTATACGGAGTCCTGAATGGGTCCGCTCCGCTCTCGGTGGAAACCGAGCTCTATCTAAGTAGATCTCAGTTTAGATATCTTTTTTAATATGTAAATGTAAATATATATTTTGACGACCTCCGTGGCGCAGCGGGCGAAGGTCCGCCTGCGACGCAGGAGGTTGCGGGTTCGATTCCCGCCTCGGAACAAATTTGTGTACGATCTGCAGAAATTTGTTCCGTTGGTCTGGGTGTTTTCTATGTATAATAAAAATATCTATCTATGTAGTATATTGTATTAAGTATATCAGTTATCTAGTACCCATAACACAAGCTCTGCTTAGCTTGGGGCTAGATAATGCTGTGTGAATTGTCCAGCATTATTTATTTATTTATTTACATATCATTAAACACTCACTAGGCAGATCTTGTACCAACTTATGATGTCCATAAGTAAAATTCAATGAAAACACTTAATCAATTTTAATAAATGACGTATCATTCGATTCCAGTCAATTGCTACCGTGACATCATGTGACAATTGCTTGTTGGTATGACTATTTAAATCAATAAACCAAAACCATATTTATTCTATTAAATGTTTTATACCACTGTAATAGTCAACAAGCAAGATCTCAAAGTCACCTAAGCATGGTCCGAACATTACCTACTTTAGTATCATGTCTGTCACTATCATATCACATATCATGTATGTCACTTTAAACTAGAACTACTATACTAATCTACAGCACAGGGTACCCTAGTGTAGAGATCAAAGTAAGATCACGATTACTCTTAATCATCATCATCATCATTAGCCTATCATTAGCCTAGTCCACTGTTGAACATAGGTCTCCCCTAATGAGCGCCATAGCGCCCTTAGTCTTAATATATTTATCAAAACTAAGAATGAATCTAAGTTAATGTGATTGTTGTATGACCTATGTATATTTGTGATGAATAAATGTACGGTACTTTACTATATTGATGCTGAATTTATCCTATAGCAGACGGGTTAAAGAATACCTTTTGGCGGTTTAAGATCTCAATTAAAACTTAAAATGCCCCAGTGATCATTTAATTTTATTTCATATAAACGCCACATCTGGAAATTTTAACATCTAAGAACACCTTCTAGGAAATGCCACTTACCATAACCGTAGCTTCTAAAATGTTTTATAAGCGATTTCTGACTTTTTAGTAGGTACTCCAAGTTGGTCTGATAGAAGTTTTTGATTTTATAAGAAATAGGATCGATTTAATGCCAAAAAAATTTATGCAAAATGCCCATTATCTCGATAACTGTAGTTCTTTTTTAAATCTGAGAACTCAAAAACATATTATGCATGACTATGCATAATAAGTTACCCGGTAATGGTATTAGGAGACTTCCTAATACCATTACCGGGTAACTACACCGGTTAAGGTACTTACTCCTAGTGCCCTGTCGAAAAATCCATACGGTCCTGTCCTAGCCTCATCGTTCCTACGTCGTCCAAGATTTAATTTAATGAAAATTATGTCATTCATTGTGAGCAATTTTTAACTTCACCTCAAAGACTAAACTAAATTAAAGACATAACATATGAACTCATTATTTTTCCCATTTATAATAAAACTCTATTCATACGAGAGGAATTTCAAAACAGAACACTTATTGAGGTTCAAACAATACGTTTACATTCAATATTAATAAACTATTGTATTTTATATATAGATCAATATTAATTTAGATAAAACATAGCATTGTACGAACTGCGAGTACGTGGTTCTTTTTTATGATATAATTATCAGATTTGATTCCCAACGCCAACGAAGAAGTAGGTAATTAAGCTGTTTTAGTGTTAATATTTAAGCCAAAAGACTTAGCTAAAGTCCTAGGTACTCGTAATAAAAAGTGAAATGGAATATGTTACCTTTCTTACCTGTATAATAAGATAACTTTGCCGTCGCCTTAAATCAAAATTGTAAAAACAGAAGCTTCTTAAACATCTGTTCGTTCCCCGTTACACGCCAGTCCAAACAATATGTGCATTCAACGACAAAAATCGCTGACCGGTTTAACTTTTCAAGGGCATTTTAGCTGAACACGAGGGCGCTTACGAGTTTTTGGAAATAAAAAATGTTAGCTCATCTTTCGTTGACTGTACCCACGCATCAAAAGTCGCGGCATCAATCGAGCGTATCACTCACCCCGAGGCACATTATAATAATACGAGTGACAGAGACGCCAACACATTAGAAAGGAACAATCGTTCCCATTACGGCGAATAAAAAGAAAAGTTATTATATTTTTTATTAGAGAGGGCCTCCACCCTCGCGGCCGCCAAGAGGGTTATTTTTATTTTATTTGAAAAGTTTATTTTCCATTTTGTTTTAACTTCTATTTTCGCGATATGAGGGGTAAAACTCGCTCGGCACGCACTCTCACAAACTCAATGAGTCACTAATGCGTAGCGTACCATTATATTTTTATATTTAAACTTTAGCTTGAACAACATTAAAATGAGAAAAGTTTGAGAGGTACTGTATTGTGCGCGCTCCTCGATTCAGCCGCTTCTCGTAGCAATTTTATACTTAACTGAGAAGCAATAACAGTTACGCTATAAGGGATGATCGGGTACCTGGTTGTTTATTTTTACGGGTAATTCCACAGCGCTTTCTTAGATAAACACGTAGCCTGCCCATGACCCACTGATGGTGCATTTTGAGATTCTCAACGTACGTGCATGACCCACATAATGGGACACGAGCCCTAACAAGTTCAAAGGCCTGTAAACATGTACACGCGTGAGCGTATCCACTTTTTCTGCATACGCGTATAGCTAAAATTATTAAGAAGAAAACCTGAGGATTTTTCATTTAGGGTAACCAGTATCCCACCATCAAAAGTGCATTTGCACGAAGGGGGTCGATTTCATAATCATGGCTGCACATGGAAGTCTTCATATTCCATAGTCCATTTGCACCGTTTCGCGTAGGCTGAGAGTAATCAAATGGTCCACACAAACCGGGCCACTTAAGCGCCAGTTAGCCGACAAAGATAAAAACTACTAGCCCATTATCTAGGTCTACTACCAACACATTATCTAGCCCGCGTGTGGCCGGATTCGACCATGTTGGCGTAACTCTTTAGCTCCCGAACTTAGCTATGTTTGCCCCCAAAAATATAGTAGTTCATATTGTAACGAGCGACCAACAATATGTGTGGCACCTATTGACCCAGCACAAACACACGGAGCATACCTTACAATAAAGGAAGGTAAAACGTATCTAATTGTTATAAAAACACGGGCTCAAGTAGGGAAGCCCCGGCTGCCCCGATTCAGGTGGTATGCTAAAAGCCGAATGACGTGGCTTGCGGTTCGATTTAGCCCCCCGGGGCTAAAATGTTTTTTACCACAGCTGTAGGATACCCATGTATTAACGCTATATATGATCGAATGTGTTCTTTGAGGCGACGGATGAATTTCCTATACAAACGTACTACCAAAATGATTTGTAATTTGAGCATATTAAATATGCTCAAATTATTGAAAATTTTTCACCATGGTCTGATTTTATTTGTATTAAAATAGTATTCATCTAGGTTCCTGCCACAATCTTTTTTCAAAATTTAAACAAACTTGTATTTGTGTAGATAAGTATTTTAAAAAAAGCTTGTGTCAGGAACCTAAATAAATACTATTCAAATACAAATAATAGCAAACCATGGTGAAAATAATCTCAAATTACAAATCGTTTTGGTACTACGATATGGGAAATCCATTCGTCGGATAAAAAAAAATTCAATCAGAATGTCCCATATCAAAGAAACGTAGGTATTGAAATCTGTCTCAAGATACGAAGTTTAAGGGCAAGAACATTTGAAATAGTTATTCAGGGATTCATTCTCAAACTATTTCAAATTGCATAAGTAGCTTTTAAGAAATATAGATAAATAAACTTTAATAACAAAGAAAATTACACTAAGGGAATAGTCACAATTAGAAGGTATGTACCTTAATTGAGTGTGGTGGTAAATGGATTAAAATAAGCACGTGCTAGAATAAAGTCGGAAAAGCTAAAATAGACGGACACCACACCACTATTCCCAAGGGACCAGCCACACAGTATGATTTTAAAGTGATATTCTCAAACCATAAAGCCGTCTCACACACCCATGTGAAATATTTATCTTAATATTATAAGTAAACTTAAAGCACTGGCATGAGCGGATCGAATGGTTTTGATATTTTAATATAGTGTATGTAGATAACTACGTATGTAGGTACTATTAATTTCCTGAAATGTATTTTTACCTTTTGGTCACGAGTTAAATCTCTCTCATTGTGGTGAAATATTTGACAAGAATATTTTAATTATTTTTTTACTTGTTAATTGGCGTGACAATAATTAATTCACAGGAAAATAAGAGTGCGCTAATTATTATTTTCTTTCCAGAATACAAAAATATATTTAAAGAAAGAGCTGCATTTTGATTTAAATTAGCTATTTCTGATACGTTTTCTGAAAACGCTGTATTGTTTGATGAAAACAATTAAAACATTCTTAGGCGGCTGAACTAAGGCTACTTGATTGATCGAATTAACGCAATCGATGAGTTAAATAACAGTTGAAAAATAACACATTGGAATTATTTCGGCCCACAATTGTCAGTATGCTATAAATCAAACACATGTGCCTAACATAAGTACAACACAACTCCATAGGCAACTGTTAAACAAACAAAGCTCTAGACAGGCCTTAAAGCACACCTTTAAACATCAAGCTCGTACAAGTATCAAGATCTCTAATTCCCTATGCAAGAAGTTTCAATTAGTCCCAATACTAGGCAGAAGGCAGGCCTTTCACGCATTCACAGTGGGCTTTTGTTTGAAAACATATTTAAATACAGGGAGGTGGGTTTGTTCGAGTAAAGAAAGCAAATAGTCTGCTTCGAGGCTGTCGTTTTAAGAACTTATTCTGGAAGTCAGTTAACTGTTCAGGAGTAAGTTGGGGAACGCAGTTTGTGTTGGAACCTGAAGTAGATAATATTTGACGACCTCAGTGGCGCAGCGGGCAAAGGTCCGCCTGCGATGCAGGAAGTTGCGGGTTCGATTCCCGCCTCGAGACAAATGTTTGTATGATCTGCAGATATTTGTTCAGAGTGTTCTGGATGTTTTCTTTGCATAATAAAAAAAAATGTATCTATGTAGTGTATTGTATTAAGTATATCAGTTATCTAGTACCCATAAAACAAGCTCTGCTTAACTTGGGGCTAGATAAAGCTGTGTGAATTGTCCAACATTATTTAAGTATCATTTATTTATTTAATAATAATAACGTACCCAAAGCTAAGATAGGCTTGAAAAGATCAAAATGACGCTCTTTAATAGTATTTTGTAACAAGTATTCAATGAAAAACTATAAAAAAACTCGGTACCCGCTTTTTCTCTTTTTTTCAAAATGAGGGGGTAAGGAAGAAAAATGTAGCTAATAAAACCTCATATGAGTCTAGATTTCGATATCACTCCTTATCAATATCGCTTCAGCCGTTTGAATCCTTCGAGGTAATAAAGAACACCTGTCAGATAACCACAGAAGCATTAAAAAATACAACCCGCCTTGCAGGGTAAAAGGGTAGGGGAAGTTTGGCAATTTCGACCGTTTCTTTTATTTCAAGGGGTCACTTGAATAAAATCCTAGATGCATGAAATCTAACTTATATAAAGAAACTACATTTATGCTACATAACTTGAAAAATAGAAAATAATAATAATAATTTTTATTAAAATGTGATGATTTTAATAGTAATTTCAAATATAACTTATTTTGTAAGTAAACATTAATTCTAAGATTGTAAATCTTTTTTTATAATCAGTTTTACTGTAATGAGGGATGGCATAGATGTCTTTAACACAGCCTTTACAAGTCTAGCGTAGATACCTTAGGCCATCCAATGCAACCAACGCATATATATAGATTTAAATTTATATAGATATAAATTATAATTATATAGATTTAGAGTTCCTAGCTATTAGTTTTAATTAGAAATTTGATTGTTTTCAGAATGGAATGAAATTTCAGATTTATTTATTGCATACATATACGATTACAGAGTTTTAGCTTAGAAGGTAATTAGCTTAAAGGTAAGTACATGTACCCTGTAAGGGCGCAGCCATTTCATTTCATTAAAACATAAAAAACATTACTTACAAGAATAAACAATAGGAATTTGCAATGAACCATATGCATTTTTCAGAGTCGGCGGTGAGATCAGACGTTTTCTCGAACATCGCAGGGTAAACCTGGATGGGATGGGCGTTCGACCGTGTGGAGTAGCACAAAAGTTTGGAGGGTTATACCCAGCAGTGGGTAAAGTCGGGTGGCGGATGATGATGAATATTAATTTCTCATTTATTATAAATCTTCACTGCAAGACAAAAAATTAAATCCGTTGTTTTATTTCAGTTTATCTAAATTCTTGTAATTGTTTGATATTTTAATGCGATACCAAGGTCTTCACTCAGAAGCTTGCCAAAACGATGTCCTTTGATTTATGTTGAACAGCAAGTGAGTAATGCTTTTTGAAACGCACAATAACATAATATTCCGATGTTATAAATCGTCGTTTTAATTTTAATCTAATTTAAGATCTGTGACAATACGTAACTCTCAGCACAAAGATTTTTAAGTATTTAGATTCACATCACTTATACTAATAAATCATTTAATTTCTCTATGACCACCTTCGGATTTGGTTTTTCTAATTTATTTTATCCGAATTTCAAAATATATTATTTGTTAAGAATTTTGAAGTCACAGGAAAAGCTCTGTGTCAAAATACGGAAGTGCATACCCATCTATTGTGACCCCAATCTAAAAAAAAATATAATATACCTACATTGCCAAAGTAGTATTTGCAGTTAGCACATTTAGTTTAATGACATTTATTTTTTTATGAAATCTAGCTAGGTAATTATAAAGCTGATGTGGCAGTGGGCCGGCCATGTCTTGCGAAGAACCGACAACCGATGGGGTAAACGTGTTCTTGAGTAGAGACCGCGACTAAGCTAACGTAGTGTAGGACGCCCTCCAGCCAGGTAGGATGACGACCTGCGAAGACTGCAGGCAGATGCTGGATGCGCAAGCTGAAGACAGGGCGCTAGGGCACTCGTTAGGGGAGGCCTATGTCCAGCAGTGGAATAATATATGTATGTAGGTTGATGATGATGAATTATAAAGACAAACACCTTACTACTACACCTACTTCCCACTAATACCATAAAGCCGGAACTTTGTGAAATCTGAATTTTTGTTACCTAGGATCTCCAAAACTACAGAACAGATCAAGATGAAATTTGGCGTACGTTTAGAGCAAAGCCTAACGCCTACTAACGCCTAGCCTAACTAACTAGCAAAAGCTAGTTAGTTTAGTTAGTTAAAGAAGCTAGCTAATTATAGTAAAAACAGTAGGCAAAAGTGTTGGCATGAAATATTTCTACAAAACGTAAGTATACCTTATTAATTGACACACACATCTGCTAGACCTATATTTTTTGTTTCGGACAATAGTTTACTTCGTTAGTTCGTAGCGTCATTGTTCGAAATTTATGAAAATTAACAGGAAAATATACTCTATGGCTTTGAGATAGGAGCTCTGGTAGAAGGCGATTGTTTGTGGTTAACGTTAATATATGGTATTTGTTAATTCTATAGAAGCCGAGTCTTGGTTTTTATAAGTTAACGGATAACCGATTGTTTAAGGTAGGTTCTGTTTCGGGTATGAATTTTTGACATTTAAAGAGCAAATGACAAAGAAAAATTTACTGAATAAATTTTACTTCAGCATAATAATATGTTTATCTTTAAAACTGTCAAACATAGGAAACTAGCTGCTGTCCGCGGCTTCGCTTGCGTAGTTCCCGTTCCCGTGGTAATTCCGAGATAAAACATAGCCTATGTCCGTCTCCTGGTTCTAAGCTGCCTCCCCACCAATTTTCAGCCAAATCGGTTCAGCCGTTCTTGAGTTATAAATAGTGTAACTAACACGACTTTCTTTTATATATATATAACTAGCTGCTGCCCGCGGCTTCGCCTGCGTAGTTCCCGTTCCCGTGGTAATTCCGGGATAAAACATAGCCTATGTCCGTCTCCTGGTTCTAAGCTGCCTCCCCACCAATTTTCAGCCAAATCGGTTCAGCCGTTCTTGAGTTATAAATAGTGTAACACGACTTTCTTTTATATATATAGATATAGATAATGCATGTAATCTATCAAAACGACATCCTTACTGTACGTTATCATTTCTCGCATTGCTATCGCATCGTGTCAAACCATAACGCATCACATATCATTATCAACAGACTCAGTTTTAGACCCTGTAATCACAACCATAAAATTCAATCTCGACTAACACCGAACGACATAGTGTGAACTCTGCTCAAACAACCGGTATTACATACTACTGTGAATTGTCAAAGTCTTATTAAAGTCAATAGGAGGAAGCAAGTAGTTTTCACGTGGATCACCGGTGCCGGGTAAATGGACGTCGTGGACGCTATCACACGGTTATATAACAATTTTCAAGAAAACATGTTATCTTCTATCTATCATTTTCGGACTGTACACTGTAATATATCCTGCGCATGGCTCGTCTCGTCGAGACCGGCCATCAACGTCGTCATAGCCGAAATAAAGTAGATTCGGCTAGTATGATTTCGTTCTCATATTATTAAAAAAAATATATGTGAACTAACATTAACAGACATAAGAAATTACAAAAAAATAATAGAAACAAATTAGTTGAGCTAAATGCAGAATGTTGCAAACAGTCTACAGGTAGCTCAACTGATCTATATCAATACCAGTCGGAAGCGTCCCACAGACGCTGGCTGCATTGCATTTAATTATTTTTTTATACCTCGGACTGTTTTTTTCAGTTTTTTTAACTTTTACAGTGAATATTCGTAAATACGTTCCTTCTGAAAAAGCGTGCTCTACGAGATGCTTGTTTTACGCTTGACCATAAACAAATCAACATACTTTCACATTAAAAAAATTGACCTAGGAGGGGTTGAACCCGCGCCAATTCTTGATGGGCTCAAAAACGAGTAACGAGTTCGTTTGCTAATATAATAGTTGGCAGAAGATTTCAAGTTATGTTGTACATTTGAGGTCTCATGTTGCATACAGGGCTTATGACTTGATCAGTTACTTTAAAAAGTAATCATAATAAATAACGCTGGACAATTCACACAGCATTATCTAGCCCCAAGCTAAGCAGAGCTTGTGTTATAAGTACTAGATAACTGATATACATAATACAATACACTGCATAGATAGATATTTTTTATTGTACATAGAAAAACATCCAGAACACCCTGAAAAAATATCTGCAGATCGTACAAACATTTGTCCAGAGGCGAGAATCGAACCCGCCACCTCCTGCGTCGCAGGCGGACCTTCGCCCGCTGCGCCACAGAGGTCTTCAAAGTTTCAACCAATTTTATCTTTAACCCATATCCACGAGAGCAAATGCGCAAGAGGGCGTGCAAGTAAAGTAAAACAAATACATAAAAAAGCGGTCATCTGGTTGTAACCTAGCGGGTTTGCTTGTCAAACTAGGCCTGGGTCTCAGTACTCACGGGATATCCGTGGTTAAAAAGTAGAATTACATAAAACTTCGGTTCCTTATTTGGAAAACACGGATGTGAAACAAAATTACGATAAAAAAATTACGAAAGTGCACTGTTTTGCACCTATGTGGTCGAGATCTCAGGAACTCAGCGGTCTATAGAAAAGATTTTTGGTTTGATTCGTAGGTTATTACTAATTCTTTGGTTCCTTAATACAGTTTCTTCATAAGTTCTGTAGTTTTCTTGTAAATAAGCAAAAACATAATCTTTGCGCTTACACCGTTCCAAAAACGTATGCTCCGTCCCACTCCTATAAACGCGAAATCCTATCCTTTTCAAAAAATGGCGCGCAATGCGCCCTCTTAAAAAACAAGCCAGTTTGGGGATGATGCTGTCTAAAAATCTTGCAAGATGTATTTATTTAGAATCATTTATATTAAAATTATAATCTTCAACCTTTAAGTTTAAAACCACTTCTAAAGTGTATTTTCCTTTCACCTGTGTGTGGTCTTGCTGCGTCCTTTGTGATTTTAACCTATATTGAATACAATGTGCATATTATATTTCCTAAGCTATTTCAGCCGGAGAATTGACGGGTCCTTCAAAAGCTAATTGACGGGTAGTCCACTAGCTAACCTAAGGAGAAGGAAAAGGTAGTAAATGCACAAGAGTAGCATTTCTATTGGGAACTCGATACCTTACAATAGAAGGTAGGTAACAAACGAGGTAGAGTTGGCTCAATGATGATAAAATAACATCAGTGATGGTGTGAGTGGGTTCTCGGAAAAGAGATGCGTTAGAACGCAATTAAAATTGACCTTTACTACACATAAGAGGAGCTTCATCCAAAAAATTGTAGGGTGACTGTAAAACCAAACGTCGTGAGGAGACTAACCACGATATTCTTAGACGTGCTTAAAACTTCCTCGGCCTCGCCTCAATCGAGGTACCTCGAAATGGCAGTTGCTTCCTAGACTTCTGGCAATTAAATTGATATCGTTTTATTCGAACAATATCGAAACGAGAAATTGAGGAAAGCCTGAGAGAATAGTGGCGAGATTATGAAATAGAAATAAATAATCATACAGAAGCAAATAAGAAGCACGACCAGTGGTCATCCACTACAAGTACGTCGGAAGTTTGACATGATAAAGGACTTATATTCAGCACTACTACCGCACGGCTCAACAAAAAGCATTCGAATACGGACTTAACTCGTCATCTTTAGATACATTTTATGGTGACTTATTTGCTTACCGCAAGCTTCAAGCGGGTGGCCCACGCGCTACCTGCTATTTTATGCTGTCATTGTATTATGAAGCCCAATTCGAATTGAAGCCCAAATTGAGTACTGTAAGTTGGTAACCTAATTTACAACGCCTGTCCAGTCGGACAGTCGTCGCCGGCCGGTCGGTACTACATCGTCACATATGAGAAAACAGGGCATTTGGGAATGGAACCCACGACCGTTAGATCAAAAGCCGACGAGAACCGACAGCTAGCCTCAGTGGGTGGTACCCGTAATTTGGCAAGCAGTACGTCTATAAAAATGGTATGAATATAAAAATGAGCGTTCTACATTTTTATTACCCGACGTTCATTTAATTGTTGTAATTAATCCGCTTGGCAATAAACAAAATGAATATAATACATACTGTATTAAAATGTATTCAGTAGTTAAGTTATCTTTTATTGCTGTAAAATTAATGTGTTGTTGGTACAATGTTTCTGGTTCAGACTTTTACGAATTAGCATTTGGTGGCTCACATGATCAGAAAAGGGGTTGTAACCAACCTTCACCCTGGTCTGTCCCCTTCTGGGAGATGGTTGAGCCCAAATCGTGTCAACTGACCAGGGCGAGAAGAAAATGAATACAAAAAGGATCTAACAAAAGGCAGGCTGACAGTCAGTCGCGTCGAAATAACAAAATATGTATTATAATCTAGATTAAATTCCGAGTTTTTTTAGTATTATCAGCGTCAATGACTAAACTATTTAAATCAGCAATGTTTGTAAAGCCCTAACAGCCGTTCAAATTGATTCGTAACGCCGCGCTGTAAGAACATACTAATAGCGAACTGAGAAAATTGAGAATGTATTGTAGCACGTGTAAAAGTGGCCTAATGTATGTATAGGCGTACGAAAATTTCATACAAAAAGTGTTACCTAACTCGTCTCGAGATAGGTAACACTTTTTGAGGAAATCCAAAATAGAACTGACAAAATCAACCACTCACAACCCTAGCCATTTCGCATTTGAATGCGAACGACATGACTAAAATCTCGCACGACAAATAGAACGTATTTTTTGCAAACAATGAGATGGCACTATCTGAGGAAATATTATATTAGAGATAAAAAATAAAAATGTTCATCAAAAATTAGCTACCTACTTACAACATATTAAGAAGAGTCATGTCTCAATTTCACCTTTACTGCACCATTTTGTATACAGTTCTGATCTAATGATAGATAAAAAAAGCAATTACACGTCAGCTGATGTACATGTTTTATTACACATTATAATACATAATAAAATAGGAATTAACTTTTTGTACAAACTAAAATATTCTGTTATGATGAATAATAGAATAAAATTATGATTTGTACAGACGAACGCAAAATACTTTCTTTTTGAATTTATTTAATAAGTCTGAGAATAAGGCAAAGTTTAAAAATAATAGTTCATAAAAGTTAAATAGCAAATTAATGGTCTGAATGATTATATTTTGAAAAATAACAAACAATCTCCAAAGACAGACAACTGAAAAATAACGTGAATTTTTAAATACCACGGTAATAGCGTGCAGTTCAAAAAACACGTTAATTGCAGAAATAATAAAACCTAATGAAGTCTACATAATTAATAATTGCTCAACGAGCTCAACTTGTAAGAAGTTGGATAATTTGAAACCTACCGATACCACTAATTTATATTCCAAACAAAATATGAATGTGACTTTAACGTCACCCATACGCATTCAGCAGACAACAATACTCGTTTAAAAAGTTTTCTGTTTTGTGCTCACCTGTACACCGCAACTGTTTCTCAAACCTTAGCCCCGCTCTACTTCCGGGTTATAATTTATGTTTTATAATAAAACTGGTACGTACCTGCAACAAAAACATAAAGTTTAGCATTAAGTTGTAAACACGAGTTTTGTGTGAAAACCTTTATTTTTACTAGCTTTATACTACTGTTTTATTTATGAGTCGGGCGGATCATAAGAATTGTCCTCTTTAGTTTTGAGACGTCGTTCATATAAATGTTTGTAGTGGTAGGTATGAATTTGGATAGAGATATAATATTATAGATATAAATATATGTAACGACTGTAACTGTAACTGTAATATATAAGGACAATTCACACAGCATTATCTAGCCCCAAGCTAAGCAGAGCTTGTGTTATGGGTTCTAGATAACTGTTATACTTAATACAATACACTACATAGATAGATATTTTTTATTATACATAGAAAACACCCAGACCAACGGAACAAATTTCTGCAGATCGTGCACAAATTTGTTCCGAGGCGGGAATCGAACGCGCAACCTCCTGCGTCGCAGGCGGACCTTCGCCCGCTGCGCCACGGAAGTCGTCGGGATACATAAGGAGACATAAGGGGAGAGAAAGACTAAAGAAAATATTGATTGTGTAAAAGAGTACCTACATGGGTAAAAATAGTGTGTTTACGAAGATGACAGCAAGAGGAAAGAGGAGAGTGAAAGAGACCCGTTGTGCCGACGCCACCTGGAGTAGGATAAGGGGACGAAAAATAAAGAGTTAGTGAGACAAAATTTTCTTCTAGTTTCTTAAGTTACTTATTACGTAATGTTGTACTCGATGGGAAAGTGGATAAGAACTTATTTTAGTCCAAGAAAATGAATAAGCGAAAAGAATTCGCAAATATTTAGCACTAGATTTGTCGTGAAAAATTCTTTATATTTTTTGGCAATGGGTTTTGAAATGCCACTTTCGTTTGGGTATTTTATGAGGGTTATTTTATTTAAGTTGTCCAAAGAAGAAGCCTTATTGCAACCTTGCTAAAGATTATAACTTTATTGAATAAAGATACAAATTCGTTTCTACTAAAAGTTTTTTTTTCTACTAAAACATTGCGATTGTCATCAAAACCGCCAGGAAAGAGTCGATGATGGTACGCGCCCTGCGTACCATCATCGACTCTTTCCTGGCGGTTACACAGAATAGCGCAATAGAGAGGAAGTCAATTCTACATCCCAGCGTCAGAATAAGTAACCCCCCTACATAACACCTGCAGGTTTAAATCCAAACCAGTTAATATTAGGAGTTTTCAAAGTCGAAAATAAATTATATTTTTATTAAAATAACATAAAAACAGAAGGAATAAGTAAAAACAATGAAAGATCGGATTCTAACCTGCATGGTACACTTAGGGGGTCTACTTTATTCTGACGCTGTCTGTACATACAGGATAAATATAAAGAAAGAAAATTATTTATCTGGCAGCTTCATGCAGATGAAAATACGATTTATTAGCTTTTATCCCAGTCTTATTAACCCAAATATTTTCGCACAAAGAAAATAAAACTAATACACAAACAATAAAACGTTACAAAAATAACGCATTCCAGTTAACACAATAACATAAAATAGAAACGCAGAATTACACATTTAATATCTAACGAAGTCGGATTTCGTAAAAATCTAACAAACAAAGAGTGGGTGTTATTTTTAGATGAAATTAACGCACATTATGATTGTACGCGCCGCGCCGGTTCCATTCGTGAATCATTTTCTGGTCCGGCCGGGCTGCCAGCGGTTCACCGAGCTGAGCGATTTAAGGCCAGGTATGCCTGCAGCAGTAGGCGTAAAGGAAAACGTGCGCCTGCTAAGCCGCCGCGCTAGTGTTTTTTGTAGTTATTTAAACATGGTGATTAATAAAATCATTTTATCAAGTCAAATTCTGCGAATTTGTTTGGAAATATTAAGTGTCTTTAGTTGAGTACAAAAAAAAGTGTGATATTAGTTCGCTAGCATTGAAAAAAAATTAGAAAAAGGGGTAACTTTAGGATTTTTTTCTATTGAGTGAAGTTCATTAGATCTTGTAACTGAATGCGACTTTGACTAGTAATATTTATCTTTTATTCAGAATTTTAAAAACTATTTTCAAAGTCTCAGATGGTTTTAAAAATCACAAAAATGCGTCTCTGCTGTCCCGCAGAGCCTTAAGACCACACTTTAGTATTAATGTAGTTACGAGTTAGTATAGTATTACCAGTAACATACCACTTAGTATTATCATTTCGTTACACTAGATAACATTGGCAGGTAAAACTGGTACCTACATGTGAGGGTTAATTAACACAATGATTAAATAATTATTCTTGGTTAATATTATCAATGCAAGCATCGTCCTAAATTGCTATAAAAATACCAATAAGATATAAGATAGCATAAGCTCTAAGATAAAGTAAAGTAACATATCAATGTTTCTTTTCTAAAGGCAAATCGAACATTCAATATTTCAAACTATCTTAAATAAAAATATAATCATCATTTATATCCCGTTAAATGAATCGGATACTATTGCATAAATTCGATTATTAATCGTACATTCCTCTTTTTTTATTCGGATTTCAGGAATCAATATTTAGTTTTTTATTCGGAAATTGAAATCACTTGAAAGAGAAAAAATTCAATAAATAACAGCTGAACTCCCATACTAATAAAAACCACGCTTTTTATACAAGAAAATTACCTCTTATTAGGATTTACTAGTTCCTTATCTTTGTTATTCGATATGCTTATTGTTTTAACATAAAATGATCGTCTATTTTCTTCTCTAAACATTCTCCGTAAGTAATCTGATATTGACATTTAACAAAATATAGATCTATTTTTCCTTATCTCTAAGTAGGTCATTGAGTGACGTCGTACATTACCTACACTACAATAGAAAGAATGATAAAGACATCTACACCCACTACAGTGTCTTGGTCGGAGTTGAGTCAGATCGCGATCAGCCACGATCACACTTGACACGCTGTTCATCATCGCTGCTCACACTACACCCGAACCCGACCACGTCATCGAAGAACAAATATTTTCCACTGAATCTATTGTTTTGTTAGTGTTTCTTATTAAATCGGTTCTACCTTAGCATTGTGAAAGTTAACGGTATACTAAAACATAGAGGCCTTTTTCCGCAAAGAGTTCAAATCGGTTCGAGTTTTATGAACTTTTGAAAGTGTTTGTAGGATTTGTAGATATTTGTTGGTGTTCGGGCATTTTCGATGTCAAAAAATATCTATCCATTCAATTAATGTATTAAGTGTAAATAATGTCCTCCTAGCCGAATTTCGAACACGGCGGCCATCAAAGACTAGAGAGAAGACATATTACAGTGCACAAGTGCGCAAACACAGTTGCACCCTCTATTCCCTCACTCTCATAATCCGGTGGGACGACAGATCGACACTACCGGGGAGAGGTCAAGCGTAGGACAACGGCTTAACTTGCTTTCTAAGGCACGGGGGGGTTCTAACACCGCCAACTTCCTGACTCCGGGCTGCTACTGTGAATTTTCCTGGCTAGAAAAACCGCAATAACAACTACTGACCCGACCCGGGATTCGAACCTAGGACCTCATAATCAATATCAGTTATCTAGTACCCATAACACAAGCTCTGCTTAGCTTGGATAATGCTGTGTGAATTGTCCAGCATTATTTATTTATGTGTTATTTATTTCGAGAGCACGGCGACAATAACTCGCAAATAACTGTTGTTAGTCAACCATCAACCAGAAGCCGAATTTTCCAACTTCTAGTTAACTGTAGTTAGTGTTTAGTTTTGCCGAGGTTTACACCAGGTTATACCGGGGAGTTGTTTTTAGTTTTTTTCGTTTTGACTTTTCAACCAACTGACATATCACGGCTTATTTGTAGTTTGTATTTATAAAACTATTTTGGATAATTCAAGAATTAGACGAATCCTGACGAACCGCTTATTGGATGAAACGCTTACTGGACAATCGCTTATTGGACGAAACGCGAATGGCTTTTTGGACGAACTGCGTATGTATTCTTGACGAACCGCTTATTAGACGAAACGCGATATGGACGAACCGCTAACAAATCATATAAACACTGATTTTCATGAGGATTTTTATCTAACTCAAGTACAAGCAAAATAATAATGATTAGTTAATGCTGTGTATTTTATTTTAAGCTGTGGTTTGTCCTGTTGACCGACATTTGATACCTGGTCATCGGAATCATATATTTTCTTCTAAGGCGTTGTTTATAATTGAGAACCGCATTGTGCACCTTAGAAAACACCAGTAAGGTTTCTTTATTAATCTTAGTACTGCTTGCATGTTTAACTTGGATGTTTTACTTCTTTTGCGTACCAGAAAAAAATAAAGATTCTAGGCAGGCTTTTAAATTCACTTAACTCTACCTTAATTGTTTGTAGTCTTAAAATTTCGTATGACAAAAAGAAATATAATAGCCATTGTTTTGAATGATTTAGTAGTCTAATCCAGTTCCTGTGGTTTACCACTCTTAGAATTTTTAAGAAGTAACCTAATCAATAGGGTATTCAAAAAGCGAATGATTTTTTTACGTTTTCTCTAATGATGTATCTGTTTATTTATTTTTGTATTTTATGATGTTTTTATTGTAAAATTTAATTATTGAAACGCAGATATTTTAAATCTCAATCGCAACATTTTTAAACATGGGCTAAAGCGAACGTGACGTCCCACATCACATTTTGTATTGTCATGAAGCTTTGGCGCGATAACTTTTTGTATTATTTCACGGTTGTTTGGTGTTTTCTGTAAAGTAAAATTTTAGTTTTTATCATTAATTTGTATCGAACTTTATTTTGAATGAAAATCAACGAAGAAACAGAAGCGCTTTGAGTTGAAAATGTGAAGTGGCAACGTTTTTGTGGCAACATTTTTATAACCCGAAACCGAGTACCTTTTTTGTTTACCTTAACTATTTAAAATTTTGCGGATGTTATATTTTTTTTCGGTAATGTATTAACCTAACGATTTAAAAAAATAACAAATTCTATGCACGCACATACTCTATTGCTTAGGTTATTTCTTTTCGAGATTCGAGTACTACATAGTTATTCTGTGCCAATTGATTAAGCAGGGCGTCAAACAGACCTTGCACAATGCACACTATACTAAATTTCAGCAAGATCGCAGTGTTCCCCCACGTAATATTAGAACCTGTATGTTAACCCTTTCACTGCGGCCAGTCTACACCAGCCCTAGGCAGGGCAGCATTAGCGATGACAAGATATGCAAATAAGTATCCAATACGGATGCCGGCGCGACGTTGAATACATTTCGTGTAATTATACCCGTATATAATTACAGATAATATTATAAATAATATACAAATTGCATTGCTACCTCCAATTATACCATAAGAATTTCTACATAGAAGTTTAGCAGGTTTGGGAGAGCTGAATCTAGGGAAATGTTTGCAGGGTACTAGTTGTGAGTGGACTGGGGTATTTTATAGAACTCAGAGTTAATAATTAGTTTTACAATTGCAAAAATATTATTGAAGCGCGGTGTTGAGGAAGAAAAATCACCTGCTCGATTGACAGATTAAATTGTGAGGGCTATTACAAATATTGGAATATAATTTATGATAATGTTTAGTATCTTTTAAAAGAGAAAAGACTCACTGACTCATCGAGAAATCTGAACCTACAAGAGCTGGCATAAATTTTGCATTGGAGTTCCTTTTATGACGTAGGTAGGCATCCGTTAATAACGGATTTTTGGATATTCGTATACTGAGGCAGTAAAAATGGGGTCAAATGTCATTTTGATAATAACTTCAAAATCGTAACTGTTAGCCCGTCAAAATCATAAGCTTAAATCAAAATAATCTTCAAATATCAAAATAAACTGATATGTGTTTCTGTGTTTTTTTTTTAATGCGCATCCTAAAGATCAATGATGCGGAGTCAAAGTAAGGTCACTCACTGACTCTTCGCAAAATTTCTTGAATTACTAAAGTAACGCGACTGAAATTATGTTAGGAGGTAGTTTTTGTGACATTTATGACAGCAATCGAAGGTCAATCGTGATTGAGTGGTCGTGAGTGATCGTGATCAATTTACTCTTTAATATACCAAGAGTAAAAGAGTAAACAAAAGTGCTTGGTAAACTGGAAAAAAACGTGACAGCTGCTTAATTAAAACTAAGATAAAGTAAACGTATAAAATAACTTCACTCGTATGCGTTTCGCTTGTGTGAGATTATAATTTAACCTTAAAAAGATGATGTTCTTAATTTGGCTGTATTTTTCAGTCTATGTTTATTTTGTTTCCATGCTTATTTTTTATTCTTGAACATGTAGCAAATTCAACAACCAAAAGTTTATTACGCAGTGTCACTACACCAAATCACAGATTAACTAATGTACGGAAAGGTTGAAATAAGTCGAAAGGGGGTGATTCTAAACCCCGAGGGGATCAACTTCTGAATAACGCTTTATTGAAAAACGATTTTTTTGCCAAATATTTAATAATTTAAGAATATTAACACGTAAAAGAACACGAATATGAAGAAAAACCATGCAACCAAAACTGTGTCTAATTTTTTTCAAAAAGGAAAAGAAGTCAAATTTCAAATAATCGTAGAGCAAACGTTGACCCCCTTGATGTCCAGAATCACCCCCTTTCGGTTTAGTACACCCTTTCCGTGGCACTCTCTACACTACTCATAATTTATTTTCATATCTGATAAAACGAACTGGTCAGTTATGTTTCAATAATTAAAGTCTTTTTTATGAAAAGAACAAATTATATAATAATTTTACAACCTCACAATTATGTTAAATTACTACCTAAGTACAATGTACTAAATATTTGTACAACTAACAAGTGAATTCAACTATACCTACCTACCGTAATCTAAGACTATAATTATTAACCATAATTTATGCAAATAAAAACAACTATTTCATTTTGTAAGATATATATAAGAAAAAAGTGTAAATATTAGGTGTAATTCTTTTTTCTGTTAATGGAACTGTCTATGATTATGATGATAAATAATTTTATTATCTTTGCGGTATTGTACAAATGAAAAAATTTAGCTAACTGCTGACTGCCTCAATAAAATCGGGAGGTAGCTCATCTGATCCATATCAATACCAATCGAAAACGTCCCCAAGACGCCGCGCTGTATGGCAATGCTGATGAGCTGTGACAGATACACACCAGAATAACGTTGAAAGATAAATCTTTATCTGCAAAGCGTTGTCCAAGTTACAGATATAATAATGTCCGAGTTAAGGCAGCTCCGTGGTAAATTTCTCAATACCGTCCTCACCGTTTTAAATATTTCTCAACGAACCTATACAAAGTAATGAACCGAATAATGAAATATAACCAATATCATAGCAATTTATGACCAATAAGGTTGAAATTCTTTGGAATTATATTAAATTTGCCCCAATTTTTTTTCGCTTTACAAAAATGAGTGTTTTGGGGTTTAATTATTTTTGCATTGAACAATATATATTTCAAAAATCTGTTTAACTTAAAGGAAAGACATATAATTGAAGTAGTGGTTTTAATGGTTTCTTTTCCATTTGGTGTTTCCTGTTTCCTATGAACCCTCACAGGAAACAGGAAACACCAAATGGTAAAGACCTATACTACCCCGCGCATTTTTTTTTTTTGTATTTTCAACAGTATTTTATTATAAAACTACCAATACAAAACATTGCAAAACTAAATCAAGTGAAGATCAGATATTGGTCATATTTTGTGATTTATTTCAGTAATTATATATGATAAGTTTTAGAGAAATCTTTAAACGAATAGGACAGAATTGGGCAATTAAACGCGGGCCCCCTAAGTTAAGCCGGTAATTTTGCGAGTAGAACGTTTCGTTCGAGAGAGCAGAAGAAATCGAATTATGTCAGCCCTCACCTCATATGTCCATGTAACATGCCTCCCTAAAAAAGGGACATTTTGCCATAATCATCGTAAATAGCAGAAACGGTGTTAAAAATACACAGCAGAAAGCTGCTGCCCTGTCAAAGTACCTTTAGTCGCCTCTCACGACTTCCGCGGGAGTTGGAGTATAAATAAAATATAATCATAAATATATCATACATAATATAATATATATAAATAAAATCTTCTATTTATATATCTATATATATAAAAAAGTCGTGTTAGTTATAGTATTTATAACTCAAGAACGGCTGTACCGATATGGCTGAAAATTGGTGGGTAGGTAGCTTAGAGCCAGGAGACGGACATAGGCTATGTTTTATCCCGGAATTACCACGGGAACGGGAACTACGCAGGCGAAGCCGCGGGCAGCAGCTAGTATATATATGGAAATAAAAAAAAATCGTGTTAGTTACACCATTTATAACTCAAGAACGGCATGACCGATTTCAAAGATCTTTGATTTGTTGAATTTGTCTCAGTCCGGGATAGCAGAATAACCATCAAACAATTAGATTTTCTCGCAAAAAATAAAATTCTACGCGGTCGAAGCCGCGGGCACAGCTAATCATATATATTATTTACGGGCTGAGGTACCGCCTGTGGGGAAAAATGCAAAAATTATGTTGAATACAATAATAGACACTCTTGAGTTTAATTTACATATATGTATGATATTTATTTATCGATATATATTTGCCGCTACCACCACGGCTATCACAGCTTCGCTAGTGATGCAATAAACCAGAACTCTGAAATTTATCTCGTGTTTAGTAGAACACATGGATAAATTGCCTACAGCTTATCTATCACGACATATGACTTTCTGGACGTAGAAAATTAATACGATTTGATTGAACTCAACAAGCATCGCGCTTTGTCGGCGCGTGGCGTGACAATAATGCGTTTCCGGCTTTAAGGTTGATCGTGTCGTCCGATCCATTATCCTAAGCTTCGTTTTCCGTGCTATAAAGTGAAACTTCCTGGGGAGAGCCTCATGTTTGCTAAAAGTTACAGATAGTTAACAAAAATAAAATAAAACTATATTTCTTGAAATAAAATAGATGCTCTAAATGTGGTGCTCTTCGAATTGATGCTCTAAATGGGAATACTTCCTAATTGGGATATTTGGATACGTCCCCATGTTGGCCGACACTAATGTCGTTAATTCTGTTTGGTTGGACTGACAAGCCTGAGGCAACGGCAGCACTGCAAGGCGGTAGATTTAGCGAATAGCTACCATCAAAACAACCCGCTAAATAGTCAGTTACCATCTAAGAAACAGACCTAGCAACCCGAACTGAGTAGTAGTTCGGTTTCCAATTTAACATGAAACATGCCAACACTCGCAGCTCATCTCATGAGTACAACTATCTCATCATTACCGGTCCAACAGGTCAATGGTAAGTATATATACAGGATGGCTATCTGAGATGAGAGTGGATTGCCAAAACCAAATCCATGAGAGTCAGAGAGAAGTCGCGAATGGAGTCATGGCCTCGATTTATAAGAAAACAAAAACTAGCATTTGATAGAAGGTTTTTGTTATTATAGTGCGTAAGTGTGAGGACACTCTGGGTAATTTCTATAATATCTCAATTATTTTTTCTTCAAACGAACAAAATATAAATTTAGTCTTTGATCACAGGATTGGATAAACTTCAATGTTTCCCCTGAAGGTGGAGCTAACGGCGCTACAGTTCGTAGAAAATTGCAAAGATTTCCGATTTTCGACTCCTACGTCAATTGACCTCGTGGTGTAGTTGTTTAGCACAAACCCGTACTGAGGGAAGGATGCGGGTTCAAGTCCCGTCGAAGTCGAAAATTTTTGCGATATTATTTGATTGCATTAGATCGATCACGTGTGCGCTTGATCTTTGCTTTTTAATTCTTATTTTCAGGATACTTATTTCGAGAACGAGATGCGACTATAATTGATGACTAAGCGAACTTACCAAGCGAAGTTCAATCATAACTATACGAAGCATCCTCGTTCAAAGAATAAGTATCATTATAGATCTTTCACTTTTGCAGGAAATCACCCTGATTCATTTTGATTTATGGATTTGGCTATCCACTCCCATATCTAAAAGCCACACT
Source organism: Eupithecia subumbrata (assembly GCA_949316285.1). Classification (NCBI taxonomy): domain Eukaryota; kingdom Metazoa; phylum Arthropoda; class Insecta; order Lepidoptera; family Geometridae; genus Eupithecia; species Eupithecia subumbrata. The sequence goes on along the minus strand of OX438642.1, from coordinate 3,945,115 downwards.
GTATATTTGTCGTTATTATATAATTATATTTAATTTCATGTCCGCTGTACAGGCTATTGTGCGCTGATTCCGGACATTAAGGTAATTGTGACATTATTGTTAACTTGCAAAAATTACTGGACAAAGCAGATAGGCTTTTTATTCTGTACGGTAGGTGCTGTACTCTGCAAGCGACTAGCGACTCTATATTACATTGTACTCTCTCTGTAGCTCAATGTATTCGGTTTAAAGAATCTTTATTTTTTCAAAGAACATAAATACAGTTCACTTAAATGAGAAAAACAAATCTTGTACTTATATTTAAGTATCTACTTTGGTTAGTATTTAAGTTCGAGTGTGTTTATTATCTATTTATAGTGTGGTATTCGTGAGTGTATCGCTCATACATTATGAATGATACACTCAGGAATACTTGAACAATTATTGTATTATGTAAATTGCGAATATGCGCGAAAATAATTTCGCACATGCAGCGAGTGGCGAAAATGGTATGAGTCATACGTCGACCTGCTGATATCTATTCTAATCGAATAGAGATTTTAATACACTCCATTGGTTAGTAGAATTTTATCATTTTTTTTAATAAAATTATCTTTGTTGTTTTTTTTTAATTTTACAACCTTAACTTTTAAAAAACTTGCGAACTGCAAGTCTTATACTTACATAAGTAAAAAACGTCTAAAACATATGTTTAACTTGTTTTTTTTTTACATTATTATAATTATAGAAGCTAAACTCGCTTACATTTGTAAAAGCTAAACTCTTTCCAACTATTTTCGAGATAACTACGGTCGATTCATATAAGTTCATAACGCATATTGACCGACTCAAGTACTGTTACACGCATCTGGAAATGTCTTCAAAAAAATTACAATCTATTATTTAATATTTAGACACAAATTAGAATTAGTATCTACAATTGAAATAATTTAGCTAACTGCAGACTGTAGCAAACAATCTAAAGGTAGCTCGACTGATCCATATCAATACCAGTCGATGCGTCCCCAAGACGCTTAAAATATTCATTTAAACTGATTTTAAAATTATGGGTGTTTGAAAATCAAATCAAATCAAAAACTATTTATTTCCATAAATACAATAAATGTACACTTAGAAAAGGTCAAATTGTAAAACTAAACACTGACACGGAAATGAAATGATATTTTAGATTTCTGTCGCTTCGGTATATAGACTAAAGTAAAAAAGCGACGAAGAAACCTTTAGACTGTAAGTTTTTATTTTTCGAGCTGGAGCAAAACTCGACGCAAGCTTTTTTAATATCCTCTAACTAGATAATCTGATATTTTGAAACGTTGTCGATATAAAACTGTTATAGGACATTACAGACCTTAGGTATTTATCTTTTTTATAATTTTGTAAATTAATAATAATAAAATATAATATGAATAATATATAATTTTGTAATTGCTGCCTCAAAGCAATACTAATTTACAAAATTATACCCAGCAGTGGGCAATTCCAGATTCAAATGATGATGATGAGGTAAAATTACATCTAGAACCACGTGTGGGGTAAATGCGGGATAAAGTTATGGCCAACGATAAAAAAATTAATGTTACACCTCGTTGCTGCAAGGCGTACTTAATTTAAATCATTTAACGTTGATTGAATGAACTAGGGCACTGAATAAGATGTAGGTACACGTTGATGAAAACATTATTAGTTGGAAAGATTTTCCTCCTCAAAATATCTTCAAATATAATAGATTGTCCTGAGCTACTCTGTAAAATAGACATTCATGACCCGTCCAAAGTCACCCGATTTATTCTTACCATTTCCATGCCTATTGTTCGCACAAACTTTAGACAAAATTCATTTTTATGACGAACTTTGATTTAGAACTAGTTCTATTCTGCGATATCAATATACGAGCATCCATTCAGACAGACAGCGACTAAGAAGAAGTTACTTTATTAGTGACGTAGGTACTTAGGATTACATAAATATATGTACATAGTTATTGGTAATCTTTTTATTCCACGTCATTGTCGTTTGAGTCTTTTTATGTTTATATGTCATTAGTTAAATTGTCACTATACGTGAAAATCTTTAATTGGCTCTCTGATGTTATTACGTAACTTGTTTGAGTTAGCTTAAGCCGTTGATTTTCCAATAAATTAAACAAAAAAATTAAAAAGTTTTTTTGGTTGAGACACATGAAGGAGGGAACTCCAGGGCACTTTTAAAGTGCCCCGCGGTGGCGTGTCCATTGTGTTTCCACGTGACATTGGGTTGGCGTGACAGAGACCTTCAGAGAGAGGAGGGACCCGTAGTTACTGGCCGACGCCGTCTGGGCTACGGAAGAGTGCAAACGCGTCCCTGCGGCCCAGACACAAGGCATGCCAAGAAAAAACTCGTGGTGGTTTTAATTGGTATCAGGAGTCCGACATAATTTTTGGTCCCGAGGCCTAGAAATATCCTAATAGAATTTCCCAAAGTTAAAAAAAAAATAATTCAATGGCAGGCTCTGCCCAACAGTAGATGGTTTCGGGCTTGTATTCACGTCACCTCAGCAGCCTGTATTGGTCCACTGCTATCCCATGGCGGGTAGTGCCTATAGTCCCCACGCTGGGCATGCGGGTTGGGGATCGCAGTTTGGTGGTATTATTGTTCTGTATGTGTGTGTGTAATGAGGGATGTGTGTAAGTGTCACTGTAATGAGGAATGGCATAGATTTCTTAAAAGCCAATGCAATCAACACATAATATAGATTTATAGTACCTAACTATTAGTAATATTTAGGATATGATATAATAAACAACAACAAAATTTAAAATAAATAAAATCCCCCGACTTCATAAAACATGGCTAAGAACACTCGTGATAAAATTATCTATAACATAAAAAACTAAAAGAAAATCGGTTCATCCCTTTGAGAGCTACGATAATACAGACAGATACGCAGATACACAGACAGACACGTTGAACTTATAACACCCCTCTTTTTGCGTCGGGGTTAACAATGCGGTTTTCGGAAATGTTTTGTCTGTGTTTCTAAGCCACTAAATAAATTTTATAAATTTCTAAATTTAAGTTTGGCAAGGGGCGCGCCCGGTGGATATCCCTTAGTCGCCTCTTACGACACCCGTGGGAATAGTTGGGGTGGTGCAAATTCTAAGCCGGTACAGTAGTTCTATTAAATCCCAAAAAAATAGTACCCAGTAGTGTGAGCTTCCTTCTGTGTATTTTTAACACATTCACTGCGATCAGAAATCCGGCTGCCAAGCGTGATGATGGCAAATCCCCCCTCGGCTTGTTCTGCAATGGACGTATGTCTGCTGCCGAGAACGATTATTTGTTGATGCTTTTTTAAGGTAACAGGAGGCAGATTTCAATCCAAAATGTTATTGTATATTCAGTATGTTGATATTTAATTCCCAGACCGTTGTCCGACATACTCGTAATTAACAAATATTGATTTCAATGAATGCGAATTTGAATAATTTATTTAAAACGCCTATTCTTATGAAATTTATTCAAGATGTTGTAAAAACCATTTCAGCTCGCTTATCCACAGATTTCAACCTTTCCACGTATCTTATTTAATTGAGTATTGGTAGTCAAATAAATATTATTTCATGTTTTGAATCCCACTAAAAATACTTCAACTGAAGCCGCAAACTCAGGTCTAGAAACCTTTCCAATAAAAATCCAATTTAATTATCATTACGGACATCTTCACATTATAATCTTCAATCAAATAATTTCAATATTTAAATTATTCAAGCAGCTTACAGAGTGGAGGACATGCGAATATTATAATTATATCTCTTATGAATATTATTATCGTTATTGGTTGACTGGCGAACATTTTAAGTTTTTTAAGAGTGTATTTTGCATTAAGTCGGGCCTTGACGTCTGTAGGTATTTATCTAAGTGTGGCGAGGGTGTTATATCACGGCCAGGTAGTCCTGCAGCAGTAGGCGTAAGGGAAAACGCGCGCCTGCCAAGCCGCCGCGCTCGTGATTTTTGTAGTTATTTAAACATGGTGATTAAGAAAATCATTTTATCAAGTCAAACTCTGCGAATTTGTTTAGAAATATTAAGTGTCCTTAGTTGAGTACAAAAACAAGTGTGATATCAGTAGTTCACTAGTCATGGTATTGAAAAAACGTTAAAAAAAAGGGGTATCTTTAGTATTTTTTTCTATCAAATGAAATTCATTAGACTATAGACAACTGAATGCGACTTTGACTAGACTAGATCCTTAAGTAATATATATCTTTTTTTTCAAAATTTTAAACACTATTTTCTTAGTCTCAGATGGTTTTAAAGATCACAAAAATGCGGCCTACCAAGCCTTAAGTTACACGTCATACGGGTATCGGGGCATACGGAGCGTAAGGATTTGTTGCTTTGTATTAATTTTTTTCTATAAGTACGTATAAAAATAAAATATGTATATTTAATATACAAAGCTCAATAATACTTATCATATCACACAATACTTAAACTAAGAGAAAAATCACCATTAAGGTACAGCGTGCACTTTGCACTATGTGGTACCAGAGACCGGTATTTCTGGTAATGACGTCATCCGTGAACTCGAGCGCTCTTAAAATATATCGCCGGTGCAAAATCCGAAAGCAGTAGGCGCACCTTATCAGATTGTAAATACCGACGCCGCGTACGCTGCGTACTTTACGATTCCGATCCAATGGACGCATAACTTAACACAGATTATACAGGGCTGGACTGAGGTCAGTAGGTTCTCCAAAAACAAATCCCTCGGATAATAAAACAGTTGTCTAAATGGTCAAATTACTGTAAAATCTGTTCAATTTTACAGAAGTCATAGACTCAAGTCATAGACTCAAGTCATAGACTCAAGTCATAGACTCAAGTCATAGACTCAAGTCATAGACTCAAGTCGTAGACTCAAGTCGTAGACTCAACTCGTAAACTCAAGTCATAGACTCAAGTCATAGACTCAAGTCATAGACTCAAGTATAGACTCAATTCATGGACTCAAGTTATGGACTCAAGTCATGGACTCAAGTCAAAGACTCAAGTCATAGACTCAAGTCATAGACTCAAGCCATAGACTCAAATCATAGACTCAAGTCATAGACTCAATTCATGAACTCAAGTTATGGACTCAAGTCATGGACTCAAGTCAAAGACTCAAGTCATAGACTCAAATCATAAATTCAAGTCATATACTCAATTCATGGACTCAAGCCATAGACTCAAATCATAGACTCAAGTCATAGACTCAATTCATGGACTCAAGTTATGGAATCAAGTCATGGACTCAAGTCAAAGACTCAAGTCAAAGACTCAAATCATAGACTCAAGTCATAAACTCAAGTCATAGACACAAATCATAGACTGCCGTGTGATCTTATTTCTTTTAAACCCAGTTTATTAACATTACCATTACCAAATCATTAAACGAACGAGTCTCGAAAGACTTATCGATGAGCTTAGAAAAATAAACTATTAACAAATTCTTTTTTTATCTTGCTAGGCGTTCTCGAGTCGCTAGTAATACGTTCCATTGGCGTCCAAACTTCCATACGTTACTTGTGGGCGGGGCATTAGAAATATACTTGTTAGACGTCGCTGAGTAACTAAGTACTTTAAAAAAATATACGTTTTTACGTATACAAGGTGCCACGAAAAAGGTGTACTTAGCCGAAAGGGGGTTATTCTGAACCCCGTGGGAATCAACTTGTGAATAACGATTTATTATTATTATTATTTGTGCTTGTTTTTTCAGCAAAAACAGTGTTACAAAAAAATTATGTAAATCCATAGAAATTTCAAAACAATATGATATGTATTAGTAACGTAAAAGAACACAAATATGAAGAAATCACGTCTCTATTTTTATTCATAACAGTTAAAAATGATCGTAATTCAAAAAATCTTACAACAAAAGTTGACCCTATCCATGTCCAGCATCACCCCCATTCGGCTTACTTACTTACTTACGGAAAGGTACCCTTTCCGTGGCACCCTGTATAGTAGTAACTGAGATAAATTGTTAAATCGTGAAAATGTACATACAGATAGAAATAATTGTCAAACATATCCTTTGTAAAAAGGCTTACTACAAAATATAAGATTATCTAGAGGATAAAAAAGCTTGGAACGAGTTTTGTTCCAGCTCGAAAAATAACAACTAACAGGCTAAAGGTTTCATCATCGCTTCTTTAAAATTAATTTAAATTAATTTACAAAAATCAAAAATATCACTTTATTTCCGTGTCAGTGTTTAGTTTTATAATTTGACCTTTTCTAAGTGTACGTTTATTGTATTTTTGGAAATAAAGAGTTTTTATTTGATTTGATTTGAATTACTTTCCAATTTTTTATTAATATGGATATACCACGTCATTTCCTTCCGTCTTGTACCAGGTGATGGATACAGATGACTGTATTCGTGTGTGTTTCACTCATCCCTACTATTTTCGCTGCTCATTGGTTGCATTTCATTACGAATAAGAAAGAAAATAAATGAACTAATGAGCCGAATGAAAAAAATGTATGAGAGATAAACTCACGAAATATCACTTTATTACACTAATATTCATTTTAAATGTGTTTGTTAGTTATAGAATTTGTTATTAGAACATAGGTTACAGTATTTTATGTATTAAATTGTATTCTATTATGTAGTGTTCTATTAAATAAGAAGGTTAATAGTTAATATATTGTCTTCTATTTATGCATATGTAGGTACCCACTTTTATAACTTTGTTCTCTCCCAATATGGTTTGCTGGAAGAGAACTCTTTTTAGGTTTAAGCCCGCCTTTGCCATTATTTTTCTTAAGTATATTAGCTGCATTCTTACTACCCGTTGTCCTATTAGGTACCCGTTTTCCCGTAGGAATGAAGCATTTTCCCGCGGTAAAAAGTAGCTTATGTTCATCAGAAATAATATAGGCTTCTAATGGTAAAATAATTTTTCAAATCGATCCAGTAGTTTCGGAGCTTATTCAATACAAATAAACAAACAAATCTTTCCTCTTATAATATATGAATAGGTTTTATCGTGCAATAAATAATTAAGAATATATCTGAATAGCTAGGCTACAAACAGCTCTCCGTACTTTGGGATCTGGTCGGGTGAAACATACGAGAAATAATTTAAACAAGGAGATAACAGATTCATGTTATGTAAATTAGATCTATCGAATTGAGAGTAATATTATAACTTGCGTGGAAGCCGCAAGAAAATAACTAAGTAGGTACTAATAGTTAATTTCTACATGAATAATTAAGTGATGTGTATGGTTTAGGTAGTATTATTAAATGTAAAGGGAATATTAAAAAACCTTAGATTAACATTCCTTTGCTCAACTTCAACAGAACTCGACTTTGTAATGAGAATATCGATATTTTATGAAAATTTAATTTCATTTGCGCATTTTAATGAATTTTATTTTAAAGGATAATTTTATAAATTATAAAAATGTATTTTTACTGTTGTAAGTTTTGGATCCAATTGGCTTTCCGATTAAAATGTGTTTAAGCTATATTTTAAAATTTTAGTTCAAGATTCTGGTATCAAAAATACTATTTATTGTTTCTACTTAGCATTATTAAGCAATCTTTATGAGGTGCGATAACATGTTAAAAAATCTGAGCAATGTGGACTTAACAGTTTTTGAATTTATGGCGAATCAAAATCCGAGCAAAATAGTTTTTATTTATTACTAGCTCCTCCCGTGGCATCCCAGACTACCGTTTACCTCTCTGCCAAATTTCATTAAGATCCATTTAGCTGTTTAAGCGTGAAAAGATAACAGACGACAGAATTACCCTGGCTTTTATAGAAAGGATTGGGCGACAAAAACGCGACAAACCAAAATCTAAATGTGTACAGATCTCTTTTGCACATACACCTAAGCATTTCTATTGGAAATTCAGAGCTCGTCTCGGTTCCTGGTGTCACTAAGACAGGGTAAGTCTGAAAACCAGCGCTGTTTCGTACCCCGGTGCAAAACAGCATAAAGCTGAGACTGATCCGTTTTGGCTCACCTCGGCAGCACTGCCACACCTAGGCACTTGTCACGAGTAAGCTAGGTTAGTGTGCATTTTGTACCTACTCATAAGTTTTAATTCTAAATTTGTTTTTATATACCTATCTACTTATCTATGTTTAATTGTATTTTGTGCTGTCGATTTGTGAACCAAATAAACCATCTATCTATCTCAAGGCGACCACAATTTGGATTGCACTTTGTGTTGTGCGTATACAGTGCCTTCCATAGTTTTGAATAGCCCCATAAGTGCCAATAATTAGAGGCAGACTTATAATTGGTGCGTTGCGCACTTTCACCCTAGCCTGATAATTAGCAATAATTCAACCAAGAACAAAAACTGCGCTTTCCTTGTAATTTAATACCTTTCAGTGATGAAATGCACCTAATTATGTATTACCTGATTATTAACGGTATAGCGATTGAAAGGGACATTCTTGAACAAAGACACTTTGAAACTTTTAAATCCATTATGGTTATTAACAATAAAGTCATTTATAACGGGATATTTACCATGATTTGAGTTTTGAGCTTTCCAATATTTCGGCGCAGTTACATGCGTCATGATCACGGAATAACTGACGGCACTGCGAGTGAGTTAATTGGCAGATATATCGATCTACCCTCATTTTTTGTCTTTTGCTACGAACGTTAGTACTACCACCGCTTTCATTATCGTGCGCCGAAATATTGAAAAGCTCAAAACTCAAATCATGCTAAATATCCCGTTATAAATAACTTTAAAGACATTTGATCGGGAACTAAACCAACAACGTCATTTGTTTAAAAATCATTTAACAAAGTGCTTCATTTCCTTTACACTTTTGAGGACTCTTGAACACGACACAAAATTAAAACGATAACGTCGTTTTAATTTTGTGTCTAGGAAATAAACTGATAACTTAGATTTTTTGTTCACTTCAATCTTTTAAGGTAAAGTAAAGAAGCGAACAAGAAACCCTTACCTTGTTAGGGTGTTAGTTTTCGAGTTGTAGCAAAACTCGTCCCAAGCTTTTTATCCTCTAGATAATCTGATATTTTGTAGTTAGCCTTTTTAGTTTACCTGTCTTATTAGGGTTGTTTTCTGAGTAAATCATGGTAATTATGAAATTTGAATGACAACTTTGATTTGGATTAAATTTGTTTTCTGTCGTTTATTCATATTGGAGAATAGGCAGGCGTATAGATCCGTTTTTAAAGATGGATCTCTCACGTTTTACTCTAAACTTAAAACTAACCTAAAATTAATAGATTTAGATTTAAATAGTTAAATTCAAGTAGTAAATTTTGTATAAATAGGAGACTAACCTAATCATTTCCGCTAAAAAAAAAACAAAACACCTTTGGCCGGAACCCAATAAGTTACTGAAGACCGATCTCTCACTTGAACACCCACTGTTAATTGGCAGCAGATTCCTTTCTTAGTTTAATTTAAAATAAAGCCTGATTAAAAAATAATTATTGAAAACCTACTATAAATACCAAATTTAAGAATTAAGACCTGGCGTCTTCACAAACGTGTGATGAGGAGAACCTGTATTTCACGCATTGTCAGTGAATTACCAATAACCCTGTATAGGACATCCAAATAAACCAAAAAGGCATCAATGATGTCAGACAAACATCATGTATTCCCTTGACCCCGAGGAAATTGAACATCTTCTGGCCCATAGATTAACACAATGTTTTCGCAGAAGCCAGGACCCTAGTAGACAGAGCCATGAAAGGGCAAGGTAAAGGTCAACCGGTCGATGACCCCGGGGGACATTTTTGCCGGTTTAATAACAGAACGTGTTACGTTACGTCGTTATTGAAGACATTGTGACTCTGTTGATTCGGTTTATAATCAATTTGTTATTATAATTTTCAACAGATATTTTATAGTAATTCTGATTGCAAATTGTTTCGATGATTTGTTAATTAATTCAAAACACCGATTTGCACACTGGTTCGTGTTAATTTTATTAAAATTTACCAATTTGCTATATTAGTTTAGTGAAGTGTAGTGTCGTTATTAATGAATAATAATAGCGTAATTAGATTTTAATGCGTTTGTACGGATAATAAACTAGTTGAGTCAGTAAATACTGATCAGTCTTTATTTCTTTCGCTAGCAACTTTTCTTCCGTTCGGTGTTTTCAATAGTCAAAAGTTATAGGTAGTTCAATAGTCAAAAGTTATAGTTCAATAGTCAAAAGATATTGTTTTTCTTCGTCCTTCTTGAATGAATGAACGAACACTTTATTGTACTAGTAAATAACATTAATAAAAATCATATATCTAAATAAAAAATAAACATAGTACAAAAGGCGGCCTTATCGCTGAGAGCGATTTCTCCCTGGCAACCTTCTTGTACCTACTCATAGTCAAATATTATAATTAATCTGTACCTGTTTTATCAAATGTAATTGTTTTATTCTGTTACATTAATTTTCTATGATTTCTGATATAAAATACATATCTATTTTATCTGTACCTACCTAAGGTACAGATTAAATTTAAAATAAATAAATAAATAGATTTTGATTGCATCCAACATTCAAAATTCAATATATTATATATCTCTAGAGAGTTACATAAATTTTAGAACAGGTAAAACCTAAATTTTAAAAAGCATTAAAAGCTTTTGTTCTAAGAATATTCCTGAGTCCGGTTGCCGATAGTTTTACGTGATCGTTACGTCTCCTTTTTCTTTTGGATTTAGTACAGCACCTCTATCGTGCAGATAGGGTATCTACTACGCAAATCCTACTTAACTTTATAAATGCGAAAGTTTGTAAGTATGGATGGATACGTGTTTGTTACTCTTTCACGTAAAAATACTGAATGGATTTTAATGAAACTTTACAATAATATAGCTTATACATCAGAATAATACATAAGCTACAATTTATAAAGATATTGTGTGAATTGACCAAAATATGAAGATAAGTGTCAAGTAAATAGGAAAAAATCTACCATCTGAGAGCTATTCTTGCGTGCGCTGCCAAAACCACTTGAGTTACACATAATATGTAATGTAATGTATGATGGAAATGTTTATCACGTTAATATTATAAATGCGAAAGTTTGGATGGATGGATGGATAGATGGATGGATGTTTGTTACATCTTCACGCCAAAATTACTGAACAGATTGAGATGAAATTTTGCATCGGTGTAGCTCTAAGCCTGGAATCAAACATAGGCGACTTTTTATCCCATAAAACACTTCCCAAGGGATAGAAATAACCTTTGAACGTTTCCATAGAAACAACGCGTGCGAAGCCGCGGGCAGAAACTAGTCCAAAATAAAAGTAAGCAGCACGATCCTCGATAATATTGTCAACCGAACTCAGGGCTCAGGTTTAGTGGTCGATTCCTTGAATATATTTATCTAACACAGTCCGTAATACAAAACGAATTATACCTACGCCGTTTGTTCTCGCCGGGGAAAAGTATTACGTTGATAAGATTAAATACTAAAGACCAAAGTTATCTCTTGTTTAAACTCCGATATAATCTATTTGCGTACGGTTTAAGTAATACGGTCTCTATTATATGTTTTTTGCAATAATTGTAACCTTATAGTAACAGCGTAAGTTTGTCCTGATAAACGGTCTTAGCCAACCTTATCACAAAATATACATAACAGTATGCAATAATATTTAAAAGCAGTATTTATTGAGATCCCGAAACATCTAGAAACTAAATTGAAAAGTACGTAAACCGAATAATTAAAAGCTTTCACGGTAATGACACTACAAACAAGTTATAAAGCAAGAAAATGAAAACTAACTTCCATTGAAACGCATGATAAACAAAAAAAAGTTTACTTTTCCTTTATTTCCCCGTACATGCATAAAGAATTGTCATACACACATAATAAAGCTATTGACAGACTAGCAGTCACAAGAATCGGCTTGTCAACAAACGCCTTTATTCGTGCGAAGTGACACTGATATTTTTGTTGTTTTAAATTAAAAAAGATAGGTTTGTGTGTACATTTTTTAATTGCAAGAGCCGACGTTTGCTTAAGACAAATGTGTAGATAACAGATAAGTTCATTTACATTGTGTAATGTAATGACCGAATGTTTTTAGGTGATGCACCTACTTACGAAGTAAAGTGTCGCTTGACTGCCTCGTTGGTCTAGCGGTCAGATTATAAGGTCCTGGGTTCAAATCCCGGATCGGGACAATAGTTGTTATTCGGGATTTTTAGTAAGAAAAATTCTCAGTAGCAGTCCGGAGTCAGGAAGTTGGCAGTGTTACACCCCCGTGCCTCGGAAAGCACGTTAAGCCGTTGGTCCTGCGCCTGACCTCTACCGGGGCGTGTCGATCTGTCGTCCCATCGGATTATGAGAGTGAGGGAATAGAGAGTGCACCCGGTTTGCGCACACACTTGTGCACTATAATATGTCCCGCGCAACTGGCTAGTCTCACATTTTTATGACATTATTATTATACACTCATTTATTCTTCAATCTGAGTATAAGTTTATAAAAGACATTTTTTACCATGGAAAATAAATGTTATAACACTATTCTACAGTAAAAAATATATCAAAACGGTGAATCACCGGCCGCAAAGCTAGGCTTAAGCAGCCGGTGACTAGGGCTGCAGAGAGAGGAACTTCCTGACGATGCGCGCCGAGTCCAGGAGTATCGCCTTTTGAATCTGGCCCTTGATCCAACTTCCTAGCGAGAGTCTCTTGAGATGTTGATCGAGACTCTTCGCTATTACGCCGTTAACCGAAACGACTATCGGGACGATAGTCGCTGAATCAACATCCCACATGCTGACAACCTCGTTAGCCAAATCAAGATATTTGTTAATTTTATCTTTATTGTTTTTCAAATTGGTATTATTCGTATATATATCGTTTTTGTGTAGTCGTTTGTAAAAATTAGCATGCATAAATAATAAATACACGAAGATTAATTATTTTGGAACCTAATACCATTTACAGAACTTAGATCGAATATCTAGTTATTTTATATGAGCATTTAACTGTAGTGTGACGCAATTTTAAAAGGTGCGCGGTGCGGGGGGGTGTTTAATTAGATGCGCCAACATTTTCGACCTCTGATTTGCCGTTAGCTGAAGGTTTAAAGTGTCGTTTTCTTCGACAAAGAACTAGGTAACAGAGGGGTGAGTCTATTAGACGTTAACGACAAGTGGTCGTGACGTCTCCTTTTCCATACAAATTGGTACATGGTATGGTATGGTACTCTTATTTCCGCCGACCTTTTCTAAGTGTACATTTATTGTATTTATGGAAATAAAGAGTTTTTGATTTGTTTTGATTTGATTTGAATAGGTATTTGTTGCGAAAGACGAGACAAAAGACAGGCAGGCGAAAGACAGGCAGATGCTGGATGCGGCAAGCTGAAGACAGGGCGCTATGGCGCTCATTAGGGGAGGCCTATGTCCAGTTGTGGACTAATTTAGGTTGATGATGATGATGATGAGGTGTTTGTTTAGTGGGCAGTGTCTTGTCAGTGTTCCCACCGGTATGCGTAAGTCCACAATTTGGTACAGAGCGCTTCTATCGTGCGAATAGTGAACTACGCAAATCCCATGCTACTAACTTTAAATAGATTCGCCTCGATGGTAACGCACCTACTAAAAAATAACAATTTAGGCTTCAACAAAACTCTTCGATACAGGATCACTGTTTATGCACCAGTGTGTCCAGTGGTGTTTGAGAAAGATGAATATGAATATTTAATTTTTTTTACTGATTTCGAAAAAAGGTGGAGGGACCATGTTCGCTGTATGTATGTTTTTATGTATGTTCGTCGATTTCTTCGTCAATTATAGACCGATTTTGAAAATTCCTTCGCTATTGTATGGATAATGATACCGAATGTCCCTCAAAATATTAATCCCGAGGGATTAGTATATGTCCCGCAAAACATAAAAAAAAATTAAAATTAAGGGTTTCGAAGTCAGTTTTTAGTTTTTTCAAAACAATCGAATTATATACCTATTATGTTTTATGCTACTATGAGGTTCGGCTATGGGCTCAGTTATCTGGTAGAGATCGCTCTTGAGCGATAAGACCGCCACTTATCACTTAGTTTTTAAACTGTTTTGTTGAATTCTATCTATATGTGTGCAATAAAGAATTTTCTATCTATGATATGCTATGAAATGCTATTTCGTCTCTTCATCGATGCTTTGGTTAACAGGAAAAAACCATTAAATTAGATTATTACCTATAAAAATTAGCTGCAGTGAGAAAGAGTCAATTTATACGACTCCTAAAGAAAAAAAATATTTAAGCGCTCCTTGTGCCCGCTCTATGGTTTTTACTGGGACTGCTCTATGGTTTTTACTGGTCCCTGTGCAAAGGGACACTTCATTCTCCCCATCAATATTCATTGGACAAAGTCCTATCAATTTATATCACCTACGCTTTTTTTGTCGCAAAAAAGTTACTACCGTATCCTTGCTCGTTCTGCTGTTGACATTTACTATTAAGTGTGTAAGATGATAAAAGGGCATAAACATTATTATATTGAACAAAACCAGTCATTTTACTTTATATGGCAAAAAAACTTTTTTAGTTTAATTGAACGGTTTTTTAAGTATAAATGATCGTCGGGTCAAGTACTTTTTAAAGAAATAACTATATTTTATAATTTGAAATAAAAATATATTGTAACTAGCTGCATTCTTACTACCCGTTGTCCTATTACCCGTTTTCCCGTATATAGGATTGAAGCATTTTCACGCTGTAAAAAGTAGCCTATGTTCATCAGGAATAATGTGGGCTTCTTATAGTAAAATAATTTTTCAAATTGATCTATTAGTTTCGGAGCCTATTCAATACAAACAAACAAACAATCAAATCTTTCCTCTTTATAATATTAGTATAGGTAACATGGAGCTCAATTAATTTAATTTTGTTTTTTAAAGGAACAGTACCTACTTATGTACTATAAAAATGATAAATTAAGTAGCAAATAAAGTAGGTACTAGTAAAGATTACTTTAAAAAAACATTTATTTAAACGACTTAAAATAACATAAAATATGTTTGACCCCAGGATTTGAATTACCTGTGTGCAAAATTTCAGCCCGATCCTTCAGTAGTTCAGATCCCGTCAGTAGTTTTGGCGTGAAGAGGTAACAAACATCCATCCATCCATCTATCCATCCATCCATCCAAACTTTCGCATTTATAATATTAGTGTGATTGTATTTCTGTATTCTGTATTTCTACTTCTATGACAGGATATTGTGCTGAAGGTACATGGCACATGAAACTAGGTAGGGTAAAGTATGGTATTATTATACTAGTTTCTGTCCACGGATTTACACGCACTTTCCCGGGATGAAAAGTAGCCTATGTCGCTGGGATACCGTGTACCTCCCTGCCAAATTTAATTAAGATCCGTTCAGCCGATTAGGCGTGAATTTTTTTTTGTGGAAACTTCTAATTACCCGTAAGTTACCCACAATCTCTGTAATTATAGTTACCTTACTGTTAGTTAAAAAAAAGGTAACAGACAAACAGTGCTGCTTTCAAATTCTTATATTCTTTACTTTCCAATTATATATTCACTGGTGATACTAACCACACTGCAAAATTAAAATCGAGTGTTGTTTAGTTAAATATTCTTATTTTCCTGCATAAATATTGTGCCCATCAAAATTTGATTGCGATTTTGAGAAGTTTTGTTTTTTTGGCTGTGGGGCACATCTCTCATGATGCGTCTATCCGGACTTTACACTAGTGTTTACTGTAGAAAAACGGTGGTTGAATATTTGAAAACAATTGAAATAATATCAAGCAACTATATAAATTGAAAGTTTACAGCCCGTGAATTTCAATATTACGATATTCTTTTAATTTAACGCCTGAATAAATATTAATTGATTATATTTCGTTATTCATTAAAATAATCTCGTAAGTGCACCTACCTAGTTTTATTAATTTTTTATAGCTGACCGATAAAATATTTTGTATCGACACACGTTTACGTTTTACTTTTAGTATTTTTATACTTCGGACATTTTTAAACAAATAGTATAAATCGAAGTGTTCTTATTTTTGAAGCAATTCACACCGAATAAAACGACAAATAAACTGAAGTAAATTATAATATACATATAATACAAATACCTAACTTTTTCTTACAAGCTTACTGAGATGACTCACAAACAAGCGGCATCAAAACCGATCTACCTACCGATTTGCCTAAACAAAGCATTTTACCGATAATGTACAGTCATCGCTGTAAAATATGTCACGGCACTTAAATCAGAGTGTGGCCAAGTTACTGAATCACAAGAACAAAACCTGGCGATTTCTTTATCTTTACGAGCTATAAGTAAGCTTTAAAATATTCCAAAATGTTCTTTACTAATTAGAATGACGTCATTAATGGCGCACAATACTCAGATTATTCAAAAACGTATAGATGGGTGCTAAAAAGTGAATCAATAGAAGATTGAAGGTGGTGACCTAAACCACAAACGTCCAAACAGAGCCTAAGTATGAGTTTTGCATAGTTAACGAATAGTATAAAAGTTTCCTTCCATACATTTAGCGCGTCGCAGCGCCCCACCGGATCAGTTTCCGGTGGGAACGCTATCGTTGTATGAGAACTAGTTCATCTGAGTTCAGACCCAGTACCTGACTATATGTATGATAGCGATCCAATAATCCATACGAACTCGATTGTAGTTTTCGAATTGCATTTAGTGATTTGTTGCATTTTAGCAGTAAAAATTTGACAAGTCAGCGGCAAGTAAACGATAACTTCTTTCGTTTTCGTATTGTGCCTACTCATACTAGCCTATAAGAGATACAATGACCCCTAAAACTCTGGTTCATAAGGACATACGTTAAGGTTATAATAGTAGGGATAATGACTTCATTATCCCCTACTCCCAATACGTTATTGGGAGTGTGAAGAACGGAAATCGAACGAAAAGAGATGGAATGGAACGTTAAAACCCGGAGATTAATGTTAGAAACTGGGATCGTCCCTAGTAATTAAAGCCGATCATTTAACATGGCATCTTTTTTATCCCGGTAAAAAGACGTGCCAAGCCGCGGGCAATTACTGGTAGAAAATATAAAAAGCTAAACAAATGAACTAGTTGAACAAAAGTAAAGTTGATAATTACCGCAGAGGTGTGCGGAAACAGAATGAAAGCTGGGCTAAACACATTTACTGCGTTATCGCAAGCCTCGCTATTTACAGAATTAATGAAACAAACACTATAATAAATAGTGTTATCGTCCGACATGAATTAATCCGACATTTTTTTCTTATGTCGCTATGTACTTAGAATTTTTAATTAGAAACGTTAATTGAAATTTGTTCGGAGTTATAAAGTTATGATGATGAAAAAGTACGTAGCTACCTGATTAGAGCATTAAATATTACCGGATAAGAATTGAGAATACAAGTTTCAATGAGCCGACGTTGATTAGTTGATAGTTGGCCTAATATTATAAATAACCCTCCTTCTTGCAGTCGGGTAAACTAACTTCCGTAGTATCCGCACGTTGGTTCGGTCGGATGCATTGCGCCCGTATAATGTGTCGGCCGTTTCACCTACTATATCTCATCTTCGCAGATGAATGGATGAATATAAAGTTTTGCGAAAGTGATGTATGAAAGTATGCCTATTTTGTTTGGTTTTTATAATCTAAAATTATGTTGCCTTATTAATTCAATTCATTTATTTGATAATCTATATATATATAAAAGAAAGTCGTGTTAGTTACACTATTTATAACTCAAGAACGGCTGAACCGATTTGGCTGAAAATTGGTGGGGAGGCCGCTTAGAACCAGGAGACGGACATAGGCTATGTTTTATCCCGGAATTACCACGGGAACGGGAACTACGCAGGCGAAGCCGCGGGCAGCTGCTAGTATTTTATACGTGTACAGTAATTTTTATTTTGGTTTATATAATTTTTAATCTACCGAGTAAGCAACTAAATGTAAATTGGTTTATTAAAAACCGTATTAGTTGCTCAATAAACAAACCTAAATCTAAATCTCGATCCTCACCTCACCTTAACAGCCTATATTGGTCCACTGCTGGACTTAGTTCTGAAAGGCGCCTTATTGGCTTTTATCTCATGGGGGTAGTGCCCATAATCCCCTCGCTGGGCATGCGGGTTGGGAATCGCAGTTCGGCGGTAGAATTGTTCTGCAGGGGGCACTGCAGCCAGCCTCCGGTGGATATCCACCGGTCTCTTACGACACCCGCGGGAAGAGTTGGGGTGGTGCAAATTCTAAGCCGGCACCACAGAGCAAATAGCTAAAGAAATAAACCTTAATCTAAATCTAACTGACCTCATTTACCTAACAGCTGTAGGGAATCGATTTTTCCCTGATTTATTCTGCTAATTAATAAAAATATATATAAGCATCTACATTTTTTTTGTCTGCTGACCCATCTATTTCGATGTTTCACTGTGTCATTTATTTGAATTTAATCAATAGAAATTTGGAAAAAGTAGGTGTGGGTAGAAAGGGGAACTAAAATTAAATGTTTTGGGTCGAACGGAGCAAAATACCTATTGGGTAGAAAAATCTTGGGTTGAACGGGGAAGCACTCTGCTAAGATCTGAGATCGATGCAAGATGACACCGAAATGTCACTCGATCTAAATGACACCTTGGTGCCGTCGTCGTGCAAGCTGCTACGGCATAGTTATTAAAATGACTCCTAAATGGGGCTAGCAAATAAAATGTCTTGCACTGTCTTTAGTAAAGATTTAAGTGAAAAGCGTTAGCGTATTCGTGTGACCGCGATTCGGGAAACGTATTTAACGCCTTCCGATCAGGTGAGACGACGAGCTGCGAAAGACTGCAGGCAGCTAATTCCGTTTTAGTTATTGCGATTCAGGCGTCTTGCGTCTATAGCGTCTATAGCGAACAAAACGTGAAAGTAGCATAAACCCTAAAACACTTATGATCTAATTACTAAATTACCTAAATCGCGTTGGGTCTTAGTAGCAAAACGCCTGAAATGCATTGATGTTGAAGTAAAAAAAATCGAAATATCTCTTCACTAATTTTTTGTAGTATCATTTAGGTGTGCCTATTCGGTGATATACTTTTAAAAACGATTGTCTTTTGTTTTTTCATACAATATTCTAAGCTGACGTCACATATTATGGCCTCCGATATACGGAAAACAAAAGGGAAACGCGCCAGCTTTTAAAAATGTATCCTAAAATCAATCTTTTTAAAATGGACGAACTGCTGGTGATGATGATGATTGTTCTGATTCTTATTTAAGCATTAACTAAGCTCTACAGCTTCTCGTTTCTAACTTTTACTTAGTTAATCGCTTCCGACTGGTATTGATATGGTTCAGTTGAGCTACATGTACATTGTTTGCAACAGTCTGCAGTTAGCTCAATTGTTTCAATTGTTAATACTAGTTCTCATTTATTAAACAATTATTAACCTAAAAATATAGTAACTATATCACAAGCTCTGCTAAATTTTGGCCTATCTAGAATATTCTAGAAAATATGAGTGGCTGTGAGTACAGTCCTGCATTTTTTTAGATCAATATCCGTGAATTATTAAAAAAAATATTTATTTTACATAGATATATCTCAACCATTGAAACATTTGAAAACAAAGTGTTACCAATTGATCAAACTGTCATTTCATCAGCTAATTGCAGCGAACAGAGTTCATCATAGGAATAATAGGACGTTTTATCCGTAATAGAATGAATTGCTTGCAGTTGCGTAGGAGGTACGTGATACTGTCTGATTAGGTACTAATAAGGTAACTTATCTAGATTTGTAATCGATTCTGCGAGATTCTCATCATGTAAAGTACTTAAATCCTTATGGATTTCCATTTGATCCATAAATCAGATATTAAAACTACTCAGTTTGCTATTTCAGGTACAAATCAGGGTGACAGTGATTTTGCCAGATTTCCGCTGGGTTAGGGTAAAAATGACACCGGACCATTTCTCAAGACTTTCAATGTCTTTGTTTATTATTTATTAGTACATAGTTATGTACCTAAGTACTTATAAGATTTAAGATAAGTCTATTTCATAACTTAGAAAAAGTGTTTTGTTGAATAAACTCGTTTTTTTTTATATTTAATTTATGGAAATCTAAACTTAAAAAAACATTGCTTTTGAGTTCAAACCACAGACCAGCCCCTATCAAGCAAACTAAAAACAATGTACTTATTAGACAATGTACTAAAGGCAATAATGGAGAAAACTTACATATATTGCGTTAGTTATTGAAGTTCAAGTAATTAAATACATTACAGTAACAGTAATGTGTAAGTTTGTATGATATATGAGAACATCTTTCAATCACGTGAAGAATACACTAACCTTTTCTGTTTAGTTTTTATTTAAAATTAGAATTTAGATTGGTAGAAATATTAGAATGTCTCTTACTGGATAAAAACATCCAATAACTTAAAATACAAAGGCAGCCCAAGTCATCGATAAGTTCTTTTATTTCAAGTTAAATATTCTGAAATTCTACGCACCACTTAACATCGTTGGCAATATTATGTAAATAAATACAATTTTTAAAAGCAGGTTAAAAAGCAAACAAGACTTTATCTGTGTTGATTGCAAGAACGTAATTGTTGGAACAATATCCTTTTGTAATGCGAAAGACCTAGTTTTTTGAGGCAAAACACCAAATTATACAACACGCTTAACAATAGGCCGTTATATGTTATATCGGCAACATTGATTTCATATACTTACATGTAATTTTAGTGTTATTTTTGTAAAACGATATAAGTTTGGTTTCAGTCGCTTAAGTTCTGAAATAGTTCGAAGAATAAAAGCAATAGAAGAGCCTAAGCCCCTAAACGATTTTCAGAATACGAGAAACAACAACAGAGATACGAAACCTTTCTAAATTTTAAAATAAAGCCTCATACCGCTACCGAACTCACGTTCGTGTAAAACCTACTTAGACACCTGGATAAACGCATCATAGAGGAAGTGTAGCATAGAGCACTCAGGAATAAGTAGAATTTCCACGCGATCTTTTATAAGTAGAAATGCTAGAACCCGGGACCAAATCCTATTAGATTATGTGCAGAGTGAATAGAGAGAGCACCTGTGTTTGCACACACATTTGTGCACTACACTTGAGCTAGTCTCAGTTGATAGACGCCGTGGATAAGAAAACCCATTACGAAACCTCTAAGGTTTACTTTTTTGGGATTGCTCATGATTTAGTTGAACATATTGATCAAACTTACAATTCCATTAAAGGGTTAGAAAATATGCAGAATATCAATTTAATGTAATAAATAGTGTTATATGTAGACAGAAATTGTTGTCGTCAAAGTCTTACAATATTGTCGCGTCTGAACCGACGACATAATGCTTCATGTCTACGGCAAAGGGTGTAAAGCCACCGTGTCCAGAAGATGTGTCCTTTGCACACATAAGCCGTAGACTCAAATCTTTTAAGGGTCCGTACAATAGTATCGTTTTGGATGTCTAATAATAGTGTCTAATAGTATCGATCGATCGGAAATTTCGGATTCGTTTTTGTGCAAACACTAGTCTTATGCAAGCGACATAAGAGTTGGTTTTTTACGAAAACTATAAAGAAACTTCTGTAAATCGAAGTTTCTTTAGACGTCTGGACGGACACCCCTGTCTGGGCTACGTATGTATGTCGATTCCGCGTCGATAAGTGTGGTGAGACCCGCGCCGTATTACGTGTCGATTCCGCGTCGATAAGTGTGGTGAGACCCGCGCCGTATTACGTGTCGATTCCGCGTCGATAAGTGTGGTGAGACCCGCGCCGTATTACGTGTCGATTCCGCGTCGATAAGTGTGGTGAGACCCGCGCCGTATAACGTTGTTGCATAAAATATTTATTGAGAAAGTCTTTAGTGAGTTTGTAGTTTGTTAAAAGTATGAGATTTGCTGGATAGATAAAAAAATTGGCAGGCGGGCGTTACTTCTGTAGGTAGGTACTTTTCTAATTTCTGTATTGCTAACCCCAGAAGCAAAAAGTGGGGTGTTATAAGTTTTCCACGTCCATTTAATGTTGGTTTTTTGAATGTATATTTACGGGTCATTGATAAAAAAATAATAATAAGTGGTTTTTTGAGAAGAGCGGTGATGGCCAAGTCCGAAACCACGCGATTTATAGAAAAATATTGAAAAGAGTCATGCCCTCGATTTATAAGAAAACAAAAACGGCATATATTTCGTTTTTATAATCTTTTACTTTTGATAGAAATCGACCCGAATTGCTTATCAAAAAAAGACACTTGCATTTTTAGTAATACATTTCTTTGCAAAGATTGATCCTTATCAGCAACAAAATCCATTGGTTCAACAATACAGGATTTCTTATTTTTGAAAAAGTAGAAGGTTACAAAAAAAACTGAATATGCAGTTACTGTTTTTTTATAAATCGAGGGCAAGAATTCTTTCACGACTTTTCTCTAACTTTCGTGGTTTCAGACTTGGCCATCACCGCGATTCTCAAAAAACCACCCTGTATAATGCTGGATAATTCACACAGCATCATCTAGCCCGAAGCTAAGCAGAGCTACTGGAATTAAGAAAGTAGTTCACATTTTAATGTTTATTTATTTTAGTCTGAGTTTAGTATGTGTAAGTCTTTTAACAAATAAATTTATTCTATTCTATTCTAAATAATCTTATCATCAAATTCATCATCAAGCAGGCGTATGACATAAAAATTTGTAGGCCTATAGGCAGGTGTCCAACCCAGCAGTAGATGATGACAGGTTTGGTGATGATGGACGAACAAGTTTTTTCGTAACGCTTTACTCTCTTTTATTAGCCGGCTTCAAAAAAGGATGAGGTATGTTTGGTTGTATGTATTTTCTTTTATGTAAAATACAAACAGACCGATTTTCGACCGACTTGGATGATTATTGCTATTGTATAAGAACGATCCCCAGATGTTCTCATTTTTTTTTTTTACGAGGGATTAGTGTTTTTCCCGTTAAACTTAAAAAAAAACAGTAAATATCAATGAATTTAAAGTCAGTTTAAGCTATGTGGTGCCAGCTTAGAATTTTCACCACTCCAACTCTTCCCGCGGGTGTCGTAAGAGGCGACTAAGGGATATCCACCGGGGGTGGGCAGC
This sequence comes from Eupithecia subumbrata, assembly GCA_949316285.1. Taxonomy (NCBI): domain Eukaryota; kingdom Metazoa; phylum Arthropoda; class Insecta; order Lepidoptera; family Geometridae; genus Eupithecia; species Eupithecia subumbrata. Next base: position 3,921,992 of record OX438642.1, on the reverse strand, counting down.
AGCGCCCCCTGCAGAACAATTCTACCACCAAACTGTGATCCCAAGCCTGCATGCCCAGCGTGGGGATTATGGGCATTACCCCCAAGAGATACAAGCCAATAAGGCGCTTATCAGGGGGATGCCTGCGTTCAGCAGTGTACCAATACAGGCTGTTGATGTTGAGGAAGTCATTTTTTAGTTTTTTTTTATCAAATTATTTCTGTTAATAATGACTTTATTAGATGTGTGCTTTGGAAAAATCGTAAAATCTAATCACTGCTGTTAGTTCCTATTTCTTCTTTATTCTGAGCTCTGTTAAATTTGGTGACAATTTATGTAATAATAGGTTGCACAGTAACTTTAATTAATTTACTAAACTAGGTAATTTTTTCGTAACTATATAAATCATTGAGTTTCTTTACATTAAAAACGTATGTTTAATTTTATATTAGAAAACGTAAATTTTGTTAAACCTCTTTTGCCAACTAAGCCTAGCACGCAGTCTCGGTGTGTATTCTCTGTATTCTGGTTCTTCTCCAGGGATTAAACTAACTCGTAATAAGGTAAACCGTTTATGTTATTTTCTATGAAATGCCTGAAAACCCAGGATCATATTATCTCATTGCTACAAGTTTTTATTGTAACGGTAATACGTTTGACCATCACACTTAAGAAAGCGAAGATGTGGCCAAAGAAGAAGCACGCTTTCCCAGAAGGATCGTATTCACTCGAGATTTGAAGACTCCGAGATTTTACGTTACCGGAAAAACATATGTAGGAAGTTCGTTTCACTCTCTCTCTTTGATGAAGTTAACACTTTCAGGGCCCAAGACGCAATGTCTTTTTCCAGCCCCGTGTAGCGGCGGCGCGTCATCGAGGCTGGCCAGTGAACGCTAAAGCCGACTCTACGTATATCGCCCTACATATTACCCTATATATTTATTTTATGTATATTATATATTTATTTTATGTATTTATCTTATGTATATTATATATTTATTTTATGTATCTGTCATATTTATTGTATTTATAGCTACCACTATTTGTAAAACACGCCACCGTCTATACTTGTTCTTTCACTTCCGGTCCATCCAAAGGTTGCCTGGAAGAGATCGCTCATAGCGATAAGGCCGCCCATTGTGCAACGTTATTTGTATTTGTCTTTTCCTGTCCTGTGTTTCTATTTGGTGTGCAATAAAGTGTACTGTATTGTATTGTATTGTATTGTATTGTATCGCGGTTAACACAAAGCTATTTTTGCGTCTAGGATACCCGTATCTGTGTAAGGATGTACAGAAAACTATCATTCACAAACCCTTCTCACTATAACCGTAACACGAGAGCTAGTCACTTCCTAATCCTAAAGTGGCACGTCGTCATTTACACGTTTTTTTCGTAGTTTCTTTGTCTAACAAGTAATCAAGCTAGAATTATGCAGGTATGCGATGATTGTAAGCCAAAGGGCCAAATAGCTTACAATTGTAGCAATACTCTTTATTAGCTTGCTAAATGACTTGAAAAACGCAGAATACACAAAATAAGATAAAAAGCGTGACCACCGTTACACGTCAAAAGGTTTGCAAGCGTCGAGAGGGGGAGGGTTTGAACGAAAATGCTGGCTGTATTGTCAGGCTTCAAAAAAATGCACGCACAAAGACGTTAATTTAGATTTGTCTGGGTGACTAACTCAAACGAGAACTATACTATAGGGCATCCCACGCTTAAGCCACGTGGAGATAAAGTATCTTAAATATTGTAGATAGAAAATTTTATTGAAAGAAGACTTCATTTTGATTTTGAGAACAAATTAAACTGCATTTTTTTTTATTATCGCCGGTTTGTACCGGGAATCGAACCTGCCAAATTGTAAAATAAACACCTGTTATATTACGATACCGAACAAAAGGCTCAATAATAGGATTTTTTTCCAAATAAATATAGCATCCTACATAAAAGGAAGAGTAAGAAATTTTACGTTCATAATTTCAGGAATATTATTACTAAGACTTTCCTTTTACTTTGCCGTGCTACTAAACCAGATTTTATAATTTTAAAACATTAGGTACTAATGATAATTATAATAAGCTACAATTTAACTAAGGTAGGTACTCTCCCTACCTTAGTTAAATTGTGGCTGCCGGTTCTACTTCGACAAAACTCGAAGTTATCGAATTAGTCGCCCGTATAATCATAAGTTGTGAAATTAAGAGTTTATTAAAAGCCTAGAAGGTATTCCAATTCTTAGTAATTATTTATTAATTTTCCCCTTCTAATTCCGCCCTCCGCTCCCTCCAAAAGAATTAGTCAGAAGGAAAGAAGGTGATGTCTTCAGATTTATTTTATTTAGTAAGTAGTTAATTAATATTAATTTAATTTCCCTATACTAGAAACAAATTAGAACTAGCAAAAGAAGTACCTATTTACTTAAGTAGTTACTTTTGTTATTAAATGTTATTAAATTAAAGTAGAGCCCGTGTTTTTTCATTAATTTGTGTTTTAAGTACAAACATTTAAAACAAATTGAAGTAAATAACTTGGAGGGTGTTTTTTTGTTTTCTGAAGACGTATTTTATTTTTTCAACCAAGTAACGCTCTACGTTTTTTGTTACCATTATGAATTGCTTTTAAATTTTCCTAGATAGATACGAAACCACCGCGCCGTTGACTCTATTTTTTACAGTCGGCGACATTAATGAAGCAATAATTTTAGAAACTCCTATTTTTAGAAACAATCTTCCATGGTAAACATTTTTATAAACTGCTTTGTTTGCAGCACTTTAGCTATAAAAAATATTTACAGGCAACAAAACTTCTGCATTATCATTAAACAAAATGGGGAGACGAAATTAAATGAATTGCGTTACGAAATACGATACGGAGCAAAAAGTTTGTGCGGGGGTGAGCACGGCGGCGGGCGGCGGGCGGCGCGCCGCGCGGGAAAACTTTTTAGTCAAACTCGAACTTAGTAAAGTCTGCAAAAGTAGGTGCGGAAGTTAGTCGGACTTACCCGTTCTTCTTCGCGGATCATCTCGGCGATGCCGGGGCGGATGTCGATGTCGTCGTGCATTGGCTGAGCGCCGGGTGTCGGGGCCGCAGCGTGGGGCTCTGGTGGCGGCAGCAGGTCCTGTGGCGGCGAGGAGCCGGGGCTGGCACGCACCCGCGAACCTGAGCCGGACGGACCGTGATCATCATCGTCCGAGTGGCGCCGACGCCGGTTCCCTCCGGGCGAGTCGCTCCCGGGGCTGTGGCCACGCCGCGTGCCGCGAGAAGAAGGCGCACCGCCGTAACCCCCCATTGACGACCCACCACCGCCGGCCGCACCGTTGCCCGCCAGCGAAGACGGGCCCGCGCACGCCGCGCCGTAGCCCGCCAGCGACGCGTGGTCGCCGTCCACGTCCGTCAGCCCGCGAATGCGGAGCGTATCCGCCACCTTCAGCAGTGCTGGGATCTGATTCTGGGCCACATTAATCTCTCCGCGGTACATGAACTCAACGGCCGCCTTCAAGTCGCTGTAACGGATGTCTCTGATGATGATGATGGGGTGCTGGCACGGATTGTCCATCAGCAGCGTCTGGAAGTACGGGCTGCACGCACTCAACACAACTTTATGCGCTTTCAAACTTTTTCCATCGCAAGCGAGCGTCACGTCCACGAAGGACTGGCTCTGGAGCAGCTGATCGAAGCAGGTCGTCAAGTTACTCTGGTAATTGTTCCACCTCAAGACGAACTGCTGGGGCGAGCCGGCGTTCCGACCGTCAACGGGCGCGGGATCCTCCTCGGCCGGCATGGTTAGTATACGGCGAGCATCAATAACGCGCGAATCGTGACTTAGCGCGGCACGTGCGATAGCGGCTAGGACTCACGAGACACTGGCTCTCGGCTCGCGGCAGCGGCGGTGCGAGCGGCGAGCGGGATGGAGGGCGGGGCGGCGCTCCGCACTGGCGGCTGGAGCTCGCGCCCCGCCCTGAGACCCGCCCCGTCCCGCCTCGCGCCCCGCAGCACCCCGCTCAGACCGGCGCGAGCGCACCCACCGTTCTACCACTGCCTCTACTTCTGCTCCTCTATGTCTACTCTGTCGTCTTATAACGTCCACATGCTGGTGTTTTCACCTGAATGGAAGATTTTTATTCGGGTTAAATATAAAAAATTATCTTATTTATGCTTTATGGTTTTCCCTGGTGGTTAAAGTTATGATAAAAGTATCTAGATTTTAGATTAGTTCCAAAAATAAATCTTATTTTCAGAAATGAATGAATTTAATTTTCTTTTATAGTTTTCCTTGGTGGTCGTAAACTTGTGACGAAGCCTTACCCAAAGTACCTACTAAATATTAATCAATGGTCAATATGGGGTTAATGCGAATATAAAATTGTAAATTATTTTGACGAATGTTGGCAAGATTTTTTCAATACTAGGAATATGCTGTTTGCTGAAACAATTTTAACTTATTTATAATTTTTGAAATAATTATTCAAGTCTTTTTTTATGCAAAACCCTGAACAAACTCTGAACGAGACGACTCTGATGTCGTTTCTTCGTATACCTAGGTACTCGTATAACAAAAATCTATGGATCCCTCTTTAGTGGTATAATTTTTAGTAATCATCATCACACGTAAGTCCACTGCTGGGAACATGCCTCTAAACTAGAGTTTTTTGAGCTTTTGCCCCAATCAACACGCTTTGCAGGCGAATTGCTGGTCTCAGTAGAGGAGTTAAAAGCTTTATGGCTTTCTGTGATCACTTCGTAAAATGCTTTCGAGACGCGACCAGTTCTGGGGGGTCGATTTTTACGCTGCGACCACCATAGCCAATTCTATAGAGCTGTTTTTTGCAAAGGCGTTTTTTAAAGTCAGACATACCAATGCATATTATCATAGATACTTAGAAAAAATCTTTTTTGTAATAAGTTCTGTTTATTACCCACAAAACGAAAGTATCGAGAAATAGACATGAGATTTTATGACCACAGAAGGCTCTTTCAAACTAATTTAAGTAATTTAATTTATACTTAATTTTACTTGACGAGAAACTAATACAAATAACTTTAGCTTAACATTGAGTTATCCGTTGTTATTGAGTATTTATATTCAATAAATGTTTTTATTTCTTTCATTATTTTAAGTTTTTTGAATTTTGTAATTTGTGTTGTAAAGTTTGAGAGACTTAATAAATCTTAACATGAGATGGTTAATGGTAACAGAGTAGGTACTTTATCTGTCTCACTTGTGGGCATAATAGGGTAATGTCAGTCGAAAATAGGGCTTGAAAGACAAATACCAGGCTAGGACCTCTGACTTCACGAACCGCGAGACCGTTTCTACATGGTTTCTATGACTTTCTAGTAGGTACTTTCAGCTGCGATGATTGAACCAGAATTCCACTTAGCTGATTCTTTTAGTTGCTTCTGTCCTCTCGTAATTGGTGTAACCGTTGGGTCGAGGCGTTTTCCAAGATCCAAAACTTGTAAAAGTACATACTTAGATAAAAGCCGAAACGCCATTAAATACAGACAGTGCTTATTTATCGAAAGGCAACAGAGTAATTCCCCGAAACCAGTTGTTCACGTTTTGAGAGGGGCAGTATAAAAAACTCCACAACCTAGAGCATGTAAACAGTGTGCTTCGAACCGACGAGCTAAGAATATGTAGAGGCGGCAAGAAAAATAAACAAGGGTTTTTATCAGCATCAATCGATCCATCAGGTGACATTGTGGTCTAACGCTCTTCTATTGATAAATCGATGTATGTGATAGGTCTTGCAAACCGTGAAGATTTAACATTATTTATGTCAAAAACGTACTTAATATTACAAAATCCATTAGTTCCAAATTGCTGACTCTGCTAGGCAGCAGAGTATGAAATTCTAGAAAAGTCACTTTAACAGTATTTTTTGTTGAAAATTGTGCAGTTTATATAGATAGTTAGATTATAGCTTTATTCCACCATCAAAACTTATAAAATAGGATGGTATCTAGTACCAATTATATTTTTGTAGCACAATCGGCGGCCTTATCGAAAACCGATCTCTTCCAGGCAACCTTTGGATGGACTTTATTCCCTTTTCATACCAATATGCACTTACTGAACGAAACGCAGTTGTCGAGTAAGACACCTTTTGAGCTGACGACTGTAGGTACCAAAAACACGAGTTAGGAATTGATAGAGGTGGCAAAGCTAAAAATAATTGGCTTACTTTAGAAAGTAAAGTAAAGTTTATTCATCACGAATACATGCATACATATAAAAAAACTAATTTATACTAATTGTATTAAGACGAATCGTGATCTCACTTTGATCTCTACACTAGGATACAGTGCTCTATAGGGACCATAAATTTGAACAATTTTAGCTTTTTTTACTGTCGATATACTAATAGCATAGTTAAGAATGGCATAGATGATACTAAAGTAATGTTCGGAGTTTAGTTAAGTGACTTTGATATTTTGCTTGTTTCTTCAGTTCTGTTCAGTTCTGATGACACTAAATTCAAATTCCTACATGCTCATTTATTTATATCGTACCCATTGTTTGAAAGTTCTTCTAAATAAATAATGCTAGACAATCCACACAGCATCATCTAGCCCCAAGCTAAGCAGAGCTTGTGTTAAGGGTACTAACTGACTAATATATTTAATACAATACATTACATAGATATCTGTAAATATTTGTCCCGGGTGTTCTGGTTTTTTCTATGTATAATATAGAAAATACTAGATCACCCGGAACTAATATTTACAGATCGTACAAACATTTATTCCAAGGCGGGAATCGAACCCGCAGCCTCCGCGTCGCGGGCGGAACTTCGCCCGCCGCATGGGTCGTCTCAGTATATTAAACCTAGCTTACTTAAGCACTGCGGGTGGGTCTGTCGGCCGGCCGTAGTCATGTTGTGTTACCTAATTATGCGTGTCGCGCGTTTCGTGTTAATTTCTATTGACAAGCGATGATTGGATAATAGGATTCTGAGAATATTGCAAGTAGGTAGAGTACCTTGGTAACTATAATCCAGTCTGGAGAGATGGTTGATGGGGCAAAACAGTGATGACTAATAGTAATAAAAATAATGTCCTCCTAGCCGAATTTCGACCACGGCGGCCAGTCTCATCGGAGCGCCAGATGCGCAGGACATATTATAGTGCACAAGTGTGTGCGCAAACACAGGTGTACTCTTTATTCCCTCACTCTCATAATCCGATGGGACGACAGATTGACACGACCGGGGAGAGATCAGGCGCAGGACCAACGGCTTAACGTGCTTTCCGAGGCACGGGGGTGTAACACCGCCAACTTCCTGACTACAACTATTGGGCCGACCCGGGATTCGAACCCAGGACCTCATAATCAGCGGTTGAACAAGCTGACCGCTAGACCAACGAGGCAGTCAATGACTATAGCTAGCATGAGTTGTCGCTTCTAAAAATGTTATACTCTATCATTGATAACACAAAGAAGAATGAAAACACAAATTTGTACCGAGGCGGGAATTGAACCCGCAACCTCCTGCGTCGCAGGCGGACCTTCGCCCGCTGCGCCACGGAGGTCGTCAAACTATTAAGACCTTAATAAGAAAGCTAGCTCAGTTATTCATCTATGCTTGAGTTACACTTTTCTATGGGATATCAATCTCTCCGAAATATATTGAAAAAAAAAAAATTAACACTAACTAGCATGTAAATTTTAGAAATTTGTCTTTTTCATAAAAATAATTAATACTTCTTCTATAAAATACAATCAAATCGTTACGCTTTATTAAGAATTAGCTGCATTCTTATTACCCGTTGTCCTATTATCCGTTTTCCCGTAGGAATGAAGCATTTTCCCGCGGTAAAAAGGAACCTTTGTTCATCAGGAATAATGTGCGCTTCTAATGGTAAAATAATTTTTCAAATCGGTCCAGTATTTTCGGAGTCTATTTATTAATTTTTATTTTATTTTTCGTTTATTAAGGCACAAACAGTATACAATTTTCTTAAAATTAACAGTGTATATAGCTAAGCTACGTATAAACCAATCAAGATGCTACTAATAGAAACATTATTTACAATATAACACAACAACGTTACAGACGCTAATTTGGAAAATACACAAACAAAGACAAATCGAGTATGAATACACAAAATTAACCTAAGAGAGATACTTGTTTTTTAAAGTTATTCTTAGAGAGCGAAAATATGACACATTGAGAAAATTGTTCATTGTGCAACCTACTTACTCTAGGAATAAAAGAATTGCCTGCATAATTAGTTTTAAGATTGCTTAACATGAAAAGGTTATTGATTTTACGAGCATTCATACGTGCATTCATACTATTCAATACAAACAAACAATCAAATCTTACCTCTTTATAATATTAGTATAGACTAGTTATAACCGCGATATTTGCATACCGCAAATAAGTAATACCATGTTTGAAAAGAGTACCTATATCTCTGCAGTTAAAGTTTACAATAGCTTGCCCCTAGATCTCGAACTTTTCGAGGGTCTAATGTTTAAAAATAACCTTAGTAAATGGCTTTTATCTACAAACCTTTATTCACAAAGAACAAATCAAATAATACAAATAAACCAGAACGATTAAAACAATTGAACTAACTGCAGACCGTTGCAAACAATCTACAGGTAGCTCAACTGATCCATATCAATACCAGTCGGAAGCGTCCCCAAGACGCTGGCTGCATTGCCCCGCTGTAACGTAAACAATGTAAGAGTGCTTGTAAAAAACACGAATAAGAAGAGATAATCTTTATTTTTTGCAAAGAAGTAAAAATATATACGAAATTCAAAAAATCGTTATTTACAAGTTGGTCCAAGCGGGGTCAAAATCACCACCGCCTTTCGGCTTAGTACCGTTTCCGTGGCACCCTGTATTATATATATTTTATATTGTGGTATATATCATATTATATATTTTATATTGTGATATGTGTATGTATTTTATATTTAAGTAATACGCAACCGTCTAAACGTGAACAACTGCCTCGTGTACATCCCAAGGTTGTCCGGAAGAGATCGGTCTAAGCCATAAGGCCGCACATTGTGCAACTGTGTTACTTCTCTTTTCCTCTATTTTGTATTTTCTTTGTGTGCAATAAAGTTTGTAAGTATTGAATTGTATTCTTAAGCATTTAAATTTAACACGATTTTGTAATGTAAAGAAATCTAATAATAATAAAGTTTGATCAGCGGTGGGACAGTGTGGTTGAGTAAAAATGCGAGAGACGAACTAAATAAAAAATTTGAAGCTAATAACTTTTGAGTTTGGTAGGTACTACATAACTAAACAACCGCCGAAATTTCACCGTAGTATCGGAGAATGCAATAGCGGTGTAAATTTGAAACCCAATTGTCAAAATTCTATGAAAATTCTGAAAATCTAATTCTGTTAAAAAGAATTACCTATACGCTCTCCAAAGTAAAATTTTGGCATTTGAATATCTACACTTGACATTCTAAAAGAATCCGACCTAAAAATTTCTAAAATTGGCCTGTCGGATTTGCCTCTGACGCGACTGAGCTTGCCGGTTTGGACTAAATTCTAAAATAAGGTAGAGACCTTTGAATTTCTAAAGCTAAAAGTTTTCTAAACTTGGTCTCTGACGCGACCGGGCTCGTCAGCTTAGACTAAATTCTAAAATTAGGTTCCTGTTCTAGATTACCTCTTCTGCTGGTCTATTATTGCATTTGTGTTGGTCTTTTATTTCTGTTGGTCTATTATTGCATTTGTTTGAAGGCACAAATTACAAAATCTTTTCTTTACCATAACGATTACAGATGACGTGGGGTGGATTTTACCGTTAGTATCTTAAAACGCGTTCTACTAAACTCGTTTCTAAGTAAATGAGTTCATATGTTGAGTTAAATCTCGATTATAGTCAAACCGATTTCCCCGGCTTTTTGGAGTTAACTTTAGATAGCGTTTACGTAAACGAACATTTACCACAGATTTAGATAAAATCATAGACAATAACAAAAAAATAAATGTTCCAAAAAAACGCGTTTATAACCGCCATTATCGGGCGTTCAGGATGTTTAAACGAGTTCTGCGTTAACTGCGTTTAGATCATGCTGGCGAAATATAAAATGTACCAACTGAACACAGTTGAACGCGTTTAATTTCAACGGTGAAATTGCACCTTAATTTACAGATAATAAAAGATACCTAATAATTACAGATATGTTTTAAGGGGCGAACTTAGCGGGTGTGCTTGTCAAATTAGGCCTAGATGTCAGTACTCACGGGACCCCGTAGAATTACATAAAATTAAATTTTTTTTTCTTCGGTTCTTGGAGATTGCGAAAACAAATTACGATAAAAAAAAACATGAAAGTGCACTGTTTTGCACCTAATTTGGTCGAACTCTCAGGAACTCTGCGGTCTATAGAAAAGATTAATCTTTTCTATAGACCGCAGGGTTCCTTAGTGTTCATCCCCGCATCTCGAAAAGAGTATTTTTGCTCTTCGATATCTGGTTGCAAAAGCCGTTTTTATCCGCTAGAGGATAAAATAAAATTGAATTTAGAACATCGTGCGCACTACGTTTGTGATTCAAAACCTATTTACTTCAACCTCCATGGTGCCGAATAAATCATACAACCTTTTTTAATTTGTTAAAAACACAGACTTGCTTGGAACCTTCTTGGTGTACTTTTTTTTGGTTGGCTTTGACTTAAGTATAATATTACAACATAAGTAACTGTAGCAACGTTACGTTAAATTTTTCTTAATTATACCTGAGTATTAGGTATTTGTTATAATTTAAAGATTATTCTGTAATACTTACCAATCATAATGTAGTAGTACCTAAACTGAAATAATAGTATCTTGTGATTGTAAAATTTTTTTTTTTAGTTTAGTCATTTCCTTGCTGGTGGCATGAAAGTTACGTGTTGCACTCGCGTGCAAAGATTTTTTACCTCGTGCTCTTTTGATTCCCTCGCTAACGCTCAGGATTCTAATTTTAGAATCCTTCGCTTGCTCGTTCATCAAAATTGAGCACGCGGTAAAAAGCAACTTTGCGCTCTTGTATAACAAATAACTATTGTTTTGATTCGTAGGTTATTACTAACTCTTTGGTTCCTTAATATAGTTTTTTTTATAAGTTGTGTAGTTTTCTTGTAAATAAGCGAAAACATATTTTTTTCGTTTACGCCGTTCCAAAAACGTATGAACGCTCTTATGAACGGAAAATCCTTTGCCTATCCTTTTCACAAAATGGCGCGTTATACGCCCTCTTAAGTGAGAAGATTGTTAACAACTATGATCCCCTAGGCTATATTTGTTTCGTGGGAGACCCGAGTGCATAAGTTGATTTCCATGAATAGAGATAGAGCGCTATTCATCATCAGCCTATAAAAAGTAATTTTTAAAGGGATATTGATTTGAGTTTTGAGCTTTCAAATATTTTTAATATCCCGTAGTGTTAATAACCATGATGGATTAAAAAGTTTTACAGCCTATATTAGTCCACGGCTGGACATAGGCCTCCCCCTAATGAGCGCCATAGCGCCCTGTCTTCAGCTTGCCGCATCCAGCATCTGACTGCAGTAAGAAGTGTACAGATTGTTTGCTGATGGTTACTAAAAATAACAATTAGGTAAAAAAAAATACAAACAAAATACAGTTTTACACCTATGATGATGTGCTGTGTGTTGCCGGCTTGGAATTTACACCAACCCGATTCTTTCCGCGGGCGTCGTAAGCGGCAACTCAAGGATATCCACCGGAAGCGGGCAACAGCGCCCCCTGCAGAAAACTCCTACTACAGAAACTTCAGTTCTGTTCCCCAACCCGTATAATAATAACTCTTATTATACCAGGTGAGAACTCAAGTGTCTAGTTAAACCTAACATAGGCTTTAAGGCACTTCTAACCGAAATGTCATGTTGTTATTTTAACTGAATAAATAATTCTATTCTATTGTTTGCCCAGCGCCAGCGTGACGATTATGGGCATTACCCCCCCATGTGTTTATCAGTTAACAGGGGAAGGCCTATGTCCAGCAGTGGAAGTGGCAGTTAACTCAATTTGTAAATGCTAGTTCTAATTTATGTCTATTTTTTGATTGTATTTTTAGGAAGTCGACATTATAAATAAATAAATAAATAATGCTGGACAATTCACACAGCATTATCTAGCCCCAAGCTAAGCAGAGCTTGTGTTATGGGTACTAGATAACTGATATACATAATACAATACACTACATATATATATATTTTATTATACATAGAAAACACCCAGACCAACGGAACAAATTTCTGCAGATCGTACACAAATTTGTTCCGAGGCGGGAATCGAACCCGCAACCAAATTATGTCACTACATAATTATTTTCTCTTTCAAGGAGGTGTTGTAGGTGCATAAAGTATACTCTGATTTGGTAAAGATAATTAATTGATTTATCAAGGTGATTGCACCCGGAAATAACCAGGGTGAATCAAGTCTATTAAAAGTGTACTTAGTGCACCCGGGTGAATAACCCGAGGTGAATTAAGTATACCGCCCCAATTTTCTTTGTGAATAACATTTATTCTATGTCAGTCAGTATATCAGTTATCTAGTACCCATAGAACAAGTTATATTCAGCTCGGGGCTAGATCGTTATTGGGAAAGTTGACTCGCGGGCTATATTCGGCCCGCGAACAGTTTTGATCTAGCCCTCTAACACAAACCGTACTCGAATAAACCTCTTGAAAATAAACCTTCACCTAATAGACTAGCAGAATAATCTTACTTAGCAGATTTTATTACCATTACTTCCTTTTTAGGGTTCCGTACCTCAAAAGGAAAAGGGAACCCTTATAGGATCACTTTGTTGTCCGTCTGTCTGTCTGTCTGTCCGTCTGTTAACACCCTTTTCTCGGGAATGAGTGGACTTAACGGCTTGACATTAACGTCAAATACTCAAGTCCGTTACCTCTTGGAGCCGCGATATAAATAAAACTTCTAAGTCAACGCACTCAAAAGTTACAGCCGTTTATGTCCGAATATTATGAAATGTCAAGGGAATCACATGCACACAAAACCTATAGGGTACTTCCCGTAGACTTAGAATCATGAAATTTGGTGAGTAGCAAGGTCTTATAGCAAAATTAAAGGGAACAATCCAAAAACCATAAACTTGTAATTTATTCACTAAAAAAATTATAATAGGGTACTTCCCGTAGACCTAGAATTATGAAATGTGGCAAGAAGCAAGGCCTTATAAGTAAAACCGCAAATTTGTAGTTTATTAACAAAAAAAATTTTTTTCATTCTCTCCCTCGATCAAAATATACAGAGTACCTATACCTACTTCATGTTGAATCATGTTATTTGGCAAGAAACAAGGCCTTACAGTTAAACGGAACCCTTAGTGTGCGAGTCTGACTCGCACTTGACGTTTTATTTTGAAGTGGAACTGCTTTTTGTCAGCAACTCTAAGAAAGGTCTCACATGCTTGCTTCTGTCCGCGGCTTCGCACGCGGTATTTCAATGGAAACGTTTAAAGTTATTTGTATCGCATGGGTAGTGTTTAGTATGGTTTATGGTATAAAAATGTGCAGCTTAAGCTAGACTATTGCAACACTCTAAATAGGGACTTATTGTATGTACCTTAAAATGACGCAAATAATCTATAACATAAAAATGAGTCGCTGAATGTGTTGCTAAGTGCATAACTCGAGAACGGTTGGACCGATTTAGCTAATTCTTTTTTTAAAATATTCCTTGAAGTACGAGGATAAATAATAAATAAATAAATAATGCTGGACAATTCACACAGCATTATCTAGCCCCAAGCTAAGCAGAGCTTGTGTTATGGGTACTAGATAACTGATATACTTAATACAATATACTACATAGATAGATATTTTTATTATACATAAAAAACACCCAGACCAACGGAACAAATTTCTGCAGATCGTACACAAATTTGTTCCGAGGCGGGAATCGAACCCGCAACCTCCTGCGTCGCAGGCGGACCTTCGCCCGCTGCGCCACGGAGGTCGTCAGGATGGTTGTTACGGAGAGAAAAATTTAAAAAAAAAAAATTAAGAATCGACTATTAGGCGATACGAAGTTCGCCGGGTCAGCTAGTTAATAATAAATTCCTCCTAGCCGAATTTCGACCACGGCGGCCAGTCTCATCATTAATTTCACGTCGCGTCTGGCTGGTGTGTAGTGTCGACTACTTGCCTTATTATTAATGTTGAAATTAAACTTACCTAGTTGAATCATCTCTGTAATGTTTTTGGATGTCATTTACTGAAGTTGAATCCGACAAAACTAATAGTGTTTACTGCGATGTTGCGCGATGTTAACTGCTATCCCCAACCCGCATGCGGGGATTATGGGCATTACCCCCCATGAGATAAAAGCCAATAAGGCGCTTATCAGGGAGAGACCTGCGTCCAGCAGTGGACCAATACAGGCGGTTGAGGTAACAGTTCTAAGCTTATGGTACGTTATTATGTACCTGCTTATGATTTTTACATGACAGATTGGTTTATCGGTCAGCTTATTCAACCGCTGATTATGAGGTCCTGGGTTCAAATCCCGAGTCGGGCCAATAGTTGTTATTGGGGTTTTTCTAGAAAAAACATTTCTCAGTAGCAGCCCGGAGTCAGGAAGTTGACGGTGTTACACTCCCGAGCCGTTGGTCCTGCGCTTGACCTCTCTCCGGTCGTGTCAGTCTGCCGTCCCATCGGATTATGAGAGTGAGAGAATATAGAGTGCAACTGTGTTTGCGCACACACTTGTGCGCTATAATGTGTCCTGTGCATCTGGCAAGTCTCCGATGAGGCTGGCCGCCGTGGTCGAAATTCGGCTAGGAGGACATACACTTTTTAGAAGCATGGTTACCTCTTCATGCGAAAACTACTAAACGGATAAGGCTGAAATTCGGAATAGATATACCTAGTCTAGACCTGCTGTGCGATTACGGTAAAATATCCCATTCAATAGATCGCCATCCGGGGAGACTGAGTATAAAAAAAACTCGGTTTCCATTACATGGTACGAAAACAAATTCAAACATTTTTCTGACTGGATTGAGCCGACCGACGACGAAGCTGCCAATGTCATAAATGACAAATGTCAACCTCAATTGTAATTACACTTGACGTATAAATTCATACAAATGTTACTTACATTAGACCTTAGAAGAAGAAGGCTTAGAATGATAGTTGACACAAACGAGGTAAGACTAAAAAATTGCGACTAAACGTCGCACTTAGTACAATACTTAAAATGACGCGGAAAGCAGCTCTCACATAAAAATATAAAAATGATGTGTTGTGCGGTAAAAGGGTATTTAAACACCAGTAGCAAGAAAAATAATACTGCAATTATCTCATTTCACTGGTCTACACACATATTACATTTGTAATTTTGCCTAAAACAGTCATCAAAACTCATAAATAAATTTAAAAATTTCGTCCACCATTTTCGTGAAAATGTTGCTATACTCTGGGGAAAAAATACCCCGGTTATGTTACATAGTATAGGTATATAAAAATTGTACCGTAAAAATAATAATAGTACCCGTGCCTCGGAAAGCACGTTGAGCGTTGGTCCTGCGCCTGACCTCTCCCCGGTCGTGTCGATCTGTCATCCCATCGGATTTTGAGAGTGAGGGAACAGAGACTGCACCTACGTTTGCACACACACTTGTGCACTATAATATGTCTTGCGTATCTGGCTAGTCTCCGATGAGATTGGCCGCCGTGTTCGAAATTCGGCTAAGAGGACATTATTAAAATGGTTGAGGAGAGGGTGGACTTCACTCAAGTTAGGACTTAGGAATCAAACTACGCTACTACGGAATATCACAGTTTTAGAATTTCTGGCACTCGACGATATTCTGAATAGATTCATATTGTAAACTCAAATTACTATTTTACAACACGATAACGCTTTCACTGCCCAGCCTCGGCGGTGCGACCCGCGGGGCGCGCCGCCTCTATACGGAGCTCCAGTAAGCGAGTTCGTCGAGGGTCATGTAAGTGATAACCAATCATTAACTAAATTTCTGTCGTGCTACACCACTGGAAAAGCGTTGAGTGCTTAACAATTTTTATGGTACATACAGAAGTTTTTTTTTCTTAATAAATTGTACATGCCTGTTTGGATCTACAGCGTGATGTGTTAAAGATCGGAGTGAACAAGTGTAGCTGATCTTAAAAGGGGTAAAGGAAACTGAGGTTTTGATCGCCTATAAAGTTCTCAACCAACATGTTTGACCGTCAAATTCAGCGAGGCAGTTAATCTTGCTCTCCGATGCGCGAAAGCACTCAAATTCTAACGTTGTCTCAGCTAATGTTACCTTCCGAGATTTCTCAGAGCCTGGCTTTAGTGAGAGGACCAGTTGAAATTACACAGAAATGTGGGAACAGAGTCACTGAATGAAGTTTGCATAGAATTCGAGCTATTTGAGTTGCAACCATATTTCTCAGAATTGTTTTCTCTGTCGCAATGGGGAGCTGGTTTCATGGAGAAGTCAGTTTACTCGTGGAATTCAGGAGACAGAATTTAATACAGTGGTTCAAAAGCTAATCTGATTAAGTTATTTGAATAGTCCTCTTGGTATTTCAGGTCCGTGATTTCAAGAAATTACTTATCAATAGATCAGTAATTTCTTGAATCGCCATAGCGCCCTGTCTTTAGTGCACTGTATAGTGTATATATTACAGTGCACTGAAGACAGGGCGCTCTGGCGCTCATAAGGGGAGGCCTGCTGTGTTCAGCAGTGGACAAATATAGGCTGATGTGACATTGCACTAACTATTAATAGACTTGACCAACATGTAACAGAATCATTACACGTTCTCATTCATGAATATTGATCTCATGCACACATCATCATGATTATGTGTATCTTAAATGAACACTCGTTATGTTAACACTACGATAGCCGATACCGATTGGTCCCATGAAATGAACAGTCGATACGCGGCTGACTAGATTAGTTATTATTAGTTATGAGACACGGCTTCCAGGCGGGTGGTAGGTTCCAACCTCTGTCTCTGTTGAAGTTGGGCCATCGTTCTATCTCTATCGCCTCGCGTATCTTGCGGCTAACAAAGAATTTTTCCCTGTTGCTGATTTCGCTGACAATGTTTACCAAGGTTTTTGTTATTATAGTGCGTAGGCCTTCACACTCTGAGTAATTTAATTTAATATTATTTGATTTCTTAATGTTTACCAACTCAAACATCGAACCCGCCGGACTGTGTCGGCGGTGTTAGCGACTTTGGCGTGTAGACCATACGGGGCACGGGTCGACCAACAATCTGTCACAAAAATAAAACCATCATAGCTATAACAAAACCATGTAGATGTGACACTCAACACGTACTAGTGGCCCCTAAATCAAACAACTCACATAAAATGAATGGTATTTTTCATTATTTTACATCACTCATCAAGTAGGTATGTGATTACTAGGGAGTAAAATAGGCATTGTGGAGGAGTAATTTTATAATTCGTTTTTTTTTCAGACTTTTTCTAACATCTTACGTAGATATTTATTTTCTTAACTCTTTGCGGCGCGAGGTAAGAGTTAGCCGCGAGAATTCTCTTACTGAGAAACTTCAGTTTTCAGTTAACTTAGTAACTAAGTTTAAAAAGTTTTCCTCGAAATAAGTTATTATGATGTTAATAAGAGTCAATAGTTTTAGAAGGTTAAACGCATTATGATTTTCTCAACGAGCTATTCCCAACATGCGATCTTATATACCAAATTATTCCTAGCTCAAGTATGTATATCTAAATATGCAAACATAATATAGACAATATGACAAATATCCCATCCCTAGCACAAAATATGTGACGACAAGGAGTATAACTTGCGCGGTATCACGCGACGAATGGACTCAATTAAATTGTACCACATAAAATGGTCTAAATCATAATCAGGGTGACTTCCTAGCGCTCCGGATTCGGTATACTTATCCTAAATACTCTCAGTCTCTGGAAACTATTTTCATTACAAAATTTATCAAAAAATCTTCTTTGTTACGACTGTAGATTTGAGTAATTACGTCTTGGGTTATGATTTTTTAAAGATTTCAATAAATCGTTACTTACTGCTCAAATTTAATTTGCGTTTGAATATCTGGGCGTTACTCCCGCTGACTGAATATATTTGGTATGCAATTGGCCTTCTGTTAAGATAAGTAAGTTATGATCAGAGCGATGAAAACGACTTTCAAGTTAGTAAAAGCTGATTCCTTTTTAACCCTCGACGTAAAAAGAGAGGGGTGTTTTAAGTTTAAGGTGTCTGTGTATCTGTCTTTGGTATCGTAGCTCCCAAACGAATGAACCGATTTTCGTTTAGTTTTTTTGTGTTGTAGATAATTTTATCCCAAGTGTTCTTAGTCATGTTTCATGAAAATTTTTAGATTCTTAACCCTTGATTAACTTCGTGAAATTTACTAACGTAATTAACTTGTATGAGTCAGTGGGACTCATATATTTTCTAAGCGTGATATTCTCAAATAAAACAATTTTTTTTATTATTTTTTTTATTATTCATATTAAATATTTATTAAGGCACTAGGAAAAAGTATCAAAACTGGACAGACTTCAGAGATCCTCTTAAAAATTAAAGAAACTAATTTTATCAGTCTCAAAAAACAAAGGTATTTTAAAACCTCTACAAAACTATGAAATATTCGTAACTTATATATGTTTTTATGTTTTTGGACTGTCAAAGATATACAAATTAATAATAATAAAACAGTAATGTATGCTCCAATACAAAAAAATAAAAGGTGCAATGGGTTTTGGCACTGCTTACAGGCAACGTCAGCATACCTTTTTCGAGCAGGTCAAACATATTAGTTTCAGACATTTGGTGCATAGATATGCAGTCTTTGTTCTTTTTTTGTAGTGGCACATATATTATAAGCATATATGTTATAAGCATATAAAAAATATAATTTATATCAATAATAACGACAAATAAGCAACATTCGAAAATTGAAACAAATAAAAAAATATATAGCACAATTCACTTGTATGAGTCCTTGGGACTCACTCGACGCAATAACTCACCAAATTCGCAGTGCCGGCATTCGTCCTCTCGCCTCCGCGTAGCCCGCGACACTGCAGGAAGGTACTGAGACGGGGGGGAATCTAGCCGCTCAAATGTTACAATTATGGAAGTTTGAAATTTTGATGTGAGTCCCAGGGACTCAGGAAGTTAATTAAGGGTTAAAAACTTTACTTTTACGGCAGTACAAGAGTACTGCCGCAAAATGTTCATAAAAGCGCAAGTCCGCAAGTAGGTACAGACTAGATTAACTGAGCTATTTTTAATTACTTAGTTGAACATTTGGATCACTGTAGAATAGCCTTGCGGTGGTCAGCACACGTTATTAATTGTGTTATAAAAAAGTCATAGCTAAATTAGCATGTTTATGATCATTTTACAGCAGGTAAGAGGGTGCGAGTTTCGTTTCTATGAGGTAAAACATCTGTTCACTAGAAACTGCGATTTATGTCCGGAGATGTCGATGCTTGCGTAACAATTATGTAAAGCAGAGATAAACTCATCTGCTAATACGTTTTTGGGGTATAATTAGGGTTACTTATATTTCGCAACTAAAAAATCTAAATTTCGCATATATATAAATTCAAAATGCTAAATTTCGCTTTTATTCGCATTAAAATACGAAAAATATCGTTAAGTAAGCAGCACTAAGCAGAAAAGTTGGTTAAAAGCCAACATCGTGGATGTCTCTACATCGGTCATTTATGAACATTGTAGATACTGAAATAACCTTCAGCATGTACACTGCTGACTGGGCTATGAACACTTTTTGTAGCTGTATTTGTGAACCTAAGGTTGCAACACTTTGATGATAAAGTAAAGTAAAATTAAAATAAAATAAAATCTGCACGACGTTAGCAGGAGTTTCTTGCTGAACCATATTGACTAGTTGTCTAATGGAAATGAGCATATTCATTTTCTAATAAAAATTTACTGCATCCGATTTTTTTTAGATTTTTTTTTGAAAAGTATTAAAATCACAGAATATTAAATTTCGAATTTACCACTCATATTTCGTAAAAACGAAAATTATGTATCTCTAGGTATAATGTAGGGTAAGGTATAAAGGTGGACAACTTATTTTTGAATATTTAACCGACTTCGAAAATTCACAAAAGAAGGAGCTTCTTTTTTCGGCTGTAGGTATGTTTTTAATATATGTGTTATGAAATATAATGAAAATGGACTTTTGGGTAAAATATCCGGCTATCACCGATGCACGATGGACTCTTTGGGTTGCTCTAAAATCATACAACTAGATTTAGCCTTGCGCTAATAGATAAAGGTACCTCTAACCTACCGGTGGTTGTTAATACAAAGAAAATAAATCTTATATAACAAATATATATAAAACAGAATTGACGTTGTCTGTTTGTTTCACAACAAACTCGAGAACGGCTGGACCGATTTGGCTAATTTTGGTTTTGAAATATTAGTCCAAAAAAGGTGAAAGCGGTACGTATAAAGTTCGCCGGGTCATCTAGTCAAATAATAGAAACAAATTAGAAATAGTATTTTACAATTGAGCTAACTGCAGACAGTTGCAAACAATCTACACAAAATGAGAAAATCTCCCCTTGGAGTCGAGACTCTAGGTCCGTAGGGTACCGGGCTCTCCGGGATTAAAAAAAAAATATCTGAGCATCTGGTCGAAGCGACGCGTGACCCGAGAGCTGGTCAGTATCTGGCACAGCGCATCAGCATTGCCATACAGCGGGGCAATGGAGCCAGAGTCTTGGGGACGCTTCCGACTGGTATTGTTATGGATCAGTTTTTGCAATAATTACCTCATTCGCCCGAAAAAACTCTTAATTCATCAGAGCATAACAAAAGCTTTTGCTCATCGTCCAAGAAAAATAATAAAAAGAAAATAGAAACGAATGGTTTTATGAAGCAAAGGAACCGACCGACGCCACTCCCGACTTTTAACATTTCATTCCATAAACCATTTTAATGGCAAATCGATGTTATAATTCAATTACTAGATGGAGCCACGCTACAAATCACGGTATCTTAGGCTGGTACACAAGGCGAGACAACATTTTTATGTAACTTACCTACCTAACCTGAAGAAAGAATAATGGAAGCCACACACTATTGACACATCAGTTAATTTTTGTGTCCTACCTCCAACTGATTTGCATTTGCACTATAATATCTTACTTTAATTTACTTAGAATCATTAGATATAATTATATTGTTTTGTAATGTTTTAAAAAAAGTGTAACGTCTTCAAAACGTATACAAAATTTAAAACGTGGAAGAGCCAAAGCACCTATCACAAGTATTTCAATAATACATAAAAGGTGTTTTCATATATTAATAAGACTATGTATCTTTTATTAATGATTAAAACAATTGTACTATATTATTATTACTAATACGCCATGCGAGCCGACGCAGCGCTATGCGTGTTGAGTTGCATTTACTCGTATCAATTTTATATGACCAGAACCACACTGTTAACATCTGACTTTTCGTCGCGTTGAGTGTTAATAATGATTTATGGCCATAGAAAATAATACGATTTGATTCAACTCAACACGCGCCGCGTTGCGTTGGGTCGCGAGGCGTGTCAATAGTGTGTGTCTGCGCCTAAATCTAGTAAGCTAACCTGTCTTTCACCTCGCCGCCGGCGCGCTGATACGTGTCCACCGGTGGAAATGGAGTTGGTGTAGCTTCTATCTTGACAAGGCACAGTTTTTGGAATATCACATAGGTAGTTCGTGGTCAGTCTTGGGTTTTCACTGTTTTAGAGTCACAAATATGCACAAATTCTCGATATAGATGAAAATTAGGCGCGGAACGACCCGTCATCCATTTGTCGCGAAACGGAAGTGTGTTTTACCCACAGAGGGCGCATGCGTCGCTTCCGGCACGTGATTGGAACGATCTCTCACTGCGTATAGCGCGCGAAAGTATGAAAACAGGGTTGCTGTTTCGATCTAGACGAGACCTTCGTTATTTATCTGTGTGGTGCATGTTGTCACAAATCTCAGAACAAAAATAGAACGAAAAGAAATCCTATTATGGTACAAGACATGCCGCTCACCTTGAAACAATGTAGGGTAAATCCGGGATATATGCCCAACGTTTTTTATTTTACTCATATCTCCTTAAATACAAATAATACGCGCATGGTTTTCATATGTGCAGTCACTTTGATCTTCAATTTAATCGCCTTGTAGTGTTTTTTGTAGACTAGTCAATAAATAAATCGTATATTTTGAGTTAAAAATAAAACTGCATACTGGGATAGATGCCTCACATGCGGTATATATGCCCAAGACCAAATTTTTTGAAGGGGATAGATGCCCTTTGCAAGAAAACAATTATTTTGAACATATGTTTCAATCAACATTATTATTTATTAAATATATACATTGTTTCAGCTATTTATATAAACATTTTAAATAAAAACACTAAAGAACACCAAAGAGATCAATAATATTAGGTACAAAAATATAATCAAATTAAAAGCTGCAAGCCTAATTAGCCATTGGATGACGTTACTAATTTAGGTACTAAACATAGAAAATTTCAATTAATACACTAAGAAATCAATCATCTACAACACTTAAACATAATCTACAAGACAAAAATATTTTTTTTATTAAATTAGTAGTTTATTCGTCATTTCTGCCATAGCTGCAGCCAATGTGTCCTCGGTCCTTGTAATGACACGCGGTCGGACGCCGGTTTTACGCTTGTATTTCCGGGGAATTTCCAATCTGAATCATATGACATAGGTAAGCACACTAAAGTACGGCAAGGGATAGATGCCCTTAGGGGCGAATATCCCAAAACGTATTGAGGCATATATCCCTTTTCACAGGGTAAGATGCCTTTGAAAAAATAGTGGTTAATACGTTTATTTCAGAGTAAAAACATAATTAATAATAATCTATAAACATTACTCCTTGTTCAGAAGCAAAATAAAAAAAAACTTACTTATTAACTCCAAAGTTATAGAGAGCCGAAAATCATCCATCAAGTAAAATCACCACTGTTTGACTCGTCACTGTCACTAGCGCTCCTACGCACAACCGCACGCGCCAAATCTTTGTGACAGACTGAAGTGAGGGAGGGGCGCGTCCGTATTATACGGTATTTTTTTGTACACATTTCTTGCATTTCACACAATTGCACTGCGGCGTCTATCCCGATTGGGCGTATATCCCGGACTTACCCTAATTGTTTCAACAAAGTTTAATATTTAGTACCTATCACAAAAAACAAAGAAAAGATATTTTATGAAAATAGGCGTCACTAACTAGTTGAAAATTCGTCGCTAAGTTGAAAACTTAGGAAAAACAAGAAAAAAAAAATACAAAATAATATATAATTCAATCAATATAAACTAACACATATATGTAGGTATTTACATGAATTACATTTTGAGGCAAGTTATTACTATTTTATTCTATTGGGAGAGGGCAAATTTTTACGACTGCTCTCTTGAAGAAAGTACTTCCGGATTGTAAAGTTACCACCCGCGTTATATTATCAGAACCAGGATGAAGAGCGTGCACGCGAGCCAATTTCCATTGGAGAGGCGGAAGATTATCGTCACAAACCACAACAATAGTACCTTCTTGGATAAGAGGACCTTTGTCCCGATACCATTTCCCGCGTTGTTGAATTTCATGTAAGTATTCTCTACTCCAACGTTTCCAGAAATGTTGTAAACATTGTTGTACCCATCGCCATCTGAGTAAACGATTTGGATTCGATTCAGTCAGAGGGACATCTGGTATGGCCGTCAGAGGGCCTCCGATAAGAAAATGGGCCGGCGTCAGTGGCAAAGGATCATCTGAGTCCGCACTTGTCACACAAAGAGGCCGCGAGTTGAGGACCGCTTCGATTTGGTTCAACAAAGTATGCATCTCGTCGTAAGTTAACGTTTGTGTTCCTATAACACGCTTTAGGTGGTGTTTAAAACATCGTACCCCGGATTCAAAAAGGCCACCAAAATGCGAAGCATACGGTGGTTGAAAATGCCAAGTAATACCTTGCTGTAAAGTTTGCGCATTTAATGCGTTTTGAATAGAATCGTTCTTAAGGAACTGATACAACTCCTTTAATTGGTTATTACAACCCATAAAGTTTTTACCGCAATCTGAATAGATATCCGTGCATAAACCACGCCGGGATGTAAATCGACGTAAAGCCGCTAAAAACGCCTCGCTAGTTAATTCCGAAACCAATTCGAGGTGTATCGCTTTTACGCTCATGCAAACAAAGACTGCAACGTAACATTTGATTACCTTTGCATTACGAACTTTATTGGCTCGAACATAGTGAGGGCCACTAAAATCGACTGAAGTTTTCAAAAAAGGCCTCTCAGGCCTCACGCGAGACGCGGGAAGCGGGGCTATCCTCGGCTGAATCCGTGCAGGCCGCGCTCGAAAGCAACGCACACATTTATGTATTCGTTGACGAATGATGTCACGACTAGATAATATCCAATATTTCTGTAGTAGTAAATATTGAACAGTCTGTGTACCTGCATGCAGCTGATTTATGTGCGCGTCATCGATTATTAAATTTGTTAAGGTATGCCTTTTAGGCAAAATTAGCTGATGTTTTGATTGAAATGCCAATAATGACTTGTGAATGCGTCCGCCGACGCGTAAAAAGTTATCCTTATCTATAAATGGATTAACTCTTTGCAATTGGTTGGAAACAAATTTATTCTGAGTTATATTTTTAATATCTTCAGAGAACGTGGACTGTTGAACTAAATAAATTAATCTATTTAGCGAAAAGTTATATTCCCGTACAGAAACGTACAGTACGTTTTTCTTCTAATGTGCAAAGAATGTCTTTTCGTACGGGCCAGAAAGACTCGTCATGAGAAAGCCATTTTGGACCGTGAAACCAAAGATCGTTCTCCAAAAATGTAGAAGGTAGCATTCCACGAGACGGGGCGTCCGCCGGATTGTCGACAGAGGGCACATGTCTCCACCTATCACTGGGTACAATAGTGAGAATTTCGCTCGTCCGATTCGAAACAAAAATCTTCCATTCATAGGGCGGTGATCGTAGCCATGCAAGTACTATGGAGGAGTCCGACCAAGCATATACCTCGTTCGTTTCTATGCGACCGTGATATGTACGTAGCACAGTGTCTATAAGTCGCGATAGCAATACGGCCGCCATAAGCTCCAGACGTGGAATAGAAAGACACGGAGATATAGGTGCGACACGCGTTTTTGCAAGGAGTAGGTGTACCCTAGATTGACCGTTTTCATCTGTGAGACGTAGGTATACACACGCGGCGTATGCCTTCTCCGATGCATCAGCGTAACCGTGCAACTGAAGAGAACACGTATCGTAGAATACGTGGCGTGGAATACAAACTTGTGATAAAAGCGGTAACTCTTGAATGAAGGCCGCCCAAGAGTTTATGATACCAGTGGGGGGACGGTCATCCCAGCCGACACCTGATATCCAAAGTAACTGCATTAAGTGTTTGGCATACACTGTAACAGGGGACAGCCAACCCATGGGATCATAAATCTTGGCGATTTGCGATAAAATCGTACGTTTGGTAATTTTATCAGAACTAGGCTGAACGCTAAAGGTAAAGTGATCGGAATGCGGGTTCCATTGTAGTCCAAGTACTTTAGTTTGATGGTCGTTCTCCATGGGTGCAAAAGGGACACTGATGGGCCGCTCACCGTGAGCATTTGCCGTATGAACTGCAGCGAGTATCGCTGGCGAGTTGCTATGCCACTTACGTAACTCGAAGCCGGCTGTCGCGCAGATACCTATTAGGTCCCGCTGAAGATTTAGGGCCCTATTCTCATCGCATTCACCGGTGATAACGTCGTCGACGAAAACTTGGTCTAATAAGACCGCAGAGGCCTGACCAAAGTGTGACGCTTCATCGTGCGCTAATTGCTTTATCGTACGAAGGGCTAGGTAGGGTGATGAACTTACGCCAAAAGTCACAGTGCGTAAACGAAATTCCTGGATAGGCTTGTGAGGTGACGATCGCCATAATACGCGTTGAAAATCCCTGTCGCACTCCCTGACAAGAATATTACGATACATTTGTTTTATATCCGCTGTGAATACAATAGAATGTACGCGAAATTTTAGTAAGATATCTACAATATCTTGATGCAGTTTTGGACCTGTCAACAAGATATCGTTGAGTGAATTACCGTTGGAGGTTTTACAACTCGCGTCGAACACTACGCGCGTTTTCGTTGTTTGACTCGATTCTTTGACCACGCAGTGGTGCGGAATGTAATAAGGATGATCCGAAAGAGGGGCATCCTCGACCGATTCCATATGCTCGAGGTCAAGGTATTCTTGTAGACAAGCATGGTAGTCGGTCTTGAGTTTAGGGTTGCGTTCTAGCCGACGCTCGAGCTTATGAAATCGGGCGAGGGCAATGTCCCTAGACTCACCTAAGGGCTGGGCGTCAGGCCTGAAGGGAAGCGCGACTACATAACGTCCGGTGCTATCACGAATATGTGAGCTCTCGTATATTTGTTCGCACAAACGTTCCTCGGGCGTTAGTACCTTCTCTTCAGGCACCGCCTCCAGCTCCCAAAACCTTTTCAAGTCGCCGTCATCGTCCAATGAGCTAAAACACGCTTGAATTCTGGGAGGAGTCGTAGACTCGAACGAGAGTGAACCTAGTAATAGGTATCCGAAAATACTGTTCATCGCGATCGGAGAACCGGGTGAACCAGTAACAACATTGCCTAGTAATATGTGGGACAGTATGTCCGCTCCTACCAGCATCTCCACTTCTTGTGGATTGTAAAATGACGGATCGGCTAATTTTAAATTTTGAATGTGGGGCCACCCTTCTTGAGGTAGTGGCATGTTAGGCATTTTAGGTATTAGTTTTGGAAGGATAAGGGCTTCAACCGAAATTGACGGCAGAGGTGCGTCCGTTGGTGTTATGTGATACGAGACAATACCTTTCGGTAGTACAGGTTTGCCATCACCTATACCGTGCACAGGTATTTTCGCATTCCGCCGTTTCAACCCTAAGCGTTGTGCACAAGACTCCGTGATAAAAGTCGCTTGACTGCCGGTATCAATGAGACAACGTACGGTAGCTCGTTTATCTATACCTACACAAACATTTACGAGGGCCGTCGATAGTAGTACGGTATTCGTCCGTAGAGACGAATCATGCGTAGACCTACTTGGCCTAGCGTGGTTTGTGGAAGCCATCGCTAAGTGTGCGTTTTGTAGGTCTGAGCTCGAAGAGTCAGCACTCATTTTGTCCTCCTGCGCAGCGAGAGGCAAGGATACAGCGTTACTGTCGACCTTATCAAAGTGAATCAAAGTATGATGACGTTTGAAACACGAACGACACACAAAGTTTGATTTGCATTGTCGCAGATCATGACCTGTACTTAGACAATTATAGCACACATTATTATCCTTCACTAAATTAAACCTATCACTTGGCGAAAGATTTAAAAATTTGTTGCATTTTGATAGGTGATGTGGCTCCTTACATGCCAAACAATTTTTAGGCTTATCGCCGTCGACCGAAGGCTTAGATTTGCTCGCACTATTCTCGTGTTGTACGTTCACGGCTAGTGCTTGCCTTGGCTGAGTTTTTACAGTGCTACCCCCACTGGAACGCGCGGTTGGTCTACCGGCACCTTGATTTTTGTTCTTTGTACTACTCGAATCTGAGATAACACAAGCAGACAGTTCTCGTTCAAGAAACTCGATTAACATTTTTACATTCGGAATATCGGTAGGTTTTTGTAATGAAAGCTCGAAGCGTTTACGCAGCGAGTTAGGAATTTTACGTAATAAAATACCTAACAATAAAAAACTCCATTGTTCAACGGGCAATTGCATCCTATCCAAAGCTTGCATGTTTTCGTGATACGTATTTAGTAGTTTACGCAAACTTTGAACAGATTCCGAACAAGACTCGATATCCAAAATGCGATCTAAATGTTTAGATGCAATTGCGCGCTTGTTTTGGTAACGAGAGATAAGGATCTCAAACGCAATCGAATAGTTTTCGTCCGTAATCGGTATGGATTTAACAAGATTGAGAGGTTCATCTTTTAACGTTAATAATAAATACCTAAACTTCTCAGAATCCGTATAGGTACTTTTGTTGTGAACGAGTGATAAAAACAAGTCAAAGTAGGATTGCCAATCGGTTGGCTCGCCGTTGAAAGATGGAAGAGGCAACGTAGGCAATCTTTCGTGGTTGTGGGAACAGACTGTAGGTACAGAGAAGGAACGATTCGCGCGTCGCTGTTCATTCTGGCTTTCTTTAAGAGTATCAAGGTGACTTATGGCCGTATAATATAGGTCATTGAACACTGTACGAATACCTAACTCGTTTTCCTTAACAAAAGTCTTGTTCTTAATGAGAGTTTTCTCAATTTTTGTCTGTAATTTAAGAAACTTTCTTTGATTTGCGACGATATCCCTAGACCTAGCTAAAAACTGTACTTCATCCGTTGGAAAGACGTCTAAAGTGCGTTTTAGTTCGTCTAAAATGCATTCTCGTTCGAACAAATCCTGCTCCGCCATTTTGTACCGGACGCGTAACGTCGCAATAAGCACAAACTACGGACAGGTTGGAATAAGAAAATGAGATTAGTGACAACAAAACACCGAAACACAGACTTATCCTGCTCGAAAGGATCAAATTTATGTCTGCGCCTAAATCTAGTGAGCTAACCTGTCTTTCACCTCGCCGCCGGCGCGCTGATACGTGTCCACCGGTGGAAATGGAGTTGATGGAGCTTCTATCTTGACAAGGCACAGTTTTTGGAATATCACATAGGTAGTTCGTGGTCAGTCTTGGGTTTTCACTGTTTTAGAGTCACAAATATGCACAAATTCTCGATATAGATGAAAATTAGGCGCGGAACGACCCGTCATCCATTTGTCGCGAAACGGAAGTGTGTTTTACCCACAGAGGGCGCATGCGTCGCTTCCGGCACGTGATTGGAACGATCTCTCACTGCGTATAGCGCGCGAAAGTATGAAAACAGGGTTGCTGTTTCGATCTAGACGAGACCTTCGTTATTTATCTGTGTGGTGCATGTTGTCACAAATCTCAGAACAAAAATAGAACGAAAAGAAATCCTATTATGGTACAAGACAGTGTGTTTCCGACTTTAATCTGTCGCACTGAGCGCGTGGGCTTCGCGCTCACGTGTTTCACGCACGCAGATTTGTGCAACACGTTTTCATAAATGCTGCCTGTTTTTCACACTCTAGTCTGTGGTCTAGTGGAAACTGAACTGAGGTAAAACTTAACTAAACTTAACTTACTTTATCTAGGACTTACCAATATGAATTGGTGGTATAATTTGATTACAATTTATTACAACCTGCCAAATCCTGGGTCTCTTCATGACAAGTTTTTTTTATTAAATAATAAATAAATAAATAAATAAAGCTGGACAATTCACACAGCCTTATCTAGCCCCAAGCTAAGCAGAGCTTGTGTATGGGTGCTAGATAACTGATTCTTTAAACGATTCTTAAAATGATACACTATATAAATATAAATTTTTATTATAAATAGAAAACGTCCAGAACACCCTGAACAAATATCTGCAGATCGTACCGAGGCGGGAATCGAACCCGCAACCTCCTACGTCGCAGGCGGACCTTCGCCCGCTGCGCCACAGAGGTCGTCAAAGAAAAAAGAGTGAATACGTATCAAGAAGGAAAAGAAGAAGAAGAACTTCATCATAATCATCATTGCCTATATAAAAATAGTCGAGAAATTCAAGTACCTTGGCCACATTGTGACATCTAACCTTAAAGATGATGATGATGTGGAACGGCAGCGTAGATCACTCTGTATCGTAGGGAACATGATCGCGAGAAAATTCGGTAGGTCTTCGCCAGACGTGAAACTGACATTGTTTAGGTCTTTCTGCCAGACTTTTTACACCTGTCAGCTCTGGACTGAGTACACACCAAAAAGACGCATGATAGAATACGTGTGGCCTATAATAACATTTTCAGGCAACTGATGGGCTTGAAGCGCTTCTGTAGTGCTTCTGAAATGCTAACACAGGCCCGCGTAGACTCTTTCAACGCTATTCAGCGGAAGAGGATTGCGTCTTTTATGTCCAGAGTTGACTCGTGCGATAATTCCATTATCAGAAGTCTGGCGGAACGACTTATTCATACAATTACATTTAGACGGTGGGTGGATATTGCCACCTAAAACAACATTATTGTAATGAGACTTTTGTATGTACTTTTATTTATAGATTATTTATAATTTTTGTATGTTCTAGAGTTAAAATATGGATCACTGTGTCTGGAATAAAGAGTTATTATTATTATTATTATTATTATTATATTAGTCCACTGCTGGACATAGGCCTCCGCTAATGAGCGCCATAACGCCCTGTCTTCAGCTTGCCGAATACTAATTCAATACTAATTCCTTGGGATTTTTTAAGGGGGCGTCTCTGGGTCGCCATGTCCGCACGGTAGAGGCGTTGTACCAAATTCTATAGAAAATGGAGTCGTTACAATCACGTAAATTTTTTACGGGACCAACTCAAAATCATCACACTAATATTATAAATGCGCAAGTTTGGATGGATGGATGTTTGTTACCTCTTCACACCAAAACTACTGAACGGATCGGGCTGAAATTTTGAACACAGGTAATTTTAATCCTGGAATCAAACATAAGCTTTTTGTCATTTACTTTTATCCCATAAATCAGTTCCCATGGGATAGAAATCAACTTTAAACGTTTCCATAGAAACAACGCGTGCGAAGCCACGGGCATAAACTAGTCCGTTATATAACTGCAAAGGATCATCCAAACCAGTCCATAAATACGGACAACTCGTCGAACATACATAAAAATATTTTTCGAAGTCGGCTAAGAATATGCAACTTTCGTGTGCAAACCACCCGTTTTTTCATCAGAACAGCAAAATAATGTATTTAAAAGGAACAACTGGGAAGACAGATAATCAGATAGGAACGGGTCATTTAGTAAGTGGGTTAAGCGCTTTCTACTCGTGATTTGTTTATCTTTCATTTAGCAGAAAAGCGCTAACGATTCTGAATTATTTAAGTAATTGTTTTGGATCTGGGTTTCTGCATCGTTACTCTTTTCGCCATCTTTTCGCCAAGATAAATAGGGTGCCACGGAGTGTACTAAGCCAAAAGGGGGTGATTCTGGACCATAGGGGGTAAATATTTTTTGAATTACGAATATTTTTTACTACAGGTAGCTCAACTGATCCATATCAATACCAGTCGGAAGCGTCCCCAAGACGCTGGCTGCATTGCCCCGCTGTATGGCAATGCTGATGCGCTGTGCCAGATACTGACCAGCTCTGGGGTCACGCGTCGCTTCGACCAGACGCTCAGATAATTTTTTAAAAACCCGAAGAGCTTAAATCTATTGCTCAATTAAAAAAATAAATCATTCTATTCTTCAATCTATTGCGTATTTTGGGGAATTAAGATAATCCTTCAGGTACTAACAGTGCCAAGAGCTAAAAAGTGATTTCTTTTCTATTACTGATGACGACGTAATTACAAACAGAAAAGTTGTGAAATTAGTAAACAGGAGCCTTTATTCACAAAGAAAATTATAAAAATAAATAATAAAATAATATATATAAATAAGAATAATAATAAAAATAAATTAGAACCAGTATTTACAATTGAACCAATTGAGCTAATTGCAGACTGTTGCAAACAATCTACAGGTAAACTGTTATTAGTAAACTGTTTTTACGGTTCTTTCATTTTGCTTCTTACATACAAAATGTATATATTAGTATTTTAAACTGATTGGCTTATTGTAAATAACATAAATAATAGATACATTTTTATTATATAAAAAAATATTTATTTATATTTACATAATTCAATTCATAAAAATATAATTGGCTTTTTGTGAATTAATTCATAATGTGCCCAATTGAAGCAAAAACTTGGGTTTGGTCGTTCTAATTTAAGCCCGGAACATTTCGAAAGCTCGATAAATTTTTTGTGATTAAATTTATTGACGACGTTTAGGTATGATGATGTAAGATAATTTAGATGTACTACTAGCCTAAGCTACATTTTAACAAGAACAAAATTAAACATTTTAAAACCCCCTGACAGATTTTCATGAAACATGGCTAAGAACACTCGGGATAAAATTATCTACGACACTAAAAAAACTAAACGAAAATCGGTTCATCCGTTTGGGAGCTACGATACCGCAGACAGATATACAGACAGACAGATATGTTAAACTTATAACACCCCTCTCTTTTTGCGTCGGGGGTCAGAAATAGAACCATTTTAGCGCGTCGTGTTCTATTCAGATGAAGCCATTTGCATAGTTTACAAATTTTAGTTTGACAGGACTAAACT
This sequence comes from Eupithecia subumbrata, assembly GCA_949316285.1. Classification (NCBI taxonomy): domain Eukaryota; kingdom Metazoa; phylum Arthropoda; class Insecta; order Lepidoptera; family Geometridae; genus Eupithecia; species Eupithecia subumbrata. The sequence continues at coordinate 3,889,607 of OX438642.1, read as the reverse complement.
CTATTTTAGTCTCTCAGTTAAGTTTAGATGCCACTTTTCGTATTCTCTTGTCCATTTAAGTGACAGATTTTCACTTAATTCGACTATGAACAGTTTAGTTTAGAACACTGTAAAACGTTGCCTAGTTGGTATGGCGGCATTTCGTGTAGGTAATTTTGATTTGTTGATATTTTTATAAATATGTACAAAAATATTTGAGCACAAACGCTGCCTAGATTTGTCGAAATAGTACTTAATATAAATAAAAATAATTTTTACCTACTAATAATAGGCGGAATTAAATAAAATCAAAGGTTTTGAGAACCAAGTTTGCATGGTTTTTTTCCGCGCAAACCAGTTTCCGATATACGAATTTAATTTTTTTAAGGTTAGCACTTTGCGCCCCTGTGGGTCGCACAGCCGAGGCTGGGCAGTGAATGAGTTAAAAGTAGCTTACAGTGTAGAACCTGTAACTACGTAGGGTAACTACGGGTTTTAGATCGATCTGAACTATTTTACATGAGTAGGTAAATAGCTAACTACACACGGTGGCAAAATTAGGCGGACAAAGGTAAAAAACTCAATTTTGCATTTTTTTTTTAATTTTGTATTTTATAAAGAGTAAACAAAACCGCCAAGTGTGTTTTGTTTACTATCCAAAGAAAACAAATTAATAATAAACCGCCAAGTGCGAGTCGAAACGCACACGATGGGTTCCGTACCGTTAAAATGAGGCATTATTTCAAAGAACATCAAATTTTCACGTGTTTGGAGACCCTTTTAAATTGCATTTTATTATATTTTAGTATTTTTTTTATTATACCTAGTTGAAGTGTCATTTATTTATAAAAAGTTTCTGTCCGTCCGTCCGTCCATCCTTCTGTCAGAGGGCTCTAATCTAATGAACCGTAAGTGGTAGACAGTTGAAACTTTTAGAGAATGTGTATTTCTTTGCAGCTATAACAGTAAATATTAAAAATCAAATAAATATTCAAATTAAAGCAGGCTTCCATACCAAAAACGTGATTTTTTGGACATTTTTTTGACAGGTAATAAAAGTGGTCATTCCATGCATTCAATAATCAAGTAATTTCGTACGTCCATGATCCCAATTGCTCATTTCTATTGTGGTAGTTTTAAAAAATCTCTTACTGGCAACACCTTTAATTCAATTTAAAAATGTCGAAATTCAATTAAGGCCTAATAATTTGAGAACTGTAATAAAACCGTGTGCAACTGAATAGACTTTTGAAGGTTCGTAACTAAAATGGTAATAGTATAGTACAATTTTGTTTAGTTTTGTGTGTATCCTGAATTGACACCAATTTGAGCCTAATTTAGTTTGATGACATAATGACTCATGGATGAAACTGTTTATGCCCGTTGCCTTGGAAACCATTACTTCCAGGTGGTCTTCGATTTTCGTTTTTACGAGTAGCACGTAGGCCCCAGTGGTTGTACAATTATTGTGTTATCTCGCAAAACTTATAAAGCATAATAATATTTTCGAGGAATCTCGACTAGCTACAACAATTTTGATGAAAATCTGCGCCAATAAAAAACAAGATCCGTCAAGTGCGAGTGTAACTCGCGCGCCGAGGGTTTTGAACGTTTGTCAACAAATATGTACCAAAAGTACCGGTTAGAGACATCGCAATTTAACGAATACCTAAGAATAGTAGGTACCAACCTGCAATTCAGATGGATCTCTCTGCATGCTTCGGTTAAATGGGTGGGTAAATTTTTCGACTTTTTTCGAAATATTTCAAAAAGTATGAAAGCTACAGAAATTTGAAAATCCGGTTTGAAATGTCCAAACCGATACCTTTCATTTGATACCCCACTCGGTGGGGTAGACCCCCTTTTGAAAATTATTCCTTTTTGACCATTTTTCAAAAAGTATTCATTTTACAGACTTCTCTATATTATTCGTGCAAAATATAGATTCATATCTATAAACGCTCCATACATTTTAAATGGACCGCTCTGCAATCTTCGGAGATAGGGGGGGGGGGGGGGAATGAGGATTTTTTCGACTTTTTTCAAAATATTTTAAAAAGTATGAAACCTACAAAAATTTCAAAAAATATTTTGAAATGTACAAAATGATACCTTTCATTTGATTCCCTATATGACTCTGTAGGTAGCTTTTAAAATTTTGGCATCAAAATTTGTATGGAAAATATTCATTTTCATTTTTCATTTATTTTCAATTATTTTTCTTAAAATTCTGTACAGGCGCACGAAATGTATAAATATTTTAAATTTCAAGTTGATAGCTGCAGTACTTTTTGAGTTATTAAGGAGGGAAAAAAGGACAGACAAAGCGAGACCATAAGGGTTTTTAAACCGATCTTCGATCTTCAAAACCCTAAAAATTATGATTATTTCGTTGTTGTAGAAAAGTTTATTTTATAGTGGTCCCCTATGAGTTTGATTTTCGAGGAATTGCTATGTGTGCCGTAAAAAGTAACGTAAACCTAGATCTTTGAGTACCTAAGGGAGGGGGGGGGGGACACGCCAAATTAATGTAGATTCAGGTTTTCAAAGAAAGGCAGATAGATCCATAAACTAAATAGTTTCTACGTACCTTTAATAGAACTTATAGGCTTATGTTTAAAAAATCATAAGTCTATCAATAGACTAACGATTTTTTTCAGTCATGAATGCAGATACCTACTTTTATAGAAATGTTTGATTTAAGATCCGTTTCATTATCTCAAGGACTTACAGCTCGCTTTTTCTTTTACGTTCTACCTACGCTGTACGATAATAATAACTTCTACGATATTCAATATTGACGGCGGCGGTTTTATTTTATACCTTAGGAACTATTAGAACAGACCAAGCACAAAGCGCTCTCTATAAATACAACTCTTGGTGTCATTGCAACCTACTGTTTACGCTGTTATATATATACTGAGATATATATACTGAGAGGCGTTTTATTACAAAAAGGGTAAATGCGGTTACCCCCTGGTAAGTGCCCGAGTCAATGTCGAATAATACTTTAAAACTTAAATAACATTGATCTGGTACATTTTCTTGTTATAGTTTAATCGTACAATGCAAAATCTTACACCAATAAAATGTTGCTAGAAGCTAGGGCGGAAAAATCCAACCACCATTTTAAAAGGGTGTATAAACTAATCTGTACAGAAAATTTAGAGACAATCGGTTCCGTTTACCTGTAAAGTGAAAATCTATGTTCTTATAGAGCAGTTTTCGGGTTTTTTTTCCTGCTGTGAAAGTAAACCAATCGTGAAAACCAATTACCAATATGAAGTAAAAAACATGAAAAGTTCAAAAAATAAAAATTAATTCCGAATGTTTTATGATTGCTGAAAAAAGTTGAAATCCCTGACGACAATATCTTTAATGCGTCCTCTTAAGCCTCCACCACACTGCCGCGATTTTGATGGTGCATTTTGCAATTTTGCGGGGGGCGGGCAGTAGCCGGATAAAATGTATTAAGGCGAGGATTCCCGGATTTCGGGATTTTTAACAGTCCGTACCTCAATAACGATAATGCCTATAGTTGTGAAATTCATACATATTATAGTTGAGCATATTTTCTAGTGCATCACTAGACAAAAACACGATTGGTGATATTTCAACCGATATAAAAAATTACAAAGTTACCTCGAAATGAAACTTTGAATGATCAGTGTGAATAGAAAAATGAATAAAATGACACAAAATGTATACCAAAACATTGCAAACGTTATTACGCAGTGCATCACTTTTTTTCAGTTTTTTTCCGCGCAAACCAGTTTCCGATATACGAATTTAATTTTTTTAAGGTTAGCACTTTGCGCCCCTGTGGGTCGCACAGCCGAGGCTGGGCAGTGAATGAGTTAAAAGTAGCTTACAGTGTAGAACCTGTAACTACGTAGGGTAACTACGGGTTTTAGATCGATCTGAACTATTTTACATGAGTAGGTAAATAGCTAACTACACACGGTGGCAAAATTAGGCGGACAAAGGTAAAAAACTCAATTTTGCATTTTTTTTTTAATTTTGTATTTTATAAAGAGTAAACAAAACCGCCAAGTGTGTTTTGTTTACTATCCAAAGAAAACAAATTAATAATAAACCGCCAAGTGCGAGTCGAAACGCACACGATGGGTTCCGTACCGTTAAAATGAGGCATTATTTCAAAGAACATCAAATTTTCACGTGTTTGGAGACCCTTTTAAATTGCATTTTATTATATTTTAGTATTTTTTTTATTATACCTAGTTGAAGTGTCATTTATTTATAAAAAGTTTCATATGGCTACCTATGGTGGTTCAAGGGTACCCGAAGGGTGAAAACGGAACTAAACCTCCCTCAGCTGTCCGTCCGTCCGTCCATCCTTCTGTCAGAGGGCTCTAATCTAATGAACCGTAAGTGGTAGACAGTTGAAACTTTTAGAGAATGTGTATTTCTTTGCAGCTATAACAGTAAATATTAAAAATCAAATAAATATTCAAATTAAAGCAGGCTTCCATACCAAAAACGTGATTTTTTGGACATTTTTTTGACAGGTAATAAAAGTGGTCATTCCATGCATTCAATAATCAAGTAATTTCGTACGTCCATGATCCCAATTGCTCATTTCTATTGTGGTAGTTTTAAAAAATCTCTTACTGGCAACACCTTTAATTCAATTTAAAAATGTCGAAATTCAATTAAGGCCTAATAATTTGAGAACTGTAATAAAACCGTGTGCAACTGAATAGACTTTTGAAGGTTCGTAACTAAAATGGTAATAGTATAGTACAATTTTGTTTAGTTTTGTGTGTATCCTGAATTGACACCAATTTGAGCCTAATTTAGTTTGATGACATAATGACTCATGGATGAAACTGTTTATGCCCGTTGCCTTGGAAACCATTACTTCCAGGTGGTCTTCGATTTTCGTTTTTACGAGTAGCACGTAGGCCCCAGTGGTTGTACAATTATTGTGTTATCTCGCAAAACTTATAAAGCATAATAATATTTTCGAGGAATCTCGACTAGCTACAACAATTTTGATGAAAATCTGCGCCAATAAAAAACAAGATCCGTCAAGTGCGAGTGTAACTCGCGCGCCGAGGGTTTTGAACGTTTGTCAACAAATATGTACCAAAAGTACCGGTTAGAGACATCGCAATTTAACGAATACCTAAGAATAGTAGGTACCAACCTGCAATTCAGATGGATCTCTCTGCATGCTTCGGTTAAATGGGTGGGTAAATTTTTCGACTTTTTTCGAAATATTTCAAAAAGTATGAAAGCTACAGAAATTTGAAAATCCGGTTTGAAATGTCCAAACCGATACCTTTCATTTGATACCCCACTCGGTGGGGTAGACCCCCTTTTGAAAATTATTCCTTTTTGACCATTTTTCAAAAAGTATTCATTTTACAGACTTCTCTATATTATTCGTGCAAAATATAGATTCATATCTATAAACGCTCCATACATTTTAAATGGACCGCTCTGCAATCTTCGGAGATAGGGGGGGGGGGGGGGAATGAGGATTTTTTCGACTTTTTTCAAAATATTTTAAAAAGTATGAAACCTACAAAAATTTCAAAAAATATTTTGAAATGTACAAAATGATACCTTTCATTTGATTCCCTATATGACTCTGTAGGTAGCTTTTAAAATTTTGGCATCAAAATTTGTATGGAAAATATTCATTTTCATTTTTCATTTATTTTCAATTATTTTTCTTAAAATTCTGTACAGGCGCACGAAATGTATAAATATTTTAAATTTCAAGTTGATAGCTGCAGTACTTTTTGAGTTATTAAGGAGGGAAAAAAGGACAGACAAAGCGAGACCATAAGGGTTTTTAAACCGATCTTCGATCTTCAAAACCCTAAAAATTATGATTATTTCGTTGTTGTAGAAAAGTTTATTTTATAGTGGTCCCCTATGAGTTTGATTTTCGAGGAATTGCTATGTGTGCCGTAAAAAGTAACGTAAACCTAGATCTTTGAGTACCTAAGGGAGGGGGGGGGGGACACGCCAAATTAATGTAGATTCAGGTTTTCAAAGAAAGGCAGATAGATCCATAAACTAAATAGTTTCTACGTACCTTTAATAGAACTTATAGGCTTATGTTTAAAAAATCATAAGTCTATCAATAGACTAACGATTTTTTTCAGTCATGAATGCAGATACCTACTTTTATAGAAATGTTTGATTTAAGATCCGTTTCATTATCTCAAGGACTTACAGCTCGCTTTTTCTTTTACGTTCTACCTACGCTGTACGATAATAATAACTTCTACGATATTCAATATTGACGGCGGCGGTTTTATTTTATACCTAAGGAACTATTAGAACAGACCAAGCACAAAGCGCTCTCTATAAATACAACTCTTGGTGTCATTGCAACCTACTGTTTATGCTGTTATATATATACTGAGAGGCGTTTTATTACAAAAAGGGTAAATGCGGTTACCCCCTGGTAAGTGCCCGAGTCAATGTCGAATAATACTTTAAAACTTAAATAACATTGATCTGGTACATTTCCTTGTTATAGTTTAATCGTACCATGATGCAAAATCTTACACTAATAAAATGTTGCTAGAAGCTAGGGCGGAAAAATCCAACCACCATTTTAAAAGGGTGTATATACTAATCTGTACAGAAAATTTAGAGACAATCGGTTCCGTTTACCTGTAAAGTGAAAATCTATGTTCTTATAGAGCAGTTTTCGGTTTTTTTTTCCTGCTGTGAAAGTAAACCAATCGTGAAAACCAATTACCAATATGAAGTAAAAAACATGAAAAATTCAAAAAATAAAAAATATATTCCTAATGTTTTATGATTGCTGAAAAAAGTTGAAATCCCTGACGACAATATCTTTAATGCGTCGTCTTAAGCCTCCACCACACACTGCCGCGATTTTGATGCTGCATTTTGCAATTTTGCGGGGGGCGGGCAGTAGCCGGATAAAGTGTATAAGGTGAGGATTCTCGGATTTCGGGATTTTTAACAGTCCGTACCTCAATAACGATAATGCCTATAGTTGTGAAATTCATACATATTATAGTTGAGCATATTTCTAGTGCATCACTAGACTAAAACTAGATTGTTAATATTTCACCCGATAGTAGAAAAGTACTCATAACCTATCTTATAGTACTCGTTTGGTTATTGACAATATGACGACCTCAGTGCGCAGCGGGTGAGAGTCCGTCTGCGACGCAAGAGATTGCGTGTTCGATTCCCGCCTCGGAACAAATTTGTGTACGATCTGCAGAAATTTGTTCCGTTGGTCTGGGTGTTTTTTATGTATAATAAAAACTATACCTACCTATCTATGTATATAATGTATTAAATATATCAGTTATCTAGTACCCATAACACAAGCTTTGAGTTGCTTACTTTGGGGCTAGATGGTGCTGTGTGGATTGTCCAGCATTAGTATTATTATTATATAAAAGTGTATCGTACGAATAGAATATCTACCGTTCCTTCAGCAGTCAGCCAAAGAAGTTCTTTCGAATGAATATCGTGGCACAAAACAACATAACGTTTGAAAGTTAGGAAATAATCAAAATAAAGCCAACGGTGGCGGACAACGGATAGAGAGTGAAGGGTTCTGTAGCATTAAGGGTCCGGCGACGGATGAATTTCCCATACAAACGTAATACCAAAATGATTTGCAATTTGAGCATATTTTCACCATGGTCTGCTATTATATGTATTAAAATAGTATTTATCTAGGTTCCTACCACAATTTTTTTTCAAAATACCTTTCTGAAATGAAATTAAACCGAATCGCATTTTTACATTAAAGAATGAATGTTTTCTTAGTATTTGTGTAGATAAGTATTTTGAAAAAAGCTTGTGGCAGGAACCTAAATAAATACTATTCTAATACAAATAATATCAAACCATGGTGAAAATATTCTCAAATAACAAATCATTTTGGTACTACGTTTGTATGGGAAATTCATCCGTCGCCGGACCCTTAAATAATAATGATGAAAAACAATAAAGAAATCATGCTGGTCCATTCACACAATATTTCATCATATATCAAAGTGCTTTATTTCCTTAGATCTTACAGCTGGGCTATTCAGACTCACCGCTACCGAGTCGTCGACACGGCAAAACATAAGTAAAACTAGAAAATAAAGTGACCACTTTGATTTTTAGTTCACTTCAATCATTTGGTAAAGTAAAGAAGCGAACAAGATATCTTTACCTTGTTAGTTTTCTAGCTGGAGCAAAAATCGTCCCAAGGTTTTTTATCCTCTAGAAGATAATCTGATATTTTTTGTAAGCCTTTTTACAGTTTTGTAAAGGACTAGTTTATGCCCGCGGCTTCGCACGCGTTGTTTCTATGGAAACGTTTAATGGTGATTTCTATTCCATGGGAACGGATTTATGGGATAAAAAGTAAGCCTTTGTTTGATTCCAGGATTAGAATTACCTGTATGCATTATTTCAGCCCGATCCGTTCAGTAGTTTTGGCTTGAGAGGTAACAAACATGCATATCCGACATCATTAATCAAATCTTCGTGTATTTTTTAGATCAAGTGTACCTATATTATGTAGAAATAAATAATTAAATGAGCGACATTGACAAACAGACTGAAAAACCTAGAAAACTATCCTATCAGGTTCTGTTTTTACCGTTTGGCACGGGAACCCTAAAAGTACGGGGCAGGATGAAACATACGAATGTTCATATTGCTTCCCACTGCTACTGCCGCGAATAGAGCCGCGCGAGCCGGGAAAAGGTAATACAGAAGGATGTGGTAATAACTAAAAATAAATAATTGATTTCAGACCAGTTATCATTACAATCATCAGTCAATTAGTCCAACTACACGTTTGCCGAGACGAACACTCCAGAACACGTTTACCCCATCGGTTATCGGTTCTTTGCGAGAAATAATGCCGGACCCCTGCCCATTCAGCAAGCGAATTCTTTGTGCTATTTCGATAAGTTTGGCTGTCTGGCGGATATATTTGTTACAAATCCTGTCATTCAAACTCTGAACATAACTCTTTCCATAGCTCCCTGAGCGTCTTTGAAGTGTTGTACCAGCCCGAATTCGGGTCTGTTGTAAACCATATACCATACATAATATTATCTCGATAATTGTGGTGAAAAGTTGTATGTTTAACTCGAGAGCAAATATTTTTCGTTTCGCGCCTTTTAAATCCCTCGCTGCCTCAGCAGTCTACTTTAGAGCTACGCTCGTGACTCTATTCTAGACTGCTTCGCTGGCTCAAGATTCGCGGGTCGATATTTAAATATCGGCACGTTATCACGTTGTTGATTATAGCAAGGTCACCGTTTTTGGAGAGTGATGTAAAGCATATCAAACATACTTTCTTAAATGTGTGTCCGCCGGGGCATATTTTTTTTACTATTACAACTATTTCGCTTGCTTACGTCAGCAATATATTTTCAAAAAGTACAACACTTTACTCCATTAGAACATACTAACCCTTCTGCTTGTGCAGTCGGATAAAGCATTCCTAACGCTATTAAACTGCCGCATCCTCCAGAAAACTTCTAAGTCCGCTCCGCCACCGCTCGCTTCGCACTTTTATTCTCTTTGTAGCGAGTTCACGTTATTATTAAAAACAATAAATCGCTGGGGGCGCCACTAGCACTATTGCTTTCACTTCCCCCTCCCCCGCCGCTAATTACAAAAACGCGAATCGTAATCTGTTGATTAGTGTGGGTGGCGGAGTCTTTGGAAAATTATTGTTTTCCTTGTAGTGACAATGAAATGAAACTTTCGAATGTAGGTACTTAGATAGTTACCTCTGCTAAATGTATACTTTAAATAAAACTGTAACAGGTCCAATTCTGTCATCATCATCATCATCAGCCTATATTAGTCCACTGCTGGACATAGGCCTCCCCTAATGAGTGCCATAGCGCCCTGTCTTTAGCTTGCCGCATCCAGAATCTGCCTGCAATCTTTCGCAGATCGTCATCCCACATGGTCGGAGGGCGTCCTACACTACGTTTGCCGAGTCGTGGTCTCCACTCAAGAACACGTTTACCCCAGCGGTTGTCGGTTCTTCGCGAGATATGGCCGGCCCACTGCCACGTCTTCAGCTTGCTAATTCTTAGAGCTATGTCGATAACTTTGGTTCTCTGTCGGATGTATTCGTTATGAATTCTATCCTTCAGAGAGACTCCGAGCATAGCTCTTTCCATAGCTCGCTGAGCGACTTTGAATTGGTGGACCAGCCCGCCCACGTCTCAGCTCCGTAGGTCATGACGGGTAGGACGCACTGATTGAAAACTTTAGTTTTCAAGCATTGCGGGATGACGAGAAGACCCGACGAAGTTTCCCTAACGCTGTACATTAAAGATATTCTTATTTTTTTTGGAATGCACTCTATTATCCATACTGAAGCCAAAACTGTATTGTACATATTTTCATTCATGTATGAATTCAGTAAGGTTCCCCTGGGAGAGAGGATTTTAGTTAAATTCTTTAACCGCGCATCGCGACAGAACTACTGAATGAATTCGAATGGAACTCTTCACGATTTGTGTTCATACTACGAGGAAAGATACATTTTATCTTCAGAATTCAGTAAGGGCCAAGGAATTTAAATTTCTTCCTCTCTACCCAAAGATCAAACGGACAACAAAGTGATCCTTTAAGGGTTTCTTTTTCCTTTTGTGGTACGGAACCCTAAAAACACAGTAGCAGCCCGGAATCAGGAAGTTAGTGTAGTTGTTACGCCTTCCGCACACTAAGCCGTTGGTTCTGCGCCTGACCTCTCCCCGGTCGTGTCGGTCTGCCGTCCCATTGGATTATGAGAATGAAGGAATAGAGAGGGCACCTGTTTTTGCGCACACTTCTGTGCATTATAATAAGTCCTGCACACGTGCATAGTATTTATAGAGACTGGTCGCCGCCATGGCCGAAATTCGACTAGGAGGACATCATCATCATTGGTATTTAGTGTTTCGGTATAGAATGAAACCATAAATAAAAAAATTATAAATAATGCTGGACAATTCACACAGCATTATCTAGCCCCAAGCTAAGCAGAGCTTGTGTTAAGGGTACTAGATAACTGATATACTTAATACAATACACTACATAGATAGATATTTTTTATTATACATAGAAAACACCCAGACCAACAGAACAAAACCCGCAACCTCCTGCGTCGCAGGCGGACCTTCGCCCGCTGCGCCACGGAGGTCGTTAATATCACCATTATTAAGGATTTTTTTTATTATAGTGCGTAACCCCACACTCAGGGTAATTTCTAAGAAATCAAATAATCGCAGAGATTTTCGACTCCCATGTCACTTGACCTCGTGGTGTAGTTGGTATGATGCGGGTTCAAGTCCTGTCGAAGTCGAAAATTTTTGCGATATTATTATATGATTTCTTAAACCATTGATGATGATCGATGATCAATGAAACCATTATTGTCTCGCTCTGTCCGTCTTTTTTTCCCCACTTGAATATCTCAGCAACTTCCAAAGCTATTTAAAATACTGATAAATATTGTTGAACAGGATAAAATATATTCCAGATCGCAAGATAAAACAAGAACCAAATAAAAAACCCCCGAAAGATTTTCATGGCTAAGAACACTAGGGATAAAATTATCTTTCACACAAAAAAAACTAAACGAAAATCGGTTCATCCGTTTGGGAGCTACGATACCACAGACAGATACACAGATACTCAAAGTTTGAGTATCTGTGTATCTGTCTGTGGTATTGTGAGTCTCAAACAGACTAAACTTATAACACCCCTCTCTTTTTGCGTCGGGAATTAATAAATTAAAATGACGGCCTGATTCTGAAGATCTGGCTTACATCTCCCACGTGAACTGACGTTAGCTGTATTTATCAGCCTTCTCACGACTCGACGAGGGGACTCAAAACATTGTTATAAATGATTTAATCATCTCGATTAGTAATATGGCTGATTAAACAAATTAATCAGCTACCGATCGGCAAGCAAATCAGCAAATCCCATGGTATGGAACTGGGATGATACACGGTGGAAACGTTCTGTTACAAATAAGTTTCATTAAAAACTCTACTAAACTTCAAAAAAACTAAATATTTACGTAGTTTAACTAGGTACGTAGGCTTCTACAATGTTTGGCTGCAGCATCAAGGTATTTATGTCATTTAAGCCGCTACCCCGACCCAAATCAGCGCCCACACCTGTTTTATCTTATTATTCTGTTCAACGAAGGAATTTTCAAAAATTGATTGGCCAGTTTGTGATATCTTTCCTAAGCTTATTTTTAATGCCTCTTCAAAAGTCTTAGTTTGTATAGTGTAGTCAGAGTTGCGAAGTTGCTCTTTTTTGCCACCATGGTGGCCAAAATGAGCAACTTCATATCTCTACTTAAAGTATACAAAATAAAACTTTTACAGAGGTATTTAAAATAAGCTTAAGATAGGTTTCACAAACTGGCCAGTCAATTTTTGAAAATTCCTTCGTTGAACAGAATAATAAAATAAAATAAGTGGGGGCGCTGATTTGGGTCGGGGTGGCGCCTTAAGTGTACTTAGGTAGGTAGTGGTACTAAGTTCCAATTGTCATCAGAACTGAATAGGTAAGTATGTTAAATTTCAACATCGTAAGTTGATAGGAATCGTTTGAAACGCTTCAAAGATTTGACCAAAACATACATACTACACGAAGTTAAAGTTTCTCGCTCTAACTACTAGTAATTATAATAGTTATTTATTTATTTATATTACATCATAACTTAAAAGATGCCTCGAAATGTTCATGCCTTGTACAATTTGTAGGACTAACCTTCGCTGAACTAGCAATTTAGACGAATGTCATTCCTCAATTCGATTCTTTGTTAAAGTAATCCATCGATACGACATCACAGATTAGGTCTCTTGGTCAACCACACAGTAAAACTAAATAGGTAACACATATATGTTTTTAAACATTTTTTACTTTTCACGATGGTTACCTAATCCCGAGACGAATGATGAATTTTTCACTAAGTATTAGTTTCAGATATATCTTAAATAGTCTACTAGAGACACAATTTTGTCAAGTTTTTTTAGAGCTACTCAAACGCACTGGTCAGCATGCTGAGTGGGCTACTCAGTACCAACCCAATGCTTCGGTACTTGTTTTAATATACGTATTGTGTTACTATTAATGTTCACTTGTGTTTTTCAAAAGAGGGGTTACCCCACCGAGTGGGGTATCAAATGAAATGTATTGCTTTGGACATTTCAAAACAGTTTTTCAAAAGTCTGTAGGTTTCATACTTTTTGAAATATTTTGAAAAAAGTCGAACAAATTACTATTACCCACTTTAACCGAAGCATGCAGACAGAGAAATCCATCTGAAATGTAGGTTAGTACCTACTATTTTTAGGTATTCGTTAAATTGCGAAGTCTCTAACTGGTACTTTTGGTACATATTTGTTGACAAACGTTCGAAACCCTCGGCGCGCGAGTTACACTCGCACTTGACGGGTCTTGTTTGTACGTGTTACCATGACATTTTATTTTATTACTAGTGTAGTGTTTCTTAAACAATTTTCTTTCTTACTTTCTAATTATTAATAGAAGCTTTGGGTCCTGTAATATAGCTTAGGCTAGTTCGAGATTCTGCGGACTCAATATATATCTAAACATTTTATTGAGTCTGAAATAATCGATTTGATTTTACTTTCATTTGAACAGTTGTCAAATTTTTAATGTTTAGAAATCTTTAGAAAAGCCACACTCTGTTCAGACCGAGAGAGCGATCGTGCGTTCGGTGCATTCCTACTTACAATTTTTATGGTATGGTGTTATGAAATAAGCTATTAGTAGATTGGACAGTAATTGATTATTTCTCACGTGTACGGTTAGTTTGCGACATTTACGGGGAAATGATGTTTTACACAGATTCCGGTATTTTCAGTTACTTGCCTGTTAATAATTAAACAAATTTTTGAGGGATCAAGCAACTGCTCACTTAATTAATTTCACACAAATTAATTATTCCTGAATCATAAAAAGGTACCTTGTTTGTTTGTTGTATGCCATTGCCTTATATGGAAATAGCGTAGAGTTTAGTGATCTTATTGTTAACCCTAAGAAATTATTACGTACTTAGATAAATATTGGACACAGACAAAGAATTAAAGCTGTAGATTGCTTTATGAGATAAAAAACTACTAACATCGAAGATAACCTAAAATTAGAAGGAACATAGATAAGCTTATAGAATTTAAGTTAAGTTCTTTGAGAAAATAAAGAAACTTTAAATCGATAATACCTAGACGTAGGTACTTGAGCTTAGATATAGTATAAGTCCTAATAATAGGTTAACAAAACGTATAATAAAATCCTGTACTGGGGATTTTACCGAAGATGAAAAAAATTACTCGTCTCTCTTCAAAATCCTGCTTGTAGTAAGTAATATAGTAAGTAATCATCTCTTGACGATTTCCTGTCGGATACATTTTTGCATGACATAAACTTGGATCAATGACCTCAATAAGATTGTGATTCAAAAATTTCTTATTCTTAATTAGTATGGATTAATGGCGTCTGGGGTAGGTTGAATTATTCAACCTACCCAGACGCCATTAATCTATCTTCACTTTTGTAAATATCTACCCTAGGTTTTTGTGTTTGAGAAACAAGCTGAGTCAGGATCTGTTAGAGCTACACACACGCGCTCTCGGATGTTTGATACGTCTTCGCGCCGAAACTAATGGAAAGATCGGACTGAAATTTTCTTAGGTGTACCTGGAACAACATAATAGAGGTTACTTTTTATCGCAAATGAGTTTCCATGGGATAGAACCTTTAAACTGACTGAAAACCAGCGCTCTTTCACAAAATACCTACCCTAGGTTTTTGTGTTTGAGCAACAAGCTGAGTCAGGATCTGTTACAGCTAGACACACGCGCTCGTCGGCTTGCTGAGTGAGCTACTTAGTACCAACCCAATGCTTAGGTAGGTCCTTGTGTTAATATATGTAAGTATTGTGTTATTATTGTTGACTTGTGTTTATTTTTTAGGTACGCATTACTAAGTAGTCTTTTATTTTTTATTAGTTTAGTGTTTATAATAAACAATTTCCTTTCTTTCTTTCTTTCTTTCTTTTTGTAAATTTTAATCTAATAAGGATTATATTTTCATGGAAGGTCAAGTTTTGAAATTTTATATAAACTCTTTTACAATGCTCTACAGGGTGCATGTCTTGTATTATTGACCTGAGACCTGAGTTATTAAGTAAATGAAAGTTATTCTGCTTGTACATACAATGAGAAAAATAAATAAATATATATAAATAAAGGCTATGTTATATTCAGGTTTCGTTTTGTGGAGGGGCCGTGCATTTTTAGAATGGTTTATCTCTACCTACTACGTCAGCGAAGCTGCCGCCAGATGCTAGTTTAAGTGTAAACGTTTATTTAATCTAAATTAATGATAGGTAAGTATGTAGAATTATTTATATTTTTACCTGAGTGTGTATTTCATTTGTGTTCCAATTTAATTTATCTATTTTAATGTACCAAATTATTTTTGTGATGACATTGCATTTATTTTAACTTTTATTGTGTATTTTGATTTATGTGATTATTTTATTTTATATTATTTTTAAACTGTAAATATTCCGACACAAATGTATTTGTTTGCGAATAAATAAATAAAAAATAAAAATAAAATATTTTACTGTCAAACCATATTTGTTATCCGAACAAAGTTGTTACAAGGAGGTAGAATAAGCCTCGTGTGTTCTGGGGCCTGAGGGCCTCATTGAAAAAAGGAAAATCGAAGTTTCGTTTTCGTCGTCGTGCAAAACTAACTCTTAAGTCGCTTGCATAAGATTAGCGTTTGCACGAAAACAATTCAGAAACTTCGATCTATTTTTTAAGAGTATGGGCCCAGGTTTCCTGCTGGTTAGGTTAATAGTGCATTTTACACCAAGGCGAGAAAGTGATCGATTCCTACCGAGTGTGTGGTTTTGGCCTTAAAACACACGAGGTAGGAATCGCACTTTCTGCCGAGTGATAAATAGTGCTTTATACTACACCTTCGAGGAAAATAAAAAACAGAATTAATTATTAATTGAAATTTAGAAGAACTTACCGCGCCCAATGATGTTGGTAAAACCTCATTGACCGCGCCAGCCTTTGGGTTCTTTTTCAAAATATTGTTCGGAAATCGGAGGAGGCCTAAATGGACTTGGAGTAAAAACTTTTTGTCGTTTGACCGAACGAAAATAACCATAGCTACCCGCCGATCTTTTAGGAAATAAAAAAAAATAACACGTTAGAAATGGATTTCCATACACTTTTTCCTCCCGCTAAAACACGTGAGAAATGAAATTCCATAGAGTTTTTCCTCCCGGTTTCCTATAGGCCTGCAAAGACATACTTTATATTCTTTAAATGGAAAAGGAATAGGCAACTTTCCGAGCAGGTGTAGTATAAAATAAATAATCTAATGCTGGACAATCCACACAGTACCTAAATAGCCTCAAAGTAAGCAGTACTTAAAATTTAACATCTTTTACAGTTGCTGATTCTATAGTAACACGTACAGCTTCCACGTGTGAGTTGTGAGGTTAAAAATCATTCTAGAACAATTTGAATCTATATTGCACTTTTTTGTTTCTACTTATACTTTACTTGCTTTGCCTATTTTGACACGAGTTCGGCCAAGGATATGTTAGTCCTCGAAGCCAAATCAGTTAGGCAGGTGAAATACTTAGGCCATGAGAAAAAAGCCGATATAATACTTACCGAGGTTAGGTACCAAAATACAGCATCCCTTTAAACTTCCTCTATTCTATGTCTGTTCATGTCTGTTTGGGTTAAGTCTAAAGTCACTTGGTCACCCTCCGTCTCAAAAGTGTTGTGAACAACTCGTCCGCGGACGAGTTTTTTCGCGGACGAGATGTACTCTAACCCGTCTGTTTGTATTGTTTTCTTTCTTCGTGTGGTATGATATGCCGTATGGTGCCGGCTTTGAATTTGAACCATCCCAACTCTTCCCGCGGGTGTCGTAAGAGGCGACTAAGGGATAATCCAGCGGGGGCAGGCAGCGCCTCCCGCAGACCAATTCTTCAATGCAAAAAAGAAAATGGCGCGCGCAAAGCAAATTAAATAAAAAGTACACCAAGAAGGTTCCAAGTTTTTAACATATTAAAAAAGGTTGTATGATAATATAGGTATTCGGCACCATGGAGGTTGAAGTAAATAGGTTTTGAATCACAAACGTAGAGCACACGATGTTCTAAATTCAATTTTACTATATCCTCTAGCGGATACAAACGACTTTTGCACTCAGATATCAAAGAGCAAAAATACTCTTTCCGAGACGGGGGGGATGCTATTTTATATCTATTTAATGTAAGTATCCACAAAACATAAACAAACACTTAACTCGCTCAATTCAAATCAATGAGCCCTTCATTAGCTAACTCTTAATCACAGATGACATCTGTGTTTCTAGTTAGCTCGGATTATAATTTCTGTTTAGCTCCCCTCCCACGTGTAACCACGTAGGTATGTCCCAGCCTTGTTAGCGCAGCTGGCAAATGTTTTTAGACATCAACAGCGGTACAACATAAACCAACGTAAACACTGGTCGAACAGGCTTTTGCCTAAACAGTGTCTAAACAGTTAGAAATGGGTTTAAGAAGAGTCTAACTCTCGCTTCATTCATACTTAAAACACGCGCTCAACAGATGTCTAACTTTTTTGTAGTACCTGTCCCGGTTTTTGAAGAAAATCCGGTTTTTAAAATTTCCGGTTTTTTAAGAAACCCGGGGGGTACAGAACCTAGCTGCGTACTGTACAAAAATTAAAAACACGTGTGTTTAAATACAAATTTAATTATAACGAATAAAATAGAGAGCCTGAAGGGCTATAAAGTAATTTAATTAATTTAAAAACACTAACTCGGCCAGAGGGGCTAGCGAGTGGGTTCTTTGTCCTACAGAAGGCTGATTCTACTAGGTTAAGATTTGAGGGTCTTCTTCTTGCTTTTACTCTTCCACCGTACTCTCCTTTTAGTGCGTCGCGGGTGTAGCAGGGACCCGACGGCGAAAGGTGTGTGCGAGCGTGGAGTTCCAGGTCCAAAAGGGGGGCAGCTCGTGAGAAGTCCGGCCGGAGACGAAGACTGCCCTAGGGTGGACTTTGAACCCTGGAATGCGCATAAAGCTAGGCATTACAGCCAGGCCTAGTAGGGTGACGGGCTCCCACGGCAGCACAAAAAGCAGAAGCACTAAGTGTTCATGATGCCGTGGAAGTCACAATCAGAACGGGAGATGAATTTAAAACAATATGAAAAGAGAATTTGCTAAAAGTGTTACAAAGAGAAATGTGAGCGAAAGAAAAAGGAATAACTGTAGATGTATTGAAAAGCCTTAGCCCGTGAACAGAATGAAGAGATGACATGGCGAGGTGAAAGAAAGCCCATGTCATTCTTTGAGCATTGGAATGAATGTTTACAGCCTACATTACAAATCAGTGCAAAACTTACCCAGCAGGGGTTTATAACTTTCACTTTGTTGTAGTTTAAATACAAGTAAAAATACGATGAAATAACGATTGATTCAATTAGCGAGTAAAATGGCGTCTCAGTGCGTCTCCTGCGCAGTAAAAGTGTGACACGTCCTATCTCAAGGCCATAGACCACAGCAGCGGATACGGCACGAAGTTAGCGGCGTGTTGACGAACTTATCTATGGGCCGTCGTCTATAATCGACTAATACTATTAATCGAGTAATATTTAATTGGAATCGGAATTGTATTGGATTTTAAATTATTAATTAAATAAAAATGTAAGTATGTAACGATTACGTTACATTACCCCCTCTTGTAGGCAAAGATTTTGCTCTAGGAATGCAAAATCTGACTACTAACTACTGACACTCCACATTCATTAAACCATTCATACTACCTTTCGTAACACAAACATTCTTACCTATCAAACAACACCAAGAAAACAGAAAGTTTTGGCGCAACCTTCCAAAAAACAGGGCATCCTTTATTTATCTAGGATGACCAATGCTAGCAGCTAAGATGTTAAACAAAAAAAAAAAACGGGGAACGTAACATTACCGAAGAACAAACAGATTAGATACGTTAAACTTTATTACTATTTAATTTTAGGTCTTTGATATGCCAAGCTCCAATATCCTTGCCTGACATATCCTCTAAGACATATACTAAGGGAGACCGTTTCTCAGTAATACGGCATTTTATAAATTTGGGAGCTAACTTTTTGCTAAAATATTTATCTTTATCGCTCAAAATAAAAGTACGTTTATAGACAACATCACCAACGTTAAACTCTGCATGCTTCCTGCGTAAGTTATAATGTGCTGTATTCTTTACATGTGCCTGCCACAATGACGCCTGCACATCATCAAATACAGCCGAAAGACATCCACGATTTTCGGCGTAGATATCACGCGGAAGGAAGAGAACCTCATCACCTAAGTCATTGTCAGTATAGTGCGATCCACACAAAACAAGCTCTCTACCATAAACAAGAAAAGCCGGAGTGTAACCAGTGGCTTCGTTTACGGAGCTGTTAATCGCAAACTGTACCTTCGGGATAAAAGTGTCCCATGTCCGATGGTCATTTTCTACAAATGAGGACAGACTAGTAACGATAGTTTTATTATAACGTTCAACGGTGTTAATCTGTGGTGTATATTTTGGAGTAAAGTAAATATTTGGGATTTTATATTTTTTAAACAAAGATTCAGTTGTAGAACTAATGAACTGACTTCCATTATCAAGAAAAACTGTTTGAGGGACACCATGTACAAGAAAAATAGATTCTTCTAAAACTTTGACGACGCCGTCTGAAGTAGCACGACGCATGGGAAATATGTGACAGTATTTCGAAAAACAACAAGTTACAACAAGCATAAAAGTGTTTTGCTTACGAGTGGCGGGTAAGGGACCAACAAAGTCAATAGAGATCATTTGAAATGGTCTTGAACATTGTTTGGGACGACCCATTTGGCCAAGAGTAGTGTGATTTTGCGGCTTGTAAGAAGAACAAACAGAACAAGCGCTAACAAACTTGACAACATCCTGATGCATGCCCGGCCAGTAGTGTGTCAGTGACAACCGCCGGTATGTTTTAAAGATGCCAAGATGTCCGGCTGTAGGTTCCGAATGATTCTCTGTAATGATACAATCGCGAAATTCACTAGGGACTACTTCTTTCCAAGCAAACTCTGAAGTTAGATTAGATTTAGATTTAGACAGCCTGAACAAAGAATTATTCTTGATGCAAAAATTTGGATACTGACTTGGGGCGTTAAGACAACCATTGTAAATATTTTTGTACCATTCATCGTTGGTATTGACAAAGGAATTGGCAAGAGAAATGGCAGCAGTGGGAAAAGATCGCGATAAAGCATCAGGGATGACGTGATCAACTCCACGACGATGTTTGATATCAAAATTGAATGATGACAAACGTACTCCCCAACGAGCTAGGCGACCAGTTGGATTTTCCAAAGATAAAAACCACTTCAACGCAGAATGGTCAGTGTACACTGTAAAAGTATGACCGTTTTCAAGGTAACAACGCCAATGTTCTATAGCAGTCAGCACAGCGAGAGTCTCCCTCTCGGTGATACTATAGTTTTTCTCAGCATTGTTAAACGATCTGCTCATATAAGCCACGGGATGTTCTTTACCTTCTATTGTCTGCGTCAACATAGCGCCAACACCATAATTACTAGCGTCCGCATGGACCTCAAAAGGTTTGGAATAATCTGGGCAAGAAAGTACCGGCGCAGAAATTAGGGATTCCTTTAATGCGTTAAATGCTATGTCAGCTTCAGGTGTCCATTGGAAAGGAGGTGCTTTTTTACCACTTGCAGTTAGTTTATTTAGTGGACCAGCTACAGTACTAAAATTGGGAACAAAACGTCGGTACCACGTGGCGGTGCCGAGAAAGCGTTTTAATTCTTTTCTGTTAGTAGGAGTTGGAAAGTTGAGAATAGCCTCCACCTTATTAGGGTCTGTGCGCAGACCATGGGCATCAATAACATAACCGAGGTATTTTAGCTCGCTGCGAAAGAATTGGCATTTACCCAGATTAACGGTTAAATTAGCTTGCTTCAACCTATCCAAGAGACGCAACAAACGAGAGACGTGTTCTTCGAAAGTTGAACTAACGATCACAATATCGTCCAAATAAGCGAAAGTTTTATACTCTCTGTCAGTAAAAAGCAAATCAACCAGACGTTGCTGAGTCGCCGGAGCGTTGGTAAGGCCGAAAGCGGTAGTTTTAAAACGGTATAATCCTCTACCTTGTACATAGAAAGCAGTTTTATCTCGATCTTCAGGTGCGATAGGGACTTGCCAGAAAGCCTTAGACAAATCAATGCTTGACAAGTACTTAGCGTCACGAAGACTATCCAAAATTTCTGATACATAAGGCAAATTATAGGAATCTCGTTTCGTAACCGCGTTAAGCTTGCGACTATCGAGGCAGAACCTAGGACTTCCATCCTTTTTAGTAACGATGATGACGGGAGAGGACCACGCACTCTCACAAGGCTCTATTACATCAAGAGACAACATTTCATCAACCTGATCAACCAAAATCCGTTGTTTCTCAGGAGACATCCTATAGTAGCGTTGTCGGATTGGAAGCGTGTCTCCAGTATCGATGCGATGGCAAATTAAATCGGTCCTACCTAAACCCTTCTCTTCTGTTGAAATTGATTTAAACTGAGCGATTATATTGTCAGCTATAGCTTTTTGAGAGTCAATCAAATTGTCATAAGACTGAATAAACGTCGCATCAGTATTATAATTAAGATCTGCCAACGAAGTTGTGGACATTTTAATTGAGTTCAAATATTTAGGACAAATTTCAAAAGCTCGCCAAAAGTCTACGCCCAGAATAACCGGCGTTTCAACCTCGGGGACAACATAAGCTCGGAGAATGTGTAATTGGTCCTGGAACGATATCGAAACATTGATATAACCAATACTATTTAGAGATTGACCACCAGCAGCTACCATATTAATTCGATCATTTGTATGCAAAGTGCAATCGACAAGGTGTTTATGGAAATTATTTCCTAAAACAGTGACTGCAGCACCAGAATCAAGTAAGCCACAGGCATCAATATTATTGATTTTGATATTTACATAGGGACGAGAATCGTTTGTCGGTTTAGAGTTCAGAATTGTAGAAATTTTATATGAAGAGCTAAAGGTTCGTATAAAATTAAGCCAAGATTCCCAGTCTTGCTTATCAAAATAGCTACAATTCTGATCTACTCGTTTTTTGGCGTAGAAGACTTCTTCTTACGACAGTCAGGGCAATCAGGAGTTTTAACGTCCTTCTTCCCACATTTAAAGCACACGATATCGCGCGGAGCCTTGCATTGGCGCAAATGGTGTGAGTTAGTGCGACACCTTGGACAATAAGGTTCTTTTTTAGAGGTGGAGACTGCATTTATATTAGCTTGATTTTGATCTTTATTATTGTGATTTCTATTATTATTATATCTATTATGATTGTTACTATAGTTATTAGATTTAGTCGAGCCCTTATCAGCATTGTATGCAAACTCCGGTGCAAGAGTACCAGAAGTAACCTTAGGCGGCTCCTGAAATTGAGAGAGGCGTGCTTGAATAGCTTCAAAATTCCTACATAATGTACGCAAATTGTCGATGCTAGAAATCTGGGCAGCTGAGGCTAGGGTGCTGGCATAGCAGGGCCTGATATTATGAAGGAGAATTTCCAATTGCTCCGCTTCTGGTATGGGTTTAGACAAGCGCGAAAACATACCTTTCATTATAGAGAGGTATATAGTGATGTTTTCACTTTCCCCTTGAGTACGAGCACGAATCTCTGAAACTAACCTATAGTCATAATCAGTTTGGCCGAAATCTTCTTTAAGTAAGATAGCTAATTCAGTCCAAGAGTTAACCCTATCTTTCGCCGCGCGATACCAATGAAGGGCATCACCTTGAAAAATCTCAGAGGCGTAGCTAAGGACTTTTGACGAAGGAATGTTACGAGCCTCCATAAATTCGTCAACACGCTGTATAAAAGAACGCACGCATGACTTGCCATTGTATTTTAAGCGAGATAGTTCGGAGGAAGCGCGATCACAAGTCACGTTGATCACAGTCTGCTGCGTATCCGATGCACTGCGTACGGTCTCGGAAGAGGCAGTGTTTACGCTTGAAGAAGCACTAGATGGAGATTTATTTTGCAGGGCAGAACACTTGAGCGAGAAACCTTTATATGCCGCGACTATATCGTCAAACTCTTTCTTATATTCATCGCCACGGTCTATCCTCTCAATACGGTTATATAAGTGATTGAGCATATTTTGTGTTCGCATGAGCGAGGAAGCACTAGGATCTTCTACATCCAAATTAGTTTGAATTTTCGTTAGAACATCTAAACAACCTTTAATATCCTGCCTTATATCAAGTGGAGATTCTAAAATGTGTTCTGAAGGATGTTCAGCCCCTAACTTGACTATCTGTTTGCGTAACTCCTCAACAGAAGATGCTGGAGTAGCGCCTCGTATGCGAACCTCATAATCTTACTCCGATTTTTGGAGAGACAAAAACTTAACGGGCAACATGGTATAGCAGTGAGAAATAAACTGACCTGTTGGATAAGTAGTGCACTGAATAAAACTAAAGCTCGCCGTTCTGTTACAAAATGATTAAATGAACGTATGGTTTTGATGAGATGAACAGTGAAAACAAAAAAAATATGCAAAATCAAAGAAAAAGGAAACTACTGATGTGTACTGCTCGGTACTGTACAAGAACAATCAACAAAAACAACAAAAAAAACAAGCGTGTAAAAAGTTAAAATTAAAATGAACAATTTTGTAAATAATGTAAAATGACTAGAGTTTACAAATATTATTACAATTAGGAAAATACAATCTAAGTACTTACGTACACCTCAGTAGTTTATGATTGAAAACCAAAAATAAATACGTTTTACATAAGACTACCACCAACATGCATAAACAAAAGAAAAAAAACAAAAAGAAGAACCAAGTAGAATCAGCTGTATTAACCACGGATAAAGGGCGCCAGTGTCCCGGTTTTTGAAGAAAATCCGGTTTTTAAAATTTCCGGTTTTTTAAGAAACCCGGGGGGTACAGAACCTAGCTGCGTACTGTACAAAAATTAAAAACACGTGTGTTTAAATACAAATTTAATTATAACGAATAAAATAGAGAGCCTGAAGGGCTATAAAGTAATTTAATTAATTTAAAAACACTAACTCGGCCAGAGGGGCTAGCGAGTGGGTTCTTTGTCCTACAGAAGGCTGATTCTACTAGGTTAAGATTTGAGGGTCTTCTTCTTGCTTTTACTCTTCCACCGTACTCTCCTTTTAGTGCGTCGCGGGTGTAGCAGGGACCCGACGGCGAAAGGTGTGTGCGAGCGTGGAGTTCCAGGTCCAAAAGGGGGGCAGCTCGTGAGAAGTCCGGCCGGAGACGAAGACTGCCCTAGGGTGGACTTTGAACCCTGGAATGCGCATAAAGCTAGGCATTACAGCCAGGCCTAGTAGGGTGACGGGCTCCCACGGCAGCACAAAAAGCAGAAGCACTAAGTGTTCATGATGCCGTGGAAGTCACAATCAGAACGGGAGATGAATTTAAAACAATATGAAAAGAGAATTTGCTAAAAGTGTTACAAAGAGAAATGTGAGCGAAAGAAAAAGGAATAACTGTAGATGTATTGAAAAGCCTTAGCCCGTGAACAGAATGAAGAGATGACATGGCGAGGTGAAAGAAAGCCCATGTCATTCTTTGAGCATTGGAATGAATGTTTACAGCCTACATTACAAATCAGTGCAAAACTTACCCAGCAGGGGTTTATAACTTTCACTTTGTTGTAGTTTAAATACAAGTAAAAATACGATGAAATAACGATTGATTCAATTAGCGAGTAAAATGGCGTCTCAGTGCGTCTCCTGCGCAGTAAAAGTGTGACACGTCCTATCTCAAGGCCATAGACCACAGCAGCGGATACGGCACGAAGTTAGCGGCGTGTTGACGAACTTATCTATGGGCCGTCGTCTATAATCGACTAATACTATTAATCGAGTAATATTTAATTGGAATCGGAATTGTATTGGATTTTAAATTATTAATTAAATAAAAATGTAAGTATGTAACGATTACGTTACATACCGCTGTAAAAGTATAGCGGCACGCTGAAGACAGGGCGCTATGGCGCTCATTAGGGGAGGCCTATGTCCAGCAGTGGACTAATATAGGGTGATACTGATGATGATGATAACTTTTTACAGAGTAGTCCGATTTCAGTAATTCCTTTTCATTGGAAAGGGGTCCCATTTCAATTTGAAAAAAAAAACTAATCCTAAGGGTAGGAAAACAGGGGATGATTGATTTTTCACTCACTGATTGTAATGTTTGACCTGACCACGCATAACTTTTTACAGAGTAGTCTGATTTTCTTATTTCTTTTTTGGATAGGGTTATTAGACTCGAATTTTAACTAGATGTCGCCACTAGAAGAAATTTAAGTCGATTTATCGTTTTTTTAAACACGCCAAATTATTATCGTGCGTACTCGTACCGCTGAGGTTTGAAACTCGCTGCCTTCTTTTGTTTTTCCAGCCAGATTAATTAATTTTAGACACCTTAAGGAAAGGTAGTACTGCAGCAGTAGGCGTAAGGGAAAATGCGCGCCTGCCAAGCCGCCGCGCTCGTGTTTTTGTAGTTATTTAAACATGGTGATTAAGAAAATCATTTTATCAAGTCATACTCTGCGAATTTGTTGAGAAATATTAAGTGTCATTAGTTGACTACAAAAAAAAAAGTGTGATATCAGTAGTTCGCTAGTCATAGTATTGAAAAAACGAAAGAAAAGGGGGTAACTTTGGGATTATTTTCTATCGAGTGAAGTTCATTAGATCTTGTAACTGAATACGACTTTGACTAGACTAGATACTTTGGTAAAACATATATACTTTTTTTCAGAATTTTAAACATTATCTAATCTCAGATGGTTTTAAAAATCACAACAATGCGGCCTCTGCTGGCCTACCCAGCCTTAAGGTGGGCAATACCTAGTAATAGTATTATAAATACCTAATAACAGCATTATACAATACAAAAAAGGTTAACCAGGCACGCTAAAAATAAATAAACTGAGGAAGTAGCCGTAGCTGACTAGTGGCCGTTCGGGGAAATGGCCGAACTGGGAAATAGCCGAACTAGGAAATGGACGAACTAGTAATTTGGGTGGCCGTTCAAGGAAGTGGTGTAGCTGACCGGATCCCTCCGAGTCTCTTCGAAACAAGAGTAGCGCAAACAAATTGCAGGCAGTGAGCGACACATCTACATCGTTTCAATAATTATTGAAACGCGACACGATGCAGCAACGGGTCGACACTCCATTTTTATTCGAGCACTTAATTTCGTCGTCGACATAACGTGATTCTGATAATTAATAGGTACGATTTAATTCAACTCAACGCGAATCGCTTGTTATCGGGTCGCGTGGCGTTTCAATAGTGTGTTTCAATCTTTAACAGGCGTATTCTGAAACTTCGTGCTATACAGTCGGCGAGATCTACATATCAGTAAGTGTAAAGCATTTATACTCAATATTATTATTACTTCTATTTTTTTTTATTTGGGACAAATGTTTGTACCATCTGCTGATATTTGTTCAGGGTGTTCTGGATATTTTGTGAATAATAAAAATATCTATCTATGTAGTGTATTGTATTAAGTACTAGCTGTACCCGCGACTTCGTTCGCGATTGCCTTACCTGCCGACTAATTAAGTTCACATTTAACCATAGTCTCTCATATTATGAAAAGCCGCCGTGCTAAAAATCGTGTAGGGTCTACGCGGGATAGCATATTGTAATCTTCAATCCCATTCTTTATCCACACGACTTTTAGCTACGACTCGGCCAGCGTCAGTGTTAAGAAGTGTCCTACTCGTTTCACTTACTCACAGCTGGGCCCTATTCTGCTATACTAATCGCTTCACTATGACAGGGCTATCGTCACAGAATGACACGTTTTGGTATTCCACCTTGGATGAAAGAAATTATGATGAATGCAGATGGAGAGACGCGCGTCAAGTTTGAAACTATTAATTTATCTCGCGCGCACTATCTGGAGTTTTATTAATCTAAGGATTCTACGTGATGATTCTGCGACGATTCCATTGTCATACTGAAGCAATTGTTTTGCAGAATTGGGCTCCTGATCCATTTGACTGGACCACCGTAATATTTTTTCGTTAGTAGGTACAGGTGGCTGCATTAAAAAATATTTTTCTGTGGTCCAGTTAGTTTAATTGGACCACAATAATTAATTAATTTAATTATACTATTGTACAGTTAACTGGACCAGCTAAACCACCAAATATCATGTAAGGTAGGAAGGGAACCTAACTTATTTTTCCAAGACCCACCACCTTAGTAGGTTGGAACCTAACTAATGGGTGCGTCTTGGAAAAATAAATAGATAGGAACTTACCTACCCTTTATCTACTAATTTTTTTCATCAATCTACTGATTTTCTACTCGACTTTCTACTGATTTAGTCAAATTCGATCTTGTAACACTGTTTCTAAAAAAAAGAATGCATGAAATCGGACGACGCGTAGACCCGTCGTGATGCGCGGTTAAATGAATTCTACTTTTTCCTCTCTCCCAGGGGAACCTTACTGAATTCCAGGATAAAATGTATTCCATGTCCTTCCTTGTAGTATGAAATCAAATCGTCCTAGGTTTCATTCCAACTCATTTAACACTTTCGGCGTCATGCGCGGTGAAGAAATTTTACTTTTATCCCCTCTCCCAGGGGAACCTGACTGAATTCCGGGATAAAAAGTATCCCATGTCCTTTCTCGTGGTATGACCTAAAATCATACCGAGTTTTATTTCAAAACCTTTAGTAGTTTCGGCGTGATGCGCGGTGAAGGAATTTTACTTTCATCCCCTCTCCCAGGGAAACCTTGCTGAATTCCGGGATAAAAAGTATCCTATGTCCTTCCTCGTAGTATGACCTAAAATCGTGCCGAGTTTCATTTCAATACCTTCAGTAGTTTCGGCGTGATGCGCGTTTAAGAAACAGACAGACAGACAGACAGACAGACAGACAGACAGACAGACAGACATGAATGAAAAAAATTGCAGTTTTGGCTTCAGGATCGATAATAGAGTGCCCTTCAAAAAAAAATTTCAAAATATCTTCAATGTACAGAATTGGACCTGTTACAGTTTTATTATAAGTATATAGATATCAGTTATCTAGTACCCATAACACAAGTTCTGCTTAGCTTGGGGCTAGATGATGCTGTGTGAATTGTCCAGCATTATTTATTATTTATTTAGAATTTGTGTCAAAAAATTACAAGTAAATTACTTAGGTTAAATTGAGGTCAAACGAAGGTGTATTCTCGACAAAAAAATACATCTCGGGCGAATTAACATCTGGTTCGGAACTCGATACTTCCCCTCCCCCGTTGCTGCCCCGCCGCCGAGCAAGGGCTGTAAGGATAGCACCAGAATAACCCTTGCACTTACAAATTATTCGAGTTAATCTCTTGCTGTTAAATTATGTTTTAATTATGTCACATTTCATTCGAATAGTAATTCGAATTCGAAATAATGTCACGTAATTTAAATAAAGAGGATGAATAAACATATGACAAGGAAAGTTATAATCAAATAATAAAAACAAATTAGACAAAAAATAAGCTCAGCTAATCCATATCAATACCAGTCGTTGCGTCCCAAAGACGCTGGCTGCATTGACCCGCTGTATGGCAATGCTGTAGAATTAGCAAGCTGAAGTAGCAGTGGACCGGCCATATCTCGCGAACGACAACCGCTGGGGTAAACGTGTTCTTGAGTGGAGACCGCGTAGTGTAGGACGCCCGCCGGCCAGGTGGGATGACGATTTGCGAAAGACTGCAGGCAGATGCTGGATGCGGCAAGCTGAAGACATAGACAAACTCATTAGAGGAGGCCTATGTCCAGCAGTGGACTAATAATGCTGATGATAATGAAAGCAATGCTGATGCGCTGCGCCAGATACTCACCAGCTCTCGGGTCACGCGTCGCTTTGACCAGACGCTCAGATATTTTTTTAAAAACCGGAGGAAAACTTGAGTGATTCGTCTCTTGAACAAAATTTTACTTAATTAAAAACAAGATCCTTCAAGTGTGAGTGTGACTCGAGCGCCGACGGTTTCAAACTTTAAACAATTAACAAGAACGAAATTAAAAATCTTACAAACCCCCTTATGAACACTCGGGATAAAATGATCTATCACACAAAAAACTAAACGAAAATTGGTTCATCCGTTTGGGAGCTAGATACCACAGACAGATACACAGAGAGACACGTTAAACTAATAACACCCCTCTCTTTTTGCATCGGGGATTAAAAGGGTAAATACTTACCAGCTATGACTTCGCTTTTTTTTAAAAACAAACAGACGAATTGATATAACCTCCTTTTTAGTCAGTTAAAAACAAATGATGTCAGTAAAAACAAATATATGCTTGTTCGGTTTTATGACAGTGCATTCTGATTCTTCATTACCATGGTCTTGATATGGATCAATTGAACTACCTCTTGATTGTTTGCAACAGTCGGCAGTTAGCTCAACTATTTTTATTGTAAACACCAGCAGTTCAAGGTTTCTGTTAGTTGTAATTTTCTTTTCATACCCCATCTCGGAAAGAATACCTATCTTTGCTATTCGATATCTGAGTGCAAAAGCCGTTTTTATCTGCTAGAGGATAAAGTAAAATTGAATTTAGAACATCGTGTGCACTACGTTTGTGATTCAAAACCTATTTACTTCAATCTCCATGGTGCCGAATTTATCACACAACCTTTTTTAATTTGTTAAAACTCAGACTCCGAACCTTCTTGGTGTACTTTTATTTAATTTGCTTTGCGCGCGCCATTTTCTTTTTTTGCATTTAGTCATTTTCTCGCTGGTGGGATGAAAAGTTACGTGTTGCACTCGAGCGCAAAGATTATTTACCACGTGCAAATTTTGATTCCCTCGCTAACGCTCAGGTTTCTAAAATTGAGCACGCGGTTAAAAAAGCAACTTTGCACTCTTGTATAACAAATAACTAATATGGTAATGGTTTCAAAAGAGTAACCCCGCCATGTCGTTTTTAGCTAGATAGCAGAATGTCCCATGTTTAGTCCTAAGTAAGTCATTATCCCGTTCATAACTCCCGATACCCTTACTTTACGGTGCACATTAAGCATTGGCATTAAGTAGTTGTCTGATGGAGATTCATGTAAGCATTAAGTCCGGACTATCGCACCTTTATCACAGCTGAGCTGTGAGACGTCTTCTAACAGCTGAAGAAAGAAATTGCTTCTAAATGGCGACTTCATAAAAAAAGAAAATCTCAGTTCGGCTGTATTTTTTTTAACTGAGTTATGGCTGTATGTTTTTTTTATATAGCTTTCGGGCTCAAAGCCGCAACTTTCGGCCTGGTTCCCACTGCATTTCGGAGTAGTTCGGAGTAGCCCAGTAGTGTAGGTATGCTGTTAACATGACCAAGTAAATTGTGGCGTTAATCCTCCTATAATTAATTTATCAAGGTTCAAACGTATACCTATACTCCAGCTAAATACGATGTGAAGTATTTGTAAACAAACCACACACACACATTTCACACAGGCATTTTCTGTTGTGGTCTGTTTACAAATATTGCACATGGAATTTGGCTGGAGTATAGGTCAGCTTCGATTTTTTGCCGTAGGGCTCGAAAGCCAAAAAAAACTGAACTTGTTCAATTTTGGAGTTTCTTTATTTTTTATTCAAGTCACAAAGAAAATTACAATCGATTATTAGAAATAAATGCAGAAGCCTTTATTCACAAAGAAAATTACAATCAAATAATATATATATTTTAGAACTAGTGTTTACAATTGAAACAATTGAGCTAACTGCAGACTGTTGCAATCAATGTACCTACAGGTAGCTCAACTGATCCATATCAATACCAGTCGAAAGCGTCCCCAAGAATTAATCAAATTAATTAATTACTAATGAATCATGTTTGTTTATCCTCTAATTAATGTTAGTGGTGTATGTTAGCGTGTTAATTAAAGTAAATAATTAAATAAATTTACTGATCCATATTTCTATCTACTATACTTTTCAATGATTAAATTTCACAATAAAAACAACAAAAAATACAAAATTAGACTTAAAGATTAAATTTATATCTATAGAGAATTCGTTAAAAAAACTACAAACCTTTTTTGAAGTCACATGCATGTACCCTATTTTTCTTTGTGTTCAGTGGCCTTGGACAGTACCACGGACCACGACACCAACGCCAAGGTGCTGGTGTGGGATAAATAAATAAATAATGCTGGACAATTCACACAGCATTATCTAGCCCCAATCTAAGCAGAGCTTGTGTTAAGGGTACTAGATAACTGATTTACATAATACAATATAATACACTACATAGATAGATATTTTTTTATTATACATAGAAAACACCCAGACCAATCTGCAGATCGTACACAAATTTGTTCCGAGGCGAGAATCGAACCCGCAACCTCCTGCGTCGCAGGCGGACCTTCGCCCGCTGCGCCACGGAGGTCGTCGTCGGATGCAGCGGCAGAATGCATCAGCGGTGGAACAACTCGTGCAGTAGTCTGGTTCAGTAGCTGGTTCGAGGACCATCCGCAAGACGATCAGCTGGTCCTTAAAAAAGAAAGTATCGCTATAGTTTTTTGTTATTATAGTGCGTAACCCCACACACAGGGTAATTACTAAGAAATAAAATAAGATCGCATAAATTTTCGACTTCGACGGGACTTGAACCCCCATCCTTCCGTCAGCAAAGCAACGCGACACCTCTCGTCGAACGAACTAAATGTAATTTTAGTCTTTGAACAGGATTGGATAAACTTCAATGTTTCCCCTGTAGGTGGAGCTAACGGCGCTACAGTCCGTAGAAAGTCGCAAAGATTTTCGACTCCCACGTTACTTGACCTCGTGGCGTAGTTGGTTAGCACATTCCGGTACTGACGGAAGGATGCGGGTCCAAGTCCCGTAGAAGTCGAAAATTTTGGCGATCATATTTGATTTCTTAATATCGCTACTAACTGGGTCCAGTCCAGACTGGGCGGGTCCAGTTTGAACAGCAGACGAGGTGAGGCCGAGCTATGCACTAGCTAAACTCGATGTAGAACGTTTTTGAACAAACCACGACACAAATAACTAAAACTCGACTCACTTGCATGGCTTTGAGTTTCAGATATATATTTGTGAGCAATATTTATTGAAGGAAGGATCTCATATCGATCAGTAATGTAAATTGCGTATAAAAAAGTCGTCCATTACCACTGAAAATGTTAACTATAATTATTTTTGCTACCAGTGGAAACTTCATAAATAGCCCTCAGTAGTACATGTAATTTTCATGTATTTGTATTAATATTTCATAAATTGTAATTTTTCTGGCTAAGTTTTCCTAAAATTTTATAATAAAATAAAATAAAAAGATACGGAACGGAGTGACTTTTAGGTTAAGTATGGGCGATTTGTTTACAAATATTCTACATCGAGTTTGGCTCATGTATAGGTTTTAAAGTTGTCAGGCTGCCTTTGCTTTTAGGTTAAGTATGGGTGATTTGTTTACAAACATTCTACATCGAGTTTGGCTCATGTATCGGTTTATAGTTGTCAGGCTGCCTTTGCTTTTAGGTTAAATATGGGCGATTTGTTTACAAACATTCTACATCGAGTTTGGCTCATGTGTAGGTTTATAGTTGTCAGGCTGCCTTTGCTTTTAGGTTAAGTATGGGCGATTTGTTTACAAACATTCTACATCAAGTTTGGCTCATGTATAGGTTTATAGTTGTCAGGCTGCCTTTGCTTTTAGGTTAAGTATGGGCGATTTGTTTACAAACATTCTACATCGAGTTTGGCTCATGTATAGGTTCATAGTTGTCAGGCTGCTTGGCGAGGCTATTCGCCTAGTCTGGGCGCAGTCATGAAGTCGGCGCGCCGTCGCCAACAAGTCGATAAAGCCGCAGCCCCACCGCTGCACACGCTCTGCACAACCACGCATTTTAGCTACGTATGTTCGTTTGTTTGACAACGAGGGTCCACGTTTCCACTGCAGCACACACTATACATGAAAATAAACCCACGACTATTATACAACTGTAGCACACAATGCACAGTTGACGTCCCATTTCCCGCCGTGAAGCTATGCACGCGTGTACCGCTTGCATGGCGTAGACAGCATTGAGCTGCGTTGGTGCCATTTTCAAAGTCGAATCAAAATCTCTTTATTTCCATTAATACAATAAATGTACACTTAGAAAGAGGGGCATATTATAAATTTATATTAAAAATATTTTGACGTCCTCCGTGGCACAGCGAGCGAAGGTCCGCCTGCGACACTGGAGGTTGCGGGTTCGATTTCCGCCTCGGAACAAATTTGTGTACGATCTGCAGAAATTTGTTCCGTTGGTCTGGGTGTTTTCTATCTATAATAAAAAATATCTATCTATCTAGTGTATTGTATTAAGTATATCAGTTATCTAGTAGGTACCCATAACACAAGCTCTGCTTAGCTTGGGGCTAGATTATGCTGTGTGAATTTTTTATTAAACATAGAAAACATCCAGAACACTCTGAACAAATATCTGCAGATCGTACAAACATTTGTCCCGAGGTGGGAATCGAACCCGCAACCTCTTGCGTCGCAGGCGGACCTTCGCCCGCTGCGCCACAGAGGTCGTCAATGACGTCATTAATCTCGTATTAGTGCGTAGCGTGTTCGGTGGTTGCAGTGGACGGTATCACATACATTAGCTCCAAGGTAAGTAGAGCTGGTGTTATGGCTACTATATCTGCAGACCGTACATACATTTGTCGAACGTCGGAATCGAACCCGCAGCCCAGTCATCAGCGTCCTGCACCACAGAGGTCGTTAATAGGTATAGGTACCACTACCTATGTAGGGTAAAACCAGGATAGATGCTCCACTTTTCTAAAGGGCCTTAGAATTTGAAAATTATTACTTTGTCGTGAATAATAAATTAATCAGACAATGAGTTTATGCGTTCCATTATTGATGATCTTTTTTCGTTCGCAACATTGAAAATTTATTCTCTATGATAGAAATATTTATATAGAAGAGGGCACGAGAATGCTAATTTTGGCAGGATTCGATAATTTATCTAAGGCCCGATACTTATCGAAAGAATTATAAATATTGTCGAAGAATGTGGGAAAAAAATCTTCAAATTGCAAAGAAAATAACTATCAAATAATAATAACAAATTAGAACTAGGAAGTACTCACAATTGAAATAATTTCTATTCCCGCGGCTTCGCACGCGTTGTTTCTATGGACACGTTTTAAGGTTATTTCTATCCCATGAGAACTTATTTATGGGATAAAAAGTAGCCTATGTTTGATTCCAGGATTAGCCAGATCCGTTCAGTAGTTTCGGCGTGAGAGGTAACAAACATCCATCCATCCATCCATCCTAACTTTCGCATTTATAATATTAGTGTGATGTATGTACTTAAATAATTAAGTCGTACTATTTTGTTAAGGTTATACAACATAATACAATAACGCCTACCATCTGGAGGAGAGCAAGACTTCCTCTACAGTAACACAGTATTAACTAGTACGGAGTTATAAATACAAAAACTTACCACAATTGTAACCCTTGACTTTAAATAAACGTTTAACATTACTAATTGCGTACCTATTAATACAACTCGATACTTTACTTTGATACACAGAATTGGCCCCCTGGTGGCTGTCATCTGAACTGAAAGTTCTAAATTTATAACTAGATGGCGCTGCTAAATGTGACCCAGTGATAGAAATCTTAATAACAGTGCCTTGATTAGATTTCTATGGACCCAGTCCTGAATCGCGCTATCGAAGCGCTTCCCGAAACAGGCGCCTCTGTGAACCCTTGGTTCGCATTCTCATTCACTTCAAACGCATTGAAATTCTTTTAAACGCTAAACAGCGTTGAGTATCGCAATTTAACTCAAACACATCAGATGAGAGTTAATCTGTCTGTTAGTGTATAAAAATTTACCTACTTTCACGTTATGTTATATTATAAATTTGAATTATTAATTGACTGCCTCGTTAGTCTAGCGGTCAGCTTGTTCAACCGCTGATTATGAGGTCCTGGGTTCGTATCCCGGGTCGGACCATTAGTTGTTATTGGGGTTTTTCTAGCAAGAAAAATTCACAGTAGCAGCCCGGAGTCAGGAAGTTGGCGGTGTTACAACCCCGTGCCTTGGAAAGCACGTTAAGCCGTTGGTCCTGCGCCTAACCTCTCCCCGATCGTGTCGATCTGTCGTCCCATCGGATTATGAGAGTGAAGGAACAGAGAGTGCACCTGTGTTTGCGCACACACTTGTGCACTATAAATGTCCTGCGCATCTGGCTAGTCTCCGAGAGACTGGCCGCCGTAGTCGAAATTCGGCTAAGAGGACATTATATTATAAATACTTCGTGGGCATGTTTCTATGTCGTAAAAATAAAACACTATTTTAATATTGAATTCCGAGGCGAGAATGTCGCCGATTCGTATCGAATGTGTCCTTTGGTAAAACATAGTGCTTCTAATAAGTACTGGCTGCATTCTTACAACCCGTTGTCTTATTACCCGTTTTCCCGTAGGAATGAAGCATTTTCCCGCGGTAAAAAGTAGACTATGTTCATCAGGAATAATGGTAAAAGAATTTTTCAAATCGGTAGTAGTTTCGGAGCCAATTCAATACAAACAAACAATCAAATCTTTCCTCTTTATAATATTAAAGTATAGATATGCTAAACCCACCACACACCATTATCTAGCCCCAAGCTAAGCAGAACTGGTGTTATGGGTATAGATAACTGATATAATTAATAAAATAGTACACTACATAGATAAATATTTTTAATTATACATAGAAAACATCCAGAACACCCTGAACAAATATCTATAGATCGAACGAACATTTGTTCCGAGGTGGGAATCGAACCCGCAACCTCCTGCGTCGCCGGCGGACCTTTCGCCTACTGTGCCACAAAGGTCGCTTTGTACTACACCTACGAAGAAAATTATTTTATTAGAATCACTCAACGTTTTGATGATATTCTGTACATACATAGGTTTAAATTGTAGCAATACCCGATGCAGCGTTCTTCACATGGTTATTTTTAGGGTTTCAAACCTGAAAGGTCCAAATGAAACCCTATTTTAGTAATAGGGGTTAATTTGGCCTCCGCTGTCTGTCCGTTTGTCCGTCCGTCAAAGGGCTCTATCTCATGAACCGTAAGAGCCAGACAGTTCAAACTTTGACAGCATGTGTATTTCTCATATCATTTAACAAATACTAAAAATATAATAAAAATTAAAATAAGGGGGCATACAAAAAACGAAATTTTTTGGCCATTTTTGCTTTAAATTTGATGGTCGAGGGTGTATCTCTTGAACCATAATAGGTAGACACATGAAACTTTATATAAGTTACAATTCAACTTTAATTACAACAAATGCAAAAAAATAAAATAAATGGAAAATTGAAGGGAGTCTCCAAACAGTTGGTGTTTTTAGTTTCGTTTCATAAACAGATTTGTACGATGCGATGAAACCTTCCGTGTGTAAGTATACTCGCACTTGGCCGGTATTATTTTAAAGTTATTGTTCTGAAAACGAGAAAGGCCGATATCATGTTCGTAACTCATTAAAGACTTTAAGTTTAATTTATTTAGAAGTGCAAATTTCAGTATCTAGAGTCTGTTGGGAACAATAGGCAATTTTTGATGTGCGTTTGGTTACTACGCAATAAATAACACCTTACTTATGTGTTATGTTGGTGAAATTTTTAGATAGGGAAAGTACCTACTTTGCTGCACATAAAACACTTTGAACATGTTGTTACAAAAGGCAGCTGTATTGCGTAGATATAGGTAGGTAAACAACAAAATAATAAAGGTGACAGTGGCAGAAAATCAGGTCATATAATCTCGGGGAATCGCAAAAAACTTTTCCAATAAAATAAATAAGCTTCCAAGTTGTATTATTTTATTATTAATCAAAATTAAATTGGCATAATTATATAAATTAGTCGCTGTTATGGTTTTTGTTATAAATTTATAATGTACCTTTTATACAACTACAGTTCAGTATAATATCCTAAGTACCTATTATCTAAGTTAGGCTTTGCTCTAAACGTACGCCAAATTTTATCTTGGTATGTTCAGTAGTTTCGGAGATCCTAGGTAACAAAAATTCAGATTTCATAAACTTTCGGCTTAATAATATTAGTAGGATCTATATAATTCTCATCAAACGAGGGCTGGTGAAAATATCCCACCAGTTTTTTTTTAATAATTTACGAATTTTAAATAAGTAGGAAAATTATCCGCAAAATTCGTCCCACTTCTAAGGAAAGGCATCCCCAGCCCCCAAATCCTTCCACGTTTTCTTTTTAACTACATTAATTATTTTACTCACGTACCTACTCACGGAAACCGTCCAGACTAGATTTTGACTGTATGATATGACCCCCCCTGACTTGACAGCGGGATCCGCCCTTGAGCACGGGATTATTAGAATAAGCCATGGCGATGATTTGAAAGGGAAGTACTAATGCTATATAGTCCTATTCATCGATTACATCTAGATCTTAAACTCTACGGCGGCAATAAATAAAATAAAATAAATAATGCTGAATTGTCCAGCATTATTTATTTTATTTTACACAGCATTATCTAGCCCCAAGCTAAGCAGAGCTTGTGTTATGGGTACTAGATAACTGATATACTTAATACAATACACTACATAGATAGATATTTTTTATTATACATAGAAAACACCCAGACCAACGGAACAAATTTCTGCAGATCGTACACAAATTTGTTCCGAGGCGGGAATCGAACCCGCAACCTCCTGCGTCGCAAGCAGGGCTTGAAAGCGGTATAGGTATAGGGTTAAGCTACCGGTAAAAAATTACGGTACCGTTTTGATTTAAAGGTAGACCTATACCGGTATACAATAACGGTATTGGTACAGGTATAAAATAACGGTACCATTATTTTAAGGGTACCGGTAGCTACCTGTATTTTTCTGGTACCGTAACGTAATTCATTTCGGTACCGAAAAACGCGTGAGTAAACGACGCTAGTGCTCTGTTTACAGTTCGCTAGATAGAAATGCCACTTGCCTTGTCGAACGAGGTTTCACTCTAACACACTTCTTAATACACAGCTATGACGTCGCGGTCGTTCTTATATTCGTCAATTTGGCTTCTTTCCTTGTAAAAGGGAAGCATGGGGAGAATGCGAAAATATGCTTTTTATTGTTTCTTTTCATTCAGCGTGGAGACTAGATTGTCTACACTAAGTGCCAAATATTAGCGTTTTATGTGCCTTGCATTTGCATTTTTGCATTACAGCTAAATGCTGAATTTACTCCTTTTGTCTAAGTTTATTAGTTTTAATTAAGTAGTACGTATATTTTTGTTTTGTGTATTTTCTAAATTAAGGCAATAAATGATTTTCTATTCTATTCTATTCTAATTTAATACTTACTAATAATAATTTTCAAAAATTTTAAGCAGTGCCTTTTTTGATTTCATGAAGGTCAACGACCTGTATTGCCAAGATATCTGGCATCTGGTTTTCTTATAACTGTTTGGTCCCTAACTGTGACAAGGCATTTTCACACAAGAAAAACATTTTTTTTTCACACAAGAAAAAGAAAGAAAGAAAGAAAATCCATTTATTTGACCCTTATTAGAATACAATATTAAAAGGAATAAAATAAAAATAAATAAAAGGGGCCAAAAAGGACCCTGTCTCAGCATTATGCCGCTACAAGCCACAGCGAGTAGCGGCGCTGATTTTCAGAAAACATTATTTTATACCAGTTTACATACTGGTACCGGTATGTATGCCGGTATACATACCAGTACCGGTATAAATGCCGGTACATACCGGTACCGGTATAAATATAAATAACGCCAACTTAAAGGTTTTTGGCTAAAAACAGCGCTGAGCGGCAACCGCTCAACACATGCTGAGCCAATGCCTATTTCGGCACAGGGTCATAGGGGCAAAGCTCGATTTGACGGCCAATATTTGCATGTACCTAATTTAGCTCCTAATCCTTTGTTTGGTTATTTTATATTGTGTGTGTCGAAATAAATTCTATTCTATTCTATTCTATTCTATTCTAAATACCGGTATACATACTAGTACCGATATAAATACCAGTATACATACTGGTACCGGTATAAATACCGGTATACATACCGGTACCGGTATAAATACCGGTATACATACCGATATTATTACCGCAATACATACCGGTATAAATACCGTGATTGTTACTGGAAAACATATAACTACCGATATCGGTATACATACTGGTACCGGTATAAATACCGGTATACATACTGGTACAGGTTTAAATACCAGTATACATACTGGTACCGATATAAATACCGGTAAACATACCGGTATACATACTGGTACCGATATAAATACCAGTATAAATACTGGTACCGGTATAAATACCGGTATACATACCGGTATACATACCGGTATTATTACCGCAATACATACCGGTATAAATACCGGTATTATAACTGGAAAACTTATAAATATCGATATCGATATACATACCGGTACCGGTATAAATACCGGTATACATACTGGTACAGGTTTGAATACCAGTATACATACTGGTACCGATATAAATACCGGTACCTGTATAAATACCGGTATACATACCGGTACCAGTATAAATAGTGGTATGTATACCGGTACCGGTATGTATTTCGGTACCAGTATGTAATGCCGGTATGTATACCGTATGTTTTATAAGTACTGGTATTTACACCGGTATGTATTGCGGTAATAATACTGTTATTTATGAAACCTACCGGTATAAATTTCTGTACCGGTATACATACCGGTACCGGTATTAATACCGGTATATAATAATATAATAATAATAAAATCGGTAGGTAATAATACCTACCGGTATAAATACCAGATTACATACTGGAACCGGTATAAATACCGGTATACATACCAGTACTGGTATACATACCGGTGTACAGACCGGTACCAGTATAAATAGTGGTATATATACTGGTACCGGTATGTATACCGGTATTTATACCGGTACCGGTATTTATACCGGTATGTTATCCAGTAATAATACCGGTATTTATACCGGTATGTTTTATAAATGTTTTATAAATACCGGTACCGGTATGCATACCGGCATTTTTACTGGTACCGGTATGTATTCCAGTATTTATACCGATACCGATATGTGTACCGGTACTTATACCGTTACCGATGTATACCGGTATTTATACCGGTATGATTTTCAGTAATAATACCGGTATTTATACCGTTATTTATACCGGTATGTTTTATAAAAACCGGTATTATTATCGCAATACATACCGGTGTAAATACCGGTATAAATACCGGTATATATACCGGTACCCGTATAAATACCGATATACATACCGGTACCAGTATAAATAGCGGTATGTATACCGGTACTGGTATGTATTCTGGTATTTATACCGGTATTTGTACCGGTGCCGATATATATATACCGGTATTCATACCATTATCGCAATAAATACCCCCATAAATCAGTTCACATGGGATA
The DNA here is from genome assembly GCA_949316285.1 of Eupithecia subumbrata. Taxonomy (NCBI): domain Eukaryota; kingdom Metazoa; phylum Arthropoda; class Insecta; order Lepidoptera; family Geometridae; genus Eupithecia; species Eupithecia subumbrata. Next base: position 3,848,948 of record OX438642.1, on the reverse strand, counting down.
AAAATCACCTTGAAACGTTTCCATAGAAACAACGCGTGCAAAGCCGCGGCCATAAACTAGTAGTAAATAAACGCAGCCCGCCGCCGCCGCCGCGCCGGCGGCGTGGCCAGTGCGCGGTGTGGCCCCGTGCGTGCAACGCAGTGACGGATGTGGATATTTCGTCCACGGCGGCCAGTCTCATCGACCAAGATGCGCAGGACATAATTTATAGTGCACAAGTGTGTGCGCAAACATAGGTGCACTCTCTACACTCTCTATATTGTATATTTGACGACCTCCGTGGCGCAGCGGGCGAAGGTCCGCCTGCGACGCAGGAGGTTGCGGGTTCGATTCCCGTCTCGGAACAAATTTGTGTACGATCTGCAGAAATTTGTTCCGTTGGTCTGGGTGTTTTCTATGTATAAAAAAATATCTATATAAGTAGTGTATTGTATTAAGTATATCAGTTATCTAGTACCCATAACACAAGCTCTGCTTGGCTTGGGGCTAGATAATGCTATGTGAATTGTCCAGCATTATTTATTTATTTATTTATTTATGCCCTCACTCTCATAATCCGATAGGACGGCAGACCGACACGGCCGGGGAGAGGTCATGCGATAGACCAACGGCTTAAGCCGTCTAACACCGCCAACTTGCTAGAAAAGACCCAATAATACAAATCTTGGCTTATTGTTGTTATTGTTCGCGGGATTTGAACACGGGACCTCATTTTCAGCGGTTGAACAAGCGACCACTAGACCAACGAGGCAGTCGGATAAAAGTAAATGTCCTGCCACAGAAATAATAGATACCTACATTTACTCAACGTTTATTCCAAAATGTTTAAAAATAAATGTCCATCCGTGCGAAGCCGGGTCGGGCCGCTAGTTATTAAATATAATTGCAACTTGGCTCAGCTAAGCAAACGGTTATACGAAATAAAACTTCGAAACGCACGAGTCACACGACTGTCCGGTCTCACTCGCTCGACTAGAACGGAACTGGCTCGATAGAATCTGCAGCTGAGCCGAGAGCTATTTATAGTTTTCTCATTTCGGTACTCCTATTTTAAAATTACGCTACTGCTAAAAATAAAGCTATCGCTATTTTTCGGTATCGGAACATAACGGTACCGTTATATAAGGATATCGTAACATAAAGGTATGACGTCATACCGTTAACCTTTTCATACCGGTATTTTCCGGTTATTCAAGCCCTGGTCGCAAGCGGACCTTCGCCCGCTGCCCCACGGAGGTCGTAATGTAGTGACTCAATTTCATAATGCTTTATTCTAATGTCGTATGGAGATCTATGGGATGTACTTGTATCTGCAGAAATAAACGCTGAGTGCCTAATAAATGATCGTTGCATATTTGGGTTTGAGAGTAAATGCTGTAATTAGGATTCCAGATAACGCTTGCATTATTTGAATCTAACAAGTGCATTGAATAGAGGACGGTAATAGACTAGGCTTTATGCTAGCTTAATATTCGCATGTTTAATGAAAATAGATTCAGGCAGCCGTTCCAATGTTAATCATGCATACATAACACGAGAGCCAGCAGCATTCTTGTTATGCATCAGATAACTTTCCGTCATCTGTTCATATTTTTTCGGGATAACAAGTAGCCTTTAACGTATTCGTCCAGAACTTTCAGAGAAATCAGCCCGTGTTTTTTACGTTGTCTTGTGGCAAACTCACATTTCACAAACTGTAGTAACATTTGTAGGTAGGTTAATGGGTTTGTACGTGACACATGGAGGCATGCACGAAGAGACGTTTATGTCCACTTAAAATTAGGACTCGGTCATTGGGGTGTTGATTTTCTTTATTTATTTAAAACTTTATTGCTTAATTTTAAAAGTTTACTGAGGTATAAGGGGGGGCTTAATGCCGAGGCATTCACCTGTCGACCTAAAAACACATGCTTTTAGGAGGGTTGGCGTGCGTAAGTTATAGATAACTATAATTATATTATTTAAACATATCCAAATACCTACTAAAGCATAGATGGTATAGTATCAACTACCAACATTTTATGTAAACTAAAATATTTGTATAACCTCTTCTTTCCGTAAGTAGTTTTCATAATGTTCATTGCATGCACGTTGCAGGCTAAGCGCTCGAGCTCGGTTGCTTTGTGGAGGTGCCGCAACAACTGGCAGCGGTTGACGCTGCCTCCACTCTTAACAGACACAAATGTCAACCACTGCTGAAATGGCCTCCAAGGCTGCCGCTCTGCCAGAGGTTTATTTATAAGGATTAAAGTAATTTTAGAAACATTGGAAAACTTTTTTAAAAATAGACTTTTACCAAAGTGGAGAGACAATTAAAAATTGTGAGTGGGACATTAACGATTAGACAATTATCTGATTCTAATTACACATTATTCATGCGCAATGTCAAGTCGTCTATAAAAATACAATATTTATTGATTCCCATGGGCAAAAATACAGGTATTTATTGATGGTAATCAATTATTGTGATATCTATACTAATATTAAAAAGAGGAAATATTTGATTGTTTGTTTGTATTGAATAGGCTCCAAAACTACTAGACCGATTAGAAAAAATATTTTACCATTAGAAGCCCATATTATTCCTGATAAACATACTTAGGCTACTTTTTACCGCGGGAAAATCAAAAACTAAAGCGGGTCGGATTTCGTCCACGACCGTTCAACTCAATCGGTTGAGAATAACTGGTCTAAAATTCAGTTGCTTTAGATTTGTCCAACACAGATTTCATAGGTATTAATAGAGTTAATTAAACAAATGCTAGTAAAACAAGATCCGTCAAGTGCGAGTGTAACTCGCGCGCCGAGGGTTTTGAACGTTTGTCAACAAATATGTACCAAAAGTACCGGTTAGAGACTTCGCGATTTAGATAGATAAATAGATAGATAGATAGATAGATAATGATAATGAGAGATTTAACGAATACCTATGAATAGTCGGTATCAACCTACATTTCAGATGGATCTCTCTGCATGCTTCGGTTAAATGGGTGGTTCGGTTAAGGTGGGTAATGGTAAATTTTTCGACTTTTTTCGAAATACAGTGTAAACTCCATGTAACGTCACTCTATTTAACGACAAACTCCCTTAAGCGTCGAAATCAATTGGCTTTGGTTGGTTTAGCTTGTCTTTCATACAATGTTTCACTCTACATAGCATTACACCCACTCTCAATAACGACAACCATTGAGTAATAAAAAGTACCTTATAAGTTGCTAAAATTAGTAAAAACTGCGCAGCTGTGTACGATCTATTGTCGCTTTATTATCCTAGCCCGCAATAAACTCGACTGTCGGCATCATCCTAAGAAATTCGTTCTTTTGTTTACAAATTGGGATTGCTTGCACGTGTAGACTGTTGTTGACCATGACTCATAAGTAGGAGTCATGGATTATCTATACCTTATCATATTCTTAGTTGCTCACAAACTTTCAAACTGTAAACATGGCTAATAAAAGAAAATCACTGTGTATTGACGAAAAAGTTTTACTGATACGCGCAATAGAAACGGGAGAGAAGATAAGTGATGTTGGCAAACGCTTTGGATTCAGTCGCTCTACCGTGTCCACAATATGGAAAAACAAAGAAAAAATCCTCCACGCTGAGGGCGAGGGAAAATCTTCCAAAAAATTAAAGAAACCTTTATACGAAGATTTGGATCAAGCTGTACTATCATGGTTTCACCGACAGCGCCAGAATAATATGCCTATCTCGGGGCCGCTCGTGAAAGCTAAGGCGGAGAATTTTGCTGAAGAACTTGGTTTAACTTCTTTCAAAGCATCAGAAGGATGGCTCAGAAAATTCAAGCAGCGTCATCATATCAACTATGGTAAAATAAGTGGGGAAGCACGAAGTGTTGATACAAATGTGACTCATGATTGGATTAACAGAGTGTGGTCAAAATTCATAGAAAAATACGCCCCAAGTGACATTTTCAATGCTGATGAAGCAGGAATTTTCTATAAGTTGACTCCAGATAAAACTCTGAAATTTAAAGGGGAAAAGTGTGTGGGAGGAAAGCTTTCCAAGGAACGTATTACGGTGCTTGTGGCTGCTAATATGGATGGCACAGAAAAAAAAAGCTAATGATAATAGGCAAATCGAAAAATCCGCGCTGTTTTAAGAACATTAAAAAATTGCCAGTGACGTATAAAGCTAATAAATCAGCTTGGATGACCAGTCAACTTTTTGAAGAAGAAGTGCGAAAGTGGGATGCAAAATTAAAGGGACGAAAAATTTTACTTCTTGTTGACAACTGCCCTGCCCACCCGTTTATATCAAACCTTCAAAACATAGAGTTGGCATTTCTTCCTCCAAATACGACTAGTGTCTTACAGCCAATGGACCAGAGTGTAATTAAAAGCCTCAAGGGTCACTACAGAAGGAAATTATTGATGGAGCTAGTCGAATCTGAGGGTAAAACTTCTGTTAATATGCTGCATGCAGTAAATTTTTTATCTAAAGCTTGGGAAGAAGTGACACCCACAACTATACAGCACTCTTTTCGACATGCTGGACTTTGTACCAATTCTACGAGTGATGAGGTGGAAACAGAACCTGAGTTTGAAAGCGACGACGACCTTCCATTAACTGAGTGGATTCAACAGTTCAACATGGCAGGAAATACGATAAATCTTCAAACCTACATCGAAGTAGACGACCGCCTGCTTACAACGGCTTCACTCACAGACGAAGAAATTTTGGATTCAGTGAGAAAAACTGAGGATCAAGAACAAGGCGATGAAGAAGATGAGACGGATGAGCCTGAGCCTCCGCCGAGCATTAAAGAAGCTATCGAAGCAGCTAAATTATTGGAAAAATACTTCCTTTATAACCAAGATGCCTCAATATTGCTAGATATGAATAAAATAAGTAAAAAATTACAACAAAATTACTGGTGCAGCAAAAGACGTCAGACAAAAATAACAGACTATACGCAATAGCGTTCAAATAACATTCTTTTTTATGCACATAACTACTAACAATAGTCGGAAATAAACTTTTTCTTTTTCTAATTCTGATGTTTCTTCTCTCCATTTAACGACAACTCTCTATAACGCCATAAAATGCACAGTCCCTTCAGTGTCGCTATATAGAGTTTACACTGTATTTCAAAAAGCATGAAAGTTACAGAAATTTTAAAAACTATTTTGAAATGTCCAAACCGATACCTTTCATTTGATACCCCACTCGGTGGGGTAGCCCCCATTTTGAAAATTATTCCTTTTTGACCATTTTTCAAAAAGTGTTCTTTTTACAGACTTTTCTATATTTTTCCTGTAAAATATAGATCCGTATCTACAAACGCTTCATATATTTTAAATGGATCGCTCGGCAAACTTCGGAGATAGGGGGGGAATGGGTTTTTTTTCGACTTTTTTCAAAATATTTCAAAAAGTATGAAATTTACAGAAATTTGAAAAACTGTTTTGAAACCTAAAAATTAATACCTTTCATTTGATACCCCACTCGGTGAGGTAGCCCCCCCTTTTGAAAATTATTCCCCCCCTTTTTGTCAATTTTTCAAAAAGTGTTCTTTTTTCAAACTTCTCTATATTTTTCCTTTAAAATATAGATCCATGTCTATAAACGCTACATACATTTTAAATGGATCGCTCTACAATCTTCGGAGATAGGGGGGGGGAATGGGTATTTTTTCGACTTTTTTCGAAATATTTTAAAAAGTATGAAACCTACAAAAATTTCAAAAACTATTTTGAAATGAACAAAATGATACCTTTCATTTGATACCCCATATGACTCTGTAGGTATCTTTTAAAATTTCGGCATCACAATTTGTATGGAAAATATTCATTTTCATTTTTCATTTATTTTCATTTAATTTTCTCTAAATCTGTACAGGCGCACGAATTGTATTATTATTTTAAATTTCAAGTTGATAGCTGCAGTAGTTTTTGAGTTATTAGGGAGGGAAAAAAGGACAGACAAAGCGAGACCATAAGGGTTTTGAAATCGATCTTCGATCATCAAAACCCTAAAAAGTCACAAACAAGCGTTGCTTGGAGGAATTAAACCTAAAAAAAAGATACCTACTGCTAACTGGACATCGAAAAAAGCATTGACTTGCTCTATGTTTTATTTTTTTCTACACCACCATTCCATCACACTCCTAATGAGAAAAAAAGTAGTTCCATATTCCTCGATAGATGACAGTGTCTCAATTGGCAATTAGAGTATATCAATGTCAAATGAAAGGAAAACCAATTTTTCAAGTTTCTAGTTTCTGTTTCCAATTTAGCATCATTTTGTGTTGTTTTTGTTTTCCTTTCATTTGACATTGATATACTCAAATTGCCAATCGGCGGCCCTGCCACCTATCGAGATAATTGTACTATTTTTATTCTTCATAAAAATGCAAATCGAAAACCCCTCATTAAAAATAATTAGCCTACTTGGCTACATCGGTCACGCCGATGTCGAGTGATGTGTGGTTGTTTCTTATTCGGTCTCGTCTGTCGCATGTCGGGTGGATGGAAGTTAGCAGGTATAGTCCATTAGTTATATTGAGCGGGAGTGCTAAAACCAAAGTTTATTTTAGGTTCCAAAATATTGCACTGGCAATACATACAAGTACCGTAGAGTTAGGCAACTTTGCCAAGCTGTGGCAACATCCCCAGTAAAAAATTCGAATAAATTTTAGATAACTCAAAATTCTATGCATAAACCTGTTTGGTTTTTATGGGAGGATATTTTTAGTAGTTTTTTGTAGCATTTTTTTATGTTTCCATTTGTTGACTTTGGATATTGTGGTGTAAAATTGTGGTAAAAACTTTCTTGTAAAATTAATTTTGATCGCAGAGCAGAATTTGTAGGTCTCAGGTTAGTGCAATTTTGATGGTATCTGCAGAAAATAACAATAATAATAATAATAAATCTTTATTCCAGACACAGTGATCCATATTTTAAATCTAGATAAAAAAAAACATATAAAAACTATAACAGCATGTACTGTCTGGGACCATGTCTGTTGATGTCAGCTATTTCTATTTCTCCAATGTATTGAAATATCCGCAAAGTAATGAAAATAGAGTGTCTCAGATCTCCCAAAACCCCAATCACGCTAGGGTTGACATGTATTTTAATACTTAAACTTCATCTGTATCTTCATGTTGTTGTAGCCAAAAGAAGTCAATTGCAAAATTCTCCCCAAAAATCGCCACAGTGAAACCTATTTTATTTTTACTGTTTGTCAGTGACAAATAGTCACGCCTTGCAACATGATCATTAGGTACCTATCCTTTTGAATCTTGCATACCTACCTCACTATAATATTTTGAAACATGAAGAAAGTCATACCAACTGGCGTCACTGGGTACCAGCAGGGCTATTCAGACTCTTCGCTATCGAGTCATCAACACGGAATGTGACACAGATTAGCGTGAAATTCAAATATATTAGCGGTTTTTAATATTTTCTGCGTTCTGCAAGTAATTAAACTAGCAGAAAAGTAGTTTTCCATAAATCATAAAATATTTTCTATGAACCCATGTTTTAAGAAATTCGAATTTAGTGCTACTTTTGGAGCAATTAATAATATTAGAGTTTTAGTACTTAAAATCAACATAAAACCAAAAAAACATTATATCACACTTTATTGTAACATAGGTTCATAAAAAATTGTCTACGATTTGTGATAAACTACTTTTCTGGGAGTTAAGTTCCTTACAGAACTCAGAAAATATTAAAAACCTCTAAAATATTTGAATTTCGCGCGAATCTGTGTGGGATTCCGTGTCGCCGACTCGGTAGCGGTGAGTCTGAATAGCCCTGCAGGTGGCGTTACTGGGCACCAGGTGGCGTCACTGGGAACGAGGTGTTTGGATGTAGGTACACTTTAAGATGGCGCGAAATTTGATTGTAGAAGTTTTCAAGAATACCTATTTCTTTACAAGGATCATCATTATACCTACAGATTATTCCATCATTATTATTATTATTTTACATCATTTTCTATCCATACTAATATTATAAATTCGAAAGTAACTCTGTCTCTCTGTCTATCAGTTACCTTTTCACGCATAAACAGCTGAAAGGTTGGAATGCGACAGGGATGTAAATTTATTCCGATGACGGACATTGTTTAAAAGCGCGTGTGAAGCCGCGGGCCGCAGCTAGTAGAAAATGAACTCTCTTCCTCCTTAGCTTTATTCCAGCTTTTCCGGTTAGGTTCGAAAAATTATTTCGTCTTATTTTTTGACATAACCAACCATTATACAGAGTGCCACGGAAAGGGGGTCTAAGGCGAAAAGGGGTGATTCTGGATCACGAGGGATAAAATTGCCGTTGGAAGAACCAAAGCTCCCTCTGAGTCAATTTAAACAAAAGCTTACAACATTCTTGGAACGTTTTATGCTTTTGTCGTAACCCTTTTTACCACATCAACGAATTTATGTCAAGATTATATTCTGTTCTGTACGCAAATCTAAATATCCAGTACAAAAGTCTAAGACAAGTTTATAAATTTTGTTGATATATGATGATTATCGTGTGAGAATTTAATATTATTTTGTTTATTTTTTATCCAATTATTGTTATTTTGTACGGTAGTTACCGTACCGTCCTAGGTGCTGCGGTCAATAGCATATTGTTGTTGCAGTGCCTATTTTGTCCTCCATTTCTATTTTTACGTAATTGTTAAATTGACTAAGTATATCATCGTAATTATAGTGGCTTTTGATATATTATATAGGACGACCTCAGTGGCGCAGCGGGCGAAGGTCCGCCTGCGGCTCAGGAGGTTACGGGTTCGATTCCCGCCTCGGGACAAATGTTTGCACGATCTGCAGATATTTGTTCAGAGTGTTCTGGATGTTTTCTATGTATAATAAAAAAATATCTATCTTTAGTGTATGGTATTAAGTATATCAGTTATCTAGTACCCATAACACAAGCTCTGCTTAGCTTGGCTAGATGATGCTGTGTGAATTGTCCAGTACTTTTATTTTATTTAAAAAATCCTTTTCTTTACATTGGTCTTTAGCCCTCGAGCGTCAATGTTATGTTATTATCAAATTATTGTTGTTTTGACTTGAAAATGTTATGTTCAACGAAATGTTTAAATAAATAAATCTGAAATCATAAATCATGTTTCTGATTTCAGATGGCATCAAAAGTCACTATAATTACGATTATATACGTGAAAATCTTTAATTGGCTCTCTGATGTTATTACGTAATTTGTATAATTAGATTAAGCCGTTGATTTTCCAATAAATTAAATAAACAAATAAATTATGTAGTCGATTCACATCGATATCATTTTCGTATAGTGTAAGTTTATTATTATATAACTGTAGTTTATCTCTGTAATTAGATTTGTATTTATAGTAGTATTTGTCGTGTATTGTATTAAGTATATCAGTTATCTAGAACCCATAACACAAGCTCTGCTTAGCTTGGGGCTAGATAATGCTGTGTGAATTGTCCAGCATTATTTATTATAATTTATTTGTTTGTTAGTTTAATTAGAGCACGCGTTTTGATTTGCTACTACCATGTGTGGTTGGCAGGTAGATAATTATGCCATCACATCGGCAATAAGCCCACATTTTGTATAGATGAGATTAATGTGTGCAATAAATGATTTAAATAAATTCACAATTACGTAGAAATAGAAACTAAAGTAGGACAAAATAGGCAATGCAACAACGATAGGCTGTTGACCGCAGCACCTAGGACGGTACGGTAAGTACGTACGGTTCGAAACGTATCGTATAAATCATCGAACTTAGAGGACATGTTCCAGTTGGACAATTAATTAACTGCAATTACTAATGGTAGGTACTTGGAAGTCGTTGTAAATGCCGCTACCTTGCCGCTCCGGTGGCGCTCATAATGCTTGTAAACCATAGCTTGTGGTTGCGAAAATTGCGAATGGGAGGTGATTAAGTATATCACGTATAGTACGAACCAGGAACAATAGTCAGGGGGAGTTTCTAATTGAAAGCTTATTCTTAATTTGCTTCTGCCCGCGGATTGTCGTGCGTTGTTTCTAAGAAAGAAAGAAAATTGTTTAATAAACACTACACTAATATTAAAATAAAAGACGACTTAGTAACACGGTCCTAAATAAAACGTTAAGTGCGAATCGGACTCGCGCACTAAGGGTTCCGTTTAATTGTAAGACCTTGTTTCTCGCCAAATATCATGATTCTAGGTCAACATGAAGGAGGTACCCTGTATATTTTGGTCGAGGGAGAGAATCAAAAATTATTTTTTTTTGTTATTAAACTACTAATTTACGGTTTTCAGATTTCTCGTTATTTATGCTATATGACCTTGCTTCATACCAAATTTTATGATTCTGGGTACACTAGAAGTACCCTATAGGTTGTTGGTATTGGTCTACAGCAAGAATCAAAAGTTGTCTTTTTTGTGAATAAATTCCATATTGACGGTTTTAGGATTTTTCCCTTTACTTGTGCTATAAGACCTTGCTTCTTGCCAAATTTTATAATCCTACGTTAACGGGAAGTACCCTATAGGTTTTGGTCCATGGCGTGCATTAAAAGTATTTTTTTTAGTGAATTAATTACAAATTTATGGTTTTCGGATTTTTTCCTTTACTTGTGCGATAAGACCTTGCTGCTCACCAAATTTCATGATTCTCGTGATGATGATGATGAAACGCCTGTAAATTTTGAGTGCGTTGACTTAGAAGATTTATTTATATCGCGGCTCCAAGAGGTTACGGACTTGAGTATTCGACGTTAATTTTAAATCGATACGTCCACGCGTTTCTGAGAAAAGAGGGTTGACAGACGGACAGACAGACAGACGGACAACAAAGTGATCCTATAAGGGTTCCTTTTTTCCTTTTGAGGTACGGAACCCTAAAAATTAACAATAGTCAACAATAATAACACAATACGTACATATATTAACACAATGACCTATCTACCTAAGCATTGGGTTGGTACTAAGTAGCCCACTCAGCAAGCCGACGAGCGCGTGTGTGTAGCTGTAACAGATCCTGACTCAGCTTGTTGCTCAAACACAAAAACCTAGGGTAGATATTTTGTGAAAGAGCGCTGGTTTTCAGTCAGTTTAAAGGTTCTATCCCGTGGGAACTCATTTGCGATAAAAAGTAACTTCTATTATGTTGTTCCAGGTACACCTATGCAAATTACAGTCCGATCTTTCCATTAGTTTCGGCGCGAAGACGTATCAAACATCCAAACATCTAAATATTCAAACTTTCGCATTTATATTAGTACCTATGAAGTCATAGACATGCTTCTTTGTTTTCTCTAAACCTTCAGGAATCTTGTACACCCTTGGATACGTTGAAAGTTAACTACCTATATAACAGTTCTAGCTATGCGGTGCCGGCTTAGAATTTGCACCATTCCAACTCTTCCCGCGGGTGTCATAAGAGGCGACTAAGGGATATCCACCGGGGGTGGGCGGCAGCGCCCCCTGCAGAACAATTCTACCACCGAACTGCGATCCCAAACCAGCATGCCCAGCGTGGGGATTATGGGCACTACCCCCCATGAGATAAAAGCCAATAAGGCGCTTATCAGGGAGAGGCCGGCGTTCAGCAGTGGACCAATACAGGCTGTTGAGATAACAGTTCTAAGGTTATTGTACCGTATTATGTACCTGCTTATATAGTAGATGGTTTGGTCTATCGGTCAGCTTATTCTACCGCTGATTATGAGGTCCTGGGTTCAAATCCCGAGTCGGGCCAATAGTTGTTATTGGGGTTTTTCTAGAAAAAAAAAAAATTCAGTAGCAGCCCGGAGTCAGGAAGTTGACGGTGTTACACTCCCGAGCCGTTGGTCTTGCGCTTGACCTCTCCCCGGTCGTGTCAGTCTGCCGGCCCATCGGATTATGAGAGTGAGAGAATATAGAGTGCAACTGTGTACGCAACTGATAAGGCTGAAATTCAGAATAGATATAGTCTAGACCTGGACTTTATTTTGAGATTTACATCGTAGAAAAACTCGAGCGGAACCGCAGTCAGAAGCTAGCCTATAACCTATATGACAAGCTTTAAAATCAAATAAAAATGTGAAATTGAACCTACAATACCTAAACGAAAGCTAAATTTCAGGGCCTTTGAAGATAAAATAAAACCTAATAAATCAATAGAATAAAGAACGCCGTCCTTTTATTTTTCATCGATTGATAAAACCCTCTAAAGTAGTACCATAACAGATGCACACAGATCTTACCCCATATACATATCTGACGATCCTATCCATACCAGGTTGTCTGGTAGAGATCGCTCTTGAGCGATAAGACCGCCAATTGTCGCTTAGGTTATAATTATTTCTTTTTAAATTGTTTCTTAGTTTTAAGTATGCAATAAAAGTATTTTCTATCTATCTGCTAGATATGTAACTATTTTAGTAGGTAGGTACTGCCTTGCCTGCCTGTATGTGAATAATATGACAATCGATCGTTTAATAAAATATGAGAATGCATCAGTTCGGGGAAACTAGGTATCAATGATGGCAAATGGCAAGCTATCAGCTTCCTTGGACGCATGTGGGGGTTCCCACACGGGCACAGGGGCGGACTGCGGAAGCCGCACTGACCGCAGTATCAGAATCCGAAAAGAACTTGCTCATTTTCAGGATTTAGTTTTTGCCGCTAAGCCGCTATTTGGGGCCTCGTCGTCGTGTGGGGGAGGCGTAAGTTAGCAGTACATGTATGTATATCGGCTGTTATGACGATGGCAGGAAAAACACAAGTTGACTATTTTCCTACCTGTTGTTGTCACTATTTTCCTGTTGTTTTAAGTAGGTAAGTTAGGATTTAAACTAAGACACTATTAACCAGAAAACATGCTATCTTTTTGACGATAAACTTTATCTATTTATCTTTATCCTGTCAATCACAATTATGATATTTAGGTTCAATACGGAATCATTTTTTAGGGTTCCGTACCTCAAAAGGAAAGAAAGAGCCCATATAGGATGACTTTGTAGTCCGTCTTTCTGTCTGTCTGTCTGTCCGTCTGTCAACCCTCTTTTCTCAGGAACGCGTGGTCGTATCGAGTTGAAATTAAGGTCAAATACTCAAAATTGTAACCTCTTGGAGCCGCAATATAAAAAAAACTTCTAAGTCAACGCACTCAAAAGTTACAGCCGTTTATATCTGAATATTTTGAAATTTGTAATTTACAAGCACACAAAACCTATAGGGTATCCCGTACCTAGAATCATGAAATTTGGTGAGCAAGGTCTAGCACAAGTAAAGAAAAAAACCCGTAAATAATAAATTTGTAATTTTTTCACTAAAAATTACTTTTAAAACTCGCCGTGGACTAAAACCTACAGGATACTTCCCGTAGACCTAGAATTATGAAATTTAGCGAGAAGCAAGGCCTTATGGCACAAGTAAAGGAAAAAATCCGAAAGCAGTGAATTTGTAGTTTATTCACAAAAAAATACTTTTGTTTTTCGCCATGGGCCAAAACCTACAGGGTAACTAGAGTACCTACCTTCTTCCCGTTGACTCGTTCGTAGAATCATAATAATTTGGCAAGACACAAGGTCTTACGGAACCCGTAGTGCGCGAGTTCGACTCGCTCTTGACGTTTTTTATTTACGTAAATTGATGAAAGAGGCATTTTGGCTCTGATAGCTCGGCCACAAAGCCTTAAGTACTGTTACCGGTGTTCAAATGTTTTGTGCTTACGACTCATAACTATCTGCGCTTGTGGGTGGAGAAATAGCAAAATTTTATCACACTTTAAAGAGGGTTCTCGTCCACCAGTACATATCTTAGGGATGCGTTTGCGGATAGCAGAAGAAACGGCAGCACAAGCAGTCGATACAATAAAACTGCAACCGGGGCGAATGACATTGATGATCAAGCCCCCCGAGGTATTCCCTGACTCCCTCCCTGTACCTCAACATAGCAAGAGCCCAGGAGATACGTTCGGTCGGCGCATTAAAATGTAAGGCCGTTTTACACGGAATATTCATGTCCTGACGGCTCTGTGAATATGACTGAGGTAGCGCTAAATAATTGACTGGCGATGTACCGCCTGCAGTGGGCTCCCACAATGAGAATAGGGTTTTAATAATTACTATGCCACGAAATAATTGTAGTAGGAGCCAAAAGAAAACAAATGTTTTTAATAAAATTAAGTAAATTCGATAACTAATCGCTTCTTAACTTTAGTCTACTTACCGAAGCGACAGAAATCAAAGATATCACTTTATTTCCGTGTCAGTGTTTAGTTTTATAATTTGACCTTTTCTAAGTGTACATTTATTGTATTTATGAAAATAAAGAGTTTTAGATTTCATTTGATTTAATGTAAGCGGGTTAAGTACGATGAACACCAATTCTGGTGTTCTTCCTACACAAACTAGGTTCACGTTTTTAATAAAATAGTTTATATGGAAACGGTTATTTCCGTCCCATGGAACTGTTTTATGGTATAAAAAGTAGGTTATGTTTGATTCCAGGCTTAGAGCTACATCTATACAAAGTTTCAGCCTGATCCGTTCAGTAGTTTTGGGGTGAAGAGGTAACAAACATCCATCTAACTAAACATACATACTTAAGCTACATAGTTACATAAGTGCAAATGGAATTGAAAAAAAAGCTAGTTTACAAAAACACTCACACAACAAACTAATTGAAGTCAAAGGAAATCAATACTTCCACGTTTGTAATGTAAGTGTTATAAAAACTTAATAAAACCCTAATACTAAAGAAAGACCAACTTTTTTTCATCAGACTACACGTAGAGGTACTTTTATATTTATTTTTATAACACTTTTTATGATTTTTGTTTGTATGTTTTATGTACTCTCTATTGTGGTGTTTACTGTAACTTTTTGTCTTGTTTTAACTTCCCCTCAGTGTTTTGTGTGCTAAATAAATTTTTATTCTATTCTATTCTATTCTATTCTAATAGCAGTTTGGACGATACGCATATAACTCAATTATAAATGCGAATTAAGAGAGTATATTAAGGCTCATTCATTGAATGGTTGAAAGTTCCGGTCAATAGTCATTCACGAACTAAAATCACATTTATTCTAATTTACAGCTGTGTGGTGCCGGCACCACCCCAACTGTTCCCGCGGGTGTCGTAAGAGGCGACTAAGGGATATCCACCGGGAGCGGGCAGCACCGCCCTCTGCAAAACCAGTCTACCACCGAACTGCGATCCCCAACCCGCAGGCCCAGCGTCGGGATTATGGGCAATATTTAGTAGTCTTATCAGGGGGAGGCCTGCGTCCAGCAGTGGAACAATCTGTTGATGTTGAAGGTAGGTAGGTAGAGGGTCAACAAAAACAAATTTTTCTTTTCATTTAACGAATCTCTTTTTTACATACCTACCTTTGTTTTTAACTGATAAGTAGGTCGGTATAAAGTCAGATTTACCTGCTCGTATTTTTATCTATCCTAGTATTAACATTTAAGCTTACCTAAATTTTCTAGTTTTAGACTACATTGCATGCATATTTATAAGAACCTAATTGAATTAAAATGTATATAATACCATCCTTTAAAAAATGTTAAACTTATACCTAAGGAAGAGCATGGCATCCTGCCGTAAAACAGTTTTTACTAGTACGGAGGACTGTCACCTTACCAAGGTTCTAGTACTGGTAACGTACACAAATAAATATACTTAATACTACTTATTCAGCTGTAGATGTAATACTGGAACGAACAGCCTGTTATATTTATTGTAAGTTGTAGCATTATAAATAATAATGTACATTTTTCGGTTAATAATAAATTTTGTTTGTTTGTAGGTAGAGGGGTTCAACAGTTCGATCACACCACGGTTGTAGTTACTGCAACCGATTGTGGACAACTGCAAAGTGGTGGTCACAACGAAAGGCAAAAGTTCAAATATTCATCATCAATCCAAGCTGACGTCACCTTCTGACAGCAGGATATAGGTCTCCAAACTAATTAAATTTATAAAGAAAAGAGAGAAAGATAGAAATTTATTCATAAAGATAAAGAAACATTCAATTACTAGAAATACAGCAGCAGAATCTGCCTCAGCCTCGCGACGCATCGGTCTTTGCATGAATTTGGATAAAACCAAAGTCATGATCAATGGCCTCATTGATCTTGGAGCTGAGACGTGGACACTCACGGTAGGGCTGGTCCACCAGTTCAAGATCGCTCAGCGAGCTATGGAAAGAGCTATGCTCGGAGTCTCTTGAAGGACAGAATTCGTAACGAATACATCCGACAGAGAACCAAAGCTATCGACATAGCTCTAAGAATTAGCAAGCTGAAGTGTCAGTGGGCCGGTCATATCTTGCGAAGAACAGACAACCGCTGGGGCAAACGTGTTCTTGAATGGAGACCACGACTTGGCAAACGTAGTATAGGACGCCCTCCGGCCAAATGGGATGACGATCTGCGAAAGACTGCAGGCAGATACTGGATGCGGCAAGCTGAAGACAGGGCGCTATGGCGCTCATTAGGGGAGGCCTTTGTCCAGCAGTGGACTAATATAGGCTGATGATGATGATGAATAGAAATACATTAAAACAAGTATATACAATTGAGCTACAACCTACAGGTAGCTCAACTAATCTATATCAATACCAGTCGAAAGCGTCCCCAAGACGCTGACTGCATTGCCCCGCTGTATGCCCCTGGGCCAGATATGTAGATACTCACGCGTCGCTGCGACCAGACGCTCAGATATTTTTTCAAGAAATAAATTAATTATTTGATCCCAGAAAATGACACTACAAATAATGTGTACAAAACAGAAACCACAAACCTAGAAAAACAGAAACCATCAGACTATGGGGCCAAAAATGTCCAGTCTCAGCATTATGCGCTATAGGTATTTAAATAGGTTTTAGGTAGAATTTGGTGGTACAAAAAAGTTATATATTACACTAACTACTTTACTTACCTGGAACCGTCTTTTCTTAATTTAATTGTTGATAAATAATATTTATTTATTTGTCACCAAATTGCCGTCCGTAACTTCAATTAGCAATAAGGTCTTTGGCTGAAACTGAGCTTAAAATGTTCAGCACTCCAGGTACTAATACCGTTTTTGTTTTCCGTTTGTTTATTTTAAACTTTTTTTGTACCAGTGTCCAAATAAATGTTTTTTCTGTTCTATTCTATTCTACAAGAAACAGGATCGATTGGCATCAAATTAAGTTTTTGTGTTAAGTGTCCATTTTCTTGCTAACCGTAATTTTTTTTGTCTTTGAATGAGGGTGAAAATTTCTCTAACAAATATGGATCCGGATAACCTTAACCGGTGTAGCTACC
Source organism: Eupithecia subumbrata (assembly GCA_949316285.1). Taxonomy (NCBI): domain Eukaryota; kingdom Metazoa; phylum Arthropoda; class Insecta; order Lepidoptera; family Geometridae; genus Eupithecia; species Eupithecia subumbrata. Next base: position 3,831,690 of record OX438642.1, on the reverse strand, counting down.
TGAAAGTAGTCTTAGGCTCCTAAGACTACTTTCAGGTAGCTACACCGGGGTACCTGCCACAACTGCCCTATCAAAAAATCCACCTTGTATACAATAACGAAAAAACACCCAAATCGGTTCACCTTTGACTGAGAAGATATCACAAAATTATAAAAAACACGAGCTAACATACATAAAAAACAAACATACAGCCGAACATAAGAACTCCTTATTTTTCCGAAATTGGTTAAAAATGAGAACATAACAAGACACCCAAAGAAAAACTAGTAATACCTAATTCTGGTATCCAATATCTATTGTACATAATATTTAAAATCTACCGACGACGTTACATCATTCGGGCTCTTCGGGATAAAAGGCTTAAGGCTGTGTAGGCCAGCAGAGGCCGCATTTTTGTGATTTTTAAGACCATCTGGGACTTTGAAAATAGTGTTTAAAATTCTGAAAAAAAGGATATATATTACCTAAGGATCTGTCTAGCCAAAGTCGCATTCAGTTACAAGATCTAATGAACTTCAATCGATAGAAAATAATCCCAAAGTTACCCCTTAATCTAACGTTTTTTCAATACTATGACTAGCGAACAACTGATATCACACTTTTTTTGTACTCAACTAAGGACACTTAATATTTCTAAACAAATTCGCAGAGTTTGACTTGATAAAATGATTTTCTTAATCACCATGTTTAAATAACTACGAAAAACACGAGCGCGGCCAATTGGAAGGCGCGCATTTTCCCTTACGCCTACTGCAGCAGGACTACCTGGCCTTAAGTTCGGGCTTCATTAAATCATCCTCCGCATAGAGTAATTTTGAAGTACCTAATAACTCAAACTAAATTTCTAATACCAAACCTGGGCAGATACATGACAGATAGGTTACATTAACCCAGAGTGAAACAAGAACACAGGACACTGCGTAATGAATGAGTGATCGACACCTCAGTTCAACGGTGGATACATCGGTCGTGTCGTTTGAATCAGGGTATAGAGATATCAGCTATTGGAATTGCCGGATTGCGGACGTAAAAAGACGTAAAAAGCCGGAGTCGGAAAGTAGTAGGCCATGGAGTAAACAACATATCTGAAATGACGCACCAACGCTCCGGGCGTTGGTGCGACATTTCAGTCGTCTTTTTAACGTTAGTCTACATACCGAAGTGACAGAAATAAAAAATATTACTTATTTCCATGCGAGTGTTTAATTTAATGACCTTTTCGAAGTGTACATTTATTATAATTATGGAAACAGAGTTAAAGAATTCTTGATTTTTGGGTGTATGAATATTGTAGGGACCCAACGGTGGTTAGTAAATTTTGGCCTACCCGCCGAATTCATTATGTATTCCGTAATGGTTACGAGCGTTCGAGCACTATATACTAGCCAAACTCGACGTAGAATGTTTGTAAGCAAACCACGACACAAAAACTAATACTCACTTGCTTGTCGTCGAGTTTCAGATATGTCTAATTGTAAGCAATATTTATTGAAGGAAGGTTCTCAAATCGTCAAGTAATGTAAATTGCGTAAAACAAGACGCGGCAACAAAGTGAATTTTAGTTTAAGTACAGGCGGTCTGCTTTGTGGTGCCGACTAAGATTTTGCACCACCCCAACTCTTCCCGCGGGTGTCGTAACAGGCGACTAAGGGATATCCACCAGGGGCGGGCAGCAGCGCCCCTTGCAGAATAATTCTACGACCGAACTGCGATTCCCAACCCGCATGCCCATCGTGGGGATTATGGACATTAAACCCCCATGAGATAAAAGTCAATAAGGCACTTATCAGGGGGAGGCCTGTGTCCAGCAGTGGACCAACATAGGCTGTTAAGGTTGAGGTTGAGGTATGGGCGGTTTGTTCACAAACATTCCACACCAAGTTTGTCTTGTGTATAGTTACATTTATTCCTAGGCTTAATCATATTTAAACCAGGTTTTAGTCGCAGTTTGGCTCACGTAGGCGGTTCGAACTGAAATAAAAGCGTATCCAACTCTACCGTCTATTTTCGGACTTAAACTTGTTTCATGTTCATCTGAAGGATAAAATAATATAGATGTTCTGTGAACAATCACAAGTTAAGTTTCAAATATTCCTATATTTCGGCACAGTTACATGCGGCATGATCACGGAATGAACTTAACTCGCTTGCGAGTACAACTACCCAATAAACATTATAAAGATATAGATCACATACCTACTTATAAAAACTGTGAAGTATTGATAATAACTAAGGTCCGAGCTTAACTTACGTTGTTAGTTTTAACCAAACGAAAGATTATCTATTGAAAGATTGTATATTATTATTTCGATATTCTTTCGAACACTTTCAGAATGAATCTTTCTATAGATAGATAGGTTACTTATTACTTTATTGCACTATCCATCCATAAAACAATTAAACAAGAACTTAATATTAACAATAGTCTATGTGTGTTACTGTATAAAGTAGTTATCGTAGTTTCACGAATTAATTACGAATGTTTAACGAAGAATTAATTATTTATGTAACGTTGGTGTACTTCCAACACAAATAAAATTCGTAATTAATCCGCTTACATATGCTAATGAATATTATCTATCTGTGTAAATAACCAGACTTAGGAACATAGGTATGTAATTCGTCCGGCTTTTTTGCCCCTATAGGACCTCCCTAGCATAGAGAGACGTGATCAAAACATGCTGAACATCCTTGTCCACTGAAAATTCCAATTTCGGTGTACACCCGCACCCTACGCGGGCTTCGACACACATCCAACCATCAAGAAATCCTCACAACGTGCAATAGGCAAAGCGAAGGCCTGGAGGGAAAGTACGGTTAAAACCCGGGCAGTTCGAACTGGCGATATAAAGGCTCTGTATCAAACACGTTGTACCTTTTTACCTTTATCACCCAGTACCTTTTTTTGTTTGACGTGTTGGACCTAGCACGTTGTCCTTTGTCCTTGAAAATGGGACCCGTCTCGTCTGCTCTATTTTGTTTGGGGCGTGAATTGTCTAGCATTATGTTACTTTGACGACCTAGGAATAGGATCCCGTTAGACTTTTAGAGGTGACGCAAACTTCTGATTACGTAACCCTAAAAATTGTCGAGTCAATATAGTTATGTTAGTAGAGAAGTTTACATTAAATCCGATTTCGGGTATTCTGGTGAAATAAAAATAGAAATTAAGATTTTAATTTTAAATTCATTTATTTATCATCAACAAGATTTTAATAAACCATTAAGCAAGATAAAAAAAATTACATAAATAAATAAAAATTATCAGTACCATGAATCATTAAGAATCCTCTATTTTAGATGAATAATAACCGAGTAGTTAGTCATTAAACTTTTCAAAACGTTATATAACATGAACCAATCGTGAAGAACTTAGTGTATTTTTGCATTTTGGCTTATTTTAATCGTTCTATCGAAAATCAAACAAATCTCTAAAAACTGAGCAGATTTCAATCAATTTGTACTTATATATTTAATATTTTATTTACTGTAAAGAAAACCAGCAACACATAGATACTGTAGTGTAGGTAAAAACTTATTGTACGACGTCACTCAATGACCCTACTAAGAGAAAAGAAAAATAGAATCATATCGGATTACTTACGGAGAATCTTGAGATAAGAAAATAGATAAACATTTTATGATAAAACATTAAGCATATCGAGTTACAAAGATAAGGAATTAATAAATTCGAATTAGAGGTCTTCTATAAAAAGCGTGGTTTTTCATCAATAAACATTCAGTACAGAACCAACTACAGTCGTGTTAATTACTCCTCCAACCAACATCATTTCATGGCGACCCTGCCAGGATTTCAATACAAATTGTATAAAAGAATTCAATTTCTTGCAGGAGGCTAATAAGATGTTTTCACGGTTAAAATAATAATAGAAACATAAAAATGTAAACAAGCTGAGTAAACTGAAAACCCACTAAAAACTACAAACAACGGCTTATATTAAACTAAGCAGACAAATAGAATACCTAAATGAAACATACAAATAATCAAACTTCATCACCATCACCTTGATACGTAGGTACACATCGGTTTAAAGAATCTTTATTTTCTCAAAGAACATAGTATATACAGTTCACTTAAATGAGAAAAACAATAATGTTGTACTTATATTTAAGTATCTACTTCGGTAATTAAGTTCGAGTGTGTATTTTAGACACAGACACATTATTAAGTTCTGTCACATAGACATATTATTAAGTTCTGTACTATACAATCTAGTGACATGATAATTGGTCATTGTGTGGTTCTTTAAACTGTTTACTACATTTCGAATTATCACTACTGTAGCTATACTTCTTTTTTTAATAAATCTTTATTTGTTTTTCACCGTCGCGCATTAAAATCACCTTGAATATTTGAAGTCACCGAGTCGAAAACTTAATACGAACTAGTTACCTACATATTCATTATGTAGGTATGAAGGCATAATATGTAGGTAGTAATAATACGTAATCATTTTGGATATACGAGTAGTTTCTATATATTATATTTCTAAAGAATCCCCCAAATTAACTATTTGAAAGTCTTGTTTATTTAACTTTTCAGCAAACGTATAAAATACGTAAGCACGGCAAAAAAACATTTCTGTTAATTTGTTACTCATGGACTATTAAATAATTCATAGCTTTATTATTATGTGTTTCTCTGCCTAATCCTAAAATTATAGCTTAATAGCATTTTAGGTTAGGAAATATGAGTGAAAACACATAGGTATGTAGGTATAGCTCAACATCTGTGCCCAGGATAACAGTAACTGACAAACAAGCCCATACGTGGTGCTTAACATGTATAGGACCGTTTTCAGAACTTTTTCTCAAGATTATGTTATGTGACCTCAAATCTTATTCCTACTGTACTAAAATAAGTAGAATGCTTTCACAGAATTTGAAAAATGCTTGCCTTCTCCACTTATATCCAGATAAATAGCAACCAGTACAATTTTTTATGACAACGACCAACAGGGTCAACCAATAAGTTTGAATCTCTTTAATAAACAATGCGAAGATACCTATAAAAAGGGTGACCATAAGATACAACTAACTGATGCAATTACGAAACTTAGAATCTGACAGCCATTTCGGGGTCTGCTATGCTTGAATGCCACTGTATTTAAAAGCTTCCTCATCGATTTCAATGACGGTGACCCTATCGATTACGATTCCTATCATGAGCCCTTGCATGGCTCGCCAAACCGACCTTTGTCTTGAATACCTTACTACACGAACGACAATAGAATTGTCCCGTAGAGTTATAGGTGTACGTGTAGGAGGGTTTTAGTCTCGCCTCGAGACGCAAAACGCCACTGTACAAAGGGCAGCACAGCACACTAGGTTTCAACTGTTTTCACAAGGCCATCGACAGTTTGAAAATCGTTTGTAACTCTACAGCCCCACTTAGGCCCAGACTCCACCAAAGCGGAGATGTGCGGAAATGTCCGAAGCGGAAACGAGAATAGACGTTTCTCAGTAGGGTGTCACCACCGAAGCTGTGCCGAGATGCGTACTGGCTAGACTGGAGCTGAGATAATGATAATGATAATGCTGCTGGACAATTCACACAGCATTATCTAGCCCCAAGGTAAGCAGAGCTTGTGTTATGGGTACTAGATAACTGATATACTTAATACAATACACTACATAGATAGATATTTTTTATTATGCATAGAAAACACCCAGACCAACGGAACAAATTTCTGCAGATCGTACACAAATTGTTCCGAGGCGGGAATCGAACCCGCAACCTCCTGCGTCGCAGGCGGACCTTCACCCACTGCGCCACGGAGGTCGTCGTCGTGAGATGTGTGCTGGCTAAAGAAAACCAGTGCTACCTCCACGTATGCTTGCTAGGAACTAACCTGAGATATTGATTGGCACAGTACAATGAGAAGATAATTATTTAGCACGAAGCTCGTAGCTCGTAGCACGAAGATCGTGACGTGTTGCACGTAGCTCGTAGAGCGTAGCACGTAGCTCGTAGAGCGTAGCACGTAGCTCGTAGCACAAAGCGCGTAGCACGAAGCTCGTAGTGGATTTTCACTCACAGACACCAGCCCTGCTCTCTGTTTAAGTATACTTTTTATATTTTAAGTATACCAATCTGTTTAAGTATGAAAGAGATCGTTAACAACAAAAAAAATATAAAATCTATTATTAGACGTACATTGTCGGCGACAAAAATTTATGAAAATCTTTTCAAAAGCAATTTTAAAAATGTTTATAACTTCTTTTCAACCGACCAAAAACGGAGGTTCTCAAGTCGACGGGTATATATGTATATATTATGTATGACACTCATAACTTTTTACAGAGTAGTCAAATTTCGATAATTCTTTTTTTATTGAAAAGGATATTGAAAAATCCAACCCTAAGGATAGGAAAACAGGGGACGATTGATTGTTCATTTACTGGTTGTAATGTTTGACCACGCATGACTTTTTACAGAATACTCCGATTTTAATAATTATTTTTTTGTTAGAAATAAAATAATACACCCCAAAGTTAGTCCCATATTAACTACAAGTTTATGCCCGCGGCTTCGCACGCGTTGTTTCTATGGAAACATTTAAAGGTAATTTCTATCCCACGGGAACTCATTTTAACTCATTTTAGTTTAAACTAAGTAGTATTTATATTTTTTATTTTGTGTATTTTCTAAATTAAGGCAATAAAATTCTATTCTATTCTATTCTATTTATGGGATAAAAAGTAGCTTTTGTTAGATTCCAGGATTAAAATTACCTGTATGCAAAATTTCAGCCAGATCCGTTCAGTAGTTTTGGCGTGAAGAGGTAACAAACATCCGTCCATCCATCCATCCATCCAAACTTTCGCATTTATAATATTAGTGTGATGTAGATGAATTTGAAGTCGGTTTATAGTTTTTTAAAACAAGCCAAATTATTATATACGGGATTAGGTGATGGATATGCCGTTTGTATCGAGTATTTGTATAGGTCAATGCAGCATTTTTTGTCGTCAGCAAAAAAGACTATCCGCGTTCTTTTAATCAGACATTCAGCAGCAAATATTGATGTCAACTCCATTAGTTTTCAATCTACACAGCAAACTACAACGTCCTACCCAGCGCTCATGTAATTTAAAAATAAATTGTCTTCCCATTCAATCTGAGCGTTGTTCCCCAGCTCCTTAGGTTGTCCTGTCGCAATTATCTATCGGATCTAATCTAGTTTCCATGTAGACCAAGGCGGGACACAGAAATCCCAATTTCCCTGATGCAACAAGAGTTGAGACGACTACCTCTTGCGATAAATAAACTTGACAGCCCTAATAGATTTCCTTTGACTAAAATTGGTACAGCCCCTCTGCAGAAGTGGTTTCGAGATAGGATACCAACATCTCCGTATCAAACTTTAGCCTATATAACGTTAGAAGGATTTATCTATCTAGTATCTTGGGGTGGGAAATACTATATTAGTTAGACCCGAGTTCACCAACAGATGGTTAAATTTTAAACAGTTGTTTTAACGTTTTTGACACAATTCTTCATACATTAAACGTCAAAGTTAACCGACGAACCTGCCTAATTGTCCGATTATCTTTTGGTGAACACCAGTCTTAGTCAATCACACTATCTGCATGTGTGGAAATCAGTGGAAAATCATGACATCTAATGGCGTGTTGGTCTGGTCGGACTGGTGCTTAATCTGATAGTTCTGAGTTCAGATTGGTACCCGTGTTGAACAGGCAAATAGTGTAAGTATTTATACATACACTACATAACATTTTATAACAAGTACGTAGTCCCTTTTTTGTATTGTGTATATTATTAATTGAAAACTGTAACCTTATACAATTCAACCCGCTGTCAAGCTGTTAGTTGTAATTATTTTTTGTTATTTTTTGTCTGTGGTCTGGCACCCGTGTTGACACGCGCCAAAGGTCCTGACAGAACACCTGCGTTACTCTACTTTTGAGGAGCAAGATTATGCTGAGATGGTACCTTTTGGTTCACTGCGTCCTGTGTTGCAAGCTGTACTAATAAATTTATTTTTTCTTTCAATTTCTTTCAATCATTCAATAGTCACATGAAACACACTTACAATTGGTTTACTCATTACAAAGTAGCAAAATTTAAACATAACCTAAATATAAAGATAAAAAGTAAAAACCGAAAGTAGAGGAGACCAAAATTATACTTTATTCAAAAATAAAATTACAATCAATTAATAGAAATCAATTAGAAAAAATAACCTATTAAGAATTGAAACAATTGAGCTAACTGCAGACTGAATCTACAGGTAGATCAACTGATCCATATCAATACAGTCGGAAGCGTGTCCTCAAGACGCTTGCTGTATTACCCCGCGGTATGGCAAAACTGATAACAGCCAATAAGGCGCTTATCAGGGGGAGGCCTGCGTCCACCAGTGGACCCATGTAGAGTGTTGAGCTGAGGTGAGATTGAGGTTGATTATCTTACCCAAAAATACGTGTGTGCACCAGTGATAAATGGGTTCAGCGAATACCTACCGCTCCATGAGCAAACACGGATTTTCAGCTACCTTCAGGGAGACGAGGCAAGGCGAGATAACTTCATCAAAGATACCAATGACAGCTCACATGATAAATTATCTTCCTAAATAAATTCAAATACTGAATTCGTATACCTAGGACCCGATTCTGCTAACCAATCGCTTCACTATGACAAAGACGTCACAAAATCGTCAATTTCGATTTAAAAAACTCCTGATTGTGCATGCGGTGCTATGCTATGAATGGTTTTAACCTTGACATTTTTGGCGTCTGTCCCTTCATGGGAAGTTTTTTTTTCATCAAAGGAATAATACCAAAATGTGTCATTCTGTGACGATACCATGGCCATAGTGCAGCGTATTTATATCTATTTATTCCATCGTAGATACACATAACATATTACATTTGGTGTCGTTACATTCTTTATTATTATAACCATGATACACACAAACTTTTGATATTACTGTTAGTAAATTATAGTATTAGTTTAGCATAATAAGGCCCCGACATCTTTATGAATAAATGTGTTTATCAATTATGATTATCGTCATCGGAACCGTCTGATTCTTTGGTTAAGAAAAGTTAGGAAAATAGGCGAAAAATTTTAGTAATCGTTTTTATAAAGGATTATTGGACAGAATGTCATTGTTCTGTCCAATAAATAAATAATTCCTTACAAAAAATAAGACGACGATGTCGATCTGCTGGTAGGTAGATTAGAACTAAATCTATACAAATATTATAAAATTTTAAGTACTCATATTAAGTTAGTAATGGGTAATCTCTGCAAAATTATTGGTTTTCTGGGAGTAGACAAAAAAGACAATAATATAAATAAATTAATAATGCTAATAATAAATAAATAATGTGGATCACACAGCATTATCAAGCCCCAAGCTAAGCAGAGCTTATGTTATGGGTACTAGATAACTGATATACTTAATACAATAAACTACATAGATAGATATTTTTTATCGTACTTAGAAAACATTCAGACCATCCTGAACAAATATCTACAAATTGTATAAACATTTTTCAATCCCTGCTTTGCAGTCGGATCTTCGCTCGCTGCGTCACTGAGGTCGTCAGATATGAACAAAATCAAAAACTCCTTATTTCCATAAATACAATAAATGTTCACTTAGAACAGGTTTAATTTAGAATTAAACACTGACTCGGAAATAAAGTGATATTTTTGATTTTTGTCGCATCGATATGTAGAGTAATGTACGGCCGTTTTCTATACTAATATTATAGAGAGGAAAGATTTGATTGTTTGTTTGTTTGTATTGATTAAGCTCCGAAACTACTGGATACCGAATAGAAAAATTATTTTACAATAAGAAGCCGACATTATTCCTGATGAACATAGGCTACTTTTACTGCGGGAAAATGCTTCAATCCTACGGGAAAACGGGTAATAGGACAACGGGTAGTAAGAATGCAGCTAGTGTTCAATAAATAAAGTCTAGCGTTTTCCATGGCTTAAATGAAGTTAGAAGCAAAGTGGCCCTACAGTAGATATTGGCCTACTGAGTGAGAACGAGGGCTGCAATAGCCTTGCAGGGGAGGTTCCACTGTGATTGTTACAGATAGACTTCAAATACAGGCTAGTCGAAAATTACTGGTTTGAATGGTTTTCGCACGACCTCAGCCGTTCCGTTTCATGACACTAATAGCACACGGCATCAGATCATTATGGCATCCTCTGTTATTGCATAGCCTAGACTCAGATTTCTGATTTTAATAGCTTTCTTTTCTTTAGGTTTATAAAATAAGCGCTCAGACAGGTAAAATTTTTATAATATAAAAATAAGGTGTTACCTATATTTTCTCTGTGAGGTGGTGCCGACTGCTTCGTAGGCAGTAAGTATATACCGAGTGTTTGGTGGAACGATGTAGGGATTGAAGGGGCTGATCAAGGGTACCCATGTGATCATTTTAAACAAAATTTGCAATAGTGTAAACTGTTATGCTTTTAAGTTATTTCCAAAAGTTTTGTTTAAATTTGTGAAATTTGTAATTTGTTATTTTGTTTGATTACCTGCTCAATGATTGGGTATAACTTATTGTGATAAAAGATTGTGTTGTTGTGACTAATTAAAAGCCACATTAAAAGTGATTAATGCACTATCTGGTATTTTAATAACCTCGAAACGTGAAAAAACTCGTACCTAAAAAAAACTTCTTGTGATAACAACGTGACAACCATGACACTTTTCATCATAACGTATGTGGTTTAAAATGTTCACATGGGTACCGTTGTTCAGTTCCTTCAATCTCTACATCGTTCCACCAAACACATGTATATATTTTGTTTTTTTTAATGGGCAGAAGCCCTTATTCACAAAGAAAAGTACAATCAAATAATAAAAATAAATTAGAACTAGTATTTACAATTGAAACAATTGAGCTGACTGCAACTTTTGCTAAGTAATTACATCCATGTAAGGTGAACTTTAAAGACTTTTTAGTAAAATACAGGAAGGCCCAAAGAAGTGCACTATTGAAACAACTAAATTATATATACAGGGCGTCCCACGGATATGCCACATGGACGGAAAGTACCTTAAATATTGTAGATGGAACATTTTACTGAAAGAAGACACATTATTTGAATTTAAAATACAATTTAAACTGCATTCATAAATACTTAAATAATTACATGGTTGAACCGGGAATCGTACCCGTTACACGAGAAAAACAATCACCTGTAGCAAAACACTAAGTATTATGTTTTATAAAGTTTTATTTTTCTTTTCCTTCCTAACTTCCTTTTTTTCTTATAATCAGTTATCTAGAACCCATAACCCAAGCTCTGCTTAGCTTGGAGCCAGATAATACTGTGTAAATTGGCCAGCATCATTTTTTTAAATTAATACAAGTGCTACCTTGTTCAAGCTTGAAGATGGTGTTTTCAGGCAATTCTGCAAACGTCAGTGTCCCCCTTTGGTTGCAACGTGTGCCCTGTAGATGCAGCTGGCCTTCCCCAAGTCAAATATTTACTGGAAACGGTTGCGGCAAGATAATGCGATTTTATTTGTTTTCTGTCCGCTATACGTTCATTTTACATACTCAATGCTTTTGCTTGCTGCGATTTTTATGAGAGGATATCTAGAGTTTATTTTCTGGTGTTAATTTTGTCATGAATGGACCTTCGTTAGCCGCAATGTGGGTACGTGACATTAATTCCCAATGTATTTGAAACGGAATATGTATGTAAAGTCAAGAAATGTCGCATTCCGTCCACACATTGTTGATTAGGTACTCATTCTTCTCGTGTTTTCAGACGCATTTTACTGGATAAAAATTAACCGTGTTTGTTATTCGAAATTTATTAAAGAACAATATCTATGAAAATTTTCAGCTCTCTCCATTAAATAGTGTTAATTTAGTCTTCGTCCAAAAATCTCACAACGGCATAAACTTTGGCCTATAATATATCTTGCCCGCGGCTTCGCACGCGTTTGTACCGGAAATTAAGAGTAACCTACATGTTTATCCAGGTCTTTAACTAGGTACATATAGGCAAAATTTCAATCCGATCCATTCAGTAGCTTTGTCGGGAAGAGGTCACAATTATTTAAACATCCAAACTATTTACATTTACATAAAATATCCTATCAAAGTTAATTACAATCAAATAAGAGAATGGATGTATGGATCAGTTAAGCTACCTGTAGATTGTTTGCAACAGTCTGCAGTTGGCCTATAGACGGATCAAGTTGTGTTAAGTTGACAATGGTTTGATTTGTATTCTGATAAAGGTGTATTTAAAAGGTCTTAAGAATTAAGAATCATTTATTCAGTTGTATATTTTCAGGGACAAGAGATTTCTGATCAACATAATTTCGTAAGAGCATGTGTATTTTTTTTTTGCCCGTAACTAAGATTCGATTATGAAGAATCGATCAGGATTAGACGAAACTCTTCTTCCAAAAATTAGGAGGTTCGTCTGTATGTATGTTTATTATGTGTGTTTGTCGATTTTTCTATTAATTAAGGAATGATTTTGTAAATTATTTCGTTATTGTATCGACAGTGATCCCTAGTCGGTCCCTATTTATTCATAACTAGCGACCCGCCCTGGCTTCGCACGGGTACAATGCTGATACTAAATATACTACAGAATCGGAACCCCCGCCGGTACCGTACCGCCGCAACTGCTATGTCCCTCCATTTTAAATCTGTAATATCTTCGAAAATATTTACTTAAATTACATGCTGTAAAGGCCATTTTGATCCATATTAAAGGCACAATGTATTTAAGGTACTTAATTGGATAAGTATTAATTCTGTAATCGATTCGTAAATAAGCCATTATTTCTCGTAAAAGTAAAGGATAAAAAATGGTTATTGTAGGTTATCCCTAAGAGATAGACATATACCATTGCGGATTTTATTGTAGACCTTTTTAAGGTGAACAATACTGTAGTACATTATTTTGATCTATCTCGTAGAATTTCTAGCGTTTGCAATGAAAGCTCAAAAAAATTTGTTTATTTACGATTTCACATTAGAAACCTCTGAAATTATCAGTGTTTCTCTGCTATGTTATGCATGTTTTATACTAAACCTTCATCTTGAATCACTCTATCTATTACAAAAACCGCATCAAAATTATGGAAACGTTTAATGTTTATGTCTATGCCAGGGGAACTGATTTATGGAATTAAAAGGGCCTATGTTTTATTCGAAGCTTAGAACAACATCCATACAAAATTTCAGCCCGATCCGTTTGGAATTTTTGGTGCGAAGAGGTAACAAACATCCATCAATACATCCAAAGTTTCGCATTTATAATATTTCCGAGGAATTCGTATTTGTCCCGCAAAACTAAAAACAATGCATAAAATAAAGAAATTCGAAGTCGGTTTTAATTATTTTCAGAACAATCAAATTATCTCCAACTTTTTCGAAGTTATTGTTTCATCCATTTTCTAAGTGTAGTTAAAAATATATTCTCAACTATCAACGTTGTCGCAATGGTGAATTTATTTAACCCCCAAACGGCAACGCAAGACTTCATTAAACATTAACCGCGTGAGACGAAGGACGGTGATTAATATTGCAGTTATATTGCGTGCCCTGAACGTGCACTAGGTCGCAAGGCAGAACCAGCAGCGGTTAGCGGTTAAATCTGAAACACCACACACAACAGCCTATAATGTTCCACTGCTGGATGCAGGCCTCCCCCTGATAAACGCCTTAATGTAGTGTATTGTATTAATTATATCAGTTATCTAGTATCCATAACACAAGCTCTGCTTAGCTTGGGGCTAGATAATGCTGTGTGAATTGTCCAACATTATTAATTTTTTTATTATTTATTGACTAATCTCATGGGGGATAATGCTCATAATACCCACGCTGGGCATGCTTGGGTTGGAGATCGCAGTTCGGTGGTAGAATTGTTCTGCGGGAGGCGCAAAGCAATTTCTTCCAGGAAACCTTATTAGGTACTACCAAAAGATCGAAGTCACTTAACAGTTGGTAGTGTACAGATAATTGAACAAACTTAATAATACCTACAGCTAATAACCAAGCTCCACTGACATCAAAAATGACGGGTTAAGGCGAATTAGAAATAATGAAAGTTTAAATGGCTGAAGATAGGAAATGGGACTTGTGTCCTCTAAAAACCCCGCTTGTTTTGGGAAGAATGATCAGCAGTGGACGTATGATATATGTCCTGATGAGGGGGGTCCAGAATCCACTTTTAACCCGCCCCTATGATGACCGCGGCTAGTTTTGGCGAGATTAAGCTAGTGTTATAAAAAAATCAAATTAGTTTGTTATTTGGACTATCAGAAGATATTGGACACGTATTTTTTTTTGTCGATTTATCTAAAAATTATGAAGATGTAGCCAGTTAAAGTTCTACGGGACGTCACAACTTACGAGACTGTTTAGGAAGGTGTGACGTCACTAGTCTACCTACTCCCAAACCTTAACGTGCTTTATTTTTGTAATTTTTTGTATGTTTGACAAAATAAAAAAATATGTGTAACTGAGCCAAAATGGAGACGAAACATCAAGTGTCTACATCCAAACTAGATTTCGTGATTATAAAATGAGTTGAAGTGTGTACGCCACCGGTCAAACCACGATGGTCAATCGACAACGTCAGAATAGCAGACCCTCAAACATTTGTCATGTTTGAGGGTGAAACAGGACCAGACAGAATGGCGTAATAGATAGGAGGGTTATACCCAGCAGTGGGTGCCCAAGGGTTAATTAGGTAAATAGGTACAATCAAGGTATAAATATAATAACCACGATGCGCACGAGGCGCCATAGCGCCCTGTCTTCAGCTTGCCACATCCAGCATCCGCTTGCAGTCTTTCGCAGATCCTCATCCCACCAGGCTGGAGGGCGTCCTACACTACCCTTACCGAGTCGCAGTCTCCACTCAAGAACACGTCGACTTAGCTCAAGGAATTGGTAATCTGAAGTGGCAGTGAGCTGGCTATATCTCGCGAAGAACCGACAACCGCTGGGGTAAACGTGTTCTTGAATTAACCCTCACAGAATAGTTATTGTCGTCAACTTTTCAAAAGTATGGCATATAGTGAAATTGATTAAATTAAATTTATTTTCAATATAGGTCTTTTTTAACAAATAAAATGTAGATTGCAGCTAGATAGAGCTAGAACAGTCTGCAGCTAGATCAATTGTTTCAATTGCAATTATTTGTTCATGAATTTGTCTCTATTATTTGGTTGTTATTTATTTTCATAAATTTTTATTTTTATCTGTTTTTAAAATATTAGGACGATAAAAAAAATATTAACAATTTAAAAATTCTAATTCTAATTATAATTTTTATTTTTGTTTAGTAACATCTGCATCTATTAACTATCTTTCCTCTACCATTTCCACAGAAAATGAAAGCAAAAATTTTCTTACAACCAAACTAACAAGTAATTTAGTAATAATTTCACTGCATTGCCGGCTTCCTTCCACCACACCCTAATTCCTGGTTCACTTATGTGGCACTTATGTGTAACAAAGCCTGGTCCTTTGTGTCTATAGGTTTATTAAACTGTTCGGACTGGGCAGAGCCCTAGGGTTTCTCCAACATCAAATCATTACTCGCAAACTCCCAAGCCAAAGACAAAGCCTTGCTATTGTCCGGGAACTGATTTAGAAACTCGATAAAAAGGGACTAAACTCTGCGTGCAACTTTGCATGCGCTTTTAAGGAAAAAAGTAAAAACTTTCCTGCCCGGGATGCAATATATCCCTTCCCTTTCGCTAAGATCCGGTCGGCCGTTCAGTAGTAAAGAAAGGATATTATGGTATTTTTTTCAATTTTAGGAAAACTAACAGCTAGATAACTTAACATGAAGAATGGACGGCGGCGCGGCGGTCGAGAATATGCAATACCTATCCGGGAATTTTGTTTTTATTACTCTAAACATTAATGCAAGAACGGTGGTCCCTAGATGTTACTATATTATAACTTAACATGAAGAAGGGACGGCGGCGCGGCGGTCGAGAATATACAATACCTATCCGGGAATTTTGTTTTTATTACTCTAAACATTAATGCAAGAACGGTGGTCCCTAGATGTTACTATATTATGTAGACAATCATGTAGCCTTCTAGTAGCCTTCAGGAACAGAAAGATGAATTCTCCTAATGTTGAGCTTGCAAAAAGTTGAATTTGCAGCATGTCGAATCCCAAAATGTTGAGTTAGCAGAAACTTGAATTCCTAAAATGTATGGTGAGTAATGTAAGTTACGGCTAAGTTTCCCCAAAAAGTAAAAGCCTATAGCACCTATACGGGTGTTTGGTATTGCGACCAACATAATTTTTTAAAGAGCTGGGACTACATTGCCCCGGTAGACTCTATGTCCTAAGTATCACGGTTGCTGAGATATGTTTTCTTTTTAAGTTCCAGTGGTAATCACCCAACTAGCTTTTTTGTAGAATCGCAGTAAAAATCCGAAAAATAGGCAGTTGTCTCAATTATTTCGAGAGATATGATTGGACTCGAATATGCAAAGTGAAGTCAGAGGCGCCTCTACGCCCAGTATAAAACTATTTACATTTTATTGATAAATATGTAGGTAAATCTACTCTTACAGGGTGTTCTACTTATACAGGTTAATTCGTGATTCACTGACACTGTGTTGAACTGCAGGTACTGCCTATTATACGAATACGTTCTGCAGAAATTTGTTCCGTTGGTCTGGGTGTTTTCTATGTATAATAAAAATATACCTACATATCTTTCTATGTATAGATATAATGTTTTAAATATATCAGCTATGTAGTACCCATAACACAAGCTTTGAGTTGCTTACTTTGGGGCTAGATGGTGCTGTGTGGAGTGATAAAAGCATATATGGCGCTTATCAAGTTTGTTCCGAAGCGGGAATCGAACCTGCAACCGTCCCCTCCGCCACTGAGGTTCACATTAAGATCAAGTAATGTATCGCGAGCTGACCAACTCAATGGGTGAGTGGGTTCACCTTGGCGGGCGGCGGCGCGCCAAAACAAACACCCTTGTAGTAACGCCGGCTGGCGAAGACAACGTGCATTTTGCATGATGACCTTGACATCACCAACAACAGGTTTTATCATCATCATAAGATGTTTAAATGGACAAAAGAACAGACCATAAACGAATTAGGCCAAAAGAACAAATTTTATTACCGGCTTACCTATCTATCGAAAATTTGTATCTTACATTGTTGTATGAATTAGGGTGGCTACTGACGCTCGAAAACAATCGAGTTTTAACTATTTTTTAGGTTCTACAAGTCATTTAGATAGCAGATTAGAAGTATTGCGCACATTGTTAAGGCGCTGCCTCCCCGCACACTAGCGCTGCCACCTATTTTATCTAATTATTACGTATAAGAAAAGAATTCCCAAAAATTACGGTAGCCAGTTTGTGATACCTATTATAAGCTTTTTTTTAATGTCTCTGTAATAGTTTTATTTTGTATAGTTTAGACAGAAATTCGAAAATAGAGGTTGGTGGCCACCAATGGCAACTTCGAATCTCTGCCTAAACTATAAAAAATAAAACTATTACAGAGGTATTACAAAAATGCTTATATTAGGTATCACAAACTGGCTAACGTTAATTTTGGATATTAATAAAATAAGTGGCGGCGCTAGTGTGCGGGGAGGCAGCGCCTTAACAAAAATAAACATTGAAAAGCCAATCATTTTTGTTACTGGTTCAACGTTCTCAAAACGTGGAACCAGGATTCATAGCGTTTATTTTATAGGCGACATTACGATAAAGTGTGTACGCCTTTCAAAAACAGATGTGATTTTTTACAAAGGATTAAATTTCATCGAAGTACGCAGGAGAGTCAGGCCGAACCCGGAACGCTTCGTCACCGCGATCTAGCCGTGGGTCACAGTTAGCAGCGACATCTAGTTATAAAATCGAGAAATAAAATGTGAAGGGGCGAAGGTCCGCCTGCGACGCCGGAGGTTGCGGGTTCGATTCCCACCTAGAGACAAATTTGTGTACGATCGACAAATATTTGTTCGGGTGTTCTGGGTATTTTCTATGTATCTTTAAATATATCTGCCGTGGCCATATCCTTAAATTGATCACTTCATGATGTAACCGATCATTTCATATTTTCATGAAATGGTTCTATTTACAAGCTTTTTCAGCATTATTTATTTATTTATTTCATGCAATGGAAAATACGTACTGCCCACATCATCATAGTCTGGCCAGATCACTGAATAATCAATGTTTGACAATATAAAAAGTTAAATAATAATAAATAATAATCTGCAGCAACTCGTTAGTTGTAGTTGTTAGTTTCGTAGCTCTGAAGAATTTTGTGTGTAGTAGACAAGTAAGTGCGCGTTTGAGTCTGGTATGCTACGACGATCCATCGTAAAATCGTTGCACGTTCTACGAAGATCTACGTAAATGTGTATCGTTATGGGAATGGAAGGGGTAGGGGCAGGGGAAGATGAGACATATCAAAAGAGGGCCAAATCCCACACAATGGTGCAATCTGCAACTCTCTGCAACGTCTATTTCGAGAGTTATTAGGAATTTTGAGATCACAGTAACTTGCAGAACTACGTCGATCGAAGTTTCACCGCTTTTCTCAGGAATGCCAGTGATTTCAACGTTTTGCATCCTCACCCATTGCTGTTGTCTTAGGTTTTCCTCTTCTAAGACCTTGACGCGAGCTACACATGTATTTAAATTTTCCTTAAGGTTTTTGTTATCTTCCTTGAGAATACACAGCTCTGAAGTGGTGTTTCCCAGCAGGTTCTTTAAGTCGGAAATTTCTTTTCTGAGGTCTTCATATTGTGTACTGACATAGCCAATAGATTCTTGAAATCCAGCGAATTGACTATTTATAGACTTCAAATGGTTGGACACCGTTCTCTCGATGGTGGCTTCGATTATTGTCTCCATCTCCTGTCTCATTTCGTTCCTCCAAATGTCTCGCACTGCATCCTCCGTGACATACTGAGGATGGGGAGAGTGAACTCTGGGTCTGCGCGTGGACATTCCAGGGGCGGCGCCGGGGGCGGCAGATGGGGGCTCGGTGTCTGTCTCGTCATCCACCTTTGTTTGCAGTGTCTCAGCAGATAGCAGTGTACGAACAGGCGTGTCACTATTATCTCGTTTCGGTAACTTGCTCTTACACTCTGGACATTTCCAATTTCGCTTGTGCTCTAGTGAAAGCTTTTTAAAGCGCTTGGGTGATAATTCAGCGCAAAGTAGGTCATATTTTTGTTTGCAACCCTCGCACTTCATATATTCCCTCCCGGGAATAACAGTTTTACATCCATAACAAGTTTTATCCATCGCTACAGCTACACAATCCATAGCAAATATGTAGGTTAGCGCTTTTGCTATTTAACTGGCGTTAGGAGCAGTAGCGACAGCGTAAGAATGCGCCTTTGCGTAGTAACTATGTCGTATGCAGTGAAACAGCGAGCACTTTGAGAGTTGTCGTAGGTCAGGTTTTTGAGAATGCACAAGTTTTAAAAGTATGTTTTCTTTGATAACTCACTGAATCCTTGATGAATCGGTAAGGGGCAAATACCACAAGAAGGAGCACTCAAGGAGCTTCACCACGACGTAAAACACTTAATTTGATATTTACTTTTAACACTATTTTAGCAATTATTATTTACGAGCAACACGTACGATATGTTGATTTAATGAAGGTCGACCGTAATGGTAAATTTTTAGACTTTTTTCAATATATTTCAAAAAGTATGAAACCTACAGAAATTTTAAAAACTGTATTGAAATATCCAAACCGATACCTTTCATTTGATTCCCTCGGTGGGGAAGCCCCCCCTTTTGAAAATTATTCCCCCCCATTTTGACCATTTTTCACAAATTGTTGTTTTTACAGACTTCTCTATATTTTTCCTGTAAAATATACACTTGCGAGCTTTAAACTGGAATCGCTTCAAGGGTTGTTCAAGACTAATTTTTACAATTTCTTTGCAGTGAACTTTGAGTTAAGTTATGTTTTCCCTTACGCAGGATTTATTGGTGACGATAAATTTTGATTTAATGGACGATAATGTCCGCTGCCACACCGCAGCAGTGACTAGACAGTACCGACAGACGTCTTCCATGTCGGCATTCCACACTAGACTGGCCAGCCCTTATTCCTGACTTGAACCCAATCTGGCATATTATGTGGGACGAGCTAAAACAGCGGATACGAGGGAGAAATCCAGCTCATCCAGCTCCGGCGCCGATAGATGCAACTTCGACATAATGCAATAATTCCCAACATTTAGGTAGCCAATTTAATTAATTTTAAATCTTCTTGATATCACTTGAAAGGTAACAAAATTACCTTTCAAATGATATACCACAATCTATAGTTCATTGTAGATAAATTGTAAAAAAATTGTTTTGATCAACTCGCGATGAAAGCGATTCCATTTTAAAGCTCGCAAGTGTAGATCCATATCTATAAATGCTCTGGGGGGTATTGTTTCAACTTTTTTCGAAATATTTTAAAAATGAGTGTCCCATATTGCTGTGTGAATTGTCCAGCATTATTATAATTATAATAACATCATTATTAGACGTAGGAATATAAAGCATTCAAAAGAAAGCTTACAAAAATTGAAAGAATAAGGAAAAGCCTTAAAAGGCGCAAACCCGAACCAAATCAGAGCCACCACCTGTTTATCTTAATATCCTGTTAAACGAAGAAATTTTCAAAAATCGCCTTCCAGTTTGTGATGCGCTTTTTTAATGCCACTATAAATGTTTTAGTTTGTATAGTGTAGGCAGAGAATCGAAGTTGCTCTTATTTGCCACCATGGTGGCCAAAATGAGCTAGGTACTTCTCATCTCTTTTTAATGAATAAAAAATAAATCTTTTACAGAGGCATTAAAAAAAGCTTATGATAGATATCACAAACTGGCCAATCGTATTTGAAAATTCCTTCGCTTAACAGAATAATAAATAATATAAAATAGGTGGTAGCGCTGATTTCGGTCGGGGTAGCTCCGCCGTAATAAAGAATGAATGGCAAAACGCATAATTTTATAACTAGATGTCAGCACTAAAAAAAATTAAGTATAATGTAAGTATAATATCGATTTTTATACCTTTTCGATACATGGAGTTTTATATCGATACATCGATATATCGAAACATTAAATATCGCTCAAAAATATCGAAACATCAAAAAAATAATATCGATGTATCGATATTTTTTCAACAAGCCTACACTGGATCACTGAAATCTGTTCAGTTATCTAGTAGGTACGCATAACAATAGAAAAACACTATACAGTATTAGACATTTGTCTAATACTGTGTACTAACTGGGTATATCATTCGAACGCTTGTCAACAAATATGTACTAAATGTAATGTACCGCAGTTAGAGACTTCGCAATTTAATGAATACCTAAAAAAAGTAGGTACTAACCTAACCTACTTTTCAGGTGGATTTCTCTGCATGCTTCGGAGACGGGGAGGGGAATGGGTATTTTTTTGACTTTTTTCGAAATATTTCAAAAAGTATGAAACCTACAGAAATTTGAAAAACTGTTTTGAATATACATACGTAATACCTTTCATTTGATATGTTACTTGACTTTCCAGCTATCTTTTAAAATTTCGGAATCACAATTAGTATGGAAAATTTTCATTTTCATTTTTAAATATTTTCATATCTTCGTATCTGTACAGGCTCGCGAAATGTATTATTATTTTATATTTCAAGTTAATAGCTGCGGTAGTTGCTGTGATGGAGGGAAAAAAGGAAAGACAAAGCGAGACCATAAGGGTTTCGAAACCGATCTCCGCTCTCGAAACCCTAAAAATCATAGAATTTCTTATTTCGAAAAATAGTTAGGTAGGTCATAATTACCTACTACAATGGTAACAAGTTTTTGACTGGTATCCCCTGTGTTGACATTGTTTGCAGCATTATACGATATCGAGTAATAGTGTAAAACTTTCTTTCATTTGTTTTCTTTTTAATTTTTAGGTGATGTCCCACCCCTTCATCGAATGCCTCCCTTTTCACCTTCCATGCACGATTCAACTCAGCGATCATATATAATTATTAGTAGATAGGTACTCATGCTATAATATCAGAAATCATAGAAAATTACAGTAACAGAATAAGACAATTACAACTAATATACCTATATGCCATGGCCATATCCTAGAATTGATCACTTCATGATGTAACCGATCAAATAATAAATTATTATCATGAAGTAGCAGTGCATTTAGGTTTTTTATCGTCAAACGCTGATTATTCATTGATCTGGCCAGACTACATCATGATGACTGTGGGCAGTGCGGATTTGCCTTTTCATGAAATACAACCATTTCATGAAATGGTCGGTTACATCATGAAGTGATCAATTGTAGGATATGGCCATGGCATATAGGTATATAAGTTGTAATTGTTTTATTCTGTTACTGTAATTTTCTATGATTTCTGATAGGTATTATAGCATGAGTACCTATCTACTAATAATTAATGGTCAAACATAAATGATCATTTTCATGAAATAGTAACATTATCTACCGTTAAAGGCGCTGATGTTGTTTTGTGGTTGTGTTTGTGTGATGAATCAAGTCGGTGGACAATTAATCTGTTTTTAAAAGCTAATAATAATATGCTACTTGAAGATAAAAATAAAGTGAAACGCCGTTACGACACAAAACTACTTGACTTTTACGAAAGACTAGTACTGTTGAAAGTTCCGAATCTTCAAAAGTACTATACGTATAGTTCCCATGGATTTTTTTTATGAAATACTTACAGAAATCCAAAAAACTGTTTGACATGTTGGCTGACTGAAAATGATAGAAAACATTAAAAATAAGTTGTCAATCCAAAAAAATATAATGAATAATTTCTGAAATCTCCCATTTTTATGATAAAGTGATAAACCTCCTTGCATGAGATTTTTTAATCTACTTTTTTTTTAACAAAAGAAAATAGGTAAAGAATTAAAGACTTTAGTTTAGACGAACGCTACATACTTATCGGGCTGTCTAAATTGTCGCAATCTTTTAATTTTAGGATTTTGACCTTTTCATATTATAAATATAAAGCATTGTATTTACGGAAATAAATAGATATTAATCTGTTTGTAGCTTGATTCTTGTGAAGAATCAAGAAAGAACAAAATTTGTTTAGAAATGTCCAGTAAAACTTTGTGACCGATGGGCGAGTCGTCTCGGTTCTCGTGTACAACCGAAACGTCTTCGATCGACCTATTCTTCAATTCTTTAGTGGGAAATAAGTCCCACTTTCAAAAATTAGACATTCACTAGCTCAACCCCTCCGTGGTGCAATGGAAGGGTCTCGCTAGCTTGTCTAAGACATAAATTACATAAACACGACTAATAGAGTACCAAGTCACCTACGCGGAGGTCATTCAGAGCCGTGCGTTCTCGTCTGCGCGATCTAGAGCTCGTTCACTTTGACTAGCGACATCTAGTTATGCACGACACGAGAATAATTTGAGTGAAGTCACAAACGGCGGCGGCGTGGCGTGACGTCTGCTATTGAATAAAACAGAGACCAAGCTTCTTAAGAACGTGCAAAATTGTTACCTATTTTGGTAGGGTTATCTTATCACAATACGTGAAGACAAATTAAACAAAACCTTTGTTGAATAGTTTTATTATTCAGTATAATAGAATACTTTACACAAATTACTTTCTCTAATATTTTCTTTTAATAATTTTCGTTTTTTAATAATTCATTGTTTCTTTTAAATGGTGTGGTAAATTCTGAATCTAATAAATCTAACTTGCAATATTTGAATTTAACACACATACAGTAGGCAGGTACTACATACCAACCCACCACATACATAGTAAAAGCTTGCTATCTAATAACAATAAAAAGGTAAAAAGACACTTCTTCTTATTAAACAAGATCCGTCAAGTGCGAGTGTAACTCGCGTGCCGAGGGTTTCGAACATTTGTTAACAAATGTGTACCAAAAGTACCAGTTAGAGACTTCGCAATTTAACGGATACTTAAGAATAGTAGGTACCAACCTACATTTCAGATAGATTTCTCTGCATGCTTCGGTTAAAGTGGGTAATGGAAAAAATTTCGACTTTCTTCAAAATATTTCAAAAAGTATGAAACCTACAGAAATTTGAAAAACTGTTTTGTAATGTCCAAGCCGATACCTTTTATTTGATACCCCACTCGGTGAGGTAGCCCTCCCTTTTGAAAATTATTCCCCCCCTTTTTGACCATTTTTCAGAAACTGTTATTTTTACAAACTTCTCTATATTTTTCCTGTAAAATATAGATCTACATCCATAAACGCTCCATACGTTTTACATGGATCGCTCTGCAATCTTCGGAGATGGGGGGATGGGTATTTTTTCGACTTATTTCGAAATATTCTGAAATGTATGACAACTACAAAAATTTCAAAAACTATTTTGAAATGTACAAACTGATACCTTTCATTTGATACCCCACATGACCCTGTAGGTATCTTTTAAAGTTTCGTCATCACAATTTGTATGGAAAATATTCATTTTAATTTTTCGTTTATTATCATTTATTTTTCTTTAAATCTGTACAAGCGCACGAAATGTATTATTATTTCAAACTAGCTGTACCCGCGACTTCGTTCGCGATTGCCTTACCTGCCGACTAATTAAGTTCACATTTAACCATAATCTCTCATATTATGAAACGCCGCCGTGCAAAAAATCGTGTGGGGTCTAAGGGGGATAGCATGTTGTCATCTTCAATCCCATCCTTTATCCACACGACTTTTAGCTACGACTCGGCCAGCGTCAGTGTTAAGAAGTGTCATACTCGTTTCACTTCTTACTCATGGTTCCGTTCAGCTGGGGCCCTATTCTGCTATACTAATCGCTTCACTTTGACAGGGGTATCGACACAGAATGACACGTTTTGGTATTCCACCTCAGATGAAAGAAATTATGATGAATGCAGATGGAGAGACGCGCGTCAAGTTTGAAACTATTAATTTATCTCGCACGCACTATCTGGAGTTATATTAATCTAAGGATTGTACGTGATGATTCTGCGACGATTCCATTGTCATACTGAAGTATTGCAGAATTGGGCTCCTCATCCATTTGACTGGACCACTGCAATTTTTTTTTCGTTAGTAGGTAGGTAAAGTTGGCTGTGTACCACAGTAAAAAATATTTTTCAGTGGTCCAGTTAGTTCAGTCCAACTCATTCAGTAGTTTCGGCGTGATGCGCGGTGAAGGAATTTTACTTTCATCCCTTCTCCCAGGGGAACCTTACTAAATTCTGGGATAAAATGTATCTTTCCTCGTAGTATGAACTCAAATATGCCGAGTTCCATTCGAATTCATTCAGTTGTTCCGTCGTGAAGCGCGTTTAAAGAATTTTACTTTCATCCTCTCTCCCAGGGGAACCTTACTGAATTCCAGGATAAAATGTATCCCATGTCCTTCCTTGAACTCAAATCGTACCAATTCAGTCCAACTCATTCAGTAGTTTCGGCGTGATGCGCGGTGAAGGAATTTTACTTTCATCCCTTCTCCCAGAGGAACCTTACTAAATTCTGGGATAAAATGTATCTTTCCTCGTAGTATGAACTCAAATATGCCGAGTTCCATTCGAATTCATTCAGTTGTTCCGTCGTGATGCGCGGTTAAAGAATTTTACTTTCATCATCTCTCCCAGGGGAACATTACTGAATTCCGGGATAAAATGTATCCCATGTCCTTCCTTGTAGTATGAAATCAAATCGTGCTTGGTTTCATTCCATCTCATTCAGCACTTTCGGCGTCATGCGCGGTGAAGAAATTTTACTTTCATCCCCTCTCCCAGGGGAACCTGACTGAATTCCGGGATAAAAAGTATCCTATGTCCTTCCTCGTAGTATGACCTAAAATCTTGCCGAGTTTCATTTCGATACCTTCAGTAGTTTCGACGTGATGCGCGTTTAAGAAACAGACAGACAGACAGACAGACAGACAGACAGACAGACAGACAGACAGACAGACAGACATGAATGAAAAAAATTACAGTTTTGGCTTCAGAATCGATAATAGAGTGCCCTCCAAAAAAAAATTGCAAAATATCTTCCATGTACAGAATTGGACCTGTTACAGTTTTATTATAAGTATAGATTTCAAGTTGATAGCTGCAGTAGTTGCTGAGTTATTAATGAGAAAAAAAAGACAGACAAAGTGAGACCATAAGGGTTTCGAAGGCGACCTACTAAGCGGGATTTCAATAGATTTCACACAGCTATAAACTGTCCAATAAATATATTAAAGCTTGTACCATAAGTAAGTATATTTTATTTTATTTTAAGCGTTATATATATTGAAAGTACCTATTTATTTATATAACTTTCATGAGCACACAGATCTCCTAGTACTATCCAATGATCCTATTCATCCACGGTTGTCTGGTAGAGATCGCTCTTGAGCGATAAGACCGCCACTTGTCACTTAGATTTTAAGCTGTTTTTTGTATTGTTTCTATCGATAAGTGTGCAACATAATACTCAAAATTTTTTGACGGAATCATAATCTAATAAAAAAATTAAAAATTATAACGGGCTAGGTACAAAACTTTATCACTTTATCATAAAAATGGGAGATTTCAGAAATGTTTCATTATATATTTTTGGATTGACCACTTATTTTTAATGTTTTCTATCATTTTCAGTCAGCCACCATGTCAAACAGTTTTGTGGATTTCTGTAAGTATTTCATAAAAAAATTCCATGGTAACTATACGAATAGTCGGATCTTCAAAAGTACTATTCTTTCGTAAAAGTCAAGTAGTTTTGTGTCGTAACGGCGTTACACTTTATTTTTATCTTCAAGTAGCATATTATTATTAGCTTTTAAAAACAGATTAATTGTCCACCGACTTGATTCATCACACAAACACAACAACAAAACAATATCAGCGCCTTTAACGGTAGGTAATGTTACTATTTCATGAAAATGATCATTTATGTTTGACCATTATTATCATGAAGTAGCAGTGCATTTAGGTTTTTTATCGTCAAACGCTGATTATTCATTGATCTGGCCAGACTACATCATGATGACTGTGGGCAGTGCGGATTTGCCTTTTCATGAAATACAACCATTTCATGAAATGGTCGGTTACATCATGAAGTAATCAATTCTAGGATATGGCCACGGCATGTAGGTATATTAGTTGTAATTGTTTTATTATGTTACTGTAATTTTCTATGATTTCTGATATTATAGCATGAGTACTATCTACTAATAATTATCTATGATCGCTGAGTTGAATCGTGCATGGAAGGTGAAAAGGGAGGCATTCGATGCAGGGGGTGGGACATCACCTAAAAATTAAAAAGAAAACAAATGAAAGAAAGTTTTACATCGATATCGTATAATGCTGCAAACAATGTCAACACAGGGGATACCAGTCAAAAACTTGTTACCATTGTAGTAGGTAATTATGACCTACCTAACTATTTTTCGAAATAAGAAATTCTATGATTTTTAGGGTTTCGAGAGCGGAGATCGGTTTCGAAACCCTTATGGTCTCGCTTTGTCTTTCCTTTTTTCCCTCCATCACAGCAACTACCGCAGCTATTAACTTGAAATATAAAATAATAATACATTTCGCGAGCCTGTACAGATTCTAAGAATCGTAAAAATACGTTTAAACTAACTGAAAATAAGAAATTCCATCATTTTTCTTCTGCTTGGACGAGTGATTTATGCAGTTTTTATACGAGCACTTGGCCATGCTTTTTGTACGAGCGCTAAAATGACACTAGTTGAAATGGTGAGCATAACTTGCCAAATGCTTCTCTTTTGATGCAGATGGTTACAGGGTGCGCATTGTGAGTTTATGAAGGGCCGGCAAAAACCTTGATCGATGGAAACGGCCAAAAAACAACCTTAGAGTTGTTTTATGGCTTTTCATCTATTTTTGGTTCTGGACAAACCGGTTTGGAAATTTTTATGAGAGGTGATTTACATAAAATTTTAGGAACCCGGTGTCTGGACGTGTTTGTGATGATGTGCAGAATTGTGAATTATCAATTACCCTGTATATACAGTACCTACCTACCTGGTTCTTACAAATTAGTCAGGGCGGTTCTGCGGTCGAACAGCTAGGTCGTCACGGATTATCGTGTATTAGGGGTGCCAGTCGGATATCAAAATAGTAACGGAAAAAGCATAAAAAGTAAAGTAAAAAGTAAAAGTCATTTATTTGCAAACACGTGTTAAAAGGTTACAAATAGTATTTTTCTTGATTCAACATGTTTGACCAATATACATTGGTGTGCAAAATAATTAGAGAGTATGGCAAGTCTAAATGTAATTGTAAATAACAATAACAAATTTACAAGATTATTAATTTTAGATTTGAATTTAGTATACGTAGCATAAAATAAGATTACATCATTTAGAAATTCGTCAATATTATAATAGCATTTTTCACTTAAAAGTTTTTTAAATTTACCTAGTCTTAAATAAGTTTACATTTAAGTCTTTGTAGCTCTTAGGTATTTTATTATAGACTAGCTGCTGCCCGCGGCTTCGCCTGCGTAGTTCCCGTTCCCGTGGTAATTCCGGGATAAAACATAGCCTTTGTCCGTCTCCTGGTTCTAAGCTGCCTCCCCACCAATTTTCAGCCAAATCGGTTCAGTCGTTCTTGAGTTATAAATAGTGTAACTAACACGACTTTCTTTTATATATATAGACTAGCTGCTGCCCGCGGCTTCGCTTGCGTAGTTCCCGTTCCCATGGAAATTCCGGGATAAAACATAGCCTATGTCCGTCTCCTGGTTCTAAGCTGCCTCCCCACAAATTTTCAGCCAAATCGGTTCAGCCGTTCTTGAGTTATAAATAGTGTAACTAACACGACTTTCTTTTATATATATAGACTAGCTGCTGCCCGCGGCTTCGCTTGCGTAGTTCCCGTTCCCGTGGTAATTCCGAGATAAAACATAGCCTATGTCCGTCTCCTGGTTCTAAGCTGCCTCCCCACCAATTTTCAGCCAAATCGGTTCAGCCGTTCTTGAGTTATAAATAGTGTAACTAACACGACTTTCTTTTATATATATAGACTAGCTGCTGCCCGCGGCTTCGCTTGCGTAGTTCCCGTTCCCGTGGTAATTCCGGGATAAAACATAGCCTATGTCCGTCTCCTGGTTCTAAGCTGCCTCCCCACCAATTTTCAGCCAAATCGGTTCAGCCGTTCTTGAGTTATAAATAGTGTAACTAACACGACTTTCTTTTATATATATAGATATTACAGGTGCCATGCACACTACACTCTTCCTCAACATAGTAGTTTTTGATTCGTGTCTGGCTAATCTATTGTTGTCCCTTCTATTCCTAATTACAATGTCACACATTCGGGGAAACAGATTGGGATTTTTCCTAATATATATTTATTTATTTATTCAATAACAAAATCCACAGCTCTTAGAGAAAAACTTAATAAAACTTATAATTATCTAACCTACAGCCATTATAGGATTTACATTTTATTAGTTTGTCACAAGTTGACCATCACTAAATCTAAAATATAGCCTTAAAGCAAAGTATAAACATACATTTCTGAAAATAAGAATAACAAGCTTAATAGTTAGATATTAGGTTAAAATGTAATAATGCCCCCGTCTGCCGTACATTATAAGTATGTACCTACGTTTATTATTATGCTGTTTTAGTTATTGTTCACAACAAATAATACGCATGTCACTATAATAATTAAAAACTATACATACATAATCTGGTCAGTTTGGGCAATTGCCCTAAATTTAATTGTTTCATCTACCTATACCTACCATGAAATTATTTTACTTGTTGTACCTAGTACTGACAATCAACTATTCGTGTCCTAATGCTTTGATAACTACTATTACAAATTGTTTTTTTTTATTAAGAAGTTTTCATCGATTTTCTTAGTTGCTCAACATGTTGTATTATTTACAGACTTTACCCAAGCGTCTAAATGACTTTATTTCTGGAATCATAATATTGCATAGAATACAATTGTATTTTTGTTATTTTATTTGCTACTTGATTCTGCCCGCGGCATTACACACGTTTATCCGTGATAAAAAGTAAGTTGGATTGAGTTTGTTAACAAGCTATTGTTATACTATTTTCAATACTTTTTCATGAAAAAATCAGCTAAAATAATCTTCTTTACATACTATGTCGGGTCTATAAAAATCTAAACTTTTATACGTTCCCATATTTTCGAGACGACAGTAACTGTGTCTATGAAAAACTTCATTCTGTGATTCAGTCTTCATTCACTCACCGTCAACAATTAGGGAACTTCATAGTCGTGCATACCAAACAGAAAAATATTTTCATGGACGGGGTATAAGTAGGTAAGTATCATTATATGAAACGCAATTGCGGGGCGGGAACTGAGTTGACAGATGACAACACAATCTTATGACACTGACAAATAACGACGCATTCAGTTGCTTCTTGTTTTTATTTTCATAATTGTATTATTATTATTTTTATGTTCCTATTGCAATGAAGGCCTTAACTTGATAACTAACTTCTTTACACAGTATAAAACAAAGCCGCTCCCGCTGTCTGTCTGTCTGTCTGTCTGTCTGTCCCTATGTATGCTTAAATCTTTAAAACAAAGCAACGGATTTTGAAGCAATTTTTTTAAATAGATAGAGTGATTCTAGAGAAAGGTTTATATGTATAATACATGCATAATATAGTAGAGAAACACTGATAATTTTAGAGGTTTCTAATTACACATTTTTTTGCGCTTACATTGCAAACGCTGGCTTAACCCTACGAGATAGATTAAAATAATGTACTACAGTATTGTACACCTTAAAAAGGTCTACAAAAAAGTCCGACAGTATAAGTCTATGTCTTAGGGATAACCCACATTAACCATTTTTTATCCTTTACTTTTTACGACAAATAATGGCTTATTTACAAATCGATTTTAAGCAGTACAGCATTAATTATTATCCAATACAGTACCTTAAATACATTGTGCATTTAATATAGATCAATATGGCCCTTTACAACATGTAATTTAAATGAATATTTTCGAAGATATCATATCACAGATTTAAAATGCAGGGACATAGCGGTTGCAGTGGTACCGGCCGGGGGGACGATTCTGTAGTATGTTTAGTATCAGCATTGCACCCGTGCGAAGCCGGGGCGGGTCGCTAGTACTGTTATATAACATATTATAATTACCACAGATATAGTACATACCAGCTATTATTTTTACCGTATAGTTACCAGGTAGTTGAGCTACATGTAGATTGTTTGCAACGTGTTACAACAGTCTGCAGTTAGCTCAATTGTTTCAATTGTAAATACTAGTTCTAATTGATCTGTATGAATTGATTGTAATTTTCTTTATTTTTTTAGAAAACTGATATTTGTTTTGAGGTTTCCTTTTCCGCGCACGCGTGGTTCAGCACAGAGCTGAGTTTGACCCTTTTTGGCTAACAGGGGCAGCACTGTCGCCATTTGTACACCCTGGATGTATGCATGTATGTGTGTATGTGTGGGTTGAAATAAATTCATTTTCTTTCTTTCTAATTGACCCTGAAAAAGGTCTACGGAACTCCTGCCTCGTAGAACAAAGTAAATCTATTTTGGACGTGGACCGTACACAATATTATGTCCATATTATCCCCATACGATAAACAAAGCGTAGAAAACAATCAACTCCAATTAGTAATAGGACACCAACGCTCCATTTTGTCTATTTAAATTAGCGGAATAGGTATATTCACTGTGTTGCAGCCAAAGTCTGAAACGGAAAGGGCTGAAAGAACAAAACGCTTTTGCTGTAGTGTTGATTTGTCAAAAGTTCGTCCAAAAAGCGATTTGTCCATATCGCGTTTCGTCCAATAAGCGGTTCGTCAAGAATCTATGCGCAGTTCGTCCAAAAAGCGATTCGTCCGAATGGTGTTTCGTCCAATAAGCGGTTCGTCAGGAATCCATGCGCAGTTCGTCCAATTCTTACTAAGTACTTTAGAATTATCCAAAATTTATTTGAAGACGAGGTAAATCCTTCAAAAATCAAACGAAACGACATAAAAAATTTACTAATACTGGCATCTAACGATAAACAAAGTTTGTCTTCGAGTGTGCATATGTTTCTCAAGCGCATACGCATATGAAAATTCGTTTGAAAATGGCGGTCGCGTCGGCAATCTGATTGCTGCGGTTACAGTGGATACACCCGGCACTACGCTCAAAAGAATTGTCTGATGCGGTCAGTGCGGATCGTCCGATGCCGACCTGTCGACGTAGCCCTTAAACAGGTCTCATATCGCGTTTTTGGCTGCAGCCAAGCGAGCGTAATTTTTTGTGTCGTTAGTCGCGTATTTTCGGTTGCATCAATTCTACCCAGCAGAAAATCTGTTGGGCTGCCAGACGGGCGCAATTTATTCAGTTCTTTTTCCAGCATTTTGCGAGCGAAAAACGTGTCGACTCTCACACAATCTGTACCTGACTGACGCATTCCTCGCTCCCCTCACCCCCGCGACCACAATTCGGTTGGAACTATGCGTGTGAGTCGGCAGATAACACATTTTGCGTCGCCGTCTGAATCAAACAGGACTTTTCTACGAAACCAAATGCAGCAGAAATTACGCGACCGAAATTACGCGACTGACAACTCAAAAAATTACGCTCGTTTGGCTGCAGACTTTCGGACAGTCGGACAGAATATCTCACCGGATCGGAATCAAAGTGTACGCAGCGCACGCGGCGTCGTCGCTTAGTTACATTAGCTATGCCGGTAGGGTGCGTCCGCTTTGCATCGGTGATATAGGTATTTTCAAAGCGCTCGTGTTTGTTGATGACTTCATTGGCAAATATACCGGCATCGACAGATCCAGTGGACGCCGTACCGAATAAATCAATACTAAGTTAGAATATTCACGTCTGACGTGAAATGTTGGGAATAGTCAAGCGTCAGCCGTTGGGAAAAGGCACGTTTCACGTGAGATGTTGGGAATAGTCATGCGTTCATGTTGGGAATAACTCAAAATGTTCATGTATGTTTTATAGTTTTCGGTCAGAAGCACGAAAAGTACAGACCGAAAATTGGAATGCCTTGATAATGCGTCCTAACCGAATTATCGGCCACGGCGACCAGTCTCAACAGAGACTAGCCATGTACACAGAACACATTGTAGTGCACAAGTGTGTGCTTAAACACAAGTGCAGTCTCTATTTCCTCACTGTTAAATAGTTTATGAATAGCCTGTCAAGCCTCATAAATATTGCAAGACGGACCATGTTGTTAGCCCTTCCATTACCTCACCTACTTACCAGCATGCAGTAATTATTGTTAATATTTTATGAGAAGAGTTGGTGCATTTGAATATTTTATATTATAGACAGGTCTTTATACTTTATACGTGAAAGCCTTTTTCTTTAAAAAAGTTTCATGCGCCATGATCACGGAATAACTGTCCTATTCCGTGATCATGGCGCATGAAACTATGCCGAAATATTGGAAAGCTCAAAACTCAAATCATGGTAAATATCCCGAAATGACTTTAGTGTTAATAACCACGATGGATTTCAAAGTTTTACCTTTTTCTTTTATTTACCGTTTTTTATTTACTTTATTTACGGAATCTTGCATCTTGCAGTTCGTATTCTGAGAAAAAATATAAGCTAGATTTAGTATCAAAAAAACAATAAACAACTACCACGTGCACAAAACCGCGGTATGTATTTAGCCACTAATATTTGCGTAGGTACAGTCTGCAGCTTTTATGAAACTTATATTGATATGTAAAAAAACTTTTGCAAAAACAAGCTATAAACTTTTTTTCTTAAGGCGCTGCCACCCCACACACTAGCGCCGCCACCTATTTTATCTAATTATTACGTTAAGAAAGAAAGTTCCATAAATTACTATAGCCAGTTTATGATACCTATTATAAGCTTTTTTTAATGTCTCTCTAATAGTTTTTTTTTTGTTTTTTGTATAGTTTAGGCAGAGAATCGAAGTTGCCCTTGGTCACCAAACTCTATTTTTGATGCTCTGTCTAAACTATACAAAATAAACTATGACAGAACCATTAAAAAAAACTTATAATAGGTATCACAAACTTACATTGGTTTACGTAATTTTGGGAAATTTCTTTCTTAAACGTAATAATTAGATAAAATAGGTGGCGGCGCTAGCGCCTTAAAAGGTTACCTACTCCAGAACCTGTATGTATAGTTTTTAAGTAATTGCAATAAACATTTTTTTATTTTCAAGCTTTTGTTCAAATATTCCAAAGGGCTTGGGAAGACAAATCCAACAAACCCAAACTCAAGGGAAGGTTACGGAGTTCCTAAGGCTGCTTTTTTTCATCATCATTGGACCAGCTCGATAGGACACAGTAACTAACAGGGCAAATTTTATAAAGGCTGGTAAAACCTGGACTTCCTCACTCAGCATCATCCCTATTCCCTACAGTAAGCTAAGATCGTGTTCTGGCTAGGCACTAGATGACCGCTACCTAACAAACCTATACCTACGTAGGTATAAGTATGTTAGGTTGGAGTCATATAAATATGACTGCCATAGTTTTTTTTTTTGCTAAATTAGGTGGCAATGGAAAATGTGGCTAAGAACCATATAGGACTCACTCAGCCGTTTATAATTATGCTTCAAGGTAATAGAGAGTATCATTAAATTTAAATATACCACTTAGAAATATTGGACAAACACAGCCTGGGTTTAGATCACCAATTCAATACCCAAGTAACTAAAATAATTGTATAAGATATAAATAATTGTAAAAGAATAATACATTCTGAAAGTACTATAATAAATAAGCTATCTGAAAGTCAAATATTTTGTAAAAAAGTGAGGATTTTTGTTTATTGATTGCACAGCAGTAACAAACTTATTCTAGCCGTAGGTATCATCTAATATTACTCAATAGAAATAAAAAAAAATATAAAAAAACTACAAATAAACTATAAAATAAGTATTGTATCAAATAAATATGTGTAGTACTACACATATTTATTTTATTTATTCATTTATTTAACGTACAAAACACATCACAATCACTTTAATATTATGAGGTTACTTAATGTTAGATTAAAACTTGATTGCAACATAAACATAATTATGTACGTGCTGATAAAATATAAATATATATCGATTAGGTAGAGTTATTAATATCTATTACAGGTTGTTGAAACAAGACAATAAAATAGGTATTAAATAATTAAGATTATTGTAGCAAAAATTAGATTACATTCTATTTAATTGTATATACACTATGTGTGTTGTACTAATGTACTTGAACTCAGTTTTATTTCTTTGATATTACTGACCTAGAGGTCGATAACGGTGTGGTAAGGGGCACGGCATTACGGCTCAAACGTTGGCAGTTGAAACGTTCGGGGGCGCGTTCACAGGCCGACATCGGACAATTCGCACTAGCCCCATCAAATGGATTACATAAAAAATCCGTACCGCACGGAGCGGTCTGTCGGCAATGCCAGCGAGGTTTCTTGTCGGGCAAAGTTTCCGTTAAATGCGAATGACGTCATTCGGATTGCCGATCAGTGGACGCACTTGTCAGCGGATTGTCCGATACCGGCCTGTGAACGCACCCGAACGTTTCAACTGCTAACGTTTGAGCCGTAATGCCGTGCCTTACCACACCGTGATCGCCCTCCTAATCTTGGAACAAATATGTCAAGTCTGCCGTCATCCCTATGTAGCTCTAAACTTTTCAGTGCTAAAATTAAAGATATCCTAAAATTAATTTCACACGTTACCCATCACATTGACTGCAACAAAATATAACGCGAGGCACACCGGGAGTGCCTATGACGCACAGTCGTACAAACACGGTCCCAATAAACTATTACTTTATTGTGGCACCGCCCTTATCATTAGTCGCAGTTAAACATTGGACGGCCGGCTTTATGAGTATTTACCCAGTGTGCCTCGGCCCTAATGGTATTTACGTGTTGAAATGGTTTTATAGCAATTTTTGAATGGAGTTTGGCATTGTTGATTCATAAGGTTTATAATATACCCAACATACCTCAGTAGAAAACACCAAGAACCGGCCCAAATTTTCGGGGAGAACCAAATCCGAAATCATCTTGAGTCTCAGAGGGAATCTTCCGCTACGCCAAAGAGGTCGTTGGTTGCTATCATACTTTTTACCCGCGAGGTAATGTTTTTCGGTAGTTTTCTATGCAGACACTTAATTGCCTCCAATCATCAAAAAAAGGCTAAAGCTGTACTGATATTTTTTTTAATCATATGGACTTTTACTTTGCAAAGTATGTCGGTCCTATCATAATTGAACCTTATAAATAACAAACAAGAGAAAACAAAAACAAATTAAATTAATCAGTCAAGACATTTGAATATAGGTACGTATACAGTAATACCCCGACTTACGCTACCCCGTTTTACGCGAATTCGGAGATACGCGGTTTTTCATTTTGGTTGCTGCGCGCATCGGCTATCTCGCTCCGCCCTCTCACGTGGAATTGTTTTACGTGCGCAGTGCGTTTTACTTATAATCTCTTATTATGTCATTTAAAAGAACGACAAACGAGTCATTTGAGCCTAACAAGAAAAGAAAAACACTGTCTTTGGAGGGAAAACTGAATGTATTTATGAAATGCAAAGTTGAACCCCGACTTAGGCGAATTCGACTTACACGGCAATCGCTCGTAGGAGGGTTCCTACCGCGTAAGTCCGGGGTATTACTGTATTCAAAAGGCACTGAAGCAATTTTAAACAGTTAAATTGCGGCTAATATACTTTTGCTTCTGCTTAAATGTTAATAAATGTTCTGAAATTTAATCTATTTAAACAGCGCATCAGCATTGCCATACAGCGGGGCAATGCAGCCAGCGTCTTGGGGAGGCTTCCGTCTGGTATTGATATGGATCAGTTGAGCTACCTGTAGATTGTTTGCCGTTAGCTCAATTGTTTTAATTGTAAATACTAGTTCGAATTTATTAATATTAGGTATTTATTGTATTTTTTTTTTTGTTGTGAATAAAGGCCTATCAAAAAATCTATTTCAAAATTAAGTTCATCAGTGCCTCCCTTCGATCTTTGAACTTGGTGCAGTCCATCAAGATGTGGTGCACATCATCCAGGACTCCACAAGCTTCACAGTTTGGAGTGTCCGTCTGTTTTTTTTTTCATAAAGAATCCGAATTTTCTTGATGTATAATGAATGACCAGCAGGGGTATTTTAACGAATGTGACAAAATTTTGTCACATTTGTCTTGCCTAGCCGGGAGAATCAATAATTAAATCCTATCCTACTAAAATTAAAAACGCGAAAGTTTGTAAATATGGATAGATCGATGGATGTTTGTTACTCTTTCACGTAAAGACTACTTTTTGTCCCATAAATCAGTTCCTATGGGATAGAAATTACCTTTAAACGTTTCCATAGAAACAAGGCGTGCGAAACCGCGGGCATGAACAAGTTTTTAACATTTCTGACAATAATTATGATAAATCTACTTATAGGTGAGGAATTGTGTATCTTTTTCTGTATCTTAACTAACAAATGTTTATGAAGACTAAATGGATAATGTAAAATTGTAAACCATTAATTATTTTATCCCTAAGAACTGTAACTCAGAATATTGCAACGAACACACAGGGTTCATGTAGATTCTACCTAAAAACACCATTTAATGGACATGAATAAATTAATAAATAAATAATGCTGGATAGTTCACACAGCATTATCTAGCCCCAAGCTAAGCAGAGCTTGTGTTATGGGTACTAGATAAGAGCACGGGTATTTTAATTCACCGATTCGTTTCCGAATCGAATCCGACGGATCTTTAAAACGCTATTTTGTTTTCGCCTCGGGATCATGATCAAAATAAAGAGCTACTCCTCATTGACATGGCCATTAACAAAAAGTCAACAGATTTTTTCGAATTTTCGATCATCAACCCCGTCGGATTCAATTCGGAAACGAATCGGTGAATTAAAATACCCCTGCTGACTTACTTAATACAATACACTACATAGATAGATATTTTTTATTATACATTGAAAACATCCAGAACGCCCTGGACAAATGTCTGCAATAAATAAAATAAATAAATCAAACCCGCCTTCTTCAGACTTTACGTTAATCTGTACAAGCTTCGTGCAAAAGATTTAGTTCAGATGGAAGATTGGCTGCAATCAGAGAAGAAGCCTATTTCCGTTAACTCCCACTTCATAATATTCCGTCCCCGCCGTACCTTCCCTTGCCTTCTTACAACCTCTCTCCATCTATCTACAGGCTTCTGAGAGAGACATCAAGATTTTCCAATCAACGAGATTTATAATTAGATTTTCATTTTATTGTGTGTCGAGGACCCCGAGGATGAAGTTAAAGCGAGTACTCATTAGGCGTTTAGAAACGCGCGCTTTGGTAGCGTTTTATCCACATAAATTTTGTCTCTGACCAATTTGCTAGTGTACCGCTCTCTTAGTAATATGGCAATCAAACTGTGCACTCAGTCGCCCGCGAAACATTCCTAGCTTTGTGCGGGGACCATAAATACTAACTATGTTTTCATTTAAATCAAATGTAATATTTAATCTATTGCATTCAAAAAATTATCTGAGCCTCTGGTCGAAGCGACGCGTTACCCGAGAGCTGGTGAGTATCTGGCGCAGCACATCAGCATTGCCATACAGCGGGGCAATGCAGCCAGCGTCTTGGGGACGCCCCACTGGTATTCATACTGGTATTCCAACTGGTATTCATATGGATCAGTTGAGTTACCTGTAGATTGTTTGCCGCAATCTGCAGTTAGTTAGCTCAATTATTTCAAAATTCACTATAGTTCTAATTTGTTTCTTCCTGTTCTAATTTGACTGTAATTTTCTTTGTTAGTAAAGATATTAAGATCTAAGTATTGTATTAAGTATAACAGTTATCTAGTACCCATAACACAAGCTCTGCTTATCTTGGGGCTAGATGACGCTGTGTGGATTGCCCAGCAATATTTATTTATTTCATGATTTTAACAGGAATTATTTTATTATTATGTTACCTAATAAATAAATAAACAAAAAATTCTGGACAAAGGTGTACTGTAAATATTTATGGCAAATAAATCATTTTGTATTTGTATATCGAACAAAAACGCGTGATTCTAGGTATTCAAAAGCGCGTTTGGGTGTATAGGTACGGATATAAGGGACGTCGATAACGCGCGTTACCTAAACGCGCGCATCAAAACGCCTAATGTGTACCTACCTACTCTTAGCGCCGGCTTACACTAGACGCGTCACGTCATCGCTACGGCATGTATTCGAGATTAGATTGGATGTTTAGGTAGACCTACATATCTCATCATCATCAGCATTGACTGCCTCGTTAGTCTACCGGTCAGCTTGTTCACCAGCTGATTATCCATGGTCCTGGGTTCAAATCCCGGGTCGAGCCAATAGTTGTTATTTCATAGTAGCAGCCCGATGTCAGGAAATTGGCGGTGTTACAACCCCTCGGAAAGCACGTTAAGCCGTTGGTCCTGCGCTTGACCTCTCCCCGGTCATGTCGGTCTGATTATGAGACTGAGGGAATAGAGAGTGCTCCTGTTCTTACGCACTCACTTTTGCGACTAGGAGGAAACCATAATTATCATTATCTGCAGCCGGAATGCTGGCTTCTATTTCGGTCAACGAATTAGCATTGCCATTCAACGTGCGGCAATGCTGCCAGCATTCTGGGCACTCTGCCTTCTGGTGACGGCTTAGATTTTTAAGAAATAGATATAAGTGTATATATTAGTTGTAATTGTTTTATTCTTTTCCTGTAATTTTCTATGATCTCTGATAATAAACTTACAACAATTGAATTAAGAACTACTTACATATAATTGTTAGTTTTTCATATCTCCTTTGAAACTACTTTAAAACTACTGAACGGATCGGGCTGAAATTTTGCATACAAGTAATCCTGGAATCAAACATAGTACTTTTATGCCATAAATCAGTTCCCATGGGATAGAAATAACCTGTAAACATTTCTTCATCTGAAACAACACGTGCGAACGAGCCGCAGGCAGAAACTAATACTAATAAAATCGCAAAAGTTTCAAAAGTGTCATATCAGATAATTTTCCCCAGTAGTGGGAAGAAAACAATAATGTATTCTCTCATATAATATCACAACAGCGTCAGCCATTTTCTCTACGTTTACGCCTTCCCATCAAAAACCACTTTGCCGTTTACACCTGAAAATAAAATAGATAGGTAGGTACCTATGCAAGAGCCTACTACAATATCTCTGCGGCGGCGCCCCAACGAAGTTCGATACAAAAATTACCCGCGCTTTAAACCGTAAAATTCGAAATTCAAATCCGCCGTCGTGATTGGGTTTTGTGAGCGCGGTTACCCCCGCACTCCGCCTATTGGCGGGTAGTCTGATATAATTTAAAATATTGTCACTTGACGCCGGCGGTTTCACCTTATTGCAATTTATTTTCTTGGGGAGAGCGTTATTTAATTTTCTCCCGCCGTCAAGCTCATGCATAGCTGATATGAATGGCTAGACGAGACATCGAACGATCGAACATCATCGTTGAGAAAATTTAGTAAGAATAAATTTTTTTGGACTAGATTCTGTCCGCGGTTTCACACGCGTTTTCCCGAGATTAAAAATTAGCCTATATGTTATTTTAGGTCTAGAGCAAAATTTCGGCCCGATCCGTTCGGTAGTTTTGGCAAGAGGTAACAAACATTCAAATATCCGTACAAAAATTTTAGCATTTTATTAACGGCCCGTCCTGGCTTCGCACGGGTGGAAATTTATTTTATAACATTTTGTTATATACCTAGAGTATATGTACCTATCTAATATTTCTGTGGCAGGAAATTTTATATTTTTATCCGACTGCCCCGTTGGTGTAGCGGTCGCGTGTTCAACCGCTGATAATGAGATCCTGGGTTCAAATCCCGGGTAGGGCCAAGATTTGTGTTAATGGGTCTTTTATAGCATGAAATATTCACAGTAGCAGCCCGGATTCAGGAAGTTGGCGGTGTTAGACGGCTTAAGCCGTTGGTCCTGCGCTTGACCTCTCCCCGGTCGTGTCGGTCGGCTGTCTTATCGGATTATGAAAGTGAGGGAATAGAGAGTGTACCTGTGTTTGCGCACACACTTGTGCACTATAATATGTCCTGCGCATCTGGCTAGTCACCGATGAGACTGGCCGCCCCGTGGTCGAAATTCGT
The DNA here is from genome assembly GCA_949316285.1 of Eupithecia subumbrata. Classification (NCBI taxonomy): domain Eukaryota; kingdom Metazoa; phylum Arthropoda; class Insecta; order Lepidoptera; family Geometridae; genus Eupithecia; species Eupithecia subumbrata. The sequence continues at coordinate 3,790,459 of OX438642.1, read as the reverse complement.
CTGAGAGAACATTCCAGGCGTCTGTAAGGTTGAGTGGTGGGCGCTCATACATAGGGCAAACTAAACGAACCATTGCCGAAAGGGTGAAAGAGCACATAGCAGCAGTCAAAAATAGGCAAACGAACAAGTCGGCGATAACGGAACACCTGCTAGACTCAGGAAGCAACCACTGGATTGAGACTAATAAAAACAAGATCCGTCAAGTGCGAGTGTAACTCGCGCGCCGAGGGTTTGAACGTTTGTCAACAAATATGTACCAAAAGTACCGGTTAGAAACTTCGCAATTTAACGAATACCTAAGAATAGTAGGTACCAACCTACATTTCAGATGGATCTCTCTGCATGCTTCGGTTAAATGGGTGGTTCGGTTAAGGTGGGTAATGGTAAATTTTTCGACTTTTTTCGAAATATTTCAAAAAGTATGAAATTAATAGAAATTTGAAAAACTGGTTTGAAATGTCCAAACCGATACCTTTCATTTGATACCCCACTCGGTGGGGTAACCCCCCTTTTGAAAATTATTCCTTTTTGACCATTTTTCAAAAAGTGTTATTTTTACAGACATATTTTTCCTGTAAAATATAGATCCATATCTACAAACGCTTCATACATTTTAAATGGATCGCTCTGCAAACTTCGGAGATAGGGGGGGGAATGGGTTTTTTTTCAACTTATTTCAAAATATTTCAAAAAGTATGAACCCTACAGAAATTTTAAAAACTGTTTTGAAATGTCCAAACCAATACCTTTTATATGATACCCCACTCGGTGAGGTAGCTCCCCCTTTTGAAAATTATTACCCCCCTTTTTGACCATTTTTCAAAATGTGTTCTTTTTTCAAACTTCTCTATATTTTTCGTGCAAAACATAGATCCATATCTACAAACGGTCTATAAATTTTAAATGGATCGCTAAAAAGTATGAAACCTACAGAAATTCGAAAAACTGTTTTGAAACGTACAAACCGATACCTTTCATTTGATACCCCACACGGTGAGGTATCCCCCAAGGGGGGGGCCCCTTTTGAATATTATTGGCCCCCATTTTGACCATTATTCAAAAAGTGTTCTTTTTTCAAACTTCTCTATATTTTTCCTGTAAAATATAGATCCATTTCTATAAACGCTCCATACATTTTACATGGATCGCTCTGCAATCTTCGGAGATAGGGGGGGGGGGGGGGGGGGGGGGGGGAATGGGTATTTTTTCGACTTTTTTCGAAATATTTTAAAAAGTATGAAACCTACAAAAATTTCTTATAATATTTTGAAATGTACAAAATAATACCTTTCATTTGATACCCCATATGACTCTGTAGGTATCTTTTAAAATTTCGGAATCACAATTTGTATGGAAAATATTCATTTTCAATTTTCATTTATTTTTCTCTAAACCGGTACAGGCGCACGAAATGTATTATTATTTTAAATTTCAAGATGATAGCTGCAGTAGTTTTTGAGTTATTAAGGAGAGAAACAAGGACAGACAAAGCGAAACCATAAGGGTTTTGAAACCGATCTTCGATCATCAAAACCCTAAAAACCGTATTAAAATCCGTTGTTTAGTTTTAAAGATCTAAGCATACATAGGGACAGACAAACAGCGGGAGCGACTTTGTTCTATAATATGTAGAGATTTGTCCTACCCTCTAGCCTTTCAAACCGTCGTCGGCCGGCTCACAAGAACTAGATGTCGCTGCTAAAAGTGACCGAGCGCTAGATCGCGATGACGAAGCGTTTCACGAGTTTAACCACTTACCGAGGTAAATTTATGCTTTTCGGTGCTTTGCCTACAGTACTGCGTTCGGTTGCAAGTATTGTTGGCGAAGTATCCCCGAAACCTAAAACAACGTGACCAGTATGCATGAGTGTGCTAAACGTGTCCATGACTAGTAAGAATACCAGGCGTATTTGTAACTGGCTGTTGCCCGCGGCTTCGCAAGCGTTTTATAAAATATTGAAAGATTAGTCACGCTTAGTAGGATGACATTTTTTCATGATTTTCGTATTTGTTTATGTACTAAATTCTTAGATTATTGATTATTTATTTCAAAGGATCTAGGTACGTATTTTTTTATCATTTCATTACAATACACATGTTCTGCTGAAAATAAACAGTTAAAAATATGATGTTAAATAATACGTGTAATAGAACACAAATAAGAAGAAAATTACCATTATTATAAAAAAATCTATTTCGAAAGATAAATTACGACCTTTGTGGCGCATCGGGCAAAGGTCCACCTGCGACGTAGAGGTTGCCGGTTCGATTCCCGCCATTGGACAAATGTTTGTACGATCTGCAGATATTTGTTCTGGGTGTTTTCTATGCATAAAAGTGCGTCCAGAATAAGTAACAAAACATGTTAGAAACATAGTTATTTAATTTTATTAGTGTGGGCGATTTCTTGTTAAATTTAACAAATATCTAGTACCCATACCACATACTCTGCATAGCTTGGGGCTCCTTGATGCTGTGTGAATTATTTATTTATTTAGAAAATATATATTTATCAAAAGTTGACCTTGGGTCCATAATCACCCTTTTGGCTAAGTACACATGTTACGTGGCACCCTGTCTAGGTTAACTTACTGACAGGATATAAAAAAAACACATTAATGTTCTAACCATTTATTAATACAGCATCTTAAACTAGCTTGGCACATTTTATCAATCAAAAATATTAATAACATTAGGATAAAAAATAGTATCCCTTGAGAGTTAGACATATACCTTCGCGGACTTTTTTGTAGACCTTTTGAAGGTGTACAATACTATAGTACATTATTTTGATCTATCTAGGGTTTAGCCAGCGTTTGCAATGTAAGCTCAAAAAAATGCGATTATTTACGATATCACATTAGAAACCTCCACCAAATATGTACCAAAAGTACCGGTTAGAGACTTCGCAATTTTACGAATACCTTAAAATAGTAGGTACCAACCTACATTTCAGATGGATCTCTCTGCATGCTGTGGTTAAAGTGAGTAATGGTAAATTTTTTGCAAAATATTTCAAAAAGTCTGAAATATACCTACAGAAATTTGAAAAACTGTTTTGAAATGACCAACCTTGACCTTTCATTTGATAACCCACTCGGTGGGGTAGCCCCCCCTTTTAAAAATTATTCCGCCCCATTTTGACTATTTTTCAAAAAGTGTTATTTTACAGACTTTTCTATATTTTTCCATGTAAATTAATATAGATCCATATCTATAAACGCTCCATGCTTTTTACATGGATCGCTCTGCAATCTTCGGAGATCGGGGGGAATGGGTATTCTGTCGACTTTTTTCGAAATATTTTAAAAAGTAAGACACCTACAAAAATTTCTAAAACTATTTTGAATTGTACAAACCATTCATTTGATACCTCATATGACCCTATAGGTATCTTTTCAAATTTTGGCATCACAATTTGTATGGAAAATGTACATGTTCATTTTTCATTTATTGTTCTTTACATCTGTATAGACGCACTAAATAATAATAATAATAAATAATGTTGGACAATTCACACAGCATTATCTAGCCCCAAGCTAAGCAGAGCTTGTGTTATGGGTACTGAATTGATATACTTACTACAATACACTGCATAGATAAATATTTTTTTATACATAGAAAACATCCAGAACACCCTGAACAAATAATAATAATTAATAAATAATTGATCTTACAAACATTTGTCCCGAGGCGGGAATCGAACCCGCAACCTCTTGCGTCGCAGGCGGACTTTCGCCCGCCGCGCCCGAAATGTATTATTATTTTAAATTTCAAGTTGAAAACTGCAGTAGTTGCTGATTTATTAAAGAGGGGAAAAAAGGACAGACAAAGCGTGACCATAGGGTTTCGAAACCGATCTTCGATCTCGAAACCCTAAAAACAGTATCAAAATCCGTTGCGTAGTTTTAAAGATCTAAGCATACATAGGGACAGGTAAACAGCAGGAAGCGATTTTGTTTTATAACATGTAGAGATTAGTATAGATTATTTTTATCGGGTACTTATCGCGTTCCTTTTGTTCTTTCGTTACGATAAATAATCAGTAATCACATTACACTAATATTATAAATGCGAAAGTTTGGCTGGTAGGATGGATGGATGTTTATTACCGCGTCACGCCAAAACTACTGACCGGATCGGGCTGAAATTTTGCATACAGGTAATTCTAATCCTGGATTCAAACATAGGCTACTTTTTATCCCATAAATCGGTTCCCATGGGATAGAAATCACCTATAAACGTTTCAGTGCAAACAACGCGTGCGAACCCGCGGGCATAAACTAGTCTTTAATATGTTAACAAATCGCGAAATTTTGAGAAGTTTTATAAATTTTATTATTTTTAATATAGTAGAGCATATAATATGTATATGCTCTGCTCTATATGTGTAAAAGTCTTGTATAAGTAAGTTGAATATTATGTAGGTAGTTGTAATTATTTATTACAATAACCCTGTATATAATTACGATCAATAAATACGAGCTAAAAGCTATATAATAGCACCTATCTAACTAAAGTTCGCAGATGGATTCAAAACTGGCTTTTGTTAAGGTACAGAGGAACTGACCGAGTAAGTACAAAGTATTCAAGAAATCTCCAACTCTGACTGGTTCTAATGTCCGGAGGAAGCCTCCCAGACAAGGAACCAATAAGGAATCATAAGTTTCGATCAATATCGCATTTCTGTTTCAGCGCTGCTCTGATGGTGCCGTTGATTATATATATTACTAGCTTCTGCCCGCGGTTTCGCACACCTAATTTCGATATAATAAGTAGCCTATTATCTAAGTTATGCTACGTTCTAAGTGTACGCCAAATTTCATCTTGATCTGTTCAGTAGTTTTGGAGATCCTAGGTAACAAAAATTCAGGTTTCACAAACTTTCGGCTTTATAATAGTTGGGTGTTTTTTTTTCAAAAGCCATTATTCACAAAGAAAATTAATAAAAAATAATAGAAATAAATTAGAACTAGTAGGGTGATATTATGCAAATGGGGTTGGCATAAATGAAATTAATCCTAATAATAACAACGCACTTGTCGTTGTAAAGATGTATGGCCGAAGGCAGTGCCTGAATCGATCGAAATTGCTGAAATTTATCACTCAAAGAATTCTCGAATAACATATTATACGCTCCTTTTTATTCCAAAAACCGTGGGTAATGGCTAGTTAATTATAGGTACTAGACAATTTATACAGCATCGTCTAGCTCCGAAGTAAGCAGAGCTTGAGTTGTGAGTAGGTATCATTATTATTTTTACTATTACATTTACTCGAACAAATAATGTAGATTAGGTACCTAAATAAAATGTTCTCGTCTTGTTTCTCTGCGTAACCCCGTCTGTCGTTGCCTGTGCGTTTTTATACGGTGAACGAATATTTGGAAATTTAAATTGTTACTTATATTGTATATATGACTAATATAGATTTCAGATTTCATTACTTCATAAAGTTTCAGGTTTATAAATAGCTCTTAGAATTATTCTAATAGTAACTACCAAAACCTGCGTTTTCAGGCGTATGAATTTACATAATACTAAAATTTAAATCATCATAGATTGCATGTGAAAATACAAATTAAATGAAATTTACAATAAAAAAAACATGTCACACATGATCATGCAAAATCAATAAATAATAATTCTTACAGTTTATATTCCAAGAATTCATTTATACTAAATATTTTTCAATCAGCCATTTTGTCAATTTAAATTTAATGCTAGTGAATAATGTCATTTCTTTAAAATTGTCAGGATTTTTATTGTATATTTTAATTGCCATCATAAAGCTGTTATTCGTGGATAGTGTCAAACTTGCTTGTGGTCTAAATAATTTATTTATATATCTTGATCGGACGCTATAATTTTTCATTGGATTTGCCGATTGAAATATGTCTTTATTCTTAAAAACAAAGTCGCTTATATCGAGTATGTGTAAGCTAGTCAACGTTATGATCTTAAATTGTCTAAAGTATGGCCTGCAAGAGTCTGACATTTTTAACCCAAAAATAGCTCTCAAGCATCGCTTTTGCATTTTGAAAACCTGTTCTATGTTAGTTAACGTATCTACCCCAAATCAGTATTTCATAGCAGAGAATAGAGTTTACCTACATATCCGTAGTAAGCTGCAATAGCAGTCTTTGGATACCGTCTGAGCGATACGTCTAAAATTTAGGTATAGACGTTAGTATAACGTCAAATTTATATATTGTTTATAATTTAATAAAATTACAATAATATAACTCACATAATAATGGCACTCCTGCGTGCAGGCTGAATACAATTACTAAAATAGTTATAAGATCTGACATTTGTGTATGTATCTGAATTTTGTATTCTTGCATAAAAACGATTTATTTGATTTGTCGTAAGTGGAACTACACCCACTGCGCTGCTGAGATCGTCATGTTCATTTCAGTAAAATTTAAAGTATTAAACTAAACAATAAAACCCTAACCGTCAGCTAAAACCGCTAAAACCAAGTTAAGTGGAATCAATGCTAATACGTTTCAAATTGCCAACATCCGTAAGCCTGGCCGTACGAGGAATAATAGCCAAGCAAAGTGCTTAGTCCATGCAAATAGAAGTCGCATGCCGGCCGGCGGCGAGGCAAAAAGTTGCATCGCAATCGCTTGTCGCCGGAGTTGGAACTTCTCTAAACAATAATTGCACGACAAATAATAACGTCGAGCTGGCATAGTATCCGCTTGCAATAAAAATGTAAAACGCGCCGATAAGCGGCGACGGAGGCTCGAATGTGAAGTGGTAGGGAGGGCCGAACGACACATTTTGTATCGATGATCTGACGGAACAAAGTTTTTCTTGATGGCATTTTTCGTCTGAGACAGTAAATTGATGGAAACGTTTGACGCCTTGGTAAAGGGAAAGTTGTAGATGGATATAAATGATAAGTAAATGATTTTATTGTTGTATAACCAAGTTGTAACATTATATTGGTCTTATATAATATTATATTTCGTAAAGGTTCTATTTCGTTCAGTAGAGGACGTGAGACCTACAAGCGGAGAACTTGGCGGCGGCTGCAAGATACACCAAAAATGGCGTATTTTGTTATTGGAGGTCAAGAAATTGGTTTTTTATACGATAAAACACTCAAATCGTTTCTTGCGACTTTGCTAAATGTTTGGGAGAAAACCTTATACTTATTTGGTAATCATGAGTTTTTCTGTCGCGTTAAATTTAGTGGTTGACAAAATAACGTGTTTCTCGTTCTCTATTCATCCGTCTGTATGAAGAATGGAGTTCAGAGAACTGCTGTTCTACTGTTGTTGCTTTATGCCAGATGCCAGAGAGTTAACCTCAAAACCTAATTATTTATCGATAAGTAGCAGTCGCATCCCTATGCCAGGCCGTTTGAGTTTTTATGTCCGGATCAAACGGCTAGGTATTTTGTCACACAAAATATAAATGTGGCGGACTTCCTTCCTTCATCGGGCTATCGGGGTGATTAATTGTTGTGGTTTGTACCGTGCTGGGTGCCTACTGTGGAGTACGTAGAATGGGGAACGGAACCAAAACCCGGGTTCGTTTAAGGAGTGACGAAACTCTATGTTATGTGAGTAGACTCTATTTTATTTTAACCTGGCTTGAACATCGCGTATATCATATATACTACGTGAAAGAGTAGACTCGGTCTATTCAAGTGTGAAAAGACCATATAATAAAAGCTGATTTTACAAACTTAAGCTGATTTTACAAACTTAAGTAACTTTTACCCGACGCTGACGATGTTTTGAAATTTGACCATTTTATTTCTTAGTTTCGTCGGATTTGTTTACAGTACTTACGCTCACCACTTACGACGTGTGGCGACATTTTGATTTCGAACTAAGTTTTCGAGTCTTAGCTTTTAACTGTACACAAACAAAAAAACAATAAGACAAATCGGCTAAAATCGAGTTCGTATGAAACTTGGAGGATTAAATCACCTTCCCAAGGGTGAGATTATATTGCCAAGCATTGGCAGAAAATAAATGAGGGCGCTACCTTCGCTAAGATGGCAACACGAATACTATGACGCAAACGGTATTTATCCTTGCGTTAAGCAATCAAAAAACTCACGATTCCAACTAAATTTATTAAAATGTTCACACATAGATAGGTAGGTAGGTACATACCCACCGACTTATCGTTAGAGACCGACCAGAAAAAGTAGAAATTAATTACCAAGGATCTTATAGACCGTAAAAAGCACGTAGACTCAATCATTTTTGTAGATTGTTTATAACTAAATGATTTTTTTATTACAAAAGTAAGCACTTCCATGTTGAATAACACTAAACACAATTAAGTAGAACAGTTATTGTAATGTGAACTTGGTAGTGGTACCTACCCATTATTTATTTACATACGAGCAAACGTAGTCATAGGATAATTGCTTTATGTATTATTTTAACCTTAAATAAATAAATAAATGAGTCTTGAGTAGAAACGTTGGAAGGCGCAAAATGTATGGAAAAAGTCGAATATAAGTAAAAATATGGGAAGTCTTCTAGATTAATACTTGGTAGGCCAGCAAAGGTCGCATTTTTGGGATTTTTAAAAACATCTGAGACTTAGAAAATAGTGTTTAAAATTCTGAAAAAAAGATATATATTACCTAAGGATCTAGTCTAGTCAAAGTCGCATTCAGTTACAAGATCTAATGAACTTCACTCTATAGAAAATAATCCCAAAGTGACCCCTTTTTCTAATATTTTTTCAATACTATGACTAGCGAACTATACTGATATCACTTTTTTTTGTACTCAACTAACGACACTTAATATTTCTGAACAAATTCGCAGAGTTAGACTTGATAAAATGATTTTCATATTCACCATGTTTAAATAGTTACAAAAAACACGAGCGCGGCGGCTTGGCAGGCGCGCATTTTCCCTTACGCCTACTGCTGCAGGACTACCTGGCCTTAAAACCCGTTTATAGGTTAATAACACTGATTTACCTGCCTTTTCACGATATCCGATTCATAATTTCCGGATGTACTCATTATAAAATATCTTCGTACAATTGAACTGGACACTTTCGTGGTATCAAGTAGAGCGCCACATTAACCGACAATGACTATAGCAAGTGCAAGTCGAATTGTTTTGTATCAGTACGAGCGAGCACGAAATCATAATGAAACATGGAGAAACGGGGCTCGGCATCAAATTCTCTGTGTTTTAAATGTAAAAGATCATCAGCAATGACACGGATTGTCGGAGAAATCGGCGAACATACCACGGTATTACTCTCGCAAACAAAAAAATATGGAAACATTTCATCATCATCATCATCATGCACAGCCGGATTTTACCCACTGCTGGGTATAGGCCTCCCGAAATTTATTTATGGAAACATTTATTTATCATATAATATCAAAATAATCATTAAAATCGCCGCTCGCCGATTTTTCCTATGATGGTAGGAGAAATTTGCGAAAATACTTAATAAAAATTTACATACAGCCGAACATAACCTATTCCTTTTTTAAAGTCGCAACTAACCTTCGTATCGAGGTGACTTTACATAATCACTATAACCATTATCTTCCCAAAGGAGTCGTTACTCCGAGATTTAACCTGCCAATGTACCTGTCCATAGCACAATGGAACTTAAGTGGAATAAATAGCCAGCCATCGAACTTCGCTATTCTTAGCGAAATCGTGAGAAAGTAATATTAAACATATCAATTTGTGGACGAACTCCTTTCTCGTGATCCTGAACAGTTTATTAGATGGCTATATAAAGGGCTGGAGCCATATTTATTGAAATTACTTACAATTTGATTGTGGGGTAATGGCGGAGATCGCCTCGGTAGCCGAGCTTACCTTAAAATTAAATCGCGTTTGTTTCGAGTCGTGAATTAGACGTTTTTATATGTAGATGATTTGCATGGGTAATGCTAGCCCGCGCTCGATCCGCCGTGATCGGACTTTCTTTATTTTCTTTACACTTTTTAACTATCTTGCTAATATTTTAAGCATAAAAAATGCCTTCTTTCTTCCGACTTCAAGAAAGGAGGTCTATTTTCGGTTGTATGTATGTTTTTTTATGTATGTTCGTCGAATGGACCGATTTTGAATTATTTCGCTATTGTATAGATAATAATCCTGAGTGAGATGTTATAAAAATTGTATAAGTAGTCATGAGATTTATATTTATTCCGCAAAACTTAAAAACAGTGTAAAATTAAGGGATTTGAAGTCGGTTTTCTTCTCTTTTCTCATTCAAAACAATCAACTTATTCAATATAAATATAAGTGGGCTAACTACGAACCTCGCTTGTGTTGGAAGAACACCGACAAGAGTGCGCGCAAGGACGCAGTACAGATGCGACGTTAACCGCACTCACCCTGATGAAGTCCCTCGTTAAGATATGAAACGTTGGTGTTCTTCCGTCACAAACTAGGTTCGTAGTTAACCCGCTTGTATATAATGAATTCGTCAAACTACGAAAGCTTTTATAGTAAAATCAAATTATTATTCACCATTTCATGTTCATTTTGACGTGTTTGCTGCGTGAATTTTATTTTCTTTGTAAGTATTAGGTTATTTTCTCTTCTTGCCTATGGTGTTTTGGAACGAATGAAGAAACAAGAATAATGATGAAATGGGTACTTAATGTATGGAAGTTCCTTATAATGATGAAATGGGATTTAAGTACCTATGATATGTAGGTACAATAACCCCACGGTAGTACACGTCGACTCGTCGCATGAAAAACATGAAATGTGGCGATACCGCCGTATTACCGAGTCTCGTGGTGTCACATTATGTTTTATGACAAAGGACGTTATCATTCGTAGACCCCTTATGGTGTATTGTAGAGGTTAACAAATTCGTTATTCAATTATTTATTTAACAACAAATTGGAGGTTTTAAAAAAAATACAGGCCGTTAGGCTGGACAAAGAAAAACAAGAGTTTCGAACGTTTGTCGATTATACATATACATAGGTACATGTACTAAAGGTACCGGTTAGAGACATCATCGCTATTTGATGAATACGAAACCTAAAAATAGAAGGTACTTATCAAATTTAGATGGATCGCTCTGCATAGGTGCGCATTGGAGATTAAGTCAATTTATTTACTTTATTCAAAATATTTCAAAAAGTGTATACCTTGCAGAAATAAAAAATATGTTTTCAAACGTGCAAACCAATACCTTTCATTTGTTAAACCTTCCGGTGCCCCCCCCCCCTTTTAAAATGAAAGCCCCCTTTTTGACAATTTTTCAAAACGTGTTCTTTTTACAAACTTCTCTATTATTTTTGAAACCTATCTTCGATCTTGAAACTCTAAAAACAAAATATTAAATAATATAGCCGGACCCTGGCCGGACCGTTTGATTTCTAATAATGAATATTTCTGTTATTAATAGGTATGTAAGTAAGAACGCATCTGGCTAGTCTCCGATGAGAATGGCCGCTGTGGCCGAAATTCGGTTTTTAGGACATTATTTATTGTTTAGTAAGTACGATTCAAAACATATTATAATTACAGATGCAACTTCCGCTGACCCGAGTTTTTCATCAAATCTTTTTCCTTCCTTCCTATAAAAGGTAGTATAGGATTTCTCAGTTTTTTTTTATAAAAAATACTGCACATTGCCTGAAAGATAAAGTTCGCAGTTTTGCAGAAATTTTGATCCACGAGATTATGGCCATCTGTTATACAGGGTTATTGGTAATTCACTGACAATATGTGAACTGCAGGTTCTGCACACCATGATGAACACGTCCGTGAAGACGCCAGGTCTCAATTCTTAAAATTGGTGGATAAGTAATGATATTAGTAGTAATGTAGGGGACATTAAAAAATCGGTCATGAGAGGGGTTTTCTTCGAAACTTAACTTAAAAAAGACTCTGCCCTGAAATATCAGTAGGTGTGTGTGTGTTCGGCTGTCTCCCAGCCAGGCTAATGCCACTAAATCATGTTGCGTAGATGTAAAATAAGCCAATGGTGATGATGTGGATTTAAATAGGAGTGGTAGATCGGAATTTAGTAATTAATTAGGTTTCGGACATTATTTTGTATGTGAGGCGATTTACAAAAAAAATAATAATTAAGACCTGATGTCTTCACTAACGTGTTCGTGATGATGGGCGGAATTCAGTTTACGTAGTGTCAGTGAATTACCAACAACCCTGTATAAAGATTCTATTGTTGAAATACAATAAAAAAAATATAATAATATGTTGTATAATACGAACAAAATTAAAAATAAAGCAAAACTTATTTTTCTGGACCGTAAAACCACTGTATATTGTGTATAGTGGTTTTACCTATTTTTGTGCTGTCTAGTAGCGGTATGTATGTATAGCATTAATATACATAGAGCTTTAACGGTACCATTAACACCTAGATTCCTTGCGCCAGACCTCTTCCCGGTCGTACCCTGATAATCAAAGCCATCAACTCCTAGATTTGGCAGCACCACTGTTGCAATTTGCAATAAGTATAATATTGACCGCCTCGTTGGTCTAGCGGTCGCGTGTGCAACTGCTGATAATGATGTCCCGGGTTCAAACCCCGGGTCAAGTCAAGATTATGTATTGTTGGATTTTTGTCTAGCAAGATAAATTCACAGTAGCAGGCAGCAGCCCCGAGTTAGGAAGTTGACGGTTACGACCGTGCCTCAGAAAGCACGAGAAGCTGTTGGTGGTCCTGCACCTGACCTCTCCCCGCGTCGGTCTGCCGGCCCATAGGATTATGTGTGTGAGGGAATAGAGGCACCAGTGTTTCTGCACACACTTGTGCACTAATTTACTGTGCATATACTAGCTGCCGTGCTCAAACATATCAGGACAGCTAGCAGGATATCATGATACTGCATTTAACCTATTGTGTGCCTACATAATAGGTTGAATGCAATAAAATTGTTTGCTCAGGAAATACATGCCTATATTAATACATAATTACACATAATACCCTGTTATAGAAATTGCAAGCGAATCGAATAAAGCTGTCCATTGTGCAAGAAATAGGAGAAATTGCTATAATTTACCTTGTTTGTGCAAGTATAGAGATAATGTTATGCTATGGTAATAATAGCAGTGAATAAAATAAGCTTTTTAGAGGGGGAATGATTGAAACATTATTATGTTGTCGAATAGCTGAGGCATGAGCCGATACTTTCAAACAAAAATGATTATTGTTAATTTGATGCCCTTGTTAGAGACAAAGAAATTTACATCAAATAATACATCAATCAAGGTTTTCGCCAGCCGCGGAATATTTGATCAAAGATTACCTCGGTAAGGTATAAAATTTGTTTAAAACTTCAATCTTATAAACCACCTTAAAACTTTATACTGTCTTCGATGTTTGGTGCTTCTTCTTTAATTTTTGATATAAGTAACTTAATATAGGTACTTAGAAACAAATAAATTTGTTTACCTCTCCATAAAAATACATCAATAAAAAGTAAAGTAATAAGGACCAGTCAGTTTTTACAACAAATGACCTAAATTATTAGTGTTTTCTTCGAAATTAAATTGGAATATGTAGACCGGTATATTTTGAACAATATTTTTAGTATACATACCTATATACTTAGTAAAAATAAGACACAATTTTTTCTACACAACTTTTACATAAAATCGGCATTATCTCAAAACTATCACCAGTGGATGGGTTCCTTTATTGTCCACGGCAATTTGAAGTTCGTCAAATTGCCACGGAAAAAGCTTGCTCCTGGCTTAGACACTTTACAAAGTTATGTTATTTTGTATATAAACTTTTAAAAGCATGTGATAAAAGTAGGTACGTATATGGGTATCATTAGAAAGGTAATTTATGCTATGTTAAGCTCTACTTGCGTAAGGATCGGTTCCTCCACTGATCGAGTGACCAATCGCGATGGTCGCGAGCAAACTGCAGTCAATCTCTGCGATGCTGTGTAGACGGTTTTGGTCCTTTAGCACGTATGCATGCATGGTTCATAATAATAATAAAGCCTTTTATTCCAATCTCCTAAATTATGTGCAAAGTTTTTCGATTTAAAGTATGCTTATGATTAAGTTAGTTGGTGCTTAAATATTTACACTTAGTATTTACACTTGTTGAGAGAGTTGGATCCATTCTTAGGTAAAGGCCTCCTCCATCTTCATCCACGACTATCTGTCGAGTGTCTGGCTCATCCATTTGGTGGTTCATAATGATATAAAGACGCCAATTTCTCTATCTGTGCAGGAGAAGTGCTCTAAAATTCAGATGAGAGAGATTGCAAGACATACATTCAGAGCAGGTTTAAGAAAAAAGAAAAGCTTTTAAAAAGGACATTAACCATTTTATCGTTATTTTTTGTTGTTTTTCCTTACGCACTTAAAAATCTTCGTGCTAGGATCTTGTAATGATAACATACATATCCATATACGCAGACAGAGTTACACTTACTTTTGAAATACCTACTAGTAGGTACATCATTCCGGCATGGATTAACTTTACTGGCATTATGCTAAAAAGCTGTGATCAGGTTGTTCATGGGTGAGTTATTTAAAAAACAAAATGGAAATTGCCCGCGGTTTGGTGGATGGGTCGTACTGCCAGCGAGCTTTCTGCCACGATCGTAATCATATCATATAATATAACATATCATATACGTACTTCAGTAAGTATCTATCTTTTTTAGTAGGTAGTCGTCAAAAAATAGCTTTTTTGATTTTAGCCCAAAACATTGAGTCTGGCAATTTTACGAATATTTTATATATCTGGCACTTAACTACACAACACCTACTATTCAGTCAAGTGTGATCCTTTTCAGAGTAGGGTAACCACGAGTAAAAGAAATTACTCGTAGTCACCTTGGTGTAGCAAAACGGTGTGACCGCGAGTCTGCCGCGGGCAATTCCAAGCTAGCTAACTGGAAACTCGCATGAATCGCCTTCATTTTGGCATTGTAAACGTTGCAAAACTAAATAAAATATAGTGTTAACAGTTTCTAGCTGGTTAGTTCGTTCGGAATTGGTGAAACCCTAATATGACTGGACTATTATTAGTAGTAGGTATATCTAACATCCGCTAAATCGAAATCAGAAATCTTGGTTATTATTATATGGGAAGGTACAGCTATGTGGACACGCGTAAAAACCTTGGCGTGTCCAGATGACGAAATAATAAGTGATACTAATTTTGAGTTTCACCTACTGGACACACGTGAGTCCAGTCGCTCGTGTCGAGTAAGTTAATCCCCCAGTTAAATAACAAAAAAAAATTCTCTTAAATCCCTTTCATCACACATTTCTTAACAAAAGGGATTCGTTGCTTAGCGTAAGTTTGTAATTTTTATATCTATCACGTCAACTAAAATATTTCTTTACATAATTAGTTTTGTAACAGCAAATGATAGATAGATAGAAAATTCTTTATTGCACACTTAATAATAATAATAATAATAATAATAATAATAATAATGCTGGACAATTCACACAGCATTATCTAGCCCCAAGCTAAGCAGAGCTTGTGTTATGGGTACTAGATAACTGATATACTTAATACAATACACTACATAGATAGATATTTTTTATTATACATAGGAAACACACAGACCAACGGAACAAAGTTCTGCAGATCGTACACAAATTCGTTCCGAGATCTTATCAAGATAATTTACTAAAACAACAAAAATTTACAAAAAATGTGACAATTGGCGGTCTTATCGCTCAAGAGCGATCTCTACCAGACAACCGTGGATGGATAGGATCGTTGGATAAAAGATGGGGATCTGTGTGCATTATTACTATAAATTTTACAAATAAAAAAATATCGACAAAAATTACAAATATACCTTAATATAGTACCTATATACCTACATATACATACATATATATTTATAAACAAATATATCTATATTTTATAAAGGAAAACAAGGGTGTGGTCAGTGACAGCAGGACAAATAGTGTTCCTTTAACATACTCTTGAATATTGGTAGTGACTTTGCACGCCTTACTGAAACTGGCAGTGTGTTCCACAGCTGTACAGAACGGGCAGTAAATGAGTTCTCGTAGAAAGAAGTAGAGTGGACAGGGACTTGAAGCATAAGAGTTTCAGTGGAGCGCAGAGAAAGAGCGTGAGAATGATGAAGAAAAGTGAAACGTTCCTTGAGATAAGGGGGTGCAGAAGCGAGAAATAAGATATTATAGAGAAGAGAAAGGATGTGACTATTACGGCGAAGCCGTATAGGTAACCACTTGAGCTTCCTGCGAAATTCCGAGACGTGGTCATACTTGCGCAAGCCAAATATAAACCTTATCCCGACATTCTGCAGGCGCTCAAGTTTATCAAGTTGTTGCTCAGTTAGGTCAAGAAAGGAAGAATCAGCATAATCAAGAACTGGAAGGAGAAGAGATTGTGCAAGAGAAATTTTAGTGGCGATAGGTAGAAAGTTCCGTAGTCTTCAAAGGGAACCAGCTGAACAATTGTACAATACAAAGTAACAGGGTCAAGCAATCGCGACAGCAATCCTTACAGAATAGCTCCGAGAAAAAAACCGTGTAGGTAAGTGAAAATAAAAACTCTATAATCAGCTATCTGCAAGTCTCTGCAAGTCGCGCCCCACCTTCTGTTAATACATAACAATTTTCGCAGTGTATCGGCTACTGTAAAAAAGGGGAAAAAAACATTACCAAGACGTTTATTATATTTTTATAATTCATAATGAGGGAGTTTCAACCGAGCCCATTGATCGGCCGATCACGAAGCGAGAATAAAATTGTACCTACTTATTATTAAAAACAATCCTAATTGTCATAAACAGCACATTTCGTACGGCTATGTAAAATGAATCACCAGGAACCAGACAGAAAGAAATAAGTTTCTTTTATATAGGTATGTAACTATACCTATATCGAATTAACGTGTTTGAAATGTCAAATGGTTCGAAATTTTTGAGAGAAAATAAATAAAACTACCTACTTACTAAGTTTGAACTTGTCTCAAATTGTAGTCTCTTTCTCTCTGCAACTTTGAATGGTCAAATGTCGAATGTTTGACGCCGATAAGTTCGAATTAACGCGTCGTCGTTTTGGTTTTTTTTTATGGGGTATCGTGATAACTTTGAATTATACCTACACATAGAGAGGTTCGAATTATTATCGCAGGTTATAACTAACGAGAGTCGACTGTAGGTAATATAAATAAATTAGAACTAGTATTTACAATTGAGACAATTGACCTAACTCCAGACTATTGCAAGCAATCTACAGGTAGCTCAACTGATCCATAACAATACCAGTCGGAAGCGTCCCCAAGACGCTTGCTGCATTGCCCCGCTGTATGGTAATGCTGATGCGCTGTGCCAGATACTCACTAGCTCTCGGGTCACGCGTCGTTAACTTACTAACTTGAAGCCAATTAATATTGACACGGAAGTATTTAAAACAATATTTCGATAAAATGTTGGTGTATAATAAAAATAAACCATAGCGTAAATACTGTACTTGTGTAGTAGTGTACTCTAACTACTACAAACTTAACTAACTTAGAGGTTTGTCGCTGGTGATATTGTTATTATATTAATAAGAAAGTCCGGAAATCTCAAGAATATCCGGCATTTTTTCCGAAATTTTGATTTTTTGATCTGGGAACCCTACTCACAAGGGGCAACATAACACCAGCGCTGAGTAGATAATATTGACTTGTCTACTCAGCAACATGCTGAGTTGATACATTTTTGACTCGACAGTCGGTGGTTTGCCAAGCGGAAGTTACTAGGTAGATAGGTAGGTACATATTTTAATTTTAAGGTTTTCTACAATCTGGTGATTTTTGTTTACACTAAGCAGCTAACCATTTTATACGTCACCTATCTCACTGTATTTTTTTTCCACAAATGTTTAGTTTTTACAAAGTGTCGTGTCAAATAAACTGGTTCATTTCATTTCACTTACCTATCGATGCAGACGCAATTGAATGATACAGTTGTTGGTCAACCTAAGAAGGTAATAGTATTGTTACTAGTAGAACGCTTACTGTACGCCATCTGTACGCTTACTATAGAACTGCAGTCGTCGAGTTAGGGTTGCCAAGGCCGCTCCGTTACCGCAAAGCAAAAAATGAGCAAGGCTATATATAACTCGTAACATTTAGATGCATTTTATATTGACGGCATCAAATGACTCGTTTGAAGCTTGTGGGACGCCATATCATCACTATAAAATGTATCTAAAGATAACGAGTTTATTAAGCAGAAATTTTAATGCTTCTTTTTGGGCTGTGCGGTAGCGGTATTGGGTAAATTTGAGTGACAAGGCATTGAAGGCGACTGTACCTAATGTTTAAGCAGAGCCTCTTGGGGAGACGCTTTCGATTAGTATTGCTAAGGCTCTGTTGAGCTGCCACCAGATTGTTTGCAGCAGTCTGCAGTTAGCTTAACTAGTTCGAATACTAGTTCTTATTTGTTTCTAGTACTTATTAGTAATTTTCTTTGAATTTGTTTAACAGTCTGCAGTTAGCTCAAATGTTTCAATTGTAAATACTTAGTAATTCTAATTTCTTTCTATTACTTGATTGTAATTTTCTTTATGAATAAAGTAGGTACCTACACGTACCATAAGTCAGAAAAAAAATATTTCATAGGTAAACTTTGAAATTGCGTATCAAAGTGTCACAATCTCAAAACACCAATTTCCAGGGCAACATTTGTAATAGTAGGTAAGGGCGATCGCACTCTGTGGGAAGTCGGCCCTTCCCAGTCCGACATCAATCAGACCTCGAATATGTATTATTTGCTGATATTTATGAGATAGAATTACACGTTGCAGCCCCGAGCTGCACGATTGCCCGCACCGTGTATGCCTGCCCTTAAAGTTATGCACAAATAATTTATCTAGACGGTGGGTATTTATTAAAATATACGCGTATAGGTATATATTTAGGAATGATTTGTTTGGTTCGTTCGTAATTGTCTGAATAAAATAAATTGTTGTGAGAAGTTACTCATTTGTTGCCGGCATTTTATTTTTTAGAATACGTTGTTTTGGTTTTAACAAAACAACAGCAGTTCATTGGACGTATTATACTAGTATTTTATGGTAGGTACCATATTTTTATCTATTCAGTTCGGTTCTCACATAAAAACACATTTAGTTTGATAATTACCTTAAAAAAATATTATTTATTTTAGCCTTATCAATATACAGGGTTATTGGTAATTCACTGACACTACGTGAACTGCAGGTGCATGGGCAGACCCATCATCACGAACACGTTAGTGAAGACGTCAGGTGTTAATTCTTGTTCTTTTCTTAATCGCCTCACATACAAAATAATGTCCGAAACCTATTTAATTACTAAATACCGATCTCCCACTCCTATTTAAATCCACATCATCATCATTGGCTTATTTAGATCTACACAAGATGCTTCAAGTGGCATTAGCCTGGCTGGGAGACAGCCGAACACACACACCCACTGCTAATTCAGGGCAGAGCCGTTTTAGGTTTAGTTTGAAAGAAAACCCCTATAGTGAACGATTTTTTAATGGAGGGGGGAACATAGTTATGTACTAATAACAATATCATTCCCGTTCCACCAGTTTAAAGAATTGAGACCTGGTGTCTTCACGTAAGTGTTCATGATGGTCATCAAAACCTGCAGTTATCATAGTGTCAGTGAATTACCAATAACCCTGTATAAATAAGATCTTTATTCACAAAGACAATTACTATCAAATCCTATCCTACTAATATTATAAAGCCGAGAGTTTGTGAAATGTAAAATTTCTTTTCCCTAGGATCTCCAAATTTACTGGACGGAACTGGAAATTGAATGGCGTACATTTAGAACTTAGCCAAACTTAGATAATAGTCTACTTATTATATCGAAAATACGCGTGCGAAGCCGCGGGCAGAAGATAGTTATAAATAAATTGAATAAAAATGAATGCTGTTCGTGGCCCAGCACTTAAACACGACTGGACAGATTTAATTTATTTATTCGACAATATTGATATGGATCAGTTAGCTACCTCTAGATTGTTGTCAACCGTCTGCAGTTAGCACAACTATTTGAATGATATATACTAGTTCTAACTTTTTTCTATGCTTTGATTGTAATTTTATTTGTGTAGCCCGAGTAGCGTTTGTAGAAAAAGCAAATATATAATGTTTATCGGTGCTATAATAAACTATATTATTTATCTTTACTGTTTTATTTCCTTATGAAATAGATAATAGGTATTATATAAGCACCAAACTAAGGGTAATTATAAAGTGTAAATGACTTTGTGGATTTGAACCTAGGACCCAATAAATAACAACACATTTTAAAAAGGGCGTAAGCACCACGCATGGCTGCAAGTCAATGTCTTTAGAAACTAGGTCACCAGTTCTGACCGTCACAGTACATATGTTTTATAAGTATGATCGTCGATTTATCCGTCCATGATGGACGGATTTTGAAAATTCTTTCGCTAGAGATTGATCCCGAGGTGGTAATAAAAAATCATGTACCTAAATATTATCGGTATATAGTAATCCCTGGGGATAATATCGATAATATTTATATGATTTTTATGTCCTACAAAACTCAGATTCGAATTAGATTTTTAGTATTTTTTATACAATCAAAATAATAACATTCATTTTGGCTGAGTCTCTGACTCAGCCAAAATGAGGGCCACAAATACTATCTTCTTAAAGATTGGTTTATACAGAATCTTTGTTCACAAAGAAAATTACAATCAAATAATAGAAATAAGTTAGAAATAGTATTTACAATTGAAACAATTGAGCTAACTGCAGACTTTTGAAAACAATCTACAGTTAGCTCAACTGATCCATATCAATACCAGTCGTCGCGTCCCCAAGACGCTAGCAGTATTGCCGCGCTGTATGGCAATGCTGATGCGCTGCGCCAGATACTCACCAGCTCTCGTTTATAAATGCTACATGTTATTTAACTCTAAATCGAATATTCTCAATGTATCTGTGCCCACCGCCGTGAAATGTTCATGATTCGATGGCGGTTAGCAAAATTGAAGTAACGCAATATTGAGGGCCCTAGGCCTGAACCAATTTTGGGGAGATGGGGTCTGAAGCACCCTTGTACTGCAGCGCGGAATCTAAATGAAAACGGGATATCGTAGGGAAGATTTTTTTGCGATTCAAACATTCTTTACCATTAGTCAGAGTTTATACAAAAAAACATTCGATAAAAGTAATCGAGAACCATTGATGTCTGACACAATAATTTGGCTTGTTTTAAACAACTATAAACCGACTTCAAATTGATCTACATAGTTAACATTTATATGGGACATATTTCGGGGTATATTGTTTCCCATATAAAAAGCATTATCAAAATTGGAGTACTCTGTAAAAAGTTATGCGTGGTCAAATATTACAATCAGTGAGTGAACAATCAATCTAAGGATGCGCGACTGTGAATGATTTCATTTGAATTATTCGACTTCAACAATCATTCGAACCATTCGAATGACTAGGGCAAATTAGTAACTAATTTGATTAGTAATGGCGACTGCCCGAGAGTGGGCAGTCTAACTCAATTCGTTATTTGACACCTCGATCAATTCGTTAAAATTCGTTAAAGTCGTAATAGTATTATTACTAATATTCAAGTCGAATGAGTAAATTAGTAGTCGAAGATCATTCTACTAGCCAGATCATTCGCAGTCGCGCATCTTTAAATCAATCATCCCCTGTTTTCCTATTTTGTTCGTTGGATTTTTTTCAAATTTAAATGGGGCCACCTTCAGGGTATACTCTTTCCAATAAAAAAAGAATTGACGACCTGAGACAAGACTGAGACGACCCGAGCTTGTGTAATGAGTACTAGATAAAGATAACTCATATATTTAATACATTATATACATAGATAGATATATTTTTACTATATATATAGAAAACACCCAGACCAACGGAACAAATTTTTTGTCCCGAGGCAGGAATCGAACCCGCTACCTTCTGCGTCGCAGGCGGACCTTCGCCCGCTGCGCCACTGAGGTCGTCATGACAATGAAATAGTCTGAATTGTAGATGGACGATCGAGAAATAATATAATACTGCTCTGTTTTCTGAGGCACATTCTGAGAATAGGTACCTACTTTATAAAAAAAATCCTCTTAATGACTCTCCAATTAAGCAGCATGAGTATCTACATGGTATAAAGTATGTAGTAAAGTAGTTGGATTTCAAACTCAACCTCAAAAGCCTGTATTGGTCCACTGCTGGACGCAGGCCTCCCCTAATAAGCGCCTTGTTGGCTTTTATCTCATGGGGGGTTAATGCCCATAATGCCCACGCTGGGCATGAGGGTTGAACATCGTAGTTAGGTGGTAGAATTTTTCTGCAAGGGGCGCTGCTGCCCGCCCCCGATGGATATCCCTTAGTCGCCTCTTACGACACCCGCGGGAAGAATTGGGGTGGTGCAAATTCTAAGCCGGTTACACAGCTAAACTTAAACCTTATAACTAGCGTTTATTACTCAGTACCTAGTAATTATCTGCAGTGCCCCGGGTCCATGTTTGAGAATGATTAACTTTAATAACTTATGTACAACTAGTTTCTGCCCGCGGCTTCGCACGCATTGTTTCTATGGAAACAATTAAAGGTAATTTCTATCCCACGGGAACTGATTTATGGGATAAAAAGTAGCCTATGTTAGATTCCAGGATTAAAATTACCTGTATACAAAATTTCAGCCAGATCTGTTCAGTAGTTTTGGCGCGAAGAAGTAACAAACATCCGTCCATCAATCCATACAAACTTTCGCATTTATACCTAATAAATCTAATAATAATGTGACTAACTTTTCGAGTAGCTTTTAGAGATCAGGATTTCGATTAACGTATATTATCTACTATAAATACCAGAAGCGATAAAAGTATCTATAATTTTCATTTAGGAATCAATTTATGACTACCAAATGTGCATTTGAAATCAGTGAGTTGTTAGTAGTTAGTAATAGTAGTTCAATGTTTGAAATATAATTTTTATTGTAGTTATGGTTCACTATTTTGGCTATAATGGCTTACACATAAGATATAGATATTTACTGTGGCGGGCTTTTTTGTAGGACTATTTAAGATAAACATTTACATAACATAATAATGTGTAACTATAGCGAGCGCACGCCAGAATAGCTCGCAGATGGTAGATTTTTTCCTACTTACTTGACACTTATCGTCATATTTTTGATAATTCACCACAATATCTTTAAAAAATGTAGCCTATGTGTTATTCTGATGCTAGCTTTATTATTGTAAAGTTTCATTAAAATCCATTCAGTAGTTTTTAAGTGAAAGAGAAAAAAAATAAAAAATAAAATAAACATCCACCTATCCATCCATCCATCCATACTTACAAACTTTCGTGTTTATAATATTAGTAGGAAGTAGAATAGGACATGGTCTCAATAAAAAAAAATAATTTGGAATTTGAATATATTTAAGTTCTTATACCTTTTCTCGCATAGAAAATTACAATTTAATAGTAGAAATAAAATAGAACTAGTCTTTACAATTGAAACAATTGAGCTAACTGCAGATCAACAATAAACATACCTACATACTTATAAACTTAGGTACTGCACTTAGCAAAGTGAAACTTCGTCATTGTAATTTAAATTAATGTAAAATAGTTACTGCCCACGGCTTTGCACATGTTCTGAGATAAAAAGTAGTTAACGTGCTTTCCAAGGTACAATTTTTATACCTGTGGATTGTTTGCAACAGTCTGCAGTTAGCTCATTTGTTTCAATGGTAAATACTAATTCTAATTCATTTCTATTGTGATTTTTTGTGATTTGAGTGACATAATGTGGATATTCCATCATGGCACAAAGCAAAACATAACTCGAGGGGGTTAATTCTCAATCCTTACTAGCCCCCGACCCCTGTATCGGATGCCATAAAATAGTTGGTAACGAAGTTCAACCCTCGCCGCCACAAGGCGGCACTGCGGGTCCCCAAATACGTTATTTAAATCTAATAACTGTTCTGCCTCCCGCTGATATTTAAATCAAAAAACACTTTTGAAAACTCAATTTGACTATCGCATGCCGGTTTTCTGAGTTATTAGTTTCGCTATACATAACTTGCCACAAAACATGTTTGAATGGTCTCTTTGTATTACTAAATTACAGATTGCTGATAGATTTTTAATTTTTTTTTACTCTCGAATAGGAACTCGAAACGCAATTTTTGACAGTCTTTCTGAAATTGGCTAAAACATTGTGACTTCAAACGTGCTGGGGTTTACTCGGAAAACGAAAACCGAAGTTTCATTTTCGTTGTACTGTTCCTGACTGAAAACCAGCGCTCTTTCATTAAATATCTACCCTAGGTTTTTGTGTTTGAGCAACAAACTGAGTCAGGATCTGTGAGAGCTACACACACTCGCTCGTCGGCTTGCTGAGTGGGCTACTTAGTACCACCCCAATGCTTAGGTAGATAGGTCCTTGTGTTAAGGTACCTACGTATTGTGTTAGTATTGTTCACTTGTGTTTTTGTAGGTATGTGTTACTAAGTAGTCTTTTATTTTATTTTATTAGTAGTGTACTGTAGTGTTTAATAAATTATTTTCTTTCTTTCTTTCTTTCTTTGTCGTGCAAAACCAACTATTATGTCGCTTGCGATTCGCGTTTTCACGAAAAGGAATCAGAAACTGGCCCTGACCTCTGAGTCCTGATAGGAGCACCGGACACCCATGGTCCTGATGCTCCTACTGAACATAAAACCTACGGGGAATAATGTAATATTCTAAATTTAATTCCTCCTGTTCCTATCACATAACATATTGAAGAGTCAACTGCAAAATACTTTTTAAGCAACTAATAAACAAATAATCGACGACCTCTGTGGCGCAGCGGGCGAAGGTCTGCCTGCGACGCAGGAGGTTTCGGGTTCGATTCCCGCCTCGGGACATATGTATGTTTGTACGATCTGCAGACATTTGTCCAGGGCGTTCTGCAGACAATTGTCCAGAGCGTTCTGATGTTTTCTATGTATAATAAAAATATCTATCTATGTAGTGTATTCTTTAAGTATGTCAGTTATCTAGTACCCATAACACAAGCTCTGCTTAGCTTGGGGCTAGATAATGCTGTGTGAATTGTCCAGCATTATTTATTTATTATTTATTAATAACTACTCTTATATTTAAACACTAATAAGTTTTCGTTATGAATAAGCTTTACCTTATCTATAAATTTCCAACAATAACAAAATAATATTAAAAAAAACCCCCCGACAAATTTTCATGAAACATGGCTTAGAACACTCGGGATAAAATTATCTATGACACAAAAAAAAAACTAAACGAAAATCGGTTCGTCCGTTTGGGAGCTACGGTACCTTACCTACCACAGACAGATACACCGATACATAGACAGACACGTTAAACTTATAACACCCCTCTCTTTTTGCGTCGGGGTTTAAAAAAAGGCCCATTACCTATGTAGAAGTGATATGATAACTGAGTTTCGCAAATTATGAAGCCTCACCTATTAAAACACTCGTCTAAATTCCGTGAGTAATGGATAGGTAGATTATTTTGTCTGACGACCGATATGGCGCGGCGGACGAAGATCCGCCTGCGACGTAGGAGTTTGCGGGCTCGATTCCCACCTTGGGACAAAGGTTTGTCATCATCATCAGCCTATGCGAGGTCTTAGACATAGGCCTCCCTTAATGAGCGCCATAGCGCTCTGTCTTCAGCTTGCCGCATCCAGCATCTGCCTGCAGTCTAGCGTCCTACACTACGTTTGCCGAGTAGCGGTCTCCACTCAAGGACACGTTTACCCCAGCGGTTGTCAGTTCTTCGCGAGCCATGGCCGACCCACTGCCACTTCAGCTTGCTAATTGTTTGAGCTATGTCGATAACTTTGATTCTCTGTCGGATGTATTCGTTGTTTGTACGATCTGCAAATACCTATTTGTTCCGGGTGGTCTGGGTATTTTCTATTTTGAATAAAAATATCTATCTATGTTATTATTGTTGTATTAGGTAGGTATGTCAATCATCTAGTACCCAAACCACAAGCTCTGCTTAGCTTGGGGCTAGATGATGTCTTGTTGATTGTCCAGCATTAATTCATTAGTTTACAGTGTTGACACTTTAAAATAACAGTTCTCGATAGGTTTCCATTTTAATACAATGCAGCCTTTGTCATGGTTAGTGGGGTCACAGGTAGGGCTGCCAACTCTTAAATTTGGCAACCAGGACAAGACGCGTGAAAACCCCGGATTCTGGAGCCCAGAACCAGGACATGTCAACAGGTTTTTTTCAAACATAGTCAGTATAATAAATAAATGTCAAATGCGAGTTGACTAGCACACCGAGGCTTCCGTATCAAAGGTCAACCGTCCGTGCCGTTTTCGAATTTTTCTATGTGCATGTAATTCCCTTGGAAATTTCAAAATATTCGGACACCATCGGCTGTAACTTTTGATTGCGTTGACTTAGAAATATTAATTGTATCGCGTCGCCCGGCGGCGGCGGCCCAAGACTTGAAATTTTTAAACCCGGACTACAAATGAAACCCCGCCCGAACGCTCCCCGGACGCCCTCTAAACTAGGACAAATCCGGGAAAACCCGGACGGATGGCAGCCCTAGTCGCAGGTGACGCCGTGGCCAGATACTAGTAGTTTATTATTAATACTCTGCCTTTGCACGGACTATAATAATAAGTAAAAATTATACGCCGGCTCGTGTAGCTTTTATACAATAAATAAATCTTTTGACGTTTAAATTGTTTTGAATTTTATAAATACAGTGATCTAAGGATAGCGGTTATGGATAACTTGGTTGAATACGAAAGCGTACTTTATGTTGTACAAATTAAGGTTTCTTTTTCATTTTATTAGACTAGATTATAGTTTTTGCCTTGCAAACGCGCGTGCGTTTATGTCTTTTGTATGAAAACATGTTATCAGTAGGTATTAAAATGTTTTGTTTTGCTTCTAATGTAGCATTATTTTATGCCTAGCCTAGGGGATTATGGGTAGTGAAAAGTTTTGAGACGATTTAGCGGAGCAACAGAAAATTTAACCAGGTCCTAACAACCAATGAAACGGAAAGCGGGGCTAGCCGCAAATTATTGATCGGCGATCGGCACGGCAGTATATCAGCATAATAATGGCCAATCAGCGATGTTTTGTTGGGCTTGGATCATTTCTGATTTGTTGCAGAGCACAGGGAGTAGGTACCTACCTACCATGCTGGTGCTAAATATGTGTGAGCATCGATCGAATGTACCTACCTACCTAAGTCTTGTAGACCCCTTTCTTTGTTTTTAGTGGCAGTTTGGATGTCAAGACTGGTCGGAGTATGGCTCGGGCTGCGCGTGTTTGTCGGGACGCGCCCTCCACCTGTGCGTTCATCGACACCGACCAGTCTATGTCAATACCCAAATATCGAACGGAGGTTTGCCAATCCAGGGCTTTTCCCCGTAGTTCTAGGGGTGGTAAAACAGTGCGCTGACGGGTGACAATCAGTGCTGCCGTCTTTCCAGCATTGACTGCAATGCGCCATCTATCTAACCAAGCTGGTAATAGGTTCAGCAAGCGCTGCATCTGGCTAGCAGCTGTGACTGCATTGGGCGCGGAGGCAAAGTAGGCGCTATCATCTGCGAAGAGTGCTAATGTGATGTCTTTTTCTCCAGGTTGAATTTTTGTTGAATAGTTGGTCCTCCAGAGTAGGGATGTGTTTGTAGCGCCGATATAGTCGCCGTCGTCGCCTGCCAGTCCTGCCACATTCAGGCAGGAAGCCCGCACCTCTCTCAGAAGTCACCCATCAAACTATTAGATACTTTACGCTCTGTATGATTGATTGGATCAGAAATTCGGGTTATGGTGCAATGCCCTTTTCCCTTTTGGCACCTAGCTACAGCTCGCTTATCCATAGGACCGGCGGCGCTTATATCTACCTACCTATAGTTTCAAGGTAAAATTCAAGACTTCAGGGCTTTGAAAATTTCGGGATCTTAGCAATGTAAATTTAAAACATTCTCATACAGCCTAATACTGGCCACCCGGCGCCCCTACCCTAGCTAGGGCGAGGCGGGGCGGTGGTGTGCTCCGCACGCACCTTCTGCACTACCAAAGCCACCTCTGCAAACAATAACACCTTACCTGTCACTGTCAAATTCGCATATGCAGCAAACGTCAAAACAATACAGAGCCGGTTCAAGGAGCATTAATTTATGCACCAAAACCAAACACTACCTACCTACCTACTTGTTTTCACTCGAAACACACACTACTATACAGGGTGTTTGGTGGAGGGTTAGACAAACTCGGTGGGTGTGTAGGTGGACCTATTTGTGAAATACAAATTGAAGGAAAAGACCCTAACTGTTTTCAATTTTTTTTAATCCTGTTTTTTTATTTTTTTAAGATTTTCCGAAATTTTACCTCTCTACCCCTAGAACTTTTTTTTTGAAACGTGTTTTCTAATAAATTTTGTACTTGCTTTTGGTCTCAGATGTATCCCTCGTCTTTTGAAGGCATTATTTATTTGAAAGAACGTGTAAATAATTAGCTATAAGCTCTCAAAGTTAAAAAAAGTAAAAAAAAATATTAAGAAGGACAACTTTGCATCGTTTTGAAAAAAAAAAAATAGCGATCGAGAAGTTCAAATGCTTTTAAAAATTTCTCTAAACATCGCTTATTACAACGGTATACCACATGTAGCCGAAACATCTATAAACTTGTCAAAAATTAGCACTTATAGGGAAAATGGAGTAAAAACGCTAAGAATAAAACATTGTATGAAAACAATTTTGGTTCAAATATCACTTCCCTATTTCTAATACAAAGGTAGGAACGCTAAATTAATTAAAAAAACCTTTTTTTATCATACCTAGGTATCCGACTAATTCGAAGATTCGAAATTCGAAATCAGAATTTCGAATTCGAAACAATATTTGTAATCGTTAAATTTCGTTCTTATTTTGGTTATTTGTTGTTTTGATAAACTGTTGGTTGTTCTGTTTTGTTAACATTGTTTTTGTTACAATGGCGGAATTCAGCATTGAAGAATACCTACGCTGATATTATTTATGCGTACGGTCGATGCGATGGAAATACACGTGCAGCACAGAGACTGTACAGAGAGTTGCATCCTAATAGACGTGTGCCACACCATAGCACATTTTTAATACCTTTCGAGATGTTTGAGGTGAATACCTCTAACATCTCGTCAAAACATTTTGTATGAAATCTTTTTGAAGCGGCGGCGCTCGCCTGCGCCACACCTGTCCCACGCCTGCTGCCTTACGTCTCTTGTGTATGTTTTAGGCCCAAGGATTTGCGGACGTTGTCGTCCTGCCTCCCTCACACCTCGCACGAAAATAATAATATTATTAATAATAATAATAATGCTGGACAATTCACACAGCATTATCTAGCCCCAAGCTAAGCAGAGCTTGTGTTATGGGTACTAGATAACTGATATACTTAATACAATATACTACATAGATAGATATTTTTATTATACATGGAAAACACCCAGACCAACGGAACAAATGAAAATACGCGTGCGAAGCCGCGGGCAGAAGCTAGTTGTTGGTTTGGAATAAATGTTTTTCATTATTGTAAATACTGCAATAGGATTAGATAAGTTTACTAATGCGCAAGATTGCGATGCGATGAAAAAAAGCAAAAGATTTCTAAGCATGCTCTCCATGCTATTATAGATAGGTACTATGATATTATGATATTATGCTATGATAGCATCCTTCATTCAAAGATCCTATGACTACGTTCCCTTCATTCAAAGATCCTATGACCACGTTCCCTTCATTAGACGGACATAGGTAGAATCTTTTGACATAAGCGTCAAACTTCAAACCAGACGGACGTGGCAGAGCCATCATACAAGAAAAGAAGTTGAAGTTGAGTTGTAGATTATGTAAATATTATAAGTATTTTCGTACATACTCAGAATGGTAGTTTTATTTTAGTGCTTTTTTAATAGCTTTTTATTCTATATTTTGGTTGATTTTGTTTGCTTTTGTAATGAACTTGGTTGAGATTAATAAATTATTCCTCTTTTAATTTTGGACAAACTCAACCTCCTTAAATTTTCAAAATGAGCAATTGAAAACTGACATTGGCAGAATTGTGTCAAAACAAGATGCAGAGCCAAATATAAAAGAAGAAGAAGAAGAGAATTTTAGATTTCGAATAAAAATATGTCTCGGATACAACTGAGAGGATAAATAAATAAACTGTTTATAAACAAAGAGAATACAGTTTTTTCTCGCCTTCTGACTCGTGCGAAGTTCACGCGATTTTTCTTTGTGCGGGAATTTTAAATAATTGTGGGATTTATCGGTAGTAATATTGATGTAGATTTGTAGATTATTATTCATGTAAGTTAGTAGTGTTTGTAAATGTTCTGTTTTTATTAGTTGATTGTGTATATTGTTTATTTAGTGAGTGAAAATTTTCATTGCATGGTGAGTTCTTTTGTTTTTTCTGTTTCGTCTTGATGGACCAAGATGGAGGATCCTTTGGACTCCGGGCAACTGGAGTTTGAGTTGGATCTCCCTCCTGGGATTATTTTAGCCTCGCCGACGTCGACTCCGGAATTTTTTGAGGCATCGTCTGATATCCATGAGGTTGTTGTAGACACACGTAATAATAAGAGAGATACATTTTTAAAATCTGCTAAGGATAGTAACAGTAGGTGGGCAACAGTTCCTTACAAGAAAAATGAAAGGAAATTGCGAAAGCTATCGAAAGCTTCGTTGAAATCTTCGGTGAAATCTTCGATGAAATCTTCGGTGAAATCTTCAGCTTCTTCATTGAAGCTAGCATCAAGTCAGCTAAACGAGTTAGCAAGGGCTGAGCTGAGTCCACCAGGACCAGTGACTTCAACCCCTATCCAGTCTGATTCCCCTGTGCCCATGACTCAGGATCTTCCTGCGAAAACGTATACTCCAATAACTAGAGACTTTTATGAAACTAGTGACTGCGGTCCTTTCATAATTTATGTTGAGCTGTTGAGCCACTCATCTGAGGAGAATTCTTCAGGAGAGTTAAACGTGGGTACTACCCTTCACCCTCTTAAGTTTGGAGCGTTCTTATACAAAAACAATTGTAAGTCGATCCTAAGTAACGGAATTAAAAAAATTGGCCGTAATCGGCTTGAGGTTAGGTTCAACTCTGCCGAAGAGGCAAATTTCTTCATGAAAAGTAATATTTTCGCGAATAAGTATAGAGCCTACATCCCGTCACATAACGTATCCCGAACGGGAATTATAAAGGGTATTCCTGTTGAATGGAGCCATGAAGAAATTGTTGAGGCCATCAATTGCCCATCAGGCATTGGCCGTATTCTGAAAACAAGGAGGTTAAATAAAAAAGTTATCACTAATGAGGGTACAAGTTGGGTCCCTACTCAGACGGTGGTAGTTACTTTTGACGGTCAGATCCTACCCAAGGAGGTATCTTGCTGCTTCACATTGTTGCGTGTGGAACAGTACATATTCCCGACGATACAATGTTATAATTGCTGTAAGTTTGGCCACACAAGGACTCAATGTCGATCAAGACCGAAATGTTTCAGGTGCTCTGATCTCCACTCTGGGGACTCGTGCCCCATTTTGGAATCAGCAGCAGTTTGTATGTTCTGTTCTGGTCATCACTTTGCTACAAACAAGTCGTGCCCTGAATATGTTAGACAGGTAAACATTAAACATCACATGTCAAACCATAACGTATCTTACGTTGAGGCAATAAAGGCTGTGCCACAGGCTAAAAAATCATTTGCAGACGTCCTCGCAACTCCTGTTTCATCGCAACTCGACTATTCACAGAATCTGACTAACTCACAACAGGCCTCCCAAATTAATTCTTATAGGAGTACGATTACACGTCCTACTCGTCCTCGTCCACCAGTAGTGCAGGGTTATGATCAAAAATCCCATAGGGATTTAGTAAATTCATTTGCGATTCCGGCTCCTGCTAATGGTTGTGCTAAACAATCTAGTAACCTCTCAGATCCATCCACTTGTGTCAACAATAAAAATGATAGTAATATATCTCCTGAAACAATCTCTAAACTTATATCATCTTTGACTAACATAATCCTTCAAGCAGACTTACCGAACCACGTTGCCATTAAAATGATAAACACAATTTCTATCACTCTTGTAAATATTGTCAAGCATGGAGGATGTAGTCCTCCAATGGAACAGTAGAAGTGTAGTTCAGCATAAGGCTGAACTACACAATCTTTTTAATCTTCATAAGCCTTTCATCTCTGCTGTCTCGGAGACGTGGTTGAAACCGGGTTCCTCTTTTCGTATCCCTGGTTATACTATCCTCCGAGATGACAGAGATGATGGCTGGGGCGGTAGCGCCATTTTTATTAAAAACAATCTTTCTTTTTCTCGAATTCCTATTCAAAATTCTAGTAACTTACTGAATATAGTTGCCCTTAGGTTTAATAATATCTCTTATGTTTCTGTTTACATCCCGG
Organism: Eupithecia subumbrata; assembly: GCA_949316285.1. Taxonomy (NCBI): domain Eukaryota; kingdom Metazoa; phylum Arthropoda; class Insecta; order Lepidoptera; family Geometridae; genus Eupithecia; species Eupithecia subumbrata. The sequence goes on along the minus strand of OX438642.1, from coordinate 3,758,000 downwards.
AAAGAAAAAGGGCTGTTATTCCTATTCTTTCATCTTTCCTTGCAACCGTTCCTCCTCCTCTAGTGTTATTGGGTGACTTCAATTGCCATAATCAATTATGGGGTGCTCCTACTGATCATCCTTTTAGTTTTCAGCTTTTAGATGTTTTGGATGACTTTAATCTGTGTGTATTGAACGACGGTTCTCCCACACGTAGAACTCCTCCTGGTGCTAATCGTAGCTTCGTTGATATAACCTTCTGCTCCTCTTCTTTAGCTAGCCTTTTATCTTGGTCTAGGTCATCATATTCATATGGTTCGGACCATTATCCAATCATTGTTTCTTTTCCTTTTCAAAATACAATCATTCCTAACCTTCCTCCTCTACTTCCGTTCATAATAAATAAGGATAAGTGGGATTCTTTTTCTCTTTCACTTGATGAGAAAATAGAATCTCTTTCCTTGCCAAATTTTTCTAATTTAGTTGACTGTTGTAAATCTTTTTCAAAGTCCATTATTGCTGCTGCTGAAGCTAACTTCAAAAAAAAGAATTCATCATTAGGCAGAATTCCATCCCCTCCTTGGTGGGATGCTGACTGCACTGATGCTATTAAATGTAGGGAAGCTGCTGAGCTTGCCTGCGATCAAGTAGTGACTTTAAAGAACTTTGTTTATCTTAAAAATGTTAACGCTGCGTTGAGGAGATTATTTAAAAAAAAGAAGTTTAAGAGCTGGCGTAATTTCTGTTCCTCAATTTCTCCACAGACACCTTCTTCCATTGTTTGGGAGAAAATTAGGCGTTTTAGGTCGTCCCGAAGAAGTCATCATTCGATCACTTCTTATTCTACATCATGGGTAAACGATTTCTTGAATAAGTTGGCCCCTCCTTTAGTTCCAAACTATAATCAGCTTCCGAAACCTTATTTTCTAGTTTATTCCTCTTCTAATTTAAATAATTCTAGTTTTGCACTAGATTCTCCATTTCTTTTTTCAGAATTAAAATTAGTCTTAAATCGAGTCAAGGACTCTGCTCCAGGTGCAGATGGTATTCCTTATTCATTTCTATCAAACTCCAATGAAGCAACTTTAAATTATTTTCTTGTACTTATTAATATGGTTGTGGATTCTGGTATTATTCCAGAAGCATGGAAACATCAGATAATAATCCCGATCTGTAAACCAGGTAAAGATAATAAATCTGCTTCATCATATCGTCCGATTGCTTTATCATCTACTATTCCTAAAATAATTGAACATTTAATCAAAAATCGTCTTGAGTGGTTTTTAGAACATAATTCTCTTTTATCGGGTACTCAATATGGCTTTAGAAAAGGAAAAAGTATTTCTGATAGTCAAGCCATTTTTACTACAGACATCCAACTATCCCTTTCTAGAAAGGAATCAGTTGTGGCTGGCTTTCTGGATATATCTGCGGCATATGATAACGTTGATCTTTGGATTCTTAGGCAAAAACTTGAGAATTTAAGTATTCCTCATAAGATAACGAATTTCATTTTTAATCTTCTTTCTGGTAGGCATATTTCAATTCGTCTTAAAGGCGTGAATAATAGTGATAGGATAATTTGGAAAGGTCTCCCTCAGGGATCGGTTCTTAGTCCGCTTTTGTATGATGTTTATACTGCTGGAATTGAAAGTCCTGTCACATCAGTTTGCAGAATTCTTCAGTATGCAGACGATTTACTTATTTATGCTGCTGACTCATCTGTGATCCTAGCTGCCAATAAAGTAGAACAAGGTATTACCATTCTTTCTGAGTGGTTGGACACTCATAACCTCGCTCTTTCTGCGTCTAAAAGCTCTATTTGTATTTTTTCTCGACGGAGACTAATGCCTACTATTAACATAACCTGTAATAATATTGTTATTCCAGTTCTTAATGAAGTAAAATTTCTTGGAAAAATATTTGACTCAAAATTAAATGGTATAGCGCACACAAAACAGATTTTAGGAAAAAGCGAACAAGGGATCAATGTTATGCGTTGTCTAGCTGGCGTTTGGTGGGGTGCGCATCCCTATTCCTTAAGAATTCTGTATAACGCAGTTGTCAGGAGCCATTTTGATTTTGGTTCATTCTTGCTTGTTCCTGGTAGTAAAAAGGAATTGAAGAAATTGGATGTATGCCAATTGAAAGCGCTTCGAGTTGTGATAGGTGCTATGAAATCTTCTCCTACTAATGCTCTTCAAGTTGAGAGTGCTGATCCTCCTCTTAGGCTTAGACGTCAGTATCTTGCTGACAGGTTTATTTTTAAAATATGCATGTTTGAAAATCACCCCCTGTTCCCCAAATTACAATTATTAAATTCTTACACGCGAACCAATGCTTATTGGAAACATAAGGATTTACCTCCTTTAATTATAAGCTATAGAAAATTCATCTCGATTAGGTTTAGGGTGGAAAGATTTCCAATTCACCCATTATTTTTGTACGATTATCCGTCTAAAATCTTTCAACCTGATGTTAGGATATCCCTGGGAATCGACAAAAATACTTTACACCCTAATTTAAAATTACATGAAATAGTTGATGATGTCTGGCCTAATTCTGACATTTTCTTTACGGATGCTTCAAAATTAGACTTAAATAGTTCTGTAGGTGCAGCGTTTCTGCATATGAATTCTAACATTTCTCGCCTGTTTAAGTATCCTCATTATAGTTCAAATTTTTCGGGTGAAAGCTTGGCCCTCTTAGAATGTATTAAATTTATTAGAGATAATAAACTGCCGGATTCTGTAGTTTTTACAGATTCTAAAAGTAGTCTTCAACTATTGCTTACAAACCCTTTTGGCAAAACAGTAATAACTTGCCCTATTTCTTTGCTCACAAAGCACTTGCTTAGACTTTGTCACGATGACAATTTAAAAGTTACTCTGGCTTGGATCCCTGGGCACAGAGGAATTGAAGGAAATGAAACAGTTGATTTTTTGGCTAGATCAGCTGTTTTACATGGTGATATGAGTCAATTTTCAAGCTACCCTCATGATATTGTTTCTATTGCCAAGCAGGATTTAGAAAAGGCATGGAATTCGTATTGGACAAGTTCTAGTAGATATAAAGGTAATCACTTGTATCAGATTCAACCGTTTATAGCTTTTCGGCCTTGGTACGCAAAATTAAAAACTTCGAAACAAATCACATCAACATTGTCCAGAATGAGAATTGGTCATTGCTCTTCACCTGTTCATTTACGCAAAATAAGAGTAAGGGACTCATCCATCTGTGAGTGTGGTTTGGATGAAGGAACTATTGCTCATCTTATGTTCTGCTGTCCTTTATACTTATCTCCTTCTTTGTATGACCTCTTAGTTGATTATAAAGCTCCTCTTCCTTCTAATTTATCATCTCTCCTTTCCCTTACTAATAAAGAAACTACTAGTGCATTGATTAAATATTTGACTCTTCATGATATTAAGTTGTAGCTTGTTAAGTACCTAATGTGTATTATTATTATTTTTGAAAATCATTGTATTTATGTTTTGTTTTGTTCATTTTTGTTTAGTCGTCTTAGTTTTGTACATTTGTAATATAATTACCTATCTGCCTACTGATATAACCCAGTCGAGTTAGTTTTCATTTTGTTTTTTTCACATCACTTGATCCGTGAACTAGTACGTGAAGTTGGCAAAAGTTTCCTCAAACCCATAAGAGGAATAAAATTGCCATTAAAAAAAAAAAAAAAAAAAAAAAAAAAAAAAAAAAAAAAAAAAAAGAGAATACATTATCCAGATAACACGTAAGACTTAGAATGTAAAAAATTTGCAGACAACACCTAAATTGTGTGGCACACGAAAATTACTAAACGAGTAGGTACACTATCTGATGTTACAACCGGTCGGATCACAGCAAGAATCAAGATGAAAGTTCTATAGGACGCTATGCGACGGTAATTACTATTTATAATTACTATTTAGAAGTAGCTGCTCGACGGTTGCTCGAAAAGCCTGCAGTGTCTTTAGTCAGCGCCGGTGCAGGCACTGATCATTGTCAGCACAGGGATCGAGGATAGTTCAGCTATGCTGGATACCCGATGCCGTGATCCATCAGCACCAACCAAGAACACGAATCTCTGTTTCGTCCAGGTTTAGGTTACACCAAAGCGTTGACCTACCTTCATAAAATTATCTTGACAAGCCATGTTAAAAAACTCCTATAGAGAAACTAGAAAAAACTCCCTTCAGCCTTCAGCGAGGTTTTGGACGCCCACAACTTGTCGTGTAGTGACACTTCTCGTAACTTGCAAAGTATCAGACGAGGTCTGTCGGTGGTGGAGCTTCCCATACGATGGCAGCAGCTGATGTCATACTTTCAACATCTGGGACCTTAACTTTGTTGATGAGAGTTCTTACTGCTACATCCTCGACAACCAGCTGACTTCAGGCACCCACAAATCATAAGTATTTTGCATTTAACATTTCAAGTGCAAGGTAGATCTATGCGGTCATGGTAGATAAATATTTTATTAGAATCACTCACAAACAGAATCAATCAATATTGAGTCAGAAGTGCATTCAGTGACTTGGTGTAGAGGACTTGAAGAGTTGCTCTCATTTGCAAGACCTGCCACATCACTAATTAATGACTTTGACTTCTTCAGGTTCTCTTCAAACTTGGCCATGGTGTCAGTGAATATGGTGCACAGCTGTGACCCTGAGCTCTGGATGGCATGTGGATCCACGTTGGCAATTTAAGGTTAGTGCTGTGTGGTGGTCTGTTTTTATTTGTGGAACTTGGATGGAGAATTATTTGTTTGTTTTGTGAGAATACACTGGATGGCAATTATGACAGAAAATACAGATACTGAAGATAACGCCTAAGTTTCGTCTCCTGTAATGAAGAGCACTTCTACTTTTGGCTGGGCAGGCACCAAGACATTGTTTAGTGATGGGTCAGTCGCATTCTACTCTTAGCATCTTCTCTTAATCTGAATAGTAAGTCATTTCTGATTCGTACTGAAAACAATGAATTACATCCAGTTCAAATAAACATTGCATCATCTCGCTGGTTTCTGATTGTTCAGCTCATAATCAACTTGTCGTACTGCATGCTTGTGATTAGTCAATTACTCTCCAGTCGGCGTCAGTAAAGCACCTTCTGACGTGCATTTGAAATTTTCTGTTGTGTGTCATACTGTGGGACTACTGGAGTGTCAGTTAACATTATGAATGCCAATGAGCGGCGGAGGCGTGAGCTGCGACAACCCTTAAATTCTGTCATCTTGTGTACCTACTGACATCTAATGGGAGTGTAGTTATTGTTCATCCTCTTACTTAACAAAGCGCTAGCCAGCCAACTCCTTGGTTGATAATTCAAACTCTACATGAACAATTTTTAACTTTAATGTTAATCCTAAATTCCAATCAGATTTATCTGAAAAAAGAATCGAAACCATTAATGAGAGCTGACCTATCTACGTGGTAGATAGATTGATATTTTATTAGAATCACTCACAAACAGCACACGAAAAAAAGTCACTGAATTAATAATGAATATTGATTCTGGAATGCATTCTTGCTGTTATAGGACTTGAAGAGTTGCTTTCATTTGCAAGACCTGCCACATCACTAATTGGTGACTTTGACATCTTCAGGTTCTTCTTCTTCTTCTTCTTTTTGTTAATGGCTTGCTGTGCTTGCTAGTTAGCAACAATTCTGCCAGTGTCCATGTAACGAGTGTCATAAACTTAAGTACAGATAATATGGGAAAATATTGGCCGGTAGAATAAGGGAGAGTCTTATTTTCATTAATTAATTTTGAATAACCAGTTTTGTTAAATCTGAAACAGCACAGACAACACAACACATAATCGGACAGTACAGAGTTAGTAGTTAATACCTAAAGCTATTTACAACTTAATATTATTGGATTTTACAAATTTACATAATAAATGAATAATAGGGGGAGAGGAGGAGAGAGATAACAGGCATTTGACAGAAGTAGGACGAGGGATATCTGGAGGGAGGACTTCATACAATGAGAATCTAAGTTTAGGGCAATTAAAAAATATGTGGTCCACAGTCCCATCTTCCAAACCACATTCACACATAGAATGATCCCTGATCCTTAGTTTGGCCAGAAAAACAGGGGTGCAACAATGTCCTAATCTAAGCCTACATAGAGTAGAAATGGTACGTTTATCAGCATTGCGATACTTAAAAAACCATGGTCTGGGGGGAATATCAGGTTGAATATCAGCATAAAGTTTACCTTTTATTTTTTTGGAAGAATTCCAACTGTCTAACCAAGATTTTTCTAGAAATTTGTTGGAGAGAAGGCAAAGGTCATGGGAAAATGTTTTGTAATGATCACGTGAACCGATTTGGATAGCTGATTTTGCCTGGATGTCAGCTGTTTCATTACCTGGAATCCCAGAATGACCTGGGATCCAGGCAAGAACAATATTTATCCCAAGATCATAGCAATCGAACAAAGCTTTTTTAATTTGTAGGATTATGGGAAAAGGGGCTATATTTTTGAAAGGATTAGATAAGATAGACTGAAGGCAACTTTTGGAATCAGAGAAGATTATAGAGTTATTTAAATTATGGGATTTTACAAATAATATAGCCTCAAGAAGTGCTATAGCCTCTCCAGTAAAGACTGATGAGGTTGATGGGCATTTAAAACTAAGACTTATATTAGTAAATGGAATCCACACTGCAGCACCTACCTCTCCATCCAAAGTAAATTTAGAGGCATCGGTGAAGATGCAGTGCCAGTCTTTGAATTTTAGTCCAACTTCAGTGTAAAATATTTCACGGGCATTAGGAGACTCCTTGTCTATGCCAAAATAAAGGAGAATGTTTGGTTTGTGAATCAGGGCATCATATGGTATCTGGTAGAGAGGATTTAAAGGGTACTGAACAATAGGATGGGTGAGTTGAGAGAATGAGAGGAAGCTGCGGAGAATGCAAGGGACGTTGTCAGGTTCAGTTCAGTTCAAACTCGGCCATGGTGTCAGTGAATATGGTGCTCAGCTGTGACATTCAGCTCTGGATGGCATGTGGATCCACATTGGAATTTAAGGTTAGTGCTGTGTGGTGGTCTGTTTTTATTTGTGGAACGAATTATTTGTTTGTTTTAAAGAGCGACACACTGAATGAAGAATACACTGGATGGCAATTATGACAAAAAATACAGATACTCTTTTTCTTTCTGAAGATAATGCCTAAGTTTTGTTTCTCCTTCCAGGCACTGTAGAGCACTTCCAAGATGGCTGGGCAAGCACCAAGACATTGTATAGTGACTGGTCGGTCGCATTCTACTCAAGCATCTTTAATCTGAATGGTGAGTCGTTTGTGGATCCTTATAAGTCACAAGTTTATGCCCGCGGCTTCGCACGCGTTGTTTCTATTGAAACGTTTAAAGGTGATTTCTATACCATATTAACTGATTTATGTGATAAAAAGTATGTCTAGGATTAGAATTACCTGTGTGCAAAATTTCAACCCGATCCGTTCAGTACTTTTGGCGTGAAGAGGTAACAAACATCCATCCATCCATCTATCCATCCATCCATCCAAACTTTCGCATTTATAATATTAGTTTGATACCTCACTCGGACTGAAAACAATGAGTTACACCCGGTTGAAATAAACATCTCGTCATATCGCTGGTTTCTGATTGTTCAGCTAACAATCAACTTGTTGTATTGCTTGCTTGTGATTAGTTGATAACTCTCCAGTCCGCGTCGGGAACGCACCTTCTTTCTGACTTGCATTATTAATTTTCTGTTGTGCGTCATACTGTGGGACTACTGGAGTGTCAGTTAACACTATGAATGTCCATGAGCGGCGGAGGCGTGAGCGGCGACAACCCTTAAATTTTGTCTTGTGTACTGTTATCTAATGGGAGTGTAGGTATTGTTCATCCTCTTACTTCACAAAGCCCTAGCCAGCCAACTCCTTGATAGATTTATTTTATTTTATTTTTATTTACTTAGAAGACAGACAGTACCTAGATATATAAAGAGATACAATTAGAATTTTCTTAGACCAGTAAAGTCTCCACTACAAATTTACACATAAAAACTGGTGAACAGACATAATAAACAAACACATAGTGTGAAAATTGTCTTACTTAGGTACAGGATAATTCTTGAATTGATACTTCTAAATTGATAATTCTAACTCAACATAAGATTTTATAGCTCTAATTTTAATCCTAAATTCATAATCAGATTGATCCGAAACCATTAATGAGAGCTGAGCAACTATCAGACGTAAACTAACATTCTCGTTTCACAGGAGTTACTTGAACTTCAGACGGAGGAACTACGAGACCCATTCGTGAACCTACCATGTGCCATCTTGTCTCTCTGCCGATGTTGACCGCAGTATATCTGCTAGCGTCGTACCTGGCTGCACTCGGCACGATCGGCGCAGCGTGCGGGCCACCGACGCCATCGCTGTGGTAAGTACTGCCTTCTGCATACCATGTCGCAGCCAGTGGTAGATGTAACCTGTGTAGGTATTCATACAATGGAATTAAGCATGACGTCATCTCATGCTTTTTTGCTCAGTTGGAATCAGATCTAAGCCTCCAGCACGGGTATTCAGAAACCCCGTTACAGAGTCATCAACATTGAACACAGAAAATATAAAACAGCTAATGAGTATATTTCAGTTTCGCGCGAATTCGTGTCGATGACTTGGAAAGAAAGTGTCTGAATTGCCCTGCAGGGTAGCCAAAAATATCTAAGTTTGAATCTGTGAGCCTTTGCCTTCAGTCTGTCCCTCTGTCAGCAGACTGTAACACATGAACCGTTACAGGTAGACAATTGAAACTTTCAAATTGCTGATATAACAATAAGCTATGGCTGAATCTAATAAATCTATAAGTAGGTACCTAAATAATAAAAGTTAAATATAACGGAGTAGGTACCTACTTTATCTGTCTCACTTTTGGGCCTAATTGGGCAATGTCAGTTGAAAATAAAGCTCTGAAACACATACGCAAGGCTAGGGCCTCTGACTACACGAATCGCGAGACCGTTTCTACCTTGGTTTCTATGGCTTTCTACTATTTTCAGCTACGATGAATGACCCAGAATTCCACTTAGCCGATTTTCCAGTTCCTTCTGTCCTGTCATCTCGTAGAATTGATCTAACGTCAAACAATATACGATGGTAATCCGTATTGATGATAGGCACGTTGCAAGATGAGTAAGGATACACTTTAACGCATTCACTGCGAGAGGCAATGAGAGTGTTAAACCATCTGCGACAAATATCACACTATCACACTAATATTATAAATGCGAAAGTTTGGATGTATGGATGGATGGTTGTTTGATACCTCTTCACGCCAAAACTACTGAAAGAATCGGGCTAAAATTCTGCGCACAGGTAATTCTAATCCTGGAATCAAACATAGGCTACTTTTATCCCATATATCAGTTCCCATGGGATAGAAATCACCTTTAAACGTTTCCATAGTAACAACGCGTGCGAAGCCGCGGGCATAAACTATAGTATCTAATAAATAATAAACTTTCCAATGCGTATTCCTAACTTCCAGGAGTTCTCCGGCATAGCCCTCGGCTGGCTGCTCTGGGCCATGCCGACGGTGGTGGTCGTGGCCGTCGTTGGCGGACTGTCCGTGCACATAATGGCGTCCTCGCGGATTTGCTTCCGATATCGACACTAAGTTCATGTCGCTGCGGCCTTCGCTGGTGTTTCTGGTAAGTTCCTAAACATTGTTCACATCTTATCTCCGTGGTAGATAGATAGATATTTTATTAGAATCACTCACAAACAGCACACGAAAAAGAAGAAAAACCGTCATATGGGTCAATATTATAAATTGGTCGGCCGAAGCGGCGTGACGGGCGAAGGTTGCGGGTTCGATTCCCGCCTTGGGACAAATGTTTGTAGGATCTGCAAATATTTGTTCCGTGTGTTCTGGGTATTTTTTATGTATACTAAAAAATATCCATCTATGTGTTGTATTAAGTATATCAGTCATCTAGTACCCATACATACGCTCTGTTTAGCTTGGGGCTAAATGATGCTGTGTGGGTTGTCCGGCATTATTTATTTATTTAAATTGGAAAATAAAATTCACGCCTTAACTTCTGAAAGGATCATAGTGAAATGCGACAAGGATATAGATGATATAGTACCGTTTATTTATTACCAAAGTGCTGTTCCTATTGCAGATGCTGATATCCCTGATGATGCTGACTCCTTCGAACCTCACCTTCCTCATCACGTACTGCAGGGTCGTGGAGTCCTTTTCACAAAGGAACGCGGCTGCGGTCGAGCTACGCAGCGCGCCGGAGGTTGCGGAATGTTGCGGTTGCGGAGGGAAGCGGCGTCGGCGATCAGCATGGGCAAGTACAGCGCCGCACGGCTGCGGGGAACTGCAAGGGCTGCGGAGCGACGGGTCACGAGTACGAGAATTGCAGATGTGACTACATCTGCAGCCGGTGCAAGCGGCGGGACATCTGCGGCGCGTGTGCGCTAGCCCGCCGGCGGCGCGGACCATCGCAACAGGCGCGGGCGGTCAGGGGCTCCATTACGGCCAGGCGGCCGAGGAGGTGTCGGACGATGACCGGAACGTGAGGGACGACCTGGAGTTACATCAGTTGTGTTTGAGAGACTATAAAGCGGTAAGTTTACCTCTGTCCATAGAATACCGAAACCCCTATTTCATGCATAAGCAAAGATACTTATGAGAAGTATTTTTCTTACAAAGTAATTGAATCACACAACATATACGTAAAGTTTTATGACGGATCCACAAGAAGACCCTTAGGTTTTATCAGGCCAATAGTGAAACACCAGTGAGCTCGAGCTTTTTGTAATGGATGGTGGTACCATCCCCCTGCGACGTAGACAATGGATAACCGAATTTAAAATAACAATACCTAGTGTTAGTTGTTTCAGTATGTCTAAGCCAAATGTCAGTGCTAAAATAAATAATGAGATTGGTATTTTGTTGGTCAGGTTTAAGCAATTGTTCGATTGCATTCTGGGAAGATTCACGGGCGGCAAGGCAACGCTGCGGGTGCGCGAGGGCGCAGCGCCGGTGTTCCACCGCGGTGTTAGACGCCATGCTACGAGCGGGCGTCATCGAGCCCGTGGACTGCTCCGACTGGGCCTCACCGCTCGTCCCAGTCAATAAGTCAGACGGTAGGCTCAGGATCTGTTTAGACTACAAGGGTACTTTAAATCCTGCTTTACTGGTCGATTGTTTCCTTTTACCAAAATTGACGACATGCTAGTAGCACTCAATGGGATGCAATAGGTATATTAGCAAAATAGACTTATCACAATCATATAATCAAATAGTTAATAATAATAATAGTTGGTCTGGGTGTTTTCTATGTATAATAAAAATATCTATCTATGTAGTATATTGTATTAAGTATATCAGTTATCTAGTACCCATAACACAAGCTCTGCTTAGCTTGGGGCTAGATAATGCTGTGTGAATTGTCCAGCATTATTTATTTATTTATTTATTTTATTAAATAGAATTAGATGACTCCAAAAAGAATTCATAAAAATAAATAACCATCGTGGCTCATTTAGGTTCAATCGCTTGGTGTATGGATTGTTTTTCCAACGAATCATGACTACCTTGTTGAAAGACATACCAAATGTTGCATAATACAGTAATACAATAGATGAAGAAGTTAATTGTGATCTATGTGAATTTATCAAAGACAGGATGTATTTTGTATTTATTTATTCCATCGTAGGTACACTTGTTGTTACACTTGATGTCGTTACATTCTATATTTTATTCCTATTTCAAAAATAACACACATGTAGGATAACTAAAGGATAACTAAATGATAATGTGTGTAAACCTACTTTAAAAAACTAGGAGGTTCTATTGTCGACTCCTAGTGTATGTTCGCTGGTGAACCGATATGTAAATTATTTATACCAGAGGCGGTCGGATAAAAGTTTTATTCACAAGGTATTACTGTTTGTCCCGTTAAATTAAGGCAACAGTTTAATTATTCAGTAATAAGAAGTCAGTTTTTAGTTCTTGTAAATAATGGTAAAAGATACATATTTTTATCTCAATGAACAGAGTTCACTTACAGAGATCTTTCTTACATTTTATTGTTATGTACAAAAAATTAATATAAACCAGTAACATCATCATCATCATCAACCTAAATTAGTCCACTGCTGGACATAGGCCTCCCCTAATGAGCGCCATAGCGCTTTCTTCAACCAGTAACAATTGTTTGAAATTTAACGCAGTTATCAATTTAACATTAAACATTAACTTTAACTAACTATAGTTCATTTTATTGTGTACTTTTCGTATGGTAAATAAATAATGCTGAACAATTCACACAGTATTATCTAGCGTCAAAGTAACCAGACAAACACAACAAAACATATTTCTTAAACTTTTTTGTTAGCTCTTGGATTCTTTAGAATCATTCGAAAGTTGTTTTGTAATTGTGCTCCCTTAAGACTTGTTTTCTTTCCGTAGTTGATTCTTGATTGATAATAAGTATTTGATACATATCTATTTTAATATAAACCAATTTTTTGACATTTTATATAAACTTTTTTGCAGTGCCATACAGGAAGCATGCACAATTGACCTTAGCTAACATTCACATTTAGATATTGAACTTTATACATTGTGAGCAAAATTAATAAATGTAATCGGTTTTATATTCAAGGTGGCGACATGGATGCTGGTGGTTCGTGGGTGTATCCGTGGTGCTGCTGGTAGTCCCCGTGGTGTCGGAGCCGACGGCGGTGCTGACCGGAGTTCTGGTGACGCCGGCGTGCCCGTGTACCTGGATCTCGTGCGACCGCCCGCGCTGCAGCCCTACTGCGCTCAGAATATAGTCCACAATATTACACGTTTCATGCGCTATAATCACGGAATAACTGTTTAGACATGTTATTCCGTGATCATGGCGTATGAAACTGTACCGAATTATTGGAAAGCTTAAAACAGAAATCATGGTAAATATCCTATTTAAGTACAAGTACAATGTAGGTACACAATAAGTATCCTTAAAAATAATATTACCATAATATACAATAATAATGTGATGGATAATGTAATGAATTAATTACAATAATCGTAATTAATTCAAATCAAATCCATGTCAAAATCATCAAATCAATATCCTTAAAAATATATAGATATTAATTGGATGATTTTGATATGGATTTGATTTGATGAACTAACAGGCAAAGGGAATGAAAAAACAGGGTTTCTTCGTCGCTTCTTTATTTTAGTCTACATATCGAAGCGACAGAAATCAAAAATATCACTTTATTTCCGTGTCAGTGTTTAGTTTTATAATTTGACCTTTTCTATGTGTACATTTATTGTATTTAGGGAAATAAAGAGTGTTTGATTTTGTATTCATTACAATTATTATAATTAATACATAACATTATCCATTTGTTAATTTTGCAAGTTAAAGTGTGAGGTTAATAGCCAATCAACAACTTTTCGAGCTTGATTTTGAAAGATTGCGTGTTTCAGTAAGGACCATTTCCAGAAAAGCTCCCCTTTGCTTCATTTTGGAGTAGTTCACTATCCGCACGATAGACGCGCTGTACCAAATTGTATGGAAAAAGGAGCCGTCACGATCACGTGTCGTTAATAACGTCGAATAGACTCACCCCTCAGTTACATATCTTTATTCACAAAGAAAATTACAATCAATTAATAGAAATAAATTAGAACAAATATTTACATTTGAAACAATTAAGCTAACTGCAGACCGTTGCAAACAATCTACAGGTAGCTCGACTGATCCATATCATTACCGGTCGTCGCGTCCCCGCTACGCTGGCTGCACTGCCCCGCTGTATGGCAATGCTGATGCGCTACTCAGATCCCGCGTCACGCCTCGCTTCAACCAGACGCTCAGATAATTTCTTTCATATTGAATGATTTTATCGGGTAGGGAAAATCATTAATAATGTTAACAAATCGCGAAGGTTTAAAAAAATCTTTCAATTGTGTTTAAAAATGAATGACAACAAGGATAATTTAAGGTACTCCGAGATTTGTACAGTATTGATAGACTGTACCTATGTTACCTATCTAGATAATGCATTATTGCATAGCCCGGTAAAACATGCGGTACTTTATTAAAGTATCTTAAGTAAAGTAAAGTAAAAGTTTATTTTAAAATTAAAATGGCACTGTTTAAAGTTATGTGTTACAAAGTTATGAAAGTTTTTGTATTTTATCATGGTTCATAGGTGTTGATATCCGTGGTCGAGTGACTTCCCTCCGTACTAGTTAATACTGTGTTACGGTAGGAAGTTTTGCTCCCCCCTTGATAGTAGGCGTTAAAATATTAAGTAGGTCTTATAGAAAGGCAATGAAATTGGCGGTCTTATCGCTTAAAGCGATTTCTTCCCTTCAACCAAGGCGTCATACACCGGGAGCGGGCAGCAGCGCCCCCTGCATAACCAACTCCGCCACCGAATTGCGATCCCCAACCCGCTTACCCAGCGTGGGGAAAGGCATTAACTCTCAAATGAATATAGCCAGAAAGAAATGGCCCCCAGTTTCCGGCCGCCTCGCTATTCCTGGCCATGGAGCACAATTCAAAAATCAAAAAACTGACCCTGGCTAACACTGCTAATACAACCAATTATATGTACATAAGATATCCTATTTAATATTATAAACGCAAAAGTTTGTATGTATGGATGGATGTTTGTTACACTTTCACGTAAAAACTACTGAATGGATTTTAATGAAACTTAACAATAATATAGCTTATACATCAGAATAACACATCGGCAACAATTTATAAAGATATTGTGTGAATAGTCCAAAATATGACGATAAGTGTCAAGTAAGTAGGAAAAAATCTACCATCTGCGAGCTATTCTGGCGTGCGCTGCCAAAACCGCTAGAGTTACCTACACATATTATGTAATGTATGATGGAAATGTTTATCTTAAATAGTCCTACAAAAAAGCCCGCCACAGTAAATATCTATATCTTATGTGTAAGCCATTATAGCCAAAATAGTGAACCATAACTACAATAAAAATTGATAATTTATTTCAAATGCACATTTGGTAGTCATAAATTGATTCCTAAATGAAAATAGATACTTTTATCGCTTCTGGTATTTAAAGTAGATAATATAAGCTACTCGAAATACCTACTAATCTTGCGCAGACGAAGTCGCGGGCACCAGCTTTTTATTTATTTATTTATAAGTTACGTTCCCAAGTGACAATACAGCTCTGAGGGGTGAGTCTATTTGACGTTAGTAACAAGACGAAAACGTGACGTCTCCTTTTCAACGTCAAGTTCTAGTCGACGCGTATATTTTTTTTTTATGTATAACTACGCATAACTTTTTACAGAGTAGTCCGATTTCGATAATTCTTTTTATGTGAAAGGGTATACCCCGAAGGTGCTCCCATATAAATTTGAAAAAAAAAACAATCCTTACGGTAGAAAACAGGGGATGATGATTGTTCACACACTGATTGTAATGTTTGACCACGCATACATTTTACCAGAGTAGTCGGATTTTGATAATTCTATTTTTATTGTATAGTCCTCTGCTGAACCCTATACTATAGGGTTATACCTTGATGTGTCATCAAACTAAATTAGACTCGAATTTTAACTAGATGTCGCCACTAGAATTTGAAGTCGGTTTATCGTTTTTTAAAACACGGCAAATTATTCAATACAATTTGGTTCAGCGCCTCTATCGTGGGGAAAGGGAACTACGCAAACCCCATACTAAAAGGAGGCGACACGATTGTGTCAAAAAGAGTCGCCCGTCAGTTTTAAAATTTGTTTACTGACCAAAACATTTTTTTTCTTTTCAGCAAAATATACCCACCTTTGTGAAAAAGGTGTTCCTATCAGCTGTTCAAGATGAGGAAGATTAAATC
Organism: Eupithecia subumbrata; assembly: GCA_949316285.1. Lineage (NCBI taxonomy): Eukaryota > Metazoa > Arthropoda > Insecta > Lepidoptera > Geometridae > Eupithecia > Eupithecia subumbrata. The sequence goes on along the minus strand of OX438642.1, from coordinate 3,742,125 downwards.
TTAATCTAATAGTCATAAGTTCGATAGTGCTAGGCTCTCTGAATCATTGTTTCCATAGCTTTTAATTATATGATTAATTCTATGCTGACCTTTTAATATAATAATATAGAAGATATAATATAATTATATTCTTAACTTTATCGCCGATAGTATGCAATGTAATATTAGTTTATTAATAGACTATAATAATAATAATGCTGGACAATTCACACAGCATTATCCACACATTACTATGTACGTATGTACACATTAAGCGTTTTGAAGCTCGCGCTTTGGTAACGCCCTTTTAAAAAACCATCTGCGCTTGTTCATACGTTCACACCCAAACGCTATTCGAAAAACAAACGGGGCATAGACAACTAGTCTTGTGGCATCAGCGTTGTTCTCAATACGGCAATTGCCGTAAAATACGGCTTTCAGGGAGTCGATGCATCAAAAATACGGTATACGGCAGCAAGTTCAGTACCGTATTAAAATATACGGCAATTGACTGGAGCATGGCTAAAAATCTAAAAATGTCTTCATCGAGTAACGAAACTCACCAACGAGCGAACACGGTGTTATACTCGGGGATTCCCCAAATATCATCTATTTGTACACTCAGCGGCGCGGAATGTGGCCCAAACATAAATATGGTGATACGATAACACTTGAGTATTCTCATGATGGTAGGTGTTAAAAATTGTATATATTTGTATGTATAGAGTGGAGATATATGGATTATAAAATGAAATACGAGCATGAGAGACCGGTTACAGGATGTCAAAAAGGCCAGAGGAAGAAACACGCGATACTAATTCAGCTACTTTTTGTTCCTTGACAGTTTTTTCTTTTGATCTCCACAGATATTATTACATATTGATTGAATTGTATTAATTATTCATTAAAATTCACACCTCAAAAATCAAAGACAATATTAAATACGTAATACTTTATGTTTCCATTTTAGTGTGCCACTTTGCGTGCCGCTGAATGTAGGTACTGAGTGTTGTTTAAATAGAATTTCAGTGTCATGACCTAAGTACGAGTGAATCAGAGGTCTTAGAAGGTATTCAAAACTATATATATATATATACGGTGAAGAATAAATCTATGTATATATTTAATGTTTCTTTTTAGTTCTTGTTTTTAATAGAAAATAAATAATACGAGCAATACGGCACTTTTCTCAAATTTCCCTAAAAATACGGCAATTTTCGACGTTGTATACGGCAACACCTAATCTGTTAGGAACAACACTGTGTGGCATACAGAATACAAATTTTAGATTCCACATCAAGGCGCGTTGAGGAATCGCGTTTGTGTTTAGAACACGTTGTGACGTCACACGGTTTGGGCAAGGAATCTCCTATGTCATAAAGAATCATGGCTCTGGTAAGGCCTGATCAGGCATTTTCCGTCGTCATTTACCGTATATACGCCCGCGAGTGGGAAGAGTTTCGCCTATCTATTCTCCAGCGTCGTTATCAAAGCGCGCGCTTCAAAACGCTACTAAATCTACTTTATTTTTTTATACAAGGTGATTTGTGATGGTTTTGAGTTTCCACGTTTATTGTATGGTTGCCGTTTGAATTGTTTGACGGCAACATGTGTCTGGTTTGCCGGAAGTCTCCTAATCCGCTAACCCGACCCAAATCAGCGCCACCACCTATTTTCTCTTATTATTATGTTTAACGAAGGAATTTTCAAAAATCGTTTTAGACGTTTGCTCACCATCCTGGCCAAAATGAGCAACTTCGCATCTCTGCCTACACTATCTATATATATAAAAGAAAGTCGTGTTAGTTACACTATTTATAACTCAAGAACGGCTGAACCGATTTGGCTGAAAATTGGTGGGTAGGCAGCATAGAACCAGGAAACGGACATAGGCTATGTTTTATCCCGGAATTACCACGGGAACGGGAACTACGCAGGCGAAGCCGCGGGCAGCAGCTAGTAGAAAATAAACCTTTTGAGGCATTAAAAATAAGCTTATGATAAGTATCACAAACTGCAAGTTATATTTTTGTAAATTCCTTCGTTTAACCTAATAATAAGATAAAAGAGGTGGTGGCGCTGATTTGGGTCGGTTTAGCGCCTTAAGGGTCCGGCGACGGATGAATTTCCTATACAAACGTAATACCAAAATGATTCGTAATTTGAACATATTTCCGCCATGGTCTGCTATTATTTGTATTAAAATAGTATTTATCTAGGTTCCTGACACATTTTTTTTTCAAAATACCTTTCTGAAATGAAATTAAACCGAATCGCAATTTTACATTAAAGAATGAATATATTCTTAGTTTTTGTGTAGATAAGTATTTTGAAAAAAGATTGTGGCAGGAACCTAAATAAATACTATTCTAATACAAATAATAGCAAACCATGGTGAAAATATTCTCAAACAACAAATCATTTTGGTACTACGTTTGTATGGGAAATTCATCCGTCGCCGGACCCTTAAGGCGTATATATACCCCGATACTAGCGCCACTACATATTTTATTTTATCATTACGTTATACAAAGGAATTATCAAAAATTTGGACCGCGCGTAGTCGATACCTATCACAAGCTTTTTTTAATGTATGTGTAATAGTTTTGTTTTGTATTATTCAATCAGATACCTTGTTTGGAGAGCTTGGTGGCCACCAATAGGAACTAAACTCTTGAAACAAGTATCTGCCTAAATAATACAATACAAAACTATTCCAGGTACATTTAAAAAAAGCTTTTGATAGGTATCGTCTACGCGCGGTCCGATTTTTTGATAATTACTTTGTATAACGTAATGATAAAATAAAATATGTAGTGGCGCTAGTATCGGGGTATATAATATATACGCTTTAAATCAATTTACGTAGTAACATCAGAGAGACGATTAAAGATTTTCACTGACAATTCAACTAACATGACATGTCATTATGTAACCAACAGCTCAAACGACAATGGCGTGGAATAAAAGAGATTAGCAATAAATTATGTACATAAAATTAATATTAACCTATACTCGGATTTAGAATCGTAATTAATTAAATATCGGGAGAATGTATTTCAGGTCTCGTATATCATCGAAGTGAATCGCTGAAAATATCGGTTTTGACAGTTTTCATTTATAATTTCATTTCGTCTCGTCCGTTTTTAAACTCAAAATAGCATCCTTTTCGCAGCGCCTGTGAAATTGTGAGTTCTGAAAGTTTTTGTCTTGTTTTATGTGATTTGCTGTAACCATGTTGTTCTCTGTTATTGTTCTAAGTTTTTATTTTAGTTTTCACACATAAATGTCTTTGGTTACGGTAGAATCCGGCTCGAAGGACCATGTAGGATCCGGTTCGAAGGACCATGTAGGAATCGCGGCTAGCTCTTCCCGGGATGAAGATATAAAAAGTCGAGTATATAGAACAATAGCTGTATTGTATAAACTACGACTAATTTGCTGTTAATGAGTGCGGTTTGTATGATCGCTGCTGATGCACTGACCTCCGTTGGCGCCCGGTCGGCGCTCGCACGAGTAACCTACATAGGTCAAACTGCTGATGATGCTAATTTACCTACATACGTGATCGATGTATCGAACAGTTACATTAATCTATTTCTAAATCCGGGTATAGGTACCGACGTCACTATTAAAGTAACTTCTGGTCAGTCGCTGTCTGGCTGAATTGACGCTCGTACAGAATAGATTTAGGTCTAAATTTAACTTTCCGTGTCATTTCGTGTTTAATTAAAAAAATAGATCGTTCGTGCAAGCCCTTTGTTACCCATCATTCAGGCTGCAAAGGCTGCGAGAGAACAGACTGTGTTTTCTGATTGGGTACAATTTAAGACTAAACCTTATATAGTTATAGGCAATAGATTAAGTGTAGCTTTTGAGTATACAGGATGGTTTTTGAGAAGGGCGGTGATGGCCATGTCCGAAACCATGTGAGTTAGAGAAAAGTCGTCAAAGGAGTCATGCCCTCGATTTATAAGAAAACAATAACTGCATATTTAGTATTTTTTTGAATGGCTTATTATCAGGCTAGCAGGGTGTCTTATTTTTGAAAAACCATTACTTTCGATTTCCGACATAAGGAAGAGGTTTAAAAAATAACTAAATATGCAGTTATTGTTTTTTTATAAATCGAGGGCATGAATCCTTTCACGAGTTTTCTCTAACTCTCGTGGTTTTGGACTTGGCCATCACCGACCTTCTCAAAAAACCACCCTGTATGATGGTGTCACTTAATTCACATGTGGCCAAAACTAAACTAAACTAATCTGACAGCATTAAAAATGATGTTATCCTTTTTGTTTCGATCGTTATGAAAGGGACGGCAACATTTTTAGTTCTGTCAAATTAGGAAAGTTTAGTTTTGAACTTTTGACGACATCTGAATTGACACCATTAACTATGTTTTAGTTTAAGTAATCGTTGCTTGTCATCTAAACTCTTTTATTTAAAATAACTACTTGTGCTTTTAGACAGGCTTTCTGTTATCCTGCTATAGCTGCGAACTCTGCGAAGTCCTAATGCGGGAAGCAGACGGGTTTTTCTATTGGTGCAATCTGACTGTACCACGTTTATAATATACTTAACTAACGTATCTTTACAATTGTACTCACTATTTCTTTAAGGCGCTGCTCCGACCCAAATCAGCGCCCCCACCTGATTTATCACATTATTCTGTTTCGAACTAGTATTGAATATTTTTCGCTGCGTTTGTGAAGATGCGTTGTTGAAGGTTGTTTTTGTTTTTAGTGATGATTGCTGTTACCTTGTTGTTTTATGTTATTGTTATCAGTTTGTGAAATTTTAAGTCATAATTGTCGTTGTTGACATAAAATAATTTGTATTCTATACACTAGCCAAACTCGATGTAGAATATTTGCAAACAAATCGCCCATACTTAACCTATAAGTCACTCAGTTGCCGCGTCTTTTTAAACGCAATTTACATAACTTGGCGATTTGAGATCCTTCCTTCAATAAATATTGCTTACAATGATATCTGAAACTCTACGCCAAGCAAGCGAGTTTTAGTTATTTGTACCGTGGGTTGTTTACAAACATTGTTTAAATTATACTAGTTGTAAGAAAAAACTAAAGGATACACTGCAATGTATGTCATATGATGACAGAAAATTTATTGACTGTTTCAAAGTAGGCCAAAAATTTGCTAACACCTTTATTATTTAAAACTAGTTTAGTGTAGGTAGCATAAGTAATTATTTTAAAGTATGCACCATCGCCTTGTGTAATTTGTAAGTTATATGTACCTATTGGATTACTTATTGGTTATTAGCACTATTTTGCCTGAAAAACAGGTTTTTACCTAGTTCAGGCACACGCATTATTTAATACCATTAGAATTTAAGACTTAACTCTTTGCTATCCTTAGTACTAAGTTATTTTTGAATAGATTATTTTATTTATTTATTGTACATCGAGTTTGGCTAGTGTATATAACCAAAAATTTATAAGTGTATCATCAGTAGCATAGTATATCGCCACAATAATGTATTATTAAAGGTTTAATACCTACTCATCTAAACGAGAACCTTACGGCGACACCACCTTTTGTTAGTTTTATATTTTTAACTAGTATTTTATAAGTGCGCGAGCTGCAAGCAGCTCGCGTCGGTGGCTGTCACAGTGTTCGTTTTTAATTGTATTCCCCTTTTCGTAACCTACGTCTTTGATTTTTTCGAAATTGATAACCAAGAGTGGAGACTGCGATTAAAGAATGTCAGCCATCTTGGATTTTGAAATGAACATCTTTTTCGTAATCTACACTGTCGAGTTAGTCGAAAACGATATCCATATCAAGTTCTTGGATGGGGGAGGGAGTTCAGGGGGGCTGGGCGTGAGGGGTGACGTGAGTCGTGTTGCGGTTCGCTTCGCTCACCGCAATCCGACGCACGCCCGCCGTCATCAAATTCGTAATCCTCGCCCCCATAATAGATGAAAACGATACCTATATCAGATTTTTTGATGGGGGCGAGGTTCGGGGGGCTGGGCGCGGGGGGTCACAGCACGGCTCGCTTCGCTCGCCGTGCTGTTCCCCTGTAGTCGCATTGCGGTTCGCTTCGCTCACCGCAATACGTCCCCGCTCGTGCTGCCACACGGCAAGGCTCGCTTCGCTCACCTTGCAGTGTGACGTATTGCGGTTCGCTTCGCTCACCGCAATCCGACACACGCCCGCCGTCGTCAAATTCGTAATCCTCGCCCCCATGTTAGTCGAAAACGATACCCATATCAGATTTTTTGATGGGGGCGGGGTTCGGGGGGGGGGCGCCGGGGTCACAGCACGGCTCGCTTCGCTCGCCGTGCTGTTCCCCTGTAGTCGTATTGCGGTTCGCTTCGCTCACCGCAATCCGACACACGCCCGCCGACATCAAATTCGTAATCCTCACCCCAATGTTAGTCGAAAACGATATCCATATCAGATTTTTTGATGGGGGAGGGGGTTCAGGGAGCCCGGGGGCGTGGGGGGGGGGGTGTCACAGCGCGGCTCGCTTCGCTCGCCTTGCTGTTCCCCGTAGTCGCATTGCCGCTCGCTTCGCTCGCAGCAATGTTCCACCCTAAAAAGTGGTCAAAATATGGGCAAAAAATGGCAAAATTTCAGTTTTTTAATAAAAAGGAGAGTCCAGAGGGGCGGGGGGCAAAAATTTTTTTTGCAATTAAAATGGTATTAAACCCTCTACACGAACGTGAAAAAATTTTTCTTCTATCGTACTTAGTTTGGGAGATATCAAAAGGGGGGGTGAAAATTGGGGAGGGAGGGGGGGTTTTTTTTTTTTTCTTTCAATTTGAAAAGATACCTTCTATACGATCCCGCAATCAAAACTCCTCTATCACGACGGCATCTCGTAGCACTCTCAAAAGGGGGGGTCCTGGGGGGCAAAGGGGGTAATTTTTTTTTTGCAATAGAAATCACTTGTCCTTCTCTATACACCCCTTATAAAAAAAAATAACCAAATTGCTCTGTGGAAAAGAAGGGGGGGAGGGGTGGGCTCTGGGGGGGCAAATCTCAAAAAGTCGGAATTTTCCCTAGGTCTCCTAGACCCCCTCTACACGTTTCCGCAAAAAAAAACATACCTCCCCCTCCACCATCATGGAGAACAATTGTGTCAATCAGTCAGTGAGTCAGTCAGTCAGTCAGTCAGTCAGTGGTAATCGAGCTTTATATACTATTAATTTGTTCATGCAAATAAAATTTTAAGGAATAAAAGAATATGCAATTTTAATAAAAACTTACCCTTTTTCTATTATTCGAATAGTGCCCGAAAAAAAATCGAAAATTCGAATATCAACATTTTCGAATATTTCCAAGCCCTAATCCTAAGTAGTATAGTATTATAATCTGTGTCCTAAGTAACAAAAATTTAGATTTCAAAAACCCGGAACAAATATTTTTAGATGGTACAAAAATTTGTTCCTAGGCAGGAATCGAACCCGCAACCTCCTGCGTCGCAGCGGACCTTCGTTCACCCGTTACATTTTAGTGCACGACTTCATAACTAGATGTCGCTGCTAAATGTGACCGAGGGCTAGATCGCGGTGACGAAGCGTTTCGGGTTCGGCCTGACTCTCCTGCGTATGTAATAAACTGTGTGTTATAAACAGTTTAAACTGATCGAAGTAGCATTTTAAATTCTTTATCACACACACAATAAGAGTTATTGAAAGGCGGACACACCGTAGCGTGCTGGGGCCTAATATGTATATAATATATATCTACTAAGTAGATATAGGCCCCAGCACGCAGTAGATTCTACTATAGTATCTGGGTCCACGTTTAGTGAACGTTGATAGGGGAATAAAAGGTAATGATTCGCTTTTCAACATTTACGAACGGTGATATTGTAATAATAACGATTATTCCAACATCACATCACTAATATAGTTCGGTAGACAAAATTCTAAATATTGTTTTAATGATTGCGTTGTCAGAATGTTAATCTGCAGGCATCCAGCACGATGACACCTCGTCTAATTCGTTTTTATCCCATTGGAACTGTTTTATGGGATCAAAAGCCTGTGTTTGATTCCAAGCTTAGAGCTACATCAATGCAAAATTTCAGCCCGACCGATCCGTTCAGAAATCATGGTGTGAAGAGGGAACAAACATCTTAACATCTATGTAAACTTTGCATTTAAAATATTAGTGTGATTAAAACGCATGTACCTAGCTAGATACTTACTTGATATGATGGACCGTTCTGCAATTCTTCTATTAAGTCCAAAGTAATGTATTCAATGATCTCTTCATTATCATCAGACAATCAACCAGTCATTTATTGTTCAGGACAAAAAAACCGATATGACAAACTCTACCAACATTACCAAACCTATACCTATAACATCGCAGCTTTCATATTTTTGACATTATAATATATCACTAGCCCAGAGTTAGTTGACCTAACCCTCCCACATCAGTGGGTTAAAAATTTCAATATTTAACCCAAGGTAACTAACTTCTGGTGGTACAAGAAATAATTCGAATTTAATTCCAAAGTAGTATTTAGCTCTGAGTTAACCATGTTAACCTACCCTGGCGCAAGTAGGCCTTAGTGTCTCTAATCTTTCTGTCGTGCACAAGTAAAGTAGGTATACCTACCTAGGTAGCATCATCATCGTTCGTTCGCTGCGGGGTTGTGCGGCGCGGCGGGGCGCGTCGAGCGAGGCGTGTACGGAAAGGGTGTAGGTAGGCTAAGCCGAAAGGGGGTGATTCTGGACCCCAAGGGGATAAACTTGTAAATAACGATATTTAAATGCCAATATTTTTTCTTAAAAAAAAAAAAAGTTTTTTTTCTTATTTTTGATCTTTTACACGCACTTTTGCGTACAAAATATTACACCAATGTTTTTGTTTTTGCTTGTTTTTAGTTTGTTGACTCCTTCGATGTCCAGAATTACCCTCTTTCGGCTTATTACACCCTTTCCGTGGCACCCTGTGTTGTACTAACGTAGTATAATATAATAGGTGGCGGGGCGCTAATGTGACTTGGGGTTGCTTTCACAAAGTTTTACACGCAAACGGCGCAAACGGACCACCGGCCACAGCCAACGGTGGCACATTTGCAGCAGTTGCGGAAGCGCGCGACTGACACCGGTGTTTGGAAGCTACCACATTACATTGACACGTGCGATGCGTAGGACGCCTAGCGTTTGACTGAGTCAGTGGCGAGAGTTGGCGTCTTGCGTGGCGCGCAGCAGCGGCGGCGTCAAGTGACGAGCCGCGAACACTGCTGTAGCGAGTGGCCGCCGCCGCGCCGCACAGTGGATCGAAAAAGCCCTTCCTATAGACATAGAACTTTTTTTTTCTAAACATGCTTTTTCTTGTTGGAAACCAAGACAGAATCTTATTAGAAGCCCAAACTATATCATATTTTATGAACCTAGGTGATAATGACGCAGAAAAGATTTTTTGAACTTTAATTTGTATGGAGAAAAACATGAAAATCGATATTTTTCGGCTCTCGTGCGAGTGCCCGTTATTTCCTCCGGTATAAATAATGTTCCTATTTTTTACTATCTTTTGACATATAGCACATATGGCGCACTCGATGGACTTCAGGTGAAAAAAAATAAAATATATTTTTAAATTTTCTTTTTGCATTTTATTCATTAAACAAGGTACATTACGACCTATAAATAATATTTCAACTCACCTAATTATTGTTACAATTTTAATGTCATATTTCACCTATCATAATAATGAAAATATATTAAATTTTTATATTTAGTTAAAGTAAAAGCATAATTATCAAATACAGTCATTATTTTTAAAAAGAAAAGAACAATAATTACAAACTACAAAGGCGATTAAACAATTCACACGAAATAAATATTACTATTTTTTAGACACAAGGCAAATTTTTCTATATTACAAGTTATCATACACAATAATTATTTAAAAAACACGTATTATGTACCTACATATAAGTTACAAAGTTTCTGTAAAACAATTAGAACATATTAAAAGACACATCCATATCAGCATCTGTGTCAGAATCTGTGTCTTCTGGATCAATGTTACTTACCTACATCTACAAATTCTGTCTCAAGGTGTTCTGTGTAACACTATGGCTTGAAATCTATGTCTCATTCGATTCGGAATGAACGAACCTCTTTACTAAAAGTTTGTCTATGGTGATCGACGGTTTGAAGTTCGAGAAATAATCAGGTAACAAAATCACGCATTTAGCCGCCATTTTGTACACATTCGGTTCGACTTTATTACGGAAGCAACAAGGTTCATTTTTGTATAATGAGTTATCGATTTTTGTATACTGAGTTATCGACAAAATTCTAAATAATAAGCATGTACCTACAAATAATAAATAGACTAATAGAAAGAATACTTAGTCTAGATTCTATATCTTTTTATAGAATAAATAAATTCTTAGTATTTTATGAGATACAAGCATTTTAGTGCGGGAATCGGGAAAAACGCGCGCCGCGCGCCACCCGTGATCCTTGAGGGTGATTCTTGATAGATAAAAGCTATTTTTGGAAAGAACACGCGATCGGTTAATAGATATAAGACCTAAAGCTTCGGAACTTAACTCTTTCCTCCGTGCTGCATTGAGTACAGGTCTTGTGGAAGAAATGTAAGGGTCTGATGAAAGAAGCAGCATATTTAAAATATCCTGATTATTATTAACCCTGCTAGTCTTTCGAGCATGAGACTCCCTGTACTTGCGAAAGTCTTTATTTCTAGCCTCTGAGGCTTCTTCAGATACCAATGGGTACAATCGCTACATTAGCTATGTTGGCACCATGTATAAGAACTTTATGCACGGTTGCTGACATATAGTACCAATTATACAGTTTCTGTGTACTTTTCTGCAGTCTTTCGGGTATATTCCTTAAATTTGTCTATTTTTATAGTTTCACCTGATGAATTGACTTGCAGTATTACTGCAAATCTGCGTATGAGCTCTTCATCAAGCCCAGTTATAGCTTAGCTTTAGGTCTTATATCTATTAACACAGAACACCTTGAGACAGAATTTGTAGATGTAAGTAACATTGATCCAGAAGACACAGATTCTGACACAGATGCTGATATAGATGTGTCTTTTAATATGTTCTAATTGTTTTACAGAAACTTTGTAACTTATATGTAGGTACATAATACGTGTTTTTTAAATAATTATTGTGTATGATAACTTGTAATATAGAAAAATTTGCCTTGTGTCTAAAAAATAGTAATATTTATTTCGTGTGAATTGTTTAATCGCCTTTGTAGTTTGTAATTATTGTTCTTTTTTTTTTAAAAATAATGACTGTATTTGATAATTATGCTTTTACTTTAACTAAATATAAAAATTTAATATATTTTCATTATTATGATAGGTGAAATATGACATTAAAATTGTAACAATAATTAGGTGAGTTGAAATATTATATATAGGTCGTAATGTACCTTGTTTAATGAATAAAATGCAAAAAGAAAATTTAAAAATATATTATAGGAAAAATAAAAAACCACGTGGCGCGCAAATATATATAAGGCGCGCTCGACCAAGACCGGCTCTCATTCTGTTGCGGTCCGTCATCGAGGAAACATCTCCCTGCCTGTTACGTCTGACATTTTTCGGTGTCTTTAGAGTTAGATTTGTGTAAATTGAGTTTAGAATCGGTTTCTGTCAATTTTTGTTTTGATTAAATTTTGAGGTTAGAATATTCCTTTTACGTTGTTAAATTGTTTGATTTTTTTTAAGTTAATTTTGATCGATTATACAAGTTCAGAAGTGGGATGCGGCACGATTTCTAACGTGCTTTATCCCGCCTACTTGTCCACATATCCTTGACAAGATTCTGATCTCATTGTTGTTTTTACCGGAAAATGTCGGACCGGGCAAGCCGTCGTAAACGAGATGATTCGGTCAGGCGGCACAGTAGGTATCGTGACCGTACACCGCAAGGAGGGGTGCGTCGCATGATGGAGACGTTAGCGGTCAGGCTCACCGCATTGGAGAAACGGTCTGCTGTGCGATCATCAAGGTCGCATGAGCGTCGTTCGTCCGACAGGCGTCATCGGGTTGAACATCGTCGCATCACCGCCACGTAGTGAAGTTCGTAGTGATAAGGTGCATTCTGATCTAGGTCAGGACGCTAGTGGAGTGGATGCGTCATCGTTGGTCGCGACGCCGCCGCCGACACTCACGGATTGCATTATTGATGCGTTTCGTTCCATTGGAAACACGGTAAGGTCGAGCCAAGCTTACTATATTTCGAATTTTGATCCTGTCCTACACAATATCGACGATTGGTGTGCCGAAGTGGACCGTGCGTGTGCTGTAAACAATTGGAATTCCCACGAATGCCTTTCGCGGGTAGGCAATTGTTTGAAGGGCGAGGCGCGTACATGGTTAAGTGAGTGGGTAACGAACGACCGTACGTGGGCTAATTTTAAGAAGGAGTTCAAACCCTTGTGTTCTAAATTCCTAATATTGCAGATGGTACAAGTTCTTCGGGCAGCATGCTGTTGGTGACGCTGCTGCTGGACATTGCCGATACTGGACAGTGCTGGCCGATGCTGGCCGATACTGATGCTGACGCTGGCCGATGCTGGTCGACGCTGGCCGATGCTGGTCGACGCTGGTCGACGCTGGCCGATGCTGGCCGATGCTGGTCGACACTGGCCGATGCTGGAGCTTCTGCTGGGTGATGGTGACCCCTACTGGTAATGGTTTTCGTGACTGAAGTGGCCAAAAGGCTTGCGAGTGCTATTGGAAACATTCCGGTAAGGTTGAATCATATTTTTATTGCGAGCTTTGATCCATATTTGCACGGTTTTAGCACAGTGTTCCCTAGTACCTACCACGTACGTACGTGCCTTCAATCGATGGGACCGCGTGCGCGCCTCAATAGATGAAAAGACCGTGTGTGTTTAGTGCGTATTGATAATTGTCTGACTGGTGACGCGAAATCATGGCTAAATGATTGGGTTAGTAGTAACCGTAGCTGGTCTAATTTTAAACGCGATTCAAGCGATGTGTCCTTGTCGTTTAAACTTTGCAAGCAAACTTTTTGACGTAAGACATTCAGACAATTTTCAATCGAACAGTGTTTATGCCAGGCGATCAATACGACTAGTAACAACGTGTCGTAAGTGGTCGAGCGAAGAGTTGATCGCAACTGTTATATATAACCCCAGGTCCGAAGAGCAGTTCCTAATGCGAATCTGATACCGATTGAATTTTTTGGTAAGTTTCTACAAAAGTTATACAAAACCAGTTCGTGTTAAGACGGTGGTCCAACAACGTGGTCACGAAGGATTTGGCAACGAATTCATAGCTGAATTGGCATAAGCGTGAACATGGTAACAAGAGGGTCAATGTTTTGCTTTAAGTCACAAATAGGGTAGATCGTGTCGTGTGGTGTAAGAAGTCTACTACTAGTGATAGCTCTGGGCCCTTTGGTAGAAACGGATGGCTTTTACCATGTTTTGATAATTGTTGATGCCTTCAGCAAGTTTTGCTTACTTTACCCAATGTACCGGCAAGATGCTAGCGAACTTAAACGCCACGTTACAAATGCGATCTCCCTGTTTGGTACGCCTAAGTTAATTGTGGGAGACAGGGGTCGTATGTTCCAAGGTGCTGAATTCCTTAACTGGGTCAGAGAGTTGGGTTGCGAGGTACACCTTATTACCCCTGCGAAATGCACCAGTCTAACTGAAACACTTGTGTTTTTCTTGTGACCTGCTTAAGATGGAGAGTGGCTGGGCCCAACAAAAACAACAGAGTAAATGTTTACAAATTTATTTAAACTACGGTAAGTAAGGTTCGTTGTCTCCGAAGGTACGTTACTACGAAAATTATTGCCACTGGCCTTAGCTGGAGAGAGGTCCGACGCGGTAGGCGAATAGTGGATCCAGGTACGTAGGCTGGCAGCAAGAGCAGTGCATCTGGTAATGCGTAGAATTCCTTCCGGGCACCGGCGGCGGCAGTACGGTCGTCCGGGGTAGTCGGTGTAAATGCGGCCGATCCTTCCGAGTACCGGCGGCAGTACGGTCGTCGGGGGCAGACTGTGTAAGTGCGGCCGAGTCGTCGAGTAGCCGACGGGGATCCTTCTGTTCCAACCCCAGTAGGATGGAACCCCGATGTGGGGGTTCACTCAGTTTAGAATTATTAAAAGATTATTTAAATTAAGCATAAGGACCAGTTGAATAAAACTGTAGACGAAAAGAAATTGGTTCGGTTCGTAGTCCGCGTGTAAGTCCAAAGTCACCTCTCGCCTAGCCAAAGACAAGTTCCAAGCGCGTAGGCTCACTGTTGCCAACATATGCACCGCGCTCTGAAGTTAGACGCGGCGCGCAGCGCGAACGTTCAAATTTGTGAAGCGCGAACGGAATCGTTACATAACGGGCAAGCGGAGCGCTACTGCTGAACTGTGCTCAATATGATCAGGGTAGAGTGTAATTATCATCAGGAAGAATGGCCGAGGGTAATGTGGAAGTTGCAATTAATTCTAAACATTACCAAGCGCAAAACCACCCAACGGTCGCCCGCCACTCAACCTTCTGGGTGTGGAGGCCACTACGCCTAATATTAGGAACCTAGTGCGGGATGTGGCCCTGGAGGCTTCGAACCCTAACTGAAAGGCCTTACGTGAAATAAGCAGGCAGAGGACGGCTGAACGACTCAGACCGAATCAATTGGGTCAAGACACTTACGTTAATCGGCGCAGGAAGTCACCGCGTGATTTTAACTTAAATTCTCTTGTGTTTTTAAGGAAGCAGGCGCAATCAACCGGTAAGCTCGACTCTGGCATGTGTGGGCCATATCGTGTCACGAAGGTGTTGTCCCACGGTCGGTACGAGCTCCAACTTTTGGCTGGCTCTCATGGCAAGTCGACGCAAGCGGCGGCGGAGTTCATGGTTCCGTGGCGCGGGGAGTGGACTCCTGATGTCTGTGCTGCTTTCGCAAGTCGACGCAAGCGGCGGCGGAGTTCATGGTTCCGTGGCGCAGGGAGTGGACTCCTGATGTCTGTGCTGCTTTCTTTGGTGATTGCGGTTGTCTGAAATGCGGTGCACGCGTGCCTGTATTTGAGCGATCGTTCAGGACATAGCGAACGACGGGCTTCCTGTCCTGGTGTGCGAGTTACTCTCCTCGGAGATATTGCTAACGTCGGGCCTATGTCTCACACACATTCAATTGGGATAGCACTTGGGTATAGCTAACGTCGGGCTTCCTACCCTCGTGTAATGAGATATGCTAACGGCGTGCCTATGTCTCGCCCCAATGGCTTTCTTTTATTTTTTCATTTTCTAAACTCTGTTTTGTTGTACTGGTTTATTTGTTGTTTATATGTTTGGGGTTACACACCACACCACACACATACATGAACGCAGGCATTCAAATACGTGTGATCACAAAAAATGCAGCCATTGTAGGTACATGGGGCATTTTGTGTTCCTGTACCTAGAGGACAGGGTTAAGGAGAAGGCGGCCCCTTCTTCTTAGCTTGGTAGCCTTGGTCCCGCCTCACGTCGTGCTTCTCGACCAAAGTTACCCTGGATGAACTACTGCCTCACGTCGTGCCTCTTAGTTATCCAGTGTCAGGGCTTTGTTGCGAATGTGTCTCACGCATGACGTACTTATCCAATAGCAGAATTTCACTTCCTTTCATACTCTTTTTGAAAATGTACCAGTCAATGTTTTGAATACGCCACTCAGACTTTGAAAGCTAATACATTGAGATTGTTTTGACTTAATAAGACCCTTTTTGTTTTTCTATGACTCATTGTGTGTTTAGCTATGGGCCCTATGCTATGCACATAATGCAGTTATATCCCTTTGGAGCTCTGCTATGAGCTTCCGTCTCACCATTATGCTTAATTGCTATTACTTTCACTGCTTAATACGGCCTTTGTGTATGTTACATACACATCGGTCTATTTTTTTCTCATGTTGTGTTTAGATGCAGACCCTGACTACACAGAGACCACTGATAATGCTGCGTGCTCCCCTATAGTTGGAGAGCAACCGTTAGCAACTGCACAGCCGTCCACGTGTGGTAGTCGGCAACCCTGCACGTCGCGAGATGCCGCTCTGCCGATGGATGCTGATGCAAGCGTCATCTGGGAGCCGCGTGCCAGCGCGCCCCAGGAAGAGGACCCGCCAGGAGAAGCAGCTTCAAGCCCGGACCCCGTCTCATCTGAGCCTAGAGAGGCGCTGTCCATGCCCCTGCTAGATACAGATCAAGAGAGCTAAGGAGCCCGAGGCGGACTCAGTCAGGAGAGGCCGTATAGGAAAAATAAAAAACCACGTGGCGCGCAAATATATATAAGGCGCGCTCGACCAAGACCGGCTCTCATTCTGTTGCGGTCCGTCATCGAGGAAACATCTCCCTGCCTGTTACGTCTGACATTTTTCGGTGTCTTTAGAGTTAGATTTGTGTAAATTGAGTTTAGAATCGGTTTCTGTCAATTTTTGTTTTGATTAAATTTTGAGGTTAGAATATTCCTTTTACGTTGTTAAATTGTTTGATTTTTTTTAAGTTAATTTTGATCGATTATACAAGTATATTTTATTTTTTTTCA
Source organism: Eupithecia subumbrata (assembly GCA_949316285.1). Taxonomy (NCBI): domain Eukaryota; kingdom Metazoa; phylum Arthropoda; class Insecta; order Lepidoptera; family Geometridae; genus Eupithecia; species Eupithecia subumbrata. Next base: position 3,725,599 of record OX438642.1, on the reverse strand, counting down.
CCTGAAGTCCATCGAGTGCGCCTTATGTGCTATATGTCAAAAGATAGTAAAAAATAGGAACATTATTTATACCGGAGGAAATAACGGGCACTCGCACGAGAGCCGAAAAATATCGATTTTCATGTTTTTCTCCATACAAATTAAAGTTCAAAAAATCTTTTCTGCGTCATTATCACCTAGGTTCATAAAATATGATATAGTTTGGGCTTCTAATAAGATTCTGTCTTGGTTTCCAACAAGAAAAAGCATGTTTAGAAAAAAAAAGTTCTATGTCTATAGGAAGGGCTTTTTCGATCCACTGTGCGCCGCCGACACGCGTGTGCGGAGAGTTCGTACAAAATGTATGAAAAAGCGTATAGGTACCTATACCGACAACTTTTTGCTCGCCACCCCGGTGGCTGTGGCCGGGGTGATCCGCTTGCGCCTAGTCTAACGGCCGAGAAAGAGTAATGAATGTCAAAAGGCCAAGTGTTTGCAGTCAGGGTTCGATCTATGTAGTTTGGCTGCTTTCCGCCAAAACTATTGAACGGATGGACGACACAGCTGAAATTTTGGAAAGTTGTAGGTCTTGGATTAACACATAGGCTTCTTTTATTCCTTTTCAAGCAGTAAGTAGGTAATTGAAATAACCTTTAGAGCGCGAGCCCATACCTAATACCTAGCGTACCTACTCGCATCCCAGCCGCAAGGGTCGCGGCACTCGAGCAAATACAGCGTGGTTTCGATCTTGTTGGCCGCCGCGGCTCGGTGTGGCCGCAGCTGGCCGCGTGCGGCTCGGTGTGGCCGCAACTAGCCGCGTGCGGCTCGGTGTGGCCGCTGGCCACGAGTGGCCTGATGCGCGAGCTCCATGGCTATTTCATACTAATGTATATTATGTAGGTACCTACCTCGCTGACCGCTGCAGCCCGGCGTGTAGTGCGATGCGACGTTCCCAGAGAGATGCTTGCGAAACCACGGACAGAAACTAGTATTTCTTTAAAGATTCCTTTCTCCTGTCTAGGTACCTACCTAATTAATTACTAGGTAGGTACTTATTTCCTACACTAGGTAGGTATTTCGATAATGATTCCTATTTCCTAATTTTAAAAGGAGTTTTCAATTTCCGAGTATGACTTAACCTCTCTACTCCTTTAAAGTCAACGATGTTTGACTCATTTTGCGTACCTACTTTTACTAGTACCTAATAAACGGACGACTCCATCATCATCAGGCTATACTTGTCCACTGGACTTGTCTGCTGGACTTAAGCCTCCCTTAGCAAGTCTTTAATGAGGTATCTTATTTCCTACTAGGTAGGTATGTTACCAACATACCTACCTAGTAGGAAATAGGATAAGTACCTCATTAAACTTTAGGTACACAGAACAGTACAGACGAAGAGATAATTATTTACTTACTAGTTAATGCCCGCGGCTACGCACGCGTGGTTTCTATGGAAACGTTTAAAGGTGATTTCTATCCCATGGGAACTGATTTATGGGATAAAAAGTCCTAAAATCCTATGTTTGATTCCAGGATTAGAATTACCTGTGTGCAAAATTTCAGCCCGATCCGTGTTGTAGTTTTGGCGTGAAGAGGTAACAAACATCCATCCATACATCCATCTATCCATCCATCCATCCATCCAAACTTTCGCATTTATAATATTAGTATGATATGGAGAAACTTATTTCCTAGTAACCCTTCTGTCAAGACGTTATACCTTTTTCCTACTAATAAAATTTTAGGGTAAAGATCTTTCAAGAAGATTCCTTTTTCTTACTGTAAAAGGCAATGATCTGTCAATGATTAGGTATTCCTATCTCCTACTGTAAAAGGCAAATCCGAAAGTAATTGAAGCAGAAATAGATTGATGAAAAAGAAAGATGATTTTTGCATATAACATTTATTCATGATTACACACAGATTTTAAAGGTTAGGTACATTATACTAATACCGAGAGTTAGCTTGACAAACAGAAAATTGTGATCGCAGTAGAGGTGTTATACAAAAATTAAAAAATTAAAATATCATAATTTATAACTAGCTAGTTATATTCTAGTTATATTTATTACAATTTATTACTATACTTATGACTAAAAAATATATAGTTTTAAAAATAATAAAAATAATTTATACAGTTATATTCTAGTTATTACAATTTATTCATTCATGATATGTAACTAAACACAGACATACAATTTTAATTTATTAATAAACGAGTGAGTAACACACCAAGTGATTATAAATATGGAACACAGGTAGACTAAATTATATAAATAAGTAGGTTAGCAAATAATCTCTAATAATTATAACATATTTTGTAAATCCAGAAATGTATAGTTTTATCTTAAAAATATGTGTAAATATTAGGGTAGGTACCTAAAGTTACAATTAATTTAGGTAGGTATATACAACACTGCAACTTGTTAATACATATTACATAGGTTAGAATACCTATTAGTTTTGATTAGGTATTTAAGTACCTACCTTCCCTACTAATATTATGAGTTTTTATCGCCGAACCGAAACTTGACTTTAAAAACGAAAAATTTGATTTTTCTTTTGATTCCTCGACATAATGACAGTTGTTTAAATTTTGATAAAATGCCGCGTACCTATTTTATCGACAACAATGTGTATTGTCGAACCTTGATCGAACGAGATTTTATTCAAAGTACTCGCATTTAATAACTAGATGGTCTACATAGCTAAAAAAATACAATATTGAACAAAATCATAGTGAAAAATATTTTTTTAGAAACTTACAAAAACAAACGATTTTTATTTAATTTTTGATCTGTAACTTTAAAACTGGGTCATGAGGTGTACTTTTTTGCATGATGTATTGAATTTCATGATTTACTTTACAAACTATTGGTCTATTTCTTTTCGTTGTCATGTTATTCGCCATTTAAATTAGGTACCTACTTTCTCTCATCTAGAAGATCAACAGGAATCTAAACTTATATAAGCTACGTAAGTCTACTTTAAAATTTCTGTAATTTGCATACTTTTTTAAATATCTTGAAAAAAGTCGAAAAATTTACCGTTACCCCTTTTCACCGAAGCATGCAGAGAGGTCGATCTAAAATGTAGGTTGGTACCTATTATTTTTAGGTATTCATTAAATTGCGAAGTCTGTACCCAGTGGTTCCTAGGACCTGGGAGTAATTACCCCTCCGGGGGTAAAACAGCTATTCTGCAGGGGTAATCTTGCAGTGCAAATAGGCTTACTTACTATAAAATATCAGATTCTCTAGAAGATAAAAAAGCTTGGGACGGGTTTTGCTCCAACTCGAAAAGTAACAACTAACAGGCTAAAGATTTCTTCACTTACATACCGAAGCGACAGAAATCAAAATTATCACTTTATTTTCGTGTCAGTGTTTAGTTTTACAGTTTGACCTTTTCTAAGTGTACATTGTATTTATGGAAATAGAGTTTTTGATTTTGATTTTGATTTTGAAAATCATGCTGTAATTTTTAGTTGGTATTAGAAAATTTGTAACTATGTATTTCAGTGAGTTTAACAGTCTGAGTATCTTACAAATAAATAAATACGAAATATGACGAACATTAGTACAGTACAGGATAAAGTTGCAAGTTTTCTGCGTAAATTAGAACTTTACCAACGCAGAGTTCCAAGTTGGCGATACACAGTGTGATATAGGTAAACCCCAATTTTGTTTCATCTCAGTATATTTAAGCACTAGAGTAAAACTCTGGCATAGATATATCATGTAGTTTTTGTTCTAAAAATTATCAAAGTTACCCTATTTCCGGATCATGAAATATCGAAAAAAAAATTAAGAAAAAAAAATGGGCTTCTTATTTAAGTTTTATCTGTATAATTGTATACAGATAAAACTTAAATAAGAAGCCCAGTTTTTTTTCTTTAATTTTTACTCGATTGTATAATCATTGGGTTATACGCATAATAACAGACAATCAAGCAAGTTTTTGAGTTTGTACCTACTGTGAATAGATCATGAAACATTTATATTTATATCATTTTTCTATTTATTTATTTTTCTCCACGTTAATGCCGTATTAGACGGACATTTCTAAACTAAACGACTGTATAAACAAACTTTTATCTACAGTATTAAAACTTATTAAATTATTAAAACCATTATCTAACTCCGCGTTATTTAGAAGTTATCAGCAATTTCCTTGTTTCGCCAGGGTGGTCACTCCCATATCCGGAAATTTTATCCGGAAAAAAGATATATTTTTAAGTCGAATATACCTAAAAATATATCTTCATTCTAAAGGACTAAATTATGATCGTCGTGGTTTTAAGGTATTTATAAGGATCTCGGTTTGTTGCCTCTACCATGTATAATGTTTATGAAATCTCTAATTTTGTAAGGAGTCATGGATATTTGTTCCACAAAGCATATGACACAAATCCTAGCAATTTAGAGACCCGAATAGGTTTATTCTAAAAGAAACCTCAAAGTCAGCGAGACATCAAAAAAGCTGCTGTGTGTAAAAATTTATAATAAGGTATCTTATATAAATTATTGAATAACTATATAAATTATTGAATAACTATTTATTTTAAAAGAAATTATTTAACTGGCTCAATGAAAGTAATTTTTATGACATTAATGAATTGATTAATTTTAAGCCATAGACATATAAGTCAATTAATGAGGATCAGTAAAGTTATAGCAATTTCAATAGAACTAGTATCTACGTTATTCTTTATGACATGAGAATTAATTCTTTTAAAATTATCGAATATGGACGAAAAATAATAAAATATATTTTTTTCATTCGTTGTGTCTCCCAAAATTCGAGTCTATCTGGTTCTGTTATTTTTTCCCTAAACTTATAGTTTCGGAGTAAATCACTAAAACTGATATCTGCCTACGGTTAACGGGCGGCGACCGAGCGAGTGACGTCACATGCACCCGCGGCGGTCACTCGGTGAACTTAGCTAGTAATTTGGTCATAACTTCGTAAATTTTTGTGTTTGTTAAGGATTTCTTAGCTCTATAAATCTGCATTTTCAACTAAAAACGCAACGGATCCTCATAGCATGCTATAGAATAGTTAAACTTGAACTTATAAAATTATTCACCTTGTATAGCCATGTTTTCCGCAATAAAATTTTTATTTGTCATTATTTGTCATATATATATAAATTTATACCAACCAACATTTGCCCGCGGCTTTGCCATTGTTGCATGTAAGGTACCTAAATAAAACCTATGTCGCTTATTGTAGTTTATTAATTATAATAAAAATTACATTCCTCGATAGTTTAGTGAAACACTTATGCCTACTTGTGCCAAAAGTTGGAGTTAAATAAATAACTCGAGGCTTCCTAACTCAGTGTTAATGTTTTGAATTTTCTGCTCACAGTTTATATTGCACCAGTGGAAATTAACCCAGAGTCAATCAACCCGAGCTTAATGTTTGACAGTTTATATTGCACCAGTGGAAATTAACCCAGAGTCAATCAACCCGAGGTTAATGTAAATTTGACGACCTCCGTGGCGCAGCGGGCGAAGGTCCGCCTGCGACGCTGGAGGTTGCGGGTTCGATTCCCGCTTCGGAACAAATTTGTGTACGATCTGCAGAAATTTGTTCCGTTGGTCTTGGTGTTTTCTATCTATAATAAAAAACATCTATCTATGTAGTGTATTGTATTAAGTATATCAGTTATCTAGTACCCATAACACAAGCTCTGCTTAGCTTGGGGCTAGATAATGCTGTGTGAATTATCCAGAATTATTAAAAAAAAAAAAACATGTTCATTCATTCTTTTTACATCTGGCGAAATAAAGTCTAACTTGCCGTAACACAGTAATTGTTACTAACACGGAAGTTATGACTCATGCAACAAATGGAAGCCTTAAGGTAATACGTCTTGCAAGTTCGTATGCCTACTTATACTTAATTACATAGTACTAAGATAACATAAGATTTACATATATGGTGTACGTTTAGCTAGCTATTATTAACAGCGCATAGTTACCTAAGGCTATCTTGTAAATTTTTGGAAATAAATATTCTTATTCTTATTCTTATTCTTATAGTAGGACGAATGCTGAACGATTTAAGTGTATGCTCTCTCTCGCTCTACAGTAATTTGAATAAGTCTATTCCTATAAGTCAGATTTGAAATGACATGTGGTTTTTGATCGCATTAAATTGACTGTTGTTTATTTTCTAACTAGTTTCTGTCCGCGGCTTTGCATGCTTTGTGGAATGGATGGAAACGTTTAAAGGGCATTTTTATCCCACTGGAACTGTTTTATGAAGCCTGTGTTTGATTTCAGGCTTAGAGCTACATCAATGCAAAATTTCAGCCCGACCGATCCGTTCAGAAATCATGGTGTGAAGAGGGAACAAACATCTAAACATCCATCCAAACTTTGCATTTTAAATATTAGTGTAATTAAAACGTATGTAGCTAGATATTTAGGTAGGTACTTGATAAAGGTAGGTAATTGAACCGTTTTGCAATTCTTCTATTATAAAAGTCCGGACTAATGTATTCAATGATCTCTTCATTATCATCAGACAATCAACAATTAATTTATTGTTCAGGACAAAAAAACGGATACGACAAACTAAACCAACAATACCTAACAACGAAGCTTTCATATTTTTGACATTACTAGCCCACAGTTAGTTGACCTAACCCTCCCACATCAGTGGGTTAAAAATTTCAATATTTGACGACCTCCGTGGCGCAGCGGTCGAAGGTCCGCCTGCGACGCTGGAGGTTGCGGGTTCGATTCCCGTTTCGGAACAAATTTGTGTACGATCTGCAGGAATTTGTTCCGTTGGTCTTGGTTTTTTCTATCTATGTATAATAAAAAACATCTATCTATGTAGTGTATTGTATTAAGTATATCAGTTATCTAGTACCCATAACACAAGCTCTACTTAGCTTGGGGCTAGATAATGTTGTGTGAATTGTCCAGCGTTATTTATTTATTTATTTTATTTATTTATTAATATTTAAAACAAGGTTAACTCCTAACTCTTGGTGGTACAAGAAATAATTCGAAGTTAACTCCAAAGTAGTACATAATTATATAGATCTGAGTTAAACGTGTTTACCTAGCCTGGCGCAAGTTGGCCCTAAAATAATAATATCATCTTATTAGCAAATCAGTTCAAACACCACTCTCAAGTAATACATTACTTAAATAATAATCTGTTTACCGTAGAACATTATGGCACAAGTAGGCCGGTATGGCTCACTTGCGCCAGGCTAGGTTAACACGGTTAACTCAGAGTTTTGCTGTGTTTTTCATAATAGAAATTCTCCTTTTGAATAAAATAATCAAATATCCTTCTACCCAATTCTCCTCAATTTCTTGTTGAGTGTCCCTCTGTCTCTATCAGTGACAGTGACATTTTGGATCGCTCCAAGTACCTATTATCAGTCTCTATTTTGCATGGGAATATTTATACTCATAGAATAAAAACTCGCTGCTGTCTCAGCAGAGGGATAGTATCATTCAACAATTTGACAATTTGTGTAACCAAGAAAAGATCTATGTGTGTTTTGACAGCACGTAAATACAGTGCTTTCACTCACACATTCGGATGATTGAATGTTGCAAGTGAATCGAATTTTGCCTTAAAATTGGCTTACTGAATCCAAGTTTCAATTTAGAAAACACATCATTGTTATTATCACCTTACCTAGCTTTTAATTTGGTGTCAATAGTTAATTGTGAAAGAGCAAAAATAAAAACAAAATCTATGCAAACACATTCCCAGCATCTTGTTTTTTTTTAATTTTACTTCATATCAGCCGGCATGTTCATGCTTACTATCATTATACCTAGGTCAAACGACAAAAAGGTTTTACTCCAAGGCCGCACGACAAAACTGTCTAGAAATTCTGTCAAAAGGATCGTAAACGATTCGGCACCAGTTCTAATCGAGAAAAACGAGGAGTGAGTCAACAATGTCCTCGCACGAGAGATTTTCACGTCATAAGTAAGAGTACGAAGAAAACTCTATCGACACTGACGTCCTTTACAGTGCTGAGTGAGGTAACGAGTTTCAGAGTTCAAAATGGGAAAGTTTAATGAATATGTACGGAGTACCGCACGATACATAGAGTCAGTGAACTAGGTCATGTATAGCTAAGCAGATTTACCAACTCAAACACATGTTTTTGCACCAATTTGCTTACCTACTTAATATTGGGCAATTACTTACGAATATTAAATCAGTGTCAAACTAGCACTAGGAGGTTTGATGCGTACTTTATCCTTCCCTCTATTATTTAACTATTAACTTAACTTATAACTGTAGGAATCCCTACAGGAAAATAGTTTTCCATTTTCAAGTCATAAGAGTACGAAGGAAATTCTATCGACACTGACGTCCTATACAGTGCTGAGTGAGGTAACGAGTTTCAGAGTTAAAATGGGAAAGTTTAATGGGTAACAGATTCCCATTTTCAAGTCATATAAATACGACGAAAACTCCAAAAGGAAGTAGATGAAATGCAAAATAAGAGCAATTTTCGGAGAACCTAAATTCTAGTAGACCCGTCATCCTCCTGGATAAAAAAAATGGAACAAAAAATTCAAAGCATTAGTAGCAATTCATTTTATTTTTTGTTTCATTTTTAGGGTTTCGAAGATCAAAGATCGGTTTCGAAACCCTTATGGTCTCGCTTTGTCTGTCCTTTTTTCCATCCTTAATAACTCAAAAACTACTGCAGCTATCAATTTGAAATTTGAAATAATAATACATTTCGTGCGCCTGTACAGATTTAAAGAAAAATAATTGAAAAATGAAAATGAATATTTTTCATACAAATTGTGATGCCGAAATTTTAAAAGACACCTACAGAGACATTGAGGTATCAAATGAAAGGTATCATTTTGTAAATTTCAAAATTTTTTAAACTTTTTTAAAGGATTCATACTTTTTAAAATGTTTCGAAAAAAGTCGAAAAAATACCTATCCCCCCTATCTCTGAAGATTGCAGAGCGATCCATGTTAAATGTATGGAGCGTTTATAGATATAGATCTATATTTTATAGGAAAAATATAGAGAAGTTTGTAAAACAAACACTTTTTGATAAATGGTCAAAAAGGAGGGGAATAATTTTCAAAAGAGAGGGCTACCTCACCGAGTGGGGTACCAAATAAAAGGTATCGGTTTGGACATTTTAAAACAGTTTTTCAAAATTCTGAAAGTTTCATACTTTTTGAAATATTTTGAAAAAGTCGAAAAAATACCCATCCCCCCCCCCTATCGGGGTCTGTAGTTTCAATGGGTGTACCGCAGGGTTCTATCCTCGGTCCTTTCCTATTTTTAGTTTATATTAACGACCTGCCTCATCTAGTAAAGAATAATCACGAGATTGTATTGTTTGCTGATGATACTTCATTAATTTTTAAAATGAAACGACAAAACACAAATTTCGACGATGTGAATAATGCAATCTCAAAAGTAGTCCATTGGTTTAGTGTCAATAATCTTTTGCTAAACGAAAGCAAAACAAAATGTATTAGATTTATTCTCCCTAATGTTAAACAAGTGAAGGCTGATGTAAACGTTAAAGGAGAAACGTTAGAAATAGTAGAAAGTACCGTATTCTTAGGAATCACCTTAGATCATAAACTTCAATGGGGCCCACACATAGATAAGCTATCGAAGAGACTTAGTTCTGCAGCGTATGCAGTCAAAAAAATCCGTCATCTTACAGACGTGGATACATCTAGACTTGTTTATTTCAGCTACTTCCATAGTATTATGTCTTATGGCATACTGCTGTGGGGGAACGCTGCAGATATTAACACCGTATTTGTGCTGCAGAAGAGGGCTGTTCGTGCAATCTATAATATGGGTCCCAGAGAATCCCTACGTGATAAATTCAAAGAAATAAATATAATGACAGTACCATGTCAATATATTTATGAAAACTTGTTGTACACTCATAAAAATAAAAATCTGTTCCCTAAAAATTGTGATAAACATAACTTTAATACCAGAAATAAACATAAACTCGCTGTGCCCACAACTAGGCTACACAAAATTAATGTATCTTTTACAGGGCAATGTATACGCTTCTACAACAAAACTCCTAGTGAGTTGCAAAAATTATCAGTAAATAAATTCAAACAAATTGTCAAAACCTTGCTGTGCAAAAAGGCTTACTATAAAATATCAGATTATCTAGAAGATAAAAAAGCTTGGAACGGGTTTTGCTCCAACTCGAAGAATAACAACTAACAGGCTAAAGGTTTCTTCGTCGCTTCTTTACTTTGGTCTACATACCGAAGCGACAGAAATCAAAAATATCACTTTATTTCCGTGTCAGTGTATAGTTTTATAATTTGACATTTTCTAAGTGTACATTTATTGTATTTATGGAAATAAAGAGTTTTTGATTTTGATTTTGATTTTGATTTTATCTCCGAAGTTTGCAGAGCGATCCGTTAAAAGGATATAATTTATGGAGCGTATGTAGACATGGTTCTATATTTTGCACGAAAAATATAGAGAAGTTTGAAAAAAAAACACTTTTTGAAAAATGGTCAAAAAGGGGGGGAATAATTTTCAAAAGGGGGGGGGGGGGGCTACCTCAACGAGTGGGGTACCAAATAAAAGGTATCGGTTTGGACATTTCAAAACAGTTTTTCAAACTTCTGTAGGTTTCATACTTATTGAAATATTTAAAAAAAAAATTAAAAATTTACCATTACCCACCCTTAACCGAACCACCCATTTAACCGAACCATGCAGAGAGATCCATCTGAAATGTAGGTTGGTACCTACTATTTTTAGGTATTCGTTAAATTGCAAAGTCTCTAACCGGTACTTTTGGTACATATTTTTTGACAAACGTTCGAAACCCCTAACGCGAGTTACACTCGCACTTGACGGATGTTGTTTAATGATGATAAGGTAAGACTTATAACAACTACAAAAATACAAAAAAACTTCTCAAACTCCTTGGGTTAAAAAAAAGGGAAAATTCATAATAATTTTAACCTAACTCCCCGGAGGAGAAAATGTGTGTATGAAACGAGATAGGTCTCATTCGCGATAAATCACAAACCAAAACATATAATCAAGAAGCTCATTTAATTACACATAAGAGAACTCACACTGCTGAAAGCCACTTGAATAAGGCTTCTGATTCGATGCGCTTAAGGGCCGATTTCGCATCAATATGATAGCAAATTGAGCCTTTGAAACAAGGTTTCACCTATAAGAGAGGCACAAGATAAGGGCAACCCTAATAAAAACAGCCATGCTTTAGCTGTCACACGAGGTTCTGAGAAAAAATATGCAATAAACCTCTCCAACCTCTTGGGTTCCCAACGTAGAAAATTTCATATTTATATCAACCATCCCACAGTGGCCTAAAGATGAGACTTATAACAACTACCAAAATACAAAAAAACCTCTCAAACCTTTTAGGTTACAAAAGAGAGAAAATTCATAATAATGTTAGCCTACCTCTCCGGAAGAGAAAAAGTGTGTATGAGATGAGATAGGTCTCATTAGATAGCTATTAATACTAATATTGTCATAAGAAAACTCTATCGACACTGACGTTCTCTACAGTGCTGAGTTAAGTAACGGCTTTCATAGTTAAAATGGGAAAGTTTAATGGATAATAGTTTCCCAATTTCAAGTCATAAGAGTACGAAGAAAACTCTATCGACACTGACGTCCTATACAGTGCTGAGTGAGGTAACAACTTTCAGAGTTACAAATGAGAAAGTTTAATGGGTAATAGTTTCCCATTTTCAAGTCATAAAAGTACGACAAAAACTCCAAAAAGAAGTAGAAGAAATACAAAATAAGAGCAATTTGCGGAGAACCTAAATTCTAGTAGTTCCGTCACCTTCCTGGATTAAAAAAATGGAACAAAACATTAAAAGCATTATTGGCAATGCATTTTATTTTTTGTTTCATTTTTTTTAATGATAAGATAAGACTCATAACAACTACAAAATACAAAAAAACCTCTCAAACCTCTTGGGTTACAAAAGAGGGAAAATTCATAATAATTTTAACCTACCTCTCCGGAGGAGAAAATGTGTGTATGACACGAGATAGGTTTTATTCGAGTTAAATCGCAAACCAATACATTTAATCAAAAAGCTCATTTAGTTAAACACATGAGAAATCACACTGGTGAAAGGAATCGAATCTGATAGCCACTTGAATAAGGCTTCTGATTCGATACTCTGATTCGAGGACGATTTCGCACCAATGCAATGCTGGCAAATTGAGCCTTCGAAACAAGGTTTCGCCTATATGAGACGCACAAGATAAGGACAACCCTAAAAAACAGCCATGCTTTAGCTGTCAAACGAGATTCTGGGAAAAAAATTGCAAAAAACCTCTCCAACCTCTTGTGAGAAAAAGTGTGTATGAGATGAGATAGGTTCCATTAGATAGCTATTTATACTACTGATTGTCATAAACAATGCAGAGATTTAGCTGTCACACGAGATTCTGAGAAAAAATATTCAATTAACCTCTCCAACCTCTTGGGTTCCAAAAAAGGAAAATTTCATATTTATATCAACCATCCCACAATGGCCTAAAGAAAAGACTTATAACAACTACAAAAATACAGAAAAACCCCTCAAACCTCTTCAGTTACAAAAGAGGGAAAATTCATAATAATATTAGCCTACCTCTCCGGAGGAGAAAAAGTGTGTGTGAGATGAGATATGTCTCATTAGATAGCTTTTAATACTAATGATTGTCATAAACAATGCAGAACTTTGGCTAGCACACAAGATTCTGAGAAAATATATGCAATAAACCTCTCCAACCACTAGGGTTCGAAGAGGAAAATTTCATATTTATGTCTCATCCCACGATGGCCTGAAGATTAGACCTGGAACCTCTGAAGGAACCGAAATATAGAATAATGCATAAAAATATTCTATTATAAAACTGATTAAAAGAATTGAATAAAAGAAACTGATTGAAAGACGAGGAGTGAGTCAACAATGAGCCGTGTGGTGCCGGCATAGAATTGCACCACCCTAGTTCCTCCCGTGGGTGTCGTAAGAGGCGACTCACGCACCGGGGGGCGGGCAGCAGCGCCCCCTGCAGAACAACTTCTCCGAACTGCGATCCCCAACCCGCATGCCCAGCGTGGGGATTATGGGCATTACCCCCCAATGATTACTGAAACCAAAAAATGGCCCCCAGTTCCCGGCCACCTTGCTATTCCTGGCCATGGTAGCGGCCATGGTAACGGCGGGGCAGAGGGTGCTAGGAATCACCGGGCTACGCCAGGCTACCATACATAACGCAAACCGACCCTGGCAACGTTCAACGGACGCACTCTGAGGCTTGACCACCAACTAGCGCAGTTTGAAGTGGAGTTAGAGAAAATGAAATGGCATGTTCTGGGGTTATGTGAAGTCCGTAGAGAGGGGAAGGACACCATAACCCTAGACTCGGGCCATCTTCTCTACTTTCGCGAGGTCGATAAAAAATCCCAGGGTGGCGTAGGTTTCCTCGTCAACAAGGCCCTCTCTAACAACGTCTAAGAAATCTCCAGTGTGTCGACCAGGGTAGCGTACCTGATCCTTCAGTTGTCCGAACGGTACACCATGAAGGTTATTCAGGTTTACGCACCAACCTCGGCACACTCGGATGATGAAGTGGAGGATATGTACGAAGACATATCCAAAGTCATACACAACACCACTAAGGCACACTTCAACGTTGTTATGGGGGACTTTAACGGCAAGGTGGGAACCCAGACTGGCAACGAATCCCGAATAGGCCCGCATGGTTATGGAATTAGGAATCACAGGGGGCATATGCTGGTCAACTTGAGAAAGAGGGGCTGTTCTTAATGATCTCCTTTTTTAAGAAACAGCCTCAAAGGAAGTGGACATGGCAAAGCCCCGACACTGTGACTAAAAATGAGATCGACTTCATCATGACAGATAGCAAGCTCATATTCAGAGATGTCTGAGTGATCAACAGGTTCAATACCAGATCTGATCACCGACTACTCCGAGGCTCTCTGAATATCAACTTGAAGCTTGAAAGAAACCGTCTGATGAAGTCCACGCTCCGACCTAGCCCAATCCAAATCATGGCGGGCACCGAAAAGTTCCAACAGCTTCTCGGGAGTAAATTTGTTGCCTTGGATCCCACTGATGACGCTGACGAGACCTTACACAATCTGCAAAAAGCAGCGCACAGGCAAGAAATCCAAACTCTCGGATGAGACTCTCTGGCTGATGACAAAAAGATGGGAAACCACCCAAGCGTCTTCGTCAGAGAGGTCAGACCTGAACAAGCAAATTGCGAAGATGTTACGGCGCGACCTTCGGAGCTCCAACACACGCCTCATCAAAGAGGCTATAGAGCGAAACCGAGGGTCCAAAGTATTCACTAAGCAGCTTAGCAGGAGTCACCTGACGCAGCTCAAAACGCACTACGGGAGGACCGTATTGTCGAAGCCGGAGATCTCTGCCGAGGTAGAGGATTTCTTTTCCATTCCCGACGAGACGACCATGATTCTAGAGCCACCCTGACACGCCACTATACCGACGAACTGCCAGACATTAGTCAAGACAAGATCGTGTTAGCTCTGAGGTAGCTTAAAAATGGAAAAGCCCCCGGTGAGGACGTAATAACTTCAGAGCTTTTGAAAGCCGGAGGTGCCCCTGTTATACGGGAGCTATGGAACCTCTTCAACACCGGCCTTCACAGTGGGAGAACTCCAAAGGCGTGGAGCGGGAGTTTGGTGGTGCTCTTTTAAGAAGGGAGATAAAACCATCCTTAAAAACTACAGACCTATCACACTCCTGAGCCACGTCTATAAGCTGTTCTCACGAGTGGTCACGAATCGTCTCGCCAGGAGACTCGACGAGTTCCAGCCACCGGAACAGGCCGGGTTCCGCGCAGGATTTGGCACCATAGACCACATTCACACAATGAGGCAGATTATACAGAAGTCCGAAGAGTATAATCAGCCTCTGTGTCTGGCCTTTGTGGACTATGAAAAGGCCTTTGACTCTGTCGAAACCTGGTCTGGAATCCTTACAGCGATGCCAAGTAGACTATCGTTATATCGAGGTGCTGAGATGTCTCTACGAGTCCGCCACCATGAGTGTCCAAGTACAGGGCCAGCAGTCTTAACCCATCCAACTGCGCAGAGGAGTGAGACAGGGGGATGTTATATCCCCGAAACTGTTCACGAGCGCGTTGGAAGATAAGTTTAAGACGCTGGACTGGAAAGGTAAGGGCATTAACATAAACGGCGACCACATCTCATACCTGCGATTCGCTGATGACATAGTCTTAATGGCGGAGTCGCTAGAGGAGCTGAACCAGATGCTGGATGGCCTAGCCTCAGCCTCGCGACAAATCAGGTCTTGGCATGAATTTGGATAAAACCAAAGTCATCAATGGCCTCATTGATCCGTGACCGGTCTTCGTACATGGCCACCTTCTCGAAATTGTTTCCGAGTATACTTACCTTGGGCAAATTCTGCAGTTAGGTAAAATAATTTTGAGGAGGCCAGAAGGTGGATCCAGCTAGGCTGGGCAGCGTTTGAGAAACTACATCGAGTCTTCTCGTCATCCATACCGCAATGCTTGAAAACTAAAGTTTTCAATCAGTGCGTCCTACCCGTCATGACCTACGGAGCTGAGACGTGGACACTCACGGTAGGGCTGGTCCACCAGTTCAAAGTCGCTCAGCGAGCTATGGAAAGAGCTATGCTCGGAGTCTCTCTGGAGGATAAAATTCGTAATGAAGACATCCGACAGAGAACCAAAGTTATCGACATAGCTATAAGAGAAAGCAAGCTGAAGTGGCAGTGGGCCGGCCATAACTCGCGAAGAACCGACAACCGCTGGGGTAAACGTGATCTTGAGTGGAGACCACGACCCAAGACAGGGCGCTATGGCGCTCATTAGGGGAGGCTTATGTCCAGCAGTGGACTAATATAGGCTAATGATGATGATGAGTCAACAATGTACTCGCACGAGAGATTTTCAAGTCATAAGAGTACGAAGAAAACTCTATCGACACTGTAATTTTATAATAAAATCCGTTTACCCTAAAAGAAGTATGATGCCGAAGTGTCGTCAGCTATCCACGTGTTTTTAAATTACTATGTACAAACACTATGAGATTTGTATGTTTTAGGGTTTCGTACTTCAAAATGAAAAAAGAACCCTTATAGGATCACTTTGTTGTCCATTTTTCTGTCTGTCTGGCTGTCTGTCTGTATGTCCGTCTGTCAACCCTCTTGTATCAGGAAAGCGTAGAGGTTATCAAGTTGAAATTAACATCAAATATTCAGTCCGTAACCTCTTGGAGTCTCGATATAAATAAAGCTTCTAAGTCAACGCAATCAAAAGTTACAACCGCACACAAGGCAATCACTTTGTGATTCCCTTGGAAATTTGACGGACTGAGTATTTCATGTTAATTTCAACTTGATTACCTCTACGCGTTCTTGATAAAAGGGGGTTGACAGACGGACATACAGACAGACAGACAGACAGAAAAATGGAAAACAAAGTGATCCTATAAGGGTTCTTTTTTCCTTTTGAAGTACGGAACCCTAAAACATAAAATCTCATAGTAGGTATTTGTACATGGTAATTTAAAAAACACGTGGATAGCTAACGACACTTTGGCATCCTACTTCTTTTAGCGTAAACGGATTTTATTATAAAATTAGCATGGTTATTTAAGTCATTTATAATTAAATAAGACATTTTATTCATCAAACGTGTCATTAAATATCTATAGTAGGTATGTATCTGTTTAATTGAAATGTTTTAAATTAACATTATTCAGAGAATAAATCATTAATAGCGTAGTAATTGAGGTACATTTATTTATTGTGTAAGTCTGTGACGATTATTTGAATTTCTACTGCTAGTCAATTAATTTAGTTTTAAGCAAGTAAACGCGCGCTGTGATTTACTCCCCATAACTTTATTTAGTTACCATAAAATAAAATGTAGAATCAAAATCAATTATAGGTGAGCGAGCGTCTTTGTGCGTGTATGTGTACATATTATGTGTTTGTGCACTGATGGAGAAGACGAGGAAGTGTTGTATAAAAATAAAATAATGTCCTTCTTTAATGTCATACTTATGAAATTATTAAAGCAATAAGAAACAAATTACACTTAATTTTAATACCTTTCAAAAAACTACTGATATTTTCGTTCACCCAGATAACCGTGTAAATCAACCGTTAAACCATCGTTAAATTTCCTAAAAATGACTAATTAGTTGTTCAAACTTTCATTATATGCTTCTATTTTTTGTTATTAGAAAAATATGCTTATTTAAAAGAAAATAAACAAAAAATAACTTAATTCAGTACATAATCTATTAATTGCTATAAATAAAGAAGTCGGAAAATATAGGCAAGGTCAGCTATACCTAACAATCAAAACAATTGTAATAATAACTGGGTTAGTAGGTATGTCAATTTATTACACAGGCAGCCAAATAATTTAGCATAAGCGAGAGAAAGAGGGCAACGTATGATTTACCCAACCGTGGAAAAAATTGTTGATTCAAAATAATATGTAAATGTTTGTTTTCGTAATTAAAAATAAAAATTTGTTTAATGAAATATAGTCAAAAAGGCCTTTTAAAAAACTATAATACTATAAACTAACCAAATATGTGTGTTTTATAACAATGATTCCATCTTACTTTTACTTGGCATGATGTCCATAAAGTGGATGCAAACGTTTTGTCCAAAGATGTCGCTTGCATTATCAGTTAAAATAATCGTAGTCTCCCAGAGATAAAACATATTATGGCGAACTTCGTATGATTTGTCGTTTTATTTCTCTGATTACCGATATTCCTTATTATGACAAAAGCCAGAACGCAAATCTTTACAACCGCTATAAAACATGACATATTCGGCTAGTCTGAGAGTCTGTACCAAATTTTTCGCAGATTTTTATTAGGTAACTACTGTTGAGGGAAATGAGAAGAAGAAGTTTAGGTGTGGTTTGATACTTTAAAAACCAGTAACTTACAAAAGATACGTCAAGATAACTAGGGTTGTGGATCGAAGTTCATGACTTCGATTCAGCCTTTTTTCTAGTCAGGTTCAGTTTAAATTATCCTAGTTTTTCATTATCATGTCAATGGCTTTGGTGTACTTGACTCAGATAAAGTCAATTCATATGAGATCAATGGGCACATCTTTAAAAACACTTATCAAGTAGAAATCGTGCACCATGGAACTGGAGAAATTAACATGTTGATCGTTGATGGTTTCAGTGAGGGAATATAAAATATTAATCACCGGCGCTTGTAACTTTGAACATATAAGTGAGGATATCTGCGGAGGTGGGGCTCTTTCTCTTCCCAAATTAGACCGCCTGATTTCGGTTTTAAAGTTTCGTAGAAAACCAAAATATATTGAATGTGTCGTGTCTCATCATCAGTTTAGCTAAACAGTCTTCAAAGTCAGCTTACTGTATTATAATGAACAATATTGTTCTGTAAATAATAAATATGCTTTGTAAATACACTTATTAGTAAGTAATGGATTATCGAAACACAAAGTGTACGTAAGTCGCCCGATCCCCTATTACGAAAAAAGTTCTAATAATTGTAAGCTTATTGATTGATTTTAAGTACGTTTCGATTGGTACCTATGAAACGGGGAAGGTCCGTGTATTTTATTCTCAATGTATCATAATTAAAGAAAAGAAAATAAAAAAAAACAAATAAAACAAAAACACAATAAAACATCATAATAGTAGGTCACTTGTAAATACCAAATTAAGAAAAAATAAAATTTACATTATTGCTACGTAAATTATGTCATTAAACTATCCGAATAATTTGTGCTTTTTATCAATGATGCAATTTTCTTTTATTTTTTAAATTTCTTGTTTTAATATCTCTGATTAACGATATTTCCCATAATGCCAAAGCGCAAATATTGTATCTAAAGAAAATTAAAAATACCAAATATTCTATTGTCTAAGAGTCAGTTCCAATATTTTGACGACTTCTATTATGTACCTAATTTTGAAGGACCAGCATGCGTCAAAATGAGAACTAGAATTTTAGGTGTGGTTTGATATTTTAAAAACAAGTAACTTGTATGAGATAAGTTATATTTGAATCAAAGTCTGAGTCTGAGTAAAGTCATTGAAAGCTTAAAAGGATTGTACAAACCTAAAAAAATCACTTATTTACACGACATTAGTTTAAATGGGCGAAAATTGGGGTAGTTACCACCGGATTATAATGTTTTTTTTTAAATTTACTATTAAATTTTTGTGATGGGGCAAAAGGCAATGTTACGCTACGATATTTCTTAGTAATTAAGTCATAATAAACCAAATATAATAACAAGAGACGCTATTTACCAATTCACTTTTTTTAAGTCTGCTGTAATTTTATTAGCTACAAATATCGTTAATTTATGTTAAATTACTAATTCTATTATATTCAAAAACTATAGTTACATTATGTCGGAACTAAACTGTTTTAGTTTACTTCATGATCATCATCATCAATCTATATTTGTTCACTGCCGAACAGTATAAGGCTACATATCTACCTATATTAGTTTACTTAACTGTTTTTAAATTTCGTAACTAGACAAGCTTTTTTTTATTCAGGTGGAAAGACTATGAGGTTCATATTTCAATGCGAGTTTTATTCCAACAACTCGTCATGTTTGTATATAACAAAACTAAGAACGTCAGGCATTCTTGCTTGAAATAAAATCTAAAAGCCGAGACAACTCTTAATACGCGGCAATTATTAATATTGTTTGTAGCAATAGATTTTTTAAGAATGTAAATAATTGAAATTGAGTTACTTAGAAAAGACTTAAATTGTTACATTTTTTATTCAGTTTGAAGGTGTTTAATTAATTTTTTTTTATATTTGAAGATTTGATTTCGGAGTTGTCTCAGCCAGGGGGAGTCTTACAAGAAAGTGCGGAAGCGTGTGTATCTCCTTTATATCTTCAGAAACAACTGCTGTGTTGAAACTTGGGAGTTCTTAAGCTCTATGAAACCTTCAACGTAGTCATAGTCTAAATGAGTTTATAGGGTTAGAGTATCTTTAGCTTATTATTCATGTACATTATACATTATTGTCCGTCATTATTAATAAATTTATTTCATTTAATCGTTTCAAGATTTTTTGTTTATGTTGTGATGGCTCTTTATTCAGTGCAACAATTATTTATTAACCAGATTCTTTTCAAGTTTTTAAATTTTATTCAAATACGCTTAGTAGCTTCAGCGTTTGTTTTTTATTGTTGACTTTCAATATTGTAACTTTATTTTCGTTGATGGTTTCAGTGAGGGAATAGAAAATATATTAAACAGTGTTTGTAACTTTGAAGATATAATTGGGGATATATACGGAGGCGGGGCACTTTCTCGGCCTAAATTGGGCTGCCTGCTTTTGGTTTTTAAGCTATAAACTTTTATTTTATTTTATCCATGTCCGTCTGTTTGTCAGTATATGTTTTTATGTGTGTGTGTAGCCGTGGCGTAAAAATTTACCTCTCCAACTCGATCTGTGGACGGCAACTAACTAACCGAATAACTGTGTCCTAGAACACTGATACTATAGCATACAGCTAGGATACTTTAACTTGGCATGATGTCTTTGTAGTGGGGTTAAAAGGTTTGCCCAAGGATGGCACTAGCCTCAACAGTTAAAACAAACGCAACCTGCAAGAGGTAAATCATCTGACGATCTCTTTGGCAAAGGAAGTTCGATTTTCTCCACGCGATCAAATTTTGTAATCTATCCTTCTGCTTCATGCATGTCTGGTACATGTTTTCATAATTCTTCCTACACCTACACCATTTATGGTTCAGATATACAGTGCGACCGAAAAGAGTAGAAAATAAATGAGGGTGCTGCTGTCGTTTAGATGGCAACACGAATACTACGACGCAAACGGTCTTGATCCTTGCGATTAGCAATATAATTTTGTTGAAAACGTGGATGTCAATAGGTACAAATCCGACCAAAAATAGTAGAAATTAATTATTAAGGCTTACTGTCGAGAATTCAAGTCTCTAGATAAGGGTGGGAGGTTCGATCCTGAGCGGCGTGATTAGTTTTTGCATGTGAAAATTGGTTACAAGCGAATAGTAGTTATAGAAAATATTTTGGAGATATACATAGTAGTCGTGGCGTAAAAATTTACCTCTCCAACTCGATGTGTGGACGGCAACTAACTAACCGAACAACTAGTATCAGTGTTCAAGGACACCTTGAACACTGATACTAGCATACAGCTAAGATACTTTAACTTGGCATGTTATCTTTGTAGTGTTGTTAAAAGGTTTGCCCAAGGATGGCACTTCTTCAACAGTTTAAAGAAACGCAACCTGCAAAAGGTAAAGCATCTGACGTTTGCATGTGAAAATTGGTTCGCTTGTAACCAATTTTCACATGCAAAAACTAATCACGCCTCTCATGATCGAACCTTCCACCCTTATCTAGATCAAGTCTCTAGATAAGGGTGCCAACTGAGTTAATTAGCTGTTGGGCACTTCGTCGAATTTTGTCTATGGGTCTACTTTAGTCCCTTGTTTTATAACAAGTCTTACTATTATTTTATTTATTTTATGGATGCGGGTAGGGTTTGATTTCATATCGTTTGTAGTGAACAAAGTAATTGTCAATCGTCTTATTTCGTGTGTTTTGTTTCTATATTAGTTAAATGTTATATTACTAACGAGAGATCGAAATTGTTACTAGTTTGCATGTCTTTTTTTCGATGCAAGCAAATTATTTCTGAATAAGTTATCACATCTCCCTTATACTTAGTATTTATTGTAAAATGTTGTAGGCGTTTATATTTTTTTTTTTTTTTATTTTATGTTTTTTAATAACTAGACTAGAAAATGAATAATAGTATCTTCCATAATGCAACGAGAATATTTGATAAAAAAACAAAACGAAACACCGCTGACGAGAATTGAACCTGTCACACATTTCGTGTATTAATTTTCCTGTTACTACCGCTGAGCTAAGATGTTACTTATGGATCTGCTCGAAATTATGAGTGAAATCACCAAAATGAAAAAGAAATATAAAAACGTTGCATTTTAGAGATACACAACATTCAATTTTATTGGAATCGTCAAAAATATCAAAAGAAAATGGAAAATTTTATTATTGACGACCTCCGTGGCGCAGCGGGCGAAGATCCGCCTGCGACGCAGGAGGTTGCGGGTTCGGTTCCCGCCTCGGAACAAATTTGTGTACGATCTGCAGAAATTTGTTCCGTTGGTCTGGGTGTTTTCTATATTTAGTAAAAAAATATTAATCTATGTAGTGTATTGTATTAAGTAGTATATCAGTTATCTAGTACCCATAACACAAGCTCTGCTTAGCTTGGGGCTAGATAATGTTGTGTGAATTGTCCAGCATTATTTATTTATTTATTTATTTATTAATAGCATGTAGTTTTAATCTCCCAGTCACTAACGTTTTGCGGCAGGATTATAGACCACATACATAGAGAGAGGGGGGTACTCAATTGTAAAAATTAAAGTCTTTTCTGTTAAGTAACTCGATTTCAATTATTTACATTCTTAAAGTTAAAGTGTCCTAGCTATATGCTATAGTATCAGTGTTCTAGGACACAGTTATTCGGTTAGTTAGTTGCCGTCCACAGATCGAGTTGGAGAGGTCAATTTTTACGCCACGGCTACACTCGCACATTAAAACATATACTGACAAACAGACGGACATAAATAAAATAAAATAAAAGTTTATAACTTAAAAACCAAAAGCAGGCAGCCCAATTTAGGCCGAGAAAGTGCCCCGCCTCCGTATATATCCCCAATTATATCTTCAAAGTTACAAACACTGTTTAATATATTTTCTATTCCCTCACTGAAACCATCAACGAAAATAAAGTTACAATATTGAAAGTCAACAATAAAAAACAAACGCTGAAGCTACTAAGCGTATTTGAATAAAATTTAAAAACTTGAAAAGAATCTGGTTAATAAATAATTGTTGCACTGAATAAAGAGCCATCACAACATAAACAAAAAATCTTGAAACGATTAAATGAAATAAATTTATTAATATTGACGGACAATAATGTATAATGTACATGAATAATAAGCTAAAGATACTCTAACCCTATAAACTCATTTAGACTATGACTACGTTGAAGGTTTCATAGAGCTCAAGAACTCCCAAGTTTCAACACAGCAGTTGTTTCTGAAGATATAAAGGAGATACACACGCTTCCGCACTTTCTTGTAAGACTCCCCCTGGCTGAGACAAATCCAAAATCAAATCTTCAAATATAAAAAAAAATTAATCAAACACCTTCAAACTGAATAAAAAATGTAACAATTTAAGTCTTTTCTAAGTAACTCAATTTCAATTATTTACATTCTTAAAAAATCTATTGCTACAAACAATATTAATAATTGCCGCGTATTAAGAGTTGTCTCGGCTTTTAGATTTTATTTCAAGCAAGAATGCCTGACGTTCTTAGTTTTGTTATATACAAACATGACGAGTTGTTGGAATAAAACTCGCATTGAAATATGAACCTCATAGTCTTTCCACCTGAATAAAAAAAAGCTTGTCTAGTTACGAAATTTAAAAACAGTTAAGTAAACTAATATAGGTAGATATGTAGCCTTATACTGTTCGGCAGTGAACAAATATAGATTGATGATGATGATCATGAAGTAAACTAAAACAGTTTAGTTCCGACATAATGTAACTATAGTTTTTGAATATAATAGAATTAGTAATTTAACATAAATTAACGATATTTGTAGCTAATAAAATTACAGCAGACTTAAAAAAAGTGAATTGGTAAATAGCGTCTCTTGTTATTATATTTGGTTTATTATGACTTAATTACTAAGAAATATCGTAGCGTAACATTGCCTTTTGCCCCATCACAAAAATTTAATAGTAAATTTAAAAAAAAACATTATAATCCGGTGGTAACTACCCCAATTTTCGCCCATTTAAACTAATGTCGTGTAAATAAGTGATTTTTTTAGGTTTGTACAATCCTTTTAAGCTTTCAATGACTTTACTCAGACTCAGACTTTGATTCAAATATAACTTATCTCATACAAGTTACTTGTTTTTAAAATATCAAACCACACCTAAAATTCTAGTTCTCATTTTGACGCATGCTGATCCTTCAAAATTAGGTACATAATAGAAGTGGTCAAAATATTGGAACTGACTCTTAGAAAATAGAATATTTGGTATTTTTAATTTTTTTTAGATACAATGTTTGCGATTTGGCATTATGGGAAATATCGTTAATCAGAGATATTAAAACAAGAAATTTAAAAAATAAAAGAAAATTGCATCATTGATAAAAAGCACAAATTATTCGGATAGTTTAATGACATAATTTACGTAGCAATAATGTAAATTTTATTTTTTCTTAATTTGGTATTTACAAGTGACCTACTATTATGATGTTTTATTGTGTTTTTGTTTTATTTGTTTTTTTTTATTTTCTTTTCTTTAATTATGATACATTGAGAATAAAATACACGGACCTTCCCCGTTTCATAGGTACCAATCGAAACGTACTTAAAATCAATCAATAAGCTTACAATTATTAGAACTTTTTTCGTAATAGGGGATCGGGCGACTTACGTACACTTTGTGTTTCGATAATCCATTACTTACTAATAAGTGTATTTACAAAGCATATTTATTATTTACAGAACAATATTGTTCATTATAATACAGTAAGCTGACTTCGTAGACTGTTTAGCTAAACTGATGATGAGACACGACACATTCAATATATTTTGGTATTCTACGAAACTTTAAAACCGAAATCAGGCAGTCTAATTTGGGAAGAGAAAGAGCCCCACCTCCGCAGATATCCTCACTTATATGTTCAAAGTTACAAGCGCCGGTGATTAATATTTTATATTCCCTCACTGAAACCATCAACGATCAACATGTTAATTTCTCCAGTTCCATGGTGCACGATTTCTACTTGATAAGTGTTTTTAAAGATGTGCCCATTGATCTCATATGAATTGACTTTATCTGAGTCAAGTACACCAAAGCCATTGACATGATTATGAAAAACTAGGATAATTTAAACTGAACCTGACTAGAAAAAAGGCTGAATCGAAGTCATGAACTTCGATCCACAACCCTAGTTATCTTGACGTATCTTTTGTAAGTTACTGGTTTTTAAAGTATCAAACCACACCTAAACTTCTTCTCTTTTTCCTCAACAGTAGTTACCTAATAAAAATCTGCGAAAAACTTGGTACAGACTCTCAGACTAGCCGAATATGTCATGTTTTATAGCGGTTGTAAAGATTTGCGTTCTGGCATTTGCCATAATAAGGAATATCAGTAATCAGAGAAATAAAACGACAAATCATACGAAGTTCGCCATAATATGTTTTATCTCTGGGAGACTACGATTATTTTAACTGATAATGCAAGCGACATCTTTGGACAAAACGTTTGCATCCACTTTATGGACATCATGCCAAGTAAAAGTAAGTTGGAATCATTGTTATAAAACACACATATTTGGTTAGTTTATAGTATTATAGTTTTTTAAAAGGCCTTTTTGACTATATTTCATTAAACAAATTTTTATTTTTAATTACGAAAACAAACATTTACATATTATTTTGAATCAACAATTTTTTCCACGGTTGGGCAAATCATACATTGCCCTCTTTATCTCGCTTATGCTAAATTATTTGGCTGCCTGTGTAATAAATTGACATACCTACTAACCCAGTTATTATTACAATTGTTTTGATTGTTAGGTATAGCTGACCTTGCCTATATTTTCCGACTTCTTTATTTATAGCAATTAATAGATTATGTACTGAATGAAGTTATTTTTTGTTTATTTTCTTTTAAATAAGCATCTTTTTCTAATAACAAAAAATAGAAGCATATAATGAAAGTTTGAACAACTAATTAGTAATTTTTAGGAAATTTAACGATGGTTTAACGGTTGATTTACACGGTTATCTGGGTGAACGAAAATATCAGTAGTTTTTTGAAAGGTATTAAAATTAAGTGTAATTTGTTTCTTATTGCTTTAATAATTTCATAAGTATGACATTAAAGAAGGACATTATTTTATTTTTATACAACACTTCCTCGTCTTCTCCATCAGTGCACAAACACATAATATGTACACATACACGCACATAGACGCTCGCTCACCTATAATTGATTTTGATTCTACATTTTATTTTATGGTAACTAAATAAAGTTATGCGGAGTAAATCACAGCGCGCGTTTACTTGCTTAAAACTAAATTAATTGACTAGCAGTAGAAATTCAAATAATCGTCACAGACTTACACAATAAATAAATGTACCTCAATTACTACGCTATTAATGACTTATTGTCTGAAT
The DNA here is from genome assembly GCA_949316285.1 of Eupithecia subumbrata. Lineage (NCBI taxonomy): Eukaryota > Metazoa > Arthropoda > Insecta > Lepidoptera > Geometridae > Eupithecia > Eupithecia subumbrata. The sequence continues at coordinate 3,699,222 of OX438642.1, read as the reverse complement.
AATGTTAATTACTACGGTCGAACTATTTACAGACTGCAAGCTGCTAACTGTAATACAGCTGTGCATACAACAAATTATTCTAAGACATCATCTTAAAACTCCAATCTGCAATGTGTCATCGACTAGTAAGAGGCGGAAAGACATAACATACAAAACTGTAAACTGTAAAACTGCTTTCGCACAAAAACATTTCTCTTTCTTAGCCCCATTCCTTTAGAACACTATCAGTAAACAAATATCGTTAAGAGAATTAAGCTATGCTGAATGTAAAGCTAAGACTAAAACCTATTTATTGACTTTAGATTATTATAAAACAGAGAATTTGATAAAAATAGTGAAATAAAAATGATTGCCACATATAGTTACAGACATACACACATAAACGAACACACACTCACACACACACTGACACGCACTCACACACAGTGCACATACACTCACATGAACATGGACTGAATCTTTTAATATAATATAGGCGTTAAATTTGTTAAAACCTAAACATCTACAGTTTATAATTTTGTTTTCCCTTTTTCTTTTTTCCCATTTTACTGAGTTTTCTATTTATTTATTTTTTATTATGTTTCATGACGTTTTTCTTTATATAAAAGAATCTTAAAAAACGTACACTGTATAAAAAAGATAAGTAAGCAATTGCCGAGGTAGAGATTGGTGGATAAATTACTAATTTATGGTTTTCGGATTTTTCCCTTTATTTGTGCTATAAGACCTTGCTGCTCACCGAATTTCATGATTCTAGGTCTACGGGAAGCAGGCTTGGTATTCATGTGATTGATTCCCTTGGAAATTTCAAAATATTTGGTCATAAATGGCTGTTACTTTTGAGTGCGTTGACTTAGTTATATTTATATAGCGGCTCCAAGAAGTTACGGACCTGAATATTTGACGTTAATTTCAACTCGATACGTCCACGCATTCCTTAGAAAAGGGGGTTGACAGACGGACAGACAGACTGACAACAAAGTGATCTTATAAGGGTTCCTTTTTTCCTTTTGAGGTACCTACGGAACCCAAAAAATGACGAAAATCGAAAAAAATTTGGTAGGTTACTGTTGAATCAATTCATGGTTTTTGTTTTAATCACAGGTTGAAGTACAAATTATGTAATTTCTTTATTTGACCTGGGATATCACTCTCAAATAGTATTTACAAAAAGAACAAGCGATTATCTGGTAACAACGTCCAAGCCAAACCGCTGAAGCTAGAAAGCTGAAATTTGAAGGGTAGATAACTTTTACTACATAACCTTCCGCTATTTGAATTTCCAAAAATCCCAACCCCTCTTGGGTTTAAGTTTTTTTATGTTTTTTAACTCCTTAACCAGTAGTAACCGATTTGCCGCTCTTATATTTTATTTTTATATAAAAATCTATTTTCTAATTTATTTTTGGTTTTATAAAGTGATTTCCTGCATATGTTTTTCTTAGTGATTATAATTTAATAGATAATTAAGCCTACGATGGCTGAAAGATTTTCACTATTTTGACTAAAGTAAATTATTTTTGGTCGGTTCATAAACCTAACACACTTCTTTATATTTAACAAAAAACTATTTCCTTTAGTCTTATGTCTATTACAATGTGAAAGAATATGCTAAATTATAATAAATGGATAGTGGAGCCTAATAAGAATGCCAAAGGACTGACTATTTTGTAACAAACATTTTTGAATCTCCAATAATAGTGGTTATTTATTTTTTTTGTCACAGGATGTTAGTCCACCAACCAATGATATTAAATATGTATATCCTTAAAAAAATTTACATTATATTTTTATTATACTATATTATTATTTATTATATTTATTCTCATTTTTTTATTTTTTTATTTTTTTTCCTTTATAATATTTTTTTCCAAAACCTACTATTTCCGATATTTTTAGTGATTTCTTAAAGTTAGTTTCGGATTTCTTAACAATTATTTTTCGTACATTATTTGTCTATCATCACTATTGTAGTAACCAACATATTATTTCGGTTACAATAGTGAAGAGAGTTTTATTATTATATGAAATAGACATTAACAAAGGTACTATATTACGATTGAAGATGTTTTTTTTTCAAATAAGAAACAAATTAGATTTGTTCAAGTAAGACCACCCAATGTAATTTTTCTCAAAACGACGAGACGAGTGATTGATAAAGCTTTCATACGTTTTTTAGCCGAATTTCAAGTGAGAAAACTGTGGCCCGATGTATCAGACAATTATCGAAGAACCTCCGAGATCACTGATAAAAACTCGAGTCTATGATCTTTAAATAGTAAAATCTGCCTCTCTCAAACGTTAAACCTGTGAATTTGATTGCCTAAGTATTATTTATGTTGTTTTTTTGCAAATTGCGTTCATGGTTTTTAATGTTTATTTCCGTTATTATTGGAAAAAGTTTAATCCACTTCCATATTTTGAGTCTTTACAACAAAATCATCATCATCCGTTTTTGCCCTTTGTTGACTTCAAAACCCATCTGCCACTCCGTTCCTGCGTTACATTTCAGTATAATTTAAATTTTGTTTTTAGGTAGGTACATCCTTTATGTATCAGGGATTAAAGATGCTAGGTTCTACTAGCACAACAAAATAATATTCAAAACTCCTGCAGAAAAAAGAAAAGGAAGACCTTATAACAATTGCATGATTACAATTTGTACGCAATCAGAAAACATGTACCTATTTTGTTGATTATGATATTTTATTAGATTATTTTAAAACTGGTTTAGTAAACTAGTTATGCTAAAGTATATCTATTATTATTTTTAAGGCTAAATGATTACGAAAATAATAAGAATATGAGATTACGTTTGTAATCGTAAAATTTAGTCTACAAACAATATTCATAAAGAAGTGCCAGTTTACAGTAAATTTTAGTTTCTTGATAAATAAATAAATAAATAACGCTGGACAATTCACACAGCATTATCTAGCCCCAAGCTAAGCAGAGCTTGTGTTATGGGTACTAGATAACTGTACTTGGGTACTTAATACAATACACTACATAGATAGTTTTTTTTATTTTAAATATAAAACATCCAGAACACCCTGAACAAATATCTGCAGATCGTACAAACATTTGCCCCGAGACGGGAATCGAACTCGTAACCTCCTGCGTCGCAGGCAAACCTTCGCCCGCTGCGCCACTGAGGTCGTCAATAAATTTCTACTATTTTGGTCATATTCGTACAGTATTCGTGTTGCCATCTTAACGACAGCAGTGCCCTCATTCATTTTCTACTCAGTTTGGTCGCACTGTAAGTTACGTATTTTCCATACGATTTTTTTTAAATCACTTTGATTCATATTTCACAGTGTTGTTTTTTTCTCCGTATTTTATTATATTAATGTATCTAGAATAACCGGTGAATCACCGGAGAATCTCCGGTTATTCAATAAAATCTCCGCATAATCTCAGGAGGCTAAAATTGCCTCCGGTACACATCACTAATACATAGCACATGTTAGAATTCAATCATATTAAAAAAAGATTTACATTAGTGCCTACTTAGACTTAACTAGAAACTGCTGTAGGAAATCCTGAAACGGAGACTCCAAGCTGAGAAGTGTTGCGACCGTGGTTCGCTGGTACAATTTAGGCTTACAATTAAACTAGTCACTCACTGAGCTCGCGGGTGGATGTCGAAACTTCATGTTGGTACGTCATCGTTGTTTTCGAACTCAAATTTGACGTCACCTCCGAAGCCTTCGACGTCGCATTCAACATATTGTGAGTTACCTGTGGGTGGAAATATTGTTTTTACTTGCCTTGCGACGGCTTGAAACACCTTACAGTCTTACCCCCTTAACAATAATAATCTGTTAACTTAGAACAGTTGCTTAGCAGTGTTATTTCTAACTCTGATTTATGTAATTTATTGGGTTTCGGACAAAATTTAGCCTAGTTTGACCAACCAAACCATCAATAGTTTCTACGCATATAATCATCATCATAATCAGCCTATATTAGTCCACAACTGGACATAGGCCTCCCCTAATGAGCGCCATAGCGCCCTGTCTTCAGCTTGCCGCATCCAGCATCTGCCTGCAGTCTTTCGCAGATCGTCATCCCACCTGGCCGGAGGGCGTCCTACACTACGTTTGCCAAGTCGTGGTCTCCACTCAAGAACACGTTTACCCCATGCATATGAACCTGCGTTTATTCTACTGACTTCTACACAAAGAAAAATAGCAAAATATACAAATTAGCCAATTAATGCATTGCATGCGACTAAATGCAAAAAACTTTATCCGAGCAGTTCAGAAAAATACTTTTTAACAGACCTACAAAATAGAAGTAGGATCTCAATTCAACTGCATTTTATCAGAAATAAAAAACAATGTTACAAAGAAGTTTAGTCCTATTATGGTCAAAGGAATGGAAAGGAAAAAAACTACTACTCAGGCACTTTCCATTCCTTTGTTCTTGAGTTATTCAGCTAGTATTACTGAAGCCGTTTTTAGGGTTTCGAAGATCGAAGATCGGTTTCGAAACCCTTATGGTCTCGCTTTGTCTGTCTTTTTTTCCTTCCTTAATAACTCAGCAACTACTGCAGCTATCAACTTGAAATTTAAAATAATAATACTTTTCAAAATATTTTGAAATAAGTCGAAAAAATACCCATTCCCCCCTCCGAAGTTTGCAGAGCGATCCATGTAAAACGTATGGAGCGTTTATAGATATGGATCTATATTTTACAGGAAAAATATAAAGAAGTTTGTAAAAAGAACACTTTTTGAAAAATGGTCAAAAAGGAGGGGAATAATTTTCAAAAGGGAAGGCTACCTCACCGAGTGGGGTATCAAATGAAAGGTTTGGATATTTCAAAACAGTTTTTAAAATTTCTGTAGATTTGATACTTTTTGAAATTTTTTGAAAAATGTCGAAAAAATACCCATCCCCCCCTATCTCCGAAGTTTTCAGAGCGATCCGTTTAAAGTGTATAGAGCGTTTGTAGATACGGGTCTATATTTTGCACGAAAAATATAGAGAAGTCTGTAAAAAGATTTTTTTTTCAAAAATGCTCAAAAAGTGGGCGAATAATTTTCAAAAGGGGAGGCTACCTCACCGAGTGGGGTATCAAATGAAAAGTATCGGTTTGGACATTTCAAAACAGTTTTTCAAATTTCTGTAGGTTTCATACTGTTTGAAATATTTCGAAAAAACTCGAACTATTTTCCATTAACCACTTTAACCGAAGCATGCAGAGAGATCTATCTGAAATGTAGGTTGGTACCTACTATTCTTAGGTATCCGTTAAATTGCGAACTCTCTAACCGGTACCTTTGGTACATATTTGTTGACAAACGTTCGAAACCCTCGGCGCGCGAGTTACACTCGCACTTGACCGATCTTGTTTTAGTTGCAAAATACGTTTCCTTATTATATAGCCTAATAGTTCCTTTTCCTTCTAAAGGTTTCGCTCGATGCATAGTGAAATTACGATCAATGCATAAACTGAACTGGTCAAAATCAGTTTGTGCATAGATCGTAGTTTCACTTTGCCATACAAATTTGACATTAATTCGATTTGGTATGTTTTTAAGAAACCCTTGACCCGGTCGAGCATACGCAAAGGGCGATATAGATTGTGAATCTAATCAGGCTTGGACCTTACCAGTCCAGCGAGCGTTGCCTTAAACTGAAAGATGGGTCCAAAAATGTTGAATAAATTTTGATAACTGATAAAATATAGGAACGACGTTCGTTATCTGTTCACAAGTAATTCGAGACATTACTTGAATGAATTCAAGTATGAAACCTTAACGGATTTGGCTAGTAGTTTGGAAGCACAGTGCCCTTATTTTTATGTACCGCGGTAACATATTTCTCAATTTTAACTTTATCAAGCCCATTGCAATCTAAACTTAACCAATTTATTCACTTTTTGTACAATAGTGAGTTATTAAACATAGGTAAGTAGGTACTCTCAACGCGCGCGTAAAAACATATCTAAGCCCTCACAGTGCACCGCACTAAAACTAAAAAATTCAAACATCACTAACACAACTGCACAAATTAGCTAATAAAAAAATGTGCCAAAACATGTGTAAAATAGTAAGTAAGTGAATGTTTAAACCTCCGCGTTGTTTCCTAACACGCTGCGAGTGCTGGCCACTGTCATCGGAGTCATTGCAGATACCTGTGCCGGCGGCGGCTGCAAGGACTGGTTCATGGCGTACGTGGGTACTGAACTGCTGCGGGTTACTACTGACATTCCAGAATCTTCGAACGCTTTCTTCTTCAATGTCGTGCATATCTGGGACCTGAAAGGGTACACAGTATTAACTATCTGTGTGTCCCTGTTGTGTTTGTCTTGTATGTTGCTTGCGTCTTATGGGTAGAAAGTGCTTGGCAAACTTCATCATCAATCTAACTCGGGATCGGGTACCTCCTTTGGTTAAGGATGAGACAAAGGCCCATGTTATAAAAACATGCTCAGTCGTCAATCTATGCTTGAGTAATGCTTTTGTCATAGAAAATCGTATCTAAAGCATAGATTGATGAATGTGCAAGTTTTTATAACATGGGCCTTAGTCTCATCTATGTATCCTTCGGTGGGTCAAATAACTTTCACAGTCCTTTGAGAGAACCTGCCTGGATCCGGCTAAAGATAAAGTGAAATGGTGCAGGTATTGTTTTGTTATGTATGCTCCGCTTATAGAGTATGAGTTTATGGGCTAAGTGTACCTAAGTGTGTCCAGTATTGCCGGATCTATAATGTTATTATCAAGTACTTACACGGTGCGGTGCGGTCTTGATGTGCTGGCTAAGGTTATTCAGGTCGAGGGCGAAGCGGTGCACGCAGCTGCACAGCATACGGATCTCTTCCTCTGTCCACTTCCCCCTGATGACAACACGGCACGTTTAGGGTATTTTCAACATTTGCAATCATATTGTGTGCCAAAATAATAGAACGAAAACCTCAGAACCTTCACAACGTGGAATAACAACATATTTTTTTATGTACCTATTATCCAACTATCCTTTCCATTCAAGGTTATCAGTTAGAGATCGCTCTTGAGCGACAAAACCGCCAATTATCACTAAGTTTTAAGTTGTGTCTCTTGGATTTATGTTTGCAATAAGGTATTTTCTACAAACATTTATTTCCTTCTTTTACGTTACAACCACCAGGTTGTTGAATATATAATATATATTTTGCAATAATATATATTGCATATAATCCGGTCTCTACTGATAAGCATATTATGCTTATCAGTAGAGACCGGATTATATGCAATGCATATGCATTTGCATACGTAGCCCATTTTCATCGGTAGTTGCATATTTTACCTAAAACCTTGTGATGATACATTATTTTCGCTATATTGCAATATTTCTGGGTGAGACAGTCAATAATTATGAAATGAACAAATTAAACCTTACGTCGTATAGCTCTGTTACTAGAAGTTGACACGATCGTCTTTTGTTTTTCGTAAACTGAACGCCTACTTCATTACGAAATTTCGATTCGTTTTGTTCGGTCGGTACTCTAACCGCCGAAAACGAAAACTAAAATTTCGTACGATCCTTTTCATTTTAGAATGAAAGTAGGTTATTTCTTTTTTTCTTTGACACTGAAATTTCAGTTCTTGACTTTAAGTAAAAATGTATTTTTAGTCACGAGTGTCGAGTCATAAAATTCGTCCGAAGACGGCCTATTCATGACTAAACGAGAGTAGCTAGTACACGCTGAGTTATTCGGCCGTACTTAGAAGATTTGGAACACTACCTGATTGTAAGCGTCTACAAGACTACAAACTGTTATAATAATTGTTGATTTATTGACAATATCTTACAAAATTGTATATGCTTTTGAATTAAAGTCTACTATTTTTACTATTTAATGTTGCGTACTTTGACACATTTCATTAGTTTTCCTGCATATTCCTACCATTTTTCATGCATATTTCGGGCTTTTTAGGTTGCATTTAATCCGGTCTCTACTTATCAGCATTAGGCCTCTTCCGAAATTATAGATCTGCTTCGTCCCTTCGTTCTCAAAAACATAACTACATGTAGCTTATTATAATGGACGAATAAACTATCTCAGAATACTAAATTACTGCACATCACCGGTTAGCAAAGATTTGTCCTATTCGTTTTCTGAAATGTTAATTTCATTTAATTGCAGCATTTCATATGTGAAGCTACAGCAGTTATTCATGAACTAAGAGGGTTATAGATAACGCCATGGTGCCATAAAATATATTATTTGCATGGATAACGCCATCTCTTGTTTAAAAACGACTTCAAAAAAGAAGGAGGTTCTCAATTGGACTGTATGTTTATTTTTTATGTAGATATGTGTGTTACTTTATCTTCGCTTGTGGTTAACCGATTTTACTCATTCTTTCACTATTGCATAGAGAATGATTCCGAAATAGTCCCAACGAAATGTTATTCCCGAGGGATTGATATTTATCCCGTCAAGCTTAAAAAACAACATACACCTTTGGAAAAATCACGACTAGCTACAACAATTTTGGTGATATCTTCGCCAATCTATAATATAAAAATGAGTCGCTGAATGTGTTGCTAAGCGCAAAACTCGAGAACGGTTGAACCGATTTCGCTAATTCTTTTTTTTAAATATTCCTTGAAGTACGAGGATGGTTCTTAAGGAGAAAAAAATATAAAAAAATTAAAAAAATTAAAAAATCGACTGTTAGGCGATACGAAGTTCGCCGGGTCAGCTAGTTCTTAATAAATTTTGATATTTATTTCGTTATTGTCTAAATGTTGATTTCGAGGTGGTCCCATAAAGTTTGAGTCTCGAGGAGTTGATATGATGTGTCAATGTGTGCCGTAAAAAGTATCTAAAACAAATGACAATTTTCAAAATCTCTGGTTACTAAAGATTTCCATGGCAACGGAGCTTCAAAATCAAAGTAGTGATTCGGAACGTAGGCCGCGTAATATTATGACTCTACCATCTGAGCTCATATACCAGGCAGCCCTGTTCACGCACCTGCATTTGGACTTGTTCCAGCGTCGCGGGGTGAACACGACCCGCGAGATGCGGAGCAACAGTTACTCGCACCGCCTCGTAACACCTAAACACAGACTTCAGAAATGTCATCGATCGGTCTATGTCATGGGACCTTCCATCTACAACCGATTGCCAGTGAAGATACGTGACGCACCTTCCACGCCTATATTTAAATATAGACTAAGAAAATATTTAACGGAATCGGTATTCTATGATGTGCACGATTACTTGGATTTACCGCCTATTTAAGTTTTATTTCTATATAAATTATAATTAATTATAATTTTTTTAATGACATGTTACTTGGAGTAATTAATAAATTCTGTATTTCTGTATTTCTATTTCCGTACGCACTGCGATTGAACGCAAGCGGCTTAGGAAATGCTAAAAACGCCAAGCCACGTACAAACACACTCTGCGGTTGGCGTATTACTTGATTTTATCTTTATATCTTTCTAAAGCTTGAAGCATTCTTAGGCCGTACCACTCGAACACAGCATTCAACCACCACTCTAACTCGAACTCGCGTTTTAACCCGATCCATCCCTGCGCTGCCGCCCTCGATCATACAACTTGCTTGAAGCAAGCAGTCCACGCGCTGACAGCTCGCAGGCCACTCTTTCGTGGTTGACGCCTTCCTTACAGCAAGAATAAAACTTGCGGTAAGGAAGACCTAAGCCGTCGAGTGTGGATAACGCGCGTCTCTTGCTTGCCGCAGCCTAGCCAAGGTTGTTGCAAGCGAGCGGCCCACGCGCCACCTGCTTTTTCATGCTGTCGTTGTAAAATGTATCCAAAGTTTAGAAATTTAAGCAATATATTATGGCTGGCACTAATTCTGAAAATAGCTGTGTTTGATTATAATATGTATAATTATAAAAGAGAAAACTGCGAGATCCTACGAAGCTGCATTTTGCATAGAGGTTACTTTTAGGTCGTAGACAACCGCTTAGAACGGATTTTTGGAAATTAAAGTTAAAATGGGGTCAAATGTGTTTTTTATAATAACTTCTGAACTGTAACTGTTGGCCTGTCATAATTTGTAGCGTAGAAAGATGACTTAAAATAAAAGTTGCAGGGTTTTTTGAAAAGTTAAAGTTAGGCGAATCACTGACATATCACGAAATCTCAGGAAATAGGAAAGCTACGAGGCTGAAACTATGCATGAAAATTTAGTTTAGGACCTAAACAGTAAGCACCTGCTAATATATTTTTAGTAATTCACAGTCTTCGGTTATTATATTATGTACCTACCTAAACTTCTATCTGCGGCTTCAAACGCGTGGTACTCGGGAAATAATACTCGAATGTACATAGATATATATTAACGGAAGGTTTATAAGACGTTCCAATTAAATAGCGATATGACTTAAGATAGGTACCATATCGAAATCCGTTGCTTAGTAAAGCGAAGAAACAGACAGAAGGGGCACAGTGTCTTCGTATGCCTATCAATTTCTTAGAGCTGTCTTTCGCAGTTTCATGCTCGTAAATCCTGTTATTGTGGAAAAATAATTTGCTTGACTTATTAAATAAAACGTCAATTGCGAGTCGGACACGCGCACTAAGGGTACCGTGGGACCTTAATATATAAATAAATAATGCTGGACAATTCACACAGCATTATCTAGCCCCAAGCTAAGCAGAGCTCGTGTTATGGGTACTAGATAACTGATATACTTTATACAATACACTACATAGATAGATATTTTTTATTATACATATAAAACACCCAGACTAGCGGAACAAATTTCTGCAGATTGTACACAAATTTGTTCCGAGGCGGGAATCGAACCCGCAACCCCCTGCGTCGCAGGCGGACCTTCGCCCGCTGCGCCACGTTCTTGTGTTTTACCAAATTATTATCATGATTCTAGATCAACGGTATGTAGGTCCCATGTAGGTTTTGGTCTATGGCGAGAATCAAAAACATTTCTTTGGTGAATTAACTACATATTTACGGTTTTAGGATTTTTTCCTTTATTTGTGCTATAAGACCTTTGCCAAATTTTATGATATATATAAATACATACATATATGAATAAACGACAAATTTGCTTTTTTCGGATTTTTTCCTTTACTTGTACTAGGTATAAGACTTTGATGCTCACCAAATTTTATGATTCTAGGTCTACGGGTAGTAACCCTATACGTTTTGTGTGCATGTGATTCCCTTGGAAATTTCAATATAATCGGACATAACCGGCTGTAAATTTTGAGTACGTTGACTTATAAGTTTTATTTATATTGTGCCTCCAAGAGGTTACGGACTTGAGTATTTCAACTCGATACGTCCACGCGTTCTTGAGAAAAGAGGGTTGACAGACGGACAGACCGACAGACGGACAACAAAGTGATCTTATAAGGGTTCTCTTTTTCCTTTTAAGGTACCCCGGAACCCTAAAAACCAAGTAAAACTGTCTACTTATAGAAGGCGCATCACGCCGAAACTACTGAATGATTATTCATTCAGTAGCTTCGGCGTGATGCGCGTAAGAAACAAAAGTTTCATTCTTATGAATGAAACTTTGCACAATTTCAGTTCATACGAAGAAGAAGGACATAGGATTCATTTTTATCCCGGAATTCAGTAAGGTTGGTTCAGTAAGTGTACTACCGAATGGATTCAAATGAAACTTCGCGGATTTGAGTTCATATTACGAGGAAGAACATAATAAGTATACTTTTTATCTGGGAATTCAGTCGGCATGGTTCCTTTGGGAGAGGGATGAAAGACAAAATGTGTACTTAGTTGTAATATTAATACATTTCGTGCGCCTGTACAGATTTAAAGAAAAATAAATGAAAAATTAACATGATTTTTTTCCATACAAATTGTGATGCCGAAATTTTAAGATACCTACAGGGTCATCTGGGGTATCAAGTCATAGGTATCAGTTTGTACATTTCAAAATAGTTTTTGAAGTTCTTGTAGGTTTCATACTTTTTAAAATATTTCGAAAAAAGTCTAAATTAGAATTCCCCCCCCCCCCTATCTCCGAAAATTGCAGAGCGATCCATGTGAAATATACATAACGTTTGTAGATATGGATCTATATTTTACAGAAAAAATATAGAGAAGTTTGGAAAATGAACACTTTTTGAAAAATAGTCAAAAAGGACGTTTACGCTCTAGGGGAATAATTTTCAAAAGGGGGGGCTACCTCACCGAGTGGGGTATCGAATGAAAGGTATTGGTTTGGACATTTCAAAACAGTTTTCAAACTGTAGGTTACATACTTTTTGAAATATTTTGAAAAAAGTCGAAAATTTCTTTTTTCCGTGGCAGGTGCAGGTTAACAGTACCACACCACTTCCGAATTTCAGAAAACGATGAATGAAATGTGTGTTCTTTTTGTAGCAAAGTCTACATGTAGAATTTTGTGATTAAATTGCAAACGGTTACTATGATGTTGAGCATCTTCGTTAAAACTTTTCGTTTCAACTTAGATAAGTAAAGAAAACACCGTCATAATTTCAGAAAACGATTTATCAAATGTGTGATCGTTATCAAAGGGAAATCTACATGTAAAATTTTGTACCTCTATTGCTAACTTTTGTTGAGATACGATACAAAGCATTTGTGTTTAAACTTTAGTTTTTTCGTGCAAACTTGGGTACATGAAATATCCAAGTTTGCACGAAAATTCAGAAAACAATTAATGAAACGTGTGGTCAGTATGAAAGGGGAATCTACCGCTAACCAAATTTATAGAAGCTTTCCGAAATAACCCTTGTCTTTGGAAACTTCAAGAATATAATAATTTATTAGATATTATGGTCTAAGATCCGGCTGCAGAATCAGTGCACCCAATATTTGCAGATCGTAAAAACATTTGTCCCAAGGTGGGAATCGAACCCGCAACCTCAGGGGCGGATCCAAGATTTCGTTTTGGGGGGGCCATTTTGACAAAGTAATAAGGTTTTTTTAAGCATTTTTAGAAAATAAATCACAATGTCACGCGCGGACAGCGCGTCAGGCGGAGCGGCGTCGTCCAAAAAATTATTTCTCTGAGGTAGCGGTTCTCAAACTCTTTTAACGACGCAACCCTTTTGGACATCGAAATATTTGACGGAGCTCTAAACTAAGTTCAACGCCTAAATAAAAAAAATAGGCCAGCGGAGCGAGCCTCGATAATTTAAAAAACTTTTTAGCGCCTATTAGGACATTTGTGAAAAAAAGAGTGAACATGTAAAATAGGCGAGCGGAGCGAGCCTCAAAATTTAAGTTTTAGCGCTAATTAGGAAATTAGCGAATGAAAAGACGATATAAAAACGGTGATCAGAAGGAGCCTCGAAATTTTTTAAGATTTTTTTACGAATTATTGACAATTCGTGAAAAGGAAGAAAAGATGATTCAAAAACGGCGCGGCGAGCGGAGCAAGCCTCGAAAATTTAAATGACTTTTTAGCGCCGATTGGAACATTTGTGAAAAAAAAGACTACACATATAATAGGCGACCGGAGCGAGCCTCAAAATTTTTAAAGTCTTAGCGTCGATTGGGAAATTAGTGAAAGAAAAAGTTGATATAAAAACGGTGAGCACAGGGAGCCATGAAATTTTTCAAGATTTTTTGCGACATTTTGGAAATTTGTGAGTGAAAAGGAAGAAAAGACGATATAAAAACAACGCGGCAAGCGGTACGAGCCTCGAAAATTAAAAGACTTTTTAGCGCCGATTGGAACATTTGTGAAAGAAAAGACTATACATATAAAATAGGCGAGCGGAGTGTGCCTTGAAATTTTCAAATATGTTTTTACGACGATTGCGAAATTCGTGACAGAAAAGAAAGCAAGGATGACATAAAAACGGCGAGCGGAGCCAGCGTCCAAAATTTTGAAGACTTTTTAGAGACGGTTGTGAAATTTGTGATAGAAAAAGAAGAAAATACGATATAATGACGCTGACGAGCGGTGCGAGCCGCAACAATTATTTAGACTTTTGCGGCGGTGGAATTTAAGTAAGAAAAAAAGCCAAAGCAAAAACAATGGCGAGGGTAGCGAGCCGCTAAAGTTTTGCGTCATTTCTACTGACTGATGGGAAAAAAGAACGTATCCATACTATAACAAATTCGAAAGTAACTCTGTCTGTTATCTTTCACGCTTAAACGGCTAGACTTAAAAGACCCGCTGTATTAATAAAATTTGGCAGGTAGTTAAATGGTATCCCGGACAAAGGCTACCTGAAAAGCGCGTGCGAAGCTAGTTATAAATAAACGAAATTAATTCCGTACTAGTGACTGGTGAAATTCCTAAAAATTATTAAAATATCTGGTTAGACCCACTCAGGAATATCGGCGCGCTCGCACTAGGCATTTGTCCTTTCGCTCTTATTGAATTTATTTCGCTTCCCTGGAGCAAGTAAGTAGGTATTTTAGCACTCACCTGCGCCTATCCCGCTCTACAGAAAATTAATAGGTATGTAGTAGAGAAGTAGGTTTATTCCGAGAATCACTACGCGCCTCTCAGTTCATATTCAAAGATTTTTTTACACCTACGTTGAATCGAAATAATGAGTCGAAAGCATGGAATTCCTGGTTTTTATGCCTGGAAAACAATAACTTTAGATGCTTACCATTATAATTCTTCTATTGCAACTCGAGCAATCACTGCTATCGCGCCTAGCCAACAGCACAGCGGATTTCAAAAGAAGTTTAAGAGCCGTTACAAAAGGGGTCTTGAGACCACCGGTTAGGTCGAGGGACGCGCTGAGACTAAACTGATCACGACGCCCCGCCACGGCCCTCGTGATGGGACCCCACCCGGCCAGACAGTACGCAGTTACGCATGCCCTTGTAAGCGATCGATGCGATCCCCTCTCCGGCACAATCCAGACATCGGCGAAGCTAATTTATTGGGGTGAATATTTTGATGAGCCCTGGGCCTATTCCCAAACACCCCAACCTTAGAGGTCTTAGTTTTTATAAAGTGAATTGTTGAAAAATGTGCTTCAGGTACTTTAGATATTATTTGTGGTAAAATGTGGTATCAGTAATCACAACATATTTTACAATGTTTTTAATCAGTTATTTTATAAATAATTAAAATTAAATAAGTTAAAATAATTAATTTTAACAGTTTTATTCTCATAGATAAAATAAGTGATTACACCGTGATAGATATATAAGGCTCTTTGAGGCCTTAGTTTTTATAAAGAAAAATATTGTAAAATATGATGATTACACTTGTCCTCAATAAAAATATTTGAATACTGTACTTTATATATTATTTGTTTGTAACATACGAGTAATTAGGTAAGATGCTGTGCAAACTCCCTGTTTTTTTTAAGATTAAGTAATATTTAAGTTACATATTTGCGTAGTTATTATTTTACGAAAAATATTATTGACGATAAACCAGAACTTAATTTGCTCAAATAAATTGGCTTTTTTCCGACTTTTCCTTCTAACACTCAATTATGTGAATAGTGAAGCCAAAGATATGAAAAATATTGAGAATTAATATTTCTATTAATACAAAGTCAATGGGGTGGTTGGGAATTTTTATTCTCAACAAAACGTTGCAAGGGTAACATTCAAACGAAGAACTAAAGGAGTCCCGCCGTATATCGTCATTTCATGGCAGTATTGATTGATGTGATACCGACGCTTTGCCCATATAAGGTAATGAAATTCCACTTCGGTGGCCGCGGGGGCGGCGGTAGCGGGGGCGGCGGCAGTAGGGGCGGCGGCCCTCGGCTCCCTATAAAATCGATAAAATCAGGTTTGCTCGTTATGAGCAAGCGTGATTTTATCCCTTTTATCGCTATATGGAAAGAGACGAAACATGACGCAGTATCTTTTAACTATCTAGTGCCTATTAATATGTCCACTTAGATATCTATTTGTCACTTGAAGAGCGTCGCCGTTATCTAGACATGGTCAGACAAAGAATAATTAGGTACTAAAGCCCGTTAGGTATCCGTTATCAGATTAGTTTGTTAGATTGATCTGACCATGGCCACTGTTCAGTGTCCCTGGTTAGATTGTATTAATCTAAATCAGGGACACCACAGTCAATTGGTTTTGTTGTTAGATCGCTTGATTATGCGTGGAGCATTTTATCCTTGATCAAAGTATTATTACGTGTCTAAAACCCCAGATAAGAAGTGTGAAGTTGTGATTAAAATTTATTGTGATACATGTAGGTAGGTACTGTTATCAAACCTTATTTAAAACTTCAGTCTCAAGTCATCCAATACATTTAATGAATGCGTTTGCCATACAATATTCCCTTTTTATGTTTCTCCTTCATTTTTACAAATATAAATGACTTTTTCCCTAGATTATCAAAAAATGAATTTACAATCCTTGTTGCCGCCCGCTGGCTATTGTCTATTTTTCGTGCTCCGCGACAGTGACGTCCCATATCATTCATAGGCTATTTTGCAGGAAATAATTAACATTAATCAACTTCTTCCAAAAAGAAAGGTTCTGACTTCTAATGATGCTAATAGTACGTACCTAGCTAATGCTGGACATAGGGACTATTATTATGTAAAAGAAATACCTACGTAGGATTATTAATTATGTTTGCGTGAAAAAACGATAGACTTAGGAAGATGATGAGGAAGATGAAGATTTGAAATAAATGTAAAAAAAAAGTAATGAAAATTCAAAAATGTTCGTTACTTTGTATACTACAAATGAATAAATTAAAAACGAGAATTAAAATAGTTTAAAGTTCATGAAGCTCAAAATAGGTGAAATTAATGGATTAAGTACTTAAAAATCCTATGAGGAGGGTCATTTTAATAATTTTTCCATTACTTAACGTATGTATCACTTGCCTTTGAAGCTTCTTCAATCAGTTTTTTATAATTCAAAACCTTTTTACCCAGCTCTAGAACAGAGTCCCTTTGTCATTTAATTCATTTCGCCCTGGTCTATGTTTAGAAATGTGGTCTATAAATCATTGGACACTGATCTGCATTGTCCAGCATTATTTATTTATTTATTTATCTCATTTATTTATGACTTAAACAACATCTTACTTAGTAAATAATGATCCTATATGAAAGCAAAACATAATAATTATTATAGCAGGCTTCATATAGTTTAACTGATTGCCAGTTTTAATTCTTTTTAACTAGTGAGCTTTAGGAGTATTGAATTTTTTCCGAAAGATAAAACTTTAATCGGCTCTCCTCTAAATGGCGCTTAAATCACATTGCCTTTTACAAGTCGCTATGAGTATTCGTGCGTTCCGTGAGAGCACTGATGTTATAATTATGTTTGTCAACTCACACAAAGATTCGTTTTTGCCTTCGAAATCAAGATAATGGTTGAGTCAGCGTGTTTTACCTCGTGTTTTTTGTAGTTATTTAAACATGGTGATTAAGAAAATCATTTTATCAAGTCAAACTCTGCGAATTTGTTTACAAATATTAAGTGCCCTTTGTTGAGTACAAAAAAAAGTGTGATATCAGTAGTTCGATAGTCATAGTATTGAAATAATGTTAGAAAAAGGGGTAACTTTGGGATTAATTTCTATATACTGAAGTTCATTAAATCTTGTAACTGAATGCGATTTTGACTAGACTAGATCCTTAGGTAATATTATATCTTTTTTCAGAATCTTAAACACAATTTTCTAAGTCTCAGATGGTTTTAAAAATCACAAAAATGCGGCCTTTGTTGGCCTACCAAGCCTTATGAGCAAGCTAAAGCACTGGCTCACTGACAACAGCTTTTATAGCTACGGGGAATTCCTAGCGTGTAAAAGTGACGCATTACCTATTGATGTACATATAAGTACTTAAATTATTTAGGTATTCAATGTAATATAAGTTATCTAACTTACATATATTAGGTTAAACTTAAAATTTATTATTATTTTTATTTTTACGTTGATACTGTACTTTATTTTGTATGTATTTATTTATTTATTTATTGATTATTGGACCACGCAAGCATGTTATACCATTTTGGATCGTTTAGTTTAGGAGATATTGTTGCAAGATCGAATTTGCCTAAATCAGTAGAAAGTCGAGTAGAAAATCAGTAGTTTGATGAAATCTGTAGATCAATCTGTAGATTGAAGAAAAAAAATTGTAGATAAAGGGTAGGTAAGTTCCTATCTATTTAGTTTTCCAAGACGCACCCATTAGATAGGTTCCTACCTACTAAGGTGGTGCGTTGGAAAAATAAGTTAGGTTCCTACCTTACATGATATATGGTGGTTTAGCTGTTCCAGTTAACTGTACTACCCAAGTTTGGTTGCAGTAAGTGGTCCAATTAAACTAACTGGACCACAGAAAAATATTTTTTACTGTGGTACACAGCCAACTGTACCTACCTACTAACGAAAAAAAATTACAGTGGTCCAGTCAAATGGATCAGGAGCCCAATTCTGCAATACAATTGCTTCAGTATGACAGTGGAATCGTCGCAGAATCATCACGTAGAATCCTTAGATTAATAAAACTCCAGATAGTGCGTGCGAGATAAATTAAAAGTTTCAAACTTGACGCGCGTCTCTCCATCTGCATTCATCATAATTTATTTCATCTAAAGTGGAATGCCAAAACGTGTCATTCTGTGTCGATACCCCTGTCATAGTGAAGCGATTAGTATAGCAGAATAGGGCCCCAGCTGAACGGAACCATGAGTAAGAAATGAAACGAGTATGACACATCTTAACACTGACGCTGGCCGAGTGGTAGCTAAAAGTCGTGTGGATAAAGAGTGGGATTGAAGATGACAACATGCTATCCCCCGTAGACCCTTCACGCTTTTTTGCACGGCGGCGTTTCATAAGAGAGACTATGGTTAAATGTGAACTTAATTAGTCGGCAGGTAAGGCAATCGCGAACGAAGTCGCGGGTACAGCTAGTCATAAATAAGATTGTCTTGCGCGAGTCTTACGCAGCGGTTATTTAGCTAAGCGCGCTTGTCTATGGATTGTCATGCGTTCCGTTGGTTTAGTCCGTTTTCGCAATTGTAGTTTCACAATTGACTGTGAAAAAAGAATTATTTTTCACTGTTTCGTAATTAACTGTCAAACAAGGAATTCTCAAGGATTGGTCATCAAGCACGATCAAGCCGTGGTCCAACTGATATAAAACGGAACAGTTTTTCATCTATGATTCGAAAAAAAAAACTAAATAAAGATGTTAAAAATAGGAACAAAAAGCTGCCCTTTTATATATTTATGTAGTTTTTTCCTTATATTTTTCGTATGTGCCTGATAGATTCATCAAGAAATCGAAGCAGTGGACCTATCACCATCAGCTGGTCAGCCGCATGTACGTACACACCACAGCTGAACACAGGCCTCCAACCAAACGTCGCCGACGCCATGACTAGCTGTCCAGCAGAGCTTTTTTTTGTGTTTGTTATTGTCAGGAGAAGGTACCTATGAAGAAAGAAGTTAAGAAGCCGCGGGACGCAGCTAGTCTTTTTATAAATAACACCAATCTAACCATTCATCAAATCGATCGCAAGACAGAAACGTGCAAAATATTCACGAGTCCCCTACTCATTGTCAAAAATGAACAGATGCGCGTCGCATTTAAAAAAAACATACTTACCTACCTAATAATCGCACAGTGAGTGGCAGTGACAGATGGCAGACGGAGGGTGATTTGAATAAAAGCGGGTTTTTAAAGAAATTCACAAAAGGACCGACAGATGTTCGGCTGTCTTTGAAATGTATGTTTCTTATGAAACAAGATCCGTCAAGTGCGAGTCTAACTCGCGCGCCGAGGGTTTCGAACGTTTGTCAACAAATATGTACCAAAAGTACCGGTTAGAGACTTCGCAATTTAACGAATACCTAAGAATAATAGGTACCAACCTACATTTCAGAAGGATCTCTCTGCATGCTTCGGTCGGTTAAAGTGGGTAATGGTAATTTCAAAATATTTCAATAAGTATGAAATTTACAGAAATTCGAAAAAATCTTTTGAAATATCGAAACCGATACCTTTCATTTGATTCCCCACTCGGTGAGGTAGCCCCCCTTTTTGAAAATTATTCCCCCCTTGAAGACCATTTTTCAAAATGTGTTCTTTTTCCAAACTTGTCTATATTTTTCGTGCAACATATAGATTCATATCTACAAACGCTCCATACATTTTAAAAAGATCGCTCTGCAAACTTCGTAGATAGGGGGGGGGGGGGAATGGGTATTTTTTCAACGTTTTTCAAAATATTTCAAAAAGTATGAAACCTACAGAAATTTATAAAACTGTTTTGAAACGTACAAACCAATACCTTTCATTTCACTTCCCACTCGGTCAGGTAGCCCTTCCCTTTTGAAAATTTCCCCCCCTTTTTGACCATCAAAAAGTGTTCTTTTTTCAAACTTATCTATATTTTTCCTGTAAAATATAGATCCAATTCGATGTCTATAAACGCTTCATACATTTTACATGGATCGCTCTGCAATCTTCGGAGATAGGGGGGGGGGATGGGTATTTTTTCGACTTTTTTCGAAATATTTTAAAAATTATGAAACCTACAAAATTTCAAAAACTATTTTAAATGTACAAACTGATATCTTTTATTTGATACCCCACATGACCCTGTAGGTATCTTTTAAAATTTCAGCATCACAATTTGTATGGAAAATATTCATTTTTATTGTTAATTTATTTTCATTTAAGTATTTTTCTTTAAATCTGTACAGGCGCACGAAATGTATGATTATTTTAAATTTCAAGTTGATAGCTGCAGTTATTAAGGAGGGAAAAAGGACAGACAAAGCGAGACCATAAGGGTTTCGAAACCGATCTTCGATCTTCGAAACCCTAAAAACTTTTAACAAATCAATGAAACTTTTTGTAAAGTGTTTTAGAAACGTTAAGGTACCTTTAGATTATTTTATAGTTTGTGTATGTAGCTGTGTGGTGCTGGCTTAGAATTTGCACTCTAACTCTTCCCGCGGGTGTCGTAAGAGGCGACTAAGGGATATCCACCGGGGGCGTGCAGCAGCACCCACTGCAAAACAATTTTACCACCGAACTGCGATCCCCAACCCACATGCCCAGCGTGGGGATTATAGGCATTACCCCCATGAGATAAAAGCCAAGGCGCTTATCAAGGGGAGGCCTGCGTCCAGCAGTGGACCAATACAGGCTGTTGAGGTGAGGTGATGTTGTGTATGTAACAGAGATCGTATCTTACACATAAAAAACAATTTGATTGTTTTGAAAAGATTTGAAAAGCGACTTCAAATTCAATAAGGTGGTGATACATTACGTTTTCTGGCCTATCAATCTGGACCTGGAAAAAATACAATTTAGATTCTAATTGTATCGTTTTAAAGTTGATTTCAGCTTGTATTTCTCCAACAGAGCGCTATTTATACAATAGCGGTTCTTCGGCATTGACATGGAGGGCTTCTCTTTGTACAGTATGTAAACTAACGAAAAGAAAATAATAATAAATAATGTAGGACAATTCACACAGCGTTATCTACCCCCAAGCTAAGCAGAGCTTGTGTTATGGGTACTAGATAACTGCTCTACATAATACAATATACCTACTACATAGATATTTTTTATTATACAAAGAAACATCAAGAACACCCGGGACAAATACCTACAGTTCGTACAAACATTTGTCCTGAGGCGGGAATCGAATCCGCAGCCTCCTGCGTCGCAGGCGGACCTTCGTCCGCCGCGCCACATCGGTCGTCAGTCAGAGTTCAGACCCAGATACATAGATAACGCACTGCAAGTGTAAAACCACTAGATATTCATATATATACTACACCTGCTCAGAAAGTTGCTTATTCCTTTTCCAAACACATGGTAGAAAGTACGACATTGCATGCGTATTGAAATGCGAGAGGGAAAACTCTATGGAATTTCATTTCTTACGCGTTTAGCGGGAGAGAAAAGTGTATGGAAATCTCAGAAGAACGATCCTAATGGAAATCCATTTCTAACGTGTTATTTTTTTTTAATTCTCTGAAATATCAGCCGGTAGCTATGGTTATTTTTAGAATAGGTCAAACTACAAAAAGTTTTACTCCGATTCTGGCTTATAACATAACATGGCCTCTTCTGTATTCGGGACAATAATTCAAAAAAAGAACCGTGTCATAAAATCAGGTGCGCGTATTTATTGCTTAATTTGAGTTTACAATTATTTAAATCACCTCGAGTGATTTTGAGGAGAAAGTATCATTCCTACCTCGCGTGTCTTCTATCTAACGCCCTCGGCTGCGTCTCGGCCCTCAAATGAAACACTCAATAGGAATTGGGCACTTTCTCGCCTAGGTTGTACATTGTTTTATAACACTGCAATGTTATGTGGTCATAAGGGTCGACAACGGGCGTGTAATGGCCCTGATGTTGCAGGCGTCCCTAGGCTGCAGTTTTCCATATAAAATAAATGTGACAAATAGGTACTTATCACTCGGGAATAACATTTTTAATGGACCACCCCGGAAATCATCCTCAATACAAATGCAAAATAATTTTCAAAATCGGTCCATATACCTACCTACATACGTGTATGCATCGCCCAAGACGCAATTGTCAATCTACCTACCGTGTCGCGGCGGGCAGTGAATGCGTTGATTGACGGAGAAATCGACAAACATACATAAACAAGAATAAAATTAAAACATTTTAATACCCCCCGACCGTTTTTCATGAGACATGGCTAAGAACCACTCGGGATAAAATTATCTATGACAAAAAAAAACTAAACGAAAATCGGTTCATCCGATTGGGAGCTACGATACAGATACATAGACAGACACGTTAAACTTATAACACCCCTCTCTTTTTGCGTCTGGGGTTAAAAATACATACGTATAGTCGAACATAGCACTCCTCTTTCTTAAAGTCGGTTAAAAAAATCAAAACAGATAAGTACAAACACAGCAAAGATCACGTCAACTTTTAGCCAAGTATTACAAACTACCTTCAGCCCGTGGCTTCGCACGCGTATTTTCGGTATAATGCATATTATCTAAGTTAGGCTTTGATCTAAACTTACGCCAATTTCATCTTGATCTGTTCAACAGTTTTGGAGATCCTAGGTAACAAAAATTCAGATTTCACAAACTTACGGCTTTATAACATACTAGCTGCATTCTTACTACCCGTTGTCCTATTACCCGTTTTCCCGTAGGACTGAAGCATTTTCCCACTGTAAAGTAGCCTATGTTCATCAAGAATAATGTGGGCTTCTAATGGTAAAAGATTTTTTCAAATCAGTCCAGTAGTTTTGGAGCCTATTCAATACAAAAAAAACAAACAAACATTCAAATCTTTCCTCTTTATAATATTAGTATATATTAGTAGGAAGTAGGATAGGTACATAAGTTATAGCGGATGAATAGACAGAGCTGCAGACGCTGGCAGCGGATTTGTTAAATTATATGTATCTATTGAAGATAGATCGATAACGATGACCTCTGTGGCGCAGCGGGCGAAGGTCCGCCTGCGACGCAATAGGTTCGATTCCCATCTCGGAACAAATCAGTGTTTGTAAGAACTGCAGATATTTGTTGTTCTGGCTGTTTTCTATGTAAAAAATATGTAGGGATATAATTTATTGTAGCTTAGTAGCTTTCCGTGGCACCCTGTATATACCTATTAGGGATTCCAAAATCGGGTCCTTTTCGAGGAACCGGGAATCCCGGGAAGTTTCAAAGTCGGAACCGGGAATTCCCGGGAATTCCCGGGAAATTTCGAAAAAATATTTTTACTGCTATACCACTATCGAAATAAGATAATTTAATATACTTCACGTCCTTTTTAGGCATTTCGCTGATATCATGTACCTATGCGGTATTAGGTTAGTTACTTAAAGCTGTATTTCTTTTGAAATGTTAATAAAATGAATAACAAATTCTTAGGTCCATGTCTTTTGTCCCCTCGTTCGACAACAAGCCTGAAGGCTTTTTGTTGTATAGAGTCGTGACTGAACCCAGCATAACACATTAATTTGCTGTCATGTTGCGCAGCAAAGTGCTTTGCTGATACTCCATGAGGCCGGACTTGAGCTATCCTTGTGTGAAATATCGCCTGATCTCGTAGAGTATGAGACGCTTAGCTTCGTGGCCACTGTTTTAGCTTTGATTCGTTTCTTCATTTTAATCCAGTGAAAGTACAGAAGTTCAGAGTTGTTGTAAGAGTGACACCGAGGAGCTCCCGTTGTTTTTCGAGCCCACTAAGCGAAAAATCAATCTAAAAATACCTTATTACGTACCCACATAATAAACAATATAATGTTCTTCTATCCAAATACAAGGCCACGGTGGCCAGGCTCAACGGAGACAAATATAAAATTGGACTAAGTGTTCTTTGTTAGCCCACGGTATTAAAAAAATAAATTAAATTGGATTGTCCTTCCATTCGTGTCGGTCGTCATTGATGACTGTTCGTCTAATCAATTGGCGATTCCTACTATGCATTTATTTCTGCCTGCCGTAAACGGTCGATTCGTTGTGTTTGAATACATTTGAATTCTCTACCTGATACCAGATGCTGGTATTTTTACCTAACAATACCCACGCAGGCGATATCATCGCGCCTTATAGGTTCAGAAGTCAGAACCGATCAGAATAACATGCACAAAGAGGATAATAAATTGCAGCAATGCATTTGACTCTGGTACTTTCTCTTTGCCAAGCTCAAGTCCAGCTTCATGGAGTATTGCTGACATGTTGCTCAGCAAGGTACTTTGCTGAGCAAGATGGCAGCAATCGACTATGTAGAGCTGGCTTCAGTCACGGCTCTATAGCAAGAAAAGCCTTAAGGCTTATTGTCGAACGAGGGGACAATAGACATGGACCTAAAAATTTATATTAATTACAGATCAAAAGTAATATAGCTATAACTAACATTTCTTATACCAGGTTTGATAAAAATCATGGTTAAAAAAGAAAATACGATTAATTTGATTTAAATCGGAATTATTTAATTTAATATTTTATTCTATCAAAATCGCTTTGGTCTATCCAGTTTAAAGGTTTTTATAGGTTGGTAGGAAAGGTAGGTTCAAAGGTTTAATCACACGAAGTACTAGCAGAAAGGAAAGACACCAAGATTTAAACATTTTCATTTCTGTCTTACATGTTTGGTTCAAGTTTTTTTTTCGGTGTCTAAGTCCGTTTATCACACTTCCTACTAATATTATAAATGCATGAGTTTGTGTGAATGTTTGTTACCACGTATCTCAGTAACTAGTTAACCGACTTGGTTGAAATTTGGTGTGTAGATAGTTTAAGTTCTGAAATAACACATAGGTTAATCTAATTTGCAGAAAATAATCTCAGGTGGTTAAAAAGGGTGGTTAAGTTTATATGGATAATATTATTATTCCTTGGTTAGATTCACTCAAAACTCGGTATAAATAAACTATAAAGTATATAATGAATTACGTATTTCTTATTTTTACAAAACGACCCCTAAAGTTATTTTTTGCACACCCCCTGTTGTGCAATACATAACTGAAATTTAGACGCGGGCGAAGCCGCGGGCCGCAGCTAATAATATTAAAATATATTATAAATGTGAAAGTTTGTACCGTTCCTTCTTCACGCCAAAACTACTCAACGGATCGGGCTGAAATTTTGCATGTTTCCAAAAATAAAATTTAAACGTTTCCAGTAGCGCGTGCGAAGGTGCGGGCAGAACGTTACCGGAGTACTAGTTCTTTATACAAATTGTAAAACAGATATGACTTGCCGCAAATACGTTGGCTAAGCATCTTTTTTTCGACAACTCGCATTATTAGAATTTTATGGAATTATTAATTTCGGAGAATTTCCTGAATCCTCAACCAATAAAGCAGGTATAGGTACATTGTGCAATTGTGCATGTGTACACGGAAGTTCAATTTTGGGCACTCTCATACATTTTTGACTGCTCTCTGTTTTCATTGCAGGGAAAATAACAATTGATTTATATCAAGTGATACAAATCATGTCAACCCTGCCTAAAACCGCGTAGGTTAGGTACCTGATAATGTGAAATGCTATAAGAGGAAGTGAAATATGTTGAGTTACGTTATTTCGGTAATGCTATAAAAGTTAAAATATTTTTCCCGAAATTCCCGAAATTTCCCGGGAAATGATTTTGGTTTTCCCGGTTCTTAAATCAGCAAAAAATTTCGGGAATTCCCGGGAATTTCGGGAACGGGAATTCCCGGGACTAATCCCTAATACCTATACAGGGTGCCACGGAAAGGGTTTACTAAGCTTAAAGAAATATTAAGGAATGTTAAATAGTGCAAGAGTGCGTGTAAAGCAACACGAATAAGAAAAAATTAAAGCATTGTATTTTTGCAAAAAAACGAAATTCTAAAAATCGTTATTCACGAGTTGACCCCCTCGGTGTACAGAATCACCCCCTTTGGGCTTACCCTTTCCGTGGTAATATACCCTGTATATTATTAGTTATACGGGTGTAACTTGAGGGTGGATCATCGGTGGATGGGGGTGGAGGACCTCAGTATCTATCGATTTAACCCCCTGTATGTGTTCTGCAATATTCACTTGAAGATCGATAGTGGGCCTTTGGACCCTTTGGTGCCCCTATACCAAACTGACTCTTAGATTTATAAAAAACCAAATATGAAAATTATAGCAAAATTTCTTTTCAAAATCTAATATTTACATTAGCTTTCTATGGTTCTAAAAAAATATTCCACTTAATATTTTTTCCATCTCAATCTAAAAATTTATTTTATTTATTTCGGTTTGGGAAACAAAAAAACTTTGGATCTAGAAAATGAAATACAAAACAATAGAAGAATTAAGCTAAGCTGCCACACATAGAAAGTTAAAGAAAACAACGGCGCTGCCGTGGAAAACTAAGACTGTCAGATTGCATGTCAATATTACCAAATGTGGTCGGCAGAGGCGCTTATTTTTAACATAGACTTATGCCAAATTTATCTGTTGTAGAAGAGGCAAACTTTTGTTTTATTTTGGTTGATAGCACAATCACAAGGTAATAATGTAATGTTAACTAACATTTGCCCGCGGCTTTGCTATCGTTGCATGTAAAATACCTTAATAAAACCTATGTCGCTCATTGTAGCTCCTCAATTATAATAAAAATTACATTCATCGATAGCTGTTATTCATAGAAATCAGAAACACTTAAAAAAATAATATCATCTTCATGCATGTTAAAGTGCCGACAATATCACCGACCATTATGATAATACTTTATACATTAAAAAAATATACTAATTTAGTCAAAACAACTGAGGTCTAAATGGATTACAAAAGTGTCAATCGTTGAAGATATTTCGATTTGGTTTTGGAGGGCTTTCTCAAAAAAAAATTAAAATATAAATAATGCTGAACAAGCCACACAACATCATCTAACCCCAAAGTAATTAGAGCTTGTGTTATGCTTATGATATACTTATTAAATACACTACACAGATAGATATTTTTTATATACATAAGACATGCAATAAAGTGATTATGATTTTGATTATGATTATGACATCCAGAACACCTGGAATAAAAATATCTGCAGATGGTACAAACATTTGTCCTGAGGCGGGAATCAAACTAACTGTAACCTCCTGTGTCGCAGGTGGACCTTTCCCCGCCGCGCCACAGAGGTCGTCAATCAAATAATCAGATATAAAATGAAATATAACAGTGCTTTATTTCCTTTACCCCTTACAGGAGTCTTGGACACGTCAATAAATTCAAATAAGGTTCAAGAGTAAAACTGGGAAATAAAGTGATTACTTTAATTTATTGTTCACTTCAATCTTTTTAAGGTAAAGTAAAGAAGCGAACAAGAAACCTTTAACTTTAACTTTTAACCTTTAACTCAGTACATTGGTAAATACACTGTTTGAATACAAAACAGAAGGAATAAATCTGTGAGTAAAGTCCAAGCATCCAAAAGTGTTCGTAAACATAACCTAAAAATTGTGTAAAAAAAAGACAAGTCATCCTTTCACAACTTACCTAGATCACATAGATAAAATGAAAGATACAATAATTTTGGACATAAACAAAAACATTGACTCGAAATTCGAAAATATGGAATATAAATTTATTAGCCTCGAAAAACAAATAGAAGACCAACAAACATCCATAGAAAGAATGGAACAACACTTAAAAAAGAGAAATCTTATATTTTTCGGCTTTGAAGAGAAAGAAAAATCATACCAAGAATTGGAAGGGAATCTAGTGAGACTGATAAATGAAAACATGAAGATACCATGCGAGAGACGAGATATTGAGCTGGTTAAACGAATTGGAAGACAAACAACAAATGAGACAAACCATATCCGACCGGTTGTGCTGACTGCAAGTTCTATGGGCCTGAAAATACAGTTACTGAAAAACAAAAAGTTACTAGAACAATTCCAAATTTATATAAAAGAAGACTTCACACAAAAAGTACTTAAAAAAAGGAAAGAACTTCAGGTTGAATACAAAGCCCGGAAAGAACAAGGTGAAAATGTGGCACTGCGATACGACAAAATTATTATTCTTAACAAACCTAAGGAGTCGGTGACTCTGGCTCCATTCCAACACCGCCAACCACTAGATAGTACAAACATAATCAACAAGAGAAAACTAAACTTCTCTCCAGGAAAAGAGAACCCTCAAAAATCAAAACAGAGAAGTACTGCCTACAATGTAAAAAATAAGAATAATAAACCTATAATCGAATCTTTCATGAAATCAAGAGCTATTTCACAGTCTAGCACTGCTGAACCAGAAATACCAATTATGGATAAGGAATAGCAACGACAAAAGACCTCCCTCTATCTGAATGAATACTCAAACAAAGAAAATCACATAATAAAATCTATATCTCCCAATACGGTTGGTCCCCGCGGGAGAAAAAAGACTAAAACCCTCCATCCATCGAACAAAGGTGACAAAAAAACCTACTTCACATATGCACTTTCAATGTAAGACACATCAATGCAAGAAAACTATTCTAAAATTATAAGAACAATACATAAAAGTATGGAGGTTCTGCCAAAAAGAGAAAAATCTGACATGTACAAACTTACTCCTGAAATAATGAAGCTTATCGAGGACAAAACAAAATTAAAATCCAAAGAAAATAAAAGCAAAGATGAAAAGAAAAAACTACCCAACTAAACCTTACAGAAAAATCAAGAAAAAACAAAAATTACAAAAACAAACTCAAACACCAGCTTGCTATAATTGAAGCAGAAATAAAAACCAAGAGTTCTTGGCCACGACACGCCGCAGACAGGACTCTATGGAAATGGATGGAGGAGGCCTTCACCCGTAGATGGGTGCCCAAATCAGAAGAAAATGAAAATGCATGATATGACTGATAAATGAAATTACTTTTAGAAATATTCTTTACCTAAATTATTCACAAATTCAAAATTTATTTATAATTTTAATTTAATCTCAAAAATTGTTATTTAAGATTTGGAAATAAAAGGCTTATTATTATTATTATTATTATTATTATTATTATTATTATTATTATTATTATTATGTTGCTGCCTTCCAAGAACTCATGAGTGATTATGATTAACATGAGTGATTAACAATAATTTAAACAACTGTCATTGGAAATACAATTGTTTTGCATGTTTATTACGTCTTTAAACATCTCCTTTACTTGACTTCTTTGTTACGCTAAAAAAAAAATTATTATATTGATGTCAATGTACACATATTGCCAATAACAAAAAAGTTATGACAAACCGCTCCGATGAGGTTTTTCTATGAGTTATTAAAAATTTAAAGTAAATTATTATTTTTGAGTATCTGTCCTTTTGAGAATCTCTCTTCTCTAAGAGAACAAACCGATAGAACTACGAGTAATTTAAATTTGCCTGTAGTTCTACTGGTAGAACTACGAGAAAAAAAATGCAAATGGTTGGTCCTAAGTAAATCAGTTATCTAGTAAGTACCCATAACAAAGCTCTGCTTAGCTTCGGCCTTGGTGATGATGTGTGAATTCATCATCATCAGCCTATATAAGTCCACTGCTGGACGTAGGCTCCTATTTTAATTTTTCAGCATTGTTTATTTATATATAAGGTCATCAAAATCGCCCTACCTATTTAACATATTTTAACTCGACCAATACTTTTCGTGCTGTAAACATGTTGAGTAATACCTACCTATCTAGCTACCAGAGATAAAACCACTATAAACCTATTCTACTTAATTGGTAGGTCTGTCAATGAATAAAATTCCTGCAAATTTCTTTTGGCTTAGCTTCAATCAAATATAGACTTTATTTCAATGACGAATGAACCATTTAACCCGCAAAACAAAAGTTGTCGAAAATCGTAATTCGTCCGTCGAACCCAGCTGTCATCGCGAAAAAAGTTACATAACCTCACGTCCGTCCGAGGAGGCATCCAGCCTCCGAATGAAGCTACTGGAAGCTATTTTGAGCATATATTGAAAGGGATGTTTGAGTAATAAGGTTGAAATTCTATTGGCAAAATATTATCATTTTTGCAATTACTTCGCTAAACGCCTTACAAAAATGTGTTTTTTGGGTTTTATTATGTTAATGGTTTTATTTATTTAAAACTTTTTACATAATTCTTTTGTTGATAAAATTTCCTTTCATATAGTATTAAAATAATTAATGGTTGTCACTCAAAATATTGAGCATTTCGAGACGAAAAATTTTTTTCTTGTTCTTTCTTGTGATTATTTTCTTCAAGATCCTAGATCGTTTTATAAAATATTTTTGTATAAGTCTTTTTTCCATACATTTGACTATACACTGTTTTTTTTTTGGGCTTGTAATATGTCGGAGAACGGCTAACGGTGCGACGAAAAAGTGTACTTTCTACGGTGTCGCTGTTTGGACAGCGTCTTAACTGGAACTGATCTTTTTACCTAGCTGCTAAACACCTAATTAATTCTTATTCTTAATTCTTATATTTTCATATTACAGCAAAAAAATTAAAAAAAACAAGCATTTCTGTGTGTATTTTTTCCTGTCTTTATATTTGTGGTATATTAATGTTTTCTATCTATCTATTATAGGCACCGATCAAACGCCCTTCATAGTTCATCGATGAAACAATTTAGTAACAGGACGCAAAATATAAATTACGGTAAGAAAAAACTTTACAAAGACAGGAAACAGAACAGAAATAAATGATATGAGTAGACGAAGTACAAAGGCTATGAGCGATCTCTTCCAGGCAACCTTGGGATGGACTGGACATGTGAGAACAAGATATACCTAATGAACTAACGAATGTCCTTTTACAACCGCACACTACTCAGAGTGTCACAGACACCAATAACATTCGATCCTCATTCGACATTCGAAAACATTATATCGAAGGAATAGGTAAATTATCAGCCCCGAGATAAAATATTCCAACTCAGTTGCGCAGATTGATGTCCTTGAAATAGACGACACACGTAAAATCAATATTATGAGGGGTCGCAACCCTCGTTACCTGCCCTCCGGTCCCCTTGCCACCCTGTCTTGTCTAGACGAGGGGAAATTAATTGGTGAAATTTTAAGCTCTGTCTGTGTTTACGTTTTGGTTTGATACTTATTTGAATTATTATTTGTATGATTTTAACTGAATTCGAGTTTTTGATCATCTAAGGCATTTTCATAATGATTTTTTATTTAAATTGTACTAGCGGCCCGTCATGGCTTCGCACGGGTAGAAATTTATTTGTAAACATATTTATATAGCCTATGTTACGCAGGGATGGGGTCTCATTCCATAGAAAAGTTTTTTACACACAGCTGCGTTTTTGTTAGTACGTTTTCTAAACGCGCCGCCGCTGTCGCCCCCCAAAACACAAGACGCAGCTGTGTGTGTAAGAAGGCATGCGTCCTAAATACAAAATGTTCTGTGAACAATTATCTATATTTTGAAAAGAAAATTTGCAATAATTTTCATATTTGGTTTTTTTATAAATCTACTAGCTTTTGCCCACCGCGCTTCGCACGCGTAGACTACATCCTTCTCCTTACTATATTTTAACAGTATGTAGAGAAAAAGTAAAAAAATAATGATGATAAAAATAATTTAATGATAAAAATAATTCAATGTATCACAGAGTTATACTTACCTACTTTATCATCAATACGCTCTATCCTTGTCCCGTCCCTATACCTTCACTATTTCTGTGTTTATCCATGACTAACAATAAGTAATCATAATCATTAGTAAGTAATTAAATCAAAGTATTTCCTTATAAACAACATTTTTAACAATTTTGGATGTCGGCGCTAATATCACCAGACTATTTGATGAGCTAACACGTGAACACGCTACATACAACTGTCCATGGGAAAAGCAGTTCAAATCAAAATTATAAAAAAAAAATTATAAAAAATTAGAATGTATATATGTGCAAAATTTCAATCTCTAGACGATTTCATTATTCCCATGACTTCATCCCCCTTTTCACCCTCATGGGGGTGGAATCATCAAAATCGCTGAGACATGTGTAAATTATTTTTTAATCTTCAGACTAAACCCAAAATATGAAGATCCTGACTTTAAAACTGACGGATTTTCATAGAAACTTTCATCCCCTATTTCACCCCCTTAGGGGTGGAATTTCCAAAAATCCTTTCTTAGTGCTCACCTACACTACCAAAGGAACCAACGTGCCAAGTTTCATGATTGAAGCTTCAGCCGTTTGGGCTGTGCGTTGATGGTCAGTGACTCAGTCAGTCACTTTCTTGTTTTATAAATATAGATGAACATTGGTATAGGGGCACCAAAGGCTCACTATCGATTTTGTTTCAAAAAGAAGACAGTCACGCAGACCTCATATTTTGGCTTCAATTGCGAAATTCAGGCTGAAATCTGATTATAGTTAAAAATTTTCTAACGTGCAAATAACTTTTGGACCAGTGAATATCGCAGAACATAAAGTGGGGTTAAATCGATAGGTTCTCAAGTTACACCCTTTAAAGTAGGTACCCATAACAGAACCTTTGCTTTGCTTGGGGCTAGATGAGCTGTGTGAATTATTATTTGTTTGAAACCATAACTATAAATTTATCTTTTACCATTTAAGTATTGATATCAATATCAAAAGATCCAATTAACGACATAAAAAGGATGTCGGGTAAGCATCCTGTCTCCAAAGAAACAGTATTATTTGATAGTTTTCCAAACGTCCGAAAATAGAGAAAGTGCAGACGCCTAGACAGGGTGGGGTGAATTGTTCCATTCACGTCAATTCCCTTAGCGACGTTTCTTGTGAAGTCGACCGCGCCTGGGGTGGGGTGTCTAGACACCGTACGTAGGTAGCGATCACCTTGCTGAGTTTATGACTCTTGAAATGAAATCAGTCGATCGGTTCATCGTTGTTTTCTTCAACAATTATTCATCACACCTAAATTATTTTTTTCTATAAACCACCTCATCGTTATCCTCGACATTTTATTCCGAAACACAATAAAATTGCTTCCTTTTTAACCGACTTAAAAAAGGAGCAGCTTCTCAGTTCGTCTGTTTTTTTCCGTGTGTATGTTATAATGTTACTTGATATCTCCGTCTATAGTTAACTGATTATGCTGATTCTTATTATATTTTATAAAGATTGATCTCGACGTGTTCGTGGTGATAGTAGGGATTTATCCCGTATTTCTTAAAAAAAACAACGTAATATGTATAAAGGTTTTCACCTTTAAGGTAGCCCCTTAAAAGTTTGTCTCTCGTGGAATCGATGATGGATAACTATGAAAATAATGGCGGCGTAAAACGTAAGTATAAAAAACATCGTCACATGATAATTGAGTCTTAAAGAAGCAAAGGTAGCAACATCCCATTTTTTCAATGTGGCGTAAGATGCTGTGATAACTCACTGTTTTTTTATGATTAAGTAATATTTAAGTTACACATTTGCGTAGTTTTTATTTTACGAAAAATATTATTGACGATTAACCAGAACTTAATTTGCTCAAATAAATTGGCTTTTTTCCGACTTTTCCTGCCAACACTCAATTATGTGAATAATGAATCCTAAGAATATTGAGAATGAATATTTCTAAAAAGTCTATGGGGTGGTTGGGAATTTTTATTCTCAACTGAGCTTGAGTGGCTCACTGAAGTTATAATTATGCTTGTCAACTCACACAAGGATTAGTTTTTGCCTTCGAAATCATGATAATGGTTGAGTGAGCGTGTTTTACCTCTGTGGTAGTGGTGAAGGGAAAATATTAGATTAGCAGATTCTTCGCAAGTACCGAATGAAATGACTTCCAGTGTGTCCTTTTTTTTTAAACACTAAATGAAGGTATTTCTATGACTAATCTATGTTGGTAGTGCTCTATGTATAAACTCTTATAACATAATAATGTGTTCTGATCGCGAAAGTTTAAAAAAACTGGATTGGATCGTTGTCATACCACGATAACTATACTCCTATACATACTTCTCGATCTGGTAGCGGTGCTGCAAAGCGCTAAATGTATAGGAAGGACTCGAAAACGACAGAAGTATAGGTACGTAAAATAATGCGTAGGTACAATCCATACTTAACACTCTGAATCTCGCCCAATTTAAGCCTATCATAGGGTATAGATTGGTGTTATAACTGAAATTTCTGAACGGGTATTATACTACGCAACAATATTAAAGAATATTAAAGTAGGACCCGCTTCTGCGTCGCAGAAGACCTTGGCGGCCTGCGCCACTGAGGTCGTCTATTGAAAGTGAATAAGAAAGGATGTTCTTTGAAATAAATTGTATTATATTTTATAAGGCCATATGATAAGTATAGGGCTGGTATTGTTACCAAGGAATATAATAACGTCGTAGCCGGCAGCTGCTAAAAGTTCCGACCATGAGAAAAAATACCAGTTTCAACCAGAGGGTTAAAATAAGTTATTCGCTGAATTGAGTTGAATAGTTGACCGTTTAATCCACTTGTACACGTTCAGTGCCCATAATGCACGTACAACGTATTCAAGCGGCGCGGCGGCGGCGCGGCGGCGGCGCGGCGTGGCGTGGTGGGGCGGTGCAGCGGACGGTTCGAGATTGTGCCCCTTCGTTTTGTGTGTCGCACGGCTGAGGCTGGGCAGAGAATGCCTTAATAAAATGTTTCGAACGCATTCTTCGACGGTTTCGTCTTAACAGACTACAGACAGTTAAGATTATCAAAAGACTATTAAAGAGGGGAGATTTTTTTTAGGGGCCTTATTGTGTCAGTTTATCGGTGGCCTTCTAGATCTCTTTGATGGTTTCCGAGTGGGTACTATTATTTATTGAGATGGAGAATGACCCTTCTTACGTCTATACAGGGTGGAATAAACTATATCATTTCTATCCTATGGGAACTGATTTATGGGATAAAATGTCTTGAATACCTTACTTTTAATTAATTTAGCGTAAGTTAGTAGTTAGTGTAAGTTCATAATTATTCAATGTACCTAATGCATATCCATTTGGAGGCATCTGTAATGAAATGTGCCTTTTGTAAATAAATAGTAATTTGATTAGTATTTGGTTTTATTTATTCCAGGTCTAAAACTATCTGTATCCAAATTCCAGCTCGATCCGTTCAGATTTGGCATGACAATCCAAACGTCTATACATTTCGCATTTTTATATAAGTATAATTTTATTTATTTGATTTTGTATGTTCTGTAAAACAATGAATTCCAACACGTGTTTCAGATTTTTTTTATAAAACCCCATATAATGGTGGAAAGTAACATAAACTAGGTACTAAAATTATAAAGTTTTTAACAATACGTAATGTTGAGTCGGCTCCTAACAAGCAAATTAATTAATTACATAAAGCGTGATACGCGGCGGGGCGGCGGCGCGGCGCGATACGCCCCTTCGCCGGATTTTTTTGTCGCCGACTCTAAATTACTCACATTAGTTTAAGAACTAAGTTATGAAGGTTAAATGAAAACGTTTATTATTTTATGCTTTTCAGTTTTTTCGGCGGTTTGAAACTTTTTTAATGTTTTTTGTTAAAAAGTTTTATATTATAATTTTTTGTGGCTATAATTTACTAATTACTACATGTTGGGATTCTGATTACTTTTAAAATAGATACCTACTTTACTTTATCTATTAACTGTTTTGTGATCCTACTTGAAATGAAAATTCCTATCACCCCTATTTTGTCACCCTCAGGTAAGATTTTTTTCTAAAACATACGGAACCAATTTCAAGATATACCCTATCCAATAAAAAAGACTTATCAAAATCAGAATACTCTGTAAAAAGTTATGCGTGGTCAAACATTACAATCAGTGAGTGAACAATCAATCATCTCCTGTTTGATTCTTGGTTGGATTTTTTTTTTAATTTAATGGGGCCACCTTCGGGGTATACTCTTACCAATGAAAAAAGTTATGCGTGGTCATACACAAAATATACGCCTCGACTTGAGAACCTTCTCCGTTTTTCGTCGGTATAAAAGTCAAATGGACTCGTGCACTGAGGATTCCGTACAAACTTGTACTCAAAACAATTGACTCAGTCAGACGCGCAACGCGAAATATTTTTTTTTTGTGATGTAATTACCTATCTACAAATTTACGATTTTCTAATATTTATTTTGTGCTATAAGACCTCGCTTGCATCTTGCTAAGTTAATGATTTTAGGTCAAGAAGAAGATGTCAGTGTCAAAAAATGCGGCCATGAGCGGCTTAATTTGATTTGTTGATATCAATGACTTAGAAGTTGAATTTTTCACAGCCCACAGCAGACTCAAGAAATTTTGAGACTTTTTGTGTCTAATGCCTATTTCTAGATAACTGAAACAAAACTTCTTAGTTTTGGAGCAAAGAGGTACCTAACAAGCATCCATCCATACATCTAAAGGTTTGGCATTTATAATAGTTTTTGTACTCAAGTTCTGCGGATCGTGCCCGCCTCTTGGTCATTTCTTAATGGAAGTCAGGACATTGGTAACAAAGCATTTCCTTTATATAACACTGGCACTTTATTGGATCCCGTATTTCCGTATCGCAACATGTCTTCGGTTGGGTGCAAAGTGTTGCGCGCCTCATCAATGCCAGTGCGGTACTGCTCAACAGCTTGGTCATCACGGATTATCGTGTACCTAATAGGGTCGGCGGTCGGATATCTCGCCACGCCAGCCAGCCTTAACGACATCATCCGGCGAGCCTTTGTCACCGCTTACGTATTTACCAGCTATTCACGAACCAAATGGTCTGTTACGTGACGATGGTAAGAGGTCCGACGGTATGACAGTAGTCCCATGGGAGTTGGGGAAGCCCATTGTGTGGGACGCTACATGCGTCGACACACTTGCGCCTTCCCATCTTCCAAGGACATCCGTGAGGGCGGGTGCGGCGGCAGATTTGGCCGGAGATCTCAAGAGGCGCAAATATGCAGGTCTCGACAGAGCCTACACATTTGCTCCCCTTGGAGTCGAGACCCAAGGTCCATGGGGCACCGAGGCTCTTCAGTTTTTTTTTTATATTATCTAAGCGTCTGTTCGAAGCAACCCGTGACCCGAAAGCTGGTGAGCATCTGGGGCAGCGCATCAGCATTTCCATACAGCGGGGCAATGCAGTCAGCGTCTAGGGGACGCTGTCTACTCGTATTGATATGGATCAGTTGAGCTACCTGTAGATTGTTTGCAACAGTCTGCAGTTAGCTCAATTGTTTCAATTGTAAATAATAATAATAATAATAATAATAATAATAATAATAATAATAATAATAATAATAATAATAATAAAAAAAAAAAAAAAATGTCACCGCCCGTGTCAGACGTCTGTTCTTGCAAATTTTTATTTTATTTACAATTTAATGGCAAAATAATAATGTAATACGCAAAGCCATTAACCAAGAATTGAATTGAATAAACATGTAAGAAAATGATCACAAGAGCACGTACCAGGGCGGCTACAAAAGCACTCCGACCACCACCACCGCAGCCCGTCTCGACTAGCTCCACATCCACATCTTCGTCCTCAGATGAAGAGGAATTTCAAACGCCGCCTGAGACGAGTGATGTGTTGAGCAGTGAAGACGAGCTGCCACCGTTGCCTCGACCGCCGCGAACACCTGTGCGGCGAGGACGACCTACGCTGTCAGCTGGCTTGGGACCTGTAGGGCACACAGCCCCGCGACCGGCCCCCGCCGCTGACGGAAGAGTGCGGCGCATGAAGTGGACACAAAGAATTAACGAAAATGTCATGCGCGCGTACTATAGGGCTACAGAGGGAGGAACTAATTTGACTGCGTACCGTTCTAGGATAATGCCGTTGTTTCAGGCCCTTGAACCGACTGTCAACATTAACGTGCAGCGACTATCTGATCAGGTACGGGTCATTCAACGTTCAAAGCTGTTGGATGACATTGTACTTGATCAACTTCGACGTGAGGTGCTCAGTGCTCAAGTGGTGAACCATTCACAGTGTAACCAGGCTGTTACATTGCCACCGCGACACATCACATCAACACCAGTGATATCCCAGCCTGATTACGCTATGGAAGAGGTCAGTCACGAGAGCATTGAGGTAAGTACCCAAAATGATGAGCAATTGAGGAGGGCTTTGGAAGATGCGATTCTAAGTTATAAAAATTCAAATTTAAGACCGCGTCTGCCTCGCTTCCCCACCCATAGACGTAATTTAGCTATAGTGGGGGCCTTGAACCCACTACTAGTCCCATATCTTCTGACTAGTAGTGATCTTACTGATACGCACTCTATTCTCTACTGTGGGGCTATTGCGGCCTGTCGCGTTGCGCAGGTAAAGTTTCCGGACTGTGACCGTGCTCCGCGCCAGGCTAGCAGTACCCCTACTTGGCAGCAGCGAATAGAGAGGCGTATCAGTAGGTTCAGGACTCTCATAGCTAAGTTAATTTGCTTTAGGGAGGGCAACCATAGACCTCGGGTTATGCGCTTTGTGACACAGGCTTTTGACGGAACTGAAGTTCAACCTCAGAACTATTTAGCCTGTGCCACAGAGCGCATAGACTATCTAAAGCAAAAAGTCTATGCGTGGGCAAGCCGAATTAGAAGATACAAAAAGCGAGTTGACAGATTTTGGCAGAATCGCATCTTTCAAAGTGACCAAAGGAAAGTTTACCGCGATTGGGAGAAACCCGATCTACGTGTGTCTGACGATCAGGTACCGGATGCCGAAACCGGAAATAATTTTTGGCGAGGCATCTGGTCAATACCGGTCGAACACACGGAAGCGGACTGGATGAATGTGGTAAATTCTGAATGTGAAAACATCGAAACCATGGACTCTATCACCATCTCTCCGCTAGACGTAAGTAATGCAATCTGCTCGGCCCAAAACTGGAAAAGTCCTGGCCCGGATGGATTGCATAACTTTTGGCTAAAATGGTTTCGGTGCTCACACTCAGTTCTAGCCACACAATTCCAAGAAGCAATTGAGATCGGGTCACTCCCACATTTTATGACGACGGGTGTAACTTTCCTGCTCCATAAGTCTGGTAGTACTGCGGAACCGAAGAATTATAGACCTATAACATGCTTACCCACCATCTACAAGCTACTTACATCCATTCTGACCACAAAAATTAACACGCATATTGTTACAAACAATATTTTGGCATATAATCAGAATGGATGTAGGGTTGGGTCCCGTGGTACTAAGGAGCTCCTCCTCATTGACATGGCCATTAGCCAACAGGTCAAACGTGGCAGAGGGAACTTGTCGGCTGCATGGATAGACTATAAGAAGGCTTATGATTAGGTGCCTCATACTTGGCTTGAGAGGGTCTTAGAGTTGTATAAAGTAGATACTACTCTAAGATCGTTCTTGGGATCATGTATGAGGCAGTGGATCACTGTTCTTCGTCATCCAGGGAGCCGAATGGATCCACCTGCCACCAATGATTTGATAAGAATAGAGAGGGGTATATTTCAGGGCGACAGTCTGAGTCCCTTATGGTTTTGCCTAGCTCTGAATCCACTCAGTACTCTACTGAAAGATTCAGAAATAGGCTATCGCCTTCGGAGAGATGGTGGGGTCATTTCTCACTTGTTGTATATGGATGATCTCAAACTATTCGCACCGAATAAAACCCAGTTAATGGCCCTTCTGAATATCACACAGATATTCAGTAGTGCTATTAACATGGAGTTCGGTGTTGATAAGTGTGCGGTCATACAAATACAACGAGGGAAAGTTGTAAATTCTAGTAATTTACAACTTTCAGAGATAATGTCTCTCAAATCTCTCTCAGAGGGTGAAACCTACAAATATCTTGGTATGCCAGAAGCGTTGGGTATATTGGACGGGGACATAAAGCAGTCGGTGAAGGAGCGCTTCTTTTGTCGCCTTACAAAAGTGCTAAATAGCCTTTTGTCAGGTGGCAACAAAGTGTGTGCCTTCAACGGCTGGGTTATGCCACTGCTCACTTATACTTTTGGCATACTGAGATGGACTCAGACTGAACTAGACGCCTTGGACTGTAAGGTTCGTCAACTTTTAACCACACATCGCATGCGACACCCACGAGCTTCGGTAATGAGATTGTATATCCCGCGGAAATGTGGTGGTCGAGGCTTTTTAAACGCCAAGACCCTACACAACCGTGAGGTATGCAATCTCAGAAATTACTTCCATCAAGCCGAATACCAGATGCATCGCGATGTGGTTACAGTTGATAAGAACCTTACCCCTCTCTCCTTAGCTAACGAGAACTGGCGCAAACCTACGGTGATGAGCATCCAGGATCGGAAGGCTATATGGGAGAGCAAAGAGCTGCATGGGAGATTCTACAAGGTCCTTACAGGACCTGATGTAGATCTCCCAAGCTCAGTAAACTGGCTACGTTTCGGTGACCTCTTCGGGGAAACCGAAGGTTTTGTCTGTGCAATTATGGATGAGGTGGTGAAGACGAACAACTACCGAAAGTATATCATGAAAGATGGCACGATCGATATCTGTCGAGCGTGTCATCTTCCTGGAGAGACCCTTCGTCATATACTTTCGGGTTGTTCGCACCTTGCTAACTCTCAGTACTTGCACAGACACAACCAAGTAGCCAAAATTATACACCAACAACTTGCTCTCCGATATGGCCTTACTGGACCTGAAAGTACACACCGGCGCCAGTTCTCGAAAACGGCCGTGCCACGCTCTATTGGGACCGATCTATCATTACAGACAGGACTATTCTGGCGAATAAACCTGATATTGTACTGATAGATCGGTTAGAACGGAGGGCGGTGCTCGCTGATGTCACCATACCACATGATGTTAACCTCGTTAAAGCTGAAAAAGATAAAATTAGCAAATACCTTGATTTGGCTAACGAGGTTGTCAGCATGTGGGATGTTGATTCAGCGACTATCGTCCCGATAGTCGTTTCGGTTAACGGCGTAATAGCGAAGAGTCTCGATCAACATCTCAAGAAACTCTCGCTAGGAAGTTGGATCAAAGGCCAGATTCAAAAGGCGGTACTCCTGGACTCGGCGCGCATCGTCAGGAAGTTCCTCTCTTTGCAGCCCTAGTCACCGGCCGCTTGAGCCTAGCTTCGCGGCCGGTGATTCACCGTTTTGATATATTTTTTACTGTAGAATAGTTTTATAACATTTTATTTTCTATAGTAAAAAATGTATTTTATAAACGAGATTAAAGAATAAATGAGTGTATAATAATAATAATAATAATAATAATAATAATAAATACTTGTTCTAATTTATTTATTTTACTTGATTGTAATTTTCTTTGATTATATTTAAATTTTCTTTAATACCATCTACCATACCTTGCACCTCCATTATTAGTTTTATATACGTATATTTATTTATTACCCCGTCCAAAGATCCACCCCACATAGGGACGCTGGAAGATGGTGCCCACAGGTGTCCTATGGGGTTCATCCACAATCTTAATTTCTGTTTGGTACATTATGCACGACCATGTGGTTCCCTAATTATTGACAAGTGAACATAAAATCAAAATCAAATACTCTTTTTTCCATAAATACAATAAATGTACACTGAGAAAAGGTCAAAACATAAAACACTGACACGGAAATAAAGTGATATATTTGATTTCTGTCGCTTCGGTATGTAGACTAAAGTAGAGAAGCGAAGAAACCTTTAGCTTGTTAGTTGTTATTTTTCGAGCAGGAGCAAAACTCGTCCTCTAGATAATATGATATTTTGAAGTAAGCCTTTTACAAAGGATATGTTTGACAATTTGTTTGAATTTATTTATTGATAACTTTTGCTCATTCACTTGGAGTTTTGTTGTAGAAGCGTATACATTGCCCTTTAAAAGATACATTTATCTTGTGTAGCCTAGTTGTGGGCACAGCGAGTTTACCCTTATTTCTAGTATTTATATTATGTATGTCGCTATTTTTAGAGAATAGATTGATATTTCTATGAGTGTACAACAAGTTTTCATAAATATATTGACATCGTATGGACTGATTATCAAAATGAATTACATAGACTCAGTTACTTTTGACAGATAGAGAGGCTAATCTGTAGACTCGAGAAATATCGGGGCTTCCGAAAGTTTAGATTTTTATCGATCCGACAAAGTATGCAACCTAAAACAATGATACTTGAGTAACATAGCAGATACATTAAATAAATAAATAGCAAAACGTAATCATTCAAAACATTTGCAGGATCAAGAAATACTTTTCTACAAAAAATCC
This sequence comes from Eupithecia subumbrata, assembly GCA_949316285.1. Classification (NCBI taxonomy): domain Eukaryota; kingdom Metazoa; phylum Arthropoda; class Insecta; order Lepidoptera; family Geometridae; genus Eupithecia; species Eupithecia subumbrata. The sequence goes on along the minus strand of OX438642.1, from coordinate 3,656,673 downwards.
TATCATTTTTCACTGGAGATTTAAACTTAGACAAGCTATCTCAAAAGCTATCTCATCATCATCATTGCCGCTCAACTAGCTATTTTTTAGGCTTCCTTACCTCAAAAGGAGAAAAGGAACCCTTACAGGATCACTTTGTTGTCCGACTGTCAACCCCCTTTTCTTAGGAACGCTTGGAGGTATCGAGTTAACATCATTAGGTACTCAATTTCGTAACCTCTTCGAGTCTCTAATTATGTAAAACTTCCAAGTCAACGCTATAAAAAATTTAAATTTCCGAGGTAATCACATGCACACAAAACCTTTACGGTACTTCTCGTAGACCTAGAATCATAAATCCTCCAATCAACATATAACTACAGGATTTTTTCGCGTTCCACCGTCCAAGCGTTCCAATCACTGCTGCATTGGTGGCGGAGCACTGCAGTTAAAAAAATCCTTCATCTTACAGACGTTGATACCTACGTCTATTTCAGCGACTTCCATAGCGTTATGTCTTATTTATGGCATATTGCTGTGGAGGAACGCTGCAGATATTAACACCGTATATGTACTGAAGAGGGCTGTTCGTGCAATCTATGATAATTATGGGTCCCTGAGAATTCTCATAAATTCAAAGAAAGAAACGAAATGACAATATATTTATGAAAACTGGTTGTAGGTACACACATAGAAATACCAATCGGTTCCCTTAAAATAACGATATACATAATTTATATACTAGAAATAAGAATAAACTCGGTGTCCACAAATAGGCTACACAAGATAATATTTATACGCTTCCAATACAAATCTCCAAGTGAATTGCAAAAATTATCTTTACTTATATATTATAGAGATAATATTATGAAGAGGAAAGATTTTATTGTTTGTTTGTATTGAATAGGCTGCGAAACTACTGGACCGATTTTAAAAATTATTTTACCAAGAAGCACACACTATTCCTGATAAACATAGGCTTATTTTTACCGCGGGAAAATGCTTCATTCCTACGGGAAAACAGGTAATAGGACAACGGGTAGTAAGAATGCAGCTAGTCAATAAATAAATTCATACAAATTGTCAAACATAATCCTTTCAAAAAAGGCCTACTGCAAAATATCAGATTTATCTAGAGTCTAGAAAACAGACGATTGAAAAGTTAAAAATATTTATTCACCTGATAAACAGACTAATAATTTTACACGCTAGCTAATTCGATGACTTAAAGCTCGATTACACGTTACGGTGCACTGTCAACGGTAAAAGTTAGGAAGCTTAAAACGGAACGTGTAATCGCTGTTAGGAAGAAAGGATGCCGATAACGGAAGACCGTGCGCTCCCGGCCGTCCTAACTTCCTAATTGCCGGTGCACCGGCAAATGTAATCGCTGACCGAGAGACCGGCCGCTCAGTCGCGCGAGGCGTTTGTTGTGAGCGGACGTGCATCAGCGAGCCTTGCTTCAAAAATGACTTCCCAAAAGGAAAAAGATGTATTATCCAATGTTATAGAACTATATAAAGACATGCCTAACTTATGGAACAAACAAAATCCTCTAACTCTAACGAATGCAAGAGAAATAAAAATATTAAATAAATAATGCTGGACAATTCACACAGCATTATCTAGCCCCAAGCTAAGCAGAGCTTGTGTTATGGGTACTAGATAACTGATATACTTAATACAATACACTAACTACATAGATAGATATTTTTTATTATAGATAGAAAACACCCAGATCAACGGAACAAATTTCTGCAGATCGTACACAAATTTGTTCCGATGCGGGAATCGAACCCGCAACCTCCAGCGTCGCAGGCGGACCTTCGCCCGCTGCGCCACGGAGGTCGTCAAAGATGTTCTTAATACACATTTAGTTTCTTAAAAGGAGATATTGCTTGATCCAACATTTTATTTTTTTCTTCCTTCTCACATTTACAGCCGCAGTTGCGGCAAGGGCGATTCCAATTTTTTGAAATTTTGAGAGCACAGGCGCCATACTCCTACTACGTTCGACTGGCAACTGAGTTAGGAAGGCGGCGACCGTGCAGTGTAAATAGAACGTCCTTTCCGCCGCCACGGCGCACCGTTACGGTAAACCGTGAAATGTAATAGGCCTTTTAACTGAGGATTGAAAAATCGGCCCTTAGAAGAATAGGTAATTATTATTTTTTGTGTAATGAATGACCCTTTGTCAGTACTTTCTTGACAGAAGAAAACTTCTTTTCTCGTCTCGTTTTTACACGTAAAAATAGATCTATGAGTAGGGCAAGTAAGAGAGGGGTGATTTCATTCATCCGAGACATAGATGAGGAACTATTTATCGGAAATTGAAGTCGGTTTATAGATTTTTTTTAACTACACCAAAAAACCTAAAATGGCGGTAGTAAACAGCAACTTCTGCATGTGTTTAAGCCATGTATATATAATAAATAAATAAATAATGCTGGACAATTCACATAGCATTATCAAGCCCCAAGCTAAGCTACTAAAAATTATAGATTTTAAAGTAGCAAAGAAAAATCGATAAGGTATTAATTAATCGGTTTTTTACACTCAATGTAAACATTGAGTTACAAAAACTGCTGTTGTTGCAGCTGCAACCAAGTTCAAAATTAAAAAAAGCAGACAAAGGGTTAAAAGTACTTACTCAAAGATGCTTACTTTTTTTGGAATTTGTAGTCTATAAATGTAGTAGTACTATGAACAATATTGTTTATGTACCTACCTACATGAAAGTACTACAAAAAATTAGATTCACAATTTTTTCCACACAACTTTTACTCAAAATCTGCATTATCTCAAAACGATAATCGTGTGCATTGGTTACTTGTCACTTGAGCTGTTAAAAAGAAAATAAATGAGTGGAAGGAGTATAGTATCTGTACGTAGTGGTATGTCTGGCACATATTATCATCGTCGTTGCCCAATTGCAATGATAATGGGAATGAAATGTCAAGGTATTTAAAAATGATGTTACTTTGGCATCTTCAAAAACTATGGAAGCTTTGAGTGTGCTTTCCATTGATGTTGTAGATAAACTGAGGTAAAATCTCATTGGTGCTTTCCGATAATATTGACGTAGGTAATATTACCGAAGGGATATGCTTCGAGGGGATGTCGTCTTGGAACCAAAACGAATCCTTAGTTAACGCGATCTAGCCCTGGTACAAAACAAAGCACGCCATCTAGTTCTGTTTGAGGCAAACTTAAGTTCGTAAAATCGCCGCAGAAAAGATCGCCCCTGGCACAGATATAATAATACTAGTAAAGGTGACCGCGCACCTGTCCGCGCCGCACGCGCCGCCGCCGCCGCCGCGCCGCGTCCTGCCCGTCGCGCCGCCTCATGGCCTCATGCCCTGGCGCACTTGCCCGCATCGTACACGCCGTATCGCATTTATAAATTTTTATCAGTATTTCTGTTTAGTACTACTGTTAAAAAAGTACAGTAGGTTTTTTCAATACAGATTATTAGGCACCTAGGTACTTAAGTATCTGCATTATTATTTCTGTAAGGTTTTGTGGAATTTGATCCTGTTATTTTCGGTTTCCTATTATTAGAGGAAGATAATAATAATAATAATAAAAGCTTTATTGCAGGAAAGATACCTATATAAGGTAGGTACAGGAAGTTCTTAAATACTAACTATCGTATCCTACAATTGGCGGTCTTATCCCTTGCAGAGATTTCTTCCAGACGACCATTATTAAAGGAAACCTATAATAAGATGAAAATATTAGAACAAACAAAAATGAAAGAACGAAAACAGTGCGGGTTCAAATACAAATTCGAATCGTTCATCATTATGTAGTGTAGGTAGGTAAAAAAACCTACGTGCAAAAAGTTGCAAGTAGGTACGTGCGCTGCGCACGCCAACCTATGATGGACTCAAAAATACGGATGATGTCATCCGCGCCGCCCGCACCACCCGCGCCGCATTCGCCAAACGCGCCGCAGACATCGCATGCGTCGAATTACCTAACGTATAACATACAGGATTTTACTAAAATGCGGATGGTTCCGCGCGGACAGGTGCGCGGGATGTCATACTATTTGATATAAAGATTAATAAAATGCGATGTCTGCGGCGCATGCGATTCTGGCGTCGCGGACAGGCGGTCGGGGACAGGGGTGCACGTTCATCTTTAAACCACTTTAACTGACCCTTTATAATAAGCTACTGCGCAGCCAATCTCGTGTAGGTTAGGGAAGGTACAGACAGCGTCAGAATTAACTAGACCCCCTGCATAACACATACAGGTTTAAATCCAAACCTGTTAATAGTAAGAGTTACAAAAGTAGAAAATAAATTATATTTTTATTATTTAACATAGCAACAGACAGAAAAGATAAAAAAAACACAAAACATTCTAATCTAACCTACTTTGTGTTATGCAGGGGGGTTACTTAATTCTGACGCTGTCTGTACCTACTTCCGAGTTTAATCGTACTATGGCCAATGACATGCGCACAAAAAGCGCGGGAACTCGAAACTCCGTCTCATGTTGCTTTCTCGTTCGCACCACTACAATCTCCTATGACAAGCTGAATATTTAATTTTGTAAATATCTTTTGAAATACATAATTTTGATTGAAAAATACATTTGTTTTATAAAATATGCACAGGTTTGAGTATATATAAGTAAGTTTCTGATAGTAATTTAGCTTGTAAATACCTAAAATATGAGATCAAAATTTGAATCCTAGATCGCGCAAGCAACATTTTTCGATCCGTGGACACATGTAAAAGTTCTTCGGTTTGTTGTTTGGGAGGGACATGGCTACTGCGGAAGCCGGTGGTAGCGGGTAGCCGGTCTACTTACCCGCTTCGAACTTAATTAATGTACTTATGAAATATGTACTTAATATTCGCAGCAATATTGATGGAATGTATTCGCATAAGTACTTACACGAAATGTACTTCTAGAAATAGTCAACAGCTACTCGAAGCACTTTGAGAAAATCTACGTACCTACGGTTTACGTTCACTTCACAATCAATTGACTATTCTAATCGCAACGCAAGTAGCCGCTTTTCCCTCCTTTTGTTCCTAGCAAAAAAAATATATTGATTTCACTATTTAATACTTTTTTAATACCTTTTAGAATCAAATAATAGAAACAAATTAGAACTCGTATATTTACTTTTCTCATTAGTAGAAATGTTGAGCCTAGATCGAGAAAGATTTTTTATAATTTTATGAAGGCGCTGCCTCCCCGCACACTAGCGCCGCCACCTATTTTATCCAAATTTCCAAAAATTACGTTAGCCAGTTTGTGATACTTATTAAAAGCTTTTGTAATACCTTTGTAATAGTTTTATTTTGTACAGTTTGGGCAGATTCGAAGTTGCCTTTGGTGGCCACCAAACTCTGTTTTCGAATCTCTGTCTAAACTATACAAAATAAAACTATTAGAGGCATTAAAAAAAAGCTTATATTAGGTATCACAAACTGGCTAACATAATTTTTGGAAATTCTTTTCTTAAACGTAATAATTAGATTATATAGTTGGCGGCGCTAGTGTGCATAATATTTTATTGCTAATATGAAATGCTTATTTTGCAAGCTTCTCTACATAGTATAAAACAAAGTCGCTTCCCGCTGTCTGTCCCTATTTATGCTTAGATCTTTAAAACTACGCAACGAATTTTGATGCGGTTTTTTTTTAGATAGATTGATTCCAGACGAAGGTTTATACGTATAATACATGCATAATATAGTAGAGAAACACTGATAATTTTAGAGGTCTCTAATGTGATGTGATGACCCTACGAGATAGATCAAATAATGTACCTACCTACTACAGAATTGTTCACCTTAAAAAGGTCTACAAAAAGTCCGTATCAGCATTGCACCCGTATGGAGCCGGGGCGGGTCGCTAGTAAAGAAATAAACGCTTCTTCATTCGGAATGGTTCTAACTCGTTTCCACCCGAAATGAGATGTACCTACCTAGTAGGTAAGGTAACGTAGGAGACCAGCGATGGAATATTTCAAACTAAGTTAACATTCGCTGTGAGTGAATGTTAGCTAATGTCACACTACGCGCAAAGTTTATAGCCAAACTAGGAACCACGCTTGTGTTACCTATTGTATACACAATGGTCACATACAAGGCGCCTACCATAGTGACAAAATTCACCTTGCCGCTGTCAGTTGATGAGAACAAAATATATCACTCTCTAAAGTAAAGAAATTAATGTTGATTGAAAACTTAGCGCTTTAATTTAATACATTTCAAAATTGAAGGTTTTGGGTAGGTACATTAAATTATATGCTTTTTTAAGGCGCTGCCTCCCCGCACACTAGCGCCGCCAGATATTTTATCTAATTATTAAGTTTAAGAAAGAAATTTACAAAAATTACGTTGGCCTGTTTGTGATACCGTTATATGCTTTCTTTAATGCCTCTGTAATAGTTTCATTTTGAATAGTTTAGACAGAGATTCGAAAATAGAGTTTGGTGGCCACCAAGGGTAACTTCGACCGATATGGTTTTTAATAAGTTGGAGGGTCAGGTGCCTTTCTCCGGTAGACTCAATTTCCTACAAAAACATCAACCTCAACAACATAAAACATCCAGAACCTCAACCTCAACAGCCGGTATTGATCCACTGCTGGACGAAGGCCTCCCCATGTTAAGCGTTTTATTGACTTTTATCTCATGGGGGTTAACGCTCATAATCCCCACACTGGGCATATGGTTTGGGGATCGCAGACCGATTTTAGTACTGTTCTGCAGGAGGCGCTGCTGCCCGCCCCTCAGTGGATATCCCTGATAGATATAGTCGCCTCTGATGACACCTGTGGTAAGAGTTGGGTGGTGCAAATTCTAAACCGATACCACACGGTAGTGGTATATAATATATGCTGGACAATTCACACATCATTATCTAGCCCCAAGCTAAGCAAAGCTTGTGTTATGGGTACTATATAACTGATATACTTATTACAATACACTACATAGATAGATATTTTTTATTATATAATAGAAAGTACCCAGACCAACAGAACAAATTTCTGCAGATCGTACAAACATTTGTCGGTGTGTACCTATATTTATTATAAATCAGTTCCCATGGGATAGAAATCACCTTTAAACGTTTATAGAAACAACGCATGCGAAGCCGCGGGCATAAACTAGTTACTACATAATAAAACATACATACATTTATAAATAACCGAACATAATAAGTTCGGCTGTACCTATGTATATTTTTTTTGGATCTTGGGAGTTATGTAGGAGGTTATATTATAACCGTCGCGTGCAAACCATTTTTTCATCGAACAGCAAACTAATGTACCTACATATATCTATGATCATTGGTCAGTCATCCGCCGCCTGCCGCCTCCTCCATACATACCTAGAAGCTTACAAAAATTAAACTCGAAATTGGCTACGACGTGTTATTGACACACACGGTTACTTTATTCTGTGAATTAAATTAGAGATTAGTGGCGTCGAATTTATTTTATTTTAATTATTAGTAGGTACCTGAAAATAATAAAGGGCAAAACAAAGGTGTAGTCTTTATATTCACTAAAAATTATTTGTAATCTCACTCCTATGAACCACAATTTAATAATGCTAATTACTCAACAACAATGTAGCAATAATCTAAATTTTACGCTTTACCTCTCTTAAACAGCTAGACGATTTTATTACTTCACTAGATAGAGTCCTCAATAGCCTTGCTAAATATAAAAATATTATCGTGATCGGCTTCATGAATATCAATATTTGAGATGGGTTGCCATGTAAAAGACAATTACATGAATGTCTTAGCTTAATGAGGGCTGTAACCGTCACATAGGTACTCTACCTACAAGAAACGATAACTGTTTGGACCACGCAAAAACAAAAGTAGTTCTGTTTTGTACTGAACCCTCCGTTTTATTATTAAAACTTCTCTAGTTACTAGGTACTAGAGAAGTCATGCAAAACCTTATAATAGATTAAGACCTAACTCATTTATTTATTATATATGGTTCATAAGTATATAATGAACCTTTCACGGTAATTGTTGATCCAGTACGATTTCTTAAGAAATGTTGATCCACCTATTTCAAGTGTACATTCGACTCTAAACCTAGTAAACAGATATACTTTGATCCACATTTGAAGAGCACATGGCAACGCTAGATCTACATTAACTGGTTATCGAGATACTCGCATTCAAAATATCCCAAAATATCAAAATTTTGTTGATCCACTAACGGTCACAAATTTTACACTAAAACGTCTTTTTCACATCCGTTACATATTTAACTACGCGTAACATTAGCTTAGACAATGTTGATCCGCAGACTTTGGAGCCACAAATGACTACTTCGTCTGTTTTCAAAGCGGCAACGCCGCAACGCCGCGACTGTGAAACTGACAAATTACATGTTTAAGTAGTTCCGACCACTTTTGAGTAGAACATGTAGGTACCTATAGTTATTGGTTATGAGAGCGGACGTGAGGTGAATGAACCGTATGAAATTAACTTCGGCTGAATTAAGCCATATTTACTAATAATTCGGCTAAAATAAATTACATACGATCTTCACTGATCATACCCCAACTTAAGGTAGGTTCATCATCATCATCATCTACAGTCCACTGCTGCACATAGGCCACCCCTAGTGAGCGCCATAGCGCCTGTCTTCAGCTTGCCGCATCCAGCATCTACTTGCAGTCTTTCGCAGATCGTCATCCCACCTGGCTGGAGAGCATCCTACACTACGTTTGCCGAGTCACAGTCTCCACTCAAGGACACGTTTACCCCAGTGGTTGTTGGTTCTTCGCGAGATATGGTAGTTACCATTGGTTCTCCCTCAGATGTTTTCGTTACGAATCCTATCCTTCAGAAAGACTCCGAGCATAGATCTTTCCATAGCTCGCTGAGCGGCTTTGAACTGGTGGACCAGCCCTACCGTGAGTATCCACGGCTCAGCTCCGTAGGTCATGACGGTTATAGGAGGCACTGATTGAAAGCTTTATCATTCAAACATTGCGGTATGGATGACGAGGAGTTTCGACATAGTTTTCCATACACTGCCCACCCTAGCTGGATCATCTCCTTGGCCTCCTTCTCAAAACTATTTTTAAATGACTGGAGGCCTGAATTTCCCCTGATTGCAGAATTTGCCCAAGATAAGTACACTCAGAAACAATTTCGATAGGTGATGGTCTGTAGTTATTCAGGAGAGTTTTCTCAGTCTGTTCTTTAAGATGGGTATCTCTCCCTTCTTAAACAAGATCCGTCAAGTGCGAGTGTAACTCGCGCGCCGAGGGTTTCGAACGGCCGGGAACGGGGGCCATTACTTTCTGGCTTTATTTATTTGATGGTCAGTGTCCATAACCCCACGCTGGGCAAGCGGATTGGGGATTGCAGTTCGGTGGTGGAGTTGGTTATGCAGGGGGCGCTGCTGCCCGTCCTCCGGTGTATGTCCCTTAGTCGCCTCTTACGACTTACGAAATAGGTAAGTTACCTATTTCGTATTTTAAGGCCTTTGGTATGAAAAGTAGGTAAATAAAAAAACTTTAGGGGGAGGGGGGGTTCTGATACATAGGTAGGTAACCTAAACATTTTATGACAGTCAATGAATGATGAAGATAACTTTAGGGTCATTATATGAAAGTAGAATGATTGACACTAGTAATATTCAGAGTCGGTTAACCACGTTTGGTAGAGTAGTTACTATAAGTAGCGGCACGTAAGCTTAGCACTGAGCAAATGGTGGAGGGAATACTGCGCACCCTGTGATACCAAATTTTTTACTTCTGCGCAATAACGGTCAGCGCTAGAGTTTCGTGCCGCTACTTGTACCTACCTTAAATAATTCTAGGTCCTAGGTTTAATTTGTAACAATGATATCCAATGCCTAGCTAAAAGTGCCTCGAATTGGTTCGAGAAAAGGGTTCCTGGTGGAGGTTGTGTACTCCACACGGTCCACTACTGTGGGCCCTGATAGGTGTAACGTAGATATTTAGGCGAAAATAAAATGAAATTAAATAATTTATTTGTTACATAACAATTACAAAAGCTATAAAGAAATAAAACGATACGTGCGAGTCGAACTCGCGCACTAAGGGTTCCGTTTAATTGTAAGACCTTGTTTCTTGCCAAATATCATGATTGTAGGTCAACATGAAGCAGGTACCTACCCTGTATTTTTTGGCCGAGGGAGAGAATCAAAAATTATATTTTTTTTAATAATAAACTACAAACTAACGGTTTTCAGATTTTTCTCGTTATTTGTGCTATATGACCTTGCATCTTACCAAATATTATGATTCTAGATAAGCAGGAAGTACCCTATAAGTTTTGGTCTATAGCTAGAATCAAAAGTTTTTTTGTGAATTAATTACAAATTTCCTTTTTTCGGATTTTTTCCTTTATTTGGGCTACATCTTGCCAAATTTCATAATTATAGGTCTACGGGAAGTACACTATAGGTTTTGGTCCATGGCGAGCATTAAAAGTAATTTTTTAAAGTGAATAAATTACAAATTTATGGTTTTCGGATTTTTTTCATTACTTGTGCTATAAGACCGTGCTCCTCACCAAATTTCATGATTCCAGGTCTGCGGGAAGTGGGTACTTCCCGCAGGTTATAGGTTTTGTGTGCTTGTGATTTCCTTGGAAATCTCAAAATATTCGGACATAAACGGCTGCAACTTTTGAATGCATTGACTTAGGAGTTTTATTTATATCACGGCTTCAAAAAATTACGGACTTGAGTATTTGACGAAAATTTCAACTCGATACGTCCACGCGTTCCTTAGAAAAGAGGGTTGACAGACGGACAGACCGACAGACAGACAGACAGACAGATGGACAACAAAGTGATCCTATAGGGGTTCATTTTTACCTTTTGAGGTACGGAACCCAAAAAACTAAACAAGGTACAAAATACCAAGAAATAAATCACAAAAAAAACTGTTTATTTGGTTATAGGTTTCAGTTAGTAACACAAACAAACAAGATTCGTCAAGTGCAAGAGTAATTTGCGCGCCGAGGGTTTTGAACGTTTGTTAATTATACAAATACATATGTGGGTACTTAAGGTACCGGTTCTACCTAAAAGTAGTAGCTACCGACCGACCTACATTTAAGATGGATCGCTGTGCATACTTCGGAGATTAGAGGGCTATGTTCAATTTATCGACTTTTCTCAAAATATTAAAAAAAATGTTACCTACAGAAATTTCCAGAACGGTTCTAAAATGTACAAAACGAGAGGTATCAACTCGGTGAGGTAATCTCCCTTTAAAAAAATATTCCCCCCTTTTACCTATTTTAAAAAGTATAAAACCTGCAGAAATTTTAGTACTCTACAAAACGATACCTTTAAAAAATTTCATTCTAATTTTTTTTTATTTTCGTTTATTTTTCTTTATATCTGTTATGGTGCACAAATGTAATATTATTTTTAATTTCAAGTTAATAGCTGCGGTAGTTGCTGATGTATTAAAGGGAGAAAAGGATAGACAAAACGAGACCATGAGGGTTTCGAAACCAATCTCGAAACCCTAAAATAACAAAATAGTTACATAATCATCGCTAAAAAGTATTGACGGATCAACATATGACCGTAGAAAATTGTACGCAATGGATTTTGAATATTTAAATAATGACTAGGGAACGCGATGTCACAATAAATAATAAATGACATGGAACATGGCGTTACCTAGTCAGTACGTTTCTACACGAGTCGACCCCTCCCCCAGACAGAGCGGCAACGTCGCAGCCATTTTCGACCAATGCTGCGTTCTGATTGGTTCATTTGAATCGGATCAACTTGTGCAAAATGGATTTGTATATTGGATCAACAAATGGTATCATAATGCCTAAGGCTACGGGAGGTCAAATGTTGATCTGGTCGGAGCCACACTTGTTCCTGGAAATGCATAATAGATCAACAAAAGAGGCTCGGATCAACATGTGTTTTTGGATCAACAAAGTACTCGCCGTGAGTCGCGCCTGATCAACATTTACCGTAATGGTATCTCTAGTATACATATAGTAGTATATTATATCGTATTAGCCGTCTGTCCGAAGTTTTATTGAAATATTTGAATTTTCTCGTCAACAAATGACAGAAAAGACTCATCAAGAATTGGTGAACGCCCGAAATAAAAAGCTCAAAAGTATTGAAAAATTTAATTGCTTAAATTTATTCTAATTATGTGTAGGTGTAGCTGTAGCATTTTATTTTATTTATTTTGACGCTCGTTGCACTGCTTATGAAAGCGATATGAAGTATTTGTTGTGCTGTTATCATCCTAATCCTGAACTCGGATGATGGACGAGAACAGCAGCAACAGACGTGGTTTTCTTGTGTCTCTTTTGTGCATCACACAAGTGTGATGCTTTAAAAATTTGGCTGGGCCTTGAGCCGACCCCGGTTAAGCCTGTGGATCCGGCTTCGGTTGAGCCTTACAGGGTGCCCGATGCAATGAATAGAACGAACGACCCTCCGTTGTGGGAACGCTTCATTTGCGAGTTTTAATTCGCCAGTGCTGACATCTAGTTGTGAACCGATGAACTAAACTTGCTTTACTGTGAAATGAATTTAATTGGTGCTATTTTATTGCACTAGAAAGCTAAGGAATCTTTAAGTAGTTTACGTTAAGGTTAAATTACTTTTATATCAATTAATTTAAATAAATATACAGGGTGGGGCAAATTCTTGGCCCTTAAGGGTAGCTACCTTTTCTTTTGTAGTAAGAAGGTTTTGTTCTTAGGAAGCTCATATTTTATGTTGAAAAAAAAATTGCCATTTTTAGATCTTTGAAAATAAGTACGCTTCGCCCAATAAATTACATCTGTCAAAAAAACAAGTTTATCTTAATCGACTCTATTTCCAACCAGGAACACTTTTCCCAAAGTAACTTACAAAAAGAAATAGTAAGTCTTAGCAATATTTAAAAAAAACAATTCCCATACATTTTTCTAAGAAGCGTCATTCGCCGCAACAAAGTCATGCATACCACTCGAACACGGAAAGCAATTTGTTCTAAATTTAAATTGTTTATTGATTTGGTAGAATGATATACCACCTCTTTGAATGACAATACCGCTAGAAAAAATTGGCGAGAAATCTATATATATAAAAGAAAGTCGTGTTAGTTACACCATTTATAACTCAAGAACGGCTGAACCGATTTGGCTGAAAATTGGTGGGGAGGCAGCTTAGAACCAGGAGACGGACATAGGCTATGTTTTATCCCGGAATTACCACGGGAACGGGAACTACGCAGGCGAAGCCGCGGGCAGCAGCTAGTATTTTATGAAATTTTAAATTCAAAATGTCTCTTACGAATCAACAGCGATAAAGCTTAATAAAAGCTTATTTTCAAAATAACTGTCGTGTTCAACCAGCGTTAGAAGCATTTCATAAAGAAAATGAAGAAATACCACTACCAGACAAGAAAGTTATAAAAACCATGCTAAGAAATTTGATTGAACGTGGGAGATTTCGACAACCTTACAAAAAAAACAAACTGTATTAGTTAAGATTTTGAGCTAACAGTCACATACTTTGAAGCAGATTCAAGCGAATCTGTACGTGAGGCAGCGGATGATCTAAAACTGTATACTCGCACTATTAAAAGAATTAAAAAAAATATGTATGTATCTAGGTAAAAAAATATGTATGTACCGGAACTTTTATGTAGCGTTATTATTTAACTTTATTTACATAGACGGCCTTATTATTTGATATAATTACTGTTACTTACCTATGCATATATACATATATACCTTGAAAATTAAAGACAGTTTTATGGTTTAAGGTATAAATACAAGTGCTTTCGTCGAGGACGTCTGGTCTAAAAATTGTTACTGGGTGACGACCAACGACGGATGAGTTTCTGCAATTGGATAAGGTCGAACGAAATAGCGAAACGCTTGATTCTTCAATGAATTATTTGGTCAGACGAGATAAACTTTAACAAGAATAGAATGTACAATAGGCGAAATTCTCACCACTGGTCTCGCGAAAACCCATTGCTGGTTTCGGAAACAGATAACCAGATCCGCTTTTCGCTCAACGTGTACTGTGAACTATGTATGGATAACAAGATAGTACCTGATAGATAGTACTTATCCTCGGCCAAAACTGCCGCTGCACCCGCCCTCACGGATGTCCTGTCCTGTTGAAGGGGCAAGTGTGTGGTCGCATGCAGCGTCCCACACAATGGGCCTCCCATGGCACAAGAATGGTAAAATAAAAATAGACTGTTTTGTAATATTTGTAATTTTTATCTATGGGACTGGGACGGGTCATTTAATGGTTCCAGATGTTTATTTATCAGAAATTATAGAAAATTACATAAAGAATAAAACAATTACAACTAATATATACACTTATATCTATTTCTTAAAAATCTAAGCCGTCACCTGAAGGCAGAGTGCCCAGAATGCTGGCAGCATTGCCACGTAGAATGGCAATGCTAATTCGTTGACCGAAATAGAAGCCAGCATTCCGATCACCTGTGGACTCTTATAAGATTGGTAAGATCTTTATAAATTGCGTGTGCCCCAGGGCCCCAAGGACCAAGGGTTTTTACCCCAAACGGCTCAAATAGGTAACCCCGGTCAAGGTTAGCGTATTTTCGCCGTTTAAGGGACTCCGCTGGGACCAAGGTAACTATAAAATGCATATTTTTCTATAAAAACTTTCGTAGTTTGACGAATTCATTATGAATGCAACGTTGGTGTTCTTCCAACACAAACTAGGTTCGTAGTTATTATTCACAAAGAAAATTATAATATAATTAGTATTTACAATTGAAACAATTGAGCTAACTGCAGACTGTTGCAAACAATCTACAGGTAGCTCAACTGATCCATATCAATACCAGTCGGAAGCGTCCCCAAGACGCTGGCTGGATTGCCCCGCTGTATGGCAATGCTGATGCGCTGTGCCAGATACTGACCAGCTCTCGGGTCACGCGTCGCTTCGACCAGACGCTCAGATAAATTTTTGAAAACCCGAAGAGCCTCGGTACCCCACGGACCTAGGGTCTCGACTCCAAGAGGAGCAAATGTGTAGGCTCTGTCGAGACCTGCATATTTGCGCCTCTTGAGATCTTCGGCCAAATCTGCCGCCGCGCCTGCCCTCACGGATGTCCTCGGAAGATGGGAAGGCGCAAGTGTGTCGACGCATGTAGCGTCCCACACAATGGGCCTCCCCAACTCCCATGGGACTAGTGTCATACCGTCGGGCCTTTTACCATCGTCACGTAACAGACCATTCGGTTCGAGAATAGCTGGTACGTTAGCGGTGACAAAGGCCCGCCGGATGATGTCGTTAAGGCTGGCGTGGCGAGATATCGTAGTTAATTTTGTTTTTTTTATTTTCTAAATTTTAGGAAAACTTACAGATAGTTATTTACTTATTACATGCCAGTACAGGCCAGCGCATGTGTGCTGAGGGCCAATTAAAAAGTTTCCGCAGATATTTTCTAAAATACAAATGAAACACAGTGAAAGTAGACGACTTTAAGAAAAATAAAAGGAAATACACAACACAAAGTGAATTGAATGCAGTTGTAGTTATCTTAAAAAGAAATCATCGCTAAGCAAGCGTTTAAGCTTACTTGCAGATGTGTTAAATAAATAAACATCAATGTTTTTGTTGACCAATGAGTTAAACGATTTGCTAGCTCGTACGTTTTGTCTATAATTAGTTTTAACCATAGGAACGTAAAGGATACTCGGTTTTCTCAATGCAGCAGTATTTGTACGCAACCCTAATTGCTCGAGAAGCTCAGGACAGTCTACGTTGCCATTGCAGATGTTTATAAGGTATGCTAGGTCAGCAACTTGCCTGCGATTAGCGAGTGGAAGGAAATGAAACTTGCGACACCTTGTAAAATAATGGTAGGTACATTTTAGTTCGGTATTGCAGGTATCGCAAAAATCTTTTTTGTATCGATTCAAGACGCGATGTATAAATCGCGTAGTTCGGGTTCCATATCTGCGATGCGTACTCGAGGTGGCTACGTACGTAAGCACAGTACAAAATTTTAAAAGTTTTAACATTTATGAATTCCAATGACATTCTCAGAACAAACCCCAGGGCGCGAGACGCCTTCTTTGTTATATTATTAATATGTACGTCGAACAACAACTTAGTATCAAATGTTACACCTAGGTCTCTTATTGAGTCGACTCTGGTTAAAGATAAATTAAAAATGTGTAGGTAGAGATTACTTTACTATGTATCCGACTGAAAGAACATGTGTAACATTTAGATACATTTAAATCCAGTTTATTTAAAATACAATAATTTTGGAATCTATTTAGGTCAAATTGAAGGTATTGAGCGTCGTTATGAATTTTAATTGGAAGGAGAATCTTCATGTCATCGGCGTAAAGAAGAATTTTTGAATGTATGAAACAAAAAGCGACGTCATTAAAAAATAATGTTGAATAATAGTGGTCCTAATAAGGACCCTTGAGGGACGCCTGATGGAACATTAAGGGGTAGCGAAGAGTAGCCACCTAGTACCACGGTCTGGCAACGGTTACGGACGTACGAAGTGAACCATCTAAATAAGTTCCCTCTGATACCTATGTTATGTAGCTTGTCAAGAAGGATGGAGTGATCGATACGGTCAAAGCATTTAGAATAGTCGGTAAAAATGATGTCTACTTGCGAAGGTTCAGACATGAATCGAGTTAAAAAATCAGTACAGAGTAGTAAATTAGACGTGGTGGATCTGCTTCTTAAGAAACCATGCTGCCGTAACGATATGCTGTGTTTGATTGCCGAATAAAGCTAGTAAGCTGGGTATACACAATTTTTTCGAGAACCTTGGCAAACAAGCACAATTTCGAGATAGGTCTGTAGTTTTTGCGTGATTTTTTGGCACTTTTTTGTGTATGGGAGTTATGAAGGCAGCCTTCCAAATATTGGGTACTATACCTTCAGATAAGGAGCGACGATATAAAATAGTTAAGGACAGTACAAGGCTTCTTGCACATTTAACAATCAAAATAGCTGGTATATTGTCGGGCCCCGCTGACTTCGATAGATCCACTGATTTAAATAATTTAAAGACATTTTCTTCCGAAATTTCAATAGAGCTGATATCAGAAGAGGAGACGACATCCAGCTGCGAGGAGGAGGGGGACGGGAAGGTAGAATGGGTTGAAGGTTGAGATGCATAACTTTGAAGAAAGTTAGCGTGGAAATAATCACCAAAAAAGTTGCAGATCTCATCCCCTTGATCCGAAGACCGGCTCCCATATTCAAAAACCGAGGGATATGCATTTGACTGACGTTTGCTTTTCACGTATGACCAGAAGGCACGAGGGTTATTTTTAATAGAACTTTCGATATTAGCTATGTAATTATCGTACATTTCTTTCTCCATTACACGAGCCCTGTCTCTGAGTACAACAAAAAAATCGCTATCGTAAAAATTACCAAATTTTTTGTATTTTTTGTGGAATTTTGATTTTTCACGCAATAATTTAATTAATGGACTTCACCACAGTGGATATTTACGTGATGCTGTTACCAACCTATATGATATGTATGTGTCGCGTAGTTTATAAATACAAGTATAAAAGAAAGTAATCGCGTCTTCGAGAGACCTTTTATCTAATTCCGAATGCCAGTCGACGGCAACAAGGTCAGAGCGTATTGAGTCATACTCACCATTGTTGTACAGGTACTTAGTGTAGGGTTGGGGCCTGATGGTATGTAATTGGACAAAATTTGCATCAATTACGAGAGAGGGGTGGTGAAGATCTTCGGGAACGAGAGGTTTATTGCATGATCTAACCGTTACGTCATTGTTTGAAAAAATCAGATCCAGCAGGCGTCCATGGCTGTCGTTGATATAAGAATTATATTGCGAAATCGCCTAGTACAATAATTTTACACAAAGGGTTGTCTAGTGAAATATTACTTGAATTAATAGCAAAGTTGGAGAGTTGGGTAGACAGCGAATTACCTAAATTCTCGCTACAAATATAAACCACCCCTATGTGTAATCTATAGATAGATCTAGGCCTATTATTTTTTAAGTCAGTGTAAAGATATCTTCCGCAGTGGAAGACCATTCTACCCGGTGTTGAGCGGGTAGGTCCCTACGGACAGCTATAAGAACACCGCCTCCCTTACTCTGCCCAGTAGATTCGTAATTACGATCACGGCGCCATACCAAATATCGATCATCAAAAAGTTCATTGTTATGTAAACTATCGTTCAACCAAGTTTCGGTAATGCAAATTACATCATACGAATTGAACGCTAAATTCCTGAGGAATGTTATTGCTTTGTGCGCAAACCGCGGGCATTTTGATAATAAATCTTAATTGAATCCATTATAAAAGTTGAATGGTATTAGCACGAGAATAGGTATTATTGAATTAGTTAGCTGCAAAACATACCGTTTAAAAATGAAGGTGAAACAAGATATTGTTGTCATTACTAATAATATCAAAAGTTTTAACACGTAAACCAATATCATTATATATAAAAGAGCTGCAAAACATTCCTTATACAAATTAAGCTAATGCAAAAATGGGTTATAATAAACAAGAGTAACGCAAGAAACAAATAAACGTAGGTAGATAGACAAATAAAAGCCAGCTGACTTACCGTTGAGGGTAGCGATAGATCGCAGTAACGCATACTAGCTGCATTGAGTGTACCGTGGTAAGGACAAGTTAGCGAGTCAGTGCTCGCCAACTCAAGGGTCGTAGAATATGGGCAAGCAGAAATGACGAATTTAGTGTCATAAACTAAGTGAACAATTGAACAATTTGTAGTGTTTATAGTTTTTATAGGTCGGACTCCGATCTTATCACAATCACGGGAGAGGCAGGGTCTTTTCTCACGCAGATTTTGCATCCTTTTACCCAGGTGAATGCAAAGCCCCGTTCCTTCGCCAGGGACTTCGTTTTATTCAGTAGAATTTTGTTCTCTAATGTTAGGTGATCGTTTACGAAGATACGGTTGACACCTTGTAGGCCCAGGTCAGGAGGGGTGATAGTAGTGCCTGTTGGATTTGGGTGCTAATTAGTAGCACCCGAACTTGGAGAGATCTTCGGGCGCTAGGCCTGGGGAAAGGCTTCTGTCGCTCGAAGAGGAGAGGGGTTGTCGCCGTATCAGTGTCCCGGCACGGCGGCGCCATGAGGAGGGATAGATGTGACGACGTAGGAGTGGGCCATGTAGCCATAAGGTTTTGTGAGTCTGAACGGTGGCGGATGGCATGAGACTCGCGGGATACAACCTGCGACACTCGTGCACAGGTGTGGGACCCGCGGGGCAGTGATGTGCGCACTTGCTGTAGTTGAGTGTGCACGGCACTGTGCCCGCGTTACTAGAATAAATGGTTTGAGTGAAAGTGTGAGTGTTTGAGTGTGTAAATGCGAGACCCACACCTGGTTGTAGTATGGGGCGATAATGCCCATCTGGGCACAGAGGTTGACACTCGCGGTTCCAGCGTCTGTCCTGTCTGTGTCCTAATCGGGGGGAGGAAAGGTGACGGTAGAATGGGGTCGGCGAGTGTGTGGATTGGTGGGCTCGCCGGTCATGTAAAGGAAGAAGAGGGGACGCCTGTCGGGCCGCGGAGGTTTTAAATGTTCCCGTGGTTCGGCGAAAATGGCGAGAGAGGGACACCGGCGAGGTTTTAGTGGGTATTACGTTCTTTTCAGGACGTCGAGTCCCACATAATTCTGGTCCCCCCCAGACCAGTTTATTCGTAAATGAATTTCCTCGTCGAATAAAAAAAAACAAAAATAAGGGGGGGGTGATAGTACACTTCTTAGCAGCTGCCACGAAGTTGTCCTTAATGTACCGACTGTGCACGGCGATTATGATTGTTTTATTTTTCTTGTTTGCGCATCACGCTTCATTGCGCATCGGAATCCTTGCCATGTAGTTTACTTAGTTTTAATTATAAACATTTTATAGCTAATTTTTTTACACCTTGGGATACATTAATGAAGTTTTAGTAGGGATCAGTGGTCTCGAACCTACCGATTTTTTGGTATTTCTACCAATATTAGCGTTGTCCTACCGAAATACCGAAATGCAACGATTTTTCCACGATTTCAGATAATGGCCGATTTTTCATTTATGAAAACAAAACAGCGAAATAGGCTGTCTAGTCTACTGAGTCAATTATAGTCTATTACATGCAAAACGACTCTTAAATGACGC
Source organism: Eupithecia subumbrata (assembly GCA_949316285.1). Lineage (NCBI taxonomy): Eukaryota > Metazoa > Arthropoda > Insecta > Lepidoptera > Geometridae > Eupithecia > Eupithecia subumbrata. The sequence continues at coordinate 3,636,516 of OX438642.1, read as the reverse complement.
TTATTGTTATGACTTGGAAATTAATTCTAATATCACCGCGGCTATGGCCCAAGAATATTGGTATTATAAAAAATTATTATCCTGTACTGCTTCTAGGGCCACTAGACGGCCTAGGATTTTTGTTTTGGTCTTGATTGATGAGAAATAAATAAAATTGTCATTTGACTACAGATTAAATAAGTGAGAGAAGGCGAAAAAAATACGTTGCATCGGCGAAAATTCCAACAGTCCAATCCAAACCCAAAATGCCGATTCGTCGGTCGGGCGAATGCGTGCTTTTTTTGCACCCATATCAGCAAGTCAGTCGTAGGACAGGATTTGAGTGTGTTTGTTATAGGTAAGTTAGACTGTTAGTTTATTTTTTGATAAATACACGAGTTTTATTAAATAATATTGGTACTGGTAGAGTTAGAAAGCTGATTCACGTCATGAAGCTTCTACGCGAAGGCGCGGACAATGACACTCTCATGACTGTGTATTCGGCTCTCTGTCAATCGATCATGAGCTATTGCTTTACGGCCTGGGATGGTGCCGCCAAAACAATTATGATTAAACTCGAGCGAGCGCACAGGTCTGTTCTGAAAGTTATGTTTCGTAAACCATTTAGGTTCCAACTGAAACTCTTCACTCCGAAACACAAACTCTAACTGTTCGTCAACTTTATGTCTCAGGCGTTGTCTCATCTTTCCACAAGATCTTTTCCTCACGTGCCCCTTCTATCAGTCGTCGTGTGAAAGTCAAGGACCCCGCCATTAAATCCGCTTTCGCTAAGCGTTTCCGCAGCGTTGCTTTCCCATTTATCTATCGGGGTGCGATTAAACATTGCAACATATCCTGTGCTCTAAATGGTGTTAAGGAAAAGATCAGAAGGTGGCTTCTCACACTTGATTACGACGCTACTGAAGGTCTCTTATCTATTTTAGGCTGATTATGATTTACACTCGCCCTCCCCCCCCCCCCCCTTCCCTTTCCCAATATTTTATGTGACATGTTTCCATCAGATAATGTAACGTATAAACCTGTTTTTATTTAGGTAATTTTACTATTTCTTCTACTTATTTTAATATCGATGTAATAGGTTACTATAATTATTATTTTAACTAATTTAAATCACTGTTTCTTAGTTTGCCCTGGCTCTGTACACTTACTTAATCTATGAACGGTAAACATATTTTGTAAACAGGCCTCCCGCGACACAGGTTTGCCTCGTGCGGGGACCACCAGCAACTGTATGGTCGAAATAGGTGTTCTGGCAAATAAATTGTTTTACTTTACTTTACTTTATATTATAGTTTTTGTGATATACCGATTTTGGGTACAAATATACCGGTATCAGGACACTTGCGCGAAAGACACTTGCGCGAAGGACACTTGAGCGAATGGACACTTGCGCGAATGGACACTTGCGCGAAAAAATCACAAAACTCCTAATATCTCTCGAAATAGACGTCGTAGAGAGTTGCGGATTTCACCACTGTGTAGGTAATTTTGCTCTCTTTCTTGTGATATATTTCACTTTCCCCTATCCCTCCCACTTCCTTCCCAATAACGAGAAACCTACTTTTACGTAGACGTTCGTAGCACGTGCTACAATGCTAGGAGGTATGCACAAAACTCCTAATATCTCTCGAAATAGACGTTGTAGAGAGTTGCGGATTTCACCACTATGTAGGTAATTTTGCTCTCTTTCTTGTGATATATTTCACTTTCCCCTACCCCTCCTACTTTCTTCGCAATAACGAGAATCCTACTTTCACGTAGACGTTCGTAGCACGTGCTACGATGCTACGAGGGATCGCCGTAGCATACAAAAGACTTCAACGCGCACGCACCTTCTTCCTACACATAAAATGTAATTTCGTAGACCAACGTAGCAAGTGCTACGATGGCTACGGGTGGTTTAGCGGCGTGGCCACATTCATAGCTGCCAAGGAGTATTCAGTACATTGGTGACTGGTCTTCTTTTAGATCTCTTTTCTTGAACATACGAGTAAGTGAATTTACCATTCACTCCACTTTACATACAAAAAAAATGTCGTAGACCTTCGTAGCACGATTTATGATGCTACGAGGGAACGGCCTAGCATACAAAAGATTTCAACGCACTCTGTGACCCATTCTCAGCCTCCCACGCTTCCAGCCTCGCTTGAACCCTCATCCAAAAATTTGATATAGGTATAGTTTTTGACTAATACAGGGGTGAGGATTTCGAATTTCATGACAGTGGGGTAGCATTGCGGTGAGCGAAGCCCGAAATCTGTTGGCGTGAATCGGATTGCGGTAAGCAAAGCGAACTGCAATACACACACGTCACACAGCAAGGTGGCCTGAAAGAAATTGCTTTAAGCAATAAAGCTGCCTATTGAACGTTTTTATGTCAATAAAATATAAATTATTTTATAAATTTTGTATAATAAAATGTTCATCATTTATTCATTCAATAGCTACAAGAATTACTGGGACAAAAGTGGTCCCAGTGGTTTTGTAGAATAAGCCAATTCGTAATCTACACCTTAGAGCTAGTTGAAAGCGACTCGGACTAAGTACAGTACATTAATCCAATTTTCAGTACACAAGAAGACCGTGTCACCTCTTTACTGTGTGCAATTGACAGCTCTAAATGGGTCACAGACTCTACACTGACATGACGACGTGAACCCGTAGCTACGATGCTACGATGGTCTACGAACTAACATTTTTTTGTAGTAAGGAGGTGCGTGCGCGTTGAAATCTTTTGTATGCTAGGCCGATCCCTCGTAGCATCGTAGATTGTGCTACGAAGGTCTACGACATTTTTTTTGTATGTAAAGTGGAGTGAATGGTAAATTCACTTACTCGTATGTTCAAGAAAAGAGATCTAAAAGAAGACCAGTCACCAATAATGTACTGAATACTCCTTGGCAGCTTTGAATGTAGCCACGCCGCTAAGCCACCCGTAGCCATCGTAGCACTTGCTACGTTGATCTACGAAATTACATTTATGTGTAGGAAGAAGGTGCGTGCGCGTTGAAGTCTTTTGTATGCTACGGCGATCCCTCGTAGCATCGTAGCACGTGCTACGAACGTCTACGTAAAAGTAGGATTCTCGTTATTGCGAAGAAAGTAGGAGGGGTAGGGGAAAGTGAAATATATCACAAGAAAGAGAGCAAAATTACCTATACAGTGGTGAAATCCGCAACTCTCTACGACGTCTATTTCGAGAGATATTAGGAGTTTTGTGATTCCCTCCTAGAATCGTAGCACGTGCTACGAACGTCTACGTAAAAGTAGGTTTCTCGTTATTGGGAAGGAAGTGTACCAGATCCGGGATCTGGTACACTTGCGCGAAAGACACTTGCGCGAAGGACACTTGCGCGAAGGACACTTTCGCGAATGGACACTTGCGCGAATGGACATTTGCGCAAATGGACACTTTCGCGAATGGACACTTGCGCGAATGGACACTTGCGTAAATAGACACTTGCGCGAAGGACATTTGCGCGAGTGGACACTTGAGCGAATGGACACTTGCGCGAATGGACACTTGCGCGAAAAAATCACAAAAATCCTAATATCTCTCGAAATAGACGTCGTAGAGAGTTGCAGATTTCACCACTGTATAGGTAATTTTGCTCTCTTTCTTGTGATATATTTCACTTTCCCCTTTCCCTCCTACTTTCTTCGCAATAACGAGAATCCTACTTTTACGTAGACGTTCGTAGCACGTGCTACGATGCTACGAGGGATCGCCGTAGCATACAAAAGACTTCAACGCGCACGCACCTTCTTCCTACACATAAATGTAATTTCGTAGATCAACGTAGCAAGTGCTACGATGGCTACGGGTGGCTTAGCGGCGTGGCTACATTCAAAGCTGCCAAGGAGTATTCAGTTTATTGGTGACTGGTCTTCTTTTAGATCTCTTGTCTTGAACATACGAGTAAGTGAAGTTACCATTCACTCCACTTTACATACAAAAAATGTCTTAGACCTTCGTAGCACGTTCTACGATGCTACGAGGGATCGACGTAGCATACGAAAGATATCAACGCGCACGCCCCTCCTTACTACTAAAAAATGTTAGTTCGTAGACCATCGTAGCATCGTAGCTAGTGTAGCTACGGGTTCACGTATTCATGTCAGTGTAGAGTCTGTAACCCATTCAGAGCTGTCAAATGCACACAGTAAAGAGGTGACACGGACTTCTTGTTTACTGAAAACTGGATTTATGTACTGTACTTAGTCTTAGTCGCTTTCAACTAGCTCTAAGGTGTAGATTACGAATTGGCTTATTCTACAAAACCACTGCGACCACTTTTGTCCCAGTAATTCTTGTAGCTAATGAATGAATAAATGATGAACACTTTATTATACAAAATTTATAAAATAATTTATATTTTATTGAAATAAAAACGTTCAATAGGCAACCTTATTGCTTAAAGCGATTTCTTCCAGGCCACCTTGCTGTGTGAATTGTGTGTATTGTAGTTCGCTTTGCTCACCGCAATCCGACTCACGCCAACAGATTTCGGGCTTCGCTCACCGCAATGCTACCCCACCGTCATGAAATTCGAAATCCTCACCCCGCCTCCAGCCCCGCTTGAACCCTCATCCAAAAATTTGATATAGGTATAGTTTTTGACTAATATAGGGGTGAGGATTTCGAATTTCATGACGGTGGGGTAGCATTGCGGTGAGCGAAGCCCGAAATCTGTTGGCGTGAGTCGGATTGCGGTGAGCAAAGCGAACTGCAATACACACACGTCACACAGCAAGGTGGCCCGGAAGAAATTGCTTTAAGCAATAAGGCTGCCTATTGAACGTTTTTATTTCAATAAAATATAAATTATTTATAAATTTTGAATAATAAAGTGTTCATCATTTATTCATTCATTAGCCACAAGAATTACTGGGACAAAAGTGGTCGCAGTGGTTTTGTAGAATAAGCCAATTCGTAATCTACACCTTAGAGCCGGTTGAAAGCGACTAAGACTAAGTACAGTACATAAATCCAGTTTTCAGTAAACAAGAAGTCCGTGTCACCTCTTTACTGTGTGCAAGTGACAACTCTGAATGGGTCACAGACTCTACACTGACATGAATACGTGAACCCGTAGCTACGATGCTACGATGGTCTACGAACTAAAATTTTTTTGTAGTAAGGAGGTGCGTGCGCGTTGATATCTTTCGTATGCTACGTCGATCCCTCGTAGCATCGTAGAACGTGCTACGAAGGTCTACGACATTTTTTAGTATGTAAAGTGGAGTGAATGGTAACTTCACTTACTCGTATGTTCAAGAGAAGAGATTTTAAAGAAGACCAGTCACCAATGTACTGAATACTCCTTGGCAGCTTTGAATGTAGCCACGCCGCTAAGCCACCCGTAGCCATCGTAGCACTTGCTACGTTGATCTACGAAATTACATTTATGTGTAGGAAGAAGGTGCGTGCGCGTTGAAGTCTTTTGTATGCTACGGCGATCCCTCGTAGCATCGTAACACGTGCTACGAACGTCTACGTAAAAGTAGGTTTCTCGTTATTGGGAAGGAAGTGGGAGGGGTAGGGGAAAGTGAAATATATCACAAGAAATTACCTACACAGTGGTGAAATCCGCAACTCTCTACGACGTCTATTTCGAGAGATATTAGGATTTTTGTGATTTTTTCGCGCAAGTGTCCATTCGCGCAAGTGTCCATTCGCTCAAGTGTCCACTCGCGCAAATGTCCATTCGCGCAAGTGTCCTTCGCGCAAGTGTCCATACGCGAAAGTGTCCATTCGCGCAAATGTCCATTCGCGCAGGTGTCCTTCGCGCAAGTGTCCTTCGCGCAAGTGTCTTTCGCGAAAGTGTCCTGATACCGTCACCAATGTACTGAATACTCCTTGGCAGCTATGAATGTGGCCACGCCGCTAAGCCACCCGTAGCCATCGTAGCACTTGCTACGAACGTCTACGTAAAAGTAGGATTCTCGTTATTGCGAAGAAAGTAGGAGGGGTAGGGGAAAGTGAAATATATCACAAGAAAGAGAGCAAAATTACCTACACAGTGGTGAAATTCGCAACTCTCTACAACGTATATTTCGAGAGATATTAGGAGTTTTGTGCATCCCTCCTAGCATCGTAGCACGTGCTACGAACGTCTACGTAAAAGTAGGTTTCTCGTTATTGAGAAGTAAGTGGGAGGGATAGGGGAAAGTGAAATGTATCACAAGAAAGAGAGCAAAATTTCCTACACAGTACTACACCTTAGAGCTAGTTGAAAGCGACTCAGACTAAGTACAGTACATAAATCCAGTTTTCAGTAAACAAGAAGACCGTGTCACCTCTTTACTGTGTGCAATTGACAGCTCTGAATGGGTCACAGACTCTATATCACAAGAAAGAGAACAAAATTACCTACACAGTGGTGAAATCCGCAACTCTCTACGACGTCTATTTCGAGAGATATTTGGAGTTTTGTGATTTTTTCGCGCAAGTGTCCATTCGCGCAAGTGTCCATTCGCTCAAGTGTCCACTCGTGCAAGTGTCCATTCGCGCAAGTGTCCATTCGCGAAAGTGTCCATTCGCGAAAATGTCCATTCGCGCCAGTGTCCTTCGCGCAAGTGTCCTTCGCGCAGGTGTACCAGATTCAAATATACCGATTTTAGTTGAAAACTCTACCGATTTCGCAATAGGACGTTCGAGACCACGGTAGGGATTCCTAATTTTTTTAGGTAATTAATATAGCTTATGTTACTCAGGAATAATATAGCATTTTTGAAATCGGTCCAGTAGTTTTTGAGTTTATTCGTTACAAATATACAAAAATACAAATCTTTCCTCTTCATAATATTAGTGTAGATAAACTAATCTTCAAAGTCGAATGACAACTTCTATTTAGTAATTACTAATGCCTCTACGAATTGATCAAGAAGTCGAATAACGAATTGAGTTCGACTGCCATTACTAACCAAATTACTAACTGTTTAGGCACAACAGTACCCAAATGAAACTCCCGAAATGCAAAGATCACTTGTATTCATAAGTTTACAGTGTTTTAGGGATAAAGGTTAGCGGAGGAACAAATGTTTAGCCTCGCGATAGAATGTCGAGTGGCAGCTGTCAAATCTATAAATAAATGCTTGCGAAAAACAAACTACCTTGGAGATTGCTCTTCTTTTTTCAGGCGTAAACATCCTGCCCCCATTGAAAATCTCGGTTTTCAATTTTCTAGTTCTTCAGCAGTTGGAAGTGGGCACAGGCGAACCAAGGGACGGCGCATGCATCCTCCTCTTGTAGTTACATCAGCAACTCGTGATATAGCGTCATCAGGACCATAGAATAATTTGGAGATACGTCCTAGTTTCCAGCAGAGCGGGGGGGCGTCATCTTCTTGAATGAGTACCAAGTCTCCAATCTTTGGGTTTGAAGAACCGATTTTCCATTTGTGGCGTTGCTGCAGTTCAGCAATATACTCTCGCTGCCATCGACGCCAAAAGTGTTGGTGAATTTGCTGCAGCCTTTCGTAACGATTCAGATTGTTAGGGCTGCAGTCCTCCAAAGCAGGCGAAGGTAGCGTGGTGAGCGCCCGACCAATGAGAAAGTTCCCAGGAGTTAAGACATAGGATAAGATTAAGACATAGGAAATCATCGGGAGAGGACGATAATGGACAGAGTGGACGGCTGTTCAATACGGCCTCTACTCGTGCGAAAAGAGTAGAAAGCTCTTCAAACGTTAGGTGTGAATTACCCATAAGGCGTTTTAAATGAAACTTAGCGGATTTTATACCGGCTTCAAAGATGCCGCGAAAGTGAGGTGCGTAAGGTGGAGAAAATAAAAATTTAATTCCTTCTTCACTTGCAAAATCAGGTAAATCAGATGCGTTAGATTTTAAAAATTGATTTCTTTAGCGCCCGCAACAAAATTGCGGCCGTTATCACAAAAAACTTCGGCTGGCTTGCCTCTTCGTGAAACAAAACGGCGAAACGTCATGCATTACAAAGGCATCTTTTGAAAGATCACTTACTAATTCAAGATGCACGCATTTGTAGCGTAAACATACGAAAATGAAAAGATAGCATTTTGAAAGCGTAGCACCTCGGCCTTCTTTATTGACAATTAAAAAGGGACCTCCCAAATCGTACGGTAGTAGGTACGAGCCAGCGAACCACGGCGAACGCGTCAATGTTTGTTGAATAGTACGGTATTAGATGCCCTTGGTCAGAGACCTTTCCTCAAAGTACTCCTTCCAAATATCTGTACACTTGTCTCTGACCAAGTGCAGATGGTCCGTGAACAATGGTAAACAATAAAAAGGTATTCCGTCATCAAATGCATTATTAGCGAGGCGATCGGCTTCTTCATTCCCCGGTATGCCGATATGAGATGGTATACATTGAATTTTTACAGTTTTGTTAGTTTTAGATAATTTACATAGTGATTCCAAAATGCCGTAGGCAATCGGTGTTCCTCGAACGGTCGAGGTACATCGAGCCAAATGCAGAATAGCGCTGTTAGAATCGGTAAAAATTACAAACTTCCCGGATTTAAAAGAATGCACGTAAGAAATAGTCTCTGCATCTGCATCTCTAGTCTTTTTGGAAATTTTGGGGATATTTTCGGATAAATTTATAATATTCAAATATATAAATACATGTCAGTGTTAGTATTTTAAGCTGACGAAAGTGGTCTTTGCAGCTCTCAGGGCTCTTTATATTAACTAATATTCGGATACACGATTTTTGAAGAACAAAAAGATTTAGGACGTCAGTACTATTTCCCCAAAGTAGGATTCCGTATGAGAGCCAGGCAAAAGCGTAAGCATAGTACGCCGAAACGGCAGTTTTCAGGTCAGTTGCCTTTCTGAGTTCTCTCAGAGCGTATGTGAAACTAGAGAGCTTTGTCTTAATTTTTTTAATATGATCTTTCCAATTAACGTAAAATAGTTATTCCTAATAGTGAAAACGAATTTACACATTCTAATTTGATGTCGTGGTATAAGAAGTTTTTTGAAGGGGGGTTTTTTGAAACGGTCGAAATTGCATTATTTTTGTCTTAGTATAATTAATGTCAAGGTTGTGATCATTCATCCATTGTAGTATGTCAGTTAATTTTAAATTGAAATTTATGTCTTTACGTAAGTGTTGGTGCTGTTTTGGAGTTAAACATAGGACCACTAACAGTGTTGAGAGTTGGCATCACGATTTTTTTTTTTTTTTTTTTTTTTTATTTTAAAAGAACTCCGCCATCGTTTATAATATTTTTGGCAAAAATGGCTGCGGATGCAATTTTGAATAAAATTAAAGCAATAAAAGTGTTAAACAAATTTAAATCGTTAACTAAACGAGAAAAAAAATACATTTACAGGGACAGGTACATATTAGAAAACCAGCTACTCAACTGCTTGCTGTACTTGGTATTATGGTAGGGAAATTATCTAGTTTCTTGTAAGGTTCAAAATGGAATGGCTCCTTCGGCTTCGTAGATAATATCACTTCGTAGGCAGGAGGCACATACATAGTTAGCGCGCGCCGGTACACGTACAGTTAAATTCGGACATTATCTCTCTGATGGTTCTTTCTTTAATGTATGTTGGGCAACGCCTCAAGAACGCCATATGCTGACCTCCACAGTTAGGGCATTTGTAGTTCATTGTGGCACAGTTACCGTGATTTTCACTACATTTTGGGCATACTACCTTTACCGTAGGGCATCTTCTTGTAGGGTGACCGAATTTCCAATATCGAACACTGTGAAACTAGGAACACGTAGGGTTGAACTAATATTCTTAAACGGTCACGCCTATTGGTCGAAAAGATCCCTTGAAACATAACCTTACTGATTCACTGGGTATCCAACCACTGCCGTCAGATTTTCGACGAGTTAGCCTGGTCACAGAAACCAATCTCGTTGTCTCTGGGCATGAGATGCTGTTGAAAATTTCCTCGTCAGTTAAATCAAGGTCCACGTCTTTGATAACTCCGTAATTCAAATTGACCTCCATCGCTGGCTGTATTCTCCATCCCTGTTCGATAAGTGTTCTGGAACTTTCTAGTTGTTTTATGCTGCTCTCATTCGTCACGTCTAAGCGAATTTTGAGTTTTGTTACTACCATCAGGGCTATTCAGACTCTTCGCTACCGAGTCATCAAATAAAATAAATAATAAATAATGCTGGACAATCCACACAGCACCATCTAGCCCCAAAGTAAGCTACTCAAAGCTTGTGTTATGGGCACTAGATAACTGATATATTTAATACAATAAATAGGTACATAGATAGATATTTTTTTTTTATTATAAAAAGAATATACCCAGACCAACGGAACAAATTTGTGCAGATCGTACACAAATTTGTTCCGAGGCGGGAATCGAACCCGCAACCTCTTGCGTCGCAGGCGGACTCTCGCCCGCTGCGCCACTGAGGTCGACATTCGACATCGACACGGAATGTGACACAGATTCGCAAGAAATTAGCATATTTTAGTAGTTTTTAATATTTTCTGAGTTCTGCAAGTAATTAAACTAACAGAAAAGTAGTTTTCAGTAAATCATAAATCATTTTCCATAAAACATTTTCTATGAACCCATGTGCTCAGAAATTCAGATTTAGTGCTACTTTTGGAGCAATCTATCTATACTTATAATAAAACTGTAACAGGTCCAATTCTGTACATTGAAGATATTTTGAAAAATTTTTTTGGAGGGCACTCTATTATCGATACTGAAGCCAAAACTGTAATTTTTTTCATTCATGTCTGTCTGTCTGTCTGTCTGTCTGTCTGTTTCTTAAACGCGCATCACGTCGAAACTACTGAAGGTATTGAAATGAAACTCGGCACGATTTTAGGTTATACTACGAGGAAGGACATGGGATACATTTCATCCCGGAATTCAGTCATGTTCCCCTGGGAGAGAGGATGAAAGTAAAATTCTTTAACTGCGCATCACGATGGAACAACTGAATGAATTCGAATGGAACTCGGCATAATTTGATTTCATACTACGAGGAAAGATACATTTTATCCCAGAATTTAGTAAGGTTCCCCTGGGAGAAGGGATGAAAGTAAAATTCCTTCACCGCGCATCACGCCGAAACTACAGAATGAGTTGGACTGAATTGGTACTATTTGAGTTCAAGGAAGGACATGGGATACATTTTATCCTGGAATTCAGTAAGGTTCCCCTGGGAGAGAGGATGAAAGTAAAATTCTTTAACCGCGCATCACGACGGAACTACTTAATGAATTCGAATGGAACTCGGCATAATTTGATTTCATACTACGAGGAAAGATTTTATCCCAGAATTTAGTAAGGTTCCCCTGGGAGAAGGGATGAAAGTAAAATTCCTTCACCGCGCATCACGCCAAAACTACAGAATGAGTTGGACTGAATTGGTACTATTTGAGTTCAAGGAAGGACATGGGATACATTTTATCCTGGAATTCAGTAAGGTTCCCCTGGGAGAGAGGAAGAAAGTCAAATTCCTTCACCGCGCATCACGCCGAAACTACATAGGTAATGAGTTGGAATTAAACTTGGCACGTTTTGAGTTCATACTACAAGGAAGGACATGGAATACATTTTATCCTGGAATTCAGTAAGGTTCCCCTGGCAGAGGGGATGAAAGTCAAATTCCTTCACCGCGCATCACGCCGAAACTACATAGGTAATGAGTTGGAATTAAACTTGGCACGTTTTGAGTTCATACTACAAGGAAGGACATGGAATACATTTTATCCTAGAATTCAGTAAGGTTCCCCTGGGAGAGAGGAAAAAGTAGAATTCTTTAACCGCGCATCACGACGGGTCTACGCGTCGTCCGATTTCATGCATTCTTTTTGTTAGAAACAGTGTTGGAAGATCGAATTTGACTAAATCAGTAGAAAGTCGAGTAGAAAATCAGTAGATTGATGAAATAATCTGGAGTTAGAAGAAAAAAATTAGTAGATAGAGGGTAGGTAAGTTCCTATCTATGTATTTTTCCAAGACGCACCCATTAGTTAGGTTCCTACCTACTAAGGCGTCTTGGAAAAATAAGTTAGGTTCCTACCTTACATGATATATGGTGGTTTAGCTGGTCCAGTTAACTGTACTACTGAAGTTTGGTTGCAGTAAGTGGTCCAATTAAACTAACTAGACCACAGCAAAATATTTTTTACTCTGGTACACAGCAATTGTACCTACCTACTAACGAAAAAAAATTACGGTGGTCCAGTCAAATGGATAAGGAGCCCAATTCTGCAATACAATTGCTTCAGTATGACAATGGAATCGTCGCAGAATCATCACGTAGAATCCTTAGATTTATAAAACTCCAGATAGTGCGTGCGAGATAAATTAATAGTTTCAAACTTGACGCACGTCTCTCCATCTGCATTCATCATAATTTCTTTCATCTGAGGTGGAATACCCAAACGTGTCATTCTGTGTCGATACCCCTGTCATAGTGAAGCGATTAGTATAGCAGAATAGGGCCCCAGCTGAACGGAACCATCAGTAAGAAGTGAAACGAGTATGACACTTCTTAACACTGACGCTGGCAGAGTCGTAGCTAAAAGTCGTGTGGATAAAGAATGGGATTGAAGATGACAACATGCTATCCCCCGTAGACACTACACAATTTTTTGCACGGCCGCGTTTCATAATATGAGAGACTATGGTTAAATGTGAACTTCATTAGTCGGCAGGTGAGGCAATCGCGAACGAAGTCGCGGGTACAGCTAGTTATTAAAATAAGAGTTTTAGTACTTAAAATCAACTTATTACCACAAAACATTATATCATACTTTATTGTAACATAGGTTCATAAAAAATTGCCAACGATCTTTGATAAACTACTTTTCTGTGAGTTCAGTTCCTTACAGAACTCAGAAAATATTATATACCTCTAAAATATTTGATTTCGCGCGAATCTATGTCGGATTCCGTGTCGACGACTCGGTAGCGGGTGAGTCTGAATAGCCCTGCTGCAGGGCAGATAAGCATAAGGGCCTTACCCTTCCTATAGTACGAAGGAAGAGGCGAGAGCGACATCTCTCGAGCGATGGGTGTACTGCGTTGTGCGGAAAGGGATGTAGTAACAGTTCACGGCTACACCCATACGGCAACGGGAGCCCTCAAATGTAACGTAGTCAACATGAAACTCGAAAGAGGGCGCTGTTGTGGAAGTGATTAGTAAAAATTAATAAGGTTTTTTTTTTCGTTACATTAATAATACAGAGGAAAAACAAATAAATGACAAATCAGTGACGAAAAACATCGATGTAATTGAAATTCGGGAGCTCGTCTCGAAAGTAGAATGCCCAAATGAAGTCCAATTAGGTCCACCCACCTCAGTCATGGTCACAGAACTCTACCACTCTGGTCATGGTCGGACCGGCGGCGCGGCGCCCGTTGCCAGTGCGCGGTATGGCCCCGTGCGTGCCGGCAACATCTCAGTAAGGGAGGTGGAAAAATAATAATAATCTATTATGTCCTCCACCTATAATGACCACGGCAACCAGTCTCATCAGTGACTAGCCAGATGAGCAGGACATATTATAGTGCACAAGTGCTTGCGCAAACACAGGTGCACTCTGTATTTCCTGACTCTCATAATCCGATAGGACGGCAGACCGACACGACCGGGGAGAGGTCAAGTGCAGGACTAACGGCTTAAGCCGTCTAACACCGCCAACATCCCGAATAAGGGCTGCTAATGTGCATAAATAATTCTTGCTAGAAAAGACCCAATAACACAAATCTTAGCCCGACCCGATTTGAACCCAGGACCTCATTATCAGCGACACGAACACGCGGCCGCTAGACCAACGAGGCAGTCGGATAAAAGTATAAAATGTCCTGCCACAGAAATATTAGATAGGGTGAGTGGGGGCAAGATCGAACGGATTTTTGATGAGATGATCAGTGTTGTGTTTGAATCCATGTAGAAGAATACATATTAACTTTAGCTAAAAAATAATACGTGGTTATTAAAGGGCCAAATATTAGATTTTTATATTATAATCGATCAAAGCCTGATAAATCTGTCCCGAAAGTAGAAAGATACCTATAAAATAAAATATTTTTATCACGTAACTAAAGCAGAAGATGAGAAGGTGACGGGGAAAGATCGAAATAGAGACATTAAAATGTGTTCACATTATTTGCAGCATTATACGATATCTAGTAATAGTGTAAAACTTTCTTTCATTTCATGTTTTCTTTTTAATTTTTAGGTGATGTCCCACCCCTGCATCGAATGCCTCCCTTTTCACCTTCCATGCACGATTCAACTCTGCGATAATAGATAATTATTAGTAGACTAGTTTCTGCCCGCGGCTTCGCACGCGTTGTTTCTATGGAAACGTTCCAAGGTTATTTCTATCCCATGGGAACTGTTTTATGGGATAAAAAGTAGCCTATGGTTGATTCCAGGCTTAGAGCTACACCTATGCAAAATTTCAGATCAATCTGTTCAGTCGTTTTTGCGTGAAGACGTAACAAACATCCATCCATCTATCCATCCATCCATCTATCCATCCATCCATCCAAACTTTCGCATTTATAATATTAGTGTGATGTGATAAACATTTCCATATTAATAATTTAATATTACATTACTTATGTGTAACTCGAGTGGTTTTGGCAGCGCACGCCTGAATAGCTCGCATATGGTAGATTTTTTCCTACTTCCTTGACACTAATCGTCATATTTTGGACAATTCACACAATATCTTTATATATTGTAGCCTATGTGGTATTCTGATGTATAAGCTATATTATTGTAAAGTTTCATTAAAATCCATTCTGTAGTTTTTACGTGAAAGAGTAACAAACATTCATCCATCCATCCATACTTACAAGCTTTCGTATTAGTAGGATAGGTACTCACTCATGCTTCAATATCAGAAATCATAGAAAATTACATAATAAACAGAATAAAACAATCACAACTAACAGGTAATTTATAGATGATTCAACACCTCATTGCCTATCGCAGTTAATGTGTTAAAGGGTTCTGTACAACCTCCTTACTTATCTTGCAATGCGCCTTTATCTCTGCGGATCACCAACGTCTATTGTTTGACGTTAGACCAATTCTACAATATGACAGAAGAAACGGAAAGAATCCGCTAAGTGGAATTCTGGTTCAATTCAATCACCGTAGCTGAAAGTACTAGAAAGTCATAGAAACCATGTAGAAACGGTCTCGCGATTCGTGTAGTCACAGACCCAAGCATTGTGTCTGATTTGAAGCCCTATTTTCAACTGACATTACCAAATAATGCCCACAAGTGAGACAGATAAAGTAGGTACCTACTCCGTTATATTTATTTAAGATAATTATAACACGTGTAAGAAGCAAGTACAAACGTTAAAATTATATAATCTATAGTAATATTATAAAGAGGAAATATTTTATTGTTTGTCTTTGTCAAACAAGCAATAAAATTTACTGGACCGATTTGAAAAATTCTTTTACCATTAGAAGCCCACATTATTCCTGATAAACATAGGCTACTTTTTACGGCGGGAAAATGCTTAATTTCTACGGGAAAACGGGTAATAGGACATCGGGTAGTAAGAATGTAGCTAGTTTTATTATAATTTGGTCTTTCCTCTCTTTTTTGTAATAAATAATATGTGCATTGATTTAACATTTAGATATTTTTTTAGTTTTGAAATTTTGATTTTATAACTGTATTTAGATAAATGTAAGTCACGTGTCATGAACACGTTTATCCCAGCGTTGTCGGTTCTTCGCGAGATATGGCCGGCCCACTGCCACTTCAGCTGGCTAATTATTTTAGCTATGTCGATAACTATGGTTCTCGGTCGGATGTATTCGTTACGAATCCTATTCTTCAGAGAGACTCCAAGCATAGCTCTGTCCATAGCTCGCTGAGCGACTTTAAACTAGTGGACCAGCCCTAACGTGAGTGTCCACGTCTCAGCTCCCTATGTAAAATATTGAAAAGTAATGATTAAATTTAATCATTTCTTTTATTTAGTATAGCGCTGGACAATTCACACAGCATAATCTAGCCCCAAGCTAAGCAGAGCTTGTGTTATGGGTACTAGATAACTGATATACTTAATACAATAGACTACATAGATAGATATTTTTTATTATACATAGAAAACAACCAGACCAGGGAACAAATTTCTGCAGATCGTGCACAAACTTGTTCCGAGGCGGAAATCGAATCCGCAACCTCCTGCGTCGCAGGCGGCGTCATTGACGTCACTTTGGAACAAATCACCATCTTTTTACGCTTCACACCGTTTTCAGGGTCAGTTGCAAGTGGTGCCACTTTTAGAAGACTTAGTGCCTCTTCTTCAAGATCTTTGACAGTTTTTACGTCTGGTTTTCTTTAACTTGTTATATAATAGATCAGACACGGGTACAATAGAGTTTTTAAGACAAAGAATACCCAACCAAGTGCTATTCTTCTGTAAAAAATCTTCATTTTTCCGAGATACCATGGCCCAGCGCTTGTTAAACGTAGGAAGAATGTGTCTTTGTATGTCACTTATTACAAAGCACAGGAAGTTTTCAGATACATTAAATTTTTCCATTAAAACTTTGACTTGATTCTGCCAACCTCGATGTAGGGAAGTATGAAATCTCGTTTAGTAAATGAAGACATTTCATAACTTCAATCTGCAGAAATTACAGGCGTAGAAGAGCTTTACTTCACTTGAAGTAGCACTAATGTGAATGGCTGAATAATTTTTACCTTCCTTTATATACTATTTTGTAAAACTGAATGGGTACCTACATCATTATTATCACTTACATTCTCACGCAAAATGAATGAATATTAAAAAATATATAATTAAAATGTCCATACTGTCCATGCGAATAGTTGTGGTAAACCACAACGGATAACAAATTTCCTGCTCCGACTTGCATCACATTTTTTTCATAAGTTCTAAGTCCGCAAACTTCCGCAGCTGAATTTTTTGTGTATGAATAGAATAGTTAGACTATTAACTAACACAAAAAGTAGCGCAGTAGACGTGGGTGACAGTAAAAATCTTCATCGAAAAAAAAGAGTGCTAAATAAGGGTAAGTGATGTGTTACTCACTTACTCAAAATATTAAAATAATATGAAAATTAGATAGCTGTTTCGTAAAATACATAAAACAACCTTTCTAACAATTTAATAAACCGCTTATCGCCGCTGAATATTTATATCACAATATTCTATTGAATCATATAAGCAAAGTCTTGACTTTGGCACCGCTCCGTCTTCTGACTATGAAAAATAATATTATTTTAGGTATTAAGTGACGAAACCCTATTGTATAACATAATTTGACTAAACTTGTATCTAATAAAATCAAAACATTAGATAAATTATGATATTTACTAAAACCATTTTTGATATGCGCTTGTTCTACCATTTTTCATAGTGCGTCGGGTCGCTGACGTGTGAATAGGGCGTTTCCGGCTTTAAGGCCAGGTATTTAAACTGCAGCAGTATGCGTAACGGAAAACGCGCGCCTGCCAAGCCGCCGCGCTCGTGTTTTTTGTAGTTATTTAAACATGGTGATTATGAAAATCATTTAAACAAGTCAAACTCTGCAAAGTTCTTTAGAAATATTAGGTGTCTTTAGTTGAGTACAAAAAAAAAGTGTGATATCAGTAGTTCGCTAGTCATAGTATTGAAAAGACATTAGAAAAAGGGGTAACTTTGGGATTTTTTTCTTTCGAGTGAAGTTCATTAGATTTTGTAACTGAATGCAACTTTGACTAGACTAGATCCTGAAGTAATATAATTTTTTTTTCTTCAGGATTTTCAACACTATTTTCTAAGTCTCGGATGGTTTTAAAAATCACAAAATAGCGGCCTCTGCTGGCCTACCAAGCCTGGGCTTCGCGATCACGTGTGTGTCATTCACGCACGCAGATTTATGCAACATATTTTTCATAAATCCTGCCTGTTTTCGACACTTTCGTCGAAATCTAACATGACTGTACTGGAAATGCCCGAACGGCGGTAAATCTTAGGATTTACCGCCATAAGTTGGTGGTATAATTTGAGTGACACAACTAAAAATGAACTTCAAAAACCTTCATTTGTCATTTATTGATTTATTAATTAGAACGGCGATTGCCAATTACACTAACTAATTATAATTTATATACAAAAAAATAAATACAAAATTAAACTTAATATTAACTGTGTTATTCTTGTTTTGCGCGGACAAAAGATACCCCGTATTATTGAACCAACGGATTTTGTTGCTGATAAGGATCGATCTTTGCAAAGAAATGTACCTATCACTAAAAATGAAAGGAAATAGCAAATTTACACTATTTTATTTTTTTACACATACTATATATATACGGAAGAAAAATTACTTCCTATCCAAACATTTTGGTAGTTATGTGTGAAACTCATTTGTCTTATTAGAGGGATACTAGGTGATTGTTGAAAAAAAGATTTGATAATACATACTTACCTAATTAAAAGTAGAAATCCATTCATGATTTTCGAACAATGATGATCGATAAGTATTGAATTGCTCAAGAAAGATATTCGTGAATGGATTTAGTCAAAAGTAAAAGGTTATAAAAAACCTAAACATGCAGTTATTGTTTTCTTATAAATCGAGGGCATGACTCCTTTCACGACTTTTCTCTAACTCGCGTGGTTTCGGACATGGCCATCATCGGCTTTCTCAAAAAACCACCCTGTAAAGTGTACGGGTGTTCATGTTCAGTGTAGTTAGGTATTCATAATACCCGTACCAAATAGTTGTTTTTAGAGTTTCGAGATCGGTTTCGAAACCCTTATGGTCTTGCTTTTTCCCTGCTTGAATATCTCAGCAGCTATCAACTTGAAATTTAAAATAATAATAATTTGGTGCTCCAGTACAGATTAAAAAAAAAATAAGATGTTCCATACAAACAGACGAACTCCTTGGCGCGGCGGACGAAGGTCCGCCTGCGACGCAGGAGGTTGCGGGTTCGATTCTCGCCTCGGGACAAATGTTGTAAGATCTACAGATATTTGTTCAGGTTGTTCTGGATGATTTCTATTTATAATAAAAAATATCTATCTATGTAGTGTATAAATCGTATTAACTATATCAGTTATCTAGTACCCATAACACAAGCTCTGCTTTACTTGGGGATAAATAATGCTGTGTGAATTGTCCAACATTATTTATTATTAATTGTGATGTCGAAATTCTAAAAGATACCTACCTGGTCATGTGTGTATAAAATGAAAGGTATCAGTTTGTACATTTCAAAATTGTGTTTAAAATTAGCTTGAGGGAAATCAATGAATATCACTAACCCTTTACCTAATTGTGATTAGTTTAAGGTGTATTATAACTATTCTTATTAATTCAATTACAAATTTTTTGTATTGTATTTTGTGTTACTTAAATTATTTAAAAACTTGTATACCTATGCTTTGTATACATAGGTACAAAGATATTGACATGTAAATTGGCTTTATGAATAAATTGTATTTCTATTTCTGTATTTCTGTATTTCGGTGCATTAATCAACATTTTGTGTCTAAATGAAATTTTAATCATAAAGGTTTCATAAAAGTCGCCCTTAAATACACTGTTAATTAATTCCAGTTCAAATTTTAAAAGATTGAGTAGGAATTTTAAATACTTTTCGCAACTTAGTTAAATTTAGTTTTCTTTTATCAGCAATTAAATTAGCGCCGCATGTTATTATTCACAACAACAAGTATACAAAATCATAGAACTGGAAGTCAGTGTTAAATTTTCAGAGTGAAAATTCTATTCGGAAGTATTTTAAATACAAGATATTACCTATACCAGGGACGAGGGAAATTAAATTTTCCGTCATCCATGACCTAGACAATAACCACTATAAAAAAGATGACAACATCTGCATAAATTACGAAACAAACTTACCTTTTTATTTATTCATAGAGTTTTTTGGCATGTTTTTAAATTAAAACACACCGAACAGTCGTCAAATACTTTTATTTGCGATATAAACGTTACGGAGACTGTGACGGCCGCAAAAATAACAAAACATGAAATTTACCTTTAAGCAATGCCAGTGACGCGCGTCGCGCGTCCATTCAATTTATATTCCAGTGCCGGTGACGCACCTGGCGCGCCACCCGTGACATGTACGCGGCATCCGGCAAGACATAATGAAAATAGTAGTGGCATTGAAGGTGTTAAAGAGTCCGGGCAACAGGAGTTGTGGTGAGAGACGTGTGGGTGTTTGGCGCTCAAGAGAACAATGGTCCTTGGAGAGTGCAGGCAACAGGAGCTACCACTTTGTTTGTAAGTGAATTTAAATCGCCTAAGGGTAGATAATAGATATTGTGTTTGTCCATAGGAGAGTGATTGCAGCCAGGATGCAGGTTTCAGTTTGCATTTGTACAGTGTGAGTGTGTGGGTAGATCTCTATTTTACGGTTGATTTTATTGCAGAGTGATCCGTGATCCGATTAGATAGTGATATTTATTTTTAAGGTACTATGTAGAGTAAGAACCCCATTTGTTTGGAGGCAGGTTCAGAAGAAGACGTATTTGTGCTGATGAAGTTAAGGAAAAACAAGAATTCGAGTGTTTTAAATAAACTAAAAACCGACACTAAAATCATTTACAACGGGATATTATCATGATTTCAGTTTTGATCTTTCTAATATTCAGCGGAGCGACAATAAATACCAAGATTAGTACAGTAGGCCATAGAGATTACCAAACACAGCAACTTCTACCGAGATAAAGGTTTCCAACTATCCAGAACCTGGAACCCAGCTGTCGTGAGAATGTGCAAAAACCGAAGAAATTATGTACCAACCGGGCCGCGAGCTGATACCGTCAGAGTTGTGTATCGTGATCGAGTAGCGTTCGATAATGAAACCGGTGGTAGTGGCTTCAGTGTTAACAACCATGACGTTTTTAAAATTTTAAGCAAAAACCATCTTCGTATCCCTTAATTTAAACAGTTTTTTTTTATTTTTTTAACCTCAATAGCCTATATTGCTCCACTGCTGGACGCAGGCCTCCCCCTGAATGGCTTTTATCTCATTGTAACGCTCATAATCCCCACACTGGGCATATGGTTTGGGGATCGCAGATCGATTTTAGTACTGTTCTGCAGGAGGCGCTGCTGCCCGCCCCTCAGTGGATATCCCTGATAGATATAGTCGCCTCTGAGGACACCTGTGGTAAGAGATGGGTGGTGTAAATTCTAAACCGATACCACACGGTAGTGGTATATAATATATGCTGGACAATTCACACAACATTATCTAGCCTCAAGCTAAGCAAAGCTTGTGTTATTACTATATAACTGATATACATTTTACAATACACTACAAAGACAGATATTTTTTATTATACATAGAAAGCACCCAGACCAACAGAACAAATTTCTGCAGATCGTACAAACATTTGTCCCGAGGCGGGAATCGAATCCGCAACCTCCTGCGCCGCAGGCGGTCGTTCGCCCGCTGCGCCGCAGAGGTCGTAGTAATCCCTCGGAAATCATTTTTATGGGACCACCTCGGGATCATCGTCTATACAACTGATAAAGAATCATCCAAATCAGTACATAAATGACGGGAAAATCGAGGAACATATCACACTTATATTATAATTACTAAAGTTTGGATGGATGTATAGATGGATCGATGTTTGTTACTTCTTCAAGCCAAAACTTATGAACGAATCGAGCTGAAATTTTGCTACAAGTAATTCTAATCCTGCAAACTAACATGGGCTACTTTTTATCCCTATATATATTGTAAATCAGTTACCATGGGATAGAAATCACCTCTAAACGTTTATAGAAACAACGCGTGCGAAGCCGCGGGCATAAACTAGTAACTGCATTAATTTACATGAATGTCTTAGCCTTTCATGGGCTGTTACCGTCACATAGGTACTCTACCTACAAGAAACGATAACTGTTTGGACCACGTATAAACAAAAGTAGTTCCGTTTTGTACTGAACCCTTCGTTTTAGTATTAAAACTTCTCTAATTGCGAAGGTCCGCCTGCGACGCAGGAGGTTGCGGGTTCGATTCCCGCCTCGGAACAAATTTGTGTACGATCTGCAGAAATTTGTTCCGTTGGTCTGGGTGTTTTCTATGTGTAATAAAAATATCTATCTATGTAGTATATTGTATTAAGTATGTCAGTTATCTAGTACCCATAACACAAGCTCTGCTTAGCTTGGGGCTAGATAAAGCTGTGTGAATTGTCCAGCATTCTTTATTATTATTATTATTATTATTAATTACTACTAGAGAAGTCATGCAAAACCCTATAATAGATTAAGACCTAACTCATTTATTTATTATATAACGTTCATCAGTAGTATATGTACATATAGTATACAAATAGTAGTATACATCGAGCTGCATATCCTGAGCCGAAAGACGCGATTAGAAATATTAATTTTACATCTAATGTTAAAATTCATTTTATTTCTGACACTATGTTATTTAGCAAAAAATAATCCTTATGATGAAGCCTTTCGATCGGTATGATAAAGGTACAGGCTGATTATTTTTCTCGTGTAATGGGTTCGATTCCCGGTTCAACCATGTAATTATTTAAATATCTATGAATGCAGTTTAAATTCAAATAATGTCTTCTTTCAGTAAAATGTTCCATCTACAATATTCAAGGTACTTTCCCTCCATGTGGCATATCCGTGGGACGCCCTGTATAATATTGTATTAGCCAAATGGCAAATAAATTTGAGCTGTCTGTCTGAAATTTTGAATTTTCTCGTTAACAAATGACAGAAAAGACTCATCAAGAATTTGGCAAAAAGCTCATAAGTATTGAAAAGTTTAATTCTAAACCTATTTTAAAAATTCATCTTTATTCTTACACAAAATAAAATTAAAACACAAAAAAAGAAAGATTTTTTTGATATTACGGTTTTATTCTAATTATGTGTACCTAGGTGCAGCTGTAGCATTTTAAATTCGTTATTTTGACGCTCGATGCACTTCTTATGAAAGTGATATGAAATATTCTAGCTGTTATCATCCAAAACCTGAGTTCGGAATATAACAGCGAAATACAACATGCGTGTTTGTCTTGTTTCTTTTGTGCATCACACAAGTGTGATGCTTCAAAAACTTGGCTGAGCCGTGAGCCGCAAGCTTAACCGGGGGGTTAAGCAGCCTGTGAATAGTGTACCAGATGCAATGAACGGAACGAACGACCCTCCGTAGCGAGAACGCTTCGTTTGCGAGTTTTAATTGGCAAGTGCTGACATCTAGTTATGAACCGATGCACTAAACTTGCAATAAGCTTTACTGTGAAATGAATTTTATTGGTGCTATTTTATTGCACTAGAAAGCTAACTACTTAAGGATTTAAGTGGTTTACGTAAATGTTAAATTACTTTTAAATCAATAAGTATTTATAAATATACAGGCTAGCTACCTTTTTTTTGTAGTTAGAAAGTTTTGTTCTTAACTTTTTATTTTGAAAAAAAATGGCATTTTTAGATGTTTGAAAATGAGTACGGATCGCCCAAAAAATGAGATTTGTCAAAAAAACAAGTTTGTCTTGATCGACTTTATTTCCAACCAGGAACACTTTTTCCAAAGTAACTTACCAAAAGAAATCGTAAGTTTTGGCAATAATAAAAAAAAACAATTCCCATACATTTTTCAAAGAATTCGGCGCAACAAAGTCCATACCATTCGAACACGGAAAGCAATTTGTTCTAAATTCAAATTGTTTCCTGATATTTGTTATTAAACCTTATTGGTAGAATGATATACCACCACTTTGAATGACAATACCGCTAGAAAAAATTGGCGGGAAATATATATTTTTTAATTTTAAATTCAAAATGTCTCTACGAGTCAACAGCGGCTTAGCCTTATAAATGTCATGTTCATCCAGCACGATAGAAGCATTTCGTAGAGAAAATGAAGATATACCACTACCAGACAAAAAAGTTATAAAAACCATGCTAAGAAATTTGATTGAGCATATGGGAGATTGCAAAAACCTT
Organism: Eupithecia subumbrata; assembly: GCA_949316285.1. Lineage (NCBI taxonomy): Eukaryota > Metazoa > Arthropoda > Insecta > Lepidoptera > Geometridae > Eupithecia > Eupithecia subumbrata. The sequence goes on along the minus strand of OX438642.1, from coordinate 3,612,565 downwards.
AAAAAAAACAAATTGTATTAGTTATGATATTGACCTAGCAGTCCTCGCATACTTTGAAGCTGATTCAAGCAAATCTGTAGGTGAGGCAGCGGATGATCTAAACCTGTCTACTCGCACGATTAGAAGAATTTTAAAAAGTAAGTGTGTATCTAGGTAATAAGTACCGGAACTTTATGTAGCGTTATTATTTAATTTTATTTACATAGACGGCCTTATTATTTGATATAGGTAGTTACTGTTACTTACCGATCGATGCATATTTACCTTGAAAATTAAGGACAGTTTTATGGATTCAGGTATAAATACAAGTGCTTTCGTCGAGGACGTCTGGTCCAAAAATTGTTACTGGGAGACGACCAACGACGGATGAGTTTCTGCAATTGGGTAAGGTCGAACGAAATAGCGAATCGCTTGATTCTTTGAAGAATTATTTGGTCAGACGAGACAAACTTTAGCAACAATGGAATGGTACAATATGCGAAATTCTCACCACTTCTGGTCTCGCGAAAATCCATTGCTGGGTACGGAAACAGGTAACCAGATCCGCTTTTCGTTCAACGTGTACTGTGCTATCATGGATAACAAGATAGTATCCATATAATTCTACAACGGTACGCTCCATACCGAAAAATACATTGGTGTGCTATAACAGTTACGAGAAGACCTTGAAGACCTTCCAGTGGCAGTTCATAATGCCATGATTTATCAGCAAGATGGGGCACCTGCCTATAATAGCGAGTTCGAAGGTATCTTGCCCAACAATTTGGTACGAACGGGATTGGGACGCACAGCATGTGCGACTTGTCAATTGGCCAGCACGATCTCCCGACCTTACCGCTTACGCGACCTATACGCAAAATTTCAAGTGTAGTCCTGCCAGCGTTCTTGTCTTCTGTCTACAGCACTAGTTCTTTTGTTGACAACGTTTGGTCCAGCCTGGAATGTCATTGAAAATTTCATTTTTAGACGAAGCTCGAACGGCTTGGCATAATGCTTGCCCCGATGCTGCTCCCCCAAAATCACTTTTGTCCCAACGCGTTGGGACAAAAGTGATTTTCACACAGAGGCCCGTGCAATTGCCGTTGCAACGGCAATGGCACGGGCCTCTGTGTGAGTTGACACGGAATTGTTTGTTACAAACGTGCTCCAGCTCTGCGGATCGTGCCCGCCTCCTGGCCGTTTCTAAATGGGAGTCAGGACATTGGTTGCAAGCATTTCCTTCATATAACACTGGTACTTTATTGGATCCCGTAACTTTCCGTATCGCAACATGTCTTCGGTTGGGTGCAAGGTGTTGCGCGCCTTATCAATGCCAGTGCGGTACTGCTGTCGAACAGCTTGGTCATCACGGGTTATCGTGTACTAGGGCAGCCGGTCGGATATCTCGCCACGCCAGCCTTAACGACATCATCCGGCGGGCTTTTGTCACCGCTAACGTACCAGCTATTCTCGAACTGAATGGTACGTGACGATGGTAAAAGGCCCGACAGTATGACACTAGTCCCATGGGAGTTGGGGAGGCCCATTGTGTGGGACGCTACATGCGTCGACACACTTGCGCCTTCCCATCTTCCGAGGACATCCGTGAGGGCAGGCGCGGCGGCAGATTTGGCCGAAGATCTCAAGAGGCGCAAATATGCAGGTCTCGACAGAGCCTACACATTTGTTCCTCTTGGAGTCGAGACCCTAGGTCCGTGGGGTACCGAGGCTCTTCGGCTTTTCAAAAAATTATCTGAGCGTCTGGTCGAAGCGACGCGTGACCCGAGAGCTGGTCAGTATCTGGCACAGCGCATCAGCATTGCCATACAGCGGGGCAATGCATCTAGCGTCTTGGGGACGCTTCCGACTGGTATTGATATGAATCAGTTGAGCTACCTGTAGATTGTTTGCAACAGTCTGCAGTTAGCACAATTGTTTCAATTGTAAATACTAATTATATTATAATTTTCTTTGTGAATAAAGGTTTTTTTTTTGGCAAATTTCATTTTTTAATTGAAACGTACTTATTTACAGAAACCTAAATATGGTAATATTTATTCTTCTAAATAAAACAGAAAGTTCCTAAGAACAAAACCTTCTAACTTCAAAAGAAAAGGTAGTTACCCTTACGGGCCCTTACGGACCCTTTGCCCCATCCTGTATATATTCATAGCTCATCTATTACTTATTGTTTACAATCAAGTGCCAATACGTAAACCTATGACACAACATTCTTTAAAACTTTGCCTGAAATAATAATAACAATTTATTTGAGATCATTGTATAACTAATCATAGAAGTCAAAAGTTCTTAAAACTCTAATTTAAGACCGACTCAAAACTATAACACTACTAGGTGACATACCTATTATCTATAATATAATAAAAACTAGACTAGGCTTAGTCTGTTATTCCCTGTTATTCCTCATTAACAATCTTAATTCTTATTTAATGAGGGCTGCTGAAAATATTGATATCAGATTTTATGCATTAGCATCATCGAGTTCGAACTAACTATTAGAATACTAGTATTCTAACTCGATGATTAGCATGTTTGCATAAGCAAGCATGGGAATGCATACAACTTTCTAACTACGACGTTGTTGCATATCTTAGCTTTTTTACCAATCACGTATATTTTTGACGAACTCTGTGGCGCAGCGGGCGAAGGTCTGCCTGGCGACGCAGGAGGTTGCGGGTTCGATTCCCGCCTCAGGACAAATGTTGGTACGAGATCTGCAGACATTTTTCCAGGGCGTTCTGGATGTTTTCTATGTATAACAGAAAATATATGTCTATATACTAGTGTATTAAGTATATCAGTTATCTAGTACCCATAACACAAGCTCTGCTTAGCTTGGGGCTAGATAATGCTGTGTGAACTGTCCAGCGTTATTTATTTATTTGATTAGTAGCGGGAAGTACGTATAGAGAGCTAGGTGAGGATGTGTACTACGGAGCGAACGCGGTGGTTGACTGAACGCTTGCACTAAACAGAATATCGCCCTCATCTCAACAGATTTCCACAAGTTACCAGATGCCATAGAAAAATTGGAAACCAAAAACCTTCCTCTATTTAAATCAGTAGAAATACTGGAAGCAATGATCGAACTCACACAAAAACATGGTGCAAAAACATAAAAAGCAACGTCGAAAAGACAAAATATTTAAGACTATTAGTACGCGAACAAAGAACTTACACCACGAGGTTCCGTCGCAGTCAAATTTTTTTCCGATATTTTTCCGATATGAGGTTCACATTAAGATCAAGTAATGTATCGCGAGCTGAGCAACTCAATGGGTGAGTGGGTTCACCTTGGCGGCGGCGCGCCAAAACACCCTTGTAGTAACGCCGGCTGGCGAAGACAACGTGCATTTTGCATGTTGACCTTGACATCACCAACAACAGGTTTTATCATCATCATAAGATATTTAAATGGACAACAGAACAGACCTAAAACGAATTAGGCCAAAAGATAGATTATTCGATAGATAGGTCAGTAATTTTAATACCGACCTATCTATCGAAAATATGTATCTTACATTGTTGTATGAGTTAGGGTGGCTACTGACTCTCAAAAAAAAAATCGAGTTAACTATTTTTTAGGTTCTACAAGTCATTTAGATAGCAGATCATAAGTATTGCGCACATTCCCCGCACACTAGCGCCGCCACCTATTTTATCTAATTATTACGTTTAAGAAAAGAATTCCCAAAAATTACGTTAGCCAGTTTGTGATACCTATTATAAGCTTTTTTTTAATGTCAGCATTTTTGTAATAGTTTTATTTTGTATATTTTAGACAGAAATTCGAAAATAGAGGTTGGTGGCCACCAATGGCAACTTCCAATCTCTGCCTAAATTAAACAAAATAAAACTATTACAAAAATGCTTACATTAGTTATCACAAACTGGCTAACGATAATTTTGAAAATTCCTTTCGTATACGTAATCTATATATATAAAAGAAAGTCGTGTTAGTTACACTATTTATAACTCAAGAACGGCTGAACCGATTTGGCTGAAAATTGGTGGGGAGGCAGCTTAGAACCAGGAGACGGACATAGGCTATGTTTTATCCCGGAATTACCACGGGAACGGGAACTACGCAGGCGAAGCCGCGGGCAGCAGCTAGTAATTAGATAAAATAAGTGGCGGCGCTAGTGTGCGGGGAGGCAGCGCCTTAATAGAAATAATTATAAAATCGAGAAATAAAATGTGAAGTGGCGAAGGTCCGCTTTCGACGCCGGAGGCTGCGGGTTCGATTTCCGCCTAGAGACAAATTTGTGTACGATCGACAAATATTTGTTCGGGTGTTCTGGGTATTTTTTAGGTATCTTTAAATAAATCTGCCGTGGCCATATCCTTGAATTGATCACTTTATGATGTAACCGATCATTTCATATTTTCATGAAATGGTTCTATTTACAAGCTCTGCTTAGCTTGGGCACAGATATTATAATACTATACGCTTGGGGCTAGATAATGTTGTGTGAATTTTTCAGCATTATTTATTTATTTGTTTATTTATTTCATGAAATGGAAAATACGTACTGCCCACATCATCATAGTCTGGCCAGATCACTTGTTTGACGATATAAAAAGTTAAATAATAATAAACAATAATCTGCAGCAACTCGTTAGTTGTAGTTGTTAGTTTCGTAGCTTTGAAGAATTTTGTGTGTAGTAGAAAAGTAAGTGCGCGTTGGAGTCTGGTATGCTACGACGATGTGCCATCGTAAAATCTACGTAAATGTTTGTATCGCTATGGGAAAGGAAGGGGTAGGGGCAGGGGAAGATGAGACATATCAAAAGAGGGCCAAATCACACAAATGGTGCAAACTGCAACTCTCTGCAACGTCTTTTTCGAGAGTTGTTAGGAATTTTGAGATTTTTCGCGCAAGCGTTCACTCGCGCAAATGGCAGTGGGCCGGCCATATCTCGCAAAGAACCGCTAGGGTAAAAGTGTTCTTGAGTTGAGATCGTGACTCGCCAAACGTAGTGTAGGACGCACTCCAGCCTGAAGGCAGGTGGGATGACGACCTGTGAAAGATTGCAGGCAGATGCTGGATGCGGCAAGCTGAAGACAGGGCGCTATGGCGCTTATTAGAGGAGGCCAGCAGTCCAGCAGTGGACTAATATTATGTTAAAATGAAAAAAATTACATGTATATTTTAGGCAGCTTAAAGTACTCTAAAAGAAAGTGTCAAAAAAACTCGAAAATATTTAAATTTCAAGGTAGGATTACTCAAAACGTACAACGAACCAAGACTAGCCCCAGCGGTAACGTAATTTGCCACAAATCGTAAACGATTTTCTATTACAAACAACCGAGATAGTAGGCACTGCTAAAATTCACACAAATCATAACTAGATGTCGCCACTAGACAAATTAGAAGGCGCTATCGAAGCGTTTACGATTCTGAGTAGCTTTGAACCCAAATCTCTAATCTAGTTACTATTTATAACTTTGATTAGTCATGTAGTAGATTAAGATTGTAGTAGACCTAAGTCTATTATTGCTGTTGTATTTTTGAAACGGTCGTTAAGACTGTCTAAATAAATGATGTAATTCAAAATCAGTTGCAGTTGCAGACTTCGCTTTTCAAAGAGAATAATGAACGTACTCTCTTTGAAAACTAAAACCAACTTCTAATTTCTATTTATATTGTTGTGTTGCTTTTTTAATGTTATATCTCTTAAATTTAAATAGATATACATAACTTTCATGTTAAAATCTGACGTCCAATTTATAATAGGTTTGATGCATCATAATCTAGGATCACGTAACTAAAAAACTGAAATTTCGCATGTAAATATGAATTTTAAATGCAAAATTTCGCTTTTATGGCACAAAAAAAAACGAAAAATATCGAAAAGTAAGTAAGCAGAAAAATTGGTTAAAAGCTAACATTGTATTTGTCTCTACATCGGTCATTTATGAACATTGTAGATTCTGAAATAACTTTCAGTATGTCCACTACTGTTGACTGGGCTACGAACACTTTGTGTAGCTGCATTTGCGAACCTGCGTATTGATTGACCCTGTGTAAATCAGCATTAATGTTTCAACACTTTTATGCAAGTAAAATCTGCATGACGTTAGCAAGAGTTTCTTGCTGAACCAGTCATAGGATCTTTGACTGAACCATATTGACTAGATGTTTATGGAACTGAGCATTTCCAGAATTCATCCATTGGTAGGTATATCTCTTAAAAATGGAATATGTAGGTACCATTTTTTTAAATTAAAATTAATTTCGTGATTTTTGCGTTTGACAATAGACGAGTCTATCCTCCTTCTGTCTGTGTAAAGTCCTGACCATCTTTGGTCACATAGCCAGGAAATCCGGTGACAACCTTGAACAACTGATAGTCACCGGGAAGGTTGATGGCAAGCGTTCAAGAGGCCGCAGCCCACTAAGATGGACGGACCAGATCCGCACGACCATGAATGATGAAGGACAGACGCAGCTGGCGCGATATTGTCCGTGACAAAGTTTCACGGGGGGATCACGACCCTCAGACACGAGGATATATATGACGTAAGGAGGAGGAATAATGACGATATGGGGAAAACTGAACGATACAGAAAGATGCCTACATAAAAACTGTCTTAAAAAGCTTAAATTATCTACTTTCCCATGAAGATTTTCTAAGCTATTAGTATGAATGGCTACCCGCAGCGCACCCTCCACCCCTATCTCAAAAACGGTTAAGCTCATGAAAAAATGTTACGAACAAAATATGTATTAAATTTCATGTTCTACAAGTTAATAGTTAAAGTTAACAACTTTGGAGCTATAGAAGAAACCTAGATAATTGCGAACAACCGACCGAACGACATTTGACCTTGAATAACTAACAAATTTAACACAATATTTTATTTTACTCTGCGACAACGTTTAAAACGCCAAAATGAAGGCAATTATGCGAGTTTCCAACTGGTTACCTTGGTATTCCGTGGTGACCATCGAGATAGGACCCTATGTTTTGACTAAAATGACTGGATTAAGGGATACCTACATACACATATACAGCAGTCCGTTTTACAGGACCGTTTCATCGCATCCGTTTTTATTCGGCGATGGCGGATGTAGTGAATGAGCTACTTCACACGCGTTACTGGATTCCAGATCTTGCAAATTGGACTGCTGTGTGAACGTAGGTACAAGAGGTAATATAGTACGGAAAACTACTTACTAACAAAAACTTTTTAGTTTATACAAAATCCTTTTTGTAGTACTGTACCAAAAAAGCTAATTTAAACTCGTGACATCTAAAATAGACAGATACAAAACCTCATCGAGGTAGTATAATAATATGTCACGATCAAGGTTAAATCAGAGTGAAATAAAGTCAAATATTTAGCATTTTTATAATTTTACGGAATCGTCCAAATATATTTACCTTTCGCTTTAAGATTATTTGCTTGACAGGTATTAAATAAATAAAATAAATTAGGTATTACAATAAAATATCATGCTATTGGTGAGTAATAAATGTTATAATTCATTGAAATCAGTTTTTACTAACTACAGGGCAGATGGACCAGATATTTGAATTGTTTTTTTTTTGTTCTAGATGCTACGAAAACTCATCAAAGCTCGTCCTATAATCCAGACTTCTCACTATCTCGGTAAGTACCAAGCAATAGCCAAGCGAGACATTAGAGGAAATTGTCTCCAAAAGGAGTTCAAATGCAGATTTGGAGTCACCATGACTCTGTGATTTTGCTCGACATGCAAATATGTTATATATGTCAACCATTGTAGGTAGGTAGGTAAGGGTGATAATAGGTACCTAGTAATATGTGTGATTTTATCTTATTAGAACTATCACCACAACCTAACAAAACATCAATCATGAAGAGGTAAATCCAGAGGGCCAACTACCTACTCAGTTTAATACCTCTAACAGCAAAGCCGCTGTGGCAAAAAAATATCCGTTATTTATTTCTTATTTACATGCTCAATTGAATTCGGCCTGTCCCCTTTCCGGCTTATTCTGTTTATTCACCATAAAACAGCCAACTTACGGTGGACCCTGAACGGTGATAATGGATAACCGGATTATTACTTCTCTACTAACTAAAAATAAATAAAAAGAGTACACCAATGCGAAGCCAAGGCGGAGCTGTTAGTTTTTAAAGTATATCAAAATTATTTTAATGTTCACGAAGTTTCTTGGACCGGGTTTGTGTATGTTTTTGTAAATGACTGTACATAGGCAAGGGAGAAAATCGGAAAAAAGATAAATAAATAAATAATTCTGGACAATTCACACAGCATTATCTAGCCCCAAGCTAAGCAGAACTTGTGTTATGGGTCCTAGATAACTGATATACTTAATACAATACACTACTTATACAGATAGTAGGAACTGAACAACTTTTGAAAAGAAAAATAAATTAAATACGACTTTTAGTTTTGTCGTAAGGCAGGCGCTACTCCGACCCAAATAAGCGCCTCCATCTATTTTATTTAATTATTCTGTTAAACGAAGGAATTTTCTAAAATCGATTCGCTAGTTTGTTATACCTAGCTTTATTTTAATGCCTCTGTAAAGTTTTATTTATTTATACTATAAGAACAGATACGAAGCTGCTCATTTTGGTCACCATGGTGGCAAAAAAGAGCAACTTTGCATTTCTGCCTACACTATACTTTCTAAAACATTTATAAAAACATTAAAATAAGCTTATGATAGGCACCACAAACTAGCCAATCGTTTTTAGAAAATTTTCCTTAAACAGTATAATAAGATAAAATAGGCGATGGCGCTGATTTGGGTCGGGGTAGCGCCTTAATGAATTTAGAAATGGTCACAATTTATAACTAATACACAGAGTTTTGACTTTGAATATACGTAATTTTATTTTATTTTTATATTTTAGGAAAACTAACAGCTTATTAAACCTTAATATGTTAAACTTATTGAGTAACTTAAGCCTACAGTTTCCATTTATGAGTACATGGTTATGTGTACATTGGAAGTAACAAGTAACGGAAAATTTTTGGAGTAATAGGTAAAGGCGTTGCGCCTAATCTTATGAGTGCTACAATATCAATGCCTAACCATTTGGAGCCTACTAAAACAATAGATTAAATAAAACAACTTTATGTTACCTTACATATATACAATTTTAAGCCAAACAAACCAACAACACTAAAACAAAAAGACAAACCAACAGCATTTTAACATTTTGTAGATTTAATCTGTAAAAAAGGAATTACTTATTTCAGTTTTAAAGCCATTTTTCTTCAGAGAGAATAAATCAACATTTTGGGCATAATCGTTATTGAAAAGATTACAGGTGCGTGCAAAGTAAGAGTTCCTACGATAGTTCGTGGTGCAGGGTGCGACATAGACGCCCGAATACTCAAACGCATCTTACATATTTGAGACCAGCTCAGCTGTTTAAGACGTCGTTATCCTTCGAAATCGTATACTGGAACATCAATCCTAAAATTTAAGAACGCTACACTTGAGATCATCCCAAACCCAGACACAACGACGACTTACAGTAAATTTGGTATTCACAAAGGCATATCAGCTGTGTAACGACGTCTCAGATTCATAAGTTCACGTTCAAATTTGAGACTGCTCGCGACCAATCTTACATTGGGAGGACGTTCCTAGCATAAAGCAACAAATAATCTATTACTTATTCAAAGTTATTTTATCGGCAAAAATGTCTTTATCTTCACTTTCTTCGTTGTCGGACGGTGAAGATATGGTTGAGCGGCGGCCGCGAAGAAATGTTGAGAAATTTAACGCCTTTGAGGAGTATGACGAGGCCCAACAAAGTTACTCTATGAGGCCCAATTCAAAGCTCGGTTCCGTTTGAGCAAAGATACTGTGAAGCATTTGTGTACGCTAATGGGTCACAATATACAGCCTCTCACAAACCGGAATCACGCGATACAAGCAGTGGACCAAATCCTGATTGCTCTACGATTTTTCGCCACTGGTACATATCAGCGAGTTATTGGGGATATTTTTAAAGTAGAACAACCGACGGTACACCGCATTGTTCAAAGAGTTGCAAAGGAAATCTGCAAATTAAAAAATATGTTCATAAAAATGCCTTCTCCCAGCGAGCGTATTGGTATCGCTTCAGAGTTCTACAACATTGCCAGCATGCCGCGAGTCATGGGTGCAGTGGACTGTACACATATAAAAATAAAATCACCAGGTTAGTAAAGCTAATAACTATCTACCTACCTACTTCATTTGTGTGAATAATATTTGAAGTTATTAGCTCTAAGTTTACCTACCTTTATTAAATACCACCATTACCTGGTACTTAATGTACATGTAAAATAATAGTTTTTCATTTACAGGAGGACCTCAAGCTGAAATGTATCGTAACCGAAAGGGATACTTTTCGCTCAATGTGCAGATGGTGTGTGACACAAGGCTTATGGTGCTCAACATTATTGCTAGATGGCCTGGCTCTGTACATGATAGCACAATATTTAATGACTCTCCTCTTTGTGCACAGTTAGAAAGAGGTGATTACGGAAGCCTTTTCTTGTTGGGAGATAGTGGATACCCATGTAGGAACTTTCTTCTGACTCCAATTCTAAACCCCGTCTCACCAAGCCAAGAAGCATATAACCGGGCCCAGATTGCCACCCGCAACCCCGTTGAGAGGCTTTTTGGAGTAATGAAACGGAGGTTCCCATGCTTGCAAATTGGGCTACAGGTTAAGTTGGAGAATGTCCCTAATATAATAGTAGCCTGTGCCATTCTTCACAACATAGCCTTGTCTAGACAAGACTTGTTCGATGAGGATACTCAAACTCATACTGAGGACGCTACTAGAGAGGATGATGTTGAGCCAGCTCTGGGTACTGTACAAAATGAAAACTTCCTAGCAAGAAATATGATTATAAGCACCTATTTTAATTCTTAGGTATTCGAGGTAAATAAAACAAGAAAATAATTTTATTGTATATTTTTCTTTATGCTATTATTTTTAATTTTTGATTTTAATAATTGTATTTCTAATTTGTCCTTAATATAATCGTGCCTGTATCTTTGTAGGAGTATTTTTCTTTCTATCTTGGCATTTCCCAATTTTATTTTGAAGTATTTTTCTTTTGTTGATTGTTTGGCGTTTGTTGCCAATTCCTTGGTACCTTAAAAAGGAAAATGAGGTTTAGGTAGGTAGTAAAGTACATAGATTATTATTTTCAATAATGCCTATATATCTGCAAAGAACAGGTGAATGGTTAATCACACTAATATTATAAATGTGAAAGATTGGATGTTTAGATGTATGGATGGATGTTTGTTACGTCTTCACTCCAAAACTACCGAACGGATCCGGCTGAAATTTGGCATACAGGTAACTCTAATCCTGGATTCAAACATACTTATGCTACTTTTTATCCCATGAATCAGTTCCCACGGGATAGAAATCACTTATGTTTACATAGAAACAACGCGTGCGAAGCCGCGGGCAGAAACTAGTTATATATAAAGTAGCAAGATGCAGATTGTACTGTACTGTACCTGTATCTTAGATATTTCTATAGTGAGCTAGAGTACTTACTCTTTAACAATTGATATGAGCGCTTCTTTCTCCGCGCTCGTGTAGTTCGACCCCTTTTTTTCTGTTCATTTACCACCTGCTCCATTAAAGAATGCCTAAATTCTTTTATATGTATCAATATTCAATTTTCCTTCTGAGAATCCAGCTATTTGTTTTCGACATGACTGACAGGTAGTGACAGGCCGATTTACATTTCGTTACATATGTATTTATATAGGTAAATCTAGTCAAAAAAAATTGAAAATATTGATAATTCTGCGTAAAACGAATCTTTAGACCGAAAACGATGAAATATGTAATCAAGAACAAACTTCTAAATCTAATGTTGCCATTAGGAAAAGATTTGGGATGAGCTAGCGTAATCACGGTATTAAAACCAGTCGGAAGCGTTCGAGTATACCATTTAAAAGTAAGACGATCTCAGTATTACGAAGATCCCAGCTACGTAGATGAACTGAGATGCGTTTGAGTATTCGGGCGAGAGTTTCATAGCGTTACGGCGACTGATAGTACGGCGCGGAACTTGGATTTGGATCAGTGATAGAGATCGGGACAATCAATTATGTTCAGAGTGAGGTTATGCATGAAGGTTAGGTCAGCAGCCTCCCGCCGTTTAACAAGAGGCAGTAGATGATGATGCTTACAGCTATCTAAATATTCAGGAGAGAATATTTTGAATTTTAAATTTAAAAATCGTATGAACTTCTTCTGGACCCTCCAACATATCTATGTAAATTCCGCAGCTGGGATTCCAAGCCTGTGACGAATATTCAAGTCGGCTCCTTACTAAAGAGCAGTATAGGATTTTTAGTGTTTTAGCTTTTAGTAATGTGAAACAATTCACTTAAAAAAATTAAGAATTGTTTCACGAAATAATTTATTTGGAATGATTGTATATATACATTGAAAAACACAGCACCAGTTCCTTTCTGGCATTACGACAACAAAAAAAACAATATGGCAATTGAAAGGTGAGATTCTGTGTGATTTTTTCAATAAAACTTAAATCATATCACAGCAACCGTGACACTAAGGACATTGATTCTACGGGAATCAAGATCCGTCAAGTGCGAGTGTAACTCGCGCGCCGAGGGTTTCGATTTTGTCAACAAATATGTACCAAAAGTACCCGTTAGAGACTTCGCAATTTAACGAATACCTAAAAATAGTAGGTACCAACTTACATTTCAGATGGATCTCTGCATGCTTCGGTTAAAGTGGGTACTGGTAAATTTTTAGACTTTTTTCAATATATTTCAAAAAGTATGAAACCTACAGAAATTTGAAAAACTGTTTTGAAATATCCAAACCGATACCTTTCATTTGATTCCCTCGGTGTGGAAGCCCCCCCTTTTGAAAATTATTTCCCCCCATTTTGACCATTTTTCACAAATTGTTGTTTTTACAGACTTCTCTATATTTTTCCTGTAAAATATACACTTGCGAGCTTTAAACTGGAATCGCTTCAAGGGTTGTTCAAGACTAATTTTTACAATTTCTTTGCAGTGAACTATGAGTTAAGTTATATTTTCTCTTACGCAGGATTTATTGGCGACGATAAATTTTGATTTAATGCACGATAATGTCCGCTGCCACACCGCAGCAGTGACTAGACAGTACCGACAGACGTCTTCCATGTCGGCATTCCCACACTAGACTGGCCAGCCCTTATTCCTGACTTGAACCCAATCTGGCATATGTGGGACGAGCTAAAACAGCGGATACGAGGGAGAAATCCATCTCATCCAGCTCCGGCGCCGATAGAAGCCGATAGATGCAACTTCGACATAATGCAATAATTCCCAAAATTTAGGTAGCCAATTTAATTAATTTTAAATCTTCTTGATATCACTTGAAAGGTAATAAAATTACCTTTCAAATGATATACCACAATCTATAGTTCATTGTACAAAAATTGTAAAAAAATTGTTTTGATCAACTCGCGATGAAAGCGATTCCATTTTAAAGCTCACAAGTGTAGATCCATATCTATAAATGCTCCATACATTTTACATGGATCGCTAGCAATCTATGGAGCTACGTTTCCACTTTTTTCGAAATATTTTAAAAATTATGAAACCTACAAAAATTACGAATACTATTTTAAAATGTACAAACTGAAACCTTTCATTTGATACCTAACATGACCCTGTAGGTATCTTTTAAAATTTCGGTATCACAATTTGTATGGAAAATATGCATTTTAATTTTTCTTTTATTTTCATTTATATTCTACGTGATGATTCCATTGTCATAGTGAAGCAATTGTATTGCAGAATTGGGCTCCTGATGCATTTGATTGGACCAGCGTAATTTTTTTTTCGTTAGTAGGTAGGTACAGTTGATTGTGTACCATAGTAAAAAATATTTTTCTGTGGTCCAGTTAGTTCATTGGAGTCTAACCAAACTTCGGTAGTACAGTTAACTGGACCAGCTAAACCACCAAATATCATGTTCATGAAGATCGCATGGACCATTTGTACATTTTACTTTGCCTTAACCCTTAGACTCGCCGTCGCATCTGTTGTAGTATGGAGTTATGCTTATGAATTCATACGCATTTCGAGTCTAAGGGCCTTAAATAAGCATTGACGCACCCATTAGTTAGGTTCCTTCATGTCCTATGTCCTTTCTTGCAGTATGAATTCAAATCTCGCCATGTTTCATTTCAACTCATTCAGCAATTTCGGCGTGATGCGCGGTGAAGGAATTTGACTTCATCCCCTTTCCCAGGGAAACCTTACTGAATTCCGGGATACAAAGTATCCTATGTCCTTCCTCGTAGTATGGCCTAAAATAATAATAATAATAATAAAATCATTTATTGCCTGAATAATTCCACTGCTTATATTTAAAAACCTGCATGCATAGGTATACAATATACTACAAAGAACTAACAATATAATAAAAGTAGAACTAAGTATGTGGGCACATAATTAACGTAATAATCTAGTTATTCCATTATAATGACATTAGTAGCAATAGCTTCTTTCAGGCAATAGGGATAAGCTCAGCATAATGCCGACAAGCTTATCAAGCATGTGCGGCGCTGGTTTTCAGTTTACCCCTATGCACGACTGGTGATCGTCGGCAAGATTTGAGTGTATTTTTTTGCGAGTTTATTTTGCTTGCTCTATTATACCAAGAATGGTGCGTCCAGATAAGGTGTCTGTGTGTGTTTGTGGGACAGTTTGCGTATGTGTGAGGTAAGAGTCTGGGCAACCTGAGAGCACACATGTATAAATGTGTGCGTACAGTACAAGATTGGTCTGTTAAGGTAGGTAAGTGCACAATGAATTACATACAAGAATGCAATTAAGTATTATAGTTACAAAAAATAATGTGTTTTAATTATTAGGTTTGAATGGGTCATTCATAAATCATAACATAATATAATAATTTAGGTAAATAGTTTAACTAACAGATAAACTTGGGCTCTTGTCTGTTTTACTTTACAGGCTTTTTTCTGCTACTCCTTTTCTTAGGAGCCGCTTTAATTTTAAAGAAAGTTTCAAATGTATTGAGTTGTCTTTGAAGAAGTAATTTCTTGTATTTAGTTTTAAAAGTAGCTGTACATATTTTATGGCGAAGCGGTGGTGGTAAATTATTCCAAATTTTCGATGAACTATATTTGAAGCTTCCTTTAAACCCTACAGTTTTGTGTTTATAAACAACCAGCTTATTAAGTGCTTTAGATCGCGTGTTAGCAGCCTGTATGTCTTTAATCCGTAAACCATGCCGAGTTTCATTTCAATACCTTAGTAGTTTCGGCGTGATGCGCGGTGAAGAAATTTTACTTTCATTCCCTCTCCCAGGGGAACTTTACTGAATACCAGGATTCAAAGTATCCTATGCCCTTCCTCGTAGTATGACTTAAAATCATGCCGAGTTTCATTTCAATACATCTAATTGTTTCGGCGTGATGCACGTTTAAGAAACAGACAGACAGACAGACATGAATGAAAATAATTACAGTTTTGGCTTCAATAACGATAATATATTGCCCTCCAAAAACAAATTTCAAAATATCTTCAATGTACTGAATTGGACCTGTTACAGTTTTATTATATTATAAGTATAGATTGGTCATCCCGTGACCCCGATAGGAGTAAACTTCTTGAAACGCGATACATACGCATAAATTTCTAAGCCCATATTTAAAAAAACATTTTGCATATCCTTTTTCCATTCTTGCAGGCAAGAGGCTGGCTAGCTACACGATCCAGGAGCACAAGTATGATTGCGTTGTACTGGGGGCGGGCGGCGCGGGGCTCCGCGCGGCGATCGGCCTGGCAGAAAACAACTTCTCAGTGGCGTTGGTCTCCAAGCTGTTTCCTACGCGGTCGCATACCATCGCAGCTCAGGGCGGCATGAATGCTGCTATTGGTGAGCACTTGCGGCTGCAAACTGAGTGGCTAGTACGAAAAAGATTTCGTTTTCTACGGTCTCTAACCTGCCAAAATTGTCCAAGTCCCAGTGATGGTAATTAAGTACCGTTTGTTTTATTCGAGGCTCGGAACTACATGTATATAAAAGTTTATCCCGATCCGTTCAGTAGTTTTGGCGTAAAGAATTAACAAACTTCCATCCATACCTGTAAACATCAAAACTCTCGCATTTATAATATTAGTGTGATGTCTGTTTTACGTTTCAGGAAGCATGCACCCAGATGATTGGCGCTGGCATTTTTACGACACCGTCAAAGGCTCTGATTGGTTGGGTGACCAGGTAATGTTTATCATTACAGCGTTTTTGCACTTACTGATTGGTTTACTCAGGTACGTGACTTGGGGAACAGTACCTAAAGAGTAAGTAGGGGATGAAATGTTTCCGAAGACTAAACCGAAGAGATATTTGATTGTGATTACAAAACAAGTTTGAATATATTAAAAAACCTTTATTAAAAATAAGCTTATAATACATTGTCATTCAAACTAAACGTGTATACAATATTGCAGCTCAATCGGTTGAAGATATCTGCTTCAAAATTGAGTTGCAAAATACCACGCAAGTTACAATAAAAGCTTGAAAAACATAGTCGAATTGAGAACCTGTTTTGAAGTCCGTATAAAATGATGTACCAGCATAAAATTTGTTTCCCCTGAGTCTTTCTGGGCACGCCAGTTGTCTTTCTTTTAGGTACTATCTATCTTCGAATTTGTTAATGTAGTTTTCTATTTGAGTGTGTTAATTAATGTACTGGGTATCATATTAATTTAGGATAACGTAGGTTAAATGCTGTAGAAAAATCTCTCCAGAGGAGGGCGATACTGAACGCGACACAGTTTTACACTATCAGCGTCGACATCAGTATCTTACTAAATTAATTACGGATGTAAGCGGGTTAACTACGAACATTATTTGTGTTGGACAAAAAGCCCGGGTTTTGTCTAAGCAAAAATTCTTTGTTCCCCGCAAGATACGCAAGGCGATAGAGATAGAACGATGGCCCAACTTCGACAGAGACAGAGGTTGGAACCCACCACCGGCGCTCACGTCACGGGCTCAACGCGCGCTCGTGCGTAGTGCTCGGAGAGATGCGGAACGCGCGCGTCTAGAACAACACTCATCCTGAAGATGTCCCTCGTTAAGAGATGAAACGTTGGTGTTCTTCCAACACAAATAAGGTTTATAGTCAACTCGCTTACATCCGTAATGAATTCTTAATGAACAAGTAAAATTTTACTAAATGTTGCAGAATTCGATCCAAGAACTGACGCGTTCGGCCCCGCTAGCTGTCTTTGAGCTGGAGAACATGGGTATGCCATTCTCTCGCACGGCGGAGGGAAAGATCTACCAGCGTCCCTTTGGCGGAGGCACGATTAAGCAAGGGGGCTCCTCAGCCAAGCGGACTTGCTGCGCTGAGGACCGGTAGGTTTTAGTTAAAAATCGGTTCGGCCGTTCTAATGTAGGTACCGTCAATTTTCAGTTTAAATTTTATTATTAATTATTTATATTATTAGAATGCTAAAGTCATTTATAACGGGATATTTAACATGATTTGAGTTTTGAGCTTTCCAATATTTCGGCACAGTTTCATGCGCCATGATCACGGAATAAAAAATAATTAGAACGGTTGATTAAAATCACTTACACAAGTAATTAAAATTAAATAAAACAATAACAATACAAACACATAAAAAGTAGCAATACAATCTGGATTCAATAAATCAACAAAAGTTACAAATTTCTAATAAAAATCTATATACAGGGCGTCCTACGGCCATGCCACATGGAGGGAAAGTACCTTGAATATTGTAGATAGAACATTTTACTGAAAGAAGACATTATTTTAATTTAAAAAACAATTTAAACTGCATTCATAGATATTTAAATAATTACATGGTTGAACCGGGAATCGAACCCGTTACACGAGAAAAACAATCATTCTGTAGCTTTATAATACCGATCGAAAAGCTTCATCATAAGAATTATTTTTTGCTAAAGAACATAGTGTCAGAAATAAAAGGAACACCATGAATTTTAACAATAAATTTAAAATTTTGTTCAGAAAAATGAAAAGCTGGCATTGCCGTAAGGACATTTTTTCATTTTTCTGGATAAAATACAACAAAGAATTAAAATTTTAATTAAAAATGCAATAACAAAATTTCAACCGTCGGAGGTTTTAGTTTACCTTAATAAAAATAATAATTTAAAAAAGCCTTTTATTTCTTGAAATATTACAAAATACCTGAAAACACTGACTTATACATATTCTAAGGTTTCTAAATTATTATTTCTATAAGTTTTAGCCCCTAGGTTGGTAACCTTTTCTCAAGAACCCCTCTGGTCGAAGGTGAAGGCCTCCTCAAGAGATTTCCAGGTGTCTCTATCGTTAGCTGTGTTCATCCAGTGTTTACCAGCTACTTGAATGATGTCACTGACCACCGAGCCTTCACAAAAATTCACTGTATAATATGTATATTGTAAAGAATCGGTGACCTTTGTTCGTGATCTAATGATTTTGTGGTTTATCTTCTGGAATTTTCTTATTTTCAAGATACTTCTCTCCATACTTCTTTGGCACGACCGAATTTTGATCTTCATTCTATATGTAAACTTCCAAGTTTGGCTGGCATATGTTAGTGAAGGAAGAATACAGGAATCCATGATTCTGTTTGATTTTCATGGGCATATCACTTTTCAGTACTTCCGAATTTTTTCCAAGAGCTTGCAACTCTTTTTTCTATTTCATGTTCATTGTTCTGTTTTTTAAATGGTATTTTTGTTTGCCTAGATTAATGTAGGAATCCACATATTCTAATGTTTGATGTTCAAGATGGATAGCATTTCTGCTACTATTGGTCATCACATTTGTTTTGTTTCGTTTAATTTCTAAACCCACTTTTTTGCTCGTTGTGTTAAGGGCATTTATCATTGATTGTAACTCTGTGGTATTTTCTGACAGCAAGGCAGTGTCGTCGGCAAATCTTAGAGATTTATGTCGTTAGTATAACTATTGTGTCAAATTTAAAATCAATAGCTTTTGCCCGTTTCTTCGCACGCGTTTTTTCGGAACGAAAATTCGATAGAAAGGCTGGGGATCGCTATTTGTGGCGTTTTTACACGAAACCATCTGGTCCCTGGATGGGTACCATAGATGTACCTATACAATACGAACTTGTACCTATGTGAGGATGCAGTCTCGACGTAGCGGACGTAAAGTATAGGCTCATTCTATAAACTCATTTCGAACCTCACTTAGCTGAATCCGCAGTGAGTTTCAAGTTTTGTATTCTTTAAAACTCGATCGTGCTTGTAGCGCCTCAGTGACGAGCGTGGTAACGAAATGAACTAACTTGAGTGAGATTTTGACATTTACGCTATAGAATGACGTATAGTTGGTATTCCGTAAGGGAATTCCCAACTCACCTCGACACTTAAAACTCGAACTCACTTGTAGAACAAAAAGTTACAAAGGAGCGATCGAATTTGGTTGTTATGTCTCGGTTATTCGTTTTTATTAGTTTATTAAAAGAATCTCTCGAGCGACGATCGTTCGTTGACACTGCAATGGTGAAGAATGTTTATCAGTAGAATGCTTTAGCTACTTAGTACTAAATTAAATAAATAAAAATAAATAAATAATTAAATAATGCTGGACAATTCACACAGCATTATCTAGCCCCAAGCTAAGCAGAGCTTGAATGAATGAATGAATGAATGAATGAATGAATGAATGAATGAATTCTTTATTGCACAAATATAACAAAAATAACTTATATCTTAATAAATTAAAAATGTACAATAGGCGGCCTTATTGCTTAAAGCAATTTCTTCCAGGCAACCTTATTAGCTTGTATTATGGGTACTAGATAACTGATATACTTAATACAATATACTACATAGATAGATATTTTTATTATACATAGAAAACACCCAGACCAACGAAACAAATTTCTGCAGATCGTACACAAATTTGTTCCGAGGTGGGAATCGAACCCGCAACCTCCTGCGTCGCAGGCGGACCTTCGCCCGCTGCGCCACGGAGGTCGTCAAAAAAATTGTTAAGGCAACTTTTGTAAATACTTACTTACTTCATTATCTCTTTATTATCCAGTTGGAGTGTATCAAACAAAACAAATTCGTCTTGAAAAGCCAGACCAAAGAGCGAGCATAAAACCACTTGAAAACCACTTGAGCCAGACAACCGGCCAGCGTCGTAATATTTTTGTTTACCTACATGAGAATGACACTGTGACCCATAGATAACGAATAACGCAAAGACGTCTATTCCATTCCACCAAACAAATGTTCAACTTTTTATTTTTAATAATTTTATTCATTTTACGCAATTATAATGTAGACTTCGACCTTTTATTGACATAATATTTCGAAAATAATTATTTTCTTTCGTTTTTTACAATAAAACTCAAAACAAAGATAATTCGATTTGTCGATTAGAGCTTTAACACAGAGGTTCAATCACTAGCTCATTTCGATACTCACTTCACTTCACTTGTGCTTATAAACATAAACAGAATACCATTTCAAGGTGAAGTGAACTTGCGTTCGAAGTGAGCTCGGTCACTTGAGTGAGTTCGAGTTCGAATTCGTACTTTTACAGAATTTAATAAGAATTTTTTATAAGAATTAAGAAGAATTAAGAAATTCCATCATTTTTCTTCTGCTTGGACGAGTGATTTTTGCAGTTTTTATACGAGCACTTGGCCATGCTTTTTGTACGAGCGCAGCGCTAAAATGACAATAGTTGAAATGGGTGACAAATCAACATAGAGCTATGCTGCGCTGTACTGCGCTGTGCTGTGCTGTGTTTCTTAAGCTACGTTTTTTTAACAATCAACATCATGCTGTGCTGCGCTTTGCTTAGCTCAGTATTAAAAGTAATCAGCAACTCGTGTAGTCGTTTATCTCGTCAAAAATTACTTCATTTTCAAAAAAACGTAAACATTACGACATTATTTGAATCCGATAAAGATGAAAGTGAAGAAGAAGCGGATATGGATATTTTATGTGTTATGTTGTCGTTAAAAGAGTCCAGTCACGGTAGCTTGTTACCACACACCATACGTGAAAAATACGGAAAATTTTATTTTCTAAAGAATATTGCCATTGAAGACGATTTTTTAAATATAGAGCTCCATAAAAAACATAGCACAGTTCGGCACAGCGCGGCTCAGCACGGCGGGTAGCGCGCCTCGCTCGAGACTGCTGCTTTTTTAAACAGAGCGTAGCCTCACACAGCGCAGCACAGCATGATTTGTTTGTATCCTCATTAAAATATTAGACGAGCGAGTTGACCAAACATAGCACAGCGTAGCATAGCTCGATGTTGATTTGTCACCCTAACTTGCCAAATGCTTCTCTTTTGATGCAGATGGTTTCAGGGTGCGCATTGTGAGTTTATGAAGGGCCGGCAAAAACCTTGATCGATGGAAACGGCCAAAAAACAACCTTAAAGTGGTTTTATGGCTTTTCATCTATTTTTTCCGGGATAAAAAGTAGCCAATGATATAACCAATTTTAGTCTATGTGAATGGTCCGATATAAAATGTTACGTTTTTGCACAAATCGAAATCTAGCAGATATTCTCAAAGGTTTTCAGTAAGATACTTGATATCGATCTCCTATTTCAAAACCCTTTTAGATTCCTTGATTCTTCTGACGTCACATATTCCAAGACATGTTCATTGCTCATATTACACAACGTGTGTATCGCGACTATACTTGTAACCTCCTTGCATGAGATTTTTTAATATAAATTTTCTTTTTCGATAGGTATCTACTATATATATATAATAACCTATGCTTAAAGGAGGTTACAAAAGAAAATAGGTAAAGAATTAAAGACTTTAGCCGAACGCTACATACTTATCGGGCTGTCTAAATTGTCGCAATCTTTTAATTTTAGGATTTTTACCTTTTCTTATTATAAACTAGGTTCTGCCCGCGGCTTCGCACGCGTATTTTCGATATATTAAGTAGCCTATTATCTAAGTTAGGCTTTCCCTTTGGTGAATAAAGAAGTTTAAATTCTAAATTCGCTGCGTGTGCTTAGGCCTATTAGAGTAGGTAACATCTAAGATAAAATTTACTGATTTAAAGCCTGATTTAGATCCCGCGGGAGGCGGAGATTAATATACTATCTAAAATTGTACACTGTTTCATGGAAAGCAAGTCACATACAGGTAAAATGTCTTAAAGTAAGAACCTACCTCAATTCCCAATTCGTCTCGGTCGTTCCGTGCGGGATGTCGCTCCTGGAGCCAATGGAGGTCCGATGACGTCACAGGTAGATCAGAAGTCCAGATAATTAATTATTCACAACTGCGGGGTAAATAGTGCTAGCGTAGGGATCGCGGCACGCGGGTTTGGAAGATTCCAAATTTTTATGTAGCGGAGGCGACACGCGTCTGTGATTAGCTCGCGTGCATCGTAGACTCACTGAATCGCCACCAGAGGGTGGCGTCGTTGCATATCCCAAGGGTGGGGTATGCGGTAGACCTTTGACTCGTTGATCACTTCAGTAGGTAAATACAATAAGGCATTTTTTGTCATGTGAAATACCAACCAAAAAACAGCGTATTATCAATTAATTATTATATTTAAAAACGAGCGTAACCATTTCCCCCGGCTTGAAAGTTCCTACTTTCGAAACACAGAAGAAAGAAAATACGAATATGAAATTGAAAGTAAGGATAATAATAATCCTGTATGGAAATAGGAAAACTAAACCTAGTTGCATATCGTCACAAACTCTATCCTAAAGTCATGAACATGCTCTTGCTCTACTAATAGAGGCGCTAAACCTAATTAACCTATAGTCTATACAGCGATGCGATGCGAGACCTTAATCTTAAACTAAGTATAAAAAACTAACTGCTAGGAACTTACTGAGTTGGCAGAGGGCACAACTTCACAACCGGTCGACTTTGTAAAATCCCAATTTTAGTCTTTACAGAAGCGACTCGAACTACACCGTTTTTGTCCGGAAAGATTTCAGTAATTAAACCTAACGGCCAATGCAACGGCATAACATTGTCCTGCATGGAGACAACTACCATGCCTAATTTTATAGGATTAGCTGGAGTGTTCCATTTCTGTCTGGATTGCAAGGTGTGCAAATACTCTTTACGCCACCGATTCCAAAAAGAGTAGACAAGTTTATCGGTCAATTCATATCGCGAAATAAGATGCAAACGACTTTCATTAACTTCACGAGTGGGAAGAAACACAAGCGGTTTCGAATGCAAGAAGTGCGCCGGCGTCAGTGCAGACGGTTCCGAAGGGTCGGAGCTTAGCGAATATAGGGGCCTTGAATTTAACAAGGCTTCCACTTGAGCCAATACAGTGTTCTGAGACTCACTGGAACGAAATGGCTTGACTGGCCTCTCGGATCGCGGCAAAATTAGCCATGTCGGCCCTGTTAGCCACAACGGATGATCGCGTAGTTGGGCCGGCGTCAAGCCCCGCGAGAGACAGTCACTCGGATTTTCCAAACCTTTGACATGGAAAAACGATTCAGCCGAAAGTTTTTCGTGAATCTTGGCAATGCGGTTGGCCACAAAAGTGTGCCAGCGGTGCGTTTCGAAATGTATCCAGTATATATCTAGGGTGACCTTACAGCGATGTAAGACACGGATGTGGCGCGGAAATTTCATTTCTGAAATAAGAGGTAGTTCGGCCTGAATTTTTTCCCCGGCGCGAACGATGCGGATTGGCGGGACATCATCCCAGCCAAGTTTTCCTAGCCAAACCTCCTTTATGAGCAGCTTGGCGTAAATAATCATAGGGGCAACAAGGCCTAAAACGTCGAAAAGACGTGCGATGGACGATAAAATATTTCGCTTCGTACATGGTAGGTTATCCGGATTTACCTGGAATCCGAAATAATCCTCATCTGGATACCAACGAAGGCCTAGTATTTTCTGTGTCAGATCCTTGCTAAGGTCTAAACCGTGCGGAAGTCGTAATGACTCCGGGATCGCCTGAAGCACCTGAGTGCTATTATACTCAACCATTTAGTTAGCTGGAAATTGCCAAGCGAAAATATTTTTATCAGCTGATGAGCGGATTCTATGGCTAGCTCGGTGCTAGGGCTTGAGCTGACTATGTCATCCATATAAATGTCGCGCTGCAATATTTCGCCAGCCAGAGGAAATGGCTGACCCTCGTCTAGAACCAGCTGTTGAACTGTACGAATAGCGATGAAAGGAGAGCACTTCAAACCGAATGGTAATACTGAGAATTCATAGGTTTGGAGCTCTTCGTCCTCGTGAAAGCGATATAAAATGCGTTGAAGCGAGCGATCGTTCTGGCGTATGCCTATGCGAAGGTACATAGCCTTTACATCTGCTGACACAGCGACACCGAAAAGTCTAAAGTTCAACAAGATGTTGAAAAGGTCAGCTTGAAGCACTGGACCTGCGTATAGGATATCGTTGAGCGAAACCCCGTTGTCTGTACTCGCGCTGGCATCCAATACTACGCGTAACTTGGTAGTACTTTTGTCTTCGCGAATGACAGCGTGGTGTGGGATATAATAGGCGACCTGTCGCTCTTGAGCCTCTTGTGTATGCGAAACATTCGGAAGATTATCGTTCTTCAGAAGCGAAATATAATTGTTATCTAAATAGTCCTTGATGACATCATCATACAGGAGCTTAACGTTAGGTAACTTCTTAAGTCTACGCTCTAGGCTATAAAACCTCCGACGAGCGATGTCTATTGAGCTTCCCAATGCAGACGCGTCCGATTTGAGCGGCAAGGCAGCTACATACTTTCCATCCGAAGTGCGAGTGATGGTGGACCGGTAGAACTCCTCACACTGTTTATCGTCTATGTCTACGACCGTAGCGGATGAGACATCCTCAATCTCCCAAAATTTGCGCAGGTCGCAGCCATCAAAACATGAAGTTGAAAAGAACGATAACGTGTCTGTAGGGGGGTCCAATATAGGCGCATCTCCCATAAAGATGTAGCCTAATACGGTCTCTAAGGCGTCCGGGTACCCGGGTGTACTGGTGACGCAACCTGGTCGCAACAACTTAGCGAACAGTTTTACGCCGAGTAAGACGTCAATATTACCAGGCACTCCCCAAGTATCGTCAGCGATTAATTTTGGATCAATGTAATTCAATTCAGCGACATTTATACCACACAGCGGTAGTTCGCCGGTGATTTGATCCAGTACTAACGCATCGATATGGTACTTGGGTAATGAACGAAGCCGTGAACTAAACGTTAGATCGACGGAACCTCGAACAGGTTGAGATGTACCACCGATACCTCGAACTGTACCAATAGACGCCGCGCGAATAGGTAAACCTAGCATGCGACAACAACGCGTAGTGATATAATTTTTCTGCGAACCGGGATCTAGCAAACATCGGATCACTACATCCCTACCCTTTTTATTCACTGCTACTACTTTAGCGGTAGCCAAAACCTCGGTAGTGCGTTTGGTCTCTTGTACCGCTGAATGTGTACATAAAGCGACCCGTTCCGGAGCGACTGAAGAAACTTCGACAGGGCCCGCGGAAGGATTAGATGGGGGCGTAACATCAGGTGGTACAGGGGCGGAGACCATGGCGGTGGTTTCCGAGCGCGGCGGTTGTTCAAAATGAAGCAAGGTATGATGCTTGCCGTTACATTTTTTGCAACCAGTTTTCGATTGGCATTTCAAGATAGTGTGCTGTTGACTTAAACAATTGACACACATTTTGTGGTCTTTTATATATTTAAATCGTTCAAATGCCTGGAGCTGACGGAACCCAGAGCATTTGAATAGATGATCATGGGTATTGCTACACAGAGAGCATTTGTTAGCTACGCCTACGTAGACCTGCGACAACTTTGCAGAAGGGGAGGAGGAGCTAACGACTGCGGGCGCGCGCACGGGCGCGGGCGCTGTTGTGCGGTATATAATTTTAATTTGTTCGCGTACAAATTTTACGAAATTGTCGTAGTCAACGACTTCTTGATCCTTTTGATTCCGCAAGGACATTTCGTAATGTTTTGCTACATTTGAATCAATTAATTTGAGGCCCAGATGGGTGAAAATAAAATCATCGAGATTTTCTATTTTTAATTGTTTGATTCCTGCTATAATTGCCGTAAATTTATCAAACACCTTTTCCAAATTACCGGGTGAAGATGTACCGGCTGACTTTAAGGCAAACAGCTGATTTAAATAATTAACAGCGAGCGCGCGGGTATCTAAATATTTTGCGATAAGCGCATCCCAAACGACTCGGTAATTTTCCGCGGAGGGACACAAACCTGCCGACACATTCCTTGCCTTGCCTTTGAGGCAGTTTAACAAATAATGTATACGATCCGAATCCGAGAGGTCGGAGTTTGTGTGGATCACCCTTTTAAAAGTTTCATAAAAGAACGGAAAACTTTGTATGTCACCGTCAAACGTGGGGAGTTCGATTTTCGGTACCTTTATATGGTACGCACTCTTGCCACCCGAGCTCGTGGGGGCAGAGGGCGCTGACACCGGCGGTGGTTCTAACAATGCGCTTAATACGTCCTTTATTTCGCAGGCCAAGTCATCCAATGCGTTCAAGCTATTGTAGCTGACTTCGTAATTGTCGTCCAGTTTCATAGATAAAACATTGACATTATCAAGGATATCGGTGAACTCGCCGCGCAACGCATCTATTTGTTTAGCATGAGCAATAAATGATTTGCGAGCGCGCTCAGTTGTCAACACCTTCGATGACTCATAAATGGCCTGGACGCGGGCGAAACACGCGTCGCGTTTTCCGAGATAAAGTTTTAATTTAATTTCATCTCCCATATTGTATGGATTTACCTATCACAAAAAAAACAAGATTCAAGCGGAACCCTAATGCGATGGGTAACGGCGCGTTATTTATTTTTATCTATTTTTACGTCAAAACTTAGTAATGATGAAGATCTTCAATAAATTGACCTTCCTCGCTACGATAAATCAACAGCAAAACAAATTGTAATTCCCAAAAAAAAAGTTTAAAAAAGTTGCGAAACAAATATAAAAGACACGTAAATAACTGTGTGTAAAGTAAACAGGCCGGACAGGTAGGTACTTTTACCGAGTGAGGCACCTACCTTCATTGTTACCAACCTATTTATCACAATAACATGTGTGCGATGCGAGAAAAACTAAGTGTAAGCGTATGCAATACAACAAAGTTCATGCGATCCTCAACAAGTGAGTAATTACCTACCTATACCATAAAGCAATTAGGAAAGTACTTATAAAAATGCGGATAAATAATAATCGATAGCCGAACCTTTCGTTCGAAATAACATAAAAACTGTAGGCAGTAGGTAGGTATAGGTACCTTAGAAACAAATTAGCATGTAGGAAACTACCTACTACCGCTACAGCTTAGCGATAATATGCGGTAGGTAAGTATTTATCTTATACTACCTAGTAATATTACGGTTAGTTCACTTGTTATCATTAAGTGAACGTCCAACACGTAAATAAAAGTTTATGTTAAGTTTCTTATCATGAAATTCCTATCAAAAAATCAAGGGCATTTCATCGTTCTAGAAAATAACATTAAACTAATATGCGGCGTAAGATGAATGAATTATAATATTAATTCACTCAAATGCGAGATAAGGAAACAATGCGATGCGAATGTACCTGCCGGTACCTATTTAGAGATTCCCGTCAAAAAATCGAGGACGTCCTAAATTTACTTATAGGCAGGTAACGAATTGAAATGAATGGATTGTAGGTAACTACCTATGATATCATTCAAATACCATGCGATGCGAACGTATTAATTAATACGTTTAATGATTAAATTAAATTAATTTAATCAAATGCGGTTGGAGCCTACGAATTTAATTAAATGCCTATGTACTCGTATAACAATATATAACTTATTATGACGAGACGACGAAATGTAGAATAAGTATCTAATTAATCCCAATTACGTTATAACAAGTACTTCGAATAACCTTTCAAGGTTAACGTTAGAAATGTGAACCTCCGACACTTCGTACTAACTACCCTCCGTACTGCATATGCAGAGAAAAAATATGCAATTTAGCGAAATACGAATGATTTTAAGACAATAACTTATTTTGCGATATAAATTTAATATTCCTTACTTGGAATTAAACAATTTATTACAAAAAAATACGAAATAACGACTAAAGAATTCTATTTTTTCTGCCGGTAGGTACGGATGGTTATACCAGAATATGGACCTTAACGATATGCAATAGAGGTGAGAATTGCGTGACGATATGCAACAATGAAATAAATTATTAGTTAAAATTCGTAACTTTTTAACTATAATTTAGGCTTTTAGGACCCAAATTTAGACTTAAATCCGGCTCGAAGGACCAAAATGGTGAATAAAGAAGTTTAAATTCTAAATTCGCTGCGTGTGCTTAGGCCTATTAGAGTAGGTAACATCTGTTAACGCTACTTACAAAAGCGCTAGACTTGGCCTGCTAAGCTAATTTCTACGTCAAATAAAACAGTACTTACTTGAAAATGTATACTTTCACAATCACCTCACACAAACTTAGTAGACAATACAACCTTCCACTTTGGCGAACAAAATCGGACTGCCTAGTGCCTGTCAGAGCGGGTCGATGCGACCATGTCAGCTAAATTGTTACCGCCTAGGCCTATTGATCGGTCGAGGCTTGCGATTGGTCGGGAATTGCCGCCCCGCTATGACAGTGAGTACTTGTAAGTCAAATGCAGTACTAGAAACAAAACAGTGTCTTTTAAATATTATAGAAAATGATAGACGGCAAAAGTAATCTATACAATAATGTGGCTTTTAAATAACATTGCTGACAGTCGGCCATCCTAATTATACCGTACGCCCTCGGACGGGAGGTACAGGAATTTTGTTGTTACATTATTGTTGTAATATAAACATTAATTAACATTAATTAATTATACAATCAAGAACTGTTACTCACTGTATTATATACTAACAATCAAATTTTCATCAACGAATAGAAAACTAAATCAAAAGTTACTAACGCATTTTACAAATCAAACAACATATTAGACACTCGCACTTAACAATTACAAATATCTAATTATTTATTTACTGGCAACAATATGCCCTTTAAATCTTAAAGCTACTTATGATTTAAATAATTGTTACAAGACCAGGGATGTCTTTGACTTGACTACAAGGACCAGGGGTGTCCTTTTACTACTAGATTACAAGGACCAGGGATGTCCTTATAATACTAGACAACAAGGACCAGGGGTGTCCTTTTACTACTAGATTACCAGGACCAGGGATGTCCTTATAATACTAGACAACAAGGACCAGGGATGTCCTTTTACTACTAGATTACAAGGACCAGGGATGTCCTTATAATACTAGACAACAAGGACCAGGGGTGTCCTTTTACTACTAGATTACAAGGACCAGGGATGTCCTTATAATACTAGACAACAAGGACCAGAGGTGTCCTTTTACTACTAGATTACCAGGACCAGGGATGTCCTTATAATACTAGACAACAAGGACCAGGGGTGTCCTTTTACTACTAGATTACAAGGACCAGGGATGTCCTTATAATACTAGACAACAAGGACCAGGGGTGTCCTTTTACTACTAGATTACAAGGACCAGGGATGTCCTTATAATTATTATTATTAACTCATTTATTTCAGATTCGGTAATACAATCCATAGACACAACACAACATATAAAAATACACAATAAAATCAAATTACATAAAATTATAGCGTAAATAATAATAGTGATTAAATTAGATAGTATACAAAACAATAATTATTTCATGTTAACATTGGAATTACATAATAAATAACAAAACATAATAACCTACTTACCTACTAACCTAAATTAAATGTCAAATGGAGTTACTCCCCATCATTATCCTCATCCACTTATTTTGGATGGGACAGTCCAGACGTATAATACTAGACAACAAGGACCAGGGGTGTCCTTTTACTACTAGATTACAAGGACCAGGGATGTCCTTATAATACTAGACAACAAGGACCAGGGGTGTCCTTTTACTACTAGATTACAAGGACCAGGGATGTCCTTATAATACTAGACAACAACATAAACTCGCTGCGCCCACAACTAGGCTCCACAACATTAATGTAAGTATCTTTCAAAGGGCAATGTATAGCTTCTACAACAAAATTAATACTGAGTGAGTTGCAAAAATTGTCAGTTAACAAATTCAAACAAATTGTCAAAACCATCCTGTGCAAAAAGTAAAAATAGACACGGCGTCCATAAGCACTTAAGTCATTTTTTTCTCGAAATGCTAAAAACTGACAGGGCTTTGCTTTTTGTATAATCCTTCGACGGCAATAAGCAACTAAGTCACAGGGCTTCAATTCGCGAGCCGGTAGTAATACGCACCAAACAACTTATGTTTTTGGAACACTTCTAGTGCCGGACCGTAAGCACTTAAGTCGACTTAAGTACTTTTGTTCGTTATAGTTTTATTATTGTTTTTGACTTCAGCTATCTGACTTAAGTTGTTTCACCCACAAGATTCTCGACCTACCCTTTATTTTTTGTTAAAATGCATTATGGCCATTAGAAATTCCAGGATTTTAAGAAGTGAAGTGCCTTCGTGACGATTTTGTTTTGAGCCACCATTATAAATAATTCTGACCCATGCTGTGGTTGTGTTGTGCAATTAATGATAATGTTATAAGTTACTATGGAATCGAGAGGGAGAAAAATACTAAACCTTGTTATAAATACAAAAAATACAACTACTGGTACGTATTATCATATTTTTTTAATAAATACTTACATTTTAATTTAGCATTTGTTATTTAGTCTAATGTAAAAATAGGAGTAACATTTTATGAAAATTTTTGAATGATAAATTTACTAAATACCTAATTGATTTATTTAGAGACCATTATTATTTTTCTAATTCTTTATGCGAATAACATAGCTCTGTATTATTTTAGGTGACCATAGTACAACTACTACTGTGCAACCAAGTACATCTGGGACGCAGAAACCAACAACTTCTGTCGAGCCACAAAACGAACATTCTGACGTTGACCACGTGACAATAATTCAAAAATCATCAACCAGCCCTAGTCTGCTCACAGAAGATACCGCTGTTTATAGTGATCAAAGTGTTTTTATTGATCCTGAACCAAGCACATCAGGAACTCAAACACATACAGCTCCTGATGAAACACCCAGTGACTTTTCTAGTGATGACTCTGTGGCTGACCCAACATACTCTGTGCCTGACCCTACACGCACTGAACCAAGTCCCAACCTATCTGCAGAAGATGAAGAACTGCCACAATCTCTACCTCAACAATCAGTACATAGCCGAAAAAGAAAACGAGAAAGTAAATTGAAGCGCAATCTTGGTCTTTCGTATGTGACGGCTTCTGGGAAAAATGTAGAAGAACGCAAAATGCAGGAACTACCTAATTGTCGAAATAAATGCCGAGAAAAGATAAGTAATGAACAACGTGCTGTAATTCATAAGGAATTTTGGAATCTTGGGTCATATGATTTGAGAGCAGCTTTCGTTTCATCTCTAATCACCATCCAGGAAAAACAAACAGAACGACATCGTGTCGAGGATCCTGAGCGGCAAAAATTTAGACAATGTACCTACAGGTATCATTTAGACATTAACAGTGAAAAAATATCCGTATGTCAAGGTTGCTTTTTAAAAACCTTGGCGATAACGGATAATTTTGTTAAACTGATAGGTTTAAAGAAACGCAGCACTTCCAGTGGAATAATTCAACCAGATAAACGTGGAAAGAAAACTCCAGCAAATAAACATTCAGATCTAAAGATTCTTGAAGTGATTAGCCATATTAATTCCTTCCCGTTATACGAGAGCCACTACACAAGACGAAAAAGTAGCCGAAAGTATTTACCATCACACTTAACAATTTCAATCATGTATTCTTTATATAAAACGTCTCATGAAAACCCCGTCAGTGACAAAATTTACCGAAGAGAGTTTCATAAATTAA
Source organism: Eupithecia subumbrata (assembly GCA_949316285.1). Classification (NCBI taxonomy): domain Eukaryota; kingdom Metazoa; phylum Arthropoda; class Insecta; order Lepidoptera; family Geometridae; genus Eupithecia; species Eupithecia subumbrata. The sequence continues at coordinate 3,580,562 of OX438642.1, read as the reverse complement.
AGTTGAGTTTTAAAAAGCCAAAAGTTGACACTTGCCACCACTGTGACATCATTAAAATGAAGATAAGTGTCGCCAACGACGAAACTGCAAAATTAACCCTTGAGGCGGAACGTGAGTCACATTTGCTTGCAGCTGATATGGCTTATAATGAAAAAAAGTCTGACAAAATTACTGCATCAATAGACAAAACCATGAAGTGCCTTTCTTTTGATCTCCAACAGTGTCTACCTACTCCAGCTTTAGAGTCATCCGTAGCTTTTTATAAAAGGCAGCTTTGGACATTTAATCTTACTGTGCACGACAATGCAACGGGATTGTCTACACATTACATGTGGTATGAGGGAATCTCGGGTCGAGGTGCTAATCAAAAAGCATCTTGTTTATTCATCCACCTCAAAGAACTGCCTCAGGACATTTCTGAAGTTATTTTGTACTCCGATACATGTGGAGGTCAAAACAAGAATACCCACGTAGCCGCAATGTTTACATACCTGATGACACTGAAACCCTCCTTAAAAAAAATTCATCACAAATTTATGGTACCAGGCCACACTCACATGGAAGTGGATTTAGATCATGCCATCATTGAGAAAAAAAAGAAAAAATCTGCTATTCAAGTATATCACCCGCATGACTGGATGCAGTTAGTAAGGTCGAGCAGTAAAAAGTTTACCGTGCACCAAATGCAACAAGCGGAGTTCATGGACTTTGCGAGTTTGCTAAAAGGGCCACTAGTAGCCCGAAAAAAAGACACTTCAAACAATGTTTTTAAATGGCATGATGTGAAGTGGCTGTGCTACGAGGCGGACTTTGGAGTAATAAAATATAAAAACTCACTTTCCAGAGATGAAGATTTTAAAGCCATTAACTTCAGAAGGAGCACACGAACCGGCACCATAAATTTGACTGTTTCACCGATAACAAACAACCCAGTGCCAATAAGTATGGAAAAAAAACGAGACATAATTTCGCTATTACCTCTCGTACCGGAATGTTTCCACCATTTTTACAAAAATTTAGCAACCGCTGCAGATGCTAGGAACGTCGACCCTGATTTGCAAAGCTCTGAAGATAGTGATTAATTTTTTTATGGATTTGTTTTTGTTGATTAATGTTTAACGCATTTTTATACATGCTCAGTTATTAAAAAATTTAGTAGGTATAATGACTTACTTATATTGTAGTTTTGTAGTAGGTAAGGCGTATGACTTATTATTTGAGATCATTATGTGATATGATTTACGTGTTAGAAACACGTAAGTCATGTCTCATTACCTATTTATAAGCGGTCAAACAAACTTAAGTCAGATTTTATTATGTACTAATAAACATAGAGTAACTAGTTTAGTTTGGTGTATAGCTAATTACTAAGTGACTAATAAAAAATAATAATAAATACCATCTCAGTAGTTTTTTTTTATACCAGACATTAAAAACATCAGCCTGTAAACTTTTCAAGATACTCGATTATTGACTTAAGTGCTTGTGGCTTCCGGGTCTAGATAACAACTATCAGGCTAAATGTTTCCTCGTCGCTTCTTTACTTTAGTCTGCATACTGATGCGACAGAAATCAAATTGTAATCACATTATTTCCGTGACACTGTTTAATTTTTTTAATTTGACCTTTTGGACCTAAGTGTACCTACCTACATTTATTGTATTTATTTTAAAAAAATGTATTTGATTTGATTCCTTTTCTTTGATTGAGAGCCTGTGTAAGGCCTATAGACTACCGGCTCGTCGCTTTTTAATGTTAAACACATTTCACCATCGGTGGTGTGCCTAACTCAGGCAGACAGGAGGCAAAACATTCCCTTCAGTTATTGAGCAGAGCCATTAACTTTTCCTTCTCAGCTTTATAGAATAGAATAGAATATTTATTTATTTAAAAGAATACATATGTTTTGACAATGTTGCACCATTAAACCATATTAGGTTTATGTTGGTGCACAGAATCGTCTTATATAAAATTAACAAAAACACTAACTATCACTACTATCTAGATTTATAATAAAACATAAATGAAATTACGCAAAACCAGGTTAAAACGTAGATTCTGGCAAGTACTTACCTACAAGCTGTCGTTATTATCGTATTATTGGATTGTGGAGTATCGAGATACATTACTATAATTAAATATTTATAAATAAATTTAGATATGGATCAGTTGAGCCACCTGCAGATTGTTTGTAGCAGTCTGCAGTTGGCTCACCTGTTCGCCAGTTATAAATGAGTTTGAGTATTCGGGGGTTAGCAAACCTTTCTTCAATTTTTTTTTTTGGTTAAATAGTAGTCTTTTTTTTTATGTACTATATACTAAATAAGATATATTTTCTTATGTCATTGATCTCTATATTGACCTTGTATATGTATTTTTGTAACTTTTCAATTTACACCATTGTGAGAAAAATAAGCCCGATGTTAGCCAGAGCAGGAGCCCTCGCTTCTTAATACAAGTTTCGACTTAACAAAAGCGAGGAACTCACTAGCGACGCCTTAAAATGGTCTTTTTAAAACATCAGGTACCAACTATCTATAAGTTCATTTATTTAGAAATGTTGATGTGTAACTTAAGACGAAATAAACATTTTTTATCTTTATCTTTTTTTTTTAAATAAATACTTGTTCTAATTTGTTTCTATTTTTTTGATTATAATTTTCTACATTAATAACATTCTTTTTAACATTCATATATTTTGATTTTATTACTTGTAGGGTGTAGGTAAACTTTGTAGGCACTTATATTATGATCGAAGCAGAAAAACCTACTGTAGTATAACATTGACGCCTGTACCCGGACAGCGACAAAAACTGCTGGTGTTGCAGAATGACTAAGGGGCAGCATGCTACCTCCTATTCACTCTGTAGCCTTTCGTGATAATAATTTTGTAGGATATGCATTTGTAGTTTTTATCGTTGGCTTTTTCTCTGACTTTCTGTGGCAATTCGTTAATGAGTTTAGGTATCATAAATTCTATTGTTCTACGTCCATAGAAGTTATTGGGCTGGGGTACTTTGACTTTGTCTTGTGTTATTTTCCTGGTAGTTATTTTGTGAGATACGGGCATTAAGATTTCTTTATTATATTGTTCTTTCAAAAGGGCAAGGGATATTTTTTTCCTGTATAGGCAAGACGTTTATATAATTAAAAATAATTTCTATATTGTCGTATGAAAGTTGTATGTTTTAAATGTTCTACCGTATATTATGAGTGAATCTGCCAGGGCGTTATACATGGATAGAAGAATTTTGTACGGTATTTTGGGTTTTAAAATATAAAATTTAGCAAGTATAGCCCGCAGTTTATTACAAATAATATCAATGTATAAGTTCCACCCGAATCTATTATCTACACGAGGCCCAGGTAAGTGTGGTGAGTCACTTGTTCTATCGAGTCGCATGAGCAGGAATAGAGCGGAGACACACTGTGCAAACAGCTATGACTGACTATCAGACGGAGATGCCTGCTTGGAGTAACACTGGTTCGTTTTGTGACCTATCATTCCTAGCATTCCTTAAGTAAGCCAGGAGCTTATCAGGATTATCGTACGTATTGAACAGCTTCTGCACCCAACCGTACAGAACGATCGTCTTTTCCACGCAAAATGCACTCAACGGCACGTCTACCTACTATACCACACCTATTTACTATATATGTTTCCAGTGACTCCCCAAACCAGACACGTTTAGATTTTAAAGCATCTAATAAATTAACAAAAGTTTTAGAGGTACCTAAGGGGTTCATCTCTTGCCAGACTCTTCCGACGACCGACCCGACTGCGTGAACGGTGGCGGCCCTCTCGACTGCTTGGACGACGGCGGCCGTCTCGACTGCGTCGACGGCGATCGATGTCTGCGTAGCTGCAACGAGCGACGACTGCGTGGCTGTAGCGAGCGATGTCTGCGTGGCTGCAGCGAGCGACGACTGCGTGGCTGCGGCGAGCGATGTTTGCGTGGCTGCAGCGAGCGACGGCTGCGTGGCTGCGGCGAGCGACGACTGCGTGGCTGCGGCGAGCGATGTCTGCGTAGCTGCAACGAGCGACGACTGCGTGGCTGTAGCGAGCGATGTCTGCGTGGCTGCAGCGAGCGACGACTGCGTGGCTGCGGCGAGCGATGTCTGCGTGGCTGCAGCGAGCGACGGCTGCGTGGCTGCGGCGAGCGACAACTGCGTAGCTGCAACGAGCGACGACTGCGTGGCTGTAGCGAGCGATGTCTGCGTGGCTGCAGCGAGCGACGACTGCGTGGCTGCGGCGAGCGATGTCTGCGTGGCTGCAGCGAGCGACGACTGCGTGGCTGCGGCGAGCGATGTCTGCGTGGCTGCAGCGAGCGACGGCTGCGTGGCTGCGGCGAGCGACGACTGCGTGGCTGCGGCGAGCGATGTCTGCGTAGCTGCAACGAGCGACGACTGCGTGGCTGTAGCGAGCGATGTCTGCGTGGCTGCAGCGAGCGACGACTGCGTGGCTGCGGCGAGCGATGTCTGCGTGGCTGCAGCGAGCGACGGCTGCCTGGCTGCGGCGAGCGATGTCTGCGTGGCTGCAGCGAGCGGCGTCTGCGTGGCTGCGGCGAGCGGCCGCGACTGAGTGAGCGGCAATGGTTGGCACCACTGCGAGAGCGGCAACAACGGCTGCTCGAAAGGCATCTGGCCCGACTGTGCGAGCGGAGACGACTGCGGGGCCGCGAGTGGCGGGTCCTGAGGCGGCTTGCCCGGTGACTCGCCTGCCTGCGTGAGCGGTCGCGGCTGACTAGATTAAGCACAAAAATTAAAGATTAAAGATTGTAAGTCTTAAACTTTTAACATGTCTGGTCACATCTTTCCGAAGTAGGCATGCAAATATAAAATGGTTAGCAAGACCACGTGAGCGACAGTGGTTGGCACCACTGTGAGAGCGGCGAGTACGGCTGTTTGGAAAGCATCCGGCCCGACTGTGCGAGCGGAGACTGCGGGACCGTGAGCGGCGTGTCCTGTGGCTGACCCGACTGCGTGAAGGGCGTCCGCTAGCCCGACCGTATGGGCGTTGATTGGCTGCGTCAAGTGCAAGAAGACCTCGTATGGCATTCCTTTCGGCGGAGGACCGTTCTAGCTCCGTGGGTGGCATGGAGAATATGCTCCTTGCTCAAGGACATCCACTGCAAATAAATGAAAAGACCGCAGCACAGTTACTGTTCAAGATTTCGGTCAAATTATGTTAGGTTAGCCAGACTTAGGTTTGCCTTAAGTTAGCCTTAGGCTTGCGTTAGGTTAGTCTTAGGTTTGTGTTAGGTTAGATAGTATAGAGTAAAATAAGTTTTTGGGCAGTTTGCGATTATCTCGTAAACGGTAAGAGATACGTCAAAAATAATTAAATTTTCATCCCCCTGTGTTAACCCACTCACAAAATAACCAATTTTTCTGAACCACTTTGGATGACGTCATCACCACTTTTGTGTTAGGTTAGGTTAGCTACTATAGAGTAAAATGATTTTTGGGCAATCTGCAATTATCTCGTAAACGGTAAGAGATACGTCAAAAATAACCAAATTTTCATCCCCCTATGTTACCCCACTCGAAAAATAACCAATTATTCTAAACCACTTTGGATGACGTCATCACCACTTTTGTTCTTTTGCACAAGGTAAAAATCAGTTTTGGGTAAAAAAAATAATTATTAGTTATCCCTTCTTTCTCTAAGCGCTATGTTATCAATTTCTGGGAGCGCTTATAATGAGCAGCTGCTACTAAGGAGTAGCCTTAACCATGCATCAGTCTCATCGTAGCAACACTTAATCCTAGGTACCCACAATAAGACGGTACTATCAAGGAGTAGCCTCGACCACGTATCGGTCTTATTGTAGAATTACTCGCAATGAGACGATGCTATCGAGGAGTACCCTCAACCACGCATCGGTCTCACTGCTTGTTAAAGTCGTACAATTTGGTAAAAGAAGCCAAAGAACAAAGTGAAAGAAAGAAAAAAAAAACGAGAACACAAAAACACGTGAACGAGAAACACGTGGTTTTTCTTAAAATTGACGAAATAGTGCTCATTATGAACTTTACCCATACGAAACATACTCATTTCTACTACAAGTGCACGTGGCGATCATATCCCACTTCTGAATTGTTAACGCTACTTACAAAAGCGCTAGACTTGGCCTGCTAAGCTAATTTCTACTAGGGCATGCAAAATCGGAAAACCGGAAATCGAAAAAATCGGAAATCGGTAAATATTCCTGGATTTGTTAAAACCGGTTTTCAAAGTCAAAATCGATGTTTTTCGATTTTTTCGATCTTTACCATTTTTATAAATTCTACGGCAGTGGCAACACCACACCACACACTAATTTATTCTATGTATTATTTATTTGATTAAAGTTTGATACGCGGGACATTGACGTTGACATACACGTAGTGATCACGCGCATGAAGTTCCATCTTTTTATTCCTTCATTATGTACGCAAGACAATATCGTACTTAATTGGTGGTAGGGGTTGGTTTACCATAGAGTATTGCGTCATCTTAACCACAGACTATAATTAATCGATTATGAAAATGTGAAAATTATTATTAGCAATTTGATTTAACTAGGTACTTAATTATTTAAAAAGTTGTAGTTAATAATATGTTTATATTATGTTATATATATATAGACTGGGAGAAAGTGGTTTTTTTGGACGAAACATGGCTCAACGCAAACCACACAGTTTCAAGATCGTGGACAGATGACAAAACGGAATCTACCACCAAAGTACCCGAAGGCAAAGGACAGAGACTCATAATTGCTCATGCTGGGACTGCTTCAGGATTTGTGCCTAATTTCCTTCTGGCATTCGAGTCGATGAAGACCACAGAATATCATGAAGAAATGAATTTCGAAAAATTTAAGAAATGGTTTTTGATACTATTAAATAATTTAAACGAGCCGCATGTGATAATCATGGACAACGCTCCGTACCACTCAGTGCAAAAAAACAAACCGCCGACGTCCAGCAACCGAAAAATGGACTAATCGCATATCTGCAAAGCAAAGGCATAGAAGCCAACAAGATGATGCTGAAAAATGAATTACTGAAATTAGTTAATAATATACACAAACCCCGTATGCCAACTTACATTTTAGATGAGATCGCTAAGGAAGAAGGCCATACAGTCATCCGTTTGCCACCATATCACTGCAAATATAACGCGATTGAACTGATATGGGCCTACGTCAAAGGTCACGCAGCCAGAAATAATACTAAACCTCCTTTTACGGCAAATAAAAAGCTCACATTACTGCACAATGCCTGCGAAAATGTCACGCCAGAGGACTGGAAAAATGTGGTTGATAAGTGCAAAAAAATCATAGATGATGATTGGGAGCGCGATATTCGATTTGACAATTTGTCTGATCAAGAGCTTTTTGAGATCGTATTTTCGGCAAGCCGGGGTTAGATATCATGTTTTATTAAATGACTACAAAAATAATCAAGCATTTTTATTTGCATTGAAACAATAAAAATCGAAAAAATCGAAAAAACCGAAAAAACCGATTTTAAAAATAAAAAATCGAACAAAAACCGGTTTTGGGTATTCTTCCGATTTTGCATGCCCTAATTTCTACGTCAAATAAAACAGTACTTACTTGAAAATGTATACTTTCACAATCACCTCACACAAACTTAGTAGACAATACAACCTTCCACTTTGGCGAACAAAATCGGACTGCCTAGTGCCTGTCAGAGCGGGTCGATGCGACCATGTCAGCTAAATTGTTACCGCCTAGGCCTATTGATCGGTCGAGGCTTGCGATTGGTCGGGAATTGCCGCCCCGCTATGACAGTGAGTACTTGTAAGTCAAATGCAGTACTAGAAACAAAACAGTGTCTTTTAAATATTATAGAAAATGATAGACGGCAAAAGTAATCTATACAATAATGTGGCTTTTAAATAACATTGCTGACACATCTAAGATAAAATTTACTGATTTAAAGCCTGATTTAGATCCCGCGGGAGGCGGAGATTAATATACTATCTAAAATTGTACACTGTTTCATGGAAAGCAAGTCACATACAGGTAAAATGTCTTAAAGTAAGAACCTACCTCAATTCCCAATTCGTCTCGGTCGTTCCGTGCGGGATGTCGCTCCTGGAGCCAATGGAGGTCCGATGACGTCACAGGTAGATCAGAAGTCCAGATAATTAATTATTCACAACTGCGGGGTAAATAGTGCTAGCGTAGGGATCGCGGCACGCGGGTTTGGAAGATTCCAAATTTTTATGTAGCGGAGGCGACACGCGTCTGTGATTAGCTCGCGTGCATCGTAGACTCACTGAATCGCCACCAGAGGGTGGCGTCGTTGCATATCCCAAGGGTGGGGTATGCGGTAGACCTTTGACTCGTTGATCACTTCAGTAGGTAAATACAATAAGGCATTTTTTGTCATGTGAAATACCAACCAAAAAACAGCGTATTATCAATTAATTATTATATTTAAAAACGAGCGTAACCACCCTTAAAAGTACGCCAATTTTTTTTTAAACAGTATCCTATGTCCGTCTCCTGGCTCTAAGCTACCTACCCACCAATTTTCAGCCATATCGGTACAGTAAATAGTGTAACTAAGCGCTTGGTGATGCAACTGGAAGGGCTGCTCTTGCCTGGCGGCACTCTTGTAGGTGTGTCCATCGTTCAGTATGCGTTTCTGTGGTTTTTAGTTTTATCCATGTTCGGATGGGAGAATGGTAGGGGAAGGAGCGGAGGTGGGCCTATTATCGGCGTCTCCGAACCTTTCCGTGCCAATTCGCCGGCAGCGTCGTTTCCAAGTGAACCGCTTTGTCCCTTGATCCATTGAAGGGCTAAGACGACTTTCTTTTATATATAGATATAAAGCATTGTATTAAAGGAAATAAATAGATGTTAATCTGTTTGTAACTTGATTTTTGTGAAGAAAAGAATCTAGAAAGAACAAAATTCGTTTAGAAATGTCCAGTAACACTTTGTGACCGATGGCCATTGTCGTCTCGGTCGCTCGGTTCTCCTGTACAAACGAAACGTCTTCGATCGACCTATTCTTCAATTCTTAGTGGGACTTAAGTCCCACTTTCAAAAATTAGACATTCACTAGCTCAACCCCTCCGTGGTGCAATGGAAGGGTCTCGCTAGCTTGTCTACAACATTACATTACATTACACAACTCAAATAGTATTAGAGTACCTAGTCACCTACGCGGAGGTCATTCAGAGCCGTGAGTTCTCGTCAGCGCGATCTAGAGCTCGTTCACTTTGACTAGCGACATCTAGTTATGCGCGACACGAGAATAATTTGAGTGACGTCACAAACGGCGGCGTGGCGTGACGTCTGCTATTGAAATTTACGAACAACAGTGTAATATGACGTCACATCACAGCTACAATGTTGTGGGGCGGGGTGGTGGCACATGAGTAGATAAACGGAACAGAGACAAAGCTTCTTAAGAACGTGCAAAATTGTTACCTATTTTGGTAGGGTTATCACAATACGTGAAGACAAATTAAACAAAACCTTTGTTCAATAGTTTTATTATTCAGTATAATAGAATACTTTACACAAATTACTTACTCTAATATTTTATTTTTATAATTTTCGTTTTTTAATAATTCATTGTTTCTTTTAAATGGTGTGGTAAATTCTGAATCTAATAAATCTAACTTGCAATATTTGAATTTAACACACATACAGTAGGCAGGTATTACATACCAACCCACCACATACATAGTAAAAGCTTGCTATCTAATAACAATAAAAAGGTAAAAAGACACTTCTTCTTATTAAACAAGATCCGTCAAGTGCGAGTGTAACTCGCGTGCCGAGGGTTTCGAACGTTTGTTAACAAATATGTACCAAAAGTACCAGTTAGAGAATTCGCAATTTAACGGATACCTAAGAATAGTACCTAGGTACCAACCTACATTTCAGATAGATTTCTCAGCATGCTTCGGTTAAAGTGGGTACCTAATGGAAAATTTTTCGACTTTCTTCAAAATATTTCAAAAAGTATGAAACCTACAGAAATTTGAAAAACTGTTTTATAATGTCCAAGTCGATACCTTTTATTTGATACCCCACTCGGTGAGGTAGCCCTCCCTTTTGAAAATTATTCCCCTCCTTTTTGACCATTTTTCAAAAACTGTTTTTTTTTACAAACTTCTCTTTATTGTTCCTGTAAAATATAGATCTATATCCATAAACGCTCCATAGGTTTTACATGGATCGCTCTGCAATCTTCGGAGATGGGGGGTATTTTTTCGACTTACCTATTTCGAAATATTTTGAAATGTATGACACCTACAAAAATTTCAAAAACTATTTTGAAATGTACAAACTGATACCTTTCATTTGATACCCAACATGACCCTGTAGGTATCTTTTAAAATTTCGTCATCACAATTTGTATAGAAAATATTCATTTTCATTTTTCGTTTATTATCATTTATTTTTCTTTAAATCTGTACAAGCGCACGAAATGTATTATTATTTCAAATTTTAAGTTGATAGCTGCAGTAGTTGCTGAGTTATTAATGAGGAAAAAAAGGACAGACAAAGTAAGACCATAAGGGTTTCGAAGGCGACCTACTAGGCGGGATTTCAATAGATTTCACACAGCTATAAACTGTCCAATAAATAAATTAAAGCTTGTACCATAAGTAAGTATATTTTATTTTATTTTATTTTGAAAGTACCTATTTATTTATATAACTTTCATGAGCACACAGATCCCCTAGTACTATCCAATGATCCTATTCATCCACGGTTGTCTGGTAGAGATCGCTCTTGAGCGATAAGACCGCCACTTGTCACTTAGATTTTAAGCTGTTTTTTGTATTGTTTCTATCGATAAGTGTGCAACATAATACTCAAAATATTTTGACGGAATCATAATCTAATAAAAAAAATTAAAATTATAATATAACGGGCTAGGTAACTTTATCACTTTGTCATAAAAATGGGAGATTTCAGAAATGTTTCATTATAATTTTTTGGATTGACAACTTATTTTTAATGTTTTCTATCATTTTCAGTCAGCCACCATGTCAAAAAGTTTTGTGGATTTCTGTAAGTATTTCATAAAAAAAATCCATGGGAACTATACGAATAGTCGGATCTTCAAAAGTACCTAGTCTTTCGTAAAAGTCAAGTAGTTTTGTGTCGTAACGGCGTTTCACTTTATTTTTTATCTTCAAGTAGCATATTATCGACGACCTCCGTGGCGCAGCGGGCGAAGGTCCGCCTGCGACGCAGGAGGTTGCGGGTTCGAATCCCGCCTCGGAACAAATTTGTGTACGATCTGCAGAAATTTGTTCCGTTGGTCTGGGTGTTTTCTATGTATAATAAAAAAATCTATCTATGTAAGTGTATCGTATTAAGTATATCAGTTATCTAGTACCCATAACACAAGCTCTGCTTAGCTTGGGGCTAGATGATGCTGTGTGAATTGTCCAGCATTATTTATTTATTAATATTATTTGATTTTTAAAAACAGATTACTTAATTGTCCACCGACTTGATTCATCACAAAAACACAACAAGAAAACAACATCAGCGCCATTAACGGTAGATAATGTTACTATTTCATGAAAATGATCATTAATGTTTGACCATTATTATCATGAAGTAGCAGTGCATTTAGGTTTTTTATCGTCAAACGCTGATTATTCATTGATCTGGCCAGACTACATCATGATGACTGTGGGCAGTGCGGATTTGCCTTTTATGAAATACAACCATTTCATGAAATGGTCGGTTACATCATGAAGTGATCAATTCTAGGATATGGCCACGGCATGTAGGTATATTAGTTGTAATTGTCTTATTCTGTTACTGTAATTTTCTATGATTTCTGATATTATAGCATGAGTACCTATCTACTAATAATTATCTATTATCGCTGAGTTGAATCGTGCATGGAAGGTGAAAAGGGAAGCATTCGATGCAGGGGTGGGACATCACCTAAAAATTAAAAAGAAAACAAATGAAAGAAAGTTTTACACTATTACTCGATATCGTATAATGCTGCAAACAATGTGAACACAGGGGATACCAGTCAAAAACTTGTTACCATTGTAGTAGGTAATTATGACCTACCTAACTACTTTTCGAAATAAGATATTCTATTATTTTTAGGGTTTCGAGAGCGGAGATCGGTTTCGAAACCCTTATGGTCTCGCTTTGTCTGTCCTTTTTTCCCTCCATCTCAGCAACTACCGCAGCTATTAACTTGAAATATAAAATAATAATACATTTCGTGAGCATGTACAGATTCGAAGAAAAAAATATGAAAATAATAAAAAAAAATGAAAATTTTCCATACTAATTGTGATTCCGAAATTTTAAAAGATAGCTGCAAAGTCAAGTAAGATATCAAATGAAAGGTATTACGTATGTATATTCAAAACAGTTTTTCAAATTTCTGTAGGTTTCATACTTTTTGAAATATTTCGAAAAAAGTCAAAAAAATACCCATTCCCCTCCCCGTCTCCGAAGCATGCAGAGAAATCCATCTGAAAAGTAGGTTAGGTTAGTACCTACTTTTTTCAGGTATTCATTAAATTGCGAAGTCTCTAACTGCGGTACATTACATTTAGTACAAGCGATTGTTGACAAGCGTTCGAATGATATAAATAGTACACAGTATTAGACAAATGTCTAATATTGTGGTACTAGGTCCTGGTATAATGTTTTTCTATTGTTATGGGTACCTACCTACTAGATAACTGAACAGATTTCAGTGATCCAGTGTAGGCTTGTTGAAAAATATCGATACCTACATCGATATTATTTTTTTGATGTTTCGATATTTATGAGCGATATTTAATGTTTCGATTTATCGATGTATCGATATAAAATTCCAAGTATCGAAAATGTATAAAAATCGATATTATACTTACATTATACTTAAATTTTTCTAGTGCTGACATCTAGTTATAAAATTATGCGTTTTGCCATTCATTCTTTATTACGGCGGAGCTACCCCGACCGAAATCAGCGCTACCACCTATTTTATCTTATTATTCTGTTAAACGAAGGAATTTTCAAATACGATTGGCCAGTTTGTGATATCTATCATAAGCTTTTTTTAATGCCTCTGTAAAAGATTTATTTTTTGCAGAGATGCGAAGTAGCTCATTTTGGCCACCATGGTGGCAAATAAGAGCAACTTCGATTCTCTGCCTACACTATACAAACTAAAACATTTATAGTGGCATTAAAAAAGCGCATCACAAACTGAAAAGCGATTTTTTAAAATTTCTTCGTTTAACAGATTAAGATATTAAGATAAAAAGGTGGTGGCTCTGATTTGGTTCGGGTTTGCGCCTTTTAAGGCTTTTCCTTATTCTTTCAATTTTTGTAAGCGTTCTTTTGAATGCTTTACATACCTACCTCTAATAATGATGTTATAATAATAATAATAATGCTGGACAATTCACACAGCATTATGGGACACTGGATCACTGAAATCTATTCAGTTATCTAGTAGGGAAGGTAAGGTACCCGTAACCACAGAAGAACCATACCTAGTACCATTAATTACACAATCTCTGACTGTACTGTGTATTGTATTGCAATCGAGTTTGACTTGATACATAGATAGATATTTTTAGTATACTATACAGGGTTATTGAAAATTAGGCCAGATCCTATTAGGGCAGTGATTCCTAACCTTATTGGTCTGGTCTGGCTTCCCTTATGTTATGATGACCTACTGGTTTTACCCCCGTACACAAGAGTGATTTTTCCCAACTAGACTCACCTAGGCTTCGCGCTCCCCCCGTGAGAAACATAGACCTTGAAAGTGGTGGTGCCCCGTGCCACACAACGATAAATCTGTATTCTTGTAGTTTTGAGTACTTAATGCATAGTTAAGTTAATACGAGAAATACTAAATTAAGGTAGGTATTGAATTTTTTTGTAGTTATTTATAAACTAAAAACTATGCCTGTTTTCCCCGAGATCACCATGAGTACAAACTAATTAAGGCAACGTAAATATGCCACAAAAACGTAGGTATAGGTACGATAATTATGCTTAAGGGCCTTACCCTACATATAGTAGGTACCTACGAAGGAAAAGGCGAAAGCGACATCTCTCGAGCGATAGGTGTACTGCGTTGTGCAGAGAGGGATGCAATAACAGTTCACGGCTACACCCATACGGCAACGGGAGCCCTCAAATGTAACGTAGTCAACATGAAACTCGAAAGAGGGCGCTGTAGTGGAAATGCTTAGTAAAATTTAATAAGGTTCTTTTTTCGTTACAATAAAAAATACAGAGGAAAAACAAATCAAAGACAAATCAGTGACAAAAAACATCGATGTAAGTGAAATTCGGGAGCTCGTCTCGAAAGTAGAATGCCCAAATGAAGTCCAATTAGGTCCACCCACCTCAGTCCTGGTCACAAAACAATACTACTCTGGTCATGGTCGGACCGGCGGCGGCGCGGCGCCGCCGCCGCCGTTGCTTGTGTTTCGCGTGCGTATCGTTGTCTCGGTCGCACTTCGGTCTTCAGGTACGTCTTTCCATTTTTGTTTACATTATTGTAGGTTGGGTAGGTATATTGCAAAAGATTGGAAATAGCGTGTCTTTGCGTTAAGTTGTAACAAAACATAGGCCATTTGTTGAGTTAGCGATGGGAGAACGTACCATATCTACAGAATCTTACTCAGGTATATCTATGATCAATAAATGATAAATATACTTTATAAAACAAGTTTTTATTTTAATGCGCTAAAAAGAATAAAATAAACATTTCCTTTAAAACTTTTACTACCTATCAACTTATTAACATTTAACATCATTCATTACTCAATTTATGTGATATAAAAGCTTCTCGCAAGATTCAAGTACTCGTAGGTATTTACTCTGTTTAAAAAAATAAAACGTCAAGTGCGAGTCAGACTTGCGCGTCAAGGGTTCCGTTTAATTGTAAGATCTTGTTTCTTGCCAAATATCATGATTCAACATCAACAGTCAACATGAAGTAGGTAACCTGTATATTTTGGTCTAGGGAGACAATCAAATATTATTATTATTTTTTTAAGGCTTTTTTTCTTTACTTGTTCTGGACCTTGCTTCTTGCCAAATTTTATGATTCTACGTCAACGGGTAGTATAGGTTTTGGTCCATGGCGAGAATCAAAGTATTTTTTTGGGTGAATAAACAACAAATTAACTTTTTTCGGATTTTTTCCTTTATTTGTGATATAAAGCCTTGCCGTCTACGCGTTCCTGAGAAAAGAGGGTTGACACACGGACAAACAGACATACAGAAGACAACAAAGTGATCCTATAAGGGTTCCTTTTTTCCTTTTGAGGTACGAAACCCTAAAAAAAAAAAAATATTATTATCTATCAGGTCATGTTATTTAATTTAAAAATAATGAAAAAGTTTATTTTATTCTTATTATTGCTTTTATTCTTATTTATGCCCATTTAAAATAATAGCTCGTTTAAAAAAGTTTTTTTCTTGTAATTTATTTTTTACTTATGAGATATCGCTTTACAGGTTTCTAAGTCTGTTGATATCATTCAACGCATTATTGTTGCAAGGTCGTTTGCCGGTTAATTTCGAACAGTCTGAAAATATCATACTGATGATTCATTTCTACTCTACATAAGTTTTACAGTCAAGTTTTAAGTAAAGTTTTACCTTGTTTCACGTAAAACTGCAGCACGTCTTATACGTTGAGTTCTTTTGCTTGTACCTAGCAGTATTTATTTCAGCCACAGTAGTACCTATTCGCTTCTTCCACATCTATGATCGGAGCAACGGAATTTATCATAAATTCCGTTGCTCCCCCAAAAGGACAGACAAAGCGAGACCATAAGGGTTTCGAAATCGATCTTCGAAACCCTAAAAATTAAAAATGAAATAAAAATTTTCGTTACAAATTGTGATGAAAATGATGAAAATTTTAAGAGGTCTCTTTTAAAATTTCGGCATCTACATCGGCAAAGTCAAGTGGGGTATCAAATGAAAGGTATTAATTTGTTTGTACACTTCAAAATAGTTTTTCAAATTTCTGTAGGTTTTATACGTCTCGAAATATTTTGAAAAAAGTTGAAAAAATATCCATTATCAGTGGTGAGACCAACGAGGCAGTTGGATAAAAGTATAAAATATCCTGTCACAGAAATATTTGATACCTGCATTTCATCGTCATCATCAACCTAAATTAGTCCACTGCTGGACATAGGCCTCCCCTAATGAGCGCCATAGCGCCCTGCACTATTATATATTATATATTATACCTGCATTTACTCCACGTTAATCCCAAAATTTTAAAAATAACCATCAACCGTGCGAAACCGGGACAGGCCGCTAGTATTAGTATATAAAAATGAATCCCTATTTCCCTTGGTCACGGCATCATGCCTGAACGGGTCGACCAATTTCGCTTATTCCTTTTTTTGTTGTATTTGTTATTGCCAGGAGACGGTTCTTATGAAAGAAAAAAAGTAAGAAATTTGGAAACACAAATTTCCACGGGGGTGAAACCGCGGGGCGCAGCTAGTAAACAGTAAATTTATTTGACAACTGAAGACTCCTTGCGCCACCGATGGTCAAAAACTTATACTACCTACTTATCTACGACGCGCTGATTATTCTGTCTTTTTCACACCTAAATGGCTGAACGCATCATAATGAAATTTGGCAGGGAAGTAGACGGCGCCCCTGGTATGGACAAGGCTACTTTATTATTCCGAAAAACTTGTGCAAAGCCGTCTTTGCAGCTTGTTTAAAATAAAGAGTTTGTTTGAGAAACCAATTTATTGTAGGTATATCTTGTGATAGCTTCAGCGCTGTCATTTAGGGTGGGTATTTTGTCGACTTTTTTCAAAATATTTCAAAAAGTATGAAACCTACAGAAATTTCAAAACCGTTTTGAAATGTCGAAACCATAATACCTTTCACGTGAAACCTCGGTGGGGTAGCTTGCCCATTAGAAAATTATTCCCCCCTTTTTGACCATTTTTCAAAAAGTGTTATTTTTACAAACTTCTCTATATTTTTCTAATCTACACGATAAAATATTTCGTTTACAATATTTTAAAAAGAAATCTAATTCAAAAAAATTGTGCAGGGCTTTAACCCTCAAAGTAAATAGGGAAAATGACATGAAAAAAAGAACATTAAAACTACTACTTCAATATAATATCTGTCCATAAAGCTATAAAGATTTTCGTTATTATTAATAGATTCAAAATATTAATAATAAAAACCCCACAAAACTAATTTTTGTAAAGCGCCTTGCGGAAAAATTGGAGCAAATATATTTTTCCAAAATAATTTCAACCTTGCTGGTGATTCGTTTATTTACTTTGAATAGATTAGTTTTAGAGAAATATTTGAAACGGTGATGATCGTATTGGGCAATTTACCGGGGAGCGCCATTAAGGCCAGGTATTCCTGCAGCAGTAGGCGTAACGGAAAACACGCGCCTGCCAAGCCGCCGCGCTCGTTTTTTTTGTAGTTATTTAAACTTGGTGATAAAGAAAATCATTTTATCAAGTCAAACTCTACAAATTTGTTTAGAAATATTAGGTATCTTTAGTTGAGTACAAAAAAAAAAGTGTGACATCAGTAGTTCGCTACTCATAGTATTGAAAAAACGTTAGGAAAAGGAGTAACTTTGGGATTATTTTCTATCGAGTGAAGTTCATTAGATCTTGTAACTTAATGCGACTTTGACTAGACAAGATCCTTAGGTAAGATACATCTTTTTTTCAGAATTTTAAACACAATTTTCTAAGTCTCAGATGGTTTTAAATATCACAAAAATGCGGCCTCTGCTGTAGGCCAGCAGAGGCCGCATTTTTGTGATATTTAAAACCATCTGAGACTTAGAAAATTGTGTTTAAAATTCTGAAAAAAAGATGTATCTCCAAGCCTTAAAATAGCATCTCGCCGGAGCCTTCAGCGACGAAATTCACCAAGCCTTGTTTTGCAGCACGGGCCACGCACTCCTCCACACGCTGTACGGCTACAGCACGAAGTTTAAGAACATCGTTAACTTCACGGAGTTCTTCGTTCTGGATATACTGGTGCAGGATGGCGAGGTCGTAGGTGCCATTGCTATGGATCAGGATGACAGCAGTCTGCACAGGTTATCCCCTAATTCTGAAGTACCTAACGTTTAGGTAAAAGTAGGCGACGTGGCGAATTGCGTCGTGTGTTCGCTTTCGCAGGTCACCACTTCATAGGTCTCTCTCTATCTTTATATACATGTACATGAGTGTTGCCACTCTTTAGTTTGCCTAAGATGCAGTTAATTGTGCAGGTTCCAGGCGAAGCACACGGTGATTACGGCTGGTGGTTACCCTCGGATGTACTTCTCTTGCACCGCTGCACACACGTGCACCGGCGACGGCTGCGCTTGGGCTCATCGCGCTGGCATCAAGATGCAAGACCTGGAGTTCATACAGTTCCATCCCACAGGTGACAGCCACTGTGTTCTTAGGACTCTGTACAACAAGAGCATTTTTTTGAGGTGGTAAGCATGCGACCAGCCTAAGCCAATTAAATTAAATTCCTGTATTGATTCAGACAATTATTATTGTACGCACGGGGGGCGTCATTGAATCCCGAGCGCAACTCAGGATCTAGAACCACTCACGTCTCTCGCTTCGCTCGTGAGTTACTAGGACCCTGAGTGCGAGTGGCATTTAATCACGCCCAAGGCGTAGACTGCTTTGAGCACGAGAAGAATAGGTACTCTACATTTCACACTTTCTGCGAGTAAATATTAAAAGTTAGGTTAGGTTGTTACGCGGCCTTAGTTTTTTATTGATCCTTCAGAACGGAGGTTAGTTACTTCGAAGATCTCATTGTACGGATCTTCATGGTAAAAAAAAATTCACACATATTTTTTGTGCCAAATTCAATTTCGGTAAGAATTTAATTGGGAGTAATGTTCATTATTCCCACGGGTGTAATATTCATTATTCCCAGGGGTGTAATATGTTTGTATTTGGAATCTTAAAATATGTGGAAATTTATAGAGTGACGCGCGCTCGGGAAATCTCGTTCGATATGTTTGAATTTGTTTAAACCTTCACCTTTTTCAACCAAAAGTGCTACAATCACCCAATGGTGATTGTGTGATTGTGTTGATAAATCAATATTTATGACGATAAATCAATGGTAATTGTATGGATGGACCCTAACCATAAAGTTTTCGTGCATAACCTAAACAATAGGCTATTTGACTCATACCAAATTTGGCGCAATAAATAAATATTTTCTGTAATATTTACAGATTTCTGATATTAAAAGTGTAGATGACTAGGTACTTTACAATTAAAAAATTCATTTTTAATTTATAATTTTGTACTCTGAAAACGCTGTCGGCCATGTTGCATGAAACAGACAGCCGTCCGTTTATAAATACTGTTTGATACACGTTCTTCATCGACGTCTGAATTTTCACACTCACTAATTTTCATCGTCATGAAAATGGTAATATGATTACATATTTTAATTTTCATCGTCGTAAAATTGTAAATGTGATTACATTTTCAAAAAATTAGTGAGCCAAAAATTAAAGTTTAGCAAAATCTAAAAACCAACATTAAAATTAATTCCCATACGCTACAAAAGTACATATTATATTGAATCCATGTTTGTGGCAGCATCATCGATACACAAATAAATAATTAATAATTAAATAAAATAATTACTTACCTTGTGAATTAGTAGGTACAGTCAGCGTCAAATTGATATGAGCGACTAGAGTAGTCAAAATGATCTGAAAAACATAAAAACAATTTGATAAACGCAGTTAGGATCATCATATTGTTGTAAGCACCCAAGGTGTTCAAAATATCTTACTACTCATTATTTCATACTTATATGAGCAGTCAGTCGCCCTGATTGCCTTACAACAAATACATTTTTGTACTACTGAAAATCTGAAATGTACACCGTTGCTTCGGCTACATTTAAGTTTAAAACGGGGCACATATAAATATATGGAACGATGCACAGTCTCTCATGTGGTTTCCTCTTCGACGGACCTTGTCAGTTCTTAGTCCAAGATAGAGGATTTTTGTTACATGGTTTTGGTGCATAAATGTAGAACAGCTTAGCCTCAACAGCCTACATTGGTCCTGGACTGCTGGACGCAGGCCCTGATAAGCGTTTTATTGACTTTTACCTCATGGGGAGTAATGCCCAAAATCCCCACGCTAGGCATCCGGGTTCGGGATCGCAGTTCGGTGGTAAACTTGTTCTGCAGGGAACGCTGCTGCCGATATCCCTTAGTCGCCTCTTAGGACACCAGCGGAAAGAATTGGGCTGGTGTAAATTCTAAGTCAGCACCACAAAGGTAGCTGTCATTACACAGCTCGCCGGCTCCATACAGATGAGACCTATTAATCATACCCGAATCATTGTATCGACCTTTAAAGCATGTTGGACGGCCTTGATTATCATACATCACACTTTATATGTTCCTACCTAACTCTACATGGAGTCATTCACAAAAAAATACTCACAACTGTCGTTGAAGATCTTGGGTCCAAAAGCCAATAAAACTTGAGATGAGACCTTTAATCATCTATATAATTCATCTTCATATTTCAAAATGCAATGAACGAAAAAAACGATGATAGCGGCTGGGTCGACCCCAATTACTTTCACCCAAAAATCCCATGACTACGTTTACAACTATCTTTGCTTCACCCACTTCCGCATCAACACATTTGTTATATCAGTCAAAAAATTTACTAAGACTAGTGTACAGGTGTGGTACATCACTAGTGCATGATATATTTTTGTATGGGTTTCTATTTTATACGAGTAAATCCTATTATTTAGAGCTTTATTTAAGAAAATATGACACTGAGAGCACAGCAAATATAATTAAAAAAACTAACACAACAGGAGTAGCTACAGACTTATAAGCTAGATTTCTCGTGAAACTGCTACTAGCAGATGGAACCACATTCTCGTGATTAATACCTTTTGTAGCTCCGCACTGAACAATTGAGCACCTTGGCATATTGTGCCCGAATGATTTCAACTGGAATTAATCGAAATTCGGCTAGGAGGATCATTCATAATCATTTGTTACAAATTTGAAATGAAACTATTTATACTCGAGCATGATTATTGTAACTCGTTGGTTAAGTAAGAAAAGCTTTTTTTTTATTTTATTATATAAAAGTGTTTGTCCCCAGGTTCCTATGGCTCCGGCTGCCTGATGACGGAGGGTTGCCGCGGCGAAGGCGGCTATCTCGTCAACTCTAAAGGAGAACGATTCATGACGAAGTACGCTCCGAAACTGAAGGACTTGGCCAGCAGGGATGTCGTCTCGCGGTCCATTGCCACGGAGATACGAGAAGGTATGGATTTAAAAGTTCACTGCACGCTCGCAAAGGACCAAACACATTGCTTTTCGCACTATTATGAGTCCTTGTTAGCTCTACAAAACTCATCCCAAATACATTAACATATTTATTATGTAAATAGACGCATTCGTTTTATGCACAACTTGACGAATTCCCAAGCTTTAGGAGCGCCTGGCTACCACTTACCACTGCCTACCGTAAACACATGTGCTGTTCAGGACGCAGGTGCTTTCCTCCATGCACTGTATGCAGTACGCTCTTAAAGCACTATCCCGACCCAAATCAGTCGCCACCACCTATTTGAGATGCGAAGTTACTTTTTTTGGCCTACCCTAACCTGAGATACGAAGTTACTCTTTTTGGCCACCATGGTGGAAAAAAGAGCAACTTCGCATCTCTGCCTACACTATACAAACTAAAACATTTAAAGAGGCATTAAAAATAACTTATTAAAGGATTCACGAACTGGCCAATCAATTATTGAAAATTCCTTCGTTTAACAGAATAATAAGATAAAATAGGTGGTGGCGCTGATTTGTGTCGGGGTAGCGCCATAAGTTGGGACATTGCTCCATAGTGGCTACTGTGCCGTGCACGTAGAAAACTCGTAAATAGTACTAATAATATTAATTACTTTATTATCCAGACAGCGTTATTTTGCCCCGACAAAAGCAACAAAGGTTACAATTTAAATAAGGCTACAAAATGAAGAGTATGGTAATAGGTATATAAGCAGTTTGCGGTGAAAATCGAACCTGATACACCACTGAGACCGATAAAGAAAGGCTTTTATCTGGTCCACAGGTCGCGGAGTAGGCCCGCTGAAGGACCACATGCACTTGCAGCTCCACCACCTGGGCGCGGAGACAATCAAGAGCCGCCTGCCCGGCATCGCACATACCGCCATGACCTTCACAGGAGTGGATGTCTTCACTCAGCCCATACCCATCATACCCACCGTGCATTATACCATGGGAGGCATCCCCATTAACTACAAGGGAGAGGTTATTGAATCTGTTATTACGTCACGAGCCTGTAAGCTTAGCGCGATCTGATCATACAGCGATTTGTTGAGGCGATAATTGAGATATGTATATGAGTGGCTGTATACAGATAGCACTAGATACATAGAGTGCCCAGCCCGTGACGCACATGGGCACGTTCCGCTGTGGCTGGTCAGTAAAATGCCTTAACCCGTTGACTGTCCTGCTCAGCCTCTGGGGCTGGTCTACCTGAACATGTGAATCGGCATGTGAATTAATGAAAGTGGAAGGTATATCGTATCTGCAGATATGTAGCAGATAGTATAAGTATTAACTCGGGTCAATACAAAACGAGCAGGAGCGTTACCGTGATTTACTTGGTATGAGCCAACATTTTTTTGAAGTGCAACGTGCAAACATGGCTTAGGATAGAGCTTTGCTGGCGTGCACTGCATAAACCAATAGTTTCATGAAATCAATGTACTACGGCACTACTCTGCGACACATGCAAACCCGGGATGATGTGGCCATGTAGTAAATGTTTTAAAGAAGACCTTCTTCAGGTGTTGGTGCACGTTGACGGGCGCGACGTCGTGGTGCCAGGCCTCCACGCGGCGGGCGAGGCGGTCACCAACGCGCACGGAGCCAACAGGCTTGGAGCCAATTCCATCCTGGACGTGGTGGTCTTCGGACGAGCCATCGGGAACAACGTCGGCAGGATCTGCAAGCCGGGAGCGAGGCAGCCGGACCTAAAGGACGTAAGACACGGTTCCCATAATGAGACATAGAACCGAAAAGTCTGTAGAGTTCTTTTTCTTCTAGTACTTATTGTCGGTTTCACCAACGCTCGCGACCGCTCCAACCGACTCGGAGATAACTAGATTGGCCAACGGCAGAGAGGCAACTGTAGTAAAACATCGCTATAAAAATCAGTGACTTTTAAGCTTATTTCCTTCCCTTACGATCCTTAATTACCTTATACAAGGTGCGTTTGATCCGGACAACCGTCGTTGAAGATAAAAAAAAATTAAATCTTAGATCAAATGTTAACCCCCTCGGTTAACATTTCATCTAAGATTTTTTTTTGGTTGAACGATTATTTTCGTCATTGTAGGCACTTGTAATTTTTTTTACAGGTTTTTTATTACTATTAACATTTTTTTAATTAATCTCATATCCTAGAGCTATAAAATAAAATAAGCCTTTTTTGCCATGGATACTGGATAGTAGGTACGTAAAATTCTGGAGATTGGGTACTAGGTTCTCGAAAGTGGAATGTTCAATTAAGGTCCAATTACGTTCACCCACCTTTGTCATAGTCGGACCCGGGCCGCCGACGTTCGTGTTTCGCGTGCGTATTCGCACTTCGGTCGTCTTTGTCTTTCCATATTTGTTGTTCGTTGGTATACTGCAAAAGATTGGAAATAGCGTGTCTTTGCGTTTAGTTGTAACATAACGCGAGCCATTTGTTAAGTAAGCGCTGGGAGAACGTACCATATCTGCAGAATTTAGCTAAGTTATATCTATGTTTTTTGCAGAACATTTGCGACGCAACGATAGACAATCTGGAGAAGATGAGGAACGCGAACGGCTGCGTGGCTGTCCATGAGCTGCGGCTGGCGATGAGGCACTCCATGCAGCAAAAATGTGGAGTCTTCCGAGACAACAAGCTGCTCTCTGAAGGTATTGCATCGTCATCGCGCCTTCATCATAATCCGCTCCACTCACTGCGTTCCTTATGTGGACACGTCAACGTCAACTACTGAACATATTTCAACAAGGGTATATAACTGCTGATCATATCTCAACAAGGGTATATAACTTCTGGACATATCTCAACAAGGGTATATAACTGCTGAACATATCTCAACAAGGGTATATAACTGCTGATCATATCTCAACAAGGGTATGTAACTGTTGAACATATCTCAACAAGAGTATATAACTGCTGAACATATCTCAACAAGGGTATATAACTTCTGAACATATCTCAACAAGGGTATATAACTTCTGAACATATCTCAACAAGGGTATGTAACTGCTGATCATATCTCAAGAAGGGTATATAACTGCTGAACATATCTCAACAAGGGTATATAACTTCTGAACATATCTCAACAAGGGTATATAACTGCTGATCATATCTCAAGAAGGGTATATAACTGCTGATCATATCTCAACAAGGGTATATAACTGCTGAACATATCTCAACAAGGGTATATAACTGTTGAACATATCTCAACAAGAGTATATAACTGCTGAACATATCTCAACAAGGGTATATAACTGCTGATCATATCTCAACAAGGGTATATAACTGTTGAACATATCTCAACAAGAGTATATAACTGCTGAACATATCTCAACAAGGGTATATAACTTCTGAACATATCTCAACAAGAGTATATAACTGCTGATCATATCTCAAGAAGGGTATATATCTCAACAAGGGTTTATATTACCAAGGGTAGCTTGACCATAATCACCGCGCTTGGTAGGCAGATTGATGACCGCAGTGGAGGTGGTAAAATTCACAGAAGAACACTACTGCCCTGCCTCTGGTAGGTTGCCTTGGCTCTTTCGACATCCATCAGAGTGAGTAAGAGTGGTAGATTCTCTGTCAATGGAGAAGAAGGATGGTCAATCTGTCGATAGGCAAACAGAATTATTTACGCTTTTAAAGTAGGGACACATTGCTTGACCTCTCCCCGATCGTAACGGTCTGCCGTCCCATCGGATTATGAGAGCGACGGAATAGAGAGTGTACCTGTGTTTGCGCACACACTTGTGCACTATAATATGTCCTGCGTATCTGCAGGGGTATTCTAATTCATTCGATTCGATTCCGAATCGAATCCGATGGAACTATAAAACGCTATTTTGATTTCATCTCGGGTTGATGATTGTTTTTCTATTGTATAATCACTATTCGGCGTAGTTATTAACAATTTTGTCTGCATCTAAAATTATACTTTGCCATGTCAATGCAACGTGGAGCCACAATTTCATCGCATGAGCGTGGAAAAAGCCAGTGCGAGATAGTAAACATTCTAGTTTCATCAGCAATTAAACGTTATAACGAGTTCGGCAAGATCGGAGATCGTCCTTGAAGAGGACGCAAGAGGACGCAAGAGGACTGTTGGAACTTGTAGGAACCGACACAAATTATCAAACAAAGATTCGTCCGTAGTCCAGACACCAAGGTGTAGAGGAAAATGGCGCGAGACTTGGGGATTTGCCGCTCCAGCATACAGCGTATCGTAAAAAATGATCTACTTGGTACCGTATATACTCGGAACAGCGCTATTGCTTACGAACAAAAAAGTAAGGCTTAAGAGATGTCGTTTGCTTAAGGGGCTACAAGAGTGCCATTCATACATTAACATACATTGCCGTCCTTAAGATTTCTCTAAAGCGCATGTTATTTATGTGATGAAAAATATCACATTGTTTAAACAAATAACTGATCTTTGAAAGTTTATCCCTCATTTTACGACAATTTGTCCCGTTTTAAAATAAATCACTGGAGAAAAACACTTTAAAAAGCACGGCAATTTAGGCCTCACAGAAAATATAGGTAATGACTCCAAATGAATTAAAAATATTAAAACAACTACTTCAATAGTATATCTTTTCATTAAACAATCGTACTTTTATAGGATTTAATACAATAATAATAAATCCCAAAAAACTCATTCAATACAAACAAACAATCGAATCTTTACTCTTTAAAATATTAGTATAGATGGATTAGGTTTTACTGTCTGGTTGTAACTTAGACTTATTGAACACTTTGGGCTCATAAATACCTATCGTGATTCTGACAGTAAACATCTAGAAGTTCTAAAAAAATACTTTCACAAGTTTCTTAGATCTATCCGACGATAACGTAGTACCATCCTTGTATTTCGTAGGTAACGAAGAAATTCAGAAATGGTTCAAGGCTTTCAAACAAATTCGCTGCACGGATAGACGTAAAAACTGGAACAGTGATCTGGTAAGTGTGCATTTGTCAACAGAAATAAATTAATGTAAGGCCTTACCTTACGTTGCAGGTGGGTATTTTTGAATTTTTAATTGAGGGAAGTGCTCGAGGCTAGTAGAGATGAACCATTCTAAAAATTAACGCCGATTGTATGACTTTTAATGGAGGGAGCGTGCATTTTGGCGTTCATTTTTAGAATGGTGTATCTCTACTTACCTATACTCTCGAAGTGAAATGTTTGTAAAAAACCGGCCATTGTTATTATTATTATCAGTCCTGGTCATCAAAGGCCTACCCGCGTTCCCTCCAGACATCACGATCTTGATCCACCTCCGTTCAATTGACCACAGATTTGTCCAATTCGTCTTACCAGCGTGAGCAGGCGAGAAGGCAGACTGACAAGGATCTAGCAACGCGTTCTCGCATAGTCATGTCACACTATCCAAAAAAACAATAATATCGCGTATTTTTTACGCAACATAGGTACATTAATTGTCGGTTTCAGATCTTTACCTCAAAAACTAATGGTAACAATAATGTATGAAACTTGACGCAAAGGATATGAATTTAGTTTTTTTTTTGCCGTGGTTTGTTAACCTTTTGAGCGCCTCGACACAAACGCATTCTCGTGTCCTATAGCCCAAGGCACAAAGTGAACAAAAATACCTATGCGATGAGGACAGAGGAAGATGGTCAACATGACCATCACTTGTGGGTCCTCACGACTATGTGACTTTGGCGTTCAAAAGGTTAACAATCATTTCGTATAAATTTTTCCTGGAGTAAAGCTGAGCTAAAGATGCGCGACTGTGAATGATTTCATAATTAGTAACTAATTTGGTTAGTAATGGCGACTGCCTGAGTCGGGCAGTCGAACCCAATTCGTTATTCGATGCCTCTTGCCATTACTAACCATATTAGTTACTAATTTGGTTAGTAATGGCGACTGCCCGAGTCGGGCAGTCGAACTTAATTGAGGCGTCGAATAACGAACTCGTTATTCGACGCCTCGATCAATTCGTAGAGGCATTAGTAATTACTAATTTGTAGTTTTCATTCGACTTTGAAGATTAGTATATTATTATATTCAAGTCGAATGAATAAATTAGTAGTTGTATGTAGATCATTCGACTAGCCAGATCATTCGCAGTCGCGCATCTTTAAGCTGAGCGATGCAGCGATGGCAGTAGACTCTTGCTATAAATATGGGCGCACGAGATGCGGGATATTTCCCGCAGGTGAAGATTGCACTTTTTCTAGGGAATTCTTGGGCGATTTAGTAAAATTAGATCGCGCAGATCAGACCCAGGTACCTACATCTATTGCCGTATCCTCTCTTGAAAGTCATTGACAAAGGGCAATGCTTTTTACACCTAGAACAAAATAAAGAGAATTTCAACAAATTTCGTTCAAGAACAAGGTGTTATTACGAATTTTCTTCTTCAACTACATTACCACACCAAAGTACCTACGCCACCAGTCAGCACGTCATTTGACCATTCACCTTGACCACAGATATTATAATACTATAGCCTTGACTCTCAAATTAATCTCTGCGGAATCCAATACTCAAAAAAAGTCAACTGTAGTAGTAAATTGCGTACCGACATAAATAATGGCATTGACGATGTCTTCATCTCTCACGTCTCTCGCAGCTTATAACATAGGAATCAATTATTATAACAACAATTTTCGACTTTCACGGGACTTGAACTCGCATCCTTCCCTGAGGGAATGTGCTAATCAACTACACCACGAGGTCAAGTAACATACAAGTCAAAAATATCTAGGACTTCCTACGGACTCTAGCGCCGTTAGCTCCACCTACAGGGGAAACATTGAAGTTCATCCAATCTTGTTCAAAGACTAAAGTTACGTATAATTCGTTTGGCGAGAGGTGTCGCATTGCTCAATACTAAGGTTTTTGTGCGTAATCCGTCACACTCAGGGTAATTTCTAAGAAATCAACTAGTAATATCCCAAAAATTTAATTAATTATTGTATTTGAGGGCTAACGCACTATAATAACAAAAACCTCAGCTTATAATATAACCAGTGATCGGAAATTTAGGAGCTTATTTACCTAAAGTTGGCGAGAAGACAACATGGAGTGGTTGAAACCACCTTTCTCGAGAATTCGCGGGAATTTCCGAGAATTCCGGAATTTTCTAAAATGTTGTTTTACTTTCGCCAGAACCTTATTCCTTTAGAAACTAAATATAAGACATTTTTATCCTGACGTGTTTTTCACTAAAATCGATATTAAAATTTTGAAACATGTAAATAAAAAACTTTTTTATCGTATGTATTCTACTCGGGAGCGTCCCTCCCCGTCCCGTCCCTTGCCCCCCGTACGATTTCTCTGTCAAAACCACGTCAAAATGCCTTCGTCGAACGACTGTGTGCATATAGGTAGGCTGTGATATAGGAAAATATAGGAAATAGGGTTCCTTTAATTATGGTCGTCTGGAAGAAATCTCTGCAAGGGATAAGACCGCCAATTGCAGGATACGATAGTTACCATTTAAGAACTTCCTGTAGCTACCTTATAGTAATCTTTCCTGCAATAAAGCTTTTTATTATTATTATATTATATTAACATGTTATGAGCTATATAGACAAAGGTAGCCACCGATTGGCAACCAGACCAGGCGAGAAGGCGACGCGGTTGACCTAGACGGAGATGGCGGGACGAATTAGACAAATTTCGGACCGACTGGACGGAGCTGGCCAGTGATCATGATGTCTGGAGAGAGTGGGGGGAGGCCTTTGCCCAGCAGTGGGATGAACTTGGCTAATAATAATAATCTCAAGAGACTCTCGCTAGGAAGTTGGATCAAGGGCCAGATTCAAAAGGCGGTACTCCTGGACTCGGCGCTCATCGTCAGGAAGTTCCTCTCGCTGCAGCCCTAGTCACCGGCCGCTTGAGCGTAGCTTCGCGACCGGTGCTTCACCGTGCCGATATTTTTTTTTCTGTAGAATAGTTTTATAAATATAACATTTTAATGTATTTTATAAACTAGATTAAAGAATTAATGAGTGTATAATAATCATAATAATAATAACATGTTAAATGCTTATAGATGGAAGTACTAGAACTTCAGAACATGCTGGAGCTGGCAGTGCAGGTGGTGGCCTGTGCCCTCAACCGCACCGAGTCCCGAGGCGCGCACTTCCGGGATGACTGCCCTAAGCGGATAGACGAGTTTGACTACGGCAAGCCCGTCGCTGGACAGGTTAGCTCACTGCTTCCACCTTAGCACACAGCAGGAACGTCCAGACCAGCTGTGCTATTACGGTAAAATATCCCATTCAATGGATCGCCATCCGGGGAGACTGTGTACCTATAAACAATTTCGGTTTCCATTTTTCATTTCAAAATGCATACGTATGTTACTCACACTAAACCTTGATTTGCTAGACTACGTTTTGTTACTACAGTATTTACTGTTTGTAACGTTGAATCAGAATTACTGTAATAGAGCAAAAAAATTCATGTGCGACTAATATGACAATTGACTTTGACTTAGGTTATATCTTGATGTTGAAATTAAAATTTCCGTTATCGATCGGCTTCGTCCCATCAGAAAGTTGAATGTATTATTTTAGTTCCATTGGAAACTTATATCGTTTAAACCCAGTCTCCCCGGATGGCCCATTTAATGGGGATGGGAGATTTTAGCGTAATCGCACGGCTGAACGCCTCTCCAGAACGAGGGGGGATTTAGAGAGATAGATTTTTTATTTGGTTCACAAATGGACAGCATAACATACAATCAAACATATACAAGTAGGTAGGTATATAAAAACAAAATTAGAATTAAAACTTATGAGTACAAAATAATTGCTTAGATTCTAAAATATATACCTATATAAGTATAACTAGCTTTTTATATGTGCGCGAGCTGCAAGCAGCTCGCGTCGGCTGTGTATATTGTTTGATTTTAATTGTATACCCCTTTTCGTAACCTACAGCCGCGATTTGATCGAAATCGATAACCAAGAGTGGAGACTGCGATATAAAAATGTCAAAATCAAAATCAAAATCAAAAACTCTTTATTTCCATAAATACAATAAATGTACACTTAGAAAAGGTCAAATTATAAAACTATACACTGACACGGAAATAAAGTGATATTTTTGATTTCTGTCGCTTCGGTATGTAGACCGAAGTAAAGAAGCGACGAAGAAACCTTTAGCCTGTTAGTTGTTATTCTTCGAGTTGGAGCAAAACCCGTTCCAAGCTTTTTTATCTTCTAGATAATCTGATATTTTATAGTAAGCTTTTTTGCACAGCAAGGTTTTGACAATTTGTTTGAATTTATTTACTGATAATTGTTGCAACTCACTAGGAGTTTTGTTGTAGAAGCGTATACATTGCCCTTTAAAAGATACATTAATTTTGTGTAGCCTAGTTGTGGGCACAGCGAGTTTATGTTTATTTCTGGTATTAAAGTTATGTTTATCACAATTTTTAGGGAACAGATTTTTATTTCTATGAGTGTACAACAAGTTTTCGTCAGTCGTAAGTCACCCACCTTGGATTTGGAAATGGACATCTTTTTCGTAATCTACGAATTCGAGTTGATCGAAAACGATACCCATATCAATTTGTGGATGGGGAGGGGATTTAGAGGGGGCTGGGAGTGAGGGATCACAGCACGGCTCGCTTCTCTCGCCGTGCTGTTCTCCTAAAATCGCATTGCGGTTTGCTTTGCTAACCGCAATACGTCACCGCTCGTGCTGCCACACGGCAAAGCTCGCTTCGCTCGCCTTGCGGTGTGACGTATTGCGGTTCGCTTCGCTCACCGCAATCAGACACACGCCCGCCGTCATCAAATTCGTAATCCTCACCCCCATGTTAGTCGAAAACGATACTCATATCAGATTTTTCATGGGGCGGGGTTCGGGGGGGCTGGGCGCGAGGGGTCAAAGCACGGTTCGCTTCGCTCGCCGTGCTGTTCCCCTGTAGTCGCATTGCGGTTCGCTTCGCTCACCGCAATACGTCCCCGCTCTTGCTGCCACACGGCAAGGCTCGCTTCGCTCGCCTTGCGGTGTGACGTATTGCGGTTCGCTTCGCTCACCGCAATCCGACACACGCCCGCCGTCATCAAATTCGTAATCCTCACCCCCATGTTAGTCGAAAACGATACTCATATCAGATTTTTCATGGGGCGGGGTTCGGGGGGGCTGGGCGCGAGGGGTCAAAGCACGGCTCGCTTCGCTCGCCGTGCTGTTCCCCTGTAGTCGCATTGCAGTTCGCTTCGCTCACCGCAATACGTCCCCGCTCGTGCTGCCACACGGCAAGGCTCGCTTCGCTCGCCTTGCGGTGTGACGTATTGCGGTTAGTCGAAAACGATATCCATATCAGATTTTTTGATGAGGGAGGGGGTTCAGGGAGCCTGGGGGCGTGGGGGGTTAACAGCACGGCTCGCTTCGCTCGTCGTGCTGTTTCTCCTTAGTCGCATTGCGGTTCGCTTCGCTCACCGCAATACGACCCCGCTCGTGCTGGCACACAGCAAGGCCCGCTTCGCTCGCCTTGCTGTGTGACGTGAGTCGTATTGCGGTTCGCTTCGCTCACCGCAATCCGACACACGCCCGCCGACATCAAATTCGTAATCCTCACCCCAATGTTAGTCAAAAACGATATCCATATCAGATTTTTTGATGGGGAGGGGGTTCAGGGAGCCTGGGGGCGTGGGGGGGTAACAGCACGGCTCGCTTCGCTCGCCGTGCTGTTCCTCCGTAATCGCATTGCGGCTCGCTTCGCTCGCCGCAATGCTCCACCGGGTTCAGGGGGAGGGGGTTCTGGGGGGCAAGGGGGGGGGGGTCACAGCGCGGCTCGCTTCGCTCGCCTTGCTGTTCCCCGTAGTCGCATTGCGGCTCGCTTCGCTCGCCGCAATGCTCCACCCTAAAAAGTGGTCCAAATATAGGCTAAAAATGGCAAAATTTCAGTTTTTTAATAAAAAGAAGAGTCCAGAGGGGCGGGGGGCGAAAGTTTTTTTTTGCAATTAAAATGGTATTAAACCTTCTACACGACCGTGAAAAAATTTTTCTTCTAGCTTAGTTCGTTTGGGAGATATCAAAAGGGGGGGTGAAAAAGGGGGCGGGAGGGGGGGTGATTTTTTTTTTTCAATTGGAGAAGAGACCTTCTATACGATCCCGTAATCAGAACCCCTCTATCACGACGGCATCTCGTAGCACTCTCAAAAGGGGGGGTCTTGGGGGGCAAGGGGGGGTGAAATTATTTTTGCAATCAAAATCGCTTGACCCCCTCTATACAACCCCCTTAAAATTATTCATCAGTATGACTCCGTTACGAAGCCCCCTTGGGGGGTGGGGGTCCTGGGGGGCAAATCTCAAAAAGTCGGAATTTTCCCTAGGTCTCCTTGACCCCCTCTATACATTTTCGCAAAAAAAATCATACCTCCCCCTCCACCATCAAGGAGAACAATCATGTCAGTCAGTCAGTGAGTGAGTGAGTGGTAATCGAGCTATATAGTATTATAATATGCACACTAACCTAACCTACTCGTGACAAGTAGGTACCTACCTAGGTGTGGCAGTGCTGCCGAGGTGAGCCAAAACGGATCAGTCTCAGCTTTGTGCTGTTTTGCACCGGTGGTGTACAAAACAGCGCTGGTTTTCAATCCAATCCTGTCTTGGTGACACCAGTAACAGAGACGAGCTAATGTCCATTAATAATGCATAGGTGTAAAAGTGGAAAAGAACGCGCTGTACCAAGTTGATTATGATTTAGACGACCTCCGTGGCGCAGCGGGCGAAGGTCCGCCTGCGACGCAGGAGGTTGCGGGTTCGATTCCCGCCTCGGAACAAATTTGTGTACGATCTGCAGAAATTTGTTCCGTTGGTCTGGGTGTTTTCTATGTATAATAAAAAATATCTATCTATGTAGTGTATTGTATTAAGTATATCAGTTATCTAGTACCCATAACACAAGCTCTGCTTAGCTTGGGGCTAGATAATGCTGTGTGAATTGTCCAGCATTATTATTATTATTATTATTTTTTTATTATGTCAATGTCAGAAATTATAGATGTCAAAGTGGAGAGAGGTTATTAGATGCAGAAGCCATTTGACAAGTTGAAATAAAGTTGAGGATTTGTCATAACCACCATGCTTGGCAGGTGCATTGATATCACTTTCCTCTTTCACCTCTTATGAAATCTACAGGGTTATACTAGCTATTTCACTGACACTATGTTAACTGCAGGTTCTGCCCACCATCATGAACACGTCCGTGAAGACGCCAGGTCTCAATTTTTTAAATTGGTGGAATGGGAATGATATTAGTATGTACCCCCTCCATTAAATCGTTTATTATAGGGGATTCTTTGAAACTATACCTAAAATTGGCTCTGCCCTGAATCATCAGTGGGTGTGTGTTCAGCTGACTCCCAGCCAGGCTAAAGCCACTGAAATCATCATGCGTAGATGTAAAATAAGCCAGTGATGATGATGTGGATTTAAAAAGGAGTGGGAGATCTATTAGTAATTAATTAGGTTTCGGACATTATTTTGTGTATTTACAAAAAAAATAAGAATTAAGACCTGGCGTCTTGACTAAAGTGTTTGTGATGATGTGTCAGTGAATTACCAATAACCCTGTATGGGTTGAGTTCAGCGACCGCAACTGCTGACTTAGCTCGCCACTTATTGACGCGGAATCGGCCAGCATCGGTAGCATGAATATCATTGGCAAGGCCTCGTCAGGGCTGTAAAAGGTAAACAAGTTTTCTTATATTCAACAAGCAACTACCTTCACACGCGTTTCATAGTACACCTGGAGCCGAATTCTGTTATCCAATCGCTTTACTATGACAGTGGTAT
Organism: Eupithecia subumbrata; assembly: GCA_949316285.1. Taxonomy (NCBI): domain Eukaryota; kingdom Metazoa; phylum Arthropoda; class Insecta; order Lepidoptera; family Geometridae; genus Eupithecia; species Eupithecia subumbrata. The sequence goes on along the minus strand of OX438642.1, from coordinate 3,546,396 downwards.
CATTGTAGAATCATTCGTAGATGATTGATCTGAGTAAAATTCGGGAGATCGGGGTTCTAGCTTCTCAAAAGTGGAAGGCTCAAATTAGGTGCAATTAGGTCCACCTCAATAGGCATGCTGAAGACAGGGCGCTATGGCGCTTATTAGGGGAGGCCTATATCCAGCTGTGGACTAATATAGACTGATGATTATGATGATGAAACATAGAGGCACACAGCCGTGGATAGCGGCTGTATTTCATCATATTAGAATTGTTAAAATTAACCGACTACATCTGATTCCCTGTGTACATGCGGATGTGTATCTATTTACTACGACTCCGTGGTATGACTCCGTTCACGACCTCCGTGGCGCAGTGGGCGAAGGTCTGCCTGCGACGCAGGAGGTTGCGGGTTCGATTCCCGCCTCGGAACAAGTTTGTGTACGATCTGCAGAAATTTGTTTCGTTGGTCTGGGTGTTTTCTATTTATAATAAAAAATATCTATCTATGTAGTGTATTGTATTAAGTGTAACAGTTATCTAATACCCATATCACAAGCTCTGTTTAGCTTGGGGCTGGATAATGCTGTGTGAATTGTCCAGCATTATTTATTTATTATTTATTTATTTATACTTTAATAATAATCATCTTCCAGAAGAATTCTTTAATTACTAACCCCTGCCCGCGGCTTCGCACGTTCTTTTCCGGGATTAAAAGTAGCCTTTGTCCATGTGTGATAGATAGATAGATAATATCTTTATTGTACCATCAATGCTTATAAAATATCTTACAAACTACTAATTAAATCTAGTATGGCACAATCGGTGGATTTATCGCTGACAGCGATCTTTTCCAGGCAACCTTTGGATCGACAGGATCGGTTGGTGTAGAACTTGACAGTAGCGTATATAATACTAACAAAATACCTACCTAAATAGATATTTGGCTAGAATTCGAAATTAGAACACAAAGAGAACACAGTTGGAATGACATATGATCGGAAACTATACTAAGAAAACTAAAACTAAAGCACTAAAAAAAAAAAAAAAACAAGGATTAAAAATATTTGATTTTTACCTTTTGGGAGTAGGAGACTACCTATTGTCAAATTTCATCCAAGATTCGTTCAGCCGTCTAAGCGTGACCGGATAGAATAACTTTCGCTTTTTTTAATAAATTAACTTCTGCCCGCGACTTCGCACGCGTATTTTCGATATATAATAAGTAGCCTAAGATCTAAGTTGGGCTTTGCTCTAAAAGGACGCCAAATTTCATCTTGATCTGTTCAGTAGTTTGGAGATTCTAAGTAACAATAATTCAGATTTCACAAACTTTCGGCTTTTATTAGTAGGAAGTATGGATAAGATTGTTAAGCTGGCGTTTTCTATTCCAGACTAGGGTGCCCATCGAGAAGCACTGGCGTAAACACAGCTTGTCAAGCTGCGACCTCGACACGGGTGCCGTCACCATCACCTACCGTCCAGTCATCGACAAAGTCCTGGATGACGATGTCAAGACCATACCACCTGTACTGAGGGTCTATTGAAGACCCACCAAAACTGAATTATATAAATCTAAATGGTGAATTTCAAGTTGATTACTTGCGGGAAATTGCAGAATGTTTCCATTTCTTTGTATGAATGAGACAAGTTTTGATAATACTTTTCTTGGTAAATATTGCCAAATTCAAGGTATTTATTTAATTTCTACGTAGTTTTAATGGTATTTCGTTGGTGGTAATAAATGTTAATTGGATAAATTGCGTTTATCTTAGACTGCAAGCATATAATGACGACCTCAGTGGTGCAGCGGGCGAAGGTCTGCTTGCGACAAAGGAGGTTGCGGGTTCGATTCCCGCCTCGGGACAAATATTTGTACGATCTGCAGACATTCGTCCAGGGCGTTCTGGATGTTTTCTATGTATGACAGCGGAGGCTAAAGGTTGTCGCAGATCAAAGCACAGTTACTACACACCACAAAAAGGTTCAGTCAAATAATGCGTTTGAACTCTTAGCATTTCGATGCATTTAATAGAGTCTTGTATAATGGAGACCAAAAGGGCCACCTTTTGGTCCGAAACCTTAAAGAAGTTCAAAGGTCTCGCCTACTTAAAAGAGACGTAATAGTAGTAAATATCTAAGAAAAACTACGGCTTTGAAAATAATCAGAAAATAAACATGCAGTTATTCGTCGTAAACTTTGACAATAATTGGCAGGGGTATATTTATACTATCTATAGGTACTAATATTATAAAGAGAAAAGATTTGATTGTTTGTTTGCTTTTTTGTTTGTACTGAATAGGCTCCGAAACTACTGAACCTATTTGAAAAATTATTTTACCATTAGAAGCCCACATTATTCCTGATGAACAAAGGATACTTTTTACCGCGGGAAAATGCTTCATTCCTACGGGAAAACGGGTAATAGGACAACGGGTAGTAAGAATGCAGCTAGTTTATAAATATTTTGATGCCTATTATTCTCAAAGTTTTAACTTTTCGACGATTATCTGCAAGTTTATTTTCTGATTATTTGCATCACATAACATGGCCATAAAGTATCTGATGATAAGACGGAAAAATTGATAGTAAAGTCCCCGAAGGACAATCTTTTAGATGACGCTCAACCATCCCACCCACCATCACGCACTGATTTTATTACGTTTCGTTAAGTAACAAGACAAAGGGGAACCACCAACTGCTCGCCGCACCTTGGCAGGTGATGCGATATCGAATCAATACACCTACGACGTCTCGCACGTCAATTTATTAAACGTGGACTACGTTTAATAAATCAAAGCGCTTTGTTTTACTCATAGGGGGCATTTATTGACAAGGGCAAATTGCGATCAAATATATTCGGAACTATTTATGTTTGTAGGTGTTTTTGCGGTCGTCCTGATAATATTTCCTCGTCTTCTGGTAAAATATTGCTAGTAACTGAACATAGATTATATAAATACATATTGTAGAAATGAAAATTCTAATGATTGCCGCAGCGCTGCTGTCTTGAGTGACACGTGGGACGGCGATGATTATAGGTAGATTCATTCTTTTTCTAGAACTTGTGTACTTTTATACCCTACCTACTCTTTCTTATTCGTTGTTATAAAATATTAGGATAAAACAATTCGTTGTTATAATATACTAGCTGCATTCTTACTACCCGTTGTCCTATTATCCGTTTTCCCGTAGGAATGAAGCATTTTTCCGCGGTAAAAAGTAGCCTGTGTGTGAATAATGTGCGCTTCTAATGGTAAAAGAATTTTTCAAATCGGTCCAGTAGTTTCGGAGCCTATTCAATACAAACAAACAATCAAATCTTTCCTCTTTATAATATATTATTAGTAGAGATTCTCTGCCCGTGGTCTTGTTCAGCTGGTCCAGTTGACTCTACGACAGATTAGGTAACGTTATATAATTCGTTGTACCACTGAAGAATGTTTTTACCTGATAAATGTGTGGAACAAATCTTGCAACAGAATTTTAGACGAGTTTTCCTTAACTGAATCAGGTTAAGGAGCTGTAATTTGGCATACATGGTCATGGTCACTTTTTTTTTGTACTCAACTAAGGACATTTAATATTTCTAAACAAATTCGCAGAGTTTAACTTGATAAAATGATTTTCTTAATCACCATGTTTAAATAAATACCAAAAACACGAGCGCGGCGGCTTGGCAGGCGCGCGTTTTCCCTTACGCCTACTGCTGCAGGACTACATAGCCTTAAACGAAACGACGTATTTCCAAGCACTTCTAAATGGTTATAAAAGCTTGTTGTACATATATTTTTTTTAATTATATATTCAGTAAATACAAAAAACAAAAAAAAAAACGAAAAATTACAACGAGCATTTACACTTATATCGATTTCCTAAAAATGTATTTTTTATCGTATGTAAGTATATAAAAAACAATAGCTGTTCTTTTGTCTCGTTTAAACTTAACAGCTTAAATTATTGTTTTGTTTTGTTTGCTTATGTACAAGGACGGCTTAAAAGAAAAAAATATGTCTCCGTGGTAACGTCAGAAAAGGCCGAGTACAATGGCGTGCAGGGGAACGGTTTTCCCAATGCTGTTTTGCTGACTCTATATTTTGTGCAAAAGTACGGCTTCGATCAATTCATTTGCACGCGAGTGTAGTTATTAATATTATTCTGACAGTAGGTACAGTTGACTGAACCACTGAAATTTGTTTCTGTCCATGGTACATTGTATCACCGTTAAAAATATATTTCGCTGCTACATTAGACTGGACGTTATTCATAGTTATTCATTTCTGCTATTCTATATTTGTACACTTTCTCTAAGATTCCATAGCCTCTCATTTAACGACGGCTAAGATTGGCTGGATGCAAACTCTTCTATGGTTAAGGCACTGCCTCCCCTCACACTAGCGCCGCCACCTATTTTATCTAATTATTACGGGCAGAGATTCGATGTTGACCTTGGTGGCCACCAAACTTTATTTTCGAATATATATATATTTTTTAATTTTAAATGTATTTTAATGTATATAATTTTTGGAAATACTTTTTTTAAACGTAATAATTAGATAAAATAGGTGGCGGCGCTAGTGTGGGGAAGCATCGCCTTAAGGCTCGCAAATGTTACTCGTAAGGAGTTATAAGTTCATGTTATTTAATATTAAGTGTACATTTAAGAATAACAGAATAACAGTGGAAATATTTCGAATACCGATTTGTTTTTGGGAATAAGTGGAAAAGAAAACAGGTTAGCCGAATTAAAATGCATCAAATAATTTGATAACTGAGTATTCCAAGTTACTTGCAGTATTTCAAACATGCTGCACTTCCTCTATACAAATTGCTTCACCAAAACTTGCCTTCGTAGCCTTCAGTTTTTGGGGCACTAGAAGAATTTACCTTACTCTTTTAGCCAAACTAAAAAATTAGGGCCTTGTGCCCTAATTTTTTAGTTTGGCTAAAAGGTACGGTACTAAGGACACATAGTACTTGTACCATTGATGGTACAAGTACTATGTGTCCTTAGTACCGTTGAAAAAGATACTAGTTTATACCGTGTATTTACTTGTGAAAAAAAAACAAATCAAAAATAATAATTGCGTCTTAATACTACGTTATTTTCACAAGTAAATACATAATATAGTTTATAATGTGTATTTACTTGTGAAAATAAAAATCAGATTTTTTTTATTTTCTAACGACGCAATTTTTCTAAAAACAATACGACTGTAATGTCGCCGTCAATTAATTGCATTTGCACATGTTGAATGTAATTGTTGCGGTCGATTACCGCTTTTGATCTTGAGTTTTGTGGCTCTGTTGTCAAAGCATTTACGGAATGGTATGCAGCATCTCTTTTTAGAACTTTTAGAAATTGGCATGTTGTGGTAGGTTTTCTCATAAATCGCTTGTTATATTGACGTAAGTACGGATAGAGCGAACCAAATATTAAAAAGCCAGCCGTCGTCGGGCGCTAACAAATGGTAAGAGGGCGGCGGCCACCCGCACCTCGATTAGGCATTCAATGAGCATAAGCTAATTACCACTTTGTTTACGAATCACGAGGGCCCGCTGCATTGGATGGAAGCCAGCTCCGGCCTCGAATTACTTAGCTATGCAAGCAAACGCCTCCATTGTGGCATGTTTACATAAGCGTGCGATGGATTAAAGCTGGAATAACATTTGTTGCCTACAGTTGGTTTACTCTTTAAATATTTTTTCGCAAAGCCACAGGTACCTTATCTGTCTTATCGCAACAGCTCTACCAACAAATCGTTCAAAGTGGCAATTGCATACGCAGATCTAAAAAAACACCTGCGACGACGGCCGTTTATGACGGTCCCGGTGGCTCGGATCCAAGGATTATTTATTTTACCCGTAGACTCGTGACAATCAAGATTTGAATGTTTAATATTGCCGATATCGATGGAAAAAAATAAAGAAATAAGGATTGTTCTCTCGCCCGACGGGATGAGATCCCCACTGGGCCGGCATTCGGCGGCAGCAGCGGTGGCAGCAGCGGTGGCAGCAGCGGCGCGCAGATATGGTCCATCATCCTCCGGGTCGCGGATGATCTCGCGCAGGCGGCCGCAGACCCCGCCCCGGGGCGTGGCACCCGCCGCTTGCCACCCCCGTCCAAAGCACCTCGCTCGTATTATCCCGGTTTCCTGACCACAGTCGCGCGCCTAGCTCTCAGCTATCGATCTGTTTATTTTTTAAACGACATATCTTACCGTGTCGAGTCCTTCCGAGTGTGACGGTGCAGTGTCAGCATGGATGTGAACGAAGGTCAGGAGATGCTGAATTGAAGGTGAGTCCACAGGCGAGGGTCGCTGGTTCGAAGATTTTTAGCTTTTATTTGAAATGGGTTGGTATTAGAACTACTTATAGCTGTTCGTTTAGCACCCTGACATGATCATCGGCACGAAAAACGATATCTTTTTAAGGAGCGATGCCATTCAAGTTTTTCAATTTATACACCATAATGGAGTTATACACTGAATATACACACCAAGTCCAACCCCGTTGGGTTTTCTCGCAGACTGTGGCGTGTAGTCTTGACACTCGCACATTTGGTGGGTAGTTTTCCAGAAACGCCATTGCTTAGTCCTTTTAATCAGTGTCTTTTATGTTTTTTTTTTTCAATCCGTCGGCGAATCATTGCTCGGGTTCTCAATTCGGCTGTAAGTTTTTTTTAAAACTTTCACAAAACGCATTGCTACGAATGAAAATCCTAAATGGAAACAGTTATGATGTCAGTTTAATACACCCAGCGTTGGCACCCAGAAACAATTACATGAAACCAGAACATGCCACGAACACCGACGGGTTTCGCAAATGCGCCTGTTCGTACTTACGTGCGATTTGCAAATGAGTGCATGCTTTGGAGCAGTTTAGTTTTATTTCTGCGACATGTATTATATTATATTTGACTTTAATAGGTTATACTGAAGACTGTCTCTGATACAGTGGACCTACTATAAAGAAAATTTCAAATAAGCAAGGAAAAAAACTCTGGTTCTAATGATTTTTAAGACGTTGAATATGATTTCGCGCGGAATTTTTACTAAATATTTTAAATCCTAATATTTTGCAATGAATTTCCGCAAAGATAGATTGTTAAAAAAATTATTGAATAATCTATTAATTATTGAATAATGTGTTTAATTTTCTTTTTTGTCGGTTTAAGACCCGAGTTCACCAAAAGATGGTTAAATTTTTAAAAGTGGTCAACATTTTTGACACAAGTATTCAGACATTAAATTAATTAATTGAAATTATTAGAGCAATATCTGCCAATACAACAAAAGACTCGTCATGACGACCACGACCGTTCTGCCAAGAACGCTACGAATGAAGAAGAAGAGTCAGACATTAAACGTCAACTAACCCCGGAATACTCAAACGCAACTCAGATGTAAGCATGTCTCAAGTGGAACGTGGTCATAGGATCTTTGATCTCAACCGACTCATTTTTGACAGATTTTCATTGAAAAGTGTCAAGTCGATTTGAGACGTGTTCAAACGTAAGTTGCGTTCAAGTATTCGGCCGGAAGCTGCCTGACTGTCCGATTATCTTTTGGTGAACATAGACCTCAGTCCGTCATATTTGATTGACACAAACATGAATTTATGGGAATATACATCATTCAATACAATAGTTAAAGAAACATCAAAATCGGTCCACTATTGGCGGATTAATCGACGAACATACCTAAAAAAAATAAACAAATAGATAGATGATAGAAAATACTTTATTCAAAGCCAACATATTATGGCTTTGACGGAAGACTGGATGAGTGGTGGGCTGATCCGATGTTGTAAAATGTTATTTATATATGAATTTATTTAATTTAACTGGAACTCTACTAATTTCAAGAATATATTAAATTTCGTTACAATGTTCAATGCGTACGACACACAGAAATCTCGAATTTTTGCATGCCTTTTTTCCAAATTTAGAATAAAATGTCTGTATTAGTGTAGTGTATACAAGGTGGGGCATTATCTAATAAACTTTATGGCAGCTAGGTACCTTTTCTTTTGAAGTCAGACGGTCATCAGACGTTTTTGTTCTTGGGAACTTATGGTTATATTTGGGACAAAACAACAAAAAACAACACTCAGTCGTCAGTCTAGAAAATGATCTTTGTATGATTTTACGAAAAATGTTCTAAACTCATTTAGAGCACCTTAAATTCGAATTTCCAAAAACCAAAAGAAAAAAATCAAAAGTTAGATAGCTTAACGTAACAAAAGAAACAATAAGAACAAAATTAAAAATTTTTAAAAACCCCCTGGCAGATTTCATGAAACATGGCTAGGAACACCCGGGATAAAATTATCTATGACACAAAAATAACTAAGACACGTTAAACTTATAACACTCTTTTTGCGTCGGGGTTTAATAAGGAACACGTTTTTAACCAATTTTTTTTTTTTTTCATTTGGTTTTTACAAGGAAAAAACGATAAAAAACAATGACGCATACCTCAGTTTTTCAAAATTAATTTGAATTTGATTTCATTCTAAACTTGGTTAGGGTATTGGCTTGACGTCGGCTTGACTGTGTACTCTTTGAAACGATGGACTTGGCGTATAGGTTGATCCTCCGTAACCTTTGAGTATTAAACCATACTCCGTAACCTAATATCGACGAACAACAAACCTCTAAAAATCGACCAAAAGTTGAACGATTGCCCAGGAAGAGGTTGAGCTATCGTCCTAAAAAATTACAGCAGGTGGTTTCAGATATTTCAAAAACCTTTCTTTTGCATTTCCACGCCTTTAGAAAGATACATTACTGTGGGATTGTTTACTAAAATCAACATTATGTCGATAGACTCCATTACTACAATATATTCATAACTGTCTTATAACAAAGATTCATAGCAAATGGCTTACAATGTGCGCAAATCTTCTAATCTGCTATCTTTATTACTTGAATTTATAAAATATTAAAACCCGATTAAAAGAAACAATGTTTTATAACATGTTTTGTTACTTAATCTGGACGCACCCTAAGACTGGAAAATAGGTAACATTTTTCATGTCTTAACCGGAATACAAAAACGTTTTAAAATTTAAAAATAAACCACAGATAACGTCTACTTCACGACGACGTAAATGTATTCAGCGTACATTAACATAGTACCTAGATTAGCATAGTGGCATAAATCTAGCCGATGTAGGTACAGGCTGCGACTGAAGTGGCTGAATAATATCCACATAAATCATACGCGAATTAATTATTGTACTCGATTGTACTTTTGGGAGTCATGTTTTGGATTCCCAGTGTAAGTTTAACCAGCCCTTTGAGGGTTGGTTAAACTTACACTGTGTTTATGTACCTTGGAAGAGTTGTTATAGGCAGGGGTTATTCTAAAAGAGGCAAATTAAAAAATTAAAAGTTTTTACTAATCAGAACATTACATAATACTTGATGTTTTTAACAGAAGTTTCCATTAAGGTCTGTGTTCAGTAATACATAATCGAACAGTTAGGATGCCTTTAAATTTTCATGTTTATTATATTTTTAGTATTTGTTGTGATTACAGTTGAATGTCACTTATTTATAGAAAGTTTCAAGATGTAGATTGGAAAACCAATTTTCCCGCAACCCTAAGATCCCGCCCTAAACGTGCACGCACTAATAACAATAATAAATGACAGATAATAAATGCAGACATTCCATTCATTCGAAAATAAAGTAATGTCGTACGTCCACGATCCTAATTACGGTAGTTTTAAAAAATTCCCTTACTGGCAACACCAATTCAATTTAGAAATTGTCGAAATCGAATTTAGGTGCCTGATAATTTTAGAACTGGTTCTAAACTAAAATGGTAAAATTATAATATAAAAATTTAACTAAACTATATACCTAGTATAGTTTAGTTTGGTGTGGACTCTGTATTGACACCAATGTCAAACTTAACCGACGAAGCTGCTAATTGCCCGATTAACTTTCGAAGAACCCACCCGTTTTAATTTTGTGCAATTTACGAACTCTAAATTTCAGAACCTGTACTATTAAAATATTCTGTATTTTTTATGTAGGTACCTACTTACCTTTATTATGTTTTTTAATTGTAAACATCTAATGACAATAAACTAAGGCCTTTATTCACAAATAAAATTGCAATAAAATAATATAAATAAATTAGAACTTACAATTGAGCTAACTGCAGATTGTTTCAAACAATCTACAGGTAGCTCAACTAATCCATATCAATACCAGTCGGAAACGTCCCCGCTACGCTGGCTGCATTGCCCCGATGTATGGCAATGCTGATCGCTGTGCCAGATACTGACTAACTCTCGGGTCACGCATCGCCAGACGCTCAGAGAATTTTTTAAAAACCCGAAGAGCCTCGGTACCCAACGGACCTAGAGTCTCGACTCCAAGGGGAGCAAATGTGTAAGCTTAACAGTAAACTTGATTTTTATCAAAAATATTCTTCTAACAAATTTAAAAATTATATTTTCTTGTAATAAGCATGTTGTACTGGTGCATTCAGCTTTAATTGAATTTCGTGTACAACGCGTGGCTACTTATTATGTATAATACTTAATAAATTACACAAATTGATTTGACCTGGCCGCGGCCATGTTTATACCTAACTATTAAAGATCTAGGATCAATGGCAAAAGTAAGATAGTCAAATGTAATTATACTAGCTTCTGCCCTCGGCTTCGCATGCACTTAACCGGGATAAAAAGTAGCCCATGTGCGTCCCTGGGATATCGTCTAAGTATACCTATATCTCCCGGCCAAATTTCATTTAGATCTGTTTAGCCATTAAGGTGTGAAAAGGTAACAGAGAAGAGTTAGGTACTTTCGAATTTATAGTATGAGTATAGATCTATACATTTATATAAACAACTGGAATTTGAGATTGATTGAAACTAAATATTGGAAGAGTAGGTACCTACCTAGCTTATTTTTTATTAAAAACTTGCTGCATTCTTACTACCATTTGTCCTATTACCCGTTTTCCCGTAGATTCCTACGGAATCATTTTCCTGCTGTAAAAAGTAGCCTATGTTCATCAGGAATAATGTGTGCTACTAATTGTAAAAGAATCAAATCGGTCCAGCAGTTTCGGAGTCTATTCAATACAAAAAAAAACAAACAATAAAATTTTTCCTCGTTAAAATATTATAATATATTATAATTATTAATTGTGTGCATCAAGGTTAGAGTAAATGTGAACTCATACCTTCGGTTCCTTTGGTCTTCAACGTATAAAATGCATCTAAGTCATAACTGATATAGGTTCCTTTTACTCAGAGCACTTATTTTTTCCACAAGAAAGAAACTCGCACTAGTTACAGATACCAACTATAGTAGATGCCAAAAACTAAGAAGATGTTGGCACCAGAGATACTTAGAAAGATAGAACGTTGAAAGAAAATTATTTATTAAACACTACACACAAACAAACATTGGTACAGAAATAAAAGACAATTTAGTACACGTAGACAGACTAAAATACAGGTGAACATTAGTTAAGGCTTGGAAGGCCAGCAGAGGCCGCATTTTTGTGATTTTTAAAATTATCTGAGACTTAGCATTTGGTGCTTAAAATTAAAAATAAAAAGAAATATATTACTTAAGGATTTAGTCTAGTCAAAGTCGCATTCAGTTACAAGATCTAATGAACTTCACTTGTTAAAAAAAACCCTGAAGTTACCCCTTTTTCTAATGTTTTTTCAATACTATGACTAGTGAACTACTGATATCTCACTTTTTTTGTACTCAACTAAAGACACTTAATATTTCTAAACAAATTCGCAGAGATTGACTTATAAAATGATTTTCTCAATCACCATGTTTAAATAACTACAAAAAACACGAGCGCGGCGGCTTAGCAGGCGCGCGTTTTCCCTTACGCCTACTGCTGTAGGAATACCTGGCCTTAAGTATACTAACACAAAAACCTAGGGTAGTGTTATCAAACCTTGTTTAAAACTCCAGTCTCAAATAATCCAATAACTTTAATGAATGCGTTTGCTGTAGAACATTCCCTTTTTCCATGTTTCATCTTTATTTTTTTAAATAATATTAAGTTTTTCCTTAGATACTAAAAATTAAATTACAATCTTTGTAGCCGCCTCAGCTGGTTATCTCTATTTTCCCGTGCTCCTCGACAGTGAAGTCCCATATCATTCATAGGCTATTTTGCAGGAAATAATTAACATTAATCAAAAAGAAGGGTTATGATTTCTAATGATGCTAATAATAGGTAATTTATGAAAGAGCGCTGGTTTTCAGTCAGAACCAGGTAGAGTAAGTGACAGACACCACCTCAGATCCAGCGCACATAAGAAATAGAATTTTACGAGAGTAAAAAGATATTTAGTACTGTAAGGTAATTACGTGCCAGAAACATAGATTCCGTTGATTGCAGAGCTTGCTAGACATCAGATATCTAGTAGATAATCGCTAAATGGCCAGCGGACAGCGGAAGCGTCTTTTTGCCGCATATTATAAGGTAATGCCGAGTAATTCCGACATCCTGGATGCGCCCACACCGCGTCGCTCGCTCATTTTAAGCCAGAGCAAATTAGTGACCCGTGACAGGTCCTTGTAGGTCCAATAATATACCAGTATAACTGTATATTGCATCTCAAAATGTTCAGATTTTTTTTATTGATTTGAATATTGATACAGATTTGATTGGATGAAATTGTTTTAATTATCTTATTTGCTGTTTTTGCAATTCCAACTATAATGATATTCCAAAGATAGGGTAATTCCAGGTCCAAAATTTAATGCATTCTAATCAGCCTGAACCGATAAATTAAAGTGCTGTCGTCGGTCAGTGGAAATTACAAACGTCGTGCCTATCAACGGCAGGTAATGAGACAGGATCCGGTGTGTTAATTAAAATTAAACGCACGCATTTAATGCCAGCAAATTCACGTCAAATCAAACAGTGAATAAATTGCTCGTACGACATATTTTCCGTTTGCCGGATGCGTTCAATTTGGTCGTTTGTGCGCGGGCGCAGTCCAACACAAACCGCGCTACCGTTTCACGTCCCATCGATGTTTTTCGATAAATCGAAAGTCGCCAACGTCACACCACTGCTTTAAGACAGAACTAATAGTGAAATGAGTCAAATTATGGGGCAGTGCTAAATAATCTTCCGGTGTTATCGATCTCTTGAGGCAGCTGAGTGGTTTATTGTTTGTGGTCAGTGGTATCACCACATGTGATACCACGTGCAAGCTTTCACGACGGAAAAGGCAAAGAAAGAGAAAAAGCGGCTGAAGAGAAAGAGAATCTCCGATATGAGGTGAGGGTGTTATTATAAACGGGATTATGGGATTAAATAATGCTGGACGATGGTTCCTAAAGCCATGTGGTAATTAAATACCGCTGCCACACAGCTCGAAAACGTGCATTCAAATATGGGCCGAAACTCTACCTATGTAGGTAAATTTTAATGAGTCAAAATGGCTTCCCACAACCTTCAAACGAGTGGTTCGCGAGCTGTTTGTCATCTGATGCCGTCAATATCAAATTCATCTAAATGTTACGAGTTGAAAGCCCTTTAAGTGCACATTTTTGTGTTGTGCTGCAGCGGTGCTTTCCAGGTGTGCGACAAGCTTTGCGGTAAACTGACAATTATAAAATTTCAAATAAATAATGCTGAATAATAACAACAACATAACATGGATAGAATTTTGTAGGTATGCAAAGAAAACACTCAGGATCAAATATTGACATTTTATACAAAAAATTGTCGCGAGGCGGGAACCGAACCGGCAACCTCCTGCGTCGCAGGCAGACCTTCGCCCACTGCGTTACAGAGGTCATCAAAATAGTACATAAATTAATTTACAATTGACCTGATTCTGTACACTTACCGTTTTAAATAAACACAGTTTAGAGAAGTTTTCATTACGCATTCACTGCCTAGTCTCGGCGGCGTATATAGAATAAAATATAGATATCCATATCCGTAAACGCTACATACATTTCAGATTGATCTCTCTGTAACCTTCGGAGAAAAGGGGGGACATGTAAAAACTATTTTTTTTTTATATTACGTACAGTATGATACCTACTAACTTTCAAAAAGTATTTTAAAATGTACAAACTGATACCTTTCATTAGATACTCCATGTGACCTTGTCAGTCTCTTTCAAAATTTCGATATAACAATTTGTATGGAAAATGAAATTTTCATTTTCTTTTTATTTTCGCACAGAATGTTTTATAATAATAAATTTGAATTTAATCGCTGCGGTAGTTGTTGAGATTTTAAAGAGGGAAAAAAGGAGAGACAAAGCAAGAGGACAAGGGTTTCGAAACAGATCGCGAAACCGTAAAAACAAAAAAAAGTATTGAACTACCGTAGATCAAGCAACTTATGGCACCATCCTCATACAATAAAAAATTTGAATAAATAAAATTTAAATAAATAAATAAATTTGAATAAAATAAAATTATACCCATAAACAAGTTGTTTGCTAAGTTTTCGTAGCATTTTTATATTTTTCCAACTGGCAACATTGATAGTTATTCCTATAAAGGTGAGTCGAAGTGAGGTTCTTCGTTTTATTATCTTCAGGGAGGTGGTGTAAACCTGTTCTAAAAATTCTTGCAAAATTGTGATCGCTGATCAGAATCTCTAGGTCTCAGATTACCTAGTGCAATTTTGATGCATAACATGAAGAAAATATCCTTACCATGTTTAAGGAAGTCAGGTATTGCTATTTCTCCATTTTATTGAAATATCCGCAAAGTAATGAAAATAGAGTACGTCAGATGCCACAAAATGACAAAAGAAGTCCACTGCAACATTTTCAGAATATCATAGAGCAATGACGCGAATCTAGTTATTCGATAATCGCTTCTTAAATTATGATGTAGAAAGATTAAATAGGCTACTTGACTCATATCAAATTTGGCGCAATAAATAAATAAATATTTTCTGTAGTATTTGACTTAATAAACCAATATTTATAGATTTCTGATAATATTAAAAGTGTAAAGATGACTAACATTATTTTCAATTTAGAAAATTATTTAATTTTTTTATTTTGTTCTCTCTCTCTTTGCGTCGATATCCTCAGTGCTGAGGGTCGGGACCTTTATGTAGGACCTTGGAATGCACGATGTGTCTCCATCGGGGTCGGTCTTCCGCAGCGCGGATAGCGTCGTTCATGCTGGTTTCTAGCGTTGGGTTTTTTATTTTGTAGGTACTATTAAAACGCTGTTGTGACGTCATAAGACTCTAACCTCCGAATACTCGAGAGTATGTCTCAAGTGACCAATTTTTAACAGATTTTCATTGAAAACTGTCAAAAAATCGCGACTTGAGACGTGCTGAAACGTAAGTTGCGTTTGCGAATTCGGGTGTAAGCAAATTTCATGACAGGATCATAAACGAGTGAAATTCAGTATTTAGTCAGTCTATATTTAGAAAATGATGAACGTTTTACAATATCAGTTTTAAGTTTCGACCCCATGACGTCACAGCACAGATAATTAAGGCTGACAACGTTTTCGCCTGATTACAAATCAAACACGAATCAGCACAACACTGATTATTAGTTTACTAGCTGGTGCCCGCGACTTCGTCTGCGTATGATTAGTATTTCGAGTAGCTTATATTAGCGTGGCGTAGAAAAGAACTAACATTATGACATTAAAATTGTCACATTTATATACTGTGGCGGGCTTTTTTGTAGGACTATTTAAGATAAACATTTCCATCATACATTACATATGAGTAAATCTAGCGGTTTTGGCAGCGCAAGCCGGAATAGCTCGCAGATAGTAGATTTTTTCCGACTTACTTGACACTTATCGTCATATTTTGGACAATTCACGCAATATCTTTATAAATTGTAGCCTATGTGTTATTCTGATGTATAAGCTATATTATTGTAAAGTTTCATTAAAATCCATTCAGTAGTTTTTACGTGAAAGAGTAACAAACATCCATCCATCCAAACTTACAAACTTTCGTTTATAATATTAGTAGGATTACGTGTGGCAAAAGAGCTACAAATTTAATTTAAATTAAAAGTACATGGACTCCTATCTTACCCCGTCGGTATCATAGTTTATTGAATGTAAGTCCACAATTTCAACGATGTAGATCCATGGGGCGATAATACATGTGCCCGTTTCATTTTAGATAGTAACACAATGATGCCAGCGTTTGAAATTTAATACAAGTAAGTTTATCTGGTAGCAGGTTCCTGTGGGATTACATACTGACAAAATATTACAATTCGGTAGGTAAAAAACTCAAAAAAACATCTGAAATTAGTTGAATAGAAAATAGTTATGAGTTTATTTGAAAGTTGAATAAATACGAGCGATCGATTGCTACACAATAATTAGGTACTCTCTCTACTTCTTGAAGGTTTTACTAGGAAAGAAAAGACATAGGAAAGATATATTTTCTCTGCGGTGAGATTGCTAAATACTTATACCTAATTAATAAAAGCAAGATTCAAAATAGGAATTCAAAAAATGATGATAATGATAACGGTTAAGAAATTTGTATTACGAGTGCTCATGCTCCGCGGAACTAACAGTACAGCTAAGTTTACACATTAAGTTAGAACTTAATTTTAAATTCTTGATTTTAAATTTTCAACACCTTGCAGTTTTTTTGCACAGGCTTAATAAAAAATATCAGATTATCTAGAGGATAAAAATCTTGGGACTGGTTTTCTCCAGCTCGAAATATAACTACTAATAGGGTAAAGGTTTCTTCGTCGCTTCTTTACTTTAGTCTACATACCGAAGCGACAGAAATCAAAAAGATCACTTTATTTCCGTGTCCGAGTTCGACCTTTTTGTTTTTGATTTTGATTTTGACTCACGGTCGATATTATCAGGGACAACGTTTTAGGCTAGTAAATTAAAGTGTTATCGCGTGTGTTTTTCGCACGTTATGTTTGTCTGTCGGGAGCGAGAGTAGAGTGAAACATAGCAGCTAGGAGCATAGTAAGAAAACAACTTAAAAACCTTTTTATTCTTGTTTCAGGGTTGAGTTACGCGGTCTGAGGTGTGCAAGCGCACTCCGTAGCGTCAAAACTGTCATGTACGATAGCAGCTGCTCCTATGCCGGAGCCCTAGAACTGAAACGGAGCGCCCTAAAAGAGGAGGCCTGGCCGGCAACCGAGTGGCCTCCCTACAGGCTCCACCAGTCTACCTTTGAGCAGCTGAAGCAGAGCGTGGAGAAGGCGAAGGCTGCTCTTCAGGATCGCTCTGGTCTGCTCGGGTCTGCCACGGCATTTGGAGACTTCTATGGTGGGCAGTTGGGACAGGATGCGAGTGCCACGCTCGGCTTCGGAAGGTCAAGAAATGACGACATGCTGGGAACCATGGACAAGAAGAGCACAGGTAATTGGACTAGTCTTTTATGATGCAACAAAAACAACATAAAATGTCTTTATTTAGGAAAATATTAAGGCAAAACGAAGGCAGATGAAGTCGTAAATAGAACTTTATCAAAATTTGATTCATAATCTCCAGTTTTCATGCAATCATATCTGTTTACGAGCAATACCATCACAACGTCGAGCCATTTCAACAAATCTCACGAAACGACGCGATAAATGTCATCGGAGCCTTTAAATTTTTACACCTACAACAAAGATAGCCGAGCTTCATTGTACCGGCCCGATGTGTATCATGTTGCCGAGCACAACACTCACAAAGAATATTGATTGCCGCGTCTTCGCCCGACCGAAAACACACTCTGAAGCATACCACCCAGAGATAAAGTCCCATTTCCCGCGAGTACAGATAGAACCCTTTTAGATTAAGAGATCCTGCTAGGTATAAAGGAAAGCTAGGGGGGCAACTTCTTCCACAGATGACAATCGGTCCAAGGGAGATGCGGGGCGTGCGGAAAACATACCCCATGGTTTCCATGGCGACTCGCCCGCCCACACTCCGCCCTAAAGATCACCGTAGCCTTCATAAATAGTAGTTGATAAATAAAAATTATTTTATCCTTTCATTACTGTAAATAATAATATAATTGTGATAATTTTAATTTTTAATTTTAGCATTGATTCTTATTTTTATTTTTATTTTATATTTTATCTTGATCATGACTCGAATATGGACACTCTAACTTATTTTTGTATTATATATAATTTATTGTTGTCTGAAATTACTTTGGAAGCAGTCCGGGGAACTCTAACGAGAGCTCGGAAATCACGCCGCTTAAAAAATACCGATGCATTTTTGGTGCAGGTTTTTAAAGATTTTCAGCGGTTAGCGAAAACAAATGGTAGTGTTTTTATCTGCGACGACGTAATAAAGGTAGTGTATGAGCTCGTAAAGGGAAGATTATTGCCGAATGTGTCTCTGTGATGACTTTTGCGATCCGACGCTTATTCTGTTAGCTATTTTTGCTACTGAATTGGGAATATTAAAATAAAGTACGTATACTTACCTACGATTTATTCTCCTTATGAATTATCAAATGAGTGTTTAAAAACTAAAACTGACTTCGAATACCTACCTTAATTTTACACTGTTTTAAGTTTTCGGTATAAAAATTTATTTAAAAAAAAGAAACACGCATGCAACCGAACAGAGAATTTGCTTTTTCGAAGTCAATTCAAGTAGGAAAACCTCGATACAATTCTAACACTTCATTGTTAGCAGTTATCATAAAATACCTGACCCATTCCACCCCGCATTTCCACCGAATGACGCCGACACAATCAAAGAAAGAAGCCGTTCCGAGCGCACGCTGACAATGGATGGCCTTTAGGCATTCTCTGTATTTTTCTACTCTAGAAAATGCCATTTGAAACAACGGCTCGGCATTACATTTTTACGTTCCTCGAGAGAAACGAACACAAAAGATTCCGTTGACAAAGGCAGAAAGACAATAACTTTCTACCATTAAAAGTTCTTTTTACCATTAAAAAGTTCACAATACATTGGAAAAAATGTAAATTTGAGCGACCCCTCTTTGTGGACTTGGCACGGTGCAGAGGCCTGAGGTAGATTGGGCTCTTCCGTTATTGTGCCGCGACGAAATCTATATTTATTATGATGAAGAGAAGAATTCTGGCCAAAAGTCCGCAGTCATCATTATCATTTTCAGCCTATACTATTAGCTACCGCTTGTACACAAAGCGGAAGGTTTACTGGGTCAAAACCTTAGACAAATCAACAGCTGAAAATCAGTTTTCGTTAGCTCGGTAGTGTTTTTACCTTCGAACTTTTATTAGTCCAATTTCTACAAGTGCGATCTAGTACTGTGTGTAGTTGGACATGACTCATGGCCTACCATGCAAAGTTTTCGACATGACTTGGCCGATGTGCAAGTATACCATTGTAGGCACAGCTATTACTAAAACAACATTCGTATTCTAGCATAGCGAAGAATAAGTACCGAAACTGTTGCAGGCGGCACGTGCCTCCTCTGATGGATGGACCGAGCAGCGCGCCAAGAATACAAAACAAAGAAATAACCCATTTACATAATATTCAAATAACTGCAAAAATACCCAACCCCTAATCTCAGTCATTAGGACGAACGTATTAAAATTTATAAGCCGGGGTACTAGAGTTGTTAACACGAAAATGATTACGTTCCTATCGGTCGATCTCAGCGCCAATTGTCATCAATTACAACGGCGTACTTTAGATAGTATCTACGTAAAATATGTTTAATAAATCACGCTGCAACTGGCCGATATGCGAGTTATTGATTTTCAAAAGGGTCGGGTAACAATTTATGTTCATTAGGATGCGGCGGCGGCGGCGGCGCGGCCCGCCGTCCGTCGGGAAGTGGCCTGTTCTCACTTCCACATTCACGTGAGATCCTAACTGCTTCATAAAGACTTCTTGTCATATTTTACTACTTGAAGTAACCTTCTATATTTTAGTGCATTTCATGAGTACCTACTTATTTCAGCCCACGAAGCAGTTTTTAGCGGAAAAAGATCAACTAGACGAAGATTTTCCTTTGAACCTTGAAAGATATTATGTACCGCTTGCCCGATTTTTTTAAACGTATATAGGATCGTTCTCTATAAAGCTACCTTACTGAACTAAATTCAAATTCGTTTCATCCGCGTGGTAGCTACGAACAGAATACTTACCTGTACTCTAACCAAACTGCAAATACAATGTTTGTAAGTATTGCAAGTATTTTTTTTAAGGGGCGGTGCCCCGGTCACTGACGATCTCTCGTGTCCGCATATTTATTTAATTATTTCACATTTTAATTTTTCATTCTATTGTATTTTATTATTTTTGTGTATTTTAAATGTATGAGTCATGTACTTGAAATAAACAATTTTTATTTTATTTTTATTGCCCCCCATACATAACCCAAAAATCACTTTCTTGCTTCTTCTTCTCTTCTTGATTTTGAGTCAGAATTGGCATATTAGCCGATATGAGTCTGTTCCTAGAATGCATAACGCTGATAATATATTTTCGAACTTACTTACTTACTTACTGGCGTGGCGCAGTGACCCAAAGTGGATCTTGGCCTCCGACACTAGAGATCGCCAGTTGTCCCGGTCCCTAGCCGTTTCAGTCCAGTTGACGGCACGAAGTTCAAACAGATCCTTCTCAACTTCGTCACTCCAGCGGTACCTCGGACGACCTATAGGCCTTCGGCCACTTTGGCGACCCATGTACGCTCTGCTGGCTGCCCGATCCTCCCCCATTCGGACTACATGCCCGAGCCATCGGAGTCTCGAGGCTTTGGTTTCTCCTATGATGTTCGGCTCGGACACTAGATCTTTTCGAACACCCCACCAAAAAGAGAGTTTTGAATGTTTGTATAATGTAGAGCTGTCCCAAAGTAAGGATATTTTCTCCTGTATATCTACTTCAATCAATGTATGAAAGTAATACAGCGACCTTGTTTTCTTATTATTTAAAGAATATTATGTAAAAATTTTGAACAAAGCGATTAGACGCGTTCCTCGTGGTTCGAAATAGAACTATCAAATACAACTATAGCATTTTCAACCGACGAAAAACTGAGAAGGTTCTCAAATCGACGCATTCTATATTTTTATATGTATGACCACGCATAATTTTTTACAGAGTAGTCCGATTTTTATAATTCTTTTTTTATTGGATAAGGTATACCCCGAAATTGATCCCATTTAAATTTGGAATAAAATTCCAACCCAGGTACGAAAACAGGGGATGATTGATTGTTCCCTTACTGATTGTAATGTATGAGCACGCATAACTTTTTACAGAGTAGTCCGATTTTTATAATTCTTTTTTAATTGGATAGGATATACTCCAACGTTAGTCTCATATAAATTTGAAGTCGGTTCATAGTTTTTATAAAACTCGCCAAATTATTATTATAGATAAATTATATTAATTATATTCGTGGACCTTACGATTTAATTTTTAATCCTGACCTAGCTTTTGTTTCAATTATAGCGTACATTTTATATAGAAAAAATGTGAGTAAGGACTCACATTTTTCTTTATAAAATTAACGCTATAATTGCTGTTTCGGGTATAGAAAAAAAATATATTTTGTTACATGCAAATATTTTGGTCCCATTCATTTCGTAAATGGTGGTCCTAGTTTTGGTTTAAAGAAGTATCTAGTACATAACAAAAGTGCAAACTATCACAGTAAAATATTAATGCGCTATAATCACAACAACAACCAACACAAAAACATAGATCATTACAGCGACCCTCCCTCAAAGTTTTCAAAACACTTATAACAGATAATTAAACCTTAACACCAGTAAGCCAATAATTCGAGAGTTCCCACAGGGCTGTCCCGTTGTCCCTAAACAAACGGGTAATGCACAATCAATGGCCACTCGAGCGTGCGTTATAAATCACTGATGATAATGGTGACGTTCCGCCGGATGACGTCATCGGCGTTTGCGCATCCTAACAATAGATGGCGGAGCGCGGCGCGTGCGCGTGCCGTGAGGCCATGGATGCAGCGATTTTATTATTTTGTTTTTTTTTATCAAACGTATAATTGAAACGTTTCTTTATTCAGTTAATCATAGATTCAAAATGGGTGAAGTTGTGATGTTTCATAAATTAATAAGTAAGTGTTTTATTTATTATCTTTATTCATAAAGAAATATACAATCAAATAATAGAAACCAATTAGAACTAGTATTTACAATTGAAACAATTAAGCTAACTGCAGACTGTTGCATACACTCTACAGGTAGCTCAACTGATCCATATCAATACCAGCCGGAAGCGTCCCCAAGATACATACAATATATTTTTTTAGAGAATCTTTTGAATAATAAATAAGGAACCCTCTACTTTTATAGACGAACAATGTATTGCTTCCTCTCATGGGAACCGTGGTCGAGACAATAATCACTTAATTGTGCGAATAGACACCAGTAGTAATGATAACCCCTCAGATTTGCGCGACATGACGGGCCAAAAGTACCCTACGGTCTAAAATACCCTACGGTATAAAGTACCCCAGCATATTTATTTCACAAATCGCTTGAAACATATTGCGCGAGGTTATATTTGATACGTTGACTTTACGCGTGGGAGATTTTTATTGGTATTTATATTAACTGAGCACAAATTGAATTAAATAGGATGGTCATGGAATTTAAAAGTGGGTACAATAATAGGCAAAAAAATCTTATCGTAGATAACTAGCTAAAGGAGACAAAACGACTGTATTTTATTTGGAAATAAGAAAGAATGGGATTAAATTTATTTGAGCTCGGCACAAGAATAGTCTACTTGACAAGAGCGAATTAAATAATGCTGCGCATTCATCGTTCTTTGAAAATTACAGTAAATTTTTTGAAACTATGTTTATAACTTCGTAATTATTACTTATCATGAAAAATGTACAAAATACTTCAAAATACTAACCGAAACATAGCCCTATTCCACTCTGATCCTCAGAGCTAATCTATTGATGGAATTTATTTTATTTTGAGTTTATTCCTACCACTCAAAAATATAAAATAGGTTTGACCTCCTGAATTTAGATAAGTGTTTTGCCAGCAGGGTCAGATAAGATCACCGGCGGACTCAGCAAGGGCTACTCCACGCCGACGCTCTCGGACACACTGCGCGCCCCCAAGTGCTCAGGTCAGTTTTAGACATAGGGCTTGGTAGGCCAGCAGAGGCCGCATTTTTGTGATTTTTAAAATCATCTGAGACTTAGAAAATAGTGTTTTCAATTCTGAAAAAAAGATATATATGACTTAAGGATCTAGTCTAGTCGAAATCGCATTCAGTTACAAGATCTAATGAACTTCACTCGATAGCAAAGAATCCCAAAGTTACCCCTTTTTCTAACGGTTTTTCAATACTAAAACTAGCGAACTATTAATATCATTCTTTTTTTTTTGTACTCAACTAAGGACACTTAATATTTCTAAACAAATTTGCAGAGTTTGACTTGATAAAATGGTTTTCTTAATCACTATGTTTAAATAACTACAAATAACACGAGCGCGGCGGCTTGGCAGGCGCGCGTTTTCCCTTACGCCTACTCCTGCAGGACTACCTGACCTTAAGTTGGAAAAAACTCAATGAAATAGGTACAGAACCTTTCTGTCTAGAAACATCAACCTCAACCTCAACAGCCTGTATTGGTCCACTGCTGGACGCAGGCCTCCCTCTGATAAGCGCCTTATTGGCTTTTAGCTCATACCCATAATCCCCACGCTAGGCATGCGGGTTGGGGATAGAAACACCAAATCCGTTCAAATGTGGAGATTTTGAGTTTATAGGACCTGGCGGAAACATGGAAGAGCTTCATAGGATTTTTCAAACAATTGTTTTCAAACTAAATGTTATATCTACCGCACAGAACAAAAATGTTCATTGAAAATGGGCTTTAACTCGTAATACGAATACTCGTATCACCTTTTCTAAGTGTACATTTATTGTATTTATGGAAATAAAGAGTTTTTGATTTGATTGATTTGAATACATTTTTTAAGTCCATCACGGTTATTAGCACTAAAGATATTTTATCATCATCATCATCAGCCTATATTAGTCCACTTCCGGACATAGGCCTCCCCTAATGAGCGCCATAGCGCCCTGTCTTCAGCTTGCCGCATCCAGCATCTGCCTGCAGTCTTTCGCAGATCGTCATCGCACCTGAGCGTCCTACACTACGTTTGCCGAGTCGTGGTCTCCACTCAAGAACACGTTTACCCCAGCGGTTTTCGGTTCTTCGCGAGATATGGCCGACCCACTGCCACTTCAGCTTGCTAATTCTTTGAGCTATGTCGAACTTTGGTTCTCTGTCAAATGAATTCGTTACGATTCCCATCCTTCAGAGAGACTCCGAGCATAGCTCTTTCCATAGCTCGCTGAGCGACTTTGAACTGGTGGACCAGCCCTATCGTGAGTGTCCACGTCTCAGCTCCGTAGGCCATGACGGGTAGGATGCACTGATTGAAAACTAAAGATATTTAAAACAGGATATTTACCATGATTCGAGTTTTGAGCTTTCCAATATTTCGGCACAGTATTTTTAACCCCCGACGCAAAAAGAGAGCAGTTTAACGTGTCTGTCTGTGTTTCTGTGTATCTGTCTGTGGTATCGTAGCTCGCAAACGGATGAACCGATTTTCGTTTAGTTTTTTTGTGTCATAGATAATTTTATCCTGAGTTTTCTTAGCCATATTTCATGAAAATCTGTCGGGGGGTTTTTTAAATTTTTAATTTGGTTCTTGTAACAATATTTATTTTATTATAATACTAGCTGCTGCCCGCGGCTTCGCCTGCGTAGTTCCCGTTCCCGTGGTAATTCCGGGATAAAACATAGCCTATGTCCGTCTCCTGGTTCTAAGCTGCCTCCCCACCAATTTTCAGCCAAATCGGTTCAGCCGTTCTTGAGTTATAAATGGTGTAACTAACACGACTTTCTTTTATATATATAGATTAATGTCATCAAAATGACAGAAGCTGGCGGGCCACTCGTTTGAACCTCATGGGAAGCCCTAAGTCGCTGTTTAATGTATCCACAGCGCAGTGTTCGCTACTAAGTGAGCACGTCCGGAAAGGGTACACGAACAACGGATAGATCTATTTGAACATAATGTAATCTGAAATCGTCGTCTTGACCTTCCTGGATGTGCATTTGATTGAGCATAGGTAGCGCTGTGGGTGTCATCTAGTCTAGATTTAGACTTATTGGCTACCTGGGGCCCGATTCTGCTAACCAATCACTTCATTATACAATAGTATCGTCGCAAAAACACCACGTATAATACTTACTAGCGACCCGCCCCGGCTTCGCACAGGTGCAATGCTGATAGTAAATATGCTATACAATCGGCCCCTTGGCCGGTACCGCTGCAACCGCTATGTTGCTGCATTTTAAATCTGTGATATCTTCGAAAATATTCATATAAATTACATGCTGTAAAAGGGCCATTTTAATCTGTATTAAATGCAAAATGTATTTAAGGTACTTAACTGTATAATGATTAATGATGTATTGCTTAAAATCGCTTCGTAAATAAGCCATTATTTCTCGCAAAAAGTAAAGGTTAAAAATGGTTATTGTGGGTTATCCCTAAGAGATAGAGATATACCACCACGGACTTTTTTGTTGACCTTTTTAAGGTGTAAAATACTGTAGTACATTATTTTGATCTATCTTGTAGGATTCAGCCAGCGTTTGCAATGTAACAGCAAAAAAATGTTTATATTTACGACATCATATTAGAAACCTCTAAAATGATCAGTGTTACTCTACTATGTTAAGCGTGTAATATACATATAAACCTTTCTCTTGAATTCAAACCAATGTAGAAAGGTTCGTCATTGGTTTCAACCTTGACAATTTTGAAGGGCGTCCTTTCATCTCTAGTTTCTTTCATCTTCGGTAGAAATATGAAAACGTCTGTGGTGACGATTCTGTGACGATATTGTCATAGTGAAGCGATTATTTTAGCAGAATAGGACCACGCAAAACTGTAGGCTCGTCATGGCTTGACTCGGCTGGCACGTGGACAGACCATAAAACTTTGATCAGTTACAATTACAGTTAGCCTCTAATGTCCCACTGTTGGGCAAACGCCTCCCCCAGATCTCTCCATTCATCACGATTCTGAGCCAGTTGGACCCACGTTCTATCGAAGGTGTCTAGTTCGTCTCGCCATCGTTTCTTCGGTCTACTGCGACGGTAGACGATGATTTGATTATAAACCCTCGGGGTCCAGAACCACCCCCTTTCGGCTTAGCACACCCTTTCTGTGGCACCCTGTATAATCTAAATCCAAGCCGGTAGAATGTAGAAAAGGATGGCAAAATGGGCGTGACGTCATTTATTAGGGTTACGTCATCATATCATTCAGAAGTACCTAGCTACCGTCGGTCGGCGACATTTACATAGAAAACAAGTTAGATTCCACGCGAATAAATTATCGCTCCTACGGTGAATAATATTATCGGGAGGGGTTCCGATCGTACTGGTAATTACGAAATAGGTCCTACAGGAATTTTGAGTAAAGTTACTGCCAGTTCTGGCCACTTTTTGAGGCACGTTTCCAATTTATTATATACAGAATGCCACGGAAAGGGTGTACTTAGCCGAAAGGGGGTGATTCTGGACCTCGATGGGGTCAACTTGTGAGTAAAGATTTTTGGAATTCCGAATATTTTATTGTTAATACAAAAAAAATCTTTCTTAAAACCCAAATCACTTTAGCTAAAAACATAATGTGAAATTTTTGTTAAGTTAATTATTAAGATAACAAAATATTTCACGAATGTTTTTTGCATATTTTTCAGCAAAACAGGTGTTCTGTCTTAAAACTTTTACAAAAAAATATGAGAATCCTTTGAAATTTCTAAACATGACTAACATTGTAAGAATACACGTAAAAGAACACAAATATGAAGAAAAAGCGACACTTTTTTTTTTAAATTAATTAAATGTGCTAAGTTCAGAAAATCGTAGAAAAAACGCGTTGCGTTCGGCTCAGTACATCCTTGCCTTAAGGCTTTGGCCCTTTCCGTGGCACCCTGTATATTATCTCAAGTTATCTTTTACTTAAGGCGCTACCCCGACCCAAATCAGCGCCACCACCTATTTTATCTTACTATTCAGTTAAACGAAGGAATTTCAAAAATCGATTGGCCAGTTCGTGAACCTTATCATAACCTTTTTTTAATGTCTCTGTAAATTTATAATTAATGTTTTAGTTTGTATACATAGTATAGATTTTCATGAAACATGGCTAAGAACACTCGGGATAAAATTATCTATGACACAAAAAGAACTAAACGAAAATCGACTCATCCGCTTGGGAGCTACCATACCACAGACAGATACACAGATACACAGACAGACACGTTAAACTTTTAGCACCCCTCTCTTTTTGCGTCGGGGGTTAAAAATACGAGTTATAAAGAGTATTTTAAGTACCTATTTTTTAACTCTTATGTTATTGAACAACATATTTAAAAAAGCTAGAAATTCTTACCCTGCCTAGTTTATACATATTAGTTGTTCTAATGGACATTTTACGAAATCCTCTCAAATACGAAACTGCAGAGAAGAGAACGAAAAGACTCATGACACGAAGAAAAGACATAGAGCTCGAAGTAACTAGAGGCTTAATCATAATCAAAATCAAAAACTCTTTGTTTCCATAAATACAATAGATGTACACTTAGAAAAGGTCATATTATAAAATGAAACACTGACACGGAAATAAGGTGATATTTTTGATTTATGTCTCTTCGGTGTGTAGACAAAAAAATAAAGTAAAGAAGCGACGAAGAATCCGAAGTCCGAAAAAAACGTAGCAAAGCCTGGCAGTAGGTATCAAACAGTCAAATTATTTAATGTTCTTCCTACTGAAATGAAAATTAACAATCCAAACATTTTCAAGAATAATTTAAGAAAACTTTACTGAAGAGGTGTTTTTACAAAGTTGACGAGTTTATCAAACGAAAGTTATTATTATGTTAGCAACAAAGATGAATTAGAATATTACAATTGCATGCTATTAATATAAGGTACAGTCAGCGTCAAATTGATATGAGTGTCTAGAGTAGTCAAAATGAACTGAAAAACATAAAAGCAATTTGATATACGCAGCTCGATTACGATTTATATGAGCAGTCAGTCACCCTGACTGCTCATATAAATCGTAATCGAGCTCATAATATAAATGTGAAACAAGGAGTAGTAAGATATTTTGAACACCTTGGGTGCTTACAACATTAAGATGATTGGAACTGCGTATATCAAATTGCTTTTATGTTTTTCAGATCATTTTGACTACTCTACGACGCTCATATCAATTTGACGCTGACTGTACCTTATATTCATACACGATGTTTTTGAATAAATAAACTAAACTAGGAGTTAAAAAGGGTACTCTATTGTAAAACTGCATTGTCATTAAGCTCCGCCGTGACCGCCGTTTAGCCGCGCCGCAGAGCGTGATGATTCGTCCTTTGATTAGTACGTTACATCGTCCTTTCAAAAGTACAAACGTAACTAATAATTGCCTTGTCCCTTTGATGTCACACTTAGCTGGGCTTGGTTTGATGCTACATCGGGTATTTAGTTTTAATTGCAACAATTTTCTTCAGAGTTTTGATTGATCCTTGACGTATAGAAAAGTTGCTGCGCGGTGCCAGGTTAGAATTTTCACCATCCCAACTCGTAAAAAGAGTGTCGTAAAAGGCATCCACCGGAGGCTGGCAGCACCGCCCCCTGCAGAACAATTCTATAACCAAACTTCGATCCCAACCCACATGCCCAGCATGGGGATTATGGGCACTACCTCCATAAGATAAAAGATAATAAGACGCTTATCAAGGGGAGGCCTGAGGTGAGGTTAGGTAGCAATGTAGATTTCTTTTGATCGTTGTTAAATCTTCCCGCTGAGGAATCAGACATAAAACACGGAAGTGTTTTGTGATGAATGAGGGGTTTTAAAAAAAAGCTATAGGGACCTAATCGGTTGCAGATAGATATTTTTGTAATAATGAAAATTCGTTATACAACGTCTTGTATAATCGCAGAAGTTCGAAACAATTTTTAGGTTTCATTCAACCTTTTTCGCTGCTCGTGTTTTGAAAGTTTTGTTTTGATTTTAACTGTTAGGTAGATAAAGATACCTTGCTGTTGACTGACGTTGTTTTCTTTCTTTCAGTTTTTCTTAAGTATTCAAACATAAATTTCGTACAATATAGTAAATCATTGTCTTTGATAAAGTAGTTACCAAAAAACCTTAAAGTAGTTAGTTACTTAGCTTCTAGAATCCTAGTATTTAAAGGTATAGTTAAAATTGTTTGCTATTTGTTGAAATTTAGCACATATCGATCCATTTTTAACTGACTGCGTAAAAGGACGACTTTCTATGTTCGGCTTTCTGTATGTAGGAGAGATCGACGTACATACATAAAAAACAATGTTTTTTTTATGTATGTACGTCAATCTATACGCCAGTTATAGATCGATTGTGAAAATTCTTTGACTGATTTAATAGAAAATATACCGAAGTTTTTCCATTAAATTTTTATTAAGTATACTCGTATTATTCCCACTAAACTAAAAATCAGTGTAAAATTAAGGGATTCGATCGTCGGTTTTTAGATTATTTTAAATAATCAAATTATTAACTATTCCTTTATATAGATAGAAAAGTCTTTATTAGCATCTTCAGATTTACACATAGGTACAGATTACAGCAATTATATAGTACACTAATACAAAAAGACAATGATAAAATACAGTAGACAAATAAAACAAACAATAAAAACAGTAGCATTATAATTTTTTTTTAATAGCTATGGGTATTTAAAAATGGCTCGATATTTTTGGGATTATCATGCGCCATGCTAAAATAAACTACTTACCTACCTATGCCTGAAAATCAGCGCCGCCTGTTCAGTGGAACTGTTATAATAATTCGGGAATCGAAAACCCCTTGTTCACTCATGATGATCAAACCCCGAGTGGACTTATAAACCCGTCGGAAGTATCAGCAGACGGAAAGCGCACCTACCGGCATTCATGTGACTTCATTTGCCAGCAAGGCTATTCTGAAACTCGGTTACCGAGTCATCGACACGGAATCTGATATATTATCGCGCAAAACTACTACAAAAATATTTATTTTTGTGAATATTTTCTGCGTTCTAAAAGGAATATAAATAGCGGAAAACTAGTTTTCCATAAATTATAATATTATTAAATATTTCTTTATAAAGTAGCACAAAATCAATATATTTTGAGGAATTTATAGTGTTACTTTTGGAGCATTTATAAATTTAAGAGATTTATTACTAAAAATCAACTTATTACCAGAAGATCCATTTTATCAGACTTTACTGTAACATGAGTTCATAGAAAATGGTGTACGATTTGTGGAAAACTACTTTTTTGATAGTTTAAGTCGTCGCAGAACGCACAACATAATACCGTATACCGTACAAAATTTACGGGTTTTTTTTGCAATTGCTGACTTTTTTTTTTTTTAGAACTCCAACCTCATTTGGTCCGATAAATGTTTTTAATCAGTTTAAGAAACAGGATGGATTGGCATAATTTTTTTTGGCGTTTATTGTCTATTTTCTTGCTGTCATTTTTTAAATTCGGTGAATCTGGGGTGAAAATTTCTCTAAAAATTATGCATTGTCTCTTAAGACCATTTCCCTATAGCTACACAGGTTGAGGTACCTCTCCCTACTGCCCCTTCGAAAAAATACATCCTGTATACATATATCCACATACCCACTCATAAACTTTAGCATTAGGTATTAGGTAGGTACTAATTGGATATGGTTTCTGTCATTATTAAATTGGGTGTTCAATGACGTTATTCAAGCATCGAAAGTACCCACTTGAAGAACAGTCGCACTATACCTCGCACGCGTCGCCGCATGTACCACATTATCGAAGTCCTCCGGATCTAATGGACCCGGTGTGTTACACTGGTACTAAGGATGTAAGTGGCCAAATAATTGGAATAAAAAAGTGGTTGGACACGTTGTTGCTTTTTTATTCATTTTTCCGTTTCCAATAGGGCTTTATTAGACGTTGAACTTATAATATGTATACCTCTCACACGAGAAATTGTCTCTTCCCACACGTCTTACGTAATAAATGAATGGCCCCTAAACAGGTTTAGATGGTTAGGATGGTATGGCCTAGGAGGAAAAAAAAACACTGGCAGTTTTTATAGGTACGAAAAGGAAGTCGTGAAACTGCCCGGCTTTAGGTAGGAATATCAGATTGATATCAGGATTCGTTATATCACGATGCAATTATTATACAGGAAAATTTAACTCCAAAACAAATCGAAGCTGCAAAGAATCGGACAGAAGCAAATCTTTGAAAAAAATAATATTTTCTCTCTGTTTCGACACTTTTTTGGATTCCGTGCCTCAAAAGTAAAAAAGGCTTATTGGGTTATATTATTATAGGATCATTTCATTGTCCGTCTGTCTGTCTGTCCGTCTGTCAAGTCAACCCTTTTTTCTCAGGAACGCGTGAAGGTATCGAGTTGGAATTAACATCAAATACTCAAGTCCGTAACCTCTTGGAGCATTGACTGTAATATAACATCTAAGTTAACGCAATCAAAAGTTACAGCCAAATATTTTGCAATTTCAAGGGCAATTTCACATGCACACAAAACCCCCGACGACCTTACGGGTCCCCCGTAGACCTAGAATCATGAAATTTGGCAAGAAGCAAGGTCTATTAAAGTGAATAAATAGGTACTACGTCTCACTCACATTTTCTTAATTTGCAAAATGTTTTATGTTATCGTTTGCTTTGCCGGATTTAACCTTAACAGTGTCCTAATTAGTCATTTGCAAAACAAGGAAGAACATTTTTTCTTAAGTAAAGTAAATTTATTCACAACAAATATACATGTCACGGATACATAATAATACAATCACAATAACTTAGAAAAATTAAACGGCTTGTTACTCGCGGACGCAGACATATCATTCATTAAGGCTGATTCCGAGCCTAGCGCATCAAATAGTTTTTGGATTTATAAAAAGTTACACATTATTTTTCGGTTTTGGTTTCGGTTTAAAGAAATTTAGTCTCAAAAAGACTCAATGTCACTTACATGAGAAAAAGAAGTTATTCTAAAGTAGGTATATAAATTGAGTAGGTAGGTCGTTTTCGTACGTATAATAGGTGCTTAACCATCCAATGTATCTAAAAATAAGTATCTGCCACATATTCAGAGAGTTTTGTTTTAAATGCATTGAATGAGTTTACATTTATATATGTATAGGTCCGTTGAGCGAAGTCCTGGTGACCTGTAACACAGGTTCTTAGAACCTACATCAGGCACCAGTCTTCACAAAACAGGGTCTGACAATGTTTTACCTGATAAAATCCCTAGCTTAGTCCTTTGTTAAAAAATTGTCAAGCACTTTTGTGAAGAAATAAATAAAATTTATTATTATTATACACTCATTTATTCTTTAATCTCGTTTATAAAATACATTTTTTACTATAGAAAATAAAATGTTATAAAACTATTCTACAGTAAAAAATATATCAAAACGGTGAATCACCGGCCGCGAAGCTAGGCTCAAGCGGCCGGTGACTAGGGCTGCAAAGAGAGGAACTTCCTGACGATGCGCGCCGAGTCCAGGAGTACCGCCTTTTGAATCTGGCCCTTGATCCAACTTCCTAGCGAGAGTTTCTTGAGATGTTGATCGAGACTCTTCGCTATTACGCCGTTAACCGAAACGACTATCGGGACGATAGTCGCTGAATCAACATCCCACATGCTGACAACCTCGTTAGCCAAATCAAGGTATTTGCTAATTTTATCTTTTTCAGCTTTAACGAGGTTAACATCATGTGGTATGGTGACATCAGCGAGCACCGCCCTCCGTTCTAACCGATCTATCAGTACAATATCAGGTTTATTCGCCAGAATAGTCCTGTCTGTAATGATAGATCGGTCCCAATAGAGCGTGGCACGGCCGTTTTCGAGAACTGGCGCCGGTGTGTACTTATAGTACGGAACTTCAGGTCCAGTAAGGCCATATCGGAGAGCAAGTTGTTGGTGTATAATTTTGGCTACTTGGTTGTGTCTGTGCAAGTACTGAGAGTTAGCAAGGTGCGAACAACCCGAAAGTATATGACGAAGCGTCTCTCCAGGAAGATGACACGCTCGACAGATATCGATCGTGCCATCTTTCATGATATACTTTCGGTAGTTGTTCGTCTTCACCACCTCATCCATAATTGCACAGACAAAACCTTCGGTTTCCCCGAAGAGGTCACCGAAACGTAGCCAGTTTACTGAGCTTGGAAGATCTACATTAGGTCCTGTGAGGACCTTGTAGAATCTCCCATGTAGCTCTTTGCTCTCCCATATAGCCTTCCGATCCTGGATGCTCATCACCGTAGGTTTGCGCCAGTTCTCGTTAGCTAAGGAGAGAGGGGTAAGGTTCTTATCAACTGTAACCACATCGCGATGCATCTGGTATTCGGCTTGATGGAAGTAATTTCTGAGATTGCATACCTCACGGTTGTGTAGGGTCTTGGCGTTTAAAAAGCCTCGACCACCACATTTCCGCGGGATATACAATCTCATTACCGAAGCTCGTGGGTGTCGCATGCGATGTGTGGTTAAAAGTTGACGAACCTTACAGTCTAAGGCGTCTAGTTCAGTTTGAGTCCATCTCAATATGCCAAAAGTATAAGTGAGCAGTGGCATAACCCAGCCGTTGAAGGCACGCACCTTGTTGCCACCTGACAAAAGGCTATTTAGCACTTTTGTAAGGCGACAAAAGAAGCGCTCCTTCACCGACTGCTTTATGTCCCCGTCCAATATACCCAACGCTTCTGGCATACCAAGATATTTGTAGGTTTCACCCTCTGAGAGAGATTTGAGAGACATTATCTCTGAAAGTTGTAAATTACTAGAATTTACAACTTTCCCTCGTTGTATTTGTATGACCGCACACTTATCAACACCGAACTCCATGTTAATAGCACTACTGAATATCTGTGTGATATTCAGAAGGGCCATTAACTGGGTTTTATTCGGTGCGAATAGTTTGAGATCATCCATATACAACAAGTGAGAAATGACCCCACCATCTCTCCGAAGGCGATAGCCTATTTCTGAATCTTTCAGTAGAGTACTGAGTGGATTCAGAGCTAGGCAAAACCATAAGGGACTCAGACTGTCGCCCTGAAATATACCCCTCTCTATTCTTATCAAATCATTGGTGGCAGGTGGATCCATTCGGCTCCCTGGATGACGAAGAACAGTGATCCACTGCCTCATACATGATCCCAAGAACGATCTTAGAGTAGTATCTACTTTATACAACTCTAAGACCCTCTCAAGCCAAGTATGAGGCACCGAATCATAAGCCTTCTTATAGTCTATCCATGCAGCCGACAAGTTCCCTCTGCCACGTTTGACCTGTTGGCTAATGGCCATGTCAATGAGGAGGAGCTCCTTAGTACCACGGGACCCAACCCTACATCCATTCTGATTATATGCCAAAATATTGTTTGTAACAATATGCGTGTTAATTTTTGTGGTCAGAATGGATGTAAGTAGCTTGTAGATGGTGGGTAAGCATGTTATAGGTCTATAATTCTTCGGTTCCGCAGTACTACCCGACTTATGGAGCAGGAAAGTTACACCCGTCGTCATAAAATGTGGGAGTGACCCGATCTCAATTGCTTCTTGGAATTGTGTGGCTAGAACTGAGTGTGAGCACCGAAACCATTTTAGCCAAAAGTTATGCAATCCATCCGGGCCAGGACTTTTCCAGTTTTGGGCCGAGCAGATTGCATTACTTACGTCTAGCGGAGAGATGGTGATAGAGTCCATGGTTTCGATGTTTTCACATTCAGAATTTACCACATTCATCCAGTCCGCTTCCGTATGTTCGACCGGTATCGACCAGATGCCTCGCCAAAAATTATTTCCGGTTTCGGCATCCGGTACCTGATCGTCAGACACACGTAGATCGGGTTTCTCCCAATCGCGGTAAACTTTCCTTTGGTCACTTTGAAAGATGCGATTCTGCCAAAATCTGTCAACTCGCTTTTTGTATCTTCTAATTCGGCTTGCCCACGCATAGACTTTTTGCTTTAGATAGTCTATGCGCTCTGTGGCACAGGCTAAATAGTTCTGAGGTTGAACTTCAGTTCCGTCAAAAGCCTGTGTCACAAAGCGCATAACCCGAGGTCTTTGGTTGCCCTCCCTAAAGCAAATTAACTTAGCTATGAGAGTCCTGAACCTACTACTATTATTATTATTATTATTATTATTATTATTATTATTATACACTCATTTATTCTTTAATCTCGTTTATAAAATACATTTTTTACTATAGAAAATAAAATGTTATAAAACTATTCTACAGTAAAAAATATATCAAAACGGTGAATCACCGGCCGCGAAGCTAGGCTCAAGCGGCCGGTGACTAGGGCTGCAAAGAGAGGAACTTCCTGACGATGCGCGCCGAGTCCAGGAGTACCGCCTTTTGAATCTGGCCTTTGATCCAACTTCCTAGCGAGAGTTTCTTGAGATGTTGATCGAGACTCTTCGCTATTACGCCGTTAACCGAAACGACTATAGGGACGATAGTCGCTGAATCAACATCCCACATGCTGACAACCTCGTTAGCCAAATCAAGGTATTTGCTAATTTTATCTTTTTCAGCTTTAACGAGGTTAACATCATGTGGTATGGTGACATCAGCGAGCACCGCCCTCCGTTCTAACCGATCTATCAGTACAATATCAGGTTTATTCGCCAGAATAGTCCTGTCTGTAATGATAGATCGGTCCCAATAGAGCGTGGCACGGCCGTTTTCGAGAACTGGCGTCGGTGTGTACTTATAGTACGGAACTTCAGGTCCAGTAAAGCCATATCGGAGAGCAAGTTGTTGGTGTATAATTTTGGCTACTTGGTTGTGTCTGTGCAAGTACTGAGAGTTAGCAAGGTGCGAACAACCCGAAAGTATATGACGAAGGGTCTCTCCAGGAAGATGACACGCTCGACAGATATCGATCGTGCCATCTTTCATGATATACTTTCGGTAGTTGTTCGTCTTCACCACCTCATCCATAATTGCACAGACAAAACCTTCGGTTTCCCCGAAGAGGTCACCGAAACGTAGCCAGTTTACTGAGCTTGGGAGATCTACATCAGGTCCTGTGAGGACCTTGTAGAATCTCCCATGCAGCTCTTTGCTCTCCCATATAGCCTTCCGATCCTGGATGCTCATCACCGTAGGTTTGCGCCAGTTCTCGTTAGCTAAGGAGAGAGGGGTAAGGTTCTTATCAACTGTAACCACATCGCGATGCATCTGGTATTCGGCTTGATGGAAGTAATTTCTGAGATTGCATACCTCACGGTTGTGTAGGGTCTTGGCGTTTAAAAAGCCTCGACCACCACATTTCCGCGGGATATACAATCTCATTACCGAAGCTCGTGGGTGTCGCATGCGATGTGTGGTTAAAAGTTGACGAACCTTACAGTCCAAGGCGTCTAGTTCAGTCTGAGTCCATCTCAGTATGCCAAAAGTATAAGTGAGCAGTGGCATAACCCAGCCGTTGAAGGCACGCACTTTGTTGCCACCTGACAAAAGGCTATTTAACACTTTTGTAAGGCGACAAAAGAAGCGCTCCTTCACCGACTGCTTTATGTCCCCGTCCAATATACCCAACGCTTCTGGCAAACCAAGATATTTGTAGGTTTCACCCTCTGAGAGAGATTTGAGAGACATTATCTCTGAAAGTTGTAAATTACTAGAATTTACAACTTTCCCTCGTTGTATTTGTATGACCGCACACTTATCAACACCGAACTCCATGTTAATAGCACTACTGAATATCTGTGTGATATTCAGAAGGGCCATTAACTGGGTTTTATTCGGTGCGAATAGTTTGAGATCATCCATATACAACAAGTGAGAAATGACCCCACCATCTCTCCGAAGGCGATAGCCTATTTCTGAATCTTTCAGTAGAGTACTGAGTGGATTCAGAGCTAGGCAAAACCATAAGGGACTCAGACTGTCGCCCTGAAATATACCCCTCTCTATTCTTATCAAATCATTGGTGGCAGGTGGATCCATTCGGCTCCCTGGATGACGAAGAACAGTGATCCACTGCCTCATACATGATCCCAAGAACGATCTTAGAGTAGTATCTACTTTATACAACTCTAAGACCCTCTCAAGCCAAGTATGAGGCACCGAATCATAAGCCTTCTTATAGTCTATCCATGCAGCCGACAAGTTCCCTCTGCCACGTTTGACCTGTTGGCTAATGGCCATGTCAATGAGGAGGAGCTCCTTAGTACCACGGGACCCAACCCTACATCCATTCTGATTATATGCCAAAATATTGTTTGTAACAATATGCGTGTTAATTTTTGTGGTCAGAATGGATGTAAGTAGCTTGTAGATGGTGGGTAAGCATGTTATAGGTCTATAATTCTTCGGTTCCGCAGTACTACCAGACTTATGGAGCAGGAAAGTTACACCCGTCGTCATAAAATGTGGGAGTGACCCGATCTCAATTGCTTCTTGGAATTGTGTGGCTAGAACTGAGTGTGAGCACCGAAACCATTTTAGCCAAAAGTTATGCAATCCATCCGGGCCAGGACTTTTCCAGTTTTGGGCCGAGCAGATTGCATTACTTACGTCTAGCGGAGAGATGGTGATAGAGTCCATGGTTTCGATGTTTTCACATTCAGAATTTACCACATTCATCCAGTCCGCTTCCGTGTGTTCGACCGGTATTGACCAGATGCCTCGCCAAAAATTATTTCCGGTTTCGGCATCCGGTACCTGATCGTCAGACACACGTAGATCGGGTTTCTCCCAATCGCGGTAAACTTTCCTTTGGTCACTTTGAAAGATGCGATTCTGCCAAAATCTGTCAACTCGCTTTTTGTATCTTCTAATTCGGCTTGCCCACGCATAGACTTTTTGCTTTAGATAGTCTATGCGCTCTGTGGCACAGGCTAAATAGTTCTGAGGTTGAACTTCAGTTCCGTCAAAAGCCTGTGTCACAAAGCGCATAACCCGAGGTCTATGGTTGCCCTCCCTAAAGCAAATTAACTTAGCTATGAGAGTCCTGAACCTACTGATACGCCTCTCTATTCGCTGCTGCCAAGTAGGGGTACTGCTAGCCTGGCGCGGAGCACGGTCACAGTCCGGAAACTTTACCTGCGCAACGCGACAGGCCGCAATAGCCCCACAGTAGAGAATAGAGTGCGTATCAGTAAGATCACTACTAGTCAGTAGATATGGGACTAGTAGTGGGTTCAAGGCCCCCACTATAGCTAAATTACGTCTATGGGTGGGGAAGCGAGGCAGACGCGGTCTTAAATTTGAATTTTTATAACTTAGAATCGCATCTTCCAAAGCCCTCCTCAATTGCTCATCATTTTGGGTACTTACCTCAATGCTCTCGTGACTGACCTCTTCCACAGCGTAATCAGGCTGGGATATCACTGGTGTTGATGTGATGTGTCGCGGTGGCAATGTAACAGCCTGGTTACACTGTGGATGGTTCACCACTTGAGCACTGAGCACCTCACGTCGAAGTTGATCAAGTACAATGTCATCCAACAGCTTTGAACGTTGAATGACCCGT
The DNA here is from genome assembly GCA_949316285.1 of Eupithecia subumbrata. Lineage (NCBI taxonomy): Eukaryota > Metazoa > Arthropoda > Insecta > Lepidoptera > Geometridae > Eupithecia > Eupithecia subumbrata. Next base: position 3,507,815 of record OX438642.1, on the reverse strand, counting down.
ACCTGATCAGATAGTCGCTGCACGTTAATGTTGACAGTCGGTTCAAGGGCCTGAAACAACGGCATTATCCTAGAACGGTACGCAGTCAAATTAGTTCCTCCCTCTGTAGCCCTATAGTACGCGCGCATGACATTTTCGTTAATTCTTTGTGTCCACTTCATGCGCCGCACTCTTCCGTCAGCGGCGGGGGCCGGTCGCGGGGCTGTGTGCCCTACAGGTCCCAAGCCAGCTGACAGCGTAGGTCGTCCTCGCCGCACAGGTGTTCGCGGCGGTCGAGGCAACGGTGGCAGCTCGTCTTCACTGCTCAACACATCACTCGTCTCAGGCGGCGTTTGAAATTCCTCTTCATCTGAGGACGAAGATGTGGATGTGGAGCTAGTCGAGACGGGCTGCGGTGGTGGTGGTCGGAGTGCTTTTGTAGCCGCCCTCGTACGTGCTCTTGTGATCATTTTCTTACATGTTTATTCAATTCAATTCTTGGTTAATGGCTTTGCGTATTACATGATTATTTTGCCATTAAATTTTAAATAAAATAAAAATTTGCAAGAACAGACGTCTGACACGGGCGGTGACATTTTTTTTTTTTTTTTTTTTTTTTTTTTTTTTTTTTTTTTTTTTTTTATTATTTTTATTATTAAATTTATTATTATTATTTTTTATAATGGAGGGTATTTTATTGTAGTACTGTGCACCTTCCTACTGTGTCACGTTCTATTAAATGTATTTGTTAAAAGACTTACAAATACTAAACTTAGACTAAAATACATATTAAACGTAAACATCTTTTTTCCATAGTTTTTAGTAGGTACGTGGCTTGGGTAGGACTAAGAAATTGTCTCTGTGAGTGTGTGTTTCGCTTGGTTATTTCGCGCTGTTTGGCAAAGGATAACTTATTATGGATTTGGTTTTTGAGGATTTTACGAACAAGAATGCAAGTGTTGTAAATGTATAACTGTTTAATGTTTAAAATTTGTTTTGTCAGATTTGGGTTGTTGGGGTTAAATATGGATATCGAAATAGTAATTTAATAATTTTGTTTTGAATAATTTGTAGTTCACCTAATTTTAGAGGGGCACCTAATGCAAACCTAGTCTTATATAATATATAATTTATTTTTATTGAAATTCATTCAACATCATATTTTTTTCTTTGATTAAAATAGATATTATCTACACATATTAAAAAGACTTTCAAATCTGTGATTATAACAATAACAATTTAGTATCAATTTGTGATTATTCTAATTTTTTTTTATTTACAAAGACAATTACAATCAAATAATATAAATAAATTTGAACTAGTATTTACAAATGAAACAATTGAGGTAACTGCAGACTGTTGCAAACAATCTACAGGTAGCTCAACTGATCCATACCAGTCGGAAGCGTCCCCAAAACGCTGGCTGCATTGCCCCGCTGTATGGCAATGCTGATGTGCTGCGCCAGATACTCACCAGGTCTCGGGTCACGCGTCGCTTCGACCAGACGCTCAGATAACTTTTAAAAACCTGAAGAGCCTCGGTACCCCACGGACTATTTTTGTCTAACTAACTTACTAGGTAGGTAGGTACTATTTTAAATATTCATTTACTAACTTTAATTATACTTTAAATCTTAGCTCAGGGACAAATAATCAAAGATTAATAGGTAAGTATTTCATAAAAACTCTTGCATTGTTGATTATGCTAGGTTAGGTAGTACCTATATTATGTTACAAACGAAAACAATCAAAAACTTTTTCTGTTTTTAAATTTGTTTTTTTGTTGTTTGTTAAAAACTTTATCACATTAAAATTTCTTAACCTGTCAAGGATTCTTTTCACATCCCCCAAGGATCACGGCGGGGTGGAGGGGGCAGACGATATTTACGACCTAAAGCACTAAAATACTCATATCTCAAGAATTAATATGTATTTTTTTATTTTTTTCAGAATCTATGTAGAATAAATAGGCTATAGAAATATGTAAATAACATTTGTCATGCATGATGTTAGCGGTGACATCGTCCATTTCCAAATCAAAAGTCAGCTCACCTAATGCCTGCACGACGTTGTTTTTAAAACCTCGCATTGTCGAAGGTACATTGTTGTTTTCTAAACCTAAACTTCGAGTAGCAGAAACTTTTAATAGAGTCACGTTACTACCAAAATCTACAAAAGTTTTTAAGAGGGTATCTTTTACTCTGACGTCTTTAGTAAATTTCATGCTCGGACTAGAGACTCTTATCTCTGATTGTATCAATACGCATTGTCTTTGGTACGTCAGTTTTGTCAGTCACCTTATATAATACAACTAACTGCTGTGTGCCCTACCTTATGGCACTTTGTACATTTTAACAGTGTCTTTGGACAATACATGAAGCTGTGACCTACTTCTGTACAATTAAAACACCCAGAGCTTTTAGATTTAACCTTGTGGACGACTGACTTTATTTTCGGTCTATCGGAAGCGTTTCTTTTTTTTAAATTAGAGCGCTCGGCCGCAGCTTGACTTATCTCCCTATTGGTCACTAAATATTGTAGCATCTCATCAGGGTCAGTGCACCGCAACGATAGGGCACCTGATCGTAAAGTCTTGTCTCCAAGGCCATGGATAATGCAATCTACTGCACGCTTTCCTGCAATATCACATTGATTGAGTAACGACAGCTTTTCATAGTAATATACCTCTATTGGCTCGTTTAACTTACTTCTCCTCTTTAGCATGTCCTCCAAGGCCCGGCCATAGTTCTGCTCGAAGAGGAAAGCATTCATTAACTTTTCTTGCCATTCTTTCCATGAGTAAAGAATGGAACTTAAACCTTCATACCAGGTCTTGGCCACACCCTGAAGTTTCTGCATAGCAAAATGAATCGTAGTCCTTTCGTCCCATCCATATACAGAGGCACATTCGTTAACTTTCTTTACCCAAACATCAACACGTTGCGTTTTTGTGGAAGGGTCAAAATTTGGTAAAATGTTTTTATAATCTACTTTTTGAGCAGGATGTGCAGTAGCATGGGAATGAGACGAAAGACCCTCTTTCATAAACTCAAGAATATCTGCAACATCTCTCTTGGATGACCTTGATTGGCGCGCGTCGATCCGTCGCACTGGTTCATGCTGTGCTGGATGAGGACTGCCTCGGTCGAAGCAGCATTCCTCGCGATCACGATGCTCGCTCGATGGTGCATGAAGACGACTGCTACCGTGCCTCGATGGCGAACGGTGACGCTTGTTACCGTGCCTCGATTTCAACCTATGATGGTGTCGCTTTCTACAGGGCCCCGATGGCAACCGACGGTGTGCGCTCGTGTCCCTTGGTGGCACTAGAAGACCTTGCTCTAATTGTCTACTGCTCTGCCTCGGAGCTGGGTGGCGTAGTTGACTACCGTGCCTCGATGGCGACTGCCGTTTTGTGCTCATGTCCCATCGAGGCACACGAGCACAAAACGGTATTCGCTCCACTCGATGCTCGCCAGTGGGTCCTGATGGCGTGCGATTATGTTCGCTGTGATGCCACAAAGCTGCATGGTGTACTTCGCTACCGTGCCTCGATGGCGAACGGCGGTGTATGCTCGTGTGCCTCAATGGAACACCAAGGTGCTCCACTTGATGCTCGCTAGTGGGTCTCGATGGTGCGCGATGATGTTCGTAGTGATGCCTTGAAGCTGCATGATGTAGCTCGTGATCGTAGCCCGATGGCGCGCGATGATGTTCGCTCATGTTCGCGGTGATCGAAGTTGCATGGTCTATTTCGAAACCGTGCCTCGATGGCGAACGGCGGTGTGTGCTCGTGTGCCTCGATGGCGCATGATGACATCCCTCTCGATGCTTGCTGGTGGGTCTCGATGGTGTGGGGTGACGCTCTCCAGATGCAAGAAGTTGTTCCCGCAAGAATTCCTCCTCCAACGTCTTGATGCACTCATATTCAGCTTCTTGCTCCCGACTTCGCGCAACAGTTCGGACAACTCTCCTCTCAGGATCCGGAACAAATTCACGCCTCTGGCTGCCTTGTCGATCTCGATTTCGATCTCTGCTTCGACGTTCCCACTCATTCATTGTCTGAGAAATTGAGTTAAAAAAAGGGAAATTAAAATAAGTAATAATATGGTTAGATCTTTAGTTTCGATCAAGAACAATGAGCACTTGGTATAGGGAAATTGTAAGCGATAAAAAGATTTAAAGAATATTCGAGGGTTGTTAAATTTCATGATAATTCCAAAATTAACTGAATTTCTAAGTTCACATGACGGGTTTTAACTTTATCTCGAATAAAGTAATGACATGCGGATTTCTCTACACGCTTTGAATAAAGAGCTTACACCATCCATACATATAAAACACTTTTTGAACAAAGGAACAAAACAGGGCGTGTACTTACGTATTTTATAGTAGGTTACTGCGCAATACTGTTTAGGTAAACCTATCACCTACAGCAGTAAGGAAATTATGGAAACACTTCTTGATACTAGAACAGCAATTTATAAACGATTTCGTTAATCTTTACAGAACACAATTTAGAGAAAACAATGTTATTTTTCCTAAATCCCAGAACAGAATGAAAACCCGTTCCGTTTGCCCTGGCTTTTTATAGGCACCCGGCTCGGGTTGAAACTTTTCCTACGTAATCAAACGTCAAAAGTCGAGCACAAACCGCACCACACCATGAAAACAACGTCAGAAAAACTTTTTCTTTTTATATCTAACGCGGTTTATTAGTTACAAAGACATTTACAATTTAGTTTATGTTTTGAACAAAACACTTTTGAAAAGTTGCTAATTGAAAATCTTATGAGCCGTAACAGTGGTTTTTGTTTGGCTTTGTTAATTTCGTCAATGGTAAACGGAGACTTTGTTTACCATTCGGCGAAAACTTAGTTTGCGTCACGATTTCATTATGTATTGTTAAAATTATAATTAATTTTATGTCACATTAGGTAAGGTCAGTATTGAAAATGAAAGGGGTTTCATAGCACTTCTGAAGATAGTTTCAGAAAAAAAACAATATAGAATTTCTACAATAATTACCTTATTTCTTCGCAGTCGGATAAAAAATGAGCAAACTTACACAGCTCCAAGTCACCGTTGTAGCATAAATAAAGGACACAAGAATAAAAACACTAAAGACCTCTGTTAGCGCAACAACGACAAATATAATGTACTATCTGTTAAAGCCTGCACACACAGAAACCGTGGCCGGGCCGGTTCGTATGATACAACCCGCACGCCTTCGCCTCTGGCCGGCCACGGTTTCTGTGTGTGGAGGCTTTTAAGGCTATTTTTACTAGCAAGACTTCCTAAATTGCGAGTTCATTCCTTTTGTTTATCCACCAAATTTGATGACGCTATTTGAAAACATTGATTCTCACCTTAGACCAAAACCTACAGATTACCTAATTCCCGTTGAATTAGAATCATGATATTTGGCAAGACACAAGGTCTTTCAATTATATGGAACCCTTAGTGCGCGAGTCAGACTCACATTTGACGTTTTATTTATCTGTTCTACACATCTATTGTAACAAAGCGCAACAATAAACGTGTGTATTGAACCCTCGAGTGGTATCAGTAATGCATAATGACATGGGATGGGAACTCCCGACGTCCACGGTTGTCACTGCAAATTGGTGCGCGCGCTCGTTTGACACGCAGGGTCGCCGCGACCCTAACAACTGTTTGTAAAATAAGAGAACATTCATGAAGACATCAAAGCTCTTGCTTTAGTAAACGGCTTCTGACCGCGAGCGACCGCGGTGCGCTTTTCCCGGCTTAAATTCCTACATGTTATTCCAGATGCAGAACTTAATACGTGCGTTTCAGCCCGATCCATTCTGTAATTTTAGACTTTGTATAAATTTTCGCATTGGGAACAATATTGAGCATTGAGAACAATAGTCCTTCCTATATATATGTACCTACTGTGCACCGAGCGAGAGGCCGGCTTTGTTCCTCGCAAAACAACAAGCTGGGCTCTACCGGTATCATAAAAACTTTTCAATCTGGAACTGTCCAACTGCACAAATGAACGTGCTTTAATGAAGTTTGCACACGTATGGAATGTAGGATGCAAACATTTTTAACTGCAAATATAATTTGCACAAATACTGGCACAATGCATATTTAACATGATTATATTTTATGTTAAAAATGCACTGTACCAGTATTTGTACAAATTAATTAGCTTCAATGAGGTCACCAATGCACAATGCAACCTTGCAGCTTTGGAAAATATCTTGTCAAACAACGAATGCCTAGGTACCAAAATCTTTGACTAGAACACTTTTTGAAATTGGCTTAGTAAAAGCAGTATTTTCATTTAGTTCCAAACGTCCTACTGGAGTACTTACAGGAGTCACAAGATCGACGAACAAAATTAGTATTTGCCTCCACCGAAATATGCCCAAAAATGTATGCAAGAGCACAGGTAAATAAATATTACTAGACAAATCACACATCATCATCTAGCCCCAAGGTAAGCAGAGCTTGTATTATGAGTACTATAATTATAACTGTGGAAGAATCAGTGGTTTTTATTTTATGTTTGATAATTTAAGAATAAGAATCATTTATTTGCATAAAACATGAGTATTAACATGGTTCGAGCATGCAATTAGATTAAAATATAAATGGATGACCTACATGTTTTGTCATTACTGGCGTGCACATAGTCGACGGCACGCTGCAGATTTGTCACTAATGTGATATGTCTTATAAAGTGTACAATCAATCATATAACAAAAAAATTATCAGATAAACTTAAAATTATTTATAAATTCTAATAGGTACAATCAAAATTTATCAATAAGAAAATTATTAACGCTAACATTTGTCTATGAGTACATTCTTAAGTCTATTTTTAAATACATTCGAGGTACCAGAGTTATAGTTGTTTAAACATTTAATAGCCTGATTATATATTTTGGGTGCCATACCTAAAATACTTTTTCGTATTATGACAGTTTGCGATGGTTGCGTACTAAGTTTATTATTGTTACGTCGGTTACGTACCACAACGTCAGATAAACTTTTAAATAAATGTAAGTTATTTTTCACGAACGTTGCTACATTTAGAATATATAGAGCTGGTAGACTAAGAATTTTGTATTTAAGAAAGTATGGCTTACAACTATCCAGAGTAACTGAGTCAAATATAGCTCTCAAGCAACATTTTTGTGTTTTAAAAAACCGGTCGTACTCGGTGCTGTTCCCCCAAAAAATAATCCCGTAAAATAGCAAAGATTCAACAAATCCATAATAAGCGGCTAGAAGACCAACTGTGTTAATTTTGGAACTTAGTTTATGTAGAGCATAAGCTACACTACTCATTCTTTTGCACAACCTTTCAATGTGACTTTCCTAATTCAGTCTTTTGTTAACAATATGATTTATCAAAAATGTTGAATCAGATGGAACGCAACGATTATAATTTTGCTGTATACCAAAATTACTCAACAGCCCATAGGTATTTATGCTTTTGGATTAGCTTTATCTAAGGATACACCGCGGTGTATCCTTAGATACACGTAGTATATATATATAGTATATATGTACGTGTAGCCTCACGCCTCGCCGGTGCACCGGCGAGGCGCCTACCGTGAGGCGCCTTCTGCGCCCGCCAAAAGTCCGGTAACGCTGTCATGGCCATCTGCGATCAACATCATTTCAATCCATTCGAAAAAAAAAATCTAAGGGTAGAGAGAATCTTAATTGTTTGGATTCACACGTACTCATCGCGTTAAAGTGATCACCGCGGCGAATGGGGCAGCCACGGCGCCTCCCGATCGCTCCGGTGCTGCTCCCTACCGGAAACTAATGGCAGTATGATTGACTCCGCGCTGCACTGGGGCGGATTAGCCACGATTACATTTGTATCTACCTACTGACATTTAAACCAAGCTATAGGCCAGACATTTGACTGCTCTATAGGGTTAACAAACTTTTGGATTATCATGCCATTCGTAGCCTTGGTATTGATTTCCTCTTATAAGGTTTAAGGTTCCTCTTCTTCACATACGGACATGTTCCTAAAGTCCATTAGTTATCAGAGGCGTTAAAATTGATGGGTACTTACATAGCAAAGCAGATTTTTCTATACGGGATCTAGCTGCAATATTGGAATTGTAAAAAAAATATGTAGGAAACATGATTCTAGGCTTACTAACGCCTAATAAGTGACTTCATAATCATTATATTTGTTAAATTCCCCAGAAACTGTTATCAATACAAACATTAAGATTACAAAGTGCTCCGCCCTCACCCCCGTTTATTGCTGTAACAAAATAAATGGCTAAAATTTCTACACCAGTAATGAATACTTCCAGGGGTCGTGGATAAATCATTGTTACGTTGCATTTCGGCTGATGCGGTGGGGTGAAACTGTCATAAGCGGAGCGGGAGATAAAAATGCCTCTACCTAAAAATTTTTTTAGATACGATCATTTGCGTACATGCTATAGTAAAAACAATAATTTAGAAGGTTCTTATTGTATGCGTAGTTTGCTAGCCATATTTAATTCATGACAATAATTTACGATCTATAAAATGTACGGGTGATTTGAATTGTAGGTACTTAGACAGAAAGTGTAATGAAAAGTGTTTCCGTTGGCTGAGACAATTGTTAGAAAACTAGTTATAAATATCAGCAAATGAAGTCAGCCGGAAAATTGGTGAGGAATGTTTTGCAAGACAAGGAGCTAATAAAAACTTTAAGTTTTTTTGGCGATTAACAACAAAATAGAAGGACAGTCTATAGAATCAATGGCGAGCGACGTGAGCCGCGAAATTGTTATTATCTGGCTGTGCGTATGAGCTGTCTTTCTTACCCTTTCATAGGTGCCAAGATGGCACCCCTCGGAGCTTGATACCCGGGGCGCAAGACAACTTTGATACTATAGCTAAACCATTCATGAACTTGAACAGAGAAACTATGGGGGACCGGCGTATACCTTGATCAATGATAAACAAGAACAGAATCAAAAATTTTATAAACCCCCGACAGATTTTCATGAAACATAGCTAAGAACACTCAGAATAAAATTATCTATGACACATAAAAAACTAAACGAAAATCGGTTCATCCGTTTGGGAGCTACGATACCACAGATACACAGACAGACACGTTAAACTTATAACACACCTCTCTTTTTGCGTCGGGGGTTAACAAAACAATGAATTATTGTAACTAACGGGAGGCGTAAAAGTTATATCATTATTCAGATAGAAAATTAGTTGAGTAGATCAACAAGCCAAGGAGAGATACGCGGAGCGGTGATCTGAGCGATCATTTAGTTATTAGTAAACTCTCTCAGCTCGTCGCTCCGCGAGTGTGTGCGAGCCCGCCCGCCCGTTATGCTACGCCCGCCGGAAACGGGGAAGAACGCACGCGTGCAATGCGCGTGCGTTCTTCGCCATGTAGGATCGTTCCAGCGACGAATGGCGAGGAGGCGCACTTAGAACATTTTTATTGTAATCGCTGAGGGGTCTCGCTCATTGTACTCATCCCTTTTTTTCGACTCGTGAATTATGTGCGAACATTTTTGATAATGACGCATTAATTGGATTTTTCTGATTGAATTCGTTCATCTTTTTAAACTGAATCAAAAAAGGGAGGTAATAAGTTAACCTATAATAAATAAATAATAAATAGTGCAGGACAATTCACACAGCATTATCTAAACCCAAGCTAAGCAGAGCTTGTGTTATGGGTACTAGATAACTGATAAACTTAATACAATACACTACATAGATAGATATTTTTTATAATATATACAAAACATCCAGAACACCCTGAACAGATATCTGCAGAACGTACTAACATTTGCCCCGAGGCGGGAATCCAAACCGCAACCTCCTGCGTCGCAGGCGGACCTTCGCCCGCTGCGCCACTGAGGTCGTCAATGTATGTTTTTTTATATATATTTTTTGGAAAGATGGTGGGGAGGTAAAGGCATGCCCATGCCCAGCTGTGGGACGAAATTAGACGTCAAAAAATATTCATAGATAGAAACTACATAATTGCATACACAGCAGAGAAACTATTACAGAATAAGTGACAAACGCCTTCTTATCGGTCAAGTAAAGTAAAGTAAAATATCGTTTATAGCATGAAATACAAGTCGGTACAGGTGTTTTTAGCCCCCGACGCAAAAAGAGAAGGGTGTTATATGTAAGTTGTGTATCTGTCTGTGGTATCGTAGCTCCCAAACGGATGAACAGATTTTCGTATAGTTTTTTTTTGTGTCATAGATAAATTTATCCCGAGTGTTCTTAGTCATGTTTCATGAAAATCTGTCGGAGGGTTTTAAATTGTTTAATATTGTTCTTTTTATATTTCTATTATGTGAGTCAATGTATTCCTACCGGTTTTACGGTGTGCAATATCTGTGTACAAATAATAACTTATTATGCCTACAATAAAATAAAACAAAACATAACTTGAAACTAATGTTGAATGAAAGTAACTTACAAATAACGAATGTTATGAATCAGAAAAAAAAAATTCAGTTAAAAATAAATAACATTGATTTGAAAGAATCATTTTTAACTTTCTCTGAAACGCAAGTCAAGAGCGATCTCTCCCAGACAACCTTGATATTATTATTATTTTTATCTATTACTAATATTATAAAGAGGAAAGATTTGTTTGTTTGTTTGTATTGAATAGGCTCCGAAACTACTGGACTGATTTGAATTATTCTTTTACCATTAGAAGCCCACATTATTCCTGATGAACATAGGCTAATTTTTACAGCGGGAAAATGCTTCATTCCTATGGGAAAATGGGTAATAAATGTAATGACCTACTAAATAAGTAGTACCCAAAATCGACTTAATCATAGAAACGTCTTCGAATCCTAGAAATACTTTTTACGACTTTAATTTAGGGGTAGTCCATTAATCACGTGGCTCGAAAGGGGTTCGTAAACGACACATTATTCCTTTTAAACATAGAGTCAGAAATAAAAGGAAGACCATTGTACTATTATAATATGTTTATGGGATTATGGGATGCAAGAAGTATTCGTTTTTCTTTGTCGTAAAGGAAAGAGGCCGAAAAGTAAGACAAAACCTCGTTTTTCTGAGGACAAAACAAAACTGAACTTATTTTGTTTGTCAAAGTCTCTGGCATTAATAGTAGTGTCATAATTATGTTTTGTACGTTTTATTGACTTTACCGTTTTGAATTATTTTTTATAGTTTAAATGATATCTAAAATTAAAAACCCCAAAAATGGCAAACAAAGAATACTACGCGAGATGGCTTCAAATTAAACAAAAGTTGAATGATGCTGTAATGGAAGACAACCGTTTACAAGAAATTGCGGAGGCGTTCATTGGTGTAAAACCACAAGCCACCGCCGTCGAGATAGTAGCCAGAATGTATGCAAAGTACTGTGATCTATACAACAAGCTATGCGATTGCTACGACCAAATGGAGCAAGTACAAAGACGACCTGCCATTAAAACAATTATAGATGCTATCACTTGCCGACTTCTTGAACTGAAAAATATACTCGAAGACGTTGAAGTTTTCGAATACACGTACCCTGATAACGCTCTGAAACAAATGCTGATGATACCCGATGATATAAAGATACTATGCCCGTTTTTTTACCCATTCGAAATCAGACAGAAAGAGAAGCAATACATCATCGATGAAATACTTGCTGGCCATCGGCTTGGTGATCCTGAACCAACACCATCGGAACAAGAAAGATTAGAAGAAGAAAGACTGGAACAAGAACGTATCAAACATGACGAAAAAGAAGCCTTTATCAAACGGCTGTTAGCGTTGGGTGAAGATATACCGGCTTCTATCGATGAAGTTATATTGTCGCCTGAAGAACAGGCAAGACAACAAGCCCAAGCGGAATATGAACTTCATTCTAGCACAATTCAGCGAATGGAAAGAGCAAGGGTAGTGATCAGGCGAATTAACCAAAAAAAAAACAAAGACGTTAATTGTTACCTTGAACTTGCAGGACTGAAGGCACCGCAAGCTCCTAAAATCCTGCAAACGCGAGCCAGCAAACTCATACAGCTAGTGTGTAGACGGTACATGGAACTCAAAAGACAGCAGACAAGAGAAAGATTACTGAAAGAAAAGCTAGGTATGGTCCTGTCATCATATAAACCACCTTCGGCTCATAAACAACTAGAAAAAGTAAAAGAAACCAGGCGCAGTTTTAGGCGTAAATATTATGAAGATTGGCTGAAGGCAAATGTCAAAGAGAAAGATAGAGTTTTGAGACTTAGAGAAGGTGACACTATGGATGACATTTCCACTGAAATAAGAGCATGGTTTTATGATTGGTACAAAAATCTTAACATGTTTGATGAATTTCCTTGGCCAGATGAAGGCGGATCTATTCTCGTGGTCCAGGGTAAGACCTTCACTATTGAAGAGTATATACTATGGCACGAAGATGAGCTCAAGAGGATTAAAGCGGAAGCTGGTAATCCTAAAAGTAAAGAACAAATCAAAGCTGAAAAGGTTGCAGCTAAGGCAGAAAAGAAAAGAATAGCACTTGAAGCTAAATTAAGGGAAGAAAAACACATTTCAAATTATAAAAAGTCACGTCTCAACCCTGAAAATGACCCTGGTGTTTACTTAAAAATTGGAAAATATGTTGACCAAGTGAGAGAAGTATGGAATAATTATGAAATAGAATGGAAGTCTATTGACGTTAAGGGTGCGGGATTAGAAGCTATAAAAGGACATATAATGTACCTAATAACCGAAAATGCGTACAGAGACTTAAATTTACAAGTTCGTCCAATAGTGGATGAAATGATGAAATTAGAACTAAAACTTTTAAGCGTTGCATTAAAAAATGACTATTCACGTATAGGTAATCCGATTGTACCTAAAAGCAAAAAACGAAAGAAGCCCAGGAAAATAAAACCTCCTAGGCCGGAGAAAAAGTCTCCTGAATATATGTTTCAAGTGTTAGTGGATGGAGGCATAGTAAGGAAGTATCCGAAAGTTACTTTAGATGACTACTGGGGTGAACGTAATTATGCGGCTGCTGATATGAGAGCAGTCATGTGGACCCCATCTTTCCCTCCTCCCTGTATTGGCGACGTGCGAGAGCAGGTCAGAACGCGCTGCTTGCTTACTCTTGGATCTAATTGTCGAAACGCAGTCAGAACCCAGCTGCTTGTTGGTTCGAAGAATTCGGGTAAAAAAACCTTGGTTTATGCCATTGCTACCGAAACTAACTCAATACTAATCGATCTTTCGCCAATGAACGTCTACAATAAGTTTCCTGGGCCTAAAAACTTGAAAAAAATGTATTCGTTCGTTACAAAAATAAGTAAAATAATGCAGCCTACAGTCATTCTAATTGACAACGCTGACAAAATGTTTTTGAAGAAGGTATCCAAAGAAGAGAAAATATTTGATCCAACTCGATTGGAAAAAGATATATACAAGGAAATAGTAAAGCCTATATCGTACTCCGACAAAATTTTGGTATTGGGAACGGCAGCAGAGCCATGGCTGGCCAAGACCCCAAAGATGAAGAAAGTTTTTCCTTCTCTGATACTTATACCGCGAACAGATTACGGCAGTCTTTCATTTATACTAGCAGACTTGCTTATGCAGTACCATGGGGTCAAAAGAGACTTCAATGTCCACAGTATCGCTCAAACATTGAGAGGATACGATATCAACACTATTAAGAAAAACACGTCTGCCCTGCTGAATGGCAGAAGAATAGCTGAGCTGTACCATAAACCCTTGAACCCTATGGAGTTGGTATCAGCAGTTATAAATGACGAAGAAGCCATTTTCACGGACGATTTCGACTTTAATTTGTTCCATGAATGGTACTTGACATACAGTCCTTGGGGACAAAAGTGGATGGAGTACCTTTTCATGTTAGACACACAGATGGCTTTTAAACTAAAGGCAGAAAAGAAAAAGAAGTAATTAAAGTATCTATCAAGTTCGTTGCTCCTTTTTATTTTATTTTTGTTAAATTCCAAACTGACATTTTCAATGCAAACGGTTCGCGAATGGTGAGCTAAAATTATGTAAACATGGTTTCCTACCTCGTAACGTATTAGCACTAGAATCACGTTAACATTATCCGTATGCCTCCCGAACTGAAGAAACACTTAAATTGGTATTATTTATATTATACTAGCGACCCGCCTCGGCTTCGCACGGGTGCAATGCTGGTACTCAATATACTACAGAATCGGCCCCCCGGCCGGTACTGCCACAACCGCTATGTCCCTGCATCTTCGAAAATATTCATTTAAATTACATGCTGTAAGGAGCCACATTGAGTACTATTAAATGCACAATTTATTTATGGTACTTAATTGGATAAGGATTAATGCTGTATTGCTTAAAATGGCTTCGTAAATAAGCCATTATTTCTCGTAAAAGTAAAGGATAAAAATGGTTTTTGTGGGTTATCCCTAAGAGATAGACATATGCCATTGAGGACATTTTTGTAGACCTTTTTAAGGTGTACAATACTGTTATAAATTATTTTGATCCATCTCATAGGGTTCAGCCAGCGCTTGCAATGTAAGCACAAAAAATGTGTTTATTAACGACATCATATTAGAAACCTCTAAAATTTTAGTTTAAATTATCAGTATTTCTCTACTATATTATGCATGTATTATACATACAAACCTTCCCCTTTTGAATTACTCTATTCAATAAAAAAACTGCATCTAAATCCGTTGCGTAGTTTTAAAGATCTACATAGAGATCTCATACATAGAGACAGAGACAGACAGCGGGAGCGACTTGGTTATAAACTATGTAGTGATGCATATATTTTAATACATACTGATTAGTTAATCTGTTACGCAGGGTGTTCGCTTTCCGCCTCGGGACAAATGTTTGTACGATCTGCAGATATTTGTTTCGGAGTTGTTGGATGTTTTCTATTATTATTATTTCCTTGATCTCAGACTATATAAGCCGGTCATTTGGATAGCATGCGTGGTCCGAGGCCAAGCACAGAGGCCCTTGAGAGTGAATCTAAAGGCGAGGTCTGCACGCACCATCCTTATTGATTGGAGTGCCCGAAGCGAACGAAGATCTCAGTGGCAGTTTGGGTAATATGGCTGCGTGGTGAAATAGTAATTTCAACCATAACAGTCCAACTATTGATCCGATTTGAAAATTTGTACAGATAAGACATGTGAAATATGCTGGTAACTTAGTGAGGCCTAATGCGTCTCGGGATTATATATTTTATTTATCCTTTAAATTTTATTATACATTTTATTTAGCCTTTAAAATTTTAATCCTTCGGAATGTAAAACAATAAAAGCGCCATCCCTTGCGAACTTCGGCAATATATTTTGGAAGATGCCTGGGGTTGAACTTCGCTCCCTCGGTTCTCCTTTCACACCCTTGTACGATTTAGTTCACGATAATTAACGCAGAGGGCGCTAACTGCTTTTCTTTAAGTTTTGCTCCTTGTGTGAGATGGCGCTATACTCGCTAGTTTAGGAAAAATTACACACGAACACAAACTTTCGATAAAAAAATTCACCAAATATTTTTATTTGGACCATCGATGTCGATTTTATAAGATTGATAAACATGTTTTTTTTATATCTATACTAATATTATAAAGAGGAAAGATTTGATTTTTTGTTTGTATTGAATAGGGTCCGAAACTACTGCACTGATTTGAAAAATTCTTTTACCATTAGAAGCCCACATTATTCCTGATGAGCATATGCTACTTTTACCGCAGGAAAATGGTTCATTCATACGGGAAAACGGGTAATAGGACAACGGGTAGTAAGAATGCAGTTAGTTCATATATAAATTACCTCTGCTCAGGGCCTCGTACGCGCTTCACGGGTAAAAAGCTAGTTATTCCAGGCTCGTTTTACCTACCTACGCTACAATGTCCAATATGTCCATGCTACTACACTTGCGAGCTTTAAAATGGAATCGCTTCATCGCGAGTTGATCAAAACAATTTTTTTCCAATTTATGTACAATGAACTATAGATTGTGGTATATCACTTGAAAGGTCATTTTTTTACCTTTCAAGTGATATCAAGAAGATTTAAAAATAATTAAATTGGCTACCTAAATTTTGGGAATTATTGCAATAGGTCGAAGTTGCATCTATCGGCTTCTATCGGCGCCGGAGCTGGATTAGCTGGATTTCTCCCTCGTATCCGCTGTTTTAGCTCGTCCCACATATGCCAGATTGGGTTCAAGTCAGGAATAAGGGCTGGCCAGTCTAATGTGGGAACTGCTGTGGTGTGGCAGCGGACATTATCGTGCATTAAATCAAAATTTATCGTCGCCAATAAATCCTGCGTAAGGGAAAACATAACTTAACTCATTGTTCACTGCAAAGAAATTGTAAAAATTAGTCTTGAACAACCCTTGAAGCGATTCCAGTTTAAAGCTCGCAAGTGTAGATTGAAATCCAAAATGTCTTGGTACCGATACTCATACTCATACTCATACTCATTTATTCTTCGTAGGAGAACAAGGCACACTTGGAAATGTCACTTTAAATATAAGATTACAATTTGATGTGCTTATTATAATTCAAGCCTTAAAACAGACAATACAGAAAATAATCAAGGAACGTAGGAATATAGGTACATACAAAAATAAGTAAATTGATAAATAGATCAGCTGTAAATGGGCATCGTCAGAGTCATGTAAACAAAATACCTAATAATAATTATAAATTCATGGTGCTGCTGTAAAATGGCATTGTCTGAAACAATTACTGAACCTAGGTGAAGTGTAGCTGCTTAAGTGCACCATAAGGCGCAATCTGCGAGGTGAATGCTAGCAATTAGAAAATGTGGCAAAGTAGGCACATAGATAGATACATAGAAACAATTTTATTATACTTACCAAACAAAACAGGAAACAATACAGAGAAAATGCTTAGAAAAAAAGGAAGTATAAAGGGCGGTCATATCGCTGAAAGCGATCTCTTCCAGGCAACCTTGGGATGGACTGGAAATGAAAGAACAAAATAGGCGGTGGCTCTGAATAAATATATAAATACTTAAAAGGAAACAGAAACACTACATACATAACATATTTATGCTTGTTATTTAGAACGGAGTTATCCCGTTTGCGGAGATTGTAGTGGAAGAATACATCTATTGTCTGTGTTCCTTACTTATTAGTAGGTACATTATTATCATAATTTCTGCCCTGTTTTTATTTTTATACCTATAAGAGGGTAACGGTGTTGATTGCACTTATAGAATAACACTTAAAATAAGTGTATATTTATAAATAATAATAATAATAAATAATGCTGGACAATTCACACAGATTATATAATATATATTATAATTATGAAAAGAGTGTAATTGTTTGTTACCCCGATAAATAAAAACTAAATACCTACCATAATACTTACAAAGATTAATGGAATAAACTTACATAAACATAAAATAAGGTTGTACAAGGTTACTTACAGTACAAGGCAATACAAGGCTGAAGAAGCAGTTTTTTGAAAATAGGGAGTTATTTTGCACTTCTGAGAGCATTCCATAGACGGGTAGCTTGTACAGTGAAAGATTTCCTCATAAGTTCCTAACAACCATAAAAAACTTTAATTGATACTAACACAAAAGTTTATTTACTTACCATGATATTATGTTGTATTGAGATTCCCAATATTTCGGCACAGTTACATGAGTGTAGTGGGAATAACTGACCAACACAAACGGTAGTTAATGACTTTAGAATCGAGCCCAACTCATGAAACCAAGTCAAACATTGATCGTTCCAGTAGTGGGAATAACTGGTCAGTTATTCCACTAACACAAACGGTAGTTAATGACTTTAGAATCGAGCCCAACTCATGAAACCAAGTCAAACATTGATAGTTCCAGTAGTGGGAATAACTGGTCAGTTATTCCACCAACACGAACGGTAGTTAATGACTTTAGAATCGAGCCCAGCTCATGAAACCAAGTCAAACATTGATAGTTCCAAGTTCGCCTCCTCGTCAATCACGCGAGTATATCGCTGACCACGCAGGAAACTCAGCAATTCCTCATTTACCGGTCCGGGAGTGCACCAATAACGCAAATTTCCAAAAGTGGGTCGGGCTTAGGTGGCGGTTCCGCCCCGGGAGTACAGAACCCAGGATACCGCTGTCTCCGCTCGCCGCCGCCCCACTTCCTGCACCCCGCCGGAGTCAGGGGGGTAATACAATGCACGCTTTGTACCGCCACCTCTAATCTCCAGCTGATAATAATTGTGCTCCTCCGATTTGTAGACTCTTTCTACTCTGCACGTTGCAACCTCTGGGGGAAATTGCAATGGATTTAAGTGAAGTTAATAGAACAAAATTGCAAGACAAAACCAATCACACTAATATTATAAATGCGAAACTTTCGCATTTATAATATTATGGATGCATGGATAGATGGATGGATGGATGTTTGTTACCTCTTCACGCCAAAACTACTGAATGGATCGGGCTGAAATTTTGCACACAGGTAATTATAATCCTGGAATCAAACATAGTCTACTTTTTATCCCAAAAATCAGTTCCCATGGGATAGAAATCACCTTTTAACGTTTATAGAAACAACGCGTGCGAAGCCACGGGCATAAACTAGTAAATTGTAATTGAGTAGGTACCAACAACAATATAAATAGATAGGCGACATAGCTGCAACTCATTTTGTTTCGACATCTCAAAGGCTGATACGTCGGAACTAAGATATCCAATAATGCAATAGTGTCGAAAAGCAATCTCAGGTAGAAATCAATCAACAGTACCTAAATCCAATTACGTCCTATCTATCTGCGGCGCACAGAAATAACCTCTCAAACTTTACTAATCCTGACAGTACAATGGCTAAACCGCTCTGAACTGCACAGTTTTGTCCTCAAGCCCAACTTTTTCCATCAGACAAAGCAAACAGCTGGTGTCATACCACCCAACCCCCCTCCACCCACTTGGTACCCTCTGTAAACTAATTAAAGTCCTTGCTGTAAACTTTTCCAATGGGCATTGTTCGTCCAGAAACTACGAGGGCTTTGCAACCATTGGCTCTGCATTTACTCACATATAATTAGAATATATTAGAATAGAATTTGAATTATTTCCAATAGACTAAACTTTAGGGGATGCCTATGTACTTACAGAAGTGGTCTAATATAGGCTGATGTCAGATCATGAAACATTGGGAGGATTGGAAAAATTAAACATACCATAACGATAAACCTACTACCCTGCTGTCAAATTTTATTATGATTACTACCTGCATTCTTACTACCCGTTGTCCTATTACCCATTTTCCCGTAGGAATGAAGCATTTTCCCGCGGTAAAAAGTAGCCTATGTTGAGAATTTTTCATATCGGTCCAGTAGTTTCGGAGCATATTAAAAGCCTATTAAACAAACAAACAATCAAATCTTTCCACTTTATAATATTAGTATAGATAACTGAATTCAGGTAGTAAAAGAAGGAAAGAAAATTAATTAATTGACACACACATAAATTTATAATTCTAGTCCAGTGAATAATGGTAAAAATAACCTCTAACACTTTTAAGAGTTCTTAGAATTCAGTAATCCTAAAATTAACGACACAGACAGGACTTGGACTGAATCCACAACCTTACGGGAATGTGTTAGCCTATTCCACCACTGACTGTTTCAATCACCAGATTCGGTGGCTATCAGTAGCTAATTCCAAAAACTGTATATATCTCTTTCAACTTTCTCCTAGTAAGTGGCATCATAAAAAATATTCATGTAAGCGAGCCTCATTTTCGCGGCCGCAAGTAGAGGGCACCCTTTGTGTTGCTTCAAAGTCGTAATAAAGTTCGCCCGGAGGTGTAAACATACGGGATAAGCTTTGGCTACACACCGCTCTAGTGTTAAGGCAGCGCGTTTTTTAACTTAATAGTGTTAAAATTTTCTAAAGGTCGGTTACTGAGCTTAAACCGCCAAGTGCGAGTCGACTCGCATACAAAGGGTTCCATACCTTTTTATACGTTTTTGTAGAAGCTACATTAATAATTGATAGGGTGCCCGCATCTACACACGTATTTTTTTTAATATTAGTTTTAATTTTGTATCAGAACCAGAACTTCGTGCGTTCTAAATTTCCGCCGATCCGTTTAGTAGTTTTAGAGTTGTCTAGGGACACAAACATGTCTTCACTTTCATTAAACCTTCAGAAACTTACGCTTTTATAATATAGGATAACAGAACACAACAGTCACAGTGTATTGTGCTTATGTCCATTCTATAATAAACTATCTATACCATAACAATCTGGGGAAACAGTGCTGCTGTATGTAAGGTCTTGATTTGTGTCAGAAACGGGCCATAAGAATAATTTGCGGACTACACAGGAGAACGTCAGCTATAAGATATTTTGAGAAATATAAGATAATGACTGTGGTATCACTCTATATTTAAAAAAGTCTTTTAGAAATACATAGTAACAAAAAAACTATCTACAAAAAAAAGACACTCATAAGTTTAATTTAAGGCTGGGTGGGCCAGCAGAGGCCGCATTTTTGTGATTTTTAAAACCATCTGAGACTTAGAAAATAGTGTTTTAAATTCTGAAAAAAATATATATATTACCTAAGGATCTAGTCTACTCAAAGTCGTATTCAGTTACAAGATCTAATGAACTTCACTCGATAGAAAATAATCCCAAAGTTAGCCCTTTTTCTAACGTTTTTTCAATACTATGACTAGCGAACTACTGATATCACATTTTTTTTGTACTCAACTAAGGACACTTAATATTTCTAAACAAATTCGCAGAGTTTGACTTGATAAAATGATTTTCTTAATCACCATGTTTAAATAACTACAAAAAACACGAGCGCGGCGGCTTGGCAAGCGCGCATTTTCCCTTACGCCTACTGCTGCAGAACTACCTGGCCTTAAGATGTAAGGAAAAATTTGTCAAACCACCGGTACGCTTTGCAAAAATTCAAAAGCAGGGAGAGTATATCAAAATACAATTATGTAATAAGCTACCAATTAACATAACGAACATTGACAATTTTAAACATTTTAAAACCTTAATCAAGCATTTCTTTGAAAGTCATGCATTCTATAGCATCAGTAAATTAATGAGTACTAATTTATTTCAATCCCTTTCTTTAAATAATACTAGGTATATAATAACGCTATATTGAATTTTATGATCTGGAATTAATTGAAATTTGTTTTTATTTAGGACTTTTTATTTTATTTAGTGAATTATGTTATATCTTTTCAAATTGTACAATTTCTGACATGCCTTGTATTAATGACCTATGTTATAAATATTAAATAAATAAATACTAATACAGAATTAACAAAATGAACTTTCTCACCGCTAACGTACCAGCTATTCTCGAACCGAATAGTCTGTTACGTGACGATGGTAAGAGGCCTAACGGTATGTCACTAGTTCTGAGTTGGGGAGGCCCATTGTGTGAAATGAAATGAAATGAAAACATTTATTGAAAAAGAAATACACAATAACAATGGTTAACTCAATGTTTAGCTAAAGTAAGGTGTTATCAGTTTCTCGTCAAGTAAAATTAAGTACAAATTAAATTAAATTACATAAATTACCCAGTTTAAAATAGGCTTGTAGAGATCAGGAATAGGTTCGTCTTTGAGGAATTACAAATTGTTTATAGTCATTGACTAGGAATTCACTTACAGAGTATAATATTGTTTTATCGAGCAAAAGAAGTTTCACATTATTTAAAAATGATTGTTCACAAGTTATGAGTCGAATACACAATGGAAGTTTGTTAAAAAGTTTAGGGCCAATAACTTCTGGCTGCTTTTTAGAGATGTATCTGAGTCTATGAGCAGTTGATTCTAAGTACATTTGATGTCTATTACTGTATTTGCTTTGGCTTCCTCTTACCTTAAATTGAGAATTGTGGGACGCTACATGCGTCGACACTCTTGCGCCTTCCCGTATTCCTTGGACAAAAGTGAGGGCGGGTGCGGCGACAGATTTGGCCGACGATCTCAGGAGGCGCAAATATGCAGGTCTCGACAGAGCCAACACATTTACACCCCTTGGAGTCGAGGACCTCGAAGGCGAGGTTAGTGGGGTACCGTGTTTCTTCGGGTTTAGAAAAAAATATCTGAGCGTCTGGTCGAAGCGACGCGTGACCCGAGAGCTGGTGAGTATCTGGCGCAGCGCATCCAGCATTGCCATACAGCGCGGCAATGCAGCCAGCAGCGTCTTGGGGACGCTTGCGACTGGTATTGGTATGGATCAGTTGAGCTACCGGTAGATCGTTTGCAACAGTCTGCAATCAGCTCTATAGTTTCAATTGTAATTTTTTTTTATTATTTATTTATATTATTTGATTGTAATTTCCTTTTACAAAATAAAGTTAATAGAATAACCTGCTTGGTTTGACGAATTGATTACGAATGTAAGTGGGTTAACTATGAACCTAGTTTGTGGTGGAAGAACACCAACGTTTCATCCTTACGAGGAATTTCATTCCGCAGTCACACTGTTCATGTTCGTGTGTGCCCCTCATTAAAAACATAACGTTGGTGTTCTCCCAACACAAACTAGGTTCGCAGTTAACCCGCTTACATGCATATTGAATATAAGCTTATTGTGATAATTATCTCCAAAAACGTTTATTAAGTATCGTCCAAAATTCTTGCTCGTGAATTATTCTGTTCAACAACGGCCTCAGGACACAAACAAAATGGCTCTCTTTGAATAAGTACATACTATAGACCTCTGGACCACTATGAAATTCTTACTCAAATCTGTACATAGCTTTTAAATTGAGCTATAAAGCGAGCAGTGCCATTAGTCTACTTTATGCTATCATCGTCATCAACCTTTAATAGTCCACTGCTGGACATAGGTCTCCCATGAATGCCATAGCGCCCTGTCTTCAGCTTGCAGCATCCAGCATCTGCCTGCAGTCTTTCGCAGGTCGTCGCCGAGTGCCGTTTTACTTTTTCTTCTCCTCACTTCACGAAACTATCTAATGGGAAATAATAACCGTTAAATAACTATCTATTGCTAAAAATCTCGATAGATGTAGCTAAACGCGTGAATGTTGCGCTCAGCAAACGTTGCTAAGAGACCCCACGTGAATGTAAATGGTTTCATAGCTTTCCCGAGTTTGATTATCGGTGAATCAAACGTTTATTTATTCTTAAATATTAATATTATATCAATTTATATATTAATTGGTTTAGACAGGAGTTTATTTCGAGCATGGCGTTGTGAAAAAACTTCCCTTCATACTTTTTCCGGGTTTAGGACACCATAACTTGTAAAAAATAAGATAATAAGCCAGCTACACCATGGGAGTGTCTACGTTATCATTTCGATGAATCATTAATGAACTTTTCACTCAACAATAACTACATACCAGTCGAAATCGCTAAACGAATCAACAACGAGTGAAATATAACGCATTCACGAATCGCACCTCAGCAGTCTACTTTAGAGCCACTCGCTACGCTCGTGACTCTATTTTAGACTGCCTCGCTAGCTCGGGATTTAAAAGGCACAAAACGAAAAATAATTGCCCTCGAGTTAAACATACAACTTTTCACCACGACTAGCGAGAAAATATTATGTAATTTATAAAAGAGGTCGAATGTCAGAAACTCATTTTGATCTACAACCTTGGAGGGTAAAATTTCTACAAACCTCTTTCAAACCATGAATATGGGCAATTTTTTTTTTTGTACTAGGTTGGCATTGTTCTGACTTCAAATTACTTTTTTCAACAAGTTGAATAATATTCTTTATTCCACATGTGAGCAAAACCCAAGTCACCGTTTCGAGCGAGAGTGGTGAAAACATTATTTTCCCACTACTTATTAATTTTATACCTCTACTCTAGTTCTTCATAAACCGGAATTTGTTTCCTTTCTAGATATTGAATATCGGGCGCAGTAATATAAACACCATCGGCATTTCTTCCGAGTTATCCACCAGATTGTATCGGGGATTGGAACTAATTCAAAGGCAGCGCCCCCTGGCGGCGGCAGTTTCGACTCATTTCCGGGGCGCCGCTTGGCAGTATATTAATTTTAAATTAAACACGTATAAATCTGTCAATTTCAATGTTTGTCTATATGAAAGTTGTTAATTAGGATGTGATGCTAAAGTCGCGTGATGCTGGAGGGTTTTTATAGAATCATATGATTCAGCATCATCATGTTTAGTTTATTGCGACCATATCGACTAAGGGATATCCACCGGGACGGGCAGCAGCGCCCCCTGCAGAACAAGTCTACCACCGAACTGCGATTCCCAAACCGCAGGCCCAGCACCACCCCCGTGAGATAAAAGCCAATAAGGCGCTTATCAGGGGGCGTCCAGCAGTGGACCTATACAGGCTGTTGAGGTGAGGTGAGGACCATATCGATGCTGCTGGTAGAATTATCCTACTAATATTAGAAAACCGAAAGTTTGTGATAGGTATGTGTTTTTTTTTACCTAAGATCTCCAAAACTACTGAACACGTCATAATGAAATTTGGCGTACATTTAGAACATAGCTTTACTAAGATAATACTCTACTTATATCGATAATATGCGTGCGAAGCCAAGAGATAAAGCTAGTTCTTTTATATATTGAACACTTGTTTATGCCCGCGGCATCGCACGCGTTGTTTCTATGGAATCTTTTAAAGGTAATTTATATCCCATGGGAACTAATTTATGGGATCAAAGTAGCCTATGTTTGATTCCATTATTAGAATTACCTGTATGCAAAATTTCAGCCCGATCCGTTCAGTATTTTTGGCGTGAAGAGGTAACAAACATCCATCCATCCAAACTTTCGCATTTATAATATTAGTCTGATAGATGATAGATGACTTAATGTTTTTGAACTTTAGACGTTACTTAGAAGTACTATATCCCTTTAGCGCTTAGCCGAAATTTGGTACCGACGTTTCAAGCCGACCATGTCAAATTAACCTGTTCCAATGGGTATTCTGTTTAGACAGGTTAAGGCGCTGTGCATGGAAAACTAAGACTGTCAGATTGCATGTCAATATTACCAAATGTGGTCGGCAGAGGCGCTTATTTTTAACATAGACTTATGCAAAATTTATCTGTTGTAGAAGAGGCAAACTTTTGTTTTATTTTGGTTGATAGCACAATCACAAGGTAATAATGTAATGTTAACTAACATTTGCCCGCGGCTTTACTATCGTTGCATGTAAAATACCTTAATAAAACCTATGTCGCTCATTGTAGCTTCTCAATTATAATAAAAATTACATTCATCGATAGTTATTCATAGAAATCAGAAACACTTAAAAAAATAATATCATCTTCATGCATGTTAAAGTGCCGACAATATCACCGACCATTATGATAATACTTTATACATTAAAAAAATATACTAATTTAGTCAAAACAACTGAGGTCTAAATGGATTACAAAAGTGTCAATCGTTGAAGATATTTCGATTTGGTTTTGGAGGGCTTTCTCAAAAAAAAAATTAAAATATAAATAATGCTGAACAAGCCACACAACATCATCTAACCCCAAAGTAATTAGAGCTTGTGTTATGATATACTTATTAAATACACTACACAGATAGATATTTTTTATATACATAAGACATCCAGAACACCTGGAATAAATATCTGCAGATGGTACAAACATTTGTCCTGAGGCGGGAATCAAACTAACTGTAACCTCCTGTGTCGCAGGTGGACCTTTCCCCGCCGCGCTACAGAGGTCGTCAATCAAATAATCAGATATAAAATGAAATATAACAGTGATTTATTTCCTTTACCCCTTACAGGAGTCTTGGACACGTCAATAAATTCAAATAAGGTTCAAGAGTAAAACTGGGAAATAAAGTGATTACTTTAATTTATTGTTCACTTCAATCTTTTTAAGGTAAAGTAAAGAAGCGAACAAGAAACCTTTACCTTGTTAGGGTGTTAGTTTTCGAGCTGGAGCAATACTATTAGCAATACCTAAGTTTTTTATCCTCTAGAGATAGTCTGATATTTTGTAGTAAGCCTTTTTAACAAAGGATATGTTTTACAAATTGTTTGAAATTATTTTTTGATAACTTTTAACACTTTTGTAGTTTTGTTGTAGAATCGTATACATTTCCCTTTAAAAGATAATCTATAAATCGATACCTACTATAAAAATATATAAATATATATCTATAAAAATATTCGTAAAATAAAATACGTGAATGTTGGAATGCTGAATGATGAATTTCACGGATATAATTTTGTACACAATCTCAGTACCACTCGCTTACATAATTAATTTTATTTTCCGGAAATAAAACGCAACAATCATGAAGATAGTTTTAGTTTAGATTGTAATTCTACAAAATAATCATAAAAACCACAACAGACCATGCCTTGCTATCCAAATTGATATTCATACCGATATAAAGTATTCTTTATTATGTTGCTGCCTTCCAAGAACTCATGAGTGATTATGATTAACATGAGTGATTAACAATAATTTTGACAACTGTCATTGGAAATACAATTGTTTTGCATGTTTATTACGTTTTTAGCGTCTTTAAACATCTCCTTTACTTGACTTCTTTGTTACGCTAAAAAAAATATATTATATTGATGTCAATGTACACATATTGCCAATAACAAAAAAGTTATGACAAACCGCTCCGTTGAGGTTTTTCTATGAGTTATTAAAAATTTAAAGTAAATTATTATTTTTGAGTATCTGTCCTTTTGAGAATCTCTCTTCTCTAAGAGAACAAACCGATAGAACTACGAGTAATTTAAATTTGCCTGTAGTTCTACTGGTAGAACTACGAGAAAAAAAATGCAAATGGTTGGTCCTAAGTAAATCAGTTATCTAGTAAGTACCCATAACAAAGCTCTGCTTAGCTTCGGCCTTGGTGATGATGTGTGAATTCATCATCATCAGCCTATATAAGTCCACTGCTGGACGTAGGCTCCTATTTTAATTTTTCAGCATTATTTATTTATATATAAGGTCATCAAAATCGCCCTACCTATTTAACATATTTTAACTCGACCAATACTTTCCGTGCTGTAAACATGTTGAGTAGTACCTACCTATCTAGCTACCAGAGAAAAAACCACTATAAACCTATTCTACTTAATTGGTAGGTCTGTCAATGAATAAAATTCCTGCAAATTTCTTTTGGCTTAGCTTCAATCAAATATAGACTTTATTTCAATGACAAATGAACCATTTAACCCGCAAAACAAAAGTTGTCGAAAATCGTAATTCGTCCGTCGAACCCAGCTGTCATCGCGAAAAAAGTTACATAACCTCACGTCCGTCCGAGGAGGCATCCAGCCTCCGAATGAAGCTAGTGGAAGCTATTTTGAGCATATATTGAAAGGGATGTTTGAGTAATAAGGTTGAAATTCTATTGGCAAAATATTATAATTTTTGCAATTACTTCGCTAAACGCCTTACAAAAATGTGTTTTTTGGGTTTTATTATGTTAATGGTTTTATTTATTTAAAACTTTTTACATATGTCTTTAGTTGATAAAATTTCCTTTCATATAGTATTAAAATAATTAATGGTTGTCACTCAAAATATTGAGCATTTCGAGACGAAAAATTTTTTTCTTGTTCTTTCTTGTGATTTTTTTTTTCAAGATCCTAGATCGTTTTATAAAATATTTTTGTATAAGTCTTTTTTCCATACATTTGACTATACACTGTTTTTTTTTTGGGCTTGTAATATGTCGGAGAACGGCTAACGGTGCGACGAAAAAGTGTACTTTCTACGGTGTCGCTGTTTGGGTAGCGTCTTAAACACCAAATCTGGCTCCAACGATCTGTGTAACAGATCTAGACGAGCCCATTGATAGCAGAATTGATCCATAAAGGCCTGTTCGTGATAAAGCGGAGCGATGCCGAGATGTGTCACCAACATCCAACATTATTTACCAGAACACTGCTGGACATCGGCCTTCGATAAAGGACCATTCATTTAATACGTAAGACGATTTAGGGGGGGAGGGAGGTCGTCCCAAAAAATAAAAATTATTAGTACCTTTGTAAGTAGGTACAAAAAACATTTCTAAAAATTTGTTAGTGAAAAATAAACATTAAAACAAACCAAACGTTTATTCATTTTTTCATTTAGATTCTTACGTAATAAATATTAAACAAGGGGAGGGAGTCGGCCTATTCCAATTTTTTCTTATAATAGGGGGGGAGGAGGTCTATAACTAGCGAAAATCGTCTTACATAATAAATGAATGGCCCGCGCCTCTTATCATTGGGGGTACTAACATAATACCCACGCTGGCATGCGGGCTGGTCATAATACAAAAATTAATACAAATACAAAAAAAATACAAAATTCATTTATTTACCATACCTACCAAAAAAGCTTACACAGTTTACTGGTGGTCCCCGCACAAGGTTCAGAACCTGTATCGCGGGAGGCCGAATTACAAACAGAATTACTTACAGAAATTTAAGACTGTATATACAGGGCAGCTGTTCACTCTAGGAAAGATACATTATAAAAACATACTACTGATGACAAAAATAACCAAAGCCTTGGTGAAATTAATAGAATTTCACACATGGGTATCCCGGTTTGGTGGCAATCTTCCCTTATACTTCAACCAAAATATCTGTGGATGTTCCTGAGTGCGTCCTACTCACCTGAAGCAAATAACGCGAAAGCGACTAATTTCAATCTAAAATTTCCCACACGATGACTGCTACTAGCAATGATACCTAGGTAAAGGCATGTTATTTGAATAAACCGAACGTAAGTACGCGATACACCCACACTTTTCTTTTGTATTTTGCTCCCAGCCAAAGAAAAAGCCATAAGCAGCTTTTGAAACTGAAAAAACCTAAATAGGCTTAACCATACCGTCAGTAACCCGTAACGCCGCCTAACTGTAAAAGTGGCAACGTCGCGACACCGGAAGCTAGCGAAGCGGCAACACCCCCCGCGCATCGATCATGGCTCACACAGACAACCGCACCGCACGCACACCGCCGTGCCCTGAGGTGCTATCTTACTTTATTTTTATTCTGTGGCGCTCCTGGAGGTGAAATCAGGATCCCTGGTTATTAGGTTATCGCTATTCCGATGTTTTTTTTTTGTATTCGTTGGCGTCGGGCTGGCGCTGATTTTTCCGATTTCTATTAGAACATTTTGCTCTTATAAATCCTTTTTTTAAAACCGGTACCTAACTGAATTCTTGCATCGCACTTTTAAACCGATAACTGAATTTTTGCGTCGCTATTTTTAAACCGGTTTATTTGAAGCTACTGGTATGAAATGACAATAGTTATAGAAAAGTGTGCTTATGTACTTTTTATGGATCCATATGGTAGTTTAGTTAGTTTCTTTTTTTTCTATTTCTACACAGGGTGACTGTCTCTAGTGTAAATGCACAAGGTTTTGCCGCTTTTTGACAGATTTACACACTCTACCTACATAACTATAACTAGGTGCCAACTACGTACGTTTTGAGGGTATTCAAAAAAGCAGATATTTTAAAAATAAACGCTTTTTATGTTATGTATTTTAAATAGTTTTAACACATTTGGAATAAGATTGGAATGTCTAAGAACTTAAAAAAATCTGTGAATTGGATAATTAGAGACACACTTAGTTTTATTATTATATCCAAAAATTAAATCTCTTTTTAAAATTTTCACTTTTCAATACCTTTGTATGCTCAATTTGTATGCTCATAGCATAATATTCTTAAAAATAACAGAGTTTCTCGGTTATTTTTAGCGTTAAAAACGCTAGCCGTCTTTGGCTCTATCTAACCCCAGTTTCTATGACAAACGTTGTGCCAAACATCCTCTTTAATTTTATAAATTCGACCATTGGACAAATTTAATTTGTAACTTTTCTATTATAAACATGCACATAATCAATACACATGTTCTACTTTAAATGTTTAAAACATTAGAAATCATCTCTTTATTTACAAAGAAAATTACCAAATAATAAAAATAAATTAGAACTAGTATTTATTAGAAATTACGATGTAGTCTACTGAGACTACTGAGTCCGGTTAATATTAAGTCAACCGGACTACTGAGTCGCTCGATGTATCAGTAGTCCGGTTCAATTAAGTAACCGGACCACTGATACCTTTTTTGCAATTATTAAGTTTATTAACCATAAAGGGTGCCACGAAAAGGGTGGACATCGAGGGGGCAACGTTTCTTCTACGATTTTTTAAAACTTTGTCCAGAATCACCCCCTTTCAGCTTAATACACCGTTTCCGTGGCACCCTGTTTAATAAACAGCAGACAATTAGAACAACGAAAGGCGAGACAGTATGGCCAAAATGAATATAGTAAAATGGTTACCAACAAAAAGGACAAAATAAAAAAAAATATGACAGTAAATCCCTTGTCTTGCGTAAGATGTTCCGTTCAGGCCTTCTTTAAAAATCGATTACGATTATTCGGAACAAAACCACAGAGCTGTCAATATATCATATTCGAATGTTATCTCACCGTCATAGGGTTTACATTTCAATGCAGACGTAGGCATTCACTGAGCGCCAATCTGCTGACAATTCGCGTCTTTGTTCAAGATACGATGTCGTACTCTCCTCACCGTTTTCCAGAGTAGACTACCTGAATACAATGGTCGTTCAAACTTATCTCACGTTCCTGCTAGCTCATTGTCCACTTTTCCGATTATTTGACTGACTGTTTTAAATATTCACGGGTATTTATCGCGTTTATTAACCTACTAGTTGATGCCCTCGGCTTCGCACGCGCTTTTCAAGTAGCTTATGTCCGTTTTCACTGCCAAATTTCATAACGATCCGTTCAGCCGTTTAGGCGTGAAAAGTGACAGAGTTACTTACGAATTTATAATACTACCTCCTGCCCGCAGCTTCGCACGCGTCGCGTCTATGGACACGTTTTATGGTTATTTATATCCCATGGAAACTGATATAAAGGATAAAAACCTATGTTTTATTCCAGGCCTGAAACTACCTGTATGCGAAATTTCAGCCCGATCCGTTAAGTTGTTTTGGCGTGAAGAGGTAACAAACATCCATCCATACACCCAAACTTTCACATGTACCTATAACATTAGTGTGATTTCGCGACGTTTCAACAGGTTTACACTCTGTCATAACAAAATATTAAATATTCTATGTGAGTATAATAAAGTTATTTAGAATTGAAATATCACTGGCCTGACTGTACAAATGCACAAAATTAGTAGTTTTTTTTTTACATTTGGTATTATTCTTCGGGCCGAGTCTAAGCGGGCCGACTGGGCAGGGCACGGACGCTGTCGTGGTCACGTTTCTGAAAAACAAGTGACGGTAGTTGCAAAAAATGCGGTGTTGTATGCAACTCGGGAGCGTCTCTCCCCCGTCCCGTCCCTTGCCCCCCGCACAATTGCCCTGTCAAGACGACGTCAAAATGCCTTCGTCGAACGACTGTATGTAAATAGGTAGGCTGTGGTCGAATCGCCCATATCTCTTTATTACAGATACAAACTTAAAACCTTAATATTTGTAGATTACTTAAGCAGGCAATTGCCTCTTACGAGTCCTACCTATTTTTGATAGATTTTTCGTAAAAGTACACACTTTTACGAAAAATCTCTAAAACTTGCATTGACCGCAGAGCATTTCAATAAAATAGACACACATGACATCCTGTGTTGTTGTGTGATTGCAGCTCAATATGTCATTATTGTCCAATCATGACGGATTGGATATTAATTACTGGTAATTGGAATATACAGGCATTGTCACTTGTTTCACGTAAATGCCACGTGAATGACGTGTAAACGCTCGTAAATGTGATCTGATGTATTGTCCCCATCTGTTCGTTGTTGTGCTGATGTATCGTTTGCGTATTGTTCATTTATGTCCCGTCCATACCAAGGTTGCCTGGCAGAGATCGCTTGAAGCGACAAGGCCGCCCTTTGTACTTCCTCTATTCACGGCATTTCTTTTTGTGTTGTTTTTTAACCGACTTCGCGAAAAAGGAGTAGATTCTAAGTTTGGTTTCGAACCCCTTAGCGTCTCTCTTTGTCTGTCCTTTTTCCCTCTTATTAACTTAGTACAGCTATTGCAGCTATGAACTTGAAATTTAAAACAATAATATTTACATTTCATGCGCCTGTACAAATTTAAAGAAAGAGAAATGATAAATAAAAATTTTCCATGTAAATTGTAGGTAACGACGAAATTTTAATAGACCTACAAGGTCAAGTGGGGTATCTAATGAAATGTATCAGTTTGTACATTTCAAAATAGTTTTAAAATATTATGAAAAAAAATTCAAAACGCCCATCCGCGCAAGACTGAATACAATTGCATAAATAGTTATAAGATCTGACATTGTGAAATGATTATGTATTCTTGGAAATAAATGATTTGATTTGATTGTACAAAGCCATTATTTACTTACATAATTTACTAGGGGTTCATGTAAATAGACTGATAATAATGACGATGGTTGTTGAAGATATCGGAATCCGTCCAGAAGCTTTCTGGTTGCCGCAGTAACCAATAGAGTTACTGAGCTATTAACTGCTCTGCTAGACGTACGAAGCCGAGGCAGGTCGCTAGTATAATAATAATAATTTATTAATCTCTAGAATATAAGAAAAAATATTTTTTTATATGGATCAGTTAAGTTACCTGTAGATTGTTTGCTGTGTGGTGCCGGCTTAGAATTTGCACCACCCCAACTCTTCCCGCGGCTGTCGTAAGACTAAGGGATATCCAACAAGGGCGGGCAGACGCGCCCCCTGCAGAACAATTCTGCCACCGAACTGCGATCCCCAACCCGCATGCCCAGCGTGGGGATTATGGGCATTACCCCCATGTGATAAAAACCAATAAGGCGCTTATCAGAGGGAGGCTTGCGTCCAGTAGTGGACCAATACAGGCTGTTGAGGTTGAGATAGTTTGCAACAGTCTTCAGTTAGCTCAGTTGTTTCAATTGTAAATACTTTATTTATTACATTTTTTTTATTAGGAACAGAATAAATAGTATAGAGTACAATTGTGGGAAAAAGTTAAAAACTATGTAGCAGAGTTAACGCCCTCCTCCGATAACAAAATAAAAAATTATGTTCCATCTTAAGACCTATGAAAATAACCGACTTAGTAACATAACATAACTTGTTCTAATTTATTTCTATTATTTAATTGTAATTTTCTTTGTTTTGAATAAAGATATTATTGCCATAATATAAAAAAATACACAAGCTAAAAATAGACTAACCCATTATTAAATAAAATAAAACGAATACAAAAGGAGTAAATTCAGCATTTTGGTGTGTACGATTTATGTATAAACTGCACATTTGCACTTTTGCAGGCGCTGCATTTTTACTTACCTAAGCTAAAGTATTCAATACGCGTTCGACCGCTGTCCCGTGTATCCATATCATTCATTATCAATTAGCAATAAATCAAATTATCAGTTAAACAGGAAGAAAATAACAGATTGGCTGATTACCCTTAACTACCGAGAAACTGAGGATTTACTTAAAACTTCGTCTTAAATTAAGTGTTTCTCACCCCCAATCCTTCCCCCCTCCCTCCAACCCCTGTGGTTTATTCGGTTGCCTAGACTTTTACGAGACTAGTGACCTCGGGAGAGACCTCAAATCAACCAATCCATACTACCATATTATATACATATATCAACAAATCGTCTCACACCATACTTGACTTGTACCATATTCTAGTGTTTGTTCCAACTTGTTTTTTTTTGCACGAAAGAGGCTAGCTACCCACAACACAGGATATAAGGATTGTAATAATAAAATACTTTATACTTATACTTATCATCTCTTATCAATATCATCTATAGGTAGGCATCGAGCGAGCAAGCAGCGCTGTTTTTCAATTTACTCCTCTCGGATATCTGGTCATCGAGAGGTTAAAGTCATAGCGAATATAAAATCTATTTAATATCAAACAAACATCTAAATCCTTTGAGAATAAATATTCGTATTCCACTGAAAATCCTCAGGCTACGGAAGCTCCAGGCTTTCCTGAGTCGATGCACCCATCCTTTTGTGCAGGTGCATTGAAGCTGAGGCAGACGGACAGACTTATAGAGCTGCACAGCTTGGCTTTTGTATGCGCTCGCTCGGAAACCTCAAATCTATATTCATATCTCAAAGAGATTAACAATGAGTTTATTTCACTCAAAGATACTACGGAACGTGGTTATAGTATCTTTGATTTCACTGTAAAGGAGTGTTCAGACCTGTTTGGCATTCGCTACCCTGAGCGGTAGCGAAATTCAAGTGCGTATCAGCTGTCATTTTTGACAACATCTGTCATATTTGGCATTTACTGTTTTTTTTTTCAAAAATGTATGAAATGTAATGAATAATGTAATGAAACACAATGAATATGAAATGTAAACTATATTGGATTATGCTAAAGTAAAAGTACTTGGTAAGAATTGGAAGAACTGCGTTTGGATTTTTGACGAAACGCTTATTAGACGAAACGCTTATTGGGCAAACCGCTTATTGGACGAACCGCTTGTTGGACGAATCGCTTTTTGGACGAACTGCGTATGGATTCTTGACGAACCGCTTAATGGACGAAACGTGATTTGGACGAATCGCTTTTTGGACGAACTGCTAACAAATCGCGTATCCGGCAATAGTCAGTATTTTAGTCACTGTAATACTAGAGCTATGCACGGCCACTCGGTGTATTTTAGCTGCTGGGGTTCGTTCGTTTGACAACGTGGGTTGACGTTTCCACTATAGCATGGTGTTTATACACGAATGAAAACCCACGTTTATATACAGTTATTGTAAGTAGCGCAGTGCAGTTTTGACGTCCAACTTCTTGAAGCAAAACTACGCACGCGTGGGCCAGCGTTGACAGCGTTGAGCTGTGTGGGCGCCATATTCGAGCAAGCCACGCGTGCAGCAATGACGTCATTAATCTCGTATTCGTGCGCAGCGTGTTCATTGCTGTGGATTTTATTATATACATTTTCTTGTGAAGCGAATTTTGTTTAACTCACGTTCGTAGCCTCTCCGGTCGCTGAGATGGGGCAGTGGCTTAACCGTGAACCGCGCGGAGCCGAGCGCGAAAAATAGGCGAAAGTTGTCGCTACCACTTTGGATAGCGAATACCGCATAGATCTGAACTGGCCTTTATACTAGCGTATAAGCGCATGTGATACCTAGTTCGTCTTTATACCATGCAGGGAAGAAGCCGTATACGGAACCTAGAGTACTTAGAGATAATGAAGATAAACTAACTATCAGCGTTCAAAGAAATAAACATAATGACATTACCATGTCAATATATTTATGAAAACTGGTTGTACACCCATAGAAATATCAATATATTCCCTAAAAATAGCGACATACATAATATAAATACTGGAAATAAGAATAAACTCGCTGTGCCCACAACTAGGCTACACAAGATAAATGTATCTTTTAAAGGGCAATGTATACGCTTCTACAACAAAACTCCAAGTGAGTTGCCAAAATTATCAATATGCTCCAGCTCGAAAAATAACAACTGACAGGCTAAAGGTTTCCTCGTCGCTTCTTTACTTTAGTCTACATACCGAAGCGACAGAAATCAAAAATATCACTTTATTTTCGTGTCAGTGTTTAGAAGAGATTACAACGAGAAGAGGTAACAAACATCCATCCATCCAGCCACCCAAACTTTCGCATATTGGTGTGATAGTAAGATATTTTTATTATAAGTAGATTAGGTATAAATACCTAATCTACTTATAATATAAATAAAAGTCATGGTGCCAAGTGTGATGCTCCCCTCTAGTGAGACAGTGGCGCAACACAGCGGGCGGTCCACTGCCGCGTGTGAACGCTCGCGGGAACTGATGCCCTTTCAATGATTTATCTGTTTAATTGTTTGCGGGACCAAAATAAATGTTTAATATATATTTTGGTTCAAATTGTGACTCACACAATCGACCGGTCAAAATGTAAATATTCTACATACAATTGATTGGTGAAAAATTGATTTATTTTTTAACTGGCTTTTTGAGAACTTTTATTACAGTAGAGTACAAAAGCTAAATACCCCGATCTCAAGAACAAATAGAGAGGTTTTGTACAAGCTAATTTTATAATATATCTACCTTACTTTGTTTTAAAGATTTGTTGATTTGTGTCTGGACTATATATGTTCCTATATGTACTCATTAATTAACAGACAAAAACTATGTTTTATTACATGTTTTGTTATTCAATCTGGACGCACCATAACGGCAACGTTTTTTCTAAAGTTCAGACATTCAAATATTATTACACGGTGTAATAAAGAAACTCACTTACATGAATGAACGCTGAAAACATTACAAGCCTATTGAACAGTCGTGTAAAAACCGTGCGGTGTGACTTCAGTGAACACCGGGAGCGTGCTTGATTCAAGCATTCAAGCCAGTCGAGTCAAGTGGCTTGACAGTTCTCAATATAACTTTGGCCCGCCGCGTCCGATATTTCATTTGAAAGTTATCAAATATCCGGTTCCGTTCACCGCGTACCTACCTATAAAGCTCGGGAAACGTAGATTTTAGTAGATAAATTTAATCTATCGACTATACTACCTATGTATATCACAACACTAGTCTCTGCACATGGCTTTGCTCAGGTCAGGTGGTACCCGTTAAAACGCAACCTATGTCTCAGGGATAGTGAAGCTATAGTCCAAGCGCAATATGTATGGGATGGAACCATTTCGAACTGAAACAAAGCATACTTACACGTTGGCATTATTATACAGGGTGGTACAAACGAACGTTATCTGGAAGGCTATTTAAGATAGAACTCGAACTTGATAGAGTCTTTTTGGCGGATTTCATGGTCTTCCTTTAATTTAATACGCCATGCTTATTGAACAAATTTAATTCCTATGATTGACTCTACAGATCGGTGTCATAATAATAGAATTGTTATTTCTGAAGATTTAGTGGATGAGTCGTTTTTCAAAATTCTGTGAAGGCAGTTATATGCAGTTATTTTTAAACTTAATGCGTCCTTTCAGTAAAATTTTATACTTTGAATATTTCGGGTAGTTGCCCTCCAGGTAATGTTTGTTTGTACCACCCTATATATTTAGAGTATACAGAATTTTGTAAAACGACTCGCTTTATCCGGTATCGAACCCACTAAATTCTTAAAAATAGCACTCTGTCACAAACCAGCCTCAACATTGACAATAATTGGCAGATCGTATAAGAAATGTAACGTATGTTTTAATTTGACAAGGTTCCCTTCCATCCACTACTGAACGCGCGCCATATGTATCAATGAAATAATTTTTGATACTGACCTGTGGTTTCGATTACTTACAAACTTTTATTAAAAAAATATATATATGTAATGTTTTGTGTTATGTATTATCAGTTATCTAGTACCCGTAACACAAGCTCTGCTTAGCTTAGGGCTAGATGATTCTGTGTGGATCGTCCAGCATTATTTATTTATTTATCTAGCATCATTTTAATTAGTAAAAGATAAAAATAAATAGGGACTACACAATACCAGAACAAGCATAAAAGGTGTAGAACATTCGAGATAAAGTTAACACCTTGCGTGTTGATAAATAGTTATCTATTTGTTCAACAAGTGGGCAATACAATTTTTGTTAAACGTGCCGATATTCAATCCCGAGCTAGCGAAGCAGTTCAGAATAGAGTCACAAGCGAGGGGCTCTGAGGAAACTGCTGAGGTAAAGAAGGTTTAAAAAGGCATGAAACGAAAAATATTTGCCCTCGAGTTAAACATTTTTCACCACGACTAGTCAGGAAACAATTAGTAATTTATAAAAGAGGTCAGAAACTCATTTTGATCAACTTGCAGCCTTGGAAGGTAAAAATGCTACAATCCTCTTTCAAACCATGAACGGACGAACTCTTTTTTCAATGATGGTTACGTTGTTCTGAATTCAAATTACTTTTTTCAACAAGTTGAATAACATTATTATTCCACATGTGAGCGAAACCCGATTGTAGACTCGTAGCAAGCGGCGTAGACGTTTCGTAGCTCCGTAGCACGCAGCTTTGTTTGTGGTGTTTACGTTGTGGAATGAGTTGAAATAGAATATTATGCAATTAGTGAATAAAGGACAGATTTAAAGCGAGGGCCATAGATGAATCACTAGCAAGCGAAGGTGAATTCAAGTGACGCGAGTGATTCATGGCCCTCGATATAAATCCGTTTTGTTCAAGTGTTGCATACTATACTATATTTTATGACTACGAGAAAAAGAACCAATCAAATCTCGAGGAATTATTCGCACAAGGAGGTTGTGTGGCGATCATTCTTTGCACAAGGAGTTTGTATCGAGTATTTTCTGCACAAGGAAGTTGTTTAGCATTGAGATGGAGTTCGAATATATTGGTGTGTTCCAAATTCAAACACCAAAATACTGATTAAAAGTGTTTTTTGTTCACTATTTTCAGTGTATAAAATAAGCTTTTTAAAGGGGGAATGACATAATAGTACATTATGGTACTAGTGTGGAACATTGGTGATTACCGCCGAGGCGCCATTGAGACCCGAGCCGTAGGCGAGGGACTTAAGAGAGCCGAGGACGGTAATCATCAATACACACGTGTATCATACGACGTTTTTCCACACACCTGTGAATAAAATAACAATAAAATCTCATTTTATTACGAAAAACAAAAATTATATTTGAGTGAAAGTTTTATTTATTAAACACGTACGAGTTAAAATTATCTATTTAAATAAGAAGTTGCATGAAATGAGCAAGCAATAGGAACATTAATTTATTTGTTCTATTGAACACTATTGAACACGATCTTTTTTTTGAATAAAACCTTTTTTAAGAACAAAGCAACTCAACCAACAAAATTAAAAAAAAATCTAGACTTAACTCATTAGTAAGATAAAATGATAAAGTCACAGTTTGATTATGGGTGTCATTCTGTGCCTAATTGCGGTGACCATAGAGCTACTTTATGAGCAAGTGTGTTGAAAATGTATTTAGAAAACGTCTATAAACTTATATGGTCATAACAAATTTTACATCGTAAGGTATACTAATAAATACTTCTACTCTTGTCGAACTTTATCTTCTCCCTCATTCTATATCAAGTTTGGCTAGTGTAGGGGGAAGTCCCCTAGTGACGGACACCTAAGGTTTTCAGGCAATAAAAAAGAAACTGTTTTCAAAAACGTTTATTGATTTATTAATTAAGTAAGTCAACAAAGTTTAAAATCAAAATAAATTAACGTAAATGCAACCTCTACATAAACATTAACTAAAACTTAAATCAAACTTTGGTAAAGAAAGTTGCTATGATTGCAAGTGGCACCTAGTACCGGACGGAACTAACGTCAAACCTCCACCACCAGACATCTTAAAAAAATCATGCAGCTATCGCATACGTAGGCTTCTGAACATTCAGGGATGTCAGCCCAAGCTTCGTGAGACCACTCACGGCAGCTGAAACATTGTATCCAGTCTTAGTCATGGTCTTCTAAGCACACTACGCAAGTAGTTCTTGTATTATTAATTTCAGTTATCGTTTCCTTTTTCTTTGCTTCATCTCCACTTTTTCCTTCGACCTTTACATCTTTTGTTTATTCCCCTTCTCTTCTATCGCTATTTTATAGATATTTCCCATTTCTTTCTTTTTGTCCTTCGCGTTCTTCTCATTTCCATCATCCTTTCATCATCATCCTTTCTTTTTCTTCTCCTCCATTTCAATTTATCTTCGTTCTTCTAGTATCTAAAACAACGTACAACATCTGGCATAAAAAGTATAAATACCTACTTATGAGAAAATACAATTTATTTTTTGTCCGGTGTTAAGGGACGACTTTGTGTCCGGTACCACGGGACAGAAACTCCCCAAAATTACGTCATTTGTGTCAAAACTTCTTTGCAAATGAACAAAAACTTTTATAAATATCAAATATCAATGAATCACTTAGTATATTAACAATAACTATAAACACATAAACACAAACACATAGCAATAACACTCACTTAGATTATATGTGACGCACTGTATACCCGCCAAAAGCAAGAAACAACCTCTCCCAGCTTGGCCACGCGCGTCCCTGGCATATCGCGTCCCGCGGCCGGGCATCGATATGCTCTCCCGCGCCCCTTTCACCGGTTTTTGAATCGAACGTGTTGCAACTTGCCGAGATAGTACGAGTGTCCGAAACTAGGTGCCGTCCGTGGTTACGGGAACTCCCCCTATAGATATGATATTCCTTTGTGATCCTTCCTTCAACAAATATTACTTACAATATGCTGAAACTCGACGCTTAGCAAGAGATTTTTAGTTTTTGTGTCGTGGTTTGTTTTCAAAAATTCCACATCGTATCTAGCTATAGACTTGATATTCGTTGCAGAAGTTGTTCCATTGACCTCGCATTCAGCCAGCACGTACATAGGTACCTACGGCGTTGGTAAACGTTGATAAATTAGAGTTAGGCATTAAAGTCCGCCAGCATGCGAGGGGCGAGGGGCGAGGGGCCGCCGTGGCCGTGACCACATTCATCATAATTAACTTGCTACCTACAAACTTTCGTTGGCAGTTAAAGAAAAACAGCTGTTTAGCTGGTACGTTTAATTCTATCGATGCTTCTTTGCGAAGCGTAGTGCGCGAGTTGCCTAAGGCAAGTTTAGCGAAGTCTATTCAGAAACCAAATCTCTGTGGTCATAAATTTAAATGAACAGGCGAAACATCTGAAAAAGCCCACAATATGCCTAAGCGCAACCAATTATATGGACAATTATCGAGATACGAAAAGGCGAGTTGTCGAGCAATTTACAACAAAAAATAAAGCACGGACAATGGACGCGAGCGCGCATTGTCCGCGCCCAACGGGACCGCCGAATTAAAAAATACAATATGCGCCCGTGACAAACAGCCACCGAGTGCCAGCTCCGACACTCAATAGGCTTTAATGAAAACCTCTCCGCTGAAAGAAAAAAGTATCGCAGCGTTCAATTCTCGCCAAACAGCCTGGCGTTGGATAAGCCGCGGTAATGGAGCGTCGCGGGCCACAAAGCCTCTTGATTATCGGCCCGTCAAAGCGTCATTATCTCCCGCCCACCATGTTTATTTTTGTGAGATAGAGATTAGCCGGAGTGGTGTGTGATTGGCGGGGTGGCGTGAGGGAAGAGCGCAGGGCGGGCGGGGGCGTGTCGCGGGCGCGCCGCCCCCGCAGCGGCGCCGTGCAGCAGACGGCCGCGGAAGCGCGACGCGTCGTCATGCCTGCGTTCAAGCTCTAACATGCTCGACATAAAGAGCTCCGCCGACTACCTCAGTCGGTCCGGCACCTTTACCAATTTCTCAATGCTATTTGGTGAATATTTCTCATTTTTGTTACCGTGTTGTGAGTGATCACGTGGTGTGTTGTGTGTGAAGGGTTCTGGGAGTCTAGTGCGAGTTTTTTTCGACATGGCGGCAACTTTAACTTTTATAAATTTTTATGGAATCAAATTGCGATTCAAAATTCACGAATACAATCCCAAATGTTTTAAAAACTCGCATTACGCTATGAAAATGGTGGTTCGTAAGTACTTTGGTTCTGTGGCACGGGGTGGACTAATAGACGGTAAGGTATCTGGTAAGGTCGCTGCACCGGGACGCACACTGGATTTCACGTTGTTTTATTAACGCCATAAAAGCAATACGATTTATTATTATTGGTTTCTAGCTGGTTAGTTTAATTTGTGATTAACTTTCTATAGACAAGTTTTGTGCACGTTTTCTTGGACGTTGGATATATACCAAATATTTCATTACGTTATTGGTAGCTTAGATTAGACACCTATGTATTAGATAGTAGCTTTTAGGGTTTCCAGATCGGTTTCGAAACCCTTACGGTCTCCCTTTGTCGGACCTTTTTTCCTTTCTTATTATCTCAGCAACTACCGCAGCTATCAACTTTAAATTTAAAATAATTATAAATTTAGCGTGCTTGTAAAAAAGAAAAAAGAGACCTATAAGGCTTCTTTGTTTTAGTTTGTACATTTTAAAATAGTTTTTGAAATATTTGTAGGTATACTTTTTTAAATATATTATATTGAAAAAAGTCGAAAAAATACCCGTTACTCCCATCCCCCCATCTCCGAAGTTTTCATAGCAATTCATCTAAAAAGTATGTAGCTTTTGTAGATATGGATCAAAATTTTACAAGAAAAATAGAGAAGTCTGTGAGTAGAACACTTTTCGAATTTGGTGGAAAAATTTTAAAAAGGGTAGCCCCGCCGAGGGGGTAGTTAAGAAAAACAGGATCTTGTTTTTCTTTATGCTGTTGCATACACATACCTAGGAAGAGAAGAAGAAAAATTTTAACCATTTGAGAAACATACAACTTACTTGAAAATTAAAACTATACAAAAACAATATTAAACAAACAAGTATAAAAAAGGGATCATTTTAGCATGTGTAGCATTCGGCTAAGCTCAATGCTACGGACGTTTAACTCAATTTATTGCCTTATAGTAATTATCTAAAACTTTAAAAATGTTTGTGTAATTTTCATTTAAGACTAATCATCGATAATTAATTTAGAAAATGCCTTTGAGAATTTTTTTTTTCGATTATGGCTAATTATGCAATAGATTCTCCGCTTAAAAGACATAAACGCGCTCTCTCTGCTTATTTGTTACAAAATAATCAGCTTATTTTTATATTTGTATTTAATGAAGAATAAATATACGGAATGATTTTATTTCTGCTTCAAGCGTCTTTCCGTAGGTAAACTTGTATGATCCAAAAGGATCCAAAGCTAGATCCAAACCCAAACTAAATTATCTTAAGTTACAATCAATATTTCAAACATACCCAAGAAAGTTATGAAGATAGAATTTTATTCACAAAGAAAATTACACCTTATAGGTATGTGCAAGTGTTCATAAATTGTGAGGAACAAAAGATTATCCTGCGACGCAGGAGGTTGCGGGTTCGATTCCCGCCTCGGAACAAATTTGTGTACGATCTTCTATGCGATATGTTCCGTGGTCTGGGTGTATTCTATGTACAATAAAAAATATATATCTATGTAGTGTATTGTATTAAGTTTATCAGTTATCTAGTACCCATAACACAAGCTCTGCTTAGCTTGGGGCTAGATAATGCGGTGTGAATTGTTCAGCATTATTTATTTTATTTATTTATTTAATTATCATCCCGCTATCCTACTAATATTATAAACTAGCTGCTGCCCGCGGCTTCGCCTGCGTATTTCCCGTTCCCGTGGTAATTCCGGGATAAAACATAGCCTATGTCCGTCTCCTGGTTCTAAGCTGCCTCCCCACCAATTTTCAGCCAAATCGGTTCAGCCGTTCTTGAGTTATAAATGGTGTAACTAACACGACTTTCTTTTATATATATATAGATAGATGATAAAGTTTGTGAAATGTGATTTTTTTTACCTAGGATCTCCAAAACTAAGGAGCGGATTAAAATTAAATTTGGCATAGGTTTAGAATGTAGCTTAACTTAAAAAATTTGCTACTTTTTTTGGGTTTCGCCCCGGATTTAGAATTTAAAGAAAGGTTTGACAAATTACACATCACGTCCAACAAGAAACCGATATACTTACATAGATAAAAAGTCTGTCTATGCTATGTTGTCTATTTATGTCAAAATAGTGATTGAACTTGTGATGTCGTCATGGTTGTCGTATCTGCTTTGTAAAATATGAAAATGAAACAGAATGTTTTTCTCCAGCAAAGAAACGAAATAATTCAATTCATTGCTAAAGGTACATCCAATGGATAGTAAAATATTTAACGCTTCATGTGTATGAAGTCACAAATGTATTCGGTTTTCTATGTAAATGTTTTTTTCCGTTCACTGATGTGTCCTTTAGTAAGGTAGGTAACCTACCTACCACGCTAACGAAGTTGCAGGTAACAACTAGTTTATCATAAAGTTATAACATTGTCCTAAGAAGGGAAAGAGAAGTTATTTATGTTTGCAAAAATCATAAGCCTTATTCTACAGGCCTGGGCATCATGGCACTAAAATGAAACGAAATCGATCAACAATCCACATAATTTATGATACAAGCTGGTAACACTGGCCACTTGCGGTAGCGACTAAACTACTCTTTTATAAAGTTTTGTAATTTTAGTGCGTAAGCCCTCACACTCATGGTAACATCTAAAAAATAACAATTAGAAACACATTTTTTTGGGTAATTATAAGGTTAAACATTTGCGTCCTCAACTTTTTCGTGAGTTTCATTTTGCGCATCTCAGTTCAGCGCTTAAACGAAATAATCTCACTCATACAGTTTATTAACAAAATAAACAATCAAATAATAGAAACAAATTAGAACTAGTTTTTACAATTGAAAGAATTGAACTAACTGCAAACTGTTGCAAATAATCTACAGGTATTGATCAGTTGAGCGATCTATATCAATGCCAGTCGGAAGCGTCCCCAAGACGCTGGCTGCATTGCCTTGCTGTGTATGGCAATACTGATGCGTTGCGCCAGTTATTCACCAGCGCTCGGGTCGTCGCTTTGAGCAGATAATTTTTTGAAAACCCTCTCCAGGTTTTCAACGGCAGCCTCGGTAACCCCCGGACACAGGGTATCGACTTGAAGGAGAGTAAATGCGTAGGCTCTGTTGAGACTATACATTTCTAGAAAATAAGAACAGAAAGTCGGAAATAAGAATATAAAATTTACTTTTCTTAATTCTTTTAACGTTTATTAAATTAAAGTGAGTCATGTTAACATCCCTCTACTCATACCTTTGCTGATTTTCGTGTTCGTTTTTTTCTAAAATTATATTTTTCTTTGCTAATGAATTAATAAATTTACTTAGGTTCTGTGGTAAGGTGATATTTATATATGGTGAAATTGCAATTAATAGATACAAATTACAACTAGTATTTAATAATTTCCAAAGGATAAATAATAAATAACTAATGCTGGACAAACACATTATTAAAGTTTTTGTTTCAGATCGATCAGCACCGTA
This sequence comes from Eupithecia subumbrata, assembly GCA_949316285.1. NCBI lineage: Eukaryota > Metazoa > Arthropoda > Insecta > Lepidoptera > Geometridae > Eupithecia > Eupithecia subumbrata. The sequence continues at coordinate 3,462,889 of OX438642.1, read as the reverse complement.
GAATTAAAAAAAAAATATCCGTTACTTATTTTTAATATTATCTTGAAGAGAGTTCCGCCGCGACGGGACTTTGTATGTTCGATTTTATCATAATTTAGCTTAAAATTGGCTATTTAGGTTATAATAATTTAGGTTCCAATTTTAATATACATAAATTTTATAATAATTTAGGTTAAAATTTTACAATGCATAATTTTGATAATACCTTAGTTTAGAATTCGAATTGTCTATGAGCTTCTTTGAAACTTCTTTGATCTCTATTATTCCGTGTAAAGTTGTGGGGAATGATTTAGGGACAGAAAAATTTGACAATCACGCGAAAAAAAAAGTGGTGTCCCTATTTTTTTTCGGGTGCTTGTCAAATTAAAAATTTTAAAAACCTTCTGACAGATTTTCATGAAACATAGCTAAGAACACTCGGGATAAAATTATCTGTGACACGAAAAACCTATACGAAAATCGGTTCATCCGTTTGGGAGCTACGATACCACAGACAAATACACAGATACACAGACAGACACGTTAAACTTATAACACCTCTGTCGTTTTGCGTCGGGGGTTAAAAATGAAATGAGCTTTCAGCATGAGTTTGTTGTAGTGCTATTTTATAGTGTTGATCCAATCGCCACTTCGCCAAATATCGTGGTATGTTGGCATGGTACATTCTAGTATATTACTAAATGTAATTAGTAGAAATTTGAAAGGGGGCCAAAGCTTTCCTCCAAGAACTGCACCATAAGTTTTACCAAAGTTTGAAGGTTTCAGGCCGGTATAAATATACAGATCATAGAACCCACAACCTTCTTCGACACATGTGGACCTTCGCACGCTACGCCGCAGAGGTCGTATTTTTTTTTACTCCTCGTTGTTTCAGGGTTAAGAGAACTATCTTTTTACACCAACTCTGTGAAGTCTGAATCGGCCCCAAATTTTCCTCAGTATCATCAATCAACATAACTATGTGATTAACACGCAAACATAATACTAACTGCGCCTAAAGGATTGAAATTAAATGAAAATTTATTGAATAAAACATAGACTTGATTGAAAAACCTGTGTTATAGACAACTTTGCCATCCCTTTTTAACCGACTTCAAATAAAATGATGTTCTCGTTTCGAAACGTCGTATTTCGTGTTTCAGAGTATGCCTTCTGTCATTCGTTGTCGTCATCAAACTAAAATAGACTCGAAAACTCGAAAACTAAATTAGACTAGAGGTCGCCACTAGAAGAATTTGAAATTGCGAATCAGTATGAAAAAGGCCGGAAAGAAAACGGTGTTTATTTAATCAACGCCTTTCTATGCGATGATACGCAGGCGGCGGGCTCTGAATTCCTCAATACTCTCTTGAAATCCATTTTCTCACTCACACCCTTACATCTATGCTGCGGGAGGACCCCAAAGGGCGATAAGGTGCCATAAGAGGCTGAAAGCATTCAAGTGGTACTGTCATCCCTTAATGCCACAAAATGGAGAAATTTGGGATGTATAGGCTAATGTGCGTGAACGGGGTAATCCGGGATTTGTAAAGCCAGTTGCAAAGAGAACTTATGTAGACAGTTGTGTGAACTGTGGATTCAGTATAAGTGTATAAGTGCTATTTGCAGGTCAATTTGGAGGTCTTGACGACCTCCGTGGCGCAGCGGGCGAAGGTCCGCCTGCGACGCAGGAGGTTCCGGGTTCGATTCCCGCCTCGGAACAAATTTGTGTACGATCTGCAGAGATTTCTTCCGTTGATCTGGGTGTTTTCTATGTATAATATAAAAAACATCTATCCATGTTGTGTATTGTACTAAGTATATCAGAGCTTGTGTTATGGGTACTAGATACCCATAACACAAGCTCTGCTTAGCTTGGGGCTAGATAATGCTGTGTGAATTGTCCAGCGTTATTTATTTATTTATTTGATTGAGTAAATTTATATTCAGTGGTCATTGGTTGTATCTTCTTCTATATTTATAAAACGTGGAGTGCGAGTCGGACTCGAACACTAAGGGTTCCGTAAGACTTTGTATCTGTTTATATTAACATGATTCTAGGTCAACGGGAAGTAGGTACCCTGTAGGTTTTGGTCTAAAAAATTTTTTTTTTGTGAATCATCAACAAAATTACAGTTTCTGGATTTTCCCATTTATTTGTGCTATGAGACCTTGCTTCTTACTAAATTTTATGATTTTTGATGAACGGAAAGTACTTTTGATTCTTGAAACCCCTATTGGTTTTGATCAGTAGCAAAAATCAAAAGTATGTACTTTTTTTAGTGAATTATGTACAAATTTACGGTTATAGGATCTTTTCCTTTATTTTTACTATAAAATCATGCTCGCCAAATTTTATGATTCTACGTGAACGGGAAGTATTTTTTCTTTGGGAATTAACTACAGATTTGCTTTGTCTTCGGATTTTTCCATTACTTGTGCTATAAGACCTTGTAGCTCACCAAATTTCCTGATTCTAGGTCTACGGGAAGTTGTGTGCATGTGATTCCCTTGAAATTTCAAAATATTCGGACATAAACAGCTGTAACTTATGAGTGCGTTGACTTAGAAGTTTCATTTATATCGTGGCTCCAAGAAATTACGGACTTGAGCATTTGACGTTAATTTCAAGTCGATACGTCCACGCGTTCCTGTGAAAAGGGGATTGACACACGGACACACAGACAGACAGACAGACAGACAGACGGACAACAAAGTGATCCTATAAGGGTTCCTTTTTTTCCTTTTGTGGTACGGGACCCTAAAAAACTGACTGATATATCTCGACTGATCTATGCATGTAGGTTTCTTTTAGGACGCAAGCCCACACTGGGAACGGATTTTTGGAAACTTGAATTCTAAGATATAATATAAACATTTGTATGACTTTTTTGACACAGGTTTTTATATATTAAACGTCAAAATTAACCGACGCAGCTGCCTAATTGTCCGATTATCTTTGGGTGAACACCAGCCTTAGAGGGTCAAAATACTCAAAATCGGGGTCAAAGTTGATAACTCATCGCGAATCCCATCGAAATGACATGAGTTACGCAGCTGAAATTTTGCCTATGGGTTTAAGAATAAGTTAACTAAGATATTCACTATGTACGGATTTTTAGAAATTTGCTGTCTAAGGTAATGGAAATGCTCAAATTGGTTTTCCTCTTTTCAAGGTTTTTGATAGTTTGTATCATAAGTAGACTTCTGTGTTTTTTTATGATTGGTATCGAAGTGTTCTTAGTAGGTATCAAAGATTTTTTTTTCTAAATCAGGAAAAAAGATTGAGAATTTCGAGATTTCTATAAAACTTTGAAATATCCCGAAGATTTCTGTATTCAACATTTAAACAATAAGTGAAGATTCCGCGAAGGAACATGCACTTTTGCGATTACAGTGCACGGAAACGAATAGGTATAATTTGAAGTATTGCTAAAGCCCACGCTAGTTGAGAATAAAAGCATCAGAAACGAACCAATCAGCAGCAAACCTAAGTACCCAGAGCGACCGTAAACTTCGCTCGGATTTCGCTCGGTTTCGGAATAACGCGGGCCGTGCGTTGATCCGCTAGCGCTCTGAGTAGCGAGTACCGCGTAGATGTGATCCTACGAAATGTGAAATTGAATGGGTCACGCTGCGACAACCTCTGTTTCGCGAGTTGGTGTTGCTTAAAGCAAAATAATTAATGGAAATGAAACTTGTAGTTAGTACGATGAATAAATATACATATTTTTGAAGATGTAGATTTGTAGATCGAATAAGATTTGCTTTTATTAAAACTCCCCTTTGCACCTTTGGCACAATGGGCACTAAATGCTGTGGGAACTGGGTTTTAATTTTAACTAACATCTCAACAAAAGTCTAGTGCCGGTGTCCAAGATCTTTTTATGATGATTTTATGATTTATGGCACGAAATAACCTGAAACTTCGAAAATTACTGTAATCTACATAAAATATTTAAAAAGAGCTGTACTTACCCGGCATCCGTTACATATCACTTCGCGAGCGTGAACAGAACAACCAACTGACCTTTCTTCACAAGTTAAAGCATCAATAATTCTGATCTATAGGTTATGAACTGACCGAAGACAAACACTCAAAATAAATATTAAATAATGCTAGACAATCCACACAGCACCATCTAGCCCCAAAGTAAGCCACTCAAAGCTTGTGTTATGGGTACTAGATATCTAACTGATATATTTAATACATTATATTCATAGATGGATTTATTTTTTTATGATAGGTACATAGAAAACACCCAGACCAACGGAACAAATTTCTGCAGATAGTACACAAATTTGTTCTGAAGCGGGAATCGAACCCGCAACCTCTTGCGTCGCAGGCGGACTCTCGCCCGCTGCACCACTAAGGTCGTCTCTAAAATACTTTTCTCTTTTCATTTTATAAATTTTTTTACGAACCTCCGTGAATAAAAAACGTCCAGTGCGAGTTAGACTCGTGCAATGAGGTATCCGCATAAGAACTTGCTTCGTGCCAAATTTTATGGTTCTAGTTCAATGAGAAGTACCCTAAGGTCTTGGTCTATGGAGAGAATTAAAAATTATTTTTTATTTAAATTAATTTACGGTTTTCGGATTTTTCCCTTTACTTGTACTATAAGGCCTTGCTTGTGCTTAATTTCGTGATTCTAGGTCAACGGGAAGTACCCTATAGGTTTTGTGTGCATGTCATTCCCTTGATAACTTTATAATATTTCAGAAATACAGGAAAACAATTTATTGATAATACCAATTTACATGCTAAATTCTATTAGAGAATATATAATAATTCTATTGTAATTACAAATGAAAAAATAAATCACATGAAATCAAATAAATTCAAAATAAAGTCCTTGTAATATAATGGTTCAACAGCAGTAATAGTTCATTTACAGAATATATTTGGGCATAAACGGCTGTAACATTTAATTGCATTGACTTTTGTCACAGTTTGATTTTTATCACAGTTTCAAGAGGTAATGAAATTGATGTTCCTCCTCGCGTTCCTTTTAAATTTTAAATTTGATATCTAGACAAATCCTTGTCTAGAGTGTTCGTTCAGTGTTCATGTTATAAATAATTTCACTACGGAGCTCCGTGTGAGCCTTCAATGTTAATAAAATACTTTATACTTTTCAGATGCATCCTACAAAAGCTCATGGTCAACACACGCTACGTCACAAGGATCCCAAGGTTAGTGTATCATCCTTAACTTTAAGTTTCTATTGTAAAGTTTTTATACCGGACAGATATTTTTGATAACACTTTGGTTACGGCCGAAACTCAAACTTACAAAATATAATTTCACAAACATACCTCTGAAATACACTTGAAAGTTTCAATGATAGCTACGTGCTCCTTCACTCCGATATGGATTGTAAGTTACGATGCTCTGACTATCGTTGGAATAGGTGCGTCCCACGTGAGCCACGCTGGGAAAAACTCTACAAAACTACGAAATAAGGCTCGATTGTTATTGACCCATTATCAACAACATTATCATAGACTTGAAAACTATGTATTATATGAAAATGTTTAGAAATAAATGAATAATTGAGGGCAGCTACTAAAAATTTTAGGCAAACAAATAAACGAACGTAAAAAGAAAACAAAACCAGTTCATTCAATAACAATTCGCTCCAACCTTCAAAAAAATTCATCTCCATTAAGCCGCCATCGAGTCAAGACAAATCAAGAAAATATAATTCAAATAATCGAAATAAAAGAAGATATCCCACAATACTATAAAATAAAAGGAAATCTCTGCAGTCTGCATAATATTTTAAGTAATCTCAACAAGTTGGCGACCGTGACAATGAAACAAGAATCTGCAATTTTCTACACGGCAGCGGCGGCCATTGGCATTTTTTGGATCAGCAACTGCTGAGTGGGTTTGTAGCGAAATCAAAGGGTATCGTGCGGAGAAGAGCGTGTTACAAAGGGCTTGCAAGGTCTTTCCCACAATTATCGACAAAAAAAAATCTGTCCAAACCTAAACAAAATAGAAAAACACATCTTGTAGCATGCGTTAATGTTCGTTCTAATGAGCCTTGGGGCTCTTATCAGTTCGTATTTTATGTGCGAAATCTAAGGTAGTACCCCTCAAAACACTACGGCGTATGTTTATAGATTCATTACTGTACTAAAAAGAAGTCGAAAATTAGAGGACAGTAGAAGAATAGAGCTAGCTGAGCGGAAGCTGGCTCAGTTTTCGCAATTGGAAACTTTCTCTACTATCTTTAAAAATAACTTTAAGTCAGTACCTGCATTGCATAATCTAACGCCTATACTTGAGGAAGGGACAGGATTGATCCGCGTGGGCGGAAGATTAGACAATTATAATTTTGATAAAAGACATCCCATTATTCTATGCAGCAAGCATTGGTATACAGAACTTGTAATATGAGATATTTTCATTACAAATTACTGTATTCAGGTCCGCAATTGTTCCTTTCAACCGTCCGAGAACAGTACTGGCCAATTTTTAGCGAGAAGAGATTGCAAAAATTGTCTAAGATGTAGGAGATTTAAAGGCTAGCAAGCAAGCGTAGATGCTTTATCTGCCTGTACTACAGGGGGGTCTAAAACTGAAGCCGATGCGTTCTAATCATGCGCTCGTTCATGAATTTAGATCCGTTGTGCTTTAGGGCTGGCAAACATTATTGACCTGGCCTATTGGCTTATAAGGCTCATAAACAAATTAATACACAACCTTATAGCTTTAGTTTGTTACAAGATCAAAGGCCATTGGCCCCGGATAAACAATGTGATATTGTCATCCAGGTTTTCTACCTACACGCCTAAAATTATGGGAATGGCAAGTGTCGGTATAAAAACTACTAACGGCTACAATTTTTTCATTATTTACCGAAAGGATGCTTAGCGACCATTCGGACCATATTATCAGTAGGTAGGTTTAAATTTTAATATGGTCATAATTATTATCCATTCTTAAATTATCCAATATTTTTTAAGACTAGTGAATGCAAGCAGTTGCGAAACAAATTCTAGGAAATATGCCAACTGTAAAAACGTCGCCAGGGTCTGTGTTCGAATTCACAGGCACCGACGTTGCAGGGTCATTTTAAATACTAAATAAAAAGGACGTGGCGCACAGCTTATAAAATGTAATCTCTGTGTGTTCATTTGTTTCAAGGTCAAGCCCGTACATTTAGAGGTTGTCAGCGATTTGACCACAAAAGCAGTTATATTGGGTTTGCGACGCTTCATATCTCGACGAGGAAAGCCTCGCGAGATTTTCTGCGAAAACGGCACCAATTTTGTCGGCGCCAGCCGAGAAATTGCTGCTCTAGTTCAAACTTGTTCGGAGGCGATCACAAACCTAAGCAATGAAGGCATTAAAATTTAAATTTTCTCCAGTATATTCATTCTTTGGTTGAAATTTTCTTTGCTAATAAAGATTCAGAAAAGTTTAGCACACATCTCCGCTCCAGTCTAGCCTAATGGCTACCTACCTAATGGTAGGTACGTATTTCCGCACAGCTTCGGTGGAGACACTCTAGCTGAAAAACGTCTATTCTCTTCTCGCTTCGGACATCTCCGCACATCTCCGCTTTGTTGGAGTCTTGGCCTGACGAGCTTTGAGTTGAGAATTGATTTCTCTACCCAACTCACGTCAAAGCTAATCGAATCCTATTATATTTTGGAGATAAACCGACTTTGATTGTGTGAAATGTGGGTCGAGGTTATGACTAAAGATTATACGTGAGCAGGAACACATCAAAAACCTCTCGCTTTCAGCGCAACTTTTAAATATGACGTCATTTCATTTCACGCGCGAAAATCAAAACAATGGCGGCCTAAAATGGCGCACGCGACACGCAGCCAACCGTGAGGCGCGCGCCAAACACGCGCCGCTGCCAACGTAACAATACAAACTTAATTTTTTGATTGACACTTACAATATTTCGATAAGTGATGCAATATTTTGATGATTATCATTTTACGGAACGAAGTTATTAAGTGCACGCTTCGATGGAGGCGTCCCATTGTCAAACTCGACTTCTTTTTGGATTTGCATCTGAAATTGGATACAGATTGCTTTGACGGAGAACAGCTTGAGATGAGTCATTATTATTAGTTATGTTGGTACCTACGAGAATCTTTTAATATTCTGGTACTTACCTACTTCAATTGATTAATGAATAAGTATAATATAATAACATTCACCCTATCTTGCCCCGAGAAAGAGTTGTTTATTGGTTACATACCTGATTAGATCCTGATAAGAATATACGTAATTTGTCTGTTATAATATTAGGTAATAATCTATCTACCCCACGTTTTACGTTAGGTAATATTCGAGTTGATAGAGTTTTACAGTAATAGAATTAATAGAGATCTGACTAATAAAGGATCTTAACTAATGTAGTAACCTTTTTGTAAATATTTTTTTATCAAACATTGGTGTAATATTTTAAACAATAAAATAACGTAGCAATTGCTAATAGATTTATAACAAGGCATATTAATTTCAAAATAAGAATATAATTCATAAAGTGTTCCCCAGAGGCTGTCGCCGCGTCGACCGTGACGGCATCTGCCCTCAGACACTACCCCAGACTACCCCACACTACCCCATGACTATGACTCCGGACAATAGTCACGAGCGATTTAACCGACGCTCCCCTGGGCACGATTATTGACGCTATTACTATTATTAAACTATTCGATATTCTATGGTTGCAATATGTTTTTCAATGTTGGCCAGCTTGTAAAGAAATTTTACTGTCTTACGAGGTCGGTAAATTTTGGTTTACAATTGAAGCGGGTATCTTAAATCCTGTGTGCATTTCTGAAATCAATGGAATTTTTACAAAAGTTTTATAACTGTATCTTGAAAAGCTGGCACATAGCACAGATATAATAATACCATACACATAGGAAATGGGTAATCACTAAAACAATGTGCCACAAAATTGATACCTAACCTATCTATACTTAGCCGAAAATGGGTGATTCCAAACCTAGGCAGTGACTCACAACTTCTGTTCTACAATTTAATCAACTGATTATAGGTTGCTGTTACTTCATCATCCTCAGCCTGTATTAGTCCACTGCTGGACATAGGCATCCCCTAATGAGCGGCATAGCGCCCTGTCTTCAGCTTGCCGCATCCAGCATCTGCTGTCACTTGATAAAAAGCAAGTATTTCGATAAGTACAATAAACCGGCAAAATATCATCAACACCGACATTACAGTTGCAAAAAAAAAGCTCAAAAGGCCGGTTGCAAGTCAAGTCAAGCGACTCAGAAGTCCGGACCACTTAATTCTAGCCGGACTACTGAGACTACACCGAAGTTCTGTGTCGCCTTCTACACTGTGCTTCATTTTCAAGATCCTGGTACATTCTTCAGTGGATAACGACATGATGACTTCAGAATAATAAAATGTATAAGACATTTTATTGCAAAACTAAAACAAACGCGAAACAATTGATTTTAATTTTTTGGCACTCTATTCAAAAACGACCATTATTTACATCCGACGAAAAAGGAGGAAGCTCTCAAGTCGACGCGTATACATATATTTTTTTTTATATATGGCCACGTATAGCTTTCTACAGAGAAGTCCGATTTCGATAATTCTTTTTTTATACCCCGAAAGTGGTACCATTTAAATTAGAAAAAAAAATCCAATCCTAAGAGTAGGAAAAATGGGATGATTGATTGTTCACTCGCTGATTGTAATGTTTGACCACGCATAACTTGTTACAGAGTAGTCCGATTTTGATCATTCTTTTTTTATTGGATGTGTCATCAAATCAAATTAGACTCGAATTTTAACTAGATGTCCCCACTAGAAGAATTTGTAGTTGGTTTATCGTTTTTAAAACACGCCAAATTATACATTTTCAGTTATTTATACAAGTATCATAAATATATAAAAAAACGTTGTTATTTTTATGTGGGATTAAATATTCTTTAATTTAATCTATATTTCATAAAGATAGGTCAGGCACTTTTGAAGATATTGAGGATTTTCTAACCGACCATTTTTCTTAGCGTTCCAGTGTATATTATTCGTAAAATTCTGAACAGACTTTCCCACGTACAAAAAATAACGATTAACTTTACTTATTCCACACACAGAGCGTGACCGACCCGACCCTCGCCCCAAACGAACTTTAAACAACTCTGCCATCCATAAACTAAACACCGTTTGTTAACTCGCATACTTTAACGTACCTGTTTTTCGGTCCATTCATTTTCATTAGCGTTTGAAGGCTTTATACCAACCGACTTTGAAATAAGCAGGCGGTTCGTCTGTATACATACAGGCGAACCGCCTCTTTTTTAGAGTTTTGAGATCAGTTTGGAAACCCTTATGGTCTCGCTTTGTCTATTTTTTTTCCCTCTTTAAACTACCACAGCTATCAAATTGAAATTCAAAATAATAATACATTTCGTACGCCTGTACAGATTCAAAGAAAAAAATTTGAAAAAATTTAAAATCATAAGTATCCATATAAAATGTTTTGTCGAAATTTTAAAAGAGACGTACAAGATCAAGTGTTTTTAGGTATTCATTAAATAGCGAAGTCTCTATCCGGTACCTTTAGTATATATTTGTATTATTGACAAAGATTCGGAACCCTATCCGACCCGAGTTATAATCGCACTTGACGGATCTCGTTTAATTAATGTTCACCGATTTCTCTGTCAATTGTGGATGTTTCTTTTGTTCATGTTTAGGTAATGGTCCCGAGGTCTCATCTAAATTTAATTCGTTTCGGATTACTCTTTGTCCCGCAAAACGAAGACGTATTCGAAATCGATTTTAAGTTTGTAAACTCCGTGTTTCTACAAATTTTGTATTTCAATTTCTATATTTGAAAATAAATAAATAAATAATGCTAGACAATCCACACAGCACCATCTAGCCCCAAAGTAAGCTACTCAAAGCTTGTTTTATGGGTACTAGATAACTGATACCTATATTTAATACAGTTTTATACATAGATAGATTTTTTTATACATAGAAAACACCCAGTTGGTCTGGGTGTTGTCTATGTATAAAAAAAAACTCAAAAAATTTCTGCAGATCGTACATACATTTATTCCGAGGCGGGAATCGAACCCGCAACCTCTTGCGTCGCAGGCGGACTCTTGCCCGCTGCGCCACTGAGGTCGTCGAAAATAAATTAACACTATTGGATTTGTTTTCATGAAATTCCAAAGAGTTAAAGTCTTTTGAGATCTGGCAGTTCGATTTCCAGTATGCCATTATTGCTAGTTTGTATTTAATTCCCAATCTACGAGTAGGTAGTACACGTAGATTGGGAAGAAAAATTGGAATGAGTGTTGATTTTCAACTTTTATTTACGCGCGTCCGTTAGTTGTGGACGTTTTTTAGCGGCTCTGAAGAAATAAATAGACAACGTAATAGTGGATCGGCTATGTGGTCAAATGTATGTCAACTGTATTATAGCAGGGGTATTTTAATTAATTCGATTCGTTTCCGAATCGAATCCGACGGATTTATAAAACGCTATTTTGATTTCGCCTCGGGTTGATGATCGAAATAAGGAGCTCCTCCTCATTGACATGGCCATTAGTCAACAGATTCGCTTTGAATTTTCGATCATCAACCCGAGGCGAAAACAATAACAAACAGTAAATTTGAAGTCAAACCGACTGACGGACATGATCATTTACATACCTATACCTTTCCTTAAGAAACTCGGAACCCTAAAAAAGGGAAAACGCACGCGGCGGCAATGGCTGAATTAGCTGAAACTGCCTTTTGTTCCGAATTCCGCACCCCTCACACTCGCAAACAAACAATTTGAGCGAGAGAGATAGAAAATGGAGGAAAAACCGCTTCAGGCGTAAGAGGGAAGCAGTGAGCACCCTATTGTTTTGCGCGTCCGTGATGTGGAAACGAGGATACAGTCGGCGTAATAGTATTATGGCAATTTAAGTTTCAGACTCACGTATGAAGCGGCTTATGGCTTGATTGTAGGCAGACGCCGCATTTTTGTGATTTTTTAAATTATCTGATAATTAGAACATAGTGTTTTAAATTCTGAAAAAAAGATATATATTACTTAAGGATCTAGTCTAGTCAAAGTCGCATTCAGTTACAAGATTTAATGAACTTCGCTCGATAGAAAAGATCCCAAAGTTATCCCTTTTTCTAACGTTTTTTCAATACTATGACTAGCGAACTGCTGATATCACACTTTTTTTGTACTCAAATAAGGACACTTAATATTTCTAAACAAATTCGTAGAGTTTGACTTCATAAATTGATTTTCTTAATCACCATGTTTAAATAACTACAAAAAACACGAGCGCGGCGGCTTGGCAGGCGCGCGTTTTCCCTTACGCTTACTGCTGCATAACTACCTGGCCTTAGACGGGGTACTCACTAGCGAGCTGAAACCGTAACCGACAAGTTTTGTACGAGTATGTAACTTTTACCTAAAATTTCAGGATACAACAACATTTTTGAATATGCGCGGTCGGACGAGTCTGTTAACTCGCGAATGGAATGATGTTTTTTCTTTAACTTCTTTGCTAACGATCGTTATTTGATTTGAGAACTGAATATTTTTATTAATGATTATAAAAACCTTCACAAAAAAAAACACTTAATAAGTACTAAGTTTAGAATAAGGTTAAAATTAAACATCGGCGATCTCTACCTACTTTATCTGATTTCCCGGTTTTGGCAAAGGCAACAGCTTCCATTTCATATTTTATTCAAATAAAACAAATATTTGAACTAAAAAAATAAAATTGCATTTTGTTTTATACAAAGCCATCATCCACTAATTGTTTCATATTCTTTTTCATCTTTTTATTTTGCATCCCATTCTGATACTAGCACGGTATCAGAATGGGATGAAAAATTTACTAGCGAACTTTCCGCTAGAGAGACTCCGTTAGGTACTCTATCGGTCCATTTTCAGTAGCTGCTAGTACAGAGTAGGTACTGACTGTCAACATCATTATTCTTGCCATCTGCGCACCTTGCGTCCTTTGCGTTCGGTCCACATTTCGTCCACGCTAGGGGCCGGCGGAATGGGGAAGCTCTGATAGGTGGAAGGCGATGAGTGTCCATTCTATTCTTTAGTATTAATAATATTCTTCGCATAAACCACCTAGACATCTACTAAACGTACGCTATGACTGAGTTTGCGCTGCTGACTGTACCAGCAAGTGTGACAGAGACGATTATAATTTAGAAACAATCGAAGGCTCTACGTGTGTATGTTTTGGTTGGCAAAGGGGCGGGGATAGCTAAACGTAGGGGTGACTTAAAAGTAAAATCAAAGTAAATTATTTAAATTTTTATCTAACCTCCTTTGAAAAAATAATACTGCCCTGGACCCACACTACTAAAAGGTACAATACTTCATTGACTAAAAGTAGGTATTGAACGAAATCAATGTTGTCTCAAATGAGCTCTATACGACTCTTCATTTTCTATTTAGGCGCTCATTGGCGTTAAAGTTAAATAAATAAAAAGTTAATAAGAACATTTGTCATTATATTTACGGGTATTTATCTCGTTTATTTTATAAATAAACACATAATTTTCCTTGCCTTTATTGTCCCGGGTTTTCTGAATTTATCGATCTGATTTTACGTATTTAAAGTAGCTAAAGTTAAGTAAAAAGTATTTATTCTGTGTCACAAAAATTACAAGTAAAGTTGGTACAAACAAATAAAAGTTACAACCGTCAAAAAAGGTCGTCGCTCAGCATAATGCACAGTAACGATGGCGTGGCGAGATACTGTGCGCTGGTTTTATGCGACACCTAGAGGGCGCAGCAGCATCAGCTGTGACACGCGCGTAAAACAATATACAAACAATATTTATACATTGTCTCTAATCTGTAATCTGTAGCTGATTTCCCAAGTGCTGTTCATTTGAATAAAACTGGACCAGACTGCTCTGCAGTACGGGTTATTTAGACCACAATGTACTTTGTCCCACGGGAAATTGATTCAGAATCTCCGCTACCGCGAGTCATCGACACGGAATCTGACACAGTTTCGCACGAAATGCAAATATTTTAGCGGTTCGATCGACACCGGCAACGTGTGGATCTTTTTGGCCAATCTAAAAGATCCGCACGCTGGTTTTAACTAAATGTCTCAAACCAAATTTCAAACCAAATTTCCAAACCTCAAACCAAATTTCCAAACCTTTTAACCAAATGTCTCTGTATACAAACAGTTGTTTCGAAAGAAGTGACGTCATTCAAGACGCCATGACAGTCTTAAGCGCTCTCAAATGAAATTGAAATTGTTTTTTTTAATTGCAAAAGAAATAGGTACCGTAATATTTTTTTTATTAGGTTTTTGGAATAAAATAGCTATTAAGGTATACCATTAACCTATTTTTCAAATTTATTCATCTAGCCTTTTGTTTCAATTGTAAATACTAGTTGTAATTTGTTTCATAAATTTGGTTAAAAATATAACGAAATTGATCATTTTGAAACTCACGAAATCGAACTTTACTCTTTTTTACAAGTAGGCGAAGGGTAAAAAATACTTCGCTTGAGTTTGTGATCCACCCCTTTGGATTACACCTCTTCTGACGTGCCTGACACGGACCTTTGATGTGAGGCAATGAGTTATCCAAATTGTGGTTCTGACACACACCCCTCGATTTATATTAAACTGCTGTTTATGAGATTTTAACCGCTTAAGCGTTTGTTGTTTTTGATGGCTTATTGCGTGTTTGCGTTGACAAAAGTGGTCCTTTAATTGGAGAATGTTAGATTTACACTCGACATTGTTTGACCGTGGTCGTTTGAAATATTTTGTAGGATAATTCACGTAAACTGGCGTTTCAAAGCGTAAAATTAACTTCTCAGTGTTGAGCTTCCTGTGGATTGTTTGCAGTCTTTAAATGAATAAATAAGGCTGGACAATCCACACAGCACCATCTAGCCCCAAAGTAAGCTACTCAAAGCTTGTGTTATTGGTACTGGATAACTGATATATTTAATAGATTATATACATAGATAGATATTTTTTATTATACATAGAAAACACCCAGACCAACGGAACACATTTCTGCCATCCAAAATTTAGTTTTTTTATAAGTGTGATTGATTTAGGGATTGTATTGGTTAGTATTTTACTACATATATTCTTTGGTATATGTATTCACAGCAAGACGTTGTTCTCTGCTCGTCTATCCCTCTGAAAGTACAATACAAACAGTAAACAAGTCTCTGTATTGATAATGCAGACAACAACCGATCGCTCTCCTTCGCTCTATACAGGGTGTAGAGACATGAAAAGTCATATCATGTATCGTAAATAAAACGCAAACATATGCATACTTAATGTGTCACTGATTGGCAATAAGCCCGCATGGCTGGCTCAACTCTGGTTCTCTTATTTTCTTGTGTATGTGATCTGACACGCCATTTCCGCGTTGGTTTGAAATGACAATGTCACTTGGGTTAAGGTTCTATGAAAATATTCGCTTGACGAATTCATTGTGAATATACGCGGGTTAGAAACTATGTTTTTAGTTAAATATCATAAATAACTATGTTTTATAGCATGTTTTGTTATTTAATTTGGACGCACCTTAAAATTTTGAGATTAGGTTATAAAACATATTTAACGTTATAATGTTGTATCTCTACATAGTTTAAAACAAAGTCGCTTCCTGTCTGTATGTCTGTCCCTATGTATGCTTAGATCTGTAAAACTACACAACGGATTTTGATGCTGTTTTTTATTAAATAGAGTGGTTCAAGAGGAATGTTTATACGTATAATACATGCATAATATAGTAGAGAAACACTGATAATTTTAGAGGTTTCTAATGTGATGTCGTAAATAAACACATTTTATTGAGCTTACATTGTGAACGCTGGCTGAACCCGAGATAGATCAAAATAATGTTCTACAGTATTGTACACCTTAAAAAGATCTACAAAAAAAGTCCCCGAGGGTATATGTCTATCTCTTAGGGATAACCCACAATAACCATTTTTTATTCTTTACTTTTTACGAGAAATAATCATTATTTACGAAGCGATTTTAAGCACTACCGCATTAATCCTTATCCAATAAGGTATCTTAAATACTTTATGCATTTAATATAGATTAATATTGCCCTTTACAGGATGTAATTTAAATGAATATTTTCGAAGATATTACAGATTTAAAGTGCAGGGACATAGCGGTTGCGGCGGTATCGGCTGGGGGGCCGATTCTGTACTATATTTAGTATCAGCATTGCACCCGTGTGAAGCCGGGGCGGGTCGCTAGTAACTTATATAACATGTTACTTAATCTGAACGCATCTTTAGTAACCTATTTCCTTACTCGTACTTTATGTAGCTGAAGATTTTCTTACTCGTTACTTTATGTAGTTGAAATAATCTTAAAACTATGTCAGTTTTCACACGACCTGTACATACAGGGTGATTGTTTGAACAGTTCCGCTCCACTATAGTACGTTATTGATCACGCCGTGTAACGTGATATGTGGTAGGTATAGAATGCCGTGGCGTTCAAAGCGAAAGTGACTGACTGGCACACTGGCCGAATGAATTTCACGAAACAGGTCGGACGTAGATTTTCATTTTACATTCGTTTTATTTTAAATAGCGGCGTAGTGGAAAACGAGTTTAGTAAGGCAATTTTTGGTTTGGGGTTTGATTAGGGGTATTAGGTACTTATTATAATGACGGTTTTGCTGTGAACCTTTTGTTTTTAATTGTTATTTAATTATGTCATTCTTGTAGACAAAATGAGCATTAACTTATAAAACAAATATCAATCTTATAGATAAAATCAAGATTACTAAGTCAGAAAAAAAAAAAAATTTACTAAATGAGCATTTTTGAGGTTTTTAGTTATGGCTTCCATCATTTAGTTTATAGGATGGTATCTGACGTCAAACCCAGTCTTTGACAATCTAAGACCCTATTAAAAAACTATCTCATAAAATTTGAGCTAACAACTATAAGGATACACCTTGCCATATTAATCTGATGTTTTTCTATGTATAATAAAAAAAAATCTATCTATGTAAGTGTATTGTCTTATTTATATCAGTTATCTAGTACCTACCCATAACACAAGCTCTGCTTGGGGCTAGATAATGCTGTGGGAATTGTCCAACATTATTTATTTATTTATTACACTATTATTGCTCACATAAGCGTAGCATCTTTCCAAAATTTATGAGTATTATTTGGTTAGCTATATGATTCAGCAAGATAAAGTGGCAGTGAACCGGTCATATCTCGCGAAGAACCAGCAACCGCTGGGATAAACGTGTTCTTGAGTGGAGATTACTACAAACGTTATTTAGGGCGCCCCAGGGCGGCCAGGTCGGATCCTGGACCTGCAAAAGACTGCAGGCTAGATACTGGATGCGGCAAGCTGAAGACAGGGCGCTATGGCGCTCATTAGGGGAGGCCTATGTCTAACATAGCCTGATGATGATGATGATTTCGTTTGAACACGAAATTTGTTAAAAACAAAGACAAAAAACAATTCTAAGTTTTCTGCACAACACAATCTAAAGCTAACTATCTCATCCCCCGCGCCCAAAGGACCGTGAAACATGAAATCAAAAATACACCCAAAATCAAAGCACTTTTCACAATGTTTCTCTAACACTAACTACCCGTGAAATCCTATTAGAGAGCTTCAAAGAGAATATAATCCTCTATCTGCTACTACCATAGCAATGTCGACTCTACACGGCAGAGTTTAGCTCTCCATATTCACTGGGATTATTCTCTTTATCGCCTCTGGCATTGTTCACCCCTAACAGAACAAAATGGCCAATATTGTCATCGAATAGAGTTAGATTTCTGATGAGGTGGCTGATAATTATGAAACGATTTGGTAGAATCATGGGACAAGGGACTTATAATCGAATTTTATTGAAATAAAGTTTGGGGCTTTTTTTCATGGTTATTATTCGACCGAAGGCTTTACGACTAAGAATAGTTATTTCACAAAATAATAACCGTTTTTTTACTATTGGTATGTATATGTAGGTACCTACTAGTGAGTCAGAGAATTTAATTGATCCTTTGCGAATAAAACGGGAGCAGAGCCGAAGCATAACCTCAATTATCATGTGGTGAAATATATTAATTTATGAATAGAATTTAATTATAGAAACAATCTGTGTAGTAACAATTGCCAAAAATAGACAAAAGACGGGAAAACGTCGGGAAAAATGGCAAATTACCAATGTAATGTAATTTACGAAATCAATCTTGTAAAAATGCAAAAAATATATTATAAAACAATCAAATCTTTTCCCTGTGGGAGAGGATACAATTGTTTCTCTGTTTTGTGTCTTTAATACTAAAAAAAATTTATACTGGAGTCAGGAATTAAGCAAAGACAATTTGATATTATTTTTAGATAAAAGTTAAAAATTTCGAAAATGTCCAATAATTCGAAAACCGTGAGACTTTTACGGGCACAATTTTAGATTTTATATACAGTTTTGATGCCCCTATCCATAGGTGAAGTATTGACGACTCTTTACGCCTCACCCTGTACAATATTATGTACAATTCATGTTTTATAATACCTTAAATTTTCAGGTTATGGCACCAATTCTCTATCGGCGATGTCGAAGTCGACACTGGATGCGCACAGCCACCTCCGTCAACCAGGTAAGTTACACTTAGAAAATTCGTAAATATATAAAAACTTGCATTTTTCTTCATCGCCGCAGGGTACATGTCGACATAGTGAATGGATAAGTATCCATTCACTATGTCAGATATGTCGACATGTATTGATGCATTTTTATGTACATTTTGATCTACATATATACTCTTTTTTCATTTTTGTGCTCAAGGAATAAAGTATTTGTACTTGTGGAACTGACTGTAAAATGTGATATTTTTAGTGCTCGGTTGGGAGCGAGATTTTCATGGAAAAATACACAACCAAAAGAAAACAAAAGAAAGAGAGAAAAGAAAGAACCAAAAGCTCACTCCGCAAACTCATTACCAACCCGTAAAACTATGACATACAGTGTCTTTGGTTGATTGATTGTAAATACACGATTGATATGAAAAATAAACCAATACCAACGATAACAATAATATATCCAACTACCAACAGATTTAAATGACATTTATAATACTTACCTTACCGATAATATGCCTGACTAACAAAATAGTCTAACCCCGAAATAGTAAGCCGATATGAAAATCTCGATTTCAGTAAAAATATAACACCGAAGCTTTGCCGCCGGGGCAGAGTAACTTTGTTATTCTGACACCTCTACGAGTTGTTTTGACTTTACACTGCTTTGCACACGTAACGTTTCCATCATTAAGCCCTATGCTAAACATAGCTTTTGTTTTGGGTACTACATAACTGATAGCAAGGGCAATGCATTCGTTTATTTCAAGATAGATTTTCATGCTACCTATTCGTATTTTTTTCATTTCACAACACAAATTCCACGGTATCACACCAGAGTATCACACGGTCTACGGGTTTAACGTGTTAAACGTAGTTCAGCTTGCTTCCTTTAATGTTGAATCTTGTGACTGGATTTTATACAGCCACTGACATGTACGAGTTAACATGAACTGGTGAGCTTTCAGCCGGTGGAGAATCAATGACGAAAAATACGTCACCATCAATTCGGGTTGTTGGAAGTTGAATCTACCTATATTGTAGAGTAAAAGACCATTGATTGGAAATAAATATATGTACAAAGATTTTTTTCAAAGAGTTTTGTAAATCTCTTTATTTAACAAAGAATTACAATTAAGGCCAGGTATTCCTGCAGCAGTAGGCGTAAGGGAAAACGCGCGCCTGCCAAGCAGCCGCGCTCGTGTTTTTTGTAGTTATTTTAACATGGTGATTAAGAAAATCATTTTATCAAATCAAACTCTGCGAATTTGTTTAGAAATATTAATTGTCCTTAGTTGAGTACAAAAAAAAATGTGATATCAGTATTTTGCTAGTCATAGTATTGAAAAAACGTTGGAAAAAGGGGTAATGGGGGATGCTTTTCTTTCGAGTGAAGTTCATTAGATCTTGCAACTGAATGCGAATCTTTTTTTCAGAATTTTAAACACAATTTTCTAAGTCTGAGATGATTTTAAAAATCACAAAAATGCGGCCCACCAAGCCTTAAAGAATACAAACAAATTAGAATTAGTTATTACAATTTATAGTTACAATAGTTTTGTTAATCTCTTTGTTAACAAAGAAAACTACAATTCGAACAGTTGTGCTTACTGCAGGCTCTTGCGAACAATCTAGCTCAACTGAGCCTTACATAATACCAATCGGAAGCATCCTCAAGACGCTGGCTGCATTGTACTTAGGTACCCAATTAGGTATAGAGATGAACAGAGTACGAACAATGCCTGTTAGACTGAATCAAAAATAAAATCCTACTCCACAGTTTCTCTAATATGAAGAGTGCACTGTACACTGTTACTGAATTTAAGATGAAGAAGTCTCTGGCAATCACTTTCGACTGGTTTATCGATACTGATAGATAGGTAGGTACTTTACCATGGTTAACAAAGAGGGCTCGCTCGGAATATCTATGGCAGTCACGTTTGCCTCTAGTTACAGCTAACTGCTCTTATTAATGATGGCTTTTCGTTAGAATAGGTACCTACTTATAAATTAACAACTGATGGGGAGTCGTTTGTTTTCGTGGTTTTGGGAATCAAGGACCTTCTAACTTACTTAGATTTGCCTTTCGCATGAGTATATATGAGCATTAAAATTGCATTACGCACTAAGTATCTTATTATTTTGCGTTTGTATGTACCTAGCTACATACAGCTGCTGTAGATTCTGACTTCATGGGAGCCTGATAAAGATGAATCAGGCTCCCATGAAGTCAGAATCTACACAGATGGGTCTAAAACAAATACGGGTACAGGTGCTGGGGTTCACTCAATGGACCTCAACATTAATATATCAATAACACTAGGTAAACACAGCTCCATATTCCAGTGTGAATGCGTAGCAATAACACAGGCAGCCACAGCCGTGCAGAAAAGAGAAATGAGCAACCAATGTGTGCGCATTCTCTCCGACAGTGCTGCCATACTCAGGGCTCTGGAAGGAAACAGCTGTAACTCCAAGCTCGTGTACGAATGTCACTTGGCATTAGAGAGGATATCCACCAAGAATAGGATCATCCTTCAATGGATCAAGGGACATAGCGGATCTCTAGGTAACGACGCCGCCGATGAACTGGCACGGAGGGGATCGGACACCACCACAGAAGGTCCAGCACCTTTCCTACCGCTACCATTCTCGCTACTCCAGACATGGATAAGGCTCAGAACTAGAGAGATGCATAAGGAACGATGGACACGCCTCCTAGAATGTAGACAAGCCAGAGCGGCGCTTCCATCAACATCACCGAGGCTGACAAAACGCCTAGTAAACCTAAACAGAACGGACCTGCGTATCCTGGTAGGAACACTTACAGGACACTGCCCACTAAACAAACACCTATTTACCATCGGAGCGACGGATAGCCCTCTCTGCAGAGGGTGCCTCAGCGAAGACGAATCAGCTGCCCACGTAGTCCTGGAATGCGAGGGAGTAACAACACAACGAACAGAAATCCTCAACTTGCCGAGGTCACTCCGCGAAGCCTGTGAAGATCCCAGGAAGATTCTGCGCTTCTGGACGGCTATGCTAGCATATATTTTTAACGCACAATGGACCAACTGCGAGTCTAAATGCGGAAATAGGAGTACTATACCTTATACCTTATACCTTATATGTACCTAGCTATTACTGTTATACCTACAAAAAATTCGGTGTTTTTAATGGTATGAGCACTACCTAAAAGTCCCAATGGTGAATACCGTATAGCAATAAAAGTCGCACAATACCTTTTCACTGCTAAAATATAAAATGTCCCTCCTAGAATATGTTTGGTCACAGCAGACGGACACAAACATGCTTTATGTGCCCTGTCTAACTGACCGTAGACAACAAACAAGGGACCCTTGCTTGAGTTCGCTCACAGATTGGGAATATTTAAATAATATCACAATGCTTCGGGTCAAAACATTTGGTATCATACTTATTTTCGGACTCAATTTACAATAGGCGTGGGCGTGAAACGTGCTCTTAGTAAAAAATAAATTGTTTGAAATTTGAAAGATTCAAGGTTACATTTTTACCTAATCAGCATTTTCACACCTAGTTACGATATAGTGACGAATTGAGCTGAAATATCAACAGCAATTCAAAAACCTTATAAAAAAGCTTATAAACAAAAAGTTCACTACAATTCCAAAATTATACTTGACCAAGAACCCGGAAAAATAACACTTGAGAGCAAACGGCGGCGCACGCCATTTTAATAAAACGCGTCGACAAAATGGCGGCGCCGCGTCTCAGTTTCATTAGAAAATATCGTTGTTTGCGCTGGGCGCGTGGCGGCTGACACGCGATCTCGGATTACAGGGGTAAAGGTCAGATTTGTCCTTTGCAGTGGCTTGATTCAAATAGGTAATTAAGTATTGGACTGGCGGTTGCTGTGGTTGATTTTTCCCTCAAAGCTTTTCACAGTTCAGCGCATAGAGAAATTAAGTATTAAACTAGGTCCGATTTTAGTTTAATTTCTTACATCATGTTCATATGTAGGTACCTAGAACATGGACACAATAAATAATCTTGTAGGTATCTTGTTTTCTAAGAAAATGTGCAAAAGGAATAAAATGGAATTGTGAATAATGAATAGTAGCCTCATTGAGACGAAAATAAATCTGCGTGTTTCTTACATTGTAAGTAGGTCTACACAGATGTGGTTCTATCTACACAGATGTGGTTCCTAAAAGTTTTGAAACAAAAAGGATTTTCAATTACAAACCTACATAAGAGAGCATCAAAGAGCAATACAAAGGAGGAAAATCAAAAAGCAAATTCTTAACATCCATCCTCGATTTTTCGTCCAGCAAAGTGTTACAAGAAAAGTCATCAAAATACCAACAACATACCAAAAGAACCAAACGTAACAAGCTCGTAAGTCACAAACGTGTATCGAATGGCGCACGTCATCACGTGCCTACATAAAATCCGATGTATTCGTTCGTAAGGCGGTGCCTCGCATTGTAACGCGCCTGTGACGTGTACTAGAACTGCTGTGTATAGCCCGTCGACATGCAATAAGATATAATAATATGCTATAAAAGCTTGAATCGAACCACCAGCGCTTTTGGTATGGTGCAAAAGGACACTCTGAGTTGGACTGGTAGGAAACGAAGTATCCGACTCAGAGTGTAAGTTTTTAGCATATTCTTAACATATTATAGCACTTTCCTTTCTATGTAGGTTATAGCAGATCCAATGGTATTGACTGATTGAAGAAGAAAATAGCAGTTTAAGGCGCTACCCCGACCCAAAACAGCGTCACCACCTATTTTATCTTATTAAGGAATTTTCAAAAATCGATTGGGTAGTTTGTGATACCTAACTCTTTAAAAGTTTTAGCTTGGATAGTGTAGGCAGAGATGCGAAGTTGCTCTTTTTTGCCACCATGGTGGTCAAACAGAATAATAAGATAAAATAGGTGGTGGCGCTGTTTTGGGTCGGGCTAGCGCCTCTAGTAAAAAAGTTAAAATGTTTTACACAATTGAAGACATTTCTTATGCACAACATTAATAATAAACAAAATAAATAATGCTGGACAATCCACACAGTACTATCTAGCCCCAAAGTAAGCTACTCAAAGCTTGTGTTATGGGTACTAGATAACTGATATATTTAATGCATTATATTCACTTAAAGAATTTTTTTATGATACATAGAAAACACCCAGACCAACGTAACAAATTTCTGCAGATCGTACACAAATTTGTTCCGAGGCGGGAATCGAACCCGCAACCTCTTGAGTCGCAGGCGGACTCTCGCCCGCTGCGCCACTGAGGTCGTCACATTTAGATGGGCAACTAATTTTTTTTTACAGATTATCTGGGTGATATCGAGGTTATTAGTAGTTTTTTTGGAACTAGAAGGATGATACACTCGAATGCTATTTCAATGGAACCACTTATAGGTGATGTTTCACTCAAAATTACAAAACCCAGTAATAATAACCTAGTTTTGGTGGGCCTTGCTATGGAAGAATTTGTTATTTATAACTCTACCTCAGGACTCAACACAGCATTTTGTCATTTATTTAGCGGATGCAATGGAATCACCGTCTCTACATACAAGCACTTCAATTAACGCTTAGACCATTGAAAAAATAACCTAATAGAATCTCTATTAGATTGGGTCGACCGAACAATGCAGTAGGTAGGCTATCAAAAATGTTAAAATTGTTCGTCGCGTATGTACCTATGTCTATGTATACAACGTCGCGCGTCCATTCTATGGCTAATTTGAGATGCTTTTAAAAAAATATAATACTAATTATATGTATCTTAATAGGCTAATTTTTGAAAATTAATAAAGGTCAAACTTTTGAAATTCATATTCGTAGAAGCTTATAATTTTTTTACATTTTAATGATAATTTTACTGAACGCCGATATTATTTTTAGGGTTTTATGGTTTTGTCCAAAGATTCGTAATTTTGTATAGGTACTAAACTATACATTAATTAATATTTTTGTTACAGAATAATCATAAAACGTTAAAGTTCGTTCACTAAGGTACTTATTACATAATAGGTACATAAAATTGCAATAATATTGATTGTATACTTAACCGTGACTCGAATGTAAACAGTGAATAGTTCTGAATGATATTGCGCGACTTAAAAATTGGACATAAATACGAGCTTCAAAACTTAAAGTGCTTTATTTCCTTTCAACCTTACAAGAATGCTGGGCAGAATACGATATTCTTGCTTTTAACCAGGGTGCCACGGAATGGGTGGACCTAGCCAAAAGGGGGTGATGTGGAGACGCCGCGACGAACAATTTTCGTTCTGCTACTTTCCAATTTTCATTCAAAAATGAGCTATGTACTTTTTACTCGGTCAGCTGATTTTTAAGCAAACCCTAAAATCAGCTGATTCTTGACTTTATTTATCATTTAAAGTGTGGGCAAGTGGGCTTATCGTGGACAATGCTTACAAAATGAAAAAAATACTACCTATCGACTTATAATATCTACAGACATCACTGAGGCAAATAAAAAATAAGGTAGGTACCTACCTACAATGCATTCTACATTTTTAGAGTTTTGATATGTGCCTACTAACCATAAACTAGGACATGTACTAACTGAACTATTCAATAAGTTTCCAAATAAATTCAATTACCGACTTGGTCCAGGTCTAGAAAATAAATCCGAATTTATTACTACAGTCTTAGCATTTATTTTCTTAGGATAAGTAAAAAGGCAGTGGTGTAATAAAAGTTTACAAAACTGAATTAGTGCAATAAACTTACACTGATATCAGCGCGTAGGCTCTATCTAGGATATGATATGGGAACATTATATTTAGCCACATCTGTTTTTCTTAGCCTAACTACTCTTTGTACCTTAGGACAAACAATAATCTTCTGAATTTCTCAATTTCAAATTCAAAATTTGACTTTCTATTATTTTCATTCAGTCATTTGATTTAAGGGTATAAAATTAACAATTTCAATGGTTTTTAGGCACCATTTAATGAACCAGGAATCACCACTGTATATATATCAGGTTTTAAATTAAAGGGTAAGGTATAAGGTATTAATCTTAATAGGGTGCGAAAATAAAATAAGACTCCCATACAATATTTTCAAGCAAATTAGTTTTTATCAAAGCAAGAATCGCTGAAAATGTCGAAAAATGAGGTCTGGCTGGATAGGTACGTAAACAGCCAATTCTGCGGTATATTTCAAAGTAAAAGGAATAAAAAATGTGGCTTTTATAGTCCCCTATACATCGTGGTATTCTTTTGTACCCAAATCAATTTTTTTTTTATTTATGAGAATGAATAGATAGCCGAAATTCCACTATGATTTTTCAATAAATTTTTCTATGAAAACGTTTCGGAATGCGCTGCACCTAGGCTCTATTTCATTTAGATTTGTCAGTCGCGCGTCAGCCGGGCTCGTAGAAGCACGGGTATGTCGAATTTATTCAAATAAATATAACGACAAAGTTCTAAAGAACCGTATGTGTTTTGTGTACTGTGACTTGATAACATTGAAGCTTTTGGACCGAAAGTAAAAGTGCCTAAATATGTATGATTTGGAAAATGTACCAACTTATTACTGCCAACTGTGTGGTAGGTTATCTATCACATCAACATCACGTATGACTTCAAGATGGCTGATGTCACTTTTTTGTGGAAATTGAATAATGCTTATCTTAATCATTAATTAATAAAACCAAAAAATTACATAAGTCGCGAATAAAATTAACAAGGTTTTGTAAGTATTTTAATTCATTATTTCTTGCTTGTTTTGATATTGTGAGTTCGTGATAACACCGGGGAAAGAGTTAAAATTTTAAAGAAGTAAGGTACAGCGCCTCTATCGTCCGCTTTACTTTACTAACGTAAGGAGATGTAAGGATTCCTAGGAAAATGACAGATTCTGTCTGACATGTCCGAATGATGCATAAGTTACTTACGTAAATATTATAATTGTTAAAATAGTATAAAACTGTTTGGTAGGTAGGTACAAATTATATCTGAAAATGCTTATCATACTAGGTAGATAATTTATTTTTCATATTAATAATAATAAAATAAATTTTATCGCCTGATTTTTAATGAAGACTTAGGATAATCTGTTATCTTAATTATTTTAGCAATATTTTGACGCTGCTAGTTGTCTAAGAATTACTTTACAATACAATCTTACACGGTGGATCTTCAATACATGAACCATGCCTACCTTAATTACAGTAGACTGTGATTTTTCTTGGAATTATCTTTTGGCCGAGAAAACAGTAGCAGAAACATTATGTTTTAAGAATTCTTAACCCTCTTACATAGGTACATAAAGAAATATCCGCACTACCTTGATAACAGGTAGGTACCTATGATCAATGTTTGGTAATAAATCTATTTGAAGATAGGACCTCACTCTTGTCAGTGTTATAAATTGATAAATAATACGTAGACACCTATAAAATAAAATGGTAACAGACTAGCTACTCTAAAGGTAAAGTTATCTCTTAGTAAATCAACTACAACTACCCCGTAGGTTCCAAGACGGTCAAGTTCATTACTTTACCAAAACACTGTGCTTTAATCGCTAGTTTATTATGTTATTTTAACAATTAGAAATAATTTTGCAAAATAAATACGCAGAACTTATGGCCAGCTCATTTTGTTTTTCAATAAACAAGTGAATTAAAATAAATGATAATGAAAAGCAATTCAGATAAAAACCATTTTTATATCCCTGCTCGACAGCTGCAGGTACGAGTATATACTGGACACGTCCACGATAGCTACTGGACTACCAGATCACTGACCACGGTCGAGACGTGTTCAAGAAGTCAACGTCTTGATCACGCCTTACCAGATTTACACCTCAGTACCTACTCCCTAATCTCCGAAGTAGGTAGCAGTACCTATATTATAATAAGTAAATCGACAAAAGTTCGAAGCCCTTTAAGCGCGATTCACACTCGCACATGACGGATCTTGTTTATTTTGTTGTGCAATAGATTAAAGATGAATAACTTGCAATTTTTTGTACATCAACCCAAAGCTTCAAGTACCAAGACATGTTAGTTAATGTATAAAAACAAGCGTAAAGCGGCTTCATTGTGTGCGTGCAGTTTTTGTTTTAGTGTGCAGGCTCAGAAACCTAATTTCGAGAGAGTCAAATTTGTAATTACGTCCTTAAAATTCTCAATCACAAAATACCTACTGCTAGCTTATTCCGACACTCGTGGCGCGTGCAATTTTTACTTGCAAAGTCGTGTGTCAAACGAATGTACAAATTTATTTTATTTTGTAGTGAAACGTATGTTTTCTGACGGCTCTGGTTAATGCCAATGAAATTATGTAGATACTTGCCTTATAAAATTAATAGTAATCATATCTAAAATGCTTCAAATACTGTCTTTCCTAAACCTACCAACATTCTGTGTTAATGTTCAAAAACTTATCCTTGGTACCAGCTGGACAGGATTTGTACCTACAACACAGCATGAAGGTATCAATTCAATTCGTTTCCATTTATTTTGCGAAACATGGGTTACAGGGATGACAATTAAAATATGGAATGGGTACAGCCATGATCAGCTTGACAGCATGCAAATTAACTTATTTGGTATTATTAATCTAGATTTTTAAAAATTACTAAATACTATGTCAATACCTAAATTATAATATCTAACTAATTGTCTTATCCTAGAATTTGTCCATTAAATATTCATTTACATTGTAATAAGCCTTCTCAATCAGTCAACTGTCTTAATTTTAGTTTAAAAATATTAATTGTATTGGTTTCTATGATGCATTTTAGAAGATGATTATAAATACGAGGTGCCACACAAAATATGCTCTTATTGAGCATTGCAGATTTATTTGCAGGACAACAGATTTTCTGATCAAGTCGCTTACTTCTAAACTTTTCAAAAACATTCAAGTTACTTCTAACAAACACTGCAGTTTCAAAGACGTACATGGATGGCAACGTTAGGATTTTCAATTGAATAAAGTACGGTTTACAACTATCCGTTTGTTTGATACCGCAAATTGATTTAACGCATTTCTTTTGTGCTTTGAATACTGATTCTTTCCCAGTTGAATTGCCCCAGAACAGAACACCGTACCTCAATATCGATGCAGCATACCCATGATAGGCCGTTATGACGGTAGACATATTTGCAACATTAATAAAATAAATAAAATAAAAGAATAATGCAATCTCAAAAGTAGTACACTGGTTTAATGTCAATAATCTTTTGCTTAATGAAACTAAAACGAAATGTATAAAATTTGCTCTACCTAATGTAAAACACGTTAAGATTGATGTAAACGTAAAAGGAGAAACGTTAGAAATTGTAAACAGTACAGTATTCTTAGGAATAACCTTAGATAGTAAACTTCAATGGGGCCCACACATAGATAAGCTATCGAAGAGACTTAGTTCTGCAGCGTATGCAGTCAAAAAAATCCGTCATCTTACAGACGTTGATACTTCTAGACTAGTCTATTTCAGCTACTTCCATAGTGTTATGTCTTATGGCATACTGCTGTGGGGGAACGCTGCAGATATTAACACCGTATTTGTGCTGCAGAAGAGAGCTGTTCGTGCAATCTATAATATGGGTCCCAGAGAATCCCTGCGTGATCAATTCAAGAAATAAACATAATGACAGTACCATGTCAATATATTTATGAAAACTTGTTGTACACTCATAGAAATATCAATCTATTCCCTAAAAATAGCGACATACATAATATAAATACTAGAAATAAGGATAAACTCGCTGTGCCCACAACTAGGCTACACAAGATAAATGTATCTTTTAAAGGGCAATGTATACGCTTCTACAACAAAACTCCAAGTGAGTTGCAAAAATTATCAATAAATAAATTCAAACAAATTGTCAAACATATCCTTTGTAAAAAGGCTTACTACAAAATATCAGATTATCTAGAGGATAAAAAAGCTTGGGACGAGTTTTGCTCCAACTCGAAAAATAACAACTAACAGGCTAAAGGTTTCTTCGTCGCTTCTTTACTTTAGTCTACATACCGAAGCGACAGAAATCAAAAATATCACTTTATTTCCGTGTCAGTGTTTAGTTTTATGATTTGACCTTTTCTAAGTGTACATTTATTGTATTTATGGAAATAAAGAGTTTTTGATTTGATTTGATTTGACTTTAGAAAGCATATAGAGCGCATATGATTGTTGACTCAGGCATCAATTCGCATTTATAAATAAGTACCTACACTTGCCTCAAGGTAAATTTGGAAGGTATGTTAGATATTGGTAAGATTTCTGTCGTTTACGTTGATTATGGCTGTCGCATTTTTTGACATTGAGGAAAGATTTTTTTTTAATATAAAACTGAAAACACCTATTTTAGAAACTACACCATCACCGCACACGGTTTCGGAAGCGGAACCCAGGCTTGCCGGCTTAGTCCACCTTTTAAGTGGCATCCTGTATATACAGGATGCCACTTAAAGGTGTATTTCTCTAAAAATTTCTCGAAACACGTACGTACAATATGTACCTACGTGTTGACTCTATCAGTATTTCTTACATTGTAGCTCCCATTGTAGCTGCTCTTTCTCCTGTACCCATCTCTTTCATCAATAATAATAATAATATTGCTGGACAATCCACACAGCACCATCTAGCCCTAAAGTAAGCTACTCAATGTTTGTGTTATGGGAACTAGATAACTGATATATTTAATGCATGGTATACAAAGATAGATATTTTATTTATTATAAATAGAAAACACCCAGACCAACGGAACAAATTTGTACAGATCGTACGCAATTTTGTTCCGAGGCGGGAATCGAACCCGCATTCTCTTGCGTCGCAGGCGGACTCTCGCCCGCTGCGTCACTGAGGTCGTCAAATGTACTAACGTTGACTTTATCAGTATTTCCTACATTGTAGCTTCCATTGTAGCTGCCCTATCTCCTGTACCCATCTTTTTCATCAATAAAGTTTGACAAGCAGAGGTGACGTGCAAACAGTTGTAGGTTTTGTTTGAACACCGCACCCAGTCGGCGTCGTGGTGCGCAAACAAGGGATAAAACTGAGAACTGTTAATGTTATTTTTAACAGAAGCACGATTGTAGGGGCGTTGTTTTTTTAGTTCAGAAAATCGGCTTCAACAATCGGGGTCGGGCCTATCCTACAAATATTATAAAACGAAAGTTCTTGCCGATGATTACTCCTATCAAATACCTAGTTACAAGCTACGGAAATATTTTAACCAGTAAAAAGTCCCTAAAATTTATAAACGCCAATATACGCATTGTCAAACCTGGGAATTTGGACGAGCTCAAAACTACACTCCCCTTGAACTGACTATGGCAAGAAAAACATTTAATACGAAAGTGCATAGCTACCGAATAATAAACTACCGAAAGATAATAAAGAAGCCAAATCAATGTCAACTTTTAAAAAATACTTAAGTAAGGTCGTGTAACATGTTTATTTTTATTTTAATAAAATATTGTTTGCATGCCACTTCCAGTTGTGCTCGCTCCGTTTCATAGCCGAGCGGCCATTGTTTTTTTTACGCGTAGAGACATTCCATTCCGGCATGCGACAAAGCTAAAACTACTGAATGGATCAGGCTGAAATACACACACGCACATAAAGATATGAACTTGGAATAACATAAGCTACTTTTTTTCCAAAAAATGTGTGCAAAGTCACAGGCTTGTGTTCAAATATGACGTAGCTAACTGATTCTAACTGTTTGACCTCCAAGCCAATGCTCACTGGTGAATTCGGGTATCATGTGCCGCGAAACAGCAATGCTTTTCATTTCTTCGGTGCACGGTCAATTGACTGTTTGTATCACTGAGTATGGCCAAGACTGTCAAAGAAGTCATTCTCTAGATAGACTGTAGTCACAATACTACTAAATAACACCCAGAAATAAAGTGCTATTGTCACAAACTTCTTGGAGATGGTGAAATTGCTGCATCATTTACACTTATGATCACATTAGTTGTTTCTCTGAAAATCTACTACTTAGCATGCAGTGTCTATCTATAACTGGTTGTGCAATTAACTATCTCATTATTTTGTGCATTTTATATATAAGAATTATTGTGACACCCACTGGTAGACCAAATAAACAAAACAAAACAAATAATGACTCTAGAATGTAGAGAATGTTTAAGAGACTAGAGTCTTTTCTAGCAGCATGTACATCTACTATCCCAATACTAATTATTCTTCCGCTAGAAGAAATTTATTTAAGAAAAAATATAAAATTACACCTTTTTTATAAAATTACCGGCACGTCTGGTCGAAGCGATGCATGACCCGAGAGCTGGTCAGTTTCAGGCACAGCGCATCAGCATTGCCATACAGTGGGGCAATGCAGCCAGCGTCTTGGGGACGCTTAGAACTGGTATTGATATGTATCAGTTGAGTTGCAGATTTTTTTCAACAGTCTGCAATTAGCTTAATTTTGTCAATTGTAAATAGTAGTTCCAATTTAAAGTTTTTGTTTTTATAGTGCGTAAGCCTCACACTGTGGCTAATTTCTAAGAAATCAAATGAAATCGCAAAAATTTTTGACTTCGACGGAACTTGAACTCGCATCCTTCCGTCAGTACCGGAATGTGCTAACCAACTACATGACAAGTGACGTAGGAATCGAAAATCTTTGCGACTTTCTACGGACTGAAGCGCCGCTAGCTCCACCTACAGGGGAAACATTGAAGTTTATCCATTCATATACATAGTTACAATTTATAAAAAAAAAACAACACTTCATTTCTTATTTTTGATACAACAAAGAAACGTAGGCTGTATGAATCTATGGATACAACTAATATTCTAGTAAGGTTAAACTATGCATTTGGTTTTTGATTTAAACATTCTTACTAATCCAACCAAAAATATTAACAAGTTTCTACGGCAAAGTAAGGAGTACCTACGTACCTATTGATTTTCGTGGTCATATCTTTGCGAGGCTTGGCATAGAATTCGCATTGATCCACTTGGCAGTACCACTGCCGTAGATCCTAGAACACAGAGATAGCAGAAACTCCAGGACTTAAGGCGCCACTACGTGTTTTATTTTATCATTACGTTATACAAAGGAATTATCAAAAAATCGGTAGACGATACGACGGTAAACTCTTGAAAGTATCTGCCTAAATAATACAATACAAAACTATTACAGATACATTAAAAAAAAGCTTGTGATAGTTATCGTCTACGCGCGGTCCGATTTATTATAATTACTTTGTATAACGTAATGATAAAATAAAATATGTAGTGGCGCTAGTATCGGGGTATAGTATCGCCTTAAGTAAGTCTACACGCTCCTCGGAAAATACCAGACAATAAAAATAAAGATTCACTCTCAGAAAAGTTTCCCTAAAGAAAAATCTCCCGAAACAATTACTGGCCAATAATCAAGCTTCTTAACAAATAGAAGTCAAAATACGAGCGAGCTTTATTGAATAAGGGGATGCTCCGCAATCATAGATGTTGTAGGGACGAACTGCTAGCGGCTTACTTTACACTGTGATTTAGACAATCGTGTCCAAATCACAGTGAAAAAAGTATTTTCTAAAGATTCTCTGTAGATGGCTTATACCTATAAGAGCTAGAAATATTTTTACTTAAGCGATTTGCCTACAATGTATACTCGTATTATGGCAAGTTAACCAACAGTAGTTATAAGAAATCCTAAGTAAAATAGATGAGAACCCTTTGCCTAGACAAACCTAACATAGGCTTTAAGGCATTAGTTAACCAACCTATGTAATGATTTTTTATGAATAAATGATATATCTATCTATCTATCTATCTAAACTAGTTGAAAAACTCTTTATTCGGTTCTAGAGTCCAATATATTTTATTTACTAAAATATCAAAAGCTAATAACAATAACAGGAAGCAGCAAGGTAACTTTAAACAAGGAAAACAACTTTAATAAAGCATAATGGCACACGAGCTCCGGAAAAGCTCACGGCAACGTACCTGTATGCCTGCTGTGACAGTTACGTTTTTTTACACTGCCAACTAAACCTGTGTTTGCCGGTCTGAGTTCAAATCCAAACAACATAAACAAAGGACCGCTTGATCCGTCGATGCCATACAAAAACGGGTGCCCGCTCTAGGATTGTTCCACTAAAAAATTCTGCTCTACTTTTTTAACAAGCACGGCCAAAGAGTGGAATTAGCTTCCTCCGTCTGTTTTCTCGTTAGAGTACAATCTTGGAGTCTTCAAGTCCAGGGTAAATAAGTTCCTTCTGGGAAAGCGTGCTCTATCTTAGGCCACATCTTCACTTACTTTAAGTGAGTTGGTGGCCAAACGCTTGACCATTATCTATAAAAAAACCGGTTTAATCGCTTTTTGTCATCTTATATTTGCTTAGAAACAAAGCAAAAGCATTTAATGGTATTGTATTCATGTATTATATGTTTTTGCTTTGTTTGTAAATAGAGGAGAGAGAGGAACGGTTTTTCGCAAATTACATTTAGACGTATTTATAAACGAATTTAGCCAGCCTAATCACAAACATGCTTCTTGTAAAATCTCCACTTAAACTTCGTTAGAAAACGGATAAACGGAAATTTAATTAGGTTCTTATTACAAGAAATCACCACCACGGACTAAATTCATTTCCAATTAAAGTGAATCAGAACTCCGTCTTTTTTTTTCGTCTTTTTCTTCGTCGCCGGTAGTCCGACCGCGCCCTTTCCGAGGGTCGGTAATGCAGTGAAATCGATTAATTATCCCTTTATTATTATTTTATGGCTTTTACTGTCTGTCTTCGCTTTGTTCTGCTCAGACGTTGATAGGTACCTATTCACTGTTACCTACGCAGTTCGCTTTAGGGTGTTTCGAATAATTAAAAAACTGGTGGGGCGCAATTAGTGTAGAAGCATTGTTTCAGCTATTGAAAATACTTTTGTTATAACTTACGAAAATAATATTCCAACAACAAATCAATAATTTAACTACTTCGAAGGTTAAAGGTGTTTTTGAGGTTAAATGTAATAAAAAAACATTAAAACCTAATGCATCAGTGCTAGAACAAGCAAAAAAATTAAGCTCGAAAAAATGTACTCGTAATTATGAAGGAAAAATGTCCAATTTCCAAGTCATAAAAATACTACGGACGGTATCGACCCGCGCGTCTCGCCGGCGGCGTCATAATTGGAATACAAATTCGCTCTTCGCCGGCCGCACGTAGGGCAGTGATTTGGTCCTTTGTGCCACACACATTAACTCGTTCAAGCCTCCAGCCCCACATTCAACACCCACGATCTAAAACCAACCTAAAACCGACCCCTCAACGACCACTATCCCTTACCGCGTATAACTACACGCAATTTTGTATTCTCGCCGAAAGAACTGACATCCCTACGCATTTTCGTAGCTCTTTTCGACTTTGCTGGTTGAAAACGTGCTATGTTTCAAACGAATAAGGTGTTATTTTCCGCCGTGTGTGGTGGTAGAGATTAGTGCTGGTAATGGTGCGTAATTAGAGTAGAAAAGGCTAACATCGTAAGGTTCATTTGGCGGCTCCAATCAGTCGTAATGCGAAGGGGTAAGAGCGGTGCGATACAGTGGCAAACAACTCGAGGGCTCTTAGCGCCCGGCCCTTGGAGTGTGCTGACACCTGCTCTATGATTCTTAACTAAGGTCTTTAATGCAATGCAAGTAAGGAAGATCAAGATATTTTCTAGATTTGTCTTAAGAATGAAAATAATAAAAAATATACTCAAAAACAATAAAAAGCCTTTTGTTGACTTCCGTGATTGACGACCTCCGTGGCAGCGGGCGAAGGTCCGCCTGCGACGCAGGAGGTTGCGGGTTCGAATCCCGCCTCGGAACAAATTTGTGTACGATCTGCAGAAATTTGTTCCGTTGGTCTGGGTGTTTTCTATGTATAAAAAAAAAAATATCTATCTATGTAGTGTATTGTATTATGTATATCAGTTATCTAGTACCCATAACACAAGCTCTGCTTAGCTTGGGGCTAGATAATGCTGTGTGAATTGTCCAGCATTATTTATTTATTTTATTTTATTTATTTTATTTGTTTCTCGAAACACAATTGAATTGCCTATCAATATCTAATTAACATGCATAAAAAAAATTAAGTATCTATTTTTATCTAAATAACATGCATAAAAAATTTAATTGAAATTATCTATCAGTACCTACGCATATACTTAAATAATTTAAATTTACTCTTAAACATTGAAGTGTGATGAATTATGTCCCGTTTTATAAGTTCCGTTAAAATCGAACCGTCTTTAATTGTTTATTGTACACTTTTAATACAAATAATGAACTTTTAAAATAGGATATCTACATAGGCGAGCTTAACCGTGAAAAAGAGTTTTCTTCCAGCAAACCTTAGGAGAGGCGATGGAATAGGTAGAACTATACCATAAGTCCCACTTAAAATATTTTGGTTTAGAGAGGTCCAGTAGTTTCGGAGCCTATTCAATACAAACAAACAATCGAATCTTTCCTTTTTATAATATTAGTATAGATACATAAATTATAAAAAAAAATACATCTGATCATCAGATAGATCATATTACGATTACTGACAATATGTTGTATTATTGATATTATAGTAGTAGACAAAATGCGTTGGGTCTTAAACCGAGTAAGTGTAGTATATGCTCAATTTCTACTTTAGTAGATATTTGGTTGCCTACTATCTTATAAATCCATCTCATAATTGCAATCAAATCGTACAATTTATCCACCTTTTTTACACTTTAAAACGGACATCGCTTGCTACTTCCTCTACAAACACCAAAGATTTTTGCGGTTGGAATTTTTTTTCAATGAAATGCCAGTATGTAAGACCGGGTCGGACTGAAAACCAGCGCTGTTTTGTACCCCGGTTCAAAACAGCATAAAGCTGAGTCTGATCCGTTTTGGCTCACCTCGGCAGCACTGGCACACCTAGGTATTTGTTATTAGAGTAGGCTAGGTTAGTGTGCTTAATGTACATACCTAATCACTTTTTATTATTATAAGTATGCAATTGTTTTGTACCTTTAAGTTTTAAGTTTTAATTTTACCTACTTTTAAGTTTTAAGTATTCATTGTAAATCTGTTTTTTTATACCTACCTACTTGTCTGTTTGCTTGTATTTTGTGCTGTCCATTTGTAAGCCAAATAAACTATATATCTATCTGTCTATCTATCTACACGCGAGTTCACATTAAGGCGCTACCCCGACCTAAATCAGCGCCCCCACCTATTTTATCTTATTATTCTGTTCAACGAAGGTATTTTCAAAAATCGATTGGTTAGTTTGTGGGACCTAACTAAGATAAGCTTATTTTTATTGCCTCTTTGCCATGGTGGCAAAAAAGAGCAACTTCGCATCTCTGCCTACACTACAAACACACATACAAACTAAGACTTTTAAAGAGGCATTAAAAATAAGCTCATGATTGGTACCACAAACTGGCCAATCGATTTTTCAAAATTCCTTCGTTGAACAGAATAATAAGATAAAATAGGTGGGGCCGCTGATTTGGGTCGGGGTTGCGCCTTAATGTATGATATAAACTATTTATTAATTATGCTCATTTTATAGTCTAATAATTGTTTACCATTGAATAACAAATTAGTGCTTCCAAGACCACGCCTAAATAATGTACCTATGCATTATAGAGTGCCACAAAAATGTATACAGTATTTGGTCTTAAATATGTGTATGCAGTAGAGACAATTCTAAAATAAAAATGCTACAGAAATGTACTACACCATTTCGTACTATTATATTTCATTACCATGTAGACAAAATGTATCATTTTATCAAAATCATGAACATAGCCTGTATAAAGTTTTCACATCAGCTGATTGCTTTCATCGATTTTGAGTCCCACTTTATTTTCATCTTTGCTGTTGGCATCCCTCACTTCGCCCAGTTCGCACACGTCGCATGTGCGCTACAAAGAGAAAAAATAAACAAATCCTATGAATGGAAGGGAACTGTGCTAATCGAGTTATGGAGCTCTATTGATTGAGGGATTTTGAAATGTTTTTAGAAGAATACCTCCATTGTAAATGTTGTTAGGAAAGTTTTCAGCGACGGCCTGGAACTAGGCTTGATCTTTGAAACAAATTAGATTTATATTGTTTTCTTGTATTTAAACTGTGTCCCACTACTGGGCAATGGTCCCCTATCTCCTTCTACATCTTACAGATACCAGTTGCCTCTCCGATAAAGTTATAGATCTTTACCAACAAAACAAATTGAATTCAGAATAGAAACAAATTAGAGCCAGTAGTAACAATTAGCTCTACACTACTAGAAGAGATGATAAATGAAATAGCAAACGAAAGCAGGAAAGTTGGTTTAACTCTAAATACTTCTAAAACTAAAATAATTACTAATGGAAACCAAGACATTGTAGTAGTCGGGAATCAAAAAATTTAATATGTAAAAGACTACATATGTTTAGGGCAAATGGTGTCTTTTCAAAAATGCACTAGTGACGAAGTACAAAGGAGAATAGCAATTGCTTGGAAGAAATATTGGAGTCTCAAGGAAATTATGAAAAACAAAGAAATAGAGATAAACATCAAGAAAAAACTATACGAAGTCACCATCCTACCATCATTGTCATATGGCTGCCAAAGCTGGTCACTGAAGAAAGAAGATGAAAACAAGCTATCAATTTCCCAAAGAAAAATGGAAAGAAGCATTCTTGGAATAAAACTTAAAGACAAGGTAAAAAATAAAAAAAATCAGAGGTGAAACAAAACTAAGGGACGTCGTAGAGGTCATAAGATCCTTAAAATGTAATTGGACTGGGCACATGTGCAGGATGGAAAATAATCTTCACGACTCTACTCTCCGTTGGGCCAAGAAAATCACAGAGTGGATCCCAAGGAATAAGAAGAGATCTAGAGGTCGACCGGAGAAGAGATGGCAAGACATCTTTGTGAAGAGAGCTGGTCCTAACTGGATGACAAAGGCCAGAGATAGAAAAGTTTGGAAGGAGCTGGGGGAGGCCTACGCTAAAAAAGGCGACTACTAGCTTAAGTAAAGTTTGTAAATACAAAGTTATATATCTAAGTAGTTACATAAGAAGTAGGAAATAAAGGATAATTCTATTTTATTTTTTATTTTTATATTACAATATTATAATAGGACTAGTTTATGCCTGCCGCTTCGCACGCGTTTTTTCTATTGAAACGTTTAAATGTGATTTCGATAGAAATCTACTAAGTTCTCAAGGGATACCTTGAAAACTGATTTATGGGATAGAAAGTAGCCTATGTTTGATTCCAGGATTAGAATTACCTGTATGCAAAATTTCAGCCCGATCCGTTCAGTAGTTTTGGCGTAACGAGGTAACAAACATTCATTCATCCATCCATCTATCCATCCAAACTTTCGCATTTATAATAATTATAGCGTGATTTGGAAAATTCTCCTATAGTAGGCTATGTTTTATCCAGGTACCACGTGAGCGAAGCCGCCAGCAGAAGTTAGTTTTAAACAAATCAAATAGTGTGAGAAGATCGCCCCTGCGCGATCCTAAGTCCGTCCCTGTGTGTCTTAGCCGCGCCTCGCACTAATAGACGGCCCCTGTGATGTTCGCACAAAGAGACGACTATTTACCGGTGCACTGCACACTGCATTGTTTTGTATATTCGATGCAATTTCTTGACGTGTTTTGAACTTTCCATTCATAATTTGGCGTGTTTTAAAAAACTATGAACCGACTTCAAATTTATTTGCGATCAACTTCGGGGTATACCCTTCCAATAAAAAAAGAATTATCGAAATCGGATTACTGTGTAAAAAGTTATGCGTGGTCATATCTTTATAAAAATAATTATACTCATCGACTTGATTCCTCCTACATTTTTCGTCGGTTAAAAATTACTCTACATTATTATTTTCTTCCCAAAAGATACAAAATTTACTTGGAATTGGAACATGTCATAACGTGCAACTTCCTTCGTTCGAATCACGCGGGCCGAGTGGGCACGGACCTGTTTATGTTAGCTTTAGATTAAATAAGTCAATACTATGTAGCATAAATAAATGAAGAAAAAAATTTTAGATCACCACACCTAAAATGACGTTTATACTCTGAAACAGCGAAACATCTCAGTTATAGTAAGTTTGTGCAAAGGTAACCGAAATACTAACCTGTAAAACGGTATATGTTTTCATAAACATATACCTAAAACAATCCATAAAAGGCTGGGCATTCAGAATATTCAGGCGGCGCTTTGTCACCCACTTTCGCTCGATTAGCAGACAGGCGAGCTTACCGTTTACTCTGCCTTTTGTATGAGCCGTTTTCAGCTTGTTTCATTTCATTGCGTTGAAAAGTGAAACTTTCTCGCTTCCACGTTGCAGTTGACTAATCAAGATTCAAAAGCCAAATTCAAAATTACACTAAGTATCAACCTGAATGAATGAATGAATGAATGAACACTTTATTGTACTAGTAAATAACATTAATAAAAATCTTATATCTAAATAAAAAATAGATATA
The DNA here is from genome assembly GCA_949316285.1 of Eupithecia subumbrata. Taxonomy (NCBI): domain Eukaryota; kingdom Metazoa; phylum Arthropoda; class Insecta; order Lepidoptera; family Geometridae; genus Eupithecia; species Eupithecia subumbrata. Next base: position 3,422,778 of record OX438642.1, on the reverse strand, counting down.
GTACAAAAGGCGGCCTTATCGCTGAGAGCGATTTCTCCCACGCAACCTTGGGATACCTGAGTAGGGCTTTGGATATGGCGACGGGGCTTAAAGCTCTCTGATGGGTATTATTTAAGGGCGTTTTTACTAAGCTCTGTAGTTAAAGAATAGAATAAAGAATAAACTAGATTTATTTATGCAGTCAGACCTACAACTTTACAGTTTAAAACAAAAAAAATACTGATAAATGTAAGCCCGAAGGCAAAATGGCCTCTGACTCAGCATGGGTTGGATAGCAAGCTACAACCAACGCGCTGGTCTTCCGTCAGAGACGTTTTATTGGCGTTACGGATGTCCCCGAAAAAAACTAAATACAATTTTAAACAAAATTTTGAAAACCAACTGATAAAAATAGAAATAAAATAGGATAACTCATGATGAAAGAGGTAAGTACGGAAAAAAGTGTGACATACTAAGGGGCCATTCATTTATTATGTAAGACGATTCAGGGGGACCCCTCCCCCTGAATCGTCGGGAGGTCGACTATCTCTTATTTTTTCTTACAAGGGGGTGGGAGGGAGTCTCGATAGTTCTTACGTAAGATCACAAAAAACTGAAGTTTATAACAACCAAAAAATTAAAATAATTATTTACCTTTGTAATTAGGTACAAATAAACCTTTCTAAAAATTGTTACTTTGAAAAATAAACATTAAAACAAAACAACCGTGTATTCATTCATTAGCATAACAATAAAATATAAATCCAAAAATAACAATACATAATAGACAAAAACATTAAATATTTAAGTTTAAATGTTATGTGTATCAGTGTTAGCACACCCTGTACCGGAGCGAAGTTGGTGCATTCCGCAGCGTTCGTGCAAGGCCCCGCCACCCGAGGATGCCCGAACACAGCGGCAATAATCTACAAACTCTGACGAATCCGCTCTTTATTCATTAATTTGTTAAAAGCCCCTACCTACCTCACTTTTTATCTTTAGATATTTATGAGACAATTATGAGAACAATGTAATTGTGTAATAATGACTTCATACTTACCTTACCTCACATTACTTACTCATACGTTAGTACCTACATGCTAAGATGTAGGTATACTTATTTTAAAGTTAAAACCGAGGAATGTAACATTCGGGTCAAACCCGAACAACCGGGTTTAAAGAGTCTTATTAATCTAAGTACTATGTAATTCTTTTTGAAAATAAAAATAAAAAAAAAATCCTTTTGATTCTTACGTAGATAAATATTGAACGGGAGGGGGTCAAAAACTAATAATAAACTAGCTGCTGCCCGCGGCTTCGCCTGCGTAGTTCCCGTTCCCGTGGTAATTCCGGGATAAAACATAGCCTATGTCCATCTCCTGGTTCTAAGCTGCCTCCCCACCAATTTTTAGCCAAATCGGTTCAGCCGTTCTTGAGTTATAAATGGTGTAACTAACACGAATTTCTTTTATATATATAGATAACAAGTTACTTTCAATAATAAATAAAATACTGAAACTTACAAGCTTACTAGATAATTATTTAGTTCGTTTATGCCCGCGGCTTCGCACGAGTTGTATCTACGGAAACGTTTAAAGGTGATTTCTATACCATGGTAACTGATTTATGGGATAAAAAGTAGCCTAAGTTTGATTCCAGGATTAGAATTACATTTGCAAAATTTCAGCCAGATCCGTTCAGTAGTTTTGGCGTGAAGAGGTAACAAACATCCATCCATCCATCTTTCCACCCATCCATCCAAACTTTCGCAGTTATAATATTAGTGTGATGTTTTGATGGAACAATAAAGATCCTATTCATCATTATTTTAAGGACGATACTACTTTTACAAAATTTAATAGACTGACGTTAGAAAATTTTGCAGGCATGATTAGTAAAATTATATAGTTTTTCTTAGAACTTAATTCTTCGTTACTGCTGCAATAAATAATAAATAATGCTGGACAATTCTCACAGCATTATCTAGCCCCAAGCTAAGCAGAGCTTGTGTTATGGGTACTAGATAACTGATATACATAATACAATACATTACATAGATAGATATGTTTTATTATACATAGAAAAACATCCAGAACACCTTGAACAAATATCTGCAGATCGTACAAACATTTGTACCGAGGCGGGAATCGAACCCACAACCTCCTGCGACGCAGGCGGACTTTCGCCCGCTGCGCCACAGAGGTCGTCAATTGTACAACGTTTTAAGTATTATAAACTCCGTTCCACTATAATAACCTTTCAGAACCATAAGGAAATAAAATAAATATTACTTTCTGTCGACTTCGAAGTTTAATTGTTAGTTAAGACCATAACCACCACTTTCAAACAAAACCACTTCACCAGGAACGGAAACCATATGTGAACAAAACCTGTTTAGTTCTCCAACCCCTAGTGTTTTGCTCAGTAATTAGTCTGTCATTAGCGCACCCATAAACAGCAATCATGCACTAATTATTGAGGGCCGAGAATACTTTGTAGCTACTAATAATAGACATAAATTGCACTAGTAATTAGAATTCAAACAATTGAACTAACTGCAGACTGTTGCAAGCAATCTACAGGTAGCTCGACTGATCCATATCAACACCAGTCGGAAGCGTCCCCAAGACGCTGGCTGCATTGCTCCGCTGTATGGCAATGCTGATGCGCTGTGCCAGATACTGACCAGCTCTCGGGTCACGCGTCGCCAGACCAGACACTCAGATATAATTTTATAAACCCGAAGAGCGTCGGTACTGTACCCCACGGAGGTGTAGGCTCTGTCGAAACTTGCATATTTACGCTTAGAGATTTAATTCGAAAGGGAATTTCATTAGTACCAATTTTATTTGACTTATAAATGATTTTACCATTAAAATGAATCTTATTAGTGACTAGCTGCATTCTTACTACTCGTTGTCCTATTACCCGTTTTCCCGTAGGATTTAAGCATTTTCCCACGGTAAAAAGTAGCTTAAGTTCATCAGGAATAATAATAATAAATAATAAGCTATTCAATACAAACAAACAAACAATGAAATCTTTCCTTTTTATAATATCAGTAAAGATAAAATTGGTATTGTGGTGGTTTCTAACTTGGCCTTTGGTAAGTTGAATTGATCAATGGAAGTCTTTATTAATTTACTTTCTCAGCTTATTTTTTCCTTAAATACTCGCTCTCTTCTTCAAAGCGAGGGGAGTTTCTGATACAAGAGTAGGTAATACTATGAAATACGAATAAATATTGAAGATATTTTATTGAGAACACTGTTATTGACTAGATTTATCTATTCTGACTGATGTATTGGTCTGCACGTCACAGGGAATCCTAGTGTGTAGGTAGATCAAGGAACCTTTGTAGTTGTTACATTCTCTTTTGTATACTTTCAAATACCTACATTGTCAAAACTGTATATTTAAGTAAGCATGCAATAATTTAGTTTAAATAAGTTTCAAAAATAAACTTTATAATTATTATTATTTTTATTTAGACTATTCATATTGTATGTTATGGAAGAGCGTTACCTCCTAATACAGGTATTTCATACTTAAAAGGTGGTTTCGAGCACGGCTCAACGATTAATTGTAATATTTGATTAATGAAATAAACATTTTTGTATTTGTATTTTTATTAGTAAAACCGACAGAATTAGATTAAAGATAGATTTGTAACAGTTTCTAAGTATTCTTCGCAAGAGAACTGGACGTTAACAGTTTAATTTCAGATTGTACACATGATTTTAAACATAACTTGTTACTGCCCGTGGCTTCGCACGCGCTTTTAGAATATCCCATGCCTGTCTCCGGGATACAATTTATCTCCCTACTAAAAATCGAGATCCGTTCAGCGGCTTAGGCGTGAAAAGGTTTACCTTTTTACGCTATATATCTGTCTGTTAAGATAAACAGATAGACAGACAGAGTTACTTTCGAATTTATAATATAAACTAGCGATCCGCCCCTGGTCGCCGCCCATGGTAAATGTGAAAAAAGCAGTTTGTCATTTTACAGTAACAAAACAAATACTTCTTTTTAATAAATAAATAATGCTGGACAATTCACACAGCATTATCTAGCCCCAAGCTAAACAGAGCTTGTGTTATGGTTACGAGATAACCGATATACTTAATAAAATACACTACATAGATCGATTTTTTTTTATTATATTTTTAAAACATCCAGAACGCCCGGGACAAATGTCTGCATGACGTACAAATATTTTTCCCGAGGCGGGAATCGAACCCACAACCTCCTGCGTCGCAGGCAGACCTTCGCCCGCTGCATCACAGGGGTCGTCAAAATGATTCTAAGTCAACCCGCACCCTGGATAAGAATTAGATATTTGAACGATTTATCTTCAGGAAGTAGAATCTGTTTCTCTTCCACGCTACAAGAATCATATGACTTGGATCAAATCACACGAACAATCACAGAAACGTAATTTATAAAACAACCAGGGACGTATTAGGGCTACGGAATGGGTGGGCTATGCTATAACATTGAAAGGAACATTTCAATAGTAAAAATCAGAAATAAATAAAAAGCTTGTATTGTTAGTAGCACAAGGATATTGAGCAGGCTGAAATAATATCAAAAGTTATCAAACCATACAAATACATAATATATCAAACTAAAATATAATTAAATTATACGCTTAAATTTCGTTTTGCAAGCTGGGCGGATTCTGTGTCAGAATGTAAGCAAAAAAAATTGTACCGAAGATTAGCAGAACTTAGGAATAGTTCACAATCTCACTAGATTTATAGGAGGTTGGCCCTTCTTAGGGCCTTTGCGCAGGGATGATTACGGCAGAAATATTTTAAAAAATAACTTACCTACGGGAAAACATAATAAAAAAATTGGAAAAGACATTACGTTCGACATGATGCCACTGATTACGTCCTTATGCCTCCCCCGCGCGTCATGGCGAGCGGCGTAAAGCAGCAGCGCATCAGCCGTCCCACCAATTTGTCTCTAAATCGAAATCGTAATGACTTTTGACAATTCTATTTTGGATGTTCGCGGGACGTAACTTCGTTTGTTGATCAGGTAAACTGAAATTCTTAACAGAAGGTTGTATTTGTAGAAATTTATCGCATGTACTCACAGAAATCGAAATCGATGTTTTTTGTTCCCGTTTTCCTCACGTTTTATAAAAAAAATCTTATTGGTTGCCTGAAAACCAGCAGAATATTGGGCAAATACATGGTGATGCACGGTTCCATTTTACTTCTCCATTTTCCTTGACCACCAACCTTAATAATTTATTTTCTTTTCATGTTATTTATATATTGCTTCAGGCTTCAAGGAGAAGCTTTAATAGACCATTTAGAATCTTTCGAGACATGGTTGTCTGCGTTAAGCATCATTATTTTTTTATGAAATAGCCAGTTTATACAATGGTCAGGTATTCCTGCAGCAGTAGGTGTAAGGGAAAACGCGCGCCTGCCAAGCTGCCGCGCTTGTGTTTTTAGTAGTGATTAAGAAAATCATTTTATCAAGTTAAACTCTGCGAATTTGTTTAGAAAGAAATATTAAGTGTCCTTAATTGAGTAGTACAAAAAAAGTGTGATATCAGTAGCTCGCTAGTCATAGTATTGAAAAACTTTAGAAAAAGGGGTAACTTTGGGATGTTTTTCTACCGAGTGAAGTTTATTAGATCTTGTAACTGAATGCGACTTTGACTAGAATAGATCCGTAATAAATATCTTTTTTTCAGAATTTTAAACACTATTTTCTAAGTCTCTGATGATTTTAAAATCACAAAAATGCGGCCTCTGCTGGCCTACCAAGCCTACGAGATTTTTATAGTAAAATAAGTGAAATATTTTTTATTTTATCTTATTAAAATAATTTGTAAGCAATCCTACTTTCCTTTCTTCTTTCAAAGTTCCATGCTAAAACTAGACAGAAAGTAGCAGACACATGGATATTTTAGTAGATATACTAACCAAATCCCAAACACCAAAGGAGCTCCAAATTGCACGGAATTGATTGAAATTGCCAGTTCGTACTATAAATAATGATGTCGCCTGCCCACCCTCTAAATGCACTGTCTGTGTGTCATTCAACCAACGTAGGCCCTATTCAGTATGTCACAGAGTTCACTTCTTTATAACTGAATCGTTTTTACCGTCTGGGAACGCGAACGGATGACTCTTCTTCGTAACATCCAGGCCACGGTCTTTGCTGTGCAGTTATGACCTGTATTATATGTTATTTGGAACGACATTCCTTTGTTGACACGTCAGGCCTTTTATAATGGCTTGGAAACGGAAACAGGCGAAACAGCACATGTCAACCTATGCGAGAACTTTACGTCTCTGGAGCCGTCGAGTATACGTTAGAGATAGATAGAGATAGAGAAATATTTATTGACAAACACAACTCTGATACAGCACAGAACAGAAATAGTAGGTACATAACTTACATAAACTAAATGAACCCTGCAATACAGTTATACATAAATTACATAGGTTATTAGTATAAATTCACTTTATAGTATAACTTCACCGTTTACCATCTATTTATAACTATTTAAGTAGGAGTTAATTTTTCCCAAAAATTTACAATTTAAGAAGGACTGACCCACAACCTTTACTAGGATTGTTTTCCTAAATGTGGTTTTTCATTACCACTATATAAATAATAACCTATGAATACTTATTTTCGTCTGTGTAAGAAACAACACTAAGAAAAGGTCAAATTATAAAACTAAATCCTGAGACGGAAATAAAGTGATATTTTTGATTTCTGTCACTTCGGTAAGTAGACTAAAGTAAATAAGCGACGAAGAAACCTTTAGCCTGTTAGTTGTAATTTTTCGAGTTGGAGCAAAACCGTCCCAAGACAGCAGGAGCTATCAAATCTGACTAAATAAGCTTGTGCCATAGATTTATATCTTTGGCTTACCTTACTAGGTACACTAGATATACGTCCCAGTGGCATCTTTCTTTTTATAGCTCAGGGCCGTACTGCTACGTCACAGTATTCAAATATGGACACAAACTCATAGTTTCTAGATACATTTACAGTAACAAATGGCAAGACTTACCGCAAGCTTCTTCTAGAGGCCTCGGACTTCAGTAATACATAAGCTGTGTCGACTCTACGTCCCGAACAATTACCTACTGCCGAGGTCGGAAACATAGGTTGCTTGCTGGCCGTACCGCAGTCCCGTACGGCAGCGCGGTCCATGTAGGGTTGCCATACGTCCGGAATTTTCCGGACATGTCCGGTAATACAGGTCTTTGTACGGAATGCGGGGGGAATTCTTAACCGTCCGGAATTTCTACAATTAAAGTAAAAAGTGAAATAAAATATTAAAAAAATCTAATATTTTTATTATAAATCAAGGTATTAATCAACATTTGTGTTGAACAATAATTCAGGGAGCATTAAATTGCACGCAATGCTCCCTGAAATATTGTGGAGTAGATAGGAAGTACGTTTTTACAGGCTCATACATTTTGAGAATTCTCTCAACTGCCGGGCACACCTTGCTTGTCTTGCTGTGTGACAGTAACTTCTTATCGTTACGGTTTCGTTCACAGTCACAAAGTACGCGGGCGCGCGGGAGAAATTTGAAAATTTGCTTTGTTTATTCATAAACACGATGTTTTTCAACATTAATATTAAATTTATAAGAAAGTCAGGAAATCTCATCGAATGTCCGGCATTTCCTCCGGAATTTCGATATTTTGATCTGGGAACGCTAGGTCCATGTCACCCATCCCTCGTGTATTCAACGCTCTCAACGCTCTCCTGTATGGCAGACCCGATGTTGACTTGTTCGCTGACAGCTGGACTAAATTATTAAGATTATGTATTTTATTTTGTGAAAGTCATTATTAATTTATTTGTATTAATTAATTTATTGTATTGACATTCTCAATGTGTATTGAATATTTTATGTATTTTTTTCTTTTAATGAATGTAATTGATTCAAAATAACCGTAATAATTAAATAAACAACAATAAAACAATTCTAGCGACAGTCCCGCGAGCTATCTGTTATCTGACGCCTTCAATATAAAATGCATCTAAATTCTAAGAGTATAATAATGCCCATATTCATGTAAACTTTTTTGAGCTGTGCCGCAGTCGTGCATCCAGATTTGCGATAACCTTTAAGCGTTCTGAATTTATGCGGGCACAAACTATCGTTTTTTATTTTACCACCTTCAAATTTTGAAGGTGGCAAAGATTCCCAGACGAGCCCTTTCAAGCCTACGCCTAACTCGGAGTTTTCAAACGAGCGCCACTCATCCATCATAATATCGATAGCATCGCGCCGCGCCCCCTAGCGGCCATTTAGCCACCCTCGATTTAACAGCCATTACGTGTTTTTGACTCGCGCGTTTGACTCGCGACTCTTTCTGCTTAGTCACCGATGTAAGCTATATCTCCTGCCGATTGACAGGCTCTTTCATGCTAATTGGCCTTCTTTGTCGGCTGGGGCACAGAAGATTCAGTAGTGATTATGTGTCTTGAGTTTATATAACTTTGATTGGATTATATGATAATCAAGCTGCTGCGTTGATAGTTAAATAAACGGTTTATGGAATGGACTGTCAATCAGGCCAAAATGACTTCAAAGAAATGGTTATCCACACTGTCATATGATTACACTGAAAGTCTACTAGTCAAGACAGTATTAAGTGATCTTTCTTTACCAAACATAATCTATTTCTAATCTTCATTCTTTTTACAAAATTTTTGCTTTTAAAATTTTTATTTATGTGACTATTCTAGCTAGATAAAAAACCAAAGCTAAAACAAGTTTATTGCTCCAAGTGGCTCATTCTTCTGTCTTCGAGACCAAACAACATGGGTCCTCAAGTGGTTTTGGAGTTATGATAGTTTGAAATTTCCTAGAAGCCAAGATGTAGAGTTCCATCTTCTGATCACGTAGGAACCTCACACGATGGGTCACGGAGCCACTCCTGGATATATGGCGGAGATATAGCGTGAGGGGTTTATTTTCTGTCTAACACCCGGAAAAAGTATGAAAGAAAGTATTTTTACAACGCCATGCTCGAAAGAAATAAACTCGTTTCGTAGCGGTTTATTAGCTGAACGTCAACATTCATTTTACTACGTACCTACATACGTACGAACGATTACCTACGTTTGTCGTGAAATTCTCAACGTCCTAGTTTTTAACGATAGATAGTTATTTAACGGTTATCGTTGCCCATGAGTTAGTTTCGTGAATGAATGGAAAATCTAATAACGACACACCTCGCACCTCGTAGCACCCAACACAGCACCTTTCGTAGCACGCTAGCTTTCGTAGCTAGGCAATGAGAAAACTTCATAACTCTATGTAACTGTTTTTCCTTTCACTTTAACCGTTTAACTCGAAGTTTATCACTTTTTGTGTTATTCCAATAAAGAACATTGCCCACTTTCCTAGCGTGTAGCAAAGTACTGCTTACGTTTAACATTTTCTGACTTCATACAAAATAATAAGTAAGCCGACTTGAAAAATGTGAAACATTGCTTTATGTTAATTCCCAATGTCAATGTCGGTAATGTAAGTACAAATGCGAGGCAATGGCTCGCTGTTTTTCGTATTAAACTAACATTTCGTAGATTTCTCGAGGCGTTTACACGCGAATGTCAAATACTATAGGTTTTACAATAAATAATACAGACATTCTCGGAAGAAATAGAGCAACTGGCAGTAAAAATGTTGTAAGTGAGTAACTTTCATTTTTTATTTTTAAGCCGTTGCAAGCGATTGGGATTATCCATTTGTTCGCGTATTATCTAAGTTGATACCTATCTATTTTGGTTCAGCCTTTTTAATATGACAGATTGTTCTGATGTATATCGGATAGGCTTACTCAAACCTACGCGGTGTTTTGCTACCCTGGGTAGGTATGGCGCGTCATCCGTTCGGGTTTTTTGTATGTACCGCATACCCACTCAGCTTTTGCTGCCGCTCTGGGTAGCGAATACCGCATGGGTCTCAATAGACCTTAAGGGGATCGACTTGATTTGACTCACATCACGGGCGGCCTAATCTCTTAATTCTTATCTCTTAAGTCTTAGGAGTCATCGGGTTTCCATATCAGCTGCAGAACAATATCCAACATCTTCAGGATCTAAAGACACAAATGAACATAAATAAAAAATCAAAGGCCAGGTTAACAATCTTCAAGATTTTTATTTAGATATTTTATTCATGGCACAGATTAATCACACCAAATCAGTGCACGTTTTGTGTCAAATGACGTCATTATTAATGACTTGGGGTCGAGAATTAGTCACGGTTTCCCTTTATAGTCCAAGAGTCAACTGAAGTGCCGTTCAGAATTACTATTTTATTTTAATATTAACAAAAGGCGAGAACTGTCGTTAGGGGGCGCTTTTGTTTCAATTTGAATGTACCACCGGAATTATTACCGTGATTTGCATAGCCACTACTGAACGTATAAAATTATAGGGGTGATTTTTTATGGTTCAAAGTTCTGGTGATTAAACCTATTAAACTTAGAGGGGTCTGCATTTGGCCTTATAGCCCACTTACCTATACCTACCTATAAACAAATAATGCTTGAAAATCCATGCAGCATCACCTAGCCCCAAAATAAGCAGTGCTTGTGTTATGTATGAGTACTAGATAAGTGAAACACAATACAATGCACACATCTTTACAGAGAAAACACATAGAACACCCGGAATCGGCAAATCGTATAAACGTTTCTCCCGAAGCGGGAATCGATCCCTTATCCAGAATCGCAGGCCGACCTTCGCCCGCTACGCTTAAACAGACTGAATAAAGTCACTGGAGCAATTCCAAAATTACTCTAATCATGTGCTGACGTACTTCCAAGAAAAAATTACTGTTGTGGCGACGGAACACACAAAAATTTAACAGATTTGGGTCGACAAAGAATAATATCAATTCGTGGTTATTAGCATCAGCTTTAATCATAAAATACCAGCCATTTGTTCGTTTGCTGATGCTCTCTCTAATAACAAATCAATAATCAAGGATTTTGTCAACGTCTTTACGCCAAGAGAAAGAACTATTTGACAATATTACATTATTGTACTAGTGTGTAACATTTTCAACACACTTGTGAATAAAATAACAATAAAAACTCATTTGATTACAGAAAAAAAAATAAGTTATATTTGAGTGAAAGTTTTATTTATTAAACACGTACGAGTTAAAATTATCTATTTAAATAAGAAGTTGCATGAAATGAGCAAGCAATAGGAACATTAATTTATTTGTTCTATCGAACACGATCTTTTTTTTTTGAATAAAAACTTTTTAAGAACAAAGTAAATCAACCAATTAAATTTTTTAAAATCTATAACTCACTAGTGAGTTATAGTAATGAAAAAGTCACAGTTTGATTATGTCATTCCGTGCCTAATTGCGGTGACCATAGATAGACCTCTTTTCAACCTTTATGAGCAAGTGTGTTAGGCTTTATGAGCAAGTATGTTGAAAAGAGATCAATCAAAAAACAAGCATGTTGAAAAGAAATCAATCAAGTATGTTGAAAAGAGATCAATAGTTAGTTATTTAGTTATTAGTGATGTGTGTGTGCCGGCTTAGAATTAAGATAACCCGCGGGTGTCGTAACAGGCGACTAAGAGATCCACCGGGGGCGGGCAGCAGCGTCCCCTGCTGAACAATTCTACAGACGAACTGCGATCCCCAGCCTGCATACCCACAGTGGGGGTTACGGGCATTACCCCATGAGATAAAAGCCAATAAGCCGCTTATCATAGGGAGGCCTACGTCCAGCAGTGGACCAATATAGGCTGTTGAAGTGAGGTGAGGTGAGGTGCGTTTGCAACGTAATGTAGGACGCCCTCCGGCCTGGTGGGATGAAGATCTGCGAAAGACTGCAGGAAGATGTTGAATGCGGCAAATTGAAGACCGGGCGCTATCACGTTCACTAGGGGAGGCCTATGTCCAGCTGTGGACTAATATAGGTTGATGATGATGATGATGAGGATGTGTGTTTGTGAGGCCCCATAAATTTTTAGGAGACTATCATCGCTATGGCTTCATTGTTTTAAAGTTATTTTTGGAATCTAACTTCAATCAAACATAAAGCAGCCAGCAGGGTCTAGGGGACGCTTCTGTAGATTGTTTGCAACCGTCTGCAATAAGCTCAATGTCTCAATTGTATTATTGGATTGTAATTTTCTTTGACCTTATATATTAAGGGGCCATTCATTTATTACGTAATCCGGTCTTTGTTTTAACTCGGTCTCCACTCTCCACAGTATTCGATCACAGGTGTGGGATTGACATCGTTACGAGTTGTGCGAACATTTGCTTTTGAATAGAAAAACGTCTGTTCGATTTCGTCCGAGTTTTGATTGGGTTGTTAAAACTTTTGAGGTAGACACGTAAAAGCATATTTCCGCTAAAGCCTGCAGAGACCAATGTGTTTTGCAATCACCCCGGAGTTTAAGCAATATTTTTGCAATAAAAGTCTGATAGACAGTTAACTAGGAGTACCTAGAAGACTTATACTTTACTATTGTTTAGTATCTTTTAGTAAAGAAATTTCTACGGTTTTCAGACTGCCCATTTCCACCAAAGTTTTAATTTAAAACAATCGACGACGCTTCGGATCTCGCGTATGAAAAACTTTTTATCCCGTCATTCAGTTCACACGCCAACAGCTAACAGCTTTACGTAAACTGGGGTTTAATCGTATTACATAGCTGCTTTTGTTTGATGATATTCTGAACCCGTAACGCGAAACGCGCAATTGCCTCCAAAGTCCAAAGAACAGATAAATCTCCAAGTGCCCTAAAACATCACCTGACTTGGTATCAACAAGTATTTGTAAACGACGACAGGCAGCGCTATCTATGCAAAACTTCTGCAGTCGCCCGTTTAATACGCTACTTAAAATGCAATCTATGCGGTGTATCGGGTTTTTTCGTCCAGTGTTGTAGCTTAGTTGCCATGACAACGCTATCTATGATATGTCTTGAGTGATCTAGTGCTGGGAAAGAAAATGCTCCCTTGCTGTGCTACGAAGATTTTGGACAGGAGAACCTATTTTAAATATTCTACTGGTTCGTTTCTACTGGACGATTCAACCACGTTACAGCGATAGTAGAATGTCCTAGGAGATACGAGTATCACCGAGAATTGGCGGCACTACTCAACACTCAAAATTATTTTTTTTCATATTCATTTCATATATTGTGATTTTATGGTACAGGTATTATTCTTAGGTGTAGGTAGTCTTAGTGGGTACACAATGCATAAAAACCCTGTCAGGGCGCTACAATTATTTTGGGTTCGCTCATGTTAGATTGACAACTTTGATACTTCATATTTATGGAAAACGATAATTAAGGAATGTCATTTTTAAAATAAGTAGTAATTATAAAGGCAAGACTATATAATTAATTGAATTGAATAAGATCAGGTTTTCAATTTAATAGAACGACCAAATTTACGTCAGATTTGGAATAGTTTACAAAAACTTTCGTAGTTAAAATAATGATAATAAAATCGTTTATTTCTGAAACACTTACATACATTAGGTATTGGTAAAATAAAATTGTATTTTAGACTCCTCGCTGTGAGTTTAGTTAATTCTGATGCAGACGCGAGGGATCTCTACCTCTCTGCAAATAACTTACAGACAACTGCTTAGGTTTAGTTACAGTTCAGATGCTACGATTTTTATTAAAGAAAAAGCATTAATTTAAACTAGAAGTTAATAAGCTTTTTTTAAAGTAAGTTAATCAAATGAAATCTTAATACAATTTTATAAGTGACTAGCTGCATTCTTACTACCCGTTGTCCTATTACCCGTTTTCCCGTAGGAATGAAGTATTTTCCCGCGGTAAAAAGTAGCCTATGTTCATCAAGAATAATGTGGGCTTCTAAAATAGTACAAGAACTTTTTAAATAGGTTCAGTAGTTTTGGAGCATATTCAATAGAAACAAACAATGAAATCTTCCCTTTTTTAGAAGACAATTTATTTTTAATTTATTGCCTAATTGGTTCAGCCAGTGAGGAATACGTGTATGTATGTATGTGTGTATGTGTACGCAATAGTGTGTGTGTGTTAAGTGTGGGCGTCTGTGTATTGCAAAAAATAATTAAGAAACATAGAATTTTTATCAACTTTTCCGTGTTGTTCTAATCAAGACTGAGTAAGTTTTTTTTGGTCTTTACTTTGCACTCGGAATCGAACCGGAAATCGAACCCGTTACTCGAGAAAAACAACCATCCTGTAGCTTTATCATACCGATCGAAAGACTTCATCATAAGGATTATTTTTTGCCAAATAACATAGTGTCAGAAATAAAAGGAAGACCATGAATTTTAACATATAATTAATTCTAATAATTCTATTTAATTGTACATAATTCTACCACCAAACTGCGATCCCCAACGCGCATGCCCAGCGTGGGAATTATGGGTATAACCCCCCATGTGATAAAAGCCACTAAGGCGCTTATCAGGGGGAGGCCTGCGTCCAGTAGTGGACCAATACAGGCTGTTGAGGTTGAGGTTATATATATTAGGTCCTTCCACCTCTTACTGAATGATTTTGTACAATGAATTCATTATGAATGTAAGCGGGTTAACTACGAACCTTATTTGTATTGGAAGAACACCAACGATTCATTCCTTAACGAGCGACATCATCAGGGTGAAGGGATGAAACGATCGGACTTCATCTGAGAGCACTATTTTTTAAGTATTTTTTTTTCTAGTTTGTATTCTTTTGTGTTATCTCTATTTGGTTAAATAAATAAATAAATCCTTTATTTCCAATTTCTTTACAATTTGTATAAATTATAGTTTAAACATTTTATTTTAGAAGTATATTGAATTTCAAGTAAGTTATCTTTTTAATAGGACACCCAAGATTGGGTGTAGGCCTCCACCATGCTGTTCCATTTGCTGCGATCTTTCGCCAGACGGGTCCATGTCGTTGTGGCAGAATGTACCAGGTCGTCGTACCATCTTTTTCTTGGTCTGCCTCGTGAGCGTGAGGCGTCTCGCCCGTACCAGTGCAGGATTCGTTCTCTATTTGGTTGCCAAATATAAAATCTGTGGCGCATGAGTTTTATTTAGTTTACGCTCTTAAACGAGAAGGCATTAGTACTTGTTAAATCTTAACTAAGTTTAAAGTTTGGTAAAATCAGCCCTATGATTGCCTGGATAGCTTTAGACCTTTTGATAGACTTGCCCACCCTTTGACCCGTATGCTCAAACGTTTTAGATTTGGGTAGCACAGGGCAACACCATTTGCTCATTCGTCAAATGTGACATTCTCAAAGAATGTTGGTTCGAAATCCCGTTTAAACAAAACGTCAAGAGCGAGTTGGACTCGCGCACCGAGGTTTCCGTTTAAATATAAGACCTTCCGTCTTCTTTCCAAATTTTATGTTTCTAGGTCAACAGGAAATATATACCTACCTACCCTATAGGCGAGAATCATTTTTTTTTTGTGAATATACTACTAATTTACTGTTTTCAGATTTTTGCCTTTACTTGTGCTATATGAGCTAATTTTTTTCCAAATTTTATGGTTTTAGGTAAACGAGAAGTACCCTATAGGTTTTGTGTGCATGTAAACCTTGTAAATTTCAAAATAGACATAAACGGCTGTAACTTTTGATTACGTTGACTTAGAACTTTTATTTGATGTTAATTTCAACTCGATACCTCCCACGCGTTCCCGAGAACAGCGGGTTGACACACAGACAGACAGACAGACAGACAGATAGGCAAAAAAGTGATCCTAAAATAGTTCCTATTCCTTTTGAGGTACGGAGCCCTAAAAGGACTTTTAAGTTAATGACGAAACTAGATTATGTAGAAAGGCATTTTCTTACCAGTTACGATATTAACCCTGAGGTTGCCCGTGGCACGAATAACCGTCAGTTTTCATAGAAATTGATTCCATGGTTTTATTAGCTTTGTAAATAAGGTCAAACTAACTGTGATTTTTTATTACAGATCCATATCAGATGTTTGGTCCGACAAGCAGCCGGCTGGCGAATTCGGGTAAGAAAATATAAAGGACTAGCTTCTGCCCGCGGCTTCGCACGTGTATTTTCGGTATAATAAGTAGCCTATCATCTAAGTTAGGTTATGTTCTAAATGTACGCCAAATTGATCTGTTCAATAGTTTTGGAGGTCCTGGGTAACAAAAAAATCACATTTCACATACTTTCGGCTTTATACATAATATCACAAACTTTCGCATTTTTAACATTAGTAGAATATATGAGGATTACGATGTTAGTATTAGGATACTAGGATTAGGATTAGGATATTAGGATTAGGATAGGATGTAAGCTTGGCAACTGCCAAGGTCTATCCTATCCTTGTCAAGCAGGTTATTACAAATTTAGTGGAAGCTGTTTATACAGAAAATTTGGTTTCAAAACTGGTCAATCGTGTCTATTATAGGGTTTTGGTCAACTTAGTGCAAAATACTGAAAGTCATTCGCCCGCTACCATAGATAATATTCCAGCCGATATCGATTAAATCCTAAGCTAAATTTTGAAAACAGACGTGTGTAATTTCGCTGTATTTTCCGCAAAATTGAACAGGCGCCATCGCGTCAGCTAAATGAAATATCCATTAAATGGGACGCCAAATAATAATCACAGATTGACACGTTAATATTGTTAGTTCCGTTCCAATGTTGGAACACGGTGAGCGGGGTAAATTTGCCTACCTCGTTACAAGCTGCCATGCCAGTCCACACGCAGCGGTAGCCAACGCAAATATCAGTAATTATTTCCCCGGGCTAGTTTCAGACAGGATTATTTTTAGGACATTGATGTTTCGGACTTCGGAGAACGGAGAACGGATAATTTTTCGACTTTTTTCAAAAGGTATAAAGCCTAGATAAATTAATACACTGAGTTATTGCTCCACCTCTATATTTCATACTACATATATTCTTAAAATGCTCGGAAGAAAAGCTATTTTAGATTTATTTTTCGAGAGATGAAAGTTAAATCATATCTACTCTACCTAGGTACCTTCTACAAAGTACCCAAAATGTCCTAAGCTGAAATATTAAATAATCCTGGAAAATCCACACAGCGTTATCAAGCCCCAAGCAGAGCTTGTGTTTTGGATTCTAGATAACTGATATACATAATACAATACACTATATAGATAGCAATTTTTTAATTAACACGATAATTTGTATATTTTTTCATTCATGTTAATGTAATTTGGTACTCTTATCCATACAATTATTCATTAGTTAGTTAAAATGTCACCAAATTTATTACTCAGGTAGGTATTTCAGAATGTTTCGGCTGCTTGTCGGGTGTAGTCAAAATTAAAGGATTCCAAGAATTTAGAATAGTTGTATTATATAAAAATGTTACATTGAGTTTTAGAAAACATCAATGGCGAGGCGATTGGTTGAGAATATTGTCGCCATATTGAATTTATATAAAGTTCGTTCGGAAAGACCGCATTGTTCCGGTGCCGGTTGTTCGGATACGCCGCGACCTGAAATATTAAAATACGTGATTTCATTGAAAACTTAGAATCAGTAATTATTCCCTATTTCACACATTTTTGGGTTGTGTTGTTTGTCTGTTGCTTCCGAGTTCACCACGATTCTCTAGCGACACCGATATCGCTTTAGGTTTAGGGAAAGCGACAAAATAGCGACAATTTTAGTGCATTTTGCGATTTCGTGGAGCAGGTGAATGACCTGTATTGCCATCTTATTTGGCTCAGTATAGCGTACTCCTTAAAGCGAAGTCTAAGTTTCTGATTCGTTTTCGAGCGAACGCTTATCTTATGCAAGCGACATAGGAGTTGGTTTTGCACGACAACGCAAACGAAACTTCGATTAGCCTTCCCCCTCAAAGGCCTGTAAAGATAACAACTTCGTCTGACATAGTCAACTCATTAACTGACACCCTGTATGTAGGTACCACTACATGCACTCAAAAAGTCAGAAAGTCAAATCACGACCGTGAGAAAGCATTTTTATCTAACATCAACCCTCGAAACATGCATGCTAATTTATAACACGTCACGCACTTACGGCCGACTGCCTTGGTCTAGCGGTCAGCTTGTTCAACCACTGATTATGAGGTCCTGGGTTCGAATCCCGGGTCGGACCAAAAGTTGTTATTTGAGGTTTTTCTAGCAACGAA
The DNA here is from genome assembly GCA_949316285.1 of Eupithecia subumbrata. Taxonomy (NCBI): domain Eukaryota; kingdom Metazoa; phylum Arthropoda; class Insecta; order Lepidoptera; family Geometridae; genus Eupithecia; species Eupithecia subumbrata. The sequence continues at coordinate 3,404,635 of OX438642.1, read as the reverse complement.
AATTCACAGTAACAGCCCAGAGTCAGGAAGTTATCGATTTTACACCCCCGTGCCTCGGAAAGCAAGGTCCTGCGCCTGACCTCTCCCCGGTCGTGTTGATTTGTCGTCCCATCAGATTATGAGAGTGAGCAAACTAGGCCTAGATCTTAGTACTACATCCCAGTGGTAAAAAAACTCGAAAAACATAAAATAACATTTTTATTTGGTTCCTTGAATGTGAAAACACGATTAAGAAAAAATTTAATGATAAAATAGACATGAAAAGTGCACTGTTTCGCACATAAGTTGGTCGAGATTTCACGGTCTATTGAAATAATTTATGTTTTGATTCGTAAGTTATTACATAATATAATTTGGTTCCTCCAGTTTCCTCTATTGTGTTGTTTTCTTGTTAAGAAGCAGACCTAACAGGACTTTTGACACGTCACAAAATTCAAATTACATAAGTAAATATGAAAATAAAAAAACACTTTGATTTTTTGTTCACTTCAATCTTTTTAAGGTAAAGTAAAGTAGCGAACAAGAAACCTTTACCTTCTACTTATGTTGTTAGTTTTCGAGTTGGAGCAAAACTCGTCCCAAGCTTTTTATAACCGAATAAACCGTTAACTAAGCTGTTTTTAATATCACTTAACCTCCAATGCCCCGCTGTAGAAACAATAACTAATAATTAGTTCACATCCGAACGTCTGGTCGATCACACCTGGCATTAAGTGCATGGTCTACTAAACAGTGGTTTAGTACAAATGCAATATTGTATATATAAAGTATAACTAGAGATAAACCATTCTAAAAATGCACGCCGATTGTACGACGTTTAGTGGAGCGGTCGTGCATTTTTAGAATGGTTTATCTCTACCTACCTACCTACAATAATCTCTATCACACAGTGACGATAAAAAATTTCTAAGCAACAGAAGGACCTTATAAAATATGTTATCGTAAATATTTGTAGACCAGATAAATTATGGTATAACCTACGTATACATATAATGGTATTGAGAATGTCGTCATCTCATGCATTAGCATGAGGGAAGACAGATATAGGCATAGGCGTAGACATAGACGACATAGACAGACTGACATGGACATAAACATATACTATCTATATATATAAAAGAAAGTCGTGTTAGTTACACTATTTATAACTCGAGAACAGCTGTACCGATATGGCTGAAAATTGGTGGGTAGGTAGTTTAGAGCCAGGAGACGGACATAGGATACTGTTTATCCCGTTCGACAGCGTTCCCGTGTGACTTGACATAAAACGTCAGTCACTATAAAACGTGGTATAACAAAAAAGAATCAGACTTGGAATAACAAAACGCAAATTACAGCTATGTAATGGACGTATGGATGACAATTTGATTTTTGTAAGAAATCAATATTAAAACGATTACTATTAAATAAATAGTAATAGTATAAAAAGTTTGTGAAATCAGAATTTTTGTTATATAGGATCTTTAAAACTACTAAAAATATCAAGATGAAATTAGGTGTACGTTTAGAACAAAGCCTAACTTAGATAGTAGGCTACTTATTTTACCAAAAATACGCGTGCGAAGCCGCGGGCAGAAGCTAGTTTGTAATATTAAAATACTTTATTCACAAAGAAAATTAAAATCAAAAAATAATACAAATGAATTTGAACTAGTATTTACAATTGAAACAATTAAGCTAACTGCAGAATGTTGCAAACAATCTAGAGGTAGCTAAACCATAATATCATTTTTTGTTCCCTACACAATGAGGTCACATAGACATATGCTGGATGCGGCAAGCTGAAGACAGGGTGCTATGGCGCCTCACTAGGGGAGGCATATGTCCAGCAGTGGGCTAATATAAAGATAAAGATAAAAAAGATAAAAATGTTTATTTCGTCTTAAGTTACACATCAATATTTCTAAATAAATGAACTTATAGATATAGTCTTAAGATAGTTGGTAACTGATGTGTGAAAAAGACCCATTTTAAGGCCTCGCTAGTGAGTTCCTCGCTCTTGCTAAGTCGAAACTTGTATTAAGAAGCGAGGGCTCCTGCTCTGGCTAACATCGGGCTTATTTTTCTCACAATGGTGTATATTGAAATGAAGAGAACACAAAATACATATACAAGTTCAATATAGAGATCAATGACATATAAGTGCATAATATAGGCTGATGATGATGATGATGCAAAAACGGTCAGCAGCGGCGCTCCCGCTGAACCGGAACCTGACGCTAGGCAGTGATTGCGTTGGCTTTAGCGTACACGGCCCTTAATACACTCACTCGGCAAAAGGTTAAAAATCAAATCATATAATTTAGTTCAATAAATCGTGACGCGGCGCAGGCGTTATTTAAAACTAAAACAATTACAGGCACGTGCTGACGTAATTACTAGGGTGCATACACACAGCCGTGTTTACCTGCCGTTTCACGCGGGTATTAAAGCGGTAAGCGAGCTGGGTCACCTTTGTACACAGGCAACCGTGGGACCAGGGGTTAATTTCATGATTATTTGTTGATATTTTTATTGTAATGACGCGAACTTACGCATTTTTCCGGAAGGAATGAATAATGTATTTATTTTCTCTTACAGAAGATATTTTTTTACATTTCCGAAAGGCTTAAGTTTAATTTAGTTTGATGACCTCTGTGGTGCAGCGGGCGAAGGTCTGCCTGCGACGCAGGAGGTTGCGGTTTCGATTCCCACCTCGGGACAAATGTTTGTACGATCTGCAAACATTTATCCAGGGCGTTCTGGATGTTTTCTATGAATATAAAAAAATATCTATAAATTAAGTACATCAGTTATCTAGTACCCATAACACAAGCTCTGCTTAGCTTGGGGCTAGATAATGCTGTGTGAAAGGTCCAGCATTATTTATTATTATTTATCTTATTTATATCTAGTTATCTTGTTTTGCCAGAGACTGGTGCCCGAGAGAGATTTATAAAACCTGTGGTACGGGTCACCAGAGCCATTCTTCATAGGATAATTTGAGATGCAAAAATAAAATAAAAATAATAGTGAATTAGATCTAGCTAATTATAAAAATCAGAAAATAAGTAATAGCCCACGTAAATGTATGATAAAATGGAAAGTACGAGTCAATTGAAACGTAACGTATTGCCTTTTTGACTGACACAATTTTTACAAATCTGTAACTTTTTAATTTTTTACTATTACTTAAGCTACGAGTTGGCAGCGGACGACATGAGACAGCAGCGGACGAAGTGTCGCAGCGACACTACTTGTTTCTATGTATTTCTACGAAATGTGTCGCCAACGACGACGTGTCGATAATTACGGAGGAAATTTCTTATATCGTTATCTGGAGATAAATAAATAAAATAAATAAATAAATAATGCTGGACAATTCACACAGCATTATCTAGCCCCAAGATAAGCAGAGCTTGTGTTATGGGTACTAGATAACTGATATACTTAATACAATACACTACATAGATAGATATTTTTTATTATACATTGAAAACACCCAGACCAACGGAACAAATTTCTGCAGATCTTACACAAATTTGTTCCGAGGCGGGGATCGAACCCGCAACCTCCTGCGTCGCAGGCGGACCTTCGCCCGCTGCGCCACCGAGGTCGTCATTTTAGTAGTATAAATAAATATGAAACACCACTTTAGTATAGGTTCCGACCCATTCTGATCACGAACGAATAAAAACGAATTTTGATAAAAATAAATACGTAATAAATACATTTTTTTTTATTTATTTATTTGGGAAACAAAAAGCTTGTACTACTTGTATAACAATACATAATACTAGAGCATATTTGCTCTAGTATTATGTATTGTTGTATAAAGCTAAAACAGTTTCCGCTCATAGAACCTAAAAACATAATAACTGAACTAATTAAAATAATAAAGAAAATGAGTAACGTGCCTAAAACTGTATATATAACAATGAATAAAATTACAAAATGAAAACTGAAAGATATGCCTGTCGTCAGTAACCAATCAGTTAGAAGGAGTAGCTACAGAAAGGAAAATAGCATACCTAACATAGCAGATACAAAATAATAAATAATAAAATAATAATCAAAAACCCTCATTTAACCCTTAGACTCGCTTAAAGAAGTAAGAACTAATAATTTATTAAAAAGTATTTTGCTTGATGTTGAACAAGTCAACGTTTTTTGAGTAAGTTGAGTTAAATACATGCATGCTGGACAATCCATTCATTATCTAGCCCCAAGATAAGCAGAGGTTGTGTTTTAGGTACTAGATGAAAATATTAGATTCAGCTGCTGCCTGCGGCTTCGCACGATCTTTTCTGTAATAAAAAGTATCCCACGTCTCCGAGATACCATTCATCTCCGTGGCAAATTTTATTTAAATCCGTTCAGCCGCTTAGGCGTGAAAAGGACAGACAGAGTTACTTTCGAATTCATATATATTTTTTTTTTTTGGAAATTGTGTGTTTATTTTTAGTATAAATAATATTTTCACTTTTTTTATATCGGCAATCGTCAGTTTCTATTCTATCTCAATTTATCATCTATATCAACTCAACCAAAGAGCATAGAGTTCCCATCCATCGAGTGGGGGCCCAATATTTTGCCGATCAGCGCATTAATTGCGAGTAATAAAACCGATGGTCCGTACACACAATAGTAGGGCCGAGATGCGCAAACGTTGTGACATAAGAGATGAATATAGTATAAATCACGGGCACGCTCGTGTGAACACGGCTTTATGGCGGTAGGGGCAGGAGAATTTTTTCTGATTTTTGCGTTAGGGCAAAAAGGTTTTGCTGTATGTATAGTGATGAATCTATTATTTTATCAGGGATATTTCTCTGAGAGAATTGATTTCTCTTGTTTGAAGAAAAACATAACCCCAATCACTTTATATAATAAAAATATTCTTCTTTCAAAAATTCGTCTTTTCAACCGACTTTAAAAACGGAGGATCTTCTCGAGTGACATTGTACATTTTGAAAAATTTGATCGCACCATCGAAGAGTTCCGGGCTTAAATCTAGGTATATACTTTCAAACCCAATTTCATTATTCAAGAATTTAAGTCGGTTATCAATTGCAATTTCATTTATTTATTTTACAAGTGGACTTTTCATCATCATCATCAGCCTATATTAGTCCACAGCTGGACATAGGCCTCCCCTAATGAGCGCCATAGCGCCCTGTCTTCAACTTGCTGCATCCAGCATCTGCCTGCAGTCTTTCGCAGATCGTCATCCCACCTGGCCGGAGGGCGTCCGACACTACGTTTGCCGAGTCGTGGTGTCCACTCAAGAACAAGTTTGCCCCAACTTTATGGTTGTTTAAAACACGAAAAATCATAATTAGTAATATAGGTAGTTAGTGATATCTTGATCCAACTCAATTTTATTTTTTTTGGTTAAAATTAAAAATCATGAACAAACTACCGTGCGTATAAAAGTTAAGAATACATTATGTATGCAGTATCACCACTCGCCAGCAAAGTAGTGTCGACACTAAGGGCCGTTCCACACGAGTGCGTGGCCGGGGTCGTTCGTGCGAGAGGCAACATAGCCGCCCAATATCACGGCATGCGGGGCCCGACCCCGATGTTAACGCTACACCATCCATGTAAGAATAAGGTTTTATGAGAATCGCGTTTTTATAGGCGTAGGGAAAATATATCTACGATTTTCTTATTTTGGTTTTTCTCGGATATGTTATTTTTTCATACATTTACTAGATAGTTGCAATTTGTTGTGATTTCATCTATTTGGTTGTAAAATATGGAATTAAAATAGCATTTTAATAATAGCGAGGTAAATCTAGACGCGCGATGGAGTTTCAGCACATGTCGGAAAATTTATTTTAAAAGAAACTTGTTAATCTTAATGGAATCAAGAGAGTCACGACACGGCTCATACCTTGCCATGTTTCATTAGGTACCTACCAGTAAGCTCTAAGGTTACCTACCTTCTTGTAAACTACTATTAAATCTTAAAAGATTTTTGTGAGAGTACGAGAAAATCCCTCAAGGATAGCGCCTCCTCCAAGGTCACGCGCTTTTTTTCTGTCTGTCTTCTAGTCTACGGACAAGTATTGTCTTCTAGACCATGGACAAGTATTTTAGATTACGTTCTGTTCACTCAGATTAAAGTACAATACCAATGTTATTGAGAAATGGGTCTAATTTTTATATTAATACGATTTAAGTTCACCCTTTGCTCGCAGACGAATTGGTCCGCTTGACGCTTGAAGGCAGGAAGAACATGGAGGACCGATGAGACCGCGTGATTCATCAGAAGCCTCGTTCTAACCCTGTCACTTCCATAGGTTCAGGACAGATCCAACTGTGGCAGTTCCTGCTCGAGCTCCTGAGTGACTCCAGCAACGCAGGCTGCATCACCTGGGAGGGAACCAACGGGGAGTTCAAACTGACGGATCCTGACGAAGTCGCTCGCCGCTGGGGCGAGCGCAAGTCCAAGCCGAACATGAACTATGACAAACTCAGCCGAGCTCTCAGGTAAATAGGTTATGGTAAAAACAAAAGAACGCGAGCATTGCGACAAGCCGGGTACTAAATTTTTTGGCATGGCGAATAGCCTGTGCATTTTGTTCTGAACATTTCTCTTGTTGATCGTTTTGTTCACGTCATCAATTCGTAGCTTGCTTTTAGCAAGTGAATTATGAAGTTTGATGGTGATGTTCATAATCCTGGCATTTGACGTTGAATTCTATTGTAAACTAAATTGAAAACGTGGTGAACAATGCTATCTATTCATTACATTAAGGGTCCGGCGACGGATGAATTTCCTATACAAATTTAATACCAAAATGATTTGTAATTTGAGCATTTTTCACCATGGTCTGCTATTATTTGTATTAAAATAGTATTTATCTAGGTTCCTGACACATTTTTTTTTTTCAAATACCTTTCTTAAATGAAATTAAACCGAATCGCAATTTTACATTAAAGAATGAATGTATTCTTAGTTTTTGTGCAGATAAGTATTTTGAAAAAAGATTGTGGCAGGAACCTAAATAAATACTATTCTAATACAAATAATAGCAAACCATGGTGAAAATATTCTCAAACAACAAATCATTTTGGTACTATGTTTCTATGGGAAATTCATCCGTCGCCGGACCCTTAACATGAGTTGCTCGATTTAACTTTAAATATTGCCAAAATGAACATTGCCGTCGATGAACAACGCGATCCTGCGACAAACCGCACATTTTAAACACACAACTAACCGTTCTTCTTTGCGCAGATACTACTACGACAAAAACATAATGACGAAGGTTCACGGAAAGCGGTATGCCTACAAATTTGATTTCCAAGGGCTGGCCGCGGCGACCCAGCCTGCAGCCAGTGACTCTGCATACAAGTACCAGAGCGATCTCTTCATGAGCTCGTACCATCACTCGGCCAAGCTGTCCTCTTTCATGTCGCCTCACGCCGCAATGCCGACTACCACAGGTAAATGGTTGCTGAAGCGAACGCTCGGACGAAATGGTTTTTTGATGACGCTGTTCCCTTTTTCCAACTGAGTTCTTTGACGTTTTATAAACACTATCAAGTATTTTACAATAGGTTCAAGTTGTTTCTAGCTAGCGTACGTGGACATAACTTGTATTCGGTTTGGTTCGGATCGGTTGGGGACAACTGGTCTAAAATTAAGTTGCAAGATTTGTCCCACAAATAATAACAGAGCAAAATAAATAAAAGATTGTATCTATCAGCAATCACGACTTGGGCCCTCTGAAACAATCCCTATCATAGACACAGAACACTCAAAACAAATCCCACAATGAAAACTTAATTATCATTTTAAAATCATGTCACTGAGTACTACGCATCATACATCATAAATAGTACAGTCAGCCGAAGAAGAGCTGCAAACTATTTGTTAATTGACAAAATTAAAACCAAGTTAGATCTACCAACATTCTTGCAACTTCTTAAATGAATATAAATAAATAAAGTATTCATTCAAATACACCATGCTTTACGAGGTATTGTGGCCATAACATACCTAAATGGTGGTTGTTGAAATATAAGGTTAAAACAATATGTATTTAGTAACAATTCCGCGCAAAACCTTCTCTGATAAGATCCAAGAAAGTGTTATTCACGTGTACCGCCCGCCCTCCGACAAATTGCTCCCACTTGCAATCAGAGAAGGTAAACAACAGACTTACTCAATATAAAATTGCCAAGTAAATTACCCTCCAACTTTAAGCACGAACACAAGCTCCCTGCGTAAAGTACGCACGGAGCACAGAGAGGCAACATCACTGGCAGGACTCTGTCGTTGTTGCTTGGCGGTCTCAGTGTCAAATTCGAGTATTGTTATAGTGTCTTAAAGTTAGTTTCTTAAACTTCTCTGATTGCAAGTGGGAGCAATTTGTGGGAGGGCGGGCGGTACACGCGATTCGCACTTTGTTGGATCTTATCAGAGAAGGTTTTGCGGAATTGTTACTAAATATTGTTTTATCCTAATATTATACAATGGATTTCCGCAAAGTAACGCCTGAATCTATTATTTATTTTTCTGTAATCTGAATGAAAATCAAAGCTTTTTCAAAGTTACTAATATTCTCAAACAGAGGTTCTGAAAATGATCAAGTGGATTCATGACCAAATGAGTAAAAATGCAAAATAAGAATGTATTTAAATGGAAATAAATAAAGACCTTCATTATTGTTGCCGCTAACTGTACCCACCGCTAGATAATCGTGCTGTATTATGCACCCTTCATCCGCAGTACAGTCGGCATAATCTGCATTTGTACCTTCGTTTGTAGTGCTAATGCGAACACTCCACGGTACACTCCAGTCGGCTAATATTTGCACGGCGCTCCAAACGGGTTGTAACTGGCAAGTACCTCGCCTGGCTTAATGGGGTGTGTTCAATGCCACTGAATGGGTGCATTGGCATATTTGGCAGGCTTTCTACAGGTTGTTCTGTTTTGGTGCATCCACCCGGATGTTACATTTTAGCAACAATTTGCAACATCGAAACATTGTTCAACATGTTACCGTAACACGAAAGCCCTGTTCAACGCGGCAAAAATCAGACACCTACCTACCTATCGCCACTAAAATTTCCCTTGCACAATATCTTTTCCTTCCAGTTCTTGATTACGCTTATTCTTCCTTGCTTGATCTCACTGAGCAACAACTTGACAAACTTGAGCGCCTGCAGAATGTCGGGATAAGGTTTATATTTGGCTTGTGCAAATATGACTACGTCTCGGAATTTCGCGAGAAGCTCAAGTGGCTACATATATTTATATATCTCAAGTACTATACGGCTTCGCCGTAATAGTCACATCCTTTCTCTTCTCTATAATATCTTATTTCTCGCTTCTGCACCCCCTTATCTCAAGGAACGTTTCACTTTTCTTCATCATTCTCACACTCTTTTTCTGCGCTCTTCTGAAACTCTTATGCTTCAAGTCCCTGTCCACTCTACTTCCTTCTACGGCAACTCATTTACTGCCCGTGCTGTACAGCTTTGGAACACACTGCCAGTCTCAGTAAGGCGTGCAAAGTCACTACCAATATTCAAGAGTATTGTAAAGGAACACTATTTGTCCTGCTGTCACTGACCACACCCTTGTTCCCCTTTATTAGATATAGATATATATGTATGTATTTAGTATATAAGTATGTGTATGTAGGTATATTTGTAATTTTTGTCAGTTTCAAAATTGTATTAATAAATAATAATGCACACAGATCCCCATCTATAATCCAACGATCCTATCCATCCACGGTGGTCTGGTAGAGATCGCTCTTAAGCGATAAGACCGCTAATTGTCACATTTTTGTTGTTTATTTTGTTTTGTATAGGTATTATCTTGATTAGTGTCCAATAAATATTTTTCTATCAATCTATCTACCCTCATGGATTACCCGCTGGGTAACTCACTCGGCTTACGCTATCGCTCTGGGTAGCGAATAACGTGTAGGTCTGCATAGGTCTTTTGTTACAGTAACAGAATGAACTATTGTTATGGTGTTGTAAAATGCGGCTTAGTGATGTGGAAAAGTTTCATCCCTTGATTCGTTGATTTGTATTTCAGAAACTGGTAGTCCGAATCTACAGATTTGTAGCTGTTGGCAGTACAACGACAATACTTTCTATGACATGGAGGCATATTCTAAGTATAGTCTGTGACTGAATGATATTCTAGTCTATGACTCTTATGAGTTTCTTTAATCTATGCCCCATATTACGTATTTAGAAAATAGACGCTTCTGGTTATAAAATCCCTACCAATTTGCTCCATCCTGTACTTATACGATGAAAATAGAAAGTGCTTCTCTCTCTCTCTGAATTCAGTAGGTATTTTCAAACCAAATCAAGCCCAATGAACCACAGTATCCTTTACCTAGCTAATAAAATAATTTGTGCTACAGTCCTAATATCATATTATTCCTTCAGCAAAAAACCATTTTAACCGTCCAACAGCTTATAATATACATACTTAATGAGCAGAATGGAAGTGCCCTTGGCGAAAGACTTAAAAAATAATATCATGAAAAACTAAACTTGCTGTTATTTTTTCAGTTTCCTACAATTTAGGTACCTGTGTCCTAATTGCATTAAAATCCAAATGCAAACGTACCTATTGTTCCCTAGATGTTCTCAACATACTTATATACTTGTCTTACTTATTACTTACTTTTTACTTATTTATTACTTATTTATTGACTTATTTTAAGTATTTTACGTCGACGCGCGAAGACCACAGCGACTAAATGCAACAAGGTTCCTGAATTTCAAGTTTATATGCGCAACTTCCGCGCGTCGACATGGGTAAAGCTCCTCATGTGCATGCGGCTTAAAATTGCTTTAAGTATATTTTACTGTATTACGTTGTTTTTTTAAGATTAGTTAATTTTCAATCGAGAGGTACCAGTTCACATCAATGACGCCCTGATTTCAGGCAAAAAATTACATTTACGCAGTTATTTATAGCGAACGCATGAAACTGCGAGGACTTGGTGCCCTCGTGAGGAAACTAAATAGACTATCTAATGGTGAATCCACACTGTAGTCACTTTTTATTGAACAAGAGTTTGCAACATGATAACATTAAAAAGTGTGCAGTCTACACACCAAAGTCTGCAGGCCATCGGCACGTTAACAAAATACTATTGGCAGCTTATTATACTCATCACGTGATATTCGCACCAACCCGTCGTCGGGCTGTGTCGCTGATTTTGGGTTAGGTCCATAATTAATTTATGGAGCTAATCCAAAATCGGCGACATGTAATGTTATCTTGTTGCAAAATATACCAACAAAAAGTAACTTCATTGGAACCTTACATGTTCAGAGTGGAAAATAAGTGTGTGGCTATTTCCGCATTCATGTATTCTCTTGTTCCAGCGTCTATTTTCCCGTCGGCGTCGTGGGGCAACTGGGGGGGAGCGGGCAGTAACCTCTACTCCCCCCACTCGATGGCGCCCCCGCACGTGGCCTCGCATCTCGGATCCTACCCCCACTACGCATAACCTGTCTGCTACCAACCACAATGTGCACACTTATCTGTACGGCTGTACGAAACTTAGATGATTTCTTATCGTTTGTCTACGCATCATTCACACCCGTTCCGAATGTTCTATCTGTGTATCTATATGTCTACAGTCAAATATTGACACATTAATCGAAGTGAATACATTTCCGGCACACCGGTGGAATCGAGGCGATGCCCCCTTCAGCGTTTGGTATTCATGGGTAGGCGATTTTATCAGTCTACATTCCTCTACTAACTACAACATACAAGTACAAAACATCTTATTTATTAATTTAAGGACTCCCAACAGTAAAATCACATCTTATACAGATTAACAAATAAAGTGGTCTTAAGTCTAGTGTTTTTCTTAAATTATGGGTCGACTAAAAATTACTTCAAATATTACAATATTAATTTATAGGTCAAAATAATAGGAATTCAATGGTAAAATATTAAAGTTACACAATAAAAATATAAGAAAAAACCTTCGTACAAATATTCCGCGGCCACCCGGCCAAAACGTTGATCGATGGAAAAAACTAAGGAAAACTTATTAAAAGCTTCGTGGATTTAGACTTCGTAGAGACTTCTTCGATACACGTCCTGCAGCGCAAACAACATGCAAAAATAAGGACTGTACAACACATAGAGTCCTTATTTTTGCATGTTTTGAGACTTACTTATTTCTTACGGCTAAACACATTGTTAGGGGTCAGACACACTGTGGCTGTAATGAAGTGTACACACCAGAGTCAGCGACACAGCCCGGCGGTTTGATGCAATTTTCAGTGCATGAATATTCTGTGATAGAGTCGATTTAACAAATGACGAGATCAGATATTTTCAAACATTTTATATGTTTGGTAATTCTTTTAAGCATGGCAACTTGAATTCTATAAAACAAATTCTCGATGAGTTGGTTTTGTTGCGTATTTTATCATTTTACAAGTTCATAATTGAATAAAAAGAGTAGAAATGGAGTACGCCAAGAGGAGGGCGACGACATGACTATGACGACATAAATGCCAGGTAAAAAAAAAGTAACGTTAACTTTTACTGACAGCTAAACTTTCCTATTTCCATATAATATAATTAATATACAAACAAAATGGGGTTTCCTATGAATTTCACCACTAGGCCGCCATAATAAAATAAAATTATGAATCTATCACTTAAAATTGTAAGTTAAGGCGCTACCCCGACCAAAAACAGCGCCACCCCTGTTTTATCTAATCATTATGTGAAACGATGGAATTATCAAAAATTGATTGGCCAGTTTGTGAATCCTATCATAAGCTTTTTTAATGCCTTCGTTTAACATAATAATAAGTAAAAATAGGCGGTGGCGCTGCTGATTTGGCTCGGGGTAGCGGCGGAAACTGCAGATTCAATAATAGTGTACAAATAACTGTAGAAATTCTAGTTTAGTAGCCGAGCCGGTTCAGCTTGAAATAACTGTGATTTCAAGGTGGCTTTGCTGGGGATTATCACACTGAATATTGTAGGCAGCTGACAGTGCAGTGTTTTGTAACTTGACAAGGGCCAGCCGGCTTTGGTGTGTCAGTGAGTCCATAACTGATAATTGTAACACAGTAAAAAAATCGGCAAATAAATATACAGAAAGCTCAATTCATTCAGGTTCAAACGAGGCGGAGTTTCGTCGGTCTACAGCGTAATTTAAATTGGAACTACTCTTTTAAACAAGTAAATGATAGTAAATACCCTCCTATTCCATCCTCCGGGGTAATTTTTTTTTTCTTTTGGCTGTTTCCATCAGTGACTTTAACTTACCTTCTCCGTTATTTAATTAAAAGCGCCTATAAAATAAAAAAGGTTCGATGACTTCGACGCAAAAGTTTTCGGGTTCCAACTCAGGACTGCAGGACAATTTATACGATCTGCAAAATATATTTGATCCAGCTCTGGTTGTTACCTTCGAAGGTTTGGATTAACAAAAAAAAATGTCATCTGTTTTATAGCATGATACTCTGCTCTGCTTAATGCTAAATGCTGAGTAAAATGTACAGCATTTTTATTAAATTTATATTTTGAACTCTAGAGGTAAGTGTCTACATAAGTAGGTTTAATTACAATTACTTATTTTCTCTCATTAATTTTATAGTCACCAGCCCAATAAAGCTCTTATAATATTTACTCTTTGCATAATAAATAACTAAATATCATTTTAAATAAAAAGGATAAATGTTTTATTTTAGATAATTATGTTATTAATAAGCATAAAACTTACATTGTGATTGTTGGTAATTTTTTCTTGTGTCGTGGCACATCCAAAGCCATACAATATTATACTAGTCTCTAATAAAATGTAAATACTAGATACTCATTATGAATAAGTAGAATTATTTATTAAGGATAACATAAATTTTATTGGACCTTTGAAAATCAATCAGAAAATGAAAAAATGGCGTGATACCTCGTGATAACGATTAACATGTGTTTATTACTTTTGAAAAATTTGTTAAAAATTTATTGCGATGTATCATGAAGTGGACAGGGTGTCTCGAATGAATAACATGCGGAAAGTATTATTAAACGAGATTTTCAAAAAAAATACTAAATAAATATGTAAATGGTTATTTTATAATTTTCTCTACTTAATTAATAGCTTGACAAGTAAACATTTTTAGAAATATAGAATAAAAACCTATATTTACTAGGTTTTAATTCCGTTTCCTATTGGTTTGAGTCACCCTGTTCCTTAGTTACGAGTATGAATGTCGTCGGAGATGATCTACCAATACTCAATTGGATACTCAGTATTATTATATTAATCTATGTCATTTTTATCGGATATTATTAAATCGGTGTGTTCATCAATTATTGAAACTCATTAATACGCAATAATTTTTTTATAAAAATAAGCTCAATTTTAAGTAACTTTAAAACAAAAAGGCCGAACCAAAAAAAATTCATTGAACGTCCGATGTCGTGACTTTTAAAATTACAATTATACATGTTCATGTGGAATCCATCCTTAATGTTTCGCTCAGTCCTAATACGAGTAGGACGGATTAAATACGAAACCATTGATTTTTTTAGAATTTGTGGTCCATAAAATACACCATTTCGGGCTATAATTTCAAATAAGTTCCAAACAATATTACATTTATATATTTATTTATTCAATCTGTTCCGAATACTGAATAATGTGTATATAAAATAAGATTACATGGGCAACTATTTTAAAAGTGCAATCGTAATAGATTTAGTATAGTATATAATAAATACTAATAGTATATTACTATATACTTATGTACGATTTATTTTATATAAATGATTTCTTTTGTTTATTGTTCGAAGTGGTTTCTGTATTTTTTTAAGTTTTTTTACAGACAAGATAAGGAATAAATACATATGTAAATGCAAAATTATCGATCAAAACTTCGTTTTTATTTATTGTTTTTTGCGACTTTACCAAGTTTATCATCAGTTTGAGACCTTAAACATAATTTTATAGATAGGTACAGACATTTGATGCTGACTGTACCATTAAGGGATTTTTTTTCTATTATATCGAGCTAAGACTTAGGTATATCAACATGTGAAACCAACTCGAAATTTTATAAAACTGTTGTATTTATTCAGGTACTCAAATACCTTTTTACATTAGCAAGAGATTTACAATTTAGTTACATAAAAATCTTGTGATCGAAGA
This sequence comes from Eupithecia subumbrata, assembly GCA_949316285.1. Lineage (NCBI taxonomy): Eukaryota > Metazoa > Arthropoda > Insecta > Lepidoptera > Geometridae > Eupithecia > Eupithecia subumbrata. The sequence continues at coordinate 3,389,471 of OX438642.1, read as the reverse complement.
TTCCAGTCAATATAATAATATTTTACATTATTAATTTATTTTAAATTAAGTATATAAAGTCTTGATTATTGTAATTTTAATATTTTTTAATTATAATGCATGTGTCAATATAGTAAATCATTTAGTCGTAGAAATACCATTATTGTATAGATGTTATTGTATTTGAAAATGAATAAAACAAAATGAAACGTATTTGTTTTATATGTACCTTACCAGTAAGTATATCCCGCTATAAAAATATAAAAATTTTAACAGCAAAACTCTGTCGCCCATCGGCATCGCCAGGAGGGCCCACCAGGATTCGAACTTGATCTTCCGTTTTCTTTCGAATCAGACGTGGCCGTCCACGACGGAGCCTTGTAATTGATAGTAGGAAATTAAGGAACAGTTGCGTCTGGAAGCATGCGCACTAAGTACCTTGGCTTATACTAGCGCCACGCGAACCGCGATGGGAAACGTAGGAACTACATACCCGACAGAGCGAGAGTCGCGCCAGGGCTCAGAGTTTATACGTGTGAACCTTAGAACAGGGAAATTTACGTCTGAGCGGCTTTACGTTGGCGCTGCGGTTTCTAGATAGATGGCAAAACAGTCAACATAACTAAAAAGTTTATTAAATTAAAAAATAATAAACTTATTACTTACTTAGCACTCATTGGCATACAAAACAGAAAACAATCTAAACATGACATTTTAGTAAAATTTCAACTAATTTTCATAATATTCTAGATTGAATTCCTGAATATGAATGCACAACATGATTTAAACATACCTAGATCAGTAAAATCAATGATATTCTAATGATAAAAACGTTAAAATGTTGAATATTTAATAAAAGGTGTAATATAATACCACTCCTAATAATATTAATAAATGCGGAAGTTTGTGAATGTTTGTTTCCACAAATCTCCGTAACTACCAAAACGATTAGGAGGAAATTTGGTATGTAGATAGTTTAGGTTCTAAAATAACACAAAAGCAAATCTGATTTTCAATAATCAATATCTGTGGGGTTTAAAAAGGGTAGTAAAGTTTCTAAGTTGGTTATTCCGATTTACTCAAAAAACGGTATAAATAAAGTATCAAATAAATAATGAATTAAGATTTTTTATTTTGACAAAACTACCCCTACGGGGTGTGCAATAAATTACTGAAATTTTTGTGAAATCCACGCGGACGAAGCCACGGGTCGCAGCTAGTAAAACAAAGTAAACAAAATATGCTTTCACAATCATAGCATTCGTAGCCCCGTAGCACTTCTTGTATCTACGGCGTAGACCCACGGCGTAGGCCTACGCCGCAGAGTGCGCTACGGACCGAGGCAGGAGGCCCGTAATTCTCCAACTCGAAATTTCGTGTTTCATTTCCGCCAATCGGTGTACTGTAATACACCGAATTAATGTACCAATTTGCACAAGAAAAATTAAACGAAAAATACGATTTCGTATTTTGGAGAGTTAAAATAGGCCTCCAGAAAATGGTGTTTGGTGTCGGATATGGTGGTGGCAATCGAGTGGTGTACAATACTCTCATTTGTTTCGTCCGGCTCGGTAAAATGCCAGACGGCTACTGGATGACGCATGCAGTAATGAATCTGCAGGGGTATTTTAATTCACCGATTCGTTTCCGAATCGAATCCGACGGATCTTTAAAAAGTTATTTTGTTTTCGGTTCGTTTCGGACATGGCCTTTTCGAATCCTGGAATTTTCGATCATCAACCCGAGGCGAAAACAAAATAGCGTTTTAAAGATCCGTCAGATTCGATTCGGAAACGAATCGGTGAATTAAAATACCCCTGCGATACCGTTCCGCCACCGCGCTTGAAGACTCAATCAAACCCTCCATAGAAATATAATGATTCGGTACCGCGTATAACGAGCGTGCTGATCTCGTACCAAAAGCGTACCGACTAATCAGAAAACGGCCTAACGTTGTACCAAAAAAACGAATGTTTCCCAGTGGTCAGATTGGTGGTAAGACTAGTCTGGCCAACGAGATTTTTTTTTCCCGTTGTTCAGATTAGCTCTTAATTTAGTAAAGTACTGTTGAATACAAAAAAATACGAAGAGGTACCTATGTAAATTTCTAAACAGGTTTTATTTATAACTTGAACTGATTGAAACTCTTTGCTAGTATGTTTTATGGTTGTAGGTATAAAACTGAGTATAAAACAAAGTTTTCCTGTTTGTCATTAAATGTCAATCACATTATTTTTGATTCTTTGACTTCGTTCGACCAGGTTCGACCTCACGTTCGACTGACTTCTCAGATTATATTACTATTGTGTAAATAAACAATAATAAATATGTATAAAACCTACTAAATGGATCTTAATTTTATAAATAGAAAGGCCGCCCCCCTTTCTATTTATAAAATTAATATCCATTATCGTATTGTTACATAATGGGTATCAATTTCTCAGAAACAAAACTTACACAAATGGTAACGAAATTTGGCTTTGCAGCCAGTTCAAGAAAATGCGATGCCGGGGATCGGTGACCATTCAAGTGTGTAAAGTGGTTGTGACTTAGGTTGTAAATCAACATCGGCCACTCGCCCCACTAGTAACCCAATAACTTTTGACATTTAAATATAATTTGCTCACTATATTAACATGACATCATATTTGAAATTATTATTATTATTATCGTTATTATTGATTGATTTATTTTGTTTTGTAATTGTACTAACCATTCTCAATTTTAATAATATTGTGTTACTAACAAAATGGATGAATGTCTGAATAAATAAATTTTCAATTTCAATTTCAATTAGGGGGGTAAAACATTATACAGGGTGCTTGGTGCATCCTTGGTCAAATTGAATTAATGGATGGGGGGGGAGGTTGCTACTTATCTCGCCAAGCCCTCAAAAAAATCCCTAATCATGGATTTTTTTGGTGAATTTTTAGGGGTTTTCTCAAAAAAGTCCGAAAGTCAGCATTTCAGCTACACACACCCCCACAAACGCAGACACACCCTGTCTATTTCTATTTCTTATTCATGAGAGTTACCATGCCCTATAACCCGTTTGTGCTTGTGTGTGTGTATGTAATTCATTTTACGTTACGAGTAAGGGTTTCTGTGTTTTTTCAGAATCGCAATAGACTTATTCAGTCAAGAGATCACATCTGCGTTCAAGATGTTGGCAAAAATGATATAGAACTTTCATTACCTACATAACATGCGGGAACAAGCTTGCAAAGAGTTTCAACCAGTCCCAACAATTTATAAAGAGTGTGTCACAACATTAAAAGATTCCGGCTTGAACTTTACGAATAACATACCGTCTTTTAAATCTATTAAAACCGTGTACCGTCAAAGAAATAAAGCTGCTAAAGTTACCAAATTATTTCACGACAATCCTACTGACGTTGAAATACCAGTTGAATTTCGCGATTTCATTTTGGCAGATTTTGATGATCAAGGAACCCGTATAGTTGTTTTTTGTACCCCGCAATCAAAAGAATATTTAAAACAAGTGAAACATTTATTTTGTTACTTACTACCTTTCTACATTTTCACAGTTATATAGCATCCATGGTGATATTGGAAGCAGCATTGACTCCACTAATATTGTACCATTCATTTATGCATTGATGTCCCATAAATCGGACGGAACAAAGCTACATCAGACTTTTTAGCATGCTTCGATCGCAATTGCCGTTTAAGGAACCAAAACAATTTACTCTGGATTTTGAAATTGCTGCTTCTAACGCGTTAAAAGAAGTATACCCTGGTGCAGAAATAAAAGGTTGCTATTTTCATTTCTCCCATAACGTTTGGAAGCAAGGAAAAAAATTAAAACTGACAAAATCTAAAACCACGAAACGCATAATCGCACTTTCCGGAATTCTGCCATTACTACCGCCACATTTAGTAGACGAAGGTTGGCAATATATAACTAAAGATGCTCCTGATTTGGCCAACATACAAAAATTTAAAGAATATTTCAAAAGCAGTGGCTAGAAAAGTCCAATTTTAAGCAAACTTGGTCTGTTTGTTGGCACAGGCACAGAACTACTAACTGTTTAGAAAGTTGGCATAAAGAACTAAACAGAAATATAACAAGAAAAGGACCCGGGATAGTCAATTTACTGAGAATTTTACAAAAATATTAGATTTTACCAAAATAACCAATAAACGGACAAAGGAAAATATAATGAGAGACGAATTCATAACGTATTCACAAATGATGTTAACTACTGGAGAATTGACTGTTGGTCATTTTTTAGAACACCTTCGATAATATTTTGATAATAAAATGCAAAACAGTTTTTTCTTAGATTGTACTTTTTTCTATGTCTTTTCCAGCTGTCAAATAAATCTGGCCAATGGGAAAAATAATTCCCGTTGGCCAGACTAGTCTGACGACCAATCTGACCACTGGGAAACACTCAAAAAAACCACTCTGTGGCTTTGAATAACGGCGTGCTGACTGTTTTATGAACCTAAAGATTACGGTACCCAACTATTCTCGCGTATAATAGAACTTAATGCGCCATCTAGCAGAATGTCCAGGTAACTGCTGCATCTCTATGCGCCATCAACTACCAACTAGGATAACATTCTCGCGACGTCGCATAGATGGCGCTGTTTTAAGAATTCAGACGTCTTTCAAACCGCTTGATTTTGCTTTTTGTCAATCCGTCAAAATTCAGAACCAAATTGTTATAGAATTTAATCTACTCGTGAAATCTACTCGTGGCCCTGGTTGGTTCGATCGCCCAGGGCCTCGGAAATGAAAGGGTGCCGGAGGCTTAGTTAGGTACTACTGACTAAGTATCTTAAATAAAAAATACTTTATTTTCAAATATTATTTCTTAAAAACAGAAAATTTTTGAACTAACAGAAAACAACAGCATAATATAAGTACCAATACAGATAAAATCTAGGTACCCAATTAATTCAATAATCTCAAAGAGTTCTTTTAGCCATCATATACCACAATATTAGAAACGGCGCCCATAATCCTACACCGAAGAAAATGCACCAAACAGCCGTCGCCACATACCTAGAAAGAAATAAAATTGTTTTTTTGATGACGTCACGTTACAAATAAAAAAAGCTTGTTTGTAACGTGACGTCATCTAAAATGAAAAACGGGCTAGTTTTTCGCGATTTGTTTACATAATTAATGATTATTTTATCGGGCATTTATCGCGGTCGCGGGGCAACTGGGAGTTACAACCGACAATTAACAAAAGGTACCTACGCGATAAATACCCGATAAAATATCATTAAAAATAAAGCTATATCATTAAAAATATAATCCGAACCGCGATCCTCAACCCGCATGCACAGCGTGGGGTTTATGGACATTACCCCCCCCCCCCCCCCATGAGATCCATGAGATAAGAGCCAATAAGGCGCTTATCAGGGAAAAGCCTGCGTCCAGCAGTGGACCAATAAAGGCGGTTGAGTATGTACATCCGTTGGGAAGACGCCATGCCTCATAACCTAATAACACACATGTCAAAACGAAAACCGCTCTTCCTTTTCAATCGCGGACTAAAGAATTTCTATTCCTAACTGGTTGCTTTTGGTTCTTTAAAAGAACCAAAACCAACCAGTTAGGAATAGAAAAAGGCAGGTTATCAAATGGTTGCGGTGATAAAGAACCAAAACCAACCGGTTAGGAATAGAAAAAGGCAGGTTATCGAATGGTTGCGGTGGGCCACTATGATGGCCGTGGGTCCTCGTCTGAATGTTGATTGGAGGCTCGATTTTGGTGAGCAGCGGCCGTGCGCGTATCGAGGTCGCTACAAGTGCCCTCAGGTGGTTCATCCTTCACGATGTCGAGGTTCCTGAACAGAAATAATAAGATTTCAGCACGCAATAATAGTACGTGCCTAAATAACTAGTAGTTCTACGAACGGACCTCGCGGGCACTTACTTTTATCAACAAAAAATTTAGCTTTACAAGTTATTTAAAACGGGATATTTAGGTAAATTTAGGTAGGTTAATTCGTAACAGGTACCATACCTACTCGTTTTCACCAATCAAGTTTTTGTCTTACATGAGTAGAAATAATGTTCCTAAAAGCCTTATCACACTAGGTTTGCGAGCGGTTTCGGGGCGGAGCGGGCGCGCAGCGAATACGCAGCGGATGAGCAGCGAATACGCCACGGATGCGCAACGAATACGCCGCGGACAGCAGCGTGGATGCCATTTGGTACCGTCTCGTGCAAACGTTTTAGTACATACATATTTTTTATTCGTTTGCAAAACAACACAAAGTAGTCGCTCTCTTCCATTCGATTGTTTAATAATGCTTTCGTTTTCGTCTCCGGTGTCTTCGAAGTAACAAAGCCAACAGCAGTGTCTCTTGGTCGGAACCCATTTTGTTACCGAGTGTACTGTACGAACGTCAAACGTTGCGAATTCACCGCGCGTCCGCGACGTCTTCTCTGCGCAGCCGCGGCGTATCCGCGACGCATTCGCAGCGCAACCGCGGCGTGTACGCGACGGATTCGCTGCGCGTCCGCTCCGCTCCGCATCCGCTCGCACATCGCTAGTGTGATGAGGCTCTAACTCTCTACCCGCCGTTAGCGAGACGACTCGCTCAATATTTTGCTCGTCATGCCGAAAATCCTCACCAGATCTTTACCAAATTTTTATGAGAACACTTTAAAGTACTACCTTTCAATTAAAAATACAATCATCTAAATCAGATCTCTGAAAGCGGATATATACTAAAGATACCTTTTTGCCTTTTTTTGGATCTTTAATAAAAAAACCCGGACGACAAAAAAAGTCTATAAAATCGTAGAATCTGTACACCAAGATTCGCACCGATCGGTTGTAAAATATGACCTGTAGAGGAGTACGGAAATACTGACAGAAACGCTTTTTGCAAGACTTGATGCAGAGACGCTTCGCTCACTTCGTCGCTCGTCAATTAAAGCAAGTTCGTTCGGACTCGCGCACCAATGCATTTCCACATGCAGACGGTTTGGAGTGGTCGCCGTGGTAGTATTGTACAGTCAGCTACGTTAATATGTAGGTATACGAACACTTGTGTACCATGCATGTCTTGTCACTGATATACTCGATGACTAAGTTACGTCCTGAAGCGCTCTTTTATCAAGGTGGGTCTTTACCCACCTTGATAAAATAAACGTAATAGTACAACATGTGAAAGTACCTACCTACCGCACATAACCGAAAAGGACGATAAATTGCGTCTTAACGGTTTTTGGCTATTTTATCTTTTAACTTAAATCGATGGATATAAAAGTACATCTTTACTTAACTGAGCGACCGTGGCGTGTCGTGTCGGGCGCGTGTGATAAAAGATAAACGTGAAAAGGGTTCCGCACCAGATGGTGCGGAACCCTTTTCACGTTTATCTTTATATAAGATTATAGAGAGCGGGTGCGGCGGCAGATTTGGCAGAAGTTCTCAAGAGACGCAAATATGCAGGTTTCGACCGAGCCTACACATTTGCTCCCCTTGGAGTCGAGACCCTAGGTCCGTGGGGTACCGAGGTTCTTCGAGGGTTTAAAAAATTATCTGAGCGTCTGGTCGAAGCGACGCGTGACCCGAGAGCTGGTCAATATCTGGCACAGCGCATCAGCATTGCCATACAGCGGGGCAATGCAGCCAGGGTCTTGGGGACGCTTCCGACTGGTATTGATCAGTGTATCAGTTGAGCTTCCTGTATATTGTTTGCAACAGTCTGCAGTTAGCTCAATTGTTTCAATTGTAAATACTATTTCTAATTTTAACATTTTGTGATTTATATTTCTACGGTTTTTTAGGGAATCCTTTATTTATTTATTTTTATAGCTTATTGTCTCTTTTGTCTTTGTGGCTGACATGGTCGGATTAAAATAATAAGATTGACTGGAGCTGAGGCGCAGGTATTAATTTATACGTCCCGAATAGCTATAACCAGGCTACCGGGAACCTATGGGTTAGCTACACCAAACGACCGCTAGAGACCCTACGAGTACAGTACAACAATATTTTCAGGATGATGTTGGGACTGCCCCGGTTCTGCAGTGCATCAGGGATGTTTGCAGAATACGAGACGAATGGTTTTGCTGACATTCTCCGTAAAAAGACCGCATCCCTGATGCGCAGAGTGCGTGACAGCCCCAACGCCATCCTTCAAACTATTGCTGGTAGAGTCACCTCTCCCACGTGGCATGGTTTCGTGCGGAGAGTAATTTACTAAAATGTTTATTAATATGTACCTAGTATTCAAATAACTAACCCTAATTATAAGTGCTTGTGTATATTTTACTAACAAATTGAACTTGTTGTCCGAATTAAATTTTATTTTATTTTTATATAAAGGCTGTAGCATCGTTCTAAGTAAAAAGGAGATAATGAGGTTACTAGCTTATCGAAACTCGAAAGTGAAAGGCTCAAAGTAGGTGCAATTAGGTAACCAATCTAAGTCATATAGTCGTATCGGCGCCGGCGTTCGTGTTCGCGTGTTTGCTACAACTTACTTTAATGTGATTTCTTGACTAAAAGACTACAACAATGTCCTCGTGTTTGGAAATGTAATTGTGAGCGAGTGTTTGCGTGTAGTTGTAATTGTAACACAGGCCAGTTGTTGAGTAAGCGCTGGGAGAACGTAGCATATCTACAGATTTTCCTTAGATCTATGGGCCGTAGATATCACCGCCTCTTTGCCTATCACACTTCGCTGATTGAATAAGTTTCTGCTCGAGTTCCAACATGTAGACCTGTTCAATGATAGCCCAGCTATAATTTAATAGATAATAAATAAAATAAATAATGTTGGACACTTCACACAGCATTATCTAGCCCCAAGCTAAGCAGAGCTTGTGTTATGAGTATAGGTACTAGATAGGTAACTGATATACTTAATACAATACACTACATAGATAATTTTTATTATACATAGAAAACATCCAGAACACCCTGAACAAATATCTGCAGATCGTACAAACATTTGTCTCGTGGTGGGAATCAACCCGCAACCTCCTGCGTCGCAGGCGTACCTTCGCCCGCTGCGCCACCGAGGTCGTCTATTTAATATGTATCTAAGATTGTACTTAGGTTTTAATTAGTTTCCCATCAACTTTTAATAAATAAATGTCTAAATAGTACATGTGAGCATAGCATGTCTAGTCCAGGCAGCTATTACCCTATTACTTATTATTATTACCTATTACCCTACTTATTCACTCACCTCGATAAACTGCCAATATTTGTTATAAAAATCCAAGAATATTTTATCGATATTGTCTTTTTCGGTTATGAAAAATACTGTCTGGCTCATGGTATAATGTCGATGTCAGCTGTCGATATTATTCGAAAATCAAAAATGACATTTTTATCACAAAGAGGTTCTAATTTGACAATAGAGTATAATTTACTTGGAACAGTTGGAACAACGTGTAGGCTGCATGATCCCTTGGGTTTGAGCGAGTCGCCGCGACACGTCGTCGTCGAGGCGCTGGGTTTAATAAACACAACACTGATCATCTCATCAAAAAACCGTTCGATCTTGCCCCCACTCACCCTACCTGTAAAGTACATACCTACCGATACTATGATGACACCTGTGGATGACAAATAGGTATACAATATTTGCTATACGCTGACATCATTATCATCACATCACGTATGTAGGCAGGTACCAAACCTACCTACAAACAGTACCTACTCAGTTTAATTCTACAACAGTAGGTACCTAAGTTCAGTATCATATGCAAAAGTGCAGAACAAGTAACTGACGATTTAACACAAAAGTACCTACCTAAAACGCAACTAAATTACTAAATAGGTACATGTAGGTGAGGTGTAGTATGTAAACTAGTAACTACATATGTCATAAGCTAGATCAAATATATCAATTAGTAATAAACCTATCGTAGTCAGATGCAGTCGTTTCAATTACAATACCACAAGCCATACTTCCCCTCATGGCGACCCTGCCATAAAAGGCGCGCGTGATGATCGGGTTTCGCCGCGGCGCGGGCGAATGCGAGGGCGATGTTTTTCGATAATCTATTACTATGAATTTTAATTGTATCATGAACGTTTAAAAGTAAAACCTATACGCGCGAAAGTTAATAAAACCAAACAAAATGTGTCGGTCTAACGTTGAGAAGGAAACAGTGTTCCTCAATCAAAATGCTGCTGGATCCAATACCGGACATTTAGAAGAAATTAAGAACCACTTGTCTGTGATGACCATATTGATGGGCGTCGTATGCTCATTTCTCTTGGTCGCTGCCGTGTACATAATATACAAGCAATACAAAAAGTGCCACCAGCGTTGGGCTCAACAGGAGTTTCAAAGGTCCAACAGGGGTTCCGTTTCGCGCCGACGTCGACAGCAACAGCAGATATATCCAGATATGAAAATAGAAGAAAGTAAAATGTAATGCTCTTACAAATGAAAAGTGTTGTAGTGCTGTGCATATGCAGTGAGAGTGCTATATTTTTTTTTTATTGCAATTATGAGTGCGTTTTACATAAACAATAAAAGTGCGGTCAAGTGAACTTTAATGCGAATATTCGGGAAATCCATAATATTATGACATTTTACAATAATACGAGAAAATGAAATCATTATTTTACGAACATTAAGAATAAGTACTTTAAAAAATATTATTGTTATCTATCTAAAATTCAAATCACATGAATTCGTGCCCATAAATGGAGAGTGTCGAGAGTTCCGAGAACATCGAAGTGCCCTACTACCGTAATGTACTCGAATCTAGAATGGTATGTAATTTGAAACTTTTTAATATTGTGTATTAAACTAAATGGAAAAAGAATTATTAGATTGTCTTTATAAACTAATAGAAATAAAGAAATATCTAGTTAAGAAAGGAAAATCAAGATATAAAGGTAATGTGATTAAAAATAAATTGAAAGAAACAGAAAGTTTTTATGAGAAAGGTAAAACATTGATAGAAATATTGACTAAACGGGGAGTAAGTGAAAGATCTGTTGAAGAGTTTGCAAAGTGTATAAAATTAATTGAAGAAAATTACTTAAAAATAAAAGAACTTTGTAAAGAAACTAGCGATAGTAATTCTAAATGTAGCGATACTAATTCTGAACATAGCGATAGTGATTGTGAATTTAGTGAAGCTAGTACTTTTACTGGTTCAACCATGGAGTTCGATCTAAAAACAGCGTGTAGCTTGATCCCTGTAATGAACAATAATGGAAATAACATCAAAGGTATCATTGACTCTGTGGAAATGTATTCGTAAATGCTATCAGAGGCAGGAAAACAGTTACTAATAAAATTTGTAGTGAAAAGTAGATTGTCAGAGAATGCAAAATTGCGAGTGTCTAGGGAATATTCAGCCGTAAGCGATCTTATCACAGATTTGCGTAAAAATTTATTGCCTAAACAGTCATTTGCGGCTATACAATCTCGATTATTAACAACAAAACAAGGCTGGCGCACTATCGACCAGTACGCAACAGAGATCGAGAAGTTATTTACTAATCTCACAGTTTCGCAAGCAGATGGTAATTCCAACAACTATACCGTTCTGCATCCGTTAAACGAGAAATTAGCCATTAAAAGATTTTCAGAAGGTTTACGTGACAGCAGGCTTAGCACGATTATAGCGGCGCGTAACTACGAGAACTTGAAGGATGCCATCCAAGGAGCCAAAGACGAGGAGTTGTCAGCTGAATCTACTCCAAAAGGTGACGAAAACATCATGCATTTTTCGAGAGGAAGAGGTAAGTCGCATTCCTATAATCATTTCAGGAATGGTCAGAGAAATTACCGTGGAAACTCGAACTCGAACGTGAACTCGAACTACAGAGGTAATTATTTCAGCCGAGGGAGTTACCATAACAACAGAGGTAATTTTTCCTATTCTCGTGGCCTACCCCGACCACAATATTATGCTCGTGGTTTTAATAGAGGTTCATATTATGGCTAAAATAACCAGCGTGGACGAGGTAATCAACGTACGAATGAGAACCGATCGAGTTATGAGACGCGTGGTAGAGGTAACAACCATCGTGTGTTATGTACGGAGCAACCGAACAAAAATGATTCGGTAAATAACGAACAAAAAGCGGAAGGAAATAACATGCAGTTTTTTCGATTTTAAGCATAACATCTTAGCATTTTACGGTAAAGCAAAATTTCTGTCTTTTTACATTGGCAATAGAAAGTACTTTTGGTTACTTGATACAGGAGCATCATTATCTATACTTATAATAAAACTGTAACAGGTCCAATTCTGTACATTGAAGATATTTTGAAATTTTTTTTTGGAGGGCACTCTATTATCGATACTGAAGCCAAAACTGTAATTTTTTTCATTCGTGTCTGTCTGTCTGTCTGTCTGTCTGTCTGTCTGTCTGTCTGTTTCTTAAACGCGCATCACGCCGAAACTACTGAAGGTATTGAAGTGAAACTCGGCACGATTTTAGGTCATACTACGAGGAAGGACATAGGATACTTTTAATCCCGGAATTCAATCAGGTTCCCCTGGGAGAGGGGATGAATGTAAAATTTCTTCACCGCGCATGACGCCGAAAGTGCTGAATGAGTTGGAATGAAACCTTGCACGATTTGATTTCATACTACAAAGAAGGACATGGGATACATTTCATCCCGGAATTCAGTAATGTTCCCCGGGGAGAGAGGATGAAAGTAAAATTCTTTAACTGCGCATCACGACGGAACAACTGAATGAATTCGAATGGAACTCGGCATAATTTGAGTTCATACTACGAGGAAAGATATATTTTATCCCAGAATTTAGTAAGGTTCCCCTGGGAGAAGGGATGAAAGTAAAATTCCTTCACCGCGCATCACGCCGAAACTACTGAATGAGTTGGACTGAATTGGTACTACCTATTTGAGTTCAAGGAAAGACATGGGATACATTTTATCCTGGAATTCAGTTAGGTTCCCCTGGGAGAGAGGATGAAAGTAGAATTCTTCAACCGCGCATCACAACGGATCTACGCGTCGTCCGATTTCATGCATTCTTTTTGATAGAAACAGTGTTGCAAGATCGAATTTGACTAAATCAGTAGAAAGTCGAGTAGAAAATCAGTAGATTGATGAAATAATCTGTAGATTGAAGAAAAAAATTAGTAGATAAAGGGTAGGTAAGTTCCTATCTATTTATTTTTCAGAGACGCACCCATTAGTTAGATTCCTTCCTACTAAAGTGGTGTGTCTTGGAACAATAAGTTAGGTTCTTACCTTACATTATATTTATGGTGATTTAGCTGGTCCAGTTAACTGTACTACCGAAGTTTGGTTACAGTAAGTGGTCTAATTAAACTAACTGGACCACAGAAAAATAATTTTTACTCTGGTACACAGCCAACTGTAACTACCTACTAACGAAAATAAAATTACGGTGGTCCATTCAAATGGATTAGGAGCCCAATTCTGCAATATAATTGCTTCAGTATGACAATGGAATCGTCGCAGAATCATCACGTAGAATCCTTACATTAATAAAAATCCAGAAAGTGCGTGCGAGATAAATGAATAGTTTCAAACTTGACGCGCGTCTCTCCATCTGCATTCATCGTAATTTCTTTCATCTGAGGTGGAATACCAAAACGTGTCATTCTGTATGGATACCCCTGTCATAGTGAAGCTATTGGTATAGAAGAATAGGGCCCCAGCCGTACGGAACCATGAGTAAGAAGTGAAACGAGTATGACACTTCTTAACACTGACGCTGGCCGAGTCGTAGCTAAAAGTCGTGTGGATAAAGAATGGTATTGAAGATGACAACATGCTATCCCCCGTAGACCCTACACGATTTTTTGCACGGCGGCGTTTCATAATATGAGAGACTGGTTAAATGTGAACTTAATTAGTCGGCAGGTAAGGCAATCGCGAACGAAGTCGCGGGTACAGCTAGTCTGTAATAAAGAGTGACTCACTACCTAGCAACAGTGCCATAATAGGAGAGGAGACATCGGTAAATGGCATAGCAGGTCAAATAACATCAACCGGTTTTGTTCATCTTAGCTTGATCCATCTAGAAGATAAACATCGAGTCGAATTTGATACAAAGCTTCATATTTTCGATAACATTCCTTTAAAGGCTGACGGAATATTAGGCTTAGACTTTTTGTGTCGCTATGCATCAAATATCAATTTCAAGACCAACATCATCACACTTTCTAAATATGGTATGGAATATTCTTTGAAGTTGTTTGACACTATCGATTACTCGAAAGAAGTGTTACACATTCCAGCCCGAAGCGAGTCTATTCATTATTTACTTTTGAATACTGATATGAAAGATGATTGCATTGTTCAGAACCAACAGTTAACGGAAAATATTTTTCTAGCAGGAAGTATAGGCAAGGTACGGAACAACAGATTACCTGTAAAAATTTTGAACACAAGCGAACACGACGTGACATTACCAATGTTTCAACCTGAATTATTTTCATTAAAAGACTATGATTTATGTAATTTTGAACAAACTTCGAATGGTTTAGAGAGAGCGAAAACTTTACTTCAAACATTAAAGTTAGATCATCTTAACATAGAAGAACGGAAATCAATTCAAGCATTATGTGCTAAATATTCGGATGTTTTCTTTTTACCAGGTGACAGGTTGTCAACAACAAATGTTTATGAACAGTCAATAACCTTAAAACCACATGTTAGTCCAGTTTACGTTAAACAGTATAGATTGCCACATGCTCTGAAAAGTGAAGTAAACAAACAGGTTAAGAAAATGTTAGAAAGCGATATAATTGAAGAAGCAAAATGTGAATGGTCAAGTCCAATATTATTAGTACCAAAGAAAAGCGAAAATAACAACAAAAAATGGCGATTAGTAGTTGATTATCGGAAACTAAATGATTGTATCGTAGATGATAAATTTCCACTACCTAACATAACGGAAATTCTAGACTCATTGTCAGGTTCAGTATATTTTACACATCTAGACCTTAATCAAGGATATTATCAGGATCGTTTGGATAAGCAAAGTAGAGAGTACACGCTTTTTCTACAAATACGGGACAGTATCAAATGAAGAGATTACCTATGGGATTGAAGACCAGCCCCAGTGCTTTTACTAGAGTCATGTCAGTTGCAATGTCAGGTTTAACTTTTGATAAGTGTTTTATTTATCTCATTTATCTAGATGATTTAGTAGTTTTCGGTAGAAATTTAGAGATACACAATAAAAACTTAAATGATGTACTAGTCCGATTGAGAAAAGTAAATTTAAAATTAAATCCAGAAAAATGTAACTTTTTGAAAAAAGAAATTTTATATTTAGGTCATTTAGTATCGAAAAACGGAGTATTGCCAGACCCAGCTAAAGTAGAAGTATTACGTAATTATCCGATGCCAAGTAATACAGATGAGGTAAAGAGATTTGTAGCATTCTGCAACTACTACAGAAAATTCATTAAAAACTTTTCAGAAATAACTCAACCACTTACTAAATTAACAAGAAAATATGAAACATTCGTTTGGACGCCTGAATGTCAAAAAGCTTTTGAAAAATTGAAAAGTGCCTTGAGCACTCCACCTGTTTTAGATTTTCCAGATTTTTCCGAAAATAATGAGTTTATAATTCAAACAGATGCATCTGGTACCGCCATTGGTGCAGTTTTGTGCAATAAAAATATGAAACCAGTCGCATACGCTAGCAGACCACTTAATAAGGGAGAATTGAATTATCCAACTATTCAAAAAGAATTAGTAGCTATTGTTTGGGCTGTTAAATATTTTAGACCTTACGTGTATGGAAAAACATTCACCATAATGACGGATCATAGACCTTTAATTTATTTATTTTCGATGAAAGATCCATCGAGTAGACTTCTTAAATTTCGATTAACTCTAGAAGAATATAATTTTAAAATATTATATGTGAAAGGAAAAGAGAATAGTGTAGCAGATGCACTTTCTAGGATTAATTTAACATCTGATACATTAAAACAGATGAACGAGGAAATAATTTCGGTAATGACAAGAGCACAGACAAGAAAAATGAATCAAAACTCGAAAGAAGCAATTTTTAGTAAAGAAAACGACAAGTGGCCTGATCAACCACAAGTTGTAGATATTCTAAAAATGCCTAACGATTGTGTAGAATTGACTTTCATTGAAAAAGAAGCATTAAATAAATTACGAAAAGAAAATGGGATAGATAAGGAAAAAGAAAGTCTAATTTATAGTGAGAGTAAAAAAGCATTGTATATAAATCTTGATTTTAGAGCACAACGCGAGACGAATTTGTGACTAAATTAGGAGAATTTGCAACGAGAAAATAATAAATGAACTAGGCATAGTAAAAATAAAGAAATATGTAAGTTTTATAGAAGACTTATTAAAAGAAATAAAAGAAAGAAAGGACTGGAAAGGTCCAAGAATTTACGTATTAAAAGGAGTAAGAAGAATAGAAAACGAAGATGAAAAGAATTATATTTTACATGATTTTCATTTACTACCCACTGCAGGTCATGCAGGTGTACGTAGAATGACAAATAACATAAAAAGAAGATTTTACTGGCCAGGCTTAAACAAAGACGTTCTAGAATTTGTGAGTAAATGCATTAAATGCCAAAAAATGAAACATTGTAAATATGTCAAAGCGCCCATGGAGATAACAACAACACCTTCTTATGCTTTTGAGAACATCTATTTGGATATCGTTGGTCCTTTAGATAGAGACACGGAAGATAATCGTTATATTTTAACATTACAATGTGGTTTAAGTAAGTTTGTAGAAGCGTATCCATTAAATAATAAGGAAACAGTAAGTATAGCTAATGCTTTAGTTAATAATTTTATTTTAAGATTTGGTACACCAAAGGTCATCATAACTGATCGCGGAACAGAGTTCGTATCTTCAGTGATGGAGCAGGTATGTAAATTGCTAGAAATAGAAAAACTAACATCTACTTCGTACCATCATCAAACGATAGGTGCATTAGAAAATTCACATAAAAATTTAGGAGCTTTTTTACGAATAATGTGCAATGGACAAAAAGATACATGGAGTCATTGGTTACCATTCTGGTGTTATAATTTCAATAACACAGTTCATACAGAGACAAAACCTTTCGAATTAGTTTTTGGTAGACCCAGTAAAATACCATGTAGAGTAAGTGATTATATTAAACCTTTGTTTAACCCCGAAGATTATCCATTAAGTTTAAAATATAGGTTACAAGTAGCACACCGAGATGCTCGTAACAACTTACTTTTATGCAAAACTTATCGTAAAAATAATTATGATAAAAATGTAAACAATGTAACGTATATTAAAGGACAATTATTATTAACTAAGAATGAAACAGCAAGTAAATTAGATACTTTATGGGAAGGCCCATTTGTGGTCATAGAAGATTTAGGAGTTAATGTTAAAATAAGTAAAAATAATAAAGATTATATAATCCATAAAAATAGAACTAAACCATTAGTAACATAAAAAAAAGTATATGTAAACATATATTTTTTTTTCTATTCACCCCCGAGGTGAGGTGTAGTATGTAAACTAGTAACTACATATGTCATAAGCTGGATCAAATATATCAATTAGTAATAAACCTATCGTAGTCAGATGCAGTCGTTTCAATTACAAGACCACAAGCCATACTTCCCCTCATAGGTATCAGAAGGTAGGTATTAGGAATCAGAAGCTACCATTGCCATACAGCGCGGGGCAATGCAGCCAGCGACTTGGGGACGCTTCCGACTGGTAGGTATTATTGATATGGATCAGTTGAGCTACCTGTAGATTGTTTGCAACGGTCTAACTGCAGACCACTCATTTGTTTCAATTGAAAATACTTACCTACTGGTTTTAATTTATTTGTATTATTTGATTGTAATTGTCTTTGTCAAGAAACTTATGAAATATGATCTATTGTATTTTGCTGTTCTAGATTAGGTACCTACACAAGCAAAGCATGCTGACAGTGATGGAGACAGCAGCGTGTAAAAAAAGGAGTTCCGCACGGCACTGCCTCAGGCATCTCAGGTCTTGGCCGTGAGCGTCAAGGAAAAAAAAAAGTTTAAATAAAATGCCATATTTGATACTTTTTTGTAATTTGTCTGCATCTAGCTGTGTAGCTAGTCATAGTAGTACCTATACTCTGTCCATCGAGCTTGTAGAATTTTCAATAACAAAGCCACTGACAGTTCAATCAGCTGATGCAGGGGTTAAAAACATTTTTATTATTGTGGTTGGCTCTTGCCTTGCTCATTGCAACAATTTACTGAAGAACAATTTACTCATACACTACTTTACATGATCATTATTTACTTTACTACTTTTACATGGTTCAGATTAAAAATAAAATTTAAGAAAAAAAATTGCACTAAACGAGGTTAAAGACCATCACAGGTTGTAGTTGTAGACGATCTCGATTTTTTTTTTATTTACCTTTTCTTTACAAATAGGTCACTTAGATTTTTTTAAATTTCTTGGCCTGTCACCCGTTTCCGTCTTCACGTCGAGTTTTGGGACATCGTGTTTACTAGCCACGATGCTTTAAAGTGCACGACTATCTATCGTCACTAAAAAAAATGGGAACACACCCTAAAGCGCCCTAAAACTACACCCAATGGTAGCTAAGACCAGCTGGCAGCACTCGTTAAATACTGCATGTATGGGAAGCAAATATGGTCATAGTGCTATCCTAAATTGGGAAGCGTAGTTCAAAAGATACCAATTGTTTGCAACCCATGACGTCGAAACTAAGATTCGTTAGGGTTGGCACTTTATCAAAAGATAAAAATATCTTGTCATTTGAATCTTCGTTTTTGACCAAATAATGACGATTTGTAAATTGCTACAACTAGATATGAAATAAAGATTGAAAAAAGTAACAAATCTAACGGAGTTTATGAGTGAAATCATTGGAATTACGTTAGGCCTGAGTCATTTCATAGTTATAACCCTAAAAATCAGCTGATTACATTTGTGTACTAAAAATCTACAAGCTCGATGGACAGAGTATAGGTTACTTGTTTTAAATATATAAACATGTATAAATAATAAGATACTTAGTTTCAACAAAAAAATTGCAGGTAAATAAATAAAATTGGTAGACGATTGATAGCTTAAACAGGAATTAAATTAAAGCAAAATCTATTTTTTGAAAAAATAGGCAATTTTTGTTAACAACCTTTAAGAGTCCAATATCTCGAAAACGGTTAAGTTTGGAGAATAGTGTTTTATAGTCAAATCATTCAGTCATCGATCAGTCAGCAGCGCGCCCCCATAGTAGCTCAGCACCATACTGTAGCACTGAGTGGACAGTTGCGAAGTAACAGCTTCGTGCCACCTCCGCCGGAACCACACGAGCCACCCGTCGGAGCGCGAAACATGCGCTACCTATCTTCCCGCATATCTTGTCTATATGGCTCTCCCAGGTGAGGGCTCTGTCCATTTCGAAACCAAGAAACGTCGTGGCTTCAGATTGGCTAATGGCTGTTCCGTTCACATAGACTACAAGCCGTCTAGTCACTTTGCCGGATAGGCAGAAATGTAGGTAGTGGGTCTTACTCAGGTTCAGAGCCAACCCGTTCATCCTGAACCATCCAGACAGTAGGCCGGCCGTCTCGTTCAGCTTCTCCTCCAGAGCGTCTACGGATTTTGCGGTGACGACCGCGGCCACATCATCTGCGTACATGAGAGTCTCCGCGGAGGTCACCGCTCCGGGCAGATCGTTCAAGAGGAGGGAGAACATTATGTTGGAGACAGATGACCCCTGCGCTACCCCCATGGTGGGGGAGAGGGGCTCCGATCGCTCAGTACCGCCGACAACAATTTGTGATCGCTCACGCATCATCTCCGTGAGTACGGCGAACGATGTTCCCTCGATCCCATTGGCTCATCTTGGCAGCAAGTACGGCGTGGCTGGCCACGTCGTAGGCTTTGGATAGGTCGCAGCACAACACGGCCACCTGCAACTTCTGCTCGCGCCCTGCCAGCACACGCCGCACTACCACGCGCGTCAGCGACGTCGTGGAGTAGCCGGCGCGGTACGCGTACTGTTGGGGCGACAAAGCGTCTGTCGCCAGCAAGTACTCCACCAGCCGACTACTCAGCCCGTTCTCGAAAACTTTCGCAATAGCTGGTATGATTGAGACTGGCCTGTAGCTATCCATGTTCTCTCGCCTACCTTTACCTTTATAGATGGGAGATACTTTGCTCACTTTTAGCGTCTGCGGGTAAGCGCCTTCTTCGAGGCAAGTATTAAATAGATGAGCCACTACCGGAGCCAGCGGCACTGTGACGACCCTAAGGAGATCCATGGAAATTCCATAGATATCTTTGGACCTCTTGGGAGGAATGCGCTTAGTCACAATGGTCACAAGCCACTTCATCAGCACTGAACTCACGCAGCACCAGACGGGCGTCAGCATGCAGCCGCACCGCCGCCAGCGCTCGGGTGGCACCCACAACGTCAGCGATGGGCGCGCCGCACACTGCCGCTGCATTCAGGAACCTGTGATTTATCGCATTTACAGCGTGTTTTGGCGAAGGAAACCTGGCACCCGTATCATCCCGCAGAATGGAAGAGAAATCTAGCGGAATGGAGTTGTCTTTCCCCCTTTCTTTGTTCACTATCTTCCACATAGCCTTGGATTGATTTTTACAACTTCTAATTAATTCTGAATAATGGTAAACTTTAGTATTTTTAATCATCATGTCAAGTTTGTAATTTAAATTAGAAATAAATGTAAATATTGTGTCGTCAAATTGAATTGAATAATTAAAATTTTGCATGTCAATAATAAGAGATTTCATGTTCGATGAGTCAGGTTTTTTGTTGTTAACTCGCTTTATAGGGAAGCAAATATCCAACTTACCGCTCATAACATTAATTAGGGCCGTAGCTAGACTGTCAACTGTACCTATTATATTTCTCAAGAATTAAGTTCCAATCAACACTTTCTATTGCACACAAGAAGTTATGGTGATTGATTCGCCCTTGACATGTCTCGGATGAGGCGAGTACGGGGCTCAATGAGCCTTCGAGTACCTACATAGCATCTCACCGCGGATAGCTAGGTGATCACCTGATCACTCAAGTTAGGTACCACAGGTTCCGTTCTAATAGCGGCCGCCGCCGCCCGGTAAGTTTGCGTACAAGTGATCTAGACATGTTGCAGTGGTCGCCGATAATCTAGTCGGAAAATCAACAACGTTAGTCATGCCATGGGCCAACAGCAAGTCACAGAGTTTTTTACGTTCGGAGGTAAATTCACCGATGCAATGTACATTGAAGTCACCTACTATTACGCAATATATGCCTAAGTCCGTTATTTTATCGAGCAGATTTTCTAGGTGGACAAAAAATCGTTCGAGCTAATAAGGTTCGTTCTATATAAACAAATGATTGTTATTCCAAGATCAATCAAGTCAACCGCTGATATTTGACAATATTGTTCACTAGATAGTGCCACCAGACTCGAGTTCTCAATACAATTCATGTTGTTTACGTAAATACAAGACCCGCCGTGGGCCTTATCACTCCTACAAAAGCTTGAAGCTAGTTTAAAACCATCAATTGAAACTCTTTTTAATTTATCTATAGTGAGCCAATGCTCAGTGATTGCTAGAATGTCGCACTTTAGATCACTTCGTAATAAAGTTTCCAATCGACCAGTTTTATTGTCAATCGACGCAATGTTCTGGTGGCATACACAAACAGTTTGTAGATCATTCCTCGCCGGTTTCCTAGTCGCGCGCATTGCGCTCCCAGGTCGTGCTGCCGCTGCGCTCGGGCCGTCCGCGCCGAGTGATCCATCGAAACCAGTCCGTAATTATATTTAAACGTTATGGCGCTACTTTCGCCTCATCTCATTGAAAATTTCTACTATTAATATTGTGTTGTACTAGTATTAGGACTAATTAAAAATTCTTATCAAACCTACCTAGCTCTATAGGTAGGTAGGTTGACGACCTCCGTGGCGCAGCGGGCGAAGGTCCGAATGCGACGCAGGAGGTTGCGGGTTCGATTCCTGCCTCGGAACAAATTTGTGTACGATCTGCAGAAATTTGTTCCGATGGTCTGGGTGTTTTCTATGTATAAAAAAAAATATCTATCTATGTATATATATATATCTATGTAATAATAATATATTATATTAAGTATATCAGTTATCTAGCACCCATAACACAAGCTCTGCTTAGCTTGGGGCTAGATAATGCTGTGTGAATAGTCCAGCATAATTTATTTATTTATTTTTATTTATAAGAATTATTAATAAGACTATTCTTACTTACCCACAAAACAGACAAAATGAGATATAGCGAGCATAGAGTTAGAGTACCTACTATTCCAACTATTATGGTAGAAAGGACCCACAGAAAACTTATTTTAACTTATTCGTTTTATGATGCCAGCTAAAATGCCTGTTTTTTGTTTGTTTTCAATTAAACTAACTTAGCATAAGACGGAAAATAAAACTAAGCAAATTGAGATAAGAAATTTATTCGAAATTGAGATCAGAAATGTATTCCAAATGGAAAGTGTCGGTAACAACACAATCCATTTGCCACCATTGAGACTTATTGATACAATAAATAGCCTTAAATACTATAAAGAACTATAAATGGTTCTTTAATACTGACGCATTCCTCCACGCCCTCAACCACCACGACCAGGTGGTGCACCAATTATCCCTCGGCCTCGGCCACCCATCACTGGGCCACCACGCATTTGTGGAGGTGCTGACATTTGTCCCCGAGAACCTGGAGCCATATTATTATGTTGATGAGATGGTTCACCAACACCTCGGGCAGGTCCTTGCAGACCAAAAGGTGGTCCTCCGGGGCCAGAGCCGCGTCCAGCAGCTCGTCCACGTCCACGTCCTGGTCCTCCCATGCCACCGGGGCGAGGCATGCGCTGTAGGCTTTCTTCTGGTGGTGGTGGTCCTTCAATTGCCAGGGATACTATGTTTTCTCCACGCATGAGTACAAAACCAAGTGTTCTCTTCTCCTCCCTGTATCCAGTCACGCTAGTTTTAGACTTGATTTTTCTGAATTCCTCACAATCTTCTAATATCAGATTCATGACTTCATCAAATGCCTTCAATGTTCCAATCACATTACGATAATCTTGAAATGTCACCCGTACTCTATAGTTAACATAGTCTTTCATGTTTTTTGATGGGGGCGGGGTTCGGGGGGGGGGGGGGGGTAGTCACAGCATTATTTATTAATTTATTTATTCTATATTCGAATGTGTTTAAATTTTGAATCTCAAAATAGTTGAAAGTATTAGGATTAATGCTATTGTTTGGTGACAGTGTCAATTGAAATCTGTCAGGTTACGTACGAAAATGAATCTTTTTAAGGAAAATGTGGGGCGTACACTTTTTGTAGACTTGATTCACACTGGTCATTTCAGGGTGCATTAAGTACACTATTTAGTAGACTTTATTCACTCAGGTGATACCAAAGTGAATTAAGTGCACTACATGGTAGACTTAATTCACCCATGTCCTTACAAACCATCGTGTAATGCAACCTACATGGAAACTTGAAAGTTGATTTTTGTTTTTCATTTTCTTTTTCTCGAAATGATGCGTTGATGCGTGCAATTTTTTTTATTTGTTGTTTTAATGGCTCATAAAAAATGAAACATTAACCGGCCACTTGCAGCACTTTTTTAAATTCCGATTTATTTGAATTTTTGTCATATAATTTCTGTCACACCAACCGTATAATTTCAACCATATAATTTCTGACAAAATTTCAACTAACTCGAGATATATAAGAAAGTGCTGCAAGTCGACCTTAACGATAATGTAGTAGTAGGAATGGATCCCATTATATTTTTTTTTTATTGAAGGCTGTTCTAATTTATATAAGTTTTCGTTACTACGATTTTTTTACCTATCCTAATAGAATGCGTACACGATTTCGTGCCTGTGCTGTTGACCGTTGAGGAGTTCCCTCGTTAGGAGCCAATCCTGGAGGTCCATTCACGTCATGCTTGTCATAAAAATGCATTGTCATCAACTCCGTAGGATAAGAGGAAGTGCTTCTTATTCAGCTTACTTAAGATTTGACACAAACAAACATACATTTAAACATAGTAAGTTAAGCTGTCATTTTGACAGCGGTTTTGGAACTAGAATCCCAGGATGAGTAGTTTCCGAGGTATGACAGTTGTTTGACAGCTGTCGTGCAATATTTAGATGTTGGTCACACCTTTCATCGGTTTATGTTTGACGGCTGTCATCAATAGGTATGTTGGTAATTTGTTAGTCTATGATATCTTCGAAGTTTCCCATCTATTTCCTTTTTTTATGCTGAACGTGCTATTTCTCTATTATCTAGCCCCTCTTGTCGCTTACAGTAAATGACATAATATTTAGCATAAAAAAATGAGGACGCAAGAGGAATTAAATTATTATTAAAATTGCGATTTTCGTTAGGTCCCAAATAGGCCAGCAGCTTGTGGGACCAAACAGGAATAAGTCCTATTTTTTGAAGTCGACATTATACCACTACATATATTTATTATTCATTTATTTACACGAGAAGATAGAAGTTTATAGTGTAAGAATCAAATCACACACTATCCTATGCTATTACATAATTATTTTCTCTTTCAAAGAGGTTTTGTGGGTGCATAACGTATACTCTGATTTGGTAATGATAATTAATTTGTTTATCAAGTTGATTTAAATCTACTAAATAGTGTACTTAATGCACCCGGAAATAACCAGGGTGAATCAAGTCTACTAAATGTGTACTTAGTGCATAACCCCAGGTGAATTAATTATACCGCCCCGAAAATGATCGTGCAATAATTTTCTACAACTTTAGAAGAGGCCTGACACGGCTTCATTGTTTTGAAGAGCTAACATCTGTGTTCAGTGATGAAGCCCCATGTCTGTGGACTGTTGAATACTGGTATTTAGCATTCCAGCGTGGACATACCATATTAGTATGTTGATGGGAGGGTTCACCAACACCTCGGGCAGGTCCTTGCAGACCAAAAGGTAGTCCTCCGGGACCAGAGCCGCGTCCAGCAGCTCGTCCACGTCCACGTCCTGGTCCTCCCATGCCACCGGGGCGAGGCATGCGCTGTAGGCTTTCTTCTGGTGGTGGTGGTCCTTCAATTGCCAGGGATACTATGTTTTCTCCACGCATGAGTACAAAACCAAGTGTTCTCTTCTCCTCCCTGTATCCAGTCACGCTAGTTTTAGACTTGATTGTTCTGAATTCCTCACAATCTTCTAATATCAGAGCCATGAGTTCATGAAATGCCTTCAATGTTCCAATCACTTTACGATAATCTTGAAATGTCACCCGTACTGAGTTAACATAAAACTTTTAAATCCATCATGGTTATTAACACTAAAGTCATAAATAACGGGATATTTACCATGATTTGAATTTTGAGTTTTCCAATATTTCGGCACAGTTTCATGCGCCATGATCACGGAATAACTGACGGCACTGCGAGTTAGTTGTTATGGGCAGATATAGCGATCCACCCTCATTTTTTGTCTTTTGTTACGAACGTTACTACTACCACCGGTTTCATTATCGAACGCAACTCGATCTCGACACACAACACTGACGGTATCAGAACGCGGCGCGGTAGGTATATCACTTCTTCGGTTTTTGCACATTCTCACGACAGGATTCCAGGTTCCGGATAATTGGAAGCCTTCTTCTCGGTTGAAGTTCCTGTGTTTGGTAATCTCAATGGCCTCCTGTACCAATCTTGGTATGTAATGTCGCTCTGTTGAGATTACTTGTGGATTGTGTAACTCGATCCAGTGGTTTGAACCAGACTCCAAAAGATGCTCCGCTATGGCAGACTTCTCTGTTGCCCGGTTTTTTACCGCTCGTATGTGCTCCTTGACTCTGCAGGCAATAGTGCGCTTCGTTTGGCCTATATAGGAGCTTCCACAGCTGCAGTCGATCTTGTACACCCCTGGTTTCTCAAGTGGGAACGTGTCTTTAGGCGTGCGCAGGAAGTGTGTGATCTTTTTCAACGGCGTGAAGATGGTTTTGATGGAGGATTTTTGCAGGATGTTTGCAATCTTATCCGTCACTCCTTTTATGTAAGGCAAGAATGCTGGTTTGCGTTCCACCGTACTCCTGTGCGGCTTATGGCTGGTACCGGAACGCACTGGCAGTGATCTTACCTTATAGCCGTTCTTATTTAAAACATTTCTAACGTGGGCCAACTCACTCTGTAGGCTTCTATTATCGCACAGGTCGTAAGCACGGTTTGTCAGAGATGTTACCACCGAGTTAAGCTGTAAGGGGTGATGATGTGAGTTGGCATGGAGGTACCGGTCCGTATGTGTGGGCTTCCTATAGACAGAATGTCCTACGCTTCCATCTTCTCCGACCTGTACCAACACGTCCAGAAATGCTAAACGCCGATCGGTCTCCATTTCATATGTGAATTTGATCTTGTGATGTACTCCATTGAGATGTGATAGTAGAAGCTCAACATCCTGTATCCCTCCTTTCACAATACAATAAACGTCATCTACATACCTCTTCCACAACTTAACTTCTACAGGGGTAGACAAGATGGCCACACTCTCGAAATACTCCATCCAAATGTTGGCTACTACGGGGGCGACTGGACTTCCCATTGCTACTCCGTCAATTTGGAGGTAGTATTGCCCTTTGTATATGAAGAAGTTTGTGGAGAGAATATGATGCAAAAGCTTGGCATACTCTGCAGGGATGCCGTCTTCTTGTATTCTGGAGGCGATCACCTTCATACAGTCTTCTAGAGGGACATTCGTAAAAAGTGATTCTACGTCGAAACTGACCATCACTTCGGTGTCATCTACCTCTATCTGCTCCTAAATATTGGAAAACTCAAAATTCAAATCATGGTAAATATCCCGTTATTTATGACTTTGAGTTAACATAGTATTTCATGTTCTTATCGAAAGGCTGAAAATAAAAATACAATTATGATGGGACACATCAGTGACAGTAAGTAAGTAGCAAATTTATCTATAAGGCAGTCAATAATTTTTGCAGTCTTATGCTAGAAGTTTCAGATCAGATATAATTTACTGTAAACATCCAACTGACTTTATTTTTCGATGGGTTTTTGCTTCATAATGTCCTAATGGATTATTGAACATGAAATGTTATTTTAGATAATAATGATGTTAAGGTTATCCTCAAATAAATGATTATGATTCCCTTGACATTATTATAGGGCGATAGGTAGGCGCTTTAGTTATTACGCTATGGATTTACCGCCAATTATTTGTTTCAAGCTAAGATCATTTAGGCACCTACCTATCATAATTATACTTAATGACTAAATGTTGTAATATAAATATTAAGCATCCAATTAACTTGAAGGAAGTTAGGGTTTTAATTTATTGACTTTGAATGCTACCTAACGACAACAAACACTATGAATTTTGTTTGTAACCGGTTTCAACCACATCAAAATACAAGCTCTGCTTAGCTTGGGGCTAGATAATGCTGTGTGAATTGTCTAGCATTATTTATTTATTCTATATTCGAATGTGTTTAAATTTTGAATCTCAAAATAGTTGAAAGTATTAGGATTAATGCTATTGTTTGGTGACAGTGTCAATTGAAATCTGTCAGGTTACGTACGAAAATGAATCTTTTTAAGGAAAATGTGGGGCGTACACTTTTTGTAGACTTGATTCACACTGGTCATTTCAGGGTGCATTAAGTACACTATTTAGTAGACTTTATTCACTCAGGTGATACCAAAGTGAATTAAGTGCACTACATGGTAGACTTAATTCACCCATGTCCTTACAAACCATCGTGTAATGCAACCTACATGGAAACTTGAAAGTTGATTTTTGTTTTTCATTTTCTTTTTCTCGAAATGATGCGTTGATGCGTGCAATTTTTTTTATTTGTTGTTTTAATGGCTCATAAAAAATGAAACATTAACGGCCACTTGCAGCACTTTATTAAATTCCGATTTATTGGAATTTTTGTCATATAAATTCTGTCACACCAACCGTATAATTTCAACCATATAATTTCTGACAAAATTTCAACTAACTCGAGATATATAAGAAAGTGCTGCAAGTCGACCTTAACGATAATGTAGTAGTAGGAATGGATCCCATTATATTTTTTTTTTTATTGAAGGCTGTTTTGATTTATATAAGTTTTCGTTGCTACGATTTTTTTACCTATCCTAATAGAATGCGTACACGATTTCGTGCCTGTGCTGTTGACCGTTGAGGAGTTCCCTCGTTAGGAGCCAATCCTGGAGGTCCATTCACGTCATGCTTGTCATAAAAATGCATTGTCATCAACTCCGTAGGATAAGAGGAAGTGCTTCTTATTCAGCTTACTTAAGATTTGACACAAACAAACATACATTTAAACATAGTAAGTTAAGCTGTCATTTTGACAGCGGTTTTGGAACTAGAATTCCAGGATGAGTAGTTTCCGAGGTATGACAGCTGTCGTGCAATATTTATATGTTGGTCACACCTTTCATCGGTTTATGTTTGACGGCTGTCATCAATAGGTATGTTGGTAATTTGTTAGTCTATGATATCTTCGAAGTTTCCCATCTATTTCCTTTTTTATGCTGAACGTGCTATTTCTCTATTATCTAGCCCCTCTTGTCGCTTACAGTAAATGACATAATATTTAGCATAAAAAAATGAGTACGCAAGAGGAATTAAATTATTATTAAAATTGCGATTTTCGGTAGGTCCCAAATAGGCCAGCAGCTTGTGGGACCAAACAGGAATAAGTCCTATTTTTTGAAGTCGACATTCATTATACCACTACATATATTTATTATTCATTTATTTACACGAGAGGATAGAAGTTTATAGTGTGAATCAAATCACTCACTATCCTATGCTATTACATAATTATTTTCTCTTTCAAAGAGTTTTTGTAGGTGCATAAAGTATAGGTACTCTGATTTGGTAAAGATAATTAATTGGTTTA
This sequence comes from Eupithecia subumbrata, assembly GCA_949316285.1. NCBI lineage: Eukaryota > Metazoa > Arthropoda > Insecta > Lepidoptera > Geometridae > Eupithecia > Eupithecia subumbrata. The sequence continues at coordinate 3,360,566 of OX438642.1, read as the reverse complement.
TCAAGTTGATTTAAATCTACTAAATAGTGTACTTAATGCAACCGGAAATAACCAGGGTTAATCAAGTCTACTAAAAGTGTACTAAGTGCATAACCCCAGGTGAATTAAGTATACCGCCCCGAAAATGTTCGTGCAATAATTTTCTACAACGGCAAATGCTGGTATTTAGCGTTCCAGCGTGGACATACCATATTAGTATGTTGATGGGAGGGTTCACCAACACCTCGGGCAGGTCCTTGCAGACCAAAAGGTAGTCGTCCGGGACCAGAGCCGCGTCCAGCAGCTCGTCCACGTCCACGTCCTGGTCCTCCCATGCCACCGGGGCGAGGCATGCGCTGTAGGCTTTCTTCTGGTGGTGGTGGTCCTTCAATTGCCAGGGATACTATGTTTTCTCCACGCATGAGTACAAAACCAAGTGTTCTCTTCTCCTCCCTGTATCCAGTCACGCTAGTTTTAGACTTGATTTTTCTGAATTCCTCACAATCTTCTAATATCAGATTCATGACTTCATCAAATGCCTTCAATGTTCCAATCATATAATGATAATCTTGACATGTCACCCGTACTCTATAGTTAACATAGTCTTTCATGTTCTTATCGAAGGGCTGAAAATAAAAATACAATTATGATGGGACAATTAGTGACAGTAAGTAAGTAGCAAAGAACAATGGCAAGAATTATGAGCTATCATGTGGAAAGATCGCATGGGTATCAATCGATAGCTCGGGAAATTCTGGATAAAACTGTATATTTAGTTTTTCCATAATTTTTGCACGAAAAGTTAAATTAATTTTTGAAAATGTGGATGAATAGCAATTTGGACGAAGCTAGGGTGATAAAAACTCGTAGAATCCGCCATTTTGTTTTTGACGTTGACAGCACTACCAACCCTTCCTGTCATTATTCTGTTTGTGGTCCAATCCGCGCGCTTTTGTAATGTTTTTGTTGACAAAATAATTTTCGAAATAAACTTATCAAAATAATACTACCGGTTAAAGATGCGCGACTGCGAATGATCTGGCTAGTCGAATGATCTACAACTACTAATTTACTTAAATAAAATCCAAGTGTAGCTAATGTTGTTTGTGAGTAATTTCACAAAAAGTTGTACCTAGGCATGTTATAGAAACTCGTCTCAAATAATAATTTCTTTCGTGGTGCCTTAATAACTACAATACCCTTTGCCATTGTAAGTTATTATTATTATAAATCGAGAGTTTATTTTGTTTTTATTGTTTACCTAATTCATTTATTAAGATTGCCGGTATGTGCCTTTCTACATAAGATTATGTACCTACCTATACCTAGTAAAAGTTAGTTCCCTTATACTCCGTAGGTATGTGCAGTGTTTGTATCGTACCATTACTAAAATTCTCTCTTACATTTTAGTTAGTGTTACCTACAAACACTGATCATTCCTTTCCCTCTATAAATAATGTGTTTATTTTTCAGGTATTTAACTAGGTATATGACGTTATATAGGAAACCGAATAACTACCTACAGATAATGGAAAAAGTTACTAAGATAAGAATTGAAAGAAACCAAACCCCAAGAATGAATACTTACCCTAAGTACCTATTCTAGAAATATACAATTTAGGACCAAGTTAAAAAAACTATTTCGTCTACGAGTCTCCCTGCGCGTATTAATAAAATTATACGATTCCACTGACCATTTACTTGATATAACATGCTTTCTTATCTTCTGTATACTATATACTAGCCAAACTCGATGTAGAATATTGGTTAACAAATCACCCATACTTAACCTAAAATTCACTGTGTTGCACGTCTTTTTATACTCAATTTACATAACTGGTCGATTTGTGATCCTTCCTTCAATAAATATTGCTTACAATTTATTATACTTATCTGACACTCGACACCAAGCAAGTGAGTTTTAGTTTTGTTAGTGTCGTGGTTTGTTTACAAATATTCTTCATCATGTTTAGCTAGTGAATAGATATATTATTGGTAAAGCTAGAATAACGTAGAACACTCGATCCCCAAATGCTTTCAAGAAAGCAGTCGTCCACCCCATTTATAAGAGCGGAGATCGAGACAGTGTCACAAATTATAGACCTATCTCCGTGCTCTCTGTATTTTCCAAGGTTTTTGAAAAGATTCTTAACACCAGACTTTTAAAATTTGTTACTTCCAATAAAATTCTGTCTAACAATCAATTTGGTTTTAGAGCTGGAAAGTCTACTGAGGATGCTGTGTTAGAATTGACCGATACCGTTACAAAAAACTTTGATAAAAAGCTTAAAACTGTCGGCATCTTTCTAGACCTATCAAAGGCTTTTGACACTGTCTCGGTACCTACCTTACTGAAAAAGCTCGAACACATTGGCATCAGAGGTATCGGTCTTGATATGTTCCGTAGCTATCTTACCTCACGTGAACAATACGTAATGATCGATGGTTTTACAAGCAAGTGCGAAAACATTTTGTTTGGCGTGCCACAAGGCAGTGTACTTGGACCTACATTGTTTTTGCTCTATATTAACGACCTCTGCAACTTAACTCTCCCAAACTGTAAGATTATTGTATACTAGCTGTACCCGCGACTTCGTTCGCGATTGCCTTACCGGCCGACTAATTAAGTTCACATTTAACCATAGTCTCTCATATTATGAAATGCCGCCGTGCAAAAAATCGTGTAGGTTCTACGGGGGATAGCATGTTTTCATCTTCAATCCCATAGATGAAAGAAATTATGATGAATGCAGATGGAGAGACGCGCGTCAAGTTTGAAACTATTAATTTATCTCGCACGCACTATCTGGAGTTTTATTAATCTAAGGATTCTACGTGATGATTCTGCGACGATTACACTGTCATACTGAAGCAATTGTATTGCAGAATTGGGCTCCTGATCCATTTGACTGGACCACCGTAATTTTTTTTTCGTTAGTGGGTAGGTACAGTTGGCTGTGTACCACAGTAAAAAATATTTTTCTGTGGTCCAGTTAGTTTAATTGGACCACTTACTCCAACCAAACATCGGTAGTACAGATAACCGGACCAGCTAAACCACCATATGTCATGTAAGGTAAGCCCCTAACTTATTTTTCCAAGACGCACCACCTTAGTAGGTAGGAACCTAACTAATGGGTGCGTTTTGGAAAAATTGGATAGGAACTTACCTACCCTTTATCTACAATTTTTTTTCTTCAATCTACAGATTATTTCATCAGTATACTGATTTTCTACTCGACTTTCTACTGATTTAGTCAAATTCGATTTTGCAACACTGTTTCTAACAAAAAAAATGCATGTTATCGGACGACGCGTAGACCCGTCGGGTTGCGCGGTTTAAGAATTCTACTTTTTCCTCTCTCCCAGGGGAACCTTACTGAATTCCAGGATAAAATGTATCCCATGTCCTTCCTTGAACTCAAATCGTACCAATTCAGTCCAACTCATTCAGTAGTATATCGGCGTGATGCGCGGTGAAGGAATTTTACTTTCATCCCTTCTCCCAGGGGAACCTTACTAAATTCTGGGATAAAATGTATCTTTCCTCGTAGTATGAACTCAAATTATGCCGAGTTCCATTCGAATTCATTCAGTTGTTCCGTCGTGATGCGCGGTTAAAGAATTTTACTTTCATCCTCTCTCCCAGGGGAACATTACTGAATTCCGGGATGAAATGTATCCCATGTCCTTCCTTGTAGTATAGTAAATCAAATCGTGCTGGGTTTCATTCCCACTCATTCAGCACTTTCGGCGTCATGCGCGGTGAAGAAATTTTACTTTCATCCCCTCTCCCAGGGGAACCTGACTGAAATCCGGGATAAAAAGTATCCTATGTCCTTCCTCGTAGTATGACCTAAAATCGTGCCGAGTTTCATTTCGATACCTTCAGTAGTTTCGACGTGATGCGCGTTTAAGAAACAGACAGACAGACAGACAGACAGACAGACAGACAGACATGAATGAAAAAAATTACAGTTTTGGCTTCAGTATCGATAGTAGAGTGTCCTCCAAAAAAAATTTTCAAAATATCTTCAATGTACAGAATTGGACCTGTTACAGTTTTATTATAAGTATAGATGCTGACGATACTGCTCTTCTTGTACATGGTAAAGGCTGGGAAGATGCCCGCTTTCACGCCGAAAATGCCCTTAGATCTGTTGTGCTATGGCTAAATTCAAATTTACTCACTCTTAATTTATCTAAAACGCAATTGATCACATTTTCTTTGAATTCAACCAGTTTACCTCCCCCTTCCTTTCTAGTCCGTGCTCATTCCTGTAATCTCGATGATGCCACCACCTGCTGCTGTGCGCAAGTAGTGCACACGTCATGCGCAAAATATTTAGGAGTAATCTTTGACAAATCTCTTGCCTGGAAACCTCATATTGATTATATAACCTCCCGTATAAGAAAACTGCTCTATGTTTTTAGAAATTTAAGATCAAGTCTGGACCATTCTACTCTGAAGGTTGTCTATATGTCCTTGGCTCAATCCGTTCTGTCTTATTGCGTCACTTCCTGGGGTGCAGCTGCAAGAACCCATATGCTTAAGATTGAAAGAGCCCAGAGAGCAGTTCTTAAGGTTATGATAAGAAAACCTATTCTATTTCCCACGTCTGAACTCTATTCAATATGCCAAGTTCCAACAGTCCGCCAACTTTTTATAGTACAGACAATTCTTCGTAAGCATTCACAAATACCGTTTCATCCTAATATCATTAATAATAAACGCAGAAATGACAAAGTCTGTAAAGCTGAAAGTTGTCGCACAAAATGTGCGCAACGCCACTTTTGTAACATAAGCTCCACCCTTTACAATCACCTAAATAAAGAATTAAGCATATACCCCCTTACTCAACACAAATGTAAAATGAAATGTACCGAATATTTACGGTCATTGTCATACGATGATACAGAGGAACTGCTGGAATTTGCCAAATGAATAGTCATACAATTCACATACACACCTTAGCTGCTCCTGTTGCCCGGACTCTTTAGAGACCGGTGTCCTCAGGAGCATAGACACACCCACTTTCACGCCTACTCACATGCTGATACTTAAAAACGCCCTGCCTGGTAGCTCCTGTTGCCCGAACTCTCAAGAGATCGGTGTCCTCAGGAGTATCACACACACACACACACACACACACACACACTCTCACTCGCTCACCCTATAACACACTCAACCTCTCACACACACACACACACACGCACTCACTCACACAAAAAACAAACACTTTCCCCGACAGAGACTGGCTGATTAAGAATCTTAACTTAAAATATTTAATTTGTTTGTAATTTTTCGGTTGTTATTTCTTTTTTTGTATTTTAAATTTTCTTAAAACTAAATTGTAATCTTACTTAAATGTAGTTAAATTAATAGCTTAATTTTTTGTTATTTTTTTGGAACTCTATCCACATTCATTTCGGAGGAGGGCGTTGTCATCTGCGACACAGTTTTTTAAACTTCTGCAGATGACATCGTTTTTCATTAACATGTAACCATTGTTTTTGTTCCATAATAAACGATTTATTTATTTATTATTTATTATAGTTTTGTTAGTGTCGTGGTTTGTTTACAAATATTCTTCATCATGTTTAGCTAGTGAATAGATATATTATTGGTAAAGCTAGAATAACGTAGAACACTCGATCCTTCTTCTGAGATATTAGGTAAGACTTATTTCAAAATTATCTACTTTGCTACCAAAAACATTTAGGCATGACGAATACACCTAGGTAACTCGTAAAGTTAAAGGCTCCAAAACCGTTTATGTGCACACAGCAAGAGAAACCGCTAAACTACACTTGTTGCAAGACAACAGAAGCTGCTCGGTGCTTTGGATTGGAATTTTTTTTGCTGTTCTTCGCTATAATTGGCGATGACTGTAGGTGGGTCCGACTTTTACTAAATATCTGTACTTATAATAAAACTGTAACAGGTCCAATTCTGTACATTGAAGATATTTTGAAATTTTTTTTTGGAGGGCACTCTATTATCGATACTGAAGCCAAAACTGTCTGTTTCTTAAACGCGCATCACGCCGAAACTACTGAAGGTATTGAAATGAAATTCGGCATGATTTTAGGTCATATTACGAGGAAGGACATAGGATACTTTTTATCCCGGAATTCAGTCAGGTTCCCCTGGGAGAGGGGATGAAAGTAAAATTTCTTCACCGCGCATCACGCCGAAACTACTGAAGGTATTGAAATGAAATTCGGCACGATTTTAGGTCATATTACGAGGAAGGACAAAGGATACTTTTTATCCCGGAATTCAGTCAGGTTCCCCTGGGAGAAGGGATGAAAGTAAAATTTCTTCACCGCGCATCACGCCGAAACTACTGAAGGTATTGAAATGAAATTCGGCATGATTTTAGGTCATATTACGAGAAAGGACATAGGATACTTTTTATCCCGGAATTCAGTCAGGTTCCCCTGGGAGAGGGGATGAAATTAAAATTTCTTCACCGCGTATCACGCCGAAACTACTGAAGGTATTGAAATGAAATTCGGCATGATTTTAGGTCATATTACGAGAAAGGACATAGGATATTTTTTATCCCGGAATTCAGTCAGGTTCCCCTGGGAGAAGGGATGAAAGTAAAATTTCTTCACCGCGCATCACGCCGAAAGTGCTGCATGAGTTGGAATGAATCCTAGCACGATTTGATTTCATACTACAAGGAAGGACATGGAATACATTTGATCCCGCAATTCAGTAAGATTCCCCTGGGAGAGAGGATGAAAGTAAAATTCTTTAACCGCGCATCACGACGGAACTACTAAATGAATTCGAATGAAACTCGGCATAATTTGAGTTCTACTCTTTGAGTACGAGGAAAGATACATTTATCCTGGAATTAAGTAAGGTTCCCCTGGGAGAAGGGATGAAAGTAAAATTCCTTCACCGCACATCACGCTGAACTGCTGAATGAGTTGGACTGAATTGGTATGATTTGAGTTCAAACTACAAGGAAAGACATGGGATACATTTTATCCGGTTCCCCTGGGAGAGAGGATGAAAGTAAAATTCTTTAACCGCGCATCACGACGGAACTTCTTTATAAATTCGAATGCAACTCGGCATGATATTAGTTCATACTACGTGGAAAGATACATTTTATCCCGGAATTCAGTAAGGTTCCCCTGGGAGAGGCGATGAAAGTAAGATTCCTTCACCGCGCATCACGCCGAAACTGCGGAATGAGTTGGAATGAAACCTGGCACGATTTGAGTTCATACTACAAGGAAGGACATGAGATACATTATATCCTGGAATTCAGTAAGAAAAAGTGTAATTCTTTAACCCCGCATCACGACGGAACTACTGAATGAATTCGAATGGAAGTCGGCACGATTTGAGTTCATACTACGGGGAAAGATACATTTTATACCGGAATTCAGTAAGGTTCCCGTGGAGGGGGATAATAGTCAAATTCCTGGGTCGTGCATCACGCAAAAAGTACAGAATGAAATCATGCATGCATGATGCATTTTATCTGGGATATCAGTAGGCACGGTTCTCTTGGGAGAGGGGATAAAAGTCAAAATGTGTTCTTAGTTGTAATTCATTAACGCGTCGCCGATTTCATGCATTCTTTTTATTAGAAACCGTGTTGCAAGATCGAATTTGACTAAATCAGTAGAAAGTCGAGTAGAAAATCAGTTCATTGAAACAAAAAAATCATTAGATAAAGGGTAGGTAAGTGCCTATCCATTTATTATTCCAAAACGCACCCATTAGTTAGGGTTCTACCTTAGTAGGTAGGAACCTAACTAATGAGTGCGTCAATGCCTATTTCAGGCAAAGTAAAATGTACAAATGGTCCATGCAATATACAGGGTGTAACAAAAATAAGTAACCAAACTTTCAGGTGGGGTGTAGAATCGAACACTGAATTCAGGAAAAATATTGAAAAAAATCCCGCCCTTTAGTTTTCGAAAAATTTAATAAATAGGTACGAAATTTTCACAACATTAGGCAATAGACTATAATACATGTGTCTATTTGGAATAAAAAAAAAAATGGCCTAAGTACCTGTATTCATCTCTTTTATAAGCCCATAACACCTAAACGGTGCCCTAATGAGCGGCCTCCGCGGTCATCGACCCGCGACATCATTGCAGCGGAAGCAAACAGGCTGCACGGCGTGCTTAGATATGGAGCCTACGTACAACAAATACATTCCAATTTTCCTCTAGAAATTAAAAAATAAATAAATTATTTTAAGTCTTTACACACGTTCTATCGCGAAAATGCATAGTTAGTAGGTACATTCATTAAGCATGCACCTTCCTACTAAAAGATATTCACTACTAGTTTTTATTTTTTCATATCGTTGACTACCTAAGTACCTACTTTCACATTGACCTTTAACAACACGGTGAGTAACTTACAATGAACCCCATAAAAGGTTGTTACAATTTGCATTTCCGAAGCACCAGATTGAGACAAGAAAAGGCACAAACTTTTAGCGCGCGAGAGCGAGATAGGTATACAAACTTAGTTCATCCGAATGTTCACCCAATGCTAGGCTTATTGTTAGTTTTGTCAAACTGACTGTCATACCACAGAAATGTTATCATAGGGTCAATGGCCGTTTAGTTGCATCATTGCAAGCGCAAGGTGAAGGTTGCGGCGGCGCTTATCGGTTTTTTGTGCGTAAAAATGGCTCGTATGCGTTATTCAGATATTGAATACCACGAGACGAAAATTGAAATGGGAAAATTGGAATGCATTGGCTAGCTTCCTACATAACCACAACACGTGCAGCCCGCCGCCGCGCGCGCTGCTGCGATATCGCGTGTCCGGTCGTGGGTGCCCCCCGTAAAAAGATGTTTATCTGCTAAAAAGGTGTATACAAGGTACGTAGACCTTTTAATCATATTTTAATGTCAAATAAACACGTGCATCAGTCGATTGCGTAATGTAGTGAAAATTCCATATTTATTTTATTTTTCGAAAACTAAATGGCGGGATTTTTTTTTAATATTTTTCCTGAATTCAGTGTTCGATTCTACACCCCACCTGAAAGTTTGGTTACTTATTTTTGTTACACCCTGTATATGAACATGATATTTGGTGGTTTAGCTGGTCCAGTTAACTGTACCACCGAAGTTTGGTTGGAGTAAGTTAAATTAACTGGACCACAGAAAAATATTTTTGACTGTGGTACACAATCAATTGTACCTACCTTATAACGAAAAAAAATTACGGTGGTCCAGTCAAATGGATGAGGAGCCCAATTCTGTAATACAATGGCTTCACTATGACAATGGAATCGTCGCAGAATCATTACGTAGAATCTTTAGATTAATAAAACTCCAGATAGTGCGTGTGAGATAAATTAATAGTTTCAAACTTGACGCGCGTCTCTACATTTGCATTCATCATAATTTCTTTCATCTAAGGTAGAATACCAAAACGTGTCATTCCGTGACGTCTGTGATGTCCCTGTCATAGTGAAGCGATTAATTTAGCAGAATAGGGCCCCAGCTGAACGGAACCATGAGTAAGAAGTGAAACGAGTATGACACTTCTTAACACTAACGCTGGCCGAGTCGTAGCTGAAAGTATTGTCGATAAAGAATGGGTTTGAAGATGACAACATGCTATCCGCCGTAGACCCCACACGATTTATACACTATTTAACTAGGTACCTAAATAAAGATTCTTATATTAAAAGTGTAAGAGGTCCAATTCTGCGCATCGAAGTTTTTTTGCACGGCGGCGTATCATAATATGAGAGAAACTGTGGTTAAATGTGAACTTAATTAACGGCACCGGCAGGTATGGCAATGGCGAACGAAGTCGCGGGTACAGCTAGTTTATAAATAAATAAATAACGGATAATTGTATGTCTTCATTTCAGGTAAGTACGGTACGATACCTACAATACAAAATGTGTAGGTTAAGAATCGAAAAGCGCTGGGGTAAACGTGTTCTTGTCTTGAGTGGAGACCGCGACTAGGCAAACGTAGTGTAGGACGCAATTGGTAGGCAGATGCTGGCTAGCTGAAGACAGGGCGATATGGCGCTCATTACAGAAGCGAACCTATGTCCAGCTGTGTACTAATATAGGCTGATGATGATGGCCTTAACGCCACCGATAGGTTTAAGGATTTTATTTTAACAGAACAGGTAGGTGACACGTTCTTGGAACGAATTGTGAAGCCGTGGCAATACGCCTAAGCAGGTTTAAGTTAGCTGGGCTAGGTAGGTAGGTATACAGGTTAGGTATAGGTTAGGTACCTACCTACCTATCTAGTTCGAAAAACAATCCTTAAATGTAGCAGGGCGTATGATGTTGGCGTGTTACCTTCCAAATTATTAGTTAGCTATTTTCATCAATGGCCGATAAACCTACTCTATTCTACCTACCAACTGAAAAAAGGAGGTTGGTGTTAATCCTGTCTATAACCTGAAACTAACCTCTAGAATTGAAACCTTTTTGGTCACCCCGCCGCCATTTGCAATGATGAGTCGAACCAAAGGACATGAAATTATTCTGCCAATCTTCAAAAAAATATTTAATTTTTTCTGCAAAAATTACGGAAAAACTAAAAATGCAGCGTTCCTCAATATTTTGAGATGAATCGAATGGTATATTTCATATCTTTCCTCAAATTTTTGGGACAGACCATAAGGGAAAGTTGCCATTGTTCTTTATCTATAAGGCAGTCAATAATTTTTGCAGTCTTTTATGCTAGAAGTTTCAGATCAGATATAATTTACTGTAAACATCCAACTGACTTTATTTTTCGATGGGTTTTTGCTTCATAATGTCCTAATGGATTATTGAACATGTTATTATAAATAATAATGATGTTAAGGTTATCCTCAAATAAGTGATTATGATTCCCTTGACATTATTATAGAGCGATAGGTAGGCGCTTTATTTATTACGCTATGGATTTACCGCCAATTATTTGTTACAAGCTATGATAATTTAGGCACCTACCTATCATAATTATACTTAATGACTAAATGTTGTAATATAAATATTAAGCATCCAATTAACTTGAAGGAAGTTAGGGTTTTAATTTATTGACTTTGAATGCTACCTAACGACATCAAACACTATGAATTTATTTTGTAACCGGTTTCAATCACATCAAAATATATTACTAGGCATGCCTTTTAAGTTCTGTCGTTTACATATTTCCCGGCAATTTTGAATTTGGAACTATTCTGATGACGACCTCCGTGGCGCAGCGGGCGAAGGTCCGAATGCGACGCAGGAGGTTGCGGGTTCGAATCCCGCCTCGGAACAAATTTGTCTACGATCTGCAGAAATTTGTTCCGTTGGTCTGGGTGTTTTCTATGTATAATAAAAAAATATCTATCTATGTAGTGTATTGTATTATGTATATCAGTTATCTAGTACCCATAACACAAGCTCTGCTTAGCTTGGGGCTAGATAATGCTGTGTGAATTGTCTAGCATTATTTATTTATTCTATATTCGAATGTGTTTAAATTTTGAATCTCAAAATAGTTGAAAGTATTAGGATTAATGCTATTGTTTGGTGACAGTGTCAATTGAAATCTGTCAGGTTACGTACGAAAATGAATCTTTTTAAGGAAAATGTGGGGCGTACACTTTTTGTAGACTTGATTCACCCTGGTCATTTCAGGGTGCATTAAGTACACTATTTAGTAGACTTTATTCACTCAGGTGATACCAAAGTGAATTAAGTGCACTACATGGTAGACTTAATTCACCCATGTCCTTACAAACCATCGTGTAATGCAACCTACATGGAAACTTGAAAGTTGATTTTTGTTTTTCATTTTCTTTTTCTCGAAATGATGCGTTGATGCGTGCAATTTTTTTTATTTGTTGTTTTAATGGCTCATAAAAAATGAAACATTAACCGGCCACTTGCAGCACTTTTTTAAATTCCGATTTATTTGAATTTTTGTCATATAATTTCTGTCACACCAACCGTATAATTTCAACCATATAATTTCTGACAAAATTTCAACTAACTCGAGATATATAAGAAAGTGCTGCAAGTCGACCTTAACGATAATGTAGTAGTAGGAATGGATCCCATTATATTTTTTTTTTTATTGAAGGCTGTTTTAATTTATATAAGTTTTCGTTACTTCGATTTTTTTACCTATCCTAATAGAATGCGTACACGATTTCGTGCCTGTGCTGTTGACCGTTGAGGAGTTCCCTCGTTAGGAGCCAATCCTGGAGGTCCATTCACGTCATGCTTGTCATAAAAATGCATTGTCATCAACTCCGTAGGATAAGAGGAAGTGCTTCATAATCAGCTTACTTAAGATTTGACACAAACAAACATACCTACATTAAACATAGTAAGTTAAGCTGTCATTTTGACAGCGGTTTTGGAACTAGAATTCCAGGATGAGTAGTTTCCGAGGTATGACAGTTGTTTGACAGCTGTCGTGCAATATTTAGATGTTGGTCACACCTTTCATCGGTTTATGTTTGACGGCTGTCATCAATAGGTATGTTGGTAATTTGTTAGTCTATGATATCTTCGAAGTTTCCCATCTATTTCCTTTTTTTATGCTGAACGTGCTATTTCTCTATTATCTAGCCCCCCTTGTCGCTTACAGTAAATGACATAATATTTAGCATAAAAAAATGAGGACGCAAAAGGAATTAAATTATTATTAAAATTGCGATTTTCGTTAGGTCCCAAATAGGCCAGCAGCTTGTGGGACCAAACAGGAATAAGTCCTATTTTTTGAAGTCGACATTATACCACTACATATATTTATTATTCATTTATTTACACGAGAAGATAGAAGTTTATAGTGTAAGAATCAAATCACACACTATCCTATGCTATTACATAATTATTTTCTCTTTCAAAGAGGTTTTGTGGGTGCATAACGTATACTCTGATTTGGACATGATAATTAATTTGTTTATCAAGGTGATTTAAATCTACTAAATAGTGTACTTAATGCACCCGGAAATAACCAGGGTGAATCAAGTCTACTAAATGTGTACTTAGTGCATAACCCCAGGTGAATTAATTATACCGCCCCGAAAATTATCGTGCAATAATTTTCTACAACTTTAGAAGAGGCCTGACACGGCTTCAGTGTTTTGAAGAGCTAACATCTGTGTTCAGTGATACAGCCCCATGTCTGTGGACTGTTAAATGCTGGTATTTAGCATTCCAGCGTGGACATACCATATTATCATGTTGATGAGATGGTTCACCAACACCTCGGGCAGGTCCTTGCAGACCAAAAGGTGGTCCTCCGGGGCCAGAGCCGCGTCCAGCAGCTCGTCCACGTCCACGTCCTGGTCCTCCCATGCCACCGGGGCGAGGCATGCGCTGTAGGCTTTCTTCTGGTGGTGGTAGTCCTTCAATTGCCAGGGATACTATGTTTTCTCCACGCATGAGTACAAAACCAAGTGTTCTCTTCTGCTCCCTGTATCCAGTCACGCTAGTTTTAGACATGATTTTTCTGAATTCCTCACTTCTATTATAATCTTCTAATATCAGATTCACAATTTCATCAAATGCCTTCAATGTTCCAATCATTGTACGAGAATCTTGAAATGTCACCAGTACTCTATAGTTACCATAGTCTTTCATGTTTTTATCGAAGGGCTGAAAATAAAAAAACAATTATGATGGGACACATCAGTGACAGTAAGTAAGTAGCAAATTTATCTATAAGGCAGTCAATAATTTTTGCAGTCTTTTATGCTAGAAGTTTCAGATCAGATATAATTTACTGTAAACATCCAACTGACTTTATTTTTCGATGGGTTTTTGCTTCATAATGTCCTAATGGATTATTGAACATGAAATGTAATTATAAATAATAATGATGTTAAGGTTATCCTCAAATAAATGATAATGATTCCCTTGACATTATTATAGAGCTATAGGTAGGCGCTTTATTTATAACGCTATGGATTTACCGCCAATTATTTGTTTCAAGCTAAGATCATTTAGGCACCTACCTATCATAATTATACTTAATGACTAAATGTTGTAATATAAATATTAAGCATCCAATTAACTTGAAGGAAGTTAAGTTTGAATCTCAAAATAGTTGAAAGTATTCGGATTAATGCTATTGTTTGGTGACAGTGTCAATTGAAATTTCAGAAAGTCAGGTTACGTACGAAAATGAATCTTTTTAAGGAAAATGTAGGGCGTACACTTTTTGTAGACTTGATTCACCCTGGTCATTTCAGGGTGCATTAAGTACACTATTTAGTAGACTTTATTCACTCAGGTGATACCAAAGTGAATTAAGTGCACTACATGGTAGACTTAATTCACCCATGTTCTTACAAACCATCGTGTAATGCAACCTACATGGAAACTTGAAAGTTGATTTTTGTTTTTCATTTTCTTTTTCTCGAAATGATGCGTGCAATTTTTTTTATTTGTTATTTTAATGGCTCATAAAAAATGAAACATTAACGGCCACTTGCAGCACTTTTTTAAATTCCGATTTATTTGAATTTTTGTCATATTATTTCTGTCACACCAACCGTATAATTTCAACCATATAATTTCTGACAAAATTTCAACTAACTCGAGATATATAAGAAAGTGCTGCAATGCAAGTCGACCTTAACGATAATGTAGTAGTAGGAATGGATCCCATTATATATTTTTTTTATTGAAGGCTGTTTTAATTTATGTAAGTTTTCGTTACTACGATTTTTTTACCTATCCTAATAGAATGCGTACACGACTTCGTGCCTGTGCTGTTGACCGTTAAGGAGTTCCCTCGTTAGGAGCCAATCCTGAAGGTCCATTCACGTCATGCTTGTCATAAAAATGCATTGTCATCAACTCCGTAGGATAAGAGGAAGTGCTTCTTATTCAGCTTACTTAAGATTTGACACAAACAAACATACATTTAAACATAGTAAGTTAAGCTGTCATTTTGACAGCGGTTTTGGAACTAGAATTCCAGGATGAGTAGTTTCCGAGGTATGACAGTTGTTTGACAGCTGTCGTGCAATATTTAGATGTTGGTCACACCTTTCATCGGTTTATGTTTGACGGCTGTCATCAATAGGTATGTTGGTAATTTGTTAGTCTATGATATCTTCGAAGTTTCCCATCTATTTCTTTTTTTATGCTGAACGTGCTATTTCTCTATTATCTAGCCCCTCTTGTCGCTTACAGTAAATGACATAATATTTAGCATAAAAAAATGAGGACGCAAGAGGAATTAAATTATTATTAAAATTGCGATTTTCGTTAGGTCCCAAATAGGCCAGCAGCTTGTGGGACCAAACAGGAATAAGTCCTATTTTTTGAAGTCGACATTATACCACTACATATATTTATTATTCATTTATTTACACGAGAAGATAGAAGTTTATAGTGTAAGAATCAAATCACTCACTATCCTATGCTATTACATAATTATTTTCTCTTTCAAAGAGGTTTTGTAGGTGCATAACGTATACTCTGATTTGGTAAAGATAATTAATTGGTTTATCAAGGTGATTTAAATCTACTAAATAGTGTACTTAATGCACCCGGAAATAACCAGGGTGAATCAAGTCTACTAAAAGTGTACTTAGTGCATAACCCCAGGTGAATTAATTATACCGCCCCGAAAATGATCGTGCAATAATTTTCTACAACTTTAGAAGAGGCCTGACACGGCTTCATTGTTTTGAAGAGCTAACATCTGTGTTCAGTGATGAAGCCCCATGTCTGTGGACTGTTGAATGCTGGTATTTAGCATTCCAGCGTGGACATACCATATTAGTATGTTGATGGGAGGGTTCACCAACACCTCGGGCAGGTCCTTGCAGACCAAAAGGTAGTCCTCCGGGACCAGAGCCGCGTCCAGCAGCTCGTCCACGTCCACGTCCTGGTCCTCCCATGCCACCGGGGCGAGGCATGCGCTGTAGGCTTTCTTCTGGTGGTGGTGGTCCTTCAATTGCCAGGGATACTATGTTTTCTCCACGCATGAGTACAAAACCAAGTGTTCTCTTCTCCTCCCTGTATCCAGTCACGCTAGTTTTAGACTTGATTTTTCTGAATTCCTCACAATCTTCTAATATCAGATTCATGACTTCATCAAATGCCTTCAATGTTCCAATCATATAATGATAATCTTGACATGTCACCCGTACTCTATAGTTAACATAGTCTTTCATGTTCTTATCGAAGGGCTGAAAATAAAAATACAATTATGATGGGACACATCAGTGACAGTAAGTAAGTAGCAAATTTATCTATAAGGCAGTCAATAATTTTTGCAGTCTTTTATGCTAGAAGTTTCAGATCAGATATAATTTACTGTAAACATCCAACTGACTTTATTTTTCGATGGGTTTTTGCTTCATAATGTCCTAATGGATTATTGAACATTAAATGTTATTATAAATAATAATGATGTTAAGGTTATCCTCAAATAAATGATTATAATTCCCTTGACATTATTATAGAGCGATAGGTAGGCGCTTTAGTTATTACGCTATGGATTTACCGCCAATTATTTGTTTCAAGCTAAGATCATTTAGGCACCTACCTATCATAATTATACTTAATGACTAAATGTTGTAATATAAATATTAACTTGAAGGAAGTTAGGGTTTTAATTTATTGACTTTGAATGCTACCTAATGACATCAAACACTATGAATTTATTTTGTAACCGGTTTCAACCACATCAAAATACAAGCTCTGCTTAGCTTGGGGCTAGATAATGCTGTGTGAATTGTCTAGCATTATTTATTTATTCTATATTCGAATGTGTTTAAATATTGAATCTCAAAATAGTTGAAAGTATTAGGATTAATGCTATTGTTTGGTGACAGTGTCAATTGAAATCTGTCAGGTTACGTACGAAAATGAATCTTTCCAAGGAAAATGTGGGGCGTACACTTTTTGTAGACTTGATTCACCCTGGTCATTTCAGGGTGCATTAAGTACACTATTTAGTAGACTTTATTCACTCAGGTGATACCTAAGTGAATTAAGTGCACTACATGGTAGACTTAATTCACCCATGTGCTTACAAACTATTGTGTAATGCAACCTACGTGGAAACTTGATGGTTGTTTTTTTTTTTTCATTTTAATTGACTCGAAATGATGTGTTGATGCGTGCAATTTTTTTTATTTGTTGTTTTAATGGCTCATAAAAAATGAAACATTAACGGCCACTTGCAGCACTTTTTTAAATTCCGATTTATTTGAATTTTTGTAATATTATTTCTGTCACACCAACCGTATAATTTCAACCATATTATTTCTGACAAAATTTCAACTAACTTGAGATATATAAGAAAGTGCTGCAAGTCGACCTTAATGATAATGTAGTAGTAGGAATGGATCCCATTATACCTTTTTTTTATTGTAGGCTGTTTTAATTTATATAAGTTTTTGTTAGTACGATTTCTTTACCTATCCTAATAGAATGCTTACACGATTTCGTGCCTGTGCTGTTGACCGTTGAGGAGTTCCCTCGTTAGGAGCCAATCCTGGAGGTCCATTCACGTCATGCTTGTCATAAAAATGCATTGTCATCAACTCCGTAGGATAAGAGGAAGTGCTTCTTATTCAGCTTACTTAAGATTTGACACAAACAAACATACATTTAAACATAGTAAGTTAAGCTGTCATTTTGACAGCGGTTTTGGAACTAGAATTCCAGGATGAGTAGTTTCCGAGGTATGACAGTTGTTTGACAGCTGTCGTGCAATATTTAGATGTTGGTCACACCTTTCATCGGTTTATGTTTGACGGCTGTCATCAATAGGTATGTTGGTAATTTGTTAGTCTATGATATCTTCGAAGTTTCCCATCTATTTCTTTTTTTATGCTGAATGTGCTATTTCTCTATTATCTAGCCCCTCTTGTCGCTTACAGTAAATGACATAATATTTAGCATAAAAAAATGAGGACGCAAGAGGAATTAAATTATTATTAAAATTGCGATTTTCGTTAGGTCCCAAACAGGCCAGCAGCTTGTGGGACCAAACAGGAATAAGTCCTATTTTTTGAAGTCGACATTATACCACTACATATATTTATTATTCATTTATTTACACGAGAAGATAGAAGTTTATAGTGTAAGAATCAAATCACTCACTATCCTATGCTATTACATAATTATTTTCTCTTTCAAAGAGGTTTTGTAGGTGCATAACGTATACTCTGATTTGGTAAAGATAATTAATTGGTTTATCAAGGTGATTAAAATCTACTAAATAGTGTACTTAATGCACCCGGAAATAACCAGGGTGAATCAAGTCTACTAAAAGTGTACTTAGTGCATAACCCCAGGTGAATTAATTATACCGCCCCGAAAATGATCGTGCAATAATTTTCTACAACTTTAGAAGAGGCCTGACACGGCTTCATTGTTTTGAAGAGCTAACATCTGTGTTCAGTGATGAAGCCCCATGTCTGTGGACTGTTGAATGCTGGTATTTAGCATTCCAGCGTGGACATACCATATTAGTATGTTGATGGGAGAGTTCACCAACACCTCGGGCAGGTCCTTGCAGACCAAAAGGTAGTCCTCCGGGACCAGAGCCGCGTCCAGCAGCTCGTCCACGTCCACGTCCTTGTCCTCCCATGCCACCGGGGCGAGGCATGCGCTGTAGGCTTTCTTCTGGTGGTGGTGGTCCTTCAATTGCCAGGGATACTATGTTTTCTCCACGCATGAGTACAAAACCAAGTGTTCTCTTCTCCTCCCTGTATCCAGTCACGCTAGTTTTAGACTTGATTTTTCTGAATTCCTCACAATCTTCTAATATCAGATTCATGACTTCATCAAATGCCTTCAATGTTCCAATCATATAATGATAATCTTGACATGTCACCCGTACTCTATAGTTAACATAGTCTTTCATGTTCTTATCGAAGGGCTGAAAATAAAAATACAATTATGATGGGACACATCAGTGACAGTAAGTAAGTAGCAAATTTATCTATAAGGCAGTCAATAATTTTTGCAGTCTTTTATGCTAGAAGTTTCAGATCAGATATAATTTACTGTAAACATCCAACTGACTTTATTTTTCGATGGGTTTTTGCTTCATAATGTCCTAATGGATTATTGAACATTAAATGTTATTATAAATAATAATGATGTTAAGGTTATCCTCAAATAAATGATTATAATTCCCTTGACATTATTATAGAGCGATAGGTAGGCGCTTTAGTTATTACGCTATGGATTTACCGCCAATTATTTGTTTCAAGCTAAGATCATTTAGGCACCTACCTATCATAATTATACTTAATGACTAAATGTTGTAATATAAATATTAACTTGAAGGAAGTTAGGGTTTTAATTTATTGACTTTGAATGCTACCTAATGACATCAAACACTATGAATTTATTTTGTAACCGGTTTCAACCACATCAAAATACAAGCTCTGCTTAGCTTGGGGCTAGATAATGCTGTGTGAATTGTCTAGCATTATTTATTTATTCTATATTCGAATGTGTTTAAATATTGAATCTCAAAATAGTTGAAAGTATTAGGATTAATGCTATTGTTTGGTGACAGTGTCAATTGAAATCTGTTAGGTTACGTACGAAAATGAATCTTTCCAAGGAAAATGTGGGGCGTACACTTTTTGTAGACTTGATTCACCCTGGTCATTTCAGGGTGCATTAAGTACACTATTTAGTAGACTTTATTCACTCAGGTGATACCTAAGTGAATTACGTGCACTACATGGTAGACTTAATTCACCCATGTGCTTACAAACTATTGTGTAATGCAACCTACGTGGAAACTTGATGGTTGTTTTTTTTTTTTTTTCATTTTAATTGACTCGAAATGATGTGTTGATGCGTGCAATTTTTTTTATTTGTTGTTTTAATGGCTCATAAAAAATGAAACATTAACGGCCACTTGCAGCACTTTTTTAAATTCCGATTTATTTGAATTTTTGTAATATTATTTCTGTCACACCAACCGTATAATTTCAACCATATTATTTCTGACAAAATTTCAACTAACTTGAGATATATAAGAAAGTGCTGCAAGTCGACCTTAATGATAATGTAGTAGTAGGAATGGATCCCATTATACCTTTTTTTTATTGTAGGCTGTTTTAATTTATATAAGTTTTCGTTACTACGATTTTTTTACCTATCCTAATAGAATGCGTACACGATTTCGTGCCTGTGCTGTTGACCGTTGAAGAGTTCCCTCGTTAGGAGCCAATCCTGGAGGTCCATTCACGTCATGCTTGTCATAAAAATGCATGGTCATCAACTCCGTAGGATAAGAGGAAGTGCTTCTTATTCAGCTTACTTAAGATTTGACACAAACAAACATACATTTAAACATAGTAAGTTAAGCTGTCATTCTGACAGCGGTTTTGGAACTAGAATTCCAGGATGAGTAGTTTCCGAGGTATGACAGTTGTTTGACAGCTGTCGTGCAATATTTAGATGTTGGTCACACCTTTCATCGGTTTATGTTTGACGGCTGTCATCAATAGGTATGTTGGTAATTTGTTAGTCTATGATATCTTCGAAGTTTCCCATCTATTTCCTTTTTTATGCTGAATGTGCTATTTCTCTATTATCTAGCCCCTCTTGTCGCTTACAGTAAATGACATAATATTTAGCATAAAAAATGAGGACGCAAGAGGAATTAAATTATTATTAAAATTGCGATTTTCGTTAGGTCCCAAATAGGCCAGCAGCTTGTGGGACCAAACAGGAATAAGTCCTATTTTTTGAAGTCGACATTATACCACTACATATATTTATTATTCATTTATTTACACAAGAGGATAGAAGTTTATAGTGTAAGAATCAAATCACTCACTATCCTATGCTATTACATAATTATTTTCTCTTTCAAAGAGGTTTTGTAGGTGCATAAAGTATACTCTGATTTGGTAAAGATAATTAACAGTGATAGGAATAGGTAGGGCTTATTTACCTAAACTTCGAGGAACAGTGACAAGAATCGGAGACTTTCTTCCGACAAAATTTTTTTCCGGTAAAGATGTACCGGAAAAAAATCCGGACATTACTTAGGTACATTAAAAAATAATGTTATTCAAATAAGTAGTTGATCTATGTTTAATCTATCCAGAAATCACGATCTAGATAAAATTAGAGACATGTGACGCGTTAACAGCAGGAAAAGATGATCGGTCATACTATATTTACGTGCCTTTGACCTCAGTCAAAGTTGAGAGGTCGTTTTCAACTTATAAATGGATCCATAACATAAAATGAAATCGCTTGAAAATTTAAAATGTAGAAAAAAATATGATTGTGTATTTAAACTTAATCGACTCTTCTGAGGCAGAGAACTTCGGTTCTGACACTGAACTTGACGAATCGAATCAAGATGATTTGAGGAAAATCTGTATTTTTTATGGCATTTTCTTAAGACAAATAAAGATTTTCTAAATTCTCAGAAACCTTGGAATCTATTTGCAATAATTGCTTATGTAAACATAAAGAGTTCACTTTGTAATTTAAGTTATTCCGTCTGTACATTTCCTTTCATATTTTCCAATTATATGTTGATAAATTATTAAAATATAACCTGTATCTGTTACAACAATGTTCACTACCAACGTTTTATTTTCTTTTATCGTTATAGTTTTATGTATAAATAGATAAAATACTTTTCAATGATTTTTGTCAGATTATTTTGTGGTTGTAACGACTCCCATGTTATGTTATGTCTAGCCGCGAACTTTAGGTAAACATAGATCAACTACTTATTCGAATAACATTATTTTTTAATGTACCTAAGTAATGTCCGGATTTTTTTCCGGTACATCTGTACCGGAACAAAATTTTGTCGGAAGGAAGTCTCCGATTCTTGTCACTGTTCCTCGAAGTTTAGGTAAATAAGCCCTACCTATTCCTATCACTAATAATTAATTGGTTTATCAAGTTGATTTAAATCTACTAAATAGTGTACTTAATGCAACCGGAAATAACCAGGGTGAATCAAGTCTACTAAAAGTGTACTAAGTGCATAACCCCAGGTGAATTAAGTATACCGCCCCGAAAATGTTCGTGCAATAATTTTCTACATGTTTAGAAGAGGCCTGACACGGCTTCAGTGTTTTGAAGAGCTAACATCTGTGTTCAGTGATGAAGCCCCATGTCTGTGGACTGTTGAATGCTGGTATTTAATATTCCAGCGTGGACAGTGACAAATCTCAAGAAGGACGCCCAAAATCTGCCTTCTCTGAAGATAACCATTGCTATGAGACAAATAATTCTCGAAAATCGTCATGTGACGTATCGAGAGATAGAGGCTCTATTAGGCATCTCAGGAACAACCATTAAGAAGATCTTGCATGAAGTGCTTGGTGTGAAAAAGCTAGTTTGCCATTGGATACCGCATCTGCTTTCCGACGATGACAAGGCAGTCCGTGTCAGATGGTGTAAGAAAACTCTGCAAAGGTTCTACCGAGGAGAGTCAAATCACGTCTACGACATCATCAGTGGTGACGCATCTTGGATCTATGCCTACGATCCTGATTCCAAACAACAATCTACAATCTGGGTCTTTCAAGACGAGCCAAGGCCGACTAAAGTTGTTCGTTCTCGAAGCACTTCAAAGAAGATGCTGGCCACATTCGTTGGAAAAACTGGCCATGTTTCGACTACTGCACTTGAAGATCGTAGAACGGTTAACATAGAGTGGTATACCACAGTTTGTTTACCACAAGTCATCGCCGAACTTCTCGAAAATCTAACTCAAAGCGACGCATCATCCTGCACCACGACAACGCAAGCTCACACAGCGCTTGTCAAACGATTGAGTATTTGAAGCAGGAAAAAGTAGAAATTCTTGACCATCCTCCATACAGTCCTGACCTTAGCCTTAACGATTTCTTTACATTTCCTAAAATTAAGAAAAGTCTTTGTGGTCAAAGGTTTCAATCCGGTGAAAAAGGTAGACGCTTTCAAGTCAGCCATTTTGAACACCCCCACTTTGGTGGATTATATTTATAATATCTGGTTTGAGCAAATGAAAAAGTTTAAGCTAGCTACGTAGTGAATACTTTAAAAAACAATAAAAAGTAGGTACCTACTTTAAGGTTCTAGTTGTGTTTTTTTCTTCAAACGACAAAACATAAAGGGTATGCATCGTATTATGTGTAGATCTTTAGTAAATCTTACGACAATTTGCAGTTGATACATACCATTTTGATTATTTGATTATTGACAGCATCGATAGGTGATAGGAGGTAGTATTTCATTCACAGCTAGACCCTACGGAACAGGATTTTTGGTTAGACCAACCAAACCAAATAACCAAACACAACACAAAACAAAACCGAGAACAATTCGCCATTTTAGAAGACTTACAATTTACAATAGTTACAATTACAATCCTACCAGTGTTGCCAGAGCCTAGCCTAGCCTAGCCTACTCAGCCCAGATTGCCATTTTGTGGGTTCAAATGTTGCCATCTGAAAATAAAGGGTGCCATTAGAAAAAAAATATGTAAAAAAGAACTATGCGTTTTTCTCAAATTAATATAAAATATTTATACCTATTGGGTACTGTCATTAAAGAATATAACTGAAATGGACCTGTTCTTAGTCTCTAATCACTAGATTATGTTATTAATTTAATGTAATTATGAGCAACGTCCTTTTCCTATCCTAGGTACCCAAAAGGCTGGGAAGGGCTGGTGATGAATATTGAATGAATGATGATTTAATCAGTAAAATTGGTTTTTCAAATAGTTCTTTTTGTAGCTTCTTCGATTAAAACAAGAAAATGGACCTTACCAGTAGATTTAAATACAAAAGTATTAGAAAACCACGAAAAAAAATT
This sequence comes from Eupithecia subumbrata, assembly GCA_949316285.1. Lineage (NCBI taxonomy): Eukaryota > Metazoa > Arthropoda > Insecta > Lepidoptera > Geometridae > Eupithecia > Eupithecia subumbrata. The sequence goes on along the minus strand of OX438642.1, from coordinate 3,336,795 downwards.
CCTTGGCACTGCACACTGCACACAGACACAAACATCCATTTTTCACCAAAATACACTTTTTGTTAATAGAAATACGGGTACATTATGTGCAATTTGTTTGTAGGTATATTAAATAAGTATTGTTTTCATTTTAGGAATTCAAAAGGCGTTCAAGATTTTGATTTGGTTCAATACGATGCGTTCAGTTTATCTGCGAAAGATATTCGATTTTTCTTACTGATGATCGCGAGACAAGTCGAAAAGTTGCCAAAAAGTTACCATTTGAGCTTGGTTGCCATTTGATTGCCATGAAGGGTCAAATGTTGCCAAAATGGCAACCAAAGTTGCCTAATGGCAACGCTGAATACAACACCACAACTGACATTGACTCGAGACTCGAACCCGCATCCTTCCGTAGGTAAGTACCGGAATGTGCTAACCAACTACACCACGAGGTCGATTAAGTAATTTCTTAGAAATTTGCCAGAGTGTGAGGCTTACGCACTACAAAAACAAAAACTTTAGAATCTGATCATATTAAATCCAAAATTATTATTGGCTTTTATAATTACTACTTATTTTAAAAACGATATTCCTATAAAATCTTACTCCATTAAAATCACAATCAATGATAATAATATGAATAATAGACACGGGGCGGCGCTATCGCGACGCAGCGGTGGATGGTCTCCGACTGCGATAAAAAAGTTGCGCTTGCTCCGCTCCGCTCGCTGTTATTACCTATTGATGTACTAAGTATATACTTTTAGTACCTACTTATTTATTGTAGGTATTCAATTTACCCCGAAAGCAACAAGTATTTTTTGTGATCCGGTTCTCTTCAATCAGTTACTATTAAAGTTTGCCTAACCTTACACAAACAGGTTTTTTCGTAGCTTGCTCCGCCCGCTCCCGATAGCATAGTCTCGCTTCATTATGTTAGCTATGGTCCAGAGCTAGTCTAGTTTCGGTATTATTTATTCAGTTCTTGAGTCTGACCTCCGTTTTAGGTCACCCACCACCGCTAAGAAATTACACGAAAATCTAACAAAACTATCCACTCGTCGATATTTTGTGGTATTTTCTTTTTGTTTTAGGCTAGGGCCAAGACCCTTTTAAGAATTCTACAAACTAGAGTCTACATCTAGAGATAAGTTTACAAAATATTGTTGGCCACCTTCAATATTCATACACTGAAATGTCGCATCAAACCGCCGCCGGGCTGTATAGCCGACTTTGGTGTCCTCCATTAGACGAAAATTATATATTTTTCGCGGCTCGCTCCGCTTTTTGGTAAAGTTAAGGCTCTGGGCCTTATTGGCGACCCCGACCCCTTTTCTTTCTTTAGTTTACTACTTATTTACACAGCATAAATTCATTAATTACGATCCCCTGGTTTACTGTAATGTTTCCTTTATGGCCTAGTCAAATTAAGGATCATAATTTTATAATGCTAACAACAAAAGCATACCAGCTTGAAATTGTTGACATCTTCATAGGCAGAAAGTGATAATATATAAATACATTATTCTAAATACTCTTAAGTAGAAGAGACAGAAAAAATCAAGACACGCCGGCGTGCGGCGCTGACGCGCCGACCATGAAAGCCGGCGCGCCGCCGCCGCCGGCATATTTGAGGTCGGCCGGCGCACACGTCTAGATAGAGCTAATGAGAAGAAAAACTACTATTCAAACTATTGATAGAAAATGGCTTACCATTTACGGCAAATAACTTTTTCGCTAGGTAGTTTTATTTCTTGTGGAAAGCAGAAAAAAATTAAAACACAATTTAAATTGATTCCCCCGCTAAAGCGAACCGAACCACCATAAGAGTAAAATGACACAATTATACTACTTTGAGCGCTGTTAGCGGTAAAGTTTAGCGCTAACTGGTGTGCTTAAACTTAAACGGTCGATCGCGATCGACCGGTCGATCGCGAAAGCTTTTCGAGTCGATCGCCAGCAATATACCTACTCACTTTACCTACCTACTAATACCTACTCATACCTAAAATAATAGGTAACATTGAACGGTGCGCGGGGAAGATCGACGATCACACAGAATTTGTAGTTCGTAAGTTACGTTAAGGTGAAGTGAGTCCCAAAAACCACGTTTTTACTGTGCGGAAAAACAATTTTAGGGCAAAAAAAATTGATATTTTTATAATTTTTGATAAGCATTAAAAGTTTAGGATTTTAATGAGTATGTTATGGGAGTCGAAACACGATTGACAAAACTTGACTCGATACAAAAAAAGGCAATGTTTCCTCTAAATCTTCATTTTTGCACGGTTGGCCCAATTCAAAAAATCACTAAGTCCTAAAAGTGACTTTTGAGATAATCATGATTTAATGTTTTAAATGTCTGCTGAAATAACATGCGTTGGTTAAAAAAAACAATTTAAAAATACATTTTGGCGCAAAAAAAGTAATTTTATTTATTGGAAGAATCAAAGCGATATGAGTAACAGGAGTCTCAGTATAAAATATAAAAAAAAATTAGACTTATTTCTAATCGCTGGACTTAGTGATATTACAGTGATAAATAGGGGACTTAGTGATTTTATTGCCAGTACAACGTTCATACAAAATCGGCTTATCATTCCACTTCATCTTCAGAATCGAATTCTGCAGTTATGGGGTCCCGAGTTCCATTAAATAAATCCTCATAAAAATATCTTTCCGATTCAGGAACAGACTCTAGCAACCGCTTTACACCTTGCAACTTAGCAGCCTTTATAGTTAAGGGTGTGCCGTAGCAGTCATCTGGCGTTTCACTGATTAATCTTCTGTAACCGACCTTATATAATGAAAACGGCTTAAAATCTTCACCTTTCATAGACTCAGCAAACTCTGGTTTACCTCTTTTGAAAATAACTCTACGGCATTTGGATATTCCAGGCAGACTCGCTTTTATTCGTTCATCGTAAAGTTTCTTCAAGTCTTTTACTTTCAGAACATCGTTAGAGCTATTTTTCTTCATCAAACTTTTCTCTAAGAATACTATTTTTTTTTGTATTCTTACTATTTTTAATGAGCTGATCATAATATTCTGTTGTATATATTTTGTCATATTTCTTCCTTTTTCTTTCTATAAGTGCAAAATCGCGATCGTGCCCATCGATCGCGATCATTGAATGTCATGGTATCGGGTATAAGACTCAATTTTTCAATTTTAAAATATCTTTATTTATAATCTTATCTGTAAGAGTAATACAAATCCAGTGTACATTCATCCTAGACAATATAAACATAAATATAAAAACGTTTTTAAGCACTATGCGCTTTTTCAAACTTATTTAAATAAGGAGCAATAACAAATAGTGACATACCTAGGCTATTAAACCCTTAAACACTCTATCTTATTATGACTCTTGATGCAAGCTTTAGTTGAGCATTACATTTTATTTACATAAATTATTACAGTTACATTTATAGCAAAAAAGCCAACACAAATTATTTGAGACGCAAATAAAGCGGGTAACTAGTAAAAACTGTTTAACAAAAGCAAGTTAATTCACTAGCAACTAGAACAATAGAGCGGTCGTAGGTAAGTAAGCGCATCAATAGGCACAGTAGTTCTCGCAAGCTCGCGCGGTCACCGCGAGCGCAGCGCAGGCGGTCTCCGCACCTATACCCAAGGTAAAAGGGTCGAGGATCGCCTGCGAAGCGTCGCGCAATGAGCTCAAGCCTGCGTGAGCCAGTGTACGCTGTTATTCATCGCACTCAAGAAACAAGTGATGGGGTAATTTATAACGATGATATTTGTCGATGAAGTTTAAGTTTTTCTTTCGAGTTTTGCAAATGTTTTGAATATGTTTATTTTTACTATTAGAATGATTGTTTTGTAAGTAGAATTTTTTAGATAATTTGTAAATAAAATTGTATAAGGTAGGAAAATTAATATTAATGTGTAATTTATGTAAATTTGTAAGAAATGGGGTATTGAAAGCGTATTTTATAGCTTTATTCTGGATAACCTGCAAGCTATTAAAATTGGTGCGACATGTACTGCTCCACACGGGGCATGCATAAGTTATGCAGGGACGTATTAAGGTACTGTAGATATTTAATTTAGTTCTGCTACTGAGGCACGACTTTCTATTTAGAATAGGGGATAATGCGTTTAATGCCTTTGTTCCTTTTAGTCTTAGCTTTTGGGTGTTTTCAGTCCAGTTGAGTTTAGTATCTAGCGTGGTGCCTAGGTATTTAACAGAGCGACTCCATGGAATCGCATAACCTTCTATTTTGAGTTTTCGGCTTGGGAGCGATCGTCGCCTGGTAAACATAATTGCCTCAGTCTTAGACGCGTTAATTTTTAACTTCCATCGCTGGAAGAAATCTAGCAATAGGTCGAGGGATAGTTGAAGGCGATCTATAATAAGGAAAATGTCATCCGAAGACGTGAACGAGGCAGTGTCGTCAGCGAAGCATGCTAGATTTGTACGGGTCTGTATGGGAATGTCATTAAGGAAAATCAGGAAGAGCTGGGGACCAAGGATCGAGCCCTGGGGAACACCGGCTGGAACTAACTTGGATTCAGAGGTTGTCTTGTTTATATATACTTTAAAAGAACGTTGAAACAGGTAAGATTGTATTATTTTGATTAAAGGAAGAGGGACGCCAGTCAGAAGAAGCTTGTGGAAGAGTGCTTGATGCCAGACTGTGTCAAAAGCTTTTTCTATGTCGAGTAGGAACATTCCGGTAGATTCATTCAAGTTAAGTCGATGTGACACTGGTATGAGACTGATATTTTCTCAAAAACTCTTTTTGCGCACAGTTGATCCAAAAAGGTAAATTTAAATCTATTCTTGTTTAAATCTGTCATGCAATTTGACGTAATGAATTGTGTTGCCATAAGGACTTAAACAAAAATCAATGGACTAAACGATTTCTTCCACTAAAACTAAAGGACTTAGTGATTTCTTGGACATAGGGTTTTTATTTATTTATTTATTTTAACAAAACAGTAGTTAGCTTACAGTCTAAACCAAAGCACTTTTATGAATGGAAGATTAGATTTTTTTCTTTTTTTTAAATTTGTAAATGGCACTTAAAGTCTTTTCCCAAGAACCTCTTAAAGACCATTCGAAAGAGAATAAAAAATTTAACAAGCCAGTGTTGCTAACTCAAAACCGTAAAAAACGGACTTAGTGATTTTATGAATTGGATCACCCTTGCTGCTGCAATGCTTTTTCCGTAGAAGTACCACCTATTTAATTATTTAATAGGTGGTACTTCTACCGAAAAAGCAGTTTCATTTGCTAGTTACTTATCATATTTCAATAAAATGTTGTCTACGTGTTCCCTAATAAGTACTACTTTAGATGATTATGGTTTCATTTTTATGCGAAATTGTGTTATTTTAGTGCAAAAAACAAATTAATAAAAAACGGCCAGTGAAATTGCGCGCGGGCTGGCAATTCCGCGTCTCTCGCCTTCCTTTCTCGCCTTCCCAGCGCGACGTTGGCTCGTCCTTGTTTCGCAAAACCGATCCCACTTCGTCTTATGATTCCTTCATTTTGTTCATGTTCAATTTTAAAGTGTAGTAAAACGATATTTCAAAAAAAAAAGTCTTCCTACATAGTAGCCTAGTCGATCTCTTGCTTTCAAAATATTTTTTGGTAGATCGCGGACAACACAAGTCTGAGCACCATAAGTATGCTACTCCGAGAAACAACTATCACGTGGTCATGTCCGCTACCGTGGTTCTCAAACTTTTTATTTTGGGCAAATTAGAGATCTAGGTTTTATTAACATTTTATTTATAATGTAGGTAATTACAATTAGACACGCAGGGTTTTGAGGTTCAAAATCTGGCACTGTGTCTAGTACGGACAAGCTTCATGCTTACCGTCAGGCACATGTCATGTCTCGCTCGTCCTGTTACTCATTATCCTAATAATGTAGATACCTATTTATATATCTAGCTAATACTATGAAAGGTTCCTACTTATTCAAACTAGCACACCTACATCTATACTTCTATACTTACTAATACTTACTAATTACTTAACTAAATAATAGGTATTTATAAGCAGGAAAGATTTGTATTTTTTATTTTTGTATGTTTTGTACTACTTTTACTTTTTGTACTACTGAACAGATTTCAAAAATTATTTTACCGAATGCTACATTATTCCTATCGGAGTAGCTTAAGTACCTGTCTGTCCATCGTCCGCCATTACGGCTTTAGTTAGGCTTTATATAGGGTGCAATCCGAATTACGCTAAAATCGATATTAGCAAGCTCACAAGCGTTCCAAATTACTGTGAGCGCGACAACGATGTCCCGTGTGACGTCATTACATGCGCCATATTGCGATATAATCGACCATCCTACAAATTGAAATTACTGTGAGCGCTCTGTCAAAACTGACAATTAGCATTCATCGTAGTATTGTATTCTCTTTTTGTTCGTTTACTTGTACCTGACTGACATCTGACACTGCGGCTCGTGACCGAGAGCGTTCATGACTGTTCCGAATTGAGAGGGGCATTGCGCGCCATTTTGTGAAAAGGATAGGCGTTGGATTTCGCGTTCATAGGAGCGGGACGGAGCATTCGTTTTTGGAACGGCGTAAGAGCAACAATTATGTTTTTGCTTATTTACAAGAAAACTACACAACTTATGAAGAAACTGTATTAAGGAACCAAAGAATTAGTAAAAACGTACGCACCAAAAAAAAAATTCTACAGACCGCCGGGTTCCCGAGATCTCGACCTCGAATTAGGTGCAAAACAGTGAACTTTCATGATTTTATTTAGTTTTAATTTTTATTCGCAATCGTGTTTTCTAATTTAAGAACCGAAGAAAAAATTAAGAATTTTAGGTAATTCTAGTTTTTTTTCACGGGGATACCGTGAGTACTGAGATCATTCACTGATCGCATTCACTGGGGGCGGAGAGTGCCATCTGCATTTTGGGCCATGAATGTGTTAATGATGGCACTCAACTGTAAATATCGTGATTTCTAATTCGGAACGCAAAATATCATTGTGATCGCTATCAGCGCTGTAATCGTATTTCGGAATGCACCAATAGAGACACCTACAGATTGACACTATTGTAGGTAAATCTAAATTAATAAATAAAAATAAGACTCCCTCATTCTACCGTCCAATATTTTCCTATATTATTTTATTTTGTTTAGGACACTCGTTACATGGACATTGGCTAATAGAATTCTTGCTAACTAACTAGCAAGCACATTAGCACTTAGCACAGCAAGCCATAAACAAACAAAAAGAAGAAGAAGAAGAAGAAACATGGAAAAATTCACAGATTAAATATAACCAGATGGTTGGCAAGCGTGCCGATGAGCAAGACCAAAGATTGCAAGGTGGTGGGGGGAAAGTGTTGCCATGCAATTTTATTACCCCGATTTTAGGTTTCTTATTTCATGTCTCTGTTGGTGGATTGGATTTGCGATTTTCCAGTTCATAAATTTGGGTGTTCAAATTCAGAACAGGAAATTCCACCAAACCTTGGTTGACCTTTTTTAGTGAATGTTTTAAGTACTGGTGTGTTTAGGTCCTTACTTTTTGTTACAGCCTGCAGGTATTCCTCGGTCCGGTAGGTCTTATTTTATTACTTGCGCACTTACAACCTATTGATCCTGTTCTGTTAGGATTTAAAGCAAACTTTTAACTTTATTGTGTATTTGGTTAAGTTTAATCGTTCCAGTTCCAGTAAAGTTATTAGTTTTCTAGTAAATAAATATATAAGTAGGTACTTAAATTAGGTACGAATGTGGGAATAGGTAAACATTTAATTTAACTAAGCCTAGAAAGGAAACAACGTTTAGTTAGGTGCCTATCAATTTTCTTTTGTTATGTACGTATAGGCACTTATTACGATACGAGTAGAAATAATTTTAAACACTAGAATATAGAAAAATAATATCAATAGTTTTATGTTAATAGTATTTAAACAAATTTTTATAAGGGAATTAAATTCTTACACGTTAACCAGGCTTAGCCAACAGACTTCGAAATCACATTTCTCCTAATAAATTAAATCTTACGGTTTAGATATTGCTAAGGTAACCTTTAATACGAAATTTAATGGCACTTTTAAAATTATTATGCAGCTAAAAAGAAAAAAGTGCAAATACAACAAAATTAAATGACACTTTTACACCACAATATTACCAACATTCCTGCCTACTAATCCAAATATTTATATTCTGTAATAATTAATAAGTATGTATGATCAGTCTTTAAGACGATTATTTCAATATAATCAAATCACATAGTCTATAGTTAAATAAAATTTATTATTTTTTATACTGGATTGCATTTCTTTTACATTCTCAGAATTAATTTTCTCAAATTAAATCTATATTATGGTATGTAAGAATATTGAATCATAATTATTAATTATGAATAATATACAGGTTGTAACAAAAAGTAAGCAATGGGTGGGTTCCGACTTGATTATAGAACCGAAGAAAAATTCCCGAATAGTTTCGAAAAAAAAGTAAACTAAATGTTGTGCTTGTTTTCAGGTAAAATAAACTAAAAAGGCCTACGTACCTCTTTACAACTCCTTTAAAACACAAAACACCTTCGTCGTGGGTCGTTGACCGTGGAGTTCAACGACCCGCGACGTCATCGCAGCGGACAACGCCTCTTAGATGTAATAGGTAGGTCTTACAAATGCATTTTTCCTCGGTTCTATGATAATAAGCAAATGACAACAGTCATTCATTCATTACCCAGTCTAGTGATAATTTCGTTTTTATTTATTTGTTTTAAATTTTCATATTTTCTTGTGTTCTTTGATCGAAGCTAAAGTTTGGTCCTTACTCTTTGTTACACCCTATATAAAAGTAATACTACCCAATATTTAAATATTTTGATTGGTTATTTCTATATTTGTTTGGAAGGTAGATTATAATACAAAGTAGGTATGACAAACTTTCTCAGAGTCTTAAACAGACTTTCATTCTTTTTATATTTATTACGTACCAGCCTTGAAACAGCATGAGGGAAAAGATAAGTTCGCTGTTTCATTTTTATTAATAAATTTTCATAGAAATGTTTACTACAAATTTTGGACTATATTTTGGGTCCCCAATCTTTGCAACCCGTTGCTTCTTTCCAACGCAAACGTAGATGTTTATCTGCAGGAAATCTGTAACAAATAAAAACATGACACTTAAATAATAAATGCGAAAGTTTGGATGGATGGATGAATGGATGTTTACCTCTTCACGCTACTTACTACTGAAAGGATCGGCTGAAATTTTGCATACAGGTATCTAATTCTAAAATACTTTTTATTCCATAAATCAGTTCCTATGGGATAGAAATCACACCCTTAAACGTTTCTATAGAAACAATGCGTGCGAAGCCGCGGGCATAAACTAGTTTTATGATAATGTTTCTCGTTATGTACGTATTCAAAAATATTTCAACGCGCCATTTGGGGAATTTTATTGTCGAGTGCAGGCAACCCTAAATTTTCGCAATGTTAGGTTATATTAATTAAAATGTTCATAAAACATAACTTTTGAGCCTTGTACCTCTTAATTGTTCATGTAAATCTATGGATCTGTAAATTTTGAACCTTTTTGTAGTCAAAAGAACTTGTACTTACGAGTGGAATGATAAATTCGGCACTTTTGTTTCACTGTCACTTGTACATTAGAAAACACAGCGCCGCACCATTGTTACCTTTAGTTTTTATTGTTTTTAGGTGCGGGAATGTCCACAGGAACACTTTATTCACATTTATACTTAGAAATCAAAATTTTACAACAAATTCTATGATTCTCGTGTCGAGCTCCGTCGATGTGTAGGAAATTTGTTTAGCAACTAGAGTTGCTTTTCAATGAAAAAACCGGCACGCGAGAAAGTGATAGCAAGCCATTCGCTCTATCTCATTTCTTCTTAGGTTTTAGGCATAAGTCGTTCTCTCTTTATGTGTGAATGCGATAGCATTTGCGCGTGTTCTATAGCATACTCTTTCTACGGAAAAATTATTAATGTGTGTCACGTGTGTGGTCCTCTGAGTACTGAAACTAATGGAGAGGGCATATTGTTCTATATGAACCATAGGTTATACAAATATGATCTAAATCGACATTGTACTCATAAACTTGTAGCTATCTCGTTTTAACTTACCTACAATACCGCATGAAAAAAGAGACAACAATATATTTGCTTTACCTATTTTTGGCAACATTAAAATGTGACGTCATAGCAATGCATGTTTGAGGCCGGTTCGCCATTTTAGTTTCCCAATGTTTATGGTATGTTAGCTGTCAACGCGAGATGCATTTGCTGTGTTTTGTGCAAAAATTATTTGAATTCGTGATTTATCTAGTGAATACTTATCTAATAAGTGAAAGAAAGCAACAAGGAACATGCCTAAATGCAGTGTGGTAGGTTGCGGGATCAGAAAAAGCGAAAATCGTCCAAACATTACATTACACCGGTATGTATTATTATTTTGCAAAAATACCACAAATGCCTCATCTTTTGGCTTTCTTATGAATAGTATACATAAAATTAATACCGAATGAAACCTGTACTACCTATTTTTGTGGGTTTTGATAGCGTTTTTCAATGAAATATAAAAATGTTTGTTTGGCGATAGTGTTGTCCTTCAAGGCATTTTTCATATCGATGTTTTCAAGTGTAAATTGTAGTGTACTAATTTTTAAATGGTATTTTTGTTTTAGGCTGCCCAAAAATGAACGTAGAAGAAAAATGTGACTGGATACAATAGGCGTGGAAAATTTAACGTCTCGTACGAAAACGATTTTCGTTTGCTCTCTTCATTTTGACGAACCAATCGTGTTTCAATAGAACTTTAAATATCACGACATTGCGAAAGGATACCATACCATCACGAATCTTTTTAGTAAGTATTTTACTTGACTCGTACTTGACCCTTACTCCCATAAACTTCATCGTGTATGAAAAAGCCTATGATGGAAAAAACTAGAAACAATTATTATGCTAAAAACCTTCTTAATTTTCAGGTTAAAAATGTGAGTTCACACATTAATTGTCAAGATCGAATCCCCAGTACGTCCAATGAGAGTATCTCAAATTTACCGGTATGTATATGAAATGACAATGGTTTATATTTTATTTTATTCCAGGCTTGAACTACCTGTATTAAAATTTTAGCTCGATCCGTTATGTAGTTTTGTTGTGAAGAGGTAACAAGCATCCATCCAAACTTTCGCATTATTAGAGTGATAATAAAAAAAAACACTTCTTGACTTCGTAAGAGTTCGGTTAGGAATTCATTGCACTGCAGACATGCAGAAAATGCAATCACTCAGTCAAATATAATTTCATGCTCTGATTCTTTTAAGAAGACAACTGATAACCAGCTTTGGTGATGATGTCCGTAGTTCTCAATAATGACAAAAAATATTGTAATTCCCCAGTCGATTTATATTATAAGACATGACGACTTGAATGAAAAGCTGTATAGAACATTTTTGGTTCTTATTTTTGTCCTCAATATATTAGCACTGGGATATTTATGTATTATTTTGATTTACAGGTACCGGATGCAACACTGGAAACTATTAAACAATTAAATTTAAAATCTGAAAACTACAACAAAAAACATTAAATGAAAAAGTAAGAAGACAAAAAAAGAAAATTGTCGATTTTTCAAATATTATCAAAGATTTAAAACAATCGCATTGGGTGAATGCAGAAGATTTTAATATCTTCTGCATTCACCAAATGCGATTGTTTAAGGTTTTGTGATTGTAAATTAATGCGACTGATTGAATTGTTTGGAAAATTGTATGAAAACATAAGCGATTGTGTATCTGAGATTTGTATTGTGAAGGTTTTACAAGTGTGTTATTCAAAATTATATCATTTAAACTTTTTATGGTCACTACATAGGTACCTACTTAGTAAAACGGGTTCAATATTGTCATTAAAATCTTTGTTGTATAAAAATAATATATTATCGCAATTATGTAGCTTTTTGTTTTATTTCAGTACCTATTTTGTTAAATAAACATTGATAAAATTGCACTTTCTTAGTAACAAGTTGATGCATCTCACGAGCGCGGTCGAGCCATGGTTGGGTGCATGTATGCACGTACACATTGTCTCTGTAATTTGTGCATAATTTTTTTTATACTATACAATTCCGTTTCACATGATCGAGGTGAAAATTAAATCAATAAGATAAAGTATGGTCACCAAAGTATCTGTGTCGATGAATATATCGATATACAATAGGGCAGCACTACGGAAAGGAGCCATTTTTGTTTCCTCTGAACTTTAGGTATACACGTTTTTTTCGTAGGTATGCCATCTCCATTGGTTTCAGTACTCAGAGGTGTGGTCAATAATTGTTTGACAAAATCACAGTCCTTTTGTCCACAATCCACAAACATCAAGGGATCACATTTCACAAATCAATTTGGGCCTGCGCCTTGTTTCGGATTTGCTGGGGCCTGGCTTAGCTGCAGCAACTGAAGAGGCCTTTCCTTTGGCCCGCGACGCGCTCGAGCCTTTCTCCAGCGTTTTGAAGTCCCGGAACTCGCGTGAAAGTGATTGCCAGTCCTTGTGTGGCGTACCTGGTGCCTATGATGATCCATGCTCAGTGCTAGTGAGCCTCTGGATGTCCACCTGTTGAAACTTGGTTTCAAAAGTTCCAGCCAACTCTTCCATGTTACTTGCCAGCTTGGCATACAGGTCCATTGTGCTTGCTTCTTGGGTTAAATGCAGTAAGTTGTGAGAAGTTTATACCCTAACGAGTCTAGGAAAGTCTAGTTTTCAATAATAACATTCAACTTGCATGAAAATACTTATAATAATATTATTAAAATCTATATATATAAAAGAAAGTCGTGTTAGTTACACTATTTATAACTCAAGAACGGCTGAACCGATTTGGCTGAAAATTGGTGGGGAGGCAGCTTAGAACCAGGAGACGGACATAGGCTATGTTTTATCCCGGAATTACCACGGGAACGGGAACTACGCAAGCGAAGCCGCGGGCAGCAGCTAGTTACTTAATAAATAAGGAGCATATTTATTTTTGTGTGCACTCAACTAACCCCAACCAAAAAAAGCTCATCATCAAAGATCATCATCAGCCTATGTAAATTAAATCTGATTTGATAACTTTTCTGTTTTTGTTTAACTTTTGTATAACATGTGTCTGATTTTGTTCCAGTTGTTGCCTCTAATACATGCATACAAACACATCTCGAAAATCACTTTGGACACAAATGTTGAAAATTATTATTATTTATTTTATTTTATTATTTTTAGAAAAGAAACTTGCAAGTCCTGCATTCAAACCTTGATGTACTATGGAGTTGTACGTATTATATTTAATTATTAACTAATATTACCACACAGCAATGGACGTATGTGTATAAATATGAAATGTGGCAAGTCACCTGGCCATGATGGTCTCAGCATCGAGCACATTCTTTATGGTAGCGATAAGCTTATTGAACACCTATATTATTTTTACAACATGTGTGTAAGATATAGTTACCTTCCGCCTGGTTTGATGAAAACTACTGTAGTTCCCGTGGTAAAAAATAAAACGGGCGATCTTAGCTCGTCAACTAACTATCGCCCTATATCGTTAGGAACTGTTAACGGTAAGGTGTTGGAGCGACTAATCTACCCTAGGCTGCAGGAGAACTTGAGCATAGAAGATGGACAGTTTGGTTTCCGTCCAGGTCTTTCGACGGATTCGGCCATAATCAGCCTTAAAAGCATGGTGATTTACTACACCTCACGGAACACCTCCGTCTACGCGTGCTTCCTAGATCTTAGCCGTGCTTTTGACCTCGTGAACTATGACATCCTATGGGCCAAATTAACATCCGCTAATGTGCCTGCTCACGTAGTCAATCTGCTGAGGTACTGGTACGGAAACCAAACAAACTGTGTAAGATGGGGTGACGCGACTTCTAGTAAGTACATACTAGAATGCGGTGTTCGCCAGGGTGGATTGACCTCGCCTGACCTTTTTAACCTCTACATCAATGGCTTGATTGAGGAGCTGAGGAGTTCCGGAACCGGCTGTTATTTAGGCAACGTCTGCGTCATTAAGGTGGTGGAGCGGTTCAAGTACCTTGGGCACATGCTAACGGGGACGCTGAAGGATGACGAGAACATTGAGCGGGAATGAAGGGCGCTCGCGGTGAGGAGTAACATGCTCGCACGCCGCTTCACGAACTGCAGCACGGACGTCAAGAACACCTTGTTCCGTGCATATTGTCTGGGCATGTACACATGCCAGCTGTGGTCGAATTTCACCAGGAAGGCCATAAACACGATAAGAGTCCAGTACAATAACGCGTACCGAGCACTCATGAGGCTACCGAGATGCTGCAGTGCGTCGAGCATGTTCTCCGAAGCGGGAGTTCCCGACTTCTTCGCCATCGTCCATTCACGCGTCGCATCGTTCTGGGGTAGGTTGGTCCGTTCCAAAAATAGCATTTTGAAGGCTGTCTCTGACCAGGTTAACAAAAATCGTATTTTGATCCATTGGATTTCCCTTCATATGGAGGGAAATAGAAAGTGACGTGCGGTAACTTTACCGCCGTTTTATTTATATTTTAGTTTATTTTAATTGTAATTTTATTTTTGTATATTTTTAACTGTTATTTTGCTAATGTGATATGGGTTTTTTGCCTGAATTAAACGAATTTTATTTTATTTATTTTTATAAATCATGTGCCGTCCCAGTGCCCGTCTATTACCTATTACCTGAAAGCAGCAAAAAGGCATGATCTATTTTGGTACTATTATTACAAGCGGCAATGTTTGTTAGAAAACATAAAAAATACTTCAAAACAAAACAAGAACTAGACAATAAATATAACAGACGAAACAAAAATAAAATAATAATCCCCGAAACAACTTTAACAACGGTTAGTAAAACCAACTACCTGAAAACCTAAAATGCGAACCAAAAGATAATATTTTTATGAAACAACTCAAAACTATTTTATTACAAAAATGTTACTATTCAGTTCACGAATTCTTCTCCGATGATAGTTTAAAGAGAATAACCAAAAGTGTACTAGCTGACATACTATCACTATAGATTAAGTTAGAAAATAAGTACCTACCTACCTAATCATGACATACACCTATTTTATGAGAATTTATTTGACCCAAAATAATTGTAGCGCCCTGACAGGGTTTTTATGCATTGTGTACCCACTAAGACTACCTACACTTCAGAACAATACCTGTATGCATAAAATCACAATAAATGATATGAATATGAATGAATACTAAATTATGCATCAACTTTTCAACTTCTATATGGTAGAAACTTTTTAATCCATCACGGTTATTAACACTAAAGTTATTTACAATGGAATATTTACAGTGATTTGAGTTTTGAGCTTTCCAATATTTTGGCACATTTCCATGGCCCGTGATCACGGAATAACTGACAGCATTGGAAAGATCAAAACTCAAATCATGGTAAATATCTCGTAAATGACTTCTCTAAGGTTCTTAGCCACATAAAAAAAGCTTTTGCCATCCCATTGACGAAAAAAATCTAAAAGCGGGGACCGAGTGGTTATTAGGGTCCCGTACGTCAAAAGAAAAAAAGGAACCCTTATTGGATCACTTTGTTGTCCGTCCGTCTGTCTGTCTGTTCATCTGTCAACCCCCTTTTCTCAGGAACGCATGGAGGTATCGAGTTGAAGTTAACATCAAATACTCAAGTCTGTAACCTCATGAAGCCTCAATATAAATAAAACTTCTAAGTCGACGCAATCAAAAGTTACATCCATTTATGTCTGAATATTTTGAAATTTCCAAGGAAATCAATCAACCAAACCTATCGGGTACTTTCCGTAGACCTAGAATCATAAAATTTGGCAAGAAGCAAAGTCAAGTGCGAGTGTAACTCGCGCGTCGAGGGTTTTGAATGTTTGTCAACAATTAGTACAAAAAGTACTGGTTAGAGACTTCGCAATTTAACGAATACCTAAGAATAGTAGGTACCAACCTACATTTCAGATGGATCTCTCTGCATGCTTCGGTTAAATGGGTGGTTCGGTTAAGGTGGGTAATGGTAAATTTTTCGACTTTTTTCGAAATATTTCAAAAAGTATGAAATTTGAAAAACTGGTTTGAAATGTCCAAACCGATTCCTTTCATTTGATACCCCGGTGGTGGGGTAGCCCCCCTTTTGAAAATTATTCCTTTCTGACCATTTTTCAAAAAGTGTTCGTTCTAAATGGATCGCTCGGCAAACTTCGGTGATAGAGGGGGGGGGGGGAATGGGAATTTTTTCAACTTTTTTCAAATATTTCAAAAAGTATGAAACCTACAGAAATTTGAAAAACTGTTTTGAAATGTCCAAACCAATACCTTTTATTTGATACCCCACTCGGTGAGGTAGCTCCCCCTTTTGAAAATTATTCCCCCCCTTTTTGACCATTTTTCAAAATGTGTTCTTTTTTCAAACTTTTCTATATTTTTCGTGCAAAATATAGATTCATATCTGCAAACGCTCCATACAATATATTAAACAGATCGCTCTGCAAACTTCGGAGATATGGGAGGAATGGGTATTTTTTTGACTATTTTCAAAATATTTCAAAAAGTATGAAACCTACAGAAATTTGAAAAACTGTTTTGAAACGTACAAACCGATACCTTTTATTTGATACCCCATTCGGTGTGGTAGCTCCCCCTTTTGAAAATTATTCCACCCCCTTTTTGACCATTTTTCAAAATGTATTCTTTTTTCAAACTTCTCTATATTTTTCGTGCAAAATATAATTCATATTATTATCTACAAACGTTCCATACATTTTAAACGGATCGCTCTGCAAACTTCGGAGATAGGGGGGGAGGGGGGGAATGGGTATTTTTTCGACTTTTTTCGAAATATTTTAAAATGTATGAAACCTACAAAAATTTCTAAAAAATATTTTGAAATGTACATAATGATACCTTTCATTTGATACCCCATATGACTCTGTAGGTATCTTTTAAAATTTCGGCATCACAATTTGTATGGAAAATATTCATTTTCATTTTTCATTTATTTTCATTTATTTTTCACTAAATCTGTACAGGCGCACGAAGTATAAAAGTGTATTATTATTTTAAATTTCAAGTTGATAGCTGCAGTAGTTTTTGAGTTATTAAGGAGGGAAAAAAGGACAGACAAAGCGAGACCATAAGGGTTTTGAAACCGATCTTCGATCTTCAAAACCCTAAAAATTAACTTGGACCAAAATATACAGGGTATATACATACTTCCCGTTGACCTAAAATCATGATAATTGGCAAAAACAAGGTCTGTACAATTATGCGGATCTCTTAATGCACTAGTACGACTCGCGCTTTATATTATTTTTATAGTTTTCAATTATAACTAGCAAAACTTTCATAATATAACTGTAATAAGTTGTCTTGCCACCGGAACAGGCCGGGTTCCGCGCAGGATTTGGCACCATAGACCACATTCACACAGTGAGGCAGATTATACAGAAGTCCGAAGAGTATAATCAGCCTCTGTGTCTGGCCTTTGTGGACTATGAAAAGGCCTTTGACTCTGTCGAAACCTGGGCTGTTCTGGAATCCTCACAGCTATGCCAAGTAGACTATCGTTATATCGAGGTGCTGAGATGTCTCTACGAGGCCGCCACCATGAGTGTCCAAGTACAGGGCCAGCAGTCCAACTGCGCAGGGGAGTTAGACAGGGGGATGTTATATCCCCGAAACTGTTCACGAGCGCGTTGGAAGATATGTTTAAGACGCTGGACTGGAAAGGTAAGGCCATCAACATAAACGGCGACCACATCTCACACCTGCGATTCGCTGATGACATAGTCTTAATGGCGGAGTCGCTAAAGGAGCTGAACCAGATGCTGGACGGCCTAGCCTCAGCCTCGCGACGCATCGGTCTTGGCATGAATTTGGATAAAACCAAAGTCATGATCAATGGCCTCATTGATCCGGGACCGGTCGTCGTACATGGCCACCTTCTCGAAATTGTTTCCGAGTATACTTTGGTAGTAGTATATATACAGGGCGTCCTACGGCCATGCCACATGGAGGGAAAGTACCTTGAATATTATAGATAGAACATTTTACTGAAAGAAGACATTATTTTAATTTAAAAAACAATTTAAACTGCATTCATAGATATTTAAATAATTACATGGTTGGACCGGGAATCGAACCCATTACACGAGAAACAGAAAAATGAAAAGCTGAGGACATTTTTTCATTTTTCTGAACAAAATTTTACATCTAATGTTAAAATTCATGGTGTTCCTTTTATTTCTGACACTATGTTATTTAGCAAAAAATAGTCCTTATGATAAAGCCTTTCGATCGGTATTATAAAGCTACAGAATGATTGTTTTTCTCGTGTAACGGGTTCGATTCCCGGTTCAACCATGTAATTATTTAAATATCTATGAATGCAGTTTAAATTGTTTTTTAAATTAAAATAATGTCTTCTTTCAGTAAAATGTTCTATCTACAATATTCAAGGTACTTTCCCTCCATGTGGCATGGCCGTAGGACGCCCTGTATATGATATAATATATATATAGTAGTATACCTTGGGCAAATTCTGCAGTTAGGTAAAAATAATTTTGAGGAGGCCAGAAGGAGGATCCAGCTAGGCTGGGCAGCGTTTGGGAAACTACGTCGAATATTCTCTTCATCCATACCGCAATGCTTGAAAACTAAAGTTTTCAATCAGTGCGTCCTACCTGTCATGACCTACGGAGCTGAGACGTGGACACTCACGGTAGGGCTGGTCCACCAGTTTAAAGTCGCTCAGCGAGCTATGGAAAGAGCTATGCTCGGAGTCTCTCTGAAGGATAAAATTCGTAACGAATACATCCGATGATCCGACAGAGAACCAAAGTTATCGACATAGCTCAAAGAATTAGCAAGCTGAAGTGGCAGTGGGCCGGCCATATCTCACGAAGAACCGACAACCGCTGGGGTAAACGTGTTCTTGAGTGGAGACCACGACTCGGCAACACACGTACGCACAATGGACCAACCCGAGTCTAAGTGCGGACACAAGAGTACACACACCATAACACCACGACTCGGCAAACGTAGTGTAGGACGCCCTCCGGCCAGGTGGGATGACGATCTGCGAAAGACTGCAGGCAGATGCTGGATGCGGCAAGCTGAAGACAGGGCGCTATGGCGCTCATTAGGGTAGGCCTATGTCCAGCAGTGGACTAATATAGGCTGATGACGATGATGATGAAGTTGTCTTGGCCTATGTCCAGCTGTGGACTTATGATACTATGGTCTTGTTTCCAGGTGACTGCGATCCCGCTCCTGAAGTTCAGCTACATGTACCGGGCTACGCCGAAGCTGAGCCGTCTCTTCGCAGATACACAGCTGCAGCGCGCTTGCCTCACGTACATCAGTCGAAACGGGGACGCTCAGGAAATGGTATGAGATCCGTCTTTTGTAATCACTACACTGCAGCCAAGTTCCAAGTGAAATGTTTGTAACAAACCACAGCGACGTTAACTGAAATTGGCATGCTTTGCGTCAAGTTTCAGACATAGTTGTTAGCGACATATTGAAGTTGAGATCTAAAATTGACAAGGGATGTAATGTTAGCTGCGTACCAAAATAAACGATAACAAAGTGAATTTTAGGTAAATTATGGCCGGTTTGATAACAAACAAACATTTCACATTATTTGGCTGGAGTATAATTTTGACAGCACTAAAAATCATGCCACCTTTTTAACCGACTTCGAAAAAAGGAGGAGGTTCCGGCTATACGAATGTTTTTATTTATTATGTGCGTCCATCGACATATTACGTGTCCGTACGTTCATGGACTGGTTTGCATGATTATCTTGGAATTATATAGAGGACTAGCTGTACCCGCGACTTCGTTCGCGATTGCCATACCTGCCGACTAATTAAGTTGACATTTAACCACAGTTTCTCTCATGTTATGAAACGACGTGCAAAAAAACTTCGATGCCCAGAATTGGACCTGTTTACTTTTAAATCGTGTAGAGTCTACGGGGGATAGTATGTTGTCATCTTCAATCCCATTCTTTATCCACACGACTTTTAGCTACGACTCGGCCAGCGTCAGTTTTAAGAAGTATCATACTCGTTTCACTTCTTACTCATGGTTCCGTTGAGCTGGGGCCCTATTCTGGTAACTAATCGCTTCACAGGCAGGGGTATCGTCACAGAATGACACGTTTTGGTATTCTACCTTAGATGAAAGAAATTATGATGAATGCAGTTGGAGAAACGCGCATCAAAGTGTCAAGTTTGAAACTATTAATTTATCTCGCACTTACTATCTGGAGTTTTATTAATCTAAGGATTCTACGTGATGAGTCTGCGACGATTCCATTGTCATAGTGTAGCCATTATATTACAGAATTGGGCTCCTGACCCATTTGACTGGACCACCTTAAGTTTTTTTCGTTAGTAGGTAGGTACAGTTGATTGTGTACCACAGGTAAAAATATTTTTCTGTGGTCTAGTTAGTTTAATTGGACCACTTACTCCAACCAAACTACAGGTAACTGGACCAGCTAAAGCACCAAATGAATATCGCATGACCATTTATACATTTTACTTTCCCTGAAATAGGCATTGACGCAATTAGGTTCCTACCTACTAAGGTAGGAACCTAACTTATGGGTGCGTCTTGGAAAAATAAATAGATAGGAACTTACCTACCCTTGATCTACTGATTTTTTTCTTCAATCTGCAGATTATTTCATCAATCTACTTTACTTGATTTTCTACTCGAATTTCTACTGATTGAGTCAAATTCCATCTTGCAACACTGTTTCTAACAAAAAGAATGCATGAAATCGGACGACGCGTTAATGAATTACAACTAAGACCACATTTTGACTTTTATCCCCTCTCCCAAGAGAACCGTGCCTACTGAATTCCCAGATAAAATGCATCCTATGTTCCCTCGTAGTATGAGCTCAAATCATGCCAAGTTTCATTTGAATTCATTCAGTAGCATTTTTACTTTCATCCACTCTCCCAAGGGAACCGCACTGATTCCGGGATAAATAGTATTGCTCATTTGAATTCATTCTGTACTTTCGGCGTGATGCGCGACCCAGGAATTTAACTTTTATCCCCCTACACGGGGAACCATACTGAATTCCGGTATAAAATGTATCTTTCCCCGTAGTATGAACTCAAATCGTGCCGACTTCTATTCGAATTCATTCAGTAGTTCCGTCGTGATGCGCGGTAAAAGAATTTTACTTTTTCCTCTCTCCCAGGATAACCTTACTGAATTCCAGGATAAAATGTATCCCATGTCCTTCCTCGTAGTATATCCTAAAATCGTGCCGAGTTTCATTTCAATACCTTCAGTAGTTTCGGCGAGATACGCGTTTAAGAAACAGACAGACATGAATGAAAAAAATTACTACAGTTTAGGCTTCAGTATCGATAATAGAGTGCCCTCCAAAAAAATTTTTCAAAATATCTTCAATGTACAGAATTGGGCCTGTTACAGTTTTATTATAAGTATAGATGATCCCGAGGCCCCATAAAAAGTTTTATTCCTGGGGAAGCCCTCGGTAAGTAGTCCGTTTAATACTAAGGGATTCGAAGTGTTTTTTTAGGATTTTTCAAAACAATCATAATTATTAATTTGATCGATTTTTTTGGGTTGGTAACCCTATTAGCAACAGCTGTAAAGCTAGCTATAAATAAATAATGCTGGACAATCCACACAGCACCATCTAGCCCCAAAGTAAGCTACTCAAAGCTTGTGTTATATAATATGTTAACTGATATATTTAATACATTGTATACATAGATAGATATTTTTTTATTAAACATAGATAACACCCAGACCAACGGAACAAATTTCTGCAGATCGTACACAAATTTGTTCCGAGGCGGGAATCGAACTCGCAACCTCTTGCGTCGCAGGCGGACCTTTGCCCGCCGCGCCACGGAGGTCGTCGGCTATAAAGACCCCTTTCCGATTTCATCGCATATTTCCAACAAAAAACAATTGTAGAAATGATAACAGGCGTCTAAGTCCTACTAGTGTGTTTTTGGGCAACGGAAAACGTCGTTATTGGTTTTAATTTGTTGGCTGCTTTTACTAAACTACAAAACAGAACAAAAGAAAACAGTGCTAAAATAGGCAACTCAAAATTGCAGGATAATTAAATCCTACTAATATTGAAATGATGTTGGTTGGAGGAGTAATTAACACGACTGTAGTTGGTTCTGTACTGAATATATAAAAAATTCTTGTATAAAAAGCGTGGTTTTTCATCAATAAAATGAAAAACCACGCTTTTTATACAAATAATAATATGTTTGAAACTTACGCCCGAATACTCCAACGCATCTTACATATTTGAGACCAGCTCAGCTGTTTAAGACGTCGTTATCCTTCGAAATCGTATACTGGAACATCAATCCTAAAATTTAGGAACGCTACACTTGAGATCATCCCAAACCCAGACACAACGACGACTTACAGTAAACAGCTGTGTAACGACGTCTCAGATTCATAAGTTCACGTTCAAATTTGAGACTGCTCGCGACCAGACCAATCTTATATTGGGAGGACGTTCCTAGCATAAAGCAACAAATAATTTATTACATATTCAAAGTTATTTTATCGGCAAAAATGTATTTATCTTCACTTTCTTCGTTGTCGGACGGTGAAGATATGGTTGAGCGGCGGCCGCGAAGAAATGTTGAGAAATTTAACGCCTTTGAGGAGTATGACGAGGCCCAATTCAAAGCTCGGTTCCGTTTGAGCAAAGATACTGTGAAGCATTTGTGTACGCTAATGGGTCACAATATACAGCCTCTCACAAACCGGAATCACGCGATCCAAGCAGTGGACCAAATCCTGATTGCTCTACGATTTTTCGCCACTGGTACATATCAGCGAGTTATTGGGGATATTTTTAAAGTAGAACAACCGACGGTACACCGCATTGTTCACAGAGTTGCAAAGGAAATCTGCAAATTAAAAAATATGTTCATAAAAATGCCTTCTCCCAGCGAGCGTATTGGTATCGCTTCAGAATTTTATAACATTGCCAGCATGCCGCGAGTCATGGGTGCAGTGGACTGTACACATATAAAAATAAAATCACCAGGTTGTAAAGCTAATAACTATCTACCTACCTACTTCATTTGTGTGAAATATTTGAAGTTATTAGCTCTAACTTTACCTACCTTTATTAAATACCACCATTACATTACCTGGTACTTAATGTACATGTAAAATAATAGTTTTTCATTTACAGGAGGATCTCAAGCTGAAATGTATCGTAACCGAAAGGGATACTTTTCGCTCAATGTGCAGATGGTGTGTGACACAAGGCTTATGGTGCTCAACATTATTGCTAGATGGCCTGGCTCTGTACGTACATGATAGCACAATATTTAACGACTCTCCTCTTTGTGCACAGTTAGAAAGAGGTGATTACGGAAGCCTTTTCTTGTTGGGAGATAGTGGATACCCATGTAGGAACTTTCTTCTGACTCCAATTCTAAACCCCGTGTCACCAAGCCAAGAAGCATATAACCGGGCCCAGATTGCCACCCGCAACCCCGTTGAGAGGCTTTTTGGAGTAATGAAACGGAGGTTCCCATGCTTGCAAATTGGGCTACAGGTTAAGTTGAAGAATGTCCCTAATATAATAGTAGCCTGTGCCATTCTTCACAACATAGCCTTGTCTAGACAAGACTTGTTCGATGAGGATACTCATACTGAGGACGCTACTAGAGAGGATGATGTTGAGCCAGCTCTGGGTACTGTACAAAATGAAAACTTCCTAGCAAGAAATATGATTATAAGCACCTATTTTAATTCTTAGGTATTCGAGGTAAATAAAACAAGAAAATAATTTTATTGTATATGTTTCTTTAAGCTTTTTAATTTTTGATTTTAATAATTGTATTTCTAATTTGTCCTTAATATAATCGTGCCTGTATCTTTGTAGGAGTATTTTTCTTTCTATCTTGGCATTTCCCAATTTTATTTTGAAGTATTTTTCTTTTGTTGATTTATTGGCGTTTGTTGCCAATTTGCCAATTCCTTGGTAGGTACCTTAAAAAGGAAAATGAGGTTTAGGTAGGTAGTAAAGTATGTACATAGAGATCAGTTTTCCATCAGCTTGGTTGATCAAGAACTAGTTACCTTTGCGTTTAGTGCAAGTTGGTTTGGATTGCTTTGGTTAAGAATATTTTTTATCCCATGAATCAGTTCCCACGGGATAGAAATCACTTATGTTTACATAGAAACAACACGTGCGAAGCCGCGGGCAGAAACTAGTTTTAAATAAAGTAGCAATATGCAGATTGTACTGTACCCTAATGTATCTTAGATATTTCTATAGTGAGCTAGAGTACTTACTCTTTAACAATTGTTAAGAGCGCTTCTTTCTCCGCGCTCGTGTAGTTCGACCCCTTTTTAGGGTTTTGAAGATCGAAGATCGGTTTCAAAACCCTTATGGTCTCGCTTTCTCTGTCCTTTTTTCCCTCCTTAATAACTCAAAAACTACTGCAGCTATCAACTTGAAATTTAAAATAATAATACATTTCGTGCGCCTGTACAGATTTAGAGAAAAATAAATGAAAATTTTCCATACAAATTGTGATGCCGAAATTTTAAGATACCTACAGAGTCATATGGGGTATCAAATGAAAGGTATCATTTTGTACATTTCAAAATAGTTTTTGAAATTTTTGTAGATTTCATACTTTTTAAAATATTTCGAAAAAAGTCGAAAAAATACCCATTCCCCCCCCCCCCCCTATCTCCGAAGATTGTAGAGCGATCCATGTAAAATGTATGGAGCGTTTATAGACATGAATCTATATTTTACAGGAAAAATATAGAGAAGTTTGAAAAGTGAACAGTTTTTGAAAAATGGTCAAAAAGGGGGGGAATATTTTTCAAAAGGGGGAGCTACCTCACCGAGTGGGGTATCAAATAAAAGGTATCGGTTTGTACGTTTCAAAACAGTTTTCCAAATTTCTGTAGGTTTCATAGTTTTTGAAATATTTTGAAAAAAGTCGAAAAAAAACCCATTCCCCCTATCTCCGAAGTTTGCCGAGCGATCCATTTAAAATGTATGAAGCGTTTGTAGATATGGATCTATATTTTACAGGAAAAATATAGAGAAGTCTGTAAAAAGAACACTTTGAAAAATGGTCAAAAAGCAATAATTTTCAAAAGGGGGGCTACTCCACCGAGTGGGGTATCAAATGAAAGGTATCGCTTTGGACATTTCAAACCAGTTTTTCAAATTTCTGTAACTTTCATACTTTTTGAAAAATTTCGAAAAAAGTCGAAAAATTTACCATAACCCACCTTAACCGAACCACCCATTTAACCGAAGCATGCAGAGAGATTTATCTGAAATGTAGGTTGGTACCTACTATTCTTAGGTATTCGCTAAATTGCGAAGTCTCTAACCGGTACTTTTGGTACATATTTGTTGACAAACGTTCAAAACCCTCGGCGCCCGAGTTACACTCGCACTTGACGGATCTTGTTTTTCTTTGCATTTACCACCTGCTCCATTAAAGAATGCCTATATTCATATATATATATATATATATATATATATATAGAGATACCATTACGGTAAATGTTGATCAGGCGCGACTCACGGCGAGTACTTTGTTGATCCAAAAACACATGTTGATCCGAGCCTCTTTTGTTGATCTATTATGCATTTCCAGGAACAAGTGTGGCTCCGACCAGATCAACATTTGACCTCCCGTAGCCTTAGGCATTATGATACCATTTGTTGATCCAATATACAAATCCATTTTGCACAAGTTGATCCGATTCAAATGAACCAATCAGAACGCAGCATTGGTCGAAAATGGCTGCGACGTTGCCGCTCCGTCTGGGGGAGGGGTCGACTCGTGTAGAATCGTACTGACTAGGTAACGCCATGTTCCATGATATTTATTATTTATTGTGACATCGCGTTCCCTAGTCATTATTTAATTATTCAAAATCCATTGCGTACAATTTTCTACGGTCAAATGTTGATCCGTCAATACTTTTTAGCGATGATTATGTAACTATTTTGTTATTTTAGGGTTTCGAAACCCTCATGGTCTCGTTTTGTCTATCCTTTTCTCCCTTTAATACATCAGCAACTACCGCAGCTATTAACTTGAAATTTAAAATATTATTAGATTTGTGCACCTTAACAGATATAAAGAAAAATAAACGAAAATAAAAAAAAATTGAATGAAATTTTTTAAAGGTATCGTTTTGTAGAGTATTAAAATTTCTGCGGGTTTTATACTTCTTAAAATAGGTAAAAGGGGGGAATATTTTTTTAAAGGGGGATTACCTCACCGAGTGGGGTATCAAATGAAAGGTATCGGTTTGTACATTTTAGAACCGTTCTGGAAATTTCTGTAGGTACATTTTTTTTTAAATATTTTGAGAAAAGTCGATGAATTGAACATAGCCCCCTTATCTCCGAAGTATGCACAGCGATCCATCTTAAATGTAGGTCGGTCGGTAGCTACTACTTTTAGGTAGAACCGGTACCTTAAGTACCCACATATTTGTATAATTAACAAACGTTCAAAACCCTCGGCGCGCAAATTACGCTTGCACTTGACGAATCTTGTTTGTTTGTGTTACTAACTGAAACCTATAACCAAATAAACAGTTTTTTTTTTGTGATTTATTTCTTGGTATTTCTTGGTATTTTATTGTACCTTGTTTAATTTTTAGGGTTCCGTACCTCAAAAGGTAAAAATTAACCCCTATAGGATCACTTTGTTGTCCATCTGTCTGTCTATCTGTCGGTCTGTCCGTCTGTCAACCCTCTTTTCTCAGGAACGCGTGGACGTATCGAGTTGAAATTTTCGTCAAATACTCAAATCCGTAACTTCTTGAAGCCGTGATATAAATAAAACTCCTAAGTCAATGCATTCAAAAGTTGCAGCCGTTTATGTCCGAATATTTTGAGATTTACCCGATGAGACCTGCGGGAAGTACCCACTTCCCGCAGACCTGGAATCATGAAATTTGGTGAGGAGCACGGTCTGATAGCACAAGTAATGAAAAAAATCCGAAAACTATAAATTTGTAATTTATTCACTTTAAAAAATTACTTTTAATGCTCGCCATGGACCAAAACCTATAATGTACTTCCCGTAGACCTAAAATTATGAAATTTGGCAAGATGTAGCCCAAATAAAGGAAAAAAAGACGGGTTGCACTCCGGGAGTGCCGGCAGAAGTGAAAACATAATTATTAACGTTGAGCATGTTTGATATTTTGGAATGGTTAGGGAATAATTTTGCACCAATTGCTTTATCAGTATAAAAGTACTATCATTTATGTGGTAGAATACAATATTCATTTATTGCTATCGTACACAAACATGACAATTTATATTACATTAAAAATTTAACACTTTAAAACTATTACAATTATTTTACAATATTAAATAATATTACAATTATTTACAGCCGGTTGCGCGCAAACCATTACCCGCTACAAAAATCTGATTATTTTTAAAGTCCAAAAATAAATTCCGTTTCCCAGCAATTATTTTTGCGCAGTGTTACTTAGTTTCATGTACAGAATGCTTGGTTGACGGCTTCGTGAAGGGTCTGTTTACACCCGTTAAGCAGTACGATAGACTCGATCGAAACCTAACCTTAATTATAAAATTATATTAATGAATAAATGAAATTTTTTGTCCTTGTCTTTCTTTTCGATTCGTTCGAGAAATTAATTATCTATAGATACATAAGTAGGTAGGTATAAGCGAGGCGGACGCTAGCAACTATTACGTAAGCTAGGGCCTATTGTTGTTGTCGGAAACTAGTACTATTATCTATTCTGTTTACCTAAAAATAATGTTCGATTTTGAACTCTATCTCAAAACAAAACTTCAAGAAATTTCCTAGCTATAATGAAGATCCTGCACAATTTTGAGCTTTATTTCTTCGGCATAAGGTCGTCGTTGCTCCATCCGTCTTACGCTTTTTCGATCAGGTCACGTGTCCTGACGCGAGTTTAAGATTTTATACCCATTACAGAAAAAGTGCTCAACGCCGCTAAAGAAGTTTTCACTTCAAAAATCCGAAAAACGGAAATTTGTAATTTATTCACAAAAAAAAACTTGATTCTAGCTATAGACCTATAGGACCTATAGGGTACTTCCTGCTTATCTAGAATCATAATATTTGTTACAATTAAACGGAACCCTTAGTGCGCGAGTTCGACTCGCACGTATCGTTTTATTTCTTTATAGCTTTTGTAATTGTTATGTATCAAATAAATTATTTAATTTCATTTTATTCTCGCCTAAATATCTACGTTACACCTATCAGGGCCCACTGTAGTGGACCGTGTGGAGTACACAACCTCCACCAGGAACCCTTTTCTCGAACCACCTCGAGGCGGATCTTGTTTAAGAAGGGAGAGATACCCATCTTAAAGAACAGACTGAAAAAACTCTCCTGAATAACTACAGACCATCACCTTATCGAAATTGTTTCTGAGTGTACTTATCTTGGGCAAATTCTGCAATCAGGGGAAATTCAGGCCTCCAGTCATGTAAAAATAGTTTTGAGAAGGAGGCCAAGGAGATGATCCAGCTAGGGTGGGCAGTGTATGGAAAACTATGTCGAAACTTCTTGTCATCCATACCGCAATGTTTGAATGATAAAGCTTTCAATCAGTGCCTCCTATAACCGTCATGACCTACGGAGCTGAGCCGTGGATACTCACGGTAGGGCTGGTCCACCAGTTCAAAGCCGCTCAGCGAGCTATGGAAAGATCTATGCTCGGAGTCTTTCTGAAGGATAGGATTCGTAACGAAAACATCTGAGGGAGAACCAAAGGTAACTACCATATCTCGCGAAGAACCGACAACCACTGGGGTAAACGTGTCCTTGAGTGGAGACTGTGACTCGGCAAACGTAGTGTAGGATGCTCTCCAGACAGGTGGGATGACGATCTGCGAAAGACTGCAAGTAGATGCTGGATGTGGCAAGCTGAAGACAGGCGCTATGGCGCTCACTAGGGGTGGCCTATGTGCAGCAGTGGACTGTAGATGATGATGATGATGATGAACCTACTTTAAGATGGGGCATGATCAGTGAAGATCGTATGTAATTTATTTTAGCCGAATTATTAGCAAATATGGCTTAATTCAGCCGAAGTTAATTTCATACGGTTCATTCACCTCACGTCCGCTCTCATAACCAATAACTATAGGTACCTACATGTTCTACTCAAAAGTGGTCGGAACTACTTAAACATGTAATTTGTCAGTTTCACAGTCGCGGCTAGGGATTGCAAAATCCGGATAGTTTCCTTATCCGGATAATTCACATTCCAACATTCATATTATCCGGATAATCCGGATAATTCGAATAATTCGAATAGAACGACAAATTTAAAATAACACATCTTAACTAGCTTTTGTTTGCGGTTTCGCACGCAATTTTCCAAGATAAAATAATGCTTCGTGTTATTCCAGGTTTTAAACAACAAAAATACAATGTTTTTATAACGTATCATTATAATTGAGAATTTAGTTTTTATTTTGGCAGAATAATATAACACTGAATGTCATGAACTCGTTCACACGTCCATTAGTTTTGGTTTGATAAAAACATTGGGTGCCACGAAACATGTGTATGTGTACTAAGTCGAAAAGGGGTGATTCTGGACGGGCCGGGGATCAACATTTGTTAAACGATTTTTTAATTACGAACAAAAATTAAATTGTTTTGAATAAAACTTTAGCTTTTTTTAATATTCATGTTAGTTTACGTGCATTCTTACATTATTGCTATTGTTTAGAAATTTTAAAGGAGTTGCATCATTTTTTTGTAATGATTTCATGACAAAACACTGGTTTTGCAAAAAAAACTAGTTAGAACATTTGTGAAATATTTTATTACTTTAAATAATGCAAGAGTGCATGTGAAAGAACACAAATAGGAAGATAAGTTTTAATAAAAAAACTAAATATATTCGAAATTAAAAAAATCGTAAATCACATGTTGATCCTCGGGTGATGCCTCGGGGTACAAATTAACCTCCATTTGGCTTAGTATACATGCTATGTGGCACCCTGTATAAGTGGTCATCATTAGCTTATGCTAGTCTACTGCTTGATACATGCCGCTCTTTATGAGCGCCAAGGCACCTTGTCTTCAGCTGGCCTCCTCCAGCATCTGCCAACAGTCTGACAGATCGTCATCCCACTTTAAGAGAGCCTTGGTCTCCACCTAAATACACGCTTAAACCCAACGGTTATCAGTTCTTCGTCAGATATGGCCCGCCCACCCACTGCTACTCAGTTCCATGAAGTAGCGTTTGAACCGTGTCGTGTCGTTGTGAACCCACCGAAAACTCATTGAACGACTACATGAACAGATAAGTGCGCAGGAGGCATTAAGCATAAAGACAATGCGACGTACATATGTACGACGCCGTGCAAGCTATAAATTAGCATATAAGCTATAAATTATAATAAATTTAAAATTAAAATTCATTTATGATCATGAGCCAAATTATTTTTGACTAAAAATTTATTCGAATTATCCGGATTGCGATCCAAATTATCCGGATAAATAAAATAGGAAAATTATCCGGATTATCCGGATAATTCGAATAACGGATAATCCGGATTGCAATCTCTAGTCGCGGCGTTGCGGCGTTGCCGCTTTGAAAACAGACGAAGTAGTCATTTGTGGCTCCAAAGTCTGCGGATCAACATTGTCTAAGCTAATGTTACGCGTAGTTAAATATGTAACGGATGTGAAAAAGACGTTTTAGTGTAAAATTTGTGACCGTTAGTGGATCAACAAAATTTTGATATTTTGAGATATTTTGAATGCGAGTATCTCGATAACCAGTTAATGTAGATCTAGCGTTGCCATGTGCTCTTCAAATGTGGATCAAAGTATATCTGTTTACTAGGTTTAGAGTCGAATGTACACTTGAAATAGGTGGATCAACATTTCTTAAGAAATCGTACTGGATCAACAATTACCGTGAAAGGTTCATTATATATATATATATATATATATATATATATATAGAGATGGTAATCGAACCTCTTACTCACATTTGCTCTGTAAGTTTTTCGACCTCTACTTTTCCAAAAGCATTTAAAAAATCCGTCATACTCCCGATCTACAAAAGTGGCGACAAAACTACTGTTAGCAACTATAGGCCCATATCAATCCTGCCTACACTTTCTAAAATATTAGAGAGAGCCATTAACAACAGACTAGTTAACTATCTGGAAAAGTACGAACTGCTTTCTATAAACCAATATGGTTTTCGAAAAGGGAGGTCAACAGCTGACGCCGTAGGTATCTCAGCTAAATGACTTTATTGTTAACTGCTTAGATAAAGGCACAAAATGATTAGGAATCTTTCTGGACTTAGCCAAAGCTTTCGATACGGTTTCAATTCCTTTGCTGTTACGAAAGATGGAGGGACTAGGAATACATGGAAACGAACTTAAACTATTTGAAAGTTATCTCAGTGATAGAAGGCAATGCGTAAAAGTTGGTGAACATCTTAGTTCCGAGTTAACTGTAACATACGGTGTTCCTCAAGGAAGCATACTCGGTCCGACTGTATTCTTGACATACATTAATCAAATTTGCAACCTTACTCCGGAAGACTGCAAACTGATAACATTTGCAGATGATACGGTTCTGCTTTTTTCGGGAGACACGTGGAACAATGTTTTTAAAAATGCTCAACGTGGTTTTAATGAAGTCTCTACTTGTCTCTACCAGAATATCTTAACACTGAACCCTGAAAAGACAAAGTATCTTGTATTCTCTTTGCGGAAAAGTGGTGTGCCCGATGCCTCTAACTCGGACCACGAAATTAGATCCCATACGATGCAATGCCTCTACTCAAAACCTCAAAAAGACTGCAATTGTATTAGATTAGAACGATGTCACACCATAAAATACCTAGGTATAACAATTGACTCGCAATTGACGTATGTGCCTCATATCAACCTACTTACCTCAAGGATACGTCGACTTATTGCAGTGTTCAAAAATATTAGACATGCAGCTACCAAAAAACAACTGAGGATAACTTATTTTGCTCTTTGCCAAACTCTACTTATGTACTGTGTGACGGCTTGGGGTGGTTCCTCTAAAACGCATATGCTCCCGCTTGAGAGAGCGCAGAGAGCGGTCTTAAAGGTAGCAAATTCTTACCCATATAGATATCCTACGTCTCAGCTCTATATCGACTGTCAGGTCCTAACTGTCAGAAAACTTTTCATACAACAAACTATTCTTAGACTTCGCGCAAATACTAGTACTATTACTACCCATGACTCTCTTTTGAAAAGCACAACACGAAGAGCTAACACATATCGAACAATAGATTGTAAAACCAGTTTTGCTCAAAAACACTCCTTGTTTTTAGGAGCATTTTTATATAATAGGATAAACAAAACAGTTGTTCTACAGAACACTAGTCATGCTGAATTGAAAAAGAAACTTAACTTGTTCTTACAGAGTCGTGACTATTCAGATATCGAAAATATGCTTAAAATACATTCATAAATAACATTAGTTTTGTTGAAATACACTCACATCTTTTAATTTATCTCCATAAATCACCCTAATTATATTTATACATGCATTCATTACATACTTACATATTCACATCACGCAAATATTATACAAAATCTTAAATATAACTACTTTCATTCAGCACGCAGTCTTCTTAAAACACAAATTACGCAAACTCCACTATAGATACTTACACAAAAATATTTGTTAAGGGCTTGATCTTCTTTTGTTTTACTTATTTTGTTTAGTTTTTAGTTAAGTTTACTGTTTCCTTTTTTTTTCTGCTTGATTATTATTATTTTTATTTTTTTCTATGTACCAACTACTAAAAACATACTAAACCCGCACTCCCTGGATCTGCCGAGGTAGAGTTAGCCCTCGCGTCTTATCACAAGTCTTTACTTAGTAAGAGCGAGGAGACGATGCATTGTCAGCACTAGGTTTTCGTTTACCTACAGTATCATGTAGGTACTTACTGGTAATTTAAATTAACACAATATAGAATCTAATTTTAGATATAAGTACCTACTCTGTAAACCATCAACCATTTTTGGAAATAAATTTTATTTTATTTTATTTTTATTATTTTATATATATGTATCAATTTTCCTTCTAGGAATCCAGTTATTTGTTTTCGACAGAATTATTCACTTGAGCGTCCTTTCGTACTGAATGAAATTCCCAAAAAATTCCAGAATGCGATAAATATGAGGATAAATACAAAAAGACCCCGCAAACAGAATGTAAGATTGTTAATAGATGACTGACAGACAGTGACAGGCCGATTTACGTTTCGTTACATATGTATTTATAAACATCTAGACAAAAAAAATGGAAAATATTGATAATTCTGCATAAAATGAATCTTTAGACCGAAAACTATGAATTATGTAATCAAGAACAAACTTCTAAATCTAATGTTGCCATTAGGAAAAGAGTTGGGATGAGCTAGCGTAATCACGGTATTAAAACCAGTCGGAAGCGTTCGAGTATACCATTTAAAAGTAACACGATCTCAGTATTACGAAGATCCCAGCTACGTAGATGAACTGAGATGCGTTTGACTATTCGGGCGTTTTATTTCTATTTTTCTTATTTCTAAGCAGGTCAATGAGTGACGTCGTATATTTGGTATGTACCTACACTACAATATTATAAAGCCGAAAGTTTGTGAAATATGAATTTTTGTAACCTAAGATCTCCAAAACTACACTTACTTACACTACGTACATTTAGAACATACCTTATCTTAGATAATAGGCTAGACTTGTTATACCTACCTACCTAAAATAGCGCTCTTCATCGGAAATTAGATTCTTTATTCTTGAGACCTTATTCTTTGAAAAATTGTTCAACCAGACTGAGAAAGTGGCGCTCTTCATCGGAAATTAGATTCTTTATTCTTGAGACTTTATTCTTTCGCGATAGATCCCCCCGTCCTTGTCTCCGTAAAGTAACAACACGGGCTGAATGTGCTAATTATAATGCGTTAAAAATTATATGAAGAGTAGAACAAAAAAGGTTATATCGTTCTTGTATATTTCAATTGCGAGCCAATAAATTATTTATGGGGTGGCGAGAGTGAGGTCCAGATCTGCGGCAACCTTTACAATCGTATTACAGACCTCAAACCTACACAATTCAAAACTTTAAATTTGTTCTAAGAAATCAAATAATATCGCAATTTTTTTTTTCGTTTTTTTACTTCGACGGGACTTGAACCCTTTCCTTCCGTCAGTACCGGAATGTGTGTATGTTTAAATTTGTTACTAAAATGTTTTCCCGGGCGTATCTTTACGCGTTGTATTTTTACGCGGAGCTGATATTCACTGCGCGACACCCGCGGAGGAATCATTTATTAATTTAATTATATATTATTATTTCTCATATAATTATGAATTGATTATTTATTTGCTACAGATTCCTCGGCCCATTCACCAGGGAGATTCACGTCACGCCTTCTTCGCGCTAATAGAGGATCTCGCCAAAAAATCCAACCCACGGACTCGAGAGTTTGACAGAAGAAAGTGGAGGTCTCACAGCATAAAAGTGTAATTAAGTAATTCATTTATTATGTTTGTGAATCAGGTAGATACAGTCAGTTATTGGGACTTAGTCTAAATCGTTAGATTCTGCCACTTGAGCATAAATATTGGTTTCTAGAATTTATAAAAATACACATTAGGTATAGGTATTTTACTAAAATGAAACAGCGTGCATTAACTCTAAAATTAATTCTGCAAAAAAATAGATAATGATGATGTCTATAGAAGAATAAAACAGTCAAATCAAAACCAAATTTTAAACAATAGTACGGTCAGGTAAAAAATCATTCAGTGTAGTAAGCTTTTTCAATAAGGAAATCATTAAGTTTGTCACTAAATTGTTTGTGTTTTAAAACATACTTGAACGCAACATTTTTGTTCTACAAGGCACATTGCATAATCTACCCTCTAACCGAAAACTTAAACTGCTAGCTACCTACCTATGTATTGTATTACATCATAGCATAATAATTATATTGATTATTTAAGAAAGCAAACTTAAGAATATTGTATTTACATTCTCATTTAAGTTTACTTTGTTCTTTTGAGAAATAAAATTCTTTAAACTGAACCGGCTTCCAATTGCAAACCCTTCAAATAGCTCAGGATTAGTTTTTACGAAAAGTGATACCTCGTAAATGTTCCCATATTCCTGGAAATGTAAGCAGTTTTATTATCAAAGGAAGTTCGCAGCTACCTGTATTATCGCAATTGACTCGCAGTCAAACCCAACTGCAGCCATACCTAGATATAAAATCTATGACTGCAGCCAAAGAAATGATTTGTGTACACAATCTCACCTGCATGATTTTCTTCGTCTGACGAGTTTGTATAACTTCGTACACGTCGTCTTTTCGTTTGTTCTTCTTCCAATTTCCTTATTTTCCAGTGGAAATTCAATATTTTTTTCATCTTGACATTATAATGTTCTGACATTTTGGCGAAAAACACGTGCAAACGCTGCCTTGCACAAAAAACTTAGAGCATACAAAAAAGGAATGAATATGACAGGCAGGATAGGGTTGAGAACAGTAATCGGCTCTTTTGTTACAAAATTTGGTAACAAGAAATCAAACAGATTTTTCAATGCAAAATCTGCCTTCATTGACGACCTCCGTGGCGCAGCGTGCGAAGGTCCGCCTGCGACGCAGGAGGTTGCGGGTTCGATTCCCGCCTCGGAACAAATTTGTGCCCGATCTGGAGAAATATGCTGATACCAAATATACTACAGAATCGGCCCCCCGGCCGCGCCGGTACCGCCGCACTGCTATGTCCCTGCATTTTAAATAATATCTTTGATAATATTCATTTAAATTACATGCTTTATGAGGTCATATTGATCTATATTAATTAAATAATATCTTTGAAAATATTCATTTAAATTACATGCTTTAAGAGGCCATATTGATCTATATTAAATGCACAATGTATTTAAGGTACATATAATTGGATAAGGATTAATGCTGTATCTAATCTACTGCTAGCCTGGCGCGGAGCACGGTCACAGCCCGGAAACTTTACCTGCGCAACGCGGCAAGCCGCAATAGCCCCACAGACCACAGTAGAGAATAGAGTGCGTATCAGTAAGAAAGATCACTACTAGTCAGTAGATATGGGACTAGTAATGGGTTCAAGGCCCCCACTAATAGCTAAATTACGTCTATGGGTAGGGAAGCGAGGCAGACGTGGTCTTAAATTTGATTTTTTATAACTTAGAATCGCATCTTCCAAAGCCCTCTGTCGCGAAGGCGAAGAAATATTCTCAGTACCTACTTAGGTAGTAGGTAGGTTGATATAGATTTTAGCGGAATAGCGACAAGACCGGTTCAGGCAAGGAGGCGGGCGCGCGCGCAGCGCTCTCCTACGCCGACGGACGGCGGAGAATTCATTCTGTGACGAGACAACGAGCGAGACACATCGGTGAGTAACTTTGAGTTACTGTGCATGCAATTGAGATCATTTGCCACCGATATAAGAACCAGTTTCAGATAATTATTAGTGTGTGTATACCAATGCGTTGGTCTGTCTGCGGACAGGTAGATCAGAGATAAAGAGCGAGGCTCAGGATGGCTTTAAGGGGATGCGTCCCCGTAATAGTAAGAATCAGAGCACAGGTGGAATAGCCATCATAGCTCCATGAACCAGAGCACAGGTGGAATAGCCATCATAGCTCCGAGCACAGGTGGAATAGCCATCATAGCTCCATGAACCAGAGCACAGGTGGAATAGCCATCATAGCTCCATGAACCAGAGCACAGGTGGAATAGCCATCATAGCTCCATGAACGAGAGCACAGGTGGAATAGCCATCATAGCTCCTTGACCCAGAGCACAGGTAGAATAGCCATCATAGCTCGACGCACCAGAGCACAGGTGGAACAGCCATCATAGCTCGATGAACCACGGTCCGATGGAATAACCATCAAAGCCAGATGAATAAGTCATCACATCCAGATGGAACAGCTAAGAATCATGTCATAAGAATTAGACTTCGAACCGGTGGTGGAACGACCACCCCATTGTTGTATGACCTTATTTCAGCACTCCTTTAACTACTTTTTTTAATGTTTATCACATACATACCTAGTATACCTAAGTATATCTAATATTCGTCATAATCCATATAGATTGAGGTACTTGGCGACATGGTGGAGATGCAGGGATGTTTCGAACAATTATTCGAATCGAACCTTACAGTCTAAAAATAGAATCCGAACATTATTTTATAAAATGTCAT
Source organism: Eupithecia subumbrata (assembly GCA_949316285.1). Taxonomy (NCBI): domain Eukaryota; kingdom Metazoa; phylum Arthropoda; class Insecta; order Lepidoptera; family Geometridae; genus Eupithecia; species Eupithecia subumbrata. Next base: position 3,299,442 of record OX438642.1, on the reverse strand, counting down.
GTGGGTAGTTTTACTATTGGTGCTCGCCCGGCCTGACGGAGTAACTCAGTAAAAATTCTATAATTAGATCGTATAATATTTTACGACTTTGTGTTCTTGCAAATTTGTGAAGTAGACAAAATTTTCAACTGCCATTAAAGTACTTTGGTAGTAGGCAATTATTCTGTATGACCGTTGTTTTTTGCACTAAAGGAATTGTGTAGATTTTACACTTTACCTACACATAAAAATTTAATACTATTTACCCGACCGCGCAAGAAGGAGGGTTATTTAGATTACCTGTTCATAGTACAATACAAAACCAACAGAAGCAACCTATGCTAGATAAATAAATAACAATAGACTGAGGGATATGGCACAATAGGCGGCCTTATTTGTTCCAGACTTTGAGCAAAATAAATGATCTACCTATGCACTAGACACCTAGGTAGGGTAGTCGGACCAAAAGATGACCACCCCCCAGTAGATGACCGAAACGCACATTTTCTTGAATTATAAGAATTGAGTGGTACTCCCTGTAGTGGCGTATTTTTTCTTTAGAAGCGGCAATACTGTTCCGTCTTTTAAAAATTAATACATCGTCATTGGACCCTCAGTCACGCTCCAGGACCTCATTTAGTGCAGACTTGTTTCGGCCATCGCCATTTTGTATGGAGAACGAGCTAAGGTGAGTAAACCAGTTTCTTAAGCTTATGAGTGGATGGCCGATTACTTGATATAATTAGGCCCTATTAATGTGTTCCCCTGCATTTATGACTATTATCTCAAGTAGAAAACCAAAGAAAATAAGTAATTTTTAACAAGGTTTTCGAGAAATTTGCTGTTCAATTACTGGTCTAAAAAAGATACATAAAATCCTATTTGTGACCGAGCGGTCAGAATTAGCTCCGACCTGCAAATTTTGTTTTGATATTGTAGATTGTATCTTTGATTTTTTATTGATTTTTTACGTTTTTCTTAATGGTTTTGGATACATAATTTTATAAACCAAAACATGACCGGAGGTTAATTACAGAAAAATCGTTGTTTTGGGCTGTTAGTTTTTAGCTGGTCATTTATTGTTCCAAACGCTCTATTTGTGACCGAAGAAATTTGTTCGTTCATAATTTGGACCTCAAAACCTAATAGTGACCGGCTGATTTTGACTGTTGCAATAAAACTGTTGTGGAATTCTATTAGGGTTCTTCGTAATGAAAAGTAAACCAATTTCGTTGGCCTTACAAACTGTTGTCATCATTACATTACTTGTTATTATAGTTTTTCTAATTTTCGTTATTATTGTTTTAAATAAAATAAATTACAATAAATTACATTTTAAATTAAATGTCATTTGATTGTTATTTTGTTATTGTTTTAGACTGATTGTTATTTGTTTAGACTGATTATTATATGTGTAGACTAATTGTTATTTGTTTATCAAGCAATTAAAATTATGATAAGTACCTTAGTATTAATTATATGCAGACAAAAATACGGAACACCACTTCTTTAAAATAAAGTCTCTTGTTATGAAGAATTACGCCTTTTTTTGTCGGTCATAAATAGGGCCGATTTCGGTCAGAATTAGTTCCAAACCGGTCACAATTAGGGCCAAAGTAATTTTTTTTATATTTTTACAATTTTAACTTATTTACAAATAGTTCAGAGTAAAAACAGTTTATCTAGTTGATCCACCAAATATCTACCGACGTATACAAACAAAAACATAGAATATTCCTTGAATAGGAGTTGAGATAATAAATAAAACAACTTGAATTCCGCTTAATCAGTCATCTATTGGTCCAACCACCCTACCCAACATGTTACATATAAGATTAGTAAGAGGCAAGCAAGTATGTACATCCATACGCGTACAAGACAAAGTTACGTAAATTTAGTGAATTCAGATACCTAATATGTTTTAAGTTAAAACTGTTTAATTTATTGATCGTGAAAGTAAATTTGCATTAAATGCCTACATGCAGAACGAAAGGGGTCTTAGTCCACTGCTGGAAATAGATCTGAATAAGTTTGCTGTCGGTTAATTGGTTAATAATTAATACCTTCTAAATCAACCTCATGTTGTGAGGCTTTAGGAGAAGCTTACGTTGATACCTACTAGATAGGTACGTTGGTACGTCGATACCGAGTTGTAATTAAAATTTCATCATCATCATCATGCTATAGTAGTCCACTGCTGGACATAGGCCTCCCCTAATGAGCGCCATAGCGGCCATAATTAAAATTTAGCAACCCCGAAATATAAATGAAGTTTATACTTAAAATAAAGTCCTAATGCAAAAGGGTGAGACGTTGGGAATAGGCGGTGTCTCACATGAGGCGTTGGGAAAACTGCGCGTGAGACGCTGGGAATAGCTCGAAATTGCTACCTACCTAAGAAAGAGTGTAGATGGGCAGAGACTTAACACAAAGTACAAGTAAGTTGCTAAATAATCAATATTTTTATAGATTTTGGACATAAACAAGATCTTGCTTTTTATGGTCACTTGCGAGTAGGAACTGCACTTGAATTAGACACTACGGAGGTCCTCCAAGCTCGCTTGAAGTTGTTGTACGAATCAATCCAATCATGCATAAATTCCGCCCAGTGTGCCCTCAAACAAATATCTGATGGTGAAGATAACAAAAGAGAGTTATAATTGACCGGAGCTAAACTTAAGAGTGCTACTCAGAGGTTTGTAGCAGAAATCCACATCTACTGCAAATTAGTTTCAGAACCCGGCCATGATAAGATTAATGAGATTAACGAGTCTGCACAAATTCAGGCCGAAGATTTAGTATCAGAGATAGATATTTGTATCACACGCAATTACCAAAAATGTAGCGCAGCTACAAAAAATGGCGAAAATCTTAAGATTTTTAATAAATTGTCGAGAATGGAATTGAGCAAATTTGATGGTGACATTTTCAAATGGTACCAGTTAAGGAAGCAATTCTTATCAAATCGGAGGTAGTAATATCAATGAAGTACTTAGATAAGGTTTTGTACCTCCAATCCGTTCTTGAAGGCGACGCAAAGCAAGCCATTGAATGATTTGACACAACTAACACAAATTATTGCATAGCTGTCCAAACTTTCAAGGAAAGGTTCGGTAAACCTGTGGCGATTATAGACGCGCATTATGTGGCATTATACAGGATAAAACCAGTTGCTACCAATCAAGTAAAAGAAAACAGGCATGTACTCAATGAAATAGAGAGACACCTACGCGTATAGAGCTCCCTTGGCGAAGACGTGAATCAAAACCATCTCCGAGTGATGATAATGGAGAAATTCCCTGAAGATCTAATTTATGAAGTGAGAATGAAGATGACAGATGAAGAAGAAAAAATAGACGGTATCAGAAAATATCTAGAATACATAATATCTGCTAAAGAAACCTCAAATAGACTAAAAAAAGGACACGAAGGGTGTAAAGGTGTAAAGAACCGGCAAATAATGAAGGAAAAGACAACAGGAGCATTACACATAAGATCAGAAGAAAAGACAGACAATCGGCAACGTAGAAATAACAATTCTAGAAATTACAAACACAAAAATAATATCAGACAATTTAGTAAAACTCAATCAAAGAAAAGACAAAACGATGACTCAGAAAGTTCAGATGAGCCATCATCATCATCATCATCATCCACAGCCGGATTTTACCCACTGCTGGGTATAGGCTTCCCGAAGTTTGTGCCATCCACCACGATCCTGTGCTAACCGCCTCCATTGACGCCCTAAAAATGATGAGATGAGCCAACTAAAAAGAAATTTGCGAGAAAATGCATATTTTGTTGTCAAGATCATTATAATGACGAATGTACAAAGTAATAATAAAAATGTCCTCCTAGCCGAATTTCGACCACGGCGGCCAGTCTCATCGGAGACTAGCCAGATGCGCAGGACATATTATAGTGCACAAGAGTGTGCGCAAACACAGATGCACTCTCATAATCCGATGGGACGACAGATCGACACGACCGGGGAGAGATCAGGCGCATGACCAACGGCTTAACGTGCTTTCCGAGACACGGGGGTGTAACACCGCCAACTTCCTGACTCCGGGCTGCTACTGTGAATTTTTCTTGCTAGAATAACCCCAGTAACAACTATTGGCCCGACCTGGGACCAGTAAGTAATGTACAAAGTACAAAATTATTGAAGATGGGAAAGCTCGACTAGGAAACCGTTGCTTTAATTGCTTTCAAGAAGGTCATAAAGGCACACAACTGCAGATGTAATCGCAAATGTTATTATTGCAGTGAATTTGGTGCGCATAAGCGGGCAATTTTGTCCTAAAGAGTTTGCACAGCCAGCTGTGAGTGGAGTCAATTGAAACAGATAGTTAGCATAATATGAATACGGCAGTAAACAACACGCTGCTTAAAACTTGTTCAGTCATTGTAGATAGATCTGAGAAGGAGCGCTCGAACATTGCCGAGTCAACTACCTATGGCCTGAAGTTGCTTGTTCGTTACTGATCAAATGAACTTATCAGTATTCATTTTTAAGTGCGAAATCACCACATAAAATAAATGAGAATTTTATGAGTAGATTGATAATAATGAATGACTACCAATTAGTCCTTTTTTTCTCGACGGAAAAGGTTTCTGTTACTAAGTATTTTTATTTTGTGTTTGGTCGGGCAAAATCAGTGAAATTATAGTAAGTCGTAATTAGTTTACTACACTGGCGTATTTTCGAATAATACTTGTAAAATAAAGCAGAGTAAATTAAGTCACTACAAATCAGATACCTACCTAACTACCAACAAAACTGCATCCGTTTGGTGTAAGTACCAGGGCAGACAAATATGTAGATTGGTAAGGTATACGACCCAGAGGGGTCGGCGTGTCACTTTGCAGCAAGTTTAATACATGTACCGTGAGAGCTAAGGGCAGTCAAAGTATTAAAGTCAAAATTCAGGTCGAATTTCTGACAAAACTCTAGGCAGTGACCAACGGTTGCCAAACATAGTAATGAAAAACAGACGAATTCCTTGGTTGAGGAGGGTCTTGCGAATACTACTACTATAGATATTGACGAAGAATGAAACTGAATTAGAATCAAAAGTGCTAAGCTAACTACTCAAAAGAAACGCTGAATTTGCCTATTCACGTACATGCCTTACTATAGGACCCACATAGTGAGAAGGAAGTAAAAGAACTATCTGCTGAAGAATGTTTTCTTGCCTTATGGACTTTGTAGCAGTAAGAAATTGCCATAGTTGATTATATCAGATAACGTCAAATAATTCAAACTTACAGCTGATACATTGATAACAATTTACGCTCGAAGTTTATACCAGAATTAGCTCCATGGTATGGAGGTTTTGACAAGAATTGTGAAATATAGAGAGAAGTGAAATAAGAAGACATTGGAAGTAAATTACAATCAGTAGTGAACGGAACTGAAAGAGCTTGAAGCTTGCTTGCTGGAGTATGTATTTACTCGTCAAGATTTTCTGCGAGTACCTATGTAGATGATTTTGCAGAATATATAGATGTTAAACAATCGTTAAAATAAGAGGTTATTCAGATAAAACCAGAGGGAAATAAGGCGCACTCGAAGGTTGGACAAAAAGCATAACTAGTAAAAGGTTTGGATGGCCAGATAAAAGTGGCTAGAGTGAAAATATTGAAAAGAGACACATTTACTCGTACAATTTATTCCTATTTGAAGAAAGAGCAAAGTGCAGTTCCGAATGTTGACCAAGTTCCCACGATCAGAGCTCAAGGTTCCGAGGAACATCAAATTAAACATCAAGTTGCGGCGCAACCAAAATCAGAAGCTGCAACAGCAGAGATCGATGAGAGGCCATTCAGGGCTTCGGCCGATGAAGCCAAAGAAAAGGTCAAAGAGTGGACCAGGCACTTATTAATTAGACAGATTAATTAGACACTTATTAATCACTAGTAAATTCAAATTAAGTGATTTAGATATAAATCATTATTTGATAAATTGTAATGATATTGAATATCTTTCTTTCTCATTCTTCCTTGGAGGGGGGGAATGTCGCGAAGGCGAAGAAATATTCTCAGTACCTACTTAGGTAGTAGGTAGGTTGATATAGATTTTAGCGGAATAGCGACAAGACCGGTTCAGGCAAGGAGGCGGGCTCGCGCGCAGCGCTCTCCTACGCCGACGGACGGCGGAGAATTCATTCTGTGACGAGACAACGAGCGAGACACATCGGTGAGTAACTTTGAGTTACTGTGCATGCAATTGAGATCATTTGCCACCGATATAAGAACCAGTTTCAGATAATTATTAGTGTGTATACCAATGCGTTGGTCTGTCTGCGGACAGGTAGATCAGAGATAAAGAGCGAGGCTCGGGATGGCTATAGGGGAGGTTGGAGGCCATAAAGGGATGCGTCCCCGTAATAGTAAGAATCAGAGCACAGGTGGAATAGCCATCATAGCTCCATGAACCAGAGCACAGGTGGAATAGCCATCATAGCTCCATGAACCAGAGCACAGGTGGAATAGCCATCATAGCTCCATGAACCAGAGCACAGGTGGAATAGCCATCATAGCTCCATGAACGAGAGCACAGGTGGAATAGCCATCATAGCTCCATGACCCAGAGCACAGGTGGAATAACCATCATATCTCGACGCACCAGAGCACAGGTGGAACAGCCATCATAGCTCGATGAACCACGGTCCGATGGAATAACCATCAAAGCCAGATGAATAAGTCATCACATCCAGATGGAACAGCTAAGAATCATGTCATAAGAATTAGACTTCGAACCGGTGGTGGAACGACCACCCCATTGTTGTATGACCTTATTTCAGCACTCCTTTAACTACTTTTTTTAATGTTTATCACATACATACCTACCTAGTATACCTAAGTATATCTAATATTCGCCATAATCCATATAGATTGAGGTACTTGGCGACACCCTCCTCAATTGCTCATCATTTTGGGTACTTACCTCAATGCTCTCGTGACTGACCTCTACCACAGCGTAATCAGGCTGGGAGATCACTGGTGTTGATGTTGATGTGATGTGTAGCGGTGGCAATGTAAGTACCTAACAGCCTGGTTACACTGCGGATGGTTCACCACTTGAGCACTGAGCACCTCACGTCGAAGTTGATCAAGTACCGTTTGTACTCGTTCTGTTCGCTCTCGATCAGGTTTTGGCTGAAAATCAGTGTTTTTGCATTTAAGCAAAAAATTTCACTGAGCCATGGCCTATTTGCCGTGCTGCAGCACACACAAACTTGCCTCACTTTATTTATGCTAATCCTAAGTAGGTACTTACTTTACTTTTTTTCTTTCTTTTTTAAAGTGCTTGTTTGATGAATTAAACAAACTATTGTAGGTACTTGTGTTTAAAATTTGTATTTTGTAGGTACTTGTGTTTAAAATTTGTATATTTTTGTTAATAGTATGTGTGTCTGTAGTACCAAATAAATTTTTTATCTATCTGTCTATCTATCTAAGTACAATGTCATCCAACAGCTTTGAGCGTTGAATGACCCGTAACTGATCAGATAGTCGCTGCACGTTAATGTTGACAGTCGGTTCAAGGGCCTAAGCCCTAAAACAACGGCATTATCCTAGAACGGTACGCAGTCAAATTAGTTTCTCCCTCTGTAGCCCTATACCTAGTAGGTACGCGCGCATGACATTTTCGTTAATTCTTTGTGTCCACTTCATGCGCCGCACTCTTCCGTCAGCGGCGGGGGCCGGTCGCGGGGCTCTGTGCCCTACAGGTCCCAAGCCAGCTGACAGCGTAGGTCGTCCTCGCCGCACAGGTGTTCGCGGCGAACGAGGCAACGGTGGCAGTTCGTCTTCACTGCTCAACACATCACTCGTCTCAGGCGGCGTTTGAAATTCCTCTTCATCTGAGGACGAAGATGTGAATGTGGAGCTAGTCGAGTCGAGACGGGCTGCGGTGGTGGTCGGAGTGCTTTTGTAGCCGCCCTCGCACGTGCTCTTGTGATCAATTTCTTATTTACTTGCTTATTTTGCCATAAAATGTAAATAAAATGAAAATTGGCAAAAACAGACTGTCACGGGCGGTGACATTTTTTTTATTTTTTTCTTATTATTATTGTCATTTCAAATCTGACATGAAGGAATAGACTTAAGTATTCAAATTACTGTACCGTAGAGCGAGAGAGAGCAGTACCTACTTAGGTACACTATGCTTACACTAAAAAAATCATTCAGCATTCGTCCTACTTTATTTGGCCGGATGTAAAAAGAATGAAAGAACATGATATTATCCTCAGGTTTCCACTGGTGCAATATAAACTGTGAGCTGAAAATCAAAACATTAACACCGAGTTACGAAGCCTCGAGTTATATAATTAACTCCAACTTTTGGCACAAGTGGGCCTAGGTACCTACTTGCCAACTAACTTGGTGTGCTACCGTGCTACTTTCAGCGCACCACTCTTCCAAAACTGAATTAGGTACAATAGCAACAATAGCGTAGGTGCTAGGTGCTAGTTATTGCGATTAAATATTTGGCTTGTTGGTAATTAGTATTGTGAACGTCAGTGTCACCTGTCAGTCAGTTTGACAGTCCAGGCTTATGTCAAGCTGTAAAACTTTAGATGAGTGAAAAGGAATGTTCGCTCTCTCTCTTCCTCTCCAACCCCGCTACGTGTCGAGCGTCTATCTACTATTTCTGTAATTTGTAATATAAGTATCCAAATAAATAATCGATCAACAAGCCTGCGCGTTTACTTTCACAACAGGTTATGTGCCCAGCAAGAAGAAACCTGAAGAAGCAAAATTTTTTGACTCTGCGTGGTGAGTGGATGACGCGTGCTGCTAACCTCATCATAACCTATCATGGCGTCGTCGTCGGAAAATGTTGCCGCGGCCACTATGACCACTGGCGGATCAAATACATCAGCTTCGATAAACGGATACAGCATTGATAAGTTGGAAGGCATTTCCAATTATGCCACATGGAAATTTTGTATGAAAATGGCGCTGACCCTCGAGAATTTGTGGAACTGCACTCAAGACAATGAACCCGATTTGAATAAAGATCAGAGAGCTCTGGCTCGGATCTGCTTATCCTTGAAGCCTCACTGCTATCAGTATGTACAAACAGCCGCTACCAGTAAAATAGCATGGACCAATTTGGCAAACGTGTTTGAGGATAGGGGCCTGTATCGTCGAGTGCTCCTTTTACGACAACTTCACCGTATCGAATTAGCATCATACTCTACGGTCACATTGTATGTGGATGCACTTATGACATTGGTCCAAAAATTAGCTGACATTGGCAAACACATAGAGGACGGAGAAGTTGCCGAGCTGCTCCTGAGTGGACTACCATCTGAGTACGATCATCTAGTCTCCAGCCTTGAGACGCTCTGTCTCACAGGAAATCTATCAAGTGAACAAGTACGTACAAGACTACTTCAAGAAGAGTTCAGAAAGTCTGAACCTCCCACTGCTACATCATCATCAGCCTTCGTTTCCACACAACCGTCAAAAGTGTGCTCATACTGCAACAAGAAGGGGCACTTGAAGAAAAAGTGTTTCAAACTGCGTCGAGATCGCCAACAACAGAATAAGGACACAGAGAAAACCTTTATGGCATCCGCCTTTTGTGCAGAGAAGCAGGACTGGGTGGTGGACTCCGGCTGTTCTATGCATATGTGCAATGACAAAAATTATTTGATGAACTTTAAAGACAATACAACTGATATAAAAATAGCAAGTGGTGAAAATATTCAATGTTTAGGGTCTGGGGACATGTTTTTAGAAACGGATGATAAGGTAAGGTACATTCAGAATGTATCATATGTCCCTCAATTGTCTGTCAATCTACTCAGTGTAAGTAAATTATGTGATAAAGGTTACACTGTAGTCTTCAACAAAAAGGGCTGTCTTATATATGAAAAATGTGCTATAAGCGGGGCTTCCATTTGTAAGGCTCATTTATATAATGGCATCTACAAATTGTTAGGTAGGCCACATAATATTCGTGATGCGTCATCTAAGTGTGCAGTGGTGGCGCACTCTACAGCTCTCCTGCCAGTGCAGGAGCCAGCACAGAGTGCAAATTTAGCTGAGGTGCCGATTGATATTTGGCACAGGAGGCTAGGCCATCTGGGTATCAAAGGTTTGATCGCTTTAAGAGACGGTATTTCTAATGGTGTATTATTTCAGAATAATAAGAAGATGCGTTCGATGGAGAGCTGCGTTCCATGCCTGGAGGGCAAAATGGCAGCCAAACCATTTCCCGCTAAAAGCACCCACCGTGCAAGCGCACCTTTAGAACTCATTCACTCTGATGTCTGCGGCCCCATGCCAGTAGCTAGTTGGGGTGGCGCTAAATATCTGGTGACGTATACTGATGACTACACACGGAAGAGCTTTGGCTATCTGATTAAAAGGAAGGAAGAGGTATTTTCTACTTTTCTTGATTTTAAATCTTGTGTAGAAAAACAGTTGGGTTGTCCTATTAAAATCTTCCGTTCTGATAATGGAGGGGAATATTGCAGCACCTTGTTTTCGGATTTCCTTAAAAAAGAAGGAATTGTCCATCAGACATCTATTCCTTATTGTCCTCAGGGCAATGGTGTTTCTGAGCGCCTTAATAGGACTCTTTTAGAAAAAGTAAGATGCATGCTTCAAGGGGCAGGTCTGGATAAACGATTTTGGGGCGAAGCAGTTAAGACTGCCATATATTTGAAGAACCGATCCCCAACTTCATCTTTGTCTGGCCTTACTCCTTATGAGAAGTGGACCGGATCAAGGCCAGATCTTAGTCATCTTCGTGTTTTTGGCTGCATCTCTTACACACTGATCCCTGAACATAGTAGGAATAAGTTGGGTGCTAAAAGCAAAAAATGTATTTTCGTAGGCTATAGTGAGACTTCTAAGGGCTATAGGCTTGCAGACCCCATGAACCCTAAAAGGGTTACCACATCTAGGAACGTAGTATTTTTAGAGAATCAATTTTATAAGACTGACATTAATATTAATTCTAATTTTGATAACAATTTTATATTTTATGAATTGAATAATAATATTAAATCTAGTCACAATATTCTAGATTCTGATGCTGAACTGAATCATGGTCGACAGAGTTTTGGCCATAGCCAAGAGGTGGTCCTGAATTCAAGCACTAATAATAGTCAACCAAATTCTAGTCAAGCTGATTTGAATCCGAATAATATATCAGCAAATACTGAAACAGATCATATGTTGATTTCAGATGCTGAGGATGAGTACTACAGCACTGGCAGTGAGACCGAGGTCGGCTCACCGCATGCGCCGATCGTTGTCGCATCCTCTGTGAGGGAGACGTCGTCACCGCGTTTGGCGGTATCTCAAGGGGAAGCTGCAGCTCCTCCTCTTCCGTCTTCGTCTATCTCTACTACTCGTCCTATTAGACATACTCGTTCTAAACCGCCACTGAGGTATGAGGATTACGAAACTGATTTCTCCCTCGTGGCGCAACAAACTCTTCCTGGCGATCCGACATATGAAGAAGCAATGTCTGGTGCTGACAGTCAGCACTGGCATTTAGCGATGCAATGTGAGTACGACTCACTCCTTGCAAATAATGTGTGGAAATTGGTTGATAGGCCTCCTCATACTAATATAGTCAAAAACAAATGGGCCTTCAAACGTAAACATGACGCCTCGGGTAAGTTTGACAGGTTTAAAGCTAGGCTAGTAGCTAAGGGCTTCACCCAAATTAAAGGCATAGATTACCATGAAACCTCACCTGTAGTCCGACATAGCACTATGAGAATCTTGTTTAGTTTGGCTAATGAGCTAGATTTAAATATAGACCATGTAGATGTCACTACTGCATTCTTAAATGGCGAGTTAGAAGAAACAATATATATGGAACAGCCTGTAGGTTTCACAAATAATAATAATAATCAAGTTTGTCAATTATTAAAAGGTATATATGGCTTAAAACAGGCAAGTAGAATCTGGAATGAAAAGGTCCATTCATTGCTTAGTAAAAATAATTACAAACAGAGCAAATGTGAGCCTTGTGTTTATACTAAAAAGGAAGGCAAAGATCTCATAATTATAGCACTTTATGTTGATGACTTCTATATATTTTATAGCACTGATAATAATGAGCTTTTGACATTGTTAAAAAATAATTTTAATGTTAAAAACCTAGGTTCAATTACTAGCTGCCTAGGCATAAATGTGTATAGAGATAGATCTAAGCATATTATAAAATTGGACCAGTCAGAATATATTTCTAGGTTATTAATTAAGTACCTATGGCATGCAGAATTGTAAACCTGTGTCCACTCCCATGGTGCCTAATTGCAAATTACAAAAGAATGAGAGTGAACACTTGGATGACTGTATATATAATTATAGAGAATTGTTGGGTAGCCTAATGTACTTGTCTGTGTGCACTAGGCCCGATATTGCTTTCGCATGCAGTCAGCTAAGTCAATTTAGCAACAATTTTGATAAGACTCATTGGCAGGCCTTAAAACGCATCCTTAGATATTTAGGAGGCACGGTAAATTATTGTCTATGTTTTCATAGATCTAATGATTTAGGTATCACAGCCTTCACTGATGCAGACTGGGCTAATGATATCACAGACCGAAAATCTTACACAGGTTTTGTTGTAAAGCTAGGTAAAAATACTATCAGCTGGGAATCGCGTTAACAACGATGCGTAGCTTTATCAAGTACAGAGGCTGAGTACCTATCTATTTCTGATGTTTGTAAAGAGCTTTGTTTTACTAGAAACTTCTTATCAGAGATTGTAACTGTAGGTATTCCAATAACAGTGTATAATGACAATCAGAGTGCACATAGCCTACTTGAATGTAAGGAATATTGTCATAAAAGAACGAAGCACATAGATCTTCGTTATCACTATGTTAAAGACTTAATAAGGAAGAATGTGTTTATTGTTAAGTATTTGCCCTCTGAACAAATGACAGCTGATGTACTAACGAAAGCGTTAGGTGGATGTAAGCATAAATTGTTTACTTTTGAATTAAATGTAATTCCTAAATGATTTAGGCTTATTAGATTTATATTCATGTAGATATAAAGTAGCTTCTTATAAATTCACCTACTGTATTGTACTCTAGCATGTGGTCTTGGCATTAAGTAGGTAGTGTTGTACTTATTGTTTGAGACGTTCAAAATACTAAGGGGAAGTGTTGGTAATTAGTATTGTGAACGTCAGTGTCACCTGTCAGTCAGTTTGACAGTCCAGGCTTATGTCAAGCTGTAAAACTTTAGATGAGTGAAAAGGAATGTTCGCTCTCTCTCTTCCTCTCCAACCCCGCTACGTGTCGAGCGTCTATCTACTATTTCTGTAATTTGTAATATAAGTATCCAAATAAATAATCGATCAACAAGCCTGCGCGTTTACTTTCACAACATGGCTGACTGCTTATTTTTGTGAAACACTTCATAATTCCATAAGTAAAACATAATTTTAATTATACGTTATGCCGCTACTGTCGCCTCATCTCATTGAAAATTTCTATTATTATTGTATTGTAGGTAGGTACCTACTAGTATTAGGACTAATTAAAAAATCTTATCAGATGAGAATTTTTAATAAGACTATTCTTACTTACCCACTAAACAGACAAAATGAGATTAGCAAGCATAGAGTAAGCCCCACTTGCGCCAGGGTAGGTTAACATGGTTAACTCAGGGCTGAATACTACTTTGGAGTTAAATTCGAATTATTTCTTGTACCACCAAGAGTTAGGAGTTAACCTTGTGTTAAATATTGAAATTTTTAACCCACTGATGTCGGAGGGTTAGATCTACTAACTCTGGGCTAGACTGTCAAAAATATGAAAGCTGCGATGTTATATAGGTTAGGTAATGTTGGTAGTCTGTAGTGTTGTTTTTTTTGTCCTGAACAATAAATGACTGGTTGATTGTCTGATGATAATGACGAGATCATTGAATACATTAGTTTGGACTTTTATAATAGAAGAATTGCAAACGGTCCAATCAAATCAAGTAAGTATCTAGCTACATACGTTTTAATCACACTAATATTATAAATGCAAAGTTTGGATGGATGTTTAGATGTTTTTTCCCTCTTCACACCATGATTTCTGAACGGATCGGTCGGGCTGAAATTTTGCATTGATGTAGCTCTAAGCCTGGAATCAAACACAGGCTTTAGATCCCATCAAACAGTTCCCATGGGTTAAAATGCCCTTTAAACGTTTCCATTTAAACAAAGCGTGCGAAGCCGCGGACAGAAACGAATTAGAAAATAAACAACAGTCAATATAATGCGATCAAGAACCACATGTCATTTCAAATCTGACATGAAGGAATAGACTTATTCAAATTACTGTAGAGCGAAAGAGAGCAGTATACTTAAATCATTCAGCATTCGTCCTACTATATTTGGCCTGATGTAAAAAGAATGAATGAACATGACATTAACCTCAGGTTGGTTGACTCTGGGTTAATTTCCACTGGTGCAATATAAACTGTGAGCTGAAAATTTAAAACATTAGCACTGAGTTAGGAAGCCTCGAGTTATTTATTTAAATCCAACTTTTGGCACAAGTAGGCCTTAGAGTACTATTCCAACTATTATGGTAGAAAGGACCCACAGAAAACGTATTTTAACTTATTCGTTTTATGATGCCAGCTAAAATGCCTGTTTTTTGTTTGTTTTCAATTTAACTAACATAAGATGGAAAATAAAACTAAGCAAATTGAGATCAGAAATTTATTCCAAATTGAGATCAGAAATGTATTCCAAATGGAAAGTGGTGGTAACAACACAATCCTTTTGCCACCATTGAGACTTATTGATACAATAAATAGCCTTAAATACTATGAAGAACTATAAATAGTTCTTTAATTTAATACCGACGCATTTCTCCACGCCCTCGACCACCACGACCAGGTGGTGCACCCATTATCCCTGGGGCTCGGCCACCCATCACTGGGCCACCACGCATTTGTGGACGTGCTGACATTTGTCCCCGAGAACCTGGAGCCATATTATTATGTTGATGAGAAGGTTCACCAACACCTCGGGCAAGTCCTAGCAGACCAAAAGGTGGTCCTCCGGGACCAGAGCCGCGTCCAGCAGCTCGTCCACCTCCTGGTCCTCCCATGCCACCGGGGAGAGACATGCGCTGTAGGCCTTCTTCTGGTGGTGGTGGTCCTTCAATAGACAGGGATACTACGATTTCTCCACGCACGAGTACAAAACCAAGTGTTCTCTTCTCCTCCCTGTTTCCAGTCACGCTAGTTTTAGACTTGATTTTTCTGGATTCTTCACAATCTCCTAATATCAGATTCATGTGTTTGTCGAATGCCTTCAATGTTCCAATAAATGTACGAGAATCTGACAATGTCACCCGTACTCTATAGTGAAGATAGTGTAGCATCTTAGCATTCTTACCGAAGGGCTGAAAATAAAAATACAATTATGATGGGACATAATTGACAGTAAGTAGGTATAGATAAGTAGCAAATTTATCTATAAGTAGAGTTTGCAATTCGAAAATTCATTTTATTCGAATATCCGCTCCATTTTCAAATTCGAATAATTCATTTAAATTATCCTAATAGTTAACAAAGTCATAAGCTACTATTAATGTGGATCCGTAACGTTTTTAGTTGAGAATGCAGATTTATAGAGCTAAGAAATGCATAACACAGTGCAAAAATTTTTGTTCTACTTAAGACATTGACGAAGTCATGACCAAATTACTAGCGAAAATCAGTGATTTATTTTTAATTAATATTTTTTTTTTTCATTCGATGCTTCTCTCAAAACTGAGTCTATCTGGTCTATCTGGTTCTATTAGTTTTTCCCCTAAACTTATAGTTTCGAAGTAAATCACTAAAAACTGAAATCTGCCTACGGTTAACGGGTGGCCTCCGACCCAGTGACGTCACACGCACCCACATAACTTTATTAAACCAGCAATAACGACGTAATGTTGATTACTTAACTATCTTCGTCCATAATGGTCCGATTTGGATAATTCAAAAAGATATATCATTATTTCTTATGTCATAAAAAATAACGTGAATACTACTGAAAGTGCTATACATTTACCTACTGATCCTCATTATATTTTCAAAATAATTTTCCGATTCCAACCCTGCCCCTGAGTCCCACACTGTTGTGTTCTTGTAGTGCGTTGTAGGTACTCGTTGGTTCACTCAATCAGGCAGGCGGATGCGAGGTCTACCGATTTAGCAGTAGATCTACCTGCTTTTTGAACCATCTACTAATCTATTTATAAAATTTCGTGAAATCTAACTGATTTTCCCAAGCGCCAATGGCTACGTGTCTATTAAGTAAGCTCATAAGCTGTCACTTGCCAGTTTCATATGACAAGCCAATGATCACCAACGATTCGTCACAATACTGACAAATATGAATGAAATTCAAGAAAAACCTGAACAAAATCCTTATTATACGATTTCTTATCCAAGTTACTAGGTAATAAATAATAATGATAGTTTATTGTGTTATAAAATTGACAGGTTACCTATAACTATAGGTACCCGAACTGAACCCTAATTCATAACAAAGATTATAATATTTCCGAGTTGTAGTCTATGTAGCAGGGATGTTACGGAGCTCCGACTCCGATTCCGATATGTCGGAACTTCCGATTGATACTACACCTTCGGTTCCGACTTCGGTTTCGAAACTTTCAATCGGAGGTTTTAATCGGAACTCACTCATTTTAATTAGTTATCTCTTAGATTCTGATTTGGACAATGAAGCTGAAAACAAGTGCGATTTGGAACTACTTTATTGAAGTTTGTGCAGATATAGTCAAAAGATATTTGACGAAAGGCAGTCGACTACTTTGTTTAAATGTCATTTTAAGTCTGTGCATGCTACTGAATACGAAGAATTGATCAATTAGAAACTGAAAAGATATATAGAGTACAGCCTTCGACTACAAGAAACTTTGATGAAGAATCAAAAATGGTGTAGTTCTGATGCTAAATAGGTAGATGGAAATAGACAGATTGATTTCTGAAGTGATAGCTTTGCAAGATCCTCTTCAATTTCGTTGAAGGTATTGGATTTCGGTGACTTATAAAGCTAATTGTGTCGAATTATCAAGGGGAAGACAGTTTTTTACCTAATATATCTGGCGGCACATAAAATAAATGATCTATTGAAACAATAAGAGAAAATCCTGCAAATCAGAAAATCCTGCGCCTACTGGTGCAGCTGCTGCTGGAATATATCTGCCATCACCTTCGAATCCGCCTCCGCTTCCGACTCCGGTTCCGGTTCCAATTCCGACAAACCAAATTTTAAAACTCCGACTCCGACTTCGGTTCCGTTAAACCACCTCCGTAACATCCCTACTATGTAGCTAAGCTACTTACTAGTTGAAGTTACTTTTATTAATCCCTAAGCTGAAGTTTACTTTGTTAATGATAAATCTGTTTTTTACTAATAAACAAAAAAACGAATTCAAATACCTTGTTTTTATTTGAGTAGAATTATGCTGTAATCAAACCATACCCTAGTCCAGCTGCTCTTGTGTGTGTTGCATTGATACTGTATTATTTTCCATCAATGTTGAAAAAATATTCAGTTATCCGAATATTCGAATACTTAGCTCAATAGTGCAAACCCTATCTATAAGGCAGTAAATAATTTTTACAGTCTTTTATGCTAGAAGTTTCAGATATAATTTACTGTAAACATCCAACTGACTTTAATTTTTCAATGGGTTTTTGCTTCATAATGTCCTAATGGATTATTGAACATGAAATGTTATTATAAATAATAATGATGTTAAGGTTATACTCAAATAAATGATTATGA
This sequence comes from Eupithecia subumbrata, assembly GCA_949316285.1. Lineage (NCBI taxonomy): Eukaryota > Metazoa > Arthropoda > Insecta > Lepidoptera > Geometridae > Eupithecia > Eupithecia subumbrata. Next base: position 3,281,657 of record OX438642.1, on the reverse strand, counting down.
TTCCCTTGACATTATTATAGAGCGATAGGTAGGCGCTTGAGTTATTACGCTATGGATTTACAGCCAATTATTTGTTTCAAGCTAAGATCATTTAGGCACCTCCCTATCATAATTATACTTAATGACTAAATGTTGTAATATAAATATTAACTTGAAGGAAGTTAGGGTTTTAATTTATTGACTTTGAACGCTACCTAATGACATCAAAACCATTAATTTATTTTGTAACCGGTTTCAACCACATAAAAATATTACTAGGCATGCCTTTAAGTTCTGTCGTTTCATTATTTCCCGGCAATTTTGAATTTGGAACTATTCAATTTTCGAATGACACGCAAAAAGGGCCCACCTGTGGCCTAGTTGCGGAAACGAGTCCGGAAACAAAGCAATATTCGAATGTGTTTAAATTTTAAATCTCAAAATACTTAGTATTAGGATTAATGCTATTGTTTGGTGACAGTGTCAATTGGAATCTGTCAGGTTACGTACGAAAATGAATCTTTCTAAGGAAAATGTTCGTGCTAAACTTTAGAAGAGGCCTGACACGGCTTCAGTGATTTGAAGAGCTAACATCTGTGTTCAGTGATGAAGCCCCATGTCTGTGGACTGTTGAATGCTGGTATTTAGCATTCCAGCGTGGACATACTAGTTAGTGACAAATCTTGCGAAGGATGCCCAAAATCCCCCTTCTCTGAAGATAACATCATTGCTGTGAGCAAATAATTCGAAAATCATCATGTGACGTATCGAGAGATAGAGGCTCTATTAGGCATCTCAGGGACAACCATTAAGAAGATCTTGCATGAAGTGCTTGGTGTGAAAAAGCTAGTTTGCCATTGGATACCGCATCTGCTTTCCGACGATCACAAGGCGGTCCGTGTCAGATGGTGTAAGAAAACTCTGCAAAGGTTCTACCGAGGAGAGTCAAATCACATCTACGACATCATCAGTGGTGACGCATCTTGGATCTATGCCTACGATCCTGATTCCAAACAACAATCTACAATCTGTAATCAAATAATAATAATAAGTACAATTAATAATTTGTGTTTTTACCATTAACATAAATAAATACACATACAAACATAATAAAAAATAAATACTAGTCAGATTAATACATACTTAGTAGATACACCTGTGATTAGAAGTCTAGTGTTATCAGCTGACATTTCCGGCACAATTTATAGTGGTATCCGTGGGTCTGGCGCCCGAACATTTATTTACTTAGTTTTGATTTTTATATTTTGACCTGCGGATCCATTTTCTTGCCTTCTAGGTAGAATTTAATTTTGAGGTTGGCCCTTGTCCAATCTTAACTTTTAAATTATTTTACATTTAGCGTTATATATTACATTTGACGCTACTTCAAATTTTTTAAACATTACAATTGGTAAAATATACATATATATTTTACGTACCGAATTATTCTTGCGAAAGAAAGTGGTTATAGACTCTAGATCTGAAGACATTTATTGAGGAAGATCGTAGAACGGTTAACGTAGAATGGTATAGGTACCACAGTTTGTTTACCACAAGTCATCGCCGAACTTCTCGAAAATCATTTATCATTTATCCTGCACCACGACAACGCAAGCTCACACAGCGTTTGTCAAACGATTGAGTATTTGAAGCAGGAAAAAGTAGAAATTCTTGACCATCCTCCATACAGTCCTGACCTTAGCCTTAACGATTTCTTTACATTTCCTAAAATTAAGAAAAGTCTTCGTGGTCAAAGGTTCGAGTCCGGTGAAAAAGGTAGACGCTTCCAAGTCAGCCATTTTGAACACCCCCACTTTAGGGTGGAATATATGTTAAATTATCTGGTTTGAGCAAATGAAAAAGTGTAAAGCTAGCTACGTGGTGAATACTTTAAAAACAATAAAAAGTACTATAAAGTTCTTGTTGGGTTTTTTCTTCAAACGACAAAACCTATGGGGCATGCCTCGTATTATGTGTAGATCTTTAGTACCTAGGTAAATCTTACGACAGCAGTTGATACATACCATTTTGCTTATTTGATTAGTGACAGTGTCGATAGGTGATAGGAGGTAATTCACAGCTAGACTTAAATACCTCCTTAGCTTTTGGCTCGACCAAACACAAACAAACCGAGAACAATTCAACTTCAACTTCAACTTTTTGTTAAATGGCTTCTGCATCTGGTTTGACACAATTCTGCCAATGTCCGTCTCATGATAGCATCGCAAGTGAGTAGGTAACAATCTATATTTAGGTATTGTACAGTATTTACAAAAAAAAAAAAAAAAAATCACTAAACTACAAAACAAAAGGAAAAAAAACAAAAAACCTCATATCTACGGGATAATCAAATTTACAATAAATAAATACATATAGGTAAAAACCTACTACTAGGTACTTCTACTTATTACAACTTTATATCGTTATTATATATGAATTTACCTATGGCATAATTAACTTTAGGAGAAAAACAGAGAGATAAAATACATTTCATAGAAGTTGGAAGAGGAACATCAGGGGGAAGGGAGTCATATAAAGAGAGAGAAACAATAGGGCAACTGAAAAAAATGTGATCCACGTGACCTTCATCTAAGCCACACTCGCATAAGGAATGGTCCCTGATCCGAAGTCTCGCAAGGAAGACAGGAGTGCAAGAGTGGCCCAGCCTTAGTCTACAAATGGTCGAGGACGTAGTTTTGTTGAATTTTCTAAACTTAAAAAACCACGGAGATCGAGGGATGTCCGGCTGGACATCAACATAATGTTTGCCTTTAACAAGTTTTGAGGTATTCCAGTGATCAGTCCAAGATTTCTGAAGATACATTTTAGGAAGGAGGCATAAATCGTGGCAGAAAGAATGGAAATGCTCAAGCGAACCTATCAGAGCCGCTGCTTTTGCACAGGAATCAGCAGTTTCATTACCTGAAATCCCAGAATGACCTGGAACCCAAGCAAGAACTACGTCGATGCAGAGATTGTTGCATTCATAAAGGGCCTGACGAATTTGAAGAATCAGAGGGAATCGCGATATGTCTCTAAAAGGATTAGAAATAATTGATTGGAGGCAGCTTCTAGAATCAGAAAAAATTATAGTTTTGTTTAACTTATGAGATTTAACAAACAGGATAGCTTCTAATATAGCAACAGCCTCACCAGTAAAAACCGATGTGGAGGAAGGGCATTTAAAACTTAAAGTAATATTTGTAAAAGGCATCCAAACCGCTGCCCCAACCACACTATCTGATGATAACTTAGACGCATCGGTGAAAATGGAGTGCCACCCACTAAATTTTGTATCAACTTCCGAATTAAATATTCCTCTCGCATCCACAGAATTTTTAAATATACCAAAACGCAATAAAACTTGTGGGCGGAAAACTAGGGCATCATATGGAGTGGAATATAAAGGATGAGATGGAAATTGCTTAACGGCATTTGGAAATTCTGAAAATTTTTTGAAACTACGGAGTAGACAGGGGATTTTATCAGTATATCTGAATAAACTAAGGAGATGGTTTAATTTTGGGAGAAGAGGGTGATTAGAGTTTTGGGCCAATTTGAATAAAAATCTATCAGAAAGAAATTGCCGGCGCATAAATAATGGAGGTTCACCACACTCAACCTGCATAGCATTTATAGGCGAAGACTTCATGGCACCAATAACAATACGTAAACATTTAAACTGAATTTTGTCAATTTTGTCAAAACCTGCTTTGTTGCACATGCTAAGAAGGAAGGAGCCATAATCGAAATGGCTCCTTACTATCGCATTATATAACAATTTCTGGGTGTATGGGTGAGAGCCCCACCATACACCGGATAGAGACCGTAGGATATTAGTATTTTTTTCACATTTTTGGGCCATTGAAATGAAATGCTGAGAGCCTGTCATTTTGGAGTCCAACGTTATGCCTAAAAATTTTGCATGAGTGGATGTAGGAACAGTGTCACTGTCAATAAAAATACTTACAGGCGGTACTATGCGTTTTTTAGTGAAAATAACGGCAGAGCTCTTTGACGCAGACAGAGACAGACCATGATCTGTAAGCCAGTCACTGAGGTATGATAGAGCTGAATTGAGTCTGGTACTTGCCTCGTCAAGGGAATTCGATGAAATATATAGAGTTAGATCATCAGCATACTGTAATACATTACAGAAAGAGTCAACAGTCTGGTCAAGATCATATGTGTAAAGGCTATAAAGTAGAGGACTTAAGACAGAGCCCTGAGGTAAGCCCTTCCAGACTAACCTAGGGGGAAGGAGTCCATAGCAAGATTTAATGACCACTGATCTTTCCATTAGAAGATTCCCAATAAATCGAACCAACTTCTCGGGAACACCAAGTTGAAGAAGCTTCCTCATAAGAACTGGAAGTTGGACGCTATCATACGCAGCAGCAATGTCAAGGAATACAGCTAAAAGATATTTTTTTTCTTTGAAAGCTATGTGTATATCTGAAATTAATAAACTAAGGTTATCTAGAGTTCCCATGCCTTTTCTAAAACCAAACTGAGTTTTAGATAAGATAGACCCATTCTCAGACCACCATTGTAGGCGGCGATTGACCATCTGTTCCGCCACTTTGGCCATAACTGACGATAGCGCTATGGGCCTACGACTGGATGGATCTGAAGGATCTTTGCCAGGTTTCAGGATAGGCACAATAATTTGGGACTTCCACTGATCCGGAACTACACCAATATCAAATAACTTATTAAGAATAGACAAGTATACCTGTTTAGATTCGTTGGACGCTTTAACAAGAAAAGAATAAGGGATTCTATCTATGCCAGGAGAAGAGTCAGTCAGTCCGTCAAGAGCAAGGGTCAGTTCACTGAAAGAAAAAGGGGCGTCTAAGCCGTTAGACGAAGGAAGGAAAGAAGGGGGAGTTGGAATAGAATTAAAAGAAGGGACAGAAGGGGGAGCAAGTTTATCTGAAAAAGCCTCTAGCCAAGAAGAAGGATCATTAGCTGTGAGATTATCGATAGCACAAGACCCTCTAAAGCGCCTTATTTGTCTCCAAACAAGTGATGGAGGAGATCTAGGAGATAGGCTTTCACAAAAGCCTATCCAGCCTTGCTTTTTCTTTTTAAAAGACAGCTTTCTAAATTTTGCCGCAGATTTTTGATAACTCAAATAATTTTCAATGGTCATAGAACGACAATAAGCGGTCTCTGCCGCCTTACGCTCAGCAACCGCCGCTGTGCATTCTGAATCCCACCATGGGGTGGAAACCTTAAAATCACGGGAGGGTTTTTTTATAGGGACATGCCGGTCTGCACTTGCGATAATAAAGTCGACAAATTCACTGTAGGAAGAAGCAGGGGAATCTTCAGATATAGAAAAAAATTCCAAACTGGAATCCAGTGAAGATGAGTAAGATGACCAGTCAGCATGAGTGGGGATGTATTTTGAAGATGGAGCTGGGTTAAGAAGAGGAGTGACGCTATTAGAGTTATCAATGGAAAGAACTATAGGGAAGTGATCGCTACCAAATGTGTGAGGTAGGATTTGCCACAAAATATCGGGAACTAGTAAAGAAGAGCAGAGGGAAAGATCAACAGCACTTTTAGGATTTTGATTAGGAAGAACCCTGCGGGTAGGAGACCCGTCATTAAGAATGCAGAGGTTAGATTCATCAATAATTTCTAGAAGGGAAAGACCAAACAAATCAGAGTGGCTGTGACCCCAAACAGAGTTATGCCCATTAAAATCTCCCATGATAACATTAGGAGAAGGAATCGAAGAGAAGAGGAGAAGGATATCGGCAATCATAGTGGAGTTCGGATGAGGAATATATACAGATATAAAAGATATATCAAAGGCCTTGACACCAACAGCGTTGATGCCAGCGGGGAGGGACGGCAGGGTGATTTGAGAGAAGGAAAGGGAACGCCGTACTAATAGAGCGCTCCCGGCATGCCCGTCAGCTCTGTCCGCTCGGAGACAAGAGAAGCCTGAGATCCGGAAATGGGAACCAGGCCTCAACCATGTCTCCGAGATGGCAATGACTGACGGGCTATACCTATTAATTAAGTGAGTGAGTTCATGACGTTTGGCTCGTATGCTTTGACAGTTCCATTGCAGAACAGTCAGGGGATTCATACTGGGAGGTTATTGAGATCAGTTGTGACAATTTTGAAGCAACGTTGTTCGGTAAAGGAAGTGAGTTCGTAAGAATAATGTTTATGATCAAATTTAAAAGAGTTTCTAACATGTTATTATTTTGGGAAGGTTGGTTGAGTGCACATCCATTAGGCACCAAAGAGATTGGCGTAGAAACAATATCTCTATGGGCGACCTTATCGTAGGTCCTAACTTGTGAGGATGGAGGTTTTGGGGAGGCGTAAACAGTTTTAACATATGATCGCGTAGATTGTGGGACAGGTCTTCGAGAGGGTTGAGGGGGAGATTGGGAGAAAAGGTCTTGAGAGACTAATTGTTGTGCAACTTCAGTATAGGGACGCGAAACTCTTGGGAATTGGGTAGAAGCCTCCTCGTAAGATATACAATTTTGTGCCATAACAGCCTTGATGGAACGTTGCCGCACTTGCTCCGGACAACCTTTGCTGGTTGCAAAATGCCGCCCCGAACAGTGCAAACAGGAAGCTTCCACCTCAGGAATATCGCAGCTGTCTCCAGGGTGTTCTTTAGAACACCTGAAACACCGTGGACGCGATCTGCATTGCATTTTCGTGTGACCATACCTGCAGCACGAATGGCACTGGATTGTGGGATAGGTGTATAGTTCAACTGGCAAGGAGTTATAATATAGAAATACTCTAGATGGAAGGGATTGACCTTTAAATGTTATCACAACTGTTTGAGTTGGGACCCATGAAGCTTTACCGTCGTCGTCCAAAACTTTTCTGCTTAAACGCCGGGCTTTAAGAATTATCCCATATCCGGCAGGGACAACCACGTCTTCTACAAACTCCTGCATTGGTAAGTCAGTAGGGACCTGGCGAACCAGTCCCATGCGTGTTATGTTGTAAGTCGGGATAGAAGCGATCATCTTTGACGTAGGGAGAATTGTAGAATCAAGAAAGGTATTAGCAGCCTCAAAAGATTTGAACTGCACTGAAATTTTATTACGGCCTATCTGCTTCACACCTTCTGCGCAAATACCCTCAATTTCATTATTTGCAAGGAACTTACCGAACTTGATGGCTTTAAAGATAGTGCCCGCAGCAGGATCCGACTCCTCGCGGGAAACAGTTACAATAAATGGTCCATTATCAGTTTTGGAATACGAAAGATTATTTGCACCCACTACAACAGATGGGTGAGTGTACACGGTCTGTAAAGATGGTACCGTAAGGTTTGCGGTAAATTTTTTCGCTGGGACAACGGCCTCGCTATCCGTCACCGTCTTGCTGGAGCCATCCTCAATGCGTCTCTTGGTCCCTTTTGAATCCCTAGGATCAGGGGGTTCCGGGGGTTTGGGAGGGACGGGACTAATCCCGTCCAGTTCCATGACGAACAGGACACGAGCGGTCACGGGCTAATTATATATAGGTATTTATACTATAGGTACTAGAATAAATAAATAAACAGTTTCGAAAAATAAATAAGCTAATTCTAACTAAACCAAATGAATTTTCTTCGTAAATAACTGAAAAATTCAAAATTAACGCAAATTTTTCTGTTCACTTGTTCCGCTGTCAAATCGAGAATCCCAACAATTCAATTCGCCATTACATTACAAACAAGCACAGATTACATACAAGACTCACTCACTCAGTGCTGCCACTTGCATTGCCACTCTTGCCAGATGAAAAAATCTAATCAAATCAGCGCTGACAGCGGTGCACTTGGCGCTAGATTCGAATTATATTCACGAACCATTAAAGGTACAAACAATAGTTGTTTTGCACACGCCGTTGCACTTGCGCCGTTAATTTCATCAATTAATTTTGAGCTTTATGAATGTATAAATAATGTTCCTAACGCTTTGCTCGCTATTAGTGAAGCTGCTCGCTCAAAGCCCAACATCAAAAACAAACGAAAAATCTGTTGCAAGATTTGTGTATACTACAGCTTAAACTACAGGGCAAGTTAATTTATACACAGCAGCGAGTTTTACTCCACGAATAAATCATTGATAACCTTCGATCAGGAAACTCTTTCCCTGATTGAAGGGTGATTTCCTTCGTCCGAGTTGATAACCTACAAAAACCACCAAACTACACGGACTAAAAAAAGAGAGTGTTTACTGACAGTGTATAACTGCAGGATAATTAAATTAATAATAAATCAACACTTAAAGGGAAAAAAAACACTAGTTTGCAGTAAAATTCTAGTAAAATGCACACACACATGACAGCGTGCGACTGAAAAAAGAAAAAGTAAGACAGTGCGGATAACTGCGTTCCGTGATGCCATACCATAAAACCAAACCATAGCCAAACATTTGGCTGCGTTCCGTTACTCGTCCAAAGCGCTCAGGCGCTGCACGAGCTATGCGCGCACGAGGCCGCGTTTCGTTTCGCCATAGCGCTGTGTGTGGTGCGCACGATGCGATCGTTGAAACGGAACGCTCCTTTGTTTACCCTAAGCGCTCGTTTGATGTTAAGTTTATATGAATGATTGTGTCTTTCTAAATTATGATTTTATTATTATAGTGCGTAAACCCTCGCACTTGGGGTAGATAGATAGATAGATAGATAATACTTTATTGCACCACACAAAGACAGATAACAATACAGAAATAAATGCTTAGAGTAGACGAAGTACAAAGGCGGCCTTATCGCTATGAGCGATCTCTTCCAGGCAACCTTGGGATGGACTGGACATGTAAGAACAAAATAGACGGTGGCACCCGAAAAATATCAATAAAAAATAAAATAATACTTACACTACATACTATAATACCTACATTTATAACCTACAAACAATTTAATAAACTTACATAAACATAAAATAAAGTTATCTAACTCATATGATATTAAATCCCAAAACATAGATCTTGAAAAGTTGAAATCCTGTTAGATACTTACCCTATTACTCCAGTTTAGTTAGCAAAAAGTTAGGAAAAATTCAAACAAACAACACGTCCACTTTTGAAATTTCGCGCTCAAATAACGTCACCCATAGAAACACACGAGCTGCCTTGACTCAAAGGCGAGGTTCGTGCGGTTTCGCAGCGTGCTGAAAGTAGAAAAGGAACGAATTCATGCATGAGCGCTTTAAACGAGAAACGGAACGCAGCCATCGTTTTGGCTCGCTCGAGTTTTTGTTCTGTCAGTCCCTGTGCTGCCAGTTCAGGCAAGCAAAAAGTTTCAGCGTGATTTATCGGTCGAAAATCTTAATCTCCGCAATCTGAATAAAAAGGTGCGCCCAGATTATCAAATACTAATTTAGCAAAACATTTTATCAAAACATTGTTGAAAAATAATATTTTCATTCATTGTTTGATTTTACAATTCGTCCAAACTTTCACATCACACAAATTTATAATATTAGTTGTGTTGTGTTGTGATGTGATGATCGATCATTGATAATGCTGGAAATATGCACCGTCCACGAAATAATTTTCGAGTAAATTGTCAGTTAGTCGTGCATGTGCTCATGCGTCGTGCATTAAACGACTATGAAGTTCTTTTGAAGTGGTAGGCAGGTGAATGAAAACTGTTGATCAGAATGAAGTTTTTCTACACATTGACTTTTGACAGATAGAGATGCGAATCTGTCGACTCGAAAAAATGTATCTCGATGTGTAGCCGATAATGTATGTAATAAAGATTATTCTGTCCGATTTTTCCATGAAAAAGTGTTGAAAACTGTACCTGTTAAACATAAAGTTTACCACAGTAACAAGATCTGGCTTACTTTTTAGCACGCATAATCACGTGTGCGTATAATGCCGTGGGTAAGAAGCAAGGAGCAAATAAAACATCAAAAATAATATTAATACCTACTATTTTAGTCTATTGAATATTCTAATTCTTAAAATAATTTTAGACGCCTCAGTAAAATCTGTAAAATAATACAAAATATTGAGCAACAATTACAAAATTGATTACAATTTCTACAGTAACAAAATCGTTTGTTATAAAAAATCAAATCGCTAAAGCATTTGGACATGACTATTTGATTATCAGATTTATCAGTCAAACTAACAAAAAGAAAATTATTTCATGGAAACAGCAATAATAGATGATGCTGCTTGGATTTGGAGATACATCATAACGTAATACATAATTGACATAAAATAATGTAATAATTATTAATTGTATTTATGGTTTCCGTTTAATAAAAAATCAGTTGGAAACACCAATCTTCTGTGAATCGGTCTCGATCTCGATCTGTCTATTTCTTTTCTAGTACAAATGATTTCTGGTCTATGGTCGATGGCTGACCACGGTGTTTGATGTAATCTAAAGAAAGTTGTAATTTGTAATTCATCAAAGCACATTGCGCACTTTTATAAAACCAAAACCAATCTTTTGTGATGTTTCTTATCAAGCCCTAAGTAAAACTGATGACAGATCCAGCGCCATAAAACAAACAGGTTAGTATTACTAAGTGTTTGCGACGTGGGGCACATAATATAATTAGTCGCTCATCCCATCCCACATAATAAACTAGTTTCACACCTTTTAGATCCTGTCCTAGCTGGTGTGCTACTGGATGTTTACTTTGAGTTTCTGTCTAGAAAGTCCTCATCCGTTCAGTTCTTTTACGCTCTACAGAGTTTTGAATTGCAAAGGTCAGAATTTTGCGATTCGTGGTAAAATCGTCAATGGTTTTTTTTGTTGGATCGTACGACGGATGCATCTGTGAATCCTGTCCTTTGTGAAAAAAAAGGTTCTCACGGTTGCTTAGTTGAGGGATTTCTATGAAAGCACATGTGATTAGGATTCTATAACGTCGTTTGTCTATTAATCTGCGGAAAAAGTCCGCCAGTAACGATTCCTTTCGATCTTGGATAGTGTTTGAATCATCATCTCCAGCTTTCATTACTGCCCTGGGACCTTTCACCCCCTTTTAGGTAATAAACAACTATGATTGAAATGGCCTTGGTTTTGACATTGGAGTCTGTATTGGTGCATAAATTGTTTGATCTTGTGAGTTGTGGCCTTGTGATTCTCAGAAGGTTCTCACTCATCAATTCATTAATCGCAAAATCATATATAAAATTTAATACGATGTAAACTTTAATTTGGTTATCTATCAGATTTCAAGGGTTTTTGAAATAGTTTTTTTTATTTTGAATTTACTAGAATAGGATTACAAGATATCACACATTCCAGATTTGAATGTTACATTATAGTTGATAAGGACCTTATTGAATGACAAATTGATTGTGATTTGGCTCATGTGCAAACTGAATAAATAGTTTCTTATCTATGACTTTACATAATGCAACTTTATTTATTTACCTGAGAAATGCACAAATACTCATTGCTATTCTATATAAGCAATCAATAGGGCCTAGATTGAAGGTTTATTTTATTCTTAAAAAAAACTAAGCAAAACAAAAGAAACAAATTAGTATTCATTTTATTTCTTTAAACAATGTTTACTGAATCACATTTCTTTTAGTTTTCTGGGTCTTATTGTTATTTGCTATAAAAATCTTAACCTAACCTGTCTAATTAGTACATTCATTCCTAGTTATTTTGATTTACCTTAAAATTTGCCATATGATATATTTTATGCTAATTTTCCCTCTTCAATAGCAGAATAAAGCAACAATATGAAAAGAAAACTAAAAGTGGAATCTTCTATGACTCAGTACCATTTTGACAATAGTAGGTAATGATTATCAAACAAAGTAGGTACCTACCTTATAAAATTTAGAATGCATCAGAACTTAATAGCGTTATGAATATAAATTGTAATTAAAAGATGATAGAAACCTCGTGACAAGTTGATAGATCGGAATATATAGAAAAAAATTACAAAGTATCAAGAACCAGAGCCGTAAGTTCGGTTGATGATAGTATCAAGACATGAATGATGCCTCATTTTTGTATGAGATATGCGTTGTTCCCTGTCCGTGTGATAGAGAAGCTGTACCAAATCCCATCAACAAAAGAAATGGGGGCTCAAATTTTTTATGCCTGAATCCAAGGCTCAGTCGACATGGGAGATGTGTCTGCGAGTTCTCAATGTGCAAACCTTGAGAAATCAGAAGAAGCATCAAATCATCATCAGGTTGTTTCAATCATAGATAAAAACTAAACTATTGTCCGTTAACATTATTAACTAGTTTAAAATGTCCCAGACATGAAATGATAATGATAATGCTTTTCTTAATACAAATACATCATAAATGAGACAGGGAACACAGGATATCTTATTATTGACATTATAACATCATTATGTCTGCTATGAGCATATTTCATCATAATACAAAACAATTTCATCATAAATTCTGTAATCTATTTTTGATTGTTTAATTTTTTTTACTCTGATCATGCTTGAGGATGAATTCATTTGATTGTTATAATACTGTTACATACCTCTATATATTAATATCATTGGGCTCTAAAGGTTAAACCCTTAAATAATTATTTTCTGTTTTGGTGTATACCATCCTTTGGTTCATTGTTGGGTATGTCATCTCTGTGCATGGCTGGGAGAATCACAACAGATCAGACTGTTGTGATTCTCCCAGCCATGTTGTTCAAGTATTTTATTAGAAGGTGGAGGTCCAGAAAATAAACTTATAAGAGCCTAGCAGAACTTGGAAAAGTTAAGCCACTTATGACTTTTCCATAGTAAAGCTGAGTGTGGTTGCAAAACAATCAGATCACATTTGAATAAATGTCTCTCCTTTTTAATTATGTTAGGGCTAACTTGGTGCTTCGATTTTATTGAATCATTGATTTCAATGTTTTTTTGCAGTAATAACGCTCATGCAACCGCCATTTTGGAGTAGGTAAAACAAGTAAGTTTACCATTACACTCTCTCTACTATTGAAATTTTTTTTTTGTCTTTACTCTGATCTAGAGTTGAAGCCATTTTTTGTAAACATACATTACTGACCGACAGAAAAAAAACTGATACCCAATAACAGACAACAACAAGGAAACAATTTTAAACAAAAACGTCAACATCGCGCAACGCTTATGAAATTGCACGCGGACGTGCCGTGAAAATAGACTTTGTAATATCACATCACATTCTAATTCAAAAAACTATGAGAAACAAGAGAAAGTAAAATATTTTACTTACCACCAATATTTGTTTGCTTATGTCTGGTAGGTACCTACTCCTTTAAGCCTAGTTTTCACTGGCCCAGTAGCAGTTGCTCTTAATTCTAGATCCGTGTATTGAATGATTTAAAGATTTGTGTCTTATTGTTACATAATTAAGTGATAATTTACAGGAGGATCTAAGATGGAGCCCTCATGCTCGCACTCGTGCGATATATTTGAGGAGACGAGCCGAATTGCTTTCGGAATGGGCATGGGTAACGAGCTCGACGAGCGACTGTCTCCGCACGCGGCGGCCGCGGCGCAGCCCATAGACGACATAGAGCGGGAGGACTTTGAGGAAGAAAACAGATTGCTCAAACTCTGCCCTAAAGATAGCATGATCACCGTCGACGGCAAGCTCAGATACGACCGCACACTGTCCAGCGCCAGTTCTAGCCTCACCTCCAGCTCGGAAACCATATCCGCCCTCAACATCATGGGCAATGACTACAGCCTTCCTGGGTGCAGCAAGGATCCAGATGACAGCAGTTTGTTGAAGAACCTCGAGGACGACCCCAGCGAAATACCACTGCCAGATGATCTCATATCCGAGTCCAAGCCTGAGGAAAAGAAAGAGGACTTTATGCTGAAGCTGCTAAGCAGTACAATTGAAGTGAAGAAAGACTACCCCAAGGGGAAGCTATATAAGGCTGAGGAGATGGATAACGAGGATGAGGATTGCGATGGAGCGCCGAGCTCGAACTCCTCCAGCGTTGGAAGTTCAAGCTCTTACTCCAAGTTCTCCGGGGCCTCCACGTCCAACGCAGACAGACTGCTGGGTCTTGACAACAGGGGAAAGAGGACCTCGCCTGCTAGTGCCAAAAATAAGGTATGGACTCTCCTTTTAATAATAATAATATAAGCCTTTTATTCAGACAAATTGCAGTAAGATACATTGACTTAGACTAAAACATCTACAAAGGCCTCCTCCAATTTTGACCATTCAAATCTTTTGCCAGCCAATCTAGACCATGTGCCACCTGCTGTGGCCTTTATATCGTCGGCCCATCTTCTCGATGGCCTACCTCGTTTCCTTCTGTTGATGTTTCCTGTGAACCAGAACATTATAGATTTTGACCATTTTTCGCTTCCTCTGATTGTATGCCCAGTCCATCTCCACTTCAGTTTTCTGATGGCTAATGTTGCATCTTTTGTTTTTGTGTGTTTCTTTATAGTGGCCATTCGGATTCTATCACAGAGTTTTTTCCCCATCATACTCCTTTCCATGGAATTTTGGCATATTGCTAGTTTTTTGTTGTGAGCTTTAGTGGTTGCCCAGGTTTGGCATACATATGTAAGAACGGGCAGTACACAGATATCAAACAGTTTTCGCTTTAAAGCCATGTTAATTTCTCTATTTTTCATTATGTCCTTTAAACTCCAATATTGCTTCCAAGCATTTCCTATGAGTCTGTCGATTTCTTTCGAAGTTATGTCACAATGCGATATGACTTGACCAAGGTAGAGATATTCATCCACATAGTCTAGTGTGTTGTTGTTTATGTAGATAGGTTCTTTGTTACCGTTGGTCATAGCTTTAGTTTTTTGTGTGTTCATGACTAACCCTGCTTTACGGCTTACTCTATCAAGGTCATTAAGTATTTCTTCTAGTTCTTTGCTTGATGGCGATAAAATTAGCAGGTCGTCGGCGAATCCCAAATGGACTCTCCTTACATGTTTTAAAATAAATAAATAAAGAATGCTGGACAATGCACACAGCACCATCCAGCCCCAAAGTAAGCTACTCAAAGCTTGTGTTATGGGTACTAGATAACTGATATATTTAATACATTATATACATAGATATTTTTTTTATGACCCATAAAAACACCCAGACCAACGAAACAAATTTCTGCAGATCGTACACAAATTTGTTCGGAGGCGGGAATCGAACCCGCAACGTCTTGCGTCGCAGGCGGACTATTGCCCGCTGCGCCACTGAGGTCGTCAAAAATTTAAAACATTACTATTACAGCCCCATTTCTTGGGGCTAGATAATGCTATGTGAATTGTCCAGCATTATTTCTCTGTACTTTTCATTTTAAATTAATAGACAATAAGCACGTTTCTGCAGCTCGTTTCTCAATTGACCTTCTGTACAAAGTAAGAAAATAAATAATTGTTGTTCCAGAATTACATGGCTCAATATTGCGATGATGAGGACGATTCCGAGGATGAGATTCACGAAGAAACTTGGTGCACCTGCCTGTCTTCACATGAGGTAACCCTACCATAACAATACACAACTAATTAATTCTACTACGGTATTATAATGTTTACTAATTCTCCTATACAACCTGAAGTTGTAAATAAACACTGGCTGATTACGCTTGTGTTGATTAATTTGATGTGTATAACATAAAATGTGTATATAGTATATCATAATGGGATTAGTCATTGGTAACTCAAGTAGAGCTGACCCGTCTATTTTGATTTACTGAAATGCAGCTATCTAATAAACAAATAAGATCTTTCCTTGGTAACGGGGTACCTACTGATTTTGTATTCAATAGATTTCTTCATAGATTCCTTACTAACAAAGAATATTACAATCAAAGAATAGTAACAAATTAGAACTAATATTAACTATTGAGCTAACTGCAGACTTGCAAACATCTACAAGTAGTTCAACTGATCCATACAAAATACCAGTCGTCGCGTCCTCAAGACGCTGGCTGCATTGCCCCGCTGTATGGCAATGCTGATACGCTGCGCCAGATACTCACCAGCTCTCGGGTCTCGCGTCGCTTCGACCAGACGCTCAGACAATTTTTTAAAAAGTCTCCGTGGATAGGTATTGAATATATTTGATTATTTACATAACAAGATGACGTTTTTTAGGAGGATGACGATAGCGACGAGCCTGAGCCGGAACGCGAGAGAGTTTGGGTAAGTCAGTTATTACATTAACCTTAGATTATGGGGCGGAATGAAGATGGTTCGAGAAAGTTATAGTTCTAGATTCTGACCGCGGCTTCGCTATCTCTTGGAAATTTCAGCCCGATCCGTTCTGTGGTTATGGCGCATCGGTATCAAAACATCTCTCCATGTATCCAAGCTTTCACATTTATAATATTAGTTTCCACTCGCAAATTCGCATGCGTTGTTTCTCGGATATAAAGTGACATTTTAATACGCTATTCCATGTTAACAAAGATCTACTTATTGGTCTATGTAAACGTTTTTGGGTTTTTACTGAACGCATCGCAGCTGAAATTTTGCACGCGTGTTTCAGGTAAGTCCAGGAAATTATTTTCGTATACTAACTTGAAATACGCGTGTAAAGCCGCGGGATGAAGCTAGTTTTATATATAAAGTAGTTTCTGCCCGTGGCTTCGCGCGCGTTGTTTCTGTGGAAACGTTTTCTATCCCACGGGAACTGATTTATGGGATAAAAAGTAAGCCTATGTTTGATTCCAGGATAAGAATTACCTGTGCGCGCAATTTCAGCCCGATCTGTTCAGTAGTTTTGGCGACAAGAGGTAACAAACATCCATCCATCTATCCATCCATACGTCTAAACTTCCAAACTCGGATTTATAATATTAGTGTGATATCATTGTAAAATGTGAGACGAGTCGATTTTTAGTCGGCTATCAAAGAATTTAAAATGTCCTGTCCAGTGATGTTTTATTCAAATGTATCTTAAAATTGCTCCCGCTTGCGATTCGGGCTCATTCAACCAGGCCCCCTCATGCCGAAACCTCGTCCAAACTTCAAGGCAAGATATTTTTTAACTTTTGCTAAAAAACAAACAAAGTATCATATGAAAAGTGTTCGGTAAAGCAACGAGAGATCAATTTTATTGCTACATTCAAAACACTTTTCATACGATTCGCATAGGTTCATGCTATAAATCTATCATAGCTTCAATCATAGATATTTTGTACGGTCTTTTCCATTCGTTAAGTTCTGAACACATGGTGTATTGCAGCAGTTTTCATACCGCAGGAGCAAGATGACTATAGTTCAACTTTAACTTCTTAAATGGCGCCGCTTGCTTTTCGCTACTGCCAGTGTCTGTCAGAGTGTCGTAAACTTAGAAAACAGAATATAATCTGTATTATGTTTTTTTTTTTAATCTTGCAAAATAATTTTGGAAAAACGAACGGACTACAAAACATAAACAAAAGGACAACACAATAATGAAAATCACAATGATTAACGCAAGATAAATAATTTACACAAATTAATCATTTCTCTTTTTATAACTTCATAGTATAATTTTTATGAACAAAGAAAATTACAATCAAATAATCGAAACAAATTAGAACTAATATTTTCAATTGAAACAATTGAACTAACTGCAGACTGGTGCAAGCAATCTACCGGTTAGCTCAACTGATCCATATCAATACCAGTCGTCGCGTCCCTAAGACGCTGGCTGCTTTGACCCGCTGTATGGCAATGCTGATGCGCTGCGCCACATAATTAATATGAGTGATTTTTACAAATTTCAAGACTATAATATTTATTACCTTAACTTAAATAGATTGGTAGTTCGACTGACTATCAAATAGTCCTAATGCCTAATAAATTCGATTTTTTATGACCATCGATTTTGTTAACAAATAAGTTGTAATTCACTTCGTTATTTTTGCTCAACTTTTTGTATTATTTTACGGACATACGCAGGCGTCTAATTGACTTTATTTTTAGTTTCAAAATATTTAATAGAATAAAATAGGTTTTTTATTTATTACTTGCTTCTGCCCGTGGCACTACACGCGTTTTTCTGTAATAAAAAGACAGATACCCCACTTGGCCCCACGACGCGCGAGTTACACTCTGACGGATTATTTACACCATCACGTTAAACCACACTTCACATTTATATTATAAACGCGAAAGTTTGGATGTTTAGATGTATGTATGTATCCACATAGTAGGCATCCACTTTTATAGTTATCTACTGATTTGCAGCGCTGCATAGATTTTTTTATTGTTTGCCACAATAAATAAATTCTGTGCAGTCAAAACTTTACAACATCAGCATTAAAACTGTGTTAAAATTGGGTCAGACACAGTGACACACATGATTATGTTGTCTAGCTATGATTATGGCTCTTTGTTGATTCTTTTGGTGTGAGTAAACAGCTAAATTGTAAAATCTTAATCAAATTAATTGTACTCAAATCTTACCTGTTAATAACGTGAGGTAATGTTAAGATGGTTGCGCAGTAGCGCTTTTCCGTTAGGTGCGCAATGGGGTAGTTTAAGCGTTAAAGGTACCCCATCTTTCTTTTGCCATGGTAGTAAGAAATATGTCTTTGCAGCGTAAACGTCGTTACGTGTCGGCATCTCCGGTGTCGGCCAAGAAGTTTTGTCCTGACGGGTCTTATGTGAGCTGTGGTGAAACAGCGTGGCCACTTTCTCCAAGCCCCATATCCACCATGACTACAGCTACCCAGAATCCTCCGACGGACATCAAACCTTGGTTGAACAAGTAAGTGAACTTTGTACGAATATCAAATAAAAAGTTTTGTTTAAGACTAATAAATTTTAATATAATCGTGTACACACTTGAAAAGGTTACAAATGACTCGTTGATCATTTGTTTTGTTCATTTTATAAATAGTTTTTGAAATTTCTGTAGGTTTGATACTTAGCGAAATATTTTGAAAAAGTTGAAAAAATACACATTCCTTTTATTGTGTTTTTTTATTTTGTCTGGATAATGTTCTTATTAAAGTATGAAGAAAGTTGCGCGGAACATTAGAAACATTAGAAGCCGCGGGGCGCTTCTAGTAAACAATAAATGAAAAAGAAAATCATTTTAATTTTGATTTATTTTTCTCCAAATTTGTACTAAAATTCTTTTTTCAAATTCATAGCTGTGATATTTGCTGAGATATTAAATAGTTATACAGGGAAAAAATTACAGACAAAGCGAGACCTTAAGGAAACCGAAAAACGTGTAATTGTAAATACACGTGTAATAAGCAGTGATCGGAAATTCGGGCGCTAATTTACCTAAAGTTGACCAGAAGACATAACATGGAGCGGTTGAAACCACCTCTTTCTTGAGGTTCTCGGAAATTCCCGAAAATTCTGAAATTTTCTAGAATGTTGTTTTTTTCATCGGATTCTTATTTATAAACGAAATAAAATAAATAAATAAGATACATTTTTCAAAATATTGATGATGTTTTTGCTAACTTCCATTGGCAAGACGAAATAATAACTCTTTTATTCGCAATCATCATTTATATAAAAACAAAAAAAAACTTGTTTTAATCTAAATTTTCCGTAATTCGCCAGGGTTGTTATTAAAGTACAAGATGAAAACATGAGTAAATAGTCTTTTTACAAGAAATATACATAATATGTGCACAATTATGACAACTACAAAAAAAATTACTCTTACAGAACTAAAAAATCTCAAAAATAAAAAAACGTTATTCACAAAGAAAATTACAATCAACTAATAGAAATAAATTACAACTAGTATATTTACGATTGAGCTAACTGCAAACTGTTGCAAACAATCTTCAGGTAGCTCAACTAATCCATATCAATACCAGTCTGAAGCGTCCCCAAGACGCTGGCTGCATTGACCCGACATTATTAAAAACGAGTAAGTTTTTTATATTTCGCCAAGAAATAAAATTACCTACGGCAAAAAACATTAGCAAGCATTCGAGAATATTTGGAAACATGTAGATAAAAAACTTTTTTCTCCGGAAATATCGACTTTTGTGAAAAACGCGTCCGGATAAAAGTGTTTTATATTTCGTTTAAAATAAGATTCCGGTGAACAAACAACATTTTAGAAAATTCCAGAACTCCCGGGAATTCCTCCGTTTTCCCGAGGTGGTTTTATCCGCTCCATGTTGCGTCTTGACGCCAATTTTAGGTAAATAAGCGCCCGTATTTCTGATCACTAACGGATCCGGATAAGTAAAGTCTTAATTTCTGGTTTTCAGCGGTTCTTCTAATTTGGATAACCACACGAGTCAGTACTCGTGTGGTTATCCAAATTAGAAGAACAAATTCAACTAGATGCGAGAATACTTTTACAGCCTACTACAATAAAATTAGTACATAAGTAATATAAATAGTGATTTAAATATAATTCGTCAAATCTAGAATTAGTCGTATAGCGGTAATTTATAGACAAACCAAGTTATCCGGAAAATCTGTTAAAAACGTGACCATTAAAACGTGATTGTTCGAAATTTCAGTTTGTAACGGTCAATTGTTTGTCAACAACGTGAAGCAATTTCTTAAAAAGTTGCTCAAGTTTTTGAATGGACTGGCAAGGGGTTCTATTCCTGTGGCAATTTCCGCTACAAAACTTTCCACTAATTCAATAATTTGGGGTGAGACGCATGAATCCGTTACTCAAGTGTTCCGGAAACTTGCGAAAGTAAACGCAATTTTTCTTTCTGATGTTCCTTTATGAATCAATCGTAATTCCGAATAATATAAAAACGATTAGCGAACCAGCCTTGAGCTGTATATTTATTGATCGCACTTTAAGCAGGGTTGAGTTAAGATTGAAATCAAATGATTTAAAAAATATATGTGCTTTAAATCAATTGTTTTGTTTTCACTCCAATGAAAACACAAAGCAGTCTGTTTGACTGCTCTCTGTTTTCATATAATATAACGAGTGCCCAAATTAAGCTTCGGTTCATAGTTCATATCCGTGCAGTATATAAAGCACTATATACCTACTGCACAGAAAAAAAATATTCTAAATCTATGTCTATGCGGCGAGTCAAAGCGGTTTTATAATTTAAATAAAGAATAAATGGACAGAGTAATTGATTTTGATTATAGGGTTTCGTACGCGAAGGGTGCAAAGTTTGCACCCTAAAAACGAAATACGAAACCCTAAAAAAGCTTTGCAGTGCAAACGAAACACAACGTTTTAGTTAGAAAATTAATCATGATTTTTGTCAACCCTAACTTCAAGTACGACTGATTCATACCGGTCAACAGTGTAATTTTCTGACCATCAATATATTCCATAACCCCATTTCCATGCCCCAACTGGACTTTGTATTTGTATCATTACGACTGTAGACTATACATTATTATTACTGTCAGTGCAATTGATTGTGCTAACGTGTTTATTTATTTACCTAAAATTATTTTGTTTCGCACACGCCTCATCACATTCTAAACATGTGCATAACTGATGATTACATAAAATAAATTGACGAGATGCATTTTGAAACACGCTGCAAGCTAAGACTCAGGGTTCTTGTACAGTTGTAAGTACACACATGTTATTTTCGTTTTGAAAATCTACGGTTAATTCGTTGGTGCAGGCACGGTCGTCAATGTCGTATCACTATGGAAGCTTGTTGACGGCGCCGCGCCGTGCCATATCCATACCGAATATCAGAATCTCCTAAACACTAGTGCTTTGCATTGTTCGAATTGCACCTATGCCTCGGGAATAGAAATCTAGTCCCCCTCTAGGAAATATGAATATTAAATGAACCGAGCTATTTTCATGTCATGCTACTCGAAGGGGGTATAATTGCATTTATTGGCTGTCAAGAGCAGGATCGTTGTGCATTATATAGTAGCGCTACATCGAGTTCGATGACGCACGATTTTTAAATAAAACTATCTTTACACAAAGGTTTCCCTCAACTTTATTCGAAATTAAAGGCCTTACGTAATATGTATATTACCTTTAAAGAGAGGCATATGGGCATGTACAGAGACAGACATTGCAAAAGGTATGTCTTGATATTAAAATGAATGAAAATTGGAATTATTCAAAAATCT
Organism: Eupithecia subumbrata; assembly: GCA_949316285.1. Taxonomy (NCBI): domain Eukaryota; kingdom Metazoa; phylum Arthropoda; class Insecta; order Lepidoptera; family Geometridae; genus Eupithecia; species Eupithecia subumbrata. The sequence continues at coordinate 3,259,720 of OX438642.1, read as the reverse complement.
TATTACCCTTCGCTTAAGGCTTGGTAGGCCAGCAGAGGCCGCATTTTTGTGATTTTTAAAACCATCTGAGACTTAGAAAATAGTGTTTAAAATTCTGAATAAATGGTAAATATTACCTAAGAATCTAGTCTAGTCAAAGTCAGTTACAAGATCTAATGAACTTCACTCGATAGAAAATAATCCCAAAGTTACCCCTTTTTCTAACGTTTTTTCAATACTATGACTACCGAACTACTGATATCACACTTTTTTTGTACTCAACTAAGGACACTTAATATTTCTAAACAAATTAGCAGAGTTTGACTTGATAAAATGATTTTCTTAATCACCATGTTTAAAAAACTACAAAAAACACGAGCGCTGTGGCTTGGCAGGCGCGCATTATCCTTTACGCCTACTGCTGCAGAACTACCTGGCCTTAAAACACTGGTCGAACACTGTTCAACGAATTCTGTTTGTAGTCTACAAAACAGAAAAGTCTAGTGCTTTATTTCCTTGAAACTTTAACAGGACTCTTGGAAACGTCTAAAATTTCAAATACCATAATTAAAACTAAGAAATAAAGAGGTCGTTAAATTTTTTGTTCAATTAAATGTTATTTAAATAAAGAAGTGAGCGATAAACCTTTATCTTGTTGGGTTGTAAGTTTCGAGTTCGGCAAAAAGAGAAAGACTAAATTAAATTTCTTAAAGTCAACGCGAGTCAAGTAGAATAGTCAATTCAGCATCACTTGAGATGGAAATATATCCACATTTCCGATGTTGAAACGACACACTCGGCAGTTTGACCTGATCGCTTGTGCTTCGCTTCTAAAGTGCAGTACAGTGTCGTGTCTCAGGAAAAGTGAAGAGTTCCAAAACTTTGCAATTTACTCGGGTAAATAAAATACGCGATATATATATACATAAATATTTAAAGATTTCATAGTACACTACTAGGTACATTAAGTTAAGTTCCTGGAACTTTGGAATTTTTAAAACATTTACGATTCGTATTTTTCTATACCGTGTACATTTACTTCATCGTTAAACAGTACCGTGAACAGTACAAATGTCCACCTATACGAACAATTAATTCGATTCCAACTTTGACACTTGTGGGCTGCCACTTTTTGGTGAAAAATAAATAGTTATGTAACAAAATCAAGAGTTATGCTCAACAGCCTATATTGGTCCACTGCTGGACGCAGGCCTCCCCCCCGATAAACGCCTTGTTGGCTTTTTTTTCATAGGGGGCAACGCCCATAATCCCCACGCTAGGCAAGCGGGTTGGGGATCGCAATTTGGTGGGACAATTGTCCCCCGGGTGGGGTGGATATCCCTTAGTCGCCTCTTACGACACCCGCGGGAAGAGTTGTGGTGGTGTAAATTCTAAGACGGCGTCACATGGCATGAGTTATCAATAATTTGCAATCAAGCAATCACAATTTACATTGTTATTTCTTCATTGTAATTTTTTGTAACATGAATCTTGTTCATCTCGATTGGCCACAGGAGTTAGTATTTTGCATCAATGCAGTGCATTTGCAAGATTCTTTCACAGTTTTAGATTTTTTTTTATTTCATTGTATAGAGATGACCTGTTTCATTTTATTTGGTGTAGAAATGTTCGCAGCTATGTTTGACAGACTACGCGTATAAAATTTGTGACAATAATCGAACTTATTATAAAATGTATTTTTATTGACGTGATTGGTTGATTGGTGTTTTCTTCCGTCCACGGTTTGATTCGTCATGCAAGCACTTTGTAGTCAGCATGTAGCAACATTATTTCGGGTTTTGATGCATGCTGATGTCATGTGTGGAAAATGATTATTTGTGCGAGTATAGGTGCCTATATGCTAACATGAATTTATTAATCAACAACAAATTTACGGTTTTTGAAAACAAAATATTTTTGTGCTATAAGACCTTGGTTCTTGCAAAATTGCATGATTTTATGTCATCGGGAAGTACCCTATAGGCTTTGTGTGCGTGCATGTGATTCCATGGGAAATTCAAAACTATTCGAGCATATACGGCTGTAACTTTTGATTGCGTTGACTAAAAGTTTGATTCATATCACGGCTCGGCTCCAAGAGGTCACGTACTGGGATTTGATGTTAATTTCAAAGAAAATGCGGTTGACAGATGGAAAACAAAATCCTTTAAGGGTTTCTTTTTTCCTTTTGAGGTAGATACGGTACTCTGAAAATACACATGAATTGAGCTATCTGCAGACTGTTCACTCCACGTCCACTGCTGAACATGAACATGCCTCCAAGGGAAGGGGCAAGATTTTACCACAATCACCACGTTTGGCAAGCAGATAGGTGATCGCAGTAGAGGTATTAACAATACTTAGGCTTAGGCCGGTCCAACTCATCGGTGGGCCCGGCCTAAATGTATTCCATCTCATCTGATATCATAATAGACATTCTCGCGCGCTTGATGTAAGGCAAATAAATTTATTCGTAAAACGGCCGCGTAAAAAAATGCGAAAAGACTTACTATCTATATATATAAAAGAAAGTCGTGTTAGTTACACCATTTATAACTCAAGAACGGCTGAACCGATTTGGCTGAAAATTGGTGGGGAGGCAGCTTAGAACCAGGAGACGGACATAGGCTATGTTTTATCCCGGAATTACCACGGGAACGGGAACTACGCAGGCGAAGCCGCGGGCAGCAGCTAGTATTATAGATAAACTATTGAGAGTATCATTTCAAAATATATTTATTTAAACTTTTGAATAACTAAACTATGTCGGTACGGGATTTATTTTAGAGTTTTCTTTCTCCGTATGTTATTTATTTTCGCCCAAAGTTGGGCTAAAATCGATGTTAAAATACGATAGTTTAGAAGCTTGTATTTTTTTTATTAATACTTTTATTACAGTTTCGGGTGCATACAGACATAGTTAATGACGAGATAAATTGATATTATCTTTAGTTTTAGATGGTCAACATCAAACAGCGTTGTAGTTACCCTTCCACGTTTGTACGGAGAGATGAGCGACTTGAACAGCCTTAACGTATCCGAGCTATCTCTAAAGCCTCCTTCACATTTCAGGTTCCAATCCTGGACCAACAACGAGAAGATCCAAGCCATAGATGCACTCATCGGGCAGTGCGCCGCGGGCCAGGTCCGGCACATGATGAAGGCGATCGAGCCACTCTTCCAACGTGACTTTATCTCCCTCCTGCCGAAGGAGCTCGCTCTCTCTGTCCTGGGCTACCTTCAGCCTAAGGACCTGCTGCGTGCCGCGCAGACTTGCCAGTACTGGAGGTTAGTCTTTTAGTCATACCTAAATGTTTTATCGCTCACCGTATGGTGCCGGTGTCGTAAGAGGCGACTAAGGGATATCCACCGGGGCGGGCAGCAGCGCCCCCTGCAGAACAAGTCTACCACCGAACTGCGACTCCCAAACCGCAGGGCCAGCACCACCCCCGTGAGATAAAAGCCAATAAGGCGCTTTTCAGGGGGAGGCCTGCGTCCAGCAGTGGACTGATATAGGCTGCGGCCAGGTGGGATGACGACCTGCGAAAGACTGCAGGCAGATGCTGGATGCGGCAAGCTGAAGACAGGGCGCTATAGCGCTCATTAGGGGATCCCTAGCAGTGGACTATATGCTGATGTGTGTCTCTGTGTAATGTCTTTCAAGTTCGGTCCCTTCATTGATTTCTTCGTTGTTGCTAGATAATGCATTCACTGCCCAGCTTCTGCGGTGCTACCGCGCTCCGCTACATAATCTGCATGAACGTCATGGGCACTAAAGTGCTGCCATTGTTCTCTATGACCATAAACGTCTACGTCAAACCGTACAAATGATATCCACAGCGCAGTCTGAGATTCAGCCAGTCCTTTTGGACTCTGTCTATATACAAAATCTGCCGACACAGCCCAAAGGCGGCGTGGCAGCTTTGTTGTCCGCGAGCTAATCTTACAAAATGAAAACATTGTCAGTCGACAGCCTACATATAAACATCATACGTAAAGAGGTCGCTGCAGAGGTTATCGCGAAGAATAAATGATAAAATACGCAACGATCATAGTTTTTAACGACCTCAGTGGTGCAGCGGGCGAGAGTGCGCCTGCGACGCAAGAGGTTGCGGGTTCGATTCCCGCCTCGGAACAAATTTGTGTACTTGTTAAAAATCGTCCAATTTGTCAAAATCCGTCCAGCCGTTTTGGCTACAGTGACGGCCAATGGTACCTGCATCTATTAATATTCGTATAAACAAAGAAAATAACAATCAAATAATATAAACAAATTAAAACTATTTACAATATCGTTGGGTCGTTCTTGGTGCATAGGATTGCCATTGATATTCAGCGAGGTAATTCTGCAAGCAATACCTATGGGCAAGTTGCACCGACTGGTCAGGGGCGCGTTATTTAATGACTAATAAATAAAGATGTATATTCAATACATATGTAGAACTTTAAGCTTAGCTGGGGTAAACGTGTTCTTGAGTAGAGACCGCGACTCGGCAAACGCAGTGTAGGACGCCCTCCGGCCAGGTGGGATGACGGTCTGCGAAAGACTGCAGGCAGATGCAGGATGCGGCAAGCTGAAGACAGGGCGCTATGACGCTCATTAGGTGAAGCCTATGTCCAGCAGTGGACTAATATAGGCTAATGATGATGATGATGATGATGTAGAACTTTATGGAATTTACATAACAGTAATTGTATTTATAATTGAAACAAAATAACGCCATAAAAACTCAACCGTCCTTCGCGTCCGGGTAAAATAGTCTGTGACTAGAGCCCTTAGTTCAATTACTCGATAATATATCGTCTAGCTAGGGTTTAAACGATCAGTCGTTCCGTTATTGTATGGGATTCGCGAAATTCCATGACCGCACGGTAGATGCGCTTTACCAAATCCTATACTAAAATGAAACGTCTTGATACTATCGAGTTACCAAACGCAGGCATTCTATTGAGCTGGTATAAAATAATGCTAGTTCAATTAGTCAATTATGTCGATTCTGTTGTTTTAGGATTTGTAACTTAAATTTTACGATTTCTTAATTTTCTAAGTTAGGTTGACCTAAAATTATGGTATTCTCTTTACAAATCCTAAAAATACCTAATAATACCACAATATCCATATTTCACTTTTTTCAAAAGAATCTGCCCGTTTTTCATTACAATAAATTTTAATCATGACCAAGTTAGATGCCTGCTAAAATTAGTTAGACGTTTCTTATCATAGCTAAAATGCAATGCAAGGAATAGGGTTCTAACTATTGAAGTTGGGTTAAGTAGTATTATCTAAGTTCAGTTGTTTTAGACCTTTCAATCTAATTTTAAACCTGACAGTCCAATTTTTCAAAAATAGAATAGCTTTCGTCTATATGACATTCATAAATCGTAATTTTAGCTAATTCGAAAACAACAGAATCGACACCAATATGCCTGAAAATGATGGTACTCGTTTGCCGACTGATAACGTGATAACTGTTTACTTTAAAAAATTTTGTTGTGTTGATTTTTTGCGTTATTATTGTTTTGATGACGGTGTCATATTCCAGGGATTACGCTATCTAGCGATAACGCATGAGCTGAATTCATAGGTAAATGAAAATCAGCTGTTTACTGCAATACTGCCGATTTTGTCTTCAAAGGCATGGTTGCTTATTAATCAAATTTTTGAGCAAAACTTTTCCTGATCGCTTAAAAGAGATTTACGGCTTCGATCGAAAGCTGCGAATAACTTGATCGATGATTTACTTGTGTAAAACGACATATATTTATCTGAGACATAATACATACAAATCAACAAAAGACTAACAAAATCACACCCTAAACGCATTATACCGTCTTCGTTCCTTCGCGGGTACAAATAATGTAGGTACAACATAACCTTGCAAATCTCTATCTATTTTAATAAACTATCATAAAGTGCAGTACACAAACGGTTCTCACGCTACGGCGAAGTCAGCGGATAACGTTACGCCCAGCTGGGGTGTCGGGTGACTGTTGCGCGGGAGTTGATTACTGACGGTCACACGTGAACGAACATGCGCTCTTCACACCTTGTTTACCATTTACGCACGTAATTTCAACGTAGGCCATTTTTTGACGCACGGTGAATTTGGATTAACGGACTAAACTAACATCCAGCACCGCTCCGCATAACAATAAGATTCAAACATTTAACTAAGCATGTCATCTTTAGAGTTTTTCAGTGAGATAATTGCTTACTGCAGCAACAAGCGTGTGGCCCATGCGCTGCCTGCTGTTGTATGCTGTCATAGTAAAATGTATCGAACAGATGTTATGAATTTGAAGCCATATTTGAATGCACATTTTTGTGCCCTGCTGTTATGAGTTCCAGATCTGCGACTAGCCATAATGTGGAAGTAGCTCAAGACTTGAGAGCTCAAGTCACGTGTAAACTTGCGTCACATGCCATGCCACATGACATGACATACTAAACCATTTCGTAATTGCAGAATCACATGATTCTGATAAGTTACCATATGGTTATGATAATAGGATAACCACATGGTTATGATTGCAGGATGGTTAATAATGGTTGCATTCTTGTTAGCCCTTTCCAAATTGCATACATTTATTGAATGCATCGCATGTGACGTGTAATTGACATTTCCTTGAGTGGATGTAAAGGCCGATGCGCGAATGCAGCTCAGGGTTACATAATATCTATGTTATGGTAAACCTAAAACAGTTTTAAGTTCTATTTATAAATAAATAAATAAAATAAAAATAGTTTATTCATGATCCACAATTTGTTAGTAAAATATACACAATCACTTATAATTAGGGTTAGTTATTGCACTTAATACTAGGTACATATTAAAGTCATTTATAACGGGATATTTACCATGATTTGAGTTTTGAGCTTTCCAATATTTCGGCGCAGTTACATGCGCCATGATCACGGAATAACTGAGGAGCAAAACTCAAATCATGGTAAATATCGGTTTAAAGATCTTTATTTATACTCAAAAAGATATCCCGTTATAAATGACTTTAGTGTTAATAACCATGATGGATTTAAAAGTTTTATAGGTAAATATTAATAAACATTTTAGTAAATCACTCTCCGCACGAAACCATCCCACGTGGGAGAGGCGACTCTGCTAGCAATAGTTTGAAGGATGGCGTTGGGGCTGTCACGCACTCTGCGCATCAGGGATGCGGTCTTTTTACATAGAATGGCAGCAAAACCATCCGTCTCGTATTCTGCAAACATCCCTGGTGCACTGCAGAACCGGGGCAGTCTCAACATCATTCAGACACATGCAACATTATTGTCAATGAAATGAGATCGTTTGTGACTTGAAGTTGTTGTATGAAGACGAGATTGAAGCCAGGATATCTGCAGATTGTAAAAACTTTGGCATAGAACACACAACTCTTAAGGGTTTTTTAAATTAACCCCTCAGGGTAATTTCTAAGAATTCAAATAATATCCCAAATTAGAATTAAGCAACGCGATACCTCTCGTCAAACTAACTAAATGTAACGTTAGTCTTTGAACAGGATTGGATAAACTTCAATGTTTCTCCTGTAGGTGGAGCTAACGGCGCAGGAGTCTGTCGTCCCGGATTTTTTCGACTTCTATGTCACCTGACCGACCTCGTGGTGTAGTTGGTTAGCACATTTCCGTACTGCGGGAAGGATGCGGTTGCAAGTTTAATTTTGTGATATTATTTGATATTAGCTGTTTTACTTTGCAAATGAAAAACACATCCACAAATCCATCCCTATAGTCATTTTATTGGTACAATCTAAATTGACATGCATTTTTATACCTATTGACATTATTATTTTGATTGGACAATGCCCCTTTACAGCAGCAAATATTTAATTCGATTACTATTCTGACATTGTTTTTATTGATTCCTTAGTTATTCCATTATTTTTTACTTTGACAATGCCCTTATACAGCAGCATACTTTGACATGCACTTTAATTAATTTATTTATTTTATTTGATTCCAACTAATTATTTTTATTAATTTTATCAGTCATGTCTGTCTGTTTTTTTTTCTTTTTACCTTATGGTGTTTCCTATAGCGAAATACCCGTGTGTTATTGTTAAAATAGGAATTAAATATAGAATGCAACGACATCAAGTGTAACATCAAGTGTACCTGCGATGGAATAAATAAATACAAATACAAATTAAGATATAATCGTAGTATCTTACACGCTCCTAAGGAGTCTTATCAGAAGAGGTGATAACCTGTATTTTAACTCTTGACCCGCACTTGTGCAATTCTGTAACTATTTTTTCTTTTGGTCATAGCAACTCTGATATTGATCATTGCTATTTTAGAACAGTAAGAACTTTATTTTGAAGACTTAATTCTTACTTTTTACTTCTCAGCAATTTATTTAACCCTACGATTTATACTAAACTAGATGTCCCCGTGAACTTCCTTTTACCTACAATTTTTTTTTAAACCGTCTTGAGTTAATGCAAACAAAACGAAAAAAATATTCAAATCAGTCTTTATTAAGTTTTAGCGAGACTAACGAACACAAGTGATATTTATATGTACAGAAGTTTATAATGAACATGACTTAAGGGTCCGGCGACGGATGAATTTCCCATACAAACGAAATACCAAAATTATTTTTAATTTGAGCATATTTTCACTATGGTCTGTTATTATTTGTATTAAAATAGTATTTATCTAGGTTCCTGCCACAATTTTTTTTCAAAATACCTTTATGAAATGAAATTAAACCTAATCGCATTTTTACATCAAAGAATGAATGTTGTCTTAGTTATTGTGTAGATAAGTATTTTGAAAAAATCTTATGTCAGGAACCTATATAAATACTATCCTAACACAAATAATAGCAAACCATGGTGAAAACATTCTCAAATTACAAATCATTTTGGTACTACGTTTGTATGGGAAATTCATCCGTCGCCGGACCCTTAACCTTTGACCAAACACTACTTAAAGTCGATAGTCTAGTAAGGTATTCTAACTGCAGATTATTTGCAACAGTCTGTTGTTACCTCAATTGTTTCAATTGTAAATTCTAATTTTAATTATTTCTATTGATTGTTATTATCTTAGTCAATCAAGTTTTAATTAGGCATTCTCTTGTTGTTATTGCTAACATCTGCCTAACAAAGAAAAGAAAAAAGATCCCTCCCTCCACATAAAGTGATAATAACAAAACAAAAGTATTTCAACATTCCTATTTCAAACATCCAAACTTCATTCTTCTCTCGATACTCACCAGCCAGTGTCTCTCCGCAAGAAGAGTGTCACTATGAAGGTTCAAAAAGGTTTCATTCATTTACAGATGGCTTGCCGATGACAACTTGCTATGGAAGGAGCAGTGCCGCCGTATCGGCATCACCACCTTGAAGCGCGTTCCTCGCCATTTGCCTCGCTGCGCTAGTCCTTGGAAGGGAGCTTACATGCGCCAGTACCTGATCGAGAACAGGTAATAATCGTTGTTGACATTGCTCAAAGAATTAGCGAGCTGAGGTGACCGGTCGTATGTCCCGAATAATCGTCAGCCGTTTTGGGGTAATCTTGGTCTTAAGTGGAGACCGCGGCTCGGCAAACGCAGTGTGGTGCGCCCTCCAACTGTACTCCAGCCATTATATGAAAGGTCCAGCCCTGAAGAAAACTTCGTTTAGTTCATATTTCTTTATTTTGACTACTTACATGTATCTTTCCAGCACTTTTTAACCGTCTTCGAAAAAAGGAGGACGTTATGTTTTTTATTGCTTTGTTCTAATACATAAAACGGACGTATGTATGTTTTATAACATGACGACCTATGTGGCGCGGCGGGCGATAACCGCCTGCGACTCCGGAGGTTGCTGGTTCGATTCCTGCCTTAGCACAAAATTTTGCACGTTCTGCAAATATTTGTTCCGGGTGTTCTGGGTATTTTCTGTGTACAATAAAAAAACACATATTTCTATTTAATGCATTATTTTAAATTAAATTAGTCAACTAGTACTAACACAAGCTCTGCTTAGCTTAGGGCTAGATGATACTGAGTCAAGCCAGCACCGTCGCCTTCACAGGCCAGCACCGTCGGGCCTGCGGAAGATTTCGCAAGTGTACCCGTAGGCTCGGCAAACAGGTGTAGAAGGAAAACACAGTGGTGGATTTAACAGCATAACCGTTCTTTCGCCCCTTACGAAAGAATGGAATCCAAGAAGATTCCCCCACTTTAAACAAGATCCGTCAAGTGCCAGTGTAACTCGCGCGCCGAGGGTTTCGAACGTTTGTCAACAAATATGTACCAAAAGTACCGGTTAGAGACTTCGCAATTTAACAAATACCTAAAAATAGTAGGTACCAACCTACATTTCGGATGGATCTCTGCATGCTTCGGTTAAAGTGGGTAATGGTAAATTTTTCGACTTTTTTCAAAATATTACACAAAGTATGTAATCTACAAAAAATTTAAAACTGTTTTGAAATGTCCTCACCAATACCTTTCATTTGATACCCCACATGACCCTGTAGGTATCTTTTAAAATTTCGTCATCACAATTTGTATGGAAAATATTCATTTTGATTTTTCATTTATTTTTCCTTAAACCTGTACAGGCGCACGAAATGTATTATTATTTTAAATTTCAAGTTGATAGCTTCAATAGTTGCTGAGTTATTAAGGAGGGAAAAAAGGACATACAAAGCGAGACCGATCTTCGATCTCGAAACCCTAAAAATGATGATGAGTGGGTTGTCAAGCATTATTTATTGATTAACAACAATAACGAGGTACAAATTAACTTTTCAGATGGCTCCACAAGCCGGTTCACAGTCCGATCATAATGCGCGGGCACGACGATCACGTGATCACCTGCCTTCAGTTCTACGGGAACCGGATCCTGTCCGGCAGCGATGACACCACCCTCAAGATCTGGTCGGCTGCTACCGGCAAGGTGAGTTCAGCTTGGAAGCACCGCTGCAGCACAACACAACAACCTCAACCTCCCTGTATTCGTACTTCGTCTACTCTTAGCATTTATTTCTGTATTGTTATTTGTCTTTGTGTGGTACAATAAAGTATTATCTATCCTCACAAACCAGTACTATTGTCTAGAGTACCATTTCATACAAGAACATTCAGACAGAACTATTGATAGTATTTCAATATCTAAGCTTAACCTATAAATGTATATAAAGATAACGGGTTTAAGCCCATATTTCAATGCGCGTTTTTGTGTTATGTGGTAGCGGTATTGGCTTAATTTACTTTATTATACATATCTAAAGCCTTACCAGTCGTCAGCTGGACACACCTCTGATAAGCGTCTTATACTTATCATCGAGGGCCCATACCATCTTAGGGGGATCCCCACGCTGGGCATGAAAGTTGGGATCGCAGTGTGGTAGTCGATCTGTCCTGCAGGGGGCGCTGCTGCCTTAACCGTTCTAGCTACAGGAAGAAGGTTCATCTTCACATTTTTCAAAAATGCTTAAATATGTAAACATAGTAAGAAACTAATCATTTTACACGATAGCTTTTTGATGCCAATCGATCTAGTTTATTATACTGATCCAAAAACTTGTATTTGACAAACTGAGTGCTAAAAAAGGTCAGGAATCAAAAATCTTTTCGAATGCATTTCGTAGAAAATCATTGTAGCTTCGAAAATCTTCTTAATCTGGGTTAGTTGTTTCGCAGCCGGGAAGGGCTAAATACTCTAAAAACAAAATACAAACGTAGGTATTGTACAATAAACTCAATCAAGTGAATTTGAGATGTTTTTTGAGTTCTATTCTGTATTCTAAATTAGAGATCATTTTTTCCCAGGTAAAAAAGGTCTAGAAGCGCCTTCTCGTAGAAGTCACACCACACAGTCAGAGCTTGTCTTATGGAACAAACTAAGAAAATAATATAATATTGAGTTTGAAATTCGAAGTTTTTTTTCACAGATCATCAGCCAACATTTTAAAAAGTTATTATTAAAACATTAACTTACTCGTTGGAACACGTATACGATGTACTTACGGGAAAAGTTCTTTGACCGACCAACCTCAGTTGATGCGATAGGAGTTTTTGATCAGTACAAGAAAGAGGATCGATCGAAAGAGTGCTTATAAAATGCCAAGTTTCTTGCTGTATTTTTTTTAAACAATTTTTTGTGAAATCGTTGGGCCAGGCTGCTAAATGAATAAATATATAATAATTTGATATATAATAAATATTTTGCGGCTGGACCGAAACGGAACTAGCTGTGGTGTGCGTGCCTCATAACAGCTGGTCATTTGACTGAGATTAAAATTTGGTCCAGGATAAGGCATTTAGTTTAACAATGAATTGATTGTCATTTGTATTATAGTCGACCCTGTTGGTCTTAGTTCTTGCTTCGTTTTCTCCGACTAAATCCCACCTCTGACGATATTATTATTCAACCAATAGTGTTATAAATAAATAAATAAATAATGCTGGACAATCCACACAGCACCATCTAGCCCGAAAGTAAGCTACTCAAAGCTTGTGTTACGGGTACTAGATAACTGATATACTTAATACATCATATACATAGATAGTTTTTTTTTATTATACATAGAAAACACCCAGACCAACGGAACAGATTTCTGCAGATAGTACACAAATTTGTTCCGAGGCGGGAATCGAACCCGCAACCTCTTGCGTCGCAGTCGGACTCTCGCCCGCTGCGCCACATAGGTCGTCAATAAATTATATCTGTCGTCTGTTCAGATCTCTTGAGTGATTTATATTACAAGTACCTAGGCCGTGTGGTAAGGTAACTGAAGACCTGGAGGGCGAGGGCTGCTATGGCGAGGGAACGCAGATCATTGTCAGTCAGGCAGAGCAAGTTGCTGGCCCGCAGATTTGCACGATGTACGGATGCTGTGAAATTATGCCGGTCAAAGCATACCGTACTTTACATCTTTGTATACAGCGAGTCTGGGTCAGTTTTACCCAGAAAAAATATGAATCGGTTCCCTAAAAATAGCGATAACCATAATATTAATACTAGAAATAAACTTAAACTCGCTCTGCCCACAACTAAGCTATGCAAAAAGGCTTATTATAAAGTATCAGATTTATCTAGAGGATAAAAAAGCTTCGGATGGGTTTTTCTCCATCTCGAAAAATAACAACAGGCTAAAGGTTTCTCTAAAAGGTTAAAGGTTTCTTCGTCGCTTCTTTTTAGTCTACATACCGAAGCGACAGAAATCAAAAATATCACTTCATTTCCGTGTCAGTGTTTAATTTTTAACCCCCGACGCAAAAAGAGAGGGGTTTTATAAGTTCAACGTGTCTGTCTGTGGTATCGTAGCTCCCAAAGGGATGAACCGATTTTCGTTTAGTTTTTTGTGTCATAGATAATTTTACCGGAGTGTTCATAGCCATGTTTCATGAAAATCTGTCGGGGGGGGTTTTTGAAATTTTTAATTGTAAAATATGACCTTTTCTAACTGTACATTTATTGTATTTATGGATATACAGAATTTTTGATTTGATTTGATTTGAAATGCGTACAGTGTTCTGCTTATCCAGTATAATAACGCTTTGAGGTTTCTGCTGCGATTGTGCAGCGGCTCAGGTATGCTCGCTGAGCATCGTACTGACTCCTCTGCTGCCATCTGGCGCAAAAAGACAGCCTCACTGCTGCTCGCCCGCGGAAGCAGCAACAGCATCCTAAATGCTATATCTACCAAATATTATTATCCTCTGATGTATTAGCCCTGCTTAATATAATGTACTAACTAAACCCCTCTAGCTTTAAGCCCACTAACAAAGCAGGCAAAGTTGTCTTAGTAAACAAATATTTTCAACACACTTGCTCATAAAGTGGCTCAACGGTCACCGCAATAAGGCACAGAATGACACCCATAATCAAACTGTGACTTTTTCATTGCTGAAACTCAAGAGTGAGTTATAGATTTTTTTTAAAATTCTTATGGTTGAGTTGCTTTGTTCTTAAAAAAGTTTTTAATCAAAAAAAAGATCGTGTTCAATAGAACAAATAAATTAATGTTCCTATTGCTTGATCATTTCATGCAACTTCTTATTTAAATAGATAATTTTAACTCGTACGTGTTTAATAAATAAAACTTTCACTCAAATATAACTTTTTTTTTCTCTGTAATAAAATGAGTTTTTATTGTTATTTTATTCAAAAGTGTGTTGAAAAACGTCGTATCATACACGTGTGTATTGATGATTACCGTCCTCGGCTCTTTTAAGACCCTCGCCTATGGCGCCTCGGTAATAATCACCAATGTTACACACTAGTACCATAATGTACTAATATATATGACTATTCTATGGTTGTTTGTTCAACAGTGCCTTCGTACACTAGTCGGTCACTCCGGCGGGGTATGGTCGTCCCAGATGATCGGCCACATGGTGATCAGCGGTTCCACTGACCGCACCCTGCGCGTGTGGAACGCCAAGTCCGGACGCTGCCTGAAAGTGCTTTCCGGACACACATCTACTGTGCGCTGCATGCATCTCTACCAGAATAGGTGAGTGAGCTGTGCGTCTCTGTCTAATGGGGTTTTTCCCAGCGTCTAAGTAATGGGATCCTTTACGGATGTAAGCGGGTAAGCTACGAACCTTATCTGTGTTGGAAGAACACCAACGTTTCATACCGCTCCCATCTGTAATGTCATAAATTTGTTAAATTACGATAGAAGTTGCTCTTTTTGGCCACGATCAAAAAGAGCAACTTCGCATCTCTGCCTACACTAGACAAAATAAAGCTTTTACATAGGCATTAAAAATAAGCTTAAGATAGGTATCACAAACGGCAAATACGATTTTTGAAAATTCGTTCCTTTCGTTTAACATAATAATAAAATAAAATAGGTGGTGGCGCTGATTTGGGTCGGTTATGCGCTTTAATGTTAGCATTTATTGGTAATACTGCGCTCAGCTTGTTTAACCGCTGATTATGAGGTCCCGGGTTCAAATTCCGGGTCGGGCCAATAGTTGTTATAGGGTTTTATCTAGCAAGAAAAATTCACAGTAGCAGCCCCGAGTCAGGAAATTGGCAAAGTTACGCCCCCTTGCCTCGGCAAGCACGATAAGCCGTTGGTCCTGCGCTTGACCTTTCCCCAGTCGTGTCGGTCTGCCGTCCCATCGGATTATGAGAAAAAGGAAATAGAGAGTGTAATTAAAAATTATATCTACGAGTACATCCTGCATTCGAGTCGAGTAAAGTAAACGAAATAAATCACTGAACCATATTTAATTATATTTATTTGATTTGGATTGGTTTGGAATCTATGATAGTCATTTTTTTTCATTAATTATAATAAATTATTTTGTCATTTCATTTATTTCATGACTCATATACATGAGACAAGCAAGTAGAGCGCCACTTGCTAAAAAATACACAAAAAAATTAACGTTACTTTTGAAATGCGTTATTGACAGCATCCTTAAAATTGAAATCAGGTTGATTTAACCTTGTATGTATAAAGAAAACTTTAATATAAATTATGAAATTTCTACGAAAGACACTCGTATAATGTTTGAATATTTGAAGTCTCTAAAATAAAATTACTACGTGGACAGACTATAGATAAAATTTATTAGACAATCGGAAACCGTTTACTATAATCTAGCTAATATTTTAGCTTTATTAAAGCCCGGCTGCTTATGCTTTTGTAACTATTTATCTTTAAATAATAAGAGCCAATAAGGCGCTTATAAGGTTCACAGGGAAGGCTTTTGTCCAGCAGTGGACTTATGATGATGAGATGTGTGCTTGCCTAAGCAAATGTTGTTAGTGTAATCGAGTTTAATTGTACCAAGGTTTTCCTTTTTACCCGTTGAGAGGTTCTCATTTTCTGTGCAAGGAACATTTTTTTGGGATTGTATCCTATATATTATATCATATAATCCCAAAAATATATATCCTATATGTTTTTGGGATTATAGTATACCATAAATAAATTATTATTATTCACACGTGAACCAAGTACTAAGTTTTTAGCGCTTGTTCTCAACTATTTTCGGGTTATGCAACGGTCAAAAAAATACAAAATTCATTAATAAATTTTGGATATATTTGAGCTCGAGTGTCTTTATTTAGTTCTCAATATAGGGTTTTTTATCTGAGTCTGAACAGCTTCTGCCAAACTCTTTAATTATTTAATTTTGGATTCGCCTAGCCCAATTTTACTAACCTAATAAATACTAACATTGAAGCGCGCTCCTTCTTACTTCACCCATGTTTTCACTTACCCCAGTGAGATGGCAGCCAAACGGCAAAAAATCTTGTCATGCGGCGACAACTAATCGCACGACAATGATTTTGATTACGTTGTGAGATTAGTTGATGATTCAATGATGGTGATCATTATTAGCCAATGATCACCATCATTGAATCAATAAAAATCATGAAAACCTGCCGGTTTTCATTTACGAAAGATGATTCTTACAACTTATTGCATTATGCATAATATAACTTTTGAGACCTAAGGAACCCTTATTTGTACTTGATTCTAGATTCCTAGACATTTTTAGTGAACAAAGTTATGTTCGATTACGGCCACTGGTACGAGCTTCGGAGCGAAACGCATTTACAATTTTTTTTTTATTTTTTGTCCGGATTCATGCGTCGGTGGTTCGTTTCGCATGCGTTTTCAAACGTAAATTTTTAGCTTTTTGCTTTGCTTTGAAGTTTTAGTTATTAATGGATTACTTTGCTGTTGTTTTTTTATTGTTTTGAATATTTGTTACATGAATGTCTTTTACTAAGAATATTTTGGATTCTAGTATCGAGCGTGGCTTCCCAGCTTCCCGCCCTTTATTCCACAGAGGTCTTTAATTATTCAATCTTAAAACGATTTTGCGAACTTGCAATGCCAGCACGGTTTTATTTTTAAAACAGCCAATGACGAGTTAATTCTTAGCGCCGCCACCTATGTATGTTATCTTATTATTACGTTAAAAATAGAATTTTCAAAAATCCATTAGCCAGTTTGTGATACTTATCTTAAGCTTTTTTTAATTCCTCTGTAAAAGTTTTAATTTGTATAGTGTAGGCAGAGATGCGTAGCGCTCTCTGTTTTCGCATCTCTGCCTAAACTGTACAAAATAAAACTATTATAGAGGCATTAAAAAAAAGCTTACGATAGGTATCACAAACTATAAAATGCATTTTTAAAAATTCCTTTGATTTATTTTATCTTTTTACGGGTTCTGTTGTCAAACTAGGCCTAGATCTCGGTACTCACTGGATCCTCGCGGTAAAAATCTCAAATTACCCAAAAAAACAACTTTTTCTTTGGTTTCTTGGATGTGAAAACACAATTAAGAAAAAAATTACGATAAAAATTAACCTTGAAGTGCACTGCTTCGCACATAATTTGATCGAGATCCCAGGAACCCTGCTGTCTAATGAGTTATATTTTGTTCGTAGGTTATTATTATTACTAATTATTTGGTTCCTTGAACCAGTTTCTTCATTAAGTTGCGTAGTTTTCTTGTAAATAATCAATAACTTGATTTTTGCCTTACGCCGTTCCAAAAGCGTATGCTTTGTCTCGTTCCAAGCACGCAAAAAGGGCCCACCTGTGGCCTAGTTGCGGAAACGAGTCCGGAAACAAGTAAAGTCTCGTTCCAAGAACGCGAAGTCCTATGCCTATCCTATTTACAAAATGGCGCGTATTTCGCCCTCTTAAATCACACGCATTTGCGCTTCGCGTTGTGACATCTATAAAGTGACAATGTTCTAGTACAATTCTGGAGTACAATCTTAAGTGGCGAACCTTTGTTTGCGAACAGATTGGTTGTGAAAGCATGCCCATTTAGGCCGTAAATTTTTGAGTTATAAATTACTAAACTATTAATATCGATGGAAAACGTTACGGTACTTTGGTTGTTAAGGCTTGCTGCTAGTGTAATAGTATCGACACTTATAATAGAAACTTTATTATCCTGTACAATTCTACTAAAATGCAATCATATTTAATCTCAACCTAATCTCCTTGGTGGAATCTGCAAGGATGCAAATCTTGCTGACATCTTGACCGTATAGACATTCACCAATAGTAGAATATAACTACACACGAGCCAAACTCGATGTGGAATTCTAAACAAAACGCTCATACTTGACCTAAAATTCA
Organism: Eupithecia subumbrata; assembly: GCA_949316285.1. NCBI lineage: Eukaryota > Metazoa > Arthropoda > Insecta > Lepidoptera > Geometridae > Eupithecia > Eupithecia subumbrata. The sequence goes on along the minus strand of OX438642.1, from coordinate 3,241,647 downwards.
GTGTGTTGTCGCGTCTTTTTATACGCAATATACATAACTTATCGATTTTAGATCCTTCAATAAATCTTGCTCACAATTATATTCTGATACTCGACGTCAAGCAAGTGAGTTTTCGCTTTTGTGTCGTAAACATTCCACATCAACTTTGACGAGTGTATATACCTACTTTCTCTATCACCTCGTACAATCATTGTAATACTTTTCTTAAAAAAAATTTAGGAACACTCTGTTTCTGAAAGTGTGTAAGTATTTAAGTATGCAAACATCATACCTGAAGTACCTTATTCCCTTGTCAACAGGGTGGTGTCCGGTTCCCGCGACGCTACGCTCCGCGTCTGGTCGATTCCCGACGGACGCTGCCTTAAGGTCCTGGTCGGTCACATGGCCGCGGTGCGTTGCGTGCAATACGACGGCAAAGTGGTCGTCTCCGGCGCATACGATTATTTTGTGAAGGTCTGGAACCCGGATTCAGGAGAGTGCCTTCATACTCTGGCGGGGCATACCAACCGGGTGTATAGTTTGCAGGTAAGTTGAGTGTATGAAATGAATATTTGAGACTCGGTTAAGGTTGATCGTTTCGTGAATCTTATGAAAAACTAACTTCGATTCATTGGTGGGCTCATATGGAGCATTCATATGGTTGCGGGTTCGATTCGACGACCTCCGTGGTGCAGCGGCCAAAAGTCCGCCTGCGACGCAGGAGGTTGCAGGTTCGATTCCCGCCTCGGAACAAATTTGTGTACGATCTGCAGAAATTTGTTCCGTTGGTCTGGGTGTTTTCTATGATGTATAATAAAAAAAATATCACAATCTATGTAGTGTATTGTATTAAGTATATCAGTTATCTAGTACCCATAACACAAGCTCTGCTTAGCTTGGGGCTAGATAATGCTGTGTGAAATGTTCAGCATTATTATTATTAGGGAAAATTTGTGATTTTGGGCTAAAAATCAACATTTTCCCAAATGCTTCCAAAATACAATTGAATCGAAGTTTGGTTTTATCGTAGCTTCAGGTCTTTTCGTCAGTTTTAATCCTTGTAGAAAGAAAGAAAATAGAAAACCACAAAAAAATATAATCGCGCCAGCTAGAAACGATCAACCTTAATCGAAACGCTGGACGCCTCTTTGGGCGTATTATCGCTCTCGGTGAAACCTACTTAAAAAGTAACTTAAGACTACAAGGTACAGCAGACTGATACAATTTCCTACTGTTTTGCTTTAGTTTGCCTAAGAACCGAGTTCACCAACAGATGGTTAAATTTTAAATAGTTTTTTTAACGTTTTTGATACAAGTTTTCATACATTAAACGTCAAGATTTACCGACGAAGCAGCCTAATTTTCCGATTATATATTGGTGAACACAGACGTAAGACCTGAGTTCACCAACCGATGATGGTTAAATTTTAAATAGCTGTTTTGTCTTTTTTGACGCACTTTTTCATACATTAAACGTCAAAGTTAACCGACGAAGCTGTCTAATTGTCCGATTATCTTTTGGTGAACACCAGCATAAGGGTTTTTACTTTCAAAGATAATCGAACAATTACCAGCTTCGTCGGTTAACTTCGACGTTAAATGTTTGAGAAATAGTGTCAAAACCGTCAATTAAAACGAACAATTAGCAGCTTTGTCCGGTTAACTTTGACGTAAAATGTTTCAAAAATACTGTCAAAACCGTGAATTAAAATGTTGCCAATAACAAAAAAGTCAAGTCAGTCAAGTAAACCGTTGCTCTAGATGCTCCCAGATATAATGGTGGAACTATGCCCAAAAGTCTACCGTCGTCCTGTTGAATGTTTCATTAAGCAGAGGTAGCCTTAATAGTTAGCATTATGTTGCGCTGAAATTTGCAATCCAAATAAACTTATAAAATACCTTTACAATTTAGATCTAGATTGCAAGACATTATGTTATATTTTAAAAAACTTTTTTTTTAAAACAAGCTTTTAATGCATTGTCCTCCAAATGTCCAAACTAAACTTTTATACAAAATTTCAGGTCAATCGGTTGAAGATCTTCAAAATTGAGTTGCAAGATTCCACCCATACAAACTTTTAAAATAGAAGTGAAGAGAACCAATCAACACTTTGTTTCTTATTTATTAAAAAATGAAATTATAAATTAACCTGTTTATAACCTTATTTGTAATAAAGAAATAAAAGTTATTTGATTTTAAAATCCAGAAAGTCATTCTTCAACCAATGGCTCTATTACCCTGTATTTTATCCATTATTACTAGAAATCTCGAATTTTTGATGATCTAAAGCCAATGCAATAAATAATAATCAACTTGTAATATTTCAGTTCGATGGTGTGCACGTTGTGAGTGGTTCCCTGGACACGTCCATCCGCGTGTGGGACGTGGAAACCGGTCAGCTGAAGCACACCCTGACCGGCCACCAGTCCCTGACCTCCGGAATGGAGCTGCATTCAAACATCCTTGTCTCGGGCAATGCAGACTCTACGGTCAAAGTCTGGGATATCACCACGGGCCATTGCCTTCATACCCTATCAGGTATGTAACCATAGCATACGTACGACGCTAGTTTAATGCCAAGTAGAATTTGAATTAAAAAAAAATATTCAGAATTACGTACCTACATGTTAAACTGGTTAGAAAATGGACAAAGAGTCAGCAAAAGTTGATCACTGTACATCATTATTACCAAAATCATGATAAATATACTTATGGATCACTTGTTTCTGCCCTCGGCATTGCACAAGTCTCTTCCGGTATAATATTTTTATATATCTAGGTCTAAACTTACTCGGGCTGACTTTGCAGATCTGCAAAATCAGCCCAAGTCACCTAGTTTTGATGTACCTAATGAAGTAATAAACATCCATCCAGCCAGACTTTTTAAATATTAATATTCGTTTAGATAAAGGCCAAGTGTTTGCTAACTGTTGTTATTGCGTTTCAGGGCCAAACAAGCACCAGTCAGCAGTAACCTGCCTGCAGTCGAGCAACCGCTTCGTGGTGACGTCATCAGACGACGGCACCGTGAAGCTTTGGGACGTGCACACGGGTGAATTCATCCGCAACCTCGTGGAGCTAGGGTCGGGTGGGTCCGGTGGCGTGGTCTGGCGGATCCGCGCCTCGCCCACCAAGCTCGTCTGCGCTGTCGGCTCCCGCAACGGCACCGAGGAGACCAAGCTCCTCGTTCTCAACTTCGACCTCCCAGGATCCTGCCGCAAGTGCGATGACTAGCATCAGCTAAACCGGCGTCTACTGCGCCGATACGCCAACCTCTACGCCCCCTGGCATTTCTAAGGCGATTACGTGCCTTGAGGTTTCGGTTATGGACGGTTTTTCGCTGCTCTGCTCGATCGGACGAATTCAATGTGGATTGTAATGTGAGTGTTCGCCCGATTGTTCAGTTGTGAGAGGTTATTGTTGTGAGGTTCTCGCTGTTTTTGGGTTACGAGGGATGCTAGTGACACTTGTGATTGTTATGTTTTCAAGGAGGGGTTTCGGGAGTGGTGTGATGTTAGTTGTAGGCAGACTGCAACAGTTTGAGTGAATCAACCCACCCACCGGACTGAATGAATGGGAGGTTCAACAGTTTTGCGTAACTCAATACCATACTCACATAATTATTTTCTTACAATTCATTGTACCATTATTATAGTGTTAGATTTAAATTATCAGTAAGGCAAATTGTGGCTACGAAGAGCATTGCCAAATTTCTGTACTCCATTTTTATCCCAAAGACAATTGGATCATAGTTGGTAAGTTTAATTGTAATGTAAAAGTTATTTCTGTGCTGCATTGATTGCAATTACCGATTTTTAGTATCCAATTAAGGATTATTTAATGCTTTGACATGATTATATATCATTAATGTTTATTCATATAATTATCCGCGTTTGCACTTCGCATACCGATTTACAAATCGCAAACGGCGAAAGCCATATACGATAATCGTAAGTTTATAATGAAAGTATATTGGAATTGTGTAGAATTTTCACCAGTGTAATAAAATAAAGCTGGTTCTGATTGAGCTATATGTATTTTAGTTCAAGATAGCCGGAAGTGAAAGACGATGTATCTACATACATCGTATAGTAAATCACCATGAAGCCCGCGCTCTCACACTCGCTGCAATACGAACAATCACTTACAAGTGCCAATCTATTCATTTAATGCTTTATTTATAATTCAATTTAATATTATTTGCAATCTGGTTAGTTTTAAAATTATGATTATTACAATTAGCAGAGGGCTATCTGCTTGTTTTTGTTGCTTATTTATTCTGTTGGAATAATTACTAAAACAGCACACAAATTTTCCGAAGCAAGCAGTGTGCCACCAATTAATGATTATGACATACATTTTATATTATAATATGAAATAAATTCAGTTGCATTATTAAAATTCAATTAATAATTTTTATTCTACCTTGAATGTCTTGAATGTTTTTATTATTGTTTTTTTTTGTAAATGTGTATGTAAAAATTGTTTGAAATATTTTGTTAACAACTCAGCTTTGTGCTTAAACTACAATAGGGAACTTTCATCGAATATATCAGTAGAAAGTGTAATCATAATTTAATCTTAAATAACTTATTGCATTGTGAATTAGACTAGCCAGGGCACTGGGTGATGCACTTTTTACATTTGTATTAAGTCTTTGTAAGGGATTATTTGATTATGTTTCAGTTTTATTGCTGGCATGTGCCCCAATAACTGATACAATTCCTGCCATGTTTTCTGCTGAGCAGACTAATGATATTGTAAACAAATGTACACAGCAAATTGTACATGTTTGTAGTATTGTTTGAGTTTACAGAATATAGAGTGCGAGTGTCTAAACCCTGCATTACATACTAGAGCTGCTCTCCTTTACAATAGTGTCTGAACTGAAGAATTTAATGACACAATATTACCCATGTGCGCTAGCTTAGTATTAAAGTACATTACAATTAATAAACTATTTAATCACCTATTTAATATGTTATATTATGTACAATCCAAATATCTCAATACTAAAGGCCAGCAAGTTATTATAATAATTAATAGTCTTAAGATAACATAATAATACATGCGTAGATAACATTTAAACTTTTTGTAATTGTACCGAATTTAGGCATTCTTTTAATCATGTGCTTTAGAACACGCACTTGATTTTTTTACAATTGTAGTTCGTTGGCTATACACAACATCGCCTCTAGGGCTGTATTTTATATTTGTTGTACACATGGTGGGGTTTAAGGGTTACTTATGTCATAGAAGTCATGGAAGAGTGGATCCTAACCCCAAATTTTTTCTCAACATGATACTGTAATTGTCTAAGTGGTCCCGAAATAAAACTCACCATGCGTATATTTATACTTTGTATTATGGTCGTTGGAGAACGTCAAATGTAGGCGAGATACTTCGATGATGGCTGTAATCTAAAAATAAAGAAACAAAGACTGAGAAGCATAGATATAGTTTAATATTTAAAGTATTAAAGTAGTGACTGTACTACCGAGCATCACAGCACCGTCTTTCATCAGTGTGACCTCTTATTTTGTATCCTATATATATATATATAAATGTAATACAATCGATTTTTTGTTATTGAGTTGGACGGCCTAACAGCTGTTCTTCTATTTTGTTTACATTATGTTAATTATTAGTTACTTTAGATAAGCGATTTGTACTATAACACGCATCTTTAAAATTTAATAGTTTTATGTTTCGTGAGGTTAGGCTTGCATTTGAACTAAAATTGATTTCTTGAGTATATTTTTAAATTCAATTCCTAAATTTTCTTACTAGTTTGTTAAGATATTATTTGTCACTCTTCCTGTAAAGTACGTGTTCCGCTGTCATACATGTTTTCAACAACTATGGTCTACCAGACAGTCTTTATAAGCAGTTTATCGCATGAATAACTTATAATAAAATATTGTATAATCAAAAACCTACAAAAATTAAGCTTCTCTAATATAATGGGGGCCCAGTTAAAGAACTATGTTTTGTCTGTTACTATGTGTTGTGGAGGTCTCTATCACAATCATCCGAATAGGTGTATAATCATGATAATTAGCAAGTCTCTAGCCAAATTTAAATTTTCTCAGACACGCCTATTGATAATCCAATCTAATTAAATCTCAGGACAACTAGCAACCAGTTAAACTTCGAAAATTGTGTTCTTGGCCATACGTTCATTAGATTATCTCTTCATTTTGACGGGCTCGCCTCATCCATCTAACCTCACGACTTCTTAGCATTTCTGTGCGTTCATATAAAATGAAGGAATTTGAATGTCGACACCAATGTAAGAACTACGGACGTGTAGTAAAGGGTGACCATGTATTTATATTATACTTTAGATAAGGCGATTTTCGGCTGAAATAAAATGGGGTTGTTTCGATCAAGACATTGGTTTTATTTAAGTGGACTTAAATGTTCAGATTTCATGCAAATTATTTAGTGGGGTTCATGCATGAGTTATGTAGCTTAGAATACTTAAGTTGATCATTACTATCTTCACAATTGACTTTTATTAGCTGTATAATTTTTTTGTTGTTTTGTTACTATAATTTCTTTTGATTTCGGCTTTATTAATAAATTCAATTGTTTTCAGTTTGATTTGTTTTAATTTTATTTTTATTTTGTGTTTACCTGCAAGAAATTAGATTTAATATTATCTGAGTTTGTGTTGTTTTTGGAGTTTAAGTATTAACATTTTTTTATAGTAGTGTTGTGCTGTTTTTTGGCTGTTAGATTTCCAACTTAGGTCTTTTTAGGGTTCCATACCAGAAGGGTGAAAACGGGACTTGCTTCCGCCGTCTGTCTGTCTGCTAGCAGGCTGTATTTCAACTTCAAATTCTTATTTCATGGCTTGCTGTCTGTGCTGCCACAACTCTGCCAGTTCATGTAGATACATGTCTTGTCAAAAGAGTCGTAAACTTTAGTAGAGACAAAACATAAAGTGAAATTTTCTTTTTAAAAACAATCAATAAACTCATTTTGAATAGGTGCCATTGATTTGTAAGAACCTGAAAAACAACAAAGTGGGATGAACACAAAGGTATAATAACCAAGAACTGTCGTTTGTATGAAAAAACCGGTACGCGAGAGAGTGATAGAAAGCCGTTCCATCTCATTTCTTCTTAGGTTTTAGCCAAGTCGTTTTCTCCTTAGTGTGACCGCGATGGCATTTGCACGTGTTCTATAGCATTCCCCTAGCTTTGCACGCACATTACCGGGATAAAAAGTAGACTTTGTTACCTTTCTTGGGATACCGTCTACCTCCCTACCTAGTTTCATAAAGATCCGTTCAGCCGTTTAGGCGTGAAAAGTTAACACATAGAGTAACTATCGGATTTATAAGATTACCTATAGGTACTTAGGATGGGACTTACAATAAGTACCTACCCTTGGAGTCGAGAACCTAGGTCCGTGGCCGCGTGATCACTTCGGGCTTAAAAAAAATATCTGAGTGTCTGGTCGAAGCAACGCGTGACCTAAAGGCTGGAGAGTATTTGGCGCATCGCATCAGAATTGCCATACAGCGGGGCAATGCAGCCAGCGTCTTGGGGATGTTTCCGATTGGTATTGATATGGTGCAAATTCTAAACCAAATTCTAAGCCACCACACCACAGCTTTACACTTTATTTATCCCAATATGTACATAAAATAAATGTCCACCCGTGCGACGCCGGGACGGACCGCTAGTACTTAATACAATACACTACAAAGATAGATATTTTTTATTATACATAGAAAACATCCAGAACACCCTGAACAAAATCTGAAGATCTTACAAACATTTGTCCCGAGGCGGGAATCGAACCCGCAACCTCCTGCGTCGCAGGCGGACCTTCGCCTGCCGCACCACGAGGTCGTCGAAATGTTGTGCAAAATTATAACTAGATGTCGCTAGTAAAGTGGACGAGCTCTAGATCGCGCTGACGAGAACGCACAGCTTTCAATGGGGTTGGAGAGACTCGAAATTATTTTACGTGAAAGCATCCTTCTACAAAGTATAATCCGACTGATTTTCCTGAAGTTTTTGCATAGCAGTCCCTTATACCTACTGCTTGATAACTTATTTAACATATTACAAGCTCTGCTTAGCTTAGGGCTAGATAAAGCTGTGTGCATAGAGTAAAAACTCGCTGCTGTCTCAGCAGAGGGATAGTGTCATTCAACAATTTGACAATTTGTGTAACCAAAAACCTCAGCCAAAAACTGATCTATGTGTGTTTTGACAGCTCGTAATTACAGTGCTTTCACTCACACATTCGTATGATTGAATGTAGCAAGTAAATGGCATTTTTCCTAAAAAAATGGGTAATTTTGTCGACCTCAGAGGTGCAGCAGGCGAGAGTCCGCCTGCGACGCAAGTGGTTGCGGGTTCGATTCCCGCCTCGGAACAAATTTGTGTACCTACGATCTGCAGAAATTTGTTCCGTTGGTCTGGGTGTTTTCTATGTATCATAAAAAAATATATCTGTCTATGTATATAATGTATTAAATATATCAGTTATCTATCTAGTACCCATAACACAAGCTTTGAGTAGCTTACTTTGGGGCTAGATGGTGCTGTGTGGATTATCCAGCATTATTTATTTAATTATTTATTTTGTGCTTTTGCTTATTAACTGGTGGGCGTCAATTGTTAATTCTCAAATTTCAAAAAATACACGAATGTGGTTTAAAAAACAAGAACATTTATTTTGTTCGTAGGGAAAGTTTGGATGTTTAGATGTATGGATGGATGTTTGTTACCTTTTAACGCCAAAACTACTGAAGGGGTCGGGATAATTTTTTTGTAAACAGGTAGGGCAGGTAGGTTAGGCCTGGAATAAAACATAGGCCACATTTTATCCCATAAATCAGTTCCCATGGGATTGAAAGTAATAACCATAAGGCGTTTCCATACAAGCAAAACGTGCGAAGCCGCGGGCAGAAACTAGTATATTATATATTTCTACCTACTTACTTACATGTTTGAGCTGAAACTAGTTTGATACAAAATTAAAGCAGACCCGTCAAGTGCGAGTGTGACAAGCACGCCGAGAGTTTTAAATATTTATCAATTGATGCCAATATGTGGTAAATTACACACATAAAGTATGCAGGAAAAGTGGCTTATTCCTTTCTAAACTGCAGAAAATACACTGTCGTACTAAACTGCGGCTAAACTCTATGCAAAACCATTTCTAAAGATTTTTTTACAAGTTAGTAGCCGGTAGCTATTCAAAAAGGTTTTACTCCAAGTCCGCCAAATAATATTGGCTTTTCCCGTTTTCGAAACAAACATTTAAAAAAGAATCAAGTGAAAGCGCACTCGCGTCTATTGCCACAGATTACTAGATAGAATATTCTCGAGTGATTTTGAAAAATACTAAAATGATATTTTTAAGTAGGTACCTATGAGTAAATTTGGAGAAAGTTAAATTCCTACCTTTCACACGAGACACCTTTCCTCTACTACTTTATACTTAGTACCAAACCGGGGTATTTTTTACCACACGCATAGCAACATTTTCACGAAAACTGCTTTGAAAAATTTTCAATTTATTTATGATTTTTGATGGCTGTTTTACGCAATATTACAAGTTTAATATTAGTTAGTACTCACCCATAAAATTACCTTTTTGCATTGTTAGTTTTCTTATTAGTGGTGTTTGCACACCCTTGCACCGCACAATACACCATTTTTATATTTTTTTGTAGGAGCTGCTTTCCGCGCCATTTGAAGTATTGTAGGTACTAGGGGTTCGAAATTGAAATTGCGACGATTAGTCGCAATTTTTTAGACTTATCTCGTTTGTGTCAACTATCATTCTAAGCCTTCTTATTCTAAGGCTGTGTGTATTGTCCAGCATTATTTATTTATTTATTTAACTAGCTGCGCCCCGCGGCTTTGCCCTCGTTGAAATGATACAAATTTCAGAAATTTATTTCACACCCCCTTGGACTTTGGAGTAGTTCTATAAAAATAAAAATACTTGATTTATTATTTACTTTATAGTTTATTTATACCGATTTTTGAGTGAATCAAACCAAGGAATAATAATTTTCCAAAGAAACTTTACCCTTTTTAACCCCGTCAGAGGTTAATATTTGAAAATTAGATTAGTTAACGTTGAGTAGATACGTGGTAGGTAACAAACATTCTCACAAACTTTCGCATTTATTATATTAGTATAGGATAATCATTGGATTAGACGACAATTTAAAATACTGAAAATTTGAGCGTGAATGTCAATTGTGATATAAACATGAATATTATTTACAGCAAAATTACATAGATTACTAATCAAGCTGAATCAAACCGAACGAAGTGTTATTTGTAAATTGTGATAAACGGGAATACTAAGAAACTCATTTATAAGCTGTAAATTTTTTGACACAGCCTCATCTAACCCCCAAGTGGTGCCTGTGATACGCACAGATGTTTATATTACTACATCTGTGCTGTTACGTTACGAGTACCAGGTGAAGCAGTTTGTTTGTACACAATTTTGTGTTTGAAATGTGTGATCATTTCACCTATTTATATAAACTTTATATACTATAAAGAAAAGTGAAAACTGGACTCATCAAAAGATCTCTGATATTACAAGAGCTACGAAGCTGAAATTTTTCATGGAGTTTCCTTTCAGGACGTAGGCACCCGCTAAGACGGATTTTTGGAAATTCGTATTCTTAAGGGTTCAAAGGTCATTTTTATAACTTCAGAACCGTAACTGTTGGCCCTTCAAAATTTGTAGCGTAGAAAGATGACTTAAAATTAGGTAACAGACACGTGTTTCAGGGTTTTTTGAAATTCACACCCTAAAGGTCAATGCATGGTGTGGAGTCAAAGTTAGGCGACTCACTGACATATTACGAAATCCAAGGGACTAAAAGAGCTACGAAGCTGAAATTTTGCATGGATGTTTCTATTTTGACGTAGGCACCCATTAAATAGATTTTTGGGAATTCGTTTTTAAGGGGGTCAAAGGTCATTTTATAAAAACTTCTGAAAGTAGGCACTGGCTAAGAACGTATTTTGGAAATTCGTATTCTAAGGGAGTTAAAATGGGGTCGTAATCGAGTAAATAATTTTTAAACAAGCATTTTTAGAAGGATAAAATGGGATTTATGGGTTTTCTCATAATAACTTTAAAATTGTAAAGGATTGAATGTAAAACTTTGGCGTTGATAGTTTGCATGGAAACCAACAATACTTGGTGTATTAGTATTAGTATTACTAAAGTCCAAGCGATTAAAATTTCGGCGGGTCAGCTAGTAGGTACATAAAACTGTTTACCATGATCATTATTACGTCAGCAAATATAAAAATGTCAAAGAAATAGTTCAGAAATAAATGACCGAAGCTCAGTCTAAACGGTTACGTTATTTATATTTTCAGTTGAATATTGTATATCTAATAATTACAAAATTTTTCAGGAACTCATTCTGTATTGAATATATACATATACATTTTCTTTATAATTGGAAAATCAATGTTGTTTATTTGTTGAGTACCACTTTGTACAGCTTCCCAAATATATTGGCGTGTGTCATAATTTGTAGATAAATTATTCCTAGAGATATACGAGGTTATAGGTATTTCACTGATACTGCGAGAGCTGGAGGTTCTGCCCATCATCTTTAAAACGTTTGTGAAGACGCCGCGCCAGGACCAATTACCAACAACCCAGTTTTAGTGTGAAGAAGCAAAAAGTACAGACAGAGTAACTTTGGAATTTATAATATTAATATGATTACAAAAACAATTGATTATAATATTAATATTTCCACGGTGAGGTAAGCGCTTCAGTAAGAATGATGTTTTTGGCAGATGTGGATCTTTCATTTTCTTGCTGAAAATTGTTTACAGTAGGTATTTCTGTTCCCGTAAATAAATGTATTTTATTTGTTGCGTCGATGCCACCACACATGTTATTGGCTTCTGCACTCAGCTTCGCTCACGTTGTCTAGGGGTCCGGGTAAAACATATCCTGTGTCACTGATAATGTAGCCACATAGCTACACATTAGTGGAATAATTTTCATAATCGGACCAGTAGTTCCAGAGCCTTACCATTCACAAACATACTCACAAAGTAACAAGCGAATTTTAGCGCTTTATAATGTAAGTGTAAAAAAAATATACAAAAGTCGATCAGCGCTTCGACCTTCCTCGTCAAAAACCCCACGACAACTGTCACAGATCAGTCTCCTGTCAGTCAGATCAGATTTCCTTCTCCGGAGTTCCTAAAATTCAAATTCCTACCATTATCAAATATTTCCGTTTTATTTTTCTAGCATTCTATCATTCCCCTCCGTCCTAAGGAAGTCAATATCCATATATTCCATCGATAACTTTCCATCGTTTTCGTTCTAATACCTTCTATTAAAGTAATCGTAAACTCTAGTCTGTTCAGTTCAACAATATTTGGTCTGCATTTCCCATTCCGGTAAAGTTCAGAAATTTATTTAAATCTTATTCATATTGATGTTCTTGCAAAACACTACAAACCATAGTGGCATTAAATTAGAAAATTTAAAATGTAGACCTTAAAGAACAACAACAATCGAAAATCTACCTCTATCTGAAATCATCGATTATTGATCGCAACAACTTCAAGGTCACGCCCGCACTATTATGATTTACTCGAATATTATATTTTTTCATGCAAGATTCTTTATAAGAAGTTATTGTTCTTTTAGCATAACACTTCGATCCTTTTTGCTGTTCAGAATATAATTCCAGTGATACAAGCTATATCAGAAAGAGTTAAATGTTTCTATATTTGCAAATTAAACAAGGCAGGATAATCTGGACTGATAAAAACTAATCATTTTTATTCCATGCAAAATTATGTATGTCTGTAGGTACCTGTCGAAACAGCGCAAGGGGTCCAGTTTTTACTAGAAATATGTTAAATAATAGGTTAGATTAACGTTCCATTTCTTCACGGGACAAAATTAAAAGTTAGTCTCACAATAATTATGCATAAGTACCGATGTTCCGTCATACTCGTTCAGCTCCCGTTATCCCGTTAGTTATCAGGTAAGTAAAGTACCTCCAAGTTAAAAATCTTCGTACAGCCAACTGTATATGTGTAATGTAACACAGTCGCAAAGTTCTAAGGAAACTACGGACTACCTACAGAGTAAAGGACGTAGCTCATCTGGACCACACCGTTCCCGTACACCACAATTATGAGCATTCTAATATGGCCCTAAACTCGTTATGTTTGGCTACCTACACTTTAAAGTAACAACATAAAATTGCAGACAGCGTGCGGTACGCGAGCTTGCCGCAACCTATCCACTGGCTGTGCTGCTAGCTTATCGCACACCTGAAAAGCACAGCACAAAAATGTGCATTTAAATATGGGCTTTTACTCTGATATTGATGGCATCAAATGACAGTCAGGTCGCGGACCACTCGTTTGAAGCTTGTAGGAAGCCATTTTTTCACTATAAAACGTATCTAAAGATAACGAGTACATTTGATCATAATTAAATGCACGTTTTAGTGTTGTTGAGCGCAGAGCTTTACGCCTTGCCTAAGACTTGCATGGCCCAAGGCGCAGACGTACTTCTCGCCGGCCCGCTGGGCAGTGAATGCGTTAACTGCGCTCTGCAGTCGCGTGATCTGCCCGAGCGCTCGCTTAGCTTTGCTTAGGATGATGAAAAAAAGAGAAGTGTTAAAGCTTTTACTACATATTGACTGTACTGTGAGTGAACTGTGGCGGAGAGCGCGCTGGTTCACTTGAGACGCGAAGGTAGCGGGTTCGAATCCCACCGCTGACAAATATTTTGTGCACAAAGATCTCTATAATTATTACCAAGATCATAAGATGTAAGTAATAACCAAGTACCTACATTATAAAACGTTCATAAGAGCGTTTTGTCTCAAAAATTTCACTCAGCAGGTACGCATTGATTGCCCCAGGACGGATTACAAACATTAAATTAAAAAAAAAACACTTTAAGGTTTCCTATTACCTACTCTAGTGCATTAGTGCATGCACACTTGCATACCGGATGTTTTATAATAACTATGATTCAATTGTTTGAAAATACTAAAAACGTACTTCGAATCCCTTAATTTCACATTGTTTTGTTAGTATTGCAGGATAAATACTAATTCTGTCATGGGACAAACATTGCTCGGAGTCTGCGTGCTTTCAACTATTTTAATTCATTATGAATGTAAGCGGTTTGGTATAAGTACTCCTATTTCCGCATTCAAACTCGCAGTTGGTCCATTATGCGTTAAAATTTTAGCTAGCATAGCCAGCCTAACTCCATCCAGAAGCGCAGAATCTTCCTGGGGTCTTCACAGGCTTCGCGGAGTGACCTCGGCAAGTTGAGGATTTCTGTTCGTTGCGCCTTTACTTCCTCGCATTCCAGGACTACGTGGGCAGCTGATTCGTCTTCGCTGAGGCACCCTCTGCAGAGAGGGCTATCCGTCGCTCCGATGATGGTAAATAGGTGTTTGTTTAGTGGGCAGTGTCCTGTTAGTGTTTCTACCAGGATACGCAGGTCCGTTCTGTTTAGGTTTAGTTGGCGTTTTGTCAGCCTCGGTGATGTTGATGGAAGCGCCGCTCTGGCTTGTCTGCATTCTAAAAGGTGTGTCTATCGTTCCTTATGCATCTCTCTAGTTCTGAGCCTAGTCCATGTCTGGAGTAGCGAGAATGGTAGCGGTAGGAAAGGTGCTGGACCTTCTGTGGTGGTATCCGATCCCCTCCATGTAAGCGGGTTAACTACGAACCTACTTTGTGTTGGAAGAACACCAACGTTTCATCCCTTAACGAAAAGTCAAACTACGAAAGTTTTTATATTAAAAATATAAAAACTTTCGTAGTTTGACTTCATTTATTTTACCTACTACAATTACATACCTACTTACTTTCGTTTAGTATATTCATTCACATAATTTGGAAACAGCATGACGATCGTGTAAACCCTTACAAAATAATACTATAAGTCGCTACTTAGTGCTAAAAATCATATATAAGGTTTTCGTTTATATTAGTAAAAGGGAAGGGAAGACAAATCATCTACATCAGTAGGGTTTGGGCTGCTGGCAATCTCATAGTGAGAGACTGCACAGGCCCTATTTTTTGGATGTTTTGGGTTTTTTCATCCCTCCCGGTGACTTTGTATGTGGGCATCCCGGCAGACCATTACTGTGTAGATACGGACTGCCCCAATCTCTACAAAGCAGTAACTTGAATGTCTCAAATGTTGGGAAATTACATGGTTTGCGCGATCTAGGAAATGTGAAAAACTCTCCTGAACGAGCCATCGCACAGTGGTACCGCCCATAAGGCGTAATTAAAAAAATATATGGTTTACTACCCTCAATTTAACTACCTATAGGTAATACTTAACCGATAAACAAGCGACCCTAAAGTATAAATATCCCATCCCATTTACCTAATAATTACATTCTTTTTGACCTCCGAAGTTAACACATAATTTTTTGCAGTCGCCTTATCAGTAACTCACTATCAGGCAGTGTTTATGTGACAGCGTATTCTCGAAATTACATTGTTTTTGAGTGGTGTTTGCGACATGAATTTCCAAGATGAAGGTATGTTCTCACTATTTAGTTACACTTTTAAATTTTATTGACTTTGATAAGACGAGTTTTTAATAGCTACGTCATGCATGTTTTTACCAATTTTTTATCCTAATTTTTGACTTTACTTCGACTTACAATTAACTTTCTACATTATTCAACTAGCTTCACCTACCTTTAATTATAGATTAAACTATCTATTTTCAGATTATGAAGGTTTTTTTGCAAATGTTTGCAAATGTTTGCGAACTTAGGTTCTATACAGCCTCTACGATTGCGTATGACTAGCAAGGTCTACGAAATATGTAAAAGTTTTAAATTTTATTTTCAGTTTCTTTGCTTAAATTGTCTTTTTCAGGAATGCATTTTTTGAGATATGATTTGTCCTCAAAAAGTAAAATTTGCATTTTTAAAAGAGGAATTCGACGAGATCAGGTTTATTGAAACAAAATACAAATACAAATACAAATCGTTTATTGGATACCATGTACATATTTAAAAACTAAAAACATAATGCAACGATACTGACGCTAAAAGTATAAAACTGTGTCGCGTTCAGTATCGCCCTCCTCTGGACAGGATGAAAACGATAAAAAATATTTACAGTAAGTATTTAGCCTATGTTATCTTAAATTAATATTATAGTTAGTAGATTACATATAGGTTTACAAATTGAAAAATTACATAAGACTGTTGTACAGTTAAATTGTAGTGGTGAAGTGAGGAAAAAAAAAATACTAATTATAGTGAGGATTTCAGTAGGTACCTTCGAGGACACCTGACTCATGAGAGTCAGGGCAACGATTAGATACCAGTCGATGAGGGGATCAGGAAACATTAACGACAGAACACTAGAAATTGTTGATAAGGTTAAATATTTAGGACTATGGTTAGATAGATCCCTACGCTGGGCTAAACACATGACAAATGAGTTAAAAGAAAAAAGTATGCAGTTGCTAAATATTTTCAAAGTGTTAGCTGGGTCAGGTTGGGGCATTCACCCTACCTACCTAAGACGTATCTATATAGCCACGATTCGTAGTAGGTTGGATTACGCAATCCCTTTATTTGGTAACAGCTGTAAGACACATTTAGGTAAGCTTGATAAAATTCAAAACCAATGCATGCGTGTCATCGAAGGTTTTATTAAAAGTACTGCAATACACGTGATGGAAAATGAATTACATTTACAACCATTACACATTCGTAGGTATTATTTGGCAGGTAAGTTTTGGCTCAAGAACAGATCGTTAGCTGATAATAAAATTTAGATATTATAACCCCTTTTTGTGACTATTCTTTATGGAGACGTAAAAGTAGACCTCTATTAGTTTTAGTTCACACTCAACTTAAAAATACACCTATACACATCAGCAAACAATTAGAAATGTTTTCACTCGACACCTACTGGGTCAGCAATGTGAATCTTTCGTCAATAGTAGTCCCTAGTATTAGTGCCATTACTCAAGCAAAACATACTTATACAAAAGATCATTTAAAAGTTATATGTATGGAGTTTTTGGATAGGAATTATTCGGATTTCTATCAAGTATACACAGATGGATCTAAGTTCAAAGATGATGCATGTGGTGGATTAGCTATTTATGATCCTCAAATACGTAGTTCCATACAGCTGAGTATAAATACTAATATCTCAATAATGTATACCGAGCTTATCGCTATTGCAGAGGCTATTTCTTACGTGCATTCTTTTGAATCCGGGAAGTTTGTAATTTTTACCGATTCTAACAGCGCTATTCTGCATTTGGCTCGATGTACCTTGACCGTTCGAGGAACACCGATTGCCTACGGCATTTGGAATCACTATCTAAATTATCTAAAACTAACAAAACTGTAAAAATTCAATGGATACCGGCATACCGGGGAATGAAGAAGCCTATCGCCTCGCTAATAATCATTTGATGACGGAATACCTTTTTATTGTTTACCATTGTTCACGGACCATCTGCACTTGGTTAGAGACAAGTGTACAGATATTTGGAAGGAGTACTTTGACGAAAGGTCTTTAACCAAGGGCATCTGGTACCGTACTATTCAACAAACATTGACGCGTTCGCCGTGGTTCGCTGGCTCGTACCTATCTAGATCAGATGTTGTGATTGCTTTGCGACTTCGGTCCGGGCACATCCCACTCAACAAGTTTGCGTTTCTCATGGGTAAAATTAATTCACCAAACTGCGAAGAGTGTGGCGTTTTGGAAGATGCTTATCACGCTTTGGTGGAATGTGTCCGGAACGAAGCCGAAAAAATAAACCAGCTACAAACAGGAATCCGAACAGGAAGGCGTGAGTTCGGAAAATGTAATATTTTTTTAAGCATTTTGGCCTATCCTCTCTCAGAGGAGGCCAAAATGATATATAAATTAGTTAAATTATATATAAAGCGTAGAATGTAAGTCAATTTATTGTAAACTATGAGGGTGACATGATCACTCTTATCAAACCCTCCATAATAAATAAAGATTAAAAAAATAAATAAAAAAACAGCTGTGAACAGCTTCAAAAAGAAACTCGACCACTGGTTACGAACGCACAATCTGACCACTATAACAGACAAACTAGTGCAGTGAAAAACTTTTAAAGCACTGTGATACCAGCTCTCAGGGCCGTACGTGTAATTTTTTCTACGATTTCCATAAATTTTCAAGTCCCGCAAATCCTGCTGTTTTCATTTCTGTCTGAACTTCGAATTTTGTAAGCCAGTTTCGAAATTGAAAAATATCAAAACTGCACCCCCTAGTGCCAACCAATAGACGTTATCGGATACGCTGAACGAGCAGTGCAGCTCAACGGTTAGTTAGAGTGCTAGATAGAAAAAATATTTTCCCACTTTCAAATTATTGTATTTATTAAAATCAAAATATTTAGAAAATAAATACTACTCTAAAATATTTTGAAATAATTATTGACGTGAAAGAGTACAAAAACATTTACTAAATAGAAAAAATCTAGATGTTTTTCGAAGTACCATTACATTGATTTTTTACACTGGTAATCGTAAAACCTTTAACGTTTCATTACCATGTTTTTTGATAAACAAGAGTTTATTGAAGCTAAATTATATATTTTTAAATATGATTAGAATACTTGTTACGAGATAATGGTGATGGTGAGTGATACAATGTAGGAAATCGATACCTTTCAATAGTAAGTTAAATGAAACACCTTGTTTTCTATGGCTATGTCTCCGATCCTTCTTGGGGCTCGCATTAATGGCTGCAGCTCTACAATGAGGCCCTTTTTAGAGGCTTAGAGAGACGATAGGTTCCTATAAACTCTGCAACCGGCATTTCAAATGGGTTTGCTTGTTCCCTTTGCAAACGCATCTGTCTTTGTTTTGTACGAATGTCAAAAATACGAGCACGCTCGAATAAATCACTCCACAGCCAAAATAGAGCCATTATTCTCAGAAACCTAGTGCATCATCATCATCATCACAACAACCTATATTAGTCCACTGCTGGACATAGGCCTCCTCTAATGAATACATACCTACACATTAATTAATAATTTATAGATCTCAAAATTATGTATTTAACTTTTATTATTGGCGGTTATAGCAGCAAAATATATATGCACTATTTGAGGAAATTTCTTTAACGGTTTCTCAGATACAGCCTGCTGACAGCGGAGGCATACTTATAATAAACATAAGCTAAAGATGCGCGACTGTGAATGATTTCATTAGAATAATTCGTCTACACAAATCATTCGAACCATTCGAATGACTAGGGCAAATTTGTTACTAATTTGATTAGTAATGGTGACTGCCTGAGTCGGTAGTCGAATTCAATTCGTTATTCGATGCCTCTCGCCATTACTAACCATATTAGTTAGTGTTTACGCCTGACGTGAAAAGAAGAGCAATCTCCAAGGTAGTTTGTTTTCTCGCAGGCATTTATTTATAGATTTGACAGCTGCCACTCGACATTCTATTGCGAGGCTAAACGTTTGTTCCTCCGCTAACCTTTATCCCTAAAACACTGTGAACTTATGAATACAAGTGATCTTTGCATTTCGGGAGTTTCATTTGGTACTTGTGCCTAAACATCTGGCGACCGTGTCAGGACCCAAATGAAACTCCCTGAAACAAGTGCAAAGGACTCTCAAAGTTTAGTCGATCTTTGTACAAGACGTAGCTCAGTTAGGGGCCAAATTAGCAAGTTTAAAAACTTTATTCAACATGCCGGTACTAAGGAAAGGCTAACGCCCGATGAGTTAGCTGAGTTATCTCTTAGACTTGGTAAATTTGAGCCACTTTCTGGTCGTTTTGACGACTTGCAAAGTCAGATAGAGGTGTTAAAACCTAATAATTTGAGCTCCGAGTTGAACGAGCGAGATGAGATTGAGCAGCTGTTCTTCACTCACATTGCTTTGGCTCAGAGTTTAGTACAAAAACAAAACGCACAGCTGCGTCAAGATGAAAGCCTCAACTCAAGTCACTGGTCCTCGGCTCAAAGCCACATAGACCAAGAGTCTTTCGGTTTTAAATTACCGCAAATACAAATAGCTAAGTTTGACGGATCATTCTTTTGTTGGCTTGAGTTTCGTGACACTTTTCCGGGTCATTTTCCACAAATGTGTCCGCGGGGCCCATGTCGCGTATGCAAAGGAAGACACAATAGTCTCATTCATAAACCGGATAAGGTGTCCACTAACAATGTTTCTATTTCCAGCGCTGTTGAAGCCACCCCTGATAGCACTGACGATACTATTGTCAATTTTACGAATTAAAGTTCTAATCAAGTTTTACTGTCCACTGCATTAATTGAGGTAGCCAATCCGGGGACGAAACAAGCCGAAAGGATTCGGTGCCTCTTAGACTGTGGCAGCCAATCGTCATTCATCACACAATCTCTCAAGAATAAGTTAGGCTTACCTTCTAATTCAAACTGCTTTGTCAATGTCCTAGGCATTGGCAACCAGAACTCTGGACAGGTCACCGAGTCTTGTGTGGCTTAATTGAAGTCTCTAATTAACGGCTTCAAGGTCACATCAGGGTTCCTAGTTCTACCACAAATCACAGGTGATTTGCCTAGATTTCCTATTGACGCTTCAAGGCTTAAGATAGCTAACAATATTAAACTCGCAGACCCCATGTTCCACCAGCCAGCGCTGACTGATGTTCTCATCGGCGCCGATCTTTTGTGGGACATTATCGGCCGCGAGCAGCAGTCTCTCGGTCCTAACAATCCCAAGCTCGTGAATTCCCAGTTTGGTTGGATTATTTCAGGTCATATTTCAGCAAGTATGCAAGCTACCCATGTTCGATGCAATCATTCTATCATTTCAAGCGCATTGAATGATGACGATATTCAAATGAATCGTGATCTCTCGAAATTCTGGGAACTTGAAGAGGTTCCTCTAAGGTCTACACTTAGCGAGAGCGAGAAGGCATGTGAGTCTCATTTTATCTCTCACACTTTTCGCCTAGATACAGGTACATAGGTTCTTTGTAGCTCTGCCACTCAAAGATTCAGCCGATTGTCTTGGACAATCCTATAATGCAGCTAAAAAACGATTACTCAATTTAGAAAAACGATTTCGCAAACAAACCGATGTTAAATCGCAATACGTTCAATTTATGCGTGAGTACTCTGACTTAGGTCATCTGTCAGAGTCTCCTATTGCTATGCCGCATGTTTCCTATTTTTTATGTAACCACGCTGTCTTTAAGGACAGTAGTGAGTCTACCAAGATCAGAGTCGTGTTCGACGGATCCGTTCCCACGTCATCCGGCTATTCCATCAACGATATTCTGAGGGTAGGACCCAACATGCAGGACTCGCTCTTCTCCATACTCATAAGAGCTCAGTTCCACAAGTACCTCCTGACCGGCGACGTGGAGAAAATGTACCGACAGGTCCTTATCAACGAGGAGGACCGAGACCTCCAGCTGATACTGTTTAGAGAAGATGAGTCACTGCCGATTCAAACTTATAGATTGAATACTATTACATACGGAATGGCTAGTAGTAGCTACTTAAGTACACGATGCCTATGGCAACTAGGTGAGGAGTGCATAGATCCAGCCATAGAGTAAAAACTTGCTGCTGTCGCAGCAGAGGGATAGTGTCATTCAACAATTTGACAATTTGTGTAACCAAAAACCGATCTATGTGTGTTTTGACAGCACGTAAATACAGTGCTTTCACACACACATTCGTAAGATTCGTATTTTGTATAGGTGCTACGTGTAGCCTGTTTTCGTAGAGGTACTACGACGTAGCCCATTCTCGTAGAGGCTCTACGTGTAGCCTGTTCTTGTATAGGTGCTACGTGTAGCCTGTTCTCGTAGAGGCTCTACGTGTAGCCTGTTCTTGTAGAGGTACTACGACGTAGCCCGTTCTCGTAGAGGTACTACGACGTAGCTCATTCTCGTAGAGGTACTACGACGTAGCCCCTTCTTGTATAGGTGCTACGTGTAGCCTGTTCTCGTAGAGGTGCTACGTGTAGCCTGTTCTCGTAGAGGTACTACGACGTAGCTCATTCTCGTAGAGGTGCTACGTGTAGCCTGTTCTCGTAGAGGTGCTACGTGTAGCCCGTTCTTGTATAGGTGCTACGACGTAGCCCCTTCTTGTATAGGTGCTACGTGTAGCCTGTTCTCGTAGAGGTACTACGACGTAGCCCCTTCTTGTATAGGTGCTACGTGTAGCCTGTTCTCGTAGAGGTACTACGACGTAGCCCCTTCTTGTATAGGTGCTACGTGTAGCTTGTTCTCGTAGAGGTACTACGACGTAGCCCCTTCTTGTATAGGTGCTACGTGTAGCCTGTTCTTGTAGAGGTACTACGACGTAGCCCCTTCTTGTATAGGTGCTACGTGTAGCCTGTTCTCGTAGAGGTACTACGACGTAGCCCCTTCTTGTATAGGTGCTACGTGTAGCCTGTTCTCGTAGAGGTACTACGACGTAGCCCCTTCTTGTATAGGTGCTACGTGTAGCCTGTTCTCGTAGAGGTACTACGACGTAGCCCCTTCATGTATAGGTGCTACGTGTAGCCTGTTCTCGTAGAGGTACTACGACGTAGCCCCTTCTTGTATAGGTGCTACGTGTAGCCTGTTCTCGTAGAGGTACTACGACGTAGCCCCTTCTTGTATAGGTGCTACGTGTAGCCTGTTCTCGTAGAGGTACTACGACGTAGCCCCTTCTTGTATAGGTGCTACGTGTAGCCTGTTCTTGTAGAGGTACTACGACGTAGCCCGTTCTTGTATAGGTGCTACGTGTAGCCTGTTCTTGTAGAGGTACTACGACGTAGCCCGTTCTTGTATAGGTGCTACGTGTAGCCTGTTCTTGTAGAGGTACTACGACGTAGCCCCTTCTTGTATAGGTGCTACGTGTAGCCTGTTCTTGTAGAGGTACTACGACGTAGCCCGTTCTTGTATAGGTGCTACGTGTAGCCTGTTCTTGTAGAGGTACTACGACGTAGCCCCTTCTTGTATAGGTGCTACGTGTAGCCTGTTCTTGTAGAGGTACTACGACGTAGCCCGTTCTTGTATAGGTGCTACGTGTAGCCTGTTCTTGTAGAGGTACTACGACGTAGCCCGTTCTTGTATAGGTGCTACGTGTAGCCTGTTCTTGTAGAGGTACTACGACGTAGCCCCTTCTTGTATAGGTGCTACGTGTAGCCTGTTCTCGTAGAGGTACTACGACGTAGCCCCTTCTTGTATAGGTGCTACGTGTAGCCTGTTCTCGTAGAGGTACTACGACGTAGCCCCTTCTTGTATAGGTGCTACGTGTAGCCTGTTCTCGTAGAGGTACTACGACGTAGCCCGTTCTTGTATAGGTGCTACGTGTAGCCTGTTCTCGTAGAGGTACTACGACGTAGCCCGTTCTTGTATAGGTGCTACGTGTAGCCTGTTCTTGTAGAGGTACTACGACGTAGCCCGTTCTTGTATAGGTGCTACGTGTAGCCTGTTCTTGTAGAGGTACTACGACGTAGCCCGTTCTTGTATAGGTGCTACGTGTAGCCTGTTCTCGTAGAGGTACTACGACGTAGCCCGTTCTTGTATAGGTGCTACGTGTAGCCTGTTCTTGTAGAGGTACTACGACGTAGCCCGTTCTTGTATAGGTGCTACATGTAGCCTGTTCTTGTAGAGATACTACGACGTAGCTCATTCTCGTAGAGATGCTACGTGTAGCCTGTTCTCGTAGACGTTCGTAGCACGTGCTACGATGCAACGAGGGATCGCCGTAGCATACAAAAGACTTCAACGCGCACGCACCTTCTTCCTACACATAAAATGTAATTTCGTAGACCAACGTAGCAAGTGATACGATGGCTACGGGTGGCTTAGCGGCGTTGCCACATTCATAGCTGCCAAGGAGTATTCGGTACATTGGTGACTGGTCTTCTTTTAGATCTCTTTTCTTGAACATACGAGTAAGTGAATTTACCATTCACTCCACTTTACATACAAAAAAAATGTCGTAGAACTTCGTAGCACGTTCTACGATGCTACGAGGGATCGGCCTAGCATACAAAAGATTTGAACGCGCACGCACCTCCTTACTACAAAAAAATGTTAGTTCGTAGACCATCGTAGCATCGTAGCTACGGGTTAACGTATTCATGTCAGTGTAGAATCTGTGACCCATTCACAGCCTCCCGCGCTTCCAGCCTCGCTTGAACCCTCATCCAAAAATTTGATATAGGTATAGTTTTTGACTAATATAGGGGTGAGGATTTCGAATTTCATGACAGTGGGGTAGCATTGCGGTGAGCGAAGCCCGAAATCTGTTGGCGTGAATCGGATTGCGGTAAGCAAAGCGAACTGCAATACACACACGTCACACAGCAAGGTGGCCTGAAAGAAATTGTTTTAAGCAATAAAGCTGCCTATTGAACGTTTTTATGTCAATAAAATATAAATTATTTTATAAATTTTGTATAATAAAGTGTTCATCATTTATTAATTCATTAGCTACAAGAATTACTGGGACAAAAGTGGTCACAGGTGACAGAGCCAGGGCAAACTAAGAAACAGTGATTTAAATTAGTTAAAATAATAATTATAGTAAACTATTACATCGATATTAAAATAAGTAGAAGAAATAGTAAAATTACCTAAATAAAAACAGGTTCATACGTTACATTATCTGATGGAAACATGTCACATAAAATATTGGGAAAGGGAAGTGGGGGGGGGGGGGGGGGGGAGGGCGAGTGTAAATCATAATCAGCCTAAAATAGATAAGAGACCTTCAGTAGCGTCGTAATCAAGTGTGAGAAGCCACCTTCTGATCTTTTCCTTAACACCATTTAGAGCACAGGATAAGTTGCAATGTTTAATCGCACGCCGATAGATATATGGGAAAGCAAAGCTGCGGAAACGCTTAGCGAAAGCGGATTTAATGGCGGGGACCTTGACTTTCACACGACGACGAGAGTCTGTGACCCGAAAATTTACTACTACACAAATGTACCGCTAGTAAATTTTCTACGTAACCTCAATATTTCAACAGCCTGTATTGGTCCACTACTGGACAAATGCCCTAAACTGCTTCGCCCCCGAACATGTGTTTAATATGCATTTTATTTGAATGTAAGCGGGTTAACAGTCAGTCCGTAGACGACGTTCGCTACGCACGCTTATCGCGGCCTCGAAATTCCTCTTCATCGAGAATAAAAATTCACAACCACCCCATAGACTTTTTAGAAATATTAATTCTCAATATTCTTAGGCTTCATTATTCACTTAATTGAGTGTTGGAAGGAAAAGTCGGAAAAAAGCCAATTTATTTGAGCAAATTAAGTTCTGGTTAATCGTCAATAATATTTTTCGTAAAATAAAAACTACGCAAATGTGTAACTTAAATATTACTTAATCATAAAAAAAACAGTGAGTTATCACAGCATCTTACGCCACATTGAAAAAATGGGATGTTGCTACCTTTGCTTCTATATGACTCAATTATCATGTGACGATGTTTTTTATACTTACGTTTTACGCCGTCATTATTTCATAGTCATCCATCATCGATTCCTCGAGAGACAAACTTTTATGGGGCTACCTTATAGGTAAAAACCTTTATACATATTACGTTGTTTTTTAAGAAATACAGGATAAATCCTTACTATCATCACGACCACGTCGAGATCAATCTTTATAAAATATAATAAGAATCAGCATAACCAGTTAACTATAGACGGAGATATCAAGTAACATTATAACATACACACGGAAAAAAACAGACGAACTGAGAAGCTGCTCCTTTTTTAAGTCGGTTAAAAAGGAAGCAATTTTATTGTTTTTCGGAATAAAATGTCGAGGATAACGATAAGGTGGTTTATAGAAATAAATAATTTAAGTATGATGAATAATTGTTGAAGAAAACAACGATGAACCGATCGACTGATTTCATTTCAAGTGTCATAAACTCAGCAAGGTGATCGCTACCTACGTACGGTGTCTAGACACCCCACCCCAGGCGCGGTCGACTTCACGAGAAACGTCGCTAAGGGAATTGACGTGAATGGAACAATTCACCCCACCCTGTCTAGACGTCTGCACTTTCTCTATTTTCGGACGTTTGGAAAACTATCTAATAATACTGTTTCTTTGGAGACAGGATGCTTACCCGACATCCTTTTTATTTCGTTAATTGGATCTTTTGATATCAATACTTAAATGGTTAAAGATAAATTTATAGTTATGGTTTCAAACAAATAATAATTCACACAGCTCATCTAGCCCCAAGCAAAGCAAAGGTTCTGTTATGGGTACCTACTTTAAAGAGTGTAACTTGAGAACCTATCGATTTAACCCCACTTTATGTTCTGCGATATTCACTGGTCCAAAAGTTATTTGTACTTTAGTAAAATTTTAACTATAATCAGATTTCAGCCTGAATTTCGCAATTGAAGCCAAAATATGAGGTCTGCGTAACTGTAAATTGGTGTAAATAGGTGCCCCTATACCAATGTGACTCATCTATCTATATATAAAACAAGAAAGTGACTGACTCACTGACCATCAACGCACAGCCCAAACGGCTGAAGCTTCAATCATGAAACTTGGCACGTAGGTTCCTTTGGTAGTGTAAGTGAGCACAAAGAACGCATTTTTGGAAATTCCACCCCTTAGGGGGTGAAATAGGGGATGAAATTTGTATGAAAATCCGTCAGTTTTAAAGTCTTCATATTTTGGGTTTAGTCTGAAGATTAAAAAATAATTTACACGTGTCTCAGCGATTTTGATGATTCCACCGCCATGAGGGTGAAAAGGGGGATGAAGTCATGGGAATAATAAATAATAATAATAATAAATTGTTTGTTTATTTTCCTCTTCACAATAGGTTTACAGTCTAGTTAATTTTATGCACTGTGCTTATTATCTAGTTAGGTAAGTATACTAAACCTGTATTGTGAGAGGCTGGAGCTTGCTATAGGTTTTAGAAAAACCTGTGCCTGCAAGTCTCCAGTTCCCCCACTCCACGGATTACATACAATAGGCGGGTTAGCTATGAGTTAACATGTAGATGGAACTTATCATGTATAACATTATCAATGGCTTGTTGTAGGAACCTATTTTGCTAGGCTAGGATGAAAGAGAAAAAAAAAAACAATTAATACAATCTTATTCTACTCCGGTGATTTAGTTACTAAGATACTTTCTTAGAACCTCAGTTTACAAAAAAACAAAATAAGAAAAATAAACAGAAAAAGATATTATAAACACAAGAAAATTAATAAGATATAATTATGTATAACAGACAGACCAAACTATGTGAGTTGTTGTGTAAATTTTTAATGTGTGTGTTGAGTGTGTTTATTAGGTGGAGTACTCCTGAGGACACCGGTCTCTTAAGAGTCCGGGCAACAGGAGTAGCCCATGAGGTGTGATGGTGTGTATGTGAAATAATGAAATCGTCTAGAGATTGAAATTTTGCACATAGATACTTTCTAATTTTTTATATATTTTTTTTTATAATTTTGATTTGAGGGAGAACTGCTTTTCCCATGGACAGTTGTATGTAGCGTGTTCACGTGTTAGCTCATCAAATAGTCTGGTGATATTGGCGCCGACATCCAAAATTGTTAAAAATGTTGTTTATAAGGAAATACTTTGATTTAATTACTTACTTATGATTATGATTACTTATTGATAATACTTTGATTTAATTACTTACTTATGATTATGATTACTTATTGTTAGTCATGGATAAACACAGAAATAGTGAAGGTATAGGGACGGGACAAGGATAGAGCGTATTGATGATAAAGTAGGTAAGTATAACTCTGTGATACATTGAATTATTTTATCATTAAATTATTTTTATCATCATTATTTTTTTACTTTTTCTCTACATACTGTTAAAATATAGTAAGGAGAAGGATGTAGTCTACGCGTGCGAAGCGCGGCGTGCAAAAGCTAGTAGATTTATAAAAAAACCAAATATGAAAATTATTGCAAATTTTCTTTTCAAAATATAGATAATTGTTCACTGAACATTTTGTATTTAGGACGAATGCCTTCTTACACACACAGCTGCGTCTTCGACAGCGGCGGCGCGTTTAGAAATCGCACTAACAAAAACGCAGCTGTGTGTAAAAAACTTTTCTATGGAATGAGACCCCATCCCTGCGTAACATAGGCTATATTTATATGTTTACAAATAAATGTCTACCCGTGCGAAGCCATGACGGGCCGCTAGTACAATATAAAAATAAAACATCATTATGAAAATCCCTTAGATGATCAAAAACTCGAATTCAGTTAAAATCATACAAATAATAATTCAAATAAGTATCAAACCAAAACGTAAACACAGACAGAGCTTAAAATTTCACCAATTAATTTCCCCTCGTCTAGACAAGACGGGGTGGCAAGGGGACCGGAGGGCAGGTAACGAGGGTTGCGACCCCTCATAATATTGATTTTACGTGAGTCGTCCATTTCAAGGACATCAATCTGCGCAACTGAGTTGGAATATTTTATCTCGGGGCTGATAATTTACCTATGCCATCGAATGTTTTCGAATGTCGAATGAGGTTCGAATGTTATTGGTGTCTGTGACACTCTGAGTAGTGTGCGGTTGTAAAAGGACATTCGTTAGTTCATTAGGTATATCTTGTTCTCACATGTCCAGTCCATCCCAAGGTTGCCTGGAAGAGATCGCTCATAGCCTTTGTACTTCGTCTACTCTTATCATTTATTTCTGAACTGTTTCCTGTCTTTGTGTGGTACAATAAAGTTTTTTCTTACCGTAATTTATATTTTGCGTCCTGTTACAAAATTGTTTCATCGATGAACTATGAAGGGCGTTTGATCGGTGCCTATAATAGATAGATATAAAACATTAGTATACCACAAATATAAAGACAGGAAAAAATACACACAGAAATGCTTGGTTTTTTTATTTTTTTGCTGTAATATAAAAATATAAGAATTAAGAATAAGAATTAATTAGGGGTTTAGCAGCTAGGTAAAAAGATCAGCTGTGGCAGCTTAGCTTAATTCTTCTATTGTTTTGTATTTCATTTTCTAGATCCAAAGTTTTTTGTTTCCCAAACCGAAATAAATAAAATAAATTTTTAGATTGAGATGAAAAAAATATTATGTGGAATATTTTTTTAGAACCATAGAAAGCTAATGTAAATATTGGATTTTGAAAAGAGATTTTGCTATAATTTTCATATTTGGTTTTTTATAAATCTAAGAGTCAGTTTGGTATAGGGGCACCAAAGGCCCACTATCGATCTTCAAGTGAATATTGCAGAACATACAGGGGGTTAAATCGATAGATACTGAGGTCCTCCACCCCCCCCCCCATCCACCGATGATCCACCCTCAAGTTACACCCGTATAACTTATAATATAGTACAGGGTATATTATAAGTCAACAATAGCAAGCCCAAAGGGGGTGATTCTGTACACCGAGGGGGTCAACTCGTGAATAAAGATTTTTAGAATTTCGTTTTTTTGCAAAAATACAATGCTTTAATTTTTTCTTATTCGTGTTGCTTTACACGCACTCTTGCACTATTTAACATTCCATAATATTTCTTTAAGCTTAGTAAACCCTTTCAGCTACTAAGCTACAATAAATTATATACCTACATATTTTTTGACATAGAAAACAGCCAGAACAACAAATATCTGCAGTTCTTACAAACATTGATTTGTTCCGAGATGGGAATCGAACCTGTTAAGTCGCAGGCGGACCTTCGCCCGCTGCGCCACAGAGGTCATCGTTATCGATCTATCTTCAATAGATACATATAATTTAACAAATCCGCTGCCAGCTTCTGTAGCTCTGTCTATTCATCCGCTATAACTTATGTACCTATCCTACTTCCTACTAATATATACTAATATTATAAAGAGGAAAGATTTGAATGTTTGTTTGTTTTTTTGTATTGAATAGGCTCCAAAACTACTGAACTGATTTGAAAAATTCTTTTACCATTAGAAGCCCACATTATTCTTGATGAACATAGGCTACTTTACAGTGGGAAAATGCTTCAGTCCTACGGGAAAACGGGTAATAGGACAACGGGTAGTAAGAATGCAGCTAGTATGTTATAAAGCAAGTTTGTGAAATCTGAACTTTTGTTACCTAGGATCTCCAAAACTGTTGAACAGATCAAGATGAAATTGGCGTACGTTTAGATCAAAGCCTAACTTGGATAATAGGCTACCTATTATACCGAAAATACGCGTTTGAAGCCGCGGGCTGAAGGTAGTTTGTAGTACTTGGCTAAAAGTTGACGTGATCTTTGCTGTGGTTGTACTTATCTGTTTTGATCTTTTTAACCGACTTTAAAAAAGAGGAGTGCTATGTTCGACTATCCGTATGTATTTTTAACCCCAGACGCAAAAAGAGAGGGGTGTTATAAGTTTAACGTGTCTGTCTGTGTATCTGTATCGAAGCTCCCAATCGGATGAACCGATTTTCGTTTAGTTTTTTTGTGTCATAGATAATTTTATCCCGAGTGGTTCTTAGCCATGTCTCATTAAAAACGGTCGGGGGTTCTTAAAATTTTTAATTTTATTCTTGTTTATGTATGTTTGTCGATTTCTCCGTCAATCAACGCATTCACTGCCCGCCGCGACACGTTAGGTAGATTGACAATTGCGTCTTGGGTGATGTATACTCGTATGTAGGTAGGTATATGGACCGATTTTGAAAATTATTATGCATTTGTATTGAGGATGATTTTCGGGGTGGTCCATTAAAAATGTTATTCCCGAGTGATAAGTACCTATTTGTCACATTTATTTTATACCACGATGGAAAACTGCAGCCTAGGGACGCCTGCAACGTAAAGGCCATTACACGCGCGTTGTCGACGCCTATACGACCACATAACATTGCAGTGTTATAAAACAATGTACAACCTAGGCGAGAAAGTGCCCAATTCCTATTGAGTGTTTCATTTGAGGGCCGAGACGCAGCCGAGGGCGTTAGATAGAAGACACGCAAGGTAGGAATGATACTTTCTCCTCAAATCACTCGAGGTGATTCAAATTGTAAACTCGAATGAAGCAATAAATTCGCGCATGTGCTTTTTTCACACGGTTGTTTTTTTGAATTATTGTCCCGAATACGGAAGAGGCCATGTTATAAAGCAGATTCAGAGTAAAACTTTTTGTAGTTTTACCTATTCTAAAAATAACCATAGCTACCGGCTGATATTTCAGAGTATTAAAAAAAATAACACGTTAGAAAAGGATTTCCATACACTTTTCTCTCCCGCTAAACGCGTAAGAAATTCCAAAATCGAGTTTTCCCTCTCGCATTTCAATACGCATGCAATGACGTACTTTCTACCATGTGTTTGGAAATGGAATAAGCAACTTTCAGAGCAGGTGTAGTATAAATATGAATATCTAGTGGTTTAACACTTGCAGTGCGTTATCTATCTATCTGGGTCTGTAATCTGACTGACGACCGATGTGGCGCGGCGGACGAAGGTCCGCCTACGACGCAGGAGGTTGCGGATTCGATTCCCGCCTCAGGACAAATGTTTGTACGAACTGCAGGTATTTGTTCCGGGTGTTCTTGATGTTTCTTTGTATTATAAAAAATATCTATGTAGTATATTGTATTATGTAGAGCAGTTATCTAGTACCCGTAACACAAGCTCTGCTTAGCTTGGGGGTAGATAACGCTGTGTGAATTGTCCTACATTATTTATTATTATTTTCTTTTCGTTAGTTTACATACTGTAGAAAGAGATGCCCTCCATGTCAACGCCGAAGAACCGCTATTAGATAAATAGCGCTCTGTTGGAGAATTACAAGCTGAAATCAACTTTAAAACGTTAAGATTAGAATCCAAATTGTATTTTTTCCAGGTCCAGATCGATAGGCCAGAAAACGTAATGTATAACCACCTTATAGAATTTGAAGTCGCTTTTCAAATCTTTTCAAACAATCAAATTGTTTTTTGTGTGTAAGTTATGATCTCTGTTACATACACAACCTCACCTCACCTCAACAGCCTGTATTGGTCCACCGCTGGACGCAGGCCTCCCCTTGATAAGCGCCTTGTTGGCTTTTATCTCATGGGGGTAATGCCTATAATCCCCACGCTGGGCATGTGGGTTGGGGATCGCAGTTCGGTGGTAGAATTGTTTTGCAGTGGGCGCTGCTGCACGCCCCCGGTGGATATCCCTTAGTCGCCTCTTACGACACCCGCGGGAAGAATTGGGGTGGTGGAAATTCTAAGCCGGCACCACACAGCTACATACACAAACTATAAAAGAATCTAAAGGTACCTTACCGTTTCTAAAAGACTTTACAAAAAGTTTCGTTGATTTGTTGATAGTTTTTTCATAAGAAACATACATTCAAAGACAACTAAGTAAAGTAAAAAAAATATTTACTACAGCAAAAGACATAGGTTATTATTAATTACATTCATTGCACATTCTTATGTATAAAACAAAATAGGTATCCTAGGAAGATCAATACAGCCGAACATCTGTCGGTCCTTTTGTGAATTTTTGTTAAAACCCGCTTTTATTCAAATCACCCTCCGTCTGCCATCTGTCACTGCCACTCACTGTGCGATTATTAGGTATATTATTAAGACGCTGTCCAAACAGCGACACCGTAGAAAGTACACTTTTTCGTCGCACCGTTAGCCGTTCTCCGACATATTACAAGCCCAAAAAAAAAACAGTGTATAGTCAAATGTATGGAAAAAAGACTTATACAAAAATATTTTATAAAACGATCTAGGATCTTGAAGAAAATAATCACAAGAAAGAACAAGAAAAAAATTTTTCGTCTCGAAATGCTCCATATTTTGAGTGACAACCATTAATTATTTTAATACTATATGAAAGGAAATTTTATCAACAAAAGAATTATGTAAAAAGTTTTAAATAAATAAAACCATTAACATAATAAAACCCAAAAAACACATTTTTGTAAGGCGTTTAGCGAAGTAATTGCAAAAATGATAATATTTTGCCAATAGAATTTCAACCTTATTACTCAAACATCCCTTTCAATATATGCTCAAAATAGCTTCCAGTAGCTTCATTCGGAGGCTGGATGCCTCCTCGGACGGACGTGAGGTTATGTAACTTTTTTCGCGATGACAGCTGGGTTCGACGGACGAATTACGATTTTCGACAACTTTTGTTTTGCGGGTTAAATGGTTCATTCGTCATTGAAATAAAGTCTATATTTGATTGAAGCTAAGCCAAAAGAAATTTGCAGGAATTTTATTCATTGACAGACCTACCAATTAAGTAGAATAGGTTTATAGTGGTTTTATCTCTGGTAGCTAGATAGGTAGGTATTACTCAACATGTTTACAGCACGAAAAGTATTGGTCGAGTTAAAATATGTTAAATAGGTAGGGCGATTTTGATGACCTTATATATAAATAAACAATGCTGAAAAATTAAAATAGGAGCCTACGTCCAGCAGTGGACTTATATAGGCTGATGATGATGAATTCACACATCATCACCAAGGCCGAAGCTAAGCAGAGCTTTGTTATGGGTACTTACTAGATAACTGATTTACTTAGGACCAACCATTTGCATTTTTTTTCTCGTAGTTCTACCAGTAGAACTACAGGCAAATTTAAATTACTCGTAGTTCTATCGGTTTGTTCTCTTAGAGAAGAGAGATTCTCAAAAGGACAGATACTCAAAAATAATAATTTACTTTAAATTTTTAATAACTCATAGAAAAACCTCATCGGAGCGGTTTGTCATAACTTTTTTGTTATTGGCAATATGTGTATATTGACATCAATATAATAATTTTTTTTTAAGCGTAACAAAGAAGTCAAGTAAAGGAGATGTTTAAAGACGTAATAAACATGCAAAACAATTGTATTTCCAATGACAGTTGTTTAAATTATTGTTAATCACTCATGTTAATCATAATCACTCATGAGTTCTTGGAAGGCAGCAACATAATAATAATAATAATAATAATAATAATAATAATAATAATAATAATAATAATAAAAAAAAAAAAAAAAAAAAAAAAAAAAAAAAAAAAAAAAAAAAATGTCACCGCCCGTGTCAGACGTCTGTTCTTGCAAATTTTTATTTTATTTACAATTTAATGGCAAAATAATCATGTAATACGCAAAGCCATTAACCAAGAATTGAATTGAATAAACATGTAAGAAAATGATCACAAGAGCACGTACGAGGGCGGCTACAAATGCACTCCGACCACCACCACCGCAGCCCGTCTCGACTAGCTCCACATCCACATCTTCGTCCTCAGATGAAGAGGAATTTCAAACGCCGCC
Organism: Eupithecia subumbrata; assembly: GCA_949316285.1. NCBI lineage: Eukaryota > Metazoa > Arthropoda > Insecta > Lepidoptera > Geometridae > Eupithecia > Eupithecia subumbrata. The sequence goes on along the minus strand of OX438642.1, from coordinate 3,207,357 downwards.
TGAGACGAGTGATGTGTTGAGCAGTGAAGACGAGCTGCCACCGTTGCCTCGACCGCCGCGAACACCTGTGCGGCGAGGACGACCTACGCTGTCAGCTGGCTTGGGACCTGTAGGGCACACAGCCCCGCGACCGGCCCCCGCCGCTGACGGAAGAGTGCGGCGCATGAAGTGGACACAAAGAATTAACGAAAATGTCATGCGCGCGTACTATAGGGCTACAGAGGGAGGAACTAATTTGACTGCGTACCGTTCTAGGATAATGCCGTTGTTTCAGGCCCTTGAACCGACTGTCAACATTAACGTGCAGCGACTATCTGATCAGGTACGGGTCATTCAACGTTCAAAGCTGTTGGATGACATTGTACTTGATCAACTTCGACGTGAGGTGCTCAGTGCTCAAGTGGTGAACCATCCACAGTGTAACCAGGCTGTTACATTGCCACCGCGACACATCACATCAACACCAGTGATATCCCAGCCTGATTACGCTGTGGAAGAGGTCAGTTACGAGAGCATTGAGGTAAGTACCCAAAATGATGAGCAATTGAGGAGGGCTTTGGAAGATGCGATTCTAAGTTATAAAAATTCAAATTTAAGACCGCGTCTGCCTCGCTTCCCCACCCATAGACGTAATTTAGCTATAGTGGGGGCCTTGAACCCACTACTAGTCCCATATCTACTGACTAGTAGTGATCTTACTGATACGCACTCTATTCTCTACTGTGGGGCTATTGCGGCCTGTCGCGTTGCGCAGGTAAAGTTTCCGGACTGTGACCGTGCTCCGCGCCAGGCTAGCAGTTGTACCCCTACTTGGCAGCAGCGAATAGAGAGGCGTATCAGTAGGTTCAGGACTCTCATAGCTAAGTTAATTTGCTTTAGGGAGGGCAACCATAGACCTCGGGTTATGCGCTTTGTGACACAGGCTTTTGACGGAACTGAAGTTCAACCTCAGAACTATTTAGCCTGTGCCACAGAGCGCATAGACTATCTAAAGCAAAAAGTCTATGCGTGGGCAAGCCGAATTAGAAGATACAAAAAGCGAGTTGACAGATTTTGGCAGAATCGCATCTTTCAAAGTGACCAAAGGAAAGTTTACCGCGATTGGGAGAAACCCGATCTACGTGTGTCTGACGATCAGGTACCGGATGCCGAAACCGGAAATAATTTTTGGCGAGGCATCTGGTCAATACCGGTCGAACACACGGAAGCGGACTGGATGAATGTGGTAAATTCTGAATGTGAAAACATCGAAACCATGGACTCTATCACCATCTCTCCGCTAGACGTAAGTAATGCAATCTGCTCGGCCCAAAACTGGAAAAGTCCTGGCCCGGATGGATTGCATAACTTTTGGCTAAAATGGTTTCGGTGCTCACACTCAGTTCTAGCCACACAATTCCAAGAAGCAATTGAGATCGGGTCACTCCCACATTTTATGACGACGGGTGTAACTTTCCTGCTCCATAAGTCTGGTAGTACTGCGGAACCGAAGAATTATAGACCAATAACATGCTTACCCACCATCTACAAGCTACTTACATCCATTCTGACCACAAAAATTAACACGCATATTGTTACAAACAATATTTTGGCATATAATCAGAATGGATGTAGGGTTGGGTCCCGTGGTACTAAGGAGCTCCTCCTCATTGACATGGCCATTAGCCAACAGGTCAAACGTGGCAGAGGGAACTTGTCGGCTGCATGGATAGACTATAAGAAGGCTTATGATTCGGTGCCTCATACTTGGCTTGAGAGGGTCTTAGAGTTGTATAAAGTAGATACTACTCTAAGATCGTTCTTGGGATCATGTATGAGGCAGTGGATCACTGTTCTTCGTCATCCAGGGAGCCGAATGGATCCACCTGCCACCAATGATTTGATAAGAATAGAGAGGGGTATATTTCAGGGCGACAGTCTGAGTCCCTTATGGTTTTGCCTAGCTCTGAATCCACTCAGTACTCTACTGAAAGATTCAGAAATAGGCTATCGCCTTCGGAGAGATGGTGGGGTCATTTCTCACTTGTTGTATATGGATGATCTCAAACTATTCGCACCGAATAAAACCCAGTTAATGGCCCTTCTGAATATCACACAGATATTCAGTAGTGCTATTAACATGGAGTTCGGTGTTGATAAGTGTGCGGTCATACAAATACAACGAGGGAAAGTTGTAAATTCTAGTAATTTACAACTTTCAGAGATAATGTCTCTCAAATCTCTCTCAGAGGGTGAAACCTACAAATATCTTGGTATGCCAGAAGCGTTGGGTATATTGGACGGGGACATAAAGCAGTCGGTGAAGGAGCGCTTTTTTTGTCGCCTTACAAAAGTGCTAAATAGCCTTTTGTCAGGTGGCAACAAAGTGCGTGCCTTCAACGGCTGGGTTATGCCACTGCTCACTTATACTTTTGGCATACTGAGATGGACTCAGACTGAACTAGACGCCTTGGACTGTAAGGTTCGTCAACTTTTAACCACACATCGCATGCGACACCCACGAGCTTCGGTAATGAGATTGTATATCCCGCGGAAATGTGGTGGTCGAGGCTTTTTAAACGCCAAGACCCTACACAACCGTGAGGTATGCAATCTCAGAAATTACTTCCATCAAGCCGAATACCAGATGCATCGCGATGTGGTTACAGTTGATAAGAACCTTACCCCTCTCTCCTTAGCTAACGAGAACTGGCGCAAACCTACGGTGATGAGCATCCAGGATCGGAAGGCTATATGGGAGAGCAAAGAGCTGCATGGGAGATTCTACAAGGTCCTCACAGGACCTGATGTAGATCTCCCAAGCTCAGTAAACTGGCTACGTTTCGGTGACCTCTTCGGGGAAACCGAAGGTTTTGTCTGTGCAATTATGGATGAGGTGGTGAAGACGAACAACTACCGAAAGTATATCATGAAAGATGGCACGATCGATATCTGTCGAGCGTGTCATCTTCCTGGAGAGACCCTTCGTCATATACTTTCGGGTTGTTCGCACCTTGCTAACTCTCAGTACTTGCACAGACACAACCAAGTAGCCAAAATTATACACCAACAACTTGCTCTCCGATATGGCCTTACTGGACCTGAAGTTCCATACTATAAGTACACACCGGCGCCAGTTCTCGAAAACGGCCGTGCCACGCTCTATTGGGACCGATCTATCATTACAGACAGGACTATTCTGGCGAATAAACCTGATATTGTACTGATAGATCGGTTAGAACGGAGGGCGGTGCTCGCTGATGTCACCATACCACATGATGTTAACCTCGTTAAAGCTGAAAAAGATAAAATTAGCAAATACCTTGATTTGGCTAACGAGGTTGTCAGCATGTGGGATGTTGATTCAGCGACTATCGTCCCGATAGTCGTTTCGGTTAACGGCGTAATAGCGAAGAGTCTCGATCAACATCTCAAGAAACTCTCGCTAGGAAGTTGGATCAAAGGCCAGATTCAAAAGGCGGTACTCCTGGACTCGGCGCGCATCGTCAGGAAGTTCCTCTCTTTGCAGCCCTAGTCACCGGCCGCTTGAGCCTAGCTTCGCGGCCGGTGATTCACCGTTTTGATATATTTTTTACTGTAGAATAGTTTTATAACATTTTATTTTCTATAGTAAAAAATGTATTTTATAAACGAGATTAAAGAATAAATGAGTGTATAATAATAATAAGCCTTTTATTTCCAAATCTTAAATAACAATTTTTGAGATTAAATTAAAATTATAAATAAATTTTCAATTTGTGAATAATTTAGGTAAAGAATATTTCTAAAAGTAATTTCATTTATCAGTCATATCATGCATTTTCATTTTCTTCTGATTTGGGCACCCATCTTCGGGTGAAGGCCTCCTCCATCCATTTCCATAGAGTCCTGTCTGCGGCGTGTCGTGGCCAAGAACTCTTGGTTTTTATTTCTGCTTCAATTATAGCAAGCTGGTGTTTGAGTTTGTTTTTGTAATTTTTGTTTTTTCTTGATTTTTCTGTAAGGTTTAGTTGGGTAGTTTTTTCTTTTCATCTTTGCTTTTATTTTCTTTGGATTTTAATTTTGTTTTGTCCTCGATAAGCTTCATTATTTCAGGAGTAAGTTTGTACATGTCAGATTTTTCTCTTTTTGGCAGAACCTCCATACTTTTATGTATTGTTCTTATAATTTTAGAATAGTTTTCTTGCATTGATGTGTCTTACATTGAAAGTGCATATGTGAAGTAGGTTTTTTTGTCACCTTTGTTCGATGGATGGAGGGTTTTAGTCTTTTTTCTCCCGCGGGGACCAACCGTATTGGGAGATATAGATTTTATTATGTGATTTTCTTTGTTTGAGTATTCATTCAGATAGAGGGAGGTCTTTTGTCGTTGCTATTCCTTATCCATAATTGGTATTTCTGGTTCAGCAGTGCTAGACTGTGAAATAGCTCTTGATTTCATGAAAGATTCGATTATAGGTTTATTATTCTTATTTTTTACATTGTAGGCAGTACTTCTCTGTTTTGATTTTTGTGGGTTCTCTTTTCCTGGAGAGAAGTTTAGTTTTCTCTTGTTGATTATGTTTGTACTATCTAGTGGTTGGCGGTGTTGGAATGGAGCCAGAGTCACCGACTCCTTAGGTTTGTTAAGAATAATAATTTTGTCGTATCGCAGTGCCACATTTTCACCTTGTTCTTTCCGGGCTTTGTATTCAACCTGAAGTTCTTTCCTTTTTTTAAGTACTTTTTGTGTGAAGTCTTCTTTTATATAAATTAGGAATTGTTCTAGTAACTTTTTGTTTTTCAGTAACTGTATTTTCAGGCCCATAGAACTTGCAGTCAGCACAACCGGTCGGATATGGTTTGTCTCATTTGTTGTTTGTCTTTCAATTCGTTTAACCAGCTCAATATCTCGTCTCTCGCATGGTATCTTCATGTTTTCATTTATCAGTCTCACTAGATTCCCTTCCAATTCTTGGTATGATTTTTCTTTCTCTTCAAAGCCGAAAAATATAAGATTTCTCTTTTTTAAGTGTTGTTCCATTCTTTCTATGGATGTTTGTTGGTCTTCTATTTGTTTTTCGAGGCTAATAAATTTATATTCCATATTTTCGAATTTCGAGTCAATGTTTTTGTTTATGTCCAAAATTATTGTATCTTTCATTTTATCTATGTCATTACGTTGCGTTCGCATATTTTCTTCGATTTTTCTAAGCATTTCCATCATTTCATCCATTTTTGCTGGGTGATCTAGGTAAGTTGTGAAAGGATGACTTGTCTTTTTTTTACACAATTTTTAGGTTATGTTTACGAACACTTTTGGATGCTTGGACTTTACTCACAGATTTATTCCTTCTGTTTTGTCTTCAAACAGTGTATTTACCAATGTACTGAGTGTTGATTTCACATGTAAGCAGTTTTTGGTCGTTTTTTCGCGTCGGTCGTCGATTTATAGATTATCTTTTAAAGGGAAATGTATACGATTCTACAACAAAACTCCTAAAGAGTTAAAAGTTATCAAAAAATAATTTCAAACAATTTGTAAAACATATCCTTTGTTAAAAAGGCTTACTACAAAATATCAGACTATCTCTAGAGGATAAAAAACTTAGGTACCTAATGCTAATAGTATTGCTCCAGCTCGAAAACTAACACCCTAACAAGGTAAAGGTTTCTTGTTCGCTTCTTTACTTTACCTTAAAAAGATTGAAGTGAACAATAAATTAAAGTAATCACTTTATTTCCCAGTTTTACTCTTGAACCTTATTTGAATTTATTGACGTGTCCAAGACTCCTGTAAGGGGTAAAGGAAATAAAGCACTGTTATATTTCATTTTATATCTGATTATTTGATTGACGACCTCTGTGGCGCGGCGGGGAAAGGTCCACCTGCGACACAGGAGGTTACAGTTAGTTTGATTCCCGCCTCAGGACAAATGTTTGTACCATCTGCAGATATTTATTCCAGGTGTTCTGGATGTCATAATCATAATCAAAATCATAATCACTTTATTGCATGTCTTATGTATATAAAAAATATCTATCTGTGTAGTGTATTTAATAAGTATATCATAAGCATAACACAAGCTCTAATTACTTTGGGGTTAGATGATGTTGTGTGGCTTGTTCAGCATTATTTATTTATTTTTTTTTTTTTGAGAAAGCCCTCCAAAACCAAATCGAAATATCTTCAACGATTGACACTTTTGTAATCCATTTAGACCTCAGTTGTTTTGACTAAATTAGTATATTTTTTTAATGTATAAAGTATTATCATAATGGTCGGTGATATTGTCGGCACATGCATGAAGATGATATTATTTTTTTAAGTGTTTCTGATTTCTATGAATAACTATCGATGAATGTAATTTTTATTATAATTGAGGAGCTACAATGAGCGACATAGGTTTTATTAAGGTATTTTACATGCAACGATAGCAAAGCCGCGGGCAAATGTTAGTTAACATTACATTATTACCTTGTGATTGTGCTATCAACCAAAATAAAACAAAAGTTTGCCTCTTCTACAACAGATAAATTTGGCATAAGTCTATGTTAAAAATAAGCGCCTCTGCCGACCACATTTGGTAATATTGACATGCAATCTGACAGTCTTAGTTTTCCACGGCAGCGCCTTAAGTATGTTTTTTTAAATGCGACGCGCATCTGTTCATTTTTAACAATGAGTAGGGGACTCGTGAATATTTTGCACGTTTCTGTCTTGCGATCGATTTGATGACTGGTTAGATTGGTGTTATTTATAAAAAGACTAGCTGCGCCCCGCGGCTTCTTAATTAGGGTTTCGAAGATCGAAGATCGAAATAGTGAAAATGAACCATTGCGTAAAAGGTTACGCAAAGATTCATTTTTCACTATTTCTTTGAAAGTGGCAAAACCCACAGCCTTATCTAAGCTTAGCCTTATCTTACAGAAGATCCTAAGTCTTAGATTTATTGCACACTTAACTTAGAAATAATTAACAAAATAATAATTACCTACCTAGGACCTCGAGGCCTCGACGCTAGGTCCGTGGAGTACCGAAGCTCTTCGGGGTTTTAAAAAATTATCTGAGCGTCTGGTCGAAGCGACGCGTGACCCGAGAGCTGGTCAGTATCTGTCACAGCGCATCAGCATTGGCATACAGCGGGGCAATGCAGCCAGCGTCTTGGGGACGCATCCGACTGGTATTGATATGGATCAGTTGAGCTACCTGTAGATTGTTTGCAACAGTCTGCAGTTAGCTCAATTGTTTCAATTGTAAATACTAGTTTAATTTATTTATATTATTTGATTGTAATTTTCTTTGTGAATAAAGGCTTATGTCATATGAAAAATATTGTTTGTTATAATCAAACAGTTACAAAAAGGCGAATACGGGCGAGCCATCTACTACTTAGTAGGTAAATTACTTCCTAATCCTAGGTGGTATTAAACGTTTTATTTACAATTCCAATTAAAGATTTGCATTGAATAGCTAGAAATAGCTAAAGTGCTGTTACAAAAGATCCAGCGAGCAACAGCCAGCGAGCTAAATCTCGGGTGAATAACAGTGGAAGCTAGTGACAATCTAGCTTCCACTTTGTAAGAAGTTACCAACCCACAGAACAATGAAAATTTATTGCATTTTTTGCGCGTATTTAAATATAATTTCTACCTATTCGTTGACCAGAAAGCATTAATGTAAAAAGTTTTAGTTATACACAACAACAACAATAACAATTTTAACTTATTTTTCTTTTCTTCCTTTCATAACTTTTATTTTCGTTTTAGCCGCTTTATTCGTTTGATTCGTCGTCGGATAGATGTCACGCCCAATTAGGTATTGGGTAATCTCCATCTGATAACGATCACTTAGCGATGATTGATACGAAGGTCATTAATTTCATACATAATTATGCCGATTCTTCAAATGTATAATGAATAAACTGGGCATTTCCATATCAGCAGAGGTATTTTAATTCATTCGAATCGTTTCCGAATCGAAAACGTCGGATACGAATGTGCGAGTTATTGTAATTTATTTAATAATAAACATAAAATATAACAAGAATAAATAGTGGTAACCAATAAGGTTTCAAAGATATTCAATACTAAAATGTAAAAGGCCTGACTTCCGACTTGCTTTCCCCGCTCAAATTCAAATATTAGGACAAATCAGTTTCATTACATGAATAAGCTATTTGCGAGATATTGTTATTTATTTAATAATGAATTATATGATATAAGAAGTATATGTAGTGGTAAACAATAAGGTTTCAAAGATATTCAATACTAAAATGTAACAGGCCTGACTTCCTACTCGTTTTCCCCGCTCAAATTCAAATTCTAGTACAAATCAGATTCATTTAATGATCAAGCTATTTCATATTGCATTATATTGGATGTACTAAGTATCTTAATTGTTAATTTATATTTAAGAACATTTGTCATGGATATTTTATCATAATAGAAGATATTTTAATGTATTTAGTTGTGAAATGTTATGACGTTACGCCCTAGCCAGTTATTGGCGGTATCACTCGAAATGTAACGGCGGAATTGTTAGTGGTAATAGACGGTGAGCTGGCTGGCTCTGCCACTCTTTGATGAACCTGTAAGCTGGAAGCATCTCCTATTATGGTAAGATGTTTTACATTGTAGAACCTTTTTCTAGATGTGTCCTAGTTTGTTTTAGCACTGAAATTATTGAAGGTCACGATTAAATTATAAGGTTATCTATCCTTTTATAATGTTTCTATTTGTATGGTTTATTGATTGGCTTCTATTTTAAAAGGAACATTGTAAGTATTAGACACTTAAGTGATTATATAAATGTGCTGGTGGTTTCTTTTTCACTTCTTCCACCAGTGGACAAAAGATTGAAGTGAAGAGAATTTCAATAACACTTTATTTCTTATTTGATGGTAATTGATGGGTATACTTGTCTATGTGTTATCTTGTGAGCCTAAAGAAATAAAGGTATTGACTTCTGACTTCTGATTTCATTAATTCCAATTCCCAAAATGTGAGGTTGCATTGTAAGGTAGGTAATTCTATGATTCTATCGAAATAAGACCATTTTATAGGTAGGTAAAGCCTAAAATTCTATCATCAGAAGTGGGATAGCCTGGAACTGTTCCAAAATTCTAATACATTCTTGTACAAGTTTCAGGATGGATCCTGCAGCAGACCTTCAAGGACGAAGGTCTGCTAAGGCGATTTTTGACTGACGCTGTGTCTTCCAATCTGCGACAAGATGGTGACGACGTGACGCTGCCAATGACCCGATCCCACGACGGCGGCGCTGCTGCCATTTGGTGCGACCACATTGGGATGCTCATCAACGAAATTTGGACGAAGGAGCAGCGTGTCAGTTGGCACAAAGGTTCTGAAGTGTTCGTAAACTTGGTACGACCACGTATAATCCTGACGTTGGCGATACTAACGGTATTTCTTATAGCAACAAACTTTATTGTATCCTGCAGAACAGAAACCTGTTCAATAAGTTGGTAGCATATTCTATTTTCAAATTCATAAAAACCTACACAACACTAATGAAACACGAAAGAATATTTGCCACTTCTAGTAACGTTTGATCTATGTTTCTCGCTATTGTTTTGGAATTCGAGTTGTTGGCGTTATTTCTAACTACCGGCAGTTAATAATTTTTGAAGCTTTTCTGCTTCTGTACGATTAGCCCAACAAATATTCAATACTTATTGTCATAACTGTCTTTGTAAGTGAATTTACCTAATTCTTAAGAATATGCAGATAACAAGTAAGCGAAAAAAAAAAAGAAGATTATTCCGTTATAATTTATATTAACTTTTTGCTAAAACTCAAGTGTGTATACTACATACTAAGTGTGTATACTAATAAGTGTGTATACTAGCCTTAAAGACCTGCAGATCAAAGCGTTTCTGATAGCCGGTTGTAGGTACTAGAACCCGCTATGGTAACTTGTTTTAATTTTTACGTTAAATTCACCATTTTTACTGTGCAGGCCTGGCGTCATAAAAATGGAGATATATCATTCTTGTTGGTTATATTAATAAAACGTTGGTAGCCTCTGTAGCCAACGAGTTTTTTTATAAGGTGTCTGAGAAACCGACAAGTAACAATTAGATCAGAGTAAATTCTCGAGTCTTGGGTTATATGTCAGTGATTTTAGCCTCAGTAGAATCGGAGCCTATAGGTAGGTACTTGATTTATTTAAAAAAAGATTATTTACAAAATAGATTACCAATCCCGCATTTTTAAGGCTTAACCTAAATTTAACCCTCTTTTGATCATTTTGTTCAAATTTAAAGTTACCTATGGATACATGACGTTACCTATGGATTAGAGACCATTCCTCAGTGGATTTTATTTTGGATTTGTTGACATAGTTTGCAGCTCACTCTAAGCTCGACTATAGTGGTGTTTAAAATAGTTAATAAAATTACCCTCCCTGTGCGATTTGATGACTTTTGCATCAATTTTTTTATTTTAAGTAGTTAGATAATGAACGACACACACACACAATAGATTTACCCTCACTCCGTATATATTGTGTGGGCTGATTGGCTCACATGTGTCATTGTGTCGTACCTATACACATAATGGTTATTCAATTTGTTTATAAAGTAAATAATAGGAAAACATTAGAACTAGCATATATACAATTGAAACAGTTGAGCTAACTGCATATTGTTGCAAACAATCTACAGGTAACTAAAGTAAAAGTTTTTGAATATCCTGATATTCACATGGACACAAGAAAATTACAATCAAATAATAGAAATAAATTAGAACTAGTATTTACTGGTCACTTATATTAACTATTGATAATTGTAGGGTAAATAATAATAGTAGAACAAAAGAAGAAAAATTTTGTACAAAGGAATTTCAGTGGGCCTGAAACATATATATTTAAATTATACCTATTTAAAATGAAATTAAATGAGATGATATGAAATTAAATGAAATTATAAGAAATAAAATGATATTAAATGACATTAAATGAAATAATATGAAACGAAATTAAATTAAATGATATGAAATTAAATATGAAATGAAATGAAACAAATGAAATTAAATAAAATTAAATTAAATGAAATTAAATGAAATTAAATGAAATGAAATTTAATGAAATTAAATGAAATTAAATAAAATTAAATGAAATTAAATGAAATTAAATGAAATTGAATAAAATTAAATGAAATTAAATTAAATTAAATTAAATTAAATGAAATTAAATTAAATTAAATCTTCATAAATTTCATTATACTGGCCAATCCACACATCATCTAGCCCCAAAGTAAGCAGAGCTTGTATGATTCGCTTAATATTTCATTTATTTCCAGTGTATGGATAGATTGCATTGGAAGGTACATGTTCATAAAATTGATAGCATTGACATCTCATTTACTTTTAGGTATTATTGATCAATAATTCCAGAGCACCAAGCCACCAGTCTAAAGATGGCTCGACTGTTTTGATGATTTTTCAGGACTACATCTGTAAGCTCCGCTATTTTGTATTCTTTAATAATTTCAATGGATGTCGTTACAGACTATATTTTTATTATAACAATATCACACAAACTTCGTAATAGGAAACACAATAAGGTACAAGAAAAAAAAACAGAGACAATTGAAATATTAAATAAAAATAATAAGTCAGTTTCAAATAATTAATTAATTACGTAATTAACTAAAAGGTATGTCAAAGTATGCTGCTGTATATGGGCATTGTCAAATAAACTTAAACAAAAATAAAATTAATGGAATAAATACAGAATCTGTTAAAAAATAAATGGTACTTAAATACACAATTTGTTACTTTTAAACATAATAAGAGATTATACCCAAATAAGATTGCTGTTAACCACGTACCTAATACCAAAACAAACATTTTATAGGGTTGGTTATAAAAGTGCTTTAAAAGGAATTTAGAAAACTTAAATTAATTGTAATTTGTGTACTATGCTCCATTATGGGGCCAATATCAAAATAAACTTATTTACACAAAAAAATGCAATTTGATGAATTAGTGAGAATATTTTTATTTGATCGAAATAGTTTTATTTTTATGTAGTCAGCTTGGCCGAGCGATTTTCGGAAGGTTCGGTAATCAATCAATAAATATAACATACAACCATTAGATATAACTGTATATATTAGTTGTAATTGTTTATTCTGTTACTGTAATTTTCCATGATTTCTGATAAATTGTGACATTACCAAAATTTACATCATGCTAAATAATTAACCTGGATTTATCCACTCCGATTACTTTGTACATAGAAGTTGAGGTTAATATACAGGCTAGAATAAATGACGTACTTGGTGATACTCGCCTAGAACCGCAGATGACTGCTCGATTTCTTACGAATGATATGAAATGGTACCCACCTATCTAGTATCTACCATTACCTTAGACTAAGTTATTCGTTTTAGTTTGTTTTAACTATTAAACATTTATGTGTCCATAGGACAAAAAGGTTGGTTTTAAGTAGGTACCTATGTTGAAAATTGAAAATAATACTTGAGAATAAAAGGAAAATAAAACACAGAAAATTTTAATAAAACGAAAACAAAAATACATTCCGTCCGCTGGCGATCGTTGACTTGGTGTATACTTTAGATATTTGCAGTGAGTATACATGTCGAGGTCTATCGATCAGAGGAATAAAAAGACAAAATTGCTTGATTCTAAATGAAAATGGTTCCTTCCGCTGTCGACCGTAGACTTAGCGTATACTTTGGATATTTGCAGCGGGTATATGGCCGAGGTCTTCTGGTCGGATGAAAAAAGAAATAGGTCCTCCCGCTAGTCGACCGTACACTTAGCGTATACTTTGGATATTGGTAGCGGGTATAGCGAGTATATGGCCGAGGTATACGGTAAGAGGAAAACTAAAAATGCTTAATGAATTAGGTCCTTCCGCTGGCGGCCCACGGACTTGGTGTATACTTTAGGTATTTGCAGCGGGTATAGCGAGTATACATGTCGAGGTCCCTCGGTCAGAGGAAAACAGACTTGTGACTTAACTTTCTACGACTAACTTTGAATATAACTGTACAGATACAATAATGCGAGTCCCGGCGGCGTTGGACTATAAAATAAATGAAAAATACTGTTCAATAACTTTGAAAACAAAAAATCAATAAAGGTACCTACATATAAAAGTGCTCGATTGTTAAGTTACTATGATATAGAGTTGTAGAAAATGTGTAATAAAACGTGCAAATAAGATGCTCCGAGAACGAAGCATTTGTCAGAATGGCAGTGCGAGTTATTGTAATTTATTTAATAATAAACATAAAATATAACAAGAATAAATAGTGGTAACCAATAAGGTTTCAAAGATATTCAATACTAAAATGTAAAAGGCCTGACTTCCGACTTGCTTTCCCCGCTCAAATTCAAATATTAGGACAAATCAGTTTCATTACATGAATAAGCTATTTGCGAGATATTGTTATTTATTTAATAATGAATTATATGATATAAGAAGTATATGTAGTGGTAAACAATAAGGTTTCAAAGATATTCAATACTAAAATGTAACAGGCCTGACTTCCTACTCGTTTTCCCCGCTCAAATTCAAATTCTAGTACAAATCAGATTCATTTAATGATCAAGCTATTTCATATTGCATTATATTGGATGTACTAAGTATCTTAATTGTTAATTTATATTTAAGAACATTTGTCATGGATATTTTATCATAATAGAAGATATTTTAATGTATTTAGTTGTGAAATGTTATGACGTTACGCCCTAGCCAGTTATTGGCGGTATCACTCGAAATGTAACGGCGGAATTGTTAGTGGTAATAGACGGTGAGCTGGCTGGCTCTGCCACTCTTTGATGAACCTGTAAGCTGGAAGCATCTCCTATTATGGTAAGATGTTTTACATTGTAGAACCTTTTTCTAGATGTGTCCTAGTTTGTTTTAGCACTGAAATTATTGAAGGTCACGATTAAATTATAAGGTTATCTATCCTTTTATAATGTTTCTATTTGTATGGTTTATTGATTGGCTTCTATTTTAAAAGGAACATTGTAAGTATTAGACACTTAAGTGATTATATAAATGTGCTGGTGGTTTCTTTTTCACTTCTTCCACCAGTGGACAAAAGATTGAAGTGAAGAGAATTTCAATAACACTTTATTTCTTATTTGATGGTAATTGATGGGTATACTTGTCTATGTGTTATCTTGTGAGCCTAAAGAAATAAAGGTATTGACTTCTGACTTCTGATTTCATTAATTCCAATTCCCAAAATGTGAGGTTGCATTGTAAGGTAGGTAATTCTATGATTCTATCGAAATAAGACCATTTTATAGGTAGGTAAAGCCTAAAATTCTATCAAATGCGATTTCGACGGATCTATAAAACGCTATTTCGATTTTGTCTCGCTTTTATGTAAACTATTTTGAAATAGTAAAAACTGTAGAAATGTTCACATGGAATGTTCTAAAGTAATTTTGCATCGTCTTATTTGTATCAATGTGCATAAATCAATCAATAAATCATTGTGTCAGTCATTTGAAAGTAAGCACACATCACATTCACATCGAATTACGAGTATGTTAATTGAGCAAACTTACTTCGTAAATATGACTTCAAAATTTAGGTTGGGCAAAAGTGTTACCAATTTAACCAGATTTCTTGTCATATCTAGCGGGTTTGAAGTACTTATCAAAAGAGTTAATTTCAAAAATCGCTTTTTATTATTTTTTATTTACAGTCTAGCTAGAATAACATGCGTAGAGTCCTAATCTACCCTCAAAACATATTTTGAACTGACGAAGACAAGTTATGTGTAACAATAGAATAAGTTTTGTAGAGATACCTACTAAATAAAGTTTTTGACAAAAAATTTAATCAGTGTTGGAAATTTTAATACTTTTCCCAAGTTCGTCTCAACTTCACTTTTGAGTTTGAATAAAGTCATAGAATATGTCGTTGAGCTCTCTTACAAGTATGTGCTCCATCTATTCAACACCAAAATATGGTTTGAAACGTATTGTTTACTCAATTTGTAAACAAATTAAGCCTAAAAAGAAAAAAAATCGGCAGAAAATAAGTTCGATTGGATACCCACTTCTCTCGTTTCTATCAACATTACTATTACCTATATTCACGTGTTGTTGATATGAACGAGTTACGAGTTACCCTTGAATCTAACCCTTAAAGTAGAGGTAATAAGCAAACACGAACAACAACTTTGTATTGTTTCCGACAGTGAAGAGCTGTCGGAAACTCTCGTTATATGGATCCGAATTCGAATTTCAAAAGTTTTCGAATCCGATAGTTTAAAATAGCGTTCTTCGTCAAAAATTTCCGATATCGAATCCGAAGCATATCATCATAACCAGTGCGTCCCTGATCTGCGCAGATATCTTCCCGCTTCTTAGACCAGAATTTAAAGTACCTATAAGTAGCCTCTTGGGATGAACGTTTAGCCCACAGCAGTAATAAGTAATTATTATTAAAGGTATAAATAGTCCGCGTAGATCGTGTCCTACAAACATTGAATTAGACTTCCCAAACATTACCAACTCGTCAAATTCAGTAGCCAACACATTCAATAGGTGTATTTTGCAACCTTTGGCAACAATTAGTCCAACCCGGGTACCTAGGTATAAAGTGTGCTGCACAGGTTATTACAAAAACAAGATCCGTCAAGTGCGAGTGTAACTCGCGCGCCGAGGGTTTCGAACGTTTGTCAACAAATATGTTCCAAAAGTACCGGATAGAGACTTCGCAATTTAATGAATCCGAAATTATATTAGGTATATCACTTATTAATTAATTAATCTTATTTGCTATATACTTGGGTAACTATAAATATTCTTCGCTTCCTATAGATTAATTTTATTATATTTTATTACTTATTGTTATTATTTTCTTTGCATCTTGGCACGGGGACTGTATTCTACAGTTCCGGTGACTCTAGAAACTCCTCGAAGCTGTAGAGCACTTTCCCCAGAAGCCACGTTTTAATCGTCTATTTTGAAATGTACAAACTGATACCTTTCATTTGATACCCACATGACCCTATTTTTATGGAAAATGTTCATTTTAATTTTTCATATGCCTACTTAAATTTATTTTTCTTTAAATCTTTACAGGCGCACGAAATGTATTATTATTTTTAATTTCAAGTTGATAGCAGTAATTCTGAGTTATTAAGGAGGGAAAAAAGGACAGACAAAGCGAGACCATAAGGGTTTCGAAACTGATCTTCGATCTCTAAACCCTAACAACACGGAATACTTGTTTATGGTAGCTACGAGTACTTTAAAAACTGTGTTATTGACCTAGCTAGTAATCCTTCAAAAAGAGCATGGCACACAAATATATTTCGCTTTACTGAGCACTTATTGTAAAATTAAAAAAATAAATGATTGATTGATTCAATTTGTATTTTTATTAATACCCCAATTTTATAAATGCTATTTCTAGGTAGTATCTTGTAGTAGTCAGGTACAGTCAGCGTCAAATTGATATGAGCGTCTAGAGTACTCAAAATGATCTGAAAAACATAAAAGGAATTTGATATACGCAGTTCGAATCATCATACTGTTGTAAGCACCCATAGTGTTCAAAATATCTTACTACTCCTTGTTTCACATTTATATTATGAGCAGTCAGAGCGACTGACTGTAAATACTAGTAGTAATTTATTTCTATTATTTTATTGTAATTTTCTTTGCGAATAAAGGCTTCTGCGCTTTAAAAAAAAAATAACTTCTTTAAAAAAACAATGAGTGCCCTTAGCACAAGAGGTTAACTCAACATAGTAATTTTCATGGTCCAGTCGGATGATTGGCAAAATAGGAGAAAAAAAATATCTCCTAAACGATCCAAAATGGTAGAACATGCTTGGGGGGTCCAATAATAATCAATAATCATTTATTTCAAATGTTTCTAGAACTATACGTCACTTTTTATGCATAGGTTAGTGCCTACGTATGTATGTACTACCTAGCAATTAAAAAATATTAAAAATAATAATAATAAAAAATATGTATATAATTAAGTAAAAGCAAAACATTATCATAATTAGAAAAGTAAGTACGGTATCAACGATAAAATTAAAATAATAACAATTTTAAGTTTAACCTAATATGTAGATAACTGTTATTACATTGAGTTCCTAAGTAATCTAAGTACATAAACATCAATAGGTAATGCGTCACTTTTACACACTAAGAATTCCCCGTAGCTGTAAAAGCTGTTGTCAGTGAGCCAGTGCTTTAGCTTGCTCTTAAGGCTTGGTAGGCCAGCAGAGGCCGCATTTTTATGATATTTAAAACCATCTGAGACTTAGAAAATTGTGTTTAAGATTCTGAAAAAAAGTTATATTACCTAAGGATCTAGTCTAGTGAAAGTCGCATTCAGTTACAAGATCTAATGAACTTCACTATTATGTATAGAAAATAATCCCAAAGTTACCCCTTTTTCTAACGTTTTGACTACTGAACTACTGATATCACACTTTTTTGTACTCAAATAAGGACACATAATATTTCTAAACAAATTCGCAGAGTTTGACTTGATAAAATGATTTTCTTAATCACCATGTTTAAATAACTACAAAAACACGAGCGCGGCGGCTTGGCAGGCGCGCGTTTTCCCTTACGTCTACTGCTGCAGGGCTACTTGGCCTTAAATGATATCAGGCTTGTTGCATTCGTTACACTTTTAGGAAAACTGTTGTACACTGTCGGTCCCATTATGCGCGTTAACTTTCCCGACTCCGAAAGAGTGCGAGGCAGGGTGCTGAGCTTGTCCGCTCGCCGAGTATTATACTAGAGCGTGTCGTTTAATGTTTTAAAAACAAAGAACACACAGGAAAACATTTCATTCGGTACTTGCAAAGAATCTGCTTATCTAATATTTTCCCTTACGATCTATGAGCGTATTCTAAACAAATTCGCAGAGTTTAATAAATAATGAAAATAATAAATAATGCTGGACAATTCACACAAAAACACGAGGTAAAACACGCTGACTCAACCAATAACTTGATTTCGAAGGCAAAAACGAATCTTTGTGTGAGTTGACAAGCATAATTATAACTTCAGTGCTCTCACGGAACGCACGAATACTCATAGCGACGGGTAAAAGGCAATTTGATTTAAGCGCCATTTAGAGGAGAGCCGATTAAAGTTTTATCTTTCGGAAAAAATTCAATACTCCTAAAGCTCACTAGTTTAAAAGAATTAGAACTGGCAATCAGTTAAACTATATGAAGCCTGCTATAATAATATATTATGTTTTGCTTTCATATAGGATCATTATTTACTAAGTTAGATGTTGTTTAAGTCATAAATAAATGAGATAAATAAATAAATAAATAATGCTGGACAATTCAGATCAGGGTCCGATGATTTATAGACCACATTTCTAAACATAGACCAAGGCAAAATGAATTAAATGACAAGGGGACTCCGTTCTAGAGCTGGGTAAAAAGGTTTTGAATTATAAAAAACTGATTGAAGAATGCTTCAAAGGCAAGTGATACATACGTTAAATAATGGAAAAATGATTAAAATGACCATCGTCATAGGATTTTTAAGTACTTAATCCATTAATTTCACCTATTTGAGCTTCATGAACTTTAAACTATTTTAATTCTTGTTTTTAATTTATTCATTTGTAGTATAAAATGTAATGAAAATTTTTGAATTTTATTGGACAGAACGATATAAAAGTTTTTTTTTACATTTATTTCAAATCTTATCTTCCTCATCATCTTCCTAAGTCTATCGTTTTTTCACGCAAACATAATAAATAATCCTAGGTTTTTTTTTTAACATAATACATTATAATCACAATGTGCATTAGCTAGGTACCTACATATCTACATGTATCACAATAAATTTTAATCACAACTTCACACTTCTTATCTGGGGTTTTAGACACGTAATAATACTTTGATCAAGGATAAAATGCTACATGCATAATCAAGCGATCTAACAACAAAACCAATTGACTGTGGTGTCCCTGATTTAGATTAATACAATCTAACCAGGGACACTGAACAGTGGCCATAGTCAGATCAATCTAACAAACTAATCTGATAACGGATACCTAACGGGCTTTAGTACCTAAATATTCTTTGTCTGACCATGTCTAGACAACGGCGACGCTCTTCAAGTGACAAATAGATAACTAAGTGGACATATTAATAGGCGCTAGATAGATATAAGATACTGCGTCATGTTTCGTCTCTTTCCATATAGCGATAAAAGGGATAAAATCACGCTTGCTCATAACGAGCAAACCTGATTTTATCGATTTCATAGGGAGCCGAGGGCCGCCGCCCCTACTGCCGCCGCCCCCGCTACCGCCGCCCCCGCTGCCACCGAAGTGGAATTTCATTACCTTATATGGGCAAAGCGTCGGTATCACATCAATCAATACTGCCATGAAATGTCGATATACGGCGGGACTCCTTTAGTCCTTCGTTTGAATGTTACCGTTGCAGCGTTTTGTTGAGAATAAAAATTCCCAACCACCCCATTGACTTTTTATTAATAGAAATATTAATCCTCAATATTTTTCATATCTTTGGCTTCACTATTCACATAATTGAGTGTTAGAAGGAAAAGTCGGAAAAAAACCAATTTATTTGAGCAAATTAAGTTCTGGTTTATCGTCATTAATATTTTTCGAAAAATAATAACCACGGAAATATGTAACTTAAATATTACTTAATCTTAAAAAAACAGGGAGTTATCACAGCATCTTACCTAATTATATTACTAACAAATAATATCTAAAGTACAGTATTCAAATATTTTTATTAAGGACAAGTGTAATCATCATATTTTTATTTATAAATCTAATATTTTTCTTTTAAAAACTAAGGCATCAAAGAGCCTTATAAAAGTTAGTAAAATATCTATCACGGTGTAATCACTTATTTTATCTCTGAGAATAAAACTGTTAAAATTAATTAAATTAACTTATTTAATTTTAACTAAGACCTCTAAGGTTGGGGTGTTTGGGAATAGGCCTAGGGCTCATCAAAATATTCACCCCAATAAATTAGCTTCGCCGATGTCTGGATTGTGCCGGAGAGGGCATGCGTAACTGCGTACTGTCTGGCCGGGTGGGGTCCCATCACGAGGGCCGTGGCGGGGCGTCGTGATCAGTTTAGTCTCAGCGCGTCCCTCGACCTAACCGGTGGTCTCAAGAACCCTTTTGTAATGGCTCTTAAACTTCTTTTGAAATCCGCTGTGCTGTTGGCTAGGCGCGTTAGCAGTGATTGTTCGAGTTGCATTAGAAGAATTATAATGGTAAGCATCTAAAGTTATTGTTTTCCAGGCATAATACCCAGGAATTCCAAGTTTTCGACTCATTATTTCGATTCAACGTAGGTGTAAAAAAATCTTTGAATATGAACTGCGACGCGCGTAGTGATTCTCGGAATAAACCTACTTCTCTACTACATACCTATTAATTTTCTGTAGAGCGGGATAGGCGCAGGTGAGTGCTAAAATACCTACTTACTTGCTCCAGGGAAGCGAAATAAATTCAATATGAGCGAAAGGACACATGCCTAGTGCGAGCGCGCCGATATTCCTGAGTGGGTCTAACCAGATATTTTAATAATTTTTAAGAATTTCACCAGTCAATAGTACGGAATTAATTTCGTTTTTTTATAACTAGCTTCAGCCCACGGCTTCGCACGCGCTTTTCAGGTAGCCTTTGTCCGGGATACCATTTAGCTACCTGCCAAATTTTATTAAGACGGCGGGTATTTTAAGTCTAGCCGTTTAAGCGTGAAAGATACCAGACAGACTGACAGACAGAGTTACTTTTGAATTTGTAATATTAGTATGGATACGTTCTTTTTTCCCATCAGTCGGTAGAAATGACGCAAAACTTTAGCGGCTCGCTACCCTCGCCATTGTTTTTGCTTTGGCTTTTTTTCTTACTCAAATTTTTCCACCGCCGCAAAAGTCTAAATAATTGTTGCGGCTCGCACCGCTCGTCAGCGTCATTATATCGTATTTTCTTCTTTTTCTATCACAAATTTCCCAACCGTCTCTAAAAAGTCTTCAAAATTTGGAGGCTGGCTCCGCTCGCCGTTTTTATGTCATTCTTGCTTTCTTTTCTCTCACGAATTTCGCAATCGTTGTAAAAACATATTTGAAAATTTCAAGGCACACTCCGGTCGCCTATTTTTTATGTATAGTCTTTTCTTTCACAAATGTTCCAATCGTCGCAAAAAGTCTTTAAATTTTCGAGGCTCGTACCACTTGCCGCGTTGTTTTTATATCGTCTTTTCTTCCTTTTCACTCACAAATTTCCAAAATGTCGCAAAAAATCTTGAAAAATTTCATGGCTCCCTGTGCTCACCGTTTTTATATCAACTTTTCTTTCATTAATTTCCCAATCGGTGTTAAGACTTTAAAAATTTTGAGGCTCGCTCCGCTCGCCTATTTTATGTGTAGTCTTTTTTTTCACAAATGTTCCAATAGGCGCTAAAAAGTCATTTAAATTTTCGAGGCTCGCTCCGCTCGCCGCGCCGTTTTTGAATCGTCTTTTCTTCCTTTTTACTCACGAATTGTCAATAAGTCGCAAAAAAATCTTAAAAAATTTCGAGGCTCCTTCTGATCACCGTTTTTATATCGTCTTTTCTTTCGCTAATTTCCTAATTGGCGCTAAAACTTAAATTTCGAGGCTCGCTCCGCTCGCCTATTTTACATGTTCGCTCTTTTTTTTCACAAATGTCCTAATAGGCGATAATTTTTTTTTTAATTATCGAGGCTCGCTCCGCTGGCCGTTTTTATGACGTCCTTGCTGGCTTTTCTCTCACAAATTACGCGATCGTCGCTAAAACAAATTTGAAAATTTCGAGGATCGCTCCGCTCGCCTAATTTTTTATTTAGTCGTTTAACTTAGTTTAGAGCTCCGTCAAATATTTCGATGTCCAAAAGGGTTGCGTCGTTAAAAGAGTTTGAGAACTGCTACCTCAGAGAATTAATTTTTTTTGGACGACGCCGCTCCGCCTGACGCGCCGTCCGCGCGTGACATTGTGATTTATTTTCTAAAAATGCTTAAAAAAACCTTATTACTTTGTCAAAATGGCCCCCCCAAAATTAAATCTTGGATCCGCCCCTGAGGTTGCGGGTTCGATTCCCACCTTGGGACAAATGTTTTTACGATCTGCAAATATTTGTTCCGGGTGTTCTTAGCACTTACTCGATGGGTGCACTGATTCTGCAGCCGGATCTTAGACCGTAATATCTAATAAATTATTATATGCTTGAAATTTCCAAAGACAAGGGTTATTTCGGAAAGCTTCTATAAATTCGGTTAGCGGTAGATTCCCCCTTCATACTGACCACACGTTTCATTCATTGTTTTCTGAATTTTCGTGCAAACTTGGATATTTCATATTATTATATCCAAGTTTGCACGAAAAAACTAAAGTTTAAACACAAATGCATCGTATCGTATCTCAACAAAAGTTAGCAATAGAGGTACAAAATTTTACATGTAGTTTTCCCTTTGATAACGATATCACATTTGATAAATCGTTTTCTGAAATTATGACGGTGTTTTCTTTTTCGACTGAATTCTAATTTCGACTTTTTTCGAAATATTTTAAAAAGTATGAAACCTACAAGAACTTCAAAAACTATTTTGAAATGTACAAACTTATACCTATGATTTGATGCCCGAGATGACCCTGTAGATATCTTTTAAAATTTCGGCATCACAATTTGTATGGAAAAAAATCATGTTAATTTTTCATTTATTTTTCTTTAAATCTATACAAGCGCACGAAATGTATTATTATTTTAAATTTCAAGTTGATAGCTGCAGTAGTTGCTGAGTAATTAAGAAGGGAAAAAAGAACAGGCAGAATGAAATCGGATGACGTTTTAATGAATTACAACTAAGTACACATTTTGTCTTTCATCCCTCTCCCAAAGGAACCATGCCGACTGAATTCCCAGATAAAAAGTATACTTATTATGTTCTTCCTCGTAATATGAACTCAAATCCGCGGAGTTTCATTTGAATCCATTCGGTAGAACACTTACTGAAGCAACCTTACTGAATTTCGGGATAAAAATGAATCCTATGTCCTTCTTCGTCGTATGAACTGAAATTGTGCAAAGTTTCATTCATATCATTCAGTAGTTTCGGCGTGATGCGCGTTTAAGAAACAAACAGACAGACAAAAATGAAATAAATTACAGTTTTGGTACCGTGCATTATGTGTTCTCCAAAAACGTAGTTATTAAGCTTACAGTATAATAGACCTTCATGAATATAGATATTTGTTTTATAAACGTAGATAATTCTATATAAGTAGACAGTTTTACTTGGTTTTTAGGGTTCCGGGGTACCTTAAAAGGAAAAAGAGAACCCTTTTAAGATCACTTTGTTGTCCGTCTGTCGGTCTGTCCGTCTGTCAACCCTCTTTTCTCAAGAACGAGTGGACGTATCGAGTTGAAATACTCATGTCCGTAACCTCTTGGAGGCACAATATAAATAAAACTTATAAGTCAACGTACTCAAAATTTACAGCCGTTTATGTCCGATATATTGAAATTTCCAAGGGAATCACATGCACACATAAACGTATAGGGTTACTACCCGTAGACCTAGAATCATAAAATTTGGTGAGCATCAAAGTCTTATACCTTGTACAAGTAAGGGAAAAAATCCGAAAAAAGCAAATTTATCGTTTATTCACATAAAAAATATTTTTGGTTCTCGCCATGGACCAAAACCTAGAGCGTACTTCCCGTTGCCGTAGAATCATAAAATTTGGCAAAAGTCTTACCTATAGCACAAATAAAGGAAAAAATCCTAAAACCGTAAAATGTTGTTAATTCACCAAAGAAATGTTTTTGATTCTCGCCATAGACCAAAACCTACATGGTACCTACTTACCGTTATATTTTTAATATTTTTTTCAAAATTATGTAAAAAAAAAAGTTTAGTTTTTTCATCGGTTTTGGACTCTGCTCATGATTCTGAACTTCTGGTTTCAAGGATAAGACTGTTTACCCTAACACCCTGTATAGCGAAAATATGTATCATCACAAGGTTTTAGGTAAAATATGCAACTACCGATGAAAATGGGCTAAATATGCAAATGCATATGCATTGCATATAATCCGGTCTCTACTGATAAGCATAGATATTCAACAATCTGGTGGTTGTAACGTAAAAGAAGGAAATAAATGTTTGTAGAAAATACCTTATTGCAAACATAAATCCAAGAGTAACAATTTACAACTTAAAACTTAGTGATAATTGGCGGTTTTGTCGCTCAAGAGCGATCTCTAACTGATAACCTTGAATGGAAAGGATAGTTGGATAATAGGTAGATACATAAAAAAATCTGTTGTTATTCCACGTTGTGAAGGTTCTGAGGTTTTCGTTCTATTATTTTGGCACACAATATGATTGCAAAATGTTGAAAATACCCTAAACGTGCCGTGTTGTCATCAGGGGGAAGTGGACAGAGGAAGAGATCCGTATGCTGTGCAGCTGCGTGCACCGCTTCGCCCTCGACCTGAATAACCTTAGCCAGCACATCAAGACCGCACCGCACCGTGTAAGTACTTGATAATAACATTATAGATCCGGCAATACTGGACACACTTAGGTACACTTAGCCCATAAACTCATACTCTATAAGCGGAGCATACATAACAAAACAATACCTGCACCATTTCACTTTATCTTTAGCCAGATCCAGGCAGGTTCTCTCAAAGGACTGTGAAAGTTAGTTGACCCACCGAAGGATACATAGATGAGACTAAGGCCAGTGTTATAAAAACTTGCACATTCATCAATCTATGCTTTAGATACGATTTTCTATGACAAAAGCATTACTCAAGTATAGATTGACAACTGAACATGTTTTTATAACATGGGCCTTTGTCTCATCCTTAACCAAAGGAGGTACCCGATCCCGAGTTAGATTGATGATGAAGTTTGTCAAGCACTTTCTACCCATAAGACGCAAGCAACACACAAGACAAACACAACACGGACACATAGATAGTTAATACTGTGTACCCTTTCAGGTCCTAGATATGCACGACATTGAAGAAGAAAGCGTTAGAAGATTCTGGAATGTCAGTAGTAACCCGCAGCAGTTCAGTACCCACGTACGCCATGAACCAGTCCTTGCAGCCGCCGCCGGCACAGGTATCTGCAATGACTCCGATGACAGTGGCCAGCACTCGCAGCGTGTTAGGAAACAACGCGGAGGTTTAAACATTCACTTACTTACTATTTTACACATGTTTTGGCACATTTTTTTATTAGCTAATTTGTGCAGTTGTGTTAGTGATGTTTGAATTTTTTAGTTTTAGTGCGGTGCACTGTGGGGGCTTAGATATGTTTTTACGTTGAGAGTACCTACTTACCTATGTTTAATAACTCACTATTGTACAAAAAGTGAATAATTTGGTTAAGTTTAGATTGCAATGGGCTTGATAAAGTTAAAATTGAGAAATATGTTACCGCGGTACATAAAAATAAGGGCACTGTGCTTCCAAACTACTAGCCAAATCCGTTAAGGTTTCATACTTGGATTCATTCAAGTAATGTCTCGAATTACTTGTGAACAGATAACGAGCGTTGTTCCTATATTTTATCAGTTATCAAAATTTATTCAACATTTTTGGACCCATCTTTCAGTTTAAGGTAACGCTCGCTGGACTGGTAAGGTCCAAGCCTTTTTTAGATTCACAATCTATATCGCCCTTTGCGTATGCTCCACCGGGGCAAGGGTTTCTTAAAAACATACCAAATCGAATTAATGTCAAATTTGTATGGCAAAGTGAAACTACGATCTATGCACAAACTGATTTGGACCAGTTCAGTTTATGCATTGATCGTAATTTCACTATGCATCGAGCGAAACCTTTAGAAGGAAAAGGAACTATTAGGCTATATAATAAGGAAACGTATTTTGCAACTAAAACAAGATCGGTCAAGTGCGAGTGTAACTCGCGCGCCGAGGGTTTCGAACGTTTGTCAACAAATATGTACCAAAGGTACCGGTTAGAGAGTTCGCGATTTAACGGATACCTAAGAATAGTAGGTACCAACCTACATTTCAGATAGATCTCTCTGCATGCTTCTGTTAAAGTGGGTAATGGAAAATGTTTCGACTTTTTTCGAAATATTTCAAAAAGTATGAAACCTACAGAAATTTGAAAAACTGTTTTGAAATGTCCAAACCGATACCTTTCATTTGATACCCCACTCGGGGGGGGGGGGGGGGAGGTCCCCTTTTGAAAATTATCCTTTTTTGACCATTTTTCAAAATGTGTTCTTTTACAGACTTCTCTATATTTTTCCTGTAAAATATAGATCCATATCTACAAACGCTCCATAGATTTTAAACGGATCGCTATGCAAAATTCGGAGATAGGTTAAATGGGTATTTTTTCGACTTTTTTCAAAATATTTCAAAAAGTATGAAATCTACAGAAGTTAAAAAAACGGTTTTGAAATGTCCAAAGCAATACCTTTCATTTGATACCCCACTCGGTGAGGTACCCTCCCCTTTCGAAAATTATTCCGCCCCCCCTTTTTGAGCATTTTTGAAAAAAATGTTCTTTTTACAGACTTCTCTATATTTTTCGTGCAAAATATAGATCCATATCTACAAACGCTCTATACACTTTAAACGGATCGCTCTGCAAACTTCGGAGATAGGGGGGGATGGGTATTTTTCGACTTTTTTCAAAAAAATTCAAAAAGTATCAAATCTACAGAAATTTGAAAAACTGTTTTGAAATATCCAAACTGATACCTTTCATTTGATACCCCACTCGGTGAGGTAGCCTTCCCTTTTGAAAATTATTCCCCTCCTTTTTGACCATTTTTCAAAGTGTTCTTTTTACAAACTTTTTTATATTTTTACTGTAAAATATAGATCCATATCTATAAACGCTCCATACGTTTTACATGGATCGCTCTGCAAACTTCGGAGGGGGGGAATGGGTATTTTTTCGACTTATTTCAAAATATTTTGAAAAGTATGACACCTATAAAAATTTCAAAAACTATTTTGAAATAAACATACTGATACCTTTCATTTGATACCCCACATGACCCTGTAGGTATCTTTTCAAATTTCGGCATCACAATTTGTAAGGAAAATATTCATTTGCATTTTTCATTTATTATCATTTATTTTTCTTTAAATCTGTACAGGCGCACGGATTGTATTATTATTTTAAATTTCAAGTTGATAGCTGCAGTAGTTGCTGAGTTATTAAGGAGGGGAAAAAAGACAGACAAAGCGAGACCATAAAGGTTTCGAAACCGATCTTCGATCTTCGAAACCCTAAAAACGGCTTCAGAAATACTAGCTGAATAACTCAAGAACAAAGGAATGGAAAGTGCCTGAGTAGTAGTTTTTTTCCTTTCCATTCCTTTGACCATAAGACTAAACGGGAGTAAATCTTTGTAACATTGTTTTTTATCTATATATATAAAAGAAAGTCGTGTTAGTTACACTATTTATAACTCAAGAACGGCTGTACCGATATGGCTGAAAATTGGTGGGTAGGTAGCTTAGAGCCAGGAGACGGACATAGGATACTGTTTATCCCATTCGACAGCGTTCCCGTGTGACTTGACATAAAACTTCAGTCACTATAAAACGTGGTATAACAAAAAAGAATCAGACTTGGAATAAGAAAACGCAAATGACAGCTATGTAATGGACGTAAGGATGACGTATGGATGCCGGGGGGCCAATTCTGTAGTATATTTGGTATCAGCATTTGCACCCGTGCGAAGCCGGGGCGGGTCGCTTGTTTCTGATAAAATGCAGTTGAATTGAGATCCTACTTCTTTTTTTTAGGTCTGTTAAAAAGTATTTTTATGTACTGCTCGGAGAAACTTTTTTTCATTTAGTCGCATGCAATGCATTAATTGGCTAATTTGTATATTTTGCTATTTTTTTTTTGTGTAGAAGTCAGTAGAATAAACGCAGGTTTATATGCATGGGGTAAACGTGTTCTTGAGTGGAGACCACGACTTGGTAAACGTAGTGTAGGACGCCCTCCGGCCAGGTGGGATGACGATCTGCGAAAGACTGCAGGCAGATGCTGGATGCGGCAAGCTGAAGACAGGGCGCTATGGCGCTCATTAGGGGAGGCCTATGTCCAGTTGTCGACTAATATAGGCTGATTATGATGATGATTATATGCGTAGAAACTATTGATGGTTTGGTTGGTCAAACTAGGCTAAATTTTGTCCGAAACCCAATAAATTACATAAATCAGAGTGAGAAATAACACTACTAAGCAACCTGTTCTAAGTTAACAGATTATTATTGTTAAGGGGGTAAGATTGTAAGGTGTTTCAAGCCGTGGCAAGGCAAGTAAAAACAATATTTCTATCCACAGGTAACTCACAATATGGTGAATGCGACGTCGAAGGCTTCGGAGGTGACGTCGAATTTGAGTTCGAAAACAACGATGACGTACCAACATGAAGTTTCGACATCCACCCGCGAGCTCAGTGAGTGACTAGTTTAATTGTAAGCCTTAATTGTACCAGCGAACCACGGTCGCAACACTTGTCAGCTTGGAGTCTCTGTTTCAGGATTTCCTACAGCAGTTTCTAGTTAAGTCTAAGTAGGCACATATGTAAATCTTTTTTTAATATGATTGAATTCTAACATGTGCTATGTATTAGTGATGTGTACCGGAGGCAATTTTAGCCTCCGGAGATTATGCGGAGATTTTATTGAATAACCGGAGATTCTCCGGTGATTCACCGGTTATTCTAGATACATTAATGTAATAAAATACGGAGAAAAAAAACAACACTGTGAAATATGAATCAAAGTGATTTAAAAAAAATCGTATAGAAAATAGCTAACTTACAGTGCGACCAAACTGAGTAGAAAATGAATGAGGGCACTGCTGTCGTTAAGATGGCAACACGAATACTGTACGAATATGACCAAAATAGTAGAAATTTATTGACGACCTCAGTGGCGCAGCGGGCGAAGGTTTGCCTGCGACGGAGGTTACGAGTTCGATTCCCGTCTCGGGGCAAATGTTTGTACGATCTGCAGATATTTGTTCAGGGTGTTCTGGATGTTTTATATTTAAAAAAAAAACTATCTATGTAGGTAGTGTATTGTATTAAGTATCTAGTACCCAAGTACAGTTATCTAGTACCCATAACACAAGCTCTGCTTAGCTTGGGGCTAGATAATGCTGTGTGGATTGTCCAGCATTATTTATTTATTTATCAAGAAACTAAAATTTACTGTAAACTGCCACCTCTTTATGAATATTGTTTGTAGACTAAATTTTACGATTACAAACGTAATCTCATATTCTTATTATTTTCGTAATAATTTAGCCCTAAAAATAATAATAGATATACTTTAGCATAACTAGTTTACTAAACCAGTTTTAAAATAATCTAATAAAATATCATAATCAACAAAATAGGTACATGTTTTCTGATTGCGTACAAATTGTAATCATCCAATTGTTATAAGGTCTTCCTTTTCTTTTTTGTGCAGGAGTTTTGAATATTCTTTTGTTGTGCTAGTAGAACCTTGCATCTTTAATCCCTGATACATAAAGGATGTACCTACCTAAAAACAAAATTTAAATTTTACTGAAATGTAACGCAGGAACGGAGTGGCAGATGGGTTTTGAAGTCAACAAAGGGCAAAAACGGATGATGATGATTTTGTTGTAAAGACTCAAAATATGGAAGTGGATTATACTTTTTCCAATCATAACGGAAATAAACATTAAAATACCATGAACGCAATTTGCAAAAAAACAACTTAAATAATACTAAGGCAATCAAATTCACAGGTTTAACGTTTGAGAGAGGCAGATTTTACTATTTAAAGATCATAGACTCGAGTTTTTATCAGTGATCTCGGAGGTTCTTCGATAATTGTCTGATACATCGGGCCACAGCTTTCTCACTTGAAATTCGGCTAAAAAACGTATGAAAGCTTTATCAATCACTCGTCTCGTCGTTTTGGGAAAAAATACATTGGGTGGTCTTACTTGAACAAATCTAATTTGTTTTTTATTTGAAAAAAAAAACTTCAATCGTAATATAGTACCTTTGTCGTATAGTGTCTTTGACGACCTCCGTGGCGCAGCGGGCGAAGGTCCGCCTGCGACGCAGGAGGTTGCGGGTTCGATTCCCGCCTCGGAACAAATTTGTGTACGATCTGCAGAAATTTGTTCCGTTGGTCTGGGTGTTTTCTATGTATAATAAAAAAACATCTATCTGTGTAGTGTATTGTATTAAGTATATCAGTTATCTAGTACCCATAACACAAGCTCTGCTTAGCTTGGGGCTAGATAATGCTGTGTGAATTGTCCAGCATTATTTATTTATTTATTTATTATTTATTGTTAATGTCTATTTCATATAATAATAAAACTCTCTTCACTATTGTAACCGAAATAATATGTTGGTTACATACACTAATGATGATAGACAAATAATGTACGAAAAATAATTGTTAAGAAATCCGAAACTAACTTTAAGAAATCACTAAAAATATCGGAAATAGTAGGTTTTGTAAAAAATATTATAAAGAAAAAAAAAAAAAAAAGAATAAATATAATAAATAATAATATAGTATAATAAAAATATAATGTAAATTTTATTATGGATATATTTAATATCATTGGTTGGTGGACTAACATCCTGTGACAAAAAAATTAAATAACCACTATTCTTGGAGATTCAAAAATGTTTGTTGCAAAATAGTCAGTCCTTTGGCATTCTTATTAGGCTCCACTATCCATTTATTATAATTTAGCATATTCTTTCACATTGTAATAGACATAAGACTAAAGGAAATAGTTTTTTGTTAAATATAAAGAAGTGTGTTAGGTTTATGAACCGACCAAAAATAATTTACTTTAGTCAAAATAGTGAAAATCTTTCAGCCATCGTAGGCTTAATTAACTATTAAATTATATTATAATCACTAAGAAAAACTTAAGCAGGAAATCACTTTATAAAACCAAAACTACATTAGAAAATAGATTTTTATATAAAAATAAAATATAAGAGCGGCAAATCGGTTACTACTGGTTAAGGAGTTTTTTTTTTTTTATTTCACACCACACAAAAGGCTTTGTCGCTGAGCGACCACATCGCCTAATTTATACATATTTACAGTCTTTTACAAATTAAAACTAAAACTAATCTGTACAAAAATAACATAACGCAAGGTTGTAAATTGTGCGGGCTTCTTCAGACAATGGGTTGGATAACATACTGTTGCATTTGCCAACATCATACAACTTAGCCACTCCAAAAATACGAAGTCGTTCGTTTGCGTTTCGTACACATTCCATTATAACATGATGAACATCATCAATACTACCACAGATGTCACAATTTGGTGATGAGACTTTTTTCATTAAGAATTTAAATTTTTTGCATGGAATGTGTGGTTAAGGAGTTAAAAAACATAAACCAAAAATCCCCTTATTGGGATTTTTGGAAATTCAAATAGCGGAAGGTTATGTAGTAAAAGATATCTAACCTTCAAATTACCGCTTTCTAGCTTCAGCGGTTTGGCTTGGACGTTGTTACCAGATAATCGCTTGTTCTTTTTGTAAATACTATTTGAGAGTGACATCCTAGGTCAAATAAAGAAATTACATAATTTGTACTTCAACCTGTGATTAAAACAAAAACCATGAATTGATTCAACAGTAACCAACCAATTTTTTTAATATTTTTTCGATTTTCGTAATTTTTTGGGTTCCGTAGGTACCTACCTCAAAAGGAGAAAAGGAACCCTTATAGGATCACTTTGTTGTCAGTCTGTCTGTCCGTCTGTCAACCCCCTTTCTAAGGAATGCGTGGACGTATCGAGTTGAAATTAACGTCAAATATTTAAGTCCGTAACTTCTTGGAGCCGCAATTTAAATAAAACTTCTAAGTCAACGCACTCAAAAGTAACAGCCATTTATGACCAAATATTTTGAAATTTCCAAGGGAATCAATCACATGCATACAAAACCTGCTTCCCGTAGACCTAGAATCATGAAATTCGGTGAGCAGCAAGGTCTTATAGTACAAGTAAAGGGAAAAATCCGAAAACCATAAATTTGTAATTTATTCACTAACTCATTTATACAGTGCACGTTTTTTAAGATACTTTTATACAAAGAAAAACGTCATTAAACATAATTAAAGAAAAAGAAATAGAAAACTCAGTAAAATGGGAAAAAAGAAAAAGGGAAATAAAGTTATAAACAGTAGATGTTTAGGTTTTAACAAATTTAACGCCTATAATATATTAAAAGGTTCAGCCCATGTTCATGTGAGTGTATGTGCACTGTGTGTGAGTGCGTTCAGTGTGTGTGTGAGTGTGTGTTCGTTTATGTGTGTATGTATGTAACAATATGTGGCAATCATTTTTAATTCACTATTTTTATCATATTCTCTGTTTTATAATAATCTAAAGTCGATAAATAGGTTTTAGTCTTAGCTTTACATTCAGCATAGCTTAATTCTCTTAACGATATTTGTTTACTGATAGTGTTCTAAAGGAATGGGGATAAGAAAGAGAAATGTTTTTGTGCGAAAGCAGTTTTACAGTTTACAGTTTTGTATGTTATGTCTTTCCGCCTCTTACTAGTCGATGACACATTGCATATTGGAGTTTTAAGATGATGTCTTAGAATAATTTGTTGTATGCACAGCTGTATTACAGTTAGCTTGCAGTCTGTAAATAGTTCGACCAGTTCAGTTCGGTTCGTAGTAATTAACATTATTCAGACAATAAGTCATTAATAGCGTAGTAATTGAGGTACATTTATTTATTGTGTAAGTCTGTGACGATTATTTGAATTTCTACTGCTAGTCAATTAATTTAGTTTTAAGCAAGTAAACGCGCGCTGTGATTTACTCCGCATAACTTTATTTAGGTACCATAAAATAAAATGTACAATCAAAATCAATTATAGGTGAGCGAGCGTCTATGTGCGTGTATGTGTACATATTATGTGTTTGTGCACTAATGGAGAAAACAGGGAAGTGTTGTATAAAAATAAAATAATGTCCTTCTTTAATGTCATACTTATGAAATTATTAAAGTAATAAGAAACAAATTACGCTTAATTTTAATACCTTTCAAAAAGTTACTGATAATTTCGTTTACCCAAATAACCGTGTAAATTAAACGTTAAACCATCGTTAAGTTTCCTAAAAATTACTAATTATTTGTTCAGTCTTTTATAATATGCTTCTACTTTTTGTTATTAGAAAAAGATGCTTATTTAAAAGAAAATAAAAAAAAATAACTTCATTCAGTACATAATCTATTAATTGCTAGAAATATAGCAGTCGGAAAATATAGGCAAAGTCAGCTATAACAATCAAAACAATTGTAATAATAACTGGGTTAGTAGGTATGTCAATTTATTACACAGGCAGCCAAATAATTTAGCATAAGCGAGATAAAGAGGGCAACGTATGATTTGCCCAATAGTTGAAAAAAATTTTGATTCAAAATAATATGTAAATGTTTGTTTTCGTAATTAAAAATAAAAATTGGTTTAATGAAATATAGTCAAAAAGGCCTTTGAAAAACTATAATACTATAAACTAACCAAATATGTGTGTTTTTTAACAATGATTCCAACTTACTTTTACTTGGCATGATGTCCATAAAGTGGATGCAAACGTTTTATCCAAAGATGTCGCTTGCACTATCAGTTAAAATAATCGTAGTCTCCCAGAGATAAAACATATTATGACGAACTTCGTATGATTTGTCGTTTTATTTCTCTGATTACCGATATTCCTTATTATGACACATGCCAGAACGCAAATCTTTACAACCGCTATAAAACATGACATATTCGGCTAGTCTGAGAATCAGTACCAAATTTTTTCGCAGATTTTTATAAGCCAACTACTGTTGAGGTTGAAGAGATAAAGAAGTTAAGGTGTGGTTTGATACTTTAAAAACCAGTAACTTACAAATGATGCGTCAAGATAACTAGGGTTGTGGATCGAAGTTCATGACTTCGATTCAGCATTTTTTCTAGTCAGGTTCAGTTTAAATTATCCTAGTTTTTCATAATCATGTCGGTGGCTTTGGTGTACTTGACTCAGATAAAGTCAATTCATATGAGATCAATGGGCACATCTTTAAAAACACTTATCAAGTAGAAATCGTGCAACATGGAACTGGAGATATTAACATCTTGATCGTTGATGGTTTCAGTGAGGGAATATAAAATATTAACTTCCGGGACTTGTAACTTTGAACATATAAGTGAGGATATCTGCGGAGGTGGGGTTCTTTCTCTTCCCAAATTGGCCTGCCTGATTTCGGTTTTAAAGTTTCGTAGCCAACAAAAATATTTTCGTTTTGCCATGTCTCATCATCAGTTTAGCTAAACCGTCTACGAAGTCAGCTTACTGTATTATAATGAACAATATTGTTCTGTAAATAATAAATATACTTTGTAAATATACTTATTAGTAAGTAATGGATTATCGGAACACAAAATGTACGGAAATCGCCCGATCCCCTATTACGAAATAAGTTCTAATAATTGAAAGCTTATCGATTGATTTTAAGTACGTTTTGATTGGTACCTATGAAACGGGGAAGGTCCGTGTATTTTATTCTCAATGTATCATAATTAAAGAAAAGAAAATAAAAAAAAAAACAAATAAAACAAAAACACAATAAAACATCATTATAGTAGGTCACTTGTAAATACCAAATAAAGAAAATTTAAAATTTACATTATTGCTACGTTAATTATGTCATTAAAACTATCCGAATAATTTGTGCTTTATAACAATGATGCAATTTTCTTTTAATTTTTAAATTTCTTATTTTAATATCTCTGATTAACGATATTTCCCATAATGCCAAAGCGCAAATATTGTATCTAAAAAAAATTAATAATACAAAATATTCTATTGTTTAAGAGTCAGTTCCAATATTTTGACCACTTCTATAATGTACCTAATTTTGAAGGACCAGCATGCGTCAAAATGAGAACAAGAATTTTAGGTGTGGTTTGATATTTTAAAAACAAGCAACTTGTATGAGATAAGTTATATTTGAATCAAAGTCTGAGTCTGAGTAAAGTCAATGCAAGCTTAAAAGGATTGTACAAACCTAAAAAAATCACTGATTTACACGACATTAGTTTAAATGGGCGAAAATTGGGGTAGTTACCACCGGATTATAATGTGTTTTTTTTATTTACTATTAAAATTTTTGTGATGGGGCAAAAGGCAATGTTACGCTACTATATTCCTTAGTAATTAAGTCATAATAAACCAAATATAATACAAAAGACGCCATTTACCAATTAACTTTTTTTAAGACTGCTGTAATTTTATTAGCTACATAATATCGTTAATTTATGTTAAATCACTAATTCTATTATATTCAAAAACTATAGTTACATTATGTCGGAACTAAACTGTTTTAGTTTACTTCATGATCATCATCATCAATCAATATTAGTTCACTACCGAACAGTATAAGGCTACATATCTACCTATATTAGTTTACTTAACTGTTTTCAAATTTCGTAACCTGACAAGCTGTTTTTTATTCAGGTGGAAAGACTATTAGGTTCATATTTCAATGCGAGTTTTATTCCAACAACTCGTCATGTTTGTATATAACAAAAATAAGAACGTCAGGCATTCTTGCTTGAAATAAAATCTAAAAGC
Organism: Eupithecia subumbrata; assembly: GCA_949316285.1. Classification (NCBI taxonomy): domain Eukaryota; kingdom Metazoa; phylum Arthropoda; class Insecta; order Lepidoptera; family Geometridae; genus Eupithecia; species Eupithecia subumbrata. The sequence continues at coordinate 3,171,680 of OX438642.1, read as the reverse complement.
CAAGATAACTCTTAATACGCGGCAATTATTAATATTGTTTGTATCAAGTGATTTTTTTAAGAATGTAAATAATTGAAATTGAGTTACTTAGAAAAGACTTAAATTGTTACATTTTTTATTCAGTTTGAAGGTGTTTAATTAATTTTTTTTTTATATTTGAGGATTTGATTTCGGAGTTGTCTCAGCCAGGGGGAGTCTTACAAGAAAGTGCGGAAGCGTGTGTATCTCCTTTATATCTTCAGAAACAACTGCTGTGTTGAAACTTAGGAGTTCTTGAGCTCTATGAAACCTTCAACGTAGTCATAGTCTAAATGAGTTTATAGGGTTAGAGTATCTTTAGCTTATTATTCATGTACATAATACATTATTGTCCGTCATTATTAATTTATTTATTTCATTTAATCGTTTCAAGATGTTGTGTTTATGTTGTGATGGCTCTTTATTCAGTGCAACAATTATTTTTTAACCAGATTCTTTTCAAGCTTTTCAATTTTATTCGAATACGCTTAGTATCTTCAGCGTTTGTTTTTTATTGTTGACTTTCAATATTGTAACTTTATTTTCGTTGATGGTTTCAGTGAGGGAATAGAAAATATATTTAACAGTGTTTGTAACTTTGAAGATATAATTGGGGATATATACGGAGGCGGGGCACTTTCTCGGCCTAAATTGGGCTGCCTGCTTTTGGTTTTTAAGCTATAAACCTTTAATTTTATTTTTGCCATGTCCGTCTGTTTGTCAGTATATGTTTTGATATGCGAGTGTAGCCGTGGCGTAAAAATTGACCTCTCCAACTCGATCTGTGGACGGCAACTAACTAACCGAATAACTGTGTCCTAGAACACTGATACTATAGCATACAGCTAGGATACTTTAACTTGGCATGATGTCTTTGTAGTGGGGTTAAAAGGTTTGCCCAAGGATGGCACTAGCCTCAACAGTTAAAACAAACGCAACCTGCAAGAGGTAAAACATCTGACGATCTCTTTGGCAAAGGAAGTTCGACTCTTAATACGCGGCAATTATTAATATTGTTTGTAGCAAGTGATTTTTTTAAGAATGTAAATAATTGAAATTGAGTTACTTAACAGAAAATACTTTAATTGTTACAATTGAGTACCCCCTCTCTCTATGTATGTGGTCTATAATCCTGCCGCAAAACGTTGGTGACTGGGAGATTAAAACTACATGCTATTAATAAATAAATAAATAAATAATGCTGGACAATCCACACAACATTATCTAGCCCCATGCTAAGCAGAGTATGTGTTATGGGTACTAGATAACTGATATACTACTTAATACAATACACTACATAGATAAATATTTTTTACTATACATAGAAAACACCCAGACCAACGGAACAAATTTCTGCAGATCGTACACAAATTTGTTCCGAGGCGGGAATCGAACCCGCAACCTCCTGCGTCGCAGGCGGATCTTTGCCCGCTGCGCCACTGAGGTCGTCAATAATATAATTTTCCATTTTCTTTTGATATTTTTTGACGATTCCAACAAAATTGTATGTTGTGTATCTATAAAATGCAAAGTTTTTATATTTCTTTTTCATTTTGGTGATCTCACTCATAATTTCGAGCAGATCCTTAAGTAACATCTTAGCTCATCGGTAGTAACAGGAAAATTAATACACGAAATGTGTGACAGGTTCAATGCTCGTCAGCGGTGTTTCGTTTTGGTTTTTTTTATCAAATATTCTCGTTGCATTATGGAAGACACTATTATTCATTCTCTAGTCTAGTTAATAAAAAAAACAACTTTAAAAATATTTTTATTTTATAAACGCCTACAACATTTTACAATAAATACTAAGTTTATGGGAGATTAAGTAACGAATTAATAGTTTTATTAACAAATAATATTTGTAAAAAGTGAAAGGCTTTCTATAAAGATATTGATAACTTATTCAGAAATAATTTGCTTGCATGGAAAAAAAGACGTGTAAACTACTAAAAATTTCGATCTCTCGTTAGTAAACTAACATCTAACTAACATAGAAACAAACCACACGAAATAAGACGATTGACAATTACTTTGTTCACTGTAAGACTTGTTATAAAACAAGGGACTAAATTAGACCCATAAACAAAATTCGACGAAGTGCCCAACAGCTAATTAGCTCAGTTGGCTTACTGTCGAGAATTCAAGTCTCTAGATAAGGGTGGAAGGTTCGATCCTGAGCGGCGTGATTAGTTTTTGCATGTGAAAATTGGTTACTAGCGAACCAATTTTCACATGCAAACGTCAGATGCTTTACCTTTTGCAGTTTACTTCACGACTACTATGTATATCTCCAAAATATTTTCTATAACTACTATTCGCTTGTAACCAATTTTCACATGCAAAAACTAATCACGCCGTTCAGGACCGAACCTCCCACCCTTATCTAGAGACTTGAATTCTCGACAGTAAGCCTTAATAATGAATTTCTACTATTTTTGGTCGGATCTGACGTACCTATTGACATCCACATTTTCAACAAAATTTTATTGCTAATCGCAAGGATCAAGACCGTTTGATTCCGTCGTAGTATTCGTGTTGCCATCTAAACGACAGCAGCGCCCTCATTTATTTTCTACTCTTTTCGGTCGCACTGTATATCTAAACCATAAATAGTCCAGTACAACAATGCGTTCAGAGCGGTGTTGGGGCTGCCCCGCTACTGTAGCGCATCAGGGATGTTTGCGGCGGCGCGGGTCGACTGTTTCCATACCACCATGCGCAAGCGCGCCGCCTCCCTGGTGCGCAGGTTGCGGGCCAGCTCCAACACCGTGCTGGCAATGATAGCAGGGAGGCTGGACTGCCCGTACACCAGGCACTGCTGTGAACGCCACCTTCCCAGCAATCCTATTAGTTTTTAATTTTTCTTTTTGTGTTACTGTTATGTTATGAGTTTAAATTGCTTGAAATAAATACTTGTTATTTTTATTTTATTTATTTATTTTTATAAATGGTGTAGGTGTAGGAAGAATTACGAAAACATGTACCAGACATGCATGAAGCACAAGGATAGATTACAAAATTTTCTCGCGTGGAGAAAATCGAACTTTCTTTGCCAAAGAGATCGTCAGATGTTTTACCTCTTGCAGGTTGCGTTTGTTTTAACTGTTGAGGCTAGTGCCATCCTTGGGCAAACCTTTTAACCCCACTACAAAGACATCATGCCAAGTTAAAGTATCCTAGCTGTATGCTATAGTATCAGTGTTCTAGGACACAGTTATTCGGTTAGTTAGTTGCCGTCCACAGATCGAGTTGGAGAGGTCAATTTTTACGCCACGGCTACACTCGCATATCAAAACATATACTGACAAACAGACGGACATGGCAAAAATAAAATTAAAGGTTTATAGCTTAAAAACCAAAAGCGGGCAGCCCAATTTAGGCCGAGAAAGTGCCCCGCCTCCGTATATATCCCCAATTATATCTTCAAAGTTACAAACACTGTTAAATATATTTTCTATTCCCTCACTGAAACCATCAACGAAAATAAAGTTACAATATTGAAAGTCAACAATAAAAAACAAACGCTGAAGATACTAAGCGTATTCGAATAAAATTGAAAAGCTTGAAAAGAATCTGATTAAAAAATAATTGTTGCACTGAATAAAGAGCCATCACAACATAAACACAACATCTTGAAACGATTAAATGAAATAAATAAATTAATAATGACGGACAATAATGTATTATGTACATGAATAATAAGCTAAAGATACTCTAACCCTATAAACTCATTTAGACTATGACTACGTTGAAGGTTTCATAGAGCTCAAGAACTCCCAAGTTTCAACACAGCAGTTGTTTCTGAAGATATAAAGGAGATACACACGCTTCCGCACTTTCTTGTAAGACTCCCCCTGGCTGAGACAACTCCGAAATCAAATCCTCAAATATAAAAAAAAAATTAATTAAACACCTTCAAACTGAATAAAAAATGTAACAATTTAAGTCTTTTCTAAGTAACTCAATTTCAATTATTTACATTCTTAAAAAAATCACTTGATACAAACAATATTAATAATTGCCGCGTATTAAGAGTTATCTTGGCTTTTAGATTTTATTTCAAGCAAGAATGCCTGACGTTCTTATTTTTGTTATATACAAACATGACGAGTTGTTGGAATAAAACTCGCATTGAAATATGAACCTAATAGTCTTTCCACCTGAATAAAAAACAGCTTGTCAGGTTACGAAATTTGAAAACAGTTAAGTAAACTAATATAGGTAGATATGTAGCCTTATACTGTTCGGTAGTGAACTAATATTGATTGATGATGATGATCATGAAGTAAACTAAAACAGTTTAGTTCCGACATAATGTAACTATAGTTTTTGAATATAATAGAATTAGTGATTTAACATAAATTAACGATATTATGTAGCTAATAAAATTACAGCAGTCTTAAAAAAAGTTAATTGGTAAATGGCGTCTTTTGTTATTATATTTGGTTTATTATGACTTAATTACTAAGGAATATAGTAGCGTAACATTGCCTTTTGCCCCATCACAAAAATTTTAATAGTAAATAAAAAAAACACATTATAATCCGGTGGTAACTACCCCAATTTTCGCCCATTTAAACTAATGTCGTGTAAATCAGTGATTTTTTTAGGTTTGTACAATCCTTTTAAGCTTGCATTGACTTTACTCAGACTCAGACTTTGATTCAAATATAACTTATCTCATACAAGTTGCTTGTTTTTAAAATATCAAACCACACCTAAAATTCTTGTTCTCATTTTGACGCATGCTGGTCCTTCAAAATTAGGTACATTATAGAAGTGGTCAAAATATTGGAACTGACTCTTAAACAATAGAATATTTTGTATTATTAATTTTTTTTAGATACAATATTTGCGCTTTGGCATTATGGGAAATATCGTTAATCAGAGATATTAAAATAAGAAATTTAAAAATAAAAAGAAAATTGCATCATTGTTATAAAGCACAAATTATTCGGATAGTTTTAATGACATAATTAACGTAGCAATAATGTAAATTTAAAATTTTCTTTATTTGGTATTTACAAGTGACCTACTATAATGATGTTTTATTGTGTTTTTGTTTTATTTGTTTTTTTTTTTTATTTTCTTTTCTTTAATTATGATACATTGAGAATAAAATACACGGACCTTCCCCGTTTCATAGGTACCAATCAAAACGTACTTAAAATCAATCGATAAGCTTTCAATTATTAGAACTTATTTCGTAATAGGGGATCGGGCGATTTCCGTACATTTTGTGTTCCGATAATCCATTACTTACTAATAAGTATATTTACAAAGTATATTTATTATTTACAGAACAATATTGTTCATTATAATACAGTAAGCTGACTTCGTAGACGGTTTAGCTAAACTGATGATGAGACATGGCAAAACGAAAATATTTTTGTTGGCTACGAAACTTTAAAACCGAAATCAGGCAGTCTAATTTGGGAAGAGAAAGAGCCCCACCTCCGCAGATATCCTCACTTATATGTTCAAAGTTACAAGTCCCGGAAGTTAATATTTTATATTCCCTCACTGAAACCATCAACGATCAAGATGTTAATATCTCCAGTTCCATGTTGCACGATTTCTACTTGATAAGTGTTTTTAAAGATGTGCCCATTGATCTCATATGAATTGACTTTATCTGAGTCAAGTACACCAAAGCCACCGACATGATAATGAAAAACTAGGATAATTTAAACTGAACCTGACGAGAAAAAATGCTGAATCGAAGTCATGAACTTCGATCCACAACCCTAGTTATCTTGACGCATCATTTGTAAGTTACTGGTTTTTAAAGTATCAAACCACACCTTAACTTCTTTATCTCTTCAACCTCAACAGTAGTTGGCTTATAAAAATCTGCGAAAAAATTTGGTACTGACTCTCAGACTAGCCGAATATGTCATGTTTTATAGCGGTTGTAAAGATTTGCGTTCTGGCATGTGTCATAATAAGGAATATCGGTAATCAGAGAAATAAAACGACAAATCATACGAAGTTCGTCATAATATGTTTTATCTCTGGGAGACTACGATTATTTTAACTGATAGTGCAAGCGACATCTTTGGATAAAACGTTTGCATCCACTTTATGGACATCATGCCAAGTAAAAGTAAGTTGGAATCATTGTTAAAAAACACACATATTTGGTTAGTTTATAGTATTATAGTTTTTCAAAGGCCTTTTTGACTATATTTCATTAAACCAATTTTTATTTTTAATTACGAAAACAAACATTTACATATTATTTTGAATCAAAATTTTTTTCAACTATTGGGCAAATCATACGTTGCCCTCTTTATCTCGCTTATGCTAAATTATTTGGCTGCCTGTGTAATAAATTGACATACCTACTAACCCAGTTATTATTACAATTGTTTTGATTGTTATAGCTGACTTTGCCTATATTTTCCGACTGCTATATTTCTAGCAATTAATAGATTATGTACTGAATGAAGTTATTTTTTTTTATTTTCTTTTAAATAAGCATCTTTTTCTAATAACAAAAAGTAGAAGCATATTATAAAAGACTGAACAAATAATTAGTAATTTTTAGGAAACTTAACGATGGTTTAACGTTTTATTTACACGGTTATTTGGGGAAACGAAATTATCAGTAACTTTTTGAAAGGTATTAAAATTAAGCGTAATTTGTTTCTTATTACTTTAATAATTTCATAAGTATGACATTAAAGAAGGACATTATTTTATTTTTATACAACACTTCCCTGTTTTCTCCATTAGTGCACAAACACATAATATGTACACAAACACGCACATAGACGCTCGCTCACCTATAATTGATTTTGATTGTACATTTTATTTTATGGTACCTAAATAAAGTTATGCGGAGTAAATCACAGCGCGCGTTTACTTGCTTAAAACTAAATTAATTGACTAGCAGTAGAAATTCAAATAATCGTCACAGACTTACACAATAAATAAATGTACCTCAATTACTACGCTATTAATGACTTATTGTCTGAATAATGTAAATTTAAAACATTTCACCTAAACAGATACCTACTATAGATACTTACCACTAGAGTGCACGCGCGGGCTACATATGAAACCCAGCGTGTAATAGTCACACTAATATTGTATATGTGAAAGTTTTGATGCATGGATGGATAGATGGATGGATGGATGGATGTTTGTTACCTCTTCACGCCAAAACTACTGAACGGATCGGGCTGAAATTTTGTACACTGGTAATTCTAATCTTAATTTTCATCCCATTAATCAGTTTCCATGGGTCAGAAATCACCTTTAAACGTTTCCATAGAAACAACGCGTGCGAAGTCGCGGGCATTCACTAGTGTTGTATACTTTCTTATCTAGGCGAGTTACAGTGCTGTCCTCTAGTGTATTCCTCAAGTATAAACCCCCGTTCCCTCCAGTAGCGTGCCGACACTTGCGGCACACGGACGTCTTCATAAATCGAACTTAAAGTTGGTGGGCTACGCCCTACTCCGCGCGAGCGTTCGAGGAAATTTAGTGTTCAGTGAAAAAGTGGCAAATTTATGGTAAATATGATCTTTTTTCTTTAGTGTTACCGTATAAAATACTGTAAGTTCATATTGTATGTATTTGTTATTTGTACTTATGGATATTTCATGTAGTTTTATTGTTTTGTTCACTTTTTTTAGATGGCGGGTATCTCGAATGATTTCCGTGAACAAATTCAGAGATGGCTGCTGGAGGGTAACGAAAATGTCGATCTTTTGAGCGAAAGTAAGGAAGAAGGAGAAATCACAGAACAAAGTGCCCCGCTTGGATCACCTCCTCTTTCTGATACTGAACAAGAAGGCGAGGAGAATGATGATGATGAAGATGAAAACGTGCCGCTGTCGACTTGGCAGGCATAAATGGTCTTGTGATATATCAGATGAATAACCCTCAAATGAAAGTGATCCGGCGTCAATACCTCCAAGAAGTTGGATTCGATCTTGCAAGACCTTCTATTGAGCGTCGTATATCCCAGCAAAATATACCCAGAGGTATAAAACTGAAAGGTAGATTACTTCTAGGACTGGCAGATCAACCCCCGCAACATAATATGCCTATTCGGGGAGGAGTAACATGATAAGAAACCAATTTTGGAGTGATTTCTATGTTCCTGAATGATAATAACACTCATAAATCTCTAACATTCCAAATATAGTTGATTTTTAAGAAGTTTATGTTTTTGTTAAAAATTTTAAGCCATTATTATAAAAATAAAGATGTTTCGTATTTCTATACTGTTTTTTACTCATTTGATGTCGGATTTAGGGAATTAATTGAACCATAAGTGGTCTACGCCTGTAGCCCGCGCGTGTGCGCTTAAGGCTCTACCCCGACCCAAAACAGCGCCACCACCTATTTTATCTTATTATTCTGTAAAATGAAGGAATTTTCAATAATCGATTGGCCAGTTTGTGAATCGTATCATAAGCTGTTTTTAATGCCTCCGTAAAAGTTTTGTATCATATACTTTAAGTAGAGATGCGAAGTTGCTCGTTATGGCCACCATGATGGCAAAAAAGTGCAACTTTGCATCTCTGCCTAGGTACACTATAGAACCTAAAACATTTACAGAGGCTTTAAAAAAAAAGCTTATGATACGATTCACAAACTGGCCAATAAATTTTTGAAAATTCCTTCGTTTAACAGAATAATATATATAAATATTAATTGCTGGACAATCCACACAGCACCATCTAGCCCCAAAGTAAGCTACTCAAAGCTTGTGTTATGGAAACTAGATAACTGATATATTTAATACATTATAAATATATATAGATTTTTTTTATTATACATAGAAAACACCCAGACCCACGGAACAAATTTCTGCAGATCATACACAAATTAGTTCCGAGGCGGGAATCGAACCCGCAACCTCTTGCGTCGCAGGCGGACTCTCGCCCGCTGCGCCACTGAGGCCGTCAATAAGATAGAATAGGTGGTGGCGCTGTTTTGGGTCGGGGTAGCGCCTTAAGAAGTAATTATGGGCGCGTGCACTCTAGTGTTAATGACACGTTTGATGAATAAAATGTCTTATTTAATTATAAATGACTTAAATAACCATGCTAATTTTATAATAAAATCCGTTTACGCTAAAAGAAGTAGGATGCCAAAGTGTCGTTAGCTATCCACGTGTTTTTTAAATTACCATGTACAAATACCTACTATGAGATTTTATGTTTTAGGGTTCCGTACTTCAAAAGGAAAAAAGAACCCTTATAGGATCACTTTGTTTTCTATTTTTCTGTCTGTCTGTCTGTCTGTATGTCCGTCTGTCAACCCCCTTTTATCAAGAACGCGTAGAGGTAATCAAGTTGAAATTAACATGAAATACTCAGTCCGTCAAATTTCCAAGGGAATCACAAAGTGATTGCCTTGTGTGCGGTTGTAACTTTTGATTGCGTTGACTTAGAAGCTTTATTTATATCGAGACTCCAAGAGGTTACGGACTGAATATTTGATGTTAATTTCAACTTGATAACCTCTACGCTTTCCTGATACAAGGGGGTTGACAGACGGACATACAGACAGACAGACAGACAGACAGAAAAATGGACAACAAAGTGATCCTATAAGGGTTCTTTTTTCATCTTGAAGTACGAAACCCTTAAACATACAAATCTCATAGTGTTTGTACATAGTAATTTAAAAACACGTGGATAGCTGACGACACTTCGGCATCATACTTCTTTTAGGGTAAACGGATTTTATTATAAAATTACAGCGTCGATAGAGTTTTCTTCGTACTCTTATGACTTGAAAATCTCTCGTGCGAGTACATTGTTGACTCATCATCATCATCAGCCTATATTAGTCCACTGCTGGACATAAGCCTCCCCTAATGAGCGCCATAGCGCCCTGTCTTCAGCTTGCCGCATCAGCATCTGCCTGCAGTCTTTCGCTGATCGTCATCCCACCTAGTCGGAGGGCGTCCTACACTACGTTTGCCGGGTCGTGGTCTCCACTCAAGAACACGTTTACCCCAGCGGTTGTCGGTTCTTCGCGAGTTATGGCCGGCCCACTGCCACTTCAACTTGCTTTCTCTTATAGCTATGTCGATAACTTTGGTTCTCTGTCGGATGTCTTCATTACGAATTTTATCCTCCAGAGAGACTCCGAGCATAGCTCTTTCCATAGCTCGCTGAGCGACTTTGAACTGGTGGACCAGCCCTACCGTGAGTGTCCACGTCTCAGCTCCGTAGGTCATGACGGGTAGAACGCACTGATTGAAAACTTTAGTTTTCAAGCATTGCGGTATGGATGACGAGAAGACTCGATGTATTTTCTCAAACGCTGCCCAGCCTAGCTGGATCCACCTTCTGGCCTCCTCAAAATTATTTTACCTAACTGCAGAATTTGCCCAAGGTAAGTATACTCAGAAACAATTTCGAGAAGGTGGCCATGTACGACGACCGGTCACGGATCAATGAGGCCATTGATGACTTTGGTTTTATCCAAATTCATGCCAAGACCTGATTTGTCGCGAGGCTGAGGCTAGGCCATCCAGCATCTTTTTCAGCTCCTCTAGCGACTCCGCCATTAAGACTATGTCATCAGCGAATCGCAGGTATGAGATGTGGTCGCCGTTTATGTTAATGCCCTTACCTTTCCAGTCCAGCGTCTTAAACTTATCTTCCAACGCGCTCGTGAACAGTTTCGGGGATATAATATCCCCCTGTCTCACTCCTCTGCGCAGTTGGATGGGTTAAGACTGCTGGCCCTGTACTTGGACACTCATGGTGGCGGACTCGTAGAGACATCTCAGCACCTCGATATAACGATAGCCTACTTGACATCGCTGTAAGGATTCCAGACCAGGTTTCGACAGAGTCAAAGGCCTTTTCATAGTCCACAAAGGCCAGTCACAGAGGCTGATTATACTCTTCGGACTTCTGTATAATCTGCCTCATTGTGTGAATGTGCCAAATCCTGCGCGGAACCCGGCCTGTTCCGGTGCGGTGGCTGGAACTCGTCGAGTCTCCTGGCGAGACGATTCGTGACCACTCGTGAGAACAGCTTATAGACGTGGCTCAGGAGTGTGATAGGTCTGCAGTTTTTAAGGATGGTTTTATCTCCCTTCTTAAAAGAGCAGCACCAAACTCCCGCTCCACGCCTTTGGAGTTCTCCCACTGTGAAGGCCGGTGTTGAAGAGGTTCTATAGCTCCCGTATAACAGGGGCACCTCCGGCTTTCAAAAGCTCTGAAGTTATTACGTCCTCACCGGGGGCTTTTCCATTTTTAAGCTACCTCAGAGCTAACACGATCTTGTCTTGACTAATGTCTGGCAGTTCGTCGGTATAGTGGCGTGTCATGGTGGCTCTAGAATCATGGTCGTCTCGTCGGGAATGGAAAAAAAATCCTCTACCTCGGCAGAGATCTCCGGCTTCGACAATACGGTCCTCCCGTAGTGCGTTTTGAGCTCCGTCAGGTGACTCCTGCTAAGCTGCTTAGTGAATACTTTGGACCCTCGGTTTCGCTCTATAGCCTCTTTGATGAGGCGTGAGTTGGAGCTCCGAAGGTCGCGCCGTAACATCTTCGCAATTTGCTTGTTCAGGTCTGACCTCTCTGACGAAGATGCTTGGGTGGTTTCCCATCTTTTTTCATCAGCCAGAGAGTCTCATCCGAGAGTTTGGATTTCTTGCCTGTGCGCTGCTTTTTGCAGATTGTGTAAGGTCTCGTCAGCGTCATCAGTGAGATCCAAGGCAACAAATTTATTCCCGAGAAGCTGCTGGAACTTCTCGGTGCCCGCCATGATTTGGATTGGGCTAGGTCGGAGCGTGGACTTCATCAGACGGTTTCTTTCAAGCTTCAAGTTGATATTCAGAGAGCCTCGGAGCAGTCGGTGATCAGATCTGGTATTGAACCTGTTGATCACTGAGACATCTTTGAATATGTGCTTGCTATCTGTCATGATGAAGTCGATCTCATTTTTAGTCACAGTGTCGGGGCTTTGCCATGTCCACTTCCTTTGAGGCTGTTTCTTAAAAAAGGAGATCATTAAGAACAGCCCCTCTTTCTCAAGTTGACCAGCATATGCCCCCTGTGATTCCTAATTCCATAACCTATTCGGGATTCGTTGCCAGTCTGGGTTCCCACCTTGCCGTTAAAGTCCCCCATAACAACGTTGAAGTGTGCCTTAGTGGTGTTGTGTATGTCTTTGGATATGTCTTCGTACATATCCTCCACTTCATCATCCAAGTGTGCCGAGGTTGGTGCGTAAACCTGAATAACCTTCATGGTGTACCGCTCGGACAACTGAAGGATCAGGTACGCTACCCTGGTCGACACACTGGAGATTTCTTAGACGTTGTTAGAGAGGGCCTTGTTGACGAGGAAACCTACGCCACCCTGGGATTTTTTATCACCCTCGCGAAAGTAGAGAAGATGGCCTGAGTCTAGGGTTATGGTGTCCTTCCCCTCTCTACGGACTTCACATAACCCCAGAACATGCCATTTAATTTTCTCTAACTCCACTTCAAACTGCGCTAGTTGGTGGTCAAGCCTCAGAGTGCGTCCGTTGAACGTTGCCAGGGTCGGTTTGAGTTATATATGGTAGCCTGGCGTAGCCCGGTGATTCCTAGCACCCTCTGCCCCGCCGTTACCATGGCCGCTACCATGGCCAGGAATAGCGAGGTGGCCGGGAACTGGGGGCCATTTTTTGGTTTCAGTAATCATTGGGGGGTAATGCCCATAATCCCCACGCTGGGCATGCGGGTTGGGGATCGCAGTTCGGAGAAGTTGTTCTGCAGGGGGCGCTGCTGCCCGCCCCCCGGAGTCGCCTCGTACGACACCCACGGGAGGAACTGGGGTGGTGCAATTCTATGCCGGCACCACACGGCTCATTCTTGACTCACTCCTCGTCTCTCAATCAGTTTCTTTTATTCAATTCTTTTAATCAGTTTTATAATTGAATATTTTTATGCATTATGCTGTATTTCGGTTCCTTCAGAGGTTCTAGGTCTAATCTTCAGGCCATTGTGGATGGAACATAAATATGAAATTTTCCTCTTCTGGAACCCAAGTGGTTGGAGAGTTTTATTGCATATTTTTTCTCAGAATCTGGTGTGACAGCTAAAACTCTGCATTGTTTATGACAATCATTAGTATTAAAAGCTATCTAATGAGACCTATCTCATCTCATACCCATGTTTTCTCCTCCGGAGAGGTAGGCTAATATTATTATGAATTTTCCCTCTTTTGTAACCTAAGAGGTTTGAGAGGTTTTTTTGTATTTTGGTAGTTGTTATAAGTCTCATCTTTAGGCTATTGTGAGATGGTTGATATAAATGTGAAATTTTCCTCTTTTGGAACCAAAGAGGTTGGAGAGGTTAATTGAATATTTTTTCTCAGAATCTCGTGTGACAGCTAAAGGTCTGCATTGTTTATGACAATCATTAGTATTAATAGCTATCTAATTAGACCTATCTCATCACACACTTTTTCTCACAAGAGGTTGGAGAGGTTTATTGCAAATTTTTTCCCAGAATCTCGTTTGACAGCTAAAGCATGGCTGTTTTTAGGGTTGTCCTTATCTTGTGCGTCTCATATAGGTGAAACCTTGTTTCGAAGGCTCAATTTGACAGCATTGGTGTGAAATAGTCCCTTAAGCATATCGAATCAGAAGCCTTATTCAAGTGGCTATCAGATTCGATTCCTTTCACCAGTGTGATTTGTCATGTGTGTAACTAAATGAGCTTTTTGATTAAATGTATTGGTTTGCGATTTACCGCGAATGAGACCTATATCGTCTCATACACACATTTTCTCCTCCGGAGAGGTTAATATTATTATTAATTTTCCCTCTTTTGTAACCCAAGAGGTTTGAGAGGTTTTTTTTTGTATTTTGTAGTTGTTATGAGTCTTATCTTATCATCATAAAAAATGAAACAAAAAATAAAATGCATTGCCAATAATGCTTTTAATGTTTTGTTCCATTTTTTTAATCCAGGAAGGTGACGGAACTGCTAGAATTTAGGTTCTCCGCAAATTGCTCATATTTTGCATTTCATCTACTTCTTTTTGGAGTTTTCGTCGTACTTTTATGACTTGAAAATGGGAAACTATTACTTATTAAACTTTCTCATTTTTAACTCTGAAAGTCGTTACCTCACTCAGCACTGTATAGGACGTCAGTGTCGATAGAGTTTTCTTCGTACTCTTATGACTTGAAATTGGGAAACTATTATCCATTAAACTTTCCCATTTTAACTATGAAAGCCGTTACTTAACTCAGCACTGTAGAGAACGTCAGTGTCGATAGAGTTTTCTTATGACAATATTAGTATTAATAGCTATCTAATGAGACCTATCTCATCTCATACACACTTTTTCTCTTCCGGAGAGGTAGGCTAACATTATTATGAATTTTCCCTCTTTTGTAACCTAAAAGGTTTGAGAGGTTTTTTTGTATTTTGGTAGTTGTTATAAGTCTCATCTTTAGGCCACTGTGGGATGGTTGATATAAATATGAAATTTTCTACATTGGGAACCCAAGAGGTTGGAGAGGTTTATTGCATATTTTTTCTCCGAACCTCGTGTGACAGCTAAAGCATGGCTGTTTTTATTAGGGTTGCCCTTATCTTGTGCGTCTCTTATAGGTGAAACCTTGTTTCGAAGGCTCAATTTGCTACCATATTGATGCGAAATCGGCCCTTAAGCGCATCGAATCAGAAGCCTTATTCAAGTGGCTTTCAGCAGTGTGAGTTCTCTTATGTGTAATTAAATGAGCTTCTTGATTATATGTTTTGGTTTGTGATTTATCGCGAATGAGACCTATCTCGTTTCATACACACATTTTCTCCTCCGGGGAGTAAGGTTATTAATTATTATGAATTTTCCCTTTTCTTTAACCCAAGGGGTTTGAGAAGTTTTTTTGTATTTTTGTAGTTGTTATAAGTCTTACTTTATCATCATTAAACAACATCCGTCAAGTGCGAGTGTTACTCGCGTTAGGGGTTTCGAACGTTTGTCAACAAATATGTACCAAAAGTACCGGTTAGAGACTTTGCAATTTAACGAATACCTAAAAAAAGTAGGTACCAACCTACATTTCAGATGGATCTCTCTGCATGGTTCGGTTAAATTAAAATTAAGGGTGGGTAATGGTAAATTTTTCAAATTTTTCAAAATATTTCAATAAGTATGAAACCTACAGAAGTTTGAAAAACTGGTTTGAAATGTCCAAACCGATACCTTTTATTTGGTACCCCACTCGTTGAGGTAGCCCCCCCCTCCTTTTGAAAATTATTTCCCCCCATTTTGACCATTTTTCAAAAAGTGTTTTTTTTTACAGACTTCTCTATATTTTTCGTGCAAAATATAGATCCATGTCTACATACGCTCCATAACTTATATCCTTTTAACGGATCGCTCTGCAAACTTCGGAGATAGGGGGGGATGGGTATTTTTCGACTTTTTCAAAATATTTCAAAAAGTATGAAACTTTCAGAATTTTGAAAAACTGTTTTAAAATGTCCAAACCGATACCTTTTATTTGGTACCCCACTCGGTGAGGTAGCCCTCTCTTTTGAAAATTATTCCCCTCCTTTTTGACCATTTTTCAAAAAGTGTTCGTTTTACAAACTTCTCTATATTTTTCCTATAAAATATAGATCTATATCTATAAACGCTCCATATATTTAACATGGATCGCTCTGCAATCTTCGGAGATAGGGGGGGGGGGGATAGATGTTTTTTCGACTTTTTTCGAAATATTTTAAAAAGTATGAATCCTATAAAAAAGTTTAAAAAATTTTGAAATTTACAAAATGATACCTTTCATTTAATACCTCAATGACTCTGTAGGTATCTTTTAAAATTTCGGCATCACAATTTGTATGAAAAATATTCATTTTCATTTTTCAATAATTTTTCTTTAAATCTGTACAGGCGCACGAAATGTATTATTATTTCAAATTTCAAATTGATAGCTGCAGTAGTTTTTGAGTTATTAAGGATGGAAAAAAGGACAGACAAAGCGAGACCATAACCCGTCATCCTCCTGGATAAAAAAAATGAAACAAAAAATAAAATGAATTGCTACTAATGCTTTGAATTTTTTGTTCCATTTTTTTTATCCAGGAGGATGACGGGTCTACTAGAATTTAGGTTCTCCGCAAATTGCTCTTATTTTGCATTTCATCTACTTCCTTTTGGAGTTTTCGTCGTATTTATATGACTTGAAAATGGGAATCTGTTACCCATTAAACTTTCCCATTTTAACTCTGAAAGTCGTTACCTCACTCAGCACTGTAAAGGACGTCAGTGTCGTTAGAGTTTTCTTCGTACTCTTATGACTTGAAAATGGAAAACTATTTTCCTGTAGGGATTCCTACAGTTATAAGTTAAGTTAATAGTTAAATAATAGAGGGAAGGATAAAGTACGCATCAAACCTCCTAGTGCTAGTTT
Source organism: Eupithecia subumbrata (assembly GCA_949316285.1). Lineage (NCBI taxonomy): Eukaryota > Metazoa > Arthropoda > Insecta > Lepidoptera > Geometridae > Eupithecia > Eupithecia subumbrata. The sequence continues at coordinate 3,155,252 of OX438642.1, read as the reverse complement.
GACACTGATTTAATATTCGTAAGTAATTGCCCAATATTAAGTAGGTAAGCAAATTGGTGCAAAAACATGTGTTTGAGTTGGTAAACCTGCTTAGCTATACATGACCTAGTTCACTGACTCTATGTATCGTGCGGTACTCCGTACATATTCATTAAACTTTCCCATTTTGAACTCTGAAAGTCGTTACCTCACTCAGCACTGTAAAGGACGTCAGTGTCGATAGAGTTTTCTTCGTACTCTTACTTATGACGTGAAAATCTCTCGTGCGAGGACATTGTTGACTCACTCCTCGTTTTTCTCGATTAGAACTGGTGCCGAATCGTTTACGATCCTTTTGACAGAATTTCTAGACAGTTTTGTCGTGCGGCCTTGGAGTAAAACCTTTTTGTCGTTTGACCTAGGTATAATGATAGTAAGCATAGGTACCGGCTGATAAATAAAAATAAAATAAAATAAAAAGAGCTATATTCCATATTACATAATTTTAAAATGTTATAAAAGTATTGATTACAAAGAAAATAGTCATGCGTATTTATAATTTTGTATTATCGTCATTGTGATGTTCTTCTTGATATGGACCGCCTACGGCGGTGTACGCCTCCTCCAAGGATCTCCAGTAGTTTCGGTCTCTGGCTTTACGTGGCCACATTTTTCCTGCCACTTTTATGATGTCGTCATTCCATCTTTTGAAAGGTCTCCCTTTTTTCCTTTTTTGGTCAAGTGGTGTCCAGTTTGTGACTATGTATGGCCATCTATTTGGTTTTAGCCTTTGAATGTGTCCTGCCCATTTCCATTTTAAGCCCAATATTCTTTTGACCACGTCTTTTGTTTTGGTTTTCCCTCTAATTGTTTGGTTTTTGACTCTGTCCCTGAGTTTGATTCCTAACAAACTTCTTTCCATGCCTCTTTGACATATTCTAAGTCTTTCTAGCGTTTTCTTTGTTATGTTCCAGGTTTGGCAGGCATAGGTCAGGCAGGGTGTTAGGCATATGTCCATGGCTTTGCTTTTCAGTTTGATGGGAAGATTGCTCTTGAAGATTTCTTTCATTTTCCAGTACTTGTTCCATGTCTATTTTATCCGTCTGTTAATTTCTTTTTCCGTACAGTAGTCAAATTCAATAAGGTGTCCAAGGTATACATATTCATCGCCGTATTCTAGGTTTGTTAAACTGGCCGTGATAGGTATTTTTGTTTTATTTGTCATTACCTTAGTTTTCGTTTGATTTAACGCCAATCCAGCTTTTTTACTTTGTTGTGTCAGAGTCTCTATCATATATTGTAGTTCCGTTGGGTTTTCAGAGAGCAGTACAATATCGTCCGCGAATCTAAGGTGGGTTAGATGATTTCCATCGATTTTTACTCCTAGCCCCGTCCAATCTAGTGACCTGAATATATTTTCTAAGATTGAAATAAAGATATTCGGCGAAAGCGGGTCTCCCTGTTTTACGCCACGTTCGATGCGGAAAGTTGAACCTGCTGTCTCCAGTTTTACCTTTGCAGTGCTTTTACTGTAAATTTCTTTGATTAGGTTTATGTAATTTTGGTTCATGCCTTGTTTTTCGAGTGCCAACCAGATGTATGAATGGGATATAGAGTCAAAAGCTTTACAGTAGTCGATAAAGCAAATATAAAGTGGTTGGTCATATTCTACGTGCTTTTCAATCACTTGTTTCAAGGTATGTATGTGGTCCACTGTAGAGTAACTTTTCCTAAATCCTGCTTGCTCTACCGGCTGGTTTTCCTCGATTGTGTTTGAGATTCTGCGGAGCAGCACTGAAGCAAATATTTTATATACACATGACATTAAGCTGATAGGTCTATAGTTCGTGATTTGTTTAGGGTCTCCTTTTTTGTAGATTAGTGTTATCTCTGAAGTAGTCCACTGATGAGGTATCTTGTTGTCTTTGAGGATAAAGTTAAATAACTGAGTAAGGGGTTTAATCAGAACATTTTTACCTGCTAGTATCATATCGTTAGTAATTCCATCTGGGCCAGGGCATTTTCCTGTTTTGAGTCTTTTTATGGATAGTTCTATTTCGCTCTCTAGGAATGGTGGTGCTGGATCAGTATTGTTTTCATAGTTTGTGCTATGTACCTCATCGGCTGCGACCTGCGTCTTTGTTGCTATAAAGTTGTTGGTAGAATTGGGTAGCTATGTTTAGTACATCTCTTCTGTTTGTAACTGTGTTTCCAGATGAGTTACAGAGGTGAGTCATTAACTGTTTTGTTGTGTCCAGTTTTTTGTATGCTTGTTTCACTCCGCCTGTTTTGTCTAAATGAACTTGTAGGGTCTGAGTTCTGTAACTTCGTAAGTTTTCTTTTGTTTTCTTATTTATTTCTCTATATATTTTACTGAGTTGTAGTTTTTCATGTTTGGTTTTGTTTGATTTGTGTCTTAGTTGGTGTCTTAGTTCATAAAGTTTCAATATTTCGTCTGTGATTATTGATTGTGATATTTTTGTCTTTTTGGTAGAGCTTGCTTTATTTATGCATTTTTTAAAGTTACTTTCAATATTGTCATAAAAGTCTTGAGCCGTTTCCTTTGTCGTAGTTGGAGTTATTATAAATTCTTTGTCTAAGATTGTAGAGTCGATGTTTTGTACTGGAGTTTTTCCATAGTTTGCTCTGGATTTCTTTTTGTGTTGTAAGGTTAAGGTTATTCTCACCATTCTATGGTCGCTGGAATGCAAAAATCTGTTCAAAACATTTATATTTTGTACGTATTTAGGTTGGTTTGTGGTTATAAAATCGATCTCATTTCTTGTTTTCCCATTTGGTGATAGCCATGTCCATCTAAGCTTGTTAGGCTTTTGAAATAAGGTGTTGGTGATTTTTAGTTTGTGTTGGAGGCAGAAGTCAATGAACATCTGGCCTCGGTCGTTTCTTTTGCCATATCCGTAGCGTCCCATAATCAGACGTTCGTTTTGTTCTGGTTTGCCTATTTTTGCATTTAAATCGCCCATAACAATTGAGTTTTTTGTGCATTTAGACATAGCTTTATTTAGGTCGTTATAGAATTTTTTTATCTCTAATTTTTTAGCGTTTTCAGTGGGAGCATAGACTTGGACGATCATGTATGATAGAGATTGTATCTTTATGTTAAGCAAGGCGACTCTCTCCGATATTGCTATGAAATCTTCTAGTTGAATGTGTTTGTGTTTTTTTATTAGAAATCCAACTCCTTTCTCTCCTTGTTTTTTTCCGTAGTAACATAGGGTATATTCGCCCCTGTCTTCAATTTTATATCCTTCTCTTCTCACTTCGGCGATACCGACGATGTCCCATTTAATTTTAGATAATGCGTGTTCAAGCTCGATGATCCTAGTTTCGCCCAGAAGTGAGCGTACATTGAATGTCGCGATGTTGTACTTCATTGTCCTTGGAGGGTGGGAGTCTACTACCCCCGCGGTGACTAGCCGTTCTGGGGGAGGGAGCATTGGTTGCTATGCGCTATTTTCTTGATTCTCTTGGCTTCTGTTCCGGTTGTTTGCTGTAAAACTTGATTGGCCTCGTTGTTGTTGAAATGATAAGTATTGCGTTATGCTGCGGTTTTCAGTTGTTGGTTTTTTTGCTCTACGATTATACTCTTTGCTGGTATTCGGGCTTGTTTCGTTTATATTTCGTTTGTTTTTTCGGTTATTGTAGATTTTTCTGCCGTCATTTTTGTTGCTTTCAGGTGGTATTACTACGATCTTATTGTATTTTATAAATGCTTTTTTTCCTGCTTCTGTTTCTGATTTTAGTTGTTCTTGCAAGCATTTTCTTTGTTCCAGAATTTTTGGGGGATAGTCTTCCCTAATGTAAATACCAGAATTGATTAGTTTATTTTTATTTTTTAATATTAGAACTTTTTTCCCGTAGGTTGTTAGGCTAACCGTTATAGGTCTTGTTTTGTCACTCTTCCTTCCAATTCTTTTCGCCTGTTGTATCTCGTTTTTACCGCATCCAACTTCCAAGATTTCGTTTATTATTTTTAATATTCTTTCCTCGAGCTCAAAGTAAGTTTTCTCTTGTTCGCTTATACCAAAGAAAACTAGGTTTCTAATTCTAACTTCTCTTTCTAAATAGTCTAAGCGTTTTTCTTGTAATTCTTGATTTGTTTGCAGTTCCTCTAGCTGATCTTTGAAGTTTGTTAATTTTTCGTCTACCGATTCTATTCTTGATGCCAATTTGCTGTCAGTTTCTTTCAATTGTTCACCGGCTGATATGAAGTAAAATTAAAAAAAAAAAACAAGATGCTGGGAATGTGTTTGCATAGATTTTGTTTTTATTTTTGCTCTTTCACAATTAACTATTGACACCAAATTAAAAGGTAGGTAAGGTGATACTAACAATGATGTGTTTTCTAAATTGAAACTTTGATTCAGTTACCCAATTTTAAGGCAAAATTCGATTCACTTGCAACATTCAATCATCCGAATGTGTGAGTGAAAGCACTGTATTTACGCGCTGTCAAAACACACATAGATCTTTTCTTGGTTACACAAATTGTCAAATTGTTGAATAATACTATCCCTCTGCTGAGACAGCAGCGAGTTTTTATTCTATGAGTATAAATATTCCCATGCAAAATAGAGTCTGATAATAGGTACTTGGAGCGATCCAAAATGTCACTGTCACTGATAGAGACAGAGGGACACTCAACAAGAAATTGAGGAGAATTGGGTAGAAGGATATTTGATTATTTTATTCAAAAGGAGAATTTATAATATGAAAAACACAGCAAAACTCTGAGTTAACCGTGTTAACCTAGCCTGGCGCAAGTGAGCCATACCGGCCTACTTGTGCCAAAATGTTCTACGGTAAACAGATTATTATTTAAGTAATGAGAGTGGTGTTTGAACTGATTTGCTAATAAGATGATATTATTATTTTAGGGCCAACTTGCGCCAGGCTAGGTTAACACGTTTAACTCAGAACTATATAATTATGTACTACTTTGGAGTTAACTTCGAATTATTTCTTGTACCACCGAGTTAGGAGAGAGTTAGGAGTTAACCTTGTTTTAAATATTAATAAATAAATAAAATAAATAAATAAATAACGCTGGACAATTCACACAGCATTATCTAGCCCCAAGCTAAGCAGAGCTTGTGTTATGGGTACTAGATAACTGATATACTTAATACAATACACTACATAGATAGATGTTTTTTATTATAGATAGAAAAAACCAAGACCAACGGAACAAATTTCTGCAGATCGTACACAAATATGTTCCGAAACGGGAATCGAACCCGCAACCTCCAGCGTCGCAGGCGGACCTTCGCCCGCTGCGCCACGGAGGTCGTCAAATATTGAAATTTTTAACCCACTGATGTGCGAGGGTTAGGTCAACTAACTGTGGGCTAGTAATGTCAAAAATATGAAAGCTTCGTTGTTAGGTATTGTTGGTTGAGTTTTTCGTATCCGTTTTTTTGTCCTGAACAATAAATTACTTGTTGATTGTCAGATGATAATGAAGAGATCATTGAATACATTAGTTCGGACTTTTATAATAGAAGAATTGCAAAACGGTCCAATTACCTATATCAAGTACCTACCTAAATATCTAGCTACATACGTTTTAATTACACTAATATTTAAAATGCAAAGTTTGGATGGATGTTTAGATGTTTGTTCCCTCTTCACACCATGATTTCTGAACGGATTGGTCGGGCAGTAATTTTGCATTGATGTAGCTCTAAGCCTGAAATCAAACACAGGCTTCATAAAACAGTTCCAGTGGGATAAAAATGCTCTTTCAACGTTTCCATCCATTCCACAAAGCATGCAAAGCCGCGGACAGAAACTAGTTAGAAAATAAACAACAGTCAATTTAATGCGATCAAGAACCACATGTCATTTTAAATCTGACTTATAGGAATAGACTTATTCAAATTACTGTAGAGCGAGAGAGAGCATACACTTAAATCGTTCAGCATTCGTCCTACTATAAGAATAAGAATAAGAATAAGAATAAGAATAAGAATAAGAATAAGAATAAGAATAAGAATAAGAATAAGAATAAGAATATTTATTTCCAAAAATTTACAAGATAGCCTTAGGTAACTATGCGCTGTTAATAATAGCTAGCTAAACGTACACCTTAAAAGTAAATCTTATGTTATCTTAGTACTATGTAATTAAGTATAAGTAGGCATACGAACTAGTAAATCTTATGTTATCTTAGTACTATGTAATTAAGTATAAGTAGGCATACGAACTAGTAAATCTTATGTTATCTTAGTACTATGTAATTAAGTATAAGTAGGCATACGAACTAGTAAATCTTATGTTATCTTAGTACTATGTAATTAAGTATAAGTAGGCATACGAACATGCAAGACGTATTACCTTAAGGCTTCCATTTGTTGCATGAGTCATAACTTCCGTGTTAGTAACAATTACTGTGTTACGGCAAGTAAGACTTTATTTCGCCAGATGTAAAAAGAATGAATGAACATGATATTTTTTTTTTTAATAATTCTGGATAATTCACACAGCATTATCTAGCCCCAAGCTAAGCAGAGCTTGTGTTATGGGTACTAGATAACTGATATACTTAATACAATACACTACATAGATAGATGTTTTTTATTATAGATAGAAAACACCAAGACCAACGGAACAAATTTCTGCAGATCGTACACAAATTTGTTCCGAAGCGGGAATCGAACCCGCAACCTCCAGCGTCGCAGGCGGACCTTCGCCCGCTGCGCCACGGAGGTCGTCAAATTTACATTAACCTCGGGTTGATTGACTCTGGGTTAATTTCCACTGGTGCAATATAAACTGTCAAACATTAACCTCGGGTTGATTGACTCTGGGTTAATTTCCACTGGTGCAATATAAACTGTGAGCAGAAAATTCAAAACATTAACACTGAGTTAGGAAGCCTCGAGTTATTTATATAACTCCAACTTTTGGCACAAGTAGGCAAAGGTGTTTCACTAAACTATCGAGGAATGTAATTTTTATTATAATTGATAAACTACAATAAGCGACATAGGTTTTATTTAGGTACCTTACATGCAACAATGGCAAAGCCGCGGGCAAATGTTGGTTGGTATAAATTTATATTTATATGACAAATAATGACAAATAAAATTTTTATTGCGGAAAACATACAAGGTGAATAATTTTATAAGTTCAAGTTTAACTATTCTATAGCATGCTATGAGGATCCGTTACGTTTTTAGTTGAAAATTCAGATTTATGGAGCTAAGAAATCCTTAACAAACACAAAAATTTACGAAGTTATGACCAAATTACTAGCGAAGTTCACCGAGTGACCGCGGGTGCATGTGACGTCACTCGCTCGGTCGCCGCCCGTTAACCGTAGGCAGATATCAGTTTTTAGTGATTTACTCCGAAACTATAAGTTTAGGAGAAAATAACAGAACCAGGTAGACTCGAATTTTGTGAGACACACTAAATGAGAAAAATATATTTTATTATTTTTTTGTCCAATTTGGATAATTTTAAAAGATATAACATTCTCATGTCATAAAGAATAACGTAGATACTAGTTCTATTGAAATTGCTATAACTTTACTGATCCTCATTAATTGACTTATATGTCTATGGCTTAAAATTAATCAATTCATTAATGTCATAAAAATTACTTTCATTGAGCCAGTTAAATAATTTCTTTTAAATAAATAGTTATTCAATAATTTATATAAGATACCTTATTATAAATTTTTACACACATACCTAGTCGAGCAGCTTTTTTGATGTCTCGCTGACTTTGAGGTTTCTTTTAGAATAAACCTATTCGGGTCTCTAAATTGCCTAGGATTTGTGTCATATGCTTTGTGGAACAAATATCCATGACTCCTTACAAAATTAGAGATTTCATAAACATTATACATGGTAGAGGCAACAAACCGAGATCCTTATAAATACCTTAAAACCACGACGATCATAATTTAGTTCTTTAGAATGAAGATATATTTTTAAGTATATTCGACTTAAAAATATATCTTTTTTCCGGATAAAATTTCCGGATATGGGAGTGACAACCCTGGCGAAACAAGGAAATTGCTGATAACTTCTAAATAACGCGGAGTTAGATAATGGTTTTAATAATTTAATAAGTTTTAATACTGTAGATAAAAGTTTGTTTATACAGTCGTTTAGTTTAGAAATGTCCGTCTAATACGGCATTAACGTGGAGAAAAATAAATAAATAGAATAATGATATAAATGTTCCATGATCTATTCACAGTAGGTACAAACTCAAAAACTTGCTTGATTGTCTGTTATTATGCGTATAACCCAATGATTATACTATCGAGTAAAAATTAAAGAAAAAAAACTGGGCTTCTTATTTAACTTTTATCTGTACAGTACAATTATATGACGTATACAATTATTTATATGTATACAATTATATGTATACAATTATACAGATAAAACTTAAATAAGAAGCCCAGTTTTTTTTCTTTAATTTTTTTTCGATATTTCATGATCCGGAAATAGGGTAACTTTGATAATTTTTAGAACAAAAACTACATGGTCTATCGATGCCAAAGTTTTATTCTAGTGCTTATATATACTGAGATGAAACAAAATTGGGGTTTACCTATATCACACTGTGTATCGCCAACTTGAACTCTGCGTTGGTAAAGTTCTAATTTACGCAGAAAACTTGCAACTTTATCCTGTACTGTACTAATGTTCGTCATATTTCGTATTTATTTATTTGTAAGATACTCAGACTGTTAAACTCACTGAAATAAATAGTTACAAATTTTCTAATACCAACTAAAAATTACAGCATGATTTTCAAAATCAAAATCAAAAACTCTTTATTTCCATAAATACAATGTACACTTAGAAAAGGTCAAACTGTAAAACGAAACACTGACACGAAAATAAAGTGATAATTTTGATTTCTGTCGCTTCGGTATGTAAGTAAAGAAGCGATGAAGAAATCTTTAGCCTGTTAGTTGTTACTTTTCGAGTTGGAGGGAAACCCGTCCCAAGCTTTTTTATCTTCTAGAGAATCTGATATTTTATAGTAAGTAAGCCTAATTGCACTGCAAGATTACCCCTGCAGAATAGCTGTTTTACCCCCGGAGGGGTAATTACTCCCAGGTCCTAGGAACCACTGGGTTACAGACTTCGCAATTTAATGAATACCTAAAAATAATAGGTACCAACCTACATTTTAGATCGACCTCTCTGCATGCTTCGGTGAAAAGGGGTAACGGTAAATTTTTCGACTTTTTTCAAGATATTTAAAAAAGTATGCAACTTACAGAAATTTTAAAGTAGACTTACGTAGCTTATATAAGTTTAGATTCCTGTTGATCTTCTAGATGAGAGAAAGTAGGTACCTAATTTAAATGGCGAATAACATGACAACGAAAAGAAATAGACCAATAGTTTGTAAAGTAAATCATGAAATTTAATACATCATGCAAAAAAGTACACCTCATGACCCAGTTTTAAAGTTACAGATCAAAAATTAAATAAAAATCGTTTGTTTTTGTAAGTTTCTAAAAAATATTTTTCACTATGATTTTGTTCAATAATGTATTTTTTTAGCTATGTAGACCATCTAGTTATTAAATGCGAGTACTTTGAATAAAATCTCGTTCGATCAAGGTTCGACAATACACATTGTTGTCGATAAAATAGGTACGCGGCATTTTATCAAAATTACCAACAATCAATAAACAACTGTCATTATGTCGAGGAATCAAAAGAAAAATCAAATTTTTCGTTTTTAAAGTCAAGTTTCGGTTCGGCGATAAAAACTCATAATATTAGTAGGGAAGGTAGGTACTTAAATACCTAATCAAAACTAATAGGTATTCTAACCTATGTAATATGTATTAACAAGTTGCAGTGTTGTATATACCTACCTAAATTAATTGTAACTTTAGGTACCTACCCTAATATTTACACATATTTTTAAGATAAAACTACATTTCTGGATTTACAAAATATGTTATAATTATTAGAGATTATTTGCTAACCTACCTATTTATATAATTTAGTCTACCTGTGTTCCATATTTATAATCACTTGGTGTGTTACTCACTCGTTTATTAATAAATTAAAATTGTATGTCTGTGTTTAGTTACATATCATGAATGAATAAATTGTAATAACTAGAATATAACTGTATAAATTATTTTTATTATTTTTAAAACAATATATTTTTTAGTCATAAGTATAGTAATAAATTGTAATAAATATAACTAGAATATAACTAGCTAGTTATAAATTTTAATTTTTTAATTTTTGTATAACACCTCTACTGCGATCACAATTTTCTGTTTGTCAAGCTAACTCTCGGTATTAGTATAATGTACCTAACCTTTAAAATCTGTGTGTAATCATGAATAAATGTTATATGCAAAAATCATCTTTCTTTTTCATCAATCTATTTCTGCTTCAATTACTTTCGGATTTGCCTTTTACAGTAGGAGATAGGAATACCTAATCATTGACAGATCATTGCCTTTTACAGTAAGAAAAAGGAATCTTCTTGAAAGATCTTTACCTTAAAATTTTATTAGTAGGAAAAAGGTATAACGTCTTGACAGAAGGGTTACTAGGAAATAAGTTTCTCCATATCATACTAATATTATAAATGCGAAAGTTTGGATGGATGGATGGATGGATAGATGGATGTATGGATGGATGTTTGTTACCTCTTCACGCCAAAACTACAACACGGATCGGGCTGAAATTTTGCACACAGGTAATTCTAATCCTGGAATCAAACATAGGATTTTAGGACTTTTTATCCAATAAATCAGTTCCCATGGGATAGAAATCACCTTTAAACGTTTCCATAGAAACCACGCGTGCGTAGCCGCGGGCATTAACTAGTAAGTAAATAATTTTCTCTTCGTCTGTACTGTTCTGTGTACCTAAAGTTTAATGAGGTACTTATCCTATTTCCTACTAGGTAGGTATGTTGGTAACATACCTACCTAGTAGGAAATAAGATACCTCATTAAAGACTTGCTAAGGGAGGCTTAAGTCCAGCAGACAAGTATAGCCTGATGATGATGGAGTCGTCCGTTTATTAGGTACTAGTAAAAGTAGGTAGGTACGCAAAATGAGTCAAACATCGTTGACTTTAAAGGAGTAGAGAGGTTAGGTCATACTCGGAAATAGAAAACTCCTTTTAAAATTAGGAAATAGCAATCATTATCGAAATACCTACCTAGTGTAGGAAATAAGTACCTAGTAATTAATTAGGTAGGTACCTAGACAGGAGAAAGGAATCTTTAAAGAAATACTAGTTTCTGTCCGTGGTTTCGCAAGCATCTCTCTGGGAACGTCGCATCGCACTACACGCCGGGCTGCAGCGGTCAGCGAGGTAGGTACCTACATAATATACATTAGTATGAAATAGCCATGGAGCTCGCGCATCAGGCCACTCGTGGCCAGCGGCCACACCGAGCCGCACGCGGCTAGTTGCGGCCACACCGAGCCGCACGCGGCCAGCTGCGGCCACACCGAGCCGCGGCGGCCAACAAGATCGAAACCACGCTGTATTTGCTCGAGTGCCGCGACCCTTGCGGCTGGGATGCGAGTAGGTACGCTAGGTATTCTGGGCTCGCGCTCTAAAGGTTATTTCAATTAACTACTTACTGCTTGAAAAGGAATAAAAGAAGCCTATGTGTTAATCCAAGACCTACAACTTTCCAAAATTTCAGCTGTGTCGTCCATCCGTTCAATAGTGTTGGCGGAAAGCAGCCAAACTACATATCGAACCCTGACTGCAAACACTTGGCCTTTTGACATTCATTACTCTTTCTCGGCCGTTAGACTAGGCGCAAGCGGATCACCCCGGCCACAGCCACCGGGGTGGCGTGCAAAAAGTTGTCGGTATCGGTACCTATACGCTTTTTCATACATTTTGTACGAACTCTCCGCACACGCGTCGGCGGCGCGGCGGCGGCCACTCGCTACAGCAGTGTTCGCGGCTCGTCACTTGACGCCGCTGCTGCGCGCCACGCAAGATACCAACTCTCGCCACTGACTCAGTCAAACGCTAGGCGTCCTACGCATCGCACGTGTCAATGTAATTGTGGTAGCTTCCAAACACCGGTGTCAGTCGCGCGCTTCCGCACCTGCTGCAAATGTGCCACCGGTGGCTGTGGCCGGTGGTCCGTTTGCGCCGTTTGCGTGTAAAACTTTGTGAAAGCAACCCCAAGTCACATTAGCGCCCCGCCACCTATTATATTATACTACGTTAGTACAACACAGGGTGCCACGGAAAGGATGTAATAAGCCGAAAGAGGGTAATTCTGGTCATCGAAGGGGTCAACAAACTAAAAACAAGCAAAAACAAAAACATTGGTGTAATATTTTGTAATAATGCAAAAGTGCGTGTAAAAGATCAAAAATAAGAAAAAAAACTTTTTTTTAAGAAAATATATTGGCATTTAAATATCGTTATTTACAAGTTTATCCCCTTGGGGTCCAGAATCACCCCCTTTCGGCTTAGTACATACCTACACCCTTTCCGTACACACCTCGCTCGACGCGCCCCGCCGCGCCGCACAACCCCGCAGCGAACGAACGATGATGATGATGGTACCTATGCCTACTTTACTTGTGCACGACAGAAAGATTAGAGACACTAAGAATATAAATACGTTCGATAAGTTATCTTAGACTTATAATAAGTCAATAAAATTTACATCAACCAAGCTATTAGATGGACTGGACGTTGAATTATACAGGGTGAGGCGTAAAGAGTGGTCAATACTTCACCTACGGGTAGGGGGCGTCAGAACTGTTCGGAAAATAAAAAATTCTAGGTACCCTGTAAAAGTCTGACGGTTTTCGAGTTATAGAACATTTTCGAAATTTTATCTTTTTTTACCCTTAACCATTCTTTTCGATGCCAAGGCTACAAATCAAGGAATTTTCTCAATATTATGTTTTATATAGCATTCTTGGATAACTGTGCTATCAAATGCTAACTGCTATTTGTGTGCCAAAAGAACACTTTTTATTTTACAACACGCTTAAGAAACAAAAATGTGTTCTGAACAGATTTGATACCCGTAGGTAAAGGCTTGACCAATCTTTACGCCTCACCCTGTACAAAGGAAAGTAGTTTTGGAGCAAAATTGTCAGTTAATGTCAGTCACTCAGTAAATCAGTAAGCCTCATTATATTAAAAATAAAACAGAAAACAGTTTGCCCGAGCTATAGAGTTCGAGCAAACTGTTTTCTGCGGGTAGGTATAGACCCGCGCCGCTAAAAAAAATCTTGCAAGTTCCGTGTCTCGACTCTTCGATTCCGCATCCTTCCTGTTCCAGCCTAGGTACCTATCATGTGTAGGTTACAGTCCACATTAAAGCCTCCACACACAGAAACCGTGGCCTGAGGGAGGCGAAGGCGTGCGGGTTGTATGTAATGCGTGACTTTGTATGAGAGACTACATATGCTACAAAACAAACAAATAGGTAAGCTAAAGATGCTAAAAGTGAATAATATAATCTGGTGTTCATACAGACACCCATGCCAACATGCACCGTCGGGCGACGGCGGCGTGTGTGTAGTCTCTCATATAAATTCGTATGATAGAACCCGCACGCCTTCGCCTCCGGCCCGGTCACGGCTTCTGTGTGTAGAGGCTTTTAGCCCGAAGGAACAATACTATTGTACCTACCTACCACCTGCATCCTTCATTATTTTCTCTGATCCTAGGTACCTACCTAGAGGACTGGGTAGAAGTAACATAACACAAAGTGGCCATCATCGAATAGGACGGCGGCGCGGCGGCGGCGGCGGCGCAGGCAGCAGCGAAACTGCTCGCTGCAACAATTTTATTGCTCTACATCTACCTATTATCTACAAGCGCTTTTTAAAAACAAAAAGCAGCCATGTGAAGGATTGCTCAGTGAAACCTTCTTTACCAGGTAGTAAAACGACAAAAATCAAATAGGGGGTATTAAAATTTGACCCCACCTGTTTGATTCTGCACCCCACTGCAGCAGGGGCTACGAAGTTCTACGATATAATTTACTTACCTCATGAATGGATGCTGAAGATAAGAAATCTTACGCTAATGTAGGTATTTTCCGCAAATGTCCAATCCACTTCATCTGTGCTAATCCATCAGGTACCTCTACTGCAACGACGGCGACATCAGTAATAGAAATCTAAGTTCAAACTCCGTCGTCCACAAACACATTCAGCACGTTTGTGCGTCAAGGTTGATGCGAACTTTATAAAATAAGAGTTTTATCAGGCCCACTGTAGATGGTGCTCTGTGTATTAGCGATGCTGGAAATTTATTGTCAGTTCTAAAGGGTTTTTATCTACCGCTTGACTATTTTTATATATTCAAGCCAACATGCGGGGACCCCAGCTTTGGGAATCGCTTAGATGTTGCTCATAATCTATCATTGTATTTGCGGGTAGAACGAGGATTCATTCCTTAACTGTAACTGATCAAGAAACTGTCTCGCGTAATGTAATTATTCTAAAAATATAGTTGTTATTTAAAAACTAGTTCTTTCACATGAACACAAAGTTATTAGCTTGATCTAATTGTATTATTTGGAAATCCCAGAGAGTAACCAGGTGTTGACCTGGTGGATTGGATGGAGTAAGTATTTAATATCAGAAGTGCTATGTGAGAACCGACGTTGCAGAAAGGCGAATGGTATGTACTTACAAATGAATATAAGTGATGGGTAGAAATCCCCAGTAACAGTAAGTTTTAGGGATGCCAGAAGTGAGTAAAAATATCGATATTTCGATACATAAAAATATCAATATCGACATTGATATTTTAATCAAAAAATATCGATATATCGGTATGATTTGACAGAGAATATTGGCGTTTTAAAACTTTTTTTTATTAGCCTGCTAGTAACTCGACTCTGCCTCATGGAAAGCAGGTATCTGAAGTCTACGAGTGGAAAGCATTATTTGGCCTAATCTACTTCAATCATCTTACATTACATGATAAATACGAATCAATACTCATCATTTTTAATAAATCAGGAACAACGAATAAAAATATTATTTATTTATTAATCACTTGAGTACCTACCTAGTTCAACTAGGACTCAAGTATCTATAGAAAATGCAGAAATACGCGCGAGTTGAGGTCAGTCATGCGGAGACGGACTGTTCAAATTGACATTGACAGACAAGACAATAGACAGAATTACCACCTTAAGTACCAAATTAAAAAGCAGCAAATCGAGTTGACCGAAAACAAAAAAAAGTATAAAATGTATTAAAAAAATGTTACTGAAATATAGATTTTTATACCTTTTCGATACTTGAAATTTTATATGGATACATCGAAATATCGAAACATTAAATATCGCTCAAAAAAATCGATATATCGAAAAAATAATATCGATGTATCGATATTTTTTTCAACAGGCCTAGTAAGTTTACTAGGGATTTCTACCCATCACTTAAAATGTTAGGCTAGGTTAGACTCCCTCTAAGCGTTGGCTGTGCGATATATGTAGTCCACCCCTTAATGTTCCATTCTCTATCACCAACTTTATATAAAAATCGTTTTTATAATTAGAGCGTGCACGGATTTCAATAAAGTTTGTAAAGATAACGATAATATGACCTCCATTGCACGACTGCGTACGACAATCCGATATTATTTGTAGTAAATTTACATTTTTCTCTTCCAAAAATCTTATAACATGGCTGAGCAGTGCTTTTTTCTCAATCATGTAATGTGCCTAAAGCACATTACTGTAAAAATCTTGATCTTGATTTTCTGTGATATTTTGATTACTTAGCTTATGTTCAATACTATTGTAACAATAACCAGTTTTTTTACATTATTATAAAAACCATGAATTATTTGGCATGTTTACGAAATTCTCTATTTTCTACATGATTCGTATTAATTTAAAGCTAGCTGTAAGAGAGTACACATTTTTTTTGTATATATTTTGTTGATTTTTGTTGTTATACCTACCACTAAATTATGTGAAATAAATAAAGATTTTGTGATTATTTAATTCGTTGTTTTTATTTGATTGGTAGCACTCATAGCGCAGCTGGCTTAGGTGTTTCTTACCCTAAATAAATTGTAGGCTAGTTATGGCTAATTCACCCGGCCTATACGAATTAACTTTATTTCATTTAATAAAATAAAAGTTTAAGAGTATTTATTTATTCTTGTCTAAAAACCCCCTTCCACCAACATAAATTACATTTAAGGGGATTTCTATACTTTTAGTTTAATAATCCCCTGCCTCAGCTAAATCCGATTGTAAGGGGATTTGTAGACAAAAAGTCTAATAATCCCCTTCGTAGGGGAATCTTTAAGGGTATTATTAGACCAAGCCCATAATATGAGAGAAACTGTGGTTAAATGTGAACTTAATTAATCGGCAGGTATTGCAATCGCGAACGAAGTCGCGGGTACAGCTAGTGTTGAATAAAACTGTAAATAAAAATCGAAGTGACCACTTTATTTCCCACTTTGAAATACCTATCTGACATGTTTCAGATTCCTGTAAGGTCTAAAGGAAATGGTTTACGAATTTTAAATTTGTAGGAAAGTTCTTTTTCGTCCGCAAAATTCGTCCCATTACTGGGCAAAGGCATCCCCCGCCCCCAAATGCTTCCACGTTTACTTTTTAACTGCATTAATTAGGTATTTATTCACGTTGGAGCCTGTCCTGATTAGATTTTGACTGTGTCATGATTGTGATTCATGTAGATGTGGGGCAATACTTTTTGATGTGTCCAAACTTCCAGCACCCTGAGCACTGTGTTACTGGAAAGACATAACGGTCCACTTTAAATCTACACCCATAGGCGCTTACAAACGTTGGATACGTCGGGCTTTTAAAGCACATGAGTACCGTTTCGCTATTTATCAATTTGTGATCAGTTCCATGCGCCTTAATCTTATGCATAAATAATAAACTCATCTATAAAAATGTGCGCTACACAAAGAGCTCATAATGACGTTTCTATTTTTGTGTTAGTTTTTATAAATAGTAACTTTATCAAAAAACTTTTAACGGCGTCCTTAGCCTGTTTAGTTATTTATTAATTTGGTCTTGTACTTTAGTTAGGTTCATAAAGTATTTATAATCTACGCATGTAAAAATTTAGGTTAAATAAAGAACTTTGAAAAACAAAAATTTAACAATCTTTTTACATTACATTACAGATATAATTGGAATTTGGCTAATCAGCGATGCACTTATCTCCTCTTCACTTATCTCTAGGTCCACACCTCAATAAGTCCGTAGGACAGATTGCCTTGATCTGTAAATTGAGCTCGTATTTCTAACTCAACTAGTTTCGGGCAACTTATTAAAATTCCAGCTTGTGTTTTGTCCTCAAATTGTTGAAACACTTTGTAAGGACTTTTATAATCTAGCTAATGCTATTTGGTTGGGTAATACTTTTAATGATGTCAAACATACTTCATAATGATAAGCATTTTTATCTTGCTGATTGTCCGCATTCTGTACCATGATCTGGTCCATTGTTTTGTTTGTCAAATTATCCACTGACTCCCTTAAAAGCAACTTCTTTGGCTTACTTTTCGTGATGGCGGTAAACCCGCCTTCTCTACTTTTTTTACTTTTTCCTTCACTCTTTTCTATATGCCTCTTTTCCGCGATTCGTTCAACAACTTCTTCTTCAGATGGTGACGAATGCCAATTCAAATCCAACGGCAATGGGGCAAATTCCTCAACCTGTAACAACGCAAAAGAATTATTATTAACTAGCAGCGCCTCGCGGTTTCACCAGCGTAATACCGTTCCCGTGGGAATTTCGGGGTAAAATTTAACCTATGTGCTATTCCAGACTATAATCTATCTCTGTGCCAAATTTCATCCAGATCCGTTCAGTAGTTTTTACGTGAAAGAGTAACAAACATCCATCCATACTTACAAACTTTCGCATTTATAATATTAGTAGGATGATCGGTTATCACAAGCGGGCCGGAGCGAGCCGGCCGCCTTATCGGTAGTAAACAATAGAACCTGTATTAAAGCTAATCTATATCTATATCTATCTATCTATCTATACTTATAATAAAACTGTAACAGGTCCAATTCTGTACATTGAAGATATTTTGAAAAAAAAAATTGTAGGGCACTCTCTTATCGATACTGAAGCCAAAACTGTAATTTTTTTCAATCATGTCTGTCTGTCTATCTGTCTGTTTCTTAAACGCGCATTACGTCGAAACTACTGAAGGTATTGAAATGAAACTCGGCATGATTTTAGGTCATACTACGAGGAAGGACATAGGATACTTTTTATTCCGGGATTCAGTCAGGTTCCCCTGGGAGAGGAGATGAAAGTAAAATTTCTTCACCGCGCATGACGCCGAAAGTACTGAATGAGTTGGAATGAAACCTAGCACGATTTGATTTCATACTACAAGGAAGGACATGGGTACATTTTATCCTGGAATTCAGTAAGGTTCCCCTGGGAGAGAGGATGAAAGTAAATTTCTTTAACCGCGCATCACGACGGATCAACTGAATGAATTCGAATGGAACTCGGCATGATTTGAGTTCATACTACGAGGAAAGAGACATTTTATCCCAGAATTTAGTAAGGTTCCCCTGGGAGAAGGGATGAAAGTAAAATTCCTTCACCGCGCATCACGCCGAAACTACTGAATGAGTTGGACTGAATTGGTACGATTTGAGTTCAAGAAAGGACATGGGATACATTTTATCCTGGAATTCAGTAAGGTTCCCCTGGGAGAGAGGAAAAAGTAGAATTCTTTAACCGCGCATCACGACGGGTCTACGTGTCGTCCGATTTCATGCATTCTTTTTGTTAGAAACAGTGTTGCAAGATCGAATTTGACTAAATCAGTAGAAAGTCGAGCAGAAAATCAGTAGAGTGATGAAATAATCTGTAGATTGAAGAAAAAAATTAGTAGAAAAAGGGTACCTAAGTTCCTATCTATTTATTTTTCCAAGACGCACCCATTAGTTAGGTTCCTACCTACTAAGGTGGTGCGTCTTGGAAAGATAAGTTAGTTCCTTCCTTACATGATATATGGTGGTTAAGCTGGTCCAGTTAACTGTACTACTACCGAAGTTTGGTTGGAGTAAGTGGTCCAATTAAAATAACTGGACCACAAAAAAATATTTTTACTGTGGTGCACAGCCTGTAAAGTAAAGTAAAGTAAAGTAAATTTATTCACCACAAATATACATGCATACATAATAATACAATCACATTAACTTAGAATTATTCTTATTTTTGCTAAATATAATTAATTAAATAAAAAAAAAAAAATAATGCTGGACAATTCACACAGCATTATCTAGCCCCAAGCTAAGCAGAGCTTGTGTTATGGGTACTAGATAACTGATATACTTAATACAATACATTACATAGATAGATATTTTTATTATACATAGAAAACACCCGGAAAAATCCACAACATTTCCCCCACAACGGAACAAATTTCTGCAGATCGTACACAAATTTGTTCCGAGGCGGGGATCGAACCCGCAACCTCCTGCGTCGCAGTTAATAAATAAATAATATATGATAGTTAAGAATTAAGACTAAACGTGATCTCACTTTGACAACTGTACCTACCTACTAACGAAAAAAAATTACAGTGGTCCAGTCAAATGGATCAGGAGCCCTATTCTGCAATACAATTGTTTTAGTATGACAATGGAATCGTCGCAGAATCATCACGTAGAATCCTTAGATTAATAAAACTCCAGATAGTGCGTGCGAGATAAATTAATAGTTTCAAACTTGACGCGCGTCTCTCCATCTGCATTCATCATAATTTCTTTCATCTGAGGTGGAATACCAAAACGTGTCATTCTGTGTCGATACCCATGTGAAGCGATTAGTATAGCAGAATAGGGTCTCAGCTGAACGGAACCATGAGTAAGAAGTGAAACCAGTATAACACTTCTTAACACTGACGCTGGCCGAGTCGTAGCTAAAAGTCGCGTGGATAAAGAATGGGATTGAAGATGACAACATGCTATCCCCCTTAGATCCTACACGATTTTTTGCACGGCGGCGTTTCATAATATGAGAGATAATATGATTAAATGTGAACTTAATTAGTCGGCAGGTATGGCAATCGCGAACGAAGTCGCGGGTACAGCTAGTAAAAATAAATAAATAAATATAATGCTGGCCAATCCACACAGCACCATCTAGCCCCAAAGTAAGCTACTCACTGATATATTTAATACATTATATACATAGATAGATATTTTTTATTATACATAGAAAACACCCAGACCAACGAAACAAATTTCTGCAGATCGTACACAAATTTGTTCCGAGGCGGGAATCGAACCCGCAACCTCTTGCGTCGCAGGCGGACTCTCGCCCGCTGCGCCACTGAGGTCGTCATATAATATGCCAATTGAAGATAAAAATAAAGCGGCCGTTACGACACAAAAACTACTTGACTTTTACGAAAGACTAGTACTTTTGAAGATCCGACTATTCGTATAGTTTCCATGGAAAAATGTTATGAAATACTTACAGAAATCCACAAAACTGTTTGACATGGTGGCCGACTGAAAATGATAGAAAACATTAAAAATAAGTTGTCAATCCAAAAAAATATAATGAAAAATTTCTGAAATCTTCCATTTTTAAGATAAAGTGATAAAGTTTTGTATGTAACCCGTTATAATTTTTAAATTTTTTATTAGATTAAGATTCCGTCAATATATTTTTAGTATTATGTTGCCAGTTGAAACTGCAAGCCAAAGCAAAGGGCAATATATTATAATTACAAAAAAAAAAGTTGATGTCAAGGAAACCTTACATTAATGATATGGCCAAACGTTGATTGAAATATCATTAAACGATCAAAGTTTAATGATATTTCAATCAACGTTTGGCCATATCATCAATAATAAATGATATAGTCAGTCTTAGCTTAAACGATATAATCAGTTTTAGCTGGCTATTATCATGAAATACAACCATTTCATGAAATACTCGGTTACATCATGAAGTGATTAATTCTAAGATATTATGGCCACGACATATACACTTACGTATATCTATTTCTTAAAAATCAAAGCTGTCACCAGAAGGCAGAGTGCCCAGAATGCTGGCAACATTGCCACGTTGAATGGCAATACTAATTTGTTGACCGAAATAGAAGCCAGCATTCCAATCACCTGTGGACTCTATAAGAAGTTTGGTAAGATCTTTATAAATTGCATGTGTCCCAGGACCCCAAGGACCAATGGTTTCAAACCCAAACGGCTCAAATGGGTAGGTAGCCTCGGTCAAGGTTAGCGTATTTTCGCCGTTTAAGGGACTGCGCTGATGTTGCTGCAGGATATCTATGGGCTGTGTGTGTGTGTCTATGTATGGGTATTTATGTGTTTGTGAGAGATTATGTGCGAGTACACATACGTGTGTGTGCGTTTATGTGTGAGTGTGGTGTTTGTGTTTGAGACCTAGTTAGTTAGGGTAAACTGAATCTTAGATAAAATTAAACAAATCGTCATTATTACTCAAATTCAACTATAATCAACTAAACATCACAATTAAAATCATATTCATATTAACACTTTGAATTAAACAAAACTATATTTTATACCTATACAGGGCGCCACGTAATACATATGTATGTGTAGCTTAAAGGGGCTGATTCCGGACACGGAAGGAATCCCTTCGGCTTAGTTCACATGTTACGTGGCACCCTGTATATATCAATATGGTCACTTTTCAATTTACAATCACAATGGCGTTGTTCTCCGTTTACATCATTTACCGCTTGAAGACGTTCCCGTGAAGAGCTAACAAACCTCCATCCAAACATCCATACATCCATGCATCGATACTATCTATACATCAAAAGTACAAGTATAGAATCATGAAAAAAGGAACCCTTATAGGATCACTTTGCTGTCCGTCTGTCTGTCTGTCCGTATGTCAACCCCCATTTCTCAGAAACGCGTGGACGTATCGACTAGAAATTAACGTGAAATACTCAAGTTTATAAATTCTTGAAGCCGTGATATAAATAAAACTTCTTAGTCAATGCACTAAAAAGTTACAGCCGCTTATGTCCGAATATTTTGCAATTACCAAGGGAATCACATGCACATAAAACCTATAGGGTACTTCCCATAGACATAGAGTCATAAAATTTGCTGAGCAGCAAGGTCTTAGCACAAGTACAGGGAAAATTCCGAAAAACATTAATTTGTAGTTTTTCACCAAAAAAATACTTTTGATTTTTGCTACCGACCAAAACCTAAAGGGTACTTCCCGTTGACCTAGAATCATAAAATTTTGTAAGAAGCAAGGTTTATAGCACAAATAATAATTTACGCCATGGACAAAACCTACAGGGTACCTACTTCCCGCTTACCTAGAAAGAGAATCATGATAATTTGGCAAAACACAAGGGCTTACGGAACCCTTAGTGCGCCAGTCCAACTCGCACTTGATGTTTTATTTTACGCTTCATCCAACGGAACGTAGGTAGTCTATATTTGATTTATCTTATATTAATGTACCTACCTAATACCTATACAGGGCGTCCCACGAATATGCCACATGGAGGGAAAGTACCTTGAATATTGTAAATGGTACATTTTACTGAAAGAAGACATTATTTCAATTTAAAAAAACAATTTAAACTTCATTCATAGATATTTAAATAATTACGTGGTTGAACCGGGAATCAAACCCGTTACACGAGAAAAAGATTCATCCTGTAGTTTTATCAAACCGATCGAAAGATTTCATCATAAGGATTATTTTTTACTAAATAACATAGTGTCAGAAATAAAAGGAAGATCATGAATTTGAACATGAGATGTGAAATTTTGTTCAGAAAAATGAAAAGCTGGCATTGCCGTAAGGACATACAACTGACATTATCATAAGTACCTATTACCATTTATAGGGTTATGTAAAAAATTTAATTTACAAGAACCAGTATAAAAGTGTCCACGAGCTACAAGCAGAACTTAGACGTATTATTCTTAATTTCCATCACAACAAGATCAAAAAATCGACAGGGAGCGAAATAATCAAAAGAGTGCAACTTTGTATTCAACAGGAAAGGACTCATTTTGAGCATTTGTTAAATTGATTATTTTGTATTAAAAATGTTAAAATTCATGGTCTTCCTTTTATTTCTGACACTATGTTATTTAGCGAAAAATAATCTTTATGATGAAGCCTTTCGATCGGTATGATAAAGCTACAGGTGATTATTTTTCTCGTGTAAGGGTTTTTAAATATCTATGAATGCAGATTAAATTGTTTTTTAAATTCAAATAATGTCTTCTTCCAGTAAAATGTTCCATCTACAATATTCAAGGTACTTTCCCTCCATGTGGCATATCCGTGGGACGCCCTGTATAATGAGCTAGGATAATACAATCTTTGTTTTAATCCATACCTATTATTATTTAATTTTTCTTATCTGTTTAGAGTCCATCACTTTGATTTGGTACTTATGGTGGTCACCCACCGACAGTGACAAAAACAAAATGAACCCAGACAAAACCAATAAAGGTACCTAAAGTTCCCTCCGGCTGATAATGTACAATCCGCAAAATGAGAACAACAAGCACGATGTACAAACAAACGGGCAGAATGTGCAATACGCTAAATGAACAGTAAAAAAATAACGTGATTAACATATTGTAACCTATTTTTCTTTATATGTGTTTACTGGTTTCTATACAGGGTGTAACAAAAATAAGTAACCAAACTTTCAGGTGGGGTGTAGAATCGAACACTGAATTCAGGAAAAATATTAAAAAAAAATCCCGCCCTTTAGTTTTCGAAAAATAAAATAAATACGGAATTTTCACTATATTACGCAAACGACTGATGCACGTGTTTATTTGACATTAAAATATGATTAATAGGTCTACGTACCTTGTGTACACCTTTTTAGCAGATAAACATCTTTTTACGGGGGGCACCCACGACCGGACACGCGATATCGCAGCAGCGCGCGCGGCGGCGGGCTGCACGTGTTGTAGTTATGTAGGAAGCTAGCCAATGCATTCCAATTTTCCCATTTCAATTTTCATCTCGTGGTATTCAATATCTGAATAACGCATACGAGCCATTTTTACGCACAAAAAACCGATAAGCGCCGCCGCGACCTTCACCTTGCGCTTGCAATGATGCAACTAAACGGCCATTGACCCTATGATAACATTTCTGTGGTATGACAGTATGACAAAACTTACAATAAGCCTAGCATTGGGTGAACATTCGGATGAACTAAGTTTGTATACCTATCTCGCTCTCGCGCGTTAAAAGTTTGTGCCTTTTCTTGTCTCAATCTGGTGCTTCGGAAATGCAAATTGTAACAACCTTTTATGGGGTTCATTGTAAGTTACTCACCGTGTTTTTAAAGGTCAATGTGAAGGTAGGTACTTAGGTAGTCAACGATATGAAAAAATAAAAGCTAGTAGTGAATATCTTTTAGTAGGAAGGTGCATGCTTAATGAATGTACCTAATAACTATGCATTTTCGCGATGTGTAAAGACTTAAAATAATTTATTTATTTTTTAATTCCTAGAGGAAAATTGGAATGTATTTGTTGTACGTAGGCTCCATATCTAAGCACGCCGTGCAGCCTGTTCGCTTCCGCTGCAATGATGTCGCGGGTCGATGACCGCGGTGGCCGCTCATTAGGGCACCGTTTAGGTGTTATGGGCTTATAAAAGAGATGAATACAGTTACTTAGGCCATTTTTTTTTAATTCCAAATAGACACATGTATTATAGTCTATTGCCTAATGTTGTGAAAATTTCGTACCTATTTATTAAATTTTTCGAAAACTAAAGGGCGGGATTTTTTTTCAATATTTTTCCTGAATTCAGTGTTCGATTCTACACCCCACCTGAAAGTTTGGTTACTTATTTTTGTTACACCCTGTATAAATGAATAAATAAATAATTAATATTTATTGAACAGTTTATAGCTGTGTGAAATCTATTGAAATCCCGCCTAGTAGGTCGCCTCTCTTCAATACAAGTTTTTTTGGACCACGGACCGTACAGCAGCTGATGTCATCCACCCTAGCACCCTCCGCACCACCACCACATGAGTAAATAAACGGAACAGAGACAAAGCTTCATACAACCGCGCGAATCGGTTGCACTACTACAAGCACGCGGTGCATGTGTGCGTGCGTGACCACTGGCCTTGTCACGTAAGCGGCGAGACAGGTAAAAACCAGTTTACGGCCGGCTCAGCCAGTGGACAAACTCAGGGGCGGCGGCAGTGCGATGCGACGCACGTTGTTTGTTTTGTTAGCTGCAAGTTTGAATATTGTGTTGTGAAAACGTGGTACCTATTTTATTATTAATAATGGCTGTTTATTGTACTGTGTGTATGAATAAAACTAGAAAAACTAAAATATATCAGACTTTAACTATCCCAAGGATTTCAATGGGTAAGTACCAAAATATTTGATTCGGTTACCTTTTCAAGTAAGTACCTTTATCTTATTGTATGATCCTTTTTATAATAAGAAGAGGTGTCTTTTACCTGTTTATTGTTATTATATTAAATAGCAAGCTTTTACAAGGTATGTGGTGGGTTGGTATGTAGTACCTGCCTAGCGGCCTACTGTATGTGTGTTAAATTCAAATATTGCAAGTTAGATTTATTAGATTCAGAATTTACCAAACCACTTAAAAGAAACAATAAATTATTAATAAACAAAAATTATGAAAAGAAAATATTAGAGTTAGTAATTTGTGTAAAGTATTCTATCATACTGAATAATAAAACTATATAACAAATGTTTTGTTTAATTTGTCTTCAAGTATTGTGACAACCCTACCAAAACTGGTAACAATTTTGCACGTTCTTAAGAAGCTTTGTCTCTGTTCCGTTTATCTACTCATGTGCCCCGCCCGCCGCCGCACCCCGCCCCTCAACATTGTAGCTGTGACGTCATATTACACTGTTGTTCGTAAATTTCATCAGCAGCGCCACGCCGCCGTTTGTGACGTCACTCAAATTATTCTGCTCGCGCATAACTAGATGTCGCTAGTCAAAGTGAACGAGCTCTAGATCGCGCTGACGAGAACTCACGGCTTTGAATGACCTCCGCGTAGGTGAATTGGTATTCAATTTCCGGAATTCCATCGGGTTCATTATGGCTAAGAAGTATTGGTAGACAAGCTAGCGAGACCCTTCCATTGCACCGCGGAGGGGTTGAGTTCAGTGAATGTCATATTTTTGGAAGTGGGACTGATGTCCCATTAAAGAATTGAAGAATAAGTCGATCGAAGACGTTTCGGTTGTACAGGGGAACCGGGCGACCGACACGACATCTCGGTCACAAAGTTTTACCGGACATATCTAAACAAATTTTGTTCTTTCTTAATTCTTCACAAGAATCAAGTTACAAATGGATTAAAATCTATTTATTTGCGTATATACAATACTTTATCTATATATATAAAAGAAAGTCGTGTTAGTTACACTATTTATAACTCAAGAACGGCTGAACCGATTTGGCTGAAAATTGGTGGGGAGGCAGCTTAAAACCAGGAGACGGACATAGGCTATGTTTTATCCCGGAATTACCACAGGAACGGGAACTACGCAGGCGAAGCCGCGGGCAGCAGCTAGTTATTTATATTAAGAAAAAGTCGAATTCCTAAAATTAAAATAGATCTACCATCGGCACTATAGATCTTTGTCGCAAATAACAGATAACTTGACGATTTCTGCAAATGTGAACAATTTAGACAGCTCGATAAGTATGTAACGTTCGTCTATGGTCTTTAATTCTTTACCTATTTCCTTTTGTAACCTCCTTTATGCATAGGTAATTAGATACCTATCAAAAAACAAAATTTAGATTAAAAAATCTCATGCAAGGAACAAGCATAGTCGCGATACACACGGTGTAATATGAGCAATGAACTTGTCTTGGAATAGGTGACGTCAAAAGATATCAAGGAATCTAGAAGGGTTTTGAAATAGGAGATCGATATCAAGTATCGTATTGAAAACCTTTGAGAATATCTGCTGGATATCGATTTGTGCAAAAACGTAATATTTTATATCGGACCATACACATGGACTAATATTGGCTAATTTATATCCCGGAAAAATAGATGAACAGTCGTAAAACCATTATGGTTGTTTTTTGGCCATTTCATTTAAAACCCATGTCATACAGCATAAAAGTTATCACATTTGCTTTAGAAATCGTCAAATTTCCTCAGATTGTTTTCTTTGTTTGTGTCCCATAAATCTCAAAACATATATTTTATCTCTGGATTTTTGCTCATGACTCTTTGAGAATAAAAAATCAAAATTTAAATCACCGTGCATCTAGGATAGGTGAATTGTTTTTGACAAGGTCCTGCCGCCCGTTCCCCTCACGCCCCTATTACTATAGCGATCGGTACTTTACGACCGCTATGTTGAGACTGTATTCCCACAAGTTCGTATTGTATACATCTATGGTACCCATCCAGGGACCAGATGGTTTCGTGTAAAAACGCCACAAATAGCGATCCCCAGCCTTTCTATCGAATTTTTGTTCCGAAAAAACGCGTGCGAAGCCACGGACAAAAGCTATTGATTTTAAATATGACACAATAGGTATACTAACGACATAAATCTCTAAGATCTAGAACCGCACTCACCCTGAAGATGTCCCTCGATAAGAGATGAAACGTTGGTGTTCTTCCAACACAAATAAGGTTCGTAGTTAACCCGCTTACATCCGTAATGAATTTAGTAAGATACTGATGACGACACTGAAAGTGTAAAACTGTGTTGCGTTCAGTATCGCCGGCCTCTGGACAGTTTTTTTTACACAAAAGCATTTAACCTGCGTTGTCCTTTTTATATTAATGTGCAACCTAGTAAATTAATTAACATACTCAAATAGAAAACTACTTTAACAAATTCGAAGATAGATAGTACATAAAAGACAACTGGCGTGCCCAAAAAGACTCAGGGGAAACAAATTTTATGCTGGTACATCATTTTATACCGACTTCAATAAAGGTTCTCAATTCGACTATGTTTTTCAAGCTTTTATTGTAACTTGCGTGGTATTTTGCAACTCAATTTTGAAGCAGATATCTTCAACCGATTGAGCTGAAATATTGTGTACACGTTTAGTTTGAATGACAATGTATACACCACTACAGTTTAATTACCAGAAAAAAAAAATTAGCTGCTGTAAATGAGGGCTACCATTGTAAATGTGAAGTTAGTTTTTATGTTTTACTTTTAATAAGAAAGTTACATCATGTTAAAGTTTTTTCGAAATTCTGGACATAGTACATTGTATAGACAGCTGATCATTCGTTTCTGCACCCACACTACTAAATTTCATTAAACTATCGCGGACGCGTAGATAGGAAAGAGGCTAATATCTTGTACTCTTTCACTCTTATGGCGAGCGCAACCGCTTTCCTTCGTCGGCCGCCCGAGCGCGAGCGGCGCCAACTACATAGTTGTGTACGATAGGTAGGTACCTACTTACGTTCCAATACTCATGTAGGCACATAGGTTAGTTACCTAGTTTAAAATTACTAGTAATTTTGGCGTATTTAAAAAGTTAGAATCAGCTATTTACAATGATTGATATTTACAAAAGAGATTAATTGTTATTTACCTATTTACAGTTTTAGGTGTATTTCAGCAACTGTTCAAAATGTCCACCTTCATTTTCAATGCACAAACGCGCACGTTTTTGCAAATTGTTTTTTACACTAATTAACACTAAATCTAAAAGTTTCACTCACATTTTCACCACTTAAAAAATACGCGCGAACCATTAATGTGTACTCTCGCGACGTAAATTGATAAGCCATTGTAATGATATGCGAAACGATAAGCGATAAGATAATTACGCAACAAGTGCGCCCGTACCACTGAGGCGGGCGCGCGGCGCGCGGCGCGTGCGGTGCGGGTGGGGAAGCGGGGGTGAGGGGTAGGGTCCGGTGGCCAGCAGGTTGAGCTTCGACGCGAGTTTGCTAAAATTTAATGAATGAATAGTTGTAACCGCGAAATTACGCTACGCCTACCACAGAATAGTAAGTGTTTAATAGTTAGTATGCCGGTTTATGTTGTCTGTATTTTTAGCGATATGTGGGACAAATCTTTGATTTAATTTTTTATATTTTTTATTTCAAATATGGGTTCAGTAACTGCTACAGATATCCCAGTTTTTTTTTTTCTGGTAATTAAACTGTAGTGGTGTATATGTATGTAGCTTGTTATTAAAAAAGTTTTTCTTAAATATTAAAACTTGTTTTGTAATGAGCATCAAAATATCTCTTTGCACTTTAGGTTTAGTCTTCGGAAACATTTCATCCCCTACCTACTCTTTAGGTACTTTTCCCCAAGTCACGTAAACCAATCAGTAAGTGCAAAAAGGCTGTAATAATATTACCTGGTCAACCAACCAATCAGAGCCTTTGACGGTGTCGTAAAAATGCCAGCGCCAATCATCTGGGTGCATGCTTCCTGAAACGTAAAACAGACATCACACTAATATTATAAATGCGTGGGTTTTGATTTTTAGAGGTATGGATGGAAGTTTGTTAATTCTTTACGCCAAAACTTCTGAACGGATCGGGTTAAACTTTTGTACATAAGAAGTTCCAACCCTCAAATAAAACAAAGGGTACTTTTTAATAAATCTATCAGTGATTTTGGCAGGTCAGAGACCGTAGAAAATGAAATCTTTTTCGTACTAGCCACTCAGTTTGCAGCCGCAAGTGCTCACCAATAGCAGCATTCATGCCGCCCTGAGCTGCGATGGTATGCGACCGCGTAGGAAACAGCTTGGAGACCAACGCCACTGAGAAGTTGTTTTCTGCCAGGCCGATCGCCGCGCGGAGCCCCGCGCCGCCCGCCCCCAGTACAACGCAATCATACTTGTGCTCCTGGATCGTGTAGCTAGCCAGCCTCTCGCCTGCAAGAATGGAAAAAGAATACAAAAGCAAAATGTTTTTTTAATATGGGCTTAGAAATTCATGCGTATTTATCGCGTTTCAACAAGTTTACACCCTATCGCGTATCCCGTGACCGATGACCAATCTATACTTATAATAAAACTGTAACAGGTCCAATTCTGTACATTGAAGATATTTTGAAAAAATTTTTTGGAGGGCAATATTATCGATATTGAAGCCAAAACTGTAATTTTTTTCATTCATGTCTGTCTGTCTGTTTCTTAAACGTGCATCACGCCGAAACTACTAAAGGTATTGAAATGAAACTCGGTATGATTTTAGACCATACTACGAGGAAGGACATAAGATACTTTGTATCCCGGAATTCAGTAAGGTTCCCCTGTGAAAAGGGATGAAAGTCAAATTCCTTCACCGCGCTTCACGCCGAAATTGCTGAATGAGTTGGAATTGAACATGGCGAGATTTGAATTCATACTGCAAGAAAGGACATAGGACATGATGGAACCGAACTAATGGGTGCGTCAATGCTTATTTAAGGCAAAGTAAAATATACAAATGGTCTATGCGTTCTTCATGAACATGATATTTGGTGGTTTAGCTGGTCTAGTTAACTGTACCACCGAAGTTTGGTTGGAGTCCAATTAAACTAAGTGGACCACAGAAAATTATTTTTTACTGTGGTACCTACACAATCAACTGTACCTACCTACCTAATAACGAAAAAAAAATGACGCTGGTCCAATCATATGCCTCAGGAGCCCAATTCTGCATTACAATTGCTTCACTATGACAATGGAATCATCACGAAGAATATAAATGAAAGTAAAAGAAAAATGAAGATGCATATTTTCCATACAAATTGTGAAGCCGAAATTTTAAAAGATACCTACAGGGTCATCCAAGATGTATCAAATGAAAGGTATCAGTTTGTACATTTTAAAATAGTATTTGTAATTTTTGTAGGTTTCATCATTTTAAAATATTTTTAAAATATCACTTCACATTCTTAACACACATTTTTAAAATATCACTTAAAAAATTAAGTGAATTGTTTCACTTTACGAATATTCAAAGTCAAAAGTATTAGTTATAAATCGTGACCATTTCTAAATTCATTAAGGCGCCACCCCGACCCACATCAGCGCCACCGCCTAATTTATCTTATTATTCTGTTAAACGAAGAAATTTTCTAAAAACGATTGACTAGTTTGTGATGCCTATCATAAGCTTATTTTTAATGCTTTAATAAATGTTTTAGCAAGTATAGTGTAGGCAGAAATGAGAAGTTGCTCTTTTTTGCCACCATGGTGGCCAAAAAGAGCAGTTTCGTATCTGTTCTTATACTATAATAAATAAAACTTTGACAGAGGCATTAAAATAAAGCTAGGTATCACAAACAAGCCAATCGTTTTTAGAAAATTTCTTCGTTTAACAGACTCCAGACAGTCCAATCACGAAATAAATTTTAATTAAAAAAAAATGGTACCTACATATTCCATTTCTCAGAGATATACCCTACCACTGGATGAATTCTGGAAATGCTCAGTTCCATAAACAACTAGTCAATATGGTTCAGTCAAAGATCCTATGACTGGTTCAGCAAGAATCTCTTGCTAACGTCATGCAGATTTTACTTGCATCAAAATGTTGCTGATTTACACAGGGTCAGTACACACACAGGTTCGCAAATGCAGCTACACAAAGTGTTCGTAGCCCAGTCAACAGTAGTGGACATACTGAAAGTTATTTCAGAATCTACAATGTTCATAAATGACCGATGTAGAGACAAATACGATGTTAACTTTTAACCAACTTTTCTGCATACTTTTCGATATTTTTCGTTTTTTATGCGCAATAGAAGCGAAATTTTGTATTTCGATTTCATATTTACATGCGAAATTTCGTTTTTTTAGTTACGTGATCCTAGTTAAG
Source organism: Eupithecia subumbrata (assembly GCA_949316285.1). Taxonomy (NCBI): domain Eukaryota; kingdom Metazoa; phylum Arthropoda; class Insecta; order Lepidoptera; family Geometridae; genus Eupithecia; species Eupithecia subumbrata. The sequence continues at coordinate 3,123,419 of OX438642.1, read as the reverse complement.
ATGGCATCAAACCAATTATAAATTGGACGTCAGATTTTAACTTTATGAATGTTATATCAATTAAAATTTAAAAGATATAACATTGAAAATGCAACACAACAATAGATATAGAAATTAGATTTAGTTTTCAGAGAGAGTACGTATTCTCTTTGAAAAGCAAAGTCAAAACCAACTGATTTTGAATAACATCATCATTTATGACAGTCTTTACGACCGTTTCAAAAATACAACAGCAATACTAGACTTAGGTCTACTACAATCTTAATACTACATGACTAACCAAAGTTATAAATAGTAACTAGATCAGAGATTTGGGTTCAAAGCCACTCAGAATCGTAAACGCTTCGATAGCGCCTTCTAATTTGTCTAGTGGCGACATCTAGTTATGATTAGTGTGAATTTTAGCAGTTCCTACTATCTCGGTTGTTTGTAATAGAAAATCGTTTACGATTTGTGGCAAATTACGTTTCCGCTAATTTTATGCCTTGTAGAATACAGAATAAATAAAAAACAACAAACATTAAGATTAAGATGATGGGCACAAATCTATTGACCGTGGTACCGGCACCAATCGAAATAAATAATATTTCGTTGAAAAGCTATTTTTCTGTAGAATATGAATAATCGCTGGCGCTAGTCTTGGTTCATTGTCCGTTTTGAGTACCTACCTTGAAATATACATATTTTCGAGTTTTTTTGACACTTTCTATTAAAGAATCTTAAGATGCCTGAAAAATATACATGTATATGTAATTTTTTTACATTTTAAGCATAATAACTTATTGTTTTTACAATTAATTTTCATCGTCAGCCAATATTAGTCCACTGCTGGACATAGGCCTCCTCTAATAAGCGCCATAGCGCCCTGTCTTCAGCTTGCCGCATCTAGCATCTGCCTGCAATCTTTCACAGGTCGTCATCCCACCTGCCTTCAGGCTGGAGTGCGTCCTACACTACGTTTGGCGAGTCACGGTCTCAACTCAAGAACACTTTTACCCTAGCGGTTCTTTGCGAGATATGGCCCACTGCCATTTGCGCGAGTGGAGGCTTGCGCGAAAAATCTCAAAACTCCTAATAACTCTCGAAATAGACGTTGCAGAGAGTTACAGATTGCACCATTGTGTGGCATTTGGCCCTCTTTTGATATGTCTCATCTTCCCCTGCCCCTACCCCTTCCTTTCCCATAAGGATACACATTTACGTAGATCTTCGTAGTACGTGCAACGATTTTACGATGGATCGTCGTAGCATACCAGACTCAAACGCGCACTTACTTTTCTACTACACACAAAATTCTTCAGAGCTACGAAACTAACAACTACAACTAACGAGTTGCTGCAGAAAAGTGCTAGAAGGGTGTGCGTTGAAGTCTTTTACATGCTACGACGGTCCATCGTAGCACGTGCTACGAAGATCTATAGGAAGGGGGAGAGTTAACCCGCCAACGGTGACGTCGATTTGACTTACATCTTCGGTGACCCCGGTCTCACGCACCGGGGTTTTCGATGGATGATTTTTCAAAGTCTTTTATTTACTGGCCATTTTATTTGGTAATTATAAATTATTTGACATTAAAACGACGAGATTTCAATAATTACAGCCTCGTTTATTTAGTTTTTCTTATGACAAGACTACTTCACATAGAACGTACAAAATTGGTTAAGTTTGTAGACATAGATTTTAAAAAATAAAAAAAATACATCATTCAACATTATTTTTGAAATTAGTTCAATCTTTTCAGTTTCAAGTCTCTAGGAACTTACTTATATTAAACAAAAAAATTCATCCTACCACCAAAAAATAATAAAAAAAATCTTTGAAAACCGTTATTCTTCAGTCAATCAAACACTGCAATAGGGCACTACGTTCTCAAGACACAAATGTTTCTTGCACTTGTGGCAAGTGTATTTAGTCTTTCTATTTTTTTTCCATCCACATTTATGCATCCATTCGTCATCAAGCAGTTCATGGAGAAACGACTCTAGAAGATGCTGTTCCCTTTCGAACGACATGCTGTAACAAAGTGTACATTTGGAACAAGATATAATAAATTTTGTGATATTTCGATCAAATTTAAAACATCATGCAATAAACTTACTGATTATAGTAATTAAGCAATAAAACAATAACAAAAGTAAGTAAAGAATGTACATAAACCGGACAAAAAACGAATAGTAACGGTGACCCCGGTGTACCGCACCGGGTTGGCTCCAAAACTCAAGAACCTGCGCCCGCTCCGACGTCACAGTATAAACAGACGCTGGGGAAGGGGAAATGAGGCAGCTACTCGAAATCGCGACGAAAATCGGTCGCGGGTGACAAAATTATTCGAATTTTTCAAGTCACCCGGTCCCACAGACATATAGGTCACCGTTCCCGGGTTAAGGGAAGGTGGGATATATCAGAGGCAAGAGCCCCCTAGCAATCTCCTAACTACGGTGACATACGCGACGTCTACTTCGAGACTTATTAGGAGTTTTTTGAATTTTACTCAAATGTACACAAATCACTCTCTCTGGTCACTCGTGCAAATGTCATTGACGCATGTGTCAATCGCGCAAGTATCTACTCGCGCTAATGTCCTTCGCGAATTGTTTTTCTCGCAAATGTCTTGGTACCCTTAGAATAAGAAGGCTTAGAATGATAGTTGACACAAACGAGGTAAGTCTAAAAAATTGCGACTAATCGTCGCAATTTCAATTTCGAACCCCTAGTACAATACTTTAAATGGCGCGGAAAGCAGCTCCGACAAAAAAATATAAAAATAGTGTATTGTGCAGTGCAAAGGTGTGCAAACACCACTAATAAGAAAACTAACAATGCAAACAGGTAATTTCATGGGTGAGTACTAATATTAAACTTGTAATATTGCGTAAAACAGCCATCAAAAATCATAAATAAATTGAAAAATTTTCAAATCAATTTTCGTGAAAATGTTGCTATGCGTTGGGGAAAAAATACCCCGGTTTGGTACTAAGTATAAAGTAGTAGAGGAAAGGTGTCTCGTGTGAAAGGTAGGAATTTAACTTTCTCCAAATTTACTCATTGGTACCTACTTAAAAACATCGTTTTAGTATTTTTCAAAATCACTCGAGAATATTCTATCTAGTAATCTGTGGCAATAGACGCGAGTGCGCTTTCACTTGGTTCTTTTTTTAAATGTTTGTTTCGAGAACGGGAAAAGCCAATATTATTTGGCGGACTTGGAGTAAAACCTTTTTGAATAACTACCGGCTACTAACTTGTAAAAAAAAACTTTAGAAATGGTTTTGCATAGAGTTTAGCCGGAGTTTAGTACGATAGTAACGCTGTATTTTCTGCAGTGTAGAATGGAATAAGCCACATTTCCTGCAGGTGTAGTATTAAATACTTTGTGTGTGTAATTTACCACATATTGGCATCAATTGATAAATGTTTAAAACTCTCGGCGTGCTTGTCACACTCGCACTTGACGGGTCTTCTTTAATTTTGTATCAAACTAGTTTCAGCTCTAACATGTAAGTAGGTAGAAATATATAATAAACTAGTTTCTGCCCGCGGCTTCGCACGTTTTGCTTGTATGGAAACGCCTTATGGTTATTTCTTTCAATCCCATGGGAACTGATTTATGGGATAAAATGTGGCCTGTTTTATTCCAGGCCTAAAGCTACCTGTTTACAAAAAAATTATCCCGACCCCTTCAGTAGTTTTGGCGTTAAAAGGTAACAAACATTCATCCATATTTCTAAACATCCAAACTTTCCCTACGAACAAATGTTCTTGTTTTTTTAAACCTCATTCGTGTATTTTTTTGAAATTTGAGAGTTAACAATTGATGCCCACCAGTTAATAAGTAAAAGCACAAAATAAATAAATAAATAATGCTGGATAATCCACACAGCACCATCTAGCCCCAAAGTAAGCTACTCAAGGCTTGTGTTATGGGTACTAGATAACTGATATATTAAAGTCTTATGAGGCCCTGAGCGGGCTAGAAAAAAATTCATACCGTCAGGTATCACGAGGCCCGCTCCGGGCTCGACACCTCAGACCAATTGAAACCTTATTTTTAAAATATAAGGAACACTATGGCTTGAAATCTATGTCTCATTCGATTCGGAATGAACGAACCTCTTTACTAAAAGTTTGTCTATGGTGATCGACGGTTTGAAGTTCGAGAAATAATCAGGTAACAAAATCACGCATTTAGCCGCCATTTTGTACACATTCGGTTCGACTTTATTACGGAAGCAACAAGGTTCATTTTTGTATAATGAGTTATCGATTTTTGTATACTGAGTTATCGACAAAATTCTAAATAATAAGCGTGTACCTACAAATAATAAATAGACTAATAGAAAGAATACTTAGTCTAGATTCTATATCTTTTTATAGAATAAATAAATTCTTAGTATTTTATGAGATACAAGCATTTTAGTGCGGGAATCGGGAAAAACGCGCGCCGCGCGCCACCCGTGATCCTTGAGGGGTATCCTTGATAGTTAAAAGCTATTTTTGGAAAGAACACCCGATCGGTACACTATATACATAGACAGATATTTTTTTTTATGACATATAGAAAACACCCAGACCAACGGAACAAATTTCTGCAGATCGTACACAAATTTGTTCCGAGGCGGGAATCGAACCCGCAACCACTTGCGTCGCAGGCAGACTCTCGCCCGCTGCACCACTGAGGTCGACAAATTACCCATTTTTTTAGGGAAAATGCCATTTACTTGCAACATTCAATCATACGAATGTGTGAGTGAAAGCACTGTATTTACGAGCTGTCAAAACACACATAGATCGGTTTTTGGTTACACAAATTGTCAAATTGTTGAATGACACTATCCCTCTGCTGAGACAGCAGCGAGTTTTTACTCTATGTTGGTACCATTTGAAAACAATGCTGGTTCAGTCAGGCCTTCGTATCTGGCATGGTTGCACCGCCGAGGCTGGGCAGTGAATGCGATAACAATAATGTCCTACGAGCGGAATTTTGACCACGGCGGCTGGCGGCCAGTTTCTTCGGAGACTAGCCAGATGCGCAGGACATATTATAGTCTTTGTGCAAACACAGGTGCACTCTTTATTCCCTCACTCTCATTATTCGATGGGACGGCAGACCGACATATCGGGGAGGGAAAAAAGGACAGACAAAGCGAGACCGTAAGGGTTTCGAAAGCGATCTTCGATCTCGAAACCCCAAAAACCCTATTTGATAGACTCCTAATAAGTAAGATTTACTTAAAAAGGGCCATAAATTAACAATGCTGGACAATCCATACAGCATCATCAAGCCCCAAAGCTAAGCAGAACTGGTGTTATGGGTACATTGGGTACTAGATAACGGATATAATAACAACAATACAATACATTACACACATAGATATTTTTTATTATAGTTACATAGAAATAACCAGACCGCCCGTTTTATGGCAGATCTTATAGCCAAATGGCAAAATTTATCGACCTCTGTGGCGCAGCGGGCGAAGGTCCACCTGCGACGCAAGAGGTTGCGGGTTCGATTCCCGCCTCAGGAAAAATTATTGTACGATCTGCAGATTATATGTTCAGGGTTAACTAGATTTTTTCCTATTTATGATAAAAATGTTTATCTATGTAGTGAAATGTAATAAAGATATCAGTTGTCTAGTACCCATAACACAAGCTCTGCTTAGCTTGGGGCTAGATAATGCTGTGATTGATGCTGTGTGAATTGTCCAGCATTATTTTATTTACATTTTTATTACTATTGATTTATTGTTTCCTCCACAGCTGTTCTACCTCGAAGACTACGAGATCCATATGGTGACGAAAGGCCACTGCCCCTTCTGCAGATACGCACCAGTCGATGCCAAGGACCAGGAAGACTCGGAATCAAGAATCAACAATTTATTGATAAATATAAATTTACAGGTCAAATAAAATTAGAACACATGGTCGTCGTTACAATTACACATTACAAATTACAAAAGGGTTTCAGATTTCTCCCTCTTTTTGTGCTATATGACCTTGGTACAAATTTTATGATTCTAGGTCAACGGGGTACCCTATAGGTGTTGGTCCATAGAAGATTTTTTCGAATCATCTACAATATTGCGATTTTCGGATGTTTTTCCTTGACTTGTGCTATAAGACCTGGCTTTTTGTCAAATTTCATGATTCCTAAGTCTACGGGAAGTAGTCAGGTTTTGTGTGAAAGTGATCCCCTGGAAATTTCAAAATATTGCGAAATCGTCTGTACCTAATGTCATATATCGTCGTATGCTACGAATAAGGTTACAGTTGCAAAACACCAACTTTACAGGAGACGGTTTTTTCTTATTATTTCGAAAAGTTTCTATTATGCGAGTATGATTTTTTTTTCTTAAATGTTTTATCACGTTTCAAGCTAAATTATCATGTAGGTTTAACAAATAAAAAAACCGTTTTCCTAGGTTTTGTCGCTTATCACCTTGTTCCGCGTGCAAGTTTCAAGTCGACGCTATTCTAAGCGCCTTTGTGACCTTTTTCACGAAGATTTCGCTTCGCCAAGAAAATTAGTAATTAGTAATTCAGTTACGTAGAGTCCGGCAGTTAATCCCTGTGACCCTACAATACAGGTCATCCTGACCTAGTTTGGGGAACAGAGTCTAACAAGGTAAGGTACCTAACCTACTTATCTCTCATTCATTACGCTAGGCTCCCAAACTTATTTTGTCTACGGCCCACTTTGAGAGTAAATTGTTTTTTAGAGCCCTCATTTTTCACCTACTTAAAAACTTCAAATTAAATTAATTATGGGGAGCTATATTAGCGGAGGTTAAACATTCATACTAAACGAGACTTTTACTATAATCTGCCAGAGCTAACTTAAGACCTGAGCCCCGTGGGTAGTACACAACGGCGCTCAGGTCTCAGTTAACTCTTACGGGCTACGCCTGCCAATGAGAATGATTATTGAAACGCAACTTTATAGTATTCAGACAGTGTATCTTTTATTCATAATAAGGAATGCACAAATCGGTCTATTAAACAAAAACTTGTTTAAACATGATTGCCCGCGGTCTATTATCTACGAAAATGACCTATCTGGGAATACTAATAACTATTAAAATGCGAAAGTGTGTCTGTCGCCTTTTATTTGTTTGTTTGTGTCTACTTTAATTTCGTAACCGAGCGACCGATCGACATGATTTTTATTTTATTTATTCAATAAAACAGGACAGCTATGTATATGACCTACGCGGAGAGAAATATCGAACTGAGTTAGAACAATCTCTTAATTAATATAAGTTGATGTTCACAAGTTATAGTCAAGAGTTGAGAGCTCAGTCGGTGTCTAAGAGTCCTCCTAGATGAAATCACAAATCGCCCCCCAAACCTCTACAGTCTACACAACGCCCCCATTTTTTTTCTGGGTCTCTTACCGCCCCCATTTAGGCCTGCAGCGCCGACAAAAGGGGCGTTATCGCGCACTTTGGGAAAGGCTGCGCTAGACCATGGTTCCGACTTATATAAGTTAATGTACCGATGCATACTACTGCTTACTAAAATAAAGATTATTTTATTTAATTCTAATTACATTAAAATTAAAATATTTAGAGAAGTAAATATTTTAAAATATTTTTAAAATAATTATTGACGTGAAAGAGAACAAAACATTTACTAAATAGAAAAAATCTAGATGATTTTCGAAGTAGCATTATATTGATTTTTTACACATAATCGTAAAATCTTTTACTTTTACGTTTCATTACCATGTTTATTTTGATAAACAAGAGGTAATTGAAGCTGGATTATATATTTTTAAATATGCTTAGAATACTTGTTACGAGATAATGATGATGGTGATACATGATACAATGTAGGAAATTAATACCTTTCCATGGTAAGTTAATTGAAACACTTACCTTGGTTTCTATGGATATGTCTCCGATCCTTCCTGGGGCTCGCATTAATGGCTGCAGCTCTACAATGAGCCCCTTTTTAGAGGCTTAGAGAGACGATAGGTCCCTATAAACTCTGCAACCGGCATTTCAAATGGGTTTGCTTGTTCCCTTTGCAAACGCATCTGTCTTTGTTTTGGACGAATGTCAAAATACGTGCATGTTCGAATAAATCACTCCGCAGCCATATTCGAGTTATTATTCTCAGAAACCTAGTTAAACACACTAACATTTTAAAAAAACATCATCATCATCATCAACAACAACCTAGAAGAGGAAGAACAGACCTGCGTATCCTGGTAGGAACACTAACAGGACACTGCCCACTAAACAAACACCTATTTACCATCGGAGCGACGGATAGCCCTCTCTGCAGAGGGTGCCTCAGCGAAGACGAATCAGCTGCCCACGTAGTCCTGGAATGCGAGGGAGTAACAGCACAACGAACAGAAATCCTCAACTTGCCGGGGTCACTCCGCGAAGCCTGTGAAGACCCCAGGAAGATTCTGCGCTTCTGGACGGAGTTAGGCTGGCTATGCTAGTTAATTTTTAACGCATAATGGACCAACTACGAGTCCGAATGCGGAAATAGGAGTACTTACACCTACCTACCTACCTTCCCTAGTCGCACTTTGCCATGATCGTTTTAGGCATTCTGAAAATATGCAACAGTGCACTCAGCACTGGCGTCATAGTTACGTGATCGAGCAGGGTCAAAGAACAGTCTCGATATTCACTCTTCCGTGACGAAAAAATATATATATGATTTACGGAAAAGGTTACACGAGTTATTTGTGGATATTGGATATCGATTTTGAAGGCTATGGAAAAAAATAACATGTTGACTATTGAAAAAATGAGCTAGTGCGTTACGAAAATCCCTAAAATTGCTTATTTGAGGTAATGGTATTCCGCACTAGACGAAAAAGGACTCGAACCCCTACGCCTTTGTATCGATTGATTAGAGCGCAGGAACTTATCACTAGACATAGTACAGTAAAACTATTAATAGACAAAGTGAGGCGAGGATTGTACAAGTTCTATTATAATTTACTAGCTTCTGTCCGCGGCTTCGCACGCGTATTTCGGTATAGTAAGCCTATTATCTAAGTTGAGTTTTGGTCTAAGCGTACTCAAAATTTCATTTTGATCTGTTCAGTAGTTTTGGAGATAACAAAAATTCAGATTTCACAAACTTTCGGCTTTGTAATATTTATAGGATTCATAACACCGTATCTAAAAGGTTTTTGTCATCTCATTTTCTTTTTTTAACCCCCGACGCAAAATGAGAGGGTGTTATAAGTTTAACGTGTCTATCTGTGTATCTGTCTGTGGTATCGTAGCTCCCAAACGGTTCACACACAGATTTTCGATTAGTTTTTTTTTGTGTCATAGATAATTTTATCCCGAGTTTTCTTAGCCATGTTTCATGAAAATCTGTAGGTGGTTTTTAATTTTTTTAATTTTATTCTTCTTTACCTAAGTGAACACGATACCACCCCAGTTACATTTATGAAATCCAAAGCCTGCCGTCATTTTCAATAAAGCTGTACCGCAGAAACCTTTGCTATTCCCACCAACAGGATGTACCGATAATATAGACTAACTTGCTACTGGCTACGACGTAGCAAAGGCGTAGGCTGCTATTATGCGTTTTACAGTTAAGTTTAGTGTAGTGCTTCTACTACCCACCCAATATTTTTATTCAAAAGTTTAGGACTCGATTTTAACTAGTTTAAATCAAATAATAGAAAAATATACAGAATTTCAAATGCCACTTTACTTATTATTGTTGATTTTACTAAGGCATATGATAGTCAGCCATAATTAAAGCGTTTGAAAACCAACATATTGATTGATTCGTTTACAAAAAAAGTATTAAAATCATTTATTTTAACAGCAATGCTAACACCAAGTTAAATCGCAATGAACCAGTTTTGACATGTGTATCCTGCCTGTTCTAACCTACGGTGCACAGACATGGTCATTGACTGAAACACAGAAGACCAAGCTTGAGATTTGCAAAAGGTCGATGGAACCGTAGCATTCTAGGCTTCAAAAGCTTTGACCGAGTGTCGAACGTTATGCTACGCTCACTAACAGGCATTGGCGATGTAGGGGAAAAGAGGATCCACCAGGATTCAAGTGGGATTGAGCCGGCCACGTCAGTCAAATGCACCCGGAGAGATGGGTCGCCGCCGTAAAAGGTGGCGTGACGATCTGGTGGATTTAGACGCGGAGTGGTGGGGTCTGTAAAAGACCGAGAAGTTTGGAAGGGGACGCCTTTGCCTAGCAGTGGGACGAAATAGACTAAATAAAAAACCAAAGACTACCTACAACTACAGGTATACTTTGACGACCTCAGTGGCGCAGCGGACGAGAGTCCGCCTGCGACGCAAGAGGTTGCGGGTTCGATTCCCGAGTAAAAAATATCTATCTATGTAGTGTATTGTATTATGTATGTCAGTTATCGAGTACCCATAACACAAGCTCTGCTTAGCTTGGGGCTAGATAATGCTGTGTGAATGGTCCAGCATTATTTATTTATTTATTTATTAAATACCTCCACAGCTGCCGCTACTCAGCTGTGGGATCATCTAAGCTGTTTATAATAATTCATTGTTTTAACTAATTAAGTTCACATTTAACCACAGTTTCTCTCATATAGCCTGCGCCGTGCAAAAAAACTTCTATGCGCAGATTTGGACCTGTTACACGTTTAATATAAGTATCTTATGCCAGTGCGGTACTGCTGTCGAACAGCTTGGTCATCACGGATTATCGTGTACTAGGGCCGCTGGTCGGATATCTCGCCACGCCAGCCTTAACGACATCATCCGGCTGGCCTTTGTCACCGCTAACGTACCAGCTATTTTCGAACCGAATGGTCTGTTACGTGACGATGGTAAAAGGCCCGACGGTATGACACTAGTCCCATGAGGCCCATTGTGTGGGACGCTACATGCGTCGACACACTTGCGCCTTCCCATCTTCCGAGGACATCCGTAAGGGCAGGCGCGGTGGCAGATTTGACCGAAGATCTCAAGAGGCGCAAATATGCAGGTCTCGACAGAGCCTACACATTTGCTCCTCTTGGAGTCGAGACTCTAGGTCCGTGGGGTACCGAGGATCTTCGGGTTTTCAAAAAATTATCTGAGCGTCTGGTCGAAGCGACGCGTGACCCGAGAGCTGGTCAGCATCTGACTCTGCTCAGATTGGGGCTAGATAATGCGGTGTGAATTTTCCAGCATTATTATTATTATCTATATTTAGGTAGAGATAAACCAGTCTAAAAATGTACGTCAAAATGCACACTCCATCCACTTAACGTTATGACGTAAATCTTTCTAAAAATGAACGCCGGTTGTATGCAACCGGCGTTCATTTTTAGAAAGATTTATATCGAAGTACCTTTTAGCTGTTAAATTGTGTATAAATCGTGTACGGTCTACGGGGGATAGCATGTTGTCATCTTCAATCCCATTCTTTATCTACACCACTTTTAGCTACGAATACATTTCATAGATAGATATGTCGTGGCCATATCTTAAAAAAGATCACAGAAATGAGCAAGCCATGCATCACTTATTTGTAATTTTTATCTGTAATAAATAATGCTGGACAATTCACACAACATTATCTAGCCCCAAGCTAAGCAGAGCTTGTAAATAGAACCATTTCATGAAAATATGAAATGATCGGTTACATCATGAAATGATCAATTCAAGGATATGGCCACGGCAGATATATTTAAAGATACATAGAAAATACCCAGAAAACTCGAACAAATATTTGTCGATCGTACACTAATTTGTCTCTAGGCAGGAATCGAACCCGCAACCTCCTGCGTCGCAGGCGGACCTTCGCCCCCTCACCATTTTAGTTCACAATTTTATAACTAGATGTCGCTACTAACTGTGACCCACGGCTAGATCGCGATGACGAAGCGTTCCGGGTTCGGCCTGACTCTACTGCGTACTTCGATGAAATTAATCCTTTGTGTAATAATCACATTTGTTTTTGAAAGGCGTACACACTTTATCGTAATGTCGCCTATAAAATAAACGCTATGAATCCTGGTTCCACGTTTTGTGAACGTTGAACCGGTAATAAAAATGATTGGCTTTTAATGTTTATTTTTGTTAAGGCGCTGCTTCCCCGCACACTGGCGCTGCCATTTATTTTATCTAATTATTACGTATAAGAAAGGAATTTCCAAAAATAACGTTAGCCAGTTTGTGATACCTATTATAAGCATTTTTTACTACCTCTATAATAGTTTTATTTTGTATAGTTTAGGCAGAGATTCGAAGTTGCCATTGGTGGCCACCAACCTCTATTTTCGAATTTCTGTCTAAACTATACAAAATAAAACTATTACAGAGACATTAAAAAAAGCTTATATCACAAACTAGCTAAAGCTAACGTAATTTTTGGAAATTCATTCATTCATCAATGTAATAATTAGATAAAATAGGCGGCGGCGCTAGTGTGCGGGGAGGCAGCGCCTTAACAATGTGCGCAATACTTGTAGAACCTAAAAAATAGTTAAAACTCGATTTTTTTCGAGCGTCAGTAGCCACTCTAACTCATACAACAATGTAAGATACAAATTTTCGATACATAGGTAAGCCGGTAATACATCATCATCATCATCATCAACCTATATTAGTCCACTGCTGGACATAGGCCTCCTCTAATGAATACATACCTACACACTAATTAATAATTTATAGATTTCAAAATTCTTTTATTATTTGCGGTTATAGCAGCAAAATATCGTTCGTTTATATGCACTAATTGAGGAAATTTCTTTAACGGTTTCTCAGATACAGCCTGCTGACAGCGGATGCATACTTATAATAAACATAAGCTAAAGATGCGATGGGAGGCCTATGTCCAACAGTGGACTAATATGGGCTGATGATGATGATGATGATGATGATGAAGCTAAAGATGCGCGACTGTGAATGATTTCATTAGAATAATTCGTCTACACAAATCATTCGAACCATTCGAATGACTCTGCCTGAGTCGGCAGTCGAACTCAATTCGTTATTCGATGCCTCTCGCCATTACTAACCATATTAGTTAGTAATTTGGTTAGTAATGACAACTGCCCGAGTCGGGCAGTCGAATTCAATTCGTTATTCGACGCCTTGATCAATTCGTAGAGGCATTAGTAATTACTAAATAGAAGTTGTCATTCGACTTTGAAGATTAGTTTATCTACACTAATATTATAAAGAGGAAAGATTTGTATTTTTGCATGTTTGTAACGAATAAACTCAAAAACTACTGGACCGATTTCAAAATTGCTACATTATTAAAATTAGGAATCCCTACCGTGGTCTCGAACGTCCTATTGCGAAATCGGTAGAGTTGCTAACTAAAATCGGTATATTTGTACCCAAAATCGGTATATAACAAAAACTATAATATTATTTAATAAAATTCGTGTATTTATCAAAAAATAAACTAACAGTCTAACTTACCTATATCAAACACACTCAAATCCTGTCCTACGACTGACTTGCTGATATGGGTGCAAAAAAAGCACGCATTCGCCCGACCGACGAATCGGCATTTTGGGTTTGGATTGGACTGTTGGAATTTTCGCCGATGCAACGTATATTTTTTCGCCTTCTCTCACTTTTTTAATTTGACAATTTTATTTATTTCTCATCAATTAAGACCAAAACAAAAATCCTAGGCCATCTAGTGGCCCTAGAACAGGATAATTATCTTTTATAACACCAATATTCTTTAGCCATAGCCGCGGTGATATTAGAATTAATTTCCAAGTCATAACAATAAGCGTCATTTAAGAGTCGTTTTGCATGTAATAGACTATAATTGACTCAGTAGACAGCCTATCTCGCTGTTTTGTTTTCATATATGAAAAATTGGCCATTATCTGAAATCGTGGAAAAATCGTTGCATTTCGGTATTTCGGTAGGACAGCGCTAATATTGGTAGAAATACCAAAAAATCGGTAGGTTCGAGACCACTGATCCCTACTAAAACTTCATTAATGTATCCCAAGGTGTAAAAAAATTAGCTATAAAATGAATTTCATCGCATGCGCTGCAGAAACTATTGAAGATAGAACAAAAAAATGTTCTACATTAGTATTAAAGATCATATCAATATCTAAAAAAACTTTGCGAGGTCATACGTCCAACTATTGTAGTTATGTCACTATACCTACTTTTTACATTTTAAAAGTTGATGTAAATACCGATCAAATCTGAGCCAGTTATCCATACCTTTGTATTACTTTATCCAAATAAATAATTTTTATTTAAAACTGTTTCAATACCTGTAGATTACTTTTTGAATTATTCAAATCGGACAATCCATTCAAAAGATATTACGAATTTAAAAATGTCAAACCAAACCAAAATACTAATAGAACAATAAGCATATAGTGCACAAGTGGGTGCGCAAACATAGGTGCACTCTCTATTCCCTCACTCACTCTAACACCGCCAACTTCCTGACTCCAGGCTGCTACTGTGAATATTTCTTGCTAGAGAAGACCCAATAACACAAATCTTGTCCCGACCCGGGATTTGAACCCGGGACCTCATTATCAGTCCGGGACCGCTAGACCAACGAGGCAGTCGGATAAAAGTATAAAAATGTCCTGCCACAGAAATATTAGATACCTACATTTACTCTACGTTTATCCCAAAATGTTTATATGTAAATGTCCACCCGTGCGAAGTCGGGCCGGGCTACTAGTATACTTATATATGTTTTCTTTTTAATGGTTTCAACTAAGCCATTATAATATTATGAATATCCAACGGAATAAAACGTGAAAAAGTTCAAAACCTAGATTTTTTTTTGTTATACGTAGAAATACTCGCGGATTTTTTTTTGCAGATAGTTCAAACATTTTTCCCAAGGCGGGAATCGAACCCGCAACCTCCTGCGTCGTAGTTCACAAGTCCTAACTAGATGTCGCTGCTAAATTTGACCGAAGGCTAGATCGCGCTAACGAAGCGTTTCGGGTTTTTTCGTTTCTCGTAGACTCTCCTGCCGTACTTCGTTGCATTTACAGCTTTGCCTCTGCAATCTGTGTACCGCCGCATTACGCACAGAGTTTTTGAAAGGTTGGACACACGTAACCGTGCTGTCGCCTTAGTATAAGAACATACGCTATGCTGCTAGGTTCTACATTTACTCCATGTCGACCGATTATGGCTTTTATGATAAAATTATTAGTAAACAAATTTACAACACATAATCAGTTTTGATAGAGCAATAATGGTGTTATGGATCTATAACACACTTGTTTGACGTTATGGATCAGTTGAGCTACCTGTAGATTGTTTGCAACAGTCCGCGGTAAACTCAATTGTTTCAATTGCAAATACTAGTTATAATTTATTTCTATTATTTTATTATAATTTTCTATATAACACACGTGAAAATGTTTAATATTTTAAAACTAAAATGATGCTTGGAAATAAATTCTACAATTTACTATCATTATGTACAGCCCAAAATCGAAAATAAGCATATTTGAATTTAGAAATTTTTCATTAAATATTTATTTATTTATTACAAGGAAAACCAGTAGCTCATACGCACAAAATATAATAAAAGAAGTGGAACGTTAGACTTTATTTCACGACTTTGTGACTGAACGGGTGTGTATATGTGTAACTAGCTGTACCCGTGACTTCGTTCGCGATTGCCACACCTGCCGACTAATTTATATACATATATAAAGTTCATATTTAACCACAGTTTCTCTCATATTATGAAACGCCGGACAAAAAAAACTTCAATGCGCAGAATTGGACCTGTTACACTTTTAATAAAAATATCTTTATTTAGGTACCTAGTTATATCAATCTTTATTTATAAAGGCGAAAACTGGGTGACTCATCAAGAGATCTCTGAAACTACAAGAGCTACGAAGCTGAAAGTTTGCATGGAGATTCCTTTTAGGACGTAGGCACCCGTTACGAACGGAGTTTTGGAAATTCGTAATTATTCTAAGGGGGTCAAGGGTCATTTTTATAATTCTTATAACTTCAGAACCGTTACTATTTGCCCGTCAAGATTTGTAGCGTAGACAGATAACTTAAATAAACAGACACGTGTATCAGGGTTTTTTGAAATTCACACCTTAAAGTTCAATGTTGTGGAGTCAAAGTTAGGCGACTCACTGAGATATCACGAAATCTCACGAACTAGAAGAGCTACGAGGCTGAAATTTTGCGGGTGTTTCTTTTAAGCCGTGTAGGCACCCGCTAAGAACAGATTTTTGAAAATTCGTCTATTAAGGTAGTAAAAAAGTAAACTAACACTTTCATGGCCCAAGATGCAGATGTCCTATTGCAGCTCAGTGGAGCGGCGCGGCGGCGCACCGCCGAGGGTGGGCAGTGAATGCGTTAACTGGACCAGTTTTTTTTTTGTACCGTGTTTTACAATCAAATGGACCTACCTGCGAACGAAAAAAAATGCAGTGGAACAGATCGGGCTGAAATTTTGAATAAACGTAGTTCTATGTTTGGAATAAAACATAGGCTACTTTACATCCCATAAATCTATAAAATGTATCCTATGTTCTTCCTCGTAACTCAAATCATGCCAAGTTTCATTTGAATTCATTCAGTAGCATATTTTTACTTTCATCCACTCTCCCAAGAGAACCGTAGTGATTTCGGGATAAATAGTATTGCTCATTTGAATTCATTCTGTACTTTCTGCGTGATGTGCGGCCCAGGAATTTTACTTTCATCCCCTCTCCTAGGGTACCTTACAGAATTCCAGGATTCAAAGTATTCTATGTCCTTCCTCGTAGTATGACCTAAAATAATGCCGAGTTTCATTTTAATACTTTCAGTAGTTTCAAAAAGACAGACAAACATGCATGAAAAAATTACAGTTTTGGCTTCAATGTCGATAATAGAGTGGCCTTCAAAAAAAAAATCTTAAAATCTTCAATGAACAGAATTGGACCTGTTACAGTTTTATTATAAGTAGTGTGTATTATAAGAGTGAGTCATAAAAAGTTTTTGCCTACCGCAGCGTACCTGTCAGCCTTTTCGTTTTAGGTATATTAAGTTCACAATGATGAGTCGTACATTTTATTCGGCTACCGCAGCGTCTGTCAGCCCTTTCTTTTTCAGTATAATCAGTTTGCAATGTGTTTTCACACATATTTTGATTCATCGTTCTCTAAAATTATGACGCCGTTTTTCTAAAACTAAGTTGAAACGAAAAGTTTTAACGAAAATGCACGTACCTTAGTAACCGTTTGCAATAACAAGACAAAATTTTACATGTAAACATCGCTTACAAAAAGAACACATTCCATTCATCATCTTCTGAAATTCGGAAGTTGTTTTCCTTATCAATATACATATATTATAAAGAAGTACCTGACTCACTGACAGACAGCACACGCACGGCCGGAACCACTGCACTGGTTCTATGGGCTTGTACGCATAACGCGTGCGAAGTCGCGGGTTACAGCTAGTCACTAATATTCAAGTCGAATGAGTAAACTACTAGGTGTAGATCATTCGACAAGATAATTCGCAGTCACGTATCTTTAACATACATATAAAAAGTCTTTATTTAGGAAGCATATTGAGGCATGTAACAAAATTAGGCAGCGATGCGAACTTACTTCGGTCGGTTGGATCCTTTGATCGGCTTAGCATTAAATAATAATTTTGTATGTTACGATAAAATAATTTACAATCTTGCTCTACGCCTATTGTCCGCCATCATGTCTAGAAGCTTAAATGTTTTATCAGATTCGTTTTACAAGCTTTTATTTAACTTGCCCTGTTAAGTAGGTACGTGTGGGGCAAATCTTGCAACTGAATTTTAGACCAGTTATCCTCAACTGGAGCTGAACCAGATGCTGGACGGCCTAGCCTCAGCCTCGCGACGCATCGGTCTTGGCATGAATTTGGATAAAACCAAAGTCATGATCAATGGCCTCATTGATCCGGGACCGGTCGTCGTACCTACATGGCCACCTTCTCGAAATTGTTTCCGAGTATACTTACCTTGGGCAAATTCTGCAGTTGGGTAAAAATAATTTTGAGAATGAGGCCAAGAGGAGGATCCAGCTAGGCTGGGCAGCGTTTGGGAAACTAAGTCGAGTCTTCTCGTCATCAATACCGCATGACCTACAGAGCTGAGACGTGGACACTCACGGTAGGGCTAGTCCACCAGTTCAAAGTCGCTCAGCGAGCTATGGAAAGAGCTATGCTCGGAGTCTCTCTGAAGGACAGAATTCGTAACGAATACATCCGACAGAGAACCAAAGTTATCGACATAGTTCAAAGAATTAGCAAGCTGAACTGGCAGTGGCCCACTACCAGTTCAGCTTGCTAATGGCCATATCTCGCGAAGAACCAACAACCGCTGGGGCAAACGTGATCTTGAGTGTAGACCACGACTCGGCAAACGTAGTGTAGGACGCCCTCCGGCCAGGTGGGATGACGATGTGCGAAAGACTGCAGGCAGATGCTGGATTGCGCAAGCTGAAGACAGGGCGCTATGGCGCTCACTAGGGGAGGCCTATGTCCAGCAGTGGACTAATATAGGCTGATGATGATGATGATCCTCAACTGATTGAGCGAGGATCAGTCACATTTTTATGTACGCAGATTTGTAGCTATAACAAAACGAGTTATTCCGTTTTCTTCCCATCATCATCATCATCATCATCATCAGCCTATATTAGTCCACTGTTGGACAAAGGCCTCCCCTAAAGAGCGCCATATATTTTGGTCCAAAATTTTATGCATAAATCCTTCCTGATTCGTCCCGATTTAAGATTTATGTATAACAGAAAAGTTGCCAAAGTACTGTCATTCACAGACTTAAGTCTCATTGTTTCAGTAGGAATTTTCTAATTGCATTTATCTCACGCAAATTACCAAGAAAGTAGAATTCCATAGGATACTAAGGTACTTACTTACTTACTTACTTCTATAATGTTTAATAATTAATTTAAATGCTGTACTTCTATTTATGACGCACACTAAGTCTTGTACAATAACCAATCGTAATTATTGTAAGGGGAAGCACTCACTGCCAAACCACAAGCTATTCTCATGAATAGCTTATATTGGTGATGAGAGCCCTAAATGTGTAATGTACTTTTATGCAATAAACAATTTTTAATTTTAATTTTTAATTTATAAGTAGGAAGAACAGAGATAGACAACGCATAATCCGCGTAGTAAAAGAAATGGAGATGAGTATGCATTTTGTTCTCTAGTTCAGTAGTAAGTACTAATGTTTCCCTCAACATTTTTGCCGAGCGCGGTATTAAGTACCAGAAGTCCGAAGTAGTACTTCAGTACGATTGTACTGTTGCCTGGAAGAGATCGCTTTTAGCGATAAGGCCGCCCTTTATACTTCCTTTTTTCTAAGCATCTTCTTTGTATTGTTTCCTGTATTTGTGTGGTATAATAAAGTGTTTTCTATCTATCTATCTATCTGTACTTGATTCCTCAAGATTATATGGAACAGCGTTTGTCTCACTCAAAGTACGAGGAGAATAGATAATCCTATAAAGCTGAAAGCTTGTAAAATATGAATTCCCTTTTGTAACATTTTATCTCCAAAATTACTGAATGTATCAAGTTGAATTTTGGAAATTTACTAGCGCTAGCGAAAATTTACTAGTACACAAATGTAGCGCTAGTAAATTTTCTACGTAACCTCAAAACCTCAACAGCCTATATTGGTCCACTAC
Organism: Eupithecia subumbrata; assembly: GCA_949316285.1. Classification (NCBI taxonomy): domain Eukaryota; kingdom Metazoa; phylum Arthropoda; class Insecta; order Lepidoptera; family Geometridae; genus Eupithecia; species Eupithecia subumbrata. Next base: position 3,103,760 of record OX438642.1, on the reverse strand, counting down.
TGGACAAATAACCGAAACTGCTTCGCCCCCGAACATGTCTTTAATATGCATTTTATATGAATGTAAGCGGGTTAACTACGAACCTGGTTTGTGTTGGAAGAACACCAACGTTGCATTCATAATGAATTCGTCAAACTACGAAAGTTTTTATAGTAAAATATGCATTTTATAGTTTACTTAGTCCCGCCGAGACCGTTAAACGGCGAAAATACGCTAACCTTGACCGGAGTTACCTATTCGAGCCGTTTGGGTTAGAAACCCTTGGTCCTTGGGGTCCTGGGGCACACGCAATTTATAAAGATCTTACCAAACTTCTTATAAAGTCCACAGGTGATCGGAATGCTGGCTTCTATTTCGGTCAACGAATTAGCATTGCCATTCAACGTGGCAATGCTGCCAGCATTCTGGGCACTCTGCCTTCTGGTGACGGCTTAGATTTTTAAGAAATAGGATATAAGTGTATATATTAGTTGTAATTGTTTTATTCTGTTACTGTAATTTTCTATAATTTCTGATAAATAAACATCTGGTACCATTAAATGACCCGTCCCAGTCCAATAGATAAAAATTACAAATATTACAATACAGTCTATTTTAACCATTCTTGTGCCATGGGAGGCCCATTGTGTGGGACGCTGCATGCGACCACACACTTGCCCCTTCCCATCTTCCGAGGACATCCGTGAGGGCGGGTGCGGCGGCAGTTTTGGCCGAGGATACGTACTATCTATCAGGTACTATCTTGTTATCCATACATAGTTCACAGTACACGTTGAGCGAAAAGCGGATCTGGTTACCTGTTTCCGTAACCAGCAATGGGTTTTCGCGAGACCAGTGGTGAGAATTTCGCCTATTGTACATTCTATTGTTGTTAAAGTTTGTCTCGTCTGACCAAATAATTCTTCGAAGAATCAAGCGTTTCGCTATTTCGTTCGACCTTATCCAACTGCAGAAACTCATCCGTCGTTGGTCGTCACCCAGTAACAATTTTTGGACCAGACGTCCTCGACGAAAGCAATTGTATTTACCTTAAAACCATAAAACTGTCTTTAATTTTCAAGATATATATGCATAAGTAAGTAACAGTAAATAAATCAAATAACAATGCCGTCTATGTAAATAAAGTTAAATTTATTATTTAACTTTATTTACATACTTACGCTACATAAAAGTTCCGGTAGTTAATACCTAGATACATAAATATATTTTTTTAATTCTTCTAATCGTGCGAGTAGACATTTTTAGATCATCCGCTGCCTCACCTACAAATTTGCTTGAATCTGCTTCAAAGTATGTGCCTGTTAGCTCAAAATCTTAACTAATACAATTTGTTTTTTTTTTTGTAAGGTTTTCGAAATCTCCCACGTTCAATCAAATTTCTTAGCATGGTTTTTATAACTTTCTTGTCTGGTAGTGATATTTCTTCATTTTCTTTATCAAATGCTTCTAACGCTGGTTGAACACGACAGTTATTTTGAAAATAAGCTTTTATTAAGCTCAGTCGTAAGAGACATTTTGAATTTAAAATTTCAAAAAATATTTCTCGCCAATTTTTTCTAGCGGTATTGACATTCAAAGAGGTGGTATATCATTCTACCAATAAGGTGTAATAACAAATATCAATAAACAATTAGAATTTAGAACAAATTGCTTTCCGTGTTGGAGTGGTATGCATGAATGACTTTGTTGCGGCGAATGGCGCTTCTTAGATAAATGTATGGGATTTTTTTTTTTAAATATTGTCAAGACTTACTATTTCTTTTTGTAAGTTACTGTGGGAAAAGTGTTCCTGGTTGGAAATAGAGTCGATTAAGATAAACTTGTTTTTTTGACAAATGTGTGTTTGGGCGAAACGTACTTATTTTCAAAAATCTAAAAATGGCAATATTTTATTTTTGAATATAAAATATGAGGTTCCTAAGAACAAAACCTTCCAACTACAAAAGAAAAGGTAGCTACCCTTAAGGGGCCAAGAATTTGCCCCACCCTGTATATTTATATATATTAATTGATTTAAAAGTAATTTAACCTTAACGTAAACTACTTAAGGATTTCATTACGGATGTAAGCGGGTTAACTGCGAACCTTATTTGTGTTGGAGGAACACCAACGTTTCATCCCTTAACGAGGGACATCTTCAGGGTAAGTGCGGTTCTAGACGCGCGCGTTCCGCATCCCTCCGAGCACCGCGCGCGAGCGCGCGTTGAGCCCGTGACGTGAGCGCCGGGGGTGGGGGTAGTGGGGGGTGCGCTGCTTGTAGATGCTGTAGGGCGTGAGAGTCATCTCCTCGTAAGGATCCTACTGTGTCGGGTTGTTGGTATTCCCTGGGTACATATGGAACTAACAGTACCTATCTACACCCGGCTCCATACTGCTATTCGACTTCTCATGAAGACACGGCTTCCAGGCGGGTGGTAGGTTCCAACCTCTGTCTCTGTTGAAATCAGGCCATCGTTATATCTCTATCGCCTCGCGTATCTTGCGGGGAATAAAGAATTTTCCCTAGACAAGACACGGGCTTTGTCGAAACGTACGTAATGCGATGGTCCTTCCTCAAAATACAGTGTTCTACCACCGGCGAGCTATTGGTGTCAACATTCTTTACAGCGCGTATGTGTTCCGAGAGCCTGGTGGATATATTCCTCTTTGTCTCACCGATGTAACATTTACCACAGTCACATGGGATCATGTATACCCCGGGGACGTCCAGTGGTACACTATCCTTCGGAGAGCGCAGTAATTGCCGCAGTTGCGTTTGAGCTCGAAAGATCGTCTTAGTGCTATATTTCCGCTGTAGCAACTGACCAATCTTGTCCGTGAGCCCCTTCACAAAGGGTAGGTATGCGACCGCTCTCTCGACGGAATGGGGCCGCTTTCTTTGGGACATTTTGGCAATACGGCAGCTCTGTCTCCAGCCGTAACCATTTCGCTCTAGTACATCTTTGACTTGCTGTAGTTCACCTTCTATGTATTGTGGGTCACATAGCCTTAAAGCTCTATTTATAAGAGTGCGTGGCACTGAAGCTAGGTGTGACGGATGATGGTGCGAGTCAGCCTTTAGGTACATATCTGTGTGTGTTGGATTGCGATAGTGTGTGTTAATCGTCCCGAGTGTGTACGCTTAACCAAAACCTCAAGAAAAGGCAGAGCACCGTCTTTCTCATACTCCACAGTGAATGCTATTTTCGGATCAATGCCATTGAGGTGTTCTAATAGCGTGCTAATTTATAGGCACTGAACTGAAGAAGGTAGCTGAGTTCAAGTATCTGGGCCACTGGGTCTCCGAGACTCTCTCAGATGACCTAGATGTAGAAAGGGAGCGCAGGGCATTCTCAGTTAGAGCAAATATGTTGGCCCGCAGATTCGCGCGATGCAGTGCAGGTGTTATGATCAGTTTGTTTAGAGCGTACTGTCAATCTTTTTATACGTGCAGTCTGTGGGTTAACTACACGCAGAAATGCTGGAATGCTCTGCGCGTCCAGTATAACAATGGATTCAGAGTGCTGCTGGGACTGCCCGCTTCTGTAGCGCGTCCGGGATGTTTGCCAAGTCCCGCGTTGATGACTTTTACGCAATCATCCGCAACAGAACAGCATCCCTGATGCGCCGGGTGAGGGGCGGTACCAGTAGCTATCTGCAACTTATAGCTGCAAGGATGGACACGGACTGCGCTTTCATGAAGCACTGGACGCGCACACATAGTGCCATGCGTATATGAATATTGTGTGTACCATAAATTTAAGATGTTTTTTATTTAATTAATTAATCTATGGCTGAAATATGTATGTGTATCTAAGTTGAAATTTATTGTATTGTATTGTAATTTGGTCTTGTTGTATAATAGCAAACACGTCATCCACATATCGCCACCAATGTCTCGGCCTCACGGGTGCATTTTCTAAAGCAGTGCTTTCGAACGATTCCATATAGATGTAAGCCACGACTGGTGCTATCGGAGACCCCATGGCTACCCCGTCCTTTTGTAGGTAATAATTACCTCGCCACAAAAAGTACCCGCTTGTTGTATGTTCTATCACCTTCATGTACTCAATAGGTATTCCTGCCATATTCAATAAATTAAATAAATAAATAATAAATAATGCTGGACAATTCACACAGCATTATCTAGCCCCAATCTAAGCAGAGCTTGTGTTATGGGTACTAGATAACTGATATACTTAATACAATACACTACATAGATTGATATTTTTTATAATAGATAGAAAACACCCAGACCAACGGAACAAATTTCTGCAGATCGTACACAAATTTGTTCCGAGGCGGGAATAGAAATTGTAAAGTCTCTGCTATTGGTACATTAGTGAACAAGAAGGACACGTCAAAACTCACCAGTCGTTCATCCTGTTGCAGCGTGATATCTTCCAGGAGCTGCGTAAAATGCGTCGAGTCTTTCACGTAGCTAAGTCTTTCCTACATACGGATGTAGTAGGTTCGCCATATATCGTGCTGTTTTGTACGTAGGTGAGTCTATCTGGCTGAAAATAGGGCGTAAGGGCCAGTTAGGTTTATGAACCTTTGGTAGACCATAGATTTTAGGAGGTGTGGGATTTATGGGTCGCAACGATTCATAGAGATCCTTAGATATAGCGAGCAGTAACTCCTTCAACTTCGAGGTCACTCTATTCGAGGTTGTGGGTGACTTGTGTGTATGTTGACCCATCACTAAGCAGGTCCGTTATCTTTTGCTCATAGGACTCTGTATCTACAATCACAGTTGCATTTCCCTTATCTGCCGGTAGCACCAGAACATCCATATTGCTACGTAAGCTCTTCAAGGCATTGAGTTCCATTTTCGGCATGTTCGGCTTTGGTAACTTCGCCGAACGTACCAGTGTTGAGATATCTTGCCGCAGACAATCCGCATCATGCGGTGGCAACTTGGTACGAGAGATAGTGTCTTCCACACTCGTAATTATGGATTCCACCGGCACCCTCTGAGGCGTAGGTGCGAAGTTTAGCCCTCTTGACAGAACACGTTGCAGAAATTGGTTGAGAAGAAAAATTGATCACGACATTCCCCTCTGTAGAGCAATTTGCATTTACCGTTTGCTTCATGTTTTTTGTCAGGCGCTCTAGTTTCCGTTTATGGGTATTATCGGTTTTATTTAGTAACTAGCTGTACCCGCGACTTCGTTCGCGATTGCCTTACCTGCCGACTAATTAAGTTCACATTTAACCATTGTCTTTCATATTATGAAACGCCGCCGTGCAAGGAATCGTGTAGGGTCTACGGAGGATAACATGTTGTCATCTTCAATCCCATTCTTTATCTACACGACTTTTAGCTACGAGTCGGCCAGCGTCAGTGTTAAGAAGTGTCATACTCGTTTCCTTCTTACTCATGGTTCCGATCAGCTGGGGCCCTATTCTGCTATACTAATCGCTTCACTATGACAGGGGTATCGACACAGAATGTCACGTTTTGGTATTCCACCTCAGATGAAGGAAATTATGATGAATGCAGATGGAGAGACGCGCGTCAAGTTTGAAACTATTAATTTATCTCGAACACTATCTGGAGTTTTATTAATCTAAGGACTCAACGTGATGATTCTGCGACGATTCCACTGTCATACTGAAGCAATTGTATTGCAGAATTGGGCTCCTGATCCATTTGACTGGACCACCGTAATTTTTTTTCGTTAGTAGGTAGGTAGGTACAGTTGGTTGTGTACAAAAGTAAAAAAATATTTTTCTGTGGTCCAGTTAGTTTAATTGGACCACTGCAATCAAACTTCGGAAGTACAGTTAACAGGACCAGCTAAACCAGCATAATATCATGTAAGGTAGGAACCTAACTTATTTTACCAAGACACCACCTTAGTAGGTAGGAACCTTACTAATGGGTGCGTCTTGGAAAAATAAATTGATAGGAACTTACCTACCCTTTATCAACAATTTTTTTTCTCCAATCTACAGATTATTTCATCAATCTACTGATTTTCTACTCGATTTTCTACTGATTTAGTCAAATTCGATCTTGCAACACTGTTTCTAACAAAAAGAAAGCATGAAATCGGAGGACGCGTAGATCTGTCGTGATGCGCGGTTTCAGAATTTTACTTTCATCCTGATCCCAGGAGAACCTTACTGGATTCCAGGATAAAATGTATCCCATGAACTTCCTTGAACTCAAATCGTACCAATTCAGTCCAACTCATTCAGTAGTTTCGGCGTGATGCGCGGTCAAGGAATTTTACTTTCATCCCTTCTCCCAGGGGAACCTTACTAAATTCTGGGATAAAATGTATCTTTCCTCGTAGTATGAACTCAAATTATGCCGAGTTCCAATCGAATTCATTCAATTGTTCCGTCGTGATGCGCGGTTAAAGCATTTTTCTTTCATCCTCTCTCCCAGGGGAACATTACTGAATTCCGGGATGAAATGTATCCCATGTCCTTTCTTGTAGTATGAAATCAAATCGTGCTAGGTTTCATTCCAACTCATTCAGCACTTTCGGCGTCATGCGCGGTGAAGAAAGTTTACTTTCATCCCCTCTCCCAGGGGAACCTGACTGAATTCAGGGATAAAAAGTATCCTATGTCCTTCCTCGTAGTATGACCAAAAATCGTTCCGAGTTTCATTTCGATACCTTCAGTAGTTTCGACGTGATGCGCGTTTAAGAAACAGACAGACAGACAGACAGACAGACATGAATGAAAAAAAATACAGTTTTGGCTTCAGTATCGATAATAGAGTGCCCTCCAAAAAAAATTTTCAAAATATCTTCAATGTACAGAATTGGAGCTGTTACAGTTTTATTATAAGTATAGATTAATTCGTCAAACTACGATAGTTTTTATACTAAAATACTTAAGGATTCTTTAGCTTTCTAGTGCAATAAAATAGCACCAATGAAATTCATTTCACAGTAAAGCAAGTTTAGTTCATCGGTTCACAACTAGATGTCAGCACTGGCGAATTAAAACTCGCAAATGAAGCGTTCCCGCAACGGAGGGTCGTTCGTTCTGTTCATATCATGGGCACCCTGTAAGGCTCAACCACAGCCGGATCCACAGGCTTAACCGGGGTCGGCTCAAGGCCCAGCCAAATTTTTAAAGCATCACACTTGTGTGGTGCACAAAAGAGACAAGAAAACCACGTCTGTTGCTGCTGTTTTCATCCATCATCCGAGTTCAGGATTTGGATGATAACAGCACAACAAATACTTCATATCGCTTTCATAAGCAGTGCATCGAGCGTCAAAATAAATAAAATAAAATGCTACATACAGTTACACGTACACATAATTAGAATAAAGGGTCTTAAATCATAAACATTTCAAAAAAAAAACATCTATCATTTTTTGTGTTAGGTATACATAATTTTTTTAAACCGGTTTGGAATTAAATTTTTCAATACTTTTGAGCTTTTTATTTCGGGTGTTCACCAATTCTTGATGAGTCTTTCATATGATTACTAGTTTCAGCCCGCGGCTTCGCACGCGCTGTTTCTATGGAAACGTTTAAAGGTGATTTCTATCCCATGGGAACTGATTTATGGGATAAAAAGCCTAATGTTTGATTCCAGGATTAGAATTACTTGTATGCAAAATTTCAGCCCGATCCGTTCAGTAGTTTTGACGCGAAGAGGTAACAAACATCCATCCATCTATAAATCCATCCAAACTTTAGCATTTATAATATTAGTGTGATATGTTCCTCGATTTTCCCGTCATTTATGTACTGATTTGGATGATTCTTTATCAGTTGTATAGACGATGATCCCGAGGTGGTCATATAAAAAATGATTTCCAAGGGATTACTACGACCTCTGTGGCGCAGCGGGCGAAGGACCGCATGCGACGCAGGAGGTTGCAGGTTCGATTCCCGCCTCGGGACAAATGTTTGTACGACCTGCAGATATTTGTTCAGGATGTTCTGGATATTTTTCAACATATAATAAAAAAAAATTATCTATGTAGTGTATTGTATTATGTATATCAGTTATACAGGGTGTCCCAAGAAGTAGTGATATACTGAAGCTGGGAGGTAGAGGACCTAAAGGGCTATCTGAATCACCCCCATGTATGTTCCGCGATTTTTCGTATATTCGGAGTTATGATTTTTTTTTTATTTTTCATATTTCGCCGAGTACTATGAGATTTTTATTTATGGTGACGTGAATTATTGCAGTAGATGCTTGATTTTTTTTTGTGTGCTAAGCTGATAGATAGGCCAATTCAGTATGGTAACATTTACTATCGTTAGATCTTCAAAGAGAATAAAAAAATAAAAAAATACCAAGAAAGATAAAATTTACCCAGTATGTTCACAACTTCAAGGGCCCTTAAAAAAATAACATCACATGTAAAATAAATACCATTTGGCTTTAAAAACTTGCTCTATCTATCAGGTAGCTACTCTGAAAATTTCATTTTATTATTCATAAGGCTTCAATCAAAAAATTTAAATCTAAATGTGGTAAGTGCAAAATTTTAATTTACATGACGATTAATGCTAGCATAGTAAAAACAATTACATTACAATAAATGTTCAAAATGGCCCCCCTGTTGCTCAATGCAAGTGCGACATCGCCGAAAAAGGTTGTCTTTTAAACGTCTGAATGCACTTCTATTATTTTTAATGGTTTCTTCTGCTACTCTCATTTTCCGGGTTAACTCGTCCAAATTGCGGCATTCTCTCGAGTAGACGAGGTCTTTGTAGTATCCCCAAAAAAAAAATCACAAACATTGTGCATTTAATATAGATCAATATGGCCCTTTACAGCATGTAATTTATTGAATATTTTCGAAGATTTCACAGATTTAAAATGCAGGGACAGCAGTACCGGCCGGGGGGCCGATTCTGTAGTATATTTAGCATCAGCATTGCACCCGCATCAAAATCCGTTGCGTAGTTTTAAAGATTTAAGCATACATAGGGACAGACAGACACATAGACAGCGGGAGCGGCTTCGTTTTATATTATGTAAAGAAGATGCCTGTGTTAAATTATTATTTTGTGCATATAATTTATGATGCGAAGATGCAGAGATGCGAAGTTGCTCTTTTTGCTCACCATCGTGGCCCAAAAGAGCAAATCCGCATCTCTGATTTGGTTCGGGTATGCGCCTTAACCATAACAAACTTAGGTTTGATGTAAAAACTGCGAGGTCGTTATGACATGTACCTATATTTCAACATTCTAGTGTTTAAAACTTTTAAATCCATCATGGTTATTAACACTAAAGTCATTTATAACGGGATATTTACCATGATTTGAGTTTTGAGTTTTTAGGGTTTCGAAGATCGAAGATCGGTTTCGAAACCCTTATGATCTCGCTTTGGCTGTCCTTTTTTCCCTCCTTAATAACTCAGCAACTACTGCAGCTATCAACTTGACATTTAAAATAATAATACGTTTCGTGCGCCTGTACAGATTTACAGAACAATAAATGAAAATAAATGAAAATGGAAATGAATATTTTCCATACAAATTGTGATGCCGAAATTTTAAAAGATACCTATAGGGTCATGTGGGGTATCAAATGAAAGGTATCAGTTTGTACATTTCAGTAGGTGTCATACTTTTTAAAATATTTCGAAATAAGTAAAAAAAATACCTATCCCCCCCCCCCCTATCTCTGAATCTTGCAGAGCGATCCATGTAAAACGTACCTATGGAGCGTTCATAGATATGGATCTATCTATATTTTACAGGAAAAATATAGAGAAGTTTGTAAAAAGAACACTTTGTGAAAAATGGTCAAAAAGGGGCTACCTCACCGAGTGGGGTATCAAATGATGAGGTATCGGTTTGGACATTTCAAAACAGTTTTTCAAATTTCTGTAGGTTTCATACTTTTGGAAATATTTTGAAATATGTCGAAAAATTTACCATTACCCACTTTAACCGAATCATGCAGAGAGATCCATCTGAAATGTAGGTTGGTACCTACTATTCTTAGTTATTCATTAAATTGCGAAGTCTCTAACCAGTACTTTTGGTACATATTTGTTAACAAACGTTCGAAACCCTCGGCGCGCGCGTTAGACTCGCACTTGACGGATCTTGTTTTAATAAGTTAAGTTAGTCCTAAGATTTGCCAATTGACTGTAAACGTTCGAAATGAACGATGATCACAGGCTTAAAAAAGGAGGATTTTGTATGTTTGCCTGTAGGTTAGTATGGTTCATTTATTTTGGTTCATGTTCGTCGATTGCTCCGTCTTGGTGGACCGGTTTCAATGATTATTTTGCTATTGTACCTATAGATGGCCCCGAGATCACCCCTGGTCAATTCCTCAAAGGAGGGGCTCTCTGCGCCGTCTGCTCGACATGTAAAACCTCGAGTCACTTCGAATGCGTTGGCCTGCCGCGGGGTGCCAAGGTGACCGACACTTGCGTTGCAGAGCCTGCCAGGCTGGCGCGCCCAAGGGCGGAGTTTCTTTGACGCCCGTACGCCCCGCCCAGCAGAACTGGCCGGAGCCGGCGGAGACGGAGCAGCAGTTGCACATACGCACTCTTCGGGAGGACATGCTCGCAGAGTTCTCGGGGATGCATGATAGCCTGGTCACAGAGATCAACTCGTTTAAGACCGACTTTAACATCATGTTCGGCGAGTTCCGCGAGTTTAGAACGGAGATGGCCGAGCTAAAGGCGTCCGTGTCTGGGATGGCGCAGCGCATAGACGGCAACGAGCGGCGCCTGGAGGCGGTCGAGCAGCGCCGAGGTGTGTGCGCTGGAGCGCGCCGTCGCTGAGCTTAAGCAGGAGCTGAACGACCGCGACCAGGACCGCGTTCACGGTGTGGTAAGCACGGCATTACGGCTCAAAGGTTAGCAGTTGAAACGTTAGAGTGCGCGTTCACAGGCCGGCATCGGACAATCCGCTGACAAGTGCGTCCACTGATCGGCAATTCGCTGACGTTTAAACTGCTAACGTTTGAACCGTAATGCCGTGCCTTAGCACACTTTGATCGCGGCCCAGGACGCGTTGCTCGCCGACCTCGAGATCGAGAACCTGCCGGAGTCGGCCATATCTCGCGAAGAATCGACAGCCGCTGGGGTAAACGTGTTTTTGAGTGGAGACCATGACTCGGCAAACGTAGTGTAGGATGCCCTCCGGCTAGGTGGGATGACGATCTGCGAAAAACTGCAGGCAGATACCAGTGTGCCGCCAATGTGCCGCATCCAGTGCGGCAAGCTGAAGACGGGGCGCTGCTATGGCGCTCATTAGGGGAGGTCTTTGTCCAGCAGTGGACCAATATAGGCTGATGATGACGATGAATCTATGTGAGCTGTAGTAGGTACAGGTACTAAATTGGCCTAGGCTCAGCATAATACCGACTATATTGAGCATAATAGTTATACAGGGTGGGTTTTTTGAGAAAGGCGGTGATGGCAAAATCTGAAACCACGCGAATTAGAGAAAAGTTATGAAAGGAAACATGCCCTCGATTGATAAGAAAACAATAACTAAATAAATAAAAATAATGCTGGACAATCCACACAGCACCATCTAGTCCCAAAGTAAGCTACTCAAAGCTTGTGTTATGGGTACTAGATACCTGATATATTTAATACATTATAAATACATAGAAAGATATTTTTTTACTATACAAAGAAAACACCCAGACCAACGGAACAAATTTCTGCAGATCGTACACAAATTTGTTCCGAGGTGGGAATCCAACCCGCAACCTCTTGCGTCGAAGGCGGAACTTCGCCCGCCGTGCCACGGAGGTCGTCAAACTAACTGCATAATTAGTTTTTTACACCTTTTGCTTTTGACAAGATTAAAAGATTTAAAAACACTTAAAAGATTAAAAGATTTAAAAAAACTTAACAGGTATGCAGTTATTGTTTTCTTATAAATCGAGGACATGACTCCTTTCACGACTTTTTTTAAATTGCGTGGTTTCTGACTTGGCCATCACCGCCCTATTCATAAACCACCCTGTATAAGATACACATTGAATTTGTGTCAATTTGTAAGACGGTGGAGGCGCTGCCTCCCCGCACACTAGCGCCTCCACCTATTTTATCTAATTATTACGTTTAAGAAAGGAATTTACAAAAATTACCTTAGCCAGTTTGTGATACCTATTATAAGCTTTTTTTTTTGTCGACCTCCGTGGCGGCGCAGCGGGCGAAGGTCCGCCTGCGACGCAGGAGGTTGCGGGTTCGATTCCCGCCTCGGAACAAATTTGTGTACGATCTGCAGAAATTTGTTCCGTTGGTCTGGGTGTTTTCTATGTATAATAAAAAATATCTATCTGTGTAGTGTATTGTATTAAGTATATCAGTTATCTAGTACCCATAACACAAGCTCTGCTTAGCTTGGGGCTAGATAATGCTGTGTGAATTGTCCAGCATTATTTATTATTTATTTATTTTAATGCCATAATAGTTTTATTTTGTATAGTCTAGACAGAGATTCGAAAATAGACTTTGGTGGCCACCAAGGGCAACTTCGAATCTCTGTCTAAACTATACAAAATAAAACTATTACAGAGGCATTAAAAAAAAGCTTATAATAGGTATCACAAACTGGCTAACGTAATTTTTAGAAATTCCTTTCTTAAACGTAATAATAAGATAAAATAGGTGGCGGCGCTAGTGTGCGGGGAGGCAGCGCCTTCATAAAATTATAAAAAATCATTCTCGATCTAGGCTCAACATTTCTACTAATGAGAAAAGTAAATATACGAGTTCTAATTTGTTTCTTTTATTTGATTCTAAAAGGCATTAAAAAGTATTAAATAGTGAAACCAATAATGTTTTTTTTTTGCTAGGAACAAAAGGAGGGAAAAGCGGCTACTTGCGTTGCGATTAGAATAGTCAATTGATTGTGAAGTGAACGTAAACCGTACGTAGATATTCTCAAAGTGCTTCGAGTAGCTGTTGACTATTTCTAGAAGTACATTTCGTGTAAGTACTTATGCGAATACATTCCATCAATATTGCTGCGAATATTAAGTACATATTTCATAAGTACATTAATTAAGTTCGAAGCGGGTAAGTAGACCGGCTACCCGCTACCACCGGCTTCCGCAGTAGCCATGTCCCTCCCAAACAACAAACCGAAGAACTTTTACATGTGTCCACGGATCGAAAAATGTTGCTTGCGCGATCTAGGATTCAAATTTTGATCTCATATTTTAGGTATTTAGAAGCTAAATTACTATAAGAAACTTACCTAAATATACTCAAACCTGTGCATATTTTATAAAACAAATGTATTTTTCAATCAAAATTATGTATTTCAAAAGATATTTACAAAATAAAATATTCAGCTTGTCATAGGAGATTGTTGTGGTGCGAACGAGAAAGCAACATGAGACGGAGTTACGAGTTCCCGCGCTTTTTGTGCGCATGTCATTGGCCATAGTACGATTAAACTCGGAAGTAGGTACAGACAGCGTCAGAATTAAGTAACCCCCGCTGCATAGCACAATGCAGGCTAGATTCGAATGTTTTGTGTTTTTAGGGTTTTGAAGATCGAAGATCGGTTTCAAACCCCTTATGGTCTCGCTTTGTCTGTCCTTTTTTCCCTCCTTACTAACTCAAAAACTACTGCAGCTATCAACTTGAAATTTAAAATAATAATACATTTCATGCGCCTGTACAGATTTCGAGAAAAATAAATGAATATAAATGAAAAATTAAAATGAATATTTTCCATACAAATTGTGATGCCGAAATTTTAAAAGATACCTGCAGAGTTATATATCAAATGTTGGGTATCAAATGAAAGGTATCATTTTGTAAATTTCAAAATATATTTCGAAATTTTTGTAATAAATAAAAAAGTCGAAAAAATACACATTTCCCCCCCTATCTCCGAAGATTGCAGAGCGATCCATGTTAAATGTATGGAGCGTTTATAGATATAGAGCTATATTTTATAGGAAAAATATAGAGAAGTTTGTAAAAAGAACACTTTTTGAAAAATGGTCAAAAAGGGGGGGGGGGGGGAACAATTTCTTAGTTCAGTTTCTGTAGGTTTCATACTTTTTGAAATATATTGAAAAAAGTCGAAAAATTTACCATTACCCACCTTTAACCGCACCACCCATAGAGATCCATCTGAAATGTAGGTTGGTACCTACTATTCTTAGGTATTCGTTAAATTGCGAAGTCTCTAACCGGTACTTTTGGTGCATATTTGTTGACAAACGTTCAAAACCCTCGGCGCGCGAGTTACACTCGCACTTGACGGATCTTGTTTTATCTATTAATAATAATAATAATGCTGGACAATCCACACAGCACCATCTAGCCCCAAAGTAAGCTACTCAAAGCTTGTGTTATGGGTACTAGATAACTGATATATTTAATACATTCTAAACATAGACAGATATGTTTTTTTATTATACATAGAAAACACCCAGACCAACGGAACAAATTTCTGCAGATCGTACACAAATTTGTTCCGAGGCGGGAAACGAACCCGCAACCTCTTGCGTCGCAGGCGGACTCTCGCCCGCTGCGCCACTGAGGTCGTCATTCTTTCTGTTGCTATGTTAAATACCTAAATAAAAATATAATTTATTTTCTGCTTTTGAAACTCCTACGATTAACAGGTTTGGATTTAAACCTGTATGTGTTATGCAGGGCGGTTAGTTAATTCTGACGCTGTCTGTACCTTCCCTACCTAACATACACGAGATTGGCTGCGCAGTAGTTTATTAAAAAGGGTCAGTTAAAGTGGTTTAAAGATGAACGCGCACCTGTCCGCGCGGAACCATCCGCATTTTAGTAAAATCCTGTAGGTTATACGTTAGGTAATTCAACGCATGCGATGTCTGCGGCGCGTTCGGCGAATGCGGCGCGGTTGGTGCGGGCGGCGCGGATGACATCATCCGTATTTTTTCAGTTCATCATCGGTTGGCGTGCGCAGCGCACGTACCTACTTGCAACTTTTTGCACATAGGTACATACCTACCTATTACACTAAATAATGATGAACGAATCGAATTTGTATTTGAACGCGCACTGTTTTCGTTCTTTCATTTTTGTTTATTCTTATATTTTCATTTTTCTCTAATAATAGGAAACCGACAATAACAGCATAAAATTCCACAAAACCTTACAGAAATAATGATGTAGATATACTTAAGTACCTAGGTGCCTAATAATCTGTATTGATATTCTTGTTCTAGACTCTCGAGTTCCATAAAACACTAAAGAAAAAAATACCTACTGTAGGTACATTTATAACAGTATTTCTGAACAGATATACTGATAAAAAATTATAAATGCGATACGGCGTGTACGATGCGGGCAAGTGCGCGAGGCCATGATGAGGCCATGAGGCGGCGCGACGGGCAGGACGCGGCGCGGCGGCGGCGGCGGCGCGTGCGGCGCGGATAGGTGCGCGGTCACCTTTACATTACGCGTCCGCTATCTTTCGGGGTCTAACGTCGCGCTCAGTTTGCATATTGGAGAAGAGATGCCATCTATTTCAAAGGAGAAATACCGCTGGCTGTACCCATTTTAGAGCTCTGACTGAGAAGTAGAAGCTGACATGAACTTTATTGCCTTAAAGTTTCAAATTTAGGTACAATCTTATATTATATTTTTTTTCAGGCTTAGAAGGATAGGCTAAAAAACCTAATCTTATTTTAGTAGGTACCTTTGGAAGTACATAGGTACCTTGTTTTTCACATCCTTCTCATACAAAATAACACTGTAAAGTGGCGAACAGCACCAGGGGCGACCTTTTTCTGCGGCGATTTTATGAACTTAAGTTTGCCTCAAACAGAACTAGATGGCGTGCTTTTTTTTGTACCAGGGTTTTACAGGATTTTACTTACTTATTATATATGTGTTTGAGTTCAAAACTTCCTACTTGTGTTGGGGCATCAAAAGCAAAACTGCAAAGACTATTTTGTTTTAAAACCTATAATTTATTCTGTCCTAGATCTGTATTTATTAACAAGGTTACTTAAATTTAATCTATGTTTACACTACTCAGCTGTTGTATATAAATCAATACGGTTTAATCTTATGTTAACAGGGTATTCCATGGCCTCATTTACTTCATGCTTTTATCAAGTGAAAATATTTAAAAACGCATTAACTATCAACCAAAACTTCCTTTGAAATTACTCAAAGTTGGTCTTTTCAATGGGTCCCTTAACACAGGCCAAGATGAGTTTGTAAAAGACTTTGTCCAGATATTGTTGCAATTAATGAAACATGGATAGGTGCTGGGCAGGACTTTAACCAACCGAAGCTGACTGATTATCGCTTCATTCATAGACCCAGACATCCCAGTGTAAAGGGAGGGCGGGGTGGGGGCGTAGGGTTCTACATAAGGAGGGGTATCAATGCCAGCATAATTATGTCCACATCCAGATACACCCTCTGTGAAGCAGATGTGGCTGTGTCTTTGTCTTTTAGGAAAAACTATAATGATTGGAACAGGCTACAGGCGCCCATGGCAAGACGCTGCCTTATTCCTGGATTCAATTACCGACTCCTTAACTTCCTTCCATAAATGCGATAATTTAGTACTAGTCGGGGATTTTAACATTGACATGAAAGATCTCAACAATAGGAAGCGCCCACTGCTACAGCAATTCCTGCACTGTCTCACGCTACATCAAATTGTCACTGACCGAATTTATTATATTTAATTTTAATGGGTATTTGGATTTCCATCGATATGGAGCTTCTCACTTTGCCTCAGTCAATTTCCACTATAACAGAAATAATTAATGAGTCTATTACGGGCAGTGTATTCCCTGATGCATGTAAGGTTGTAGTAATCAAGCCTATTCCTAAGATTAACCGACCCTCATCTCTTAGTGACCTACGGCCAATAAGTCTTCTCTCCTGTCTATCTAAAGTCTTAGAAAGGATTGTTTGAATGCAGTTTTTTTTTAAATGTTTCTAGAATATTATTTCTAAATACACTAGAATAACATTACAATCTAGCCATAGATTTGATTAAGGGGTTATTTTGTTTTAACTTAATTTTATAAAAACATCACTAAGAATGTGTACATCGGCACTTTACTTATTGTCTCTATATATGGGGAAGACACATAGTTCATGTGTTCTTAGAAATCAGCACTTATGCAATTTCACTATAACTATCACTACACTAACTCAAAAGGTTTAGTTCTTTTAAGCCTTCTGACTATGTCCATGTTGTCGTGGAGCTGGATAGCCTTGACGTACACATGATGATGAAGCCTTATTATGATGAATTCAATCTTCCGATGTCCCGATGAAGATCGCCATTTCTTACATACCAGGGAGCATTAATGAAACTGAGTATTTTATTCTGGAATCTTTGAATAACTGCTACATTTGTCTTTTCGAACTTCAAATGCCAAATGGTCAATCGGTTAGGTCTCCTCCACGCTGCAGGGTTCCACAAGGTTCGGTTGTCACTATCATCTCTATGCTGATGATCCAGCTATATTACTCTTTCCTTCCCCTAGATTGTCCGGACGCTGTAAGCAAAATTAATAGCGATTTAGCACAGGTCCTACATTGGTCAATTTCAAACTCCCACCTACAAAAAAACGAAAAATACAAAAAAAAACTTTAATTATAAGCTTGTATGTGAGCGCGCCCTGAAAGATATGCCGAAAAATATGTAAGGATAATTAAAGAGATCTATAAAAGCAGTACCGCGCAAATAAGATTAGAGAAAAAAGGAGGAATAATAGATATAAAACGAGGAGTAAGACAAGGGGACCCAATTTCTTAAAAAATCTAATAATAATCCAAAATCTTTACAGCAGTCTTGGAAAAAATATTCAGAGAGCTTGAATGGCAACAATTTGGCATAAACATCAACGAAAAGCTTATCTCACACTTGAGATTTGCTGACGATCTGGTGCTATTTTCTGATTCACCAACTAAACTTCAAACTATGATTTCAGACTTAGATTTTGTAAGCAAGAAAGCCGGCCTTCATATGAACATGGACAAGACCATGGTTATGACTTTAAATGAAAAAAAAGAAATCAAAATAAATAATGAGATAATAGGATATGTCGATGAGTACTCCTACCTTGGACAAAATATCTCAACAGATGAGCAAATGAACAAAGAGATCCAAAATAGAACTACAAATGCATGGAAAAGGTACAGGTAAAGGGCTTTAAAAGGGATTTTCAAAGATAAGCATATAAATATAAAAGTTAAAACCAAATCGAAACATGTATCTTACCAATACTCACATATGGCTGTCAAACTTGGGCACTCACAAAGCAACAACTAACAAAACTCAGTACGTGTCAAAACTCAATGGAACGCAGCATGCTAAATATTAAAAGGAAGGACAAAATAAGAATCTCGCATATGAGAGAGAGTACAAAGCTAAATGACATATCAAACATAGTAAAGCAGCTCAAATGGAGTTGGGCAGGCCACATAATGAGAGGTCCAGATAAATGGAGCAAAGAATCAACAACATGGTTTCCCCGAGAAGGGAAAAGGAACCAGGGCAGACCTTCCACTCGATGGGCTGATGAGCTTGTCAAAGGAGCAGGCAAGACATGGACGAGGAAAACCCAAGACAGGGAGGAGTGGAGAAGGCTGGGGGAGGCCTTTGCCAAGCAGCAAACAAACTAGTATTATAATTTTTAAGTAGGTAAGGTTTGTAAATATTATTAGTTTGAATAAAGGCTTATATTATTATAATTATTATTATGTGAGCGCGCCCCGCTCCTTTGTAAATAAGGTACAGCTTGATACTGCTTACTTTACTTACTAAACAATATATAATCATAACTGTAATGTCTAACACGCGACAGCCTCGGTAGCTCTCACGATATCGTATTATAATATATATATTATAATGTATATTATAATACATATATTATAGCAGTAGTTTGTTCAAATACTCAATGTTACAATACATGGTACCTATATGTTATTTAAATGTTTCGGTGTTACTTCAATGTTTAAATTTAATGAAGGGTTTTATCCGCGACTCGCGGTTGCGATGGATTACATTGGGATTGGTATTCAAGATGATGGGCATACGATATACGTTTTAAATTAGTAGCTTTACGATATTACATTTTAAACATATCCATAGACGTGACTCTAGATGTTTGTAAGTAGTTAGCCATGCGACAGGCTTGTCCCCTCGGTTGTCACCAGGTTAGAGTCATTCCTCTGCAGACCACGTGCTAGCAGCTGTTGCTTCTACTCTGCAGACCACGCAATAGCAGCTGTTGCTTCTAGTTTGTTTAGATAAGCCATAAACCGTGCAACTACTAAGGTACACTGCACGTGGCCGAACACGCACCTAACCGTCTATTTAAATTATTATTCCGATAACAAGCTGATCTTATTTTGCGGACTTGCAGTAAAATCTTTTTGTCGTTTGACCTAGGTATAATGATAGTAACAATAGCTAACGGCTGATATTTCGTAATATATAAAAAAACATGTTTTTTCTTACTGCAGGTGTCAATAGTTAATTGTGCAATTTTCACAATTAACTATTGACACCTGCAGTTAATTGAAATAAGATAATTTCAAAAATAAAAAGGTAGGTAGGTGATAAAAACAATGACGTGTTTTCTTAATTGAAACTTTGATTCAGTTACCCCATTTTTTAGGGGTAATGCTATTCACTTGCAACATGAATGTGTGTCTTTCACTCACACGAATGTGTGAGTGAAAGCACTGCATTTACGTGCTGTCAAAACACACTTATATCGGTTTTTGGTTACACAAATTGTTAAATGACACTATCCCACTGCTGAGACCCACTGCTGAGACAGCAGCGAGTTTTTACTCTATGCCCCCAAGCCTTTAAAACTTTCGGCCGGCTGACAGAACTAGATGTCGCTGCTAAAAATGACCGAGCGCTAGATCGCGCTAACGAAGCGTTTCACGAATATAACGACTTCCGAGGTAAATCTATGCTTTTAGGTTTCTAGCCTTGCAAGCTGCGTGCTGTTGCTAGCTTCCGAGGCTAAACATCTCGCAAACCTAATAAAAAACGACTGTCCTACGGAATACCGGAAGTCAAAATACCGGATAACGGTATATCGAAAGTACACGAAACCGCAGATCGTAATATCGAAAGCACATGAGGCCGCATCACGGAATACCGAAAGCACGCAATAGCGAAAAACTGTAGACCGGACGAACCCAATCTCGAATGCACGCTATACCGAAAGATCGCGAAATCGAAAGTACGCAATCTCGAAATTTTCTTCAGGGTTGTACGTAAGTTTTGTCATACCAATTAAAATATTTTCAAAACTTTTCAGTGTAAGCAGTACGTTCATAACGTTACTTCTTTGTCTAACATAATACAATTTTAGAATGTTTTAATAAATAGAAGAAAATAAATTACAGGGAAGCTGCTCCATTTTCATTCACCACGGCCACAAAAACTTAGCTCGAATTATTATTATTATGTATTTATACCGCACCGAAAAACTAGGTTCTGTTTTCTGTGCTCGCATGAAGAAAAATCAGGAACACAGGAATGTTTACGGTAATTATTTGATAAAAATATTATGTCATTTGCTCTATTTGACATAGTGTTGAAAAGTTTTAAATTGTGATTGGAATAGGTGTGCCTTCGATCATCAACATCACCATCATCAGCCTAACTTTAGTCCACTGCCTACATAATAGTATAGGTTCTATAATAACCTCAACCTCACCTCAACAGCCAATCGTTCCACTGCTGGACGCAGGCCTCCCCCTGGTAAGTGCCGTATTGACTTGTTGTCATAGGGGGTAATGCCCATAGTCCTCACGCTGGGAATGCGGGTTGGAAATCGCAGCTCGATGGTAGAATTGTTCGAAGGAGTGGGGGTGAAATTCAAAGCTGGCACCACACAGTAATCTTGAATCACACATAGGCTAATCTTTTTTTCAAAAATTAACCTGAAGGGGTTAAAAAGGGTGGTAAAGTTTCTATAGAAAATTATTATTCCTTGGTTCAAAAAGTATGACAGAATACACCTACATAAATTTCAAAAACAGTTTAGAGATGTACAAACCATTACCATTTAATACCTCACTCGGTGAGGTAGCCCTCCTTTTGAAATTTATTCACCCCCTTTTGATCATTTTTCTAAAAGTGATCGTTTCGAACCTGTAAATTATAGATCCATATCCACAAACAATACATACATTTCAGATGGATCGCTCTGCAATGTTTGGAGATAGGGGGGAATGTGTTAAATTTAGACTTTTTCCAAATATTTCAAATAGTATGAAACCTACAGTAATTTCAAAAACACACAGGCGCACGAAACATATTATTATTTGCATGCAGTATGCAAGAAAAACATAAAAAAACATAGTTTTGCATTGTCACCGATAGATACGAATCATTTAGGTAAATCAAATCTATATCTGTATCTTAATTATGACAAAACTAACGTACAGCCCTGAAGAAAATTTCGAGATTGCGTACTTTCGATTTAGTGATCTTCCGGTATAGCGTGCATTCGAGATTGTGTTCGTCCGGTCTAAAGTTTTCCGGTGTTGTGTGCTTTCGGTATTCCGTGATGCGGCCTCATGAGCTTTCGGTATTTCGATCTGCGGTTTTGTGTACTTTCGATATACCGTGCTCCGGTATTTCGACTGCCGGTATTCCGTAGGACAGTCATAAAAAACAACTAGTATTTTTACTGGCTGTTGCCCGCGGCGCGGCTTCGCAAGCGTTTTATGGAGTAACATCCTCTTTAAAATGTTTGTAAGATTAGTCACGCTTAGTAGGATGACATTCTTTCATGATTTTCATTTTTATTTACGTACTAGTTTATTGATTATTTATTTCAAAGGATCTAGGTACGTATTTTTAATTAATATTTTTTACAATACACTGGTTCTGCTCAAAAATGCAGTTAAAAAATATAATGTTAAATAATACTAACTAGTGTAATAAAATGAACACAAATAGGAAGAAAATAATAACCTACACTTGCGAGCTTTAAAATGGAATCGCTTTCATCGCGAGTTGCGCAAAACATTTTTTTACAATTTATGTACAATGAACTATAGATTGTGGTATATATAATTAGAAAGGTAATTTTGTTACCTGTCAAGTGATATCAAGAAGATTTAAAATTAATTAAATTGGCTACCTAAATTTTGGGAATTTTTGCAATAGGTCGAAGTTGCATCTATCGGCTTCTATCGGCGCCGGAGCTGGATGAGCTGGATTTCTCCCTCGTATCCGCTGTTTTAGCTCGTCCCACATATGCCAGATTGGGTTCAAGTCAGGAATAAGGGCTGGCCAGTCTAGTGTGGGAATGCCGACATGGAAGACGTCTGTCGGTACTGTCTAGTCACTGCTGCGGTGTGGCAGCGGACATTATCGTCCCTTAAATCAAAATTTATCGTAGCCAATAAATCCTGCGTAAGGAAAACATAACTTAACTCATAGTTCACTGCAAAGAAATTGTAAAAATTAGTCTTGAACAACCCTTGAAGCGATTCCAGTTTAAAGCTCGCAAGTGTATATTAAAAAAAAAAACAAATTCGAAACATACATTACGATCTTTGTGGTAGGGATGTGTAACACTCCAAACCATCGTAACATGCCTTGTATTGATTAATATCGATAGATTTGAATATTTAACCGTAACTTTTGTAATAAAATTATGATATAAAGTGGCCATGATCGTCTAGCTAGCGGAAGGACCCGTACGTTGTGTAGTAATAACTCAGATTCTTTTAGGAGCTTTAGACAAACGAACTAACTCTTCAACTTACTAGAAATCATCGATTCTTCAATTCCGGTACAGCATAACTGTATCAGCCTTTTTCACGGTCGGTTAAACCTAACTTTCTCTGAAACAGCTTAGATTAAGTAGTAAGATTAGAATTCAATTCCGGGCATTCAAGGTAAAGACAATTAGATGAAGAAGTAGGTAGATTTAAGTATAGATTACGATAATAACTGGATCATTTTATGATTTTGCTGATTTTAGAATGATCCAATCCCTCTCCGAAATCCTCGCTGGTCCGAAGGATCTCAACGCTAAAATCCGATCCATTCTGAAGCCGTTCATCATATGAACTAGGTCGACCCCGCATTCTCTCAATCAGGCACTCAATTTCTCACAATCTCTGGAAAACCTAGTAAAAATCCCAAAGCCCACT
The DNA here is from genome assembly GCA_949316285.1 of Eupithecia subumbrata. NCBI lineage: Eukaryota > Metazoa > Arthropoda > Insecta > Lepidoptera > Geometridae > Eupithecia > Eupithecia subumbrata. Next base: position 3,080,685 of record OX438642.1, on the reverse strand, counting down.
GACTCCTTTTCCTACCCAGACCCGACTGACACCTCTCCAAAAAACGCCTTTTGTATTCCTAGAGTAATCAAATTCAAATATTGTATTTTGCCGAACAAGATTTAAGAAGGTTTTATTCTTTCAGTGTTATAATTAAGTTATATCAGAAAGTGTTAAATGATTCTTAATTTGCAAATTGAATAAGCCAGCATGAACTGGACCGTTACAGATGTCGATATTGATATTTTTATTAAAAAATATCGATATAACAGTATGATTTGACAGAGTATGGCGCTCTAATATTTTTATTTTTTTATAGTAGCCTGCTATAGTGACTCGACTCTGCCTCATGGAAAGCAGGAGGGAAGTCCAAGTGTGGAAAGCATTCATCTACTTCAATCATCTTACATTGCCTACTAGATAGATACTCATCATTTTTTAAAACAAGAACAGCGAATAAAAATAATAATTATTTATTAATCACTTGAGTACTAACTAGTTCAACACGGTAGCATGCAAAAATACGCGCGCGTTGAGGTTATGAGTGAGTCATGCGGAGAAAGACAGTTGAAATTGATATTGACAGAAAAGACAATAGACAGAATTACTAACTTCAGTACCAAATTAAAAAGCAGCGAATCTAGTCGACCAAAAATAAAAAAAAGCATAAAATCTATATAAAAATCTAAATCTATTTATTATATAAAAAAGAGAAAACTTGACTCATCAAGAGGTCTCTGAAACTACAAGAGCTACGAAGCTGGAATTTAGATAGATAGATAGATAGATGTTTATTCATGAACAATATTTACAATTGTATTTGAATGTTATGAGTAGGTCTTAAAATATAATTAATTAAATGATTAAAACATTAATTTGATTATAAAAAAATTGAATACAAATGTCTCTTAAAATCTAAGGAATACCATTAAAATCCAGATGTCGCTTACATAGTCAAAATTTAAAATTTAAAGTCATTTACTGAGTACAAGCACTTTTCCAACAAAAGCTTTTTTAATTTTGTTTTAAATATATTAGGACTATCAATGCTTTTTAAATCAACAGGCAGGGAGTTAAATAACTTAACAGCCTGGTACCTAGAGCCATGCTTCACAACATTTAACCTAGGCTGAAAAGGAGTGTCGAGATTTTTCCTTCTTGTACTTATCCGTATTGCCCTTTGTTCAATTGATTCATACTTATAAGGATGCCTGACAACATCCATAAGAACTACTAGTATATAGAGGCTCGGTATTGTCAAAATGTTAAGTGTCTTAAAATTAGCTCTGCAAGACTCCCACGGAGGAATCCGGACCATTGTTCTAATTGCCCTTTTCTGCAGAACAAAAGCCCTCTTTATGTTATAGTCATAACTGTTCCCCCAAAACTTTATGCTATATCTCAGCTTAGACTCAACAAGAGCGTAGTAAATTACTTTTAGTTGTTCAATACTTAGTTCGTCTCTCAGACTTCTAAGGGCGTAACAAGCAGAGCTTATCGAGTTTTCAAGAGCTTCCAGTTCGACCTTCCAGTTCAGAAGCTGATCAATGTGTATGCCCAGGAATTTTACATTGTTTGTCAAATCTATGACCTCTCCATTTCTAGTAATATCTATAGTTTCATTCATATGAGCAGTTGTTCTAAACAAAACACAGTTTGTCTTTTTAATATTCAACTTTAGTCTATTCGTTTCAAACCACTGGTCAAAAGCTACTAGTGCACTGTCGATCTTAGTCTTAAGTTCATTTACAGATGACGCCGGAATAACAGCGTTTGTGTCATCTGCATAAACAACTAGCGATATGTCTGGGACGGTTTTCATAATAAATTCAATTAAGTCATTTACAAATATAACAAAAAATATAGGTCCTAGTATTGAGCCTTGTGGATTTGGCATGGAGGTTCCTTTCAGGGCGTAGGCACCGGCTAAGAACGGATTTTTGGAAACTTGAAATGAAATGAAAACATTGAACTTGAAGAAACTTGTAATCTAAGGGGGTCAAAGTCAAAGTTCATTTTTATAATAACTTCAGAACCGTAACTGTTGGCCCTTCAAAATTTGTATCGTAGAACGATGACTAAAAATAACGACACGTGTTTCAGAGTTTTTTTGAAAGTCAGACCCTGCATGGAGGTTTCTATTAAGACGTAGGCACCGGAGGATTTTTGAAAATTCATATTACAAGGGGGTCAAAGGTCTTTTTTATAATAACTTTTAGAAAGTAGGCACTCGCTAAGAACGGATTTTGGAAATTCGTATTCTAAGGTAGCTAAAATGGGTTTGTAATCGAATAAGTAATTTTTTAAACAAGCACTCTTAGAAGGATGAAATTTGATTCATAGGTTTTCTCATAATAACTTTAAAATTGTAAAAGATTGGTTGTAAAACTTTGGCGTTGATAGTTTACATGGAAACCAACATTACTTGGGGTATTAGTATTACTAAAGTCCACGCGATTGAATTCGCGGCGGGTCAGCTAGCTATTATAATATCGATTTATACACTTTATTACTATAGATTTATTACCAGTGACCCGCCCAGCTTTGCACGGGTGCAATGCTGATACTAAATAATATACTACAGAATCGGCCCCCCGGCCGGTACCGCCGCAACCGCTATGTCCCTGCATTTTAAATCTGTAATATATTCGAAAATATTCATTTAAATTACATGCATCGTAAGGGCAGGGCCAAATCGATTTATTATTAAATGCACAATGTATTTAAGTAAATTAAGGCGCTACCCCGACCCAAATCAGCGCCCCCACCTATTTTTTCATATTATTCTGTTCGATGAAGGATATTTCAAAAATCGATTGGTCAGTTTGTGATACCTATCATAAGCTTATTTGTAATGCCGCTGTAAAAGTTTTATTGCTCAAAACTCATAAATGACTTTAGTCTAAATAAGCAAGTTTACATAATAATAATCTAATAATTAAAAATATAAAATTTAAGGTAGGTACTAGGTTGAGTACTTAGTATGTCAGTCAAGTGACAATATTCACCCACCGTCTGTAATGTAATTGTCCGATAACATTAGACGGTCAGACACGCTTACAATAATGTCCTTTTTACTTATACAATACAATACAATACAAATATACTTTATTGCACACCAAGAAATAAAAAATCACAGAAAACAAAAAACAAATACAAATAATGTACAATGGGCGGCCTTATCGCTAAAAGCGATCTCTTCCAGGCAACCTTAGGATGGACAAGAAGTGATCGAAAAATTATATACGGTGGCGTGAATACAGAAATAATGTATATGAAGAGATAAATATACCAAGCTATATAAATATCTTATATACTTATGTCACTTATGTCAACCTCTGGACATGAATGACGCAATTCTCTTTCTTTGGATGACATTGAAAGTGTCTACACGGGATATTATAGATTATAGGCAAAGATATTGTATACCTAGAACGTAGTCATAGGATCTTTGATTATATGATCATTCTGTTTTCAGTCTGTCTACCTGACTGTAGGTATACCTTTACCTGAAATACCTTTTTCTCAGGAACGCGTCGACATAATCAAGTTGAAATAAACATCGGACGCTGTCTGTAACACCTTGAAGCTATGAAAAATCATCCTACTTAATCAACGAAATCAAAAGTGACAGCCGTTTGCGTTTATACTAAGCAAAAAGTTAGCGCAAATAAGGAGAAAAATCCGATAAACAAATTGAAAGTTACATTACAAAAATATGTTTCGAATTTTTTTTCTGGGATAAAAACCTATACAGTACTTCAACTCCTTATTCAGCCTTTACAGTACTTCCCGTTGACCTAGAATCATGAAATTTGGCTAGAAGCAAGGTCTTACAGAACAAAGAAATGTATTTTTATTTTTTTAAGTAAAGATAAAAACCAAAAACCGTTAATTTTTAGTAACATCACCAGAACAAAAACGCAGTGTCTTTGTAAATATTTCAGCTCACAAGTATATTATGTTTCCAGTATAAATGTAAGCGGGATAACTTCGAACCTAGTTTGTGTTGGAAGAACACCAACGGTTCATTCCACATCAAGGGACTTCATTAGGGTAGTTAGTATAAGCTTGTACGGAACCCTCGCACAAGTCCTGTACATGTACATACTTGACTTTTTTTATTTCATTTGTCCAAGGTTTCTTTTCTGGTGGTTCCATCCGTCCATGGCCCCATGCTCCCCACCCTCCTGTATCCGCCAATGCACCTGCGACACAGGAGGTTACAGTTACTTTGATTCCCGCCTCAGGACAAATGTTTCTACCATCTGCAGATATTTATTCCAGGTGTTCTGGATGTCTTAAGTATATTAAAAATATCTATCTGTGTAGTGTATGTCATAAGTCTATCAAAATAAGTATAACATAAGCTCTACTTACTTTGGGGTTACATGATGTTGTGTGGCTTGTTCAGCATTATTTATATTTAATAAAAAAATTGAGAAAGCCCTCCAAAACCAAATCGAAATATCTTCAACGATTGACACTTTTGTAATTCATTTAGTCCTCAGTTGTTTTGACTAAATTAGTATATTTTAATGTATAAAGTATTATCATAATGGTCGGTGATATTGTCGGCACTTTAACACGCATGGATATGTTATTATTATTTTAAGTGTTTCTGATTTCTATGAATAACTATCAAGGAATATAATTTTTATTATAATTGATAAGCTCCAATAAGCGACATAGGTTTTATTAAGGTACTTTACATGCAACAATAGCAAAGCCGCGGGCAAATATTAGTTAACATTACATTATTACCTTGTGATTGTGCTATCAACCAAAAAAAAAACAGAAGTCTGCCTCTTCTACAATAGATAAATTTTGCGTAAGTCTATGTAAAAAATAAGCGTCTCTGCCGACCACATTTGGTAATATTGACATGCAATCTGACAGTCTTAGTTTTCCACGCCTTAATTCATCAGCTGACGTCACGCCGCCGCCGTTTCGTGACGTCACTCAAATCTGCTGCTCGCGCATAACTAGATGTCGCTACTGAAATTTACCGAGCTCTAGATCGCGCTGACGAGAACGCACAGCTCGAGATGACCTCCGCATAGGAGAAATGGTTCTGTGTCTCTCATGTCGTATGTCCATGATAATGATCTCTTCTGTACTCTAGAGAGCTAGACCCTTCCATTGCACCGCGGAGGGGATAAGCTCTCGCTGGAATCTTATATTTTTGAAAGTGGGGCTGTAGCCCCATTGTTATTGATTAAATAAATCGGTGGCCGCGCCGCCGTAAAGACTTATATTGATAATAATTTGTGCATCAACAATGGTCCAATCAAATATTGAACCATAGTTGATACCAAATTCTTTATTAATTTAAGTTTCCGATCAGTCGGAATCAGAGTGTACGCGGCGTCCTAGGTTCCGGGACGAAATGTATCCTATTCCTTCCTCGTACTATGACATCAAATCATGCCGAGTTTTATTTGAAAAGATATTCAATAATTTCGGCGTGAAGCGCGGCCAAGATACAGAGACAAAAATGAAAAAAATACAGTTTTGCCTTCAGTATCGATAATAACCTCTAAAAAATCAAAATAACTTCAATGAACAGAATTTGACCTGTTGTACAGTTTCATTATAAGTACTTGCTGTACCCGCGACTTCGTTCGCTATTGCCATACCTGCGGATTAATTAGTTCACATTTAACCACAGTTACTCTCTTATGAAAGCTAATAGAGGTTCAACTGTGTTACTGAAATAAAACATGGCATGATATTAACATGGGCTAGGTATATTCCTTTTACAACTTAAAACAATTTATCCATAAAATCAACATAACTTTTCTACAACGGCGTCCATGACAGACAGAATGTTGCACTCTTCCAATATTTTACAATCTATAAAACACAATTATTTCCAACTCTAAACCTATTTTTTTTGGGAGGCTTACATTCGGCCATTCGACATAACACGCGTCTCGCGTGGCTCCAAGATTAGGTTAAATTATACTATATATAGCTCGATTACCACTGACTGACTCACTGATTGACATAATTGTTCTCCCTGATGATGGAGGGGGAGGTATGTTTTTTTTTGCAGAAATGTAGAGAGGGGGTCAAGGGGACCTAGGGAAAATTCCGACTTTTTTAGATTTGCCCCCCGGAACCCCCGCCCCCCAGGGGGGCTTCGTAACGGAGTCATACTGATGAATAATTTTAAAGGGGTTGTATAGAGGGGGTCAAGCGATTTCGATTGCAAAAATAATTTCACCCCCCCTTGCCCCCCAAGACCCCCCCTTTTGAGAGTGCTACGAGATGCCGTCGCGATAGAGAGGTTCTGATTGCGGGATCGTATAGAAGGTCTCTTCTCCAATTGAAAGTAAAAAAAAATCACCCCCCCTCCCGCCCACTTTTTCACCCCCCCTTTTGATATCTCCCAAACGAAGTAAGCTAGAAGAAAATTTTTTTCACAGTCGTGTGAAGAGCTTAACACCATTTGGATTGCAAAAAAAAAATTTCGCCCCCAACCCCTCTAGACCCCCCTTTTTATAAAAAAACTGAAATTTGGCCATTTTTAGCCTATATTTTGACCACTTTTTAGGGTGGAGCATTGCGGCGAGCGAAGCGAGCCGCACTGCGACTACGGGGAACAGCAAGGCGAGCGAAGCGAGCCGCGCTGTGACCCCCCCCCCTTGCCCCCCAGAACCCCCTCCCCCTGAACCCGGTGGAGCATTGCGGCGAGCGAAGCGAGCCGCAATGCGACTTAGGAGGACTTCGGCTCGCTTCGCTCGCCGTGCTGTTACCCCCACGCCCCCAGGCTCCCTGAACCCCCTTCCCCATCAAAAAATCTGATATGGATATCGTTTTTGACTAACATTGGGGTGAGGATTACGAACTTGATGTCGGCGGGCGTGTGTCGGATTGCGGTGAGAGAAGCGAACCGCAATCCCTCCCCCTTGCCCCCCAGAAACCCTCCCCCTGAACCCGGTGAAGCATTGCGGCGAGCGAAGCGAGCCGCAATTCGTCACACCGCAAGGCGAGCGAAGCGAGCCTTGCCGCGTGGCAGCACGAGCGGGGACTACAGGGGTGCTGTGACCCCCTGCGCCCAGCCCCGCCCCCATCAAAAAATCTGATATGGGTATCGTTTTCGACTAACATGGGGGCGAGGATAACAAATAGCTTAACAGTCATGAATTGCCTTCAAGTTCAACCATCAACTCCTGTAACCATTACCTACAAGTCATAACAAGTATGTTTTAGCGAGTAATTTACACAGAGATGTAGAATACGTAGGTAGTTTCCAAATTAGGTACGCATGTAAATATTGAATTGATAGATAGGTACCTTACCTACTATCACTGAGAATACGAATTTGATGACGGCGGGCGTGTGTCGGATTGCGGTTCGCTTCGCTCGCCGTGCTGTTACCCCCACGCCCCCAGCCCCCCTGAACCCTCCTCCCCATCCAAGAATTTGATATGGGTATCGTTTTCGACTAACATGGGGGTGAGGATTACGAATTTGATGACGACAGGCGTGTGTCAGATTGCGGTGAGCGAAGCAAACCGCCATGCGACTATAGCACCCACGCGCCCAGACCCCTGAACGTCCTTCCCCATCCAAGAATTTGATATGCTATAAAAAACTTGCAGTGCTGTGCCCACCCCCCGTGGCCCCCCACTCCCCTCGACCCGGGGGAGCATTGCGGCGATTGAAGCGAGCCGCAATGCAACTAAGGCGGAACAGTACGGCGCGCGAAGCGAGCTTTTCTGTGACCCACCCACGCCCTCAGGCCCCTGAAGACCTCTTCTCGGCCCCTGACGATCTTCAAAGAATTTGATATGGCTATCGTTTTCGACTAACATGGGGGTAAAGATTTTGAAGGCGGCATGCGTGTGTTGAATTGCGGTGTTTCAACCCCCCACGCCAAGCCCCCCAAAAAACAGTCCCTCTTGCATTGCTACCTGTAGTGGACTTTAATGTCAAAACATAGTCGGACAAGCATTTTTACACATAGTTTAATTTTGTTTGTATAGAACTTAAATCTGTCTTCTTCCATAAGAATTGAATTACATTGGTACTTGGTATGAGCAAACTTAGGGTGTCAACAATACTTGGAGTTCTTACAATATTTATTAGTTAATATTTAGCCTTTCTATTGTTTTTTTGAAATCTACAATCTTATGGTGTCAACAATGCTTGGAGTTCTTACAATATTAATTAGTAAATATTTAGCATTTCAATTGTTTTTTTAAATCTACTGCAATAAAATTTATTTTTGATCTAGCATGTACAGCGGGCAAAAATATTGATAGTGATGGTAGATTTTATTATTCAGTTAAGTCTTTACAATGATAATTATTATATGCCAGTCATTTCGATAAAAAAATGTTTACCTACCTAACTTACTCCTATTATCTACTAAATATCAGTTAAGTAAATGTAAGTAGATATTTCAAATATTAGTTAAGTTAACTTGGTAAGTATTTGATTTCAATTTAATAATTTTCATTAAGCTCGGGATCAGAATGCCTTCTTTTCTTTGCTTTTGTGTTGTATGTACAAATATGTGCTGCGAGTTTAATGTTATTGTCATTTTGCAAGACAACTTCTTCATTTCCTTTCGGCTATTCTTGGCCATTTACTTGGATAAGATTTTACTCCAGCAACCATCATATTGTCTGGCCCAGAGATGTGAAGTAGCTAATTACTTTGTGTAATAGGGCTTCTGGTCAACTCCACGGCACAGTCAGCAGCATTGTGAACCTTTGTTTGAATCAATCAAACATTATTTTCACTAGCTGGTCAGGTAACATTGCAATCTGAAATAATCAAATAATACTTAACTACAAGAATCAGTTTATTCTCTGCCTACACACATGTGAAGTTGAGAATCAAAGACAGCTAAATTATTATATATATAGCTATTAAAGTATTGGTGTAACAAATAGCTTAACAGTCATGAATTGCCTTCAAGTTCAACCATCAACTCCTGTAACCATTACCTACAAGTCTTATCAAGTATGTTTTAGCGAGTAATTTACACAGAGATGTAGAATACGTAGGTAGTTTCCAAATTAGGTAGGTACGCATGTAAATATTGAATTGATAGATAGGTACCTTACCTACTATCACTGAGAATTCTTTAGAACGTATTTAAAACCAATATTTAACGCATTCACTGCCCAGCCTCGTCGCCGGTGTGACCCGCAGCTGCATGTGCTGTGGGGAGGGGCGCGACCCCAGCCTCCTGACGGCTACGGAGACAGACATGTATGTGTTCGTGGGCCATGTAAGTTTTAATTTACAGTATTTTCTGTAGTACAAGTAGGTAAGAATATTAAGCGAAGAACGCTTAATTCAACTACTAATTTAACCGATAACTGAGCTAAAATTGAATATTTCTATTTTACAAACAAATTCCGACGTTTGTTTTGTTGAAATTGTTTCAAAACGTAAACAAAAGAATGTCTATGGATAGAAGTAAATTGTTTTTTTATCTTCCTAGACGTCAACATGTCAAGTCAAGTCTATAAAAAAAAAGTCTATTAATGGCTGCAATTTTTCTAATTTGATTGATTGTAATTGGCTCATTTAAATGGCGGGGAAAAAACAGCTTGTGAAATAAAGTCAAACCAAACATTCTATTAATATAAAAATGTTTAATAAACTACATGTTTCAGTATTGATCAAGTTCATTAGGGTTGGTTAAAAATATTACAAATTATTTATATTCAAGAACTATTAGAAAATATATGAAAAATGTTTGTGGCACAGACGCGAAGTGTAACGACTCTATTCTAAAACGGAAATCAGATAAAAAAACAGCCCGGAACAGGATGTGAAATCGTCACACGCGAGAACTTGCAATAAAATAGTGATGGCAAGATAAGGTACCTATACCTTCGTATTATCAAAATATCGATTTTGGAAAAAAACTGACTTAACATTATTAAATTCAAATAAAAAAAACTTATTGGAAAGCATCAGTAACAAATGTTTACAGAAACTGTGTAATGATGATATTTGCTTTTTGCTTATATACATCAACTATCTCTACTTATATAAAAGTCCCATGAAAATAGGTCCAGCCGTAATGAATAATACCTATTACAAATATTAAAATAATTATTTTTGTTTTTAATAATTCTTTTGTAAAGTAAGTTTAAACTTACAGCTGCCTGCTAATATTGTCCTACGATTTATGATAAAAGTTCCATCTAAGATTGTACATAATGTGTATTGCTTGGGACGGTTTTTACTCCAACTTGAAAATTATTATACATGTTACCCAAGAAAAAAAAACACTTTTTATGAGGACATTATTTTATTCAGTCTGATACTTTCTGTAGAATTTATTTAAAGAAATACCTAAACATAATTTTCGCTTTTAATAATCAATGTGATGTGAAAAGGAATTCGTGAACCTATTTTACAAATTTAAATGGTCTGCAATTCTCTTGTAGCCAAGCCACGTACCTATACCTACGTGCGAAGCGAAAGATTTGCAAATAAACTTTAGGAATTTCGATTATTTCCATAAGATAAATATACCCTTAATAGATACGTATCTCCAAACATGTAGAAATCCAAACCCCAACCTTTATGATATAGAGGGACGTTTGTTCGCTGCACTACTGAGGTCGTCTTCATTAAAAATACCCGAGTAAGTGTAGGTAGGGAAAACCTTTCACAAAGAGTATAAAAGTGGGTAATGCTGTTTTCAAGCAAATTTAGGAAAAGATTATCATAATTTAATGTCGTACAAACCTACCAACCCATACAAATAATGTTCTCTACTTGCTTTATACCTAATTTATGATAGATAGTTATTTGAAAAATTAGCATTAAGTATGAAAAACTAATGTTAAGCGTCCACCCCATAGCCGCAATTTTGAAGCGCGTCTTATGTCGTGCGATTTGTTAGCATTTTCTATTGAGACGCATACGATCTTACACTCTGCTGCGATTTCGCATTTGGCGCGCGGCGTCTCTGAATTGCGCTTACAAAAACGGAGCGAAAACGCAACAAAGCGCGACACAAGACGCGCTTCAAAATAGCTGCTGCGGAGTGGATGCCTTGAGATCAAAAATTATCGATTCCAATTTTGAATCAATCGATCAAGCGTCTTTAGATGTCCCATCTCTATATTCTTTCATTCTTTTCGAACTTTTCGTAAAGGTAAGATCTCTGTAATTATCTTTAACTATTTTTAGTGATATTACTCTTTTATTGTTGATTAAGTTTATTGCGTGTTATTATCCTAATTTTCTTTTAAATTAGATGAAGCGTACTTGTGAAAACGACCAGTTATCAGTCAAGCGATGGGCCCCTGGTGGACCATCATCTGGCCAAGCTATCGACGCGGTATCGTGTATTCTCTCTGGTGAGTGATTTGCTATTTAATTTCAATGTCCTACCTAACTGTAAATCAGATAAAAACAGTGCAGTTCATCCCTTTTATCTTAAAAACTAATAGGTACCTACTCAATGAAATGGCGCCGAATTTGATTGAATTGAAGCTGTTCGATTTTCAAAATGCACGCGTCCTGTCATGGCGTCTAATAATATTTTCAATTTTGTCATTATCTTTCTAAGTAGGTAGGTACCTATTTTTTTGATCTAAACAAATGCAAATAAAAGTCCAACTTTTTTTCATACCTCTAAAGCCTGTATTGGTCCACTGCTGGACGCAGGCCTCCCCCTGATAACCGCCTTGTTGGCTTTTACCTCATGGGGTAATGCCCATAATCCCAACGCTGGACATGCGTGTTGGGGATCGCAGTTCGGTGATAGAATTGTTCTGCAGGAGGCGCTGCTGCCCGCCCCCGGTGGATATCCCGTATTCGCCTCTTACGACATCCGCGGGAAGAATTGGGGTGGTGCAAATTCTAAGCCAGCACCACACCAATTTTTTTCATAGGTACCTACATTGAAATACCTAGGTTTGTAGGTTTAGATTCATAAATTAGGTGGGTACTAAGTACCTAGGTTTTTAGTGTAGTCAAAACGGTCTACATTCAATTTTAATAGTCACAACTAAACTGCCTAACTTAACAAATTACATCTGTGCAAATTACATTGTGTTGAATAGTGTACCTAGCTATGTACATAAATAACCGTTTATTAAATAAATAGATGTGCTAATTTAGTAGGCAGGTAAGTAGGTAGATTAGGTAGGTACCTACCTAAACCTAAACGAAACAGTTAAAATGACTAAGATTACACATAGTTGACATGAGTAGGTACCTACCTACTTAAATTTATATTTTTATCAATGATAGGAAGGTACTTACCTACTCATAGGATGCCTTAGAAAATCATTGGCCCTGGTGCCTAATTTCTATTATTCTGTGTATAAAATAAGATGTAGGTAGGGATGCCTTTTCTACTAATGCTGTGTACACACCGGCCAAACGAACGCTAACAAACGGGTCTCGCAGGCCTTCGATGGTCCTGTCTGGACGGCTTAGCCAAAGCCAACGATCGTTCGTTGGCGTGTGCCGGGTGCCCGCGATCCGAAGCGCAGCGCGGTGGTAACATCAAAGGAATCGATCTTAGTGTGGACAAGACCAACAAAGGCCTGCTAGACCCGTTCGTCGACGTTCAATTTGCTGGTGTGTACGCAGTATAAGCTGTAGGAGGCGCCGCCGCCGCCGGCCGCGGTGGCTCGGCTCGAACCCACTAAAACCCCCTCGTGAAACGTCCACCGCCGTCATGGGGCGAGATGGGGTCGCGTTGGCATTCACCAAACCTAACCTACCTACCTACTCATACAGTCATTCATAATACAATGTTTGTAAAGTTATTTTAATATTGACATATTATTAATAAATTAACAATATAATTATGTAATAAGTACTAGCTGTGGTACTAGGTAGGTATGACTTGTACAATTTCTGTTGAGTGTTTTCCCACGATGCCTAATACATTTAAATACTTACATACCTACCTACTTACCATTATTTTTCGACGATAGGTAGACGTCAGAACGAGATAGGTATTGGATTTTTGTGTTGCAAGTTGACATTGTACTTGCATAAAAATGGCACGAGTAGGTACTTAATTCTATGTAGATTCTTTCAACACTTAAGCCGGCTTTTGACTATGGGATATAATATAAATTACATCTTGTGCTATATATTACATCCCGCGATTGCTATTCACACTGTAAGATATATATTTTGGAGCACACAATGATCAGTTTACACGTCTGCACACGAACGCCAACATTCAAACGAAGGGCGAAGCGGGGGAGGCGCGGTGTCCGGGGACGTGAGGTAAAATATACACCTTCAAATGACCTTCAAATATCGCTCACTCGGTCGAAAAAATATTTATAGTTTGGGATGTAATATATATTATAGCACAGTGTAAACGGTCTCGTACAAAATGTATGGTGAGCGATAAAATATTATATCCCGAGATGTAATATATATTATATTATATCCCATAGTCAAAAGCCGGCTTTAAAGCCGTCACACACAGAAACCGTGGCGGAGGCGAAAGCGTGCGATTTGTAATGCGTGAATTTTTATGAGGGACTACACATACCTACACAGCCGGGCGGGGCGTGTGTGTAGTCTCTCACATAAATTCGTATGATACCTACAACCCGCACGCCTTTGCCTCCGGCCCGGCCACGGTTTCTGTGTGTGACGACTTTTAGTGCCGTAACCACCGGCGGCGGCGGCGGCGGCCGTACCGCCAATACCACCACCGCGCCTCAGAAATGTAGATAATGTGAAGTAGATAATGTCAATAAAAGAACTTGCCTATTCTAACATAATAATTGAATGCTGAAATGCGCATTTCAGATAACAATACCATACGTTGTTGTAGGTATTTAATTTCTATACATAATTATAGTATTTCTTTATATTACTAGCTGCGCCCCGTGGCTTCGCCCGCGTCGAAATTTCAGAAATTTATTGCACACTAGGTACCTAGGAGTAGTTTGTAAAAATAAAAATTCGTGAGTCATTATTTTATTTTATAATTTATTAATACCGAATTTTGAGTGAATCAAACCAACGAATAATAATTTTCCATAGAAACTTTACCATCCCTTTTAACCCCCTCAGAGGTTAATTTTTGAAAATTAAATTAACCTGTGTTATTCTAAAACCTAAACTAGGTTTTACCTTTTCAATAGCCATAAAGTAGGCACAATTAACAACCTAACTGTCTTCATACTAAATTTCATCAAAATCGATTAAGTAATTACGGAGATGCGTAGTAACAAACATTCGCATTGATAATATTAAGGTGCTACCCCGACCCATATCAGCGCCACCACTCATTTTATCATTTAAAAAAAGCTTATGATAGGAATCCCAAACTGGCCAAAAATTTTCGAAAATGCCTTACTTTAACATAATAATTAGATAAAATAGGTGGTGGCGCTGTTTTGGGTCGAGGTAGCGCCTTAAGTAAGATACGTAGGTCAATATTTTTCACATGTGTAAGTATTTATTTCATGAAAGAAATAGGCATTATAAAGGTATACAAACTTATTATCTTTGTGGTTTGGTTAGCCTTCTTGCAAGATATACTAAAGACCATGTAAACAGCCCATATGGCCGACATATTTTTTATTCCAATTTTTATATTATGGGTAGGAATCGTTTGTGACAACTCGAGCCAGGGTATTTGCACATTATTAGGACATTTTCAAAATGAGGTGTTACCAACATGTTTTTTTTAAATCAATTTTTCGTGTTAAGGGATAATATCCCTTTTTTAAGAATCATAATCCTTATCATATAAAATAATCATTTTCAAAATCCAATGTGGCTGACATATTTTTTAGTCCCGCTAAACGCCAAACATCATATTTTTATTATTTTTGTTGTGACTTGACATTTCACATCAAATTTAAACTACACTTGCGAGCTTTAAACTGGAATCGCTTCAAGGGTTGTTCAAGACAAATTTTTACAATTTCTTTGCAGTAAACGATGAGTTAAGTTATGTTTTCCCTTACGCAGGATTTATTGGCGACGATAAATTTTGATTTAATGCACGATAATGTCCGCTGCCACACCGCACCGCAGCAGTGTCTAGACAGTAACGACACACGTCTTCCATGTCGGCATTCCCACACTAGACTGGACAGCCCTTATTCCTGACTTGAACCCAATCTGGCATATGTGGGACGAGCTAAAACAGCGGATACGAGGGAGAAATCCAAATCATCCATCTCCGGCGCCGATAGAAGCCGATAGATGCAACTTCGACCTATTGCAATAATTCCCAAAATTTAGGTAGCCAATTTAATTAATTTTAAATCTTCTTGATATCACTTGAAAGGTAACAAAATTACCTATCAAATGATATACCACAATCATTGTTCATTGTACATAAATTGTAAAAAAATTGTTTTGATCAACTCGCGATGAAGCGATTCCATTTTAAAGCTCGCAAGTGTAGAATATAGGTGCACCTGTATAATAAATAACTAACCATATTTTTTCACATGATAGGTACCTCCCACCAAGGAGATGCACGATACGCAGGTAATAACTCACAGTGTATGGCCATGGCTACATGTGCCGCGGTATATTCAGTCGCGAAATATCGAATATTCGAGAGTAGAGTTGATATCGATACCATTCTCCAGAGTGGTGACGAGCTATATATGTCACGAAAGTTCAGGTGTCCGCTTGATACAACCTATCTTAGAGCCGACGACTTGCCTACAGATATTCGGGTCGGGAACTTTTCGGCTCAAATATCAGATATAGACCACTGCTGGATCGCGAATGGGGTGTTTCCCAACCCAGAGGCAGATCTGCCGGAATCCGTAGCTGAATCGGAGTTGGTAGAACACTTAGCAACGAACGTATTCAATTTAGCGCACAACGACGACAGGGACAGCTATTTGTTCACCGGGCAACTTTACACAGTTGCGTTTTGGCGGTATAATAATGCTCTTTACCTTTTTAATAGCCACAATGTAGGCACAAATAACGTTTACGCGGAAAACGGAGTAGCTCGTTTGTTTCGATGCAATTCATTGCATCAACTGGCCAAGTTGCTTTTTGCGCGTAGAATACCAGGCGGCGAATATGCGATAAACCGAGTCCACGTTATTCACGTTACCGACAACGATCTAACACAATGCTCGCCGTCTTACGCAAGCGTTCTTCGTAGGTCACGATCGTCAACACCTACTCTGCCCTCATCGGTTGAGTTGATTACTCAAACGCCTCCGCTGGCGCCATTCCGAACTCACGTTACTAAAACTGTACATTCGTTACCTTCTTCAGTTGAATCGGCAACTGACTGTTCACTGGCAACGTTATCGCCATCAATTCTATCGGAATATTTATCGTTAACCCGTGACCCAATTAATAATCGAGATTCTCCATCTTCGTCGCCGGCGACGCTCTCTCAGTCTATTCTGAGATTAAATTCACCCGTCGTTGTGCCATTTAACGATTCCGAATCGTCGCGATCTCCATCAATATTACGCGCATCGCAATTAAGTATGCTTAGCTTAGAGACTAGGTCAATCGCAACCACGACAAAATCCATAAGAACCATGAAACCAAATAAATCGAATTCAAAAAATGTGGTTGCGACCAATGATAAACCAGCAGTGGTTCTACAAAACATGTTTTCAGAATTATCCGTCGAAAATATTGAAGTCCCTGAGACTTTACCGAAAAAAGCTGGTCGACCCAAAAAAGGTAAACGCGGTAGAAAAAAAACAAAAGAAAATGCACATCTACATGCGGTAAAAAAATATAACAATCAAAAACCAAATGTACACCGTAAGGCCGTAAAAAATTATAATGATAAAAACCGGGAAATTAACCGTGGATCCGTCCATAGATATTCTAAATCACACCCAGAAGTACACAGAGCAGCCGTCCAACGTTATGACGAACTACACCCCGAAGTACACAGAGCAGCCGTCCAACGTTATGACGAGCTACACCCAGAAGTCAATAGAGTCGCTTCGGCAACTTACAACGAACGCAGTCGCAATGTTCACGAGTCGTTACGCGGTTCAAAAATCTTATTCGGTGCGATGAGGGACGCTGATCTCGACGCGGTTAAGTCATTTTCGCTAAAAAACCCGTCTCTATTGTCGCCAGAGACTTATAAATGTTCTAAATGTAAGGCGCGTCTCTTTGATGAGGAAAAATCGCGAAAACAATGGTGTTGTGGAGTCGGTGCTTACAACGTCCAAACATTTGACCCGCTTACGGAGGATTTTTACGATCATCCGTCGTTTCTGGATAGACCTAGGGCGTATAACAACCTTTTCGCGTTTAGTGCTTTAGGTACTACTTCCGGTTTTGTGCATCCTACAGGACTGTCGTTTTTAAAAATTCAAGGCCGTGTTTATCATAGAGTATTTGATTTAGCTTACACGGATAGCATAAATAATTTAGGCTTGTATATTCACGATGCAAGCGAACGTGAAAATTTGGCAGAAGGTCGAAACCTTGATAAACAGGTAGTTCAATGCATAAATGCTTATTTAGAAAATGTAAATCCGTATATTCCTTGTTTCGTACGATTAAGCCGAGAGGCATCAGATGAGGCTTTTATTCAATTTCAAAGAACTACGCGCGCGACTCACGGTAACATTCTCGGTGACAAACCTGTAGGTAAAGAAATAGCAGCTATTATAAATACCGATAGGCAAGATTACAGACCCAATTGCATAGCTGTGTGGAAAATAGGCGATAGAAAACCACACACTGTAGACATTATGCATCCTTTGTATGAATGCTTTCAATATCCCTTACTATATCCCGAAGGCAACCCAGGATGGTTTCCAAATAAACTAGATAACAAAGGAAATAAATTAACTCAAAATAAATATGTCAGATGTTTACTTTTGTCCGAGACTCGTTTTTCTGAATTAGGTAGATTATCAGAGGAATGGTTAGTTGATATGTTTTGCCGAATAATAGAAGAGCGTTTACGATTTTTGAAAAGCTTACAGACTCACAACTCACGTAATGAACTTAGAACGGCTCCGCTTCAAGAAGTTGAAATGAGTATTGTAGCCAGGAATGAGATTCGCTCTGATGAGACAATTCAGGCAGAGGGGGGGGTTGTTGCAGGTCGAATTTACTTGCCTAACTCTTTTACGGGGGGGCCGCGATACATGAAAACTAAATATTGTGATTCGATTGCATTAGTGAATAGGTTGGGAAATCCATCATATTTTTTAACATTTACATGTAATCCTAAATGGCCGGAAATTCAACAGTCGATAACATCAAATCAAACAAATCCCCTTATTTGTGCAAGAGCATTTAATTTAAGATTAGCTGAATTATTAAGAGATTTAAGATCCGGTCGTTGGTTTGGCAAATGCCTTTATTTAATTCATGTAATAGAATTTCAAAAACGAGGTTTACCTCATGCTCACATTTGCTTCAGGGTGGAAGGTGGCGGCCCTGTCCAAAATATAGATATAGATAAATTTGTTAGAGCCGATATTCCCAAAGACACAGAAGCTGACGGGAAATTGCGGAAGATCGTTTTAAATAGTATGATACACGGTCCGTGTGGTCCTCCACATCGGACTAATTTGCCTTGCTGGGATAGTGAAAAACAAAAATGTAATAAATTTTTTCCAAAACCTGAAACAGCCACCACTTTTAGTACAGATAAAGGATTTATTAATTTGCGTAGAGACAGTAAAAATACAGGTAAAATTAAACAATGTAATCGGGAAGTAACTGTAAATGACACCTGGGTTGTTCCATATAACGCGGCTCTTCTTCTTAAGTACGATGCTCATATTAACTTGGAAGTGTCCACTCAACGTACAGTAGTCAAATATTTGTTTAAATATATTAGTAAAGGTCAGGACGAGTCTCGCGTAACTGTAGTGCCCGAAGCAGATAAAAATAACGAAATAGAAACATACGTAACTAAAAGATACGTAGGCTCCAGTGACGCCGCCTGGAGGACGTTAGAATTCGATGTTACCGCGCGTGAGCCAGCCGTTAAAATGTTACCCGTACACCTCGAAAATCAACACTCGGTATTTTTTAAACCAGGCACCGAGGTGGAATCGGCGCAACGTGCCACCTCGGACCTTTTAACGTATTTCAACCGCCCCGTAGGAGACGAATTTGACAGACTGACATACTTAGATTTTTACGAACAATACATCGTCCATCCGCAGCGTCCCTCTACAAAAAATACGGCAATATTAGAAATGGGAAACGGAAAATTCGTCACGAAAAGACAAAGGGGTGAGCTCGTCGCGCGTTTGTTTTGGGTCGCACCAAACAGAGGTGAACAATTCTTTCTCAGAGTCCTTTTAAAATCATATCCCTGTCGTAGTTTCGCAGATCTCATTAAACTTGGTGGTCCCGATTGTCAAACTTTCCAGGATGCTGCTAAATTTATTGGTTTGGCCGATGACGAGGTCGAATACGAAAGAGCTATGTTAGAAGCATCTACTTTTTTCACGGGACCGCGACTGCGTAGCTTTTTTGTTGTTTTGGCTGTCAACGGCGTCGCAGTAGCTTCTCTCTGGGACAAATTCAAAAAACAATTGAGCGAAGATATTTCGTACAGACTAGGTAACAACGCTGATGAGGAAAGAGTACACACTTTGTGTCTCATTCAAATTAATAGAATGCTTCGGAAGCACGGAACGTCGCTAACTCAACACGGTTTGCCAGAAGTCGTCGACAATACGAC
The DNA here is from genome assembly GCA_949316285.1 of Eupithecia subumbrata. Lineage (NCBI taxonomy): Eukaryota > Metazoa > Arthropoda > Insecta > Lepidoptera > Geometridae > Eupithecia > Eupithecia subumbrata. The sequence goes on along the minus strand of OX438642.1, from coordinate 3,061,061 downwards.
CGAGTTAGGCAGGGAACGCGTCGAATACAATCGCGATTTGTTGGTAAATGAAGTCGACGAACATTTACCTACCTTGTCCGCGGATCAACGTGCGATTTTCGATTACGTTGCGAATCTATGCAGTGACCCTAACTTCCGCGCCGCAAACGATACCGCGATTTTCGTTGATGGTCCTGCTGGTACCGGTAAAACGTATCTATTAAATACGGTGGCGTCTCACGTACGCGGCAATTTGCAAGGGGTTGTTTTGTGTACGGCCAGTTCTGCGATTGCCGCTCAGAACTACACAGGGGGGTCCACGGCGCATAGCATGTTTAAATTCCCGTTAGAATTCGTAGACGACCTCAGCTACTGGTCTATTACCAACGGTAGTCAAAGAGCCGATTTGATAGCACACGCGGACGTTATTATTTACGATGAAGCTCCGATGGCTCATAAATATTTAATACATATTTTAGATAGATCCTTGCGGGATCTTATGAGAAACGATAAAATTTTCGGTGGTAAAGTTATTATTTTTGCTGGAGACTTTAGGCAAATCCCTCCCGTAGTTCCGAACGCAAAAACAAATTCAGACATTTTAAATGCATCCGTCAAAACGTCTCCTCTTTGGCAGAGAATAAAATCTTTTTCATTAGTAACTTCACACAGATGTCACGATAGGGATTACAGTGAATTTATATTAAATATTGGCTCTAACCTCGTACCTACAGTAGATTTTCCAGAAGCTAATCTTAAAAATGTAATTGATATCAGTAATATAGATATAGTAGACGAACTTGAAGAATTAGTAGACTTTGTTTTTCCATCATTAGAAGAGCCCACTGAATGTATTCACCGAGCAATATTATGCACTCGCAACGAGGCCGTAAAAGATATAAATAATTTAATATTAGATAAATTAGAGGGGGAGGTAGAGCACTTTTTTTCAATAGATAAAATAGATAACGATGGTGTAGATCAACTTTATTTTGGGTCTGATACATTAAATAATTTAAATCCGAAAGGTATCCCAGAGCACGACCTAAAATTAAAAATAGGATGCATATGCATGATAATTAGAAATCTCAGTTTTAATGACGGTCTTGTAAATGGTACAAAAGTTATTATAACAGGTACATCGCGTCTTTTGATTAGAGTTAGAAAAATTAATGATCCCGATGACCATTTAATTCCGCGAATATTATTTAAAGCTCCAATTAGTACAAACAGTCCTTTTGAAATGTTGCGCCGTCAGTTTCCTCTACAGTTATGCTACGCGATGACAATCCATAAAAGTCAGGGTCAAACGATAGCTCGCGTCGGTTTAGACCTAAGATCGGACATGTTTAGCCACGGGCAGCTTTACGTCGCTTTAGGTAGAGTTACGGCAAAACAAAATATTAAAATTCTAATGCATCCGGAACGAATTATAAATGGCAAACCGTACGCGAAAAATATAGTAATTTCCGAGCTTATCTCATAAAACATATTTAGTAGGCAGTAATAATAATAATAACTTGCAGCTTCCTGGAAATGTTCAGAATGGTTCACCTCTGTACATCTGTGGGCAATCGCTGTAAATAAGTAGAATCATCTTAAATCATGAAAAGTGGATGTATACTGTGATTTGTTTAATATTCTTATATATAAATAGAGTCAGCATAATTTATGAAAGCTTTTCGTAGATGATATGTCAAGGATGCTACTGCCGTCGGCCGTTTGTCTGTAAGGACCAACTTTGACGTTAGTTGATATCAACTGATTATCCTAAACATGGTAAGCCAACAAGTCGATGTAAATTGTTTGTTGATCCGCATTCCTTGGTAGGATATACGCTTTCAAACTTCTTATGTATCGGTGGAATGTCGTCAGCTGACTCCATCACCAGAGGCATCGTATGCTCTTTAAAACATTGCGAATGCAAATACCAATGCAGTGTCATAGGTTATGACTGGCCGGCTTGGGCAGCCTGGGTGTTCGTCGACGTATGCAAGAATGGGGTTCGTGACTCCTTGGTGAAGGTTCGTATTGCCTCACGTTGCCGACGGTAGGGGCGATTGCAGCAGTTGCCCCTGATCGACGGCTGCCGTCGAAGCGTAAGCGATGCCCACTGACCGCGTCCTCCCACGGCAGCCGCCCACCGTCATCGCATCGGCATCGGCCGCTGGATTCGTCTCCGTCGCCCTCGGTCTGTCATATAGAGCCGTAAGGAGGATATACCTGGATTCATGGGACTGGTTTGTGTTCAGTGTTTGTGTGAGCTCTTCTCTCCAGTCTATCCTTGCCCACCTTCGGGGTGGGTACGGGTGGGTACCCATCACATCTTCTAATGTACCCTACAGCCAACACCCTCCCTCCACAGCCTACATGGGGGAAAGGGGGAAAGCGGGAGTGGACTCTCAAAGAGTTGTGACGTGTCCAAGACTTCTGTAAGGATTAATAGATTAGAATTATTAGTGTAAATAAAGCCACAAACCCTCTAACAACTATTTTCAAAAATGTGATCAATATTTAATATGTATTTACTTGTACATTTTTTAATCTTTCAAGAAAGCCAATAGTTAATTAACTTGCATTATTAGAATATATCAATGGTTTCAAAAACTGATAACATACATACAAAGCCAAATACAACTTGCATAATGTATTTATTACGCCGTGCGTTACGCCAATACTAATTATTATAAAATGCATAATAATAAGTATGGGTATACCCTATACATATATCGTTTTGGAATCCATCTTATACGGAGTATTCTCTATGTTAAACCGAATAATCTATGTACCTGCCCATTACATAAACCGTATCGTCATCGTTCTCATCGTCCATCTAAAAAACCATAGGTATCCAACTATATAGGTTTGTCGATCGTTAGTCGAGGTTTGTTTTAATAAAGCTACATCAACCTTGCATAAAAGACATAGTACAGAATACTAAAATTTTCTCTTACTTAATCATTTCTAAATTCGTATTGAACATTATCAAAGTCAATAATATTGCAACTGGTTATGCAGTAAGAAATCTAAACTATAACAACTTCAATTCATTCTTCCTTACTTTAATTCTTCTTTCTTAATTTATTGCCTTTTATTAACTCTTTAAAAACGTTCTTACAGCCCTCATCAAACCTATCCATTTACAATCAAAATCACCACAAATTTGTAGAACAAAAAAATACAACTTAAATTTCACATTAACATGCATATTTACACACACACGTGCGAGTAACCCACGCTAGCCAGTTTCTTCACAGAAACTGGTGTTAGCAACGGGTTCTCCACGCCACAAACGAGGGTTTCACTGCCTATCCAGTCTCTTAATTGAGGCTGGACTTAGGATCGAAACCCCAAATGCACTCGCATAAACACACTCTCACATATTCACACACATCTCTTGCACACACCTACATTAACTCACCCAAATTTAAGTTTTTGTCCGAGACCACAATGCTAACAAAACAATATATATTTGTATATTAACCCACACCAAGCTTCAAGCAAAATTGACAGATGCCCATGTCATGTCCCTTTCCTATAAAAATACACAACTCAAACTATCTTATCTTAGTACTTATATAACTTTCACATTTTCATAAATTCAATCAGTTATTCAGATATTTGAAAATTAAACTAAAATCTTATTAAAATCGGGCTTTATTACACAGTTACTAAATTTGAATACCTTTTTAAACATGTTTGTAGTATCCGTCGTACTTTAAAATGAACATTAGAAATTAAAATTTGTTAAGTACATGCAACACATAGGTATTACAAAAAAACTTGAATTCTGAAATGATATTGTTTTCACATAACTATTCTGAATTCTTTAACTTTATGCAGTTAATACTAAACAGATTTCATTAATTTATATTGAACATCATTTTCACATCACATTAAGTTTCATGTAGGTAGATAACAATGCTGTGAGTTTCAATATAATATAACAAAACACATATGTAATTTTTATTCATAACTTGCATTATTATGTACTTACACAAAAGGTACTCTTCAATTTAAAGTTATCTTATGAAGACTGTAATTATGAAATTATAAATTTACCTTTAGTTACACTTTAACTATCTCACAAATATTATATTCAAGAAAATATGACATTAGAATAGTACCTAATTATATTAAGATAGTTAAAAAGAAGCTGGAATCAAAACTGAAATTAAAACGAACGTAATGATATTTCACTTACATCAGCAAGAAGCCTCAAAAAGCCCTGAAACCCTGAAATAATAGCGACAGAATTCTTCCAACCAACAAGTAATACAGCAAGAAGCGGTAGACGAAGAAGTGCCACCAATAATGAAAAACAAAATTTAAAAAGACATAATAACACAAGAAACGCAAAGCAAAACTGTAATCTCGAACAACGTTTAAAGGAGATCAATACTGAATACATTGAAAATATTTTCAAAACTGTATTCAATGAAAATTAAAATGCTGACATGGTGACAGACCAGACCGAATGTTGACGTTCTACCAAAATTTAACTTTACAAGGAAAAAACTTTATATTCCACCCTCTAATTTTTTCTGAAATTTATTGGAGTATTGATTGAGAATCCAACCAATGGAACAGGCGAGATTCCGATGTTATTGACAACAGCTGGCATTCGAACATTGATCAGGAAACATTCTCTACACTAAACATTACTGTCGCAACTTCTATCACATCAGCAGGCTCAGATGACGGAAGACAGCTTAGGAATTGGTTTATCTAATTTTTATTTTTCCAACATTTTAATTTAACAAGATTTTAAACAAATCTTTAAGCTTACTCTCATTACTAATTACTGTGTACATTTTAATATTGTTGTATCATTCATTTAATACTTATTATTGTCATATATATGTACGTAGAAACAAAATTTTCTTGTAAATATTTTGTACATTGATTGATAGGCAGTTCATAATGTTATTAACTAAGCAAACACAAAAAAGGAAAAAAAAAATGAAAACCAAAAACAAATAAAAAAACATCAAAAAATTATGAAAAAACACATTCTGGAAAAAAATGCAAAAGAAAAAGCATTAACCAAAATGCAAAAGAAAAAGCATTAACCAAATGAAAATAAAAAAATAATGTTGAAAAAAATACAACAAAACTTTTGTGTAAAATTTACTTTATGTGGTATTAAATGCAAAAAGTTATTTTAGTAATATCATTTCATTAACTATGTTATAGTAACTGAGTTCATCTTCATCATATAGGCACAGTTAAAAGACGTCCACAGTCGGAGACAGACCTATCTCAATAAACGACAAATTATAGCATAATTAGCATAACATAATTATAAAGTTATGCAACATTTTACTTTACAATTTTCTATTATCTTACTACCTACACTTTTAAACAAATAATTTCTTCAAATAGGTACTTTTATTTATTGGTAAGGTAATATTATAAAATCAAGATTATTACTTTAACCACATCCAATACCAATACTTTTCTGTTATTTTCATCTATTAAACTTTCAATTTAAATGCATATTGTACATACTATTTTTCCAGATACTTTTTTGAACTGGTAAGGTAATATTATAAAATCTAGATTATTACTTTAACCATATCAAAAAATATTTTTCTGTCATTTTCATCACTACCAAACTTTCGCTTAATTTAAATCCATCCATACTATTTCTCCATATACATTTTAAAACGTTGGTAGTACGGTAATACTATAAAATTAAAATACTCATGTCCAAAATTACGTTTATTTTCTATCATTATTAAAATTTAATGACTGCTATATTTTCTTACTATTTTACCAATAATAACCTTTTTATTTGATTTATTATTACTGCATAACCTTTTCCGTTTACAATACTCAATACCTATTCTAATCCTAACGCTGCTGTTTATCAGACAAACTTAACGATACCTATCTTTCGCACAGGATAGATAATTTATGAAATCATCCTCGCAGCTGAATTTTAACCACGGCATGATCAGTAATAAATTAATTTATATTGTTATGGTTTGTGTAAATTATGTAATATATGGGGATTTAGGCTGTGGAGAGAGGGTCTTGACTGTCGGGTACATTAGAAGATGTGGTTAGGGTGGGGGTGGGTACGGATGGACTGGAGAGAAGACCTCACTTACAAGCAAACACTGAACGCAAACCACTTCCTACAAATGAACCCAGGTATGTCCTCCTTACCTCTTTGCTCTATATGACAGACCGACGGCGCAGCATGAGACGAATCCAGCGGCCGATGCCTACGGTGGACGGCTGTCGTCGTCGGCGCGGTCAGCGGACATCGTTTCCGCATCGACGGCAGTCGCCGATCTGGGACAACTGCTGCAATCGCCCCTATCGCCGGCAACGAGACGCAATACGAGCCCTCACCGACGGGTCGGAGATCCTTATTCATGCATACGGCGTTCGGCACCCTCGCTGAACAAGTCGAGCAGTGATCACCTGTGCCTGCATTGATATCTGCATTCCCAATGTTTTTCGGCCATACAATGCGTCTTGTGTGACTCGCTGATTGCATTTAAACGATTCATCACAAGTGAAAGAAAGGGTATATTCGGACCATCGAATGCGTAACAATTTTCAATTTACATAGACATTATTGTTGTCTTATGATGTTTTAGATAATGAGGTGGTATCGACCAGAGCGTCGTGGTTGTTCTTACAGATTTAATAGTCGTCTCATTGGCAGCATTGTTCCAAGATCAATGCCTGACCAGATTCAAAACAAGGCAATGTACACTTGACGTATAATCTATCAAAAACTTTCATTCATTTTATTCATACACACACCTTTCATGCACGCACTCGTAAAACACCCGTTAAATAGTGAAATAGTAACAGACAGACAGACAGACAGACATCCGGACGTGCGGACAGACCGATAGACTTACGAACATACCGACAGACGAGACCGACAGTATGTCGTTTAGTTTAATTTTATATTACGTAATATATACGAGTAGGTAAGTACATACCACATAAAACTATCAGAGACACGTGTACATACATTATTTATTTGTCTATTAGAATAGCTACCTATGCAAGTAAATAGAAATTTATACATTTAGTTAGAAAATGCTTTTTAAGATAGAAACTATGTAATTATGTAGTTAGCGTGGATAGGCCTACTGGGGATACCACGTTAAAAAAGACGCGCCATTGTCGTACCTCAAGAGGTGGTGTGGAAATCGACTTTAAACTTTTAACTCTAATCATTGACATTTCATGAAGTAGGTACTTTATACATCGACGATGCATCAACAACTCAACAGCCGCCAGCACGAAAACTCGGCGCAAGAACATCCCGCGAGCGCGGGCCGCCAACACAGCAAGCAACTCTAGGGGGTCTGTCGTTGCAACGAGACACCACGCCGCGCCGCGCCGCCGCGCCGCCGCCGCGACGAAGAATGCAACTCCGATTTAGTGCATTTCCTAACAAAAGGTAATCTTTGATAATTGAAAACATACATACTATCAAAATAAACTGGGTATCGCACAATAATGACATCCCAAGTATGAACAATCTCTAAAAACTGAAACCAAATCTATATTCGTGGCGACTTTGTGACTCAAAAGGGTGTGTACATGTACAATTGCACCCAGAGCCATGTGTTAACACTGATTTTTCCTTGCGTCCTGTCAACTACACTGACCCTAAACTAACTAAATAAATTGATTTTAGATTGCTGGTTTGGCTGTGAGCAAGCATGCATCACGCACGTCATCTCTACTACAGTCCAAACTACATCATCGCTACATAAAATCAAGCAACCCAGCTTTGAAACTATCAATGCAAAGGTACCTAAGACAGTTTTCTATGCACATTTACAATTAATTTTTCACTTCACGATGATTATTTTGGATATAAAATAACCTTTTATCGTCTCCTGAAATACAAATATCACTGATAGATGGATAGAAAGATTCATCCTATAACCTTACCAAATTTTAAACACATTATAACTACGTAATGATCTTAGAAAATAATCTTCAGATGTATTATTAAAGATGTCGCCACACCTAAACATACTTTAAACTTATGCTAATATTATTAAAACTTGACCAACGCCTATTCTATTTCGTGGCGACTCTGTGACTGGAAGGGTATGTATATGTATAATTGCACCCAGAGCCATTATGTTAACACTGAGTTTTCCTTGCGTCCGTCAACTTTACTGTGACCCTAAACTAACTAAAATAATTCTTTCAGAAAGCTGATTTGACTGCGTGAGCAAATAATTTATGTTGAGTAACGCACGCAGCGTCAAGTTCACACTGTCACGCACGTCATCTCTACTACAGTCCACACTACGTCATCGCTACATGAAACCAAACAACCCAGCTTTCAAACTATCAATGCAGAGGTACCTAAAACATTTTTTATGCACATTTACTATTAATATCTTGCTATTTACACGTCATCACGACGATTACTTTGGATATAAAATAATCTATACTTAATCATCTCCTGAAATACAACTTGTGTATCTACAAGTACATAGGTCATGAACAATGTGAAAAAAGCTGGATATCGCATGATATGACGTCCTAAGTATGATTAAGTACATACAACCTGTAAAAGCTAAAACCAAATCTATACCTATTACTAATTACTATCTAATCAGTTTCGAATCGTCTGTTCAGTCAATTCAGTCAACGTTTTATTAACAAGGAATCCATACAATACTATAAGATTAACTAACTTTGTGTTTTTTAAATATATTATTTGAAAAAATCCAACAGGGCTTGGAGTAGCAGCAAACAGTGACACCAAGCATCTGACTGCGTAACATGATGAAAACAAGAAAACCGATTTGTCACAACAGACAGCGGCGGTGGCAGCGGCGGCTGCACAGCGGCATCGATGGCACCAAAGTGACCACGGACCAGATTCGAAACATCGGTAAATATAATCAAGACCTTATAAATGAAGCAATATAAGAAGTAGCCAGGTGGACTGTTTAAATATTGTACATACATACTCCAACCCCATAATCGTGTTAATCTTTGCCGCTTACTTATTAACAACTGTCAACCCAGTCACTGCCAAGCCTCTGTGGTGCGACCCAGAGGGGCGCGCCACAAGCAGCGGTGGACCAAGTGCGAGACGTCCATGTTATTAAGTTTGCAGTTAAAATGTTAAATCATAAGACTACTGAAATATGTAGGTTGGGGTGTAGTTGACGGGACGTGAGGCGAACATTCGTGGCGACTCTGTGACTGGAAGGGTGTGTATATGTATAATTGCACCCAGAGCCATATGTTAACACTGAGTTTTCCTTGCGTCCGTCAACTTTACTGTGACCCTAAACTAACTAAAATAATTCTTTCAGAATGCTGATTTGACTGCGTGAGCAAATAATTTATGATGAATAACTACGCACGCATCGTCAAGTTCACACTGTCACGCACGTCATCTCTACTACAGTCCACGCTACGTCATCGCTACATGAAACCAAACAACCCAGCTTTCAAACTATCAATGCAGAGGTACCTAAAACCATTTTTTATGCATATTTACTATGCTATTTATACGTCATAACGACGATTATTTTGGATATAAAATAACCTATAGTACTTAATCATCTCCTGAAATACAACCTATCACTTTAATAGATGGATAGAAAGATTCACCCTATATCCTTACTAAATTTTATACACATTTAGAAATAACGTTTTTAGAAAATTCTTTAAATGTATTAAATAATAGATGTCACACTGACTGTATTGATTATGACAACAAATACCTAAATCCTAAGGAACTAAAAAAGCTTATAGAGCGTAGCGGACCAATATCCAAACTTAAAATACAAGAGAAACGTTTGCGGAAGACCAAGGGGACGATTCCATATTATTTCTACCCCCGCCAGGCAAAGTGCTCTACCGTAGTGGATGACGGTACGTTGAATGTTTCCACCGCAGTACACAACTTTTTAGCGCCCTCAAGCCAGTTTTTTCGTGAACACGCAAAAACGGACCTTGTGTAGTCAAGGCACATTACATTTTAAAGTACTTCACCAAAACATTGCTAGTATTCTGTCCAAACAAGCTCTGTTAGAGCTCACATTAGATGAGCTAAATGAGAGTAATAGCCAGCCTGATGTCATTTGCCTATCGGAAACGTTTTTGAAACTAGGTTTTACTGGCTATTTGAAAATTACGGGCTATGAACTGGCATCAGCTTTTTGTAGAGATAAACAAAGAGGCGGAACTTGTATTTTGGTTAAAACTTGCATTGGATACAAAGAGTTAACATTTCTTACTGGATATGCGACTCAAAATACATTTGAAGTATGTGGTATCGATATTCCTACTCAAAAGTTATTAATCCTATGTTTGTATAGGATTCCTTCGTCCGACCCGAACATTTTTCTGAACAAACTGGAGCGTGTCTTGTTCGAAATAGGTAAGAAATATAGAAATAAGATTAAGTTGATAATAACGGGGGACTTTAACATAAATACACTAAAAACCGGGAAAATTACCCAGTATTTGGAAGATTTATGTCACAATAACAACCTTAAAATTCATATCAACGTTCCCACACGCAAAGATTCTTGCATTGACCATATCTTAAGTAACATTCATGACGCAACCGCATCTGTGCTTCCCCTATATTTGTCAGACCATGATACGGCACAGCTCCTTTCATTCCCCGTTAAGTATAAAACTAATGTGAAACGCTCGTTTTTTATTTACAATACAGACTTGAGTTGCGATAATATACGTAAGTTCAAGGAATGCCTTAGGAATCTTTCTTGGCATGAAGTATATGCGGAAACTAATTTGAATGAAGCGTTCAACGAGTTTCATTCATTGTTTTGCCTATTCTATAAATTATGCTTCCCTAAACTAAGAGTGAAAAATAAGAATGAGTCTAATCTTAACAAAAACTGGATGAGTCAAGGTTTAAGAAATAGCTGCAAATCCAAGCGCATGCTACGTTACGTATATTATAAGGAAAAATCTATCAAAAATAAAAAAAAGTACAGGTCATACTCCAGAATTCTAAAACGGTGTATTTACAAATCGAAAAAGAATTCAAATATAAAATACATAGTAAACAGTAAAAATAAATGTAGAGCAACGTGGACGGTTATTAAACGAGAAACGACAAATAATATTAAATACGACGAACACTTTAATACAATTTCAATAAATGACATTACTATTTCTAATCCTACTGACATTGCTAATACTTTCAACAATTATTATATTAACTTGACAAATAATTTGACATCCTCTCAATCAAATAAATATAATAATACGAAAACAAAACTAAATTCTATGTTTCTCGTACCTATGTCTGAGAGTGAAGTAAAAAAGGAAATTTTGGCTTTGAAAAACAGTAAATCAGAAGGGTATGATGGTATAAACACAAAGATAATTAAAGAATGCATAGCGGAAATAGTAGTTGTATTGACGCACCTAATCAATTTATCGTTTGCGGCAGGTATTTTTCCAGACGCCTTAAAACTATCTTTAGTTAAGCCTCTATTTAAGAAAGGTGAAAAGACAGAGGTCGATAACTATCGTCCGATAACTCTTATACCGATCTTCTCAAAAATATTTGAGAAATGTATGTATAAGAGACTCCTAGATTATTGTAATAAATATAATATCATTAGGAGCGAACAATTTGGCTTTCAAAAGAAAAAATCTACCTCTTTAGCCATTTTCACCTTAGTGAATACTGTGTTAACTAGCCTTAACACTGGCCACTTAACGACAGGACTATTTTTTGACTTATCCAAGGCTTTTGACTTTGTTTCACATGACTTACTTCTAAAAAAACTTGAAAACACTGGCATCAGAGGCCCAACTTTACAATGGTTAGCCTCATACCTAGCCAATCGAAAGCAATGTGTCGTCATAAATAAAATGACTGATAACAATGAATTATTGACATTCGAATCTGACTACCTATGTAACAAATCGGGCGTACCACAGGGGAGCATTTTAGGCCCGATTCTGTTTCTTCTGTACATAAATGAAATTATTGATGTGACAAACCATAAGTGCATATTGTTTGCTGACGATATTTCTGTGATTGTAACTTCAGATAAGAAATTGACTAGTATTAAAGAACATGAAACTGACATTAATAATACGATTGATGACATAATAGAATGGCTTGACATAAATAATCTAAAAATAAATCTATGTAAATCAAAATATATTCAATTTAATAAATCTAAACATGTACAATATAACTTTAATCTTAATATAACAAAAATAGACGAAGTCGCGCAAATAAAGTTTTTAGGCGTGATAATTGATGAAAATATGAATTGGAAATCTCAGGTAGACTTAGTTAGTAAAAAAATAAACAAATTCGTTTATGCTCTAGGAGAAATAAAAAACGTCACAAACATCAAAACGGCCATTATGTCGTATCACGCGTACATAGGATCGGTACTTCGTTATGGATTAGTAATGTGGGGCAATAGCACGGACAAAAACCGAGCATTTTTAGCTCAAAAAAAATGCATCAGAGCATTATGTGGAATCGCGCCTGATCAATCCTGCAAACCGTTTTTTAAGGATCTTGGTTTGTTGCCTCTACCATCGCTTTATGTATATGAAATTTCAAACTTTGTAAGGAATCATAGATATTTGTTCCACCAAGCATGTGACAAAAATCCTAGACAATGTAGAGACCCGAATAGGCTTATTCTAAAAGAAACCTCAAAATCAGCGAGACATCAAAAAAGCTGCTTGACTATGTGTGTAAAAATTTATAATAAGATACCTAATGAATTTAAATCATTGAATGACCATTTATTTAAAAAGAAATTATTTAGTTGGCTGAATGAGCGTAATTTTTATGACATTAATGAATTTATTAATTTTAAGACATAAGTTTATAATTTGCATGCTATAGAATAGTTAAACATGAGCTCATAATATAACGAACCACCTTTTATACCATGTTTTATGCAATAAAATATCATTTCATCATTTCATTTCATCATTTCATTTCATTTCATTTCATTTCATTTCATTTCATTTCACAACACATAGACAAACATTGAACTTATTAATAATTATTATTAAAAACTGTCCATGGCCTATCTGAGATAAAATCAACTTCCATGAAATCGTACAAGTCAGGTCAAATGTGCATAAGATATGTAGTAAATGAAATTAATAACATGTTATCAACGTGAATCATAATCAAAAAGCTATCTAATTTCACTGCCTTGCTACACTTGCTGAACGATCGCGCATTATACTAACCAGAACAAGATATTGTTCACAATAAATCCTGGTGAGTACATAATCATTAATAATTAAAAGGGCGATAAACGTCTGGCAGACGATTGCCGCGTTATAATCGACTTCTCCAACAAAGCTCGAAGATGTCGTGGGAGCCGATTAAGGGAGGGGATTCTTCCAAAAAAAGGACAGCAACTTTCTCCTGTGTATTTGAAAACTACTTGCGATTACTAACCCGCCTTCCAAACATGATGAATATGGCAAAAACCCCAATAATTGAGGGAGGCATGTTCAACAGTCGTCGTACCTACTATTGATTATAATTTATATTATATAAACATTTAAAACTGCAGAAAAAACTTTGTCATCAAATTATTCATAAATTAGTTTTCTTTCTCATTAAATAGATGATGTAATTAATGTGTTCAACCTACACTACCAATTTAATAAACGTTGGTACCAGCTGTTATTTAACGCATTCACTGCCCAACCTCCGCCGCTGCAAAAACCGCCACGCTCTGGTGCATGTGCGTCTTGGCCCATGAAAGTGTTTTTTAATGAAAAACAGAAGTTTAAACTGCATTCTACACAATTCTGAAAATGAAAGTAGGACTACAAACAAAGCAATAATTTAGAAACATAAACCAATGAAATTGTATTCTAATTTTCTTTATTCTTTTTCAGATACCTACAAATGGAAATAATTCTTCAGCTGAAAGAAATCCTTACCTTTAGGCTTTAAAATATTGTTAAATATTGTATTGTGCAATAATTTATTACAATCAACTTGGATATTCTACCTTGAATATGTAAAAATAGTAACAATAATGACATTATATTTAATGGTTATTATTTACGAAAATATACAAAATTATATAATACTATTTACGTAATTTTTTTCATAGTTTGTGTGCTGATTCAATATCCTATCGCAATTTTAAAAAAGTAGGTAGATACCTAGGTACGTTCTTAAAAAATTTTGGGTTTAGATAATGCAATTTTGAATTAAGGAAGTACCTAGGTAGTTTGTGATTTACCTACTTCCTAAATTCAAAATTTAATAATCTGTGCAGTTAGATATGAAAATAAAGAAGTCCGAGATAAATGAAAGCAGGTACCTAGGCACTTAATCACCTCACAATAAAACTGGTGTGTCAAGAATAAGAAAGATAAAATACAGTCAAAATTTATTATATATTAACAAATTCACTGACCATCCTCGGCGGGGTGTAAGCCGCAGGGGTCAAAGAAGTAGGTAGCAGTACAGATTTTAAAATCACACATCTATTTTTCGCATTATGGTTTTATTAGTTAAAAGCAGCTCGATAGATGGCATAAAATGATCTAAAATCACTTGAGGAGTGAATTTAGTAACTAACTCTTTGAAAGTCAAAGATTCTTTCATATAAGGACAAGGAATATTATTCGTCCAAAGTCCGTGAAAACTTCATAGATAAATTATTTCAAGTTGGTTTTTGACATTAAAAAACGGCATCTATCGAGCATTTAAAGAACACTTACAGCCTTTTAAACTAATAGATAGGTACCTAAAAAACAAATCAAATTCCCTGAAAAATATTAGATGGGTTTCAATGTTACTAATTAGTTCCGATTAAAACTTTAAGATGGCACTAACAGTTAAAGGTACCTACCCGTTCGGTACTTTTTAAACGCGGTTATCAATCTTGATGGTGAAATAAATGTAAGGTGATGAATACGCAACATAAGTAATATTTTCAGAAGTTCATTAGAAAATCGTGACAGTATACCTACCTACCCACTTAGATGGGTGTCGTTTTTGACTAACTCGACAGTGTAGATTACAAAAAAGATGTCCATTTAAAAATCCAAGATGGCTGACATTTTTTAAATCACAAAACCCACTCTTGGTTATCAATTTCGATAAAATCAAAGACGTAGGTTACGATAAGGGGATCTAAATTAAAATCTAACAATATACACAGCCGCCGCGAGCTGCTTGCAGCTCGCGCACTTATAAAATACTAGTTTAAACATTATAAGTATGTCAAAATTACAGCGGAATTAAATTGGCAATTACAATTTAAGTAAGTTATACTTTCTGCTTTATCATAAGAATAAAATTTCTTTACTGTTTCAACTGTAACATATAAATTACTAATCAGTTTGTCCGTTCAGACATTCAATAATTATTGTTAGAATTATTAAAATAACCAAATTTTTTTCTTGATTTTTGAACAATTAATATTAATAATCATAGATTATGAATAACTTTCAATTGATTACTTTTAAATAAAATAGATGTTTTTTTTTTTAAATAACAATATATACAATAATAGGTAACTATTGACCATACTTTTATAATAACTCCGTTTAAGTTATACACTAAGTCAATAAACACATTTTTGTTTTTACCCCGCAATTGTGATATAATCTATTTTATGATTAGAAAAAAAACATTATAACCACCACTAGCTATTCTGAAAACGTTAGTTCCATACATATAAAGCTTAAGTGCGTAGTATCAGTTGACTACATTTAGTGGCGGGAGCAATCCAGATAACTTAAACTGCCTGGCTTGTCAGAATTATACAATTATTGGTAGATTACAGTATACTTAATTTTATGTGTGAATATCATTAATACTTGTCTACCACAAAAAAAAACAGATTTTTTATTTATAATCTTGCTATAGATAAGCGTTTCCATTATCATTACAATATCTCTTTTTTTAACATTGTCGTATCGCTTTCATTTCATTTTAGTATCACTATCATTATGTTATCATTTTAGTATAAATTATCATGATTCACAAAGATATTTCAAACAATGATTCTAGAGGCAAATGAAGATTTAGGGTACATCATAACATAAACATTACCTATTATCCATAAATGATAACTACATAATTTTTCAACTTTACATTAATTTGTAATAAGCGTACAAGTTATAACAAAGACTGTTTTCGCTCGGCCATACTGCCAATAATATACGCGACCTCGCGTTCGATATCTAAATATTTGCATGTGAGTAGGTAAATATCGCAAGCAAAATGCTTAATATTACATAACAAATTTTAAAAGTTAAAATTATAAGATTCAAACATAATTTCATAAGCCTTGATAAATCACAATAATATAAAAATGACTAATATTTAATTTGCAATTTATAACATAATAGTCTTATTAACTATTATACTATGTAGTGATACAACTTACACCGTTGCAATCCAACGGATCACTTTATCTGTTGCGTCCAACAGAAACTATTTATCACTGTCGCGTCCAACAGGTCATTTAAATTATAATTAACACCTTACATTTAAATTACAAATAACAACTTACACCGTTGCAATTCAACGGATCACTCTATCTGTTGCGTCCAACAGAACCTATATACCACTGTCGCGTCCAACAGATCATTTAAATTATAGCACCTTACATTTAAATTAAAATTAACAAATTACACCGTTGCAATCCAACGGATCACTCTCTCTGTTGCGTCCAACAGAACCTATATACCACTGTCGCGTCCAACAGATCATTTCGGTCACTATTATACTGTTAAAAATAATTATAATATAGTCTCTCTATGTACTCATTGGTACTCACTTTAGGAGATATATATCTCTCGCTCTCTTTCTCTCTCTCTCTCTGTTGCGTCCAACAGATCATTTCGGTCACTATTATGTTGTTATACAAATAATTATAACACAATCTCTCATTTATCTGTGTACTCATCGGTACTCACTTTTTTTTCTTTTTAATCGCTTATATTTTTCACTATGTATTTGTTTTATTTATTTCACTATTTGCTTTTTTTTTTTCACTTTACACTTTTACACTTTTTCACTTTTTTTTTTTTTTGGAATGTATCTGCGATTCAATGTCCTCTTCACTTTGATTTCTCACTTTTAAGGAAATAATTTCACAATTATCGCTTTCGTTGATCACTGTCTTTGGATTTTTTTTTTAAGTTTTTTTTTTTCACATTACTTAATTATTGGCTTTTCTTGATCACCCTTATATTACTTAAATATAATATTATCTCTTAAAATTATTTTGCTTATTCTCTAAACACACATAATTTATTCGTATCATATGCTCCGCTTTCAATATTTACATTTATGAAAATAAGAATCATAATAATAATCTTGATGCTTTAATATCATTCACGTTCAATATTCACACAACAGCTTTACCGAAACATTAGAAAGCTTAAATCAACAAATTATCAAGTTATTTATGTATGTAATAATCGATGAGAGTAATATTCTCTGATACTATTAATTCACCATGACTACCTATTTATTTTTTGTTTTAATACATTTTCTAATAATTTCATTTAACAAACAGTATCACACAATTTCGAAAAATTCGTTTATTATAATTATGTTATTTTTCTCTTATGCCATTGTACAAAATCAAAATCAAAAACTCTTTATTTCCATAAATACAATAAATGTACACTTAGAAAAGGTCAAATTATAAAACTAAACACTGACACGGAAATAAAGTGAT
This sequence comes from Eupithecia subumbrata, assembly GCA_949316285.1. Lineage (NCBI taxonomy): Eukaryota > Metazoa > Arthropoda > Insecta > Lepidoptera > Geometridae > Eupithecia > Eupithecia subumbrata. Next base: position 3,043,371 of record OX438642.1, on the reverse strand, counting down.
ATTTTTGATTTCTGTCGCTTCGGTATGTAGACTAAAGTAATGAAGCGACGAGGAAACCTTTAGCCTGTTAGTTGTTATCTTTCGAGTTGGAGCAAAACCCGTCCCAAGCTTTTTTTATCTTCTAGATAATCAGACATTTTATTTTAAAGGTTTTGACAATTTGTTTAAATTTATTTACTGATAATTTTTGCAATTCACTAGGAGTTTTGTAGAAGAAGTGTATACATTGCCCTTTAAAAGATACATTAATTTTGTGTAGCCCAGTTGTGGGCACAGCGAGTTAATGTTTATTTCTGGTATTAAAGTTATGTTTATCACTATTTTTAGGGAACCGATTTACATACTGATAATACCGATGTACATGTGTACTAAATTTACTTGACATCAATGTATGGATCTCATTACTGAATATAATTTTTCGCTTTAATAACTTACTTTAAATAAAAAATATTGAATATAGGTACTTCATTTAAAAAAATATATATATATCAGTCTACTACTTTTCTTTTTAATAACTTTTTTTTTGTAAATAGTTATTCGTTTATTCAATATTATTATTGTCTATCAATCTCTTACTTGACAACACTTTTAATTTGATGTAAGTATGTTATTTGTGGGTAGTGACAAAAAGTACGTTTCTACAAGAAAAATTACTGTAATCATATAAATTATTCATCACCACGTTTTTTTTTTGTACCTTAATAATAAATTAGTTAATTTTAATTTCAAGTCTATAGTCTGCTATAAACAAATACATCGACTTCCTTCTCAGTAATACCCTTGAACCACTTTAAAACGTAGAGTTTTATTTTCGCATTTAATAGGTTAAGTGATAATACTTCAAAAACTTACTACTAAAACCATCTCTATTGTCATTTATTTTACTGTTTATCTGTATTATAACTGAAATAAATTTCACAATCATGTCAACATTATTATCTCTCCTTTTATTTGTTATCTTTTAATGTTTATATCGCCAATACATTTTCATTTTCAAGTACGTCTCATATTATGAAGTTTATCTAAAAATAATATTCTGCGTATTATTTGACAATTGTAAATTCAAACAATCTGCGTTCTAAGCTTTTCGTATAAAAATACTGACTAACTGAAGATTAGTTACATTTTTTTTTTATTGGGTTATGTATTAAAATATTAATAATTGTTCATACTCGTTAATCAGATTCAGATTCCCTTAATATGTAGGTACCTGAGTACGGTACCTATTCATTTCTCTGACTTTTACACAACAGATGTTCTCTAGTGTGACAAATTTTTGACAATATTCTTAATATAATATGTCACATTCTCTATTTAATGTTTCTTTGTTTTAGAAATCCAAATTTATTCATTTCTCGCGTGGCGTTCCTGACCACAACACAGTTTTATTCATTAAACGGTCGGTAATCTTTGTAATAACTTTATAGCGTTTATTTACGTTGTATTTTAAAGCAGTATCTCGTTTTTACTACCTAGTCGCCATTTTTATTCATCTAATCCTAAATATTATTCATATCAAAATAGACACAATCAATATTTTCGTAAGCAACATATCGTTGTATAAAAATGTAAGTACGAGTATACTTCTTGCTCTATTCATTGCGTTTTTAAATTATCTTAATTTTGTGGAAATAGTACTTTGTTTAATATTATTATTATTTAAAGTTTCAATCGTGCCTTCGTTTATTGTGGGTAGATAACTTAAAATTTATCGATTTAATTTTATCTCTTTAAATAATTCGATTTGTTACGTTATGCTTATTTAGGTCCAAGTAAGGTTTGTTTGCTTCACACTAATAGTCTGATTTATTTTACTAAGGCCCTTTTTTTTATGGCATCTTATGGAATCTTGTCTTGTTCTTTAAAGATAAACTTTAGTTTATTGAATCCATTTTTTTTAAATAATTTCGTGCACCTAACACAACAAGCGGTATACGTAATTTAAAGTAAAACTTTGTTATTTCGTTTTCAAATTAGTATTTCATATGAGCCATGTCAATCTTAAATAAGTGGTTTATTTCTTTCTCCTTAAATGATTGTTATTTATTTTGTTATGTTAACAATAACAAAAAGCACTTACACACAATAACAAAAAGGAATCCTGTTTATTTAACTGTGCAAATAACTCGTCCGTTTTGTCTAGAAACGTTTTTTATCATTATTATTATTACTCTCTTTGTAGGTATGATTCTCTTCTCTCTATAGCTTTTGCTTAAGCGACTCATCATTTTTTTTTTTTTTTTGTGCTCTTTAATTCACATGACTTGTGTATATTTTGTTGGTAATTCTAAATAAATAAATAACGTCAGTGAGTAAAATACTCGATTTTCGCAGTTGAATAATTATTCAAACAACAATGACCTACTTATGACACATTAGTTCATCCACTAACTAAATATCAATATACCAGCGAACCGGTAGCAAACATACTTTTTTTTTTTTAATTTATTTATTCAACTGTAATCTACAACATTGCAACTGAATTTAAGTAGGTACCCATTAACCCTCAGGAGATACTTTTCTTATTCACAAAATTAATATCACAAGTGTCTGTGAGACTATGGGTAGGTAGTTAAGGGTTAAATATCAGTGGTGTCTGTAAGACGATGGGTACGCATTTCAGGGTTAACCCCGAGAAAAGGCATAATCCGGTCATTATTTTCCACGAAGCCGATGAAATGTCATCATGTGAAATGTCATCTATATCACATGCCTACCAATTAGCAATGTCACTATTTTCCATTTTATATAAAATTTTATTAAGGTAATTACTTATTCTTGTCTCCCAACCCTGTCGGGTTAGTATTGAACATCTAAGACAATTTCTTAAACTGATAGTTGACATAATTGTATTCCTTATAGGTACGACAACAATGCATCATTTCGAGTTAATGAAATAAGTATTTAGATTATCATCATCGTTCAACCCAGTTATTATATAGGGAGTTATTTCATTCACTACTAATAAGTATATTTTCAAGCCAAAGTGAAGCTAGTAGTAACTAAGTTACTTCCAAAACTGATATCACTATTTTCAAATACTGAGAGCAAGAAAATAGATATTTTGCTCACCCGACATTTCTCAGTCTATGCAAAATTATTATTATTATGTGTACTACACTTGGATGGTGCTTAATATTGTTTTCTTATTATTTGTGCCTGAATAAGGGTTATAAATTCTATTCATAATCATTAGATCAAAAAGAAAATATTCAATAAAGTTTGGTCGCTCATCATAGCAATTGGTACCTATAGATACTTTCTGAAAATACTGTGTGATTAACATTGAAATAATTAATATGTCTAAAGACTTGTATAAGAATCCAAAGTTAGTTGTTAGTTAGTTCAATTCACTTCAAGCAAATGTTTATGCAAAATGTACTGCATAACAAGTAAGAAACAAATTCTCACAACGGGAAGATTTTTGAATTTTCATCTTTATTTTGTTTTTATGTGTTGTAGATTTCAAGGAATTTACCAGATAAATAAGTACCTACCATCACTATTCAGAATGTTAGTGCAAAATTTCTATCACAAATTGTGAACAAATCAAATAACATAAAGTAAAGTAAATAATTCCATGATATTAACCAAATTAACTTTGATTACACAATTTCTGTGTTTTTGTGTTTAAAATTCATGTGTTTAGTTATCTCAATCATCTCTATTAATTTAATGTGGCATTGTAAAGGTATTGGTACAAACCCAATCATATATTTTCTCTTGTAGCAAGATTGCTCGATGAACATGGGAGTAAACTTGTAATGCATTTTGTTGGTCACTTTAATTACTGTAAAGGGTTTCATTGGTAGCTTGCATTTTACTAGTTCAGATCAATTCACAACATCATTTTTAACAAACCATCAAGAAAAGAATAGAAAAAGTAACTTTATCATATTGGAGGTTACAAGTACGCTATCATTTATATATGATTAATATGATTATGGATGACTTTGAACTCTTATTGAAAGTCTTTACTATTTACCATTGAATTCGAATGGTTTTCAATCAACACAATCTAATATTTCGCTTGCCAAAGTTTGGCGGATAGGTAATAATTGCAACTTGTACCTACCTAAATATGTAAAATCAATGGTTCAAATCAAAGAGAATATACCCACTCCGGTTCAAATATGCGTTTGTTTTTGTCGTCAGCCGATTTGTATAGGAAATCATTGCATATGTCATCGAAACTTGAGTTTTTTCATAGGAATAGGTTTCACTGAACTTTTCAGAAGGTCACATTCACATTACTGTAGGCGTGTCTTTCCCTCTTCGGACTGAAAGCTAATAGAGGTTCAACTGTGTTACTGAAATAAAACATGGCATGATATTAACATGGGCTAGGTATATTCCTTTTACAACTTAAAACAATTTATCCATAAAATCAACATAACTTTTCTACAACGGCGTCCATGACAGACAGAATGTTGCACTCTTCCAATATTTTACAATCTATAAAACACAATTATTTCCAACTCTAAACCTATTTTTTTTGGGAGGCTTACACTTATATGAAACGCCGCCACCGTGCAAAAAAACTTTGATTGTTACTTCGACTGTTACTCTTATCTATAGGTAGTTATTAGGTTATTATATTTAGGTAGGTACGTAGTTAAATCGTGTACGGTCTACGGGGGATAGCAAGTTGTCATCTTCAATCCCATTCTTTATCCACACGACTTTTAGCTAAGTTTAGCTACGACTCGGCCAGCGTCAGTCTAAAGAAGTGTCATACTCGTTTCTCATGGTTCACTCACTTCCTACTCATGAATCCGTTCAGCTGGGGCCCTATTCTGCTAAACTATGAAGCTATCGTCACAGAATGACACGTTTTGGTATTCTGCCTTAGATGAAAGAAATTATGATGAATGCAGATGGAGTGATGCGCGTCAAAGTGTCAAATTTGAAACTATTAATTTATCTCGCACGTAGGTATTATCTGGAGTTTTATTAATCTAAGGATTCTACCTGATGATTCCATTGTCATAGTGAAGCAATTGTATTGCAGAATTGGGTTCCTGATGCATTTGACTGGACAACCGTAATTTTTCTTACTCCAATCAAACTTCGGTGGTACATTTAACTGGACCAGCTTAACTTGTACATTTTACTTTGCCTGAAATAGGCATCTTGGAAAAATAATTAGATAAGAACTTACCTACCCTTTATCTACTTATTTTTTTCTTCAATCTACAGATTATTTCATCAATCTACTGATTTTCTACTCGACTTTCTACTGATTTAGTCAAATTCGATCTTGCAAGACCGTTTCTAACAAAAAATAATGCATGAAATCGGACGACGCGTTACTGAATTACAACTAAGTACACATTTTGACTTTTATCCACTCTCCCAAGAGAACCTTGCGAATATCTCTAACATGGTCCACTTTTGCACCATACAATATGGGGTCAAAATAGTTGCCAATGGCCTCCCCATCACCCTCTAAAAGCATCTGGCATAATTTCCAATAACCCTGTATAGTATACTAAAAATATCTATGTATCAAGTCAAACTCGATTGTACCTAATACAATAAAGTACAGTCAGAGATTATGTAATTAATGGTATTAGGTTCTTCTGTGGTTACGGGTACCTACTAAATAACTGAATAGATTTCAGTGATCCAGTGACCCATAACATAACATCATTATTAGAGGTAGGTACTTAAATCATTCAAAAGAACGCTTATAAAAATTTATAGACTAAGGAAAATCCATAAAAGGCGCAACCCGAACCAAATCAGCGCCACCACCTATTTTATCTTATTATTCTGTTAAACGAAGGAATTTCCAAAAATCGACTTGCCAGTTTGTGATACTTTTTATAATGCTACTAAAAATGTTTTAGTTTGTATAATCAGAATCAGAATCAATTGTTTATTTGCAGAATACAATAATTACATGCCAAGATCTTAAAGCTATATGATGAAATGTATTCGACCCGCAAGCAGGTGTGCAAATATTAATTATCTCATTATTATTATTAGTTGTTAATTATAGTTTAATATACGATTAAATAATTCTCTTAAAATTTAAAATTTAAGTATTCGTTTACACTATAAAAACAATTTAAAAGTAACCAAATATCGTAACTGTTTCTTGAATAAGTTTCCGTTCAAATCCTTAAATTTTTCTGGTAGCTTGTTATAAATAATTATGCACATGTTAAAAACATTTTTCTTATAAATATCCTTACAACTTGAGGTTTGTAGAGCAAGTTTTGAAACTTGGCCCTTTTCTGTCGAATCATAACATCCCGACGACGTTTAGTAAAGTAAGCTGGGTAAGATTTGACAAATACACAGACTTCTCTAATGTACATGCATGGTAGAGGCAAGACTTTACAATTCACAAAGAGGGGTTTGCAAGTATCACGGAACCATGATTTGTTTATTACCCTGAGGCATCTTATTTGTATTATAAACAATCTTTCTACTTCTACTGAATTACCTCATATTAACAAACCATAACTCAAAACCGAAGCCACGTGACGATGGTAGACAAACCGGCTTAATCTCTGGCAAGCATCGTTAACGTGATCCTTCCAGTTCAAATGTCTGTCTAGAGTGATCCCTAGAAATTTAAAAGATGTAACTTCATCTAATTTATCATTTTTATATTTAATGTCAAGATTTAATGGGTTAGTATTATACGAGTCAAATTGCATGATTTTAGTTTAATTAATATTTATGTTAAGATTATTATTATAGGTCCAATTAAGTATGTCAACAAGTGCTTTATTAAGTGTCGGTTGAACTAGTTGTGTTTGCGCGGGGAAGATGACTGGGTAACCTGATAGAGCCGATCACAGAAATACCATAGAAATGCAAGACAAATCGCTTTCACTTACCAGAAACCGCTTGGACCGTTCTCTAGGTTGTTCTAGAAGGACTCCGAGGGTGGTGAGTAGCAGCCTGCTTTAATGCGGTGGGAAAAATCGCACACGCCTCGACGAGCGATAGGGCGGCAACGCGGCAGTCCATGCAATTTATGTTTTTCACTTCTCCAACACTTCCTATTATGCGTAGTTAGAGTCACAAGGGTAACAGAACACCACAAATCGTCCACGAAGGTTTTCTTTATAGCGTCGGACAATATCGCGTGACAAGTACGTGACCGAACCGAACACGCCAAGCATTCCAAAGCGACTGACTGGCTGGCTATTTCTTCGAAGTAGGAAGTGTATAGCCGCGAGCGCACATCGCTGGTATATTGGTCTCGCTCTCTCTCGTGCGATTCATGCGTGGCTTCGCTGTTTTAGTATCTCGCTCACACCCCGACACGGGGTTTGTTCTCGAAGGCTCGGCGACCGTGCGCGGGTCGGTTCGTGATTACGAAAATCCTACATAACTAAAGTAAATCTATGATCTGGCTCAAACACAAGCCCCCAGCTTGAAAGGTTCTCTTTCAAACAGAAGGAAATCCGAAATAATTTAGAACATAAAGAAGTTGGTCAAATGAATAGTAAAAGGGAAGATATCTAAATGGGTGTAGGGGATTCCTTTACAATGAATTAATATAATACAGATATTTATAATAGTGATATAAGATATATATATATACAATAATATTATCATTTAATTTGGTAGGTACATAGCTTTTCTAATCATTGAGATGGCAAAGGGCACAGTCGTACCACCGGGCGAACCAGAGTGCCAGACTTTGTCCTAACCAGGACCGTCCGGACCTTTCGATCAGAACCAGGATATGTTTCCTGAATGATACCTAATGGCCAATGAAGGGGTACAGTGTTATTTTGCATTATCAAAACTACTGTACCCTTTTGAATGGGTTCTGTGTCTGATAACCATTTTTCTCTTGTTTGCAACGTGTGCAAATATTCCATGCTCCATCTCCTCCAGTAGGATTGAACTAATTTATCTAACAACAAATACCGAGACAGTAATTGTTCACGATTTTCCTCAACAGGAGCGGCGGGTAACGATCCTAAGGGGGTAGCATGGAGAAAGTGAGCAGGAGTCAAAGCTACTGGTTCCGAAGGATCTGGGCTCAACGCTCTACCTAATGGCCGAGAATTAAGGACGGCTTCGATTTGACAAAGTATGGTTAGGAGTTCCTCATAGGTCAAGATTTGAGATCCTACCACTCGAAACAAATGAGTCTTAAATGACTTTACAGTTGATTCCCATCCACCACCAAAATGAGGAGCGTTAGGTGGGATCATTTGCCAGTGGATGCGTCGATTGGACATTTCTCCTTCCCATTTTTTGATATGGTCATCTGATTGCAGAAATGTATAAAGCTCGTCTAAGTAAGTTCGAGCTCCAATGAAATTAGTGCCATTGTCCGACATTAGTTTTTCTACTGGACCTCGTCTAGAAACAAATCGTTTTAAAGCGTTAAGGAACGCATCTGTACTTAAATCGGGTGCAACCTCTACATGTACAGCTCGGGTTGTAAGACATATAAATACGCAAACGTAAGCCTTTTGCGATTTGACACCACGCTTGCGTGTTAATGTAATATTTAAAGGACCAAAATAGTCCAAACCAGTGTGTGCCCAGGGTTTCGAGAGCTGAAGTCTGCATTCCGGTACATCGGACATGATTGGCGGGATGCAAGGCTTGGGACGTGCCTTAAAGCAAAAATTGCACAAATGTACACGAGACCTCACCAAATTCCGTCCCGAAAGGATCCAAAATCGTTGTCTCAATATAGAGAGAAGCAAATGTGGGCCAGTATGACAATTCTTGCGATGCGTATCATCGATGATGAGATTCACCACGTGATCCTTTCGTGGCAGGAGAATAGGATGTTTATGATCAAAAGTCAAATCTGCCCGTCCTAACCTGCCTCCTACTCGTAACACTCCATCGACAAGTATCGGTCGCAATTTCTGTATAGACTTCGAACAAGTCTGATTCGAGCTAATGGCCTTTATTTCGTTGCAGAAATATACCGTCTGCAGGGATTTGATAACGGCTATTTCAGCAGATATTAAATCATCCACCCTAGGAGGTCCATTCGATTTGAGCCTTTTTATAAATCTCAGTACGTAAACCACAATACGAAGCAGCCTGGGCCACGACGATATTCGGTGCGCTAAGTCATACAGCAGCGGCTGAGGTGGAGAGACATTCACCATAACGACCTCGGGTTTCGCTTCCGGTATGTTTGCATCATGGGGCTGAAACGGACGGACAGGCCATTCATTTGGACTTTGAGCGATCCATGGTGGACCTCGAAGCCACAGAGGATGCTCAAGCAATTGACCTGGTGTAAGTCCCCGAGACAAACAATCACTAGGATTATCTTTTCCTGCAATGTGATAAAAACAGGCTGGATTTAAATTTTCATGGATTTGTGCCACACGATTGGCTACAAAAGTCTTCCACCGGTGTGGGCTAGAATGTATCCAATGTAAGGTGACTGTCGAATCTGTGAATGCAAGTATTCTGTGAAATTTGCAGCGCGACTCATAAGTAATTATGACCGATCTTATTAACTTAGACAATAACAGCGCTCCACACAACTCTAGACGTGCCAAAGTCGCCGACTTCAACGGGGCTACACGTGACTTGGCGCACAAGAGATTGACCACTGTCACAGTTGTCGATTGGATATGAAGATAAATGGCTGCACCGTATGCTTTCTCACTGGCATCTGAAAAACCTAATAAGGTAACTTCACATCTATCCGAAACACCCACATGACGTGGAATGCTCATATGAGATAATAACGGCAACTCCATCTGAAACTTGGACCATTTGTCAACTACATGTGTAGGAGGAGCCTCATCCCAGTCTATTCTTAATTGCCACAGTTCTTGGATTATCAATTTCGCATATAGAATCACGGGTGCTGCAAATCCAAGGATATCCCACAATCTAGCGACAGCAGAGAGGATATTTCGTTTCGTGCATACCTCTTTACACGGAGCTATGTCGAAAGAGAACTTGTCGATTCTGGATTCCCACTTTACTCCAAGAATCTTCTGCCCGACGTCATTATCAAATTTGACAACCTGAGGATGCAAGTGAGTTGCAGGAAGGTTAGACAGCAACTCCGCTGAATTACTAGACCATTTAAGAAGGTCAAAGCCTCCTGACTTGAATAGTCCAATCAGCTGTAACGCAGCTTCGGTTGCAGTAGAATCGGAACTTTCGCTGGACACAATATCATCCATGTACAAACTTCGTCTTGTTATATCTACCGCCACTGGAAAATTGTGACCTTCATCCTCACAAAGCTGTCGTACCGTGCGCAACGCCAAAAAAGGACTGACCGATAGACCAAAACATAGCCGCTGGAACTCAAGAAGCTGAATTTCGTCACTTGAACTAAACCGGTAAATCATTCTCAAGTATTTACAATCTGGTAAGGCCATTTTGATTTGTAAATACATTTGCTTAACGTCAGCACAAAATGCTACTGGTAATAATCTGAAATTCAATAAGATGCGAAAAATATCCCCTTGCAAGTTCGGTCCAGCATGTAGCATTTGGTTCAGCGAAATGCCTTTATCCGTCCGGGCACTGGCGTCTAATACCACGCGAAGTTTGGTCGTCACTTTATCGCTGCGAATAACTCCATGATGGGGGATAACATAACCGCTTAGTTCGTCGTCTTTCTTTTGCACTGGAGCTATATAACCGTTCGATAAGTAATCTTTTATGACTTCATCATAAGCATCGCGGAGCTGTGATGATTTTGTCATTTTTTTCTCTAACGCTAAAAAACGTTTCTCAGCCAAAGGTAAGGAGTTGCCTATGTTCTCTGGGTCTAACTTAAACGGGAGTGCAACTGTATATCGACCTGTGGAATCCCGAGTGGTAGTAGCCACATAAAATTCCTCACATTCTTGTTCTTCACGGCTCATCCGCGCTGCCGCACACGACGGGACCTCCTCTAACTCCCAGAAACTACGGACGACCTCGTCTAGCTTTGGGCCAGTAACCGCACAGAATACCGCAACGCGGTCAGACTTCGTTGGTTTTATCAACGGCACTTCTCCCATAATGATATATCCCAACGTGGTCTGTAAGGCGTCAGGTCGGCCAGGGGGACCATAAATTCGTCCCGCGAGAATCAACCGCGAAAATAACTGCGCGCCAATCAACATTTCGATGTCTCCAGGACGATCGAATGTGTCATCGGCCAGCGGAGCACCCTTCAAATAATTGAGCATTGACTTGTCTATAACCGATGTTGGAAGCCGTTGAGTAATGCTCTCCACCACCAATGGACGAATTTTATACGGGCGACTCCTGTCAAACCGCGAGAAAAACTCGAACTCTGTCTCCCCTGAAACGGGATTGGAGCTGCCTCCAAATCCATTTACTGACATTGAAAACCTCGTATCACGTGGTATTAAGGACAATCGCTCGCAGCACTGCTTGGTCACAAAATGATTTTGAGACCCACTATCTATCAGGCACCGGATCAAATGCGCTTTTCCAGATGAATCTACAACCCTAACGCGCGCAGTGGCTAACAATATGGTGGATGAAACGGATCCTGGTATAGAGTCGCTAATCGATGCTTCCTGCATAGAGCACAACGAAACTCCAGCATTGGATCCATTTTCGACCTCTGGTGCCTCTACCACGGATGAATTGGCTTCACAGGTCCCATTGTCATACACATTATCATCGTAATCGTCATTAGCACTGGAAATCGGCAGTGCAGTACTTGTCTGCGCTTTATTAAAATGCAACAATGTGTGGTGCGTCCTAGAATGGCAAGTAGTGCAGTTTCCTTTGATAGTACACGCATTTGGTTTATGGTGGAAGCTCAGACAGAGTACGCAACCATTATTTTGTTTCACATTGTTGAAACGCTCTTTGACAGAAAGTTTTAAAAACTCAGCACAACGTGAGAAATTGTCGTGATCGGATTTTAAGCATAACGGACAGTCCGCGTTCGAGGTGACCAACGATCGAGTTGCGCGGGCCGCTGCTGACTTCGAATTCACTGGTTGTGGAGTTTTAGATGCCGGAGTCGCATACCTACTGCTACTATTAGGCGCGTAAACCCCAGTTCTCTCCATGATTTTTGCTTGTTCTTTAACAAACTGAGCAAAACTCGCGTATGACGGAATTTTCTCGTTACGCACGGAGTTTTCAAAAAGACGCGCGGTTTCGACGTCGACCTTTTTTAATGCAAGGTATAAGAATACAAAGTCTAGTTTCGCGGGAATATCTAATTTTTCAAATGCCGAGACGGACACCGAAAACTTATCGATAAACGAGTTTAGTCCCTCGACAGATGGACTCTGCATCTTTTTTAAATTAATTATCTCTTCCAAGTAGGCCGTGCCCAGAGAGCGAACGTCTTGGAACTTGTTAGTGAGTGTTTCATAAATTAACTCGTAATTATCACTAGTAGGGGTGATACCTGCGATGCACTCAAGTGCCCTACCAGTCAGCTGTCCACAAAGGTAGTACACCTTTTCCGCGCTAGAAAGCTCCGGATTATTGTGGATTGTATTTTTATAACATTCTATAAACATAGGCCACGCTTTAGTATTGCCGTCAAATTTCGGCAATTCTATGGGTGGCAGCCTAATTTTAGGCGCTGTTTTCGAAGGACCATAAACTTTAATTTCATTTACCTGACTCGTGAGTGAATCGACCTTTCCTCGAACCGCCTGATAAACCTTTTCAAAAGCTTCCAATTGTTCTATATTAGGTTCCGACTCCTCATTAATCTCCATTCTATACAGTGATAGCTCGTTGAATTCTTGGTTGAACTCTGTTCGCAGCACCGACAGTTGAGAAGTCTGTTCCAGCAACAACTGAACTTCTTTCGAATTTTCTCGGTCAGTTTTAGAAGAAAGTTCGTGTAAATTCTTAATACGAGCATAATACGTATTTAATCGCGCGTCTAACAACTTTATCTTCAACGCCCTTCTATTCTCCTCCGCCTTCGCCATTTTTCCCAAAACAATCTAATTTTGTGACTCAGATACAATAATAAATTTGCACACAAATTATCATTAAATAGGTACCTACTTGTGTACTCAATGAATTAAAACTAACACAACACTACGAATAATAATAATACGTAGGTACATAGGCACCTAACTATTATTCCTTTACGACCCCGAATGAATTACGAATACCTACCCGGGTAGGTACGCTAAATAATACCTACTAACCGTAAGAACGCAACCTACTTAAACTCCACAAACCTACCAACCTACCTATCTATAATCTTACTAGGTTTTCGGAAGGTAACCTACCGCACGCATAGGTATTGTTATAACTAAATAGGTCTAGCTATAGCAGCAAGCTTAGCTAGCCGACCGAACGAAACAACTATAGGTAGGAGGTATCAACAAAACTTATTATGTATTTGAACTACGCGGTAACGCAAATTACCGAACCGCGCCCTAGTCAAATAAGTAGGTAGGTAGCAGGTTACTGCCTATGTTACACTCTGATCAGACCAGCTATGTACCTACCCACCCTTTTACCAGGTACCTCGGTATAGATAATACATACATATGCCTACGTTGTTGCTTTTTAAGGTATTCCGACTAGGGAGATTTAAATAATTCGATATGGGTTTTTAAATGAGGAATCTAGGTACTTAATAAATGAAATATGAGTTTTAAAAACTAAGTATTGTTATGGAACGGAACAAGGGCAGAGAAACAAATAAAATAGGTGTGCAATGACATGCACGGACAAAACACGTAAATAAATGTAGGAAAAATTAAATGAAATTCTGTTAGCTAACTAGCGATAATAGGTATGTACCTATCTATTGAAATAGGTGGTCAAACGTATAATTAACTTCCCGCACGGCTGCCTAGAGGGCGCTATGTCGAGTGTTTATGTACTAGCACCTATTCAGGTAAAAAGTTCTTTACATACCTATTTTATTCACATTTAGTGGGCAAAAAGGATAATGAATTGGACTGTAATCTATAACAGGACACTGGAAACCGATAATCCGGCTCGAAGGACCAAAAATTGTTTGCGCGGGGAAGATGACTGGGTAACCTGATAGAGCCGATCACAGAAATACCATAGAAATGCAAGACAAATCGCTTTCACTTACCAGAAACCGCTTGGACCGTTCTCTAGGTTGTTCTAGAAGGACTCCGAGGGTGGTGAGTAGCAGCCTGCTTTAATGCGGTGGGAAAAATCGCACACGCCTCGACGAGCGATAGGGCGGCAACGCGGCAGTCCATGCAATTTATGTTTTTCACTTCTCCAACACTTCCTATTATGCGTAGTTAGAGTCACAAGGGTAACAGAACACCACAAATCGTCCACGAAGGTTTTCTTTATAGCGTCGGACAATATCGCGTGACAAGTACGTGACCGAACCGAACACGCCAAGCATTCCAAAGCGACTGACTGGCTGGCTATTTCTTCGAAGTAGGAAGTGTATAGCCGCGAGCGCACATCGCTGGTATATTGGTCTCGCTCTCTCTCGTGCGATTCATGCGTGGCTTCGCTGTTTTAGTATCTCGCTCACACCCCGACACGGGGTTTGTTCTCGAAGGCTCGGCGACCGTGCGCGGGTCGGTTCGTGATTACGAAAATCCTACATAACTAAAGTAAATCTATGATCTGGCTCAAACAAGTTGTTTATTATCAGTTTTTATAATAATTATTATAAAAACAGATAATAAACTACTAATTCAATAGTTGTGTCGTCAGCAAAGAGTATGCATTTATGTGAAATGGAATCCGGTAGATCATTAACATACAATAAAATGTAGGCACCGTGGAAAATCGTATTTGAAAATTCCTTCGTTTAACTGAAAAATAAGATAAATAGGTGGTGGCGCTGATTTCGGTAGGAGAAGCGCCGCCGTAATAAAGAATGAATGGTAAAACGCATAATTTTATAACTAGATGTCAACACTAGAAAAATTAGAAGGCGATATCGAAGCGTTTCGGGTTCTCATAGGGGCTTGCTGAGATGTAATGAAATGTTGAATACTCTATGTGAGGAAGATTGTCACGTCCGAAGTGTTAATCAATTTATGTAAGCGTTCTTTTGAATGCTTTGTAATTTATATACCTACCTGATACCTATAATTAATAATTATTGGTGTTGGTTGAGTTATGTTAAGGAACACGGGCTGGATCACCAAAATAAATCTGTTCAGTTATCTAGTAGGTACCCATAACAATAGAACTACATATATCAAGTACAACAGTATTAGACTAAAAGTACCTCTGCCAGAATCAAATAATATTAACACTTTGACAAATATCGGCTAAAATAAAAAAAATCAAACAATTTCTTACTACGAAACGTAGTTAGGTACGTCATAATTACCTACTACAATGGTGACAAGTTTTTGATTCTTTTGTTAGACTAGTAGAACCTTACATCTTCAATTCCTGATACTTATCAGATGTGCCTACCTAAAAACAAATTTAAATTATAATAAATGTAACGCAGGACCGTTAAGAGTGGCAGATGGGTTTTGAGGTCAACAAATGGCAAAATCGGATGATGAGGATCATGATTTTGTTTTAAAGACTCAAAACATGGAAGTGGACTACTTATACTTTTTCCAATACAAACGAAAATAAACATTTAAAATACCATAAACGCAATTTGCAAAGAAAGAACATATATTATTATTCAGGCAAATGAAATTCACAAGTTTAATCGTTTGAGAAAGGCAGATTTTACTACATCAATACCATAGAATCAAGTATATTTTATCTGTGATCTCGGAGGTTTTTTGATAATTTGAACTTGAATACCAGAAATAAACATAAACTCGCTGTGCCCACAACTAGGCTACACAAAATTAATGTATCTTTTAAAGGGCAATGTATACGCGTCTACAACAAAACTCCTAGTGAGTTGCAAAAATTATCAGTAAATAAATTCAAACAAATTGTCAAAACCTTGCTGTGCAAAAAGGCTTACTATAAAATATCAGATTAAAAAGCTTGGGACGGGTTTTGCTCCAACTCGAAAAATAACAACTAACAGGCTAAAGGTTTCTTCGTCGCTTTTTTACTTTAGTCTACATACCGAAACGACAGAAATCAAAAATATCACTTTATTTCCGTGTCAGTGTATAGTTTTATAATTTGACCTTTTCTAAGTGTACATTTATTCTACCTATTTATGGAAAGAAAAGAGAAAAGAGTTTTTGATTTTGATTTAATTTTGAATTGTCCGTAACATCAGGCCATAACTTTCCCACTTGAAATTCGGCTAAACAATGTATGATATATATTTTTAGGTGATGTCCCACCCCCTGCATCTAATGCCTCCCTTTTCAATTTCCATGCACGATTCAACTCAGCGATAGTAGATAATTATTAGTAGACTAGTTTCTGCCCGCGGCTTCGCACCCGTTGCTTCTAAGGAAACGTTCTAAGATTATTTCTATCCCATGGGAACTGTTTTTCGGAATAAAAAGTATGTTTGATTCCAGGCTTAGAGCTACACCGATGCAAAATTTCAGCTCAATCTGTTCAGTAGTTTTGGCGTGAAGACGTAACAAACATCCATCCATCTATCCATCCTTCCATCCAAACTTTCTCATTTATAATATTAGTGTGATGTGATTAACATTTCCATCATACATTACATATGTTTAACTCTAGCGAACTCTAACTACTCTCTGCCAAAAGTGGCAGCGCACGCCAGAATAGCTCGCAGATGGTAATTTTTTCCTACTTACTTGACACTTATCGTCATATTTTGGACAATTCACACAATATCTTTATAAATTGTAACTTTTGTGTTATTCTGATGTATAAGCTTTATTATTGTAAAGTTTCATTAAAATCCATTCAGTAGTTTTTACGTGACAGAGTAACAAACATCCATCGATCCATCCATACTTACAAGTTTTCGTATTAGTAGGATAGGTACTCATACTCACTCATGCTTCATTATCAGAAATTATAGAAAATTACATTAACAGAATAAAACAATCACAACCCACAGGTATTTCGTAGATGATTTAATACTCTCATTGTATATTGCAGTGCATGTGTCAAAGGGTTCTGTACAACCTCGTTACATATCTTGCAATGCGCCTATTATCTATGCGGATCACCAACGTCTATTGTTTGACAATAGACCAATTCTTCGAGAGGACAGAAGAAACGGAAAGAATCAGCTAAGTGGAATTCTGGTTCAATCAACGTAGCTGAAAGTACTACAAAGTCATAGAAACCATGTAGAAACGGTCTCGCGATTTGTGTAGTCAGAGGTAGCCTTTGTCTGTATTTCAAGCCCTATTTTAAACTGACAAGGCAATCATGCCCACAAGTGAGACAGATAAAGTACCTACTCCTTTTTATACATATAAACGAACCTCTTGAATAACTCTATCTACTAAAAAACCGTATCAAAATCAGTTGCGTAGTTTTAGAGATCTAAGCATACTTATAGACAGACACATAGACAGCGGGAAGCGATTTTGTTTTAGACTATGTAAAAAAATTGAAATGGAACTCAGCAAGATTTTAGATCATACTACGAGAAAGGACATAGGATACTTTTTATTCCGGAATTCAGCAAGGATCCTCTGGAAGAGGGGATGAAAGTAAAATTCCTTCACCGTGCATCACGCTGAAACTACTGAAGGTATTGAAATGAAACTCGGCAAGATTTTCGTTCATACTACGAAGAAGGACATAAGATACTTTTTATTCCGAAATTCAGCAAGGTTCCCCTGGGAGAGGGGGTGAAAGTAAAATTCCTTCACCGTTCATCACACTGAAATTACTGAAGCAATTGAAATGAAACTCGGCAAGATTTTAGATCATATTACGAGAAAGGACATAGGATACTTTTTATTTCGGAATGCAGCAAGGTTCTCATGCGAGAGGGGATGAAATTAAGATTCCTTCACCGCGCATCACGCCGAAACTACTGAAGGTATTGAAATGAAACTCGCAAGATTTTAGGTCATACTACGAGAAAGGACATAGGATACTTTTTATACCGGAATTCAGCAAGGTTCCCCCGGGAGGGGTGAAAGTAAAATTCCTTCACCGTTCATCACGCCGAAACTACTGAAGGTATTGAAATGAAATTCAGCAAGATTTTCATTGAATTACTATTACTACTGAAGATTTTAGATCATACTACGAGAAAGGACAAAGGATACTTTTAATTCCGGAATTCAGCAAGGATCCCCTGGGAGAGGGGATGAAAGTAAAATTCCACGGCGGCGTTTCATAATATGAGAGAAACTTAAATATGTAACCACTAAAATAGACTAAGAACAATTTTGACTAACATAATATGGACCTGAATTGATTTTGTTGTGTTGTCTGAAATAAATGAATTTATTATTATTATTATTACTACTACAAGCACACGGGGCATGTGTGCGTGACCACGGGCCGCTTGTCGCTTACGCGGCGAGACAGGTAAAAACCAGTTTAGGCCGGCTCAGCCAGTGGACAAACTCAGGGGCGGCGGCAGTGCGCTGCGACGCACGTTGTTTGTTTTGTTGGCTGCAAGTTTGAATATTTTAAGATGAAAAATTTATTATTAATAATGGTTGTTTATTGTACTGTGTGTGGGTATGAATGTTACCAGAAAAAACTAAAATATATCATACCATAATTATCCCAAGGAGTTCAAAAGGTAGGTAAGTAAATATTTGAATCATACCTTTTCAATTAAGTACCTTTATCTTATTGTATGATCCTTTTTTAATGAGAAGAGGTGTGTTTTTATCTTATTATTGTTATTAGGTAGCTAGCTTTTATTAAATATTTGTAGGTAGGTATGTGGTGGGTTGCTGGGTTGGTATGTAGGTAGTACCTACCTACTGTATGTGTGTTAAGTTCAAATATTGCAAGTAAGATTCATTAGATTCAGAATTTACCACACCATTAAAAGAAACAATAAATTATTAAAAAACAAAAATTATAAAAAGTATTATTAGAGTAAGTAATTTGTAAAGTATTTTATCATACTGAATAATAAAACTATACAACAAATGTTTTGTTAAATTTGTCTTCACCTATTGTGACAACCCTACCAAAATAGTTAACAATTTTGCACGTTCTTTGTCTCTGTTCCGTTTATCTACTCATGTGGCCGTAACACAGTTTTCAAACTAGCGCGGGGGTAGAAGACAGGAGCAAGCCATGCATCACTTATTTGCAATTTTTATCTGCCTCAATTATTGTTCTGCGTTCACCAGCCAAGAGGCCCTTTATCATTACGATTAGAATAATGTCCCAGCTGGTGGTTATCTTTTTAAGTTCATCTATGTTATTTTTTCTTATATTGTCAAGATCTGCTTATAAGTTTTATAATGGAGGTATGTATGTTTTAGTCCAATAAAAAAGATTATTATTATTATTTAGCTATTTATATCATCAAACATTGATTATTCAGTGATCTGGCCAGACTTTATGATGCTGTGGGCAGTACGTATTTTCCATTTCATGAAATAAATAAATAAATAAATAAATAATGCTGGACAATTCACACAACATTATCTAGCCCCAAGCTAAGCAGAGCTTGTAAATAGAACCATTTCATGAAAATATGAAATGATCGGTTACATCATGAAGTGATCAATTCAAGGATATGGCCACGGCAGATATATTTAAAGATACATAGAAAATACCCAGAAAACTCGAACAAATATTTGTCGATCGTACACTAATTTGTCTCTAGGCAGGAATCGAACCCGCAACCTCCTGCGTCGCAGGCGGACCTTCGCCCCCTCACCATTTTAGTTCACAATTTTATAACTAGATGTCGCTGCTAACTGTGACCCACGGCTAGATCGCGGTGACGAAGCGTTCCGGGTTCGGCCTGACTCTCCTGCGTACTTCGATGAAATTTTATCCTTTGTAGAAAATCATTATCTGTTTTTGAAAGGCGTACACACTTCATCGTAGTGTCGCCTATAAAATAAACGCTATGTATCCTGGTTCCACGTTTTGTGAACGTTGAACCGGTAATAAAAATAATTGGCTTTTCAATGTTTATTTTTGTTAAGGCGCTGCCTCCCCGCACACTAGCGCCGCCACTTATTTTATCTAATTATTACGTATAAGAAAGGAATTTCCAAAAATAGCGTTAGCCAGTTTGTGATACCTATTATAAGCATTTTTTACTACCTCTGTAATAGTTTTATTTTGTGTAGTTTAGGCAGAGATTCGAAGTTGCCATTGGTGGCCACCAACCTCTATTTTCGAATTTCTGTCTACGAAAAAACCTAAGAAATCAAATAATATCGCAAAAAAATTTGGTTATAAATAATATAGCCAATATACTACACTACTACTACAATATACAATTATACTTCCTCTACCTATTGCATCGCCTCTCCTATAACTCTAAGGTTTGCTGGAAGAAAACTCTTTTCAGAGTTAAGCTCGCCTATGTACATATCCTATTTTATAAGTTCATTTTTGTATTCATTGTGTACAATAAAGAATTAAAGAACCTCGTGGTACACCACGAGGTTCTTTAATTCTTTAATTCTCGTCAGTACCGGAATGTGCTAACCAACTACAGTTGGTTAGCACATTCCGGTACTGACGGAAGGATGCTGGTTCAAGTCCCGTCGAAATCAAAAACACTTTGCTATATTATTTGATTTCGTAGAAATTAGCCAGTCTTACGCACTATAAAAACAAAAAACTTTTGTAAAAATCTACTTTTACAGAGTGTCTTTTACAGAATTCTTCCTTATTCATTATTATGATAGCAAAAGTAAATCTTTCTATTAGTTTTTTTCTACACGAACGGATCTTAATGAAATTATACAACGAGATGAATTTATATTTCGAAGGGGAATGGCATCTTATTGCAGCACTCCGCGGGTGAACTGAATGAATTCAAATAAAACCGAATGAACTAACCGAATTTATTAGACTAAATAATCTTGTCAAGTAGTCTCTTGCCGAAGAGATTTTGATAATTGATTACTAAAATAGATAAGACTGAGGCTATGGGTGAGGCCTGTTTTAGTTATAATTTAAGTACACTTCGCAATACCTCTTAAATCTGAGTTAAGTGCTAATTTAATATTAAATAATAATAATTTTATTAATTTTTCAACTATGTACCTAGGTAGTAATTATGTGCAATATTTAGTTACAATATTCAATACAAGTTAAGTACAAATCGCAATACTTCTAATATCTAAGTGCTAAAACTTAATATGACTAATGGATAACATGATAAAGTTATGCATTATTTTTAAACTAAGTGGTAAGTGGGTACAATATTTTAGTAACATTATTTAGCATTATTTTAACATTATGTAAGGTCACCCGAGGACACCAGGCTCATGAGAGCCTGGGCAAGGGGGGGGGGGGGCACCATCCACAGATCATAGACATTAGTGTATGTAGTAGGTATTATATTGTGTAGTTCGTATGTAGTAGTTGTGGAGTTCGTTTGTGTTTATGTTAGGTATTTATACTGTGGTCTATTTCATGACTTTCATTAGGTTTTCTGTTTCCGTGTAGTTAAGGTTTAGCAGGTAACTCGTGATAGTTTTTTAAGTTGATTATGATTTAGGCTTGCTATTGGTATGTCTTTACTGACACGGTTGTACAACCAGGGTCCTATAACCGATAGGCGTCGTTCCCCTAGCTTTGTTCGCGTACTAATAGTCTTAAATATTTTGTCTTTTCGACGTTGCTTTTTAAGTTTTTGCATGATGTTTTTGTGTGAGTTCGATCATTGCTTCCAGTATTTCTATTGATTTAAATAGTGGAAGGATTTTGGTTTCCAATTTTTCTATGGCATCTGGTAACTTGTGGAAATGTGTTGAGATGAGGGCGATATTCTGTTTAGTGCAAGCGTTGAGTCAACCACCGCGTTTGCTCCGTAGTACACATCCTCACCTAGCTCTCTATACGTACTTCCCGCTAGTAATCAAATAAATAAATAATTCTGGACAATTCACACAGCATTATCTAGCCCCAAGCTTAGCAGAGCTTGTGTTATGGGTACTAGATAACTGATATACTTAATACAATACACTACATAGATAGATAACAGAAAATAACTAACGAAAAGAAAACATCCAGTACGCCCTGGACAAATGTCTGCAGATCGTACAAACATTTGTCCCGAGGCGGGAATCGAACCCGCAACCTCCTGCGTCGCCAGGCAGACCTTCGCCCGAAACTAACCCGCCGTCCCAACGTCGTAGTTAGAAAGTTGTATGCATTCGCATGCTTTCTTATGCAAACATGCTAATGCATAAAATCTGATGTCAATATTTTCAGCAGCCGTCATTAAATAAGAATTAAGATTTCCTTCGAACACAGCTTTGTCGAACAAGTTAAATAACTTTGAAGCAAAATTTGATGATGTGATACGAAAGGAGCGAAGCTACTTTTATTGTAATTTAATAAAAAATGCGACAAATACGACTAAATCGATGTGGGATGTCGTTAAACTGGAGACCGGACGGACCGGGCGGAATCATGATTTTCTAGAGTTCATTCGGAAACCTGATGGCTCCAAGTATTCTTCGGAATCAGAGGCAGTCGATGCAATTAATTCGCCTTTTATTAACGCTGCAGAATTATGCGGCGCGCCTCGCGCGGACGTCAATGCAGCCAAGCAAGCATTGATGGATGCATGCCCACAGGTGGACTGCTCGATCGGATCCGACCTTTTACACCCGCAGAGGTTCGGAAGATACTAACTCAAGGGGTGGCGCACAAACCCACTAAGGACATTTATGAGCTGTCGATGTCTCTATTGTACGCCGCAGCAGTACCATTATCATTTACTCTCGCAGATCTCTTTAACGCATGCATTAGGGAGGGACGATACCCTCAAACATTGAAAAATGTTCGAGTATCGCCACTTTACAAAGGCAAAGGCAGAAGAGAAGAGGTAAACAGTTACCGGCCTGTCTCGATTATCCCAGGAATAGCCAAAGTCTTTGAGCACGGACTCAGTGCAAGACTAACGGAATTCCTGGGGAAGACAAAGTCCCTGTCCGATAGGCAGTATGCGTATCGGGCGGGAAGGTCGACTACAGACGTAGCGCGGGAGCTGGTGCGGCGCGTAATGGAGGCCCGAGAGAATCGGCAGCACGTGGGAGTCATCATGTGCGATATGTCGAAGGCCTCCGACGTCGCCGATCATGACGTTCTCGCTGTAAAACTGAGGCACTATGGACTTAGCGGTCCGTCACTGTCTCTTCTAACGGACTTTATGACTGGTAGGTATCAGGTGGTCACGGGGGCTGGAGGTAGGGTGACTTCAAAACCACTTAAGGCTTCAGTAGGAGTCGCGCAGGGTTCTTCGCTCTCTAACATCATGTTCTCTCTCCTCCTCAATGATCAGCCGGGGTGTTTAAATACCGCAGACGTACTAATGTACGCGGATGACGTTGCCGCCGTAGTCAAGGCGCCCACAGTTGACTCATTGGAGGGGAGATTGAGCATGGTGGCCGAGAAACTAAATAGTTGGTTTCGAATGAATGGCTTCCTACTAAATGTCACTAAAACGAACTTTTTGATGTTTAACCTGGCCGGGCGCGCAGAGAGGTCCTTGAGCGTGAGCTTGGGAAGCAGGCTTGTAAACCAGGTCAAGACAGCTACTTTTCTAGGATTCCAGCTCGATGAGGGTCTGACTTGGGAGCTCCATATTGACAAGCTTTGCGATAGGCTAGGTCGGGCGTGCTTCGCGCTTTGGCGGTTGTCCTCGACGCTGGACCAGAACATGACTAGGAGCTGCTACTTCGCTTCTGTTCATTCGCTCCTTCAATACGGCTGTGAGTTTTGGGGGAAAGCCGCTGATTGGGAGCGAGCGTTCAGAATGCAGAAGAGAGCTGTTATAGCGATAGTCCGCGTTCCCTGGGACACTCCTGCCCGCCCGATTTTTATGGAACTAAGAATCCAAACAGTCCCCTGCCTGGTCATCCTCCAAGCAGCCATGTACGCCCGTAACCACCATAGCGAGTACGCTAAATTCGGTGACGGTCACACCTACACCACGAGAAACAGGCAGAAACTGAGGGCCGTGAAGCGGCGCCTTACTAAAACCTCCAAACTTATTCATGTTATGGGACCGGCGGTCTACAATCATCTCCCAAACACGATCACGAGTGCTAAGTCAACGCAATCCTTTAAACATAAATTAAAGAACTGGCTGATCGAACAATCCTTCTACAGAATTGACGAATTTGTCAAATAAAATTGTATTTTTATCGAAAATAATATTATTCTAATGACATAATTATATATGATTAATTTATTATTATAATTGATTTATTTTTTAATTTACTAATTTATTGTTTTAATCGAAATGTATAATTGAAATTTTATAATTGAATGTACCATCTATATACTTTAGTATATTTTAACGTGTACTTTAGATATTTTAATTGACGTGTAATGCTATATTTTACCAATAAATGAACCATTGAACCATTAAGATTGTTTATGAGGAACAACAGACTTCCCGTCTGTTATTATGATAACAGACGGGAAGTCTAAGCCTGGTCTAGTTTTTATTATACAGGGTGTAACAAAAAAGAGTAACCAAACTTTCAGGTGGGGTGTAGAATCGAACACTGAATTCAGGAAAAATATTGAAAAAAAATCCAGCCCTTTAGTTTTCGAAAAATTAAATAAATACGGAATTTTCACTACATTACGCAAACGACTGATGCACGTGTTTATTTGGCATTAAAATTTGATTAAAAGGTCTACGTACCTTTTGTACACCTTTTTAGCAGATAAACATCTTTTAACGGGGGGCACCCACGACCGGACACGCGATATCGCAGCAGCGCGCGCGGCGGCGGGCTGCACGTGTTGTAGTTATGTAGGAAGCTAGCCAATGCATTCCAAGTACACTCGCATCATCTCGTGGTATTCAATATCTGAATAACGCATACGAGCCATTTTTACGCACAAATAACCGATAAGCGCCGCCGCGACCTTCACCTTGCGCTTGCAATGATGCAACTAAATGACCCTATGATAACAGACAGTTTGACAAAACTAACATTAAGCCTAGCATTGGGTGAACATTCGGATGAACTAAGTTTGTATACCTATCTCGCTCTCGCGCGCTAAAAGTTTGTGCCTTTTCTTGTCTCAATCTGGTGCTTCGGAAATGCAAATTGTAACAACCTTTCATTGTTAGTTACTCACCGTGTTTTTAAAGTTCAATGTGAAGGTAGGTAGGTACTTAGGTAGTCAACGATATGAAAAAATAAAAGCTAGTAGTGAATATCTTTTAGTAGGAAGGAAGGTGCATGCTTAATGAATGTACCTACTAACTATGCATTTTCGCGATAGAACGTGTGTAAAGACTTAAAATAATTTATTTATTTTTAATTCCTAGAGGAAAATTGGAATGTATTTGTTGTACGTAGGCTCCATATCTAAGCACGCCGCGCAGCCTGTTCGCTTCCGCTGCAATGATGTCGCGGGTCGATGACCGCGGTGGTCGCTCATTAGGGTACCGTTTAGGTGTTATGGGCTTATAAAAGATATGAATACAGGTACGCAGGCCATTTTTTTCTAATTCCAAATAGACACATGTATTAGAGTCTATTGCCTACTGTTGTGAAAATTTCGTACCTATTTATTTAATTTTTCGAAAACTAAAGGGCTGGATTTTTTTTCAATATTTTTCCTGAATTCAGTGTTCGATTCTACACCCCACCTGAAAGTTTGGTTACTCTTTTTTGTTACACCCTGTGTACGAGCACGTACATTGTGCATTGCCCTAATTAATGTCAATCGCGCATTTACGCCAGTCATCAATTTTAGCACTACTTTTTATTATATTCAGTTCGCGATCACCTGTCAATCGACACACGCGTCTCACTATCATTTCATTAGTAACTACAGTTTATCGTTAAATATATCAGTTAAAATTTATCTCTTGGTTTTTCTGATATATCCAGCTTAGTTACTATACGTGGTGTACGACCGTACATCATTTTTTTTTTTAATTTTAAAACTGGTATATCACCCTCGCGTGTGCGTAAATCAGTGCTACCGTGAGGATTTCCGCTAACAAGTGGAAATATCAGTGTGAGCTAGCAGCTCACTGGATCACAGCAGCGGGTATCATCAGATACCTAAGGACGTAAGCCAGGCCGGCTTGCGACCGCATCCGCAGCAACTGCAGGCGACAACAGACACCGCAGGAAGGACACAGCATCAGCAGGGCGTCAACAGACACCACAGGACGGACGTAGGAGTAGCAGCACCGCGTCATCGTTCATCCAGTCCAGAAGATTTCAAGTAAGATCTTTCCATTTTATCTTCTTTTGCTCTCATAACTTACGAGTAATAAGATGTCGACTATGGAAGAATTACTATCGGCTCAAGAGCGAATCGCTTCCGCGATTGAGCAAATTTATTCGAATTTCAAGAAAGACGGTTCGGATAGGAAAACTCCAGACTATATCCAGCGAAGGCTAGACACTCTAGGTAGCTACTGGAACGAATATCAATCGAATCATAATAAGCTGTGCGGATTAGGTACTAAGTCTAATCCATACTTTACTACAAGTCAATTTGAAAGCAGTGGAGAAAGATACACCTACATCAGGACAGCTATTCAAAGCTCAGGAGCGAGGGAAGGGACTCCCTCCTCACTCATCAAGCCAGCAACCCTAAGGCCAGGGACTCCGTCGCAGGAATTCTCGTATCAGGCTTGGGGTAGCAATAGCAAGACCGATGAGATGCTGCGGAAACAAAGCAGTAATTTCAAGGCATTCGAGCATACTATTTCTAACATCGACTTAGATTCTATATCGGAGAAATGGGAATTTGATCACTTGTTGCGTACCATTCAATCACGTTGGTCTACCATCGACACCCTTCATTGGGAGCTAGATAGCGAATCGGCTATTCAGAAAAGCCCGGAGTACGAATCGCATTTTTTCCAAGCTGAGAGAAAATTTAATGAGATCATAAAAGCTATCAATAGGAAATTCTCCTCTGTCTCTCATCGTGAAAACACTACTCCAAAAATGGAAATTCCAACCTTTTCTGGAAACTATCATCAATGGTCTAGTTTTAAAGATCTTTTTACTGAAACTATTCATGCCAATCCAACTCTATCCCCCGCTCAGAAAATGCAATTTCTAAAAACTAAAGTAAAGGGTGAAGCGGAAAGACTTATCCAGCATCTTTCCATCTCGGCTGATAATTATCAAATCAGCTGGGAGCTTCTGAATAATCACTACAATAATAAGCGTTTAATATTAAGTTCTCTCTTCGATTTAATGCTCAATATCCCAGCGGCGCAGCAATCGTCGCTAAATCATATCAAAAAAATCCATGACGTAACTCGCGAAAGTCTCAACGCCATCAAAAACTTGGGAATTAACGTAGAGTCATGGGATCCTGTTATCATTCATCTCATGTGTCAAAAGCTCGACACAGAGACCCTTAGCGAATATCTCTCTTGTGTGAAAGAACCAAAAGAGATTCCTAATCTTGAAGAATTTTTATCATTTTTGGAGAAGACCTTCACAACAATGGAAACCTCACGAAGGAAGTCTGATCCTAAATCTGCTCAACAAAATCATAAAAATCAAAAATCCTTTCATAACTCGAATACGAAACCGTCATCGACCGGACGTATTGAGCAATCCGCGAACGGCAAAAATGTTTATGCCGCAAAATATTATAAGTGTGCAATTTGCAAAAAGAATAATCATTCTATTTTTATTTGTAATAAATTCCGTGAAATGTCACCATCGTCAAAAATTCGAACAGCCGAGAATCTAAAATTATGCAAAAATTGTCTTTATTGCCACAATGGAAGCGAATGTATTTCAGAAAAACGCTGTCGCGAGTGCAACCTTGCACATAACACGCTTCTACACGACGCGTTTTCGCTAAACTCTAATGAGGCCGGGCCATCGACTTCTAGTAGTGCGAATGTCAGCGAAACCAAACAGGGTCATAAGCCAACTGCTAGGAGCTCACATGTGTCTCAAACTGAAATACCTGAAATCCTTTTAGCAACAGCTGTGGTAAAAGTTGAGGCATCCAATGGTTCCTTTATCAAAATGCGCGCTCTTTTAGATCAGGGTTCTCAGACTTCTCTCATATCTGAGAATGCTGCCCAACAGCTAGGGCTGCCTCGTCAAAAATGTCAGGGTGTGATCACAGGAATAGGCGCGAAGCAGTCGAACTGCAAAGGAGCGATCAATATCAAATGCGTTTCAGCCAATAGCAACTTTGAGTTTCACACGGATGCACTTATCATGAAAAATCTTATAAAAAATTTACCAAGCTTTTCTTTTGCCAAACCTACATGGTCTTACTTAGACCATATCACTCTAGCCGATCCTGAATTCAATCACAGCCGTCCCGTGGACATCTTGTTCGGAGCAGATATTTATTCGTTGATCTTATTAGAAGGTATCTGCCGAGGCGAGCAAAATCATTCACCTATTGCGCAAAACACGCGTTTAGGGTGGATTTTGAGTGGTAGCGCAAGGACTCTTCAATGCAATGTCATTATTAACGATTTAGAGGAAATCCAGAGATTCTGGTAAATCGAAGACATTGCCGAAGAGTCCAATCTATCATTAGAAGATCAGGAGTGCGTACAGTACTACAAAAACACCACCACTCGAAGAGAAGACGGTCGGTATGAAGTACGGCTACCTATGAAAACAGATTTTCAAAATAACTTAGGGTTTTCAAAAAATAAAGCAGTTGCTCAGTTCAAATCATTGGAAAGGAAGTTTATTAAAAATCATGATATGGAAAATCATTACAAATCATTTATGAAAGAGTACCTATCAATGGGCCATATGGCACCCGCTGTTAGTAGCACCAAACCCGATTTTTATTTCACTCATCACGGAGTGGAACGAGCGGAATCTACGACTACTAAGTTTAGAGTGGTGTTTAACGGCTCAGCCAAAACTTCGTCAGGCTACAGCCTTAATGACGTCATGAAGCGTGGACCTAATCTTCAGCAAGACCTTCAGTCGCTTATTATCAAATGGCGGCAATTCAAATTTGCCTTTACTGCAGACATTGAGATGATGTTTAGACAAATTTGGATAAATAAAGAAGATCAAAAGCTGCAAAAGCTTATCTATCGAAATTCCGAGCAGGAAAATATCAAAGAATGGGAGCTTTTAACGGTCACTTATGGTACCAAGGCCGCGCCCTTCTTAGCAATGATGACCCTTCGACAGTTGGCATCAGATGCAAAATATCAGCAACAATATAGCGCAGCAGCTGCAGTCCTCGAAAGCTCCTTCTACATGGACGATCTCGTTCACGGAGCTCATCAGTTAAAAAACGCAAAACAATTGCGCGAGGACCTCATCAATCTACTCAAAACCGCCGGATTCAATTTAAGAAAATGGAAGTCGAACGTTGCTGAACTGTCAGATGCAAACATGCACAATAATCAAGACAGCTTCGACTTCAAGCAACCAGAATCTTCCAAAACTTTGGGACTTAGCTGGAATCACCAGCAAGACATGTTTATGTTTCAGTCTAAAATTGAATCGACGGCCGAGATGGAAACTAAAAGATCACTCCTCTCGGATATATCAAAGCTATTTGATCCCCTAGGCTGGCTAGCGCCAATATCGACTAAGTTTAAAATAATTTTTCAGAAGGTATGGTTGTCCGCAATCAAATGGGATGACCCCCTGCCCGAAGAAATTTTATCTGAATGGATCTTAATCAAAAACGATATCATTAACATCAATAAAATAAAAGTACCTAGGTGGTTATCAACTAACGAAAATGACGCAATCGAATTGCACGGCTTTTGTGACGCATCGACTAAAGCCTACGCATGCGTTATTTATTGCAAAATAAAACGAGGTAATCAGCCTATTATCACACTATTGGTTGCTAAGACGAGGATAGTACCATGTGGAAAAAATATCTCTCTCGCCAGGTTGGAGTTGTTGGCGGCTCATCTCCTCTCAAAGTTAGTACTTAAAGTGCAACAGTGCTTAAGTACCTACCAGCTTGAGGTCTATGGATGGTCTGATTCCATGATTGTCCTAGGATGGCTTAGCGGAGACCCAACCAGATGGAAGACTATTGTGGCCAACAGGGTCACAGATATCAAAAAGACGATGCCATCAACATGTTGGCGTTACGTCAAATCCGAAGAAAACCCGGCGGACTGTGCCAGCCGTGGATCAACAGCATCACAGCTGATAAAATATGACTTGTGGTGGCAGGGACCATCATGGCTATCAGACTTCGATGGACAAGGCAAGCAGCCAGCATTTACCACTGACCTGGAGATGAAGAAAGTCTGTCAAGTCAATGCTGTCACTGAACAAAATTTAGAAAGCAATATTATTTATCAGTTACTTTCAAAACATAGCTCTATCAGTAAAGTTATAAGAATTTTATCATGGGTGTTCAGATTTAAAGAAAGAAAACACAGCAAACAAACATACCTTGCACTATCTGAACTTCATAGAGCTGAAATTCTTATCATCAAACAAGTACAGCAAATTGAGTTTTCAAGTGAAATTAAAAACATTACTGAGAACTGCAAAGTACATTCTAAAAGCAAATTATTACAGCTTAATCCATTTTTGGATGAAAACGGAATCCTACGAGTCGGAGGACGACTAAGAAATTCCAATCTTCCGACGGACATGAAGCATCCGATCATTGTGCCTGGCAACAGCCGCTTAGCCGAGCTTCTGATTGAGCAAGCTCACAATGCTTCTTATCATGGCGGAGCTCGCCTGACATCAGCTTTCTTAAGAAAGAAGTATTGGCTCGTAGGAGGAAATAAAATAGTTAAAAAGCAGTTACGTGGATGTGTTAAATGTCGCCGCCACGATCCCATCAAGCACGAGCAAATTATGGGAGACTATCCAGCAGCTCGTACGAGGCCATCCCGACCGTTCCAGCACACTGGTGTTGACTTTACTGGATTTGTCGATGTCAAATCTAGCAAGGGTCGCGGCATAAAATCAACTAAAGGCTATATCGCAGTTTTCGTGTGTATGGTGACCAAAGCCGTACACTTGGAACTAGTCTCCGACTTAAGCTCATCGGCCTTCCTAGCAGCCTTACGAAGAATGGCAGCGCGAAGGGGCGCACCCAGTCACATATACAGTGACAATGGCACCAACTTCGTAGGCGCTAACAAAGTTCTCAACAGAGAATACTTAGATCTTCAAGCCACTTTAGATCCAAGCTTCTATTCGGCTATCACCGATATGAAGATCCAATGGCACTTCAATGCTCCAGGCTGGCCTAGCGCGGGAGGTCTATGGGAGGCAGCGGTGAAAAGCCTCAAATATCATTTAAAAAGAGTCATCGGCGAACAAAAGTTGACTTTCGAGGAATATTCAACGTTGCTTTCTCAATTAGAAGCATGCTTAAATGCGAGGCCTCTCTGCCCTCTAACTGAGGATCCTGAAGACATGGAGTATTTAACACCAGCACACTTCTTAGCTAGCGGTCCCACACTTACTATCAATGAGACCGAGAGAGACTTGCGTACTAGATGGCAACTCACTCAAAAAATATTTGAAGATGTCTGGAAGAAGTGGCAATCGGAATATCTAAGCCAACTATCGACGCGAAGCAAGTGGCGTCAACCACAAGACAATCTAAAAATCAATGACGTCGTCATCGTTCACGACGCCAACCTGCCATCTGGGAAGTGGGCCCTAGGCAGAATAACAGCTCTACATCCAGGGAAAGATGATTACGTACGTGTTGTCACCCTGAAAACCAAAAATGGTGAATTAAAGCGACCTATCTCTAAAATTTCTAGGTTACCTGTACAGGGTACCGATACAGTTCAACAAGACTGTACGTTTCAACAGAAACAAGATAGAGTTTGCTCTGCTACAGTCACCAATCGAACAAAGAAATCGTACTTAACACACTTTATATATATGTTGTTTATGCTATTTTTTACAATGATGGCAACTCCCGTCCACGGTAAATATCAAGTTACCAACTTAAATTCAAGTCAAGGATTTTACTTCGATCAAATTAGTAATATTCGACTTGAACGAGATCAATGGAATCTAGTCATCTATTACGACATGGAGCCCTATTGGCAAAGCCATGACCTTCTTTTCAAATATATAAATCATTTAGACGGGGTTTGCAACGATCAAACACATAAAAAGATAGCACAATGCGACATAGTACTTCTTCAATTACATCATGGGCTCAATGAACTCGCGCACTACAACAACATTTTGCTCGGTAAGCAGTTCGCACGGAGTGCGCGCACGCGACTACCGCGCGGCCTTGTCAACGGGATCGGGTTTCTAGCTAACAAACTGTTCGGCGTACTTGATCAGGATTTTGCAGAGCAATACGAGCGTGACATTGAAACTATTAGAGATAATGAAAAACATTTAGCAGTACTTTGGAAAAATCAGACTTCTATCGTCGAGGGGGAATTTAATCTTTTGAAGAGAGTAGAATCTTCTATTGAT
This sequence comes from Eupithecia subumbrata, assembly GCA_949316285.1. NCBI lineage: Eukaryota > Metazoa > Arthropoda > Insecta > Lepidoptera > Geometridae > Eupithecia > Eupithecia subumbrata. The sequence continues at coordinate 3,011,005 of OX438642.1, read as the reverse complement.
AAGCAAAGTAAAATCTTTAACCAACATCTAAATAATCTTGAAATAACGTTTAACAAGCAGAGAGACGATTTACAAGTAGTATCAAGTTCCTGTGACTTCACCTTATCATCAGCTATCGCACAAGGTATCCTAGTGAGTCTACAGAATATACAAGAAACCGTCATCGATGCCTTAACGAATGTCTATGCTGGAAGATTCAACTTTCACCTTGTTACCCCAGAGCAGCTACGCGACGAGATGAACACCATCACTGGAATGTTAACCAAGGACGTATCATTGCCCTGGAACCTTCAATCAGATATATCGAAAATGTATCATCTACTCTCAGTCAGAGCTAGAGCTTCGAATAAGTTTATAATATTTGAAATCAAAATTCCTTTAGTCGCCAGAGACAACTTCGAACTTTATAAGCTTATACCTATCCCACAGCAATTTGGAAATAAAATGACAAGCCTAGTTCCGATATCAGAATATGTAGCAATAAATATGCAGAAGGACTCTTATGTACCTCTCGCAGAAAGAGATGTACATAGTTGTGTAGAGTTGGGTAAGGACTCGCATCTATGTCCTTTACACCAACCTATTTATCAGATGAAATTAGACGAGAATCTTTGTGTCAAAAGCCTATCCGACCAGTGTCAATCATCATCATCACCCTGCAAGAGTACCTGGACTGGATTGAACAGCATAAACACCTACTTATATTCCTGCTGCGGTCAATGCTCTGTACGAATCATATGCGAGCATCAGATTACCGCTGACCAACTATATAAGTCAGGGATAATAAGCATCGATGAAGGGTGTATCATCAAGACCGAAGCTATCACGATCTTCGCTCACAAAACTCTAGCAAATACTCTTCGAGAAGAAGCGGACGTGCTAAAGATTGAGATCCCTCCAATCAACAGCATATTCAACATATCAACTCCTTTGTCTACCAGCCTAAATCAAACTGATTACTCCAATCACCAAGAGTATATCGAGGAGATAGACAGGCAGCTCAAACAGCTTAAAGCTAGTACAGCGGAAGGAGTACTGACTGACAGAGTCAGTTATCACGACGTTCATCACTACGTCGCCATCTATCTGTTGTTGTTCGCGGTCGTCGTCGGAGTCGCAGTCTTACTGTGGCGCCGCTGGCGGGCGCGAGCGCAGCCCGCCGCGGCGCCGCCCGCCCTGGCAGCGCCGCCTGCGCCTCAGAGCGCAGAGGGAGCGCCGATTGAACTACGAGCTACAAGCTTCGAGCTTCCTACGAAATGCGTCAGTGAAAGTGCAGTGCATGAGTGCTGTGTTCGTAGTGAGCCTAAGTTAGAAAAGTCGTTTAGTGCGCGTGTGATCTCAGATAAATCTAGTTCTCCCGTATTTTTCGACCAAAAGTTCAATCGTACCGCATGAACTATCAATCAATGAAGCAATTTATGACTACAAGACTGGACAATTAGTTATTCTAAGCAATTATTATTTCATCATTTTGTAAACTAAATTGTACCATCAGCATCACCTTGTATCACGTCATTCACCTATCATTTTCTCCAGCATCTTATCCTCAATTTCTGGCCCGGGAATATGTACGAGCACGTACATTGTGCATTGCCCTAATTAATGTCAATCGCGCATTTACGCCAGTCATCAATTTTAGCACTACTTTTTATTATATTCAGTTCGCGATCACCTGTCAATCGACACACGCGTCTCACTATCATTTCATTAGTAACTACAGTTTATCGTTAAATATATCAGTTAAAATTTATCTCTTGGTTTTTCTGATATATCCAGCTTAGTTACTATACGTGGTGTACGACCGTACACCCTGTATAGATAATATGTCACCTAGTAGTGTTTTAGTTTTAAGTCGGTCTTAAATTAGAGTTTTAAGAACTTTTAACTTCTTTAATAAATTGTTATTATTATTATTATTTTTATTTATTTGTTATTATTGTTATTATTTATTCCGCCTCGGAACAAATTTGTGTACGATCTGCAGAAATTTGTTCCGTTGGTCTGGGTGTTTTCTATGTATAATAAAAAATAAATTATCTATGTAGTGTATTGTATTAATTATATCAGTTATCTAGCACCTATAACACAAGCTCTGCTTAGCTTGGGGCTAGATAATGCTGTGTGAATTTGTCCAGCATTATTTATTTATTTATTTATTTATTTATTATTTCAAAGTTTTAAAGAATGTTGTGTCATAGGTTTACGTATTAACACTTGATTGTCAACAATAAGTAATAGATGAGCTATGAATATATACCCTTTTTTGGTCCCGTAACTACCTTTTCTTTTGTAGTTAGAAGGTTTTGTTCTTAGGAACCTTATATTTTTTATTTAGAAGAAAAAATATTACCAGATTTAGGTTTTTGTAAATAAGTACGTACGTTTCACCTAAAAAATTACATTTGCCAAAAAAAAAACAAGTTGGTCTTAATCGACTCTATTTCCAACCAGGAACACTTTTCCCAAAGTGTCATACCAAATCAAATAGTAAGTTTTGGCAATAATTAAAAAAAGCCATTCCCATACATTTTCTATGAAAAAAACCAGTAAGTGGAAACAACAATGTCAATCATTCAATGGTCCTTAATATAAATTCGTATGTAACTGTGTAACTACTTTTTTAAGTTGGTTGGGACGATGGTGTTTAAGTAAAAGTGTCTCCAGACCAAATTATGAAATACACCTACCTAGTTACTTCTTAGTAGCAAAACACACCCATTTTATTGAGTTTAAATTAAAAAATACTTGTTTGGTAAGTAAATAATTTGCTTTTTAATCAAATAAAAAAAAAAAAAAAATAATTCCTGGGATGTTCAAAGTGTAGACAATTTACTTGACACAGACACAGATTGGCAAGCGTTAACACACTTTGCGTAGCAGCCCTTACCTTCATGTAATGCATATTTTGCAATGCACTTAGATAGAATGCCGTCTTTCAGTTCGGCGGGACTTTCGAAATGCCCAGCACCTCATCTTTAAGGTACCTAACCCCATACAAAAAAATCGCAAGCGGCAAGGTCGGGAGATCGTGCTGGCCACTTGACAAGTCTGCTGTGCGTCCCAATCCAGTTCATACCAAAGTGTTGGTCAAGATACCTTCGATCTCGCTATTATAGGCAGGTGATCCATCTTGCTGATTAATCATGGCATTATGAACTGCCACTGGAAGGTCTTCAAGGTCTTCTCGTAACTGCTCTAGCACACCAATGTATTTTTCGGTATGGAGCCTACAGTTGTAGAATTATATGGATACTATCTTGTTATCCATGATAGCACAGTACACGTTGAACGAAAAGCGGATCTGGTTACCTGTTTCCGTAACTAGAAATGGGTTTTCGCGAGACTAGTGGTGAGAATTTCGCCTATTGTACATTCCATTGTTACTAAAGTTTGTCTCGTCTGTCCAAATAATTCTTTGAAGAATCAAGCGATTCGCTATTTCGTTCGACCTTATCCAACTGCATCCGTCGTTGGTCGTCTCCCAGTAACAATTTTTGGACCAGACGTCCTCGACGAAAGCACTTCATCGAGGACGTCTGGTCTACCTGAAACCATAACACTGTCTTTAATTTTATAGCATAGGTAACAGTAATAAACGTCCTTATTATTTGATATAGGTAGTTACTACCTATATCAAATAATAAGGACGTGTAAATAAAGTTTTATTTATTTATTATTTATACTTACTGACTTTTTTAAAATTCTTCTAATCGTGCGAGTAGACAAGTTTACATCATCCGCTGCCTCACCTACAGATTTGCTTGAATTTGTTTCAAAGTATGTGAGGACTGCTAGGTCAATATCATAACTAATACAATTTGTTTTTTTTTCAAGGTTTTTGAAATCTCCCATAATTGCTCAATCAAATTTCTTAGCATGGTTTTTATAACTTTCTTGTCTGGTAGCGGTATTTCTTCATTTTCTCTACGAAATGCTTCTATCGCTGGTTGAACACGACAGTCATAAGCTTTTATTAAGTTGACTCTTAATAGACATTTTGGATTAAAAATTAAAAATAAATATATTTCCCGCCAATTTTTTCTGGCGGTATTGTCATTCAAAGTGGTGGTATATCATTCTACCAATAAGGTTTAATAACAAATATCAGGAAACAATTATAATTTTGAACAAATTGCTTTCCGTGTTCGAATGGTATGCATGACATTGTTACGGCGAATGGCGCTTCTTAGAAAAATGTATGAGAATTGTTTTTTTTAATTATTGCCAAAACCCACGATTTCTTTTGGTACCTAAGTTACTTTGGAAAAGTATTCCTGGTTGGAAATAGAGTCGATTAAGATAAACTTGTTTTTTTTTTGACAAATGTCATTTTTGGGCGAACTAAAAATGGCATTTTTTTTTTTCAAAATAATATATAAGGTTCCTAAGAACAAAACCTTCTAACTTCAAAAGAAAGGTAGCTACCCTTAAGGGGCCAAGAATTTTCCAAACATTGTATATTTATATATTTATTGATTTAAAAGTAATTTTACCTTTACGTAAACTACTTAAATCCTTAAGTAGTTAGCTTTCTAGTGCAATAAAATAACACCAATAAAATTCATTTCACAGTAAAGCTCATTGCAAGTTTAGTGCATCGGTTCATAACTAGATGTCAGCACTTGCCAATTAAAACTCGCAAACGAAGCGTTCTCGCTACGGAGGGTCGTTCGTTCCGTTCATTGCATCGGGTACACTATTTACAGGCTGCTTAACCCCCCGGTTAAGCTTGCGGCTCACGGCTCAGCCAAGTTTTTGAAGCATCACACTTGTGTGATGCACAAAAGAAACCAGACAAACACGCATGTTGTACATCGCTGTTATATTCCGAACTCTGGATTTGGATGATAACAGCAAAACAAATACTTCATATCGCTTTCATAAGCAGTGCATCGAGCGTCAAAATAAAGACATTAAAAATGCTACAGCTACACCTGCACTTAATAAGAATAAAGGGTCTTAAATCGTAATATATAAAAAAAAACATCTCTAATTTTTTATGTATTAATTTAATTTTGTGTTAGATATAGATGAATGTTTAAAATAGGTGTGGAATTAAATTTTTCAATACATTTGACCTTTTTATTTCGGGCGTTCATCCAATTCTACTACTTTTTTTTCATTTGTTGACGAGAAAATTCAAAATTTCAACGGACTGACCGTTCAAAATTAATTGCTAATACAATATAATATACGACTATTTGTATACTATATGTACATATACTACTGGTGAACCTTATACATATAATAAATAAATGAGTTAAGTCTTCTTACTTCGGTCTTAATCTATTATAAGGTTTTGCATGACTTCTCTAGACTACTAAAGATTATTAAAACTTCTCTAGTTACAAAACTAGAGAAGTTTTAATAATCAAAATAGGGTTCAGTACAAAACAGAACTACTTTTATTTTTACGTGGTCCGATGAACAGTTATCGTTTCTTGTAGGTAGAGTACCTATGTGACGGTTACAGCCCATAATAACGTAATTTAATGTCGTTTACATGGCAACCCATCTCAAATATTGATATTCATGAATCCGATCACGATATATTTAGCAAGGATATTGAGTACTCTATCTAGTGAAGTAATAAAATCGTCTAGCTGTCTATGAGAGGGAGAGCAAAACAAATAAAGATTATTGCTATATTGTTGTTGATTAATTAGCATTATTAAATTGTGGTTAATAGGAGATGTCCAGCATATGTTATTTACCACTACCGTGTGGTACCGGCTTAGAATTTACACCACTCAACTCTTACCACAGGTGTCATCAGGGACGTCTATATCTATCAGGGATATCCACTGAGGAGCGGGCAGCAGCGCCTCCTGCAGAACAGTACTAAAATCGATCTGCGATCCCCCAACCATATGCCCAGTGTGGGGATTATGAGCATTACAATGAGGTAAAAGCCATTTAGGGGAGGCCTGCGTCCAGCAGTGGACCAATATAGGCTGTTGAGGTTGAGGTAGTATTTACCCCGTAAAAAAAAACAGTTTAAATTCAGGGATTCAAAGATGGTTTTTTGTTAAAAAAATTATAACGTCATGGTTGTTAACACTGAAGCCACTACCACCGGTTTCATTATCGAACGCAACTCGATCACGATACACAACTCTGACGGTATCAGCTCGCGGCCCAGTTGGTACACCATTTTACGGTTTTTGCGCATTCTCACGATAGCTGGGTTCCAGGTTCCGAATAGTTAGAAACCTTTTTCTCGGTTGAAGTTTGTATGTTTGGTAATCTCTATGGCCTCCTGTACCAATCTTGGTATTTATTGTCGCTCTGCTGAATATTAGAAAGATCTAAACTGAAATCATGATAAGATCCCGTTGTAAATGATTTTAGTGTCGGTTATTAATTCTATTACTGTTTTGTAACATTTAGCCATTCATTTAGCGGTAAATTTTGTTACTATTCTAGGAATTGATTGTCGGGTCTAGAGAGTAGGTACGAAATTATAAAAATAAATTTTATTTTCATCGACCTACAAAGTGAAGTTAAATGTTTCTACATATTTTTCTTTAACTAAAGTTTATTTCGATTTATAAATCCATATATTTATAATGAGAGTACCTAAAGTACATCGGTCTAATTCTTCAGCTCTTCAGGTATGAACTTACTAATTCAAATAATAAGAATCTTAAAATTCCATCAGTAGAACCTCTGATCAAAATAAATTGATCGGACGTGGGGGCTCAATTCTGTGGCCAGCGCGGTCGCCAGACTTAATCCGTTGGTTTTTTTTTACTGGGGCAGCCTGAAGGAAATGATATACAAATAACCTGTTTCCTCAATAGCCGAACTTCGTCTTGGCGTCCAGCAAGCTGCCGAAGAAATTAATGGACGCAGCTACGCAAGTCTTAAAAAAAACCGAATTAGGTAGTTTATTTTTATTGATGTGTTTGCATAATTGAATTTTCAGTAAGAATGGCCCCCTTTATTCGGATATATTTTCAATGTACAGAATTGGACCTATTACAGTTTTGTTATAAGTAGGTATAGATAGATTACGTTTAAGAAAGAAATTTTAACGTAATTTTTGGAAATTCCTTTCTTAAACGTAATAATTAGATAAAATAGGTGGCGGCGCTAGTGTGCGGGCAGCGCCTTCATAAAATTATAAAAAATCATTCTGGATCTAGGCTCAACATTTCTACTAATGAGTACCTATAGTAAATATACGAGTTCTAATTTGTTTCTATTATTTGATTCTCAAAGGTATAAAAGTATTAAATAGTGAAATAAATGTTTTTATTTGCTAGGAACAAAAGGAGGGAAAAGCGGCTACTTGCGATTAGAATAGTCAATTGATTGTGAAGTGAACTTTAAAGGCGTCCTTTAGGGACGGATCGGGGCGGGTCGCATTGGAACGGGCCGCGGTTCTGTGATGCTCTTGCGTCCATCTGTACGGGGCGCGGCGGACCGCCTAAGCGGATTTGATCTTAAAGGCTAGCGTCCACTAGGCGGATCGGGTCGGGGCGCATCGCAACGCAAAAATACGCCTGCCTATGTTTTGTATGAAATATCGTCTATTAGCGACGGATCGGAGCGCGGCGGGCCGCAACGCATTGGCGGATCGCTTCGCAGGCGTATTTCTGTCGGCGGTGCGCTGCGACCCGCCCCGATCCGTCTAGTGGACGCAGGCAGGCGGATGTGAGCGCACGTGCCGTGCTAATAAAAATGAACGAAAATGAACGAAGAACTGCTTATTTTTAATATTATTTCTTTATTTTTTTATTTTTTTGCTCTTCCTCAAGAAGGATTTGATACCATAACATCTCTTCGTCTGAGCTGTCCATGGTAGCGCGATGTCAGTCCGAGCACCAAAACACGTCTGTAAGATAATCCGCTTAGGCGGTCCGCCGCGCCCCGTACAGATGGACGCAAGAGCATCACAGAACTGCGGCCCGTTCCGATGCGACCCGCCCCGATCCGTCTCTAATGGACGCCAGCCTTAAGGCTGGCGTCCTTTAGGGACGGATCGGGGCGGGTCGCATCGGAACGGGCCGCGGTTCTGTGATGCTCTTGCGTCCATCTGTACGGGGCGCGGCGGACCGCCTAAGCGGCACGTGCGCTCACATCCGCCTGCCTGCGTCGACTAGACGGATCGGGGCGGGTCGCAGCGCACCGCCGACAGAAATACGCCTGCGAAGCGATCCGCCAATGCGTTGCCGCCCGCCGCGCTCCGATCCGTCGCTAATAGACGATATTTCATACAAAACATAGCCAGGCGTATTTTTGCGTTGTGATGCGGCCCGACCCGATCCGCCTAGTGGACGCTAGCCTTAACAAATTATTAGTTAGCTGTTTTCATCCATAAACCGCCGATAACCCGACCGAGCCGATAAACCTACTCTATTCTACCTACCAACTGAAAAAAGGAGGTTGGTTTTATCCTATCCCTAACCTGAAACCTCTAGAATTGAAACCTTTTTGGTCCCCCTGCCGCCATTTGCAATGAGGAGTCGAACCAATTATTCTGCCAATCTTCAAAAAAATATTTAATTTTTTTCTACAAAAATTACGGAAAAACTAAAAATGTAGAGTTCCTCAAAATTTCGAGATGAATCGAATGGTATATATCATATCATTCCTCAATTTTTTGGGACAGACCATATGGGAAAGTTGACATTGTTCTTTGTCCATGAGTGTATTAATTTTCCTGAAATTATAGATGTAAAATTTCATGGTCATCCTTTTATTTATGATTTGGGAAAAAAATCATTATGTTTCAGCCTTTTGATCGGTATCGTAAAATAACGGATGCTTTTTTTAAAATTTTGCGGGTTCGATTTCTGAATCAGACAGGACATAGACATAGACATAGACAGACTATTTGAAGCTGTTTAAATTGTTTTCAAAATGGAAATGAAGTTTTCTTTCAGTAAAATTTGCTATCTACAATATTTAAGATGCTTTTCCTCCATATGGCATGGCCGTGGGACGCCCTTTATACTATGGTTATGCCGACTTCACCAGACCATTCAAGTTTTTAACGTTATCTAAATCAATTAAACGTTATCTAAATCAAATAATACCGCAAAAATTTTCGACTTCGACGGGACTTGAACCAGCTTCCTTCCGTTAGTACCGGAATGTCCTAACCAACTATACCACTAGGTCAAGAGGTCAAGTGACGTGCGAGTCGAAAATCTCTGCGATCTCTGATTACCCTGAGTGTGGGATTACGCATTATAATAACAAAAAACCTTAAAAACGTTATGTTAGCATTAGTCAAATATATTCGTACTATTAGCACTTAGTTTACCTAGTATGGCATAACGCAGGCGAACTTGGAGGTATCTACTGCATAAAACTGTCTTTATTACGAGTAGGTACTGACGTTTACTACAAATTTTTCAAGATTTATTATGAAATATTCGAACATCTAATTCTTAGCTGCTGCATTGAGAAAACCGGTAGAGCAAAATTTCTTTCCGCCCTAGGCAGTGTGCAATGCGCATGTGTGACAAATGACTTTAGTATGACAAGCCCTCAGGCGGTGGTTTTGAGTTTTAATTATCTTGGTCACGTCATCTACTTGTTCAGGTACATTCATCGAGATGGCACTGTTTCAATAAACAAAATATGAATATAGGGTCCAATTACCTGCAGGTAAAATTATCACCTTCTCTATAAAGGTAAGTGCAGTTATCTATGTACGGTTGAACCATTGACATTGCTGCTATGCCTGATGGAGCGATATACTGCCTTTTAACTTTTGATAAAAACATGAAAACCATTGGTGGTGCAGGAATTTAGTGGGTACGCTTTTAATGTTTTCATTAAAAAGCTTATCCCAGAGCAACAAAGAATAATTTCAGCGAGCACTAGTATCACCAATTTTAGCAATTATCTAAACAAAACCTATTTATTGTTGGTCTAGGTGTTTTCTATATATAATAAAAAATATCTATCTATGTAGTGTATTGTATTAAGTATATCAGTTATCTAGTACCCATAACACAAGCTCTGCTTAGCTTGGGGCTAGATAATGCTGTGTGAATTGTCCAGCATTATTATTATTATACACTCTTTTTGAAAAGTAACGAAGAAATTCGGACGAGATGTCCCCTTCACTTTTGGTTGAGGGTAAAACTGATCCGAATCTAAAATCAAGAGAATTTAGATTCTGACCAGATGTACCCCAACACAAAAGTGAAGGGGACATCTCGTCCGCGGATCAGTTTGAGATTCGGACCAGATGTACCCTAACCCAACATTCCATCGCTGGTCTCCTACGTTACTAGGTACATCTCATTTCGGGTGAAACGAATTAGAATCATTCCGAATGAAGAAGGGTTTAGTTCTTTACTAGCGATCCGCCCCGGCTTCATACGGGTGCAATGCTGATACGGACTTTTTGTAGACCTTTTAAAGGTGTACAATTCTGTAGTAGGTAGGTACATTATTTGATCTATCTCGTAGGGTTCAATCAGCGTTTGCAATGTATGCGCAAAAAAATGTGTTTATTTACGACATCACATTAGAAACCTCTAAAATTATGAGTGTTTCTCTACTATATTACCTATGCATATATTATACATATAAACCTTCGTCTAGAATCACTCTATCTATTAAAAAAATCGCATCAAAATTCATCGCGTAGTTTTAAAGATCTAAGCATACAGACAGACAGCGGGAAGCGACTTTGTTTTATACTATGTAGAGAAGCTTGCAAAATATGCATCTCATATTAGCATTTAAAATATTATGCACACTAGCGCCGCCACCTATTTTATCTAATTATTACGTTTAAGAAAGGAATTTCCAAAAATAACCTTAGTTAGTTTGTGATACCTATTATAAGCTTTTTTTTAATGCCTCTAATAGTTTTATTTTGTATAGTTTAGACAGAGATTCGAAAATAGAGTTTGGTGGCCACCAAGGGCAACTTCGAATCTCTGCCCAAAGTATACAAAATAAAACTATTACAGAGGCATTAAAAAAAAGCTTATAATAGGAATCACAAACTGGCTACCGTAATTTTTGTAAATTCCTTTCTTAAACGTAAAATAGGTGGCGGCGCTAGTGTGCGCGCCTTCATAAAATTATAAAAAATCATTCTCGATCTAGGCTCAACATTTCTACTAATGAGAAAAGTAAATATACGAGTTCTAATTTGTTTCTTTTATTTGATTCTAAAAGGCATTAAAAAAGTAGGTATAAAATAGTGAAATCAATAATGTTTTTTTTTTTGCTAGGAACAAAAGGAGGGAAAAGCGGCTACTTGCGTTGCGATTAGAATAGTCAATTGATTGTGAAGTGAACGTAAACCGTACGTAGATATTCTCAAAGTGCTTCGAGTAGCTGTTGACTATTTCTAGAAGTACATTTCGTGTAAGTACTTATGCGAATACATTCCATCAATATTGCTGCGAATAATAAGTACATATTTCAAGTACATTAATTAAGTTCGTAGCGGGTAAGTAGACCGGCTACCCGCAACCACCGGCTTCCGCAGTAGCCATGTCCCTCCCAAACAACAAACCGAAGAACTTTTACACGTGTCCACGGATCGAAAAATGTTGCTTGCGCGATCTAGGATTCAAATTTTGATCTCATATTTTAGGTACTTATAAGCTAAATTACTATCAGAAACTTACCTAAATATACTCAAACCTGGGCATATTTTATAAAACAAATGTATGTTTCAATCATTATTATGTATTTCAAAAGATATTTACAAAATAAAATATTCAGCTTGTCATAGGAGATTGTAGTGGTGCGAACGAGAAAGCAACATGAGACGGAGTTTCGAGTTCCCGCGCTTTTTGTGTGCATGTCATTGGCCATAGTACGATTAAACTCGGAAGTAGGTACAGACAGCGTCAGAATTAAGTAACCCTCCTGCATAACACAATGCAGGTTAGTTTCGAATGTTTTGTGTTTTTTTATCTATTCTTTCTGTTGCTATGTTAAATAAATAAAAATATAATTTATTTTCTACTTTTGAAACTCCTACGATTAACAGGTTTGGATTTAAACCTGTATGTGTTATGCAGGGCGGTAAGTTAATTCTGACGCTGTCTGTACCTTCCCTACCTAACCTACACGAGATTGGCTGCGCAGTAGCTTATTAAAAAGGGTCAGTTAAAGTGGTTTAAAGATGAACGTGCACCTGTCCGCAATGCGAGAGTCGCATGCGCCGCAGACATCGCATTTTATTAATCTTGAATTTGTATTTGAACCCACACTGTTTTCGTTCTTTCATTTTTGTTTGTTCTTATTCTTTTTATCTTATTATAGGTGATTGTATTATAGGTAAAATCTTATTATAGGTTTCCTTTAATAATGGTCGTCTGGAAGAAATCTCAGCAAGGGATAAGACCGTCAATTGCAGGATACGATAGTTAGTATTTAAGAACTCCCTGTACCTACCTTATAGTAATCTTTCCTGCAATAAAGTTTTTATTATTATATTCTCATTTATTCTTTAATCTCGTTTATAAAATACATTTTTTACTATAGAAAATAAAATGTTATTAAACTATTCGACAGTAAAAAATATATCATAACGGTGAATCACCGGTCGCGAAGCTAGGCTCAAGCGGCCGGTGACTACTACTATTTATTATTATTATTATTATTATCTTCCTCTAATAATAGGAAACCGAAAATAACAGGATCAAATTCCACAAAACCTTACAGAAATTAGGTGCCTAATAATCTGTATTGATATTCTTGTTCTCGACTCTTGAGTTCCATAAAACACTTAAGAAAAAAAATATCTACTGTAGATTTTTAACAGTATTTCTAAACAGAAATACTGATAAAAATTTATAAATGCGATACGGCGTGTACGATGCGGGCAAGTGCGCGAGGCCATGAGGCCATGAGGCGGCGCGACGGGCAGGACGCGGCGCGGCGGCGGCGGCGGCGCGTGCGGCGCGTGCGTCGCGGATAGGTGCGCGGTCACCTTTACTAGTATTATTATATCTGTGCCGGGGCGATCTTTTCTGCGGCGATTTTATGAACTTAAGTTTGCCTCAAACAGAACTAGATGGCGTGCTTTGTTTTGTACCAGGGCTAGATCGCGTTAACTAACGATGCGTTTTGGTTCCAAGACGACACTCCATCGAAGCATATCCCTTCAGTAATAATACCTACATCAATATTTATTGGAAAGCTTCATAGTTTTTGAAGATGTTAAAGTAACGGCATCTAATTAAATACCTTGACATTTCATTCCCATTATCATTGCGATTGGGCAATGACGATGATAATAAGTGCCAGACATAGCACTACGTACGTACAGATACTATACCTATTCCTTCCACTCGTTTATTTTCTTTTTAACAGCTCAAGTGACAAGTAACCAATGCACACGATTATCGTTTTGAGATAATGTCGATTTTGAGTAAGAGATGTGTGGAAAAAATTGTGAATCTAATTTTTTGTAGTACTTTTATGTAGGTACATAAACAATATTGTTCAAAGTACCTACTATATTTATAGTCTACAAACTCCAAAAATAGTAAGCATCTTTGAGTAGGTACTTTTTACCCTTCGTCTGCTTTTTTTAAATCTGAACTTGGTTGCAGCTGCAACAACAGTTACGCTCTTATTTAAATGTCCACAATGAACTTACACTCATTGACGTTACATGTACGGATACTAAAGTTTACAGTATGACCAAGATACATACACCTGATCTAGGCAGACACGCAATGTTAGCTGTAGAACTGCATACAAAAAAAAATAAGCCATTAGTTCATCTTGTCACATAAAGACCATTTAAAAATAATGTAAGTACCTGAACTATTTGAGACCGATCGTAACTTAATGGGCCACATTATCATCTGCCAGTACTGTAAACAACTTAGTAACTTCTCGACCACCGTGGCGCAGCGGGCGAAGGTCCGCCTGCGACGCAGGAGGTTGCGGGTTCAAATCCCGCCTCGGAACAAATTTGTGTACTATCTGCAGAAATTTGTACCGTTGGTCTGGGTATTTTCTATGTATAATAAAAAATATCTATCTATGTAGTGTATTGTATTATGTATATCAGATAACTAGTACCCATAACACAAGCTCTGCTTAGCTTGGGGCTAGATAATGCTGTGTGAATTGTCCAGCATTATTTTTTTATATTTTTTATTATTCTTTCACTTTCCTTGGTAAAAGTATATTTCATCTACACGCCCCCTCAAAAACCAAGAAATTTAAAGGTCCCTCTCACCTTTGGATAACTGACACAAACAAAACAATGATATTATTTAGGGACAAGTACCACAGTGAGTACAAAGTACACGATCAGGACACAATAAAAGATTGCTATAAGAGCATGAAATACTTAGTTGTTGAAGCCATTGAAAGTGACAAACGGGATTTCTTTACGCAAAGTGTTAATAACAGCATCAGTAACCCAAAACAGCTGTGGAAGAATTTAAAAAATAGTATTGTTCCTATTAAGAATCAGTTTCACGAAATACCCATGCAATTAAACGACCCTGACCTGATCAACACTCGCCCGGTGCGCATAATGTTGAACTATCTCAACTCACACATTTCGAATTTCATCGACAGGGCTCATCTACATTTTCTCTGACAACTGTCAGTGAGTTTACAGTGTTCAAGGTTATACAAAGCATAAAATGAAAGGGCCAAGGCACTGACGGGATTTCCATCGATATGGTGCTTCTCACTTTGCCTAAGTAAATTTCCACTATAACAGAAATAATTAATGAGTCTTTTACTGGCAGTGTATTCCGCGATGCATGTAAGGTTACAGTAAACAAGCCATTCCTAAGATTAACCAACCCTCATCTCTTGTCTTGCTTGACCTACTGCCAATAAGTCTTCTCCCCTGTCTATCTAAAGTCTTAGAAAGGATTGTTTGCATGCTGATTTTTTTTTGCTATAGTTTAGCATTTATTTTTAAATACACTAGAATAACATTACAATCTAGCTAGCCATAGATTTGATTAGTGAGAAATTTTGTTTTACTTAATTTTATAAAAACATATCACTAAAAATGTGTCCATCGGCACTTAACTTATTGTCTCTATTTAAGGGGAAGACACTTAGTTCATGTGTTCTTTAAAATTAGCACTTATGCATTTTTACTATAACTATCACTACACTAACTCGGTGTCAGTGACACAGCGAAGGTCCGCACTCCGCCTGCGACGCAGGTGTATCCAGGTTCGATTTTCAACGCAAAATGCTTATATACCTATTACTATTCTCATCATTTTGTAGCCTTATTAAATTGTAACCTTTGTTACTTTCGTCGGGGCAAGATAACGCTGTCTGGATAGTAAAGTAATTAAAATTATAAGTACTATTTACGAGTTTTCTACGTGCACGGTACAGTAGCCACTATGGAGCAATGTCCCAACTTATGAGAATACAATGCATACAGTGCATGGAGGAAAGCACCTGCGTCCTGAACAGCACATGTGTTTACGGTAGATTCGCCTGCGACGCAAGAGGTTGCGGATTCGATTCCCGCCTCAGGACAAATGATTGTACGATCTGCAGATATTTGTTCAGGGTGATCTAGATGTTTTCCTATTTATAATAAAAAATGATTATCTATGTAGTGAATTGTATTATGGATATCAGTTATCTAGTACCCATAACACAAGCTCTGCTTAGCTTGGGGCTAGATAATGCTGTGTGAATTGTACAGCATTATTTATTTATTTATTTATTAATTACCTCCACAGCTGCCGCTACTCAGCTGTGGGATCATCTAAGCTGTTTATAATAATTAATTGATTTAACTAATTAAGTTCACATTTAACCACAGTTTCTCTCATATAATGAAAAGCCTGCGCCGTGCAAAAAAACTTCGATGCGCAGATTTGGACCTGTTACACGTTTAATATAAGTACCTTATGCCAGTGCGGTACTTCTGTCGAACAGCTTGGTCATCACGGATTATCGTGTACTAGGGCCGCTGGTCGGATATCTCGCCACGCCAGCCTTAACGACATCATCCGGCTGGCCTTTGTCACCGCTAACGTACCAGCTATTTTCGAACCGAATAGTCTGTTACGTGACGATGGTAAAAGGCCCGACGGTATGACACTAGCCCATGGGAGTTGGGGAGGCCCAATGTGTGGGACGCTACATGCGTCGACACACTTGCGCCTTCCCATCTTCCGAGGACATCCGTGAGGGCATGCGCGGCGGCAGATTTAGCCGAAGATCTCAATAGGCGCAAATATGCAGGTCTCGACAGAGCCTACACATTTGCTCCTCTTGGAGTCGAGACCCTAGGTCCGTGGGGTACCGAGGATCTTCGGATTTCAAAAAATTATCTGAGCGTCTGGTCGAAGCGACGCGTGACCCGAGAGCTGGTCAGTATCTGGCACAGCGCATCAGCATTGCCATACAGCGGGGCAATGCAGCCAGCGTCTTGGGGACGCTTCCGACTGGTATTGATATGGATCAGTTGAGCTACCTGTAGATTGTTTGCAACAGTCTGTAGTTAGCTCAATTGTTTCAATTATAAATATTAATTATATTATAATTTTCTTTGTGAATAAAGGCTTCTGCCAAGTATCTTAGTAGTAACATCTGCTTAGATTGGGGCTAGATAATGCGGTGTGAATTTTCCAGCATTATTATTAGTATCTATATTTAGGTAGAGATAAACCAGTCTAAAAATGTACGTCAAAATGCACACTCCATCCACTAAACGTCATACAATCGGCGTTCATTTTTAGATATATAGATAGAAAGATTTATATCGAAGTACCTTTTAGCTGTTAAATTGTATATAAATCGTGTACGGTCTACGGGGGATAGCATGTTGTCATCTTCAATCCCATTCTTTATCTACACCACTTTTAGCTACGAATACATTTCATAGATAGATATGTCGTGGCCATATCTTAAAAAAGATCACAGAAATGAGCAAGCCATGCATCACTTTTCAATTCAACAACATTATCTAGCCCCAAGCTAAGCAGAGCTTGTAAATAGAACCATTTCATGAAAATATGAAATGATCGGTTACATCATGAAGTGATCAATTCAAGGATATGGGCACGGCAGATATATTTAAAGATACATAGAAAATACCCAGAACACCCGAACAAATATTTGTCGATCGTACACTAATTTGTCTCTAGGCGGGAATCAAAACCGCAACCTCCTGCGTCGCAGACGGACCTTCGTCCCTTCACATTTTATTTCTCGATTTTATAACTAGATGTCGCTGCTAACTGTGACCCACGGCTAGATCGCGATGACGAAGCGTTCCGGGTTCGGCCTGACTCTCCTGCGTACTTCGATGAAATTTAATCCTTTGTAAAAAATCATTATCTGTTTTTGAAAGGCGTACACATTTCATAGTAATGTCGCCTATAAAATAAACGCTATGAATCCTGGTATCACGATTTGTGAACGTTGAACCGGTAATAAAAATGATTGACTTTTCAATGTTTATTATTGTTAAGACGCTGCCTCCCCGCACACTAGCGCCGCCACTTATTTTATCTAATTATTACGTTTTAGAAAGGAATTTCCAAAAATAACATTAGCCAGTTTGTGATACCTACTATAAGATTTTTTTAAATACCTCTGTAATAGTTTTATTTTGTATACCTTAGGCAGAGATTCGAAGTTGCCATTGGTGGCCACCAACCTCTATTTTCGAATTTCTGTCTAAACTATACATAATAAAACTTTTATAGATACATAAAAAAAAGCTTATAATAGGTATCACAAAAACTGGCAAACGTAATTTTTGGAAATTCGTTTCTTAAACGTAACAATTAGATAAAATAGGTGGCGGCGCTAGTGTGCGGGGAGGCAGCGCCTTAACAATGTGCGCAATACTTCTAATCTGCTATCTAAATGACTTGTAGAACCTAAAAAATACTTAAAATTCGATGTTTTTTCGAGCGTCAGTAGCCACCCTAACTCATACAACAATGTAAGATACATATTTTCGATAGATAGGTAAGTCGGTATTAAAATTACTGATCTTTTGGCCTAACTCGTTTATGGTCTGTTCCCCTGTCCATTTAAACATCTTATGATGATGATAAAACCTGTTGTTGGTGATGTCAAGGTCAACATGCAAAATGCACGTTGTCTTCAAGTTGTCGTTGTTACTACAAGGGTGTTTGTTTTGGCGAGCCGCCACCAAGGTGAACCAACTCACCCATTGAGTTGGTCAGCTCGCGATACGTTACTTGATCTTAATGTGAACCTCAGTGGCGAAGGGGACGGTTTCAGGTTTCAGGTTCGATTGATTTTTTCCTTCGTAACAAACTTGTGTACGATCTGCAGAAATTGGTTCCATTGGTCTGGGTGTTTTCTATGTATAATAAAAAAATATATCTATCTATGTTTATAATGTATTAAATATATCAGTTAAGTAGTACCCTTAACACAAGCTTTGAGTTGCTTACTTTGGGGCTAGATGGTGCTGTGTGGATTGTCCAGCATTATTTATTTATTTAATGTAATACACATCCAAATTTTTTTTTTTGACACAATTGCTTCAGGCAGACCTTTGCCCGCTGCGCCACAGAGTTCGTCTAAAAATATACGTGATTGGTAAAAAAAGTTAAATAGGTATGCATCAACGTCGTAGTTAGAAAATAGCCACAGAGTTCGTCTAAAAATATACGTGATTGGTAAAAAAAGTTAAATATGCATCAACGTCGTAGTTAGAAAATAGCCACAGAGTTCGTCTAAAAATATACGTGATTGGTAAAAAAAGTTAAATATGCATCAACGTCGTAGTTAGAAAATAGCCACAGAGTTCGTCTAAAAATATACGTGATTGGTAAAAAAAGTTAAATATGCATCAACGTCGTAGTTAGAAAATAGCCACAGAGTTCGTCTAAAAATATACGTGATTGGTAAAAAAAGTTAAATATGCATCAACGTCGTAGTTAGAAAATAGCCACAGAGTTCGTCTAAAAATATACGTGATTGGTAAAAAAAGTTAAATATGCATCAACGTCGTAGTTAGAAAATAGCCACAGAGTTCGTCTAAAAATATACGTGATTGGTAAAAAAAGTTAAATATGCATCAACGTCGTAGTTAGAAAGTTGTATGCATTCGCATGCTTTCATAAGCAAACATGCTAATGCATAAAATCTGATGTCAATATTTTCAGCAGCCCTCATTAAATAAGAATTAGGATTGTTTATGAGGAATAACAGACTTCCCGTCTGTTATCATAATAACAGACGGGAAGTCTGTTATTCTAAGCCTAGTCTAGTTTTTATTATATGGATAATATGTCACCTAGTAGTGTTTTAGTTTTAAGTTGGTCTTAAATTAGAGTTTTAAGAACTTCTACTGGATTCCGGGATAAAAAGTATCCTATGTCTTTCCTCGTAGTATGACCTAAAATCATACCGAGTTTCATTTCAATACCTTTAGTTGTTTAGGCGTGATGCGCGGTGAAGGAATTTTACTTTCATCCCCTCTCCCATGGAAACCTTACTGGATTCCGGGATATAAAGTAACCCATGTCCTTCCTCGTAGTATGTCCTTAAATCATCCGAGTTTTATTTCAATACCTTTAGTTGTTTCGGTGTGATGCGCGGTGAAAGAATTTTACTTTCATCCCCTCTCCCATGGGAACCTTACTGGATTCCGGGATAAAAAGTATTTTATGTCCTTTGTCGTAGTATGACCTAAAATCACGACGAGTTTCATATCAATACCTATAGTAGTTTCGGCGTGATGTGCTTCTAAGAAATAGACAGACAGACAGATGTGAATGAAAAAAAATACAGTTTTGCCTTTAGTATCGATAATAATAATGCACTCCAAAAAATTTTTTTTATTATTTTCAATGCACAGAATTGGACCTATTACAGTTTTTTTAATGAAAACAAGTTTTCAACAATTGACGCGAGGTCTACAGTCCTACGTTCTACTATTCGTAGAACTACCTACTAGTTTAAATTGTGGGCATGGAGCCCAGAAACGTGAACAAAGGTACGAATTTCTCTAATTTCAAAAAAAGTTTAGTAAGTCCCAAATGAGTCAATTTAAAAAAACTGTTTCTCTGTGGCCTTTTATTCCCCCACAAGTACCTTCAAGGTTATCCACCCATTATGGGACACCCTGTAGATAAAACACAAGCTCTGCTTAGCTTGGGGCTAGATAATGTGAATAGTCGCCTTGCTTTGCATCATTTCTTTACTACCTACTTTTATACTGAAAAGTTACTGATTAGGATAGTTTTATACTCAGATGAAATTATTTTACAGGAACTTACCCGGGACCACTTGTTTATGGGCATGGGCAGATTCTGGATGTGGCTGATTCAATATCATTTTTTATTGGTTTAAATACACCCAGGTTTAATTTTGTAAGATGTAGGTAGATTGGGTTTAATTTAGTAATATACTTACATAAACATACTTATACTAATACGAGTATTATAAATGCGAAAGTTTGTAAGTATGGATGGATGGATGTATGTTTGTTACTCTTTCACGCAATAACTACTGAACGGATCTGGATGAAATTTGGCACAGAGATAGATTATAGTCTGAAATAACACATAGGCACATTTTATCCCGGAATTCCCACGGAAACGGGAATTACGCGGGTGAAACCGCGACTCGCTGCTAGTAAAACCTATATAAAACATAAGCTAAAGAATTTAATCTGAGTATAAAAGTATCCATTCATAAGTCATCGTTGTTGAATTAAAATAATTTGTATTATATACACTAGCCAAACTCGATGTAGAATGTTTGTAAACAAAACGCCCATACTTAACTTAAAAGTCACTCAGTTGCCGCGTCTGCGCATTAGGTACGTAACTTATCGATTTGAGATACATCCTTCAATAAATATTGCTTTATCTGAAACTCTACGCCAAGCAATGGAGTTTTAGTTATTTGTGCCGTGGTTTGTTTACAAACATTCTACATCGAGTTTGGCTAGTGTATAGAATCAGTAGCTTATCGCCACAATAATGTATTTTTAAAACAATATTTAATGCTGATTTCTTCAGGATATGTCTAATATCTTGGTTGCCTGGAAGAAATCGCTTTAAGTTATAAGGCTGCCAGTTCCATTGCTGGTCTCTACATGTTTCTATGTAAAATTAGTTTTCTATGGTGGTTAATATAAGTATTATCTATCTATCTAATATCACAATACAATCGTAAACAATACATTTAAACTTACTGAAAATAAGAAATTCCATTATTTTTCTTTTGTTTGGACGAGTGATTTTTGCAGTTTTTAGGGTTTTGAAGATCGAAGATCGGTTTCAAAACCCTTATGGTCTCGCTTTGTCTGTCCTTTTTTCCCTCCTTAATAACTCAAAAACTACTGCAGCTATCAACTTGAAATTTAAAATAATAATACATTTCGTGCGCCTGTACAGATTTTAAGAAAAATAATTGAAAATAAATGAAAAATGAAAATGAATATTTTCCATACAAATTGTGATGCCGAAATTTTAAAAGATACCTACAGAGTCATATGGGGTATCAAATGAAAGGTATCATTTTGTACATTTCAAAACATTTTTTGAAATTTTTGTAGGTTTCATACTTTTTAAAATATTTCGAAAAAAGTCGAAAAAATACCCATTCCCCCCCCCCTATCTCCGAAGATTGCAGAGCGATCCATGTAAAATGTATGGAGAGTTTATAGACATGGATCTATATTTTACAGGAAAAATATAGAGAAGTTTGAAAAAAGAACACTTTTTGAAAAATGGTCAAAAAGGGGGGGAATAATTTTCAAAAAGGGGAGCTACCTCACCGAGTGGGGTATCAAATGAAAGGTATCGGTTTGGACATTTCAAAACAGTTTTTCAAATTTCTGTAGGTTTCATATTTTTTGAAATATTTTGAAAAAAGTCGAAAAAATACCCATTCCCCCCCCCCCTATCTCCGAAGTTTGCAGAGCGATCCATTTAAAATGTATGAAGTGTTTGTAGATATGGATCTATATTTTACAGGAAAAATATAGAGAAGTCTGTAAAATGAATACTTTTTGAAAAATGGTCAAAAAGGAATAATTTTCAAAAGGGGGGCTACCCCAATGAAAGGTATTGGTTTGAACATTTCAAAACAGTTTTTTTAATTTCTGTAGCTTTCATACTTTTTGAAATATTTCGAAAAAAGTCGAAAAATTTACCTTAACCAAACCACCCATTTAACCGAAGCATGCAGAGAGATCCATCTCAAATGTAGGTTGGTACCTACTATTCTTAGGTATTCGTTAAATTGCGATGTCTCTAACCGGTACTTTTGGTACATATTTGTTGACAAACGTTCAAAACCCTCGGCGCGCGAGTTACACTCGCACTTGACGGATCTTGTTTTTTATACGAGCACTGCCATGCTTTCTGTCCGAGCGCATAAATGACACTATTTTAAATGGTAAGCATAACATCTCACATTGTGAATCTATGGGGGCCGGCGAAAACCTTGATCGATGTATCATGCATGGTATATTTCATCAGCTGACGCCGTCGCCGCCGTTTGTGACGTCACTCAAATTGTTCCGCTCGCGCATAACTAGATGTCGCTAGTCAAAAGTGAACGAGCTCTAGATCGCGCTGACGAGAACGCACGGCTTTCGGCCTATACTTAAAATTATTTTGAACTTGATTAATTAGGTACCACCCAATGAAGCAACATGTTCTTACAACATTAAGATTATTTTTGACTAACAGTTTGTTTGTGAACTGTTTATGAAACATTATGTACCTATTTAATTTATAACTATTGATGGTATTTTAGACAAAATACTTCTCAATGCCTGATGAAGGTCGTCATCATCATTTACTTTTATTTCAAGTATTATACCTTACCTACCTAATAAATAATAATAATAAATAAATAACGCTGGACAATTTACACAGCATTATCTAGCCCCAAGCTAAGCAGAGCTTGTGTTATGGGTACGAGATAACTGATATACAATACACTACATAGATAGATATTATTGTAAGATGTAGATAGATTGGGTTTAATTTAGTAATGTTTAAAACGGAAGTCAAAGAATTTAATCTGAGTATACCTAAAACCATCCTTATCAGTAAAAGTAGGTACCTATCAGTATAAAAGTAGGCAGTAAAGAAATGATGCAAAGGATAACAACTTAGTTATACTATAATTTTGCATGTAAAAAAGAAAGAAAGAAAAAATATTTCTTGCCTGCGCTTTAGATTACATAGTTTTATAAATAATATCAAAACATAACTTATATAAATAAATAATGCTGGACAATTCACACATAATTATCTAGCCCCAAGCTAAGCAGAGCTTGTGTTATGTGTAGGTACTAGATAACTGATAAACTTAATACAATACAATACATTATATAGATATTTTTTTTATTATACATAGAAAACACCCAGACCAACGGAACAAATTTCTGCAGATCGTGCACAAATTTGTTCCGAGACGGGAATCGAACCCGCAACCTCCTGCGTCGCAGGCGGACCTTCGCCCGCTGCGTCACGGAGGTCGTCTAGACATAATAATGTATTTTTATTAACGAACATACAAATTAATAAGTAGAAGGTACATACTAATTAGAAATGAAATTAACAAATAACGAAGTATATTTTCAGGCAATTGGAGTAAGCTCAGCATAATGCCCATGTTCAGCGCTGTTTTTCAGTTTACCCTACATGACAGGTGATCGTCGGCTATCTATGGCCAGGTAGTCCTGCAGCAGTAGGCGTAAGGGAAAACGCTCGCCTGCCAAGCCGCCGCGCTCGTGTTTTTTGTAGTTATTTAAACATGGTGATTAAGAAAATCATTTTATCAAGTCAAACTCAGCGAATTTGTTTAGAAATATTATGTGTCCTTAGTTGAGTACAAAAAAAGTGTGATATCAGTAGTTCGCTTGTCATAGTATTGAAAAAACCTTAGAAAAAGTGGTAACTTTGGGATTATTTTCCATCGAGTGAAGTTCATTAGATCTTGCAACTGAATGCGACTTTGACTAGACTAGATCCTTATGTAATATATATCTTTTTTCAGAATTTTAAACACTATTTTCTAAGTCTCAGATGGTTTTTAAAATCACAAAAATGCGGCCTCTGCTGGCCTACCAAGCTTTAATGTAAGTAACCTGTGATGTAGCTTTTGCGCCTAGTATCTGAGCGAAGAACGACGACGCCCACATTTGAATCCAAATTCACAAAGGAATTTGATTTTAGAAAGGTGTGTCAAGAGGGCCAGCGTTCGGTGCAAGCGCGGTCAAAGCTTGCAGACTTGCTAGTTTTCTTGGCATTCGTTCAAAGTTAGCTTTAGGTATTTTGTTGGAATCCTAAAAACTAATTTGTTTTCACGATCTCGCCTTAGAACTTTATCACTCAGGCATAGGGATGCTGAAGTAGGTAGTTATTACCGTGATGTTTGTAAGGTACCTCTTCACGCCAAAAGTTAGTTCGGGTAAAACTACCTTCATAAGGCGCTATACCGACGCAAATAAGCGCCTCCATATATTTTATTTTATTATGCTGTTAAACGAAGGAATTTACAAAAATCGATTGGCTAGTTTGTGATACATATCATAAGCTTTTTTTGAATGCCTCAGTAAAAGATTTATTTATTATACTTTAAAAAGAAATGCGAAGTTGCTCTTTTTGGAAACCATGGTGGCAAAAAAGAGCAACTTCGCATCACTTCCCTTAAAATAGCGTTAAGGGAACTGATTGATATTTCTATGTGTGTACCTACAACAAGTTTTCATAAATATATTGTCATTATGTTTCTTTCTTTGAATTTATCAGAATTCTCAGGGACCCATAATTATCATAGATTGCACGAACAGCCCTCTTCTGCAGTACATATACGGTGTTAATATCTGCAGCGTTCCTCCACAGCAATATGCCATAAATAAGACATAACGCTATGGAAGAAGCTGAAATAGACGTAGGTATCAACGTCTGTAAGATGAAGGATTTTTTTGACTGCAGTGCTCCGCCACCAATGCAGCAGTGATTGGAACGCTTGGACGGTGGAACGCGAAAAGATCCTGTAGTTATATGTTGATTGGAGGATTTATGATGGTCTACGAGAAGTACCGTAAAGGTTTTGTGTGCATGTAAAAAAAACAAAAAGGTAATCATCTTCGAAATTGAATTTTTTTATAGCGTTGACTTAGAAGTTTTATATAATTATATAGAGACTCCAAGAGGTTACAAAATTGAGTACCTAATGATGTTAACTCGATACCTCCAAGCATTCCTGAGAAAAGGGGGTTGACAGTCGGACAACAAAGTGATCCTCTAGCTAGGGGTTCCTTTTCTCCTGTAGTTAAGGAAGCCTAAAAAATAGCTAGTTGAGCGGCAATGATGATGATGATTTATTATTTACTAGCAGCGCCTGGCGATTTCACGTGCGTAATTCCCGTCTCCTTGAGAATTTCGGGATAAATATAGCATATGTGCTATTCCAGACTATAATCTATCTCTGTGCCAAATTTCAGCCAGATCCGTTCAGTAGTTTTTGCGTAGCAGTGCCTCACGGTTTCACCCGCATAGTTTCCAGTCCCGTGGGAATTCTGGGATAAAATATAGCCAATATGTTATTCCAGTCTATAATCTATCTCTGTGCCAAATTTCATCCTGATCCGTTCAGTAGTTGTTTCGAGAAAGAGTAACAAACATCCATCCATCCATACTTACAAACTTTTGCGTTTATAATATTAGTAGGATTTCAATTCAGTTTGTATTAATCTGTATATAAATCTTTACTGTTCTTGATAAGCTAAATAAATATGTTGAACTTATCTTATTTATTTATGATTATTTATTTTCATACAAAACCCCACTGACAAGGCTATCCCAACCCAATACGCAATCCCATAATTAAACTGTACTTAATTACCATAGAAACACCTGTTTATCTTATTTCAAAGCCCCCAAATTTTCAGAAATACAAATTTATTGCTGACAACTCTCATTAATCAAGAAGCTAATTAAATCGTCCAGTGGAGCAAATATAAAAAAAAAACACATGCGTTCGAGAGCTACCCTCTGCAAACAACGCCACCCCTATATAGCTCAATTTATCGGCGTGTGCGGGTCGCATCGCACCCGCCATTGATTAAAGCTACGTTCCGTATCAAGTCCGTACCAAATCATCTCACTATGATGATGATCACCAGACCAAAGCTTGCTGCAAGAGTCTAAGAAATTAAATTAAGATAGAGTAACTTCGGATTTAGTAATAACCTCTTACTCTAATTATTGCGAATCACACTAATATTATAAATGTGAAATTTTGGATGGGTGGATAGATGGATGCATGTTTGTTACCTCTTCACGCAAAAATTACTGAACGGATCGGGCTGAAATTTTGCACATAGATAATTCTAATCCTGGAATCAAACATAGGCTACTTCGTGCGAAGCCGCGGGCATAAACTGGTTTAAAATAAAGTAAACTATTAAAATCCAGTTACGATACTCTATGTGCGTAAAAGAGTTAATTATAAAATGTTAGAATTCATTCAATATAAACATTGTATTATAATAATAATTTTAAAATGAGTGATTTAAAAGGGTTTAGATAATTGATAGGGTAGGATTCGTTCGTTTGTCTCAAGCTCCTAAAAGAATCTGAGTAAATGAATGAATTAATGAATGAACATTTTATTGCACTAGTAAATAACAATAATAAAAATCTTATATCTTAATCAAAAATAAACATAGTACAAAAGGCGGCCAATTTGCGGCGGCGGATTGCAATAACATCTTAAGTTACAGAAGAAGTAGAGAATGAAATGAGTCTAGTCTGAGATACCTACTAATAAACAACATAAGAGTCCTACCACTAACTTGATGATCATTGGCCACATTCAATCAATAATACGCATTCGATAGGTTAATACTTTCGTTAGATTACTCATACTCAGCATTATAAAGGTAGGGCAAAAAGACTGGCAGAGCAAGTGCCCATTAAACACGATCTGCTTACTTTGAGGCTATATGTAGATGAGTGGATTGTAATTTTAACAGCGTGTCTATGATCCACTCATCTGCATATGCATCGATGGTTATTCACAACCTTCGAAGGAACTTAACTGAATTGCTATAATGCAGATTGTTGGATTGTAATACCGTGCTACAATCCACTCATCAGCATAAAGCAATTCAGTTCAGTTCCTTCGAAGGTTGTGAAAAACCATCGATGTTGGAGACATCAAAGAATATTCTTTGATGTCTCCAACATCGATGGTTTTTCACAACATTTTGATTAAACACTACTGACGATTTATTGCTCTTAATATATCTACGTCTATTATATATATAAAAGAGAAAAAAAACTGACTCATCAAGAGATCTCTGAAACTACAAGAGATACGAAGATGAAATTTTGCATGGAGGTTCCTTTCAGGACGTAGGCATCCGCTGAGAACGGATTTTTGGAAATTCGTATTCTACCCTTAGAATTTTGACCCCCTGGTCAAAGGTCATTTTTATAATACCTTTTAGAAAGTAGGCACTCGCTAAGAACGGATTTTGGAAATTAGTATTCTATGGTAGTTAAAATGGGGTCGTAATCGAATAAGTAATTTTTAAACAAGCATTCTTAGAAGGATGAAATGGGACGTACAAGTTTTCTCATACTATCTTTAAAATCGTAAAGGATTGGTTTTAAAACTTTGACGTTGATAGTTTACATGGAAACCAACATTACTTGGGGTATTAGTATTACTAAAGTCCACGCGAATGAAATCGCGGCGGGTCAGCTTATATATTATTATATGATCATTATTACATCTTTCCCAGATGTAATAATCAAATCGACAAATCCTTCTCTATCCTAGCCATAAGGTTGTGGAATGCACTACCAGAGTCCATTAGAAAAGCTACATCCTTACCAGTTTTCAAAGCACGTGTCAAGGAGTTTTTCCTATCAAAAAAGTGAATGTTGGTACTATCTATTTATTATATATCTATGTAGTATATTTGTTACCTACCTATATGCCTTAAATGTATGTATGTATGTTTGTATGTATGTATGTATGTATATGTGTATGTTTATTATGTATTTACCTATTTATATAGTTGAGTATTTATTTAAGTTGTTCTTATTTTTATGTATATATAATATGTATTGTCAATATTTATTATTATATTATATTATGATTGCTTATAATTGGTACACCCCTGCCTTTCTTAAATTCACATAATTCTTTCCATCTAAAGGTTGCCTGGAAGAGATCGCTTCTAAGCGATAAGGCCGCCCATTGTACTTGTGTCTTATTTAATGTCTCTTTTATTGTATTTTTGTTGGTGTACAATAAAGTATTTTTGTATTGTATTGTATTGTAATCAGTCGCGATGTGGCGCAGATTACCACAAGAGGCGCCTCCATAATAATTATATTGGTCCCACGGTTTATCATGAATTTTAATTGCGTTTATGTACCTACTTATTATTATAAACTTATTGTAGAAACCGCTGGACGCTGTGCGGTACTAGATTATGACTACAAACAATTAAAATACAATTAAAATGTTAATTGTTATATCAACAGCTTTAATAAATGATTATGAAAGTATAAACGGTTCTTGAAACAAATAGACAATTTATACATTTTTTGTCTGCTTGCTTGTCGGTTTGTGCCGATTCCCGAAATAGCTGGACTGATTTTGGCGTGACTTTAACTGGCAGATAGCTGATGTTGTAGATGGTACCAAGACTAGGTACTTTAATTTGGAATCATCATCATCATCATCAGCCTATATTAATTCACTGTTGGACATAGGCCTCCCCTAATGAGCGCCATAGCGCCCTGTCTTCAGCTTGCCGCATCCAGTATCTGCCTGCAGTCTTTCGCAGATCGTCATCCCACCTGGCCGGAGGGCGTCCTACACTACGTTTGCCGAGTCGTGGTCTCCACTCAAGAACACGTTTACCCCAGCGGTTGTCGGTTCTTCGCGAGATATGGCCGGCCCACTGCCACTTCAGCTTGCTAATTTTTTGAGCTATGTCGATAACTTTGGTTTTCTGTCGGATGTATTCGTTACGAATTTTATCCTTCAGAGAGACTCCGAGCATAGCTCTTTCCATAGCTCGCTGAGCGACTTTGAACTGGTAGACCAGCCCTACCGTGAGTGTCCACGTCTCAGCTCCGTAGGTCATGACGGGTAGGACGCACTGATTGAAAACTTTAGTTTTCAAGCATTGTGGTATGGATGACGAGAAGACTCGACGTAGTTTCCCAAACGCTGCCCAGCCTAGCTGGATCCTCCTCCTAGCCTCCTTCTCAAAATTATTTTTACCCAACTGCAGAATTTGCCCAAGGTAAGTATTTTCTTTTACTTAAAAGGGAATCTCAAACACTTGTATTATTGTAGATTAAGTTAAAGAAATAAATAATTTTGTATTTTTTTTTAAGTATACTCGGAAACAATTTCGAGAAGGTGGCCATGTACGACGACCGGTCCCGGATCAATGAGACCATTGATCATGACTTTGGTTTTATCCAAATTCATGCCAAGACCGATGCGTCGCGAGGCTGAGGCTAGGCCGTCCAGCATCTGGTTCAGCTCCTCTAGCGACTCCGCCATTAAGACTGTGTCATCAGCGAAGCGCAGGTGTGAGATGTGGTCGCATTTTGGAATAACTAATAATAATAACATATTCATAACTTTATACAAGCTTTTAACAAATTTCTCATGATGACAAATCCAATGAGTGCAAACTCGATGAGGGTTTGTCGTTTTGTTTAATAGTTTCTATGGGCTCCTTCTCTTATCGTCAGGACCCTGGTCATAATCTAGAATCAAAGTGCTTGGAAAGACAAATCCTACAAAATCAAACTCGATGGGGCTGCCTCGTTTCGTTGAGGAGTTCCTAAGGTCACCTTCTGTCTCCATCATCAGACCAGCTCGATGGTACTATAACATTGCATTGTCACGAACTTACATCAGTATGCCAAATTTCAGCTAAATCGTTAGATAGAAAACAATTTATTATACCACACAAATACAGGAAATAATACAAAGAAAATGCTTACAAAAAGGAAGTATAAAGGGCGGCCTTATCGCTAAGAGCGATCTCTTCCAGGCAACCTTGGTATGGACTGGAAATGAAAGAACAAATACTTACACTACATACCTACCATAATAGGTACCTACAAAGATTACTAAATAATAATCTTTGGAGGATAATAGGTCTAAAACTCAGTTGCAAGATTTGCCCCACACATGCAACAACATATTAGGGCATGTAAAATAAAAGCTTTTGAAGGTTCCACGCCAAAAAAACGAAATTGTGAAATATACGAAGGCCAAGTACAGCTAGTATATTACAAGAACAAAATTTAAAATTTTAAAAATCCCCAGACATGACATAAACATGGCTAAGAACACTTGGGATAAAATTATCTATGATACAAAAAAAAACTAAACGAACATTGGTTCATCTGTTTGGGAGCTACGATACCACAGACAGATATACACAGACAGACACGTTAAACTTACAAGAACAAAATTAAAATTTTTAGAAAACCCCCGACAGATTTTCCTGAAACATGGCTAAGAACACTCGGGATAAATTTATCTATGACACAAAAGAACTAAACGAAAATCGGTTCATCTGGTTTGGGAGCTATGATACCACAGATACACAGACAGACACGTTAAACTTATTACACCCCTCTCTTTTTGCGTCAGGGGTTAATAAAGATAGATAGTAGGATTAATATCTGTCGTTAACACGTTTCACAAGCCTATCTCAAGCTCCAGGTCCTTACAAAAGAGGTTAATGTTTTGACCCTAATTTAATTTTTCACACATATTATTATGAAAACCTTTTGTGAGTGGAAAATAGATGTCGAAAATATTTCGAAATTAAATCTTAACTCGCAGTTTGTGAAACATTCGATTAGATACATTATTTATTTATTGTTACAAAGGACAGGACTTGCGAAGAACAAACAAGCACACGGCGGCGTAGGGTGCTCACCCTACCCATACGGCACCCTTCAAACTGTAGTACCTACTAATAAAAAATCAATTAAAGTACCTACCTGTTTGATAAATCCTGCTTCATATTTTAGATGGATCCATCATAACATTTTACATCGATCTAAGTAAAAAAGGGAAGATGAGGTACTTCTCGAAAGTGGAAAGCTCAAATTTGGAGCAATTAGGTCCACCCACCTCAGTTATAGTCAGATTGTCGTGCTGAGACGTATTTTAGTGTAATTTTTTGATTTAAAGACTACAGCAATCCCCTCGTGTTTGTTCATTATAATTATTGCACAAGAAAGGAAATGTAATTGTCGGCGAGAGATATGAAGATAATGCGAGAGATGAAGCGCTGGGAGAACGAGTACATTAATTTACGTTACGGCTTTTCCGATGGCAAGAGGCCATAATGTGGCCTGTCAAAAAATACCGTTGAGTGGCAAGCGACCATGGCTCATTCTTCGGAAAGACATTTTTTGGTTGACTTTCGTGGCACATTTTTTTTTGTTGAAATAGCACATAATGATGAAATATTCTGAATAAAGATTTAATTTAAAATTTATCGGTAGTGGAGGGAACTTAATTGACTTAATGGTTACGAAGTAATTCAATTTTAAAAATATGGTATCCACGGAAATCAGTATTATCACTGAAATCAAATATATAAAAATATTAAACATTTATACGTTGAAACAAACATTTTGTGTGAATTAGCATATTAAAATCAATGTAAGAAGGATATTCGGGTTGGTTTATTAATAAAATAATGTTTTTTCAGTAGGAAGTAGATAGAAAATTTCTTAAAATTAAGGAGTAGGTAATTATTTTATGTTTGCAGTTTTTTTCTAAGAAAGTATAACAAACATTTACACACTCTTAAGTCAATACAGTAAACATTTATTTTTAAATTTTTTTGTGTTTAATTTTAATTATTAAAGGAAAATCTGCTTCTCTCTAGCAGTTCGTTGTTGACGAAGATATAATTCACTAACTGATTGTATCTTCCCTTCTTTCTTCTTTCGCGAATACCGCTGCCTATCTTTTTCTTTCTGCACGGAATAATAGGGTTTAATGTATAAAATTGCCGTTTTATTGTAATAGGTACTTCGAATTGACATAGAACCTTCATGGTTTGAGATTTTTGAGCGAAACTCTTTTTACATGGTACCTATGAGCTTCTTCTTTTAAAAAATGTGCAACATTCGATTATCGACTTCCAGTTGTATTTTTTTTTAGCTTAGACAAGAAAAATGAATAGGTACCTACTTCGAAAATTCGAGTAATTTTTGAATACGAGTTCCGACGCGGAACCGACGCGGAACTAACGCGGCAGAAACAGCTCGCAATAACAATGTTGCGTTTGGAGAGGGGACTGCTAATGAACGCATCGTGCGATTTTGGTTTAAACGCATTCGTGATCGTTTGATTTGTAGAAAGAACCACGTGAAAGACACACAGGTGAATAAAAATGAATTGAAAGAAATGGTTGAACCCAATCCGAGCCAAACTACCCAGGAATTAGCGGCATGGTTTAACGGTAACTTACCAACAATATTGACTCATTTGCGTCAAATCAATAAAATAAAAAAATAAAAATGGGTGCCTCATGATTTGACTGATTTGCAGAAAGAAACGCGTGTTGAAACTTGTTTTGCCTTGTTGAATCGATACAGAAATGAAAAAATATTGGATCGAATTGTGACATGTGATGAAAAGTGGATTCTTTACGATAACCGTTCGCGAAAAATGCAATGGCTGACCCCAGGTCAAACGCCGCAATAGTGTTCTAAAGCAAAGCTTACCAATAAAAAGGTACCTAATTGGTAACTATTTGGTGGTCTTAGCATGGTGTTATTCACTATAGCTTTCTCCGATCTAGTCAAGCAATAACGGCAGATGTCTAATGTGCCGAACTCCGAACAATGATAGCAAAACTAGCAGTGAAACAGCCCCGACTCATGAATCGATCTTCATCATTATTGCTCCATGATAGCGCGAGACCTCATACAGCACGTGAAACGGCTTTAACTCTACAATAGGTAACTGCAATTAGAAACCATTCGTCAACCTCCGTATTCGCCAGACCTCGCTCCAACGGACTACCATTTTTTTCCTGATTTGGACAAATTTCTACGTGATAAAAATATTTCTTCTCAGGAGGCAGTACAAAATGCTTTCACACAGTTTGTCGAATCTAGATCACTAGAGTTCTATCGCAAAGGCATAAATGACCTTCCTATTAGATGGCAACAGTGTATAGATAATAATGGTAATTGTTTTGATTAAATAAAAATGTTATATCAAAAAAAACGAATTAAAATTTTTCAATACAAATCGACAATTTCACACTTTAACCCCTAATATTTCTCTAGATTAAGCTTGATTCGGGCTCTCTTCCGTCTTTCAGCCAATATTTTTGCAATTAAGCGATCTTCTCGTGAGTAGACCATATTCCCAGCGCACTCACTGAAAAAACATTATTAAAATTAACAATATAAAAATGTTAATCGACCTGCAGATTAGGTTTTCGTTGTTTTAAATGACATTTCGTGTACTTTTTGTCCATGGAAAACACGAAAATCAATACCACGAAAATCCAAAATATGTACAAAATCGTACATTATTTCCTAAATTGCTGGTATATATTACTTTGGTATCTGCAATCGAAATTAGGAACCTAAAAGGCATCTGTTATTACAATCATTAAAACAATAGGATTAGTATGAACGAATTTAAATTCTACATGGTAATCAACACTTGCGGTATACCAAGCCACGGAAAGTGATTACTTACCTTAATAATAATAACAGATGGACGCGGAGACATAGAGATGTGTTGTCCTCACCACTGATGGAGCGCCACTGATAGTTTGTCTCGGTCTAACAACTATTCACGCAATTACTAAAGTACAGTTTATATGAACAAATTAGTGCGCGCCAGGGGTATCAACGCCAAACGTCGGACGCAAAGTTATCTAGTTGTAACTTATCAACTAAAACTTATTTTTGCAAAGTAATAGTGTCAGTTAAGCTAGTAAATCTGTTTATTTGTGAACCTGTGTGAAATAGTGCTATTATTAATAGGAGATAATATAAAAATTTATTAACACTCGAACATGAGGTCCGGACGCACCACGAAAGTCAATATTTCCAAGGTTTTTATTTATTTTTTCTTATTTAGAATAAGAAAATTAAAAAACTAAAAAAGGCCTCCCCCATTACTTTTGTCTAACCTAACACCTAAAAAAACATCAAAGGGCTAGGGATACTTTTTGTATTTTTTTTCGAGCCGGACACGTATTTTTGAGCCTTGTGAGAATTACCCCCATATTGTGGCCAATTTTCGCGATTTTTAGCTTGTCTTTTGTTTCGTCGAAGTTTGAAGATAATGCGAGAGATGAAGCGCTGGGAGAACGTAGGTACATTAATTTACTTTACGGCTTTTCCGATGGAAAGAGGCCATAATGTGGCCTGTCAAAAAATACCGTTGAGTGGCAAGCGACCATATTGTGGCCAATTTTCGCGATTTTAAGCTTGTCTTTTGTTTCGTCGAAGTTTGGGTACGGAGAGTCAACTTTTGAGACATTGACATGGCTCAAAAGTTGACTCTCCGTACCCAACACACTTGACTGACAGTTTCAAGCTGACGTCAATGTCAATGGTTTGGAAATGTGTTCTTTTTTTTAGTGTAACAATATGATGGTAAATCTTTATAAAAAAACTCAAACTGGTCATAAAAACTGTAAAGTTTTTTTATGATTTTTTTTACCGTACCAGATTTTACTAAGGTCTATGAATACCACCTTAATAAAAGCCCTCAGCGTCCCTTTTGTCCTTTTTCGTTCGCATCAGTTATCCGCGTGGAGCCCTTCTAAGTACCCGCGTTATAAAGCTTAGCGGCCCTTTACGATACAAATATTCGGAAATCCTGTATTGTGTTATCTGCTCAAAAAAATTAAGTGTTTTTTAAAGTGTGGAATGTGAATACTGTGTTTTTAAGGTCCTTATTTGGAGTTTCGGAATAAGAATAAATAATATCAGTGAAAAAAATTTAAAACTAAAATAGCTATCGACAATATTGCCGGAATTCAAATTGGTATTGCCTAGTTTAGACTGTGATCTGTGCTCCAAAACAGAAATCGTGGAGGTTCATATAATTAAATAAATAAAAAGAATAATGAGTGTTTACATTCGATTTGTTTTTGGTTCTGTTGAATGGGTGGATTTCAAGACAAAGAAGTGTAGGTAAGTTCAAAAATGGGTTTATTTCGTATACGAGGTAAACAATACTTATTATTTTAATTCTTGTTTTTAAATTTCTCAAGATATGCGCACTTTTCAGTTTTACAAATTCTGTGCCTGCACTTATTTGAAAATGAAGTTTGAAGAACTTAAAAATATTTATCAACTTATTAACTAACTTAATAAATATTTAGCACCAAACAAAACAAAGATAAAACGTCAAGTGCGAATCGGACTCGCGCACTAATAAGAGTTCCGTAAGACCTTGTGTCTTGAAAAATTATCATGATTCTAGGTCGACGAGACATCCTTTAGATTATTATATTTAGGTTTTGGTAGATGGCAAGAATCAAAAATTATTTGTTTTGTAAAAACACTAAAACTGGAACGAGATTGCTTTACACAAATATTTGCTAGTACAAAAATAACGTGCCCTAAAAATGATATCTGTTTACTGCCAAAATAAATAAATAAATAATGCTGGACCATTCACACAACATCATCTAGTCGCAAGAAAATAAAATAAAATGAAAAAAATTAAGTGTACAATACGATCTGATCTCGACAGTACGATTAAAACATTGAAGCCTTACCGGCGCATGTAAATCAAGTAAAAGCTTAATACAAAACAAACATTGAAAAGATTGACCATTTCATTGGTATCATTATTTATAATACTCAGAGAATACTCAGAGATATTTTAGAGAGGATACCTGATAATTTATTTAGTGCTATTTGTCATCTGCCCTTTTGAAAGCGTTACTACAAGTTGTGTAAAGGACGAAGTCATCCCTTTGCAGATAAAGAGGGTTGCGATGTTGAATATAATCGGGGAAAGTGGGTCACCTCGAGTAAAACTATGTTAATAATTACGGGTACGACCTTCTTCCTCTAAGAAATCAAATAATATCGCAAAAATTTTCGACTTCGACTTCGACGCGACTTGAACTAAATAAAATTAATTAAATTTTTGCGATATTATATGATTTCTTAGAAATAACCGTGAGTGACGCACATTTAATAACAAAAAACTTCTTCAACTAGTAGACAAAAAAATTAAGTAAAGAGAAAATCATTTAACACTTTACATATATTTGATAATAATTTATAGTTTACACTTAATTTTACTTGTCTAAGAGCTTATTTTGTAAGCCTAAAGAAATAAAAATAGAAACGTATTTGACGAGAAAGATGTTGAAAAAGTGACATTGATTGCGTAAAAAATAAAGACTTGCTGACTCGACAGACGCTGGTCAAAATGTTTTAGAAAAAGGAACTATGTAGTTGTCCCAAAAAATAGTAATATCTCCCAAACAAAAAGGCGGTCCCTAACCGGGAGCATTCGACTATACAGAAATACAGAAATACATTTTTATTGGTAAAATTCATTTACATGTCAGACTACTACGCGTGTTTGATTACCTAAGCGCACCCGTTTGTGTATGTACGGATGTAAGGGACCAGATAGTTTTTAAAACGCGCGTTACCTCAACCTCTTTTTTATTCGTACTAATTTCTATACGGCTACAATAAGGAACATCATAACTAATAATTTGAAACAACGCCATCTAACTTGAAACGGTGAAACGAAATGCAGTTTGTACATTTACCTGAGGTTCGCTTTGATTCCTAGCGCACAATTAAAGCAAAGGGTTGAAACCAGGACTGGATTTAGAGGTGTGGGTGGGTGCCGGTCCCATTATTATATTACTTTGTTAGTTTTTGCGACGGTTTTCAAAAACCAAGGAAGCTTAGACAATAATGAGCGAAGCGCCCCTTGAAATTTTATTGGTTTTTGCGGTGTTCGAACAACGCTAGTGAAGGCTTTTGAGCGGTATTGGTAAGAAAATTAAGAAACTGAGACAAAATAATAACGGCTAGCTATATATTTAAGGCTAAGGCTGAACATAGAGCCGCGAATTTTTTAAAATCATATTTTGAAAAAGTTCGTGTTTAACCTCTGTGCCCGTGTTGTATACTTAGAAACTTACAGTAAAGACACTTATTTTTGTGGAGAGTCCTAGGCTATGCAGGCCCCGCTCGCGCTGGCCTGAATCCAGCCCTGGTTGAAAAGTAGTTGTATGCAGCGCCATCTATATGAAGATTTGAGAACAAGCTGTAGATATATGAAAACTCACTGCTGGAACCTTCCAACCGGAAATAGCCTCCCGATGATGCGCTCGGTCGATAACTTGTGAACTTGTGGCTGTCTCTCTTGCACATACTAAAGGCTTTTGAGTTTTTTATAGTGTTGTATATTTGCGGTCATAATTGGAGACATACCTTAAAGATTATACTCTCTTGAAGGTGACTATGATTTAAAATAGTAAATACCTATCATATAATTTCAAGTTTCAGCCCAACTCTATAACTGTATGCTCTATAAAGATATGCATCAGCGAAATATTTTAGAATACTTACGAAAAATTGTTAGAATATTATAGTGGTGTTAAAATAAATAATGTTATTTATTTTTACCAAAGATAGTTGTGTACCTACAGATGCCTCGTTTTAATATAGAAAATTTAACACAGTTTTGACTTCTTTCTCTTAGGGAGTTTGTCTTCAGAAAAAAAAGAAAGGTATATAATTCTTCCGGTTATATTTAAACACAAATGTGGTCAGTTTCATTCGAGCCTTCTAAGAGATATAAATTTCCGTACTTATCGATGAAATTATGATTTTAGTAATGTTTATTGAAACGCGTGCTATTTGAACTAGTCGACTTGTTATTGAAGGTGCTACACATAGAGTAAAAACTCGCTGCTCTCTCAGCAGAGGGATAGTGACAATTTTTGTAACCAAAAACCAAAAACCGATCTGTGTGTTTTGACAGCACGTAAATACAGTGCTTTCACTCACATACATATGATTGAATGTTGCAAGTGTATGGCATTTTCCCTAAGAAATTGAGTAACTGAAGCAAAGTTTCAATTAAGAAAACACGTCATTGTTTTTCATCACCTACCTTTTTATTTTTAAATCATCTTATTTAAATTTACTGCGGGTGTCAAAAGTTCATTGTCAAATAAAATCTAAAAAAATCTATAAAATCCATTTCCAACGTCTTGTTTTTTTTTTAATTGTACGAAATATAAGCCAGTAGCTATGGTTACTATCATTATACCTAGGTCAAAAGACAAAAAGGTTTTATTACAAGTCCGCAAAATAAGATCGGCTCCGATCGTTTTTGGAACAAATATTTAAATAGATGGTCAAGTGCGTGTTCGGCCACGTGCAGTGTAAGTAGTTGCACGGTTCATGTTTTACATAATTATCTAACAACCCTATCTAGAAATTTTCAATAATTTGTTAAAATTTTCCTTTTACCTATCACAGTAGATTTTTCACGCTGATTGGGGCGATTAATAAGTACTCAACTAGTAAAGCATATTAAAGCTGTGTAGTTTTCCTATTAATAGTCATAATAGTCTTTATTGGGTAATAATAATTACATGTTAAAAACTGTATACATACTTTGCTATGTATACCTAATGTATTGCCATAATATACATTTTGATTTGAAAATTTACCTACTATAACTTAATAAATTGATTAGAATTTATAATTATATAACATTCAAAATAATTAAATAATAATAAATTGAAGAGTTATTAATTCATTAAAAAAATAATAATAATACTGCATTTTTATACTAATTAAAATTGTATAAAATCAAATCTTTCTAATTGAATTATTAAATTCACACCACCTACTACAAGCATTTGTTTCACAAATAATAATGCCCAACCTAGACATGTACATATAAAAAATATTTTTTTTTCCTATGACTTCTTCAGCGGCAATAGTAATAATATACATAGGTACATAATATTATACCCATGCCAAATTACAGCTATCTAGTATTAATAGTCTCTGGACTAAACTGCGGACGGAGCATAGGACATGGCGAACTTTAAGGGTTCCTTGTTGACTACGGAACCATAAAAAAGAACCAAGTGAAAGTCCACGTGCAGGTATTGCTCCAGATAAGGTGTTGGGATTGATTGCAATTTTCAATTTGTGTTTATTGTACAAGTACAAGGAAGCAAGCTCCCCTTGGCGTCGAGAGAGGTCTAGGTCCGTGCGGTATCGAGGTTTTCCGGAATAAAAAAATATCTGAGCATCTGGTCGAAGCGATGGCGCGTGACCCGAGAGCTGGTGAGTATCTGGTGCAGCGGATCAGCCATGCCATACCGGCGGCGGCGGGGCAATGCAGCCAGCGTCTTGGGGACGCCTCCGACTGGTATTGATATCGATAAGTTGAGCTGCCTCTAGATTGTATGCAACTATCTACAGTTCTTAGCAGCTATTAGCTCAATTGCTTGAATTGTAAATACTAGTTCTAATATGTTTCCATTAATTGATTGTTTGAACTTTCTTTGTAAAATAGTAATTTGAGTTTACAGCTTGAATCTACACAGAAATCGTCGAGTGACTGAAAATTCTGAAACTGTGATATTCCACGTAGTTTGATTCCTACGTCCTAACTTGAGTGAAGTCCTCCCTCTCCTCTTCTATTTTTATTTACCTACTAAGTAACAAAACCGGGGTAATTTTTTTACCAGTGAATAGCAAAATTTAAAAAAAAATGGTGGACGCAGTTTTAAATTTATTTATGAGTTTTGATGATTTTTTAGGCAAAATTACAAATGTAATATTGGGACTTGGACTTACCAGTGGAATGAGGGTACATCTGGTCCGAATCTCAAACTGATCCGCGGACGAGATGTCCACTTCACTTTTGTGTTGGGGTACATCTGGTCCGAATCTAAATTCTCTTAATTTTAGTCTTTGGGGGTTTTAGTGGTCATGCGCTACATTTCGCCGGCTGATGTTCTAACTCATACACATAAACAATGAGATATGATTTTATATCGTTCTATGCTTGAGGAACGCTTATGCATTTGCTGATGAACATAGACAGATGACTAAGTAAGCAATGAAAGCTTATGCTAAGCTACGTATGTACGTATAAGGGCTTTATTTAGGTATCAGAAGAATGTGAATAGAATGAATGTGGGTTACTGGTTAAGTCGACCTAGATCCTTGAGGGGGTTGTAGTTTCGATCTTTACTGACTGATTTGACTATGAAACGTAAATTACCTACCGTTTTCGAGATATTAGACTGCAAAGTTTAAATAAAATTCAATTTTTGGTCCATTTTACTACTTTTTTAGTAATTTGTCTGCATCTAGTTTTTTTTAACGTGTTTTGTGTAGAGGGTAACCTGTTAGGAAATATTATAGACCTACTAAAGTCCTATCGTAATAACTTATCTAAACTTGGTAAATCTTCTAGATAAATTTGTTTTTAATTTGAAACGGGGTTTACGAAACAGTGATGGTTGATTGCCGTCGTTAGTCAGGATATGAGCAGGGAGAGAAAGTCCATTAAGAAAAATAAACTAAATTAATTGTAAAGTATTTAATTTTTTACTTATTTTCTTCAAAAAACTATAAAACCATTATACCTGTAATCATTAAAACCATAATCTCATTATAACTTCAAAAGATGGTCCAGCTACTACAAATCTCGACGGTCTCGAACGTCTCGGCTATGACTAGAAATAAAAACATATAGTTAATGCAACGTGTTCTTGAGTGTAGACTGCGACTCAGCAAACGTAGTTACGTTTGCCGAGTCACGGTCTTCAATCAAGTACACGTTTACATTATGATTAGGACGCCCTCCGGCCAGGTGGGACGACCTGCGAAAGACTGTAGGAAGATGTTGGGTGCAGCAAGCTGAAGACAGGGCGCCATGCCACTCATGAGGGAAGGCCTATGTCCAGCTGTGGACTAATTTAGGTTGATGATGATGATGATGATGAAATCAAACAGAGTA
This sequence comes from Eupithecia subumbrata, assembly GCA_949316285.1. Lineage (NCBI taxonomy): Eukaryota > Metazoa > Arthropoda > Insecta > Lepidoptera > Geometridae > Eupithecia > Eupithecia subumbrata. The sequence goes on along the minus strand of OX438642.1, from coordinate 2,970,007 downwards.
TCAAGACACTAGTCCCATGGGAGTTAGGGAGGCTCATTGTGTGGGACGTTACATGCGTCGACATATATAATAAATAATAATAAATAAATAAATAATAAATAATGCTGGACAATTCACACAGCATTATATAGCCCCAAGTTAAGCAGAGCTTGTGTTATGGGTACTAGATAACTTTACTGATATACTTAGTTCAATACACGACATGACGACATAGATAGATATTTTTATTATACATAGAAAACACCCAGACCAGCGGAACGTACACAAATTTGTTCCGAGGCGGGAAGCGAACCCACAACCTCCTGCGTCGCAGACGGACCTTCGCCCGCTGCGCCATGGAGGTCGTCGATATGTGCCATACTAACCAACAGAATTTAAACAAATCGGTTATAACTCGAATTCAGCAATTTTCTATTGCTAAGTTGGAGTTGTTTATAATTATATTTAAAAATCTTGGCAAATAGTACCTACCTACCTCATGCAATCCACTTCTAGTCTTTTTATTCAATTATGAACTAGTACAATCATAAATTATGATCACAACAAAAGTAAAACATTGACAATTTGTTTTGTATGCCTACAATGATTTTTTTTACTCGCAGAAGCCTTTTTTCACAAAGAGAATTACAATCAAATAATAGAAATAAATTAGAACAAGTATTTACAATTGAAACAATTGAGCTAACTATAAAACTTTTAAATCCATCATGGTTGTTAACACTAAAGTCATTTATAACGGGATATTTACCATGATTAGAATTTTGAGCTTTCCAATATTTCAGCACAGTTAGCGCCATGATCACGGAATAACACGGATCACGTTATTCCGTGATCATGGCGCATGAAACTGTGCCGAAATATTGGAAAACTCAAAACTCAAATCATGGTAAATATCCCGTTATAAATTACTTTAAAATTGAGCTAACTGCAGACTGTTGCAAACAATGTACAGGTAGCTCAACTTATCCATATATTGGTTTTGTAGAATTCAAGTTGCGGCGCGTAAGAGGTTAACAGAATTGCCATATAAATTTTTCAAAAATATCTGTGATCTCGTCATTCGTTAGATCGACTCTATCAAATAATTCCACTTGCGTCCACTAATCTCCGTGTTTTCCAAAATGCAAACGGTCGAACGAAAATCTTAAAACGTTTCCAAAACACGAAAACTTTATTTACTTGGAATATCTTTAAGCTAGGTACTTTCCCGGAAACAACGCGAGCGATGTCTAAGTGCAAAAACTAGTAGTGCCTACATTTTAAACGAATAAAAATCTGTTGGATACAACTTTTGCGAGCTGGGTAACGGTGCTCACGTTGAATTCACATTGCAATATTGATATTTCCCAGCGTAAGTTTTAGTTTTGTAGTCAGGGACTGTTCGACCCCGAAGCACCCATAGTGCTAAAACGTGTTAAATAAAAGTATTTAACTTTTTACCTTTCTATTTCTTATCGACGGACATAAAAAGGATAACATAATTTTTAGTGCTCTATTCAATGTTCAGTATTTTTATTACATCTGTCTTTGGTGCTGTCAAATTAGTTGGTCTTTTTCAAATCAAATCAGATCAAAAACTCTTTATTTCCATTAATACAATAGGTAAATGTACACTTAGAAAAGGTAAAATTTTAAAACTAAACACTGACACGGAAATAAAGTGATATTTTTGATTTCTGTCGCTTCGGTATGTAGACTAAAGTAAAGAAGCGACGAAGAAACCTTTAGCCTGTTAGTTGTTATTTTTCGAGCTGGAGCAAAACAAGTCCCAAGCTTTTTTGTCCTCTAGATAATCTGATATTTTGTAGTAAGCCTTTTTACAAAGGATATGTTTGACAATTGTTTTGAATTTATTGATTGATAATTTTTGCAACTCACTTGGAGTTTTGTTGTAGAAGCGTTTACATCGCCCTTTAAAAGATACATTTATCTTGTGTAACCTAGTTGTGGGCACAGCGAGTTTATTCTTATTTCTAGTATTTATATTATGATTTGATATCAAGGCCTGTTTTTCCTAAAAACAGTAAGCAAAATCAGTTAAAGTACTGCAGTGTAACCTAGCTAATTCCCATCTTGGGTATTATGAACTAAGAAACAGGAAATTGCCCCAGTTCCCAGCCGCCTCGGTATTCCTGGCCGGGGCAGGGGGTGCTACGAATCACCGGGCTACCCAGACTGCCACACTTCCCATCCCGCAACTGACCCGGGCAACTTTTAACGGACGACGCTTTCAGGCTGGACCATCATTTAGTGCTGAAGCGGAGTTAGAGAATTTAAACAAAAGATGATCAGTTTTGATTCTATGCTAGTGGTTTTGGTATTCTACTTTTGATGAAATAAATGATAATGAATAAATAACAAAAAAAAATTACAAAACGTGTCATTCATCAATCATAACGAATGACGTTTTGCGATCATGGTGTCTGTTTTGTTTGTTTTGTAGGTACGCTTATTAGGGTTTCGAAGATCGAAGATCGGTTTCGAAACACCAAGAATTCATGGACCATTTGTACATTTTACCGTGCCTGAAATAAGTATTGGGTTCCTAACTAATGGATGAGGAACTTGCATACATAACAGTTTCTTTAGTGTGGTGTGAAAAAAAAAACAGTTTAATTTTATATCTACAGATGTTTTCTTTAATCTACTGATTTTCTACTGGACTTTACTGATTAAATCAAATTCGATCTTGCAACACTATTTTCAATTAAATCAGGTGAATAAAATCGGACGACGCTTTAATGAGATTAGTTCCAAGTTCGCCTCACTTGTTAGCCACACATCTGCCAGCATTGGTTTTATTTTTTATTACAGTTAGTTTACTTGGTTAATCATATTTTTTATTCATTAGTTTTTTTTTTTAGCGACAACACATGAAATAAGCTGTTTTTAAGTTTTATTTTAAGGGATGATTCTCTCAAAATATCATTAATTTAATATTTTAAATCTTTGAAATACGTTTTACGTTCAGAATATAATTAATTTGGTATTTGAATTCAAAAATTATGTTCAAAATAATATTGAGTAAAAAACGGCAATTTCATATTTAAACCCCTATTACATTAACATTCTAACACATAAATAGAAATGTTCGTACACAGAAAACACTCAGAACACCCTATAAAATATATGTAGATCCTACAAACACTTAGCCCGAGGCGGGAATGGAACCCGCAACCCCCTTCGTCGCCGGCAGACCTTCGCCAGCCTTGCCATATCGATCGTCTTTTTTATCATTTTAGATGTCTAATATTTCGTCACGTAAAAAGCTACGTGGAAAGTAAATCGATTCACGTCATGCCTTCATGTCAAATCCTTTTTGGTCTGACATTTATCCCGTAGGTTACAAGGTAGCCTACACGTAAAATTAATGGGAAACGTACCGAATCCGACATTTCGAACACACGCAACCCGCGGCGGTATACCATTCATTAATATTTCTCGTTCGGAGTCAGCTATTTCGACATTAGCGGATATTTTTTTGTTGAAAATACACAGGTTCGACTTTTCTGGACTTTGGGCGCCTTCGTTTTTATTTTCATTGTTCATTAATCCCTTTTACTTGAATGAATTTTCATTCTTCGTCACGTAATTATAATTTCCTACCTCCTTTTGTTATGAACGTTGTTATAAGTAAGTACTTAAGTATTATATAGGTACCTTTCGTTTCATTTCCTGTCTGATAAAACAGTCACGCAATTAGGAATCAAAACTAAAGAAAAAGCATGTACAGTCTACTGTTTAATCTTATGGCATAGAGCTCTACGCTTCCTGAGTGCTGCTTAATGTATGGAAACAACTGGCATCAAAGTTGAGTAAGCATCAACGTTTTAGGTCAGACAAATAAACACTCCAACAAATAAATTTGTTGTTTGGGGATAAACGGACGGCCAGAACTTGAGACCCCAGAGGCCACTTAAAACTTATGTGGCTTCGTTAACCATAGTCCTGCGTTCAAACTGCCGTTAAGATATCCCAGAATAATAAAACAGGACCCTATCAGTCCTTATCCTACTACAGCGTTATCAGCGTTCGAAAAAAAATGATAATCTTTTTGGTTCTACGAAAGACTTGCGACGATATCCTCAATGCTCAGGGTCTGGACCTTTAGGTAGGACCTTGATCTGAACAATGTCTTTCCATAAATCGACTAATACTAAAGACTATGAAAAGTAACATAATAGACAAGTAAATAACTACTGACTGAACTGAATAACGTTCCCTATTATCTAGGTTATCGTACACAAGCTTCATTAAAACCTACCGAGCTGCAGAAATGGAGACGCTGCTGTCTCCGTAAATGCTATTTTCGCACATTTCCGGTGGTAAAAGCAGTGATTACAACCCTCTGCGATAAGGTAAATAACCACTTAAGTAATAGGAACATACTATATTAATATGTGAAGCCCTCGCCTTTAGGCCGCCGGCCTCTGCTTGCCTCTGTGACTTCGTCCCCACGCATACACTGGGCAATCTGCTTCTGCCCCACGTCTAAAATATTTCTGGTTTCGCTCCATATTACAAAAGGTAGTACCTTTTGTATATTCATATTACAAAAGGTGTACCTTTTGTAATTATTTTATTATTATTTACAAAGGGAAAAGTAGAGTTGACAAATAAAACCAGTTCATCAATGTATTTATTATTATGTAATTTATCTTAAATCATAGAAGTTCTTAATTAGATAAAATTTTAATTAATCAACGGTTATACAGGGTGTAATATCATATAATAATAATCATAATCATTTTTGATTAACCAAACTTTCAAGTGGGGTGTAGAATCAAACACTGAATTCAGGAAAAATATTTAAAAAAATCCCGCCCTTTAGTTTTCGAAAAATAAAATAAATACGGAATTTTCACTACACACTTATACAATTACGCAAACGACTGATGCACGTGTTTATTTGCCATTAAAATATGATTAAAAGGTCTACGTACCTTGTGTACACCTTTTTAGCAGATAAACATCTTTTTACGGGGGGCACCCACGACCGGACACGCGATATCGCAGCAGCGCGCGCGGCGGCGGGCTGCACGTGTTGTAGTTATGTAGGAAGCTAGCCAATTCATTCCAATTTTCATCTCGTGGTATTCAATATCTGAATAACGCATACGAGCCATTTTTACGCACAAAAAACCGATAAGCGCCGCCGCGACCTTCACCTTGCGCTTGCAATGATGCAACTAAACGGCCATTGACCCTATGATAACATTTCTGTGGTGTGACAGTTTGACAAAACTAACAATAAGCCTAGCATTGGGTGAAAATTCGCATGAACTAAGTTTGTATACCTATCTCGCTCTCGCTTGCTAAAAGTTTGTGCCTTTTCTTGTCTCAATCTGGTGCTTCGGAAATGTAAATTGTAACAACTTTTTATGGGGTTCATTGTTAGTTACTCACCATGTTTTTAAAGGTCAATATGAAGGCAGGTACTTAGGTAGTCAACGATATGAAAAAATAAAAGCTAGTAGTGCATATCTTTTAGTAGGAAGGTGCATGCTTAATGAATGTACCTACTAACTATGCATTTTCGCGATAGAACGTGTGTAAAGACTTAAAATAATTTATTTATTTTTTAATTCCTAGAGGAAAATTGGAATGTATTTGTTGTACGTAGGCTCCATATCTAAGCACGCCGTGCAGCCTTTTCGCTTCCGTTGCAATGATGTCGCGGGTCGATGACCGCGGTGCCGCTCATTAGGGCACCGTTTAGGTGTTATGGGCTTATAAAAGAGATGAATACAGGTACGCAGGCCATTTTTTTTAATTCCAAATAGACACATGTATTCGAGTCTATTGCCTAATGTTGTGAAAATTTCGTACCTATTTATTAAATTTTTCGAAAACTAAAGGGCGGGATTTTTTTTCAATATTTTTCCTGAATTCAGTGTTCGATTCTACACCCCACCTCAAAGTTTGGTTAGTCATTTTTGTTACACCCTGTATATTTGACGACCTCAGTGGCGCAGCGGGCGAGAGACCGCCTGCGACGCAAGAGGTTGCGGGTTCGATTCCCGCCGCGGAACAAATTTGTGTACGATCTGCAGAAATTTGTTCCTTTGGTCTGGGTGTTTTCTATGTATAATAAAAAAAATATCTTTCTATGTATACATATCATGTATTAAATATATCACTTATCTAGTACCCATAACACAAGCTTTGAGAAGCTTACTTTGGGGCTAGATGGTGCTGTGTGGATTGTTCAGCATTATTATTTTTTTATTTATTTATATAAATCGTGCCAAGGTAAACCTACAATACTACAACTAAGTACACATTTTGACTTTCATCCCCTCTTGTAGTATGTTTATCAGCTATTAAAACCATGCCTATCTATTTATCGGCCCCTACGCAACTCGCCGGGCCAACAATAAAAGAAACATTAACTGGAGTTAATTTTTTTCCGAATTAATAACCAGAAGATTTTTTATTTCGTCTGATCTTACTATTATGGTGGCTAAATAAATAAAGGGTTGGGGTAAAAATGTCACCAGGTAAAATTGTCATCGAATTGCCTGAGTTCGAGTATAAATTGAAATGTCGTGACAATTAACTATTCCAGAATGTGATTCTAGCAAGACGGCGAATGGATTTTTTAGCAGGCGAATATAAGAGGAGAATATAACAAATTTACCTTAATATCTTATAGTCGAAAGATTTTTTTCTTAAAGGGCAGAAGCCTTTATTCACAAAGAAAATTACAATAAAATTATACAAATAAATTAGAATGCAGATAGCTCAATTGTTTCAATTGTAAATACTAGATTTACAATTGAGCTATCTGCAGACTGTTGCAAACAATCTACAGGTAGCTCAACTGATCCATATCAATACCAGTCGGAAGCGTCCCCAAGAAGCTGGCTGCATTGCTCCGCGCTGTATGGCAATGCTGATGCGCTGTGCCAGATACTGACCAGCTTAATATATTTTTTTTTTAAACCCAAAGAGCCTTGGTACCCCATGGACCTAGGGTCGAAAAATTAAATTTTTATTTATTGATATATTAAATTTAAAATACTAACGGCCCGTCTCGGCCGCACAGATGGACATTTATTTTTGAAACTTAAACTTATAAACATAGCTAAAGTAACTCAGGTATATATAGGTCATAATGTAGCAATCTAATGGTGAAATAATTTTAGAAATCGGTCCAGTATTTTTTGAGTTTATCCGTTACAAACATACAAAAATACCAATCTTTCCTTTTTAAAATATCAATTATATAGTGTAGATGAAATAGGTATCGACGCTCTGAAAGATCCACGACATCATACACTATACAATTAACTTGGCGACAAAATGATATTGCATCCGGTAGGGGTAACGCTAGAGACGTTGCCCCTACCGGATGCAATATCAAACCGGATAGTAAGAGGAACTCCTTGTCGTCTCCAATATTCAATAGCTTCTTATGGATCACCTACATAGATTGTGCTACACTGTAGCAAGGCCGTGACAGTAGGCCCAGCGCAGAGGGGAGAGTTTATTGTGTGCTAAGCCGTAGCAGCGCTACACTGTATGTAGCACGTATAACGAGAACCACTATGTTATTATTATAAGACAGGTGTGGCGAACCTTTATGAGACAATGTGCCATTAAAAAAAAAACTAATGAGCCATAGACGTGCCATCAAATAAGTAGGTACTTTTGACTAAGTGATTATTGCGAAAATAATATAACTAAATAAGTACTAACTACTCAAAATTCTGTTATTGTGTTTGTGTTTTTCTTTTCTGTTTTTCTCTATCTTGGTGTGCATTAAAGAGTATTTGTATTATATTGTATTAGTATTCTTTTTTAATCCCGAATAAACATTTTGCTCTGTAAACGTGTAGTTCAATTATTAAAGTACAAAACAATACAATAAAATGAAAATATTCTGTAGTGCACACCAAGTAATCAAATATCACAGAACACAAAAACAAATAGGTAGGTACAAATAATGTATAATGGGCGGCCTTATCGGTAGAAAGTAGATCCTACTTCATATTTTAAACTAAAAATGCAAACCGTTTTGATCCGTGGCGTGCACAAAATATTAAGTCGCGTGCCATCAATGGTATGCGTACTATTGGTTTACCACCCCTGTTATAAGAGGAGGGTAGAGGACTGTCAAGTGCGAGAAATTTTAACCAACTCGATCGTGACAAAGTTAACTATAATTTGTACGGGATTGAAGCAGCGCCTCTACTGGGAAGCAGAATTTGCGAGTGTGAGATTCTCTTTCGAGAAGTTCTGACAATCGAATGTACCTAAGTGTGACTGTCACACTTACATTCGATTGTCAGAACTTCAACGCATTTAATTGGTTTGAAAGGTCACTCAAGTGCGAGTTACAAAATTTAACATTCGAAAAGTAAAGGAGCTCGAAAAGTTGTCATTTAGCATTCACTTGTAATTTCTCAGTGAATAGAAGTGAAAGCGTAAAGTTATAAAGTAAAACGATAAAGATTTCCAATAATAATATGGCAGGACGGTTTTTTTCTCTTGTTAGAGGCTGCTAAGGCACAAGATGACCGCAATTTCGACGCATCTAACGAAGCAAAAGCTTGTGCATCTTTTGATTCTTTGTTGGACCACAACACCCAGACAAGAAAACACCCAGACCAACGGAACAAACTGCAGATCGTACACAAATTTGTTCCGAGGCGGGAATCGAACCCGCAACCTCCTGTGTCGCAGGCGGACCTTCGCCCGCTTAGCCATGGAGGTCGTCAAAATTAAAAAAGCTGAATTGATGACCCAACTTCGTATGATAAAACTCTATTGTTTTATCATAGATTAAATGAGGTAAAAATATGAAAGAATTGGTTTTATTTTTAAAATAATTTTTTTTTAAATAAAAAAATAATTATTATTTTATTACCTACTCCAGTAAATAATACAAATAAATAGTACTCCAGTAGATAATAAAATTAAATATACCTATTACTGAATGGCTAACTGCGATGAGATTGAAACATTCTTACAGATATAGTCAGTCAAATGTCATAATCACACTATCACACTAATATATATAAATGCGAAAGTTTAGATGGATGGAGGGACGTTTGTTACCTCTTCACGCCAAAACTACTGAACGGATCGGGCTGACATTTTGCATACAGGTAATCAAAAATCAATCAATCAATCAATCAAATCAAACATAGGCTACTTTTTATCCCATGAATCAGTTCCCATGGGATAGAAATCGCCTTTAAACGTTTCCATAGTAAAAACCGCGTTCGAATCCGCCGGCATAAACTAGTCATAAATATAACTGTAAACTCTTATTACCTACTTAAACTGTGAATTTTAATCCATTATAATATTTATGATAATACCTACAATATAATTATATAATAACTTGGTACTCTTATCTATATCGTCCACTTGCGACGACAGTGTGACATCTTTAAAACCGTTACTTTACAGAAAACGACTTTTAAACTTTTAAATGAACATAGTTCTTAAATTGTTGTCAAAATAGCCTTATTATGTATGAAGTGAATAGAGTTTAACTAATAATGAAATGAAATATCAGAAAGAAAAAACATATTCAGACATAAATTAACTTTTTTTAAGAGTTTTAAAAAAAAAAGGAAAACTAATTACGTTGTCCTAGAAAAAAATCAAGTTTTTAGAGTGGTAAGTTTAGTTGTTACGTTGAAGATGATGTAAACGTTTACGTTTAACTAGGTTATATAAAAGTAAAACATTATTCTTGAAAATTTGTTTTTTATTTTACGAATAATCTAATCATTCAATATAGTGGTAACTATTTTAATAATGAATTCTGTAACCTTAAATTACATATTGAATTAATAAAAAGTTAATTATGAAGACAATACTGTATTTTTCACATGCTGTGCTATGCTAACAGTTCTTTTACTTATTTTAAAAAAATATTTTTACTAATGCAAACGTTAAAATGTAACATATTTTACTGCAAATAACAATTTCGTAAACTATTACTTGAAAATATTACGGAAAACCTATCAAGTAGAGACTTAGTGACTAATTCCTTGAAGAAATGACGCGCTTTGGTGCTATTGTTCCGTCAGAATCAATTCTGACATATCGCTGGGGTGGTTTTACCTTTTCCATTGACTAAATTATAAATGACCACTGTCTTTCAATTTCACCCAAATCCCAGTACTCTTTTAAAAGTTGTTGTCGTTGAATCTCCGTTATATTTGCGTGGCATTTAAATTTACAGGTTTCTTTACAGGGGGGTTTAAGTCTTATGAGTTTTTGCGGATTTATAGGATTTCCCACTATTTCTCAATTTTTTACAATATACTTCTTCCAATTTGTTTCTTGTCTTGGAGTCTTTTTAATGGGAGTTTCAACGATAGTTGGAAGATTGTCAGATTCTGTCACGGTGACGAGTCTAGCTTCGATTGAAGGCGATTGATTTTCGGTCCTTGTACATCGATTAGTATTTCATCGCAAGTAAAAAATACTGATTCGATGCCTGACCTTTCTCCTTGGTTTGTCCTTTGCTGGCTTGTCACAGCTGTAGGAACATCATGACTTACATCAGTGACGACGCGAGCTTCAATTTGAGGCGGTTGATTTTCGGTAGGTATTAGGTGCATTTATTGGTATTTCATCAGAAATAAAAATTACTGAGTCGTTGTCTGACCTTCCTGCTTGGTTTGTTGTTTGCTGACTCGTCATTGCTGTAGGGGCATCATCAAATAAATTAAATTACAAAAACCCTAATTTACATATTTTCTAATTTGTTAAGTTACCTACCTAAAACCCTGTATAAAAGAGAAAATTGACACATCAAGAGATCTCTGAAACTACAAGAGCTACGAAGCTGAAGTTTTGCATGGAGGTTCCTTTTAGGACGTAGGCACCCGCTTAGAACGGGTTTTGCGGAAATTCGTATTCTAAGGGGGTCAAAGGTCATTTTTATAATAACTTTAGAACCGTAACTGTTGGCACTTCAAAATTTAGCGTAGACAGATAACTTAAAATAAGGGACACGTGTTTCAGGGTTTTTTGAAATTCACACCATAAATGTCATGGTGTGGAGTCAAAGTTAGGCGACCCACTGACATATCACGAAATCTAAGGAACTAGAAGAGCTACGGAGCTGAAATTTTGCAGGACGTAGGCACACGGTAAAAACGGATTTTTGGAAATTCGTGATTTAAGGGGGTCAAAAGTCATTTTCAGGGTTCCGTACCTCAAACGGAAAAAAGGAACCCTTATAGGATCACTTGTCCGTCTGTCTGTTTGTCTGTCAACCCTCTTTTCTCAGGAACGCGTGGACGTATCGAGTTGAAATTAACGTCGAATACTCAAGTCCGTAACCTCTTGGAGCAGTGATATATATAAAACTTGTAAGTCAACGCACTCAAAAGTTACAGCCGTATATGTCCGAATATTTTGAAATTTCCAATGGAATCACATGCACACAACACTATAGGGTACTTCCCGTACACGTAGAGTCATGAAATTTGGTAAGACCTTGCTGCTCAAGCAAGGTCTTATAGCACACGGCTTGAGCCAACTTCCTGACTCCGGGCTGCTACTGTGAATATTTCCTGCTAGAAAAGACCCAATAACACAAATCTTGGCCTGATCCGGGATTTGAACCCGGGACCTCATTATTAGCGGTTGACCACGCGACCGTTAGACCAACGAGGCAGTCGGATAAAAGTATAAAATGTCCTGCCACAGAAATATTAGATACCTACATTTACTCTACGTTTATGGCAAAATATTTAATGATAAATGTCCACCCATGCGAAGCTGGGACGGGCCGCTAATTTTTCATAAATGTATGACATGTAAACTAATTTATTTTATTTTATTTGGATAATTGTTAAATACTTAGTAAGAATTGGACGAATTGCGCATGGATTCCTAACGAACCGCTTAATGGACAAAACGGCGCTTTGGACGAAAAGAGTTTTGGACAAAACGCGTTTTAATTGTAATTGGACAAATCGCTTTTTTCAAGGACGTCTAGATACACCACCTCCTTTACCGGGTGAGGTATCTAACTGCCTGCCGGCGGACTGAGCGTCAGCGGAATATATAGGGAAGCTCACGCATGTGCAATGCCCGAGCTTGCAGATAGACCGCCCGAGACTCCACTCGATCGATTTATTTTTTAAAGTCATTAACACCACTATTGTCACACTAGATCCCATAATATTAATTATGAGCGATTTGTTACAACTTATTATAGTAGGTACCTACGTATGGTTCTGGCTGGATGTTTATGCTTGGTGGTTGAGGACTTGAGTATAGGACCGCGCGCCGACGACGACGCGACGGCCGGACACTCACACAGCAATTTTATAGTATGACTCGGCCAATGTACCAAGGTACCTTGTTGCGGACGCTCTTCGGCAGTAGCCAGGAATTTTTTTGGGGGGTGTCGAATTTTGCCTTATTTTAGAAACATTTTACAAACGTCCGAAACCGTCGGCGCGCGAGTAATACTCGTACTTGACGGATCTTGTTTCTAAAGACAATAGTCCTTGTAAAAGAAAGTGACAACAGGTTAACGTCAATGCCATCTAAAATGGCAATGTGCACATTATGAGAATGATTTGGTTTATTTGTTACGAGGCGGTGAGCGGCGAATGTTCTGTCTAGGCAATGAAAGTGTTTATAAGTTTTATTTGTATTTTTGTGCTGTAATATATTAAATCGAGAGCCTAATTTATAATGGCTTGTGTAGCTGTGGGTTGCAAAATCCGCGTGGTTCCTTTATGTTAAGAAAATCAAAAGATCTATTTTCCGTCGCTAAGTCTTTTGCCGTGATTTTGGGGGATAGGTATTACATTTTAGTTTATTTGCAATAGGAAGGTAAGCCTTTTAATTTTCTTTTTTTTTTTTTAGAGTTGGATCCCTTGGCATAAGAGTAGGTAAACGGGCATAATGATTGGTGACCTCTTTATGTTTTTAATCAATGAATGAATGAATACTTTTTGTACCAACACACGATCATTCCCAGCCTTTGTTGGTCCACTGCTGGGCACAGGCCTCTCTTTATGCCATTCGTAATTAACATAACAAAAACCCTCTTACTACGAATTACAAGCAGACCATGTAGTCGTAATCGTTATTTGTTCAACAAGTGGGCAAAACGATTTTTGTTGAGCGTGCCGATATTAAATCCCGAGCTAGCGAAGCAGTCTAGAATAGAGTCACGAGCGTAGCGAGTGGGCATTGTTCCGACATCAAATTACTTTTTTCAACAAGTTGAATAATATTCTTTATTACACATGTGCGCAAAACTGTTTTTCAGTTCAGTTTAACGAATTTATTTACTCAAAAGAACAATGTTCACTTAAATGAGTACATACATTATCCTTACTTACTATCTTTTTTAGCAGCAAAGTCACCGTTTTCAAGAGAGATGGCGTGGCTTCTCATTGTGACGCATTAGCACACTCTAACGCGACACGACAATGCTATTCGACCAAGTAGTTGCGCGCAAATTAATCTTAGTGTCTTATCTATATCTAATAAGACGAACAGATTAATGTGGCCAGACAGGTGTGAAGGTATTGTTCGATTGTCTCCGAACAAGTCATCACTTGATTGACTCTCAGAAATGATCATCCAGGTGAAACCATTGAACAGGAAATGGCAATGAATAGTCATTAACGTTGGAATGGGACTGAATATCAAGTCAGAGAACGCGCACCCTAACGTTTCAACTGCTAATGTTTGAGCCGCAATGCCGTGCCTCACTACACTGTAATCGCCCACCTGATTGGTGTTACGGTGATACGCAACTGAATTTGAGGAAGTGGCTAGTACCCGGAAGATGAAGGCCAAGCTAAGACACGCACTCTGTTCCTGGAACCGCTAAAACTCAGACATTAGTAAGTGAGCGAAATCAAATCAGAATATAACTATACCTGTAGATTGTTTGCATCAGTCTGCATTTAGCTCAATTGTTTCAATTGTAAACGCTAGTTCTAATTTATTTCTATTATTTTCTTGTAATTTTCTTTGTGAATAAAGGCTTCTGCCCTTATTGATTTGATAGAATATAATTTACTTGTATATACAGGGTGCCACGTGACATGTGTACTAACCCAAAAGGAGGTGATTATGGATCTAAAGGGGATCAACTCTGTGAATAATGATTTTTACAATTTCGAATTTATTTTTATATAAATAATAACTATGCATAAATTGCATTATTTAGCATTAAAAAATATTAAAAAAACGTTTTTTGTTTGTTTTTTCGGCAAAATTTGTGTTATTTATGAAATAACTAGTTTATGCCCGCGGCTTTGCACCGGTTGTTCATAGGAACAACGGGTGCATTCCATAGGGAAACGTTTAAAGGTGATTTCTATCCAATGGGAACTGATTTATGTGATAAAAACTAGCATATGTTTGATTCCAGGATTGGAATTATCTTTATACAATATTTCAGCCCGATCTGTTCAGTAGTTTTGGCCTGAAGAGGTAACAAACATCCATCCATCTATCCATCCAAACTTTCGCATTTATAATATTAGTGAGAAGATGAGATACAAAAAATTACGTATTTAAACTAACTTTACGACATGAGACCTCCAACTCAACAGCCTGTATTGGTCCACTTCTGGACGCAGGCCTCCCCCTGATAAGCGCCTTTATGTGTTTTTTGATAAGCGGCTTTTATGTGTTAAAATAAATGAGACCTAAACCCTCCCATACCTACAAAAACGTTGAACTCCGGCCATATCGACTGTGATTATGTGTCGTATGGCAGCGAGTTCGGTCTAGTGAGCATTATTGGGGTTGTTGGCGTGATCTCCAACCTCCAAGCTCCAGGCTCATCGAAATTGTTGAGGGCGCTACATTTATTCTTATTTATTTGACTGCGTTAAATTAGGTTTAACTAGACACTAGAGTTCTCTAGTATAATTTATAAACACGCTTAATAACTATATCAGTTAGCACTCGTGTCTCAATACAAGTTATTTTAACTTAGTTAGAGCGAGGAGTCATTTTCTTTGACCCTAATAGGTTTCTATTAAGCATGTTTGTGCTAGATACTAATCAGTTGAAATGTATATTACTATTAATAATTAGACTAGTACGAATATTGTAAACCTTTCTGTAAAAATATATATTATTATTATTATTATCAGTTACGTGGTTGAAGTAGAACAAGGCCGGGAAAAGATTATTGCCGAGAATTTGATGTGCCCTTTTAAGGAAGATCGTTTTACGATGCCGTTTATTGAGGTATTTTGATAAAATTTGCGTTCTTCAACTAAAACTAACAGACTAGTAATCACACTAATATTATAAATGCGAAAGTTTGGATGAATGGATAGATGGATGTTTGTTACCTCTTCACGCCAAAACTACTAAACGGATCGGGCTGAAATTTTGCACACAGGTAATTCTAATCCTGGAATCAAACATAGGCTACCTTTTATCCCATATATCAGTTCCTATGGGATAGAAATCACCTTTAAGGGTCCGGCGACGGATGAATTTCCCATACAAACGTAGTACCAAAATGATTTGTAATTTGAGAATGTTTTCATCATGGTTTGCTATTATTTGTGTTAGAATAGTATTTATACAGGTTCCTGCCATAAGATTTTTTCAAAATACTTATCTACACAATTACTAAGACAACATTCATTCTTTCATGTAAAAATGCGATTAGGTTTAATTTCATTTCAGAAAGGTATTTTGAAAAAAAATTGTGGCAGGAACCTAGATAAATACTATTTTAATACAAATAATATCAGACCATAGTGAAAATATGCTCAAATTAAAAATCATTTTGGTATTACGTTTGTATGGGAAATTCATCCGTCGCCGGACCCTTAAACGTTTCCATAGAAACAACGCGTGCGAAGCCGCGGGCATAAACTAGTTTGGCATAAATCGTACATTTATTATGAACCCATGTTTTAAGAAACTTCAATTCAATGGAATTTTTGAAGTTTTGCTTGCACAATACCAAAACCTAAACAGTTTTCGTTTACTACCACTGACCTATGCTGTCATCATACTTTACCAAATAAAGTTAGGTTTACTCAAAACGTTTTCAAGTTATGTTTTTTATATGATGGCCTCCCTTCGAATATGACGCGCCCAAAGTGTAATGTAAGATTTCGTGGTTACTACGTGAAATGCCACGTAGTAACCACATTAGGGGGGACTTTTTAATTTAGTCGACATAAAAGTTGTCTATGACATATGTTTTTCATCTCATTCTAATGCTTACGCGAAATAGAGAAACAAGACAGCGTGTGTTTTGATGGTTTTACAAAAAGTAAACAAACACAAAACAAGATCCGTCAAGTGCGAGTGTAACTCGCGCGCCGAGGGTTTTGAACGTTTGTCAACAGATATGTACCAAAAGTACCGGTTAGAGACTTCGCAATTTAACGAATACCTAAAAATAGTAGGTTACATTTCAGATGGATCTCTCTGCATGCTTCGGTTAAATGGGTGGTTCGGTTAAGGTAAATTAATTATTATTGGTAAATTTTTCGACTTTTTTCGAAATATTTCAAAAAGTATGAAAGTTAAAGAAATTTGAAAAACTGGTTTGAAATGTCCAAACCGATACCTTTCATTTGATACCCCACTCGGTGAGGTAGCCCCCCTTTTGAAAATTATTCCTTTTTGACCATTTTTCAAAAAGTGTTCTTTTTTCAAACTTCTCTATATTTTTTCTGTAAAATATAGATCCAAGTCTATAAACGCTCCATACATTTTACATGGATCGCTCTGCAATCTTCGGAGATAGGGGGGGGGAATGGGTATTTTTTCGACTTTTTTCGAAATATTTTAAAAAGTATGAAACCTACAAAAATTTCAAAATATATTTTGTAATGTACAAAATGGTACCTTTCATTTGATACCCCATATGACTCTGTAGGTATCTTTTAAAATTTCGGCATCACAATTTGTATGGAAAATATTCATTTTCATTTTTCATTTATTTTTCTCAAAATCTGTACAGGCGCACGAAATGTATTATTGTTTTAAATTTCAAGTTGATAGCTGCAGTAGTTTTTGAGTTATTAAGGAGGGAAAAAAGGACAGACAAAGCGAGACCATAAGGGTTTTGAAACCGATCTTCGATCATCAAAACCCTAAAAAGGATTCAGCGATGCATTTAGGTACAATACCTACCTTCGTTTCCAAACTAATTCTCTTTGTAGACTTTAGGACAGAATGCTCACGAAGTTCGCTGCATAAAAACGAATATGCATCTTTGGTGAGACGGTATTAGGGGGTGCAGTTTCGATATTTTTCAATTTCGAAACTGGCTTACGAAATTCGGAAGCTCAATTTCGAAAGTTCAGACAGAAAATATAGCTTTTATTCTCGAGATCTGCGAGTCCCTATCGGTATATTCACCCTCTAGACGGTATGCATCACGGTAACCGTTTTCCGAGAGGTCTCTCATAGGTTCGAACTTGTTGCGAAATTGTGTTCGAATATTCCGCATGCTATTACCTACGCTCATCTTGTGCATGAGCCCCCTCAAGCAATCTACGCGCAAAATAAAGACGTGAGTGTATGAAGAAATCCATTTTCAACACAAAAATAAACACATCAATTTATATCACTTCAAGGAGGATGTAAACAATTAAGGTTCCGTCTCACTCAAAGTCAAAGAGAATACAATACTTATGAAATATCAAGTGAATGACTTTACTTTTATAGTTAACTTATTTTAATTGCTAACCGTCAAAAATTGTCGAAATTTGTCGTTCACACTCGCATAACTTTCAAAAAATGTAGTAAACTACCTATCCAAAGATATTGTATGTATACCTAGTCATAGGATCTTTGAAACTATCAAATTCACGTTTTACGAAACTAAAGTAATGGTAAAAGTTTCACACTTGAAAAAAGTTTTGTAAACTTCCCGCTTGGGGCGCTGTTCACATTTCCATGGAAAATAAAGTTAACGCAAACTTTATAGTGAACAGTGTGGCAGTTCACACTCAGCATACAGGCTGAAATTTTGCATAAAAGTAAATCTAATTCTGGAATCAAACATAGGCTACTTTTTATTTCATAAAATTCTTTTCATTGCACAGAAACAACGCGTGCGAAGCCGCGAGTAAAACTGGTCCTTTATATTCATATTTTTCGAGTAAACTATGCACAGAACATACGATCTGTTCACGCCGCGCAGCGTGACACCTTCGCATCAGCGCCGAGCGCGGTGCGCCCGCCACCGCGGCCGCACCTTGCAAGGCAGATTCCCCTACGAGACGCAGCGTCGACCGCACGCGCACAATCTTTACCCGCGATCTCTCATTTAATAACTACAAGCTGTATTGTAATTAATCCAATAAACCCTAAAATACAACTGAGTCTTTCAATACAAGACACGATCTCTAAGTCTCCGCATCTGCTTTTGAAACTTTCTAAAACTTTCTGAAACTTTCCGAACTAACATCTATTCATGAATTGAATTACGTAAGTATCTTGTAAGGTGAGTTTCTCATACCTATTTCTGAAACTTTCTGAACTCACTCATTCATTAAATTAATTACGTAAGTGTCTTGGTCGTGAATGAATAAACTCATCCAGTTAATTATTCATGACTAGGTTTATGCCCGCGGCTTCGCACGCGTTGTTTCTATGGAAACGTTTAAAGGTGATTTCTATCCCATGGGAACTGATTTATAGGATAAAAAGTAACAAAATTTCACCCCGATCCGTTCAGTATTTTTGGCGTGAAGAGGTAACAAACATCCATCCATCCATCCATCCATCTAAACATTCAAATTTATAATATTAGTGAGATATGCACATCCATTAAAGAAAGAGTTGTATTTACTATGAAATTGCTAGGTCAACGGGAAGTAACCTATAGGTTTTGTGTGCATGTGATACCCTTAGAAATTTCAAAATATTCGGACATAAACGGTTGTAACTTTTAATTGCGTTGACTTTTCAATCGACGAAAAACGGTTCTCAAGTCGACGCATTTATTTTTATATATTTTTTCTTATGGTCTCGCTTTGTCTGTCCTTTTTTCCCTCTATAATAACTCAAAAACTACTGCAGCTATCAACTTGAAATTTGAAATAATAATACCTACATTTCGTGCGCCTGTACACAATTAAAGAAAAATAAATGAAAATGAATATTTTCCACACAAATTGTGATGCCGAAATTTTAAAAGATACCTACAGAGTCATTATGAGGCATCAAATGAAAGGTATCATTTTGTATATTTCAAAATAATTTTTGAAATTTTTGTAGGTTTCATACTTTTGAAAATAATTCGAAAAAATTCGAAAAATACCCATCCCGAAGTTTGCAGAGCGATCCGTTTAAAATGTATGAAGCGTTGGTGGATAAAGATCCATATTTTACAGGAAAAATATAGAGAAGTCTGCAAACAGAAAACTTTTTGAAAAATGGTCAAAAAGGAATAATTTTCAAAAGGGGGGCTAAATGAAAGGTATCGTTTGGACATTTCAAATAAGTTTTTCAAATTCCTGTAGGTTTCATACTTTTTGAAATATTTAGAAAAAAGTTGAAAAATTTACCATTACCCATTACCGAACCACCCACTTAACCGAAGCATGCAGAGAGATCCATCTGAAATGTAGGTTGGTACCTACTATTCTTAGGTATTCGTTAAATTGCAAAGTCTCTAACCGTTTCTTTTGGTACATATTTGTTGACAAACTTTCGAAAGCCTCGGCGCGCGAGTTACACTCGCACTTGACGGATCTTGTTATTGTATGACCACGCATAACTTTTACAGTGTAGTCCGATTTCGATAATTCTTCTTTTATTGGAAAGGGTATACCCCGAAGGTACTTTTTATTTCATAAAATTCTTGCACAGAAACAACGCGTGCGAAGCCGCAAGTAAAACTGGTCCATTATATTCATATTTTTTGAGTAAACTATGCACAGCACATACGACGGCCTCAGGCAGTATATAGGTATATCAACTCATAGGAATGTACTGTTAGTAGTCCAGTAAAAGCGCAGGCGTCGACGACTGGAGGCTGGATTGGATTAGAGTGGGGGCGGTTTATAAATTGACGCACTCGCTCAGTCGCTCCCTGGCGTTCAAGCTGAATCCACGTCTCCTGACCGAGCAAACTACTGACGGAAACAATAAAATCTCGACTAAACGTCTTAAATTCTTCTTCTAAACTCTAAAAGTCTTTGAATCTAGTGTTTATCTATTTATAAGGACGCCCAACGAAAAAAATCACTAATAGTTTTTAAAATAAATACACATACAAAGAAATTTTAATTCTTTGTGTTGCTTAATAAGGAGATTTCTTACAAGAGAAATAATTTGCTAAGTGAAAATGGTCCTTTCATATTATGCATGTCTGATTATAAATAATAATAATAAATAATTATAAAACTTCTAACTGTGCCTATTAATTGAATTATTTTGTAGTTTTCTTGCAAAAGTAAACGCCGCTTTTTATTTCTTATCGATTTTGTTCTGCCTCAGTTTGCTCTTAGAGTTCCTGTCTTAGTCTCCTCTTAAAGGGGGAGGCGTTATACCCCTTCGATGTTTATATGTGAATTTCTTTAGTTACTGCTGCGTTGCATTTTGCATCCATCAGTCACAGCTCTTGCAGTGACTTCGAATCTGTCTCGGTTGAGCAATTGAATAAGCAACTCGCGTCCATAATTTGTGTTCGGGCTCAATTCTTTTAAATCACGTAACCTGATTAATTCCAATTGAATCAATTTAAGCGATATAAATATAAAATCCTTTTTTTAAACCCTTCTCGAAAGGGGGCGCATACCAGTTCGTTGTAGGTACAAAACCGAGGGACTTTCCCTAAAACATCACAATAAAATATATTTATTTCGTTGGCTTTCCTTTTTTCACTTCTTTACTCTAGGTTTATATGATGGAAGTTAAAAATAGCTTTTTTTCTATTTTGACTTGTTCTAAATTCCTGTAATTGGCTTAGGAATATGATTATACAGCATTTACAGGGTGTCACGAAACATGCAACAGCATAGCCGAAACACTACGTACAATCCAAGATAAAATAAACCCGACTTTGTCTTCCCGTTTTCTCTTATTTGCCAAATGCCTCTCATTTGGTAAAGGACAAGAAAATGTAGCTAAGAACTATAAAAGTGACCAGACTCCTATTTTGGTACCTCATTATAACACAGTCACATAGCTTTTTTGCTGGTAGGAGAGAAGAATGTCCTCAAACCACATATAAACAATGCCGAAAAAGTGCCTATACAAGTATTCGAGTCTACAAATTAGTGTAGGTACAAATGCTCAAATCACCTAAGAGTATTTAAATCTACTAAATGGTATACTTATTTCACCTAGGTGAATTAACCCAGGTGAATTGAGTACCTATACGGCAGGATACCCTCGTGGGTAAGAACCTTTTTGAAATCTTTAATCTTTGCTGCTGAAATCTGATTAGCAGTGCAGACCCCCAGAATAGGGTATTTTACTCTATATGAGAAAAAATCTAAATAGTACATTATGGTACTAGTGTGTAACATTGGTGATTACCGCCGAGGCGCCATTGAGACCCGAGCCGTAGGAGAGGGTCTAAAGAGAGCCGAGGACGGTAATCATCAATACACACGTGTATCATACGACGTTTTTCAACACACTTGTGAATAAAATAACAATAAAAACTAATTTTATTTAGTAGATAAAAGTTTATTTAGAGAAACAATAAGTAAATGTGCAGTTACTAAACTAAAGGTTTTTTTTTCATAGTTTTTTTTATTAATTTATTTGTTTTATTGAACACGATCTTATTTTTTTTTAATAAAACTTTTTAAGAACAAACCAACATAACCAATAAAATTTAAAAAATAATCTATAACTCACTAGTGAGTTATAGATTTTTTCAATGAAAACGTCAGTTTGATTATGGGTGTCATTCTGTGCCTAATTGCGATGACTATTGAGCCACTTCATGAGTGTTGAAAAATATAATTATTGAGATAGCTTAGGCAAAAATCAGTCGGAATAAAATTCAATTCAAAGGTTTTAGTTTTTTAATCTGTTTCATAACACCAAATTAGTAGTCGCCATGTTATTACGTCATACGGCTATGTAAACTTAGAAGTGTCAACTGTCAACTATCAGCGTACTAATAACATACAAAATATCACTGCATTTGTTTACACAGCCAACTGATGTCATGACCAACAGGACAATATGGCGTCCTCTGCGTCAAATTTGAAAATGCAAAATTTATATGCATTTTTATGGCTCTTACGATTGTTAAAAATTTTGTGAATTTTTAGTGGTTCATTAGCTTTATGGAATCTAACTGAGATACTTTTCAAAAATGGGTGTAATACCCTATTAAGGTATTATAGGTCACACATTCTTGTTTCATTTTGTAAACGGTTTTGTGTTTTGGGGGTTACTTTTGGGATGGCGATAGCAGATTCAAGGATATTTATCGCCTGAGTTTTTCTAATCATAGTAAAGTTTTTTCCAGCTTTTTTATACCTACTGGACATACAAATCATCTGCAATGTTTTTACGATCTGCAGATGTTTGCTTCGATGTTCTGGGTGTTTTCTAAGTTTCCATAAAATTATATGTCTATGTACTATAATGTATTAAATACGTTACATATATCTGTTATCTAGTACCCATAACACAAGCTCTGCTTCGTTAGGCGCTAGGATTGTCCAAAAGTTGTGTGGATTATCCAAAACTAATTTTAAATTTTGCCGGTTTGTAAAAAAGTTTGTCGGAGCAGCAAGTTTGCCAGTGATCAAAATTGTTGGTTCTAGCTTTGTTATGGTAAAAAGTTCGATTATTATCTTTATTTGTGCGCCTTTCATCTCGATCTGTTGAGTAGTTTTGTAAATCATAAGTACCTACCTCTTGACACCTGTCATCGGGGCTAGCCCCAATGTCCCCATGTTAACGTGGAATGAGTATATTTTTAGGGTTCCGTACCTCAAAAGCAAAAAAGAACCCTTATAGGATCACTTTGTTGTCCGTCTGTCTGTCTGTCTGTCTGTCTGCCTGTCTGTCTGTCCGTCTGTCTGTCCGTCTGTCAACCCTCTTTTCTCAGAAACGTGTGGACGTATCGAGTTGAAATTAACGTCGAATACTCAAGTCTGTAACCTCTTGGAGCCGCGATATATATTAAACTTCTAAGTCAACGCACTCAAAAGTTACAGCCATTTTCGTCCGAAAATTTTGAAATTTCCAAGGGAATCACATGCACACAAAACCTATAGGGTACTTCCCGTATACCTAGAATCATGAAATTTTATGTGCAGCAAGGTCTTATAGTATACAAGTAATGGGAAAAATCCGAAAACAGTAAATTTGTAGTTTATTCACAAAAAAAATACTTTTGACTCTCGCTATGGACCAAAACCTATAGGGTACTTCCCGTTGACGCAGGATCATAAAATTCGGCAAGAAGCAAGGTCTTATAGCACAAGTATAGAAAGAAATCCTAAAACCGTAAATTTGTAATTTAATTACAAAAAAGCTTTTGATTCTTGCAATAGACTAAAACCTATAGGGTACTTCTAGTGTACCCAGAATCATAAAATTTGGTAAGAAGCAATGTCATAAAGCACAAATAACGAGAAAAATCTGAAAACCGTAAATTTGTAGTTTATTAACAAAAAAAATTATAATTTATGATTCTCTCCCTCGACGAAGATATACAGTGTACCTACTTCATGTTGACCTAGAATCATGATATTTGGCAAGAAACAAGGTCCTACTTCATGTTGTCCTAGAATCATGATATTTGACAAGAAACAAGGTCTTACAATTAAACGGAACCCTTAGTGCGCGAGTCCGACTCCGTTTTATTTACCTTCTCTTCACTATCCTCCCGAAATTCGTGCCATACACCGTTGTGTATGGCACAATATTTCGCTAAAAAAATCCTGTGCTAACCGCCTCCATTGCCGCCCCCCGACGCGTATACTATATCGTCTCACTTTACAACTGGGCGTCCGATCTTTTCTTGCTTCGTCTTTAGGTACAGAACGATTGTCACGATGCTCAGAGACCGCAGCTGGTTTTTTCTGTTTCGCAAGAAATCAGAAATTAAATACTTTTATTCCTTAGGTTAACAAAAAAAGCTCATAGACAAGTCAAATTGTAAACCAAATTATTATCAAACAACAAATAAAGTGTTTAAAACACTTAATTTTTTGTTGATTGTTTTGTTTTTTGTATCTAATAGAAACAAATTAGAATTAGTATTTACAATTGAATTTATTGAGCTAATTGACTGTTGCAAACAATCTACAGGTATCTCAACGGAATAATTGAGGCAAGTAGGTAGGTTTTATGTTATAACGTTTATTCATTTTATTTTTATTTGTGTTGATTAAATAATCGAGCATAAACTTTTACTAAGTATTTTATCAGACTTTTTGTCCTAACGTTTTGTCAATTTTTTCGTAACGTCACTTGAATATAATTATCGTCGAATGAAATTATTATGGTTTTCCCAACAAATCAGCGTCCGTTTTATAAGCGATTTAGCCATTCTACAAATGGGCTGCTTCTAAGATCTGGCGGCGACATAAACCTAAGTGAATCCGGTCGCGCGGAAGCATTTACTTGGTATTGGCACCTAACTTATTTACTTACAGCGGCCTGTATACATTTACAGGCTTCGTCAAATTTTACGTCTTTGTGGGCCTTAACCATAACTTTTGTAATTAGAAAGTTTTGTTCTAAGGAAAAAACAAGATCCGTCAAGTGCGAGTATAACTCGCACGCCAAGGGTTTCGAACGTTTGTCAACAAATATGTAGGTACCAAAAGAAGACTTCGCAATTTAATGAATACCTAAAAATGGTAGGTACCAATTCACATTTCAGATGGATCTCTGCCTGCTTCGGTTAAAGTGGGTAATGGTACATTTGTCGACTTTTTTCAAAATATTTCAAAAATTTTGAATACTACAGAAATTTGAAAAACTGTTTTGAAATGTTCAAACTAATTCCTTTCATTTGATACCCCACTCGGTGAGGTAGCCCCCATTTTGAAAATTATTCCTCCCCTTTTTGACCATTTTTCAAAAAGTGTTCTTGTTACAATCTACTCTTTATTTTTTCAGTAAAATATAGATGTATTTCTATAAGCGCTCCATACATTTTACATGGATCGCTCTGCAATCTTCGGAGATAGAGGGGGGGATGGGTATTTTTTCGACTTTTTTCAAAATATTTTAAAAAGTATGAAACCTACAAAAATTTGAACAACTATTTTTAAATGTACAAACTTATACCTTTCATTTGATGCCCCATTTGACCCTGTCGGTATCTTTTGAAATTTCGGAATCACAATTTGTATGGAAAATATTCAGTTTAATTTTTCATTATTTTACTTTAAATCTGTACAGGCGCACGAAATGTATTATTAGTTTAAATTTCATGTTGATATTGTTTCAGACAATGTCATTTTACAGCAGCACCATGAATTTATAATTATTATTAGGTATTTTGTTTATAAATATGACTCTAACGATGCCCATTTACGATTTACGATTTGATGGATGGTTATTTGTTACTCTTTCACGAAAAAACTACATAACGGATCCGGCTGAAATTTGGCACAGAGATAGATTTATAGTCTGGAATAACACATAGACTGTATTTATCCCGGAATTCTTACGGAAACAGGAACTACGTGAGTGAAATTGCGAGGCACTGCTACGCAAAAACTACTGAACGGATCTAGATGAAATTTGGCACAGAGATAGATTATAGTCCTGAATAGCACATAGGTTATATTTTATCCCGGAATTCCCATGGGAACGGGAACTACGCGGGTGAAACCGCGAGACGCTGCTAGTTACAATATATTTATTTATGACGAAAACACGTAGAAAAGAACTGAAATATTATGAAATTAATGCATTGTTGAAAGTGTCTCGCGTTCAAGGAAACATCTTTTGGTGATGCTCCAAGTGACATATTACATAAAATTCAGCTTAGGAACCGAAAATGAGGAAAATTCACTTACATTTTATCAAAGTTGAAAGCTTTAAGAAGAGGAAAGTCACGACACAAAGTGTCTGGCAGTGGAAGTAATTGATTTTTAGTACCGTACCTCAAAAGGAAACAAGATCCGTCAAGTGCGAGTGTAACTCGCGCGCCGAGGTTTTCGAATTGTCAACAAATATGAAACAAAAGTACCGGTTAGAGACTTCGCAGTTTAACGAATACCTAAAATAGTAGGTACCTAATTAGGAACCTACCTACATTTCAGATGGATCTCTCTGCATGCTTCGGATAAAGTGGTAATGGTAAATTTTTGGAAAATATTTCAAAAAGTAAACCTACAGAAATTTGAAAAACTGTTTTGGAATGTCCAAACCGATACCTTTTATTTGATACCCCACTCGGGGGGGGGGGGGGGGTAGCTCCCCCTTTTGAAAATTATCCCCCCCTATGTTACCATTTTCAAAAAGTGTTCTTCTTACAAACTTCTTTATATATTTCCTGTAAATTATAGATCCATATCTAGAAACGTTTCATACATTTTACATGGATCGCTCTGCAATCTTCGGAGATAGGGAGGGAATGGGTATTTTTTTTTTGTAATGCACAAACTGATACCTTTCCTTTGATACCCCACATGACTCTGTAGGTATCTTTTAAAATTTCGACATCACAATTTGTATGGAAAATATTCATTCTCATTTTTTATTTATTTTTCTTTAAATCTATACAGGCGCACGAAATGTATTATTATTTTAAATTTCAAGTCGATAGCTGAAGTTGTTGCTGAGTTAATAAGGAGGGAAAAAAGACGGACAAAGCGAGACCATTGGGTTTCGAAACCGATCTTCGATCTTCAAAACCCTAAAAATGAACCCATAAAGGATCACTTTGTTGTCCGTCCGTCTGTCTGTCCGTCTGTCAACCCCCTTTTCTCAGGAACGCGTGGACGTATCGAGTTACAATAACGTCAAATACCTACTCAAGTCCGTAACCTCTTGGAGAGGAGATATAAATAAAACGTCTAATTCAACACACTCAAACGTTACAGCCGCTTATGTTTTGAAATTTCCAAGGAAATCACATGCACACAAAACCTTTAAGGTACTTCCCGTAGACCTAGAATCATAAAATTTAGTAAGAAGCAAGGTCTTGTAGCACAAATTAAGGGAAAAATCCAAAATCCAAAAGAAAAAAATATTGATTCTCGCCATGCACCAAAACCTAGGTACCAGGGTAGGTACCTACTTCCCGTTGACCTAGAATCATGATAATTTGGCAAGACACAAGTCTTACGGAACCCCTAGTGCGCGAGTCTGACTCGCACTTGACGTTTTATTAATACTATCCCAAATAAAATACAAAAAAAATCTTTATTTTAATGTCGAAAACAGAGTTTGGTGGCCTAAGGAAGTTGGCGCTGTTCCCCACCTCTGTGCCCCGGAACAAACGCTAAGCCATTGGTCCTGCGAATGACTTCTCCCCGGTCTTGTGTCTACCGTCACATAGTATTATGAGAGTGAGAGAATAGACAGTGCACGTGTATTTGCGCACACACTTGTGCACTATAATATGTCCTGCGCACATGGCTAGTGTCCCTGTGGACTGGTCGCCGTGGCTGAAATTCGGTTCGGAAGACATCATCATTATTATAAACCTCCATACAATTAAGAGTCCACTGATGAAGTTGCCAGTAGGTATCGGTGTCGGGTCAGGTGGGCTATTGAGAATTCACCCAGAAGCTAACAGAAGAATGTTCCGCTGCTGCGATTCCAATATAAGCCTTAATATTTAACCTTTATAGTGCTTTCGGTTAAATAATTAATGCCCTACTTCAGTTGTGACGTGCACGGAGACGTGACATTTGTGTCTGGTCTAGACTATAAAGGGTGCCACAGAAATGGTATACTAAGTCGAAAGGGGGTGATTGTGAACTCCGAGGGGTTCCACTTGTGAATAAAGATTTTTTGGATTTCTAATATTTTTTATATATTTCCCAAAAAATAAAGTTTTATTCTTCCTATTCGTATTTCTTAACACGCAATCTTGCATTACTTAACACTAGCTTCTGCCTGCGATTTCTCACGTGTATTTTCGGTAAAATAAATAGACTATTATCTAAGTTAGGCTTTGTTTTAAACGTACGCCAAATTTCATCTTGATCGGTTCAGTAGTTTTGGAGATCCTAGGTAACAAAAATTCAGATTTCACAAACTTTCGGCTTTCTAATGTTAGTTTACTTACATAGATTTAAGTTTAGTTTAAAAATCAAACTGTACTCTATAGTATGTAGTCCGTGGAGTGGAGGCCCTGGATACTTGCATTTATAGGTTTTTAGGGTTTCGAGATCGGAGATCGGTTTCGAAACCCTAATGGTCTCGCTTTGTCTGTCATTTCTTCCCTCTTTAATATCTCAGCAACTACCGCAGCTATTGACTTGAAATTAAAAAAAAATAATACATTTCGTGCGCCTGTACAGATATGAAGAAAAAAATAAGGTATAAGAAAAATTAAAATGAAACTTTTCCATACCAATTTTGATGCCGAAATTTTAAAAGAGACCTACAAATTCAATTGGGGTATCAAATGAAAGTTATTAGTTTTTACATTTTTAAAATAGTTTTTGAAATTTCTGTAGGTTTTATACTTTTCAAGATATTTAAAAAAAGTCGAATAATTTATTACAAAAAATAATGTAAATCCTTTGAAATTTCCAAATTATAATAGCTTGTAAGAATACAAGTAAAAGAACACGATTATGAAGAAAAACCATCTCAATTGTTTTTTTTACTGCGCGTTTTGAAAATCGTGGAACAAACGTTGACAGAATCACCCCCTTTCGGCTTAGTTCACCCTTGCTGTGGCACCTTGTATACAGCGGCGGCGTTGCCGGTTAGGTTGAGGCCCTTTGTTGGCTTGAACGACACCCACGCTAGATTGAGGATCGATTCTAAGGGCGCCTTCAAATTAGCCGCAAATTGTCGCGCGGAGGCAGCGCGGCTGCAGCGCTGCGGCCGCGCTGCTGTCTAAATCCATATAAATCAAAAACGCGCGGCCGCAGCGCTGCAGCCCCGCTGCGGCCGCGCATCAGTTCATCGATCGACTAGTGACGGTGCGTATAAATACCTAGTCTTTCTTCAGCACAAATAGTATTTTTGAAGGTTGTATTTTGTTTTCCAATATAACGTTCCAAACGGGGAAGTAATTCGTAGAATGGTTTTCTTGACACCTAATCTTAAGTAATTGTGAAAATTTTTGTCACTGTAATCTTTCACTTTGTAAAATTCAGTTTGTTGAGTTACAAAATAACGGTAACGTTTTCTGAGGCTTCTTTATTTTGTCCAAAATCCTTTTTCTTTTTAATAGTAACACTAATAGCAGTGTTTCTTAGTCAGAGTCCATCGTGAAACTAAATATACAACACTATGATTCTCGAACCAAGCTACAGCAGCGCGGCCGCAGCGCTGCAGCCGCGCTGCCTACGCGCGACAGCTTGCGGCTAATTTGAAGGCGCCCTAACACTGCGACAGCCACGTCTTGCTTTCTTATAATAGAGCATAATTTTTATAGAAATAGGAAAACTTACCTATCAAAATATTTTTTAAGGTCAGGTTACAGAACTTGCAGACCGTAAACTTAAGGCGCTGCCATGTAAAACTAAGACTGTCAGATTGCATGTCAATATTACCAAATGTGGTCGGCAGAGGCGCTTATTTTTAACATAGACTTATGCAAAATTTATCTGTTGTAGAAGAGGCAAACTTTTGTTTTATTTTGGTTGATAGCACAATCACAAGGTAATAATGTAATGTTAACTAACATTTGCCCGCGGCTTTGCTATCGTTGCATGTAAAATACCTTAATAAAACCTATGTCTATGTATATAAAGATAATCTATAAATCGATACTATAAAAATATATAAATATATATCTTTAAAAATATTCGTAAAATAAAATACGTGAATGTTGGAATGCTGAATGATGAATTTCATGGATATAATTTTGTACATCTATGTATATAAAGATAATCTATAAATCGATACTATAAAAATATATAAATATATATCTTTAAAAATATTCGTAAAATAAAATACGTGAATGTTGGAATGCTGAATGATGAATTTCATGGATATAATTTTGTACACAATCTCAGTACTACTCGCTTACATAATTAATTTTATTTTCCGGAAATAAAACGCAACAATCATGAAGATAGTTTTAGTTTAGATTGTAATTCTACAAAATAATCATAAAAACCACAACAGACCATGCCTTGCTATCCAAATTGATATTCATACCGATATAAAGTATTCTTTATTATGTTGCTGCCTTCCAAGAACTCTTGAGTGATTATGATTAACATGAGTGATTAATAATAATTTTGACAACTGTCATTGGAAATACAATTGTTTTGCATGTTTATTAAGTTTTTAGCGTCTTTAAACATTTCCTTTACTTGACTTCTTTGTTACGCTAAAAAAAAAAATATTATATTGATGTCAATGTACACATATTGCCAATAACAAAAAAGTTATGACAAACCGCTCCGTTGAGGTTTTTCTATGAGTTATTAAAAATTTAAAGTAAAATATTATTTTGGAGTATCTGTCCTTTTGAGAATCTCTCTTCTCTAAGAGAACAAACCGATAGAACTACGAGTAATTTAAATTTGCCTGTAGTTCTACTGGTAGAACTACGAGAAAAAAAATGCAAATGTTGGTCCTAAGTAAATCAGTTATCTAGTAAGTATAAGTACCCATAACAAAGCTCTGCTTAGCTTCGGCCTTGGTGATGATGTGTGAATTCATCATCATCAGCCTATATAAGTCCACTGCTGCACGTAGGCTCCTATTTTAATTTTTCAGCATTGTTTATTTATATATAAGGTCATCAAAATCGCCCTACCTATTTAACATATTTTAACTCGACCAATACTTTTCGTGCTGTAAACATGTTGAGTAGTACCTACCTATCTAGCTACCAGAGATAAAACCACTATAAACCTATTCTACTTAATTGGTAGGTCTGTCAATGAATAAAATTCCTGCAAATTTCTTTTGGCTTAGCTTCAATCAAATATAGACTTTATTTCAATGACGAATGAATTATTTAACCCGCAAAACAAAAGTTGTCGAAAATCGTAATTCGTCCGTCGAACCCAGCTGTCATCGCGAAAAAAGTTACATAACCTCACGTCCGTCCGAGGAGGCATCCAGTTTCCGAATGAAGCTAGTGGAAGCTATTTTGAGCATATATTGAAAGGGATGTTTGAGTAATAAGGTTGAAATTCTATTGGCAAAATATTATCATTTTTGCAATTACTTCGCTAAACGCCTTACAAAAATGTGTTTTTTGGGTTTTATTATGTTAATGGTTTTATTTATTTAAAACTTCTTACATATTTCTTTTATTGATAAAATTTCCTTTCATATCGCACACCTAGATCAAAAGTAAGTCAAGTCAAAAAACATGAAGTTGGAGATAACCTTGTATTCGATAATTGTCTAAATAAACGCAACTAACCACGAAGACATATTTCAAAAAGCTTCATAAATGGCTCATTAGATGGCGTTAACTTCGTCTTGGTGAATGATCGACGTTCACCCCTCTCCACCTAAAAAGGTGTATTGTCAGTTGCACGTGAGAAGTAAGCGCTGTAGTGTGTGCGAGTTTTGTGGAAAACTAGGTTATTTTGAGTTTTCTTGGTTTTATTGAATTGACTTGAAATTTTTCTTGGAGATAATTTGAGTTGTTATTGTACTGGTGAATCAACTAACAAAATATTAATGGGACATTTTTAATTGTTCCAGTTTTGATTGATGAGGTAAGTTCATACTTTATTCATTATTTCGAGTTGACTTTGTTTTGTTGAATAATAATGCATATTGCGAGATGTCTTACTTTTGCTGGTGAGAATTTAATTGTGATTTTTTTATTAATAAAACCTTGATTTAACGTGCTTTATTTAAACATCGTGTGGGGTTACGAGTGCACAATTATGTAAAATATTGATTTTTAATGAAACCATGTGCACCTATTATTTTTATGAGTTTCTTTGAGTTGACTTTCTTTTGATGGTTAAATGTAAACATCTAATCTTCTCTTATTTTCTTCTCTTTTTTTAGGAAAACGAACACACGAGGCCGTCTTCTTGTTAAAATAGTACAGAAAAAAGACCAAAGCAACGATAGGAATGTAAAGGAATACTATTCAGTAATATCTACAGAAGAATATCCAATTATAGAAATTGCTATGACCACCCCGGACATTTTCCAAAAAAGGGATGAAGAAAACTTTAATAGCAACAGCTAACAAACATCCTAATACTAATGATTAAGCTGTGTGGTGCCGGCTTAGAATTTGCACCACCCCAACTCTTCCCGCGGGTGTCGTAAGAAGCGACTAAGGGATATACACCGGGGGCGGGCAGCAGCGCCCCTTGCAGGACAATTCTACCACCGAACTGCGATCCCCAACCCGCATGCCCAGTGTGGGGATTAATGGGCATTACCCCCTAAGTGATAAAAGCCAGTAAGGCGCTTATCAGGGGGAGGTCTGCGTCCAGTAGTGGACTAATACAGGCTATTGAGGTAAACAAACATCACCAAATCAGCAACCACCACTACCAGGATGAAAATCAATCAGTTATGTCAACAGAAGAGTCTACAAACGTTGTGAAATCGCTTCTCGAAACACGAGTCGCCAACCTGAATACTTCCGGAACTCAATTCAGCAATATTATAGCAGCAATATTTAACTACTAAATGATTGCCTGTCCATCATTTATAGTCGCATAGAAAAGTTTATATTGCCTTTATGACCTTAGAGTAAGTGTATTGATACGGTGTTTGCTCACCTAGAATTATTTTTAAATTTCTATTGCCATAAGAATGTTTCTTGTACCAAGTATAACTTTTTCGATTCGAAGACTGAATGATTGTGATTAAAGAAGCGATTTGATTTGAATAACAAGAACTTTTATTTCCTTCCACTTCAAGTTTTCCATCAAATCACATAATTTGAAAGTAATACTTCTTTGAATTAAAATAAAAAATCTAGTTTTGCAGAAGATTTGCTAACCATTTAAAAACAATTTATGCAAGGCCAACTCAAAATAATCGCACAAAACTAGTTCAACTCAAAATATTTTTAATTTTCTATAAGGAATATCAGTCCAAAAGTATAACAAGTCAAAAATTATTAACTGTAGTTACAAGGTTTACTTTATAGCTACAATATTTTTATTATTATTCATATAAGCAAAATTCAATAAGAAAATGTTTTGCGTTTCATAACTTTAGTGATAAAAGTTGAAAGGTTTTTTTTGTCTACTGAAAAATGTGGTATTTTGATTTGACTCAGTTTTGATCTAGGTGTGCGATATAGTATTAAAATAATTAATGGTTGTCACTCAAAATATTGAGCATTTCGAGACGAAAATTTTTTTCTTGTTCTTTCTTGTGATTTTTTTTTTTTCAAGATCCTAGATCGTTTTATAAAATATTTTTGTATGTCTTTTTTCCATACATTTGACTATACACTGTTTTTTTTTTGGGCTTGTAATATGTCGGAGAACGGCTAACGGTGCGACGAAAAAGTGTACTTTCTACGGTGTCGCTGTTTGGGTAGCGTCTTAAGGCGCTGTCGTGGAAAACTAAGACTGTCAGATTGTATGTCAATATTACCAAATGTGGTCGGCAGAGGCGCTTATTTTTTACATAGACCTATGCAAAATTTATCTGTTGTAGAAGAGGCAAACTTTTGTTTTATTTTGGTTGATAGCACAATCACAAGGTAATAATGTAATGTTAACTAACATTTGCCCGCGGCTTTGCTATCGTTGCATGTAAATTACCTTAATAAAACCTATGTCGCTCATTGTAGCTTCTCAATTATAATAAAAATTACATTCATCGATAGTTATTCATAGAAATCAGAAACACTTAAAAAAATAATATCATCTTCATGCGTGTTAAAGTGCCGACAATATCACCGACCATTATGATACTACTTTATACATTAAAAATATATACTAATTTAGTCAAAACAACGATTCGATTTGGTTTTGGAGGGCTTTCTCAATTTTTTTTTTATATATAAATAATGCTGAACAAGCCACACAACATCATCTAACCCCAAAGTAATTAGAGCTTGTGTTATGGTATACTTATTTTGATATACTTATTAAATACACTACACAGATAGAAATTTTTTATATACATAAGACATCCAGAACACCTGGAATAAATATCTGCAGATGGTACAAACATTTGTCCTGAGGCGGGAATCAAACTAACTGTAACCTCCTGTGTCGCAGGTGAACCTTTCCCCGCCGCGCCACAGAGGTCTTCAATCAAATAATCAGATATAAAATGAAATAGAACAGTGCTTTATTTCCTTTACCCCTTACAGGAGTCTTGGATACGTCAATAAATTCAAATAAGGTTCAAGAGTAAAACTGGGAAATAAAGTGATTACTTTAATTTATTGTTCACTTCAATCTTTTTAAGGTAAAGTAAAGAAGCGAACAAGAAACCTTTACCTTATTAGGGTGTTAGTTTTCGAGCTGGAGCAATACTATTAGCAATACCCAAGCTTTTTATCCTCTAGAGATAGTCTGATATTTTGTAGTAAGCCTTTTTAACAAAGGATATGGTTGACAAATTGTTTGAAATTATTTTTTGACAACTTTTAACTCTTTTGGAGTTTTGTTGTAGAATCTTATACATTTCCCTTTAAAACAACAATCATGAAGCCAGTTTTAGTTTAGATTGTAATTCTACAAAATAATCATAAAAACCACAACAGACCATGCCTTGCCATCCAAATTGATATTCATACCGATATAAAATATTCTTTATTATGTTGCTGCCTTCCAAGAACTCATGAGTGATTAACATTAATTTTGACAACTGTCATTGGAAATACAATTGTTTTGCATGTTTATTGCGTTTTTAGCGTCTTTACACATCTCCTTTACTTGACTTCATTGTTACGCTAAAAAAAAAATTATTATATTGATGTCAATGTACACGTCATATTGCCAATAACAAAAAGTTATGACAAACCGCTCCGTTGAGGTTTTTCTATGAGTTATTAAAAATTTAAAGTAAATTATGTTTTTTGAGTATCTGTCCTTTTGAGAATCTCTCTTCTTTATGAGAACAAACCGATAGAACTACGAGTAATTTAAATTTGCCTGTAGAACTACGGGCAAAAAAAATGCAAATGGTTGGTACTAAGTAAATCAGTTATCTAGTAAGTACCCATTACAAAGCTCTGCTTAGCTTCGGCCTTGGTGATGATGTGTGAATTCATCATCATCAGCCTATATAAGTCCACTGCTGGACGTAGGCTCCTATTTTAAGTTTTCAGCATTGTATATTTATATATAAGGTCATCAAAATCGCCCTACCTACTTAACATATTTTAATTCGACCAATACTTTTCGTGCTGTAAACATGTTGAGTAGTACCTACCTATCTAGCTACCAGAGATAAAACCACTATAAACCTATTCTACTCAATTGGTAGGTCTGTCAATGAATAAAATTCCTGCAAATTTCTTTTGGCTTAGCTTCAATCAAATATAGACTTTATTTCAATGACAAATGAATTATTTAACCCGCAAAACAAAAGTTGTCGAAAATCGTAATTCGTCCGTCGAACCCAGCTGTCATCGCGAAAAAAGTTACATAACCTCACGTCCGTCCGAGGAGGCATCCAGCCTCCGAATGAAGCTAGTGGAAGCTATTTTGAGCATATATTGAAAGGGATGTTTGAATAATAAGATTGAAATTCTTTTGGCCAAATATTATCATTTTTGCAATTACTTCGCTAAACGCCTTAC
The DNA here is from genome assembly GCA_949316285.1 of Eupithecia subumbrata. NCBI lineage: Eukaryota > Metazoa > Arthropoda > Insecta > Lepidoptera > Geometridae > Eupithecia > Eupithecia subumbrata. Next base: position 2,934,222 of record OX438642.1, on the reverse strand, counting down.
AAAAATGTGTTTTTTGGGTTTTATTATTATTAAAATGGTTATTATTTAAAACTTTTTTACATATTTCTTTTGTTGATAAAATTTCCTTTCATATAGTATTAAAATAATTAATGGTTGTCACTCAAAATATTGAGCATTTCGAGACGAAAAATTTTTTTCTTGTTCTTTCTTGTGATGTTTTTTTTCAAGATCCTAGATCGTTTTATAAAATATTTTTGTATAAGTCTTTTTTCCATACATTTTACTATACACTGTTTTTTTTTTTGGGCTTGTAATATGTCGGAGTACGGCTAACGGTGCGACGAAAAAGTGGACTTTCTACGGTGTCGCTGTTTGGGTAGCGTCTTAAATGCTTAGAATAAACTAATGAGAGGTTTTCGATTTGTATTAAAAAAAAGTTAGTTCCATATTCCTCGATGGATTGTCTCAATTGGCAATTAGATTATGTCAAAGTCAAATGAAAGGAAAACCAACTTTTTCAAGTTACTAGTTTGTGTTGCCAATTTAGCATCATTTTTTATTGTTTTTTTTTTCCTTTCATTTGACATTTTTAAACTCAATTTGCCAATCGACGGCCGTGCCACCTATCGAGATATTTAGTACAAATTTTTGTCTTCATAAAAATGTAAATCGAAAACCCCTCATTACAACTATGAAGTTAAAACTATGACCTATTGACAGACAGACCTCTGTGCATTAGATTATTTAAAAAAATCTTTACTTATTAAACGTGACAGGCAACAGTCATTTCCAGAATTGTATTCTCTTTGGTCATTTTCATCAGTCAATTTTTTATGTCAACGCTCATTCAGAATTTAATTCATTTATTTCCTAGTAGTAAGGAACCTGTTGAAAGCCGGCATTCTACTCCAAATTTTCAATCTCTCCCAAATTATTAAAGACGATCTTATAAAAATCTGAGAAACCCCGTAACTTTTACAAAATGAATATGATGTTTGTTTTAAATGGCTGCAAAAACAGGCATATTCTAAGGACGATTCCGTTTCTAAGGTAAGTGAAAATTTTCGTTACAGCATAGGTTTACATACCTAGACACCAAAGCATCGGCCAACCTACCCAGCCTATTTTGATGTCGTCGTAGCCCCATGGTTTGCCAAGGGTTTGCCATACATGATCCGCACCGCACGGAACGGACTGTCTGCAATGCCGGCGAGGATTCTTGAAGGAAACTTTTCCGCTTAGTGCGAATGACTTCATTCGGATTGCCGATTAGTGGACGCACTTGTCAGTGGTAATTACTCTTACCACACTCGCGGCTCAGACAAGCGACTGTGCGTATAATATGCCTATAGCCTATAGATGTTATACGCACGCGGCAGCTTGCTAGTAGGTAGGCAAATAGACTACAATCTGTCTACGCCATCGATAAAGGTTTTCGTCGACCCCCATAGATTCACAATGCGCAGCCTGGAACCGTTTGTATAAAAGAGAAGCCTTTTTGCAAGATTATTTACCATTTCAACTAGTGATATTTTAGCGCTCGGACAGAATTCATGGCCGAGTGCTAGTGTAAAAATGGCAAAATCACTCGTCCAAGCAGAAGAAAAATTATGGAATTTCTTATTTTCAGTAAGTTTAAACCTTTGTATTGTGATATCAGCCATATCTGTAAGAAATCAGCATTAAATATTGTTTTTTGGTCTGCATAATGTTACAATATGCTGTTCATAAAACGTATGCTCTGTCACGCTTCTAGGTATGAACGCGAAATCCTATGCCTATCCTTTTCGCAAAATGGCGTGCAATGCGCCCTCTTAACGAATTCCGCATAAACAATACTACGTATATAACAGTAAAGAACTATGGCAATTTTCCCTTTATTTAGGTAGGTATATACCTAAGTTTATTTAGGTATACCGAGTTTTGAGTGAATCGAACCAAGGAATAATAATTATCCATATAAACTTTACTGACCTTTTGAACCCTCCTAGAGGTTAATTATTGAAAATTAGATTAGCTTATGTGTTATTTATTCTAGAACCTGAACTATCTACATACCAAATTTCATCTAAATCGGTTTAGTAGATACGGGCTTTTGCATTTATAATGTTAGTAGGATACCATTAGATTCATCTCTAAATTTTGAGAAATCTGTATTTTTGGTTTTAACGTGTTAATTCCAGGAAAAAAGATATTTTTTAAAAACGGTACACAAATTTCCTTTCCGTATCTAATCATCTCATAATTGCAAATGGCTGGTGGCGGAGTGAAAAATTAGGTTTCTACATTAAGGTTGGTTCCATAATGAGCAACCAACCTTTTTTCGTTACAATATAGGCCTGAAGCATAGATTTATCATAGTTTTGCTTACTCATAAGGCCCGATGTTATAAAATAGGTTAGATTATTAAGCTTTATGTCTAACATTAAACCACTAGCAACCTTCCCCTGGTTCGCACGGGTCAGCTCAGAAATTCGTAATTCCGTACCTGAAAATCGTCATATTTTAGCTTATTTCCACAAAGCTTCAATGTAAATTAGATATAGTACACCTTTCTCATGAATCACTTTGTCCATTGATGAAACTTTTATGGAAATTGGCTCGGTACCTAATGATTTTATCGCGTTCAGAAATTGAAAGGTGACATGGGTATTGAGTGACCAAGACGTGATTTCCCTCGGTAGTAAAATGTAGGTTAAACCGCGGTGATCGTGGCGACGCACTATGGTTCAGCAGGGGTAGGTATTTTAATTTATTCGATTCGTTTCCGAATCGAATGAATCTCACTTTTTATTTGTATTAAAAAGTGAGAGCATCAAATGGTAAAAATCATAGTTGTGAACCTAAAACCGCTATAAATTTATAACTTATTTGTATACGTATCGTATAACCGTACTATAACCGTACTACCTGAAGATATACAATAATCCGGTATTGCAATAAAGGTGCAGTCCTCGCCAGTTTAAAGCGATGAAAATATAAAGATTCCAATCCAAAGCACCGAGCAACTTCTGTTGTCGTGCATAAAGTGAAGTTGAGCGGTTTCTGTTGCTCACTCTGTATAACATAAACGAGGGTCTTTGACTTTTAAACGCTTTGTGACGGTAGCTGTATTATCTATTTTACTTTTCGTTTAAGTACATAAAGTACTTTTTATTTTGTGGTATTAACGTGATGTTTAACATTTAAGTTGAAAGTAGTAACTGTAGGTACCTATAGTACCTAAAGTTTTCTTTGATATCTATTCTAGAAATTAGTCAATCTTCTGTCTGTCGTGCCCTGGTACCCACTACATTAGACATGAGCTTAGTTTGGGACCAAACATAAGACATAAAGTACTTAGGTACCTAGTACCTACTTTTCTGTTTCAAATGTAGGTACGCATAGACCTAATGTGTAATTTGTGTAGCGATAGATAATATTGGCCTTTCTAATAAGTCCCAATAATTTCCCAAAAGGGATCGAGTGTTGTCTCTACCATTCTTGGCTTTACAAAAATTTTGCTTAATCTGTAGGTACTAATATTATAAAGAGGACAGATTGGATTGTTTGTATGTTTTGAATAGGCTCCGAAACTACCGGAACGATGTGATTTTTTTATAAAAATATAAGAACACATTTTTCCTGATGAACATAGGCTACTTTTACCGCGGGTAAATACTTCATTCCTACGGGAAAACGGGTAATAGGACAACGGGTAGCAAGGATTCAGCTAGTAGAAAATAAGAAAACCTAACCAACTAACTAGTCAGTGGGATCGTAATATTTAATTAAAATGCGCAAGCAGACTCCTAGATGTACCTAATATTTTTTATCCTTACGCTAAATGGTAGGTACATTTCTAAGTAAGTTCAGTCGCAATTTTTGGGGTTTCGTTCCTTTAGTAACTTTTTCGATTATCTGCGAGGTAGCGCTACCAATAAGTATTATTCATTCGATTTCCTCTATCGTATAGATAGATGATCAAAATCAAAATCAAAAACTCTTTATTTCCATAAATACAATAAATGTACACTAAATAAGGTCAAATTGTAAACTAAACACTGACACGGAAATACTTGAGCAGAAGGAAAGGAATGTTCAGTGTTTGTACCATTACTAAAATGTTCTCTTCTCCGGAGTATAAGATAAACAAATATAAAACCATATTTCAGAAACATGTCTGAAACATGTAGAACTCACAAATTATTTAGACACTTACAAGTTTTGTTTATTTAGGTAGAGATAAACCATTCTAAAAATTTACGCCGATTGTATAACATTTAGTGGAGGGGGCGTGCATTTTAAGAATGGTATATCTCTATAACAAGTTTATTACATGTTCGTGTACATGTGAACAATAACAATAAATAAATAAATATAAATAATGCTGGACAATCCACACAGCACCATCTAGCCCCAAAGTAAGCTACTCAAAGCTTGTGTTATGGGCACTAGATAACTAATATATTTAATACATTATAATACAAACATAGATAGATATATTTTTTATGATATATAGAAAACACCCAGACCAACGGAACAAATTTCGACAGATCGTACACAAATTTGTTCCGAGGCGGGAATCGAACCCGCAACCTCTTGCGTCGCAGGCGGACTCTCGCCCGCTGCACCACTGAGGTCGTCCAAACAATAAACGACAACATTGCACAAAATCTTAAAAATACACTACTTTATACCTTGGTGAACACGATGGGATATGAAATGAACATCTTGCACAAAGGTTCAAAAAGCAATAGTCTGAGGCTGATGCAATTTGGAAGGTAAGATCGAGTTTGCAATATCAATTCCAGACAAGGGGCGCATCCCCTGGCCGAGTGAAGTGGTCTGGTGGCGGTGGGAAGACCGCGTCTCCACAGTTCCATTTCGAAGTTACATTCTGTTCAGTAGGCTTTTGCAACATGATATTGCTACTTTTTTTAACCTTGTGTTGTTGTTCTTTATAAAAAGTAAATTCGGTAGTAAAGTTTGTTGTAAAAGAGTAAAAAAAAAAAAAAAAAACTTCAAGTGCGAGTTGGACTCACGCATTATTGGTTCCGTTTTTATTTATTTATATTTATTTTTTTATCTACATTAATTTTTCATATACATAATTGTAAGACCTTGTGTCTTGCCAAATTTCATGATTCTAGGCCAACGGGAAGTACCCGATAGGTTTTGGTCCATGACGAGAGTAAAAAGTAATATTTCAGTTAATAAAATGCAAATTTATGGTTTTCTGATTTTTTCAATTACTTGCTATAAGACCTGGCTTCTTGCCAAATTTCGCTTCTTGCCAAATTTCATGATTCTAAGTCTTCGGGAAGTTCCCTATAGGTTTTGTGTGCATGTCATTCCCTTGGAAAATTCAAAATATTCGGACATAAAGCTTTAAGTTTTATTTAGGTACCCCTATATCACGGCTCCAAGAAGTTACGGACTTGAGTATTTGATGTTAATTTCAACTCTATACCTCCACGCGTTCCTGAGAAAAGGGAGCTGACAGACGGACAACAAAGTGATACTATAAGGGTTCCTTTTTTTCTTTGAGGTACGGAACCCTAAAAAGAAAGTAAAGTAAGAGTGTACGTACAAGGAAGTATTACGTTATGAAAGTACTCAGTATTGTATTTCACTCACCATTTCTATTAAATATTTAGTCTAAATTTAAATCTAACCACGCTGTTGTCTGTATTCCGAGTTTTGAAATTGCATACAAACTGTGTTAGAAGGAGTGGTAATGTAATTCTACTATAGCATATAGGTTATACCTACCTACATAGATACTACTATATCGCATACCCGCTGGATTTTTCTGAACATTTTGTATCTCGTTTAAAGTCATATGACAATTTTTTGTTTCTCAGAGAAATAAACATAATAAACTGAAGTATCTTCTTTATGATATATTTGTAATTTTGTGAGTATTTTTTTTTGTATTAGCTAATAATGCACAAAGCTCCCCTTCTTTAATCCAACGATCCTATCCACCCACGGTTGTCTGGTAAAAATCGCTCTTGAGCGATAAGACCGCCAATTGTCACATATTTTGTAAATTTTGTCGTTGTTTGTGAATTATCTTGATAAATATGCAATAAAGAATTTTCTATCTATGTATCTATCTATAGTTGCACTACTACTATTATTCATTAAACTCACTGTAGGCCTCTAACATTGGCCACAAGTCTTCCGTCAAATAAATCAAAAACTCCTCACCAATTGAATAATTTGATGTTTTTCTTTCTGTATAAACTGCCATTTTTTCGAGTCGGTTATAACTAATAACAATACCTACTAAATTAATAATCTAGGACGACCTCTGTGGCGCAGCGGGCGAAGGTCCGCCTGCGACGCAGGAGGTTGCGGTTTTGATTCCTGCCTCGCAACAAATATTTTTACCATCTGCAGATATTTATTTGGGGAGTTCTGGATGTTTTCTATGTATAATAAAATAATATCTATGTATGTAGTGTATTGTATTAAGTATTATCAGTTATCTAGTACCCATAACACAAGCCTGTCTGCCTGTCTGCTTAGCTTGGGGCTAGATAATGCTGTGTGAATTGTCCAGCATTATTTTTTTTAATTTGGTATGTCTTAATAATAGATCACAACAAACCAATAATTTTTTGGAATCAGATATCCAATCGTGTAACAATATTAATATCATGGAAAATTTAATATGAAAACCTACACCATTATTAACTTTTCAAGTGGATTATAACACAAGCTCTGCTTAGCTTGGGGCTAGATAATGCTGTGTGAATTGTCCAGCATTATTTATTATTTATTTATTTATTTATTTATAGGAATGCCCCTCTCTATAACAAAGGTTCGCTGTACGATTCGAGTATTATATATGTATATTTATATATAATTCGAGTATATCGTTGTCTTCATTATTGTAAAAGGTTCAATGCACTAAAGAGGATTATGGGTTCGGCTCAATGTTCCACGTTTCCTATCTTGTTATTATTTTTGTAAACCAAACTGCCTCGTTGGTCTAGCGGTCAGCTTGTTCAACCGCTGATTATGAGGTCCTTGGTTCGAATCCCGGGTCGGGCCAGTAGTGTTTATTGGTATTTTTCTAGCAAGGGAAAATCACAGTAGCAGCCCGGAGTCAGGAAGTCAGCGGTGTTACAACTTCGTGCCTCGGAAAGCACGTTAAGCCGTTGGTCCTGCGCCTGACCTCTTCCCGATCGTGTCGGTCTGTCGTCCCATCGGAAAATGAGAGTGAGGGAATAGAGAGTGCACCTGTGTTTGCGCACACACCTGTGCACTATAATATGTCCCGCGCATCTGGCTTGTCTCCGATGAGACTGGCCGCCGTGGTCGAAATTCGGCTAGGAGGATCTTACATTATTATTAAACCATATATGTAGGTACTAATTACTCCAACTTAATAGGTTCGTAGTTACCCGCTTAAATTCAAAAAGAATTTGTCAAACAAAACGTCATGAAAGTTTTCATATTTTATACTAACTAACATATTAAAGGAGTAATGAAAAAGAAATAAGTCCTTGAACACGGTACCTAGGTCTATAGAAAATTATGGATAGTGGGTTTTTTATGTGCAGCGATGAATATATCCAAACAGGTTTTGTTCCTTTACTTGTAAATAAATAAATAAATAATGCTAGACAATTCACACAGCATTATCTAGCCCCAAGTTAAGCAGAGCTCGTGTTATGGGTACTAGATATGGTACTAGAACTGATATACTTAATACAATACACTACATAGATAGATATTTTTTATTATACATAGATAACATCCAGAACGCCCTGAACAAATATCTGCAGATCGCACAAGCATTTGTCCCGAGAACCTCCTGCGTCGCAGGCGGACCTTCGCCCGCTGCGTCACTGAGGTCGTCTTGTATTAGATTTAGTTGATTTATTTTCTATCATTGCTATTTTCTTTATTTTGTTTTGTACCAATTAGTTTGTACATTATGTTAATTGGTAGATACCTAAACACACTCAAACTTAAATATTAACCTAAATAGATACTTATATGTATATACATATGTACAAGTTTTTTTTTTCTCATTTAATTGAACTTTGTATAATTTGTTCTTTGAGAAAATAAAGATTCTTTAAAACGAACACCAAAAACCAGAAGTTCATTTGCAAGTTGCAATAAGACATTTTACATTAGTTGCAATTTGCAACTGATCAGATCCACTCTGGGAGTGTCTTGTGCGGAGGGTGATCACTGATTGATCATTGACGGAAGCTATTTCCTTTATTATTATATTATCTTCGGCTTATCCCAATAGAGTGCCTATTTTATTTTATTTTTAACCCCTGACGCAAAAAGAGAGGGCTGTTATAACTTTAACGTGTCTGTCTGTGTATCTGTGTATCTGCCTGTGGTATCGTAGCTTCCAAACGGATGAACCGATTTTCGTTTAGTTTTTTTGTGTGATAGAAAATTGTATCCCGAGTGTTCTCAGTCAAGTTTCATGAAAATCTGATAGGGGATTTTAAAATTAAAATTTTGTTCTTGTATTATTATTTCATTCTGTGTGATAAATAGCTACTCGTATAATGTATGGACAGGACTCATGCTTGTTGTCTGAAATAAACCTTTTTTATTTATTATATTGTGTTCAGATTATTTACATATTTTGCCGGAACAGAATTATGACTTTTGTGATGTAATAATGTTCGAAAACCCGTTTTAAATAGCTTTTCTTCTGTGTTTATTGTGCACTGGATTCTGCCGGTGACTTTGCATGCACTTTCTAAGTAGTGCTTGCCCATCATCTAGACACCACCGTTTATATTTATAATAATTAATTTGCTTGTTTGGCGCCGACTCAAAATTACTTAGGTATACTTACATAAGTTTAAGAACTTAGTTATTAGGGTTAAATAAAAAGGTTTATTATTTTTTGCTTTTCAGTTTTTTCGGCAGTTGAATTTTAGGGTTTTGAAGATCGAAAATCGGTTTCAAAACCCTTATGGTCTCGCTTTAAATAAATAAATAATAAAAATAAAATAAAATCCGTTTATTTCAGGCACAAAATTAGGGACCCATATTACAAATTATAAGATTAACATACACAAAAAAATAAAAGTACCTATATAAAACAAAATACACAATGTAAGTAATTAAACAGTTTCCCAGAGCAAAATGCTGCTAGGCCGTTATTTTCTATTACGGTCCATATGGATGGATATCCAATGTTGGTAAATTGGGTTGTTGTATACCGTGTCAGAGACAGCCCTCAGTATACTGTTATCCGAGCGATTAAGCCTACTCCAGAAAGACGCCACTCGAGATCGGATGATGGCAAAGAAGTCCGAAACTCCCGCCTCGGAGAACATGCTCGACGCACTGCAGTACCTCGGTAGGTTCATAAGAGTCCGGTAAGCGTCATTGTACTGGACTCTTATAGTATTAATGGCTTTTCTGGTAAAGCTAGTCCATAGTTGGCACGTGTACATACCCAGACAATATGCACGGAACAAGGTGTTTTTAACGTCGGTACTGCAGTTCGTGAAGCGGCGCGCGAGCATATTACTCCGTACGGCAAGTGCTCTCCGCTCACGTTCTATGTCATCATCGTCTTTCAGCGTCTCTGTGAGCCAATGTCCCAAGTATTTAAATCCCTTGACCATTTTAATGGTGTCGCCGTTAATATGAACATCGGGTACATTCTCTGGACCTCGTCCCGACCTGAACACCATCATTTCCGTTTTAATGACGTTATATTTCAGTCCATGAGAAAGGGCATATTTCTCACAGACCAAAAGTAGTTTCTGTAGACCTTTGATCGAGGGGCTAAGAAGCACCATATCATCAGCGTAGCTCAAGTTGTTAACGCATACACCACGCTTGTCTGGTCACACGCTTTGTCTGTCCTTTTTTCCCTCCTTAATAACTCAAAAACTACTGCAGCTATCGACTTGAAATTTAAAGTAATAGTAAATTTTGTGCGCCTGTACAGATTTAGAGAAAAATAAATGAAAAATGAAAATGTATATTTTCCATACAAATTGTGATGGCGAAATTTTAAAAGATACCTACAGAGTCTTATGGGGTATCGAATGAAAGGTGTCATTTCGTACATTTCAAAATCTATTTTGAAATTTTTGTAGGTTTCATACTTTTTAAAATATTTCGAATAAAGTCGAAAAATAGATATATAATATATTTTTATAAATGGATAAAAATGGATATATTTTTCTTACTAGATCAAAGTTTTCAAACTCGTTGGGTAAACCAGGGGTAATTGTTATCTATTTTCAATAATTTTTAATTCAAATATTCAACCAGAATAATTTAGATCGCGTATTAGTCGGCTCGATAAATATCGAAGCTCGTTAGTCGTTACTCCCGTTACGTACTTATCGAGCGGATAAATTCGCATCACCTAATACAAGGAAATAGTTTAAAATTTAAAAAACCCCCGACAGATTTTCACGAAACATGGCTAAGAACACTCGGGATAGAAATTATCTATCACACAAAAAAAACTAAACGAAAATCGGTTCATCCGTTTGGGAGCTACGATACCACAGACAGATGCACAGATACACAGACAGACACGTACTAACCAGGAAGAGAGAAAGAAAGAGATTGTAGAATGTAAGTAAACTTACAACACCCCTCTCTTTTTGCGTCGGGGGTTAAGGCCAGGCAGTCCTGCAGCAGTAGGCGTAAGGGAAAACGCGCGCCTGCCAAGCCGCCGCGCTCGTGTTTTTTGTAGTTATTTAAACATGGTTATTAATAATATTATTTAATCAAGTCAAACTCTGCGAATTTGTTTAGAAATATTAAGTGTCCTTAGTTGAGTACAAAAAAAGTGTGATATCAGTAGTTCGCTAGTCATAGTATTGAAAAAACCTTAGAAAAGGTGGTAACTTTAGGATCTTTTTCTATCGAGTGAAGTTCATTACATCTTGTAACTGAATGCGACTTTGATCTAGTCAAAGTAATATATATCTTTTTTTCAGAATTGTAAACACTATTTTCTAAGTATCAGATGATTTTAAAAATCACAAAACTGCGGCCTCTGCTGGCCTACCAAGCATTAATAAAAGAAACAAGGTCTATGAAATATTGCGTTCTTTTATTCAGTCTTCATTCCATCACCTGTCAATAATTAGGGTAAATCATAGGCGTGATGTGTAAAAAAGAATAGAAACGCGTGGGCGGAGTATACTTTTAGTACCTACCTTAGATGCGATGTTGCTCTTTTTGGCCACCATGGTGGCAAAAATTTGCAACTTCGCATAGGCCTATCACTATACTAACTAAAACTTTTAAAGAGGCATTAAAAAAAAAGCTTATGATAGGTATCACAAACTGGCCAATCGATTTTTGATAATTCCTTCGTTAAACAGAATAATAAGATAAAATAGGGGGGCGCTGATTTGGGTCGGGGTAGCGCCTTAACATAACACATTATTATGTGACAAAGTTTGTCTCATGTGCGCCAACAATGCTTAAAAACGAAACATATTCACACACTAGGGTTCTTCAATTTCAAAAACAACCGTGAACGCATGATAACGCACTCAAAAAAAACAGGCATTTCGCTGCGGTCCGAATGTTGCTAAAAGTAAATTGCCTTCATTCATCGCGAAGTTAGCCGCTTATCGCAACCGACCCACGCCTTGTACCCTGCAAAGCGTCGGTCAGTAAAGTAAACGCAGTTGCATATAGGTGAGTTATCGTATCCACAGAATGTTGAATTTGAGCGATATGGTTTTTTTTTTTGAACAGTTAAGCTACTAGTAGATTTTTTGCAACAGTCTGCAGTTAGCTCAATTGTTTCAATTATAAATACTACACTTGCGAGCTTTAAAATGGAATCGCTTTCATCGCGAGTTGATCAAATCATTTTTTTTTGCAATTTATGTACAATGAACTATAGATTGTGGTATATCATTTGAAAGGTAATTTTGTTACCTTTCAAGTGATATCAAGAAGATTTAAAATTAATTAAATTGGCTACCTAAATTTTTGGAATTATTGCAATAGGTCGAGGTTGCATCTATCGGCTTTTATCGGCGCCGGAGCTGGATGAGCTGGATTTCTCCCTCGTATCCGCTGTTTTAGCTCGTCCCACATATGCCAGATTGGGTTCAAGTCAGGAATAAGGGCTGGGCAGTCTAGTGTGGGAATGCCGACATGGAAGACGTCTGTCGGTACTGTCTAGTCACTGCTGCGGTGTGGCAGCGGACATTATCGTCCATTAAATCAAAATTTATCGTCGCCAATAAATCCTGCGTAAGGGAAAACATAACTTAACTAATAGTTCACTGCGAAGAAATTGTAAAAATTAGTCTTGAACAACCCTTGAAGCGATTCCAGTTTAAAGCTTGCAAGTGTAGTTCTAATTTATTTCTATTAATTCATTGATTTCTTTGTCAATAAAGATTAAGATATTGGTTTTTCCCAGGAAATATTCTAACAATTTATTTATCATAATTTCTTTTTTATTTATTTTTAATTTCTGTAGGTAAAAAAGCTACTACTTTGAAATTGCAAACTTGAATTTTATTTATTTGTATAAATAAAAGTTCTGAGTTAAAATAATTAGAGCTGGATTATAGTTTTTATTTTATTCATTACAATAAATAATATTATCAACCAACTAGCGAGCGATAACACGCGGTTTTCTTGTGTTTAACAACTAGTGGCAACTTGCGCAGGCGCACGGCACTGATCAGCACACACGGCCAGACCAAAACAATATTACATAAGCATGTTAATTTTTATATAAGCAATGTATACATACTTATATCTTTTTTAAATAATTTGTGTGTCGTGTTTGTTGCTCTAGTTAGACGCATAAGCTTACCTGTATATTTTCCTAAAATCAAATCAAAAACATCAAAATCAAAAACTTTTTATTTCCATAAATACAATAAATGTACACTTCGTTAAGGTCAAACTAACTATAATTATATTTATTTTGATATAACTAAACCTGTACCATCAGAATAAATATATTTTCATTTCATTTCATTTCAACTACAAAAACATTAACAATACATACGTTTGTTAGGGTTTTTTTTAGGGTTCCGGACCCGAAAGGTAAAAACGAAAACCTATTACTGTTCCGCCGCTGTCCGTCCTTCTGCGGGCTGTAGGTATTTCAAGAACCGTGAAGTTGATATTTTCACAGTGTGCATTTCTCTAATGCCGATATCTATACTTCTATATCTACTAATACTAATTAAATAAAGATTTGATTTAGTTAATGGTTTAATCGGGTATTTATCGCGTACCTTTTGTTTTTATTCCCCTACGTTTCTACCGCGTTACAGCGATCGTGGTCGTGGTCGTGGAATAAAAACAAAAGGTACGCGATAAATACCCGATTAAACCATTAACTATGTTTACAAATCGCGAAAGTTTATAAAGATTTGATTGTTTGATTGTTTGTATTGAATAGGCTCTGAAACTACTGGACAGATATGAAAAATTATTTAAACATATAACATTAGAAGCCCACATTATTCCTGATGAACATAGGCTACACATAGGCTACTTTTTACCGCAGGATAATCCTTCATTCCTACGGGAAAACGGGTAATAGGACAACGGGTAGGAAGAATGCAGCTAGTAACAAATAAAACAAGATCCGTCAAGTGCGAGTGTAACTCTCGCGCCGAGGGTTTCGAACGTTTGTCAACAAATATGTACCAAAAGTACCGGTTAGAGACTTCGCAATTTAACGAATACCTAAAAATAGTAGGTACCAACCTACATTTCAGATTGATCTCTCTGCATGCTTCGGTTAAAGTGGGTAATTGTAAAATGGGGACGGCGGCATTTTGCTTCTGTTTTTTTTTTTTGTTTTATTTTTTATAAACCCAGAACAAATATGATACAGCCCTCTGTAACTAGATTCTATTTGACGCTAGTAACGAAACGTGATCGTGACGTCTTGTTTTTGTATGGGGATTTGTGTAGTTCCCTCTCCGCACGATAGAGGAGCTGCTGTACCAAATTGTGAGGGGAAAAGGAGAAAAATATTTATCAATGTAAAAAAAAATTTTCAGTGCTTGGTATACATACTACATACTTCGCCAGGTATAGCATTCCGAGATATCACAATCACGTGGGTGACACTTTTTACAGTTTTTACGTCATCGACGGATATGGCGGCGGTTCTAAAACTTTTTAATTTGGGGAAATTGTAGATCTAATATTCACAAGACAAACTCGAAGAATGTTTGGAAACTAAACACGACATAAATTATGACGGCCTCTGTGGCGTAGCGGGCGAAGGTCTGCCTGCGACGCAGGAAGTTGCGGGTTTGATTCCTGCGTCGGGATAAAAGTTTGTACGATCTGCAGATATTTGTTCAGGGTGTTCTGGATGTTTTCTATGTATAAAAAAATCTATCTATGTATATAATGTATTAAATATATCAGTTATCTAGTACCCATAACACAAGGTCCGCTTAGCTTGGGCTAGGTAATGCTGTGTGAATTGTCCAGCATTCTCAACTTCAACTTCAAATATTTTAGAGGTTTTTAATATTTTCTTCGTTCCACAAGGAACGAAACTACCACAAAAATAGTTTTCAAGAAATCGTACACCATTTTCTATGAACCTAGAATAACCCAGAAAAGCCCTGCAGATCGGGATCGTCTAGCCTCATCGCCTTGACGCCAAAACAGGCTTCGCCAAATTGAACGCGTACTTAGCCTATTTATAGTGCTGATTGTGTTGTATGATGTTGTGAAGTTTCATATAAAAATTCCTACCGGCTCGAGTTGATGGTGACGGTGTCAATTTCCTTGAGTTGAAATGTGTGCGATAACCTTTACGGTGCCGTCCTTTTGCTGTTGCATGAAAGAGAAAATCCTATCTCAAAAGCCCCAATCTACCAAGCAATTACCAGGAATAATTAATTATTAAATCCTGATAAACCAAGCTAATTTATATTAAACTAGGTAGCTAGATCGGGGATGGATAAGAAATATCCAGTCCAGTCTAAAGAAACATCTTTAGAAATATATGAATGGAATATCATCTAGAGAAATTATTTTAATTCAACGTTCAGAGGAACGTTGATTTAAAATAATTTCCACATACTCATCTAAAGCGATGAATTGTATCTATAATCTTTATTTTATCTATAAACTTTAGTATTAAAATTTGAAGGAGTCGGACATTTGACAAAAATATTATATTTGTAAAATTTTGTTCAGAAAAATGAAAAAATGTCCGGCAATTCCAGCTTTTCATTTTACTGAACAAAATTTTACATCTCATGTTAAAATTCATGGTGTTCCTTTTATTTCTGACACTATGTTATTTAGCAAAAAATAATCCTTATGATGAAGCCTTTCGATCGGTATTATAAAGCTACAGGTGATTGTTTTTCTCGTGTAACGGGTTCGATTCCCGGTTCAACCATGTAATTATTTAAATATCTATGAATGCAGTTTAAATTGTTTTTTAAATTAAAATAATGTCTTTTTTCAGTCAAATGTTCTATCTACAATATTCAAGGTACTTTCCCTCCATGTGGCATGGCCGTAGGACGCCCTGTATATTACTTAAGGATCTAGTCTAGTCAAAGTGGCATTCAGTTACAAGATCTAATGAACTTCACTCTATAGAAATAAATCCCAAAGTTACCCCTTTTTCTAATGTTTTTCCAATACTATGACTAGCGAACTACTGATATCACACTGTTTTTGTACTCAGCTAAGGACACTTAATATTTCTAAACAAATTCGCAGAGTTTGACTTGATAAAATTATTTTCTTACTCACCATGTTTAAGTAACTACAAAAAACACGAGCGCGGCGGCTTGGCAGGCGCGCGTTTTCCCTTGCGCCTACTGCTGCAGGAATACCTGGCCTTAATTATGCATGAGCTAAGTCACATTAGTCACTAGACTTAATAAAAGCTCGCGACGACGATTGTTAGGTTCTCAGAATTTTTTTGGTGGTTCGGTTTTGGTCTTCTTAGAATCGTTTAGGCGTTTTGTGACCACTTTGTAAAAGTCTTCTTCTAGATGTGACCAGAACTAGACGTACTCACTTCTTGATGTACGCAGTTCTAAATATGTCTAACAACTACAGCCTTAAAATTGAACTCGTAAATAAATTATGTTTTTGTTGCCTGCAGGATGGAGAGTCCGTGGCTGCTGCCCTCATGCACAGGCACACTGTCCACCTGCGGCTGCCCGCAGGGGAGCTCCGGCAAGTCAGGACAGAGTAGACGACAAGTCCGATTCAGGCCGTATGTCCCGCCGGCGGTGGTGGAGCATGACCTCAAGAATATACTACTGAAGAGGCCGATGTCCCCTGGCCTGGAGGTATACGCGCCTACCATGCCGTCCCTGACGTCAATCTTTCAACGGGCTACTGGTAAGAGTAATACTGATATTCATGCTTATTTATTCGCCGTTGGAGCTCAAGACACACTCGGATACGTCAAATCAAATCAAATAAATAAATAAATAATGCTGGACAATCCATACAGCATCATCTAGCCCCAAAGTAAACTACTCAAAGCTTACAGTATAGGTCACAAATTACAGTATAGGTATTAAAAAACTCAAAACTTACAGTATAGGTCACAAATTACAGTACAAATTACAGTATAGGTCACAATTGGAGGCGCTTTAAATACAATTAAATTCCATAAAACAGACAAGAGAGGAACTCGTACGAAAAAGGTAAAACTAGGTGAAATCGCCTCAGTGAATACTCGTGAAAAATCCTAACTTTTGAAAATCTATTTTATTTTTTATTGCTGGACAATCCACACAGCACCATCTAGCCCCAAAGTAAGCTACTCAAAGCTTGTGTTATGGGTACTAGATAACTGATATATTTAATACATTATGTATATAGATAGATTTTTTTTTATTATACATAGAAAACACCCAGACCAACGGAAAACATTTCTGCAGATAGTCCACAAATTTTTCCCGAGGCGGGAATCGAACCCGCAACCTCTTGCGTCGCAGGCGGTCTCTCGCCCGCTGCGCCGCTGTGGTCGTCAAATTAAGCAAAGGATTGCCATCCCTATTCAGCGAGGTAATGCTGCAAGGATTATGGGCACCTTTGCACTGGGAATCAGGGGCGGGTAGATAGATAGATAGATGTTTTATTCATGAACAATATTTACAATTGTATTTGAATGTTATGAGTAGGTCTTAAAATATAATTAATTAAATGATTAAAACATTAATTTGATTATAAAAAAATTGAATACAAATGTCTCTTAAAATCTAAGGAATACCATTAAAATCCAGATGTCGCTTACATAGTCAAAATTTAAAATTTAAAGTCATTTACTGAGTACAAGCACTTTTCCAACAAAAGCTTTTTTAATTTTGTTTTAAATATATTAGGACTATCAATGCTTTTTAAATCAACAGGCAGGGAGTTAAATAACTTAACAGCCTGGTACCTAGAGCCATGCTTCACAACATTTAACCTAGGCTGAAAAGGAGTGTCGAGATTTTTCCTTCTTGTACTTAACCGTATTGCCCTTTGTTCAATTGATTCATACTTATAAGGATGCCTGACAACATCCATAAGAACTACTAATATATAGAGGCTCGGTATTGTCAAAATGTTAAGTGTCTTAAAATTAGCTCTGCAAGACTCCCACGGAGGAATCCGGACCATTGTTCTAATTGCCCTTTTCTGCAGAACAAAAGCCCTCTTTATGTTATAGTCATAACTGTTCCCCCAAAACTTTATACTATATCTCAGCTTAGACTCAACAAGAGCATAGTAAATTACTTTTAGTTGTTCAATACTTAGTTCGTCTCTCAGACTTCTAAGGGCGGGGTTATTTAATGACTAATTTTTAAGTTGTATATTCATACATAATGTAGAACTTTATGACACTAACTAAATTGACTGTAATAATTATTAATCAATAAATTAAGCATGGATAGGTTAATATTTACCTTATTTTCCTGGCTACATTATGTTGAGCCTATAAAAACTTGATTGCAGTTTTCAGAAGTTATGTTTTATGGCACAACTTCTGGGTCAAGTATGCCTGGGGTGGCAATCCGAACTTTACCCTACATAGTTTGTGAGTTACTCTTTGCTAAAACATTAGCAGAAAAAAATGTCGAAAACAAAAAAAAATCTCTATGGAATCAGCTTACCCCAAGGGCTTTATCTCAAGCTATACTAACGTATGTGTAAGTACCTACTGTTTTAGTATTATGTACTTTTAAATAACACTAAAACGTTAGATTTTGTAGGATAGAAAACATTTAAATTTATCATGGAACCACTTCCTGCTTTAGTAGTTGTATAAACAAGGAATCAATACCTGCTCCTTTTTTAGAAGTCGGTTAAATTTAGCAAACCGCCGCCGCCAGCGGTGGATTCGTTCCGCATAAACTGTCCTAAAAATTACAAGGTAGGCGTAAATAACATTTTAAACACAAATCCCGTACCTTATAGTAACAAATAACAGCAACAGCAAGAGAAAATCTTAAATATTATAAACATGCAAGGGTAATTGCGATGCTATCGCTACAACCCTCGCCAGGCAGCGGCGCCGCGCTGAGTAGCGGCGGAATTATCGAGCACCGAGAGCCGGGTGCCGTGTTCATTCAACCGGGATATACATCACTAGATGCTCAGAGAACCAACCTCTCAAATGCCAGCACAGCATGTATAACAATTATCAATACTATAAAACCCTGGCACACCAAGTTAGAAAGAGGTATTAACGCTATTAAGAGAGCTATTAAGAGGTAGTAACTTCAATATTAGCTATTGCTTGGTGTTGAGAAGTCTAGAAGTGGGAGGGTTTATTTTTCTTTTTCGTTAATAAGGTAGGTACATTGTTTTCATTGATTTTATAGGTAAAGTTATATTTTGTCTCCATTGCGAATTTTGACCATTTTTTTACTTGTTTTTCCAAATTGTATGATTGCATAGCGTATTTTATATCCACACTGTCATTAAGTCGTGAAGTCCATTCATTAGCTTTTATATTGATAATTCTTGTTACTTATTTTGTAATTATATAAGCTGCAAGCTTTCCTTAAAATAAATATACAAAGAAATAAATATCACACATGACATACATCAACGGACTTTGCCCATGAATATAGGCCTCCCTTGATAAGCGCTTTTAAAAAACTGTTACAAAAGGAAATATAACAGCTGTCACGGGCGATTGAAGGGCGCAGAATCCACCGCTGACGGCGGTTTGCTAAATTTAGCCGGCTTCTAAAAAGGGAACAGGTATTCAATTCGGATGTATGTTTTTACGTTTGTTATCCGCGATATCTCCACAAATGTTCATCCGATATGGTTGATCCTTCCGACCTCGCTTTTGCAGATAATGATGTCGAGTTTATTCCCGAGGGAATATATATGTCTTGTGAAGCTTAAGAAACATGTATGTTTAGGAACTTAAAGTCGGCTTTTGGTTTTCGTCAAAGAATCGCATTAGTTGGTATCTGTCGGCACACTATCTCACTACCAGAACAACTCTTGCGGTGAATGAATTATAGGTACTTTATAAGACAAGTCAGTAGAAACATTATAATAGCAGGGAAGTTCGGTATCTCGTTGTTCGCAACATTTTCTGCACGGTGCTCTGGGCTTGGACCAGCAAGGAGTAGCATATCAATCCAGAGTGAATAAAGTCAATTTGGGAAAGCTTGCTCCAGCTGCCATATCTTAATTTACTGTGGTGGTAGCCAAACTCTTTACCATCCTACTAATATTAAGCCGAAAGTTTGTGAAATGTTATTTTTTGATACCTAAGATCTCCAAATACTTTTGTACATTTAAAACATAGCTTAACTCAAATAATAGGCCAATAGATAATAATTGTTATACCGAATATACGCGTGTGAAGCCATGAGCAGAAGCTAGTCACCAATAGAAACCGCAGCCCACATTTCACTTGATAAATGAAATAAATGAGAGACAACAAAAAGCACTAACGTGGTAAGAATAGCGCATGTAACGGCCCCTCCGTGCAACTGGTCTCTTGGATAACGTAAGAGCCTACTAAAGGGATTGCAATGGCTTCCTTCTGTGTATTTTAACAACACTGCGACTGTTCCGTTTGTTGGCGATGCGTCGTGATTATAGCTAAAAGCTTGTTTGTACTTACAAAACTAAAAATAGAAAAACAAAGAATAGAATAACTGTCGCATTTTAAAGAGCCACAATAAAATTGTCGTCATTAAAACTTACTTGGCGGTACAAGCGCACAATACAATGGGATCGCTGTTTCTTTTATCGAAAAACGCCTCATTATAAATCATTTTTAGGGTTCCGTACCTCAGAAGCCTTACTGTGTGGTGCCGGCGACTAAGGGACATCCACCGGGGGCGGGCAGCAGCGCCCCCTGCAGACATGCCCGAGTGGGGATTATGGGCACTACCCCCCCTGAAATAAAAGCCAATAAGGCACTTATCAGGGGGAGGCCTGCGTTCACCTGTGTGTGGACCAGTATAGGCTGCTGAGGTACCTCAAAAGGAATAATACGTCAAGTGCGAGTCGGACTCGGGTACTAAGGGTTCCGTTTAATTGAAAGGCCTTGTTTCTTCATGATTCTAGGTCAACATGAAGTAGGTTCCCTGTATATTTTGGTTGAGGGTGAGAATCAAATATTATTACTTTTTTGTTAATAAACTACAAATTTAAGGTTTTTTTCCCCTGGAAATGTCAAAATATTCGGAAATAAACGGCTGTAACTTTTAAGTGCGTTGACTTTGAAGTTTTATTTATATCCCGGCTCCAAGAGGTTAAGGACTTGAGTATTTGTCTGTCTGTCTGTCTGTCTGACCGTCTGTCAACCCCCTTTTTTCAAGAACGCGTGGAGGTATCGGGTTGAAATTAATATCAAATATTTCAGTCTCTAACCTCTTGGAGCCTCAATTTAAATAAAATTTCAAAGTCAACGCAATCTGAAGTTTCAGCCGCTTATTTCCATATATTTTGAAATTTCCAAAGGAATCACATGCACACAAAATCTATAGGGTACTTCCCGTAGACATAGTCATGAAATTTGGCAAGGAGTAAGGTCTTATAGAACAAGTAAAAGGAAAAATCTGAAAACCGTAAATTAGTAGTTTATTCAAAAAATATTTTTAATTCTCGCCATGGACCTAGAGGGTAGTTACTTCCCGCTGACCTAAAATCATGATATTTGGCAAGACACAAGTTCTTACAATTGTACGGAATCCTTAGTGCGCGAGTGAACTACAGTAGGCTTAAGGCCTGAGCACAAACATTCACCCGCACAATAAAACGGTGCAATACAAAAATAACCATTCAAATAAGGGCTTAAGCTCGTTAGCTTTAGAGACATTTTGCAGTAAAAAGTGGGAAGCCATTTTATCATCATATGGGGCCATTTATTTTTTATGTAAGACGTTTTAGGGGGTCGACCATGTCTGATTTTTTCTTACAAAGGGGGTGGGAGGGAGTCTCGATAGTTCTTACTTAAGATCACTAAAAACCAAAGTTAATTACTACCAAAAAATTAAAATTATTAGTACCTTTGTAAGTATAAATAAACATTTCTAAAAATTGTTACTTTGAAAAATAAACATTAAAACAAACCAAACGTGTACTTATTCGTTGTTTTCTTTAGATTCTTACGTAATAAATATTAAACAGGGGGGAGGGGGTCGGCTTATAATACCCCTATTATAAGCCGACCCCCTGGTGGCTGGGCTGGAGGGGGTTAAAAACTAGCGAAAATCGTCTTGCGTAATAAATGAATGGCCCCTATGCTTCAAGCGAGTTGCACGCAAGCTGATGACGTCAATTCAAATTCAAGTTCTTTATGAGTAACGAATAGGGTTACATGTCAAATTAAAATAATATTAAATCAATATTTTACCAGTAATATACAATTTAAAATAATAATTCGTTAAAATTTATGCAAAATAAAGCTTAGCAGTTCGCATGAGCCGTTTGGGAAATGCCCTCAGCCGCTTCGAGCGTAGCTATGACTATCACCAAATACAAAACATTTATTTGCATACACGGGTCACAATGGTCTTTGTTATAGAATAGGTAAGTACCGTACATGTATTTCCTTAGTCTAATCATGCAAAATACGTTTTCCTAGGGTCATACATTTTCAAAAAAACAATAATACTACCTACATAAAAAATATATTAATCAAACATCATGTCAGCATCCATTTACATTACATAATACAATCATTTAAAATTCGTTCGTTACGAGAGAAACAAAAAATGATTAATAATTAGTTAATTTTAATGTCCTTTTCTAATAAAAATTCTTTTACATGATAATAGCATTTTGTCGCTAGAAATTTTAAAAGTTTGTTTTTAAACACGGCCAATGCAAGCAAATTTACATAACAAGCTTCTCGTACTCTTGTTCTGGCCGTCAATATAAAGAGCATCCAAATATTAGAAATAAAAATAAAAGCATAGTCAAAGGTGTGTGCTAGTTAATCTACCAGGCATGAGTTTCTCGGCTACTAATTGGGAAATCGATGTTCCGTCTATTCGTTCTATTTTTGTCTGTCTGTAACCTGTTCACTTCGTACAGCTGAACAGATCCTAACTTTATTGACAAGGGAGATAGACGGTATCCTGGAACGTATAAAGGATATTTGCTTTTATTCCGGAAAAGCGCCTGTAAAGTCGCGGGCAGAAACACGTTTATATTTTAATTTTGTTGTAAGTTTAATAACATTGGTAATAACGATTTAGTATTTAGAAAAAGTCAATCAATAATAAAAAATTTCGATATATAAACCCGTAGCTAGCATTACAGATGGTCACTAAAAATTTATTATTAACACAACTAGGCACAATAAACCAAAAATTGATACAAAAAATATAGTTTAACTAGTTTCTGCCTGCGGCTTCGCCCGCGTTGTTTCTATGGAAACATTTAAAGGTGTTTTCTATCCCATGGGAACTGATTTATGGGATAAAAAGTACTAAGCCTAAGTTTGATTCGAGGATTAGAATAACCTGTATGCAAAATTTCAGCCCGATCGGTCCAGTAGTTTAATTAAGCGTGAAGAGGTAACAAACATCCATCCATCCATCCCTCCATCCATCAAAACTTTCGCATTTATAATATTATTGTGATGTGATTTAGCAATGACACAAATAATAAAACATAATATAAATAAATAAATAAATATACATCCTCTCTATACTTATTTTATTACTAGGGGCCCGTCCCGGCTTCGCACGGACATTTATTTGATAAATATATAAATATAGTATATGTTACATATATAATCGCGTGCACTGCTCGTTTGAAGCTAATTGCACAATCATACGGCTCTTACGTGCGTGGACAGCTTTCTGCTAGCTGTCGGCACGTAGATAGCGTGCGGTCAGCATAATTTGAGGCGGAGACATACCGGTACTGTGTGAGATCTTTGCGGAACATATTTATCCGACAACCGTTCAAAAAAAGCTTGATTTCAACGAGGTGTAAATAAATTGACACGCATCGAGAATCGGCTGGCCTCGTCAGTACGAACGATGCTTTGCAACACGACAGTAACACGCTAGCGGATGAGAACCGTAGCCACTTTTTTGTGTGTGTCAGAGCGGGGTGCGTCGATGCATAATATGATATGGGTGTATGCGACAAGCGTCCTCCAGCCTCCACGGGCGAGTGTATCTTTGTTGTAAAATGTACAAATTTCATTTCATTCACACTAATATAATAAAGAGGAAAGATTTGTATGTTTGTAAAACTCAAAACTACTGGAACGATATCAAAAATCCTTTCACCATTAGAACGATACATTATCCCTGAGTAACATAGACTGTATTTATGACGGGCCGCTAGTCTATTTATATAAAAACTTAATATAAAACAAAGTCATGTTATTCACACCGTTGGATTTGTTTTCGTTCTGAATAGCAGAATAACTGTAGAACAAAGATCAGTCCTAAAGCTAATGCTCAGAAAAACCATATCGCTACCCAACCTCAAATCTCTAGTCAGAAAACGAAAGTCCTCGGTGTCTGCAAATTTTACATCCTTCAAACCTCTCTTTTTCCGCATAATACATCTTTCCCTGAGTAAAAATTGTTACATAATCTTAGAATTGAATATTCTAAGCTAACCGCCGAATACTCAAACGCATCTCAGATTTAAGCACGTCTCAAATGACGATTTTTTTACAGTTTTTAATGAAAATGTGTCAAAAATTCGTCACTTGAGACGTGCTTATATCTGAGATGCGATTGAGTATTCGGGGGTTAGGGTTTCCAGTGTGAAGATTCTAAGATTAAGCAACGATTTGTTAAACCAAATTTTCTCAACGTATAGGTAGTTTTATGACAACCTATATTGATAACAAAGATGTTAAATCTTGTGAACGGAAATACAATAAATTACAATAACATTTATTTATAACAACAATACAAATAGTTAAAAACAATGCACACAATGATAGGTGCTTATAGATGATTAAGTTTATGTAAAAATGCTCTAACTCAGCAAAATGCTGGCTTAGCTCACGTAAGAGGCCTAACCAGCGCCCGTCTTCCATTTGAAGCCGTTTATATGATGTCGAAATCACCTATTGAAGCGAAATGCTCATTAAATAAATATAAGATTATACTTGTTTATTTCATGTACTAGCTGCATTCTTATCCACCAAGAATAAGATCATCCTTCAATGGATGCCAATTTCCCGTCAGTCCCCTGAGTACATAGCGGATCTCTAGGTATCGACGCCACCGATGAATTGGCACGGGGGGGAAAGGATAATACCACAGAAAGTCCAGCACCTTTCCTACCGCTACCATTCTCGCTACTCCAGACATGGACTAGGCTCAGAACTAGAGAGATGCATAAGGAACGATGGACACGCCTTTTTGAATGCAGACAAGCCAGAGCGGCGCTTCCATCAACATCACCGAGGCTGACAAAACGCCTACTAAACCTAAACAGAACGGACCTGCGTATCCTGGTAGGAACACTAACAGGACACTGCCCACTAAACAAACACCTATTTACCATCGGAGCGACGGATAGCCCTCTCTGCAGATGGTGCCTCAGCGAAGACGAATCAGCTGCCCACGTAGTCCTGGAATGCGAGGGAGTAACAGCACAATGAACAGAAATCCTCAACTTGCCGAGGTCACTCTGCGAAGCCTGTGAAGACCCCAGGAAGATTCTGCGCTTCTGGACGGAGTTAGGCTGGCTATGCTAGCTAATTTTTAACGCATAATGGACCAACTACGAGTCCGAATGCGGAAATAGGAGTACTTACACCTATACCTATATACCTATGCATTCTTACTACCCGTTGTCCTATTACCCGTTTTCCCGTAGGAATTAAGCATTTTCCCGCTCTAAAAAGTAGCCTATGTTCATAAGGAATAATGTGGTGTCCAGTAGTTTCGGAGCCTATTCAATACAAACAAACAATCAACTATTTCCTCTTTATAATATAAGTAAAGATTTCCTGAACTTGAAACTGAACTAAAGAAATTCTCGCACATTATTAATGTCAATAAGTTGTCAGCTTCTTGTCTGGCGTCCTCGATACAAGCTCAGTGTGTGAGGAAACCGACGATAGTCACATACCCATAAAATTTATTCAGAACTACAAAATGAAATAATGTAATTCAGGAAAAGTTTCTTTTGTTCTTTTTCTTTAGATGTAATATATTAGTTTATGTTATACATTGTTTGTATTTGCTGCAAAATTATTTTTGTTACTTTTTAAGTTGGTAATATAAAATTCATAATTTTGATAAAAAATTTGAGAAAACTCGTTTTACTATGTACCAGTATTTAGAAAGCTTAAAGGTTAGGGCTAAAGTAATAAATATAGCCTTTCAAAGGCCTTTTATTACCTTAGATAAAGTTGGTCTGTATGTAAATTCGTAAATTTTAAACAGAAAATAAACACCATTTTAAGCCTTAAACCTATTTTAGTGGTGTAGCGCTGTTTCGCATCACAAGCTAGAAATAATAAAAAAAAAAAAATTTCCCAAAAGTACTGTCTTGTCTGTAGTCTTTTGCTTTTGAAAGGTATTATTTCCAGGAAGTTTGCAGGATCTTATCTCTACTATTTATACTTACCGCTTGCCATCAGTATGTAATTTGTAATTAGTTTACAAAAAATATATAATTCCAAAACCTCATTTATTATGGTACCTACTTCTCGTTCACCTAAAATCATGATATTTGGCAAGAAGCAAGATCTTATAATTACACGGAACCCTCGGTTCGCGAGTCGACTCGCACTTGGCTTTTCGCCAAGCCGCAACCGTGGGCCTATTTTAATGATGACGCTGAGATATTTTTTTTTTAAATACCAAAAACAAGGTACCTATTGTCTATGAAATTATCTCGGCGTGGTCCCGTATATATTTTCTTCGATGGGATAACCATTTGTCTCGCAAAACGTAAAAAAACAATGAAAATATAAACGAATTTGAAGTCAGTTCCTCGCTTTTATAAAAACAAAATTATTAAAATAGTGGAAGTCTTTCAACTCAGAACAAAGACGCTAGCCCTCTGTCTGTTATCTTTTCACGACTGAACGGATAATATTAATTTGAAATGGAGTTTAATTGTATTCTCGGGAGACCATGTTATGGCAAACGGAAGTTCTCTGGCTCGGTTGGAACACCTGCAAAAGACTGAAGTCTTTTGAGCTGTCTTTTGTCTTCTTAGCCTGCTGAATTCCAATTTTTGTCTTTTTAGCCTGCTGAATTATTGCCCTGACTCGAGCCTGCTGAATTATTCAGCAGGCTCGAGTCAGGGCGTTATGGCGCGCTGTCTTGGTTTGTCATGATGTGACAAGCATAGGTCGATTATAAAGGGCAAAGAAAGTCTTCTACTGCTGCGCCCCAGTAGGTATTACGTCATAGTACAATTGTCAGCTATTCCCGTTCGACGGGTGTCTCATAATTTGAGTCGCTTAAATAATAAGGTTTATTTTATTTTCTATGTAGTTTTTATTTGTTCGGGGTAACATATACCGCAATAACTCTTAGCCTAATTAAATAGATATTTATATATATATTTTTTTTGCTCCCCTTGGAGTAGAGACCCTAGGTCCGTGGGGTACCGAGGCACCATGGGTTTTTAAAAAAATATCGGAGCGTCTTGTCGAAGCGACGCGTGACCCGAGAGCTGGTCAGTATTTGGCACAGCATTGCCGTACAGCGGGGCAATGCAGCCAGCGTCTTAGATTGTTTGCAACAGTCTGCAGTTAGCTCAATTCTGATTTATTATACCATTTGATTGTAATTTTCATTGTGAATAAAGGCTTCTGCATATTTATTGTCAGTAATATTCTATAATTGCAACAACACCGTTACCTCTTAAAGATAAAAAAAAATTACGGGTAAAGTTTAAAAAAAATAAAACTTTAGTAACTTTTAAAGTTATTAAAGTTAAGTACTAGTTAGGTAAAGTACATGAAGAAATAAATGTGTTCTTCCATCACAATCCCCGGGCGCGGGATTACCGCGGTGGAAACGAAACTAAGCGGGTTACACACAATTTAATAACTCGTTATGTGTATTGTACCAGTGATTGGAATTGGTGTTAATACATGATGTCCCATATCCATGGGACATGAAGGGCAATACCAGAAATATTGAAGATAGGAAGTTTTACTGAAAGGAAACATTTCCTATTTCTTTTTAAATTAGTGAATAATCTGCATTCAGAGAATTTTGAAAGAATACTATTTTAATCCGGTAATCGAACCCACTATCCAAAATTTATCACACAATTTTTTTTATAGCACTGATCCAGTCGCATAAAATTTTATTACAAATGTTTATATATTTATTTAGTTAAAGGAACACCATGAAATCTGCTAAAAGACGGGACGAGACTTTCAATGGGTCGTTTACACGACTAAGACCAATCTGCTGCATTTGACTGAAGCCGGCTTTTCTCAATATAAATATAATATTACATCTTGAGATATAATATTATATCGCTCGTCATACATCTTGTACGAGACCGTTCACACTGTGCTATAATATATATAACATTCCAAACTATAAATATTTTTTCGACCGAGTGAGCGATATTTAGAGGTCATTTGAAGGTGTATATTTTACCTCACGTCCCCGGACACCGCGCCTCCCCCTGCCTCGCCCTCAGTTTGAATGTTGGCGTTCGTGTGCAGACGTGTCAACTGATCATGTGTGTTCCAAAATATATATCTTATAGTGTGACCAGCAATCGCGAGATGTAATACATATATAGCTCAACATGTACATAATATACATTATTTCCCATAGTGAAAAGCTGGCTTTGATGGAGACCGTTAATCAGTCACTGGTTTTGGCGGTCCGAAGACAAATTTTAACAATGACAAGACAGCAATGAGGGGTTTTCGATTTGCATTTTTATGAAGAAAAAAATTAGTACTACATTTCTCGATAGGTGGCAGGGCCGTCCATTGGCAATTTGAGTATATCAATGTCAAATGAAAGGAAAACAAAAACAAAAAAAAAATGATGCTAAATTGGAAACCAAAACTAGAAACTTGAAAAAGTTGGTTTTCCTTTCATTTGACATTGATAGTTATACTATAATTGCCAATTGTGATATTGCCATCTATCGAGGAATATGGAACTAACTTTTTTTTATTCCAAATCGAAAAACCCTCATGGCATTGGGATACTTAGACAACGCATTGTCCACCATGTGTACTTCAGCACGTGGTGCGTGGTGTGCGGTGCGGCAAAGGCGGCAGTCTAACTGGTGACTTGATATGATATACTCCTAGCCGAATTTGGGCTTCGGCAGCAACACTCAACAGAGACTATCCATGTCCGCAGGACACTATTATACTCCACAAGTGTGTGCACAAACACTGGTGCACCATCAGCTTGCTCACTCTCATAATCCTATGGGACAGCAG
This sequence comes from Eupithecia subumbrata, assembly GCA_949316285.1. NCBI lineage: Eukaryota > Metazoa > Arthropoda > Insecta > Lepidoptera > Geometridae > Eupithecia > Eupithecia subumbrata. The sequence goes on along the minus strand of OX438642.1, from coordinate 2,905,424 downwards.
ACTGACATGACCGAAGAGGGTCCGAACAAAAAAGGGGGCGCAGGACCAGTGCCTGACGTCCAACTGGTGTAGCCTTAAAAAAAAGCTTTGTCTCCCCCAGTTCTTGGCAGATTTTATGGTCTTCCTCTTATTTAACATGCAACGTTTGTTGGACAGTATTCATTGTTATGATTGACTTTACCGATCAGTGCCACAAAAATAGAGTAGGGGGAGTTCCCGTAACGACGGACGGCACCTAGTTTCGGACACTCGTACTATCTCGGCAAGTTGCAACAAGTTCGATTCAAAAACCGGTGAAAGGGGTGCGGACTGCGGGGGAGCGTATCGATACCCGGCCGCGGGACGCGGTATGTCAGGGACGCGCGTGGCCAAGCTGGGAGAGGTTGTTTCTTGCTTTTGGCGGGTATACAGTGAGTGCGTCACATAAAATCTAAGTGAGTGTTATTGCTATGTGTTTGTGTTTATGTGTTTATAGTTATTGTTAATATACTAAGTGAGTAATGGATATTTGATATTTATAAAAGTTTTTGTTCATTTGCAAAGAAGTTTTGACACAAATGAAGTAATTTTGGGGAGTTTCTGTCCCGTGGTACCGGACACAAAGTCGTCCCTTAACGCCGGACAAAAAAAAATGTATTTTCTCAAAAGTAGGTATTTATACTTATTATGGCAGATGTTGTACGGTGTTTTAGATACTAGAAGAACGAAGAGAAATTGAAATGGAGGAGAAGAAAAAGAAAGGATGATGATGAAAGGATGATGGAAATGAGAAGAACGCAAAGGACAAAAATAAAGAAATTAGAAATATCTATAAAATAGCGTTAGAAGAGAAGGGGAATAAACAAAAGGTGTTAAGGTCGAAGGAAAAAGTGGAGATAAAGCAAAGAAAAAGGAAACGATAACTGAAATGAATAACACTAGAACTACTTGCGTATCGTGCTTAGAAGACCATGACGAAGACTGGATACAATGTTCAAGCTGCCGTGAGTGGTCTCACGAAGCTTGGGCTGATATCCCTGAATGTTCAGAAGCCTACTTAAGCGATAACTGCATGATTTTTTTAAGATATCTGGTGATGGGGGTTTGACGTTAATTCCGGCCGGTACTAGGTGCCACTTGCAATGATAGCATTTTTCTTTACCAAAGTATGATTTTAAGTTTTAGTTAATGTTTATGTAGAGGTTGCATTTATGTTAATTTATTTTGATTTAAACTTTGTTGGCTTACTTAATTAATAAATAAATAAACATTTTTGAAAACAGTTTCGTTTTTATTGCCTGAAAACCTTAGGTGTCCGTCACTAGGGGACTTCCCCCAAATATTTTTTTATTTTAGTGGTTCGATTACCGAAGTAATTTTTCAAAATTATCATAACGCACTTTTTCTTTAAAAAAGGAATGTTTCCTTTTAGTAAAACTTCCTATCTTCATCTTCTGGTACATAGACGTCTCTAGGCATCTATAGGAGTATATATCTATCTATAGGATGTAGTCGTGTCGTGAGGATCTCGCTTCTAACAATGCAATACTTGGCGCAGTTATTTTATTATACCATGATGCTACACCCATGATGGTACAAACACTTAAATTCTTTTGTTCTTTCTTCAGGTGTCATACTGACTATCTACGCACTCACGCTGAGTGCCGCCGTGCTTTTCCTGCCCCACGGGGTTGAAACCATCGTGTGCCTCATTCAGAGCTTGCACCTCGGTAAAATACCTGTCTTAATCATAAAGGTGAGAAAGTCCAGTAGCTGCTATTAAAATTCAAATGAAAACAATGTCCCATTTCAACACAATTTAATTTAAATATTCACACTATAGATACACAGGGAATACTTAGTCAAGTAAAACAGATTCAATACATTACACACATTCAATGCATTGCATACGTTTCATCGCTGTAGGTATCGCTGTAGCGATGAATGAAAATCCATTCCCACTGACGTTGAGCGGAGCGGAAGCGACCAATCAAACCCGCGCAACGGGATCTTCGTTTACTTTACAGACAGGAAAATAAAAATTAATCGGCTACGGAACAAGAGTAGAATAAATGCACAAATTGTATGTTTATGGCGGCTAGTACAATTTTCCATTAGGTATAAGATGATTGTTTACCTATTTCAGCCAAGGTACTTAATTTTTCTACTCTGGGGCTTTATTGCCAATCCAAACGCGTTACACACATACGAGAAGACAGAGGCGTGGAATCGGACAAAACCGTATTCCCCAAGCCTTAGTTGTCATTCCCAACCTCGACACTGTGCGTTTAGGGCACGATTTGAACTGTCACATAGTATACGCGCTCGCTCATAGCGTGTTAACTGTTAAGGCACAGATTAGTATGTTCCTGTAATAGTTACTATGGCTCGTTTCTTTTGTTTGAGAATCTTTTGAAGTATGTGACAGTACCTCCATTTTTATCTTCGATCAGTAGACCTAGCACGGGGATCGTTGTCTAGGGTAGAATAGAGAAAAATTGCGTCACATCGTCATCCAATGCGTAATATGTTTGAAACTCATTCCTTCAACTTCAATAATTTACGCAATGTAAGACAATGCGATGTCATTCTTCTCTATTCTACCCTAGACAACTATCCCCGTGCTAGGCCTACAGGGAAAGTAATGAATAAGGTAGGACGGTGAACGTAGTTCTGGTTCTTGCTCGATCAACATGACCCGCCGCGATTTCATTCGCGTGTAGTAATACTAATACCTACCCCAAGTAATGTTGGTTTCCATGTAAACTATCAACGCCAAAGTTTTACAACCAATCTCTTACAATTTTATAGTTATTATGAGAAAACCTTTAAATCCCATTTCATCCTTCTAAGTTTACAAAATTACTCATTCGATTACGACCCCATTTTAACTACCTTGGAATAAGCATATCCAAAAATCCGTTCTTAGCGGGTGGGTGCCTACGTCTTGAATGGAACTTCCATGCAATATTTCAGCTTCGTACCTCTTTTAGTTTCAGAGATCTCTTGATGAGTCAAGTATTCTCTTCTCTTTCATATATATATAGATGTTGGTCAGTAGGTAAAATTATAAAATTAAACACTGACACGGAGAAATTGAAAGTTTTGATCGCATCTGTTTGCTGATTTAGTCATGTAGACTAAAGTAAGAAGAAAAAGAAACCTTTAGCCTGTTAGTTGTTATTTTTCGAGTAGGAGCAAAACCAGATAAACATTAAGTGTATTTCTGGTCCAGTAGTCGAGGGAGGGTGATTTTCTTCGTCCGAGATTCTTATCCATTCATTTTGCTGCTTCAATGAATGGATATTTGGAATGATAGATTTTTAGGTTATGCTATTCAAAAGTAGTATTTCACAGTTTATGAAAACTATTCGTTCCTAAACTAGCCGTGCGTGATTTGAATTGAATGATAAAACAAATCATTATTTTTGGGCTCTAAATTTTCAAATCATACTAAATATAATAGTGTAATTTATAGTTGAGCAGTTATAATAAAACCGTCAATTTTACAAGTACACCAGATGTAAGATTTTGAACGAATCTTGTGAAATAATCTAAAAACAAAACACGGGGCATAGACAACTAGTCTTGTGGCATACAGAATACAATTTTTCAATTCCACACCAAGGCGCGTTGAGGAATCGCGTTTGTGTTCAGAAAACGTTGTGACGTCACACGGTTTGGGCAAGGAATCTCCTATGTCATACAGAATCATGGCCCTGATTCGCACCACATCAGTGGAAACAAACTTAGGAACATATAAAATAGTTTGAACATTCCCTTAGCTACGACGCGGGGTAAGATGTATGATGGTGTGATATTTGCAGGGTATTCTGGGTGCCCCCTTCGCGTTTCACTACTTCAACGGCATCCGCTTCGTCCTATGGAATATGGGCAAGTGCCTCTCCCTCAGGCAGGTGTACTCCACCGCTAAAATCTCCTGGATCGCCGCGATTGGACTCACCGTCTTTTTCTGTCTCATGTGAAAATCTTTGATGATTTGTATGTGATTATAAAATTCTATGATTTTAGATATTGAATTATACTTTTGGATTTTTTATATTTTATGACTTTTGTTTATGACTCTAACATCACAGGCTGAGCCTGGACGGGATTTACATAGGCGTGTAGTGGCAGAAAAGTTTGGGTGGCCTTATACCCTGCAGTAGGTGAAGTCTGGTTGCGGTAGATGATGATGATGATGATGACTTTTGTTTGCGCAGGTGCTGGGTTTCTTTCTTGGTAATTTCAATCATTATCCTAGCATCCATAGGATTTGTGATCCAAAATTGTATCAAAAATCTGCTAAAGATATACTAGACACACCTAAATAAAACGAGATCCGTCAAGTGCGAGTGTAACTCGCGCGCCGAGGGTTTCACCAGTTTGTCAATTATAAAAATACTAGTTTATGCCCGCGGCTTCGCACGCGTTGTTTCTATGGAAACGTCTATCCCATGGGAACTGATTTATTGGATAAAAATAGCCTATGTTTGATTCCAGGATAAGAATTACCTGTGTGCAAAATTCCAGCCCGATCCGTTGAGTAGTTTTGGCGTGAAGAGGTAACAAACATCCTATCCTATATCTATCCATCCATCCAAACTTTCGCATTTATAATTTATTTATTTATTTATTAAAAAGTACACCTATCCTTACAGGCACACCTAATGCGATAGGGTACATAAATATTATCAATCTTAATCGGTAGAGTCACAGTCATGTCATACAATATTGGTCATTTTTAAAGTAACTAATTACAATTATAATAATAACATAAAACGATACAAATTAATTAAAAAATAATACTAATAACATTAATAATAATTAATTAAATAAATTAAATTCGAAATTAATTATTCAAATACACAATACAAAATAAAATAAGAAAATAGCAATTAATTCAATCATAAATAGGTCACACGACATTAAAAACATAAAATAAACAATAAAGCCTTTGTGAACTCGTTCAGGGAGCAGTAAAACAAGTCCAACTTCTCTGCAAGCAAATTGAGTGTGCGGATGCAGCGCGTCATGGGAGCTTTGTTAAGAAGATTGGTGCTTCCTCGAGGCAGAGCAAATAGGGTGGGACGCCTCCTCCGTTGCACGAATTCCTCCGGAACATTCAGTTTCATCCCTTCCAAAATGCCCGGGTTATATATGATCCCCCGAAGAACCTTTACCACATAAGTAGCAAGCGCGGCGTCCCTCCTTACCTCCAGCTTGTTGTATCCAACCATGCCTATAACAAACAGTGTCGGATACATGAGTGGGTAGAAAGGGTATACGCCGTAGAGCTTTAGGTATAGGTATCGGGTAAACTTGTTTTGAATGCGCTCTACCATAACGCTATATTTGGCCTCGTGTGGAGCCCATATCACGGCGTTGAACTCTAGATGGCTTCGAACCAAAGCATCATATAGAGCTCTTATTGCTCTCAAATTAGTAAAATTGTTTGTTTGCCGAAGAACAAACCCAAGAGTCTTGAACGCCTTTTTGCAAACGTTGGTAATGTGTACTCGGAAGTTCGGCTCTACATCTAGGCGAATCCCTAGGTCCCTTACCGAGTTTACTCTCTCCAACTTGGAACCGATATATCGACCGATATATATTATCCATATATATATACCGATATATATATGGATAATATATTTGGGGCGGTATACTTAATGCACCTGGGGTAATTCACCCGGGTGCACTAAGTACACTTTTTGTAGACTTGATTCACCCTGGTCATTTCAGGGTGCATTAAGTACACTATTTAGTAGACTTAATTCACCCATGTACCTACCTACTAATAAACTATCGTGTAATGCAACCTACGTGGAAACTTGAAAGATGAAGTTTTTTTTATCATTTTCATTTTCTCGAACTGATGCGTTGATGCGTGCAATTTTTTTATTTGTTGTTTTAATGGCTCATACGAAAAGTACCAGTTAGAGACTTCGGTGTTTAATACTTAAAAATAGTAGTAACTACATTTCAGATGGATCTCTCTGCATGTTTCGGTTATAGATAAATGTTCCGACTCTATTCAATGTATTTCAAGAAGTATGTAACTTACAGAAATTTCACAAACTGTTTTGAAATTGACAAACTGAAACCTTTCATTTGATACCCCTCGGTGGGGTAGCCTCCCCTTTTGAAAATTATACTCCCCCCCCCCCCAGACTTCTCCATATTTTTTCCTGTAAAATAAAGATCTATATATTCAAAAAGTATGCAACCTATAGAAATTTAAAAAACTATTTTTAAATGTACAAACCTAAAGTACCTTTAAAACACCGTAATCATTTGATACCATACTTGACTTTGTAGGGCTCTCGAAAGTCGAAACCCTAAACCCTAAAACTGTAGAAGTTTTATTTATATCGAGGCTTCAAAATGTTACGAACTTGAGAAGTAGGTACCTACGTCTTAGCTCGCTACACTAGACATAATAATTTATTGTAACCCACAAAGACAACAATACTGAAATAAATGCTAAGAGTAGACGAAGGACAAAGGCGTCCGTAAGGCTATCATAACCTACAAACAATTTAATAAGCGAGTAAGAATTTAAACAGGAATTCAAAGCGCTCCTTGAGATAGAAAGGGTCGGGAGAATACAACAATATAATATACAAGAGAGATATATATATATATATATGTATGTGAGTATTCCTGCGAAGTCGGTTGGGCAACCACTTGAGCGCGATATTCGGAAACGTGTTATTTGCGAAGGCCAAATATGAACTTACTGCTGAATTGCTATTTTGCTGCTATTTTGCAGAAGCTCAAGCTAGTTTAATTTGTCTTCAGTGAGGTTCAGATAGCAAGCGTCGGCGTAATCGAGAATGGGAGCCTTGTGTCTATAGTACCATTGATTTGTACCATCAATGGTACAAGTGATACTACTTGTGTCCTTAGTACCATCAATGGTACTACCGATACTAGCACGTGTCGCTAGTACCATTGCATCGAAAACCTACGGGACTGGACAAGTGTCACCTTAGTGGAAGTTGGATGAAAATTTTTCAGTAGGCGTATTGAGCCAGCTGATGCGAAGATTTTTCGGCTAAGTTCAGCCAATTGCAGACCCTAGGACAACTCATTGTCAAGAATTAGACCCAGGTTTTTGACGGATTTACTAACTGGAGTTGACACACCATAAAAAATTATAGGACACTAGCTGGTGCCCGCGACTTTGTCTGCGCAGGATTAGTATTTCGAGTAGCTTTTATTATCTACTTTAAATACCAGAAGCGATAAAAGTAGCTATTTTCATTTAGGAATCAATTTATTACTACCAAATGTGCACTTGAAATATATTATCAATATTTATTGTAGTTATGGTTCACTATTTTGGCTATAATGGCTTACACATAAGATATAGATATATACTGTGGCGGGCTTTTTTGTAGGACTATTTAAGGTAAACATTTCCATCTTACATTGCTTAAGTGTATCTCTAGCGGTTTTGGCAGCGCACGTCAGAATAGCTCGGAGATGGTAGATTTTTTCCTACTTACTTGACACATATCGTCATATTTTGGACAATTCACACAATATCTTTATAAATTGTAGCCTATGTGTTATTCTGATGTTTAAGCTATATTATTGTAAAGTTTCATTAAAATCCATTCAGTAGTTCTTACGTGAAAGAGTAACAAACATCCATCCATCCATCCATACTTACAAACTTTCGCGTTTGTAATATTAGTAGGAAGTAGAATAAAGTCGTGATATCAACTTTAGGTATCGTTCTTAAGCTGCCTACAATGATGACTTGCGTCTTCCGGGGGTTCACTAGAAGACCGTGCGCTATACTCCACACAAGTGGTGTAGTATGTGCGAGAGATAAGCATTTATAATGTTAATAGCGGACGTAAGGCCTAAAATTGGATCTTGTTGGTAAATCTAGAGATCGTCAGCGTAAAGGTGGTTAGAACTGGACAAAGATTCGGATATAGAGTAGAAATTGCAAAGACGAGGGAAAATACGTCGCCCTGTAGAACTATTAAAATAGGCCTTCGGGTGCTTACGTTACGAATGGCACCTGATTTTTTTTTTTGCTGACGTAATTACAAACAGAGCAGTTGTGAAATTGGTAAACTTTGTTACGTTTTCTTTAATTTTGCTTGTTTCATACAAGCAAAACTTGGTATCAACTTGTATTGTTACACAACGCAAATAATGTAAAATATCTAATTAGGAATTAGCCAAGCTCTAATTCGGGGAAATTCTAGCTTTCCGTTATATTTGTATTTGTGTATATTTACACCCTGAAGAATATTTTATCTTAGTACGTGCCTATTTCTATTTATAGTAGGTATTTATCTTATTTAGTCTAAACATACACAACTAACACAACATAACTAAACATAATATTAAACAAAACCAATTTTACATAATGTAGCTACCTAATACCACATGTGACAGCACTAACTAACCACGTACGTAACTAACTATTTGACTAAAATGAACTAAAAGTAAATTAAAACATATTTCAAAATCCATTACTCCTGCAAATAACATAAGGCCAGGTATTCCCGCAGCAGTAATAAATATAGTTAGTGAAATCGCGCGCCTGCCAAGCCGGCGCGCTCGTGTTTTTTGTAGTTATTTAAACATGGTGATTAAGGCGAGGTTATCCAAGAACTTTAGGCATTTCGCGCTACCTCAGCCCCCCCCATGTTTAGCGCGCGACGTATTCATTTACGCTCCCGACAGGCCTTGCGCTACGCGCCTCGCGCGGACCAAGCGTGACCGCGTAAGATATCTTAGTGCCACAGTATAGCAAATCCAGCAGTAGGTACAGGTACGTACATATGTTATGTACTTACTAACTGCTGTTACCTAGGTAGGTAATATTAATAACAATTTTACCAATATTTTTATTACTTTTATGTCTAGATCTAGGTACAGTCACAATGCTAGGTCATTAAAATATAAAATTAGTCGAGTCACTTTTCGATTCGGCAACTAGAACATTGAGGTAAAATATACAACTTGTACAAGTAACATTTATATTTATTTTGAAGAACAACACTTTTTTACTAAGTACTTCTGCCTACTTTAATTATTTTTCTAATCTTATTTATATACAATTAAAAAAAAGATTTCATGTCTGATAAGATAATATACAATTTACATACAATTTCATGAATTTTAGTGCATCTATGGGTATTAAAATTCATGAAATTGTAGCCGCCTAGATTTGCATAGACCGAACTGGATACGAGGTTGGTTTGGACTTTGAATTTGACCCATGTGTTTACATGGCCCTGGCTGCATAGGTATGTCAATATTTTCGTCATTTTCTTTTAAAACTATGTCGTTTGGCAGCGACTTTCTCCCAATTTTCATAAACAACGTCTTGTAAACATGAGTAATATTTTTGGGAAAAACAGGCACATTCTTAGCAGAAAGTATTTCTTCGAATTGTGCAAATCCAATGCCAGCAGCTATGATTCCAGTGATTGCAGCAACATTTGCATCGACGTACTCTCGCAATCCTGTCCGTTTTTCTCCAATTCAATTGAAATGTCCTACTTTGCAATCAAATAAATTCATTATGTTGCGCTTTTTTTTGAAGTTGTGACATAAGGTAATTTATATATACGATTCGCCGTCCACTTGTAGATTTATATTCATTTCCTTTGTTGTGTTGTTCAGAGTTGTGAATTTTCAGAGAATAGTTGTCGATTTCCTCCATCCTAAGAAAAAGTGTTTTTTTTACAATTGAAAAGAAAACATTTACGTAGGTAGGTACCTACTCAGTGTCCTCGTCATCTGGGCGTTTTGTCGCCGCGACAGATCGACGACTAGAAGCTGCGGCCGAAAATATTCGTACAAGTCGTTCATTTTGTTCAATGCTCCGCACACTTGACGTTCGGGTCGGGAGTCGGGTGCAGACTCCCTTTCACACCAGCGTGACACAGAAGCATTTTTTTCCTCACTGTCACAACAGTGAATACTTAATAATAATAATAATAGTGAATAACATAGAAGCAAAAACCATATACGGTGTGACACAATGGAAAATTATGACGGGGCGGGAAATAATAATCGCTTCCGTGTAACACTGGTGTGACTATGACATAAAAAATAGTTCTGTGTCAAACTGGTGTGACAGAAGAGTCCGCAATCGCAAAGTCGAATAGCGAGTAGACGCGGCCACAAAATGCCCATTTGTGTAGTGTAGTAGTGTGCGAACACTACTACACTAAAATATATAAATAATAATATAAATAATATATAATATAAATAGTAAAATATTCGTCGCTTAGATATATGTATGTACATTGTAGGTAGGTAGATATTTAGGTAGGTAGGTGTAGGTAGGTGTAGATAGGTATAGATATGTAGGTACCAGCTTAGGTAGGTTTTGTAAAAGTTATTGAAAATTGGAATAGGACAATGTCTGTCGGGTCAGCTAGTTAGTGTACCGAATAAAATACTTACGTGGAGCTATAGATAGAAGAATCAGTTGTTTAGGCCTGAGCAACACCAGTGGCTTTGTTTCTTCTCATTGAAGCACTGTTTGCAGTGCTTCAATGAGTGAATGAATGTTTCTTACAAAGCCGTAAAACGTAGAATGTCTACCTTTTATTTTGATAAAAGGTAGACATTCTACGTTTAGACTTCGCATCGTTGTTATAGAGTGTGTAGGAAACAAATGACTTTGATATATGCACTGAAGCTATTTGAAATACGTAGTACCTAAGTCATTTATTTACACTTACACACTATAGGTATTCTTTAATAATAACTAATTTTTATAAGTCATTTTAGTAATAGTTGATAAGTGTTAGGTTACTTGATGACTGATAATAAAATACAATAGATACATATTTTTTAGTATACATAGAAACTACCCAGAACACTCGGAACAAATACTTGCAGATCGTATAAACATTTGTTCCGAGGCGGGAATCGAACCCGCAACCTCCTGCGTCGCAGGCGGACCTTACCTCGCCGCGCCATATCTGTTGCCAAAAATAATTACAAATTCTATTTGTTGTTTGTTACAAATCACTTACCTTACCTACCTACTATATTTTTTTATACTGTGGGATTGTAGGTAGGGAACAATTGTTTGGAACTTAGCGGCATTGTAGAAAATCATTTATACGCGTAAATAAATATTATACCTTCATTCATTACATATACATAGGTGCATGGACCGAACTGGATACCTACATATGTGAGTGACAAAGAAACTATTTCTTTGTGTAAGTACCTAATTAGGTACCTATCTACAAAATATAACTTTTATTACTTTTGTACCTACATACCAACAATCTGATAAAATACATAGGTAACGAGAAGTATCTACTTAGCATTTTACGAGTTACAATTTTCTATGTTGTGTCTTAGGTTTCAATTTTCTACTATTCTTGTTGTTACCCATAATTTTTATCTGCACTGCATCAATTTGAAACGCGGGGGGAATTTTTGGGAGACAAACGGCGTGCGTCCAACCTCGAAGACGTCTCGGCGGGCACTGACCGCCCGGCGCGAGTGCCTGAACGGGTAGATTTTGATAGTTTTCTTCCACAGAGATTAATAATAACTAATTCATAAATTTTTTTTTTACAATTCCCTAGTAAATCTTATGCCCTATCTTTTGATACAACTTAGACATGATTTCAAGAAGAAACCTCGTAGTAACAACCGTTTGAAATATCAATTTAGTGTCATCTTTGTGATTTTTTTTATCGAGAAAATTTTTATTATTCATGTTTCTATCTTTTCAAAGCGCTAGTGTATATGTTCAACTTTAATAAAATATTTTCTTTTCGTGGTACTTTTACATTTCAGTAGAGATACAGTTGTTTAAAAAACCTAAAAGTTCGTCCGCACTCAAACTACCCCGCCTTAAGAGAATCATTTTATCAAGTTAAACTCTGCGAATTTGTTTAGAAATATAAATTGTCTTTAGTTGACTACAAAAAAAAGTGTGATATCAGTAGTTCCCTAGTCAAAGTATTGAAAAAACATTAGAAAAAGGGGTAACATTGGGATGAATTTCTTTCGAGTGAAGTTCATTAGATTTTGTAACTTAATGCGACTTTTACTAGACTAGATCCTGAAGTAATATATATCATTTTTTCATAATTGTAAACACTATTTTCTAAGTCCCAGATGGTTTTGAAATACACAAAAATGCAGCCTCTGCTTTCCTACCAAGCCTTAATTAGACAAATGTTGATATAACATACTAGAACTTGTTTGAGGTACCAGGTTTAATATCATCTCCTGGTGTATACAAGCCTTCCTACATAATATCCCACGCACACACAAGCGTAATACGCTGGCAACAGAGTACTCACACACAATAGAACCGTGTAAAGAAATTACTTAGCCGCCCTATGACTATCTCCCGGTACCTGCAAATTGTAATTATCCGCCTGCTATGCGACAGACCAGGCGATGAAACGAATAAGCTATTGCTATGATTGAATACATAAATTCCTATCTAAAATGATCTCGTAGCGACATATTTTACCACAATTGTTTAAGCCAACCAGTTTAATGTTATGACGATAGTTTTAAAATAAGACAGTGAATGATAAAAAAAAAAAAAAAAAAATAAATAATGCTGGACAATTCACACAGCATTATCTAGCCCCAAGCTAAGCAGAGCTTGTGTTATGGGTACTAGATAACTGATATACTAAGATAATAATAGATAATAGATAAGATATCTTTTTACCTAAACATGATGCTAGTTTTTAACGATAAATAAAAATTAGATTGAATGACAGGTTGATAAACACATACCCACCAAGGTATGTTTTTATTAATTTGTGGGTTTTTAGCAGGATAGAGACCTTCCTTGCTCTTTTAGGCCTGAAAATTTGGAGAGTTTATGTATGATGTGTACTTACTCAATATTCAATTTATTTGCATGCACTCAAAACCACTAGGCTAGGTACACTATTCAATTAATTTGCATGCACTGAGTGCTAATTAATTAATTGAGTAAATACACATCGTACATAAACTCTCCAGATATTCAGGTACTTACCTACTTCTTATGTTATACGTACTTTTCTTTAATATTAGTTTAGATAAATAGGGTTGTATGTTTCTTATGATTTTTCTTTTTAAATACTTATGTACTTAATTAGTCGCCCTATTTATTAAGCTTACACTATTATATACCTACTTAATATCTTAGCGCCATCAGGGGAAAAACAAGACTTCCGACCGTAACACAGTATTAACTAGTACAGAGGGAAGTCACTCGACCACGGGTGTCAACACAGAACCCTGATATAAAATACATAAATTTTCATAACTTTGTAACCTTTAACTTTAAACAGTGCCATTTTACTTTTTAAATAAACTTTTATACCTTCTTACTCTTTAAAGAAATTGTTAAAAATTATTTGACGCTCAAATTTTGAATTTTTCTTATAAGTATCATTTTGAATGTACAGGACATTACAGTACAGTTAATTCAAAACACGTGTTTTGGATACAGTGAAAATAATTCCAATCAACGCACTTTATATTACCGTTATAGAGGACTTTATACTCTAGACTTTAAGCATGGAGGATATTATGTTTTTTTATGTATTCTATTTATTACTTCGGAAAATCCAAACGGCTACTGGAGCGATTTTAATAAATGTGGTACCAAAATACTCGTTTGGATTCTTTTAAGGTTTTTAGCTATTTTTGAGCACATTTTGAGAGCCTTTCCTCCCACATTACCGAATAAAAGTGAAACATCGGGGACTCAGTCGGTTTTTATAGATGTAATAATCAATAATGCTTGACAATCCTCCTAGCAAAGCCGCAAGCAAGCTGCTTAGCCCCAAGCTAAGCAGAGCTTGTGTTATGGGTACTAAATGACTGAATACATAACACAATACAATCCATAGATATTTTTTATACACATTAAATACCCAGAACACCCGGAACAAATATTTACAGACCGTACAAACATTTTTCCCAAGGCGGGAATCAAACCCGCAACCTCCTGCGTCGTAGGACCTTCCCCCCACCGCGCTACATCGGTCGCCAATGACTTGAAACCATAAAAAACCTATCCGTACTTGCGTTATTTTAAATTTTACGGACTTCCTTTCGACTGATGAAGCGAGAGGATTGTGCCGGCGCGGCGGAACTTCGCCCGACGCGCCACGTCGATCGCGTATATCCACAAATACTACGTAACCATAGCACTCAGGGGTGGTGAAATATTTGGGTCCGGTTAATTTGCAGTCAAGGAATGAACAGCCCAGGAAAATACGACCATGGATTTTACAGGCTGTACTACGCAGCTTGGTAATTTGTATACAAATGGTTGAGGTTTCCGGGGCTGTATTTAGCTGGGTCGTAACGTTTCCTTACAACCTGTATTACACGGCCCGATTTCTTACAACCCTGGAAAGTGTGTCCAAACTGTACTGATATCCATGTACAGACATTCCAAGGTTGTAAGCTCTTGCCACGTGTCAACATTGTTCAGCCAGGCAAATTACACCCCAGGAAAGTTCGGACAGGCTGCTGATTGGTCGGAGGTCGGAACCGGAAACTCAAGCCTCGTTTATATGCAAATACAGATAAAAAATGTTACTGTCCCGTTAGTGATCTCACAAAAACCACAGATTCAATAAATAAAGCCAGAAACACACCGGTCGAGTTTACTTTGTCTGTTTGATGATTAAGTCATGCCACTCACCATAATAATATACAAATATAAATTAAAAGACTTTATTAATTTTTGTGGTAAGTGTATTTGTTGCTCAACCATTCTTTTTATACTATTAAAAAAAAATGTTGTTCTTTTATCAGGTTATCAAGCAATAGGTATTTAGTAAGAGATTTAATTGTTGTATGAACCACATTTTCAACTTCATTGTATATATATATATATATTCCAACTCACCAGCACCGGGACGCAAGGGTGGCGCGAGATGGTTTTATGCATCCAGGTTTTTGGACTACGCTCTTGCATTTAAAACAATAACACCAAACTCATTGATGTGCATAAAATGCCACTTATGAGTGCGCGCGATATATCCATACAAGACAATACAAGATTTACGTCGTTTAGCCTAATAAAATTGTTTAGTGAGTAACTTCACTTCATGCATCAAAACATTAAAGAGCGTGGGAATGCTGGAGAAAGGTAAAAGTTCTTTAAGAAAAGGGGCTGCAGAGGCGTGAAATAAGATAGAAGGTTGTAATTCAGCAAGAAGACAGAGCTGACTCGAGAATCGAATGGACACCCGAGTCACTAGTCAAAGGGATTGTTTAATGTGTTTTGGTGATATGAGGAGAATAATCAGAGAAATCATTGGATTTTTGAATTTTTGAATTTTTTCTGGCTAGCGGCCATTTTGCGTGCTTATGTGGCGCGCCACATAAGCACGCAAAATGGCCGCTAGCCAGCGTGTATTTCCACTTAACGCTATGTAATTAGGCTACAGATCACTATTGTCACTCAATTAGATGTCAAAGTTACACATTGACAGTGACATTATCATGAGTGATATGAGTGGTCCCAGATCACTATTGTCACTCAATTTGATGTCAAATTTACACATTGACAGTGACATTATCATGCGATACTCTCCAATTTGACAGCTTGTACTAAGCTAGTGATTGAAAACGCAGCATAGGATATGACGTCATCTTGGCATTACTTTCCAAGGCTGTAACTTCTGTGGCTGTGAAAGCTCGGTACGTTCAAATATTACACAGCGTTGTAAAACACAACCAAGGTTTGTACAACCCCGGAAAGTTCTGCCAGGATGGCAGAACTTTCCATGGCTGTATTTTCATAGGCTGTGCAATATCTGTACAGCTCGGAAGTCACAGCCCCAGAAATTACAGCCTTGGAATTTCCAACCATCCATGTACACACTTTCCTGGGCTGTAACGTCCTTGGTTGTGTTTTGATTGGTTGGAAAATGTTGGCACCCAAATATTTGAAACGGAAGTCTCGGATAGTCATAAAACATACTTGCAAATTGAAAAAAGAAAGAAAGAAAAGAAAGTAAATTGTTTATTAAACACTACACTAATATTAAAATACAAGACTACATAATAACACGTACCTAAAAAATAAACACAAGTCAACTATAATAACACAATAATTAAAGAAATAAATAATGCTGGACAATTCACACACTGCTGGACAATATTATATTAACGCAAGAACCTAAGCATTAGGTTGGTACTATAGATTCTTAGATCTCTATTTTGTATTTGGTGTTTTAAATTTAAAGAAATATATATTTCTTATTTTTGTTATTAATAATGTTTCATAAGACGATATTTTCTATTACCTACACTACATACTGTTTAACTTTGATCTCATTTATTTAATTTAGTATAGTATTAGTTATTGAATTTTAACAATGTTTTGTAATTAGCGTATATATTAGAACCGGCTTAGATATGTTAACTATAAGAATGCTTTATGTATATGCTGTTGGCGTTCCTTATTTATAAATAAAGAAATAAGTACTAAGTAGCCTACTTAGCAAGCCGACGAGCGCGTGTGTGTTGACATTGCTCTACATATGGTATTATTATAGTAGGTACTAGATGAACAAGCGACAAGTTAGGTACTTTATATATTGCATTCAGGAAGCGCAATTGTAGTGATCTATCATGAAGGCCAGGGTCAGCTCCAATCTTGGAGATCCCCTTTGTCAACGTAACTCGGTAATTACAGGATGATTGCTGTATAGGGGCCAGACGACAAACGCCTTTCAAACTCGATTGATATATCTTTCTTTTCTCGTACGCTGGAGAGGATGCGCTCAGATTGTTTTGCATGTATCCTTTTATTAGATTACCTACGTATGATAGGTTCTAGTTCGAGCACAAAGTACCTACAAATATTAACTTGTAGTTCTACGAACAGTAGACCTCGCAAACACTTCTCTTTTTTTCAACAATTAAGGCGAGTATTCCCGGATTTCGGGATTTTGACCAGTCCGTATCTCGATAACTATAAGGCCTATAGTTTTGAAATTCATATTATAGTTGAGGATATTTTCTAGTGCATCATTAAACAAAAACAAGATTGGTGATATTTCTCCCGATAGAAAAAAATACAAAGTGACCTCTAAATGAAACTTTGAATGATTAGTGTGAATAGAAAAATGAATAAAATGACACAAAATGTATACCAAAACATTGCAAACGTAATTACGCAGTGCATCCCTAAAAATATTTTTATATGCCATACAAATATTTTTCAAAACACCTAAATACTTACAAAATCGTGCTCGGCTGCCTGCGCACCGTCGCGCTCCTGGCCTTATAGCATCGGTCGCTCGCCCCTTAATTTACTAATTTACTAATTTATATGACTAAAGTTATTTAAAACGTAAGATTTAGGTACCTACCTAGGTGCCTACCATGTTTTTCGGCGGTGACTCGCTTGCAAATCGCCATGCCAGTGTGAAAGCATCTTATCACGGAGCAAGTGCTTATAAGAATAGCCAGCCGACCTAATAGTGGTGCTAAACTTGTTTTAGTATGTAATATATTATATGCAATTATCGGTGCCTTTTTCTTTTTGAAGCGTCCAAAGAAAAATCCCATAGGCAGATACGTAACGTAGGTAGGTAGGTATGTGGTACCTAGGTATGTCCTAAAATATATATTACTAACAAGTAAAACTTTCGCGAGTTATAATCATTTAAATATATCCATGTTTTCGTGTCGGCTTGTGTTAAAATTTTTATTTAGATCATAATGGTGTCTATTCAGATGTCGCCAAAACTCAGTGAGTTGTAAGTAGTTAGAGTAGCTAAACCAAACAAAAAACGTGTCGCAACTTGATGACAGCGCGCTCGACCCCGCCCACAAGTATTCGCTGCAGCGCTCATAGATTTTTCACCGCAGAAGGGACACTTCAGACTAGTTCAGACAGCTATTGTGCATACAAAACTGAATTTTAATGCAGTAGCTATATATATTATAGTTTAAAACATGAAAAGATTTACAGTAAAATAAAATGAATCGTTGAGCGTTTAAATCATTGTTTTTAAAATAAATTGGTATTTTATCCAACAAGTAGGTACATACGTACCTACATAGGTAGGTACTTGCACTAACTAGACCCCACACTTTATCACATCTGTCCCAAGGCGGGAATCGAACCCACCTCCTGCGTCCCAGGCGGAGCTTCGCCCACCACGCCACAGAGGTCCCCAATCGATCTATTACAAATTTATAAACCTTATGATACCTATTTTTGTTCAGACGACAATATCTATGTATACCTACCTAGGTATAATACAGCTTTAGTTTATAATGACGATTGCAAAAGATACCTACAGTAGGTAACTACTGTTACTGATCAGACAGACGGCATAGGGTGAGTAATATGAGTTAAAAATAAGTAGGTACCTACACATCTCATCTGTACGAATCACTTTTCATAATCTATGATTTTCAAACGAAATGTCAGGTACAATAGAAAATAATGTTCAAAAATTAATTTTGGTTGGTTTTAGTTGATATTCTGTTTATTAACCGATGAAAAGTCAAGCCACTATCTGTTTTCTTCGAAGTTGATTCATTTTTAGACGTTTTAACAAGCAAGACGGCATTTATTTCTTGATTTTATTCGCATGTGGTGTCGCGATGGGCGTAGGCGAACGACTAAATGAGTTGTTGCCGGCCGGCAACAACTCATGGCGCAAAGTTGTTGTTCGCGGGTGTCCGTTCCATACGCTAGTAATAGTAATTCAATGCCAAAACTAGATTATACTAATATGTCAAGACTAAAAATTATGCCATAATGGGACATGGGACGGCGTTATTTTTAGTCCTGATAAATTAGTTTAGTTTAGTTTTAGTCATATCTGAATTGACACCAAAATATACTCTTCTAGATCCATTTCGCCGTGAATCATTGGAACTTCAAGCTTATTGCAATTTTTCGCATTTTAAGTAATAAAATTAGGGTTAGCAGACTGGTAAACAAGATCCGTTTATCTGGCGGGTCTGGCGGCAATAAACGAATCCCCTCCAATTATCGGGTTGGATCACAAAGGAATACATACCTACGCACCGACTTATTACAAAATTATTACCTAGTGTTGTAAGCACGAGTTGCTTTGTCAATCAGTCATTAGCAATTCCTGCAACACTGTCATTTGACTTGCTCGAATGTGTGTTAGAGAGAGAGAGAGAAATAACTTATTTTACCTAAAACAAAACACATTAGCAGGCACACACGAGCTTACGTACAAGTACATATTTTAGGCAGAAGACAACACAATTATCAGCTTATTTAATATGTAGGTAGGTACTTATATTTACAGAGATGGTCAAGGGTAGGGTTATCATATTATATGGGTCCCTGCCTCAGCATGATGCAGTATTTAAGCATTTGAACAATACTGCGCTGGTTTTCAGGCAGGGCCCTTGAAAAGTGACGTGTGAGAAGATAATTCTGTTAGAACTAATCTCGTTTTTTCAGTGAACGACCGAAAGTAGATAGATAGATAGTTTATTTGGCTTCTAAATGGACAGCACAAAATACAAGCAAACAGACAAGTAGGTAGGCATATAAAAACAAATTTAAAATTAAAACTTAAGAGTAGGAACAAAACAATTGCATAAATTATAAAAGTGATACTGTACAATATGCACACTAACTTAGCCTACTCGTGACAAGTACCTAGGTGTGCCAGTGCTGCCGAGGTGAGCCAAAACGGATCAGTCTCAGATTTATGCTGTTTTGAACCGGGGTACAAAACAGCGCTGGTTTTCAGTCTGACCCTGAAGGTACAGGTACGTCTAGGCCTGGATTTAAACATGTACTATCTTTAGCCCATAAATCAGTTTCCATGGAAAATCACCTTTAAACGTTTCCATAGAAACAACGCGTCCAAAGCCGCGGGCAAAAACAAGTTTGAAATATGTTACTATGTCTGGGCTTCTTTTTATTGAGAAAATATAAATCAATTCCGCGGGGAAGGTTAATAAAACCAAAAATAATACAAAATAATTTATTTAAAATAAGTTATGTACTAAATAAGTTAAGAATGAACGATGATACAGCAAAAGCTTAAAACTGTGGAGCTGCCGCATCGCCTGCCTCCTTGGCGCAACATAAATAAATTATAGGAGACGTTTTAATATTTTACATTTTAATAACTTTAAAGCCAAATAAAGCCAGAGTTTTAAACCAATAGGTACTTATTAGCTTTTAGATTTTTCAAGGCAACTTCTGCGTCTCAGGAAAAATGTTAAACAGTGAAGCTCATCAGGAAAAATCGTATTTTTTATCAGGGCCCACGTTAGTGGACCTGCCAAGTCGAGAGGCCGCCACCAAGGACCCTTCTATCGAACCACTTCGAGGCACTTTTCACTTTCTTTTGATCGATATCTTTGTTGCAAATGAATCCTTGGGTGTAAAATATACTCTTCCTTAGTCATTAACTGACTCTTAAAATTACTAGCTTTTTATGAATTTAAAAACTAGTAATTTATAAGTATTTTAATTTAAGATCTTTCCCCGAAGTATCGCTATTTCATCATCACTCACTCACTCATTGACTGACCGATCATTTTAATAGTTGACATGTAGTAAAAACTTTACAAGAAGTATGGCAGATCGCTTGATCTTGTCAGACTTATGTATAAACGATGGGTGGCTATTGCAACCTAGAATATTTTTTTTTCTGACCTGTGTAGGTACTCTATTTAAGTATTTAGGTAGGTACCTCATTCTATTATTTTTTGTCTTTAGTTTTAATTATTCTAAGTACTTTAAGTTGTATTGTACCGGCACCTTAAAGAAATCAGTTGCGCAGACGCAGCAGACGACTTGGAACTTGTTCTACTAACGCAACGTCCATAGGTGAGTATTCTACATTATATCTGATACCTCTACAATATTTATTTCAAAATTTTATAAATATCATAGATCTTCAATAATCATCAATGACGATCATCGCCCCCCAATCCCCCCTCCAACAATCAACAAACAGACACAGTTTAAAATGATGACGCGAAATGCTAACCAAAAATACATTCATGCTCAATCTTATATTTAGCACAAGCGGTCGGACGCGGCCGAATCGGCCAGTCCAACCGGGATTCTGAACCGAACACTGATCAATTTTATATTAAAAGTTGAGAAATTTCCCGTGTAGTGTAAATAACAACAAACAAATGTTGGGGATTGTGGCAGAGGGCTAGCCGGTGTCCCGCTCGTTCCAAGGTAAAGCGGTGCATGAATCCAAAATAATCTGTACCGTGGCCATAGTACACAACCTATTCACACCTATTTCTACACGGGCCCACGCAAACATAACGTGTTTTCAGTTACCGATGCTCACATCGAAACGAAACGTTGAGCTCTTAGTTTACACGGTGATAAAGTGCACCTTGCGGGGCCAGTGAGGAACACATCTGAAAAACTGGCCAAATCTCTGAATTTTGGTATTTTTTACACAAACACGTATATTTATTTTACATTCATTTTATAAGTAAAACATATGGAATCTGAATTGTCGCCAGATAATGCGAATGCAATACCACCAGTGCCAATAAAAACTTACCAATGGGAAGATTTACGGAGAGCACGTGAAGCGGGCGGCTACCCTTGGACCCACCTGCTGAAGGCCCCGCTGCAGGGCGAGGTCACGGCCGAGGACATCGTACGGGAGACAACGCCACGCAGGAGCATGTCGCGCGACGGGTCGCGAGACGTGTCGCGGTCGCGCACGCGCTCGCCGCACGACGACACTCTGCAGAGGATCCTCAACCTCGACTCCTCGCCAGGAAGCAGCCGCAGACACGGAGAAGAAGGAGAAGATGAAGGAGTACATGTACCTAACTTCTCTAAAGAAGTTTCATTAGATGAGGATGACAGAGCGATTATTGAAAACTTGAATGCTTATGCTGTGAAACGACCGGAAAGACAATCTAGCAGTCACTTAGTTGCACCGGTGGAAATACCTAAAAACGTCTCACCCAAGGGCATACTGAAGCGTAGAGTACCAGAACAACAATATAGTATAGGAGTCTCAGAAACCAGAGAAAAAACAAAGTGTTGTCATCCTTTGGTTAATAAAATAAAACACTTGGCAGACAAAACGCTCCACAAATTAGAAAAAAATGAAAATGAGAAATCACCACTTTCAAAACGTAAAAAAAATGAAGAGGATCAAGAAATAAGACAGCTAAAATCATCTCCGAGTGCAGTTCGCCGGCAAAAATTTAGTGCTATGAAACTAGGAGACTCTGATGAAATGAGTAAAACTATGAGCTTAGATACACCACCGCCCAGGAAAAAGAAGGAACACATTTATGAAGATATAGAAGATTCAAAAGACCTTGAAAAAGTATTGCATTTTTCACGTGATATAAACCATGCCAAAAAATATGATGACGAGGGCAAAAGTGGTAGTAACACGGAAAACGAAAGTTTTTCAAATATTGAGAAAAAATCGATTGCCTCTCAAGATCCTAGTCTAATTACAGAAGATACCCCTTTGAAATCAGAAGACCATGTCATGGAAAAATTACATAAAATCGATAATGTTAACAAAGAAGCGTTGCTTCTTGACCAAGAGATGGACGCAGAAGAGCCAAATGTTGATGAAATTTTTCAAACTCAACTAGATGAGAGGGGGCCGCCCAACGATTCTCCAAATATCACTATTACGGAAATTACCGATGACGATCCAGCAGTGCAAGGCGACCAAATCCATACCACCCCCATCGAATCATCCCCGAGTCCAAGTCCACAACAAAGGGGGAATAGAAGCGACGCTGAACACGCCGATACAGAATGGTCTAAACCCAGCAGGTAAACCTAGATTTTAACACTATTTTTTTCTTAAAACAAGTAACTAGAAAATAAATTCAGCCAAATAAATTACCTATAATGTCTGTCTAACCACTACGTAACAGTGACATAACTCGTTTCAACACATGCAAAGCGAACGCGCTAGCTTCTGACTGTTTGTTAAATATAGATCGGCCGTACGTTCTTCCTGCACATTGGTAAGCTCTTTAAAATTGTCATCAGTGATCAGTGCTCGCGGCAGCTTTCACGTCTGTGATTAGTTCATTTACTGCCCGGCTTTGACAAACACGCTTGATGACTCATTGTCATGGGGAAATGATGGTCCGATCGGTAGTTTGCGGGAAACTTGTGTAAGAATGGCTAGGCTTAGGTAGGGAATAGTAATGAGCACGCTCCGACGATGGACCTCTGAGGGTGGTGCACCATTGGAGAGGGCAGTGCGGCCAACCCGCGAGGGTAGCGTCCAGCACTTCACGCCGGATGTGCGGTGTGCCTGCCAGTTCTTCCAGTGCGATTCGCTGCTGCCGGAGCGAGTGAACCCGATAGGCACGAGACCGACGTCGCGAGCGAGCAATTTTGTATCTTACGGGAGGTAAGTTCCACCTAAATTATTTTTGACGATTTTGTTGACATTTTATGACTAACATTACGAGGTGCAAAATAAATTAGAACGCCTTTTGCCCGGCCGCTGCTGCGTCTAAAACGAGCGCCGGCTGTTGGCCTAATTGTGACTCGAGTAACATCACCGATGTTAAATATAACTCAAAACTCTGCGACGAATCAAAATTTTTGCGATTGACGTTAATATGTGTTTATCTCATTTTATTGTGCTAAGCGAGTGATTTACTGTTGTAATTACATCACTGCGCTGAAAGTTATGTACCTACGCGTAATGATCAGTATCTACCTACATATGTTCAGTATTATCAAAAATACTTCTTTTTCAGTGATCACGAATATGAAATCATCGAAAAACCGCCGCCTAACGTCATTTACACTGGCCCAGGTGTAGAAGCCATGATGGTTAAAACTGACGATGAATTGTCTAGTACAACTTCACTGGAGCGAAAGTATTTACAACATACATCGGACGAAGAGGAAGGAACTGAGGATAAAGAAAACCATGAGAAGCACGATGCCATCACCAATGCGGAAGCATTGCAAAGAAACATCGAAGATCGATATTTTGCTAACACGCCTTCCACTGCATCAAGGACCGAATGTGACATTAGCACCAGTCAAGTAGATTCATCTGCTTTAGAACAGTTGCCTCTTAAACGGGAAAATCGATTGAAAAACGCAGACGGCACAGATAATAAATTCCAACAACGTCTTCGAGAAGGCACAGGAAAACTAAAGACTCAGGCTGGTAAACTAAAAACGAAACTTCAAAACATTAAAACAACAAAATTTTCAATGCCTGATAGGCCAAAACTGAATTTTCCAGAACGACCTAAATTCAAAATGCCGGAACGGCCTAAAATCACACTACCTGATAGGGCTAAGTTTACACTACCCGACAGAAGAAAGTTTAGTTTACCAGATCGCCCTAAATTCAAAAAGATAAACATTTCGGAGAAACTAAGCCTAGGCGACCGTAAAAAATTTACCCTACCAGATAGACCTAAATTTAATGTGCCCGAAATGCCTAAATTTAGGATACCTGAAAGAGCAAAAATAAATTTTTCTAGTTTAGGAAGAAAAAAAGAAGTCAAAATAGACACAGAAGGCACCGGTTCAACCACAGAATTAGAGAATGCTGCATCCATTGAATTTGAAAATCAGACATATCCAAGGTGGTTCAGTAAAAAGAAAAAATCGGAAATACCAAAAACTTCATCTTCACCTACTCTTAACCGTGAAGACACTCCGCCACCAACATTCACATTTACGCGCGTAAAAAAGAATAGTGAAAGAGCACAAGAAACTTCTACCTATATTTCTGATAGTTCTGAACAGCCACGCGAGTATGGGAATGTCAGTAACGAAGACATCAACTATGTCGGTACCAGTAACATGGAGGGAGGCCGTCGATTTGACACTACATATGACTTTGATAAACTCCCTACTGAATACATGGACGACGACACAGAACCCCCTAATTATGATAGTGACCATCATATTCCTTATTCATCACCGTCTAAACAAGACCACACACCAGTTATAACCGAAATTAATAACGACGAATTTTTTGTTCGACCGAGAGGAATTTCTCGCGAAGATATTCAAGTAAGAGAATATTTAAGCGACGAAACACGACAAGCGTTCAAAACTCCGAAAAACATACTCGCTCTTATGGGCAGTAGCACAGAGATGAACGACGACCAGATGTACATAAACGACCCTGAAGCTGATCCTGAGCTGATCGATGACAACGAAGGGATAAGGTACTCCACAGAGGATCTAAATGACAAAGATGACGGATACTATACATTCCCACCGGTGCGTCCGTCGCGAGCCAAGAGAAAGAAAAAACTCGAGTATGAAACTGAGATGGAATTAACTCCATATATAGACGATAGTGCTGATCCTAGCACCCAGTTCACCGAAGTAGACTTACACGATGATCAGCTTCAAGATGAACCACTCAATGAAAAACTTGAGCGCGAATATATCGAACAGGACAACTTAGTGAATGGCGACCACCACCTTCAATTTACTCCTACTACGGATCTACATTCTATTCACGAGTACGCCAACGATGACGTGATTCAGTATCCTGAGAACGTGCCGATTCAATCACAGACTCTTCCTATGCCTCCGAAGAGGAAGAGAAAGTTTAGTAAACCGGATTTGAAGTATTCGTCTCTTAATGATTTTAAGGTCCAGGCTCATTCAGGACTTTGGGAAGAACCGCTCCAACACGAACCTGCAGACGATGTAAGTAGCTGGTGCCCTATCCCTTGTTAAAAATATCAGTAGGCCTTTGTCCTACAGTAAAAAGACACAGTCTAAATATAACAATTAATAAATTCAGATAAAATAATAGGCAAAAACACTTTGATTTTGATGGCAGTTTTGAGAGAATAAGTTCTTGGCAAAAATCCAAAACAAGATTCTCGTTATTATATTTTCGGAATCAGTTCCAATCGTATAAGTGTTGACCTAGTTCAACTGGACTGGATTATTTTAAATGTTATTCAATGAGTTATTTTGATTTAGGCTATTGCTTGTTAACGAAGATACTGCCAGCAACCATTCATAGGTTGTAATTCAGGAAATAATTACTTTATGAATATGGGTTGTATTAAAAGTTTATTGCACATAAAAGCTATTATAATGTACTTTCCTTTATCACTACTGCATCTAAGTAGGTTGTTCAAATTTTATGTCTTTTGATCTAAATTACAGAGGCTAAATTCTTGGAGGCGGTGCCTAGTATTTAATAATAAAAATACCAGTTTCATCGCATCATGACGCCTTCTTATAACTGCTTGCAGATAATCGTATATCGAACAGAACATGAGTACATCGTGCCCCGAGGCGAGGTGGAGGCGGGCCCCGAGCAGAGCCCCGTGGCACCGCGGCGCACGCGTTCGCGCAGCTCCCGCGGCACCTCACTCTGCGACGACGACCGGACCTCGCACGGCGCCGAGTCGCTTACTCTCGACACTCACATGCCCCACACCGATGACTTAGAAAGGGAGATACGACACGAAAGCCCCGGCTACGCCACTGTCGACAAAGGACCTTACGCTCCGAGCAAAGGCATACGCAGGTCCATCAGCAAAACACCACCGGTCAGAAGACGAAAAAGTAACAGCTCTGAACGTAAGTACTACACTGTATGCGCAAACAAAACGGCGCTTCCTGATAGACCACCTCGTAAGAAGTCCTCGACTAGTCTTATGACACTAGACAGCTTTACTAAACATTCAGACGGTACACAGTATGTCGAAATAGATGAACCATTCGAAGAGCTACATAAAGATTTGCAATCAGGTGATGTGGTGAACAAAATGAAGGATAGACCGCTGCCCCCACCACCAAGACCCCCCAGAGGTTCCAGGAAGAAGAAGTTAGGTAAAAGCATTTCAGATGAATCAAACACTTTACAAACTGAAATTCCGATGGAAGTATCTCATTTGCAACAACAGGAACACCAGCCGGAGGAGATCGAAGTATCCACGCAAACAGATCCTCTTCCCGACGACGTTGACTTTGAATTAGGATATGATGAAAATCTTGATATATCCATGTCTAGCTCATTGAGAGATATCATTGATGAAGATTCCATTTTAGCCAAGAGTTTTAGTAGGTTTGCTGAAAGTCCAAGAGTATCTCGTCCCACGTCTAGATCTGAGAAGTCTGTAAAGCTTTCAGACCCCAAAATATCTGAACTCTCTAAACCAAATATAGGACGAACTTCACCAACAGTCATACTTGTGGAAAAACGTGTATCGAGCCCAACTCGAATAAATGAACACCAAGAAATGGTAACCGAAGCATCTTTGACGGTACAACCCATAGATATCGATGAATCTCAGATACCAGATGTACCACCGCTACCAAGGGCAAGACGCATCTCCAGCACTATCCAAAGCTCTAAAAATACAATGCCCTCGACTGAAGAGCGAGCTCTTGAAAGGATATCTGACGCAAGCAGAGACGTACAACTAGATAATTTAATAACTCAACGACTTCAGGTTCGAGATTTAGATGTTGGACGACTGAATGTGTCAGAATTACAAGCAAATAAAATTCTTGTATCAGATATAGAAGGGATGACGCTACAAGTAAGCGAACTGGACTCCAAATCTGGTCACATTTCTGTTAGTGGAGTTGAATTTTCACAATCGGTCATCGATGAAATAGTTAAAAAATTTGCTGAAATTTCAACTAGTCATATACAATCACATGATAATTTGACAGTACCGGAGATCCCAAGACCTGTTAGTAGAGAAGAAGAAACGCAAACTGAGCAAGAAGAAGTCATAGAAAAAGTTACAGAAGTCAAAGAGAAGGAAGATATAGCCAAAACTGTACTTGCGGGAGAAGCACCACCGCCTTCGGGGCCGGAATCACGAGCGGAGGAGGCAGGAGCCGTTCCGCAGAGACCTCCACCACCGGACTTAACTCCATTGCTGTATTCGTATCTGCAAGATATGACGATACCGCCAGCGGCTTTTTATGGTTCCCGTGGAGGAGCGCGGGTCTTCCCCGAGTTCCACGAGCCTCAGACGCCGACGCCGCAGCCGCCGACGCGACGTGTGAAGCGCCGCCCGACGACTCCGCGCTCGGAGTCCAGCTCCGAAGAGGCGCGAGTGCGCCCCTCACCCCGGCGTCTGCCCCCGGCGGTGCGCTCGCACGAGCCTACCACCATCGCCGAAGCTGGGGCGCAGTTCTTGCGAGTATGCCACTCTTCCATCTCGCGGACCATGCGAAACATGTTCAATCTGATTATGTCATACGTTAGCAGTACGGAGGACAAGAAAGATGCGCAGATGGCTCTGGTGATATTCCTGGTGCTCATCGCTGGTCTCATCATGTTCGGTCTCAGCGACAGCCGGGCTATTCACCACCATCACTGGGAGTTCTTCAACCCGCCTGACGGGAAGCAATGAGGTGCCTCATTCCTTTTTACTTGGGAATACGATTCATTAAACTAGTTAATAAGAGCGTTCCTAGAAATCTATTTTAGTGGTGCATCCGATGTCCTAATTATTTTTATTTACTACCAAAATAATGTCTCAAATCGTAAAACATTCAAATTATATATGAAGAAAATATAAATCTAGTAACCAAACCCTAAGTATCGGCAATATAGTGTTAAGTGTAATAGTGGTGATTAACTTTTTCTAAGACTTACCTCTCTTGAGTCTTTACTCAAGACAGGCGAGTCTTAGAAAAAGTTACAGAAATCAAAGAGAGGCAAGATATAGCCAAAACTGTACTCGCGGGAGAAGCACCACCGCCTTCGGGGCCGGAATCACGAGCGGAGGAGGCAGGAGCCGTTCTACAGAGACCTCCACCACTGGACTTGTCTCCATTGCTTTAATCGTATCTACAAGATACTCGTATGACGTGAGTGAGTGAGGTGAGTATGAGGTTATTCTTATAAAACTCACCTCATAACACTTAACACTATTTTATCTATACAATATTAATATGTGAACTCTGTCGGATTTATTTGCCATTATCAGTTTTATCTTCTAGTTCCGGTATTATATTAATATTTATTTATTTAATGTGTGTAAGGAACCGTCTAAGAATGATTAAGTAAGCATTTCGCGTAAACCAGACTTTCCACGACGGGTTATGTTTAACATCTGATTATTTATGTACCGGTTTCTTAATTTTTTGTTTTGTTCAATATGAGTATTAAGTATCTCTCTGCATATTCCAATAGAAGCGAGTCTTCAGGAGACTGATTTTTTTTATATTTAAAACGAGCTTAGGCTTACTAAAGACCAAAATAAATTTCTGCTTTCATTGTATTTATTTCCATCATTTTAAAGTACGATCCAATAAACTATGTACTTTTTTTCTGCTCTACACTAAATCCGTTACCTATGAGTAAAATTATTTATATCCTTATATGTATATGTGATTAATACAAATTTTCTGTTGTTTAGTTTAACACTTAAATAAGAAAATATGCAATGTACATGTAGTAGCGACTATTGTTATGCATTTTGTAATTCAGTTGTTGTGAAAACGTACCTATTAAAGTTTGTTAAATTATTTTCGTGCTCTTTATTTTAAATATCCAAAGTGGTAAGCATTTTCATTGGAAAAAGCTTTCTCGACGCTAGACGCCTGTCGCTTCTGTAGGTACCGTTTTATAAGAATAAGATACCAAATCATTATTTGCACCAAAAATTCACACTACAACTAAATACTTATCATATACAATATTACAATCATAATAAATTTAGAATATAATGTCAGAAATAAAATAATTTAAATTTAATTCACATGTAAATAAAGCAAAAAGTAACCTTAGGTACTTTTTGTTCATACTTACCTAAGTATGAACCTACTATATTATATACGATGAAAAAATATGTCACAAGGTCGAGATCCTTCTTCTTCTAATACGTTAATGGTTTTCGTAAACTTTAATCGTCTTTTTATTGTGGTACTGGAAATCAAAAAGATGCGATAATGGTGCGTTTGCGGTGGACAGCGGAAGCGGCGACGGGCGGAGTTTTTGATAGTGTTCAAAGGCAAGTGCAAAGACAAATTTAATAATAAATAATGCTGGACGATCCACACAGCATCATGCCCCAAATTAAGCAAAGCTTGTATGATGGGTACTATAGGTACCCCATCCATGAAATAATTTGCTGTTTGGTATAATGACGACCTCAGTGGCGCAGCAGGCGAAGGTCCGCCTGCGACGCAGGAGGTTGCGGGTTCGGTTCCCGCCTCGGGACAAATGTTTGTAAGATCTGCAGATATTTGTTCAGGGTGTTCTGGATGTTTTCTATGTATAATAAAAAATATCTATCTATGTAGTATATTGTATTAAGTATATCAGTTATCTAGTACCCATAACACAAGCTCTGCTTAACTTGGGGCTATATAATGCTGTGGGAATTGACCAGCATTATTTATTTATTAATTGTTATTTATTTATAATGCACGACTATGAAGTTTCCTAATTGTTGACAGTTTAGTGAATAAAGACTGAATGAAGTATTTCATAGACACGGCACTTTTGACAGATAGAGATGCGACTCGAAAATTATGGTGACTTACGAAAGTTTGGATTTTTCTCGAGTCGACGTAGCATGTAACGGAGATTATTCTAGATGATTTTTCCATGGAAAAGTGTCGAAAATATCCTACTAATCACACTAATATTATAAATGCGAAAGTTTGGATGGATGGATGGATGAATGTTTGTTACCTCTTTTGCCTACATGGAATTCTAATCTTGGAATCAAACGTAGGCTACTTTTTATCCCATAAATCAGTGGGATAGAAATCATCTTTAAACGTATCCATAGAAACAACGCGTGCGAAGCCGCGGGCAGAAACTAGTATAATATACGCTAAAGTTTGTAAATTTTGGATGGATGGATGGATATTTGTTACTCTTTCACGTAAAAACTACTGATAGGATTTTAATGAAACTTTACAATAATATAGCTTATAGGTACATCACAATAACACATATGCTACAATTTATAAAGATATTGTGTGAATTGTCCAAAATATAACGATAAGTGTCAAGAAAGCAGGAAAAAATCTACCATCTGCGAGCTGTTCAGGCGTGCACTGCCAAAACCGCTAGAGTTACACATAGTATGTAATGTATGATGGAAATGTTTATCTTAAATAGTCCTACAAAAAAGCCTGCCACAGTATATATCTATACCTTATGTGTAAGCCATTATAACCAAAATGTGTAAGCCATTATAGCCTAAATAGTGAACCATAACTACAATGAAAATTGATAATTTATTTCAAATGCACATTTGGTAATAATAAATTGATTCCTAAATGAAAATATGTAGATACTTTTATTGCTTCTGGTATCTAAAGTAGATAATATAAGCTACTCGAAATACTAATCCTGCGCAGACGAAGTCGCGGGCACCAGCTATTTTATTATAAAAATTAAAGATTACCACAGTAACTCAAAATCTTACTTTTTATCACGGAAAACGCGTCTAATGCCGCGGGCAGAAGCAAGGAATAAATAAAACAACGAAGATAATACTATTTTATATTGAATATTCCAATTCCATTAGTTTAGTTTGTTTATTCTTCATCATATGATGTTACATTAAATAAAGTCAGTTAGTCCCGAGTTCACCATCAGATGGTTAAATTTTAAATAGTTGTTTTGATGTTTTTGACATCAGTTTTTATACATTAAACATTTTATACATTAGGTTAACCGACAAAGCTGCCTAATGAATGATTATCCGATTATCTTTTGATGAGCATTAGCCTTAGACACCTGAGTAAATTTAATAATTTTATTTTTTATTTTCTTTATTAGCTTTACCAATGGTTTCGTACACAGAGTTCTTACATCTCTAAATCTTATAAAATACCAACATGCAAGAAATAGTAGAGTTACAAAATAAGGACATTAGAAGTAGGTAACTATGAATTATTGATATGTGCACAAACCGCTTATAGGTAAACACCACTTGCATAATATATGTATGTATATGGTAGGTAGTAGTCCAAATTGATGTAAGTCTAGCGATTGAGCTATTGTGCTTGGCAATAACTTTAAGTTCCTAAGTTAATAAGTGTTAGTTAAGTTCCTAAGTGTGAATACTTACATTTGCCACAAACGAAAAAAATATATTTGTATCATGCATTTGATTGACGAGAAGCACAGAAAATATAAAGCAAAAAACACTCAGTACCAGCTGAATACCTAATAATGAAGTGTTAAAGGAACTTGCTTCAGCTTCGTCTAGGTTAGATTAACAAAAAAAATTAAACAGAGATCATACTATCGAAGACAAAATAAATTGTTGAAACCTATACTATTTAATATATATATATATGTATATACTCCAGCCAAATCCGATGAGAGACTTATGCAAACAAACCACATAAATTAACAGAATTTACAAGCTTGGCGCTGCGTTTCAGGCGTAATTGTTAGCATTTTTTATTATTTATTGAAGGAAAGATCGCATATCGCCAAAAAAATGCAGATTGTGTACTCATAAAATACACGACAACAAAGTGAATCCCACGTCAAGCATGGGCAACTTGGCCCCAATCATCCCAGATCGCAATTGGCTAATGCATAGATATGCATTACGCTTACAGAACACAAAAAAACGATAAAACACACATATTTATCTTATAGACTTGACTTGGCTGGGCAAAATTATACAAAGAATTACATATGTTGTATAATATAACAAAGACATAAGATATGTAAAATCAAAGATAAGATAAGTAAAGTATGTAAAATCCTACTAAAATTATAAATCCGAAAATTAGTAAAATCTGAATTTTTGTTACCTAGGATCTCCAAAATTCTGAACAGATCAATATGAAATTTGCCGTAGTACATTTAGAGCTAAGGCTAAATTAGTTAATGCACTACTTATTACATCGAAAATACGCGTTCGAAGCCGCGGGCAGAAGCCAGTTATACTTAATGATGAGCAACAATAACAAAATCGATTACTAACTACTTCTTCATAAACAAAATCGATTGTCATAAAAAACCAAATCGGTAAAGCATTAGGATATGACTATTTGATTGTCAGTCAAACTACCAAACAGAAAATTATTTAATGGATGGGATGGGGTTGACTTCTAAAGGAACATGATGCATTATACTAAATAATTGATGAAGAAATCGACAAACAGACATATAAACAAGATCCGCCAAGTGCGCGCCGAGGGCATCGAACGTTTGTCGATTATACATGTACTAATGGTACCGGTTAAAGACATCGCTATTTGATGAATACCACCTATCTAAAAATAGTAGTTTTATTACATGGATCGCTACATTTTAGATAGATCGCTCTGTATAGGTAGGTACCTACTTCGGAGATTAAGTCTGACTTTACACAAAATATTTCATAAAGTATGAAACCTACAGAAATTTCGAAATCTGTTTTGAAACGTGCAAACCAATATCTTTCATTTGATACCCTACTCGGTGAGGTATCCCCTCATATAATTTAAAATGATTCCCTACCTTTTTGACCATTCTTCAAAAAATGCTCTTTTTACAAATTTCTCTATATACATTTTAGATAGATCGCTCTACAATCTTCAGAGTGGGGTGGAATGGGTAAAATTTAGACTCTTTTCGAAATATTTCTAAAAGTATGAAACCTACAGAAATTTTAAAAACTTTTTTGAAATATACAAATGAAAGGTATCGGACCTTTCATTTGATACCCCACTCGGTGAGGTTTCCCCCCTTTTGAAAATTATTCCCCACCTTTTTGACCATTTTTCAAAAATTATTATTTTTACAAACTTTCTTTATTTTTCCTGTAAAATATAGATCCATATCTACAAAAGCTACATACATTTTACATAGATCGCTCTGCAATCTTCGGAGATAGAGGGGGAATGGCTATTTTTTTGAATTTTTTTGACTTATTTCGAAAACGTACAAACCGATACCCTTCATTTGATACCCCACATGACCGACAGGTATCTTTTAAAATTTCGACATCACAATTTGTATGGAAAATGTTCATTTTCATTTTTTTTTTAATCCTTACAGGCGCACGAAAAGTATTATTATTTTAAATTTCAAGTGATAGCTGCGGTAGTTGCCGAGTTATTAAGGGGGAAAAAAGGACAGACAAACCGAGACAATAAGGGTTTTGAAACCGATCTTCGATCTCGAATCCCTAAAAATATCAACATACAGCCGAATAAAGAACTTCCTAATCTTGAGATTTTTTTAAATTTGTTAATTTTATTGTATTTCTTCAGGAAAAGCTAACGGCTACAAAATGTATACTTATTTATCTAGATTAGGTATACATAATAATTAACAATCTTAGATAGTAATGCAGCCCACGACGCAATTCACAGATTGCTGTATGAGGTATTTACTAAAAAGTTCCGCTAAAGTTTATACACAAACGTTGAAATATTTGGAAGCTAGATAATATTTAAAATTTGAAAAATAAATTACTAGGTGGAAATTATAAAAAAGATTTTTGTAAAAACTAATTTCAATTGCCACAATATAGTTTGTGATAAGATATTGTAACTCTCACTGCATAAAAATATACCCTAAGAAATATTTGTTATATGACTCTACCTTGGTGTACGCAATCCTGAGTTAGTGCGACACGTATTTGGGTGCAATGAGCAACCGCACGAACTTTCCTAGTGTGTACTGTTCTGGGGACAGCGTAACAAATATTCTGCACTAGTTCAATGCTGTCGAATTTGTTACAGACGATCTTTTAAAGTGTATAATAGCCGTTTGGAATCTAGAGTAACAATATTATATTTGCTTATAATTTGGGAAGATGGGAATTACCTTTTGTGACACCTATAGTGCATAAACACGCAAGCCCGACCGCTGTTTGAAGCTCTCGGAATCATGACTGTCCCTGCCATGGTTCTTTTCCAGGCCGCTTGTTACGCAAGATGTCACCTGGAAGAGTACGAGGAGCGCGGGGATGGTCATAACTATGCACTGAGACAGTCGAAGAGGTTGAAGGCGCTTCCCAGGCGGCTCGAGCGAACTTCTAAGCTTGTACACGTCATGGGTCCAAAAGTGTACAACCGACTACCGTCCGATGTCACTGACGCGGTATCGACGCTATTCTTTAAGTTTAGACATGGTTGATAAAACAATGATTTTATACGTTGGATGAATTCTTTGCACGATAACGTGCGTAAAATTATATAATTTATTTGACATACTTCATTGAGACATTTTAATTTTCAATTTTAAATTGACAATTTATTTTATTTGGTTAATTGAATTTGTATATTTTTCTTACTTATATTATTTTATCTAATTTATTTAAAAATGGTACTTTACTCACAAAATACAATGAATTATTGATAAAAAATTGACATGTAACCTAATTATTGTTACGAATAAAGAACTTGAACTTGAATTGACGCTGAACTCTCTCAACAACCTCAATGTACTTCATTATGAAAGTAAGCGGGTTAACTACGAACTTAGTTTGTGTTGGAAGAACACCAACGTTTCATCCCTTAACGAGGGACTTCATCAGGGTGAGTGCGGTTCGCGTCGCGCCTTTACCGCGTCCTTGCGCACTCAATGTACTCGATGTACTTTTTATAGTAAGGGTTCCAAATAGGAACTGCATAATTCAGTTGAAAACGAAGTTAATAAAAACTATACATGCTAAATAATATACTTAATAGATATTTAAGAAGCCTGGCTTCTGTCCACGGCTTCCTATATGCACTTTTTCGGGATAAAAAGTTGCCCATGTCTAATTAATTAATTATACTTCTATTTATTCTCTTTCTTTTAACAAAACACACACATCACAGTGTGTATTTTGTTATATATATTCATCTTATTTATTCCATTTAATAATTAATTAAATTAAAAACCATATATAATTGATTTTTATCAGCCATGTAAAGTTTTAATTTTCTCGATGCCACAGCCGACTGTACACCGCGAAAAACGCGTGATCGTCAGGGAGTCGCCTTCACAAGAATCGTCGCTAAGGGAATCGGCGTGAAGGGAACAATTATCTACGACCTTGCCAAATTTCATCCACCCTTAAATAGCTGAATAGATTATCCATTTAGCCGTTTACGCGTGGAAAGGATCCAGAATTACTTAATCAGTTTAAGTTGAGATTAATATCACTTAAGAATTCTCTCACAGATAAATTTTATTTAAGTTGAAAAGTATTCGGTTTGATTTGGTTACTTGGATTTTTATTATCTAGATGTGGCAAGATCGACTACCAATCAAATTACAATATTTTAATATTCTAGTCACGTATTTCAGACAGGGTAGGTAAAATTATCAAGATGTAGATAGGTCTGTATTTGTGAATTTTTATTTCATTTCACATTTTAGATCGTGTCGTATTTGTCCCGAGGAAGGAGGAGGAGGAGGGAATCGAACCCGCAACCTCCTGCGTCACGGGCGGTCACCTTCGCCCGCCGCGCCGCATCGGTCAACACAGTTTACAACACAAGTTCATGTATTTACTAAGCATTGTAAATAGTTTTTTTTTATATTTAAAACTTCGTGTAAATCATGCCTAAGGGCTCATGTGGAGGCGGCGTCGATTTGATGATGTCATCACACCATCAATTCAGAAACGAATCGACAACTTATAGTAAGACTTCCGTCCTTAAACTTTTTAGGATAAAAGTTTTTAGCTTATGCATAACTTTTTAAACTTACGCGATTTGTAAACATATTTAATGGTCTAACCGGGTATTTATCGCGTACCTTTTGTTTTGTCATGTCGCCCCGTGACCACGATCGCTGTAACGCGGTAGAAACGTAGGGGATATAAAAACAAAAGGTACGCGATAAATACCCGATAAAACCATTAATTATGTATAACTTTTACGATTCTAAAATACATTTTAGATTGATCGCTCTGTATAGGTAGGTACCTACTTCGGAGATTAAGTCGTAAGACTTTATACAAAATATTTCATAAAGTATGAAACCTACAGAAATTTCAAAATCTGTTTTGAAACGTGCAAACCAATATCTTTCATTTGATACCCTACTCGGTGAGGTATCCCCCCTTTTTAAAATGATTCCCTACCTTTTTGACCATTCTTCATAAAATGCTCTTTTTACAAATTTCTCTATACAGGGTGTAACAAAAATAAGTAACCAAACTTTCAGGTGGGGTGTAGAATCGAACACTGAATTCAGGAAAAATATTAAAAAAAATCCCGCCCTTTAGTTTTCGAAAAATAAAATAACTACGGAATTTTCATTACATTACGCAAACGACTGATGCACGTGTTTATTTGACATTAAAATATGATTAAAAGGTCTACTACATCTTTTTACGGGGGGCACCCAGGACCGGACACGCGATATCGCAGCAGCGCGCGCGACGGCGGCTGCACGTGTTGTAGTTATGTAGGAAACTAGCCAATGCATTCCAATTTTCCCATTTCAATTTTCATCTCGTGGTATTCAATATCTGAATAACGCATACGAGCCATTTTTACGCACAAAAAACCGATAAGCGCCGCCGCGACCTTCACCTTGCGCTTGCAATGATGCAACTAAACGGCCATTGACCCTATGATAACATTTCTGTGGTATGACAGTTTGACAAAACTAACAATAAGCCTAGCATTGGGTGAACATTCGGATGAACTAAGTTTGTATACCTATCTCGCTCTCGCGCGCTAAAAGTTTGTGCCTTTTCTTGTCTCAATCTTGTGCTTCGGAAATGCAAATTGTAACAACCGTTTATGGGGTTCATTGTAAGTTACTCACCGTGTTTTTAAAGGTCAATGTGAAGGTAGGTACTTAGGTAGTCAACGATATGAAAAAATAAAAGCTAGTAGTGAATATCTTTTAGTAGGAAGGTGCATGCTTAATGAATGTACCTACTAACTATGCATTTTCGCGATAGAACGTGTGTAAAGACTTAAAATGATTTATTTATTTTTTAATTTTTAGAGGAAAATTGGAATGTATTTGTTGTACGTAGGCTCCATATCTAAGCACGCCGTGCAGCCTGTTCGCTTCCGCTGCAATGATGTCGCGGGTCGATGACCGCGGTGGCCGCTCATTAGGGCACCGTTTAGGTGTTATGGGCTTATAAAAGAGATGAATACAGGTACTTAGGCCATTTTTTTAAAATTCCAAATAGACACATGTATTGCCTAATGTTGTGAAAATTTCGTACCTATTTATTAAATTTTTCGAAAACTAAAGGGCGGGATTTTTTTTCAATATTTTTCCTGAATTCAGTGTTCGATTCTACACCCCACCTGAAAGTTTGGTTACTTATTTTTGTTACACCCTGTATACATTTTAGATAGATCGCTCTACAATCTTCAGAGTGGGGTGGAATGGGTAAAATTTAGACTCTTTTCGAAATATTTCAAAAAGTATGAAACCTACAGAAATTTTAAAAACTTTTTTGAAATATACACCACTCGGTGAGGTAGGTAGTTTTGAAAATTATTCCCACCTTTTTGACCATTTTTCAAAAATTATTATTTTTACAAACTTTCTTTATTTTTCCTGTAAAATATAGATCCATATCTACAAAAGCTACATACATTTTACATAGATCGCTCTGCAATCTTCGGAGATAGAGGGGGAATGGCTATTTTTTTGAATTTTTTTGACTTATTTCGAAAACGTACAAACCGATACCCTTCATTTGATACCCCACATGACCGACAGGTATCTTTTAAAATTTCGACATCACAATTTGTATGGAAAATGTTCATTTTCATTTTTTTTTTAATCCTTACAGGCGCACGAAAAGTATTATTATTTTAAATTTCAAGTGATAGCTGCGGTAGTTGCCGAGTTATTAAGGGGGAAAAAAGGACAGACAAACCGAGACAATAAGGGTTTTGAAACCGATCTTCGATCTCGAATCCCTAAAAATATCAACATACAGCCGAATAAAGAACTTCCTAATCTTGAGATTTTTTTAAATTTGTTAATTTTATTGTATTTCTTCAGGAAAAGCTAACGGCTACAAAATGTATACTTATTTATCTAGATTAGGTATACATAATAATTAACAATCTTAGATAGTAATGCAGCCCACGACGCAATTCACAGATTGCTGTATGAGGTATTTACTAAAAAGTTCCGCTAAAGTTTATACACAAACGTTGAAATATTTGGAAGCTA
Source organism: Eupithecia subumbrata (assembly GCA_949316285.1). Classification (NCBI taxonomy): domain Eukaryota; kingdom Metazoa; phylum Arthropoda; class Insecta; order Lepidoptera; family Geometridae; genus Eupithecia; species Eupithecia subumbrata. The sequence continues at coordinate 2,866,374 of OX438642.1, read as the reverse complement.
GATAATATTTAAAATTTGAAAAATAAATTACTAGGTGGAAATTATAAAAAAGATTTTTGTAAAAACGAATTTCAATTGCCACAATATAGTTTGTGATAAGATATTGTAACTCTCACTGCATAAAAATATACCCTAAGAAATATTTGTTATATGACTCTACCTTGGTGTACGCAATCCTGAGTTAGTGCGACACGTATTTGGGTGCAATGAGCAACCGCACGAACTTTCCTAGTGTGTACTGTTCTGGGGACAGCGTAACAAATATTCTGCACTAGTTCAATGCTGTCGAATTTGTTACAGACGATCTTTTAAAGTGTATAATAGCCGTTTGGAATCTAGAGTAACAATATTATATTTGCTTATAATTTGGGAAGATGGGAATTACCTTTTGTGACACCTATAGTGCATAAACACGCAAGCCCGACCGCTGTTTGAAGCTCTCGGAATCATGACTGTCCCTGCCATGGTTCTTTTCCAGGCCGCTTGTTACGCAAGATGTCACCTGGAAGAGTACGAGGAGCGCGGGGATGGTCATAACTATGCACTGAGACAGTCGAAGAGGTTGAAGGCGCTTCCCAGGCGGCTCGAGCGAACTTCTAAGCTTGTACACGTCATGGGTCCAAAAGTGTACAACCGACTACCGTCCGATGTCACTGACGCGGTATCGACGCTATTCTTTAAGTTTAGACATGGTTGATAAAACAATGCTTTTATACGTTGGATGAATTCTTTGCACGATAACGTGCGTAAAATTATATAATTTATTTGACATACTTCATTGAGACATTTTAATTTTCAATTTTAAATTGACAATTTATTTTATTTGGTTAATTGAATTTGTATATTTTTCTTACTTATATTATTTTATCTAATTTATTTAAAAATGGTACTTTACTCACAAAATACAATGAATTATTGATAAAAAATTGACATGTAACCTAATTATTGTTACGAATAAAGAACTTGAACTTGAATTGACGCTGAACTCTCTCAACAACCTCAATGTACTTCATTATGAAAGTAAGCGGGTTAACTACGAACTTAGTTTGTGTTGGAAGAACACCAACGTTTCATCCCTTAACGAGGGACTTCATCAGGGTGAGTGCGGTTCGCGTCGCGCCTTTACCGCGTCCTTGCGCACTCAATGTACTCGATGTACTTTTTATAGTAAGGGTTCCAAATAGGAACTGCATAATTCAGTTGAAAACGAAGTTAATAAAAACTATACATGCTAAATAATATACTTAATAGATATTTAAGAAGCCTGGCTTCTGTCCACGGCTTCCTATATGCACTTTTTCGGGATAAAAAGTTGCCCATGTCTAATTAATTAATTATACTTCTATTTATTCTCTTTCTTTTAACAAAACACACACATCACAGTGTGTATTTTGTTATATATAATCATCTTATTTATTCCATTTAATAATTAATTAAATTAAAAACCATATATAATTGATTTTTATCAGCCATGTAAAGTTTTAATTTTCTCGATGCCACAGCCGACTGTACACCGCGAAAAACGCGTGATCGTCAGGGAGTCGCCTTCACAAGAATCGTCGCTAAGGGAATCGGCGTGAAGGGAACAATTATCTACGACCTTGCCAAATTTCATCCACCCTTAAATAGCTGAATAGATTATCCATTTAGCCGTTTACGCGTGGAAAGGATCCAGAATTACTTAATCAGTTTAAGTTGAGATTAATATCACTTAAGAATTCTCTCACAGATAAATTTTATTCAAGTTGAAAAGTATTCGGTTTGATTTGGTTACTTGGATTTTTATTATCTAGATGTGGCAAGATCGACTACCAATCAAATTACAATATTTTAATATTCTAGTCACGTATTTCAGACAGGGTAGGTAAAATTATCAAGATGTAGATAGGTCTGTATTTGTGAATTTTTATTTCATTTCACATTTTAGATCGTGTCGTATTTGTCCCGAGGAAGGAGGAGGAGGAGGGAATCGAACCCGCAACCTCCTGCGTCACGGGCGGTCACCTTCGCCCGCCGCGCCGCATCGGTCAACACAGTTTACAACACAAGTTCATGTATTTACTAAGCATTGTAAATAGTTTTTTTTTATATTTAAAACTTCGTGTAAATCATGCCTAAGGGCTCATGTGGAGGCGGCGTCGATTTGATGATGTCATCACACCATCAATTCAGAAACGAATCGACAACTTATAGTAAGACTTCCGTCCTTAAACTTTTTAGGATAAAAGTTTTTAGCTTATGCATAACTTTTTAAACTTACGCGATTTGTAAACATATTTAATGGTCTAACCGGGTATTTATCGCGTACCTTTTGTTTTGTCATGTCGCCCCGTGACCACGATCGCTGTAACGCGGTAGAAACGTAGGGGATATAAAAACAAAAGGTACGCGATAAATACCCGATAAAACCATTAATTATGTATAACTTTTACGATTCTAAAATACATTTTAGATTGATCGCTCTGTATAGGTAGGTACCTACTTCGGAGATTAAGTCGTAAGACTTTATACAAAATATTTCATAAAGTAGGAAACCTACAGAAATTTCAAAATCTGTTTTGAAACGTGCAAACCAATATCTTTCATTTGATACCCTACTCGGTGAGGTATCCCCCCTTTTTAAAATGATTCCCTACCTTTTTGACCATTCTTCATAAAATGCTCTTTTTACAAATTTCTCTATATACATTTTAGATAGATCGCTCTACAATCTTCAGAGTGGGGTGGAATGGGTAAAATTTAGACTCTTTTCGAAATTTTTCAAAAAGTATGAAACCTACAGAAATTTTAAAAACTTTTTTGAAATATACACCACTCGGTGAGGTAGGTAGTTTTGAAAATTATTCCCACCTTTTTGACCATTTTTCAAAAATTATTATTTTTACAAACTTTCTTTATTTTTCCTGTAAAATATAGATCCATATCTACAAAAGCTACATACATTTTACATAGATCGCTCTGCAATCTTCGGAGATAGAGGGGAATGGCTATTTTTTTGAATTTTTTTGACTTATTTCGAAAACGTACAAACCGATACCCTTCATTTGATACCCCACATGACCGACAGGTATCTTTTAAAATTTCGACATCACAATTTGTATGGAAAATGTTCATTTTCATTTTTTTTTTAATCCTTACAGGCGCACGAAAAGTATTATTATTTTAAATTTCAAGTGATAGCTGCGGTAGTTGCCGAGTTATTAAGGGGGAAAAAAGGACAGACAAACCGAGACAATAAGGGTTTTGAAACCGATCTTCGATCTCGAATCCCTAAAAATATCAACATACAGCCGAATAAAGAACTTCCTAATCTTGAGATTTTTTTAAATTTGTTAATTTTATTGTATTTCTTCAGGAAAAGCTAACGGCTACAAAATGTATACTTATTTATCTAGATTAGGTATACATAATAATTAACAATCTTAGATAGTAATGCAGCCCACGACGCAATTCACAGATTGCTGTATGAGGTATTTACTAAAAAGTTCCGCTAAAGTTTATACACAAACGTTGAAATATTTGGAAGCTAGATAATATTTAAAATTTGAAAAATAAATTACTAGGTGGAAATTATAAAAAAGATTTTTGTAAAAACGAATTTCAATTGCCACAATATAGTTTGTGATAAGATATTGTAACTCTCACTGCATAAAAATATACCCTAAGAAATATTTGTTATATGACTCTACCTTGGTGTACGCAATCCTGAGTTAGTGCGACACGTATTTGGGTGCAATGAGCAACCGCACGAACTTTCCTAGTGTGTACTGTTCTGGGGACAGAGTAACAAATATTCTGCACTAGTTCAATGCTGTCGAATTTGTTACAGACGATCTTTTAAAGTGTATAATAGCCGTTTGGAATCTAGAGTAACAATATTATATTTGCTTATAATTTGGGAAGATGGGAATTACCTTTTGTGACACCTATAGTGCATAAACACGCAAGCCCGACCGCTGTTTGAAGCTCTCGGAATCATGACTGTCCCTGCCATGGTTCTTTTCCAGGCCGCTTGTTACGCAAGATGTCACCTGGAAGAGTACGAGGAGCGCGGGGATGGTCATAACTATGCACTGAGACAGTCGAAGAGGTTGAAGGCGCTTCCCAGGCGGCTCGAGCGAACTTCTAAGCTTGTACACGTCATGGGTCCAAAAGTGTACAACCGACTACCGTCCGATGTCACTGACGCGGTATCGACGCTATTCTTTAAGTTTAGACATGGTTGATAAAACAATGCTTTTATACGTTGGATGAATTCTTTGCACGATAACGTGCGTAAAATTATATAATTTATTTGACATACTTCATTGAAACATTTTAATTTTAAATTTTAAATTGACAATTTATTTTATTTGGTTAATTGAATTTGTATATTTTTCTTACTTATATTATTTTATCTAATTTATTTAAAAATGGTACTTTACTCACAAAATACAATGAATTATTGATAAAAAATTGACATGTAACCTAATTATTGTTACGAATAAAGAACTTGAACTTGAATTGACGCTGAACTCTCTCAACAACCTCAATGTACTTCATTATGAAAGTAAGCGGGTTAACTACGAACTTAGTTTGTGTTGGAAGAACACCAACGTTTCATCCCTTAACGAGGGACTTCATCAGGGTGAGTGCGGTTCGCGTCGCGCCTTTACCGCGTCCTTGCGCACTCAATGTACTCGATGTACTTTTTATAGTAAGGGTTCCAAATAGGAACTGCATAATTCAGTTGAAAACGAAGTTAATAAAAACTATACATGCTAAATAATATACTTAATAGATATTTAAGAAGCCTGGCTTCTGTCCACGGCTTCCTATATGCACTTTTTCGGGATAAAAAGTTGCCCATGTCTAATTAATTAATTATACTTCTATTTATTCTCTTTCTTTTAACAAAACACACACATCACAGTGTGTATTTTGTTATATATAATCATCTTATTTATTCCATTTAATAATTAATTAAATTAAAAACCATATATAATTGATTTTTATCAGCCATGTAAAGTTTTAATTTTCTCGATGCCACAGCCGACTGTACACCGCGAAAAACGCGTGATCGTCAGGGAGTCGCCTTCACAAGAATCGTCGCTAAGGGAATCGGCGTGAAGGGAACAATTATCTACGACCTTGCCAAATTTCATCCACCCTTAAATAGCTGAATAGATTATCCATTTAGCCGTTTACGCGTGGAAAGGATCCAGAATTACTTAATCAGTTTAAGTTGAGATTAATATCACTTAAGAATTCTCTCACAGATAAATTTTATTCAAGTTGAAAAGTATTCGGTTTGATTTGGTTACTTGGATTTTTATTATCTAGATGTGGCAAGATCGACTACCAATCAAATTACAATATTTTAATATTCTAGTCACGTATTTCAGACAGGGTAGGTAAAATTATCAAGATGTAGATAGGTCTGTATTTGTGAATTTTTATTTCATTTCACATTTTAGATCGTGTCGTATTTGTCCCGAGGAAGGAGGAGGAGGAGGGAATCGAACCCGCAACCTCCTGCGTCACGGGCGGTCACCTTCGCCCGCCGCGCCGCATCGGTCAACACAGTTTACAACACAAGTTCATGTATTTACTAAGCATTGTAAATAGTTTTTTTTTATATTTAAAACTTCGTGTAAATCATGCCTAAGGGCTCATGTGGAGGCGGCGTCGATTTGATGATGTCATCACACCATCAATTCAGAAACGAATCGACAACTTATAGTAAGACTTCCGTCCTTAAACTTTTTAGGATAAAAGTTTTTAGCTTATGCATAACTTTTTAAACTTACGCGATTTGTAAACATATTTAATGGTCTAACCGGGTATTTATCGCGTACCTTTTGTTTTGTCATGTCGCCCCGTGACCACGATCGCTGTAACGCGGTAGAAACGTAGGGGATATAAAAACAAAAGGTACGCGATAAATACCCGATAAAACCATTAATTATGTATAACTTTTACGATTCTAAAATACATTTTAGATTGATCGCTCTGTATAGGTAGGTACCTACTTCGGAGATTAAGTCGTAAGACTTTATACAAAATATTTCATAAAGTATGAAACCTACAGAAATTTCAAAATCTGTTTTGAAACGTGCAAACCAATATCTTTCATTTGATACCCTACTCGGTGAGGTATCCCCCCTTTTTAAAATGATTCCCTACCTTTTTGACCATTCTTCATAAAATGCTCTTTTTACAAATTTCTCTATATACATTTTAGATAGATCGCTCTACAATCTTCAGAGTGGGGTGGAATGGGTAAAATTTAGACTCTTTTCGAAATTTTTCAAAAAGTATGAAACCTACAGAAATTTTAAAAACTTTTTTGAAATATACACCACTCGGTGAGGTAGGTAGTTTTGAAAATTATTCCCACCTTTTTGACCATTTTTCAAAAATTATTATTTTTACAAACTTTCTTTATTTTTCCTGTAAAATATAGATCCATATCTACAAAAGCTACATACATTTTACATAGATCGCTCTGCAATCTTCGGAGATAGAGGGGAATGGCTATTTTTTTGAATTTTTTTGACTTATTTCGAAAACGTACAAACCGATACCCTTCATTTGATACCCCACATGACCGACAGGTATCTTTTAAAATTTCGACATCACAATTTGTATGGAAAATGTTCATTTTCATTTTTTTTTTAATCCTTACAGGCGCACGAAAAGTATTATTATTTTAAATTTCAAGTGATAGCTGCGGTAGTTGCCGAGTTATTAAGGGGGAAAAAAGGACAGACAAACCGAGACAATAAGGGTTTTGAAACCGATCTTCGATCTCGAATCCCTAAAAATATCAACATACAGCCGAATAAAGAACTTCCTAATCTTGAGATTTTTTTAAATTTGTTAATTTTATTGTATTTCTTCAGGAAAAGCTAACGGCTACAAAATGTATACTTATTTATCTAGATTAGGTATACATAATAATTAACAATCTTAGATAGTAATGCAGCCCACGACGCAATTCACAGATTGCTGTATGAGGTATTTACTAAAAAGTTCCGCTAAAGTTTATACACAAACGTTGAAATATTTGGAAGCTAGATAATATTTAAAATTTGAAAAATAAATTACTAGGTGGAAATTATAAAAAAGATTTTTGTAAAAACGAATTTCAATTGCCACAATATAGTTTGTGATAAGATATTGTAACTCTCACTGCATAAAAATATACCCTAAGAAATATTTGTTATATGACTCTACCTTGGTGTACGCAATCCTGAGTTAGTGCGACACGTATTTGGGTGCAATGAGCAACCGCACGAACTTTCCTAGTGTGTACTGTTCTGGGGACAGCGTAACAAATATTCTGCACTAGTTCAATGCTGTCGAATTTGTTACAGACGATCTTTTAAAGTGTATAATAGCCGTTTGGAATCTAGAGTAACAATATTATATTTGCTTATAATTTGGGAAGATGGGAATTACCTTTTGTGACACCTATAGTGCATAAACACGCAAGCCCGACCGCTGTTTGAAGCTCTCGGAATCATGACTGTCCCTGCCATGGTTCTTTTCCAGGCCGCTTGTTACGCTAGATGTCACCTGGAAGAGTACGAGGAGCGCGGGGATGGTCATAACTATGCACTGAGACAGTCGAAGAGGTTGAAGGCGCTTCCCAGGCGGCTCGAGCGAACTTCTAAGCTTGTACACGTCATGGGTCCAAACAAAAGTGTACAACCGACTACCGTCCGATGTCACTGACGCGGTATCGACGCTATTCTTTAAGTTTAGACATGGTTGATAAAACAATGCTTTTATACGTTGGATGAATTCTTTGCACGATAACGTGCGTAAAATTATATAATTTATTTGACATACTTCATTGAGACATTTTAATTTTCAATTTTAAATTGACAATTTATTTTATTTGGTTAATTGAATTTGTATATTTTTCTTACTTATATTATTTTATCTAATTTATTTAAAAATGGTACTTTACTCACAAAATACAATGAATTATTGATAAAAAATTGACATGTAACCTAATTATTGTTACGAATAAAGAACTTGAACTTGAATTGACGCTGAACTCTCTCAACAACCTCAATGTACTTCATTATGAAAGTAAGCGGGTTAACTACGAACTTAGTTTGTGTTGGAAGAACACCAACGTTTCATCCCTTAACGAGGGACTTCATCAGGGTGAGTGCGGTTCGCGTCGCGCCTTTACCGCGTCCTTGCGCACTCAATGTACTCGATGTACTTTTTATAGTAAGGGTTCCAAATAGGAACTGCATAATTCAGTTGAAAACGAAGTTAATAAAAACTATACATGCTAAATAATATACTTAATAGATATTTAAGAAGCCTGGCTTCTGTCCACGGCTTCCTATATGCACTTTTTCGGGATAAAAAGTTGCCCATGTCTAATTAATTAATTATACTTCTATTTATTCTCTTTCTTTTAACAAAACACACACATCACAGTGTGTATTTTGTTATATATAATCATCTTATTTATTCCATTTAATAATTAATTAAATTAAAAACCATATATAATTGATTTTTATCAGCCATGTAAAGTTTTAATTTTCTCGATGCCACAGCCGACTGTACACCGCGAAAAACGCGTGATCGTCAGGGAGTCGCCTTCACAAGAATCGTCGCTAAGGGAATCGGCGTGAAGGGAACAATTATCTACGACCTTGCCAAATTTCATCCACCCTTAAATAGCTGAATAGATTATCCATTTAGCCGTTTACGCGTGGAAAGGATCCAGAATTACTTAATCAGTTTAAGTTGAGATTAATATCACTTAAGAATTCTCTCACAGATAAATTTTATTCAAGTTGAAAAGTATTCGGTTTGATTTGGTTACTTGGATTTTTATTATCTAGATGTGGCAAGATCGACTACCAATCAAATTACAATATTTTAATATTCTAGTCACGTATTTCAGACAGGGTAGGTAAAATTATCAAGATGTAGATAGGTCTGTATTTGTGAATTTTTATTTCATTTCACATTTTAGATCGTGTCGTATTTGTCCCGAGGAAGGAGGAGGAGGAGGGAATCGAACCCGCAACCTCCTGCGTCACGGGCGGTCACCTTCGCCCGCCGCGCCGCATCGGTCAACACAGTTTACAACACAAGTTCATGTATTTACTAAGCATTGTAAATAGTTTTTTTTTATATTTAAAACTTCGTGTAAATCATGCCTAAGGGCTCATGTGGAGGCGGCGTCGATTTGATGATGTCATCACACCATCAATTCAGAAACGAATCGACAACTTATAGTAAGACTTCCGTCCTTAAACTTTTTAGGATAAAAGTTTTTAGCTTATGCATAACTTTTTAAACTTACGCGATTTGTAAACATATTTAATGGTCTAACCGGGTATTTATCGCGTACCTTTTGTTTTGTCATGTCGCCCCGTGACCACGATCGCTGTAACGCGGTAGAAACGTAGGGGATATAAAAACAAAAGGTACGCGATAAATACCCGATAAAACCATTAATTATGTATAACTTTTACGATTCTAAAATACATTTTAGATTGATCGCTCTGTATAGGTAGGTACCTACTTCGGAGATTAAGTCGTAAGACTTTATACAAAATATTTCATAAAGTATGAAACCTACAGAAATTTCAAAATCTGTTTTGAAACGTGCAAACCAATATCTTTCATTTGATACCCTACTCGGTGAGGTATCCCCCCTTTTTAAAATGATTCCCTACCTTTTTGACCATTCTTCATAAAATGCTCTTTTTACAAATTTCTCTATATACATTTTAGATAGATCGCTCTACAATCTTCAGAGTGGGGTGGAATGGGTAAAATTTAGACTCTTTTCGAAATTTTTCAAAAAGTATGAAACCTACAGAAATTTTAAAAACTTTTTTGAAATATACACCACTCGGTGAGGTAGGTAGTTTTGAAAATTATTCCCACCTTTTTGACCATTTTTCAAAAATTATTATTTTTACAAACTTTCTTTATTTTTCCTGTAAAATATAGATCCATATCTACAAAAGCTACATACATTTTACATAGATCGCTCTGCAATCTTCGGAGATAGAGGGGAATGGCTATTTTTTTGAATTTTTTTGACTTATTTCGAAAACGTACAAACCGATACCCTTCATTTGATACCCCACATGACCGACAGGTATCTTTTAAAATTTCGACATCACAATTTGTATGGAAAATGTTCATTTTCATTTTTTTTTTAATCCTTACAGGCGCACGAAAAGTATTATTATTTTAAATTTCAAGTGATAGCTGCGGTAGTTGCCGAGTTATTAAGGGGGAAAAAAGGACAGACAAACCGAGACAATAAGGGTTTTGAAACCGATCTTCGATCTCGAATCCCTAAAAATATCAACATACAGCCGAATAAAGAACTTCCTAATCTTGAGATTTTTTTAAATTTGTTAATTTTATTGTATTTCTTCAGGAAAAGCTAACGGCTACAAAATGTATACTTATTTATCTAGATTAGGTATACATAATAATTAACAATCTTAGATAGTAATGCAGCCCACGACGCAATTCACAGATTGCTGTATGAGGTATTTACTAAAAAGTTCCGCTAAAGTTTATACACAAACGTTGAAATATTTGGAAGCTAGATAATATTTAAAATTTGAAAAATAAATTACTAGGTGGAAATTATAAAAAAGATTTTTGTAAAAACGAATTTCAATTGCCACAATATAGTTTGTGATAAGATATTGTAACTCTCACTGCATAAAAATATACCCTAAGAAATATTTGTTATATGACTCTACCTTGGTGTACGCAATCCTGAGTTAGTGCGACACGTATTTGGGTGCAATGAGCAACCGCACGAACTTTCCTAGTGTGTACTGTTCTGGGGACAGCGTAACAAATATTCTGCACTAGTTCAATGCTGTCGAATTTGTTACAGACGATCTTTTAAAGTGTATAATAGCCGTTTGGAATCTAGAGTAACAATATTATATTTGCTTATAATTTGGGAAGATGGGAATTACCTTTTGTGACACCTATAGTGCATAAACACGCAAGCCCGACCGCTGTTTGAAGCTCTCGGAATCATGACTGTCCCTGCCATGGTTCTTTTCCAGGCCGCTTGTTACGCAAGATGTCACCTGGAAGAGTACGAGGAGCGCGGGGATGGTCATAACTATGCACTGAGACAGTCGAAGAGGTTGAAGGCGCTTCCCAGGCGGCTCGAGCGAACTTCTAAGCTTGTACACGTCATGGGTCCAAAAGTGTACAACCGACTACCGTCCGATGTCACTGACGCGGTATCGACGCTATTCTTTAAGTTTAGACATGGTTGATAAAACAATGCTTTTATACGTTGGATGAATTCTTTGCACGATAACGTGCGTAAAATTATATAATTTATTTGACATACTTCATTGAGACATTTTAATTTTCAATTTTAAATTGACAATTTATTTTATTTGGTTAATTGAATTTGTATATTTTTCTTACTTATATTATTTTATCTAATTTATTTAAAAATGGTACTTTACTCACAAAATACAATGAATTATTGATAAAAAATTGACATGTAACCTAATTATTGTTACGAATAAAGAACTTGAACTTGAATTGACGCTGAACTCTCTCAACAACCTCAATGTACTTCATTATGAAAGTAAGCGGGTTAACTACGAACTTAGTTTGTGTTGGAAGAACACCAACGTTTCATCCCTTAACGAGGGACTTCATCAGGGTGAGTGCGGTTCGCGTCGCGCCTTTACCGCGTCCTTGCGCACTCAATGTACTCGATGTACTTTTTATAGTAAGGGTTCCAAATAGGAACTGCATAATTCAGTTGAAAACGAAGTTAATAAAAACTATACATGCTAAATAATATACTTAATAGATATTTAAGAAGCCTGGCTTCTGTCCACGGCTTCCTATATGCACTTTTTCGGGATAAAAAGTTGCCCATGTCTAATTAATTAATTATACTTCTATTTATTCTCTTTCTTTTAACAAAACACACACATCACAGTGTGTATTTTGTTATATATAATCATCTTATTTATTCCATTTAATAATTAATTAAATTAAAAACCATATATAATTGATTTTTATCAGCCATGTAAAGTTTTAATTTTCTCGATGCCACAGCCGACTGTACACCGCGAAAAACGCGTGATCGTCAGGGAGTCGCCTTCACAAGAATCGTCGCTAAGGGAATCGGCGTGAAGGGAACAATTATCTACGACCTTGCCAAATTTCATCCACCCTTAAATAGCTGAATAGATTATCCATTTAGCCGTTTACGCGTGGAAAGGATCCAGAATTACTTAATCAGTTTAAGTTGAGATTAATATCACTTAAGAATTCTCTCACAGATAAATTTTATTCAAGTTGAAAAGTATTCGGTTTGATTTGGTTACTTGGATTTTTATTATCTAGATGTGGCAAGATCGACTACCAATCAAATTACAATATTTTAATATTCTAGTCACGTATTTCAGACAGGGTAGGTAAAATTATCAAGATGTAGATAGGTCTGTATTTGTGAATTTTTATTTCATTTCACATTTTAGATCGTGTCGTATTTGTCCCGAGGAAGGAGGAGGAGGAGGGAATCGAACCCGCAACCTCCTGCGTCACGGGCGGTCACCTTCGCCCGCCGCGCCGCATCGGTCAACACAGTTTACAACACAAGTTCATGTATTTACTAAGCATTGTAAATAGTTTTTTTTTATATTTAAAACTTCGTGTAAATCATGCCTAAGGGCTCATGTGGAGGCGGCGTCGATTTGATGATGTCATCACACCATCAATTCAGAAACGAATCGACAACTTATAGTAAGACTTCCGTCCTTAAACTTTTTAGGATAAAAGTTTTTAGCTTATGCATAACTTTTTAAACTTACGCGATTTGTAAACATATTTAATGGTCTAACCGGGTATTTATCGCGTACCTTTTGTTTTGTCATGTCGCCCCGTGACCACGATCGCTGTAACGCGGTAGAAACGTAGGGGATATAAAAACAAAAGGTACGCGATAAATACCCGATAAAACCATTAATTATGTATAACTTTTACGATTCTAAAATACATTTTAGATTGATCGCTCTGTATAGGTAGGTACCTACTTCGGAGATTAAGTCGTAAGACTTTATACAAAATATTTCATAAAGTATGAAACCTACAGAAATTTCAAAATCTGTTTTGAAACGTGCAAACCAATATCTTTCATTTGATACCCTACTCGGTGAGGTATCCCCCCTTTTTAAAATGATTCCCTACCTTTTTGACCATTCTTCATAAAATGCTCTTTTTACAAATTTCTCTATATACATTTTAGATAGATCGCTCTACAATCTTCAGAGTGGGGTGGAATGGGTAAAATTTAGACTCTTTTCGAAATTTTTCAAAAAGTATGAAACCTACAGAAATTTTAAAAACTTTTTTGAAATATACACCACTCGGTGAGGTAGGTAGTTTTGAAAATTATTCCCACCTTTTTGACCATTTTTCAAAAATTATTATTTTTACAAACTTTCTTTATTTTTCCTGTAAAATATAGATCCATATCTACAAAAGCTACATACATTTTACATAGATCGCTCTGCAATCTTCGGAGATAGAGGGGAATGGCTATTTTTTTGAATTTTTTTGACTTATTTCGAAAACGTACAAACCGATACCCTTCATTTGATACCCCACATGACCGACAGGTATCTTTTAAAATTTCGACATCACAATTTGTATGGAAAATGTTCATTTTCATTTTTTTTTTAATCCTTACAGGCGCACGAAAAGTATTATTATTTTAAATTTCAAGTGATAGCTGCGGTAGTTGCCGAGTTATTAAGGGGGAAAAAAGGACAGACAAACCGAGACAATAAGGGTTTTGAAACCGATCTTCGATCTCGAATCCCTAAAAATATCAACATACAGCCGAATAAAGAACTTCCTAATCTTGAGATTTTTTTAAATTTGTTAATTTTATTGTATTTCTTCAGGAAAAGCTAACGGCTACAAAATGTATACTTATTTATCTAGATTAGGTATACATAATAATTAACAATCTTAGATAGTAATGCAGCCCACGACGCAATTCACAGATTGCTGTATGAGGTATTTACTAAAAAGTTCCGCTAAAGTTTATACACAAACGTTGAAATATTTGGAAGCTAGATAATATTTAAAATTTGAAAAATAAATTACTAGGTGGAAATTATAAAAAAGATTTTTGTAAAAACGAATTTCAATTGCCACAATATAGTTTGTGATAAGATATTGTAACTCTCACTGCATAAAAATATACCCTAAGAAATATTTGTTATATGACTCTACCTTGGTGTACGCAATCCTGAGTTAGTGCGACACGTATTTGGGTGCAATGAGCAACCGCACGAACTTTCCTAGTGTGTACTGTTCTGGGGACAGCGTAACAAATATTCTGCACTAGTTCAATGCTGTCGAATTTGTTACAGACGATCTTTTAAAGTGTATAATAGCCGTTTGGAATCTAGAGTAACAATATTATATTTGCTTATAATTTGGGAAGATGGGAATTACCTTTTGTGACACCTATAGTGCATAAACACGCAAGCCCGACCGCTGTTTGAAGCTCTCGGAATCATGACTGTCCCTGCCATGGTTCTTTTCCAGGCCGCTTGTTACGCTAGATGTCACCTGGAAGAGTACGAGGAGCGCGGGGATGGTCATAACTATGCACTGAGACAGTCGAAGAGGTTGAAGGCGCTTCCCAGGCGGCTCGAGCGAACTTCTAAGCTTGTACACGTCATGGGTCCAAACAAAAGTGTACAACCGACTACCGTCCGATGTCACTGACGCGGTATCGACGCTATTCTTTAAGTTTAGACATGGTTGATAAAACAATGCTTTTATACGTTGGATGAATTCTTTGCACGATAACGTGCGTAAAATTATATAATTTATTTGACATACTTCATTGAGACATTTTAATTTTCAATTTTAAATTGACAATTTATTTTATTTGGTTAATTGAATTTGTATATTTTTCTTACTTATATTATTTTATCTAATTTATTTAAAAATGGTACTTTACTCACAAAATACAATGAATTATTGATAAAAAATTGACATGTAACCTAATTATTGTTACGAATAAAGAACTTGAACTTGAATTGACGCTGAACTCTCTCAACAACCTCAATGTACTTCATTATGAAAGTAAGCGGGTTAACTACGAACTTAGTTTGTGTTGGAAGAACACCAACGTTTCATCCCTTAACGAGGGACTTCATCAGGGTGAGTGCGGTTCGCGTCGCGCCTTTACCGCGTCCTTGCGCACTCAATGTACTCGATGTACTTTTTATAGTAAGGGTTCCAAATAGGAACTGCATAATTCAGTTGAAAACGAAGTTAATAAAAACTATACATGCTAAATAATATACTTAATAGATATTTAAGAAGCCTGGCTTCTGTCCACGGCTTCCTATATGCACTTTTTCGGGATAAAAAGTTGCCCATGTCTAATTAATTAATTATACTTCTATTTATTCTCTTTCTTTTAACAAAACACACACATCACAGTGTGTATTTTGTTATATATAATCATCTTATTTATTCCATTTAATAATTAATTAAATTAAAAACCATATATAATTGATTTTTATCAGCCATGTAAAGTTTTAATTTTCTCGATGCCACAGCCGACTGTACACCGCGAAAAACGCGTGATCGTCAGGGAGTCGCCTTCACAAGAATCGTCGCTAAGGGAATCGGCGTGAAGGGAACAATTATCTACGACCTTGCCAAATTTCATCCACCCTTAAATAGCTGAATAGATTATCCATTTAGCCGTTTACGCGTGGAAAGGATCCAGAATTACTTAATCAGTTTAAGTTGAGATTAATATCACTTAAGAATTCTCTCACAGATAAATTTTATTCAAGTTGAAAAGTATTCGGTTTGATTTGGTTACTTGGATTTTTATTATCTAGATGTGGCAAGATCGACTACCAATCAAATTACAATATTTTAATATTCTAGTCACGTATTTCAGACAGGGTAGGTAAAATTATCAAGATGTAGATAGGTCTGTATTTGTGAATTTTTATTTCATTTCACATTTTAGATCGTGTCGTATTTGTCCCGAGGAAGGAGGAGGAGGAGGGAATCGAACCCGCAACCTCCTGCGTCACGGGCGGTCACCTTCGCCCGCCGCGCCGCATCGGTCAACACAGTTTACAACACAAGTTCATGTATTTACTAAGCATTGTAAATAGTTTTTTTTTATATTTAAAACTTCGTGTAAATCATGCCTAAGGGCTCATGTGGAGGCGGCGTCGATTTGATGATGTCATCACACCATCAATTCAGAAACGAATCGACAACTTATAGTAAGACTTCCGTCCTTAAACTTTTTAGGATAAAAGTTTTTAGCTTATGCATAACTTTTTAAACTTACGCGATTTGTAAACATATTTAATGGTCTAACCGGGTATTTATCGCGTACCTTTTGTTTTGTCATGTCGCCCCGTGACCACGATCGCTGTAACGCGGTAGAAACGTAGGGGATATAAAAACAAAAGGTACGCGATAAATACCCGATAAAACCATTAATTATGTATAACTTTTACGATTCTAAAATACATTTTAGATTGATCGCTCTGTATAGGTAGGTACCTACTTCGGAGATTAAGTCGTAAGACTTTATACAAAATATTTCATAAAGTATGAAACCTACAGAAATTTCAAAATCTGTTTTGAAACGTGCAAACCAATATCTTTCATTTGATACCCTACTCGGTGAGGTATCCCCCCTTTTTAAAATGATTCCCTACCTTTTTGACCATTCTTCATAAAATGCTCTTTTTACAAATTTCTCTATATACATTTTAGATAGATCGCTCTACAATCTTCAGAGTGGGGTGGAATGGGTAAAATTTAGACTCTTTTCGAAATTTTTCAAAAAGTATGAAACCTACAGAAATTTTAAAAACTTTTTTGAAATATACACCACTCGGTGAGGTAGGTAGTTTTGAAAATTATTCCCACCTTTTTGACCATTTTTCAAAAATTATTATTTTTACAAACTTTCTTTATTTTTCCTGTAAAATATAGATCCATATCTACAAAAGCTACATACATTTTACATAGATCGCTCTGCAATCTTCGGAGATAGAGGGGAATGGCTATTTTTTTGAATTTTTTTGACTTATTTCGAAAACGTACAAACCGATACCCTTCATTTGATACCCCACATGACCGACAGGTATCTTTTAAAATTTCGACATCACAATTTGTATGGAAAATGTTCATTTTCATTTTTTTTTTAATCCTTACAGGCGCACGAAAAGTATTATTATTTTAAATTTCAAGTGATAGCTGCGGTAGTTGCCGAGTTATTAAGGGGGAAAAAAGGACAGACAAACCGAGACAATAAGGGTTTTGAAACCGATCTTCGATCTCGAATCCCTAAAAATATCAACATACAGCCGAATAAAGAACTTCCTAATCTTGAGATTTTTTTAAATTTGTTAATTTTATTGTATTTCTTCAGGAAAAGCTAACGGCTACAAAATGTATACTTATTTATCTAGATTAGGTATACATAATAATTAACAATCTTAGATAGTAATGCAGCCCACGACGCAATTCACAGATTGCTGTATGAGGTATTTACTAAAAAGTTCCGCTAAAGTTTATACACAAACGTTGAAATATTTGGAAGCTAGATAATATTTAAAATTTGAAAAATAAATTACTAGGTGGAAATTATAAAAAAGATTTTTGTAAAAACGAATTTCAATTGCCACAATATAGTTTGTGATAAGATATTGTAACTCTCACTGCATAAAAATATACCCTAAGAAATATTTGTTATATGACTCTACCTTGGTGTACGCAATCCTGAGTTAGTGCGACACGTATTTGGGTGCAATGAGCAACCGCACGAACTTTCCTAGTGTGTACTGTTCTGGGGACAGCGTAACAAATATTCTGCACTAGTTCAATGCTGTCGAATTTGTTACAGACGATCTTTTAAAGTGTATAATAGCCGTTTGGAATCTAGAGTAACAATATTATATTTGCTTATAATTTGGGAAGATGGGAATTACCTTTTGTGACACCTATAGTGCATAAACACGCAAGCCCGACCGCTGTTTGAAGCTCTCGGAATCATGACTGTCCCTGCCATGGTTCTTTTCCAGGCCGCTTGTTACGCTAGATGTCACCTGGAAGAGTACGAGGAGCGCGGGGATGGTCATAACTATGCACTGAGACAGTCGAAGAGGTTGAAGGCGCTTCCCAGGCGGCTCGAGCGAACTTCTAAGCTTGTACACGTCATGGGTCCAAACAAAAGTGTACAACCGACTACCGTCCGATGTCACTGACGCGGTATCGACGCTATTCTTTAAGTTTAGACATGGTTGATAAAACAATGCTTTTATACGTTGGATGAATTCTTTGCACGATAACGTGCGTAAAATTATATAATTTATTTGACATACTTCATTGAGACATTTTAATTTTCAATTTTAAATTGACAATTTATTTTATTTGGTTAATTGAATTTGTATATTTTTCTTACTTATATTATTTTATCTAATTTATTTAAAAATGGTACTTTACTCACAAAATACAATGAATTATTGATAAAAAATTGACATGTAACCTAATTATTGTTACGAATAAAGAACTTGAACTTGAATTGACGCTGAACTCTCTCAACAACCTCAATGTACTTCATTATGAAAGTAAGCGGGTTAACTACGAACTTAGTTTGTGTTGGAAGAACACCAACGTTTCATCCCTTAACGAGGGACTTCATCAGGGTGAGTGCGGTTCGCGTCGCGCCTTTACCGCGTCCTTGCGCACTCAATGTACTCGATGTACTTTTTATAGTAAGGGTTCCAAATAGGAACTGCATAATTCAGTTGAAAACGAAGTTAATAAAAACTATACATGCTAAATAATATACTTAATAGATATTTAAGAAGCCTGGCTTCTGTCCACGGCTTCCTATATGCACTTTTTCGGGATAAAAAGTTGCCCATGTCTAATTAATTAATTATACTTCTATTTATTCTCTTTCTTTTAACAAAACACACACATCACAGTGTGTATTTTGTTATATATATTCATCTTATTTATTCCATTTAATAATTAATTAAATTAAAAACCATATATAATTGATTTTTATCAGCCATGTAAAGTTTTAATTTTCTCGATGCCACAGCCGACTGTACACCGCGAAAAACGCGTGATCGTCAGGGAGTCGCCTTCACAAGAATCGTCGCTAAGGGAATCGGCGTGAAGGGAACAATTATCTACGACCTTGCCAAATTTCATCCACCCTTAAATAGCTGAATAGATTATCCATTTAGCCGTTTACGCGTGGAAAGGATCCAGAATTACTTAATCAGTTTAAGTTGAGATTAATATCACTTAAGAATTCTCTCACAGATAAATTTTATTTAAGTTGAAAAGTATTCGGTTTGATTTGGTTACTTGGATTTTTATTATCTAGATGTGGCAAGATCGACTACCAATCAAATTACAATATTTTAATATTCTAGTCACGTATTTCAGACAGGGTAGGTAAAATTATCAAGATGTAGATAGGTCTGTATTTGTGAATTTTTATTTCATTTCACATTTTAGATCGTGTCGTATTTGTCCCGAGGCGGGAATCGAACCTGCAACCTCCTGCGTCACGGGCGGTCATCTTCGCCCGCCGCGCCGCATCGGTCAACACAGTTTACAACACAAGTTCATGTATTTACTAAGCATTGTAAATAGTTTTTTTTTTTTTTATATTGAAAACTTCGTGTAAATCATGCCTAAGGGCTCATGTGGAGGTGGCGTCGATTTGATGATATCATCACACCATCAATTCAGAAACGAATCGACAACTTATAGTAAGACTTCCGTCCTTAAACTTTTTAGGATAATAGTTTTTAGCTCATGCATAACTTTTTAAACTTTCGCGATTTGTAAACATAGTTAATGGTTTAACCGGGTATTTATCGCGTGCCTTTTGTTTTGTCATGTCGCCCCGTGACCACGATCGCTGTAACGCGGTAGAAACGTAGGGGATATAAAAACAAAAGGTACGCGATAAATACCCGATAAAACCATTAATTATGTATAACTTTTACGATTCTGCTAAACTTTTAATTGGGTACAAAACTGGGTAAATGTTTTCCTTAATTTTATTAGCCGGGAAAACTAACACCTAGTCATTTTATTCATAGGTCAAAATTATATTTCATAACCGCTAACATTTTTGGTTATCCAGTAAGACCTAGAGGAAATAAAGCACTGACTTTTGAATTAAGCATAAAAATAGAAGGCTAATTTATAATTTGATTTTTTCTTTTTCTTTAGGATGAGTAGTGGATTAGATGGTCTTGACTACTGGAGTTGCTCTCTCTTTAACAGCGTTCGAAATCATAGCTGTTTCAAAACGTTTCAATAGCCTGAAACGATGTCGATAAGGACGGATGCATTTCTGACTGCGTCGCCAGCGAGAGTAATGGCCGGCGCGCCCGCCCTCCAGCGGCCGCAGTCACACCGTACGCGCGACTACCTGGCTTGAAGTAAAGGGTTTGACGCAGGGTGTATTTTCGAATGGCAACTACTGCCCGCCTGATGTGTAAAAATGGCCTTAGCGGTGGTAGGTTGCAGCGGTCTCACTAGTGCTAGCCTACTTCCAGGGTAGCCCCTCTTCCTGTTACCTGCTAGAACTCCGACGAGGTAGTCGTGTCGCGCTCGTGAGCTCTGGCTTAAATCTAAAAAATATTGTAAAAAAAATTTGTGAAAAAAGTTTTGTGGTGTAAAAAAAACTTTTTTAATACTAAATTCTTTTGTATGCGTAATTTGAATAACTGTAATTTCGTGTAATTCGTTTAATAAATTTTTGGCTTTTTAAATTAGGCTTTGTGTTGTCTTAGTTGAGTTAAGGTTGATAGTGTAGGAGCAGTTTAAGGTATACCACAACAGCTTGTATTGGTCCACTACTGGACGCAGCCCTCCCCCTGATAAGCACCTTATTGGCATTTATCACATTTTATTACTTTAAGGTATGTACGAAGTTAAATTAGTCGTATGTAGGTATTGTATTTTATGATAGTTAATTATTTTTTATTAATTTTAATGAATTTAGTTAGATAGATATTATAGTTATTTAATATTATAACTTAACTTTTTAGCTTTAATAAATAATAAGTTACTTAAGTTAATTAAGTTATTTAAGTCGTATTTACTGGATTTCATAATAGTAAATTAATTTTATATTAGTTTTAGTGAATTGAGTTAAATAAATATAATAGTTATTAAATTTGATAACTTTACATTTTAGCTTTAATAATTAATAAGTTACTAGCGTAAACACATATATTTCTATTCTTAAATAGTTTTAATAAATGGTTTAGTACCGTGAATTATCTATTCGAGAAAGACGAGATCTATTAGATTTTTTTAATTTAAGTACCTATGCAATAGTTAATATTTAAAACTTAGTCATTTTATCTTACAGTATACTTACAATATTCTTATGAAATAAGGAATTAAAAAATAAGAAAATAATGTAGCAGTGGGATGAAAAAGGCTAACGACATACATAACTAATAGGCAACAATATAATTAGTTAATGTTTAAGTTTAAATTTATAATAATTAAATAAAATCTTACATACAAACCTACAAATTCTAGCCAGACCATGCCCCATAGAAGTGATCTGGAGCAAAGCATTTACGGACAAGTTATAATAGAGGTATTAGACACTGAATAAGTACACTTAGGAATGGAAATATAAATAATTTTTAGGTAACGCTTTATAAGAGCCTTTAAGTGCATTTCTATCATAGGTGTTTATGTAGGTATAGATAAAGTTTAATTAGCCGTAGGTTACGCACCATCTCTGTAATAATAGTTACCTAGCTGTTAGTTTCCCTTTCCCTAAAATTGTAAAATAAAATAAATAAATAAAATATAATAAAAGCTATCGTTACCACCGATTAAATAACTTCAAAAAAACTCAAATCTTAGATCCGAAAGCGATAAAATGGCAGAAGGCGGCCGTTTCCGCAACTTCAGGAGGAGATTGAGCAATTTTTGGGACCGCCTGTTTCCCGTATCGTCAGATTCATCGAGTGATCCAGTAAGTACCAATTACTATTTATTTATTTTTATAGCCGTCACTGTCCCACAGCTGGGCAAAGGACAATTAAGCCTCGATGGACGATGTGCGTCACGTTATCACCTTCTGGCCTACTAAAGTTGGGTGCGTTGCCCACAAGTCACTGTTCCTATATATTTTTATTATTTTTTGCTGCAACTTCTTATGCACACTATTTCTTAAAATAAATGAACGAAACTGACCCGTCACGATCGGGTTAACTACGATGAATTGGGTAGGTTAGGTATACTTGGCTCCAGTCGACAGTGCTTTATCTCGCACAGGAACGATTTAGCTGGAGTGTGGCTACAACACAGGAACGGGCAGAATGGTGATAATTTGTTATCTCGGCTGGAGCCAGGTACTCTATCGAATCTTAATGGTTAGCTGATATCGTCGAGTGGCTGGTGAACTGCGGATGAGGCTCACACATAATTTTTTAGGTACCATGTAAAAGAAAAGGTCCAGCTGTGGGTGTCAGGGGGTATTTTTATGACGATTTTGGGTGGATCTTTGAGCACAATCTCACCTGATGGGAAGTGAGGACTTGGCCGACGATGTACCTCAAAAGAAGTCACTGATTCACTGGTACACATACATACAACCCGAAATAAGAATTTCAGGTTGTAAAACAAAACCTATGCGGAAATTTCAGGTAGTTAAACAAAACCTATGCGGCCTGAATGTTACATGGAGTCTGATGGATGAGTATGTTACTCTAGATGAGTAACGCTCATGAGAATATTCTTTTGTCTTGACTCAAAAAAAAATGCAAGACGCTAACACTATAAACCAGAATAAAATTACATTCGATAATAATTTTCTTTTGAAAATAAAACGTTTACAAAGGTCACAAAACCATGTCCGTAAATTAATTGTCGATATCCGCCACCGCCTTCTCCGTAAATACCTAAAACCTTACAAAAATGGTATCTACTTGAAATTGTCAACGACTTATTTTGACGCAGAGAGTTTGCGCTGAGCCGTGACAAGTTTTGTAAATACAGAACAAGAGATAAGTGGAGTCGAATTAATTTTATTTTATTTATATGTAAGTAGGTTAGGTACCTATCTACCTGAAAATAATAAACACTGTTTTTTTATAGGAACAAAATGAAAACCAAACCGTTACTTAATGTCACATTTAATTTATTTATTTATAGATAAAACAAAAACCACAGCCCTTAATTAATACAAATATGTTACATAGTAAATAAATAAACGACTAAATGACTAAATATCAAGACTAACGGCCAATAACGGATTCACTTTTTATAGAGGTACAATATATTTTATAAAACTGACGGTCAGATGACATACCCATAATAGTTATAAATAAACTTACACTCTGATAACTCTTATACATTAATTTAGTAGATTATAATTAATAGTAAAATTATTTGAAATATTTTCATTCGTACAACATATAGGTAGAATAGTCACTTAACTGTTTATGTGAAACGAATACGATACAATACATAAAATTGAAATAAATATGAAAACAATAGCCTCTCTATTCATGAATTTAGGACGTCAAATAGTTACATGGGCAACCAAACAGTATTTTATTACGCTGATGTCTTGAGGATAGCAGTAGCTAATAGCACATTATAGTAGTAAAAATGCATTAAAACTTAACTGAAATAGGCAATCCCGTCCATTTGTTGCAATTTTGCTAAGCAAGATAATTGCACGCCCAAAAAGGGCAAATTACTTTGCTATTATTTCACTGTATTTACCATCTATTTGCAATTGCAATAAATATACTTCTTTACTTAACTGCTCCCTGTCTGAGCGCTAAAATGATACTACACGAAATGGAGACTCAAACTGTCGTATGTGTTCTCTTTTGAAACAGACGGTTTCAGGGTGTCCGTTGTGAATCTATGGGGGCAGGCGGATAACCTCGATCGATGCGGGAAATACGTAGGTACTTTGATCTAATTAAAATATTACACATGCCGTACCAATACTTATATAAAATGGAATGTCGGGATAAATTTTCTAAACAATCGGGTTACCGAACGCAAGGCTTGTAGCTGCTCCGAATTAAATAAATAATAAATAAATATTGCTGGACAATTCACACAGCATTATCTAGCCCCGAGCTAAGCAGAGCTTGTTTTATGGGTAGGTACTAGATAACTGATATACTTAATACAATATACTACATAGATAGATATTTTGTTTATTATACATAGAATACATCCAGAACACCCTGAACAAATATCTGCAGAACGTACAAACATTTGTACCAAGGCGGGAATGGAACCCGCGACCTCCTGCGTCACAGGCGGACCTTCGCCCGCTGCGCCACAGAGGTCGTCTTTATCATCGTAATTGACATGAGTTCCCAAAAAACCGTCAATTCATTGTTTCGTTCGTACATTTTCTCCAATAGAATGGAGCTGCCCGCCACCAAAACCATCAGTTACGAAGTTTGTTCCGGAGTTGCGGATTTTGGTGTATTAACATCTACACACCTAAGCTGCAGCGGCGGCGCCGCGGGCCTGCGGCCGGGGGCTCGGCAGCTTAGGGGTGTAGACAGCTTTAAAGTACGCATTTTCGAAAACGCAGTACACATTGGAGTATTTCGGTGATAAATCTTGCTTAGGTCCAGGAGGCCTATTCTAAAGAATAGGCCTCCTGGACCTAAGCATAGCATCTATCCGTCGCTAATTCTTGATACTCCAACGCCCAAATACTCAAACGCTTTTCTCTTATAAAAATAATAATAATGTCCTCCTAGCCGAATTTCGACCACAGCGGTCAGTCTCTTTGGAGACTAGCTAGATGCTGAACATATGTGCACAAGTGTGCGCACAATGCGCAAACACAGGTGCACTCTCTATTCCCTCACTATCATAATCCGATGGGACGACAGATCGACACGACCAGGGAGAGGTCAAGCGCACGACCAACGGCTTAATGTGCTTTCCGAAGCACGGGGGTATGACACCGCCAACTTCCTGACTCCGGGCTGCTACTGTGAATTTTTCTTGCTAGAAAAAACGCAATAACAACTATTGGCCCGACCCGGGATTTGAACCCAGGACCTCATAATCAGCGGTTGAACAAGCTGACCGGTAGACCAACGAGGCAGTCTCTCATATAAACGTGTCTCAAATGGTGATTTTTTGACAGTTTTCAATGAAAATCTGTCAAAAATTCGTTATTTGAGACGTGCTAAAATCTGAGTCGCGTTTGAGTCAAAGATACCTATAGGATCTTTGGTTTGAGTGTTTTCGGGCGTTAGACCCGAGTTCACAAACAGATGGTTAAATTTTAAGCAGTTGTTTTAACGTTTTTGACACAAGTTTTCATACATTAAACGTCTAGTTGCCTAATTGTTCGATTATTTATAGGTGAACACATAGGTAAATTAGGTTCGAATACTGAAACGCAACTCAGATTTAATCTGTCTAGCACCCATAACACAAGCTCTGCTTAGTTTGGGACCAGATGATGCTGTGTGGCTGTGCATTATTGAGCGAAGCAAACGAAGACTTTAGTGGCAGCTTAGGTGATTTGGCTGTATGGTGCAATAGTCATTCATCACCATCATCAGTAATTCAGTAATATTTATTCACACAAGATTTGGTACAAAAACATTGGTGGAATAACACAGTACAGCTGCATATCACCTACCTATGTAGTGTCCAGTGTCCACTGCTGGTCCACATATGCCTGCAGTCTTTCTCAGGTCGTCATTCCACTCGGAAGGCGTCCTACACTACGTTTGCCGTCATTACGTTTTATAAAATCATGTAGGTTCGCCTAGCCAAAGTTTTTATTTAGCTAATTTCTGACAATTCCCCAATTCTTCCCGCGGGTGTCGTAAGAGGCGACTATGGGATATCCACCGGGGACGGGCAGCAGCGCCCCCTGCAGAACAATTCTATCACCGAACTGCGATCCCCAACCCGCACGCCCAGCGTGGGGATTATGGGCATTACGCCCATGAGATAAAAGCCAACAAGGCGCTTATCAGGGGGACGCCTGCGTCCAGCAGTGGACCAATACAGGCTGTTGAGGTTGAGGTTGAGGTAATTTCTGACGAAATTTTTACTTTTCGATAAAACTTTTATATCCATCATGGTTATTAACTCTACATTCATTTACAGCGGGATATTTACCATGATTTGCGTTTTGAGCTTTCAATATTTCGGCACAGTTACATGCGCTATGATCTGTTTTAATTTTCGTCGAGAATCGTGAGTTTTCTTCTAAAATCTATAAGTTCTATTTTTTTCTAAATAGTTTGTTCTTTAGTTTACCTTACCTTGAACATTTTCATAGATATTTATGATAAACAAGACAAACCTTACGATGATATTGTCAGGGCCTGATTCACATGTCCATGGTCTCGGGCCATATAGTAGCCCGGTCATTCGGGAGGCATGCGTGGGACCGAAGCCAACAGCACAGACGCCCGCCTACATTCATACTGCACATTAGGTACATGAATTTAATGTGACAGCATTGATAATGTACAAAAATATGTTGAAAGCACATGTCTACTCAATAGAATAATATAACTACATAAATATAACACTAATATATAACATAATTAGTTATGATTAGTAATTTCAGTTAAGCCTCAAAGTCCAGGAGTAATTTACCTACTTAAAGTTAGTTTTAGTACACAGTTACTGTTTGAATTCATCTCATTTTAAGTGAACTGTAATGTTTTTATGAGAATCTAAAGTTTTTTAAACATAATTCATTGCATACATTGCATGAATTTGTCAAACTACGAAAGTTTTTACAGAAAAATAAAGAAATCACAGAAGCCCATTATGAGTTGATAAAATAAAATAAAAAATGCTGGACAATTCACACAGCATTATCTAGCCCCAAGCTAAGCAGAGCTTGTGTTATGGGTACTAGATAACTGATATACTTAATACAATACACTACATAGATAGATATTTTTTTTAATCTAAAGGCAAGGGCTACAAATAGCGTGTATCATCCGCGAGTGCACAATAATGATACATATTTTATAACTATACACACGACTTAATGATCCGGCGACGGTTGAATATATTTCCCATACAAAGTAGTACCAAAATGATTTGTAATTTGTGAATATTTTCACCATGGTTTGCTATTATTTGTTTTAGAATAGTATTTATTTAGGTTCCTGCCACAAGCTTTTTAAAAAATACTTATCTACATAAATACTAAGAAAACATGTCTTCTTTGATGTAAAAATGCGATTAGGTTTAATTTCATTTCAGAAAAGTATTTTGAAGAAAGTTTGTGGCAGGAACCTAGATAAATACTATTATAATACAAATAATAACATACCATGGCGAAAATATAGTCAAATTACGAATCATTTTGGTACTACGTTTGTATGGGAAATTGATCCGTCGCCGGACCCTTACGTGACGATTTTTTTTTTTACATTTCAATTGAAAACCTTTAAAACCATTCGAGACGCGCAAACATAAATCGTTGAGTCAAGTCGTTGATTATTCAGGCGTTATCGGTTTAAAGAGTCTTTATTTCTCAAGGAACAAATATACAGTTCACTTATAAGAGAAAAACAAAACTTATATTTAAGTATCTACTTAGGTTAATTTTTAAGTTTGAGTGTGTTATCTTCCAATTAACATAATGTACAAACTAATTGGTACAAAACATAACAAAGATAAAAGCAATGATAGAAAATAAAACAAATTAATCTAACAGAAGTAAAGGAACAAAACCTATTTGGATATTCGTCGCTGCACATAGAAAACCCATTATCCATCATTTTCTATAGACCTATTTATAGAATGATTATTCTATCCAAGAATACCAGCTAGACAAAGTAAAGTTATTTGAACATTTTAACTGACGTGGCTAAAAATGTCGATGCCATCAAATTAATAGGCGAGCACTGAGCTCGAAGCCCGCCAGGTGCTCCACACAACAAAATATAACTCTACTTCCGAATGTTCGAGCATAGGCAAATGTCTGATAATCCCCAAACAGCAGCCGCTACCGCTGTTAAAGCAAATTAGTCAAATTGATGCTCAAATGAGCGCAAATACTTTGAGTAAGTTGTTAATTAGTACCGCGCGCCGTCATATTTTTTGTTCGAGTCGATGTTAATGAGAAGCTATTTTCAGCCATATTGTTGAACTTTGAATTCGGTGTTCGTTTAAAGATCACACTAGGCATTTATCTGAATGGCGCGATTTTGTAAACGACCTAGACTTTCTACTAACCGGCTGATTCTAAGATTCGGTAGTAAAGCCTTGATATGATCAGAAATGGCATACACGCTTAAAATATAGAATAGAATAGAATATAAACTTATTGTTAAAAGACTTACACATACTAAACTTAGACTAAAATACATAATAAACTTAGATTAAAATACAAGGTGTAAACCCAGAAATAAAATGGCTCTGCCTCAGCACCAGTTGGTTGACTAGCAAGCTAGCAACCAACGCTGGTCTTCCGTCAGAGCCACATGTTGGCCTTACGGACTAACTACTCAATAGAGAATTACGAACGAGTGGTACTAGTGACTGGATAGGTGCTACCTTTCTTCCAGATCAGCATACGTACATCCATTGTAAACAAGACTCCGTAACGATGGGGGTTGTACGATAACCACCCCGCTTGGCAGGCCGATTAGCAATCGAAGTTTAGTTGCTAAAAATACACACCTTTACGATCACATTATATTCAAATCAAATCAAAAACTCTTTATTCCCCTTATACAATAAATTTACACTTAGAAAAGGTCAAATTATAAAACTAAACACTGACACGGAAATAAAGTGATATTTTTTATTTCTGTCGCTTCGGTATGTAGACTAAAGTAAAGAAGCGACGAAAAAACCTTTAGCCTGTTAGTTGTCTCGGCTATGATGACAATATTATGAGACATCCTGAATACATACCTACTCGGCTAACCAAATCAAATTTATTTCAATCCCTTTCTTTATATAATACCTAAACATGACATTGAATTTTGTGATCTTTGAAATTTGCTTTTATTTAGGACTTTTTAATTTTGTTTAGTGAACTAAGTATCTTTTATTATTTCAAATTGTACAATCTCTGACATGCCTTGTATAACGACCTATGTTATAAATGGTAAATAAATAAATACAATACAATACAATACAATACAATTGCGTTCCCTTAGTGATGTATTACTATTTAGCACCCCTATCTCATAAACTGATAATCTCAAAGTAAAGATATGAAATTAACATCATTAACCGTTCAAATTTTTAAACCTTCCATTGTTAATTTCCTTCACTTCTAGTCAGTCCATACATACCTACATAATATACCAATTCAAGACTGATATCCGCACCCGCTTTGATCGTTCGACCGTAAACTCAATTTGGTACCAAATCGGACACCAAGCTAATAATGACGACTAATCTCCTACTCCAATTAGAATCTGTTCATTCTATCTAGTGATCTCGAAATTATGGAATACATTTGTTATTTAACACCCCTTTATCACTGAGTGACCACACCGCCTACAAGGCCGTTAAGTTTTCCACGATTGTGAAAAACTTATATGATTATTCTGATACAAGCAATCAGAATAATCATATAAGTTTTTCACAATCGTATTATTAAAAAGAAACGTTAGTTTATAAAGCAATTTCGCATGTAAAATTTGGCCTCCCTTCGGCTTATGCAAGTAGTTTGTTTTCAATAAACAGTTTACAATAATTATTGTATAAAAAACCCGAGTTTCAGTCCGATGCTTAAGTCGATATTCAATACCGATCGCCCTCGGGGCCTCGCTTGTGCAGAAAAGTTAAAATTTTGTCAGATATTAGCCAGAAATATGAAAACCAAATAAGTGTTTGAGTTTTAACCACTACTGTTTTATATTTATCTTCAATTCGAACATCGACTGCCGCAAATACCTAACTCGTGTTTACTTATTGAGCTGTGTTTAATCGGTCCAAATCTCAGGTCCAAATCCGGTCCTTTGACTGGCTCGATCAGTCAAAGGACTGTCAAACAATCAGTTCCAGTCGGTCTTTCCTATTTTTTATTGTCGGTTTCTCATATTATTTAATGCGTGAAGGACGTGTGTACAAAGGTGGTTTAGGTATGAACATGATTCAATGTATGTCTACTGTTACGTGTGCAATTTCTGATTTGTAATGTCATTCATGATGATTTAATTAAATAAAATAAGATAACACTGGAATAAAATAAATAAGGATTAAGATTAGATTATCATTAAACGTTTTGTAAAAAAGAGTAATAGGCATTGATGTATAAAATTATACTTCTATAAAAACTTAATAAAAACTAATACCAAGCTGTAAAATCTTTATTGATATTAAATTCATTTATATCATAATAATTTTGACTGTAAGTATCGTTCTTTTTTCTTCTTTTTTCGTTATTTTTCCTTTCTTTGGAACTCCAAATATGGCAGTAGCGTTACGCACTGTAGTAGTCTTCTATCTATATATTATATATATAAAAGAAAGTCGTGTTAGTTACACCATAAATAACTCAAGAACGGCTGTACCGATATGGCTGAAATTGGTGGGTAGGTAGCTTAGAGCCAGGAGACGGACATAGGATACTGTTTATCTCGTTCGACAGCGTTCCCGTGTGACTTGACATAAAACTCAGTCAGTCACTATAAAACGTGGTATAACAAAAAAGAATCAGACTTATAAACGGAATTACAAAACGCAAATGACAGCTATGTAATGGACGTATTGATAACGTATGGATGCCGTAACGTATGGAACGTGGGGGGGGCGATTCTGTAGTATATTTAGTATCAGCATTTGCACCCGTGCGAAGCCGGGGCGGGTCGCTAGTTTATTATAAATAGATGGAGCCATACCAAATATGCTCTTACTCATTATTGTGGTTTTTCGGTCTGGAAGACAGATTTTATGGTTGTTTCAGAAAACGGTATCTGAATGAGTACGAAAAAAACCTGGATTAGATTTGACAAACATAGCTGTCTCCAAAATATACAGTAATGTAAAAAAATATACATTCAGAAAAAAGGTATACAGTAGTCTGTTGTTTAAGCTGGAAAATAATTCTTATGCAGCATTTTAGGTACTCAAAGACTTTTAAAATATCTGTGGAATCGATTTCATATCGGGTAAGTGGAATAAAAACAAATATGGTGCGAATTCAGCACCCAAAGTAAATAAAAATTCAATCATAACTACACAAATACAAATTAAATCCACCCTAAAAAAATCTCCTACACCATATGCTACCTCATATGCACCAACCTCAACGCCATATTTTTGTTTGCTTTTGTGCCGCTTTCGTTTATAGAACGGTGGATGTTTTCCTTTTTTACAACTGACTGCGGTCGGTACCGATGTGTTGGGGCCTTTACTGTTACAGGGTTTTTTATACGGTTAGGTTGTCGTTGATCAAAGACCACGCAGCACAAAAATCGGCATTTAAATATGAACTTTAACTCGTTACATTGAAATCCATTTCATATTGACGGAATCAGATGATAGACAGCCCGCCCGCAGGCCAATCGTTTGAAGCTTACGGGAAGCCAATTTGTCACTGTAAAATATAACGATTTAAAGTCCCTGTTGGATTAATTCGGCGTTTCATTAATGTGTGCAGAGCTTAGTTCTCTATTGTGCTCAACTCGACAGATACTGAATTAATAATTATGGGGTGTATTTTGTTATCTTCAAAGGACACCTATGCGGGTGACGGGGTATTTTACAAGCTTTTATTAAACTTGCCCTTATAATATGTAAATTACAAACCTTATGCTGAAATTTTAAGCTTTCTAAGTTTTTATTTTTTCTCCGTTTTTCAAGTGACTGACCACCAGTCACGCCAATAAACGCCCGATCTTCAGGAATATTTCTAAAGCAGCGTTACCACTGTAACATTTATCCTACACAAACACAAACGTTTATGTGTGTATGAGACAAATCTTGCAACAGATTTTTGGTCCAGTTATCCCCAATCGATTTAGCTGAAATTTGACATATTTATGTAAGTTCGGTGACAATGCAATGTTATGGTACCATAGAGCTGTTCTGATGATGGAGACAGAAAGTGGCCGTAGGAACTCCTAAACGAAGCGTACCGCTATCCATATACCCCGTCGAGTTTGGTTTCGTTGGATTTGTCTTACCAAGTATTTTGTGCTGCTCAACAATTCAATCCAATCCAAGCTCAATAATTGGTATCTGGATGAAAACATTAGGTGAAAAGGTGAACACAGTTTTCGATGATCTAAAAATCAATTTCGACAAACCGGTTTGGAAATAAATTTTACAAAGTGCGAGCTTTTTTAAATAATATCATTGGAAAATTCACTAGTTTGGCCCCCAATATTAGAGTTGTAGATAAATGATCACTTCGACTACTTGGTTCAACAAATCTTGATGAGTCTTTTCAGTCATTTGTTGGTAAATTCTAAATTACAACAACACTCCGGACTCCCCAAAATTATTTTAAAAAGGCTTAAAAATTATGAATTTTGGTATTATATCTCTGTATTGTCTATATTTGTAAGAAATCAAGTAATATCGCAAAAAAATTCTACTTCGACGGGACTTGATCCCGCATCCTTCCGTTCAAGTCCCGTCGAATTCGAAAATTTTGCGATATTATTTGATTTATTAGAAATTACCCTGAGTGCGGGGTTACGCACTCTATTAACAAAAAACCATTGTCTTTTTGTAGCTAAATCTACGTATTCTTTGAGATGTAGAGAGGTGGAAACACAGCACACAAACGAATACTTTTTAAATAGTAAGAGAATTAGTGAATGATATTTTAATGTTTATTAATTATTTAATACCTAATAATAATAATGACATATTTAACATTTGCACACCTGCTTGCGGGTCGAATATATTGTCTTCACATAACTTTAAGATCTTGGCATGTAATTATTGTATTCTGCAAATAAACGATTGATTCTGATTCTGATTCAGCAAGCACTTGGAAGGCTTATAAAACGTAACCAAGCTAGTATAGTATTATAATATCTGTGACCAAGGTTTTGAAATATTTTAAAAAAGTCAAAAGAATACCTTCCACACAATCTCCATGCTTAATCGAGATTTAGCTCTATCGCGATCTAGGCGGACTGGCTACCTGGACTTAAATATATTTATGCTGAATTATACCGACCCCTTTTTATAAATTAAAATATAAATACCATACGAAATAATATTAGATAGTTTATCGAGAGACTAAACTCTCCGATTATTTTACATCAATAAGTAGGGAAAATTTACCATCTGCGAGCTATTCTGGCGTGCGCAGCCAAAACCGCTAGAGACATGTAATGTATGATGGAAATGTTTATCACACTAATATTATAAATGCGAAAGTTTGGATGGATGGATGGATAGATGGATGGATGTTTATTACGTCTTCACGCCAAAGCTGGAATCAAACATAGGCTACTTTTTATCCCATGAATCAGTTCCCATGGGATAGAAATCACCTTTAATCGTTTCCATAGAAACAACGCGTGCGAAGCCGCAAGCATAAACTAGTATAATATAGAATACGACATAGGATCAAGGTCAGGAGGCTAGGCTAGGTACCTATATAACAAGGGCGGATCCTGCTCGCTAAACAGGGAGTGGGGTGCCTGAAGGGGAGGAGGTTGGACTAAATGGCTGAAATTTCAGCTGGTTTCACATATACGCGGCAATTTTACTTGATATTAAAATGGTTGAACTTTCCGTCAAATTTAATAAGCCAAAAACACTGGTAGAAATATTAATTCTCATAACAAAAAACAGATCTATTCAGAGATCCGATGGTGAAGTCAATTTTTTCTCTCAAAAGAAAAGTTTAGTACAAATGTACATGTACAGTAAAACGTACATTTAAATCCACAAAACATAAAATTAAAATTTAGTAGAGCAACCATTTTATGAAATGTACTCTGTTCATTTTAGTGTACAAATGTACATATAAATATTATGTGTAGAATCACACTAATATTATAAATGCGAACCTTTGTATGGATGTATAGATGGATGGATGTTTTTTACCTCTTCACGCCAAAACTACTGAACGGATTGGGGTGAAATTTGGCATACAGTAATTCTTATCCTGGAATCAAACATAGGCTACTTTTAATCCCCTTTAAATTTAAATCACCTTTAAACATTTGTAGAAACAACGCGTGCGAAGCCGCGGGCATAAACTAGTATAATATAAATATCTGTGACTAAGCCTTTATTCACAAAGAAAATTACAATAAAATAATAGAAATAAATTAGAACTAGTATTTACAATTGAAACAATTGAGCTAACTGAAGACTGTTGCAAACAATCTACAGGTAGCTCAACTGATCCATATCAATAACAGTCGTCGCGTCCCCAAGACGCTGGCTGCATTGCCCCGCTGTATGGCAATGTTGATGCATTGTGCCAGATACTGACCAGCTCTCGGGTCACGCGTCACTTCATACTTATAAATATAATTATTATAAATATAATCATACAATTATTATTATTATTATTATTATTATTATTAGCCGAGTTCATCCCATTGCTGGGCAAAGGCCTCCCCCCACTCTCTCCAGACATCACGATCACTGGCCAGCTCCGTTCAGTCGGTCCGAAATTTGACTAATTCGTCCCGCCATCTCCGTCTAGGTCTACCGCGTCGCCTTCTCGCCTGTTCAGGTTACCAATCGGTGGCTACCTTTGTCCATAGCTCTCCTGGCATGCGGCAGACGTGACCAGCCCAATCCCACTTTAGCTTTGACAGCTACGTCAGCGATTTGCGTCTGAGAGCGCAGTTCGGTGTTGCGGACTCTGTCCGTTAGTCGGACACCCAAAATGCTGCGCTCCATTGGTCCCTGAATCATACAAATAAAAAAATATTAAAATTGAGTCCAACGATAGATACCTACATCCGACATTGCGATTGTGTAGGATGTTTGTGCAAAGACAACGCCAAAACTATTGAATGAATCAAGCTGAAATTTTAAACACTTATTTCTGGTCCTGGAGTAACACACGCTGATTAACGCTTTTGAAACCGATTAACGCGTATGAAGCCGCAAGTCAAACCTTAGGTATAGATATGATTGGTATTGAAGAATCCTGTTTAGCCCTTTCGTGTCATATTTTCTTATTTTGTTATCTTTAAGTTAAAATTTTTTTAGTTGACAGAAACTTACTTATTTCGTAACCTACACCTAAAGATACACCTAAATAATAGGTTTAATATTTTTTTCAACACACTTGCTCATAAAGTGGCTCTATGGTCACCGCAATTAGGCACAGAATGACACCCGTAATCAAACTGTGACTTTTTCATTGATATAACTCACTAGTGTAATAATTTTTTTTATAATTTTATTGGTTGAGTTGCTTTGCTTTTAAAAAAGTTTTTATTTAAAAAAAGATCATATTCAATATTACAAATAAATTAATGTTCCTATTGCTTGCTCATTTCATGCAACTTCATAATTAAATAGAAAATTTTAACTCGTACGTGTTTAATAAATTAAACTTCGAATAAATAAAACTTTCACTCAAATATAACTTTTGTTTTATAATTTTATTGGTTGAGTTGCTTTGCTCTTAAAAAAGTTTTTATTTAAAAAAAGATCATATTCAATATTACAAATAAATTAATGTTCCTATTGCTTGCTCATTTCATGCAACTTCATAATTAAATAGAAAATTTTAACTCGTACGTGTTTAATAAATTAAACTTCGAATAAATAAACTTTTGTTTTCTCTGTAATAAAATGAGTTTTTATTGTTATTTTATTTTATTCACAAGTGTGTTGAAAAACGTCGTAGAATACACGTGTGTATTGATGATTACCGTCCTTAAGACCGCGGGGCGCCTCGGCGATAATCACCAATGTTACACACTAGTACCATAATGTACTATTATCACACTAATATTAGAAATGCGAAAGTTTGGATGGATGGATGGATGTTTGTTACCGCTTCACGCCAAAAGTACTGGACCGATCGGGCTGAAATTTTGCATACAGGTAATTCTAATCCTGGAATCAAACATAGGCTACTTTTTATCCCATAAATCAGTTCCCATGGGATAGAATTACATGAACATTGGTTTGCATTAACTTTTAAACAAACAAACGACACAATGAACCAATATATTATTGAGTCTTACAGATAATAAATTTGAGTGTTAACAGGTTCACTGACCACAGCTTAAAAATATTTCATAATGCAAAGAAACCATTATTATCACTTCCAATCTAAAACTCCTTTCACAAAAGTTATCGACCTAATGCTACGGCTCCACCTGCGTCCTAACGCGTTAATTAACGCGCTAATTTGGGCGTCACGCAGATGTGGCCAAGGTTTTAACATGTTCATTTATTGACGACGCTAAAAATGCACCTTAACTACAAGTTCCCAAGGTGCATTTTTAGCGCCTTAATTAAGGCGGTAATGGTCATTAGCACTAACGTCACACTAACGCAGGTGGAGCCGTAACATAAGACTATAAACTCGTGTCATTCGTAAATCAGTCCCGGTTCTGACATAAATAAAACGAAAACTGCCCCAGAGTCCGTTCATGCCAGTACCTACTTACCAAAATCCAGGAAACTAAAGCTCTGTGCGCACGAATCCAACATCACACAGAACAAAAATGTACATTCAAATAGGGGCTTAAGCTCGTTAGTCTTTGATACATTTTACATAGATAAAATGGCCTCCGCCTTAAATCGTTACGACACGATGTTCACTTACGATCTTTAAAAAGTCGTTTTTCATATATCATAATTCTCTTTCTTTCCCTTTTTCCAATCATACGGATCGAGACGACACAAAGTTTTCTGCTTCCATTCAATTCTATCAGTCGCCATCTCTGTACTCTCCTTTCTTATATAAATTTATTTTAGGATATGCCAACAAAACACATAGTAAAAAAAATGTATAGAAAGATCGTCCAAGATTACCTATACTATAAAATGTGTGCATAACGTGTACATAACTATAGAATGTGTTCATAACATAACATAACACAACATCGGCATTAAGTGCACAAACAACAGCTAAAAATAAAATCCTAATAAGTAACTTTTCGTTTTTTTTTTTATTTCCATTTAAATAAATAAATAAATAATGCTGGAAAATTAACACAGTAGAATCTAGCCCCAAGCTAAGCAGAGTTTGTGTTATGGGTACTAGATAACTGATAGGTATACTTAATACAATACACTACATAGATAGATATTTTTTATTATACATAGAAAACACCCAGACCAACGGAACAAATTTCTGCAAAAAATTGTATGAAACATACCAAAATTTCAAAAACTATTTTGAAAAGTACAAACTGATACCTTTCATTTGATACCCCACATGATATAGGTATCTCTTAAAATTTCGACATCACAATTTGTACTTACTGAAAATGTTCATTTTAATTTTTCATTTATTTACTTTAAATCTGTACATGCGCATGAAATGTTAAATTAATTTAAATTTCAATATAAATTAACATACTTAGTAGATTTAATGAGTCTTTTCTGCCGAGCAGGAATTTATTAATCGAAATTCCTTATGAATTCTTCGGGCGGATATGATAGAATAAATTTAAAGAAACTTACATATGAAATGAATAAAGCGCAGCAAGAAATTTTTTGCTAATCATAACGAACAACGTACTTTTCATTCTCGCTGAACGACTACATCACAAAATGTCATGCACTAATAAAAGCCGACACGCCGAAAGCCCAATAATTGGTAGAGTTTAATTAAATTTTGCACGATTGGCACACGCCACCGGCATGCTTATGAATTTGAACGCATTGCAAGCGAAACAAGTGACACTGCCGCCGGCGCCGGCGCCAATCATACCAAATATATGATTTGGATTATGTAAAGGTTACTAAATGTAGACAAAGTGCTCTTTATTTACACGTAGACCTATGCAAATTTACTATACTTAGAAGAAGCTAACGTGTCCATCTGATCTACGGAAGGAACCATGACTAAGGAAATTCCTGCCGATCATTATGATACATTTCATCCGCTGAGAGTTGCAATAAGATTTTTAGGGTTTTACAGCCATCATCTATTTAAGTAATCATTTATGAAATCTCTTCGGCAAGAGACTATTTGACAAGATTATTTTGTCAAATAAATTCGGTTAGTTCATTCGGTTTTCTTTGAATTCATTCAGTTGCAGTAGAGTGCTGCATTAAGATGCTATACCCCTTCGAAATATAAATTTATCTCCTTGTATAATTTCATCAAGATCCGTTCAGCCGTGAAGGCGTAGAAAAAAATTTACTTTTGCTATTAAGAATAAGGAAGAATGAATTAACTAACACATTGTATTTCGCACATTTGCTTAACACTCTGTAAAAGAAGGTTTTTTTCGTTTTATTTTTTGTATTGTCAGTAAGTTTTTACATTATTTACACACAAGTGTTACAATATACCTTATAGGAGAAGCCCTGATTCAATACTTACACATTGTTAAGCAATTAGGTCAATAAAAATGATTTCGATAATTATTACATTAAATAAATAAATAATGCTGGACAATCCACACAGCACCAAAGTCATCTACTCCAAGCTTGTGTTATGGGTACTAGATAACTGATATATTTAATACATTATATGCATAGATAGATTTTTTTTTTATTTTACATAGAAAGCACCCAGACCAACGGAACAAATTTCTGCAGATCGTACACAAGTTTGTTCCAAAGCGGGAATCGAACTCGCAACCTCTTGCGTCGCATGCGGACTCTTGCCCGCTGCGCCACTGAGGTTGACAATAAGATCAAGTAATGCGAGCTGACCAACTCAATGGGTGAGTGGGTTCACCTTGGCGTCGGCGCGCCAAAACACCCTTGTAGTAACGCCGGCTGGCGAAGACAACGTGCATTTTGCATGTCGACCTTGACTTCACCAACAACAGGTTTTATCATCATCATAAGATGTTTAAATGGACAAAAGAACAGACCATAAACGAATTAGGCCAAAAGATCAGTAATTTTAATACCGACTTACCTATCTATCGAAAATATGTATCTTACATTGTTGTATGAGTTAGGGTGGCTACTGACGCTCGAAAAAACATCGAATTTTAACTATTTTTTAGGTTCTACAAGTCATTTAGATAGCAGATTATAAGTATTGCGCACATTGTTAAGGCGCTGCCTCCCCGCACACTAGCGCCGCCGCCTATTTTATCTAATTATTACGTTTAAGAAACGAATTTCCAAAAATTACGTTTGCCAGTTTTTGTGATACCTATTATAAGCTTTTTTTTAATGTCTCTGTAAAAGTTTTATTTTGTATAGATTAGACAGAAATTCGAAAATAGAGGTTGGTGGCCACCAATGGCAACTTCGAATCTCTGCCTAAACTATACAAAATAAAACTATTACAGAGGTATTAAAAAAAATCTTATAATAGGTATCACAAACTGGCTAACGTTATTTTTGGAAATTCCTTTCTAAAACGTAATATTTAGATAAAATAAGTGGCGGGCGGCGGCGCTAGTGTGCGGGGAGGCAGCGCCATAACAAAAATAAACATTGAAAAGTCAATCATTTTTATTACCGACCGGTTCAACGTTCACAAAACGTGGAACCAGGATTTATAGCGTTTATTTTATAGGCGACATTACGATAAATGTGTACGCCTTTCAAAAACAAATGTGAAATGAAATGATGTGAATTTTTATTCGAAAGTTAAATTTCATCGAAGTACGCAGGAGAATCAGGCCGAACCCGGAACGCTTCGTCACCGCGATCTAGCCGTGGGTCACAGTTAGCAGCGACATCTAGTTAAAAATTCGAGGAATAAAACGTGAAGGGGCGAAGGTCCGCCTGCGACGCAGGAGGTTGCGGGTTCGATTCCCGCCTAGAGACAAATTTGTGTACGATCGACAAAATATTTGTTCGGGTGTTCTGTGTATTTTCTATGTATCGTTAAATATATTATCTGCCTTGGCCATATCCTTGAATTGATCACTTCATGATGTAACCGATCATTTCATGAAATGGTTCTATTTACAAGCTCTGCTTAGCTTGGGGCTAGATAATGGTGTGTGAATTGTCCAGCATTATTTATTTATTTATTTATTTAAAGAAATGGAAAATACGTACTACCCACATCATCATATAGTCTGGCCAGATCACTGAATAATCAGTGTTTGACCATATAAAAAGCTAAATAATAATAATAATATTCTTCTTTATTGCACAAAAACATAATTTAAACCTCCATTATAAAACTTATAAGCAGATCTTGAAAATATAAGAAAAAATAACATAGATTGTTGGAGCGCCATCTAACCGCAACAGCAAGTACCTACCACGCAGTGTACCACAGTGCATCGTAATAGTTTCTACTACATTGTAGTCACGCCATCAACGACCATTAGGAGCGCTTTAAAATTATGTGACGCGAACGCGGATTGGTTATTTGTTCCTACACCCCACTATCCATTGTTTTTTTAAATCATTATACTCGCAATCCTGCTACTTGAACATTGAACTTTTCTTTCCAAAATCTCCTCATCGACCTAAACCATTAGAAATCATTATATAATAGTTGTGTAGCATTCACACCACTACATAGATGAACTTAAAAAGATAACCACCAGCTGGGACATATTCTAATCGTAATGATAATGGTCCTCTTGGCTGGTGAACGCAGAACAATAATTGAGACAGATACAAATCCTACTAATACTCTATATAATACCTAAAGTTTGTAATTATGGATGGATGGATGTTTGTTACTCTTTCACGTAATAACTACTGCATGGATTTTATTGAAACTTTACAAAAATCAGAATAACACATAGGCTACAATTTTTAAGATATTGTGTGAATTGACCTAAATATGACGCCAAGTGTGAAGTAAGTAGGAAAAAATCGACCATCTGCGAGTTATTATTAGCTCTGCTTAGCTTGGGGCTAAATAATGCTGTGTGAACTTGTGAACTGTCCAGCATTATTTGTTTATTTATTTTTTATTTATTCTGGCGTATACTGCCAAAACCGCTCGAGTAACACATATGTAATGTATGATGGAAATGTTTATCTAAAATAGTTCTACAAAAAAGCCCGCCACTTTATATATATGTGATAATTTTAATGTCGTAATGTTTTTAGGGTGGCGTAGAAAAGAACTAACATTATCAAGTAGCTTATATTATAAGCTACTCGAAATACTAATCCTGCGCAGACGAAGTCGCGGGCACGAGCTAGTGATGAAATAAGTGATGCATGGCTTACTCCTGACTTTTACCACAGCCTACCTATATGCACACAGTCGTTCGACGTTTTGATGTGGTTTTGACCATAGATTTATATCGTATACGATTTATATCTATGGTTTTGACAGAGAAATCGTACGGGGGGCAAGGGACGGGACGGGGAGGGATGCTCCCGAGTAGAATACATCACCGCCTTATGTACTCGGGAACATCCCCCCCCCGACCCATTCCTTGGGCCCCGCACGATTGCCCTGTCAAAACGCCTTCGTCGAACGACTGTATGCATATAGGTAGGTAGGCTGTGCTTTTACCCCCGTGGTAGTTTGAAAACTCGGCAAAGTAGTATTAGTCGCTCGCAGTGACCACAGAGTGACCAGCATAAGTTGAGACGTGAGTTCACGCAATAGTGGTAGTGTGTAGTCTATATTGCTGTCTTATTTTAGTATACTCAACTAGAACAGACAAATTTTTATTTTGTTAGTAATCCTAATAAACTAACTAATCTATGTCTCAATTTACTACATCAGTAGTAAGTATATTCCTTTATGTGATAATGATAAATAAGAATAATGTAAGGTTTATATTACGTATGAGAAAAAAAACACTAAAAATAATTTGACAATCCAAAAAATATAATGAATCTTTTCTTATATCTCCCATTTATGTGAAAAGTGATAAAATATTGTAAACTATTACAATTTTTTAAAATTTAAAGTATATTAAGATTTCGTCTAATATATTTTGAGTATTATGTATTATGTAAACTGCAAGCCAACTACGTTGATGCTTAAACGATATGGTCCATTTTAGCTGGCATACCAAGAAATAAAACTATTTCATGTAATGGTCGGTTATATCATGAAGTGATCAATTTTAAGATATGGCCACGACATATCTGTCTATGAAATGATTTCGTAGCTAATAGTCGTGTATATGAAAGAATGGGATTGAAGATGACAACATGCTATCCCCCGTAGACCGTACACGATTTATACACGATTTAACAGCTAAAAGGTACTTTGAGATAAACCTTTCTAAAAATGAACGCCGATTGTATGACGTTTGGTGGATGGGGCGTGCATTTTGACGTGTATTTTTAGAATGGGTTATCTCTACCTAAATCTAGATAATAATAATAATGCTGGACAATTCACACCATTCACATTATCTAGCCCCAATCTACGCAGAGGTTACTACTAATATACTTATATTAAAAGTGTAACAGGTCCAATGCTGCGCATCAAAATTTTTTGCACGGCGTTTCATAATATGAAAGTGGTTAAATGTGAACTTAATTAGTGAAATCAATTAAATATTATAAACAGCTTAGATAATCCCACGGCTGAGTAACGGCAGCTGTGGGAGGTAATTTTGTTAAAAATATTAAACTAATTTTTTTTTACGTATAATTCGGTTGGATATTCGTAATATTAGAAAGGCATTGAAAACAATAAAAATAAAATATATTGACATCTTTATTTTCAGCTCA
Source organism: Eupithecia subumbrata (assembly GCA_949316285.1). Classification (NCBI taxonomy): domain Eukaryota; kingdom Metazoa; phylum Arthropoda; class Insecta; order Lepidoptera; family Geometridae; genus Eupithecia; species Eupithecia subumbrata. The sequence goes on along the minus strand of OX438642.1, from coordinate 2,823,567 downwards.
CGAAAAAACACTTCTTTTCTTTTTTGATTCAGTCTGTCGCTCCCATTTTTCTCACTTTAACTCGGGAACGATTCTCGTAAAGTAATAAGACTATGCAGGCACGTGGACAATGGTCCGCTAAAAAAACGGTAAAAAAATGCTTTGTTCTAACCCCGTGTTGGCACAAAAGGCATAAAGGAATTTCTCGGACAAAGCGATCAAAGTATTCCTGTGAAAAACCATCTGGGGAAACGTGGAAATCCCAGTAAAAGACACGGTTTAAACTTATGGCTTGCTAAGCCAGCAGAGGCCGCATTTTTGTGATTTTTAAAATCATCAGATATTCAGAAAATAGTGTTTACAATTCTGAAAAAAGATATATATTACTTGAGGATCTAGTCTAGTCAAAGTCGCATTCAGTTACAAGATCTAATGAACTTCACTCGATAGAAAAAGATCCCAAAGTTACCCCTTTTTCTAACGTCTAACGCTAAACAAATTCGCAGAGTTTGACTTGATACAATTATTTTCGTAATGTTTAAATAACTACAATAAACACGAGCGCGGCGGCTTGGCAGGCTCGTGTTTTCCCTTACGCCTACTGCTGAATACCTGGCCTTAATTAGCTTCTGCTCGTGGTTTCGCTCACACGATACTTGGACATATAATGTTGTTCTCAGTTTACTTTAACTAAGTACCTATTTAAGTGTCACTGACTTGTATGTGTCCATTCTTTTGTAGTTTTTTCTTAGGTTTCAGATATATTACAAAATAATGTATGCTATAGAAAATATAAAAATTAATAGAAAAATTTAATATGAATAAGATCCTTTGTACCCTGAACTTAATACAAAAAGCAGGGAGTGAATTAACAGCTATTTCGGGTGTGTTATTGTCTTGAATTATTCCTGTCTGTCTCCCTGCTTTGTACCTCAAGAGGGACAAATGGGAAAAAACAGTTCGATCCGTCTCCCTTTTTGCATCGGTGGAACTTTTTTTAACAGGAAAAATTCTACCTGTCCCCTTGTTACTCACGAGGCGACAGATCGAGCAATTTCAAAAAAATAAAGTTCGATCTATCCCCGGTAGTATCCTATTAAGTCGAGATCTTCATGAAATACCGTACCCGTTGTTGTGAAACAGCGCGCAAATCCAGGTAAAGAGCATTTATTAGATGTAGGTTTGTTTCTGATAGTTCCTAGGTAAGGTTTCTGTGTAAATTTGGATGACGAGTGGTTTTGTTTTGGATATACTTCATTTATCGTCTTATCTATAGTAAGAGGATTATATTTTTTTAGGCCTTTATTCACAAAGAAAATTATAAAAAAAATTATAGAAATAAATTAGAACTTGTATTTACAATTAAAACAATTGAGCTAACTGCAGACTGTTGCAAACAATCTACAGGTAGCTCAATTGATCCAAATCAATACATATATTATATTATTCAGGATTATATTCAATTGGACAGTTTATTTTATTTCATTCAATTAACTACTGGTATTGATATGGATCAGTTGAGCTACCTCTAGTTTGTTTGCAACAGTCTGCAGTTAGCTCAATTGTTTCAATTGTAAATACTAGTTCTTATTTATTTCTATTATTTTTTTTATATTTAGTCTATATCGTCTCACTGCTAGGCAAAGGCGTCCCCTTCCAAACTTCTCGGTAAACCGGACCGAGAAGCAGACCCCACCTCTCCGCGTCAAAAGCTACCAGATCGTCACGCCACCTTTTACGGGGCCGACCGATCTCTCCGGGTGCATTTTTGACGACCTCCTAGGCGCAGCGGGTGAAGGTCCGCCTGCGACGCAGGAGGTTGCGGGTTCGATTCCCGCCTCGGAACTAATTTCGTTCCGTTGGTCTGGGTGTTTTGTATGTATAATAAAAAATATGTATCTATGTAGTGTATTATATTAAGTATGTCATTTATCTAGTACACATAACACAAGCTCTGCTTAGCGTGGGGCTAGATAATGCTGTGTGAATTGTCCAGCATTATTTATTTATTTATTTGACTGACGTGGCCGGCCCAATCCCACTTGAATCCTGGTGGATCCTCTTTTCCCCTACATCGCCAATGCCTGTTAGTGAGCGTAGCATAACGTTCGGCACTCGGTCAAAGCTTTTGAAGCCTAGAATGCTACGGTTCCATCGACCTTTTGCAAATCTCGAGCTTGGACTTCTGTGTCAATCTTCTGTGTCAATGACCATGTCTGTGCCCCTTAGGTTAGGACAGGCAGGATACACACACATGTCATGATAGGTAAAGTGGCTTATTAAATTCTGATCATTTTTCTATTATTTGATTTAAACTAGTTAAAATTGAGTCCTAAATTTTTGAATAAAATAATTGGGTGGGTAGTAGAGGCACTACACTAAACTTAACTGTAAAACGTATAATAGCAGCCTACGCCTTTGCTACGTCGTAGCCCGTAGCAAGTTAGTCTACGAGATGTGGCGTCCTACGCCTTTGCTACGTCGTAGCCCGTAGCAAGTTAGTCTACGAGATGTGGCGTCCTACGCCTTTGCTACGTCGTAGCCCGTAGCAAGTTAGTCTACGAGATGTGGCGTCCTACGCCTTTGCTACGTCGTAGCCCGTAGCAAGTTAGTCTACGAGATGTGGCGTCCTACGCCTTTGCTACGTCGTAGCCCGTAGCAAGTTAGTCTACGAGATGTGGCGTCCTACGCCTTTGCTACGTCGTAGCCCGTAGCAAGTTAGTCTACGAGATGTGGCGTCCTACGCCTTTGCTACGTCGTAGCCCGTAGCAAGTTAGTCTACGAGATGTGGCGTCCTACGCCTTTGCTACGTCGTAGCCCGTAGCAAGTTAGTCTACGAGATGTGGCGTCCTACGCCTTTGCTACGTCGTAGCCCGTAGCAAGTTAGTCTACGAGATGTGGCGTCCTACGCCTTTGCTACGTCGTAGCCCGTAGCAAGTTAGTCTACGAGATGTGGCGTCCTACGCCTTTGCTACGTCGTAGCCCGTAGCAAGTTAGTCTACGAGATGTGGCGTCCTACGCCTTTGCTACGTCGTAGCCCGTAGCAAGTTAGTCTACGAGATGTGGCGTCCTACGCCTTTGCTACGTCGTAGCCCGTAGCAAGTTAGTCTACGAGATGTGGCGTCCTACGCCTTTGCTACGTCGTAGCCAGTAGCAAGTTAGTCTACGAGATGTGGCGTCCTACGCCTTTGCTACGTCGTAGCCCGTAGCAAGTTAGTCTACGAGATGTGGCGTCCTACGCCTTTGCTACGTCGTAGCCAGTAGCAAGTTAGTCTACGAGATGTGGCGTCCTACGCCTTTGCTACGTCGTAGCCCGTAGCAAGTTAGTCTAAATTAATTATGGTACATCCTGTTGGTGGGGATGGCAAAGGTTTCTGCGATACAGCTTTACTGAAAATTATAGCAGACTATGGCTTTCAGTTAATAATATTCATGTAATATGGTTAAGAACACTCGGGATACAATTATCTATGATACAAAAAAACCTAAATGAAAATCTGTGTATGAACCGTTCGGGAGATACACAGACAGATACACAGACAGACACGTTAAACTTATAACAACCCTCTCTTTTTGCGTCTAGGGTTAAAAAAAGAAAATAGATGACAAAAACCTTTGAGATACGGTGTTATGAAATCCTACAAATAGTATAAAGCCGAAAGTTCGAGAAATCTGAATTTTTGTTATCTCCAAATCTACTCAACAGATCAAAAAAAAATTGCGTACGCTTAGAGCAAAGCTCAACTTAGATAATAGGCTAACTATACCGAAATACGCGTGCGAAGCCGCGGACAGAAGCTAGTAAATTATAATAGAACTTGTACAATCCTCGCCTCACTTTGTCTTTTAATAGTTTTACTGTACTATGTCTAGTGATAAGTTCCTGCGCTCTAATCGATACGAAGGCGTAGGGGTTCGAGTCTTTTGTCGTCTAGTGCGGAATACCATTACCTCAAATAAGCAATTTTAGGGATTTTCGTAAAGCTCTAACTCATTGTTTCAATCGTCAACATGTTATTTTTTCCCAAATCGATAACCAATATCCACAAATAACTCGTGTAACCTTTTCCGTAGCAAAATTGTAAATATTTTTTCGTCACGGAAGAGTGAATATCGAGACTATTCCTTGACCCTGCTCGATCACGTAACTATGACGCCAGTGCACTCATGTTTGCATATTTTCAGAATGCCTAAAAAGATCATGGCAAAGTGCGACTAGGGAATAAACAATCTGATGAAAAACGCATTTAAGACCCTCTACTAACAAAAATAATGTTTAGAGCTTTGAAAAAACTTCGCAGGTTCTCAGGTTCTGAGAATGGATAATGGGTGCATCTACCTAGCATTTTGCCGGGGCCGCGGGGGGGTGAAGAGGCTTACAGCGCCACTTTACTCAGCACTAAATTATATATCACTTTATTCAGTATTTTACAAAGTGGAAGCCTTGTGAAACAGACAGCTGCCATCCCAGTCTTCAAATTCAATTTAGTAACTACAGAAATTATTTTATAAAGGTTTCATAAATAAGTAAACGCAGGAGCGCCTGATATAAATCTATAGGGACGTGTAGATGCGTCATGTTTTGTATTGTTTTGATAGGCGTTATGATTAGGTTAGCGAATTGTTAGTAACTACTAGCTAGCTATCCAATCTAATGTATGCAGGCAGGCTCAAATTTAATAAGTACCTGTACCTATTCTGGCTGCGTGATGTTTTACCTGCTTAGCATTTAACTTCTAAGCTCCATCCATCCTGCCATACGCTACGTGCTGTCAAATTAGATTACACACACTACATGGTACCTACCTACTAGAGGAAAGTAACCAAATATGGAATACCGTTTTGTTTTTTAGGCATAAATGAAACAAAATATAAAAATTCTACATTTTGTAATTGTATTTATAAGCAATCATATATTTAGTTTTTACATGGTAACAGTTTTGTACTATCATTATTAATTATGAGTACTAAAATTTCTCAAAAACAAAATCAACATAAACGTACCTATCTAATAATGGAATATGTACCTACCCCAAATATTGAACACTAGAAAAACTATCAAAAATCAACCTTATATTATATCATACTTTTTAGGAACTTTGGTCAAATTAAACTCACAAATCCAGGTGTCGAACTCTGCACCAGCGTAATAAATATAAATATGTGCCCAGAGCCCACACATGAGACATTTAATCCAGGTTTCCCCTTGAGTATCATTCGATTATAGCATATGGCAGAAAATATGTAAGTACACTCCACATCATCTGAGTCTGGAGCTACAAATCCTATCAAGGCATCGGGTTCACTGTCTGGGTCAAATTTTTTTGTAGACTTGGTCTTTCCTTTTGTTTTCTTTTCTTTCTGTTTTTTATTCTTTGCCTTTGTCAATTTATTGTCTTTTTCTTGTTTCGGCTAACTTTTTTCATATCCGAGGATCCAATTATGAAATAGTCCATAATTTGGATCCAATGACCTGTCCAGATTTGGAATTTCTAACTAATTTAATATTCATACATTTATACTGAATAAACTTAGCCTTTAAAATTGCTTTAAGACTTTCAAACAAACATACTACATTACATAGAAGCAATAAACACAATACTATTTGCAATAACTTTACGAAAAATACTTAATATATACACGGTACCTGAGAAAGTTTTCTCTCAGTGACAAAACAAAACGCTCTCACTCAGTGAGTTGTAAGCAGTGAGTTTACGCTAGTAATAGTAGTTCAATGGTTGTGAGTAACAGTATTTCAATGCTCTCACTACGGACAAAGGACTCGCTCGACTGATACGTCGAAACCTGTACGCAGTGTAGGTACGCGCTTATAGTGATTAATAGAGAAAGACGGTCTCAGATCCTGGCGTTTCGGAATATTTGTTTACGAGAAATGCCGGTATTCCAAATTAGGGATACTATCCCACCTTTGGTTACTTTTTTATACGTACCTACTTAGTAAAACGGTTTGCTACGTGTAGGTAGGCTAACCTGGTTTAGGTACTAGGTAGGTACCAAATCCTTGACAGGGGTTTTGGGATGAGAGTACTCAGTTCAATTCGTTGTATTTCTTCAATATGTAGGTACCTACTTTATATTGGGGATTCCAGACCGTTGATCCTCAAGAATTGACCTGACGAAGCTGTTAAACAATAGGATAAGAGTTTTAGGGTTTTTAAACTCCCTACCAATTCTCATAATAAAACCAAGCATTCGATAAGCCTTGGGCGTAATATTATCGAAATGAGTGATAAACGATAACTTTTGATGTAAATAGACGCCTAGATCTTTAACCACCGATACCCTTGAAATTTCAATATTGATAAAGTTATATTGAAAATCATAGGGTTCGGTTTCCTAGTGAAGGATATCACATTGCATTTTTTAGCATTATGGGAAATGCAATTTATCTCACAGTATGAATAGGTAGAGTCTATTTAGGTCTTCTTGGAGAAGTTGACAATCAGATAAAGATGAAACTTTTATAAATATTTTTGTACCTATCATCAGCATAATATACCTCGGATCGGATATAATTTACGCGGCTTTACCCACGTGCTCGATTTATTAGTAAATTCATACGAAAAGTTGTAAAAATACTCCAAACTAAAATGAAATTCTAATGATAATTACGTATTAAAAGACAAATTGACGGTAGAGTTACATAAAAACTAATGTTTCTGTGGTACATTTTAACCACAATTAATCATTGGTAGTCCCTTTGATGGAAAGGATTGTTATAAAACACATTCGACTGTCGGAAAAATTAAGATAAATTTAATTCAAAAAAGTATTTCGATGCTATCGATAAAATCCAATGTACATAGGTAATGGATTTTATCGATAGCATCGAAACTACTTAGACTATTTCATATTTCATTTATTGCGTCCATAATTATAGGTAGGTACATGAATATTTCACTATTCTATCACTCTTAGTTGGTATCTTATAATTATGTACCCAGTCAGGGTGTAGCAAATTGAGAAGATGGGTACTAAAGTTAACATTCAATTATTTACTGTCACATTATTAAAGATTATCATTAAAAAATTCATTAAGTGTATAATAACATTTTTTAAGTAGCATATTCTTTAGTTGTCTATTAAAATTAATGTCGGATGTATCTTTTAAATCGTCAGGTATCTTATTGCAAATTTTTGCCGCCATTTTATTTGGGCCTGTATTATGAATATTTAGTTTTGAGTCAGGTATTACAAGTTTATTATGATTATGTCTGTTTACGTATCGTCTAGGTATGTCAATTTTCTTTATAAAATATTCTGGGTATTTTCTTACGAATTTACAAGCTTCTAGAATATACACTGATGTTAGTGTTAGAATTTTCAGTTCACAAAAGTGTGGCCTACAGCTTTCGGCTTCATCGTCACGCGGTTCTTTTATGTTTGCTAAAATACGTATACACTTCTTTTGGTAGGTAAACACGTCGATAGCGTCTGTACTGTTCCCCCAAAGCAGAATAGCATAATTGAAGTGTGAGAATGCAAATGCGTAATAGCTTGCCAAGGCTGTTTTAAGGTTTGTTGCTTTTTTTATTTCTTTTAGAGCGTAGATAAAGCTTGATAGCTTGCTCGTTATCTTTTTTACGTGACCTTTCCAATTCATATGCGAGTCAATGACTATACCTAACAGGGTATAGTACATTTTACACCTAGGCGAGAAAGAGGTCGATTCCTACCGAGTGTGTCGTTTTGGCCTTAAAACACACGAGGTAGGAATCGCACTTTCTGCCGAGTGATAAATAGTGTTTTATACTACACCTTCGAGGAAAATAAAAAGCAGAATTAATTATTAATTGAAATTTAGAAGAACTTACCGCGCCCAATGATGTTGGTAAAACCTCATTGACCGCGCCAGCCTTTGGGTTCTTTTTTCAAAATATTGTTCGGAAATCGGAGCAGGCCTAATGGACTTGGAGTAAAAACTTTTTGTCGTTTGACCGAACGAAAATAACCATAGCTACCGGCCGATCTTTTAGGAAATTAAAAAAAAATAACACGTTAGAAATGGATTTCCATACAGTTTTTCCTCCCGCTAAAACACGTGAGAAATGAAATTCCATAGAGTTTTTCCTCCCGGTTTCCTAAAGGCCTGCAAAGACATACTTTCTATTCTATTAATAGAAAAGGAATAGGCAACTTTCCGAGCAGGTGTAGTATAAAAATTATTTACGCATTCTAGATAAATGTTATGGTATGAATAATTTATGTCAAGGGGTTTTTTCTGATTATGGTCTGTATTGCATTATTTTTGTTTTTTTGTCGTTTATGTCTAAATTATGTTGGGCCATCCAGAGAGAAACGCGATTAAGAATGTCAGTTATATTTTGATTTAAATTAATGTCCGTTTTACATGATGTCAAGAGTGATATATCGTCAGCGAAAAGAATGGGTTGGTTAATATTTTAGGTAAGTCATTAATGTAGATTAAAAATAGTATACTTCCGAGAACGCTACCCTGCGGGATTGAATTATTTGTTTCGATAATTTTTGATCTCGTCATTTTTATAACTCATTCATCTCAGTCATTTTTATAACTTTTTATAACTAGGTACATCACTAGCAAATTTACGTCAATATTAATAACGCCGCCCACACAATGTCAATCTAGTAAATTTTTTATGGCATCACGTTTCCTCTAAAGACAATATTTTTCTCGATGCTAAAACATGAAGACTACCTACTTCATGCAATCAACGTACGTTTAATATGTCCGTCACATGAGTAGATAAACGGAACAGAGACAAAGCTTCATAGAACCGCGCGAATCGGTTACACTACTACATGCACGCGGGGCATGTGTGCGTGACCACTGGCCGCTTGTCGCGTACGCGGCGAGACAGGTAAAAACCAGTTTACGCCGGCTCAGCCAGTGGACAAACTCAGGGGCGGCAGTGCGATGCGACTAGGGCCATCTCTAACATTTGGCGACCAGGACAAGACGCGTGAAAACCCCGGATTTTGGAGCCCAGAACCCGGACGTGTCAACAGATTTTTTCAAACGTAGTCAGTATAATAAATAAATGTCAAGTGCGAGTTGGACTCGCACACCGAGGGTTCCGTATCAAAGGTCCACCGTCCGTGCCGTTTTCGAATTTTTCCCTTATATTTTGCTATAAGACCTTGCTTCTTGGCAAATTTCATGATTCTAGGTCAACGGGAAGTACCCTATAGGTTTTATGTGCATGTGATTCCGTTGGAAATTTCAAAATATTCGGACACAGTCGGCTGTAACTTTTGATTGCGTGGACTTAGAAATTTTAATTATATCGCGTCGCCCGGGGCGTCGCGGGGCGGAAGCGTTGAAATTTTTAAACCGGACTACAAATGAAACCCAGCCCGGACGCTCCCCGGACGCCCTCTAAGCTAGGACAAATCCAGGGAAACCCGGACGGATTTCTGCCCTAGAGGCGACGCACGTTGTTTGTTTTGTTAGCTGCAAGTTTGAATGTTTAAATGTGAAAACGTGGTATTTTATTATTAATAATGTTTTTTATTGTAATGTGTGTATGAATAATAATAGAAAAAACAAAAATATATCATACTTTAACTATCCCAAGGAGTACAATAGGTAAGTAAATATTTGATTACTTTTTACCTTTTCAAGTAAGTACCTTTTCTTATTACATAAATGATTCTTTTTTTTAATAAGAGGTGTGATTTTACATTTTTATTGTGATTAGTTATCAAGCTTTTACAAAAATTTGTAGGTAGGTGGTGGGTTGGTATGTATTACCTATCTACTGTAGGTATGTGTATTAAGTTCAAATATTGCAAGTAAGATTTGAATCACTTCCCGATGTCTCGTTTATCTGAAATTTTGCATACCGTAGCTTCAGTGACAATGCAATAATTATGATAGATATAACTTGATGCTGCAGCTAGGATTGTCTCCTCACTAGAGAAATCTTCAACGGGTCACGAATTTTTTTATGTTTGTTTAATTTTGATAGTTTGACACGATTTTTATCATGAACTGCTGCTGCAGCCAGTATTGTCTCAATAAATTATAAAAAAAAATAAACAAATATATTAGAGTAACTAATTTGTAAAGTATTATAACATAGTGAACAATAAAACTTTTTAACAAATTTAATGTTTTGTTTTATTTCTCTTCACCTATTGTGACAACCCTTTTGACAACCCTACCAAAATAGGTAACAATTTTGCACGTTCATACGAAGTTTTGTCTCTGTTCCATTTATTTACTCATGTGATGTCCGTCAAGCAAGTTTCAAGCAAAACGCAAGCGCAAGCAAGCCCGTCAAAAGAATCGAGCAAACTTTATTATAATCTGTGGTCAGTCAGTCAGTCAGTGCACCAAACAAAACTAGTTTGTTGAAGAGTTTGCCCTTTGTGTGTCGCGCGCGTTCGGTCCTCCTCATGATTTACGAAATACAACTAGACCTGAAAATTGTAAACATGAGCAATATAATAGCATTTAATTTCGCGTCGTGTCCCCAAAAGCCTTGAATACAAGAATGTGTTGTTTTGTTGAATTAATACAAGTCCTAACCAAATGCACGAGATAGCCCATTGCTGTTTACTCGTGTTTTCTGAAACACTATTCTTTGTAAACATTGATCATGTCAAACTTATTTAGATGTGGTTTTTGTGACTTTTTTTTTGGACTTTTTAGGCGAGCTGTGTGCCCCCGTAATAGCCGAGGGAACAGTAATAATTGCTACCGGGAGCTCGGTGGACAAAACACCGTGGTAAGTTCCACAAACTCTATTTTATAGGTATGAATCTATCGTGTTGTTGTTGTGTTTATTGGCAGTCGGAATCGTAGGCAGGTAGAGTACTCGATTCTCACTTTCTGCAAGTACCTAAGTATTGAATTTGAATTATTGGTTGAGTTGTTTACTCCGTCAATCAATATTTCTTACCCACAGTGGTCACTGGCTAGCTTTGCTTGATTGCCAAACCTATCTGATTAGTCTTTTCTTGCCTCACCATGTACCTATTTCTTCTATAGGTGTCTCAGAGGCCAGAATGGAATATTATGTAGGTTTCAAAAAAGTTGACATAACTTCATTACAAGTAATTCCCATAAACTATACCTCGACTATTCATTCAATTTTCTTTTGGTAGTTACTACTTATTTCTGGAATAGTAGTGTATAGGAAAATAACAAATAGGTACTTGAGACATGAGGCTCCATTGTTTTCCTACTTTAATATATAATCTTTAATTCAAGCGTTTTTTTTACAAAGTGGTCGTGCTAGACTTCGGACTTTTGTTTTGTATAATACCTCTCTTTGGTCTCACAAGAGGTAAATGAAAGGATGAATATACAGTATAGACTGGCTGGCTCACCGTTAGTAGCAAACAAATCAAATACTCTTTATTTTCATAAATACAATAAATGTACACTTAGAAAAGGTCAAATCATAAAACTAAACACTGACACGGAAATAAAGTGATATTTTTGATATCTGTGTCTTCGATGTCTTCTAACAATGAAATTCTAAAGAATTTAATATACCTACTGCTTGCTATAATATACCTCACATATCATCTATTTCATTTAATAATTTTAATTTGTGTCTGGTGAAATATACAAAAATTAATATGTGCATTTTATTGAAACAACATTGCTGATATAAAATCCTGATCTGATGCAATGAAATATTAGTTCATTCCATACATATATTGGTTGCAATGCAGATCCACACTTCTATTGTTTTGCACATGAAAGATATTTTATATGGAATCATATTGAGTGCATATAATCTCATAATATGTGGCAGCATCTCAATAACAATATTATAATCAAATAAATTTATGTTTTTATTATTTAAAGGTTCCATTGCTATTGCCTTATCCAACTGATGAAGCAGAGCTCTGGCTGAAAATTGCCCACCATGATCAGTTGAATAGCAATGATTCTGTAGGTCCTGGAAAGGTAGAATCTCAAAAGTTTTGCCATAATAAATATAAATAATAAACTAAAAAATTCAGTAGGGTACATATAGGTCCACAATAATGCATTTAAAATACATTCTATTTCTTAATATTTTTCATAAAATAAGCATTCATACTTGCCAAATTTTATTTCATAATTAATGTAGTATTTTAATATAAGTTTATTTTATAAATCTCATATTAATATTGTTTTTTCAACTAGTACTTGGAACAGGCTATAAGCCTAGAAAAATACCTAACAGGTAGATATAGATAATAGGAACCATCCCATAAATGTTGCATTTAGCAATTATTACAAATTATCTGGTGTAACTGCCTACCAGATTAACCATCTCAAATATTATGTCTACAACAAACTTGACAATGGGGTAATGCAGCCAGTGTCTTGGGGATGCTTCCGAATGGTATTGATATGGATCACCGGATTGAACCCTTGATTGTTTGCAACAGTTTGCAGTTAGCTCAATTTTTTCAATTGTAATTACTTATTCAAATTTGTTTCTATAATTTGAGTGTAGTTTTCTTTGTCACTTACTTGAAAATTACATGCTTTTATTTTTTTTATCTATTTTATTAATTACTTATTATTCCTTATTAATACAAGCATGTCATTTTTCACCCATTAATCAACAAAATCATCTTGAACAAATAGTAGACAGCTGAGTAAATTCACTGGTTTAGCTATAGATAGGTAGAATAGCTTATAAAAAAAATTCTGACCATTTCAGATTATCTAGCGCAAAAGTAAGCAAAGTATGTGTGGTGGGCATCGAATTACTAATATTATTATTGATAACAAAAATACACTAAAGACTGTGATATTTAGTGAACTCAGCTTTTAGATAAATATAAACTTAAATCAGAAGTACCCCTTAACATAGGTTGTATAAAATCAAGATATGAATTAAGTGTTCTGATCCCGGTCCGATTTCATGCAATCATCCTTGACTGGATTGCAGTAAATTTGACCAAAACAAGCAATAAATTCTGCTACAAAATACTAAAGTCTCGTAACCCGAACATCCGGTGGGATCCGAAGAGAATAATTAGTACTAACAACATGCGTAGAATGTTGTAGGTAGTATGATTTACGATAAACAGGAGAAAGCATGTTAGAACCTTTTCATTATTATAAGTTATATTATAAGCCAAGAATGCCAACACCGGGACCCAATTAACTTACCTCCGACGCGCGCCGACCGTTTACTTGTATTGGTTTCGCAGCGTTATTATGTTATGTAGCGATCATAGAATAGATAACCACCGGTTTCTCGAACGCAGGTCAAACGAATCAATGGTCAAACCTCTTATCGAGTGCTTATTGGATTGATTATAAATATTGTTAAGTGATTGCATAGCAGAATCCGGCCCCAGCCCCTCGCAACAGTCTCGTGAAAAAATCGGCCAGACGAACGTGTCAAGCAGTTAGCCAGCAAGTTGGCTATATCCACAAAAACAAAGTAGTAAACCTGAGGTCTAGCTGTAGGATTAGACTATGGCGTACAAGGTGGAGTTGACAATATAAAATCCGAAAAATATGCGTTTTAAAATTTTCATACAGATGTTTTACAAGTGAAGAATTAACCGTGAAGTAAGTCGATGTGTGAGCGATATAGGTATGTTTCAACAACAAAGATACGTTCCACCATATTACTCCAAAGGCTCACCTAAAATTTCAATTGGACTCCTAATCCTTGCTGTGCGATCCCAGTAGAAAGGCTTATACAGGGTGTACATAACGAGAGGGTTGAATTATCGGTGGCTGGGGGTTGGGAGACCTCAGTACCTAGTACCTGGGGTGTTAAACGATAGCGTTTAACACCCCAGGGGGGTGATTCACTATGACCAATGCGTGGAATTGGACAATACCGTATTCCGCATGCCCTTGTTGTCATTCCCAACCGCGACACGGCACGATTTGAACTGTCAAATAAACGAGCTCGTTCATAGCGTGTTATGGCACAGATTAGCGTGTTCCCGCAATAGTTAGTACGACTCGTCTTTTGTTTGAGAATCTTTTGAAGTATGTGACAGTACCTCCATTTTTATCTTCGATCAGTGAAAGTATGGGTTGATTTTGTGTAACAATATAAACAGACAGCAGTCCGTTTATACACAAGTGTTCGACACCTTTTTCATCGACATCGATGAACGGGTAAGAACCAGGATTATCGTATCTACTTATCTATAAAACATGTTGGTCAGTAGGTAAAATTATAAAATTAAACACTGACACGGATAAGGACAAAAGATTTGGTTTTTGCACGACAACGAAAACAAAACTTCAATTTTCCTTTCCGAGTAGGCCCCCAGATCTCTAAAATTTTAAAATTATTTAAAATTTATCTGTTTTTATAAATTTATGATTTCTGTCGCTTCGGTATCGGTATGAAGACTAAAATAAAGAAGCGACGAAGAAACCTTCAGCCTGTTAGTTGTTATTTCTCAAGTTGGAGCAAAACCATAAAAACATTCTATAGAGTATTTCCGGTCCAGTCGAGGGAGGGTGATTTTCTTCGTCCGAGATTCTTACCTATCCATTTTATTGCTGCTTCACGGAATGGATATTTTTTTAATTTTGGAAAGATAGAATTATTCAAAAGAAACAATGAAAACTCTTCGTTCCTAAACTAGTGGTGCGTGATTTGCATTGAATGATAAAAGAAATCTTTATTTTTGGGCTCTAAATTTTCAAATCATACTAAAATATTGTAAGTTATAGCTGAGCAAGCTTGTAATTCAAGATTTCTTGAGTTGAATATTGGAAACAAAAACTAATTTATATTAAAACCGTCATGTTTCCGAGTAGACCGGATGTAAGAATTTGAACGAAGCGTGTGCAATAATCTAAACACAAAACACGAGGCATGCAGAATACAATTTTTCGATTCCACGCCAAGGCTCGTTTGAATCGCGTCTGTGTTTAAAACACGTTGTGACGTCGCACGGTTTGGGCATGTTATCTCCTATGTCATACAAAATCATGCCCTTGTATGTTCTGCCATATTCAGTGGTTCAAAAATTATTTGGACTTTGGTAATTTTTTTGTCAAAAACCCTGAATTTCGCTATTGCAGCCAAAATATTAGGTGCAGCTACCTTCTTCTTCTTTTTAGGCGCTAAACTCTTGACAGACTGGTCGTGGTCGTCATATCAGGGAGGGTGGAACGGTTCGCATCTCGGCCCCATTTTTCTCGCACCGCTTTCGTCCTGGTACATTCATGTAGGAGACCGCTTACTGCAGCTATAATTTGGTTCATCCAGCGCATAGGGGATCTGCCGCGAACTCTTGCGTCAACTTTCCACCTCAAATAATTTTCGATAAACTTTATGAAAAATACTAGCTATCCTATGTAGACGCTTTGTCCAGCACACCAGCCACTTTTTATTTTAGCAAGTACCTTACGTTGTGGGTTCGCCTAATATATCAAGTTTACTAAAAGCATAGAGAAATTAGTCGATTCAAGTCTAAATTAGTCCAGAAGATGGGCGGGTATGTTTTGTAGCTGGTCTTTTAGTCGGACTTATTAAATTAAGCCATCGTCAATAAATTCACAACCTCGGTACGCGAGTCTTTCTCGCACTTCCGGTCTTGTTATGATTGCTCCGGAAAGATAATCCTCAAGACTGAGTGGAGGAAACAGGGCGGGCGGCAAAGAAAAATGTAAAAAAAATGTTAGTCGAGCAATTTTTGTGCAGTACAGGAACGTTAGAAGTACTATAATGAACTAAGGTTTTTGATAATATAGCGCGTAAACCCTCACACTCAGGATAATTGCTAAGAAATCAAATAATATTCCAAAAACATTTTTGGGATATTGTATGATATTTTAAAAAGAAGTAGTTCCCGCAAGTGAACGAGTTCTATTCAGCTAAGCTCGTACCTACACTAGAGTTCACTTACTCATCAGTCACAAAAACTCGGAAGCAATTAAAAAGTTCGCGACTGAATCACTATTCCTGCGTTTAAAATTTAATAAAAAGAATATAAAGAACTGTTTGAATTACACTACATTACAACTACACTACATTAAAATTAGAACTAGTATTTATAATTGAAACAATTGAGCTAACTGCAGACTGAAGTCGAAACCAGTCGGAAGCGTCCCCACGACGCTGGCTGCATGCTATGTTAATATTGCAATAATATTGATTATATCAACTTAACCGTGACTATCGTTTTGAAATATTTTGCTCGACACAGCCTTAAAAGGCGCAGAATTGTAGCCTTTAAATGTAAATGTATATTTTGCGTTAGTGCCGTCTACTAATAGGGTATTCGGAAGGAATTCAAAGACAGTTCTTGGAAAACCTTTCACTATATCGGTCTATAATCCGACAACCTACAGTGCCTCAGACTGGAAAAGTTGATGGCAAAGACTTTCATTATAAAGGAGTCGTGTAACAAAAGAAATGAGGTTGAGACAATACAAAGATATTTATTTAGCAAGCGTAAAGTTTTTCAAATAGACAGGCTTAAAGTAAGTATTTCATATCAATCAGGGCCATATTGCCGAGGAGATTAATATTACCCGCCGGCGGCGTGGCGGCCGGTGCGCGGCAATTGATTGCTATTAAAGGGTATTATGAATGTTTAATCCTATTAAACAAGCACTCGGAACCCTTTTAATGATCTCCTCAATTTTTCATTAATTATAAGGCACAAGCTTTTAAAGTGGACACATTGATTGCTTTTGAGTACTTTTCATTTTATTTTATAAACCAGCTGTAACCCGCGACTTCGTACGTGTTATGCGTACTTATAATATATATATACATATATGTTTATGAAGAAAACAACTTCTGAATTTCAGAAAACGATTAATGAAATGTCTGTTCTTTTTGTAAGGGAAGTCTACATGTAAAATTTTTTAGTTATATCGCAAACGGTTGCATAGAAAAATAGACGATTTTCCTTAAAACTTTTCGTTTAAACTTAGCCATAGGAAAATACCGTCTTAATTTCAGAGAACGATGAATCAAACGTGTGATCGTTATGATAGGGAAATATACATATAAGATTTTGTAGTTCTATCGCATATATTATAGGCAGAGGCGAATTTGCTTTTTTTTGCTCACCATCGTGGCCAAATACTTTGCATCTCTACCTACACTATACGAAATAAAACTCTTTTAGACGAATTAAAAATAAGTTTATGATAGGAATTACAAACTGCAAAATCAATTTTTGAAAATTCCTTCGTTTGACTTAATAATAAGATATAATATGACGTGTTTTAAAAAACGATAAACCGACTTCAAATTCTTCTAGTGGTGACATCTAGTTAAAATTCGAGTCTAATTAAGTTTGATGGATAACACATCGAGCCCTATTCAATAAAACAAACAAATATCAAAATCAACTACTCTGTAAAAAGTTACGCGTGGTCAAACATTACAATCAGTGATTGAACAATCAATCATCCCCTGTTTTCCTACCCTTAGGATTGGATTTTCTTTTTTCAACTTTGAATGGGACCAACTTTAAGAACCTCCTCTGTTTTTCGTCGGTTGAAAATAGGTGTTGGCGCTGATTTGGGTTGGATTAGTGCCTTAAGGCCAGGTAGTCCTGCAGCAGTAGGCGTAAGGGAAAACGCGCGCCTGCCAAGCCGCCGCGCTCGTGTTTTTTGTAGTTATTTAAACATGGTGATTAAGAAACTCATTTTATCAAGTCAAACTCTGCGAATTTGTTCAAAAATATTAGGTGTTCTTAGTTGATTACAAAAAAAAGTGTGATATCAATAGTTCGCTAGTCATAGAATTGAAAAAACGTTGGAAAAAGGGGTTACTTTGGGATTTTTTTCAATCGACTGAAGTTCATTAGATCCTGTAATGTAACTGAATGCGACTTTGACTAGACTAGATCCTTAAGTAATATATGTATATCTTTTTTTCAGAATTTTAAACACTGTTTTCTAAGTCTCAGATGATTTTAAAAATCACTAAAATGCGGTCGCTGCTGGCCTACCAAGCCTTGAAGAGGCGAACGCAATAAATGATTTCCCTACCTTTCGTAATCAATATGATGGGATGTGTAATTTGTTCTTGTTTCTTGTATTTCTATTGTGAACATCACACTTTTTATAAAAGCTATCACGTTTTTGTGCGTTCACATTACATTTGCATAGATACTATTTTTAGCGATATTACTATCAAAATAATTATTTCTTTAAATAATTCTGTGAAGGAGACGCGAGACTTTAATTTCTATCGATTGAATAAATTCTTACTGATCAGTCTTTTGTTTGGTCCCAGATGCGTTTGGTTTGATACATATGGAGACGCGAGACTTTAATTTATATCGATTGAATAAATTCTTATTGATCAGTCTTTTGTTTGGTCCCAGATGCGTTTGGTTTGATACATATGGAGACGCGAGACTTTAATTTATATCGATTGAATAAATTCTTATTGATCAGTCTTTTGTTTGGTCCCAGATGCGTTTGGTTTGATACATATGGAGACGCGAGACTTTAATTTATATCGATTGAATAAATTCTTATTGATCAGTCTTTTGTTTGGTCCCAGATGCGTTTGGTTTGATACATATCAGCTACAAATACAATGTAAACGTTTAACCCTGCCTGGCCTTGCCACGATTAATTCTGATACTCCTTAGTTGAAGGCGCCATATAAAGTATACCTACGTGCCTACTTTTTACTAAAGACTATCAGTGACTTACATAACAATACTAAACTACTTCAACTAACGAGTAATATAGGAACTATACTCGGTCGTAGCATCCAATATATTTTTGTAAACAAAGACATTGATGAATGACAAGCACTAAATTAAAAATTAAAAATAAACCCTGACAGATTTTCATGAAATATGGTTAAGAACACTCGGGATAAAATTATCTATGACACAAAAAAAACTAAACTGAAATCGGTTCATCCGTTTGGGAGCTACGATACCACAGACAGATACGTTAAACTTATAACACCCCTCTCTTTTTGCGTCGGGGGTTAAAAACTGAGCAAAACAAGTTTATTTATTTATTTATTGATGTAATTAGAACGGCTTCAGGCCAATTATACTAATTACAGTAGGTTTTAAAATTAAGTAGTTAGTGCTAGAAATAGTTACATACCATGTCAAATATAAACAATAATCAATCACAATTAAATTATCATAAGAAATATTCAAGAGTCCTATAATATAAATTTAAGAATTAGATATAAGTCAAAATTAAATTAAAATTAAATATAAAGTAAACATTTGTCAAAATTCACATTCACAAAAAGTTAGACATGCAAGCATAGGTGTTCTCCACTCGTCCGCGAATATATCAGTGTCCGGGAGGAGTTTATTCAGGGCAGCGAGAGTCCTGGGTATGGGTGAGCGGGCGCGCGCCACCGTGCGGCTCTGTATTGGTGCAAAGAGTCGATGTCTCCTGCCCCGTAGGTAGTCATTGGGTAAATAAAGTCGAAGTGACTCATTCACCAAATCAGGCGCGTCCATGGTACCACGAAACACCTTGCAGATTGTTGATATCTGATCATGCGCTCTACGCGTTTGGAGAGAGTTAAAGCCAAGAAACCCAAGGAGGTATCTCGTCGGGTACATAAAAGGGTCGGATACATAAAGTATCCCTGGTTATGTTTGTATAGGAATCTTAGGTACGCTTTCTGTACTTTTTCCAAAAGGAGCGCGTAGGTGGATTCATAAGGATTCCATATACAAGAGCTTAACTCAAGCTGAATTGCCCACGACACACAGTGGTTTCAAGCACTGCTTGCAGTCGCAGCTTCTGCGATTTGCTTCAATGATACCAGTGTCTTAAATTTTCCGCCTTTATTTCTTCGATTTCGCCCTAAACCTCTTTGCTTACAAAAAATATTTATGATTCTAAAGCCGAGTATAGACGCAACTAATAATTCTATTGTTTCTATTCTTAGACACGTATTTTTAATATCGCGGTAAAACGACTCGGCAGTCATAAGCCATGACCTTCATACACCTTTATGGAATTGTAGAGTTTATCCGAGTTCTATAAAATGCTCCGCGAGAGTTACCAAAGGCGGTTGGTGGATGATGGGATTGAACAGCCTCCGCCGTTACGCGAATGCAATTCTAGTTACAAAGGTCTCAGAATAAGTACGAGAATCGTACTTCCTGCGTCTGTTTCCCCGGTAGAGTTCCATCTAATCATAATCCGATGATATTTTTGAGTAACGAGGCTCTTTGTGCATGACACACAAAGAACACCGTCTTTGTGTGCGGATCTCAGGGAATAGGATCAATCTATATTATACTAATATTATAAAGAGGAAAGATTTTTTTAAATAAATTAATAATGCTGGACAATCCACACAGCACCATCTAGCCTTAAAGTAAGCTGCTCAAAACTTGTGTTACGGTGGGTACCTACTAGATAACTGATATATTTAATACATCATATACCTACATAGAAATATTTTTTTTAATATACATAGATAACACCCAGACCAACGGAACAAATTTCTGCAGATCGTACACAAATTTGTTCCGAGGCGGGAATCGAACCCGCAACCTCTTGCGTCGCAGGCGGACTCTCGCTCGCTGCGCCACTGAGGCTGGTCAAGTGTTGATTTGATTGTTTGCTTGTATTGAATAGGTTCCGAAAATACTGGGCCGATTTGAAAAATCTCTTTTACCATTAGAAGCCCACATTATTCCTGATGAACACAAGCTACTTTTTACCGAGGGAAAATGCTTCATTCCTACGGGAAAACGGGTAATAGGACAACGGGTAGTAAGAATGCAGCTAGTATAATTATATAGATCTTTTTCTTGGAACTTTGCACATGAGGAGCACTGGGATGTGTGCGGGAGCTTTGTTTGACAAAAAGAGCATCGGATATTAAAACATTAAAAATAAAAATAATAAAAGCAAACAATGTTTATGTGTTAAATAAAGTTCCTTCCAAGTTTGCTTAACTTTAATATTATTAACATAAATACTTTTTACCTATACAGGGTGGTTTTTTGAGAAGGGCGGCGATGGCCAAGTCCGAAACCACGAGAGTTAGAGAAAAGTGGTGAAAGGAGTCATGCCCTCGATTTGTAAGAAATCAATAACTGCTTTTACTTTTGACGGAAATGGACACGAAACATTTTTCGAAAAGAAGACTGTATTATTGAACCAACGGATTGTGTTGCTGCTAAGGATGGATCTTTGTAAGGAAATGTATGAATAAAAATTAATGGAAAAAGCAAATTAATAACTCACTTGCAGCATGTTTAAACTCGAGCAGGATGTAGTCCTGGTAATCTCGCGTAGTCTGAGCTGTAAGCCAATCACATCGATTGTTTTCTAGGGTAGAACAGATAAAAAATTTGAAGTTCATTCCCTCGACTACAATAATTTACGCAAGGTATGCGATGTGATGTGATTTTTGTATAGGCGGCCAATCATTTATTACGTAAGACGATATAGGGGGGAGGGGGTTCAACCATGTCTTATCTTTTCTTACAAGGAGGTGGGAGGGAGTCTCGATAGTTCTTACGTAAGATCACAAAAATTCAAAGTTTATTACTACCAAAAACAATTAAATTATTAGTACCTTTGTAGGTACAAATAAACATTTTAAAAAATTGTTACTTTGAAAAATAAACATTAAAACAAACCAAACCTGTATTCATTTTATCCTTTAAATTCTTACGTAATAAATATTAAAAAAGAGGGAGGGGGTCGGCCTATTCTTATTTTTCTTATAATAGGGGGAGGGGTCAAAAACTAGCGAAAATCGTCTTACGTAATAAATGAATGGCCCCTATTCAGCTAACCTAGACATTAATGCTTTGCTTGACCTACAGTACCTATATTTGGTTTAACGAGAGTATTGTGCCTTGCTGATGTCTTAAATTATTTCAAATTTACATTTTAATGTAACATAACCGGATAGTTTCAGGGAAATTATGTCGGAATGTTTGTGGTTTTGCGAGCGCGAGGTATGAATGTGTGTCTGTATTAAAATCCATTTAATTATTTTTGAATTACTTATTTTTAACGTTGCTTAATATAGTTACTATTAATCAATCATAGTCGTGTATTACTATGTCCTTTAATTAATGTAAGTGGTGTATGTTAGTTACCGTATTAATAAAAGTAAAATAAATAAATTGAATTGAATTAAACCGCGCTGTACTGTTTACTTTGAGTGCACGTGCATAGTTCAAGTGCTAAGCCAAATGTTTTATGCATATTATGATTATTGAAATATTTAGTATTGCCGATAAAGAGTTTACCTACAAACATATTCCAATATTTTTTCTCTCAGACAAGAAGTAGGTAAAGGCGTGCCTACGAAAAAAAACCTCGCAGATCAAATCAACAATATCTACAGCCTATGCTGAATTACTGCTGGACATGGGCCACCAAATCAACTATGAATACCACTCCTTAATGTAAAGTATGTATATAAATACTTAAAACTCAAAATTTCCACGTTGTGAAATTGTCTGGTCCGTTCAGTTTTTCAATATTAAACATATTTGAGCCCCTCTTTTTCATGCGCTGTGCGTAACCTCGCCGCCCATGTCTACAACCATAATCTCACTTTGACTTTTTATCTTCGATAAAACTATTCTTCGGAATTATTACGGATCTCCTTATTTGAACCACGCTCTGCTACCAAGTAGCGTTTCATCAAATAAAGAGTATTTGAAATATACGCAACTGAGATTTATTAAAGAAAATAGCAAAAATGCCACGCGCGCTTGGACATTTATAACCATTAGGGTCGGAAGTACAGTAGCACCACCAGAGGGTGCTAAACATAATTTAAATTAGCTCGGATGCATTCCATTTATATCATGTATCCAATAAAAAAAAAAAAAAAAAAAAAACTGTCAGCTTACTAACTTATCTTTGCTTGAATTTTTTCAGAAAAAGTTTTTCTGCGGCTTTTGCGGAGCTTTGAAGCTCTAGGGCCGGCGGTCCACCACCTAGCGCGCATCAGGTATTGTTTTCCAGGTCGGGGACAACCTCAGCGCAACATAAATTGAAAAGGTGGATTCTCTCTTTGTAGTTTGTTTACGTTGGTTTTGACAGAAGCTTATTCTTTGTTATTTTTCTGTCTACAGTAAGGAGGGCGCTTGCCGTGGAGCCCGGGCTACCACGCGTGCGCCAGCCGCTGTCATCCTGTTAGTTTATTTAGATTTGTAAGAATTTTATTTACATTTATAAGTTTCAATTATTGTGATGATACAATGCACGCAACCGTTGATTGCAATTAGGAATGTGACGGAGACCCATCCCATCGTGTCTGTGCAGCCTCTCTTAGAGTGCACACAATGTCCCCGGGCTCGCTTTTTCAAGGGACAGAGAGGCCTCAAAATTCATAAAGCAAGAATGCATAAGGACCCCAATATCCCGTTGTCTGCTCCGGTTGCAGTAGCGGTAGATATTTTGACGCAAAATTCGGATTATGTGGCTGACACACGCCCTTTTTGGAAAGTTCTGAGTGAGTACAAAACTACTACCCCTATTTTAAAGCGTATTCCTCGAGGTGCCCGCATCTCTGTCGCTTCCGCTCTCTCAGAGGCCATTAGGAATGCTGTAACCAAAAACACCAAGCGAGCTTGGGAGCATTTACTAGTATTCCCTTACAGTGTACTGCATGTAAAAAAAGATTTGGCGAACAAATCTTCTATGACGGTTAGGATAAAACAAAATTGTGTGAGGTACACTGCTCGCGAGGGTCAGCCTATTTTAATTGTTGATCAGGACACACAACAAAATTCAAAAACTAATAAACCATTATCTGAGTCTACTATCTACAGACTTGTTGAGAGTAAACTCAGTGATGGTGATATCAAAGGTGCCTCTCGCATTCTATTTTCAAGTGACACGATGGCACCAAATGACGATGCTACCCTCATATCTCTTGAGAGTAAGCATCCACCCGCAGGGGCCAATATTCGACTCCCCGATCCACCAGAAGAGAGTGATGTCGCTGTGGGCACGACCAGCCAGGACGTGCTTAAAGCTGTCATATCATTCCAGAGTGGCTCTGCCGGTGGCCTGGATGCTGTGACTCCACAGCATCTAAAAGATCTTCTGTCTGGCGGGTCTGGCCATGCAGGTGAAGTCCTTCTGGAAGATCTGACATCTCTAATCAACCTGATGTTGTCAGGCCGAGTCAACAGCGAGATCACTGAACTCCTTTACGGTGCGAATCTTTGTGCCCTTAAAAAGAAGGATGGCGGAATTAGACCCATAGCTGTGGGCACAACCTACCGCCGCCTTGCGGCTAAAGTCTGCTGTCGGAAAGAAGCCGACTATCTAGGCGACTATTTCCGACCAATTCAGCTAGGCTTTGGTTCGCGAGGCGGTTGTGAGGCCGCAGTACATTCCCTTCGTACATTTTTAGACCAAAATTATGGGGAGGTAATACTGAAGGTTGACGTCAAAAACGCCTTCAATTCCGTAGACAGGGGCGCCTTGCTAAAAGAAATTAAAGACAAAATTCCAGAAATTTACCCTTTTCTTTGGCAATGTTATGGTTCACCGTCAAAATTAATTTACAGGAACAAAGTAATTTCGTCCACAGTTGGCTGTCAGCAGGGCGACCCTCTTGGTCCGGCCATATTTAGCCTTGCCATCCAACCAATCATTCAACGTCTCCAATCCAAGCTCAATGTTTGGTATTTGGATGATGGAACTTTAGGTGGAGAGGTGAACACAGTTTTTGATGATCTAAAAATCATCACAGACGAATTTCAAAAAATAGGTTTGGAATTAAATTTTTCAAAATGCGAGCTTTTTATTTCGGACTCTTGTGTAGACAAAAACAATATCATTGGAAAATTCAATAGTTTAGCCCCCAACATTACAGTTGTAGATAAATGTTCACTTCGACTCCTTGGTTCACCAATTCTTGATGAGTCTTTTCAGTCATTTGTAGATGAGAAAATTCAAAATTTCAATAAAACTTCGGACAGATTGCTCAAAATTAATAGTCATATGGCTTTTACAATTATTCGGTTCTGTCTATTTGTACCTAAATTTACGTATTCTTTGAGATGTAGTCAACTGTGGAAACACAGCGAGCTCTTGGAAGGCTTAGACAACATAATAAAGAATACTTTATCATCGGTTTTGAATATTGATTTAGATGACAAGGCATGGTCGCAGGCCTCCCTGCCTGTCAAATTGGGAGGCTTAGGTATACGCAAAATTTCAAGTGTAGCCCTGCCAGCGTTCTTGTCTTCTGTCTACAGCACTAGTTCTTTAGTTGACAAAATTTTAAAGCCTTCTCGTTTGGTCCCGCCTGGAATGTCATTAAAAATTTCATTTTTAGACGAAGCTCGAACGGCTTGGCATAATGCTTGCCCCGATGCTGCTCCCCCAAAATCACTTTTGTCCCAACGGCAATGGGACGGGCCTCTGTGTGAGTTGACACGGAATTGTTTGTTACAAACGTGCTCCAGCTCTACGGATCGTGCCCGCCTCCTGGCCGTTTCTAAATGGGAGTCAGGACATTGGTTGCAAGCATTTCCTTCATATAACACTGGTACTTTATTGGATCCCGTAACTTTCCGTATCGCAACATGTCTTCGGTTGGGTGCAAGGTGTTGCGCGCTTCATCAATGCCAGTGCGGTACTGCTGTCGAACAGCTTGGTCATCACGGATTATCGTGTACTAGGGCAGCCGGTCGGATATCTCGCCACGCCAGCCTTAACGACATCATCCGGCGGGCCTTTGTCACCGCTAACGTACCAGCTATTCTCGAACCGAATGGTCTGTTACGTGACGATGGTAAAAGGCCCGACGGTATGACACTAGTCCCATGGGAGTTGGGGAGGCCCATTGTGTGGGACGCTACATGCGTCGACACACTTGCGCCTTCCCATCTTCCGAGGACATCCGTGAGGGCAGGCGCGGCGGCAGATTTGGCCGAAGATCTCAAGAGGCGCAAATATGCAGGTCTCGACAGAGCCTACACATTTGCTCCTCTTGGAGTCGAGACCCTAGGTCCGTGGGGTACCGAGGCTCTTCGGGTTTTCAAAAAATTATCTGAGCGTCTGGTCGAAGCGACGCGTGACCCGAGAGCTGGTCAGTATCTGGCACAGCGCATCAGCATTGCCATACAGCGGGGCAATGCAGCCAGCGTCTTGGGGACGCTTCCGACTGGTATTGATATGGATCAGTTGAGCTACCTGTAGATTGTTTGCAACAGTCTGCAGTTAGCTCAATTGTTTCAATTGTAAATACTAATTATATTATAATTTTCTTTGTGAATAAAGGCTTCTGTATCCAATTTATTAGTATAAATTAATAACGTTGAAGGCTATTTGCGTATTTAAATTGTGTTTGGTCCGAGAATATACAGGTAGATCGGCACAACGTTTGTCAAATGGACTCTGTGGATAGGTGGAACCAAGTGCAATTTACTTTAAAGTAAACTAAGTGCATTATACTATACAGGGTGGATTTTTGAGACGGGACAGTAAGAGCAGGTACCTTATCCGTTATAGTTACAGGAAAACGTTCCTAGGAGACCTTCCATAACTTTTTGAAGTATTTTGAACTGCATTCACCGATTTTGGAAAAAAAATACAGTCAGCAAGAAAATGGCAAGTTCACACATCAAAAAAGTTAAAATACGAGTGTTTTTATGTTACGTGTAAATATCCTTAAATTTAATCATTGTGTTCCTCTGGTAGGTAATGGTTTAATAGTGCTAGAAATCCTACATTGCACATAGTGCCTAACCTAGCCATGAGGCTAAGTCGGCTGTTGATGACAACAGCCTATACAAATAATATTAAATTAATTTAATCTACACTTATAATAATTAACTGAACTGGTCAAATTCTGTACATTGAAGATATTTTGAATTTTTAGGGCGAGTTTTGGCTTCTATAGTGATAGGGTATTATCGATACTGAAGCTAATACTGTATTTTTTTTTTTTCAATTTTGCCTTTCCGTCTGTATCTTGGCCGCGCATCACGCCGAAACTACTGAATGTATTGAAATGAAACGGCATGATTTGAGGTTATACTACTACTACTAGTAACAAACATCCATCCATCCATTCTTACAAACTTTCGCGTTTATAATATTAGTAGGATCTATGCGTTAGAACAGGCAGTTTCGCTAGAGTTCCGCTTCTCCTACATACGGACAAGAAATGGCGAAATTACTGCGGGTCCGCTGTTAAGGTTTCGCAGCGGAGGTGTGCTATGGGCGTGATGGAGGGACGCACGTCAAAACTGTCAAGATTTATCAAGTCAATCAAGACTAGACTTTCTTTCATGTAAGAATTGTACGTTACGATTCTGCGACAATACCATTATCATAGTGAAGCGATTGGCTAAACTATTAAGTTTAGGAGAATATAGCCCATGTCCTTTTACCATAATCAACGCTCTTAGGCTCTGTAACTAAACGATGACTGTTTTCTATACTATTCTATCATTATTAAATACTAGTCCACTGCTTGAAACAGTGCTACCCTAATAGCACCATAGCGCGCTGTAATTTGTTTTATTAAATACCTTTTTTGAATTACATATATTTTCTTGTTGTTTCAGGGCAAGCTACGGATCACCGGAAAATCGTATACTGATTCCGAAGGTAAGTTTATGTTTTAACTAGTTCACTAGAAGCGTTTATTATGTTATTCCAGGTTTAGAACTACATTGTGTGCAAACTTGCAGCATAATCCGTATCAGCAATTTTGGCGTTGTTTTGAACCAAACTACACATTTTTCAAACTTGCACGGACTGCCCCGATTAATAATAATTAATTTTGCACAAACAGTACCTACAAGTCTTCAACCACTACTTATCTACCTAAATAATTAATATGTATAATATATGTTCACCAAGAGTCCTGATACAGAAATTTACGCCAGCACCTTGGCAATACAAAAATCATGTTAAATTGCCATTAGGTTTCGTTTGAAAATTAACTCACTTCGCTTCTCGCAGTGGTTTAATTACCAGCAGCGTACGCTGCAAAGCAAACAAAACATGAGTTTAATCGATAAATATAATTAATGCACAAACACGTGTTTGTTCTTCCTGGTGGCTCAAGTTAATCACAGTCCATGTAAACGGCTGGCGGCGGTGTTCCCCTGAATTTAGGACTCGACAACATCCCACATCCGTGCGTGCAATCGACTGAGTTGAGAGAATCGGCACGTCAGCAGTGAGCATTTTCAGTTTCAAAGCATTTCAAACTTTTTCTCGTATTACATGCGAGATTCACGTGGAATTTGATTTATTTACTTCATACTTTTCATAAATTTCAGGATTTCAAACAGTTTGTTCGGTCGGTTTTCGCTCTGTGGCTCACTGCTCTCTGAATCAACCA
The DNA here is from genome assembly GCA_949316285.1 of Eupithecia subumbrata. Classification (NCBI taxonomy): domain Eukaryota; kingdom Metazoa; phylum Arthropoda; class Insecta; order Lepidoptera; family Geometridae; genus Eupithecia; species Eupithecia subumbrata. Next base: position 2,795,329 of record OX438642.1, on the reverse strand, counting down.
TTTTGTTACCTCATTAAGTAACTTCTATTTCCTCCATCTATATATTATCGTTCTTTGTTATCCAGTCTGCTTATTGACCAATATTTGGAAGAATGGGGGTGTGAGTTTGCTGTGGGTTTTCTATAAAGCAGGAAGAAATACAGAAATACAATTTACAGATGAAACCACTTTACATGTCGAATTTTTGTAGAGAATACACAATTAAATTGCAATCAAAAATGGATAAAATAAATCGCATGGAATCAAATAAATTGAAATAAAGTCATAAATGGGAAAATAAGCTTTACAGTTGTAATAGTTCGTTCACATAATAGAAATTCTGCTCGACAAGCCAACGTTTCAGTCTTATTTTAAAACAAGATATAGGTACTGCCATCAAATCGAGAAAAAAGCGTAGAAGCCTAAGTGAACTAAAAGTGTGGTAAAAATACGCTTTTTACGAAAAGAGTTTTTGTTTTATTTGTTGCATTGCTTTGTGTATCTGATTTTAATGTGCAAATAGTGAAAACCTAACATTCTCTCATTCAAATCAACTTTCCTTTGTTGAAATAATTGCTAAAACGAAAAATTAATCTTTTTGGCAAACAAAGTGATGCCTAGCCTTTTTCAGGAAAATTTCAGAAATCGGTGAATCAAATGTTCCTTCGATTTGTCAGGGGAATCTACATGTAACATTTTGTATGTCAATAGATCGCTCTCATTGTATAGATCCTCTTGGTAAAGCACTTCATACATATTATTAGCTGTTATTCAAGTTAAATAAATAAAGCTGGACCGTTCACACAGCATTATCTAGCCCCAAGATAAGCAGAACTTGTAAAAACAAAGAATAAAATGGTCATAGTTGTACTGGGTGCCACGGAAAGGGTGTACTAGCAAGGGTGTAAAGGGGGTGATTCAACAACGCGAAATAACCAAGCGAAACACTCATACTAAAAACTACGGAAAAAATATGTTTTCGCACGAAGGTGCACAGTACTACAATGAAATACCCTCCATTATAAATTTTTGTATGAGACAGAATATGTGGCAGATAATTATTTTTAGATGCATTGGACAGGTAAATAAATAATAATAAATAAATAATGCTGGACAATTCACACAGCATTATCTAGCCCCAAGCTAAGCAGAGCTTGTGTTATGGGTACTAGATAACTGATATACTTAATACAATACACTACATAGATAGATATTTTTTTATTATACATAGAAAACACCCAGACCAACGGAACAAATTTCTGCAGATCGTACACAAATTTGTTCCGAGACGGGAATCGAACCCGCAACCTCTTGCGTCGCAGGCGAACTTTGGCCCGCTGCGCCACGGAGGTCGTCACGGAGGTCGAAATACCTATCACACATACGAAAACGACATACCTACTCAATTTTACTAACTTTAGAATAACTTTTTTTCTCATGTTAGTGACATTGTGTCTTGTTGAGAATAAATTTCTTCAAACCGGATTCTGGACATCATCGTTTGAACTACGACTTTTTGAATTTTAATATAATTTATGAGGAGAGAAGATTTATAGCCATTTGCTATAAACCTTTGCTAAAAGAAATTTGAATCAATTGTAATTTTGGAGTTTATCGACTTGTAGTTTGTTTTAGCGTAGGTTACCACGTGCGCAAAACTTCTTATATGCCATCTAAATTACTTGTAACTCTTGTAAGTAACTTGAGTTTACCCGTCCCAGGTGGAACGGGTCATTTTTAAACATCGTTACACACGAAAATACGGTATCCGCCGACATCAAATTCGTAATCCTCACCCCAATGTTAGTGGAAAACGATATCCATATCAGATTTTTTGATGGGGGAGGGGGTTCAGGGAGCCCGGGGGGCGTGGGGGGGGGGGGGTAACAGCAAGCTAGTAATTTTATTGTACTTTTGAATACGCGACGGGAGCGTGAACGAGACGAGGATTGTTCTTTTGTATGTAAATATTGACCGTCCCGTCTGGGACGAGTAAAATGACGTTACGTACTCTGAAAAAAATATACTCCAACTAAGACGCATTTTATCTTAGTTGGCGTCAAAATAGTAGGAATGATAAATATCTCATTCAATACAAACAAGAATGCATGGTAGCTGCAACATATCGAATTTGTTTAAAACAAAAAATAGGCACATCATTGACATATCAATGCTCTAAGTCAAAATAAATATTCACTTTGTAATATTACACATTTATTTGCACGGGGTAAGCAAACAACTTTTTTTGCATATAATCTCTGAATTAAATTAAATAACTACACTTTATACGGCCAATTCATTACGTGGTAGAAGGAGCTATTAAAATTTAACTAAGTTCTCATAGTCACGGAAGACAAGATCTTATCAGGCACATATGGGTTCATGAGCGTGATCATATAAGACAAGATCTTAATCAATGTAAACAATTTTTTTTCAGTGAATATGCCGAAACCTTAGTCTACATAGTTTAGTTACTTGATCTGGACGCACTTTTAAACAATTATTTTCCTATTAAGTGTAGTTAGCTGCCTGTCTACTGACGCGGAGCGAGGAAGCACAGCGGAGATTTTATGCAATTCCATTGGTTGATGCACACCTCCTCCGCTCCGCTCCTCTCCGCTCCAGTGGACAGTCAGCCTAAAGCACTATGTATCACATAGAGTGAACTCGAGAGAAATTGCGATTCCTAACTCGTGTGTTTTAAGGCTAGCAAGCGACCGATTCCTTTCGAGTGTCTTTTTTGAGACACTCGAAAGGAATCGGTCGCTTTCTCGCTTCGATCTAATTTTAATTCTGATTGGAGAACTGAGATCTGCACGGACATCTCACATGGGAGTGTATTGTGCATTATCCCCCTGCCTGACCAGACCCTAACCAGTCCAGCTCCTTGAAGTACCGGAGCAGGACTCTTGGTGACTGACAGCTTCGTTTCAGTTGTTCTGCGGGTGTGGATGGGGTTGATTCCTCAATGAGACTCTTCAGCTCCGTCTTGTGTCTGACTTCCTCTGTGGCCGTGCAGTGTAATACAACGTGTTCCACAGTCTCTTCTTCTTGGAAGCAGCCACGACACAAGCTGCTGTCTGTGGCTCCAGTCTTGAAAACATGGTGGTTCAGCTCACAGTGGCCTGTGATGATACCCACCATCGTTCTTAGGTCCTCGCGGCTCATCTTGAGCATCGTGTTTGTGGTTTTCCTGTCTATTGAGGGGAATATTGATTTATAGTATGCTTACAGTCTGTACGACGCTCCCATAGTTTTTGGAGGATTAGGATAGGAAAGACCTATATCTTTTTGTGTTGGAGTTCGTTTCGCTACTTCCTTTGCTAGTCTGTCTGCATTTATGTTACCTGGGCAGGATCGACTCTCTGTTCGCTGCTCGCTTCGATATTGCACACTGTTTTTTTTTTGTTTTGAATCGCAGTAAACAAGTCCCAGGCTTGACGAAATTAATATTCGAATCGGCGCCTGCCGAGCTTTTTTGCACAAAATACAATGAAAAATTTGTAGGTAGTCAGGGAGTCCCTGGCTGTAAATTATATGTAAATTTTTCGTCGCTTCAATGTTATTAAAAGTGTAGATAAGGTGTATCTGTACTAGCTATTTTTGGTACCTATCAGCACACACACGCCCACTGCTAAACGTGTCTTTCCCCAAACAATGGCGTTTTGGCTCAAAACCCACTTGTTTGGACAGAAGCGTAGTGATTGTGCCGTGTGCCGTGTGGTGCCGGCGGCATAGAATTGCACCACCCCAACTCAACCCGTGGGTGTCGTAAGAGGCGACTAAGGGAAACACACACCGGGGGGCGGGCAGCAGCGCCCCCTGCAGAGCAACTGTACCAAACTGCGATCCCCAACCCGCAATGCCCAGCGTGGGGATTATGGGCATTACCCCCCCAATGATGAAAGCAGCCAAAAAATGGCCCCCAGTTCCCGGCCGCCTCGCTATTCCTGGCCATGGTAGCGGCCACGGTAACGGCGGGGCAGGGGGTGCTAGGAATCCCCGGGCTACATTAGGCTACCATTCATTGCTCAAAAAACTGACCCTGGCGACGTTTAACGGACGAACTCTGAGGCTGGACCATCATCTAGCGCAGTTGGAAGTGGAGTTAGAGAATATTAAATGGCATGTTCTGGGGTTATGTGAAGTCCGTAGAGAGGGGGAGGACACCGTAACTCTAGACTCAGGCCATCTTCTCTACTTTCGCGAGGGTGATAAAACATCCCAGGGTGGCGTAGGGTTTCTCGTAAATAAGGCTCTCGCTAGCAACGTTCAAGAAATCTCCAGTGTGTCGAACAGGGTAGCGTACCTGATCCTTCGGCTATCCAAGCGGTATAGCATGAAGGTAATTCAGGTCTACGCACCGACCTCGACACACTCGGATGATGAAGTGGAGGATATGTATGAAGACATATCCAAAGCCTTACACAACACCACTAAGGCCCACTTCAACGTTGTTATGGGGGACTTTAACGGCAAGGTGGGAACCCAGACTGGCAACGAATCCCGAATAGGCCCGCATGGTTATGGAGTTAGGAATCACAGGGGGCAAATGCTTGTCAACTTCCTTGAGAAAGAGGGGCTGTTCTTAATGAACTCCTTCTTTAAGAAACAGCCTCAAAGGAAGTGGACATGGCAAAGCCCCGACACTGTGACTAAAAATGAGATCGACTTCATCATGACGGATAGCAAGCACATATTCAGAGATGTCTCAGTGATCAACAGGTTCAATACCGGATCTGATCACCGACTGCTCCGAGGCTCTCTGAATATCAACTTGAAGCTTGAAAGAAACCGTCTGATGAAGTCCACGCTCCGACCTAACCCAATCCAAATCATGGCGGGCACCGAGAAGTTCCAGCAGCTTCTCGGGAATAGATTTGTTGCCTTGGATCCCACTGATGACGCTGACGAGACCCTACACAATCTGGTCGAAACGCTGAGGGATGAGGGCATCAAGTTTTGCAAAAAGCAGCGCACTGGCAAGAAATCCAAACTCTCGGATGAGACTCTCGGTCTGATGACAAAAAGACGGGAAACCACTCAAGCGTCTTCGTTAGAGAGGTCAGACCTGAACAAGCGAATTGCGAAGATGGTACGGCGCGACCTTCGGAGCTCCAACACACGCCTCATCGAAGAGGCGATAGAGCGAAACCGAGGGTCCAAAGTATTCACTCAGCAGCTTGGCAGGAGCCACCTGACGAAGCTTAAAACGCACGACGGGAGGACCGTATCGTCGAAACCGGAGATCTCCGCCGAGATAGAGGATTTCTATGGCCGTTTATACGCTGCACATGCCCCCCATTCCCGGCGAGACGACCATGATTCTAGAGCCACCCTGACACGCCACTATACCGACGAACTGCCAGACATCAGTCAAGACGAGATCGTGTTAGCTCTGAGGCAGCTTAAAAATGGAAAAGCCCCCGGTGAGGACGGAATAACTTCAGAGCTTTTGAAAGCCGGAGGTGCCCCTGTTGTACAGGAGCTACAAAACCTCTTCAACGCCGTCCTTCACAGTGGGAGAACTCCAAAGGCGTGGAGCGGGAGTTTGGTGGTGCTCTTTTTTAAGAAGGGAGATAAAACCCTCCTTAAAAACTACAGACCCATCACGCTCCTGAGCCACGTCTATAAGCTGTTCTCACGAGTGGTCACGAATCGTCTCGCCAGGAGACTCGACGAGTTCCAGCCACCAGAACAGGCCGGGTTCCGCGGAGGATTTGGCACCATAGACCACATTCACACGGTGAGGCAGATTATACAGAAGTCCGAAGAGTATAATCAGCCTCTGTGTCTGGCCTTTGTGGACTATGAAAAAGCCTTTGACTCTGTCGAAACCTGGGCTGTTCTGGAATCCTTACAGCGATGCCAAGTAGACTATCGTTATATCGAGGTGCTGAGATGTCTCTACGAGGCCGCCACCATGAGTGTCCAAGTACAGGGCCAGCAGTCTAAACCCATCCAACTGCGCAGAGGAGTGAGACAGGGGGATGTTATATCCCCGAAACTGTTCACGAGCGCGTTGGAAGATATGTTTAAGACGCTGGACTGGAAAGGTAAGGGCATCAACATAAACGGCGACCACATCTCACACCTGCGATTCGCTGATGACATAGTCTTAATGGCGGAGTCGCTAGAGGAGCTGAACCAGATGCTGGACGGCCTAGCCTCAGCCTCGCGACGCATCGGTCTTGGCATGAATTTGGATAAAACCAAAGTCATGATCAATGGCCTCATTGATCCGGGACCGGTCGTCGTACATGGCCACCTTCTCGAAATTGTTTCCGAGTATACTTACCTTGGGCAAATTCTGCAGTTGGGTAAAAATAATTTTGAGAAGGAGGCCAAGAGGAGGATCCAGCTAGGCTGGGCAGCGTTTGGGAAACTACGTCGAGTCTTCTCGTCATCCATACCGCAATGCTTGAAAACTAAAGTTTTCAATCAGTGCGTCCTACCCGTCATGACCTACGGAGCTGAGACGTGGACACTCACGGTAGGGCTGGTCCACCAGTTCAAAGTCGCTCAGCGAGCTATGGAAAGAGCTATGCTCGGAGTCTCTCTGAAGGACAGAATTCGTAACGAATACATCCGACAGAGAACCAAAGTTATCGACATAGCTCAAAGAATTAGCAAGTTGAAGTGGCAGTGGGCCGGCCATATCTCGCGAAGAACCGACAACCGCTGGGGCAAACGTGTTCTTGAGTGGAGACCACGACTCGGCAAACGTAGTGTAGGACGCCCTCCGGCCAGGTGGGATGACGATCTGCGAAAGACTGCAGGCAGATGCTGGATGCGGCAAGCTGAAGACAGGGCGCTATGGCGCTCATTAGGGGAGGCCTATGTCCAGCAGTGGACTAATTTAGGTTGATGATGATGATGATGATGTAGTGATTGTGTCAAAACCGGTGGCGTTGGGTAATCGGCAAATACCATTCCACTGGATGCGTTATTTGTCCACTGGAAGTGTATTTGCACAGAAACGCCAACATTCAAAATGAGGGCGAGGCAGGGGGAGGCCCACTGTCTGGGGACGTGAGGTAAAATATACACCTTCAATAGCACAGTGTGAACGGTCTCGTACAAAATGTATGACGAGCGATAAAATATTATATCTCAAGATAAAATACATATTATATTATATCCCATAGTGAAAAGTAGCCTTTTAGCCTATTTGAACGAAATTGTCTTGTCAGTGCGTCTTTGGTTCTCGAGGACAAATTTCCAGTGTGGTTAAATCGTCCTGGACAAACGGCCCTAGGCCGCGTCCTCTACGGCTCTAGTTGGTTATCTCAGGATGAATGGATGTATGGTTTGTTTAGTCTCACACTCCTCATAAATCCCTCTATCTCACTCAATGCAAAGTAAATATTTTTACATTCGCCTTTTATATTATATTATGGTCTATTTAGATTAGAGCGGGTCTTTACTAGATACTCTGAAATAATAATTCCTTGTACGAATATTCGAATATATTATATTCGAATATTCGTACAAGGAATTATATTAAGATAATACAATTTCCTTGTATGTTCCTTTATTCATAAAACAATTGCTGAAACATATTAGAACATTTTTCATTGAAATAGTTGAGAATACTGCAGTCTATTGCAAACAATCTAGAGAGGTACCTTCTTAGCTCAACTGAACCATATCAATACCCACCGGCAGCGTCGCCAAGGCGGTGCTGGCTGCATTATCTTCATTGTTGTTTCGTGCCTACGTTTGTGGGGGGTTTCGTATTTTTTAATCATATTTATTGTTAAGAACTTTTACTTTACAAAGTGCCTATGCCAGTCTTATCTATCATCACATCACCCAAACCTATAAATAACAAACAAGAGAAAATAAACAACAAATTTATTCTACATTACAGAAAACCGAACAACGTAAATTTTTAGTTTAATAAAAAAAAATATTTGAAGTACTAGGAGGATAAATAGAAAACACTGTGCAGTGCCTCTCTATTGCAACGCAAGTGTAAAAACACCAGAGGCCAAGGCTCCAAGGCTCCAAAAATCTAAATGCTCATTGAAATGGACACCAACCTTGTGGTAAGTTTCAATGACAATAATAATAAGTAGATAGGTGCCTAAAGTGCAAGTATTGGTAGGTAACTAACAAAACGTTACATTAATGAGTAAAACCTGAAGGTATTAGTAATATTATTAGAAGAGAGAAGTATCTTTTTCATTATAATAAGTAGCTAGCTACCACATCTTACAGTTCCACCTTTAGAGTTCGAATTCCACATTAGCCTCATGTAGGTGTCCCTTGTATAATGAGTTACAATAAATAAAGCTATAATGTTTATTAACTTTTCATTTCTATTTCACGAATTTCGGCAGCCGTGTAATCCTATTTTATATGATTATTGGGTCACCATCAAACTATCTACGTTTAGCAGACCGGCCTTTCTGAAATCCTTTTTCCATTACTTACCTCACGAATTCATAAAACGAGAACTTTGAGTATGTATCAGGTGTAATTATTATTTGTTATGATTTTGACACTACTCTAACTAAATAAATAAACACGTAATCAACAGAATATAAACAAAACCTTCGCGCGTATGTAAGAAGTGGAAAAATTTAAAGTGGGAAAATTGCTGTACCATGACTGTTAAAGTATTTAACCAAAATTCCTAGAGACATAAGAGAACTGCCTACTACTAAATTTAAGACAAAACTCCGTAGGTGACTCTTTGATACATATTTGTATGACATTAAAGAATTTTATAATCAATAAATTACGTAGTTATATAAGTTAAATATTGTACGTCCATAATTAATGGATAAACTGTTGTTCCATCTAGCTTTTAAGATCTTTTTTGTACACAGTTTCTACGATAAATTTCATTTCAAGAGTTTCTCTATGCTATGACTGCGGCAAATGGCCTATAGCGGAATTTGAAAAGTTCGTCGAAACTCCAAAAAAAAAATATTTAGTACATTGTCAGGTTCTGAGATATTCACAGATAAAAACAATTTCATATTTTCTTATATTTCTTAATTTTTTCGCGAAAATCCCTGAAACCTGACGCTTTAGGAGATTATGGTATAACATTTTTTATTTTATCTAGTGTTTTGCTGGCAATCAGTTTTGATGTTCTCATTAATATTTACCTCGATTAATAGTCATTTAATCACCTGCGTAACACGTTTGATAACGTGTTATCAGTAGGTATTTTGATTACAAGCACGTTGGACGCAGGCACTTTCACGCATTTAAAGCGCCCTAGATTGATAAGGCAATTTTAACTATAATACCTACTATCCGTCTGTCCGCCTGACCTGTTTCGATTAGGTTAGTATTAGTACTTGCTTATGCAATGCCGTGTGATTTCGGCTGAATTTGCACCACCCCAACTCTTCCCGCGGGTGTCGTAAGAGGCGACTAAGGGAAATCCATCGAGGGGCGGGCAGCAGCGCCCCCTGCAGAACCATTCTACCACCAGACTGCGATGCTCAACGCGCATGCAGCGTGGGGATTATGGATATTACCCCCCCCCCCCCCCCCATAATAGTAAGGCCAATAAGGCCACGCAAGGTTGCCGGGGAGAAATCGCTCTCAGCGATAAGGCTGCCTTTTGTACTATGTTTGTTTTTAATATTTAGATATAAGATTTTTATTAATGTTATTTACTGGTACAATAAAGTGTTCAATCATTCATTCATTCATTCAAGGCAATTATCAGAGGGAAGCCTGATTTCAGCTGTGGACCATTATATGAGGATGAGAGGAATATGCAATTCTCTGTTTTCTGAGATTTATCTATAGGTACTTATGATAATATGGTTTACCCGTTTGGCAACGAAGGTAGCTTTATGCAAGAAGAAGTTCATCTATCGCTTAGTCTACACTAAAAAAAATTGTTTACATTGATTAAGATCTTGTTTAATGTGATCACGCACATGAATCCATATGAGCCTGATAAGATCTTGTCTTGTGTTAATGACTTTCTTAATGACAAATTTTGACAATACCAATTAGAATTTATAATTTATTTTAAGTTTATCCGATGATTTCATTTTTTTTTGTATTAGGATTCAACATTATAATATAAGACATATCACATTAGTGACAAATCTGCAGCGTGCCCTCTCCTATTTGCACGCCAGTAATGGCAAAACATGTAGGTCATTTATATTGTAACATAATTGCATGCTCGCACCATGTTCATACTCATGTTTTATGCAAATAAATGATTCATATTCTTATTCTTATTCCTACTTTTATTCTGTGACTATGAGAACATAGTTAAATCGTAATAGCTCCTTCAACCAAGTAATGAATTATTGGACCAATATAGGCTGATGATGATTTTATTATCATCATGGGACCCTATGGTCTCGTTGGCACCCATCGGGTACGGAACCCTAAAAACTGTTAAATAACGTTATTATGGTAAATAAGTATTATCATGTCATCATGATTGTAATATTATCAATACTTTGATAATGATAAAATCCTCGCTTCCCACCCCGCATCATAATGAGCGAGGCAATTAATCGAACGATCTGTTGGCCCTTTGTCACTTACAATAAGCCTCAGTGCATTTGGCGTTTTGAGGGATCACTCTAGCGGGATTTAAAAATATATATATAGGTTAGGGTATTGTGTGTGTAGGTGGGGAAAAATTATCATTGAAACTGTTCGATCCTTTTCTTTGCCTAAGAGTCCCCGCAGACCACAGACTTTCTTTCGGCCGATAGTTTTGGTCGGTTTCTTAATCAGTATGAAGATGTGCGCGAATTATAACGATTCGGTATCGGCGGATAAAAAAGTTTGATGGGGGCTACACGATTGCCTTCAAACTGAACTGTCGGCGAATTGTCGGCCGACTGCTAAATAAGTACTGCGCTCTTCCACGCGCGTACATTACCGATTGTTTAGTCGAGTCGGCCGGATAGTTCAGTTTGCTCCGAGCATTGGCGCCGGCAATAAAAACATTTCTGAATAATTTTCTATGTCGTTTGATAAAAAAAAATTAAAATAATAATGTTGGACAATTCACACAGCATTATGTAGCCCCAAGCTAAGCAGAGCTTGTGTTTGATGGGCTACACGATTGCCTTGAAACTGAATTGTCGGCGAATTAACGGAAATATAAATAAATTAGAACTAGTATTTCCAATTGAAACAATTGAGCTAACAGCAGCCTATTACAAACAATCTACAGGTAGGTCAACTGATCCATATCCAAGCATCTCCAAGACGCTAGCTGCCAGCTGCACACCTTTCTGTGATCAGATCACAGATTAACTATACAGGGCGGTTTTTTTAGAAGGGCGGTGATGACCAAGTCCTAAACCACGAGAGTTAGAGAAAAGTCGTAAAAGGTGTCCTCGATTTATATGAAAACAATAACTGCATATTTCGTTCTTTTAAACCTTTTGCTTTTTTCGGAAAACGACACGATTATTTTTCAAAAAAAGACACCTGTATTAATGAACCAATGAATTTTGTTGCTGATTTATGGATCAATCTTTGCAAGAAAAAGTAATACTAAAATGAAAGGTGTCTTTTTTTAATAAGCCATTTGGGTCGATTTCCATCAAAAGTAAAAGTTTAAAAAAACTAAACGTGCAGTTATTGTTTTCTTATTAATCGAGGGCATGACTCCTTTCACGACTTTTCTTTCAAAAAACCACCCTGTATACGTAGTACTACTTAAACTTTTCTTATTAACTGCACATAAATTATATTGTAGTTTTCACCACCGAGTTCGACTGTCGAAAAGGCACGCTTGTTAAGAGTGTAACAAGCATGTCTTTTCGATCGTCGTAGGCTGTAATAAATTGAAATAGCTTCACTCATATCAAATTTTGATCTGTAAACGCTAACGGCCATGTTGTGACGTCATGGGCCTCTAAGCAAATTTCGTATTGGCTCTTAGACGAGAGATGACATGTAGTATGTCCATATTTTTATAATAATGGACGTTTGCTATTGTCAATTGTTTGTTTTCCAGGCGCAGCTAGCATTATGTCAGTTTCAGTTTATTTATTCTCAAACAAATAAATTTGTATCGAAATATTTACAAATAATAAACAATTCTATGTATAATAAAAAATATCTATCTATGTAATGTATTGTATTGTATGAAGTACCTATAACAGTTATCTAGTACCCATAACACAAGCACTGCTTAGCTTGGGGCTAGATAATGCTGTGTGAATTGTCCAGCGTTATTTATTTATTTATTAATTAATTACAAATCAAAATATAGGAAAAGTAGAAATAAATCACATCTTTGGTTTTCTACCTGTATGACGTCACAGCACAGATAAATATGGCTGAAAGCGTTTTCGCCTTTTTACGAAAAGTAGACTTTTTAAATAAAGATTTGCGGTTTTCTAGGTTAGGTTAGGTCCCCTCTAATCGGACAATAATTAATAATCTAAGACCTACTTTAAAAATGAGTCAACTAGGCTATTCAATTAACTAATCCATTCATGCAGGGCATACATGAAGGTACTGAACACCGTGGAAGGTCACCCATGCGAAGGACCTACCAGATCAGATCCGATAGTTGGTGATCGAACAGTGAACAGGAGCGCAATTGAAAAACCGAAAATAGAGAAAGATGGCGAGACAGCGTGAGGTGAAACACAAAACGAATGAAGATGATGACCACGACGGCTCTGACAAGAGTGTTAAGATCCCATGGGGTCCTGTGCCCGCGTATCCACTTTTTACCGTTTTGATAAAGGTTCCTTCTGTACATGAAGCTTGATTTTATTTATTGTGCATATAAATTCCGTCCGAAAACTAACCAATTTCAGCCGAAATGTACCTCAACCTCAACAGCCTGTATTGGGCCACTGCTGGACGCAGACCTCCCCGATAAGCACTTTATTGGCTTTTATCTCGTGGGGGGTAAAGCCCATAATCCCCACGCTAGGCATGAAGGTTGGGGATCGCGGTTTGGTGGTAGAATTGTTCTGGTGGAAATCCCATAATTGCCTCTTACGACACCCGCGGGAAGAGTTGGAGTGGTGCAAATTCTAAGCCGGCCACATAGCTTGCAGCCGAAATGTAATACAAATTAATTGATATCTTCGCTTCAAAGATTGTTGTGCATTGTTCGTTAATAATACCTGTCAATACAATGTTTCGCAAAATGTTCAATTATGCGAAAACTTTTGAAACTATTATCTTATTAAGTTATTACCAATTAATTATAAGTTCGTCCAAGGCTTGTTTTGTGTTGGAGAGGCAATTATTATGAAATAGAAACAATGCTTTTAAGCCAGATTGTCGAGGAGTGATTTGTATCGTTTTTTTTTTAAATCAGTGTTTCTAGTTCAGTCATTTATTTAGGGTTTGTACAATTATTTGAACATGCCACCCTTGAAAAATACACAAATTACAATAAATAAATAATGCTGGACAATTAACACCGCATTATCTAGCCCCAAGCTAAGCAGAGCTTGTGTTATGGGTACTAGATAACTGATATACTTAATACAATACCTTTTCTAAGTGTACATTTATTGTATTTATGGAAATAAAGAGTTTTTGATTTTGATTTTGATTTTGAATACATTACATAGATAGATATTTTTATTATACATAGAAAACCCCAGAATAATAATATTATACATACAATAATACAAAAGACACCAGAAAAACAATTACGGAAACAAATTAAACTTAGTAAGGCACAATAGAGAAACATGGCACAAAACATAAATCGCCTGTTTGAATTGCCAGCTGATACAGCTTACACAGTTTCCCAGCTTCCTCCAATATAGGATTAGCTAAGAAGCTGTAACAGCCTCCTATCTGGCAAAAACAATGATCCTTTTCAAATAACTGCTTGCGTAGACTTCCTATCCGGCCACATTCCATGAGAATGTGGTACACATCTTCAACGATTTGTATAGTTAACAAGTAATAATATCTTACGATACGTAAGTAATTCACGTATGTAGATTTCCTCATAAATAAGCGCGACCTTTGCTTTCTGAGATTCAAACTTTCACAGTTTTCCGTTGAGTTCGATGGTGCTTGACTAAAGGAACATGACTATGTACTTATTATCTAACTGTACTATATATTTTATTTTCGGGGGATTAGTACTTCTCCCGCAAAACTGAAAAACAGTGTAAATAATAGGTTATACGAAGTCGATTTTTTTCAAAACTATCAAACCATTGTTAAGGAAATATAAAATGTCAGTGTAATACTAAGTAGTCAGTGTAATTGACGACCTCCGTGGCGCAGTGGGCGTAGGTCCGCCTGCGACGCAGGAGGTGGCGGGTTCGATTCCCGCCTCGGAACAAATTTGTGTACGATCTGCAGAAATTTGTTCCGTTGGCCTGGGTGTTTTCTATGTATAATAAAAAATATCTATCTATGTAGTATATTGTATTAAGTATAACAGTTATCTAGTACCCATAACACAAGCTCTGCTTAGCTTGGGGCTAGATAATGCTGTGTGAATTGTCCAGTATTATTATTATTATTATACTAAGCAATATTTATGCTGCTCTGTGAACAAAAAACCTGCATTCAAATAACACATCATAACATCACTCTGAATTATCGGAAAACATTATTGGTATTCGACATTTCAGACATTTCGTCGTTGGACCAACTACAAAAACATTTTGTTTCATATTAAACGGCAGCCCATTATTTCATTACCGCCTCAGTGACTACTAATTAACTTTGTCATTCAAAGTGTATTGAGCGTTATATATGAGCATGGCCACCAAAAAAGTAATGAAATGAATACCTATTTATTTCATTTCATCAGAAATGTTGCTGGGGAACTTCATAACTCTCAGCTTGTATAGTACAGTGTACTTATACATCTCACTTACACATAGACCTCCTCGTCGATTTTGATGACTGCGAACCATGACATTATAGATTACCTTTTCTATCAGGAGGCCTCATATGGATTGCTAGACCAAAACACTGCAATCAGCAGCGTCTGTAAGCGCTCTCTAAAAGGATGTGTTCAAACGACACCGGAATGCTTGTGACACCACTTGTAACGGGATATTAACAGTGTTTAGTTTCTATAGCCTTTGACGGAGTTGTGAGTACCTAACATCTTATTTTGCAAATTCATTAAAACAAGTAATGCGAGGGCTTACGCACTGTAATAAAAAAACCTTAAATTTATAAAACATGTCTATTGAAGAAAATAAAGACCTATCTGTAAACTGTCCTAACCCATGTAAACTATTGTAAACTTAAGATAATGAGCATAAATAATGTTCGCAACACGAACCATACTCCTGGGCGCCCATACAAAACCGTGAATATCGTATTGACCTCGTATGAACAACAAAGAAACGAATTGAGATCGATAAGACATAGAATTTTGTAAACTTTCGCGATTTCCTAACAATAATTTAGACAAAATAAAAATGAGAAACGTAAACCCTACGAACGATATGATAAAATTTAACGTTAGTATTTTGACAGGCCTGACGTTTTGCTTCACTTCTGCCACAGATATTATAATACTATTACTTCTGCGGAGTAAACAGCACGATTCGATTGCGTAATTTTGCAGGAGAGCGAGCACGAACTGTTCATAAGTTTCTGTCATTCAATCAAGCTGCACGTGTATAGAACATGTCTGCCTCTTTGATGCGACCTCTTTGACGCAGATGCTAGTTCCATCAGTTTCAATTACATGCATCATGAAATATGGATGACAATTTCATGGATATTACGCTAAGGGCTCATCGACAACCGTCGACGTGTGCAATTGACTTCCCATCGGCCACTTGCCGTCCGTCAAAAGAGCCCTTACGCTTAATTTTGGACGTAGTCTGATAGCTCTAACTTTGTTGTAGGCTGAATAATATGAATAATATACTATATCTATTGTATTTTCTGTATTCATATTCGGAAAAAGTATTCATACTTATTAAGACAGAACATGTTCCTTTTCTGACTTATGAAGTAATTTTTCAGTTTTGCATTTGGAAATTTGAAACGGCTCAAATCTCGAGTCTATCTCTTATTATTACAGCTTTGATTTTACTTGCCCTGTAAGTATGTGTGGGAAAAATCTTGCAATTGAATTTTAGACAAGTTCTCAACTGATTGAGCTGAAATTTGGCATACCTTCTTACGAAGTTCGGTGCCAATGCAATGCTATGGTTCCATCGAGCTGGTGTGATGGTGAATACAGAAGGTGGCCATAAGAACTCCTAAACGAAACGACGTAACCGCGTCGAGTTTATATTTATTTACTATTCTATATTCCTGCAGCAGTAGGCGTAAGGGAAAACGCGCGCCTGCCATGTCGCCGCGCTCGTGTGTTTTGTGGTTATTTAAACATGGTGATGAAGGTGATTAAGAAAATCATTTTACTAAGTGAAACTCTGCGAATTTGTTTAGAAATATTAAGTGTCCTTAGTTGAGTACAAAAAAAAGTGTGATATCAGTAGTTCGCTTGTCATAGTACTGAAAAAACGTTAGAAAAAGGTTAAAACTTTGGGATTTTTTTCTATAGGGTGAAGTTCATTAGAACTTTTAACTGAATGTGACTTTGACTAGACTAGATCCTTAAGTAATATATATCTTTTTTTCAGAATTTTAAACACTATTATCTAAGTTTCAGATGATTTAAAAAATCATCTGCGACTTAGTCTAAATCACAAGAATACGGCCTCTGCTGGCCTACCAAGCCTTAAACTAGCAAAATGAGCTCAGAATTAGTCACTTTTCAAACTATGACAAATATATACCTACAAAGTAGCTTTATCGCCACGTACGTACGAAGAAACTATTTTAATTTAGTAACATACGTGCTTTTGCCAAACTGTTTTAACAATTTGGTATTCAAGCGAAAAAACATTCACGGAACAGAATTTAAATTTTAAACGTAGTTATTTGTTACTCAAAACTGTTATAACCAGGCTTCGTTGAAAATTTTTATCCTTGAAGGAATTCTCATTAAAAGTTTGACATTGCTCACTCTGAAATCGGTTCAAAAAACATGGTTTAAAATATTGTTCGTCGAAATGAGCGACGAAACGCGCACATAAAGTAATTAAAAAAATAATTGGTTTTTGCCGGTGTGTCGTCCCTCGGGTAAAATATTCTACTGCTTGATCTCTACTCCGGTCGTGTACTTGGCCAGAATTTCCTGAACTTTCACCTCGCGGACTTTACTCGTTTTAAAAAATAATTACACAGGGCCATGATTCTCTATGACATAGGAGATGCCTTGCCCAAACAGTGTGACGTCATAACGTGTTCTAAACACAAACGTGATTCTTCAACGCGCTAGGAGATTCCTTGCCCAAACCGTATGACGTCACAACGTGTTCTAAACACAAACGTGATTCTTCAACGCGCTAGGAGATTCCTTGCCCAAACCGTGTGACGTCACAACGTGTTCTAAACACAAACGTAATTTTTCAACGCGCAAGGCGCGTGAAATCGATAAAATGGATTCTGTATGCCACAACACTAGTTGTCTATGGCCCCGTGTTTAGTTTTTCTATTATTTCACACCTCAACCTCAACAGCCTGTATTGTTCCACTACTGGACGCAGGCCTCCCCCTGATAGCGCCTCATTGGCTTTTAACACATGGGGGTAATGCCCATAATCCCCACGCTGGACATGCGGGTTGGGGATCGCAGTTCGGTGGTAGAATTGTTCTGCAGGGGGCGCTGCTGCCCCCTATTATTCCTATCACACGTATTTATTATTATTATTTATTATTCGTTCAAAATTTTACATCCGGTCTACTCGGAAAATTGACTGTTTTATTATAAATTATTTTGTTTCTAATTTTCAACTCTAAAAATAAATATCTTGAATTATAATCTTGCTCAACTATAACTTACAATATTTTAGTATGATTTGAAAATTTTGAGCCCAAAAATAATTATTTGTTTATCATTCAATTCAAATCACGAACGACTATTTTCAGAACGAATAGTTTTCATTGTTTCTTTTGAATGGCATAACATAAAAATCCGCGGTTGCGAATGACAACTAAGGCATGGGGAATACGGTTTTGTCCGTTTCCACGCCGTTGTCTTGTCGTACGTAGGTATGTAACGCGTTAGAATTGGCCTTCGTGAATCACCCCCCTGGTCCAATTTCACCGTTGCAATTAAACGCGATCAACACAAACTCAGTTCAGCGATTTGGATGAGTTCAGTGCATAGAAGAAAGAAATATAGAATATTAATTTATTGACATAGCGCTCGTTGGTGCGGTTCAAGCTGAACTTAGTTTACTAAACGGTGAAATTGGACCTTGAACTTATTGATAACTAGCTGCATTCTTACTACCCGTTTTCCCGTAGGAATGAAGCATTTGCTGCGGTAAAAAGTAACCTATGTTCATCAGGAATAATGTGGGCTTCTAATGGTATAAGAATTTTTCAAATCGGTTCAGTAGTTTCGAAGCCTATTCAATACAAACAAACAAACAATCAATAAAATCTTTTCTCTTTATAATATGAATATAGATTAGCTTACTCGATCGCGTAGGCTTTAAAATAAAAGGCAACTCAAGATAAGCTGTAAAGTACCTGAATCCTCTTGGAGCCCGTTTCCAATAATTTAATCGTATTGTATACAGTTTTCAGTAAACCGCGTCACACATTCTAGATTTACCCAAGGCTACATTAAACGTAATTAAACTTTAACATTATCATGGCCGTACATTATCAAGACGCAGATGATAGTCTACCCCCGTCTCGCGGCGGCGGCGCGCCCCTGTGAGTCGCACTGCCGAGGCTGGGCAGTGAATGCGTTAACGGGCTACTTTAACTAATTTTAAGGGTTGCATTGAAATTTCTTAAATACGTATTTCATTATTTTGTTAAAAGGCTTAAGCGGTTTTGATGAGTGAGATATTATTACACTCGTCTAAATTCCGGCAGAGTTCTTTAATCTACATTTCCCCTACACGTAGACCCTCATTTTGGAAAAATCTATTAAAAAAATTAATCCATATTTCCCTTGGTCACGGCATCACGCGTGAACGGCTGGACCAATTTCGCTAATCCTTTTTTTGTTGTGTTTGTTATTGTCAGGAGAAGGGTATGAAAGAAAAAAATAAGAAAGTTGGTTACATAAATTTCCACGGGGGCTAAGCCCTGGGGCTCAGCTAGTAACAAATAAAAAAGCCTTTATTATTCCTTAATTAATATTCATTTGAAAAAAATATATGCTAAAAAAATAATTTATTTGCTAAGGACCCCTCTCCAGGTATAGTCCACCTCCAGTTGTAGCCATTTGTTTCTATCCTCTGCTTTCTATTCAGTAATTCATTTATTTATTTATTTTTTCTATGTCCATGTTTTTCCCCCATTTTGTACTATCTCGTCTTTCCATCTTTCTTGTGGTCTTCCTTTCCTCCTCTTTCCATAAGGTCCTTTCCAGATAGTGGTCCTGCGTGTCCATCTGTCTTCTCTTGAGCGGATATGGTGACCCGCCCAATTTCATGTAAGGGCTTGTGCGTGTTGGAGAGCGTCTATTATTTTAGTTTTTCTCTGATGTCAGAGTTCTTTTGTTTGTCAGATATGTAGTTTAATATTTAGAAGGCTCCGTTCCAAAGATCTTTGGCATACATTGATGTAGATTTTGGTTTTCCTGATGAAAATCCAGGTTTGTCATGCATATGTGAGGCATGGTAGTAAGCATGAGTTCATCACTGTGTACAACTTCATTGTTCTAAAAAATGTTGCTTCTCTGAGCTCCCTGCGTAAAGTACAACTTAATTTGCGAAAGAAAAGACCACACCAACCACACAATGAAAAAACTTATCAAAAGTAAGTCGCCAACTCGCAAGAACGAACACGTTCTTGGAGTTGGAGGGTAATTTACTGTGCAATTTTGTATTGCGTAAGTCTGTTGTTTACTTTCTCGGATTTCAAGTGGGAGAATGTGGGAGGGCGGGCGGTACACGCAAATCACAGTGTTGGATCTTGTCGGAGGAGGTTCGAGGAATTGTTGCTAAATATTGTTTTATCCTAGTATTTAATCCTTCTTTCAATTTCTTCTATCTTCCTTTTCTTTTCAAATGATAGTTGTTTTCTTAAGTATATGTAACTGACTCTACATAATCAATTTCTATGTTATTTATATATAATGGGTTCCTTCTTTCTGTTTGTAAGAATTTACGTTTTTAAGGTGTTAATTTCTAGTCCTACTTCGTTGCTGACCCTGTGATCATTTAGCATTTCTTCTAGTTGTCTGGAGGTCTCAGATATAACAATAATGTCGTCTGCAAATAAAAAAATGCCTGATATGTTTGTTGTCTATGTTTATGCCTTTGCGGTGCCAGTCTAAGTTAGACATTGTGTGTTGAAATACTGCAATAAATAACCTCGGTGATATAAGGTCTCCCTGTCTGACTCTTCTGCCTATTTTTAGGGCTTCTCCAGTTTTATCTAGTTTAACTCTTCTTCTGATTTTATCTTAAATGTCTTTTAGAATGTTAATGTAATTGTAAGGGACGTTTTGTGCTTGAAGAGTGTCCCTGATAGATTTGATTGTTTGTTTGTTTGTTTGTATGTATTGAATAGGCTCCGAAACTACTGGACCGATTTGAAAAATTATTTTACCATTAGAAGCATTATTCCTGATGACCATAGGCTACTTTTAACGAGGGAAAACGCTTTATTCCTACGGAAAAACGGGTAATAGGACAACGGGTAGTAAGAATGCAGCTAGTCTTTAATAAAGAGGTTTGTTAAACTCCATTTATTTTTGTATTACTTGATAAATTGTATGTACATATATGATCGTACAGAATCCTCTACGGAATCCTGCTTGTTCAGCCGGTTGGTTCATTCAGTCCTTTGATCCTTTTTTCCAAGCAAGACGCAAATATTTGTTGACGTTTGGGATTAAGCATAATGTACGATAGATTAATACGTCTACGGGGTTGCCTTTGTTGTACATGAGGATAATATCTGAAAGTGCCCATGGGGTTGGAATTCTTTCTTCTGACAAAATTTTGTTGAATAGATTTGTTAGTGGATGAGTAATTTCTAATTTTCAACCGACGAAAAACTGAGGAGGTTCTCAAGTCGACGCGTATATTTATTTTTTATTTATGTATGACCACACATAACTTATTACAGAGTAGTCCGATTTCTATAATTATTTTTTATTGGGAAGGGTATACCCCGAAGATGGTCCCATTTAAATTAAAAGAAAATCCAATCCTTAGGGTAGGAAAACAGGAGATGATTGATTGTTCACTCACTGATTGTAATGTTTGACCACGCATAACTTTTTACAGAGTAATCCGATTTTTGTAATTTTTTTTGTATTAACAAACTAAATTAGACTCGAATTTTAACTAGATGTTGCCACTAGAAGAATTTGAAGTCGGTTTATCGTTTTTTAAAACACGCCAAATTATGATAGTTGTATTAGTTCGTTGGATAAATTATCTGGTCCAGAGTTTTGTCTGGTTTTAATTTTGAGATTTGTTTCGATATCTCTTCGTCTGTAAACGGTTCTATGTGTATCAGTTTGTTCTCTCCTTGTTCCTACAATCTCTGTTTGTTCTCTCAAACAAGACTTTTTTTTTTAATAAATAATGCTGGACAATTCACACAGCATTATCTAGCCCCAAGCTAAGGAGAGCTTGTTTTATGGGTACTAGATAACTGATATACTTAATACAATACACTACATAGATAGATATTTTTATTAGGTATACATAGAAAACATCCAGAACACCCTGGACAAATGTCTGCAGATCGTACAAATATTTGTCCCGACGCGGGAATTGAACCCGCAACCTTCTGCGTCGCAGGCAGACCTTCGCCCGATGCGCCCTCTGTGGCGCAGTCGTCGGATTAAAAATTTGGACAATTATAAATATTGCGATAGAATTCTACAAAAAACTGACCTATAATTTAACTGCACAAATTATCTTACTAATATTATAAATTCGAAGGTTTGTGTGAATGTTTGTTACCACGTCGTATCTCCGTAACTAATTAACAGATTTAGATGAAATTTGAGCTCTAGGATTGTTATTCTGACATTTACAGGCTATCTGAGACAAAACTCGGTACAATTAAAGTATAAAGTAAATGAATCAGATTTTTTTTTATTTTTACAAAACATCCTTTCCTAGGCCCTAGGGGATGTTTCCGTGGGGATGTTATCGCACACCCCCTAGGGCCTAGGGGGTGTGCGATAAATTTCTGAAATTTGTATGAATTCCACGCGGGCGAAGCCGCGGGGCGCAGCTATAAAGTGAAAAAGCGAAGACGGCGTCGAGTTTTTCATAGTTTTCAATTGATTACTTGTTAATTAATATAAAACTTATCTATTTTCAAGACCACGTGCCTTTACGAAAATAATGAGCTGCCGACGCATATTTACAGCTATAAATAAGGTCAATAAATAGGCAGCTTCTTAGGGCCAGGGAATGTACAAGCCCGAGTTTGGGTGAACCCCCAACGAATGAGGGATAATGAACTCTCCTCCGTAGACCGAGGCACGTTCTCGGTGACCCCGTTGACCCAATCACCGCTGCTAACCCGGAGGTGACGGCAACGGATTCGCTTCCGCACACTACACAGCCGACCAAAAACCGACCCCGCCGGATGCGGGGGCGAAGAATTCCCCGTTTCCGCCCATAGGTGCACTCGTGCACCTAGGTGAAACCTCTCTTCCCTCTCGTAATATCTGGCAACAACCCAAGCCGAGGCTCGCACCTAAGTGGTGGCCCTTGTGCGTGTTGCCCCAACCTAACTTTTAACCGGCGAGGCGCCTTCTGCGCACGCCAAAAGTCCAGTAACGCTGTCATGGCCCTCTGCGGTCAATAGCATTTTAATCCATTCGAAAAAAAAAGAGCGATAATGAAAATTCCATCTAGGTAATTTCCCACCTTCTAGAGACCACTAATTACGAAACAGTAGTGTAGTTGGAAATAAATTTCCGCACAAATCTTTCCACATAGACAACCAGTTGTCTAGTTTGGTTGTCTGGGCGCAAGAAACCGAATCCACAGTATAAGTAAAACATACAGTAGGCTGACGCCTTTGATCTTGCGGTAAATCCCGACAAGTCACGAGACAGCGTATCAGGGCTAGGGTTGTCACAAGTAAACTGTATTTATTCACTTAATTATTTATTTGAGATCAGCATCATCAGCAACATAATACCGATTCATATGATTAAATAAATTGAAACGAAAATTAAAAAATAATATTTATTAAAAGTAAGCCAAATATTTTTTTATGAAAATTAACCCCGTATTCGTAATTGACGCCCTCAAGTTAGTCACATCAATAAAATCACAAAATTAAAGCTCCGAAATAGGTGAGACGGTCGTCCGGATTTACCTTTGTTCCGCGTGTGGAAATTTGTGAAAATGTAAATCTTGGTTCTTATAATGATGATGACGTGGAATCTCTCACGGCACAACTTGTACGCACCAAAAAAAACCCTGAACATCTGCAAGATGAGCTAGATCATGTTCAAGGAGTTCTGAAACGGAATGGCTACAATACTCGCATCGGATGTCATCTTAACTGGAGGCGCAAACAGGGACACATTGATGTGAAAAGACAGCCGGCATTCTTGCCTTATGTGAAAGGAGTGACGGACAAAATTGGAAACATCCTCAGTAAATTTTCAATCAAGTCGATCTACACTCCACTCACCAAGATGGCGAAATGTCTACGAACACCTAAAGACGTTGTACCTTTGCAAGTTCCTGGAGTTTACAAAATCGATTGCAGCTGTGGGCGTTCCTACATAGGCCAGACTAAAGGCACGGTCGCGGAACGTGTTAAAGAACACATAGCAGCGGTCAAAAATCGACAAGTGAACAAGTCTGCAATAGCCGAGCACTTGGTAGATTCAGGACCCAATCACTGGATTGAACTACATAAACCACAAGTTATCAGTAATGAAAGGCATTACTACAAGATAATGGTTCGGGAAGCGATTGAAATTAAGAAATATCCTAATTTCAATCGTGAAGACGGTTTCCGACTCTCTGCCTCGTGGAATCCAGTAATAGCTAAGTGTACTCGTCATAGACCGGTTACTCAGTGCGTCGCGGACACGGTTAGTGTTGTGTGTCGTCCTTGTGTGCAGATGGACATTCCTATTTCTGAAGAACAAGTGAGGGTAGCTGCAAATAATGCTGCCTCCGCTTCGCAGAGGCGGTAGTCCAGTCTCCAGGTAGGCCAGTACTCCAGTCATCCCGTGACCACGACAGAGTGTAAACCTGTTGAAACGTCGGGAAAAATAGGTAAATAAACGCGATAAATACCCGTGAATAATTATAATAATTGTATGCACCATTTTTAAAAGTTATAATAAAAGAAACAAAATTATGCGTCAGCCCTGAAAAATAGCACCCGAGTACCGAGGTACAAGTTATAGGCTACTCGGGTGAGCCCTTCCCCCGTCTCGTCCCTTGCCCCCCGCACGATTGCCCTGTCAAAACGCCTTCGTCGAACGACTGTATGCATATAGGTAGGCTGTGCCGAATCATGTTTGTCAATACAAATATAAAAATTATAGAATAGAAATAATTTTCTATTTCATCTCTGTAATGTGTCCTCTTGGCTTCAATATGCAAGCATCCACCCACCGGTTCCACAAGAAATGGTTACGAGGTTGTATTGGCATAAATAGAAAAGTGATATTGTGTAACAATTGCGAGTTTATAGGAGTTCTATTCATACAAACTCCTTTTGTTCGCGTGTTTACAAAAGGAAAAGGGCGCGTAAAATACTGAGCCATCAGAGGGAAAAAGTTGTTACCTTAAGCGGCTTTTATTTAGTTGTAACTGCTCCAAAGTAAGCAGAGGTATTGTTATGGGTGTTAGAAAACTGATATACTTAATACAACATATTATACTATATGTTTTTTTTGTAATAATATAAAAATCTGTGACAAACTATGGTACCTGCAACCTCAGACGGTCAAAGCCTTTTTCCTTCGGCCTTTTTAGTGTTCCACACAAAGACAAAATACAATGCTGAAAGAAATGCAGTGAATCGCGGAATTAAGAAAGGGCGGCCTTATCGCTACGAGAGATCTCTTCCAAGCAACGTTAGGATGAACTGCAGGGGTATTTTAATTCATTCGATTCGTTTCCGAATCGAATCCGACGGATCTTTAAAACGCTATTTTGATTTCGCCTCGGGTTGATGATCGAAATAAGGAGCTCCTCCTCATTGACATGACCATTAGTCAACAGATTCGCTTCGAATTTTCGATCATCAACACAAATCTCGGTGTTGTGATATGCTGTTTAGTCCCAAATTTTCCACCCTAATTGGCAGAAGTATTACAATCTTACTAAAATTATAAATATGTAGTGTTCGGCCGAAGGTCCGGTTTAGATTTTGGCCAAGATCGGACAAAAATCAAGAGTTGGCCGCAGTTTCGGATTCGGCCAAAACATGGGTGGAGACTTAGGCCACGCCGAAACTTTTTGAATCTGTACTATTGACAGTAATTTCGAATCTTGAATTTAAATTCAATCATAAAGAAACTTAATTTTGAAAGAAATGTTTTACTTGATGTAAGTTTGGAAAAATGTCTACAAAATATGGTGGTGGGAAGAGTCTCTAGTTCCTACCTCCGCAGTCTGCAACGTTTCAACTTATTATATATTATATTTAACCTTTTTGTTTCTTTGTTTCAGAAAATTCTACGCATACTACATTGCTTGGCAGACGTCGATACCGTAAGTTTTTATACATAACTATTTACCATAAGATTATCTACCAACATATAGTTAATGCACCTGGATAATAGCACCATCAAAACTTATAAAATAGTTCAACAAACAGTTAAACTTTCTAGTTCATGGATATTCCAACTATGGCCGTTGGATCAAAACGATATGTCAAAACTACATTAGATACACAACAAAATCAGAGTTTATTACAAACAATCTACCATTTTGATTCAATCCCTACCGCTATAGATCCTATCATTTAAAAAAAATCTTAAAATAGCCGAGAGTCTTTTCAGGTTTAAAAAATCTGCCAAGCACTAGGTTCCAATTCCAACCCCCAGTTACACATGGCACACAGTCTGCCAAACATTTTGTATATCTTCCATTCCTTTTGATTTATAGTGATAGTGAATTAGATTTAAATTTTACAAAAAGTAAATACTGCATTGGCCGTATTTTTTGTAAATAAAGTTGTCACTTTTAGTTTCTAATTGATTGTTTGAAATAAATAAATAAACTTTGGTTATATAACACTTCCACATTATACAAGAGTTTAAATAACTATGTTTTTAAACATGTTTTCTGACTCAGGACTGAAATTTCAGTGTGAAATTGAATGAAAAATATACTCTCATCATTCTCAAATGAAAAGGCAGCTCAACATCGTACGAAATCTCAGTTTTAGTTCGATCAGAGTACCTATCGAACGAAACAAAAAGCAATGAAATACATTTTTTTTGCATGCTTCATAGCAGTACCCTGCTATCGTGTAAAAATAAGTTTCCTCACCTACCCACCATAACAGGGTACTGCTATAAAGTGTGCGAAGCCACGGCCAAAACTTTATCATGAATGCAGATGTTTGTTTGTCTTCGCAACGTTGCATGTATTTATTTTAAAACTTATTACACTCTTAAATAAATAATGCCGTGCTTTGGGCAGTGTAGTCAAAGTCGTGTAATTATAAGCGAACTGCAAAATAATTACATATTCTTGCGTCAATTAATTAGGACAATAATTCCTAATATCGAGAAATTATCTCTAATCAAATGCTTTTAAATTAATCGTGTGTTTTTAATAATAAAGTTTTTAATATACAGGGTTATTGGTAATTCATTGACACTATGTTAACTGCAGGTTCTGCCCACTATCATGAACACGTCCGTGAAGACGCCAGGTCTTAATTCTTTAAATTGGTGGAAAGGGAATGATATTTAGTATGTAGGGTACATCCTCCTTTCAAAAATTGTTCATTATAGTGGTTTTCTTTAAAACTAAACCTAAAAACGGCCTAAATTAACAGTTGGTGTGTGTGTGTTTGGCTGTCTCTCAGCCAGGCTAATGCCACTAAAATCATCTGTCGTAGATGTAAAGTAAGCCAATGATGATGATATGGATTTAAATAGGAGTGGGAGATCGGTATTTGGTGATTAATTAGGTTTCGGACATTATTTTGTATGTGAGGCAATTCACAAAAAAGAAAATTATGACCTGGCGTCTGCACTAACGTGTTCGTGGGCATTATGGGTCGTCATTATGGGCAGAACCTGCAGCTTACGCAGTGTCAGTGAATTACTAGTAACCCTGTATAAAGGAATAATCTATCGATCTAATAGGGCGTTGACTGCCAAGGCTCCGTGGCGCCGGCCTCTTTGTTCTAGCGGTCGCTAGATAAACCGCCGATAATTTCGCGTAGGAATAGAGTTTGTCATTGGGATGTTATGTCCAACTACGCACTCTCTATGTAGGGTCTTTGATATTTTCATTTGACAGAACCAAACTCATAGCGCAATCTTTTTAGTGTGGTCGAACTATTTTTGACTAGTTACACAACACATCACAATGCCCGTAAGTGTACTAAAGAATGTTACTTTGGACGTTCCTCGCTGCCTATTTTTTCTTATATCCCCCAATATGTTCCTAAAATAAAGACTTTTTAATTAAAAAAAACGCTCTGTTTGAAACTGATTAGAATCATAAAGAAACTTAATATTGGTGGTATTTTTAGGGTTTCGAAGATCAAAGATCGGTTTCGAAACCCTTATGGTCTCGCTTTGTCTGTCCTTTTTTCCTTCCTTAATAACTCAAAAACAGCTGTCAACTTGAAATTTGAAATAATAATACATTTCGTGCGCCTGTACAGCTTTAAAGAAAAATAAATGAAAATGAAAATGAATATTTTCCATACAAATTGTGATGCCGAAATTTTAAATGGTACCTACAGTACAGAGTCATATGAGGTATCAAATGAAAGATATCATTTTGTACATTTCAAAATAGTTTTGAAATTTTTGTAGGTTTCATACTTTTTAAAATATTTCGAATAAAGTCGAAAAAATACCCATCATCATGTCTACAAAATATGGTGGTGAGAGTTTCTAGTTCCAAAGCCCGTAATCTGCATGCAACATTTATATAACTTTTGTGTACGTTAATTAACCTTTTTTGTTTCTTTGTTTCAGCTGCTTTTAGATCTGGGGAAGATGATTCCAGCAGTAAGTTTATTAGTCATAAGTAGCATAACTTTTTACCAATAAGTTTATCTACATAATGGTTAATGCGGGTAACTGGATAATAGTACCAAAACTTCCTCGCGTGCAACTGAATCGACTCAAGCTCTACTTTTGCACAAAAAGTAGATTCAGCAAAACAGCATTGGGAAAACCATTCCTCTGGACGCCATTGTACTAGGCCTCTTCCGCCGTTACCACGGAGACATTCTGTTCTCGTCAATATACGAACGGAGCTCCATTGCTCAATGGTCAGTTAAGGTGTTCCCGAGAAAATTGAAGCCAGGCTTGACGGTGAACTGCGGTCAGTCTAATGAGTTACTTTACTGATAAGAAGTATAGTCACCTGGGCCTTCAAGTTGATTTAGTCTCTCAACCAGTGGGTACCGCAGCGAGCTCATTGTGATACGCTCATGTTTTGACCACACCTCCACCCACCACCGTACCTACTGAAGTAAGGATCATAGACTAGATCTCATTTTAAAAAATATCAGGTTTTCAAATAAGAAAAATCTGATTAATGTGCGAATGTACGTGTGGCTTGAGTCGATTCAGTTGCACGCGAGTGTAGTTCAGAAAACAGTAGGCTAATTAATATAAATACATTAAGCTGTAAATACACCTTTATCTCCAAGTACATGCAGACGTCACGCCGCCTAGGAGAGGTAGGTTATGTCAATCGGCTTAGTGCTACGTCAATCTTGATGGCATGGAATATCTATACTAATATTATAAAGAGGAAAGATTTGATTATTTGTTTGCATTGAATAGGCTCCGAAACGATTTGAAATTCTTTTATCATTAGAAGCCCACGTTATTCCTGATGAACATAGGCTACTTTTTACTGCGGGAAAATGCTTCATTCCTACAGGAAAACGGGTAAGAGGACAACGGGTAGTAAGAATGCAGATAGTTGTTTTAATAAAATTTACAACCCTGAAATCTAGGCAGTTCAAACCTTTATAATCTAACTTGAGGCCAATTAAAGGCTATATACAGGCTGATTGGTAGCTGGGTGCAAAGCTTCAACAAGAAGCTAGAATAGACCATTTAGAACTATTTGAGCCAAGGTTGCCTTAGTCGAAGTCTCGTATTGATTTTATCCGAATTATTTTGGTTTTTGGGGAGAAAACACAAAATTCAGCAATAAGTTGCTAAAAATTACCAGTTTAAACATTAAGTGAACTGTTTTTTGTTTTACCTTAATGCTTGGTAGGCCAGCAGAGGCCGCATTTTTGTGATTTTTAAAATCACCTGAGTCTTAGAAAACAATGTTTAAAATTCTGAAAAAAATATATATATTACTTAGGATCTAGTCTAGTCGAAGTCGCATTCAGTTACAAGATCTAATGAACTTCACTAGGTAGAAAAAAATACCAAAGTTACCCCTTTTTCTAACGTTTTTTCAATACTATCACTAGCGAACTACTGATATAACACTTTTTTTGTAATCAATTAAAGACACTTAATATTTCTAAACAAATTCGCAGTTTGACTTGATAAAAAGATTTTCTTAATCACCATTTTAAATAACTACAAAAAACACGAGCGCGGCGGCTTGGTAGGCGCGCGTTTTCCCTTATACCTACTGCTGCAGGATCACCTGGCCTTAATAAAGGAATGTGTAAGCAATCTAGCAAAACATGTCCTAGCTTGTCATTTGAAGTTCACGAAAATCTTCAAAGATTTACGAAAACCGTTTTCTGACGCCGTTTTAAAATAAAACGAAGAAGTTTATTTTGTTTAAGCCTTATTGAAAACAAGTACCTAGTTATTGTTCTTTCTTTTTACGTAGCATCTGAGAAGATAAAATAAAATAAAAAACATAGATATTTTTTGGGGCGGCTCCGGGCCGCACCGCCTAGGATGGTCCGTGAATGCCTTAAAGCGACTTAGCTCTATTATACAGGGTTACTGGTTCAACCTAGATTCTTGAGGGAGTTGTAGTTAACATCATTACTGACTGATATGACAGTGAAACACCATACCCCAAACATAACCGTTTTCGGGATACTGAATTTAAAGTTTAAAAGAAAAATATGTCTAATTTTGTCCATTTTACTATTTTTTTGTAATTAGAGCATGATGCTATACAAATAGAGATTAAACTCACCTTTAGTATAGTTCTATCCCAATTGTATGAGTTCATTCGTCCGAATATTAGAAAACATACATAGTATACGTCTTAGGTATCGCATAGATTTTGAAATCTAAGCATTAAAAACTAGTTTATGCCCGCGGCTTCGCACGCGTTGTTCCTATGATAACGTTTAAAGGTTGATTTCTATCCCATGGGAACTGATTTATGGGATAAAAAGTAGTCAGGTCAGGTCAGTTTGATTTCAGGATTAGAATTACCTGTGTGCAAAATTTCAGCCCAATCCCTTCAGTAGTTTTGGCGTGAAGAAGTAACAAATATCCATCCATCCATCCAAACTTTCGCACTTATAATATTAGTGTGATGCATAATATAGCAGAGATACACTGATAATTTTAGAGGTTCTAGATGTCGTAAATAAACACATTTTTTTGCGCTTATATTGCAAACGCTGGCTGAACCCTATGAGATAGATCAAAATAATGTACTACAGTATTGTACACCTTAAAAAGGTCTATAGAAAAGACCGTATCAGCATAGCACCCGCGCGAAGTCGGGGCGGGTCGCTAGTTTATAATATTAATGAGATAGATAGTGTGATTATGGGAACAATTTTAATGATAATGATAATCTATCTCGTAAAATATATGTGATAGTATGATTACTACAAATAGTGTTTAAAATTCCGAAAAAAAGGTATATATTACTTAAGGATCTAGTCTAGTCAAAGTCGCATTCACGTTACAAGATCTAATGAACTTCACTCTGTAAAAAAATCCCAAAGTTACCTCTTTTTCTAATGTTTTTTTCAATACTATGACTAGCGAACTACTGATATCACACTTTTTTGCAAAAAGCTTGGGACGAGTTTTTCTCCAGCTCGAAAAATAACAACTAACAGGTTAAAGGTTTCTTCGTCGCTTTTTTACTTTAGTCTACATACCGAAGCGACTGATATCAAAAATATCACTTTATTTCCGTGTCAGTGTTTAGTTTTATGATTTGACCTATTCTAAGTGTACATTTATTGTATTTATGGAAATAAAGAGTTTTTGATTTGATTTGTACTCAACTAAGGACACTCAATGTTTCTAAACTCGCAGAGTTTGACTTGATATAATAATTTTCTTAATCACTATGTTTAAATTACTAAAAAAACACGAGCGCGGCGGCTTGGCAGGCGCGCGTTTTCCGTTACGCCTACTGCTGCAGGACTACCTAGCCGTACTCGTAAATACTATTTCGGGCCCTCCGCGAGCTTAAATTTTTGTTTTAGGCATGTTTTTAAGCACCGTTTCAGTGTCGGGATGAACTAACCGGGACACCTGCTACTTTGTTTGTTGCATTATTCTAATCGTTTGAGTAGGAAGGGTCCCGTTTTGAACGATAATCTTATAGAATTAAAATAATAAATAGATTTATCCTATTTTTTAAAATAGGTACCATAATTAATTTTAATTTATGGTTCACTTAGAATTAACTAATACTTTTTTTATATTTAGGATTTTTTTAATTATTATTGTTTATTTTATGTGTAAATAATAAATAATACTCGACAATCCACACTGCATCATCTAGCCCCAAGCTAAGCAGAGCTTGTGTAAATACGAAATCATTAAGATCCCGCTTGTAGAATGTTTACTGATAAACCCACTGACAGTTCAATTAGCTGATGAAGGGGTGAAATACATTTTCATATTTGCATTGCCCTGCAGGCAAGAGCTCTTGCCTGAGGGGTTTTCTCTTTATTTAGGATATACATAATTAGGGTCTTATTTAATTTTTAGTGATTTAAAGATGATAAAACCTATAACTAGAATGCACAAAATTAGTAATAGTCATAATAATAGTCTTTATTGGTAATAATTATTACATGTCAAAAACTTTCTACATATTTGGCTATGTATCCCTACCTAAATTGCCATAAAATGTCTTTTATCACGTGCGCTGCTATTGATGATAGAACAAAAATATATTCTACCAAAAAAAATATGTATTAAACGAAATTTCCAACTATTGTTATGTAGTTGTGTCACTATAACTACTTTTTACATTTTCAAAGTTGATCGAAATGCCGACCAAAATCAGACCAGGCCATCCATACTATGAACCTATATCATAAGTTATTTATTATTTATTTAAAAATGTCAATCAAAATCGAATTGCTCAATCAATATTGGCTCGTGGTCCCCTAGGACTACCTGGAAATAGGATTTATGTTTCGCTTAAATTTCGCCGTCTAACTAGCAACTAGAATCAATAGAATAAATACAAGCATAATTCAGGATTACAGGTCAAAAATAAAATTATAAAGAAAGGTATGTAGTAATGGGAGTTAAAAGACCATCACGCGGTATAGAATTTCTCGATTACTTCTAGTCTCGAAAACTACACTCAATATGGTAGCAAAGACAGCACTCACTCAGAGTTGAGTTTACGTTCCATTCGTTCTTAAATAATCTAAATTAAAATAATGCTTTTTTATGGTCGTAGTGTTTTTCCAAATTAGAATCATAGTTCGAAAGTAACCAAATGTTTGTAACCCGGGACGTCAAAACTGAGATTCAAAAGGTTTGACACTGTTAACATACACAAAAATCTCTGGTTATTATAATCTTCCGTTTTTGACATCATAATGAGGATTTGTTAATTAAAATTATTAGATTTTGAATAGAATTTATGCAAAGATAAAAAAGTAACGAATCTAATAGTATTTATGGGTGAAATCATATGAATTATGTCAAGCCTATTTAATTTTGTGGTGATAATGATAACCCTAAAGAAACATCTGATTTCCAATGTTTACTAACATTCTACAAGCAGATATAAAAGCTGTTTGTCTGACACAGAGCTAGTTATTTTCATCTCTACGTAAGTTTAGTATTGTCCAACCGTATTGGACTCGACAAAAGGTAGAACAATAAATTCGTCGCGTGCCGATATAGGCCCAAAAAAAACGAGCAAACGCCCCAACCACCTCAAATTGGCATTTCCGTTGGACGGTTGGAATTTTTGTCGATGGCAACGTGTAGGCACCCTATAGCCCCTATCACACTAATATTATAAATGCGAAAGTTTGGATGGATGTATAGATGGATGGATGGATGGATGTTTGTTTCCTCTTCACGCTAAAACTACTGAACAGGTCGGGCTGAAATTTTTTGTAGACGTATGTAGTTCTAGGCCTGGAATAAAACATAGGCTATTTTTTATCCCATAAATCAGTTCCCATGGGATAGAAATCACCTTTGAACGTTTCCATAGAAGAAATCCGTGCGAAGCCGCGGGCATAATCTAGTATATTATAGATGGTTTAGCTGCAAACAGTTTTTACTTGATAGAACCTTCAAACAAAATCTTAGAAATTAAAGCCTGCCACTGCACAAACGGCTGGGCTTTAGACAGGCTTATTGTAAAGCATATTGTAGTGTAGGTACATACCAAATGTACTACGTCACTCAATGACTTACTTAGAGATAAGAAAAATAGAATTATATTTTATTAAATGTCAAACATATCGGATTACTTACGGAGAATCTTCAGATAAGAAAATAGATAATCATTTTATGTTAAAACAATAAGCATATCGAGTTACACAGATAAGGAATTAATAAATTCTAATTAGAGGTAAAATTCTTGTATAAAAAGCGTGGTTTTTCATCAATAAACATTCAGTACAGAACCAACTACAGTCGTGTTAATTACTCCTCCAACAAACATCATTTCATGGCGAACTTGCCAGTCCACTGCTTTAAGGCAGTGCTGGGCCGAGTGTTCCGAGCCGTTATACTAAACTAAAGTTCCGGGCGACCAGTCAAATATGGGAGGTCAATCATCGAAAAACGGAGACACCAAAGAAGAGATCATCAGCACAGAACGGAGCGGGCAACAGTACTAAAAAATGAACAAGAACCAGAGGATGGAATAACAAGGAGTGTAAAGGTATAAATAATAAATTATGCCTAGTACTATGATAAACAAATATTTGGAGCAAGCTAGTAAATTACAAGAAGACATAAGAAAACTAGGACCGAAACGTAGAAAGACAACGTTAGGTGAGAAAAAACTTCAAGAAGTAGAAGCATTACGTGCACAAGTTGAAGCAACTATCGCTCAATATAGCGACAAAATAGAAAAAGCAGAAATATCTGTAGAAGACGGAAAACGAATTCAAGCTTACTATATAAAGTTTACAGAGATATATAATAAAATATTGACTTATTATCAAGAAGAAGAAACCGAAGAAATCATGGCTACAAAGGAGGATTTTAATTTGAAGACGGCAGTGTCTTTATTGCCAGCCATGAATGGCTCAGAGGCCGTCACTAATCAATTGATAGACGCAGTGGAACTATATTCCACAATGATTAAGGACACAGATGCTCAAACATTAACAAATTTTGTACTTAAAACTAGGTTGTCTTAAAGTGCTAAACTAAGATTGTCAACTACTAATAGTAATGTATGTAATTAAGTTGTAAAACAAATGGTTGACGAAATGAAAAATCATCTCCTTACAAAAAATCTGCTACCGCATTGCAGAAACAGTTATATCCTAAGTTTCGTTTGTGCCTAGAAGAATACGATTTTACAGTAGAGTATTTGAAAGGAAAAGATAATGCCGCCGCGAACGCACTATCTAGAATTGAGATTACTAGTGACGAACTTAAAAACACGACACAAAATATCATGTCAGTAATGACTAGAGCACAAAGGAAACGAATGGAAGAGCAAAAACAGGTAAATGAGTCTGTTCACAATGATTTCAGCCATGATCGGCCGACCATGGTAGAAATTTCTAAAAAAACGGAAAAATTGCCTGAATTAAGTTTAAATACAAAAGACTATTACAGAACTTTAAAACAAAAGGATTGTATTACCAGTCAAAATGATTTTATAATTTACTCGCCATCTTTATTGACATTGTGTATCAAACCTAGTTCTCGATCGTGTACGAAACGAGCTTTCCTCGCGAGAGAATTAGATACGTTTTGCAACACACAAAATATAAAGGAGATTTGCATACTCCATAATGATGACACCGCTAGTATCATAACAGAACTAGCTCAATATATAAATAAATATAGTACAGGGTCCGGACCCCGATTGTGTATAATAAAAGGTGTCAAGAAGATAAATAATAAAGATGATCAAAGAGTAATATTAAATGATTTCCATTTATTGCCAACAAGTGGCCATGCAGGCATTCGAAGAATGACCAATAGCTTAAAGCGTTACTACTATTGGACAGGCATGGATAGTGACATTATAAAATTTGATACTGTTACATACTAACATTACAGTGTGAACTTACTAAGTATGTAGAAGCATACCCACTCCTAAATAAGGAAACGGATACGGTAGCGCGATCATTTGTCGATAATTTTATATTACGTTATGGCACTCCTACTGAAATCGCAACAGATAGGGGAACCGAATTCCTTTCGTCAACCATGCAAGAAGTATGTAAAATTTTTAAAATTAACCAACTGAAATCAACTGCTTATCACCATGAAAGCCTTGGTTCCTTAGAAAATTCGCATAAATCATTAGGAGCATTTTTAAGAATACAGACAGATAATCAGGCTTATCAGTGGTCAGATTGGTTACAGTATTGGTGTTTTTCTTATAATACAACAGTGCATACGGCAACAAAGTATACACCGTATGAATTGGTGTTTGGTAAACTATGTAATATACCAAGTAACTTTGTAAGTGGAGTAGATCCAGTTTATAATTTTAATTCATATGCTATAGAGCTTAAATATAGGTTACAAAATCCCAAGAGGATGCTAGAAATAATTTGATTAAAACAAAAATTGATAGAAAGTTAAAATATGATTTAACTACCAATTCAATAAATTATAAGTTAGGAGATCTATTGTTAATTAAAAAGGAAGATAGAGATAAAATGGATCCAGTATATTCAGGACCATACACAGTAATAGAAGATCAAGATGTAAATGTCAAAATATTAGTATCGGGAAAAGAAAAAATTGTACACAAAAATAGGACAAAACCATTTAATTACATTTAAATAAAAAAAAAAACACGAAACTTTTAATTTAATGAGATATAATCAATAAAATCAGATCACTTAAAGACACAGCAGGTAATAAGAAACCATTATTGTCAGCAAACACTGTATTCCTAATAAGGATCTTCATCTTCCCAACATTAAAATAATATTACTAGCAAGTAAGCAAAAATTGTAAGATCAGATAACAAAGATCATTTATTTGTAAACATAACATTGTACTTGCAGATATAATTGCAATATTTACATTTGAATTATATAACCTTTAGATTAATTAAAATAAAAAAATAAAAAAAAAGGGGAAAGGTGTAGTGTAGGTACATACCAAATGTACTACGTCACTCAATGACCTACTTAGAGATAAGAAAAATAGAATTATATTTTATTAAATGTCAAACATATCGGATTACTTACGGAGAATCTTCAGATAAGAAAATAGATAATCATTTTATGTTAAAACAATAAGCATATCGAGTTACACAGATAAGGAATTATTAAATTCTAATTAGAGGTAAAATTCTTGTATAAAAAGCGTGGTTTTTCATCAATAAACATTCAGTACAGAACCAACTACAGTCGTGTTAATTACTCCTCCAACCAACATCATTTCAATATGAAGAATAAAAAGGCTCGAGTTAAAAACATTTCAGCCTATCATTTATTACCTATTGTTCTCCTACTGCTGAACAACTCTCCGTTCATATGTATCCTTAGACGATCCCTGTTAGATATGAGATTTCTCCATGGTCTGTGCAAAACTGCAAAGGGAATATCATTTGTCCGGAACTTACCAGTAGAGCATTGCGTTTTTCTGCCCCAAAGTGTCGCACCAGGCACACTGATTATTTGCTGTCTCGCAATCATCTACGAACTATGCGCAGTATTATATAGTCAATAGGTTACAGAAAAATTAAAACAAAGAGTTCAACAAAGCAGATATTTTTCACACTGGTAAGAGAATATTTAGAAATGTAATAATTAGAGTGATGTAGGAGGATGCTAGTGTACCTAAGTTAAATACATAATTACATATTTTTGTATTAATTGAATACTTGGTTCAATTGATGTAATTCTGATCAATAAGTATAAGAAATCAGTTTTTATTCTGAGAAGTGTTATTATAAAAGGGCTGTGGATTTTGTTGAATCAATAAATAAAATAAATAAATAAATAAGAGAACGTACCCATACTACGTGACCTATTCAGGGGGTTGGAGTTTTCGAAATACCACGCTTGGTCACAGGGTGGAGGGGCCTTAGGTTTACGTCACGTATTCAATATCCTCTAGGGAAACCTCGCGCTTTTTCGAGCGTGCTTATTCAATTATGGCAGCCTTTAGCGCTTTTAAAACTCACAGGTAGCTAGACTTGTTTTTGTAAATCAAGTTCCTGTTACAATGTGTTTGTACATACTTAAGATTTTTCTTCTTTATAATTTTTTTCACTTTTAACCATAGGCATGCACGCACTCGGCGTGACGTGGCAAAAAAAAATCTTATAAATAAATAACTGAAACTTAAATTCGAAGGGGTAATCTGATGGTCTTGGAGGAATCCTAGGAATAAATACGGATTCCCCGAGAACAACCGGTCAGTGCCTCGATTACATTGCGATGCAATGTTTTCACTTGCAATCTGGTGCCATTGCATAATTTTGGTGGATTAACAGTGCGCAGCAACATAAATTGGCGCGTCAACTCTCAATTTTAAAATAGTTGGGAGACCGGGCGACTTCAGTATATTCAGGAACTCGACTGGATTATGAATGGCATCATCGGTGTTTATCACTGAGCCACCAACTCTACTCCCATTTTTTAAAATAGACAAAGACAAATTTATGAATGTAAGAAAATTGCGAAAAACAATACACACTAAATTAAACTTATAAGAATTTTAAAGAATATTTTCATTGCACCAAGCTTTAATGTAAGTCAACCTTTTTTTAATAAAATCGTATTGAGTTTTTGAATTAAAAATAAAAAGCACTGTGTATTGATATCCACTTGGAAACAAGTCACCCTGAAAATAGCTTTCTACCCCTTTTTAACCCCGTTAGGGATGAATTTCAATAAAATACGCAACACGTCTTCCATCAATTCTGTTAAAAAATGATTGAGCAAAATTTGAAGTAGATTGGACCACGGAATCACGTTGTCCCATACAAACTTTGCCCTCCTTTTTCACCTCCTTTAGGGGTAGAATTTCGGAAAATCCTTTCTTTTTGGATGCCTACGTCATACAAAGAACACACCCTAGTTTCAGATCTCTACGATCAGTGGTTTAGGCTGTGCGTTGATCCGTCAGTCAGTCAGTCATTCAGGACAAAGCATTTTATAAGTACATATTATAGATTATCCTGGCTTAGAAAGTTCTTCTATTTTGCTATATTCTATTTTGATAAAAATAAATAAAGCTTTTTCTCTAAAATATTTATCTTTATCGTTATTAAATACTCGTCGTGAGACTAAGGTATGGAACCATAGAACACCAAACGGCGTGAATGTTCACAGAAGTCAAGAATGAGGTGGTACTTTCTTTACGGAATTGGTGACTTCTTTGTTTATAATTCCACCACGATGATGTTTACATTTTGGAAGGTAAAGAAACGTACTATATAATGTTTGTTGTAAACTTATGTTTATGATTTTCGTTATTTAGATATACGGGAAAATAAAAAAAGGATCATGAAAAAAAAACATATTTTTCTTAAATTTATTTAGTTGGTTTTAAAGCATTACTTTTAAGGCGCTACCCCGACCCAAATCAGCGCCCCCACCTATTTTATCATATTATTCTGTTCAACGCAGGAATTTTCATAAAGCGATTGGCTAGTTTGTGATACCTTTCCTTAGCTTATTTTTAATGCCTTTAAGTCTTAGTTTGTGTTTGTATAGTGTAGGCAGAGATGCGAAGTTGCTCTTTTTTGCCACCATGGTGGCCAAAAAGAGCCACTTTGTATCTCTGGTATACAAAATAAAACTTTTACAGAGGCATTAAGAATATGCTTATGATAGGTATCACAAACTAGCCAATCGCTTTATGAAAATTCCTTCGTTGAACAGAATAATAGGATAAAATAAGTGGGGACGCTGATTTGGGTCGGGGTAGGCCTTAAGGAAGCAATCATAGACAATTAAATTACCTTTTAAATGACTTATCAAAGGACGAAATTGATACAATAAAACTCGAGAAATTAACAACGGCATGAATGTACACAAGATCAGGAATGAAGTGGTACTTTCTTTACGGAATAGGTCATAACCTTTTTTGTTTATTATTTCACCGCAACGATGTTTACATGTTTAGTAAGGTAAAGAAACGTACTATATATACATAATAATGTTTGTTATGAACTTATGTGTATGTTTCTCTTTATATAGTTACTAGCTGACCCGCCGCGATTTCATTCGCGTGGACTTAAGTAATACTAATACCGCAAGTAATGTTGGTTTCCATGTAAACTATCAACGTCAAAGTTTTAAATCGTTTACGATTTTAAAGATAGTATGGGAAAACCTACAAATCCCATTTCATCCTTCTAAGAATGCTTGTTTTAAAAATTACGTATTAGATTACGACCCCATTTTAACTACCATAGAATACGAATTTTCAAAATCCGTTCTTGGAGAGTGCCTATTTTCTAAAATTTATTATAAAAATTACATTTGACCCCCTTAAAATACGAATTTCCGAAAATCCGTTCTTAACCGGGTGCCTGCAACTTAATAGAAACCTCCATGCAAAATTTCAGCTACGTAGCTCTTCTAGTTCCTGAGATTTCGTGATATGTCAGTGTCAGATAAGTCAGCCTAAATTTGACTCCACACCATTGACCTTTAGGGTGCGAATTTCAAAAAACCCTGAAA
Organism: Eupithecia subumbrata; assembly: GCA_949316285.1. Taxonomy (NCBI): domain Eukaryota; kingdom Metazoa; phylum Arthropoda; class Insecta; order Lepidoptera; family Geometridae; genus Eupithecia; species Eupithecia subumbrata. The sequence continues at coordinate 2,755,168 of OX438642.1, read as the reverse complement.
CACGTGTCTGTTTATTTTAAGTCATCTTCTTACCCTACAAATTTTGACCGGCCAACAGTTACCGTTCTAAACTTATTATAAAAATGATCTTTGATCCCCTTAGAATACGAATTTCCAAAAATCCGTTCTTATCGGGTGCTTACGTCCTAAAAGGAACCTACATGCAAAATTTCAGCTTCGTAGCTCTTGTAGTTTCAGAGATCTCTTGATGAGTCGATTTTTTCTTCTCTTTTATATATTTAAAGATACCGGAAAACATATTTTTCTTGATATTTTTACAATCAAAAAAACTTTATCAGCAGGTTTTAAAAAAGCAACCATAGACAATTAAATTACCTTTTAAATGATGTATCTAACATCGAAATTGATACAATAAACTCGAGAAATTAACGAAAACTTGGTACAGCAGCCATCTTTGTGACGACACAGCTATGCGTGTCCCCACTTCCTCCTCTTGAAACCGGCAGTTTCGTCTTATGTAGAGAACAAGGAACACATAAATACCAGTTTTGGTATGTATGTGTTCCTTGTGTCCTTCTACATAAGACGAAACTGCCGGTATATACGAAGAGATGGCTACAAAATATCTCAAATCGCTATCGTTTGCCTCCTGACCCGAAAAAGAACCCTCGCGTTATTCGCTTTTAAAAATTGTACGTGAATTAATAATAATATTGATGTTTCTTTGTTTCAGATGCTATAATGTCATCATTACCTGACGACCTTGACCTGAGCACTCGTAAGTTTATAATCCATATTTTTTTTAAATCCATCAGCATGGTTAATGTAGGTAACTGGATAATTACACCATCAAAACTTAGATAGAAACATAAAAATTTATTTGTTACAACCGACACATCCAATATACAGTGTCCGTCAAGTTAGCAGCCCCTTCAATGAATTTGGTGTTTTCAACTATGCCAATAATCGTGTCATGAAATCTATGCCGATGCCCTAAGTAAAATAAATGGTGCCCCAGTACTTAAGCAGATAAGTAGGTCTTTCAATATGGCTGCTATCTTGACGTCAAGCTGGCAACCCCGCTGATTTCGACGAATCTAAAGCGAGATATGAATCATAAACTGTGTCTTACGGTATCTAGTTCTCCTGCAAAGCTCAGAAATAGACCTCCTGCGGTTTAAGAGATATTTGACTCAGAACATCTATCTACATACATTACATAAAGTACAGAAGTGGATTGTTCCTCGCACGTCGATTCCCGTAATGTTGATTCTTGTAAAGGCGTTCGCGCTTGTATTCCCTTCACGATGATCTCGCTTTTTTGGTGTACAGTCGGCTGCGGCGTAGAGAAATTGAATAAAAACTTTATATGGCTGATAAAATCCATTACCTATGTTTTTTTAATTATTAAATGGAATAAATAAGATCTCGTGGGAGACTTTCAGGTCGATAGAAGGTCTAGGTCACTGAAAAAAATATAGTCCAACTGTGACGCATTTTATCTTAGTTGGCGTCATAACTATTAGAATGGAAAATATCTCATTCAATACAAATAAGAATGCGTGGTAGCTGCAATATATCGAATTTGTTTAAAACAAAAAATAGGCACATCATTGACATTTCAATGCTCTTAGTCAAAATAAATATTGATTTTGTCATATTAAACATTTATTATTCGCACGGGGTTAGCAAACAACTTTGTTGCATTTAATCTCTGAATTAAATTAAATAACTACACTTTATAAGGCCAACTCATTATTTGGTAGAAGGAGCTATTACGATTTAACTAAGTTCTCATAGTCACAGAAGACAAGATCTTATCAGGCTCATATGGATTCAAGATGCGTGATCACATTAAACAAGATCTTAATGTAAACAATTTTTTTTTGTGTATTATGTGTTTTTAGCCTATTTTTATGGTAAATCATATCTCCTAAAGTACTGGGACATTATTTATTTTACTTAGGGCATTGGGATCACAATTTCATTATACATTTATTGGCATAGTTGAAACCACCGAATTCCATGGCTGCTAACTTGACGGACATAATATACATACATAATTTTAAACCGCACTTATTAATTAAATTAACAAACTGTTAGTTTATATAAATACGTAAACTGTATGTACAGACAGCGTCAGAATTAAGTAACCTCCTGCATAACACAGTGCAGGTTAGAATCCGATTAATTTTTTTTTTACATCTTCTTTTACTGTTTTATGTTTCCTAAATAAAAATATAATTGTTTTTCGACTTTTAATACTCCTACGATTTACATGTTTGGATTTTAACCGGCATGTGTTATGCAGGGGGGTTACTTATTTCTGACGCTGTCTGTACATCTTTCCGAGTACACAACACGCCGTTAAGAGAGAGAGAGGAAGCCTATGAAATCTTATTGATGTGCGCTCAGTGCTAGGTCAGTCGCAATGACAGAATATTGTTTCAATAAAATCCACTGCCATTAAATCTAGATATACCAAACAAACCTTAATTATCTAACTGACGGCCAATCAATATAATAGGGCATTCACTGCCCAGGCTCTGCGGTGCGTGCCTCGTTGTTCTAGCGGTCGCAAGTTCAACTGCTGATAATGAAGTCCCGGGTTCAAATACCGGGTCGGGCCAAGATGTGTGTTATTGGCATTTTTCTAGCCGGAAAAATTTACAGTAGCAGCCCGGAGTCAGGAAGTTGGCGGCTTTACACCCCTTGCCTCGGAAAGCACGTTAAGCTGTTGGTCCTGCGCCTAACCTCTCCCCGGTCGTGTCGTTCTGCTATCCCATCGAATTATGAGAGTGAGGGAATAGAGAGTGCACCTATGTTTGCGCGCCCTCAACCGCACCTCAACAGCCTGTATTGGTCCACTGCTGGACGCAGGCCTCCCCATGATAAGCGCCTTATTGGCTTTTATCACATGGGAGTAATGCCCAATCCCCACGCTCGGCATGCGGGTTAGGGATCGTAGTTCGGTGATAGAATAGTTCTGCAGGGGGCGCTGCATCCAGCCCCCGGTGGATATCCCTTAGTCGCCTCTTAGGACACCCGCGGGAAGAGTTGGGGTGGTGCAAATTGTAAGCCGGCACCACACTGCTCACAGTTTTGCACAATAATAATGTCCTATGCATCTGGTAGTCTTCGATGAGATGGACTGCCGTAACCAAATTTTGGCTAGGAGGAGAGCATCATGTGGTGCAACCTGGAGAGGGGCGCGTGGCGCAGCTGCCTGGACCTGTACCTCATCCGCCAAGTACGCTGGAGGTCACCGATGGTCATCGTGACCGTCCATGGAGCGAATATTATGGTTGTCATGTTGTATTGGTACGCTTCAACAAATGCCAATATTTTTACCAGAAACGGTCGAGGGCGAGACGTTGCTTGGAATCGGCACAATAAACAACTGTCAATGCGTATAGAATATTCCCTCCAGCGTACGGTGATTAAAGCTCATTCTGAGTAAGACCAAAAAGTTAAATCAGTCAGTATATTATAGTGATGAATAACTAGAGGCAGTTACAACATTCTATAAAACAAGTTTTGCAAAAACATTTGAATGGATGTCCCCAATGCCTATTTAATCGATCACTGTCAACATTGTTTTAGTCCATCAGAAGTCGCATAGCGTAATTTTTTGTAAAAAAGTTGAGTTCTGATAGCCAAATTGATTGATTGATAGGGAATCGCTATGAAAAAGTGCAAGCTTTACCTACCACGTTTTTATCTCCTATCACTTTTAATACCTACGAAATAGGCATTAGTGGAGTTGAAGCATAGAAAAACTATAAAGTATAAGTATAGTAAAGTATAAAGTATAAATCAAAGTGTAAGTTACTTTGATTTTTTTTCACTTCAACTTTAATTCACGATGGATGACTGATTGTGCACGACAGAAACGAGGAAGAAGAATTAGAGATACTAAGTTATACAATAAATAAATTATGTTAGGGCTTCAAATCAATAAAGTTTAGCTCGACACAGCGTAAAGCGGGGCGGGCGTTGAATTATATAAACGTTTTGGAGCAAAATTGTCTTAGTCACTCAGTAAATCAATAAGCCTCTTAGTATTGAAACAGAAACAGTTAGACGGAGCTCTGTACCCGCGCCGCTCACTAAGTTCTTGGAAGTTACCCTGTCTCCCCTCTGATTCCGCATCACAAGTTCAGTACACATTAGCCAGAAGGAAGACACATGTCTATGAACCGAAATAAGGTTTTATTAAGGAATTTGTATACTAACGTTAGTATACAAACTCCTTGGGTTTCATTTATTGCTTAATAATTCCCTTGACGAAAAATAAAGCATTCAACGTAAACAAACGGAGCGTGACGAGAAATACGAGTATAGGGCAATTAATGAGACGTTTTCCAAAAAAATAAAATTCGTAAATATCTTAGAGCTCAAAAGATCTCTCCCGTATGAATAGAGGTGGTCATTGGGATGCCATGTCTGTTCGGGTAAACCGACCACGTAGCAGATATGCATTTAGCTGCGATTGCAATGGATTGCGTATTTGCTCGCGTTTACCTAAATTAACTCAGTTCGCGATCGACCGTCATCGTCGCGGGTTCAAACCAATATTACCATTTCAATCATTTCATACCATTCATACCATAAGTTGACGGCAGTAGTTTAATTATATATACCTAAATAACTGTGTCTTATGAATATAGTCCATACCGTTACCAGTGACTTTCCTTGACCACCAACCAAACACCACACCAAATACCAATCTCAAAGGGCAGTTTGGGGATCAACCAGCACCATCTACCACAACCCCCAACCATAACCCTTTTCAATGTCCAAATATGCATTGTCTATAAATAATAATAATAATAATAAATAATAAAATAATTTATTCAAAATAACTTAGGACTAGAAATATAACAAAAAGGTTTATCTTAGGTTATAATGGTATTAAGTAATGTTTGTGCCTGAACTAAGTAAAAAACCTGTTTTTCAGGCAAAAGGAGTGCTAATAATAGATAAATTAATCAAATGGACTTACTAATTATACAAGGCGATGGTGCATACTATAAAATAATTACTTATGCTACCTACATTAAACTAGTTTAAATAATAAAGGTGCTAGCAAATTTTTTTGTCCTACTTTAAAACAGTCAATAAATTTTCTGTGTCATCATATGACATACATTGCAGTGTATCCTTAAGTTTTTTCTTACAACTATTATAATTTAAGGAATAAATATCGGCTAACACATTTAATCTATTATATAGCAAAGGACCAAGGATACTGTAAAATTTATTTGAAAAAGTATGTTTTCGATCTAGTTCTTTAGGGCAAACTTTATTTTTCCTCCTTAATTTAGCGCTTTCAGTGACATATGGAAGGGCTGCGTGTTGTTTTAGTACAATGTTCATTATGAATAACTGTCGAACTATGAAGGGTCTTTGCCATTTTCATTTGATAGAACCAAGCTCATATCTTTGGTCTATTCATGCAGTCCAGGCACTCCGCGCTCGTGTCAAATTCCACAATAACACGGTCTGCCCATCTAGCCGAGCTTGGATAGCTAGGGTTGCCAAGCGCAGCTAAAAGGCGGCGATTATGTCTCTTTGAACGGGACTACACGGTTAAAGAGAAGCCGAAAATCGTCCAAATTTTGGACTCTTTCCACACAACGGAAAATTATTATTGTCCATATTTTGGACTCCTGCCAACTCGGCCGAGCGTGTGTCATAGGATGCTTAGGTGGAATCAAGTGCATAAGCTAGGCGGATTTTAAAATCTCAACCGCCTCTAAGCAATTTAATTTATCTACATAAATGTTTTTCATGATTTTATTTCGAAATTAGCTTCATAGATATTGTATTATTTTACGTTATGCGTGATCGGTTCCTAATGATCAGCTTATGGCGCTGCTCTTTCAATGCTGGTTGCATGAAGCAGCGCCATAAGCCGCCTGTAATATAATATTCCCAGACTTGTTTGCGAGTTTCCAGCATTACTTTACTATAGCATTTTGAACACAGATATTATATTAAAAAAAAAAGTCTGTGTCTATGTGTACCTTCCCAACATCTACGTAAATCGGCACAGACAGAACCATCATACTGGGGAAATCACCCCTTACCCGCACTTCACACGCGCTCTATTTTGTTGCAGAGAAAACAAATAAATAATGCTCTACAATCTATACTTTCTATGTTTTGTATAATTTGGCCGTTGTGTGTGTAAATGATTGTGATGTTACCTATAATTAATTTAAATCGACTTGGCTATTGAATTAGGATATTCCTGAAATGTTGAAAATAAATACTAAATAGCGCTCCATAAATGATGAGCATTCGTCTCTTAGTAAAAATCCAACAAGATTTGATTTTGAACATTCTGCTATCGTCGATACAGTTGTTTTCACAATGTTAGACGAGTCGGTTATTATTAGAAAAGCGCACTGTAATGCCCGTTAATCCTCACTGGTTGGACCATTAGGTCCATCCTAATATTACTAGCTAAATTCTAAATCAGATACCTAATACATGGGAATGTTCGCAGTGAGGGAGCGCCTTTAAAACGATTTGTTTCAGGACCTATCAATTTTGCTAACAACTAACAAGTTAGCTTGTTAATTCCACGCTCCGGACTGTGAATGGAGCAGGGTAGCGCCGGCCTTAGCCAATTATCAAGTTTGCTTTATTAACTTCTATTTAGAATTCAGATGCCCATCGTACCGCTCGGGCGGGCTTCATTATTTCATTTGTGATCGATTATTGAGTCGCAATATTAATGAGTATCACGTGTTGCCCTGCCTGTTGCTAATTTCTTTGTATTTCGACCACAATTTTAATAAATAGGTGCTGCTGGTGGCTCTTATTTCGCAACTATTCGTAACTTATAGATACACCTGTTCAATTTTGTTCTGTTTTGAGTATATAAAATGTTAGCTTCTGCCCGCGGCTTCAACCGCGCATTTCCGGTATGATAAGTAATAAGTATAGCTCATTATCTAAGTTAGGCTATGTTTTAAATGTACACAAAATTTTATCTGTTCAGTAGTTTTGGAGAGGACAAAATGAAATTCACATTTCACAAACATTCGACTTTATAATATCAGAAGTCTAATATGATTTTTCAACACTCTTGCTCATAAAGTGGCTCTATGGTCACCGCAATTAGGCACAGAATGACACCCATAATCAAACTGTGACTTTTTCATTGCTTTAACTCACTAGCGAGTTATAGATTTCTTTTTTAATTTAATTGGTTGAGTTGCTTTGTTCTTTAAAAAGTTTTTATTCAAAAAAAAGATCATGTTCAATAGAACAAATAAATTAATGTTCCTATTGCTTGCTCATTTCATGCAACTTCTTATTTAAATAGATAATTTTAACTTGTACGTGTTTAATAAATAAAACTTTCACTCAAATATAACTTTTGTTTTCTCTGTAATAAAATGAGTTTTTATTGTTATTTTATTCACAAGTGTGTTGAAAAACGTCGTTTGATATGGATACACGTGTGTATTGATGATGACCATCCTCGGCTCTCTTAAGACCCTCTCCTACGGCTCGGGTCTCAATGGCGCCTCGGCGGTAATCACCAATGTTACACACTAGTACCATAATGTACTATTTTGTAGGTATATTTTCAGTTGCAAGCTGTTAGGTAGTATCGCAAACCTACGTAAACTCAGAAACAGTGATAGCAGTGATGCTACACACGTCTGATCATCCATCAAACAAACAATAATTGACTTGGATGAATCACCTAGGGCTAAAATCCAACCCTATATAAAGCCGGCTCACAAACAATGCTAGTCCACTGTGGTTTAATGCAAATAGACGAATGATGACGGATTAGGTGCCGGCGGCGGCCGGAGTTGTAACCCTATGCCAAATAAACACGACATCCGTTCATAATATTATATATATAGATTCCGTTAATAATATTACTGACGGACGCTGCAGGTGTATCAGGGTGTGCGGCTTTGCACAGGGTAGTGTAAACATTACTAAGCATTTAGGTACCAATATTTATGTTATATATATATATATATATATATATATATATATATATATATATATATATATATATATATATATATATGTACATAGTATAATTAGGCAAATAAAGCTTTCTCGGTCTACATAAGTCGTCTAAACGAAGCTTGTATTTTTTTAAATGTTGTTTCGTAATACAAAACGCTTAAGTTGAAAAAGTATAAGTGGCACCTTCCAGTTTCTCCGGTTACAATAATTGTATCGGCGACTCTAGTCTATATATATAAAAAGAAAGTCGTGTTAGTTACACTATTTATAACTCAAGAACGGCTGAACCGATTTGGCTGAAAATTGGTGGGGAGGCAGCTTAGAACCAGGAGACGGACATAGGCTATGTTTTATCCCGGAATTACCACGGGAACGGGAACTACGCAGGCGAAGCCGTGAGCAGCAGCTAGTTTAAAATAATTCAAACCTAATGATAAAGTTAGAATTATTTTAAAAATATTGCAACCGATAATTTTAAAACCGTTGGTCCACCACTGACTACTTAAAGCTGTTCAATACAAAAAGTTATTCTGAGCTTTGTCCTGAGCTAAATTCATTGGTCATGTATGGCAGATCACTATTATGTTTCGAGGCGGTGCTGGCAACTCTGCTTTTATTCCGTAACCTGAGTTTAATTATTTTACTTTTGCTGTACTAATTGAATTAAGTTGCCAAAATACATTAAAATTACGTAAATGTGTTCAGCGTGCCAGCTAACCACATTTACGATCGTATGCAAGTCGCTTCGGTACTATTAATCAGCTTGGTGAGCGTATATTTTGGAATAATTGCGCGTAGAGCATGTGAGTGAGCATCCTTTGTTTTTTGTTGAAAAACGTGACGGCAAGCGAAACGCTCTCGAGGCACTTTGTCACATGAGCACGGTTTTTAGGCATGCGTGATTCAAGTTCGAATTGTGAGAATTCAGCGTTGTTAGTTACCCAACTAGAAATCGGGTAGAGATTCTTTAGAAAATGCTGACGTGTCATCTTTTTAAAACAATCCTTTGATTCGACTTTTCTGATATCATAGGGAAGAGAATTCCTAAGTCTAACAGCCTCAATAGAAAATGATTTTTCACGAAAAGATGAGCTGTGTGCTGGTATCTCTAGGAGGAGATTGCTTGATGATTTGAGTGGTCTGTCATGTGAGTCAGCCAGATATGAAAGGCGATTCTTGAGATAGCCAGGAGCAGAAGGATCTTTAGAAAGAGAAGACAAAGCACCCTAACGTTCGTACGTTCGCGAATAGGGATCCACTTGAGTTTAGCTCGAAATTTGCTTTGAAATGAATGTATGAAAGGAACTACGAAAATTCTTAAAACTAATTAATTTCAGAGAGATTCCTGAATCCTCAACTAAGGGAGCAGGTATAGAAACATTGCGCGTGTGCAGCAAAGCCTAAATAAATAGCGTAAATCGTTTATTTGTGTTGGTTTGAGTGCGATGTTGCGCGTAACTCCTTTACGCTATGCGTTCCTGGTAGCTCGGTAAATTTACCTACTTAATTTGTTTTATTTCTAATAAACCTACGCTTTAAAATAATCTGTACTTTGCTAATGTTGATCTGACTGTACAAAATCTCTTGATCTCTTTGTGGTGCCAAACGGAAACGAATTTTGGGTAGAAACGCCGATTTTTTTTTGATGTGGTTTGAAACGCTGACATTTTTTGCTATGAAACGGCAAAAGGGAATTTGTGGTGAGAACGTGCGGTGCGAAACACCGCTAGACCATTTTGGGCCCTATTACTACACATTCCCTACATTTTTGACTGCTTTTGTTTTCATTGCAGTGAAAAAACTATTGATTAAATTCACCTCCACATACATTTTGCTCTTGCCACTCCTATAACATTATACAGGGCAACCCACGGCTATGCCCCCTGGAGAGAAAGTATCTTAAATATTGTAAAAGATTTTTTCTGAAAGAAGACTTCTTTTTGATCAATTAATAGCCAATTAATCGTAAAAAATCATCGTTCTATCTACAATATTTAAGATACTTTCCCTCCATGAGGCATAGCCGTGGGACGCCCTGTATATAATTAATAATCCAGCTATATTATATTATAAATATAACATGCGGAGTAAACATCAACTGGCCCATGAGCATTAATTGTAGTCAATATCCGCGAGAAATCGTAGCTTATCTATCTATAGTAAACATAAATACACTCCCCGTATCAAATTATATCAAGAAGAACTAGTGCCTAGTCTGATAACAAGCTCAAACTATAAACGAAACTAATGGCGAATCGATTAGTCATATCACGGTACGCCAAGGCAACAATTCTGTCATTGAAGGCTGCGCGTAACACAATTTGAAGCAATATTACAAAGTCGACGATAAGTTACTCACACACACATGTCGAAGGAATACTTGCACATGAATGATAGGCTAGTGTTATTAAAACTCCAATAAACTCCAAATAGGTACAGTATTTATTTTATCACTAGATATTTATCAAAATCATTCCAGTTCAGCAACTTCTTTTTCCCGCCGCCATTAGCATAATCAGATAAACAGATAAACAGATAAACATTTTATTTATAATTTGTCAAATTATACGTCACAATTGTGTAAACATGATAAAGTGATATACAAATAATAAATGTATATAAATTTATTAACTAACCAGCAAATTATTCAGAATTTAAAAATTCGTCGTAGGTATAGAACGTCTTCTCTACGAGCCAGTTTTTTAGTTTAGTTTTAAAATTTTCGAGACTCGGTGCGTCCTTAACTTTGTCTGGGAGCTTGTTGTAGGTAGCCGGTCCCATTACGTGCGTCAACTTGTCCGATTTTGCCAGTTTTAAGTAGTCAGTAATCCTTCTTTTCTATTTATCACCAACCAAATCAGTCTTCTTAGCGCCGTTCGATTAATCCACCAATCCTGTCAAGCCTACATGCCGCCAACCTAGGAAAACGTCTCCGTGATTGGTAAACTAATCCATACGGCTATATTACCAACAGATCTGATGACTGAACCTCAGTGTTGATACCTTCTATTTCTAACTATATGTATTACACTAGATTATAAATTGTTTTTAAAACTTTGAAATCATGACACTAGTGTCCTAACAAATTCTAATTAGTCCCTCTCAGTTGGATTCACTGGTCAACACAATTTTTGTTTCCTTTAATTTTTTTTCTGTTACTGGGTATTTATATGGCCCTGACTATGAAAAAAATACTAGGAGATTGCTAACAGCTTTATTTTTTAAAATATACAGTTTGGTTATTTTGACATAAAAATACAAAAAAATTGTACTTATTGTTAACGAAATTTTTATAAAACAATATCAAATGATCTTTTATAAGATTTCCTTGAATGAACGAGTTTAGGTAGATCTCGTTGCAAACTTCTTCTTTTAAAGTCGTCGACTGTGTAATGGGTATGGATCCGTACTTGTTACCGTTATGAAGCAAAACACACTTTAAACTTCTTTTGCAACTGTCTATGAAAAGACGCCAATCACTAGGTTGGTACTTCGTTAAGCCCATCTGTTTCAAAATACCACCCACATCGTTACAAAAAACTAAATCCTCCTCTTGAGAAAAAAACGATAACAGGTTTTTTTCTCGGGTACGATAAAATATGATGTTGGTTTCCGGAGTAAGCAATTTTTTTTCTTTTAAACGAGATGCTAATATTTCCGAAGCTTCTTTCGGTAAGTTTAGATCTCTTACTAAGTCATTTAGTTCTTTCTGATTAAATGGTTGAGGTTCTGAAAGGCTTAATTTGTAGTCTGGATCAGAGTTTTCACTTGATGTATTTCGTTCGGGTTCACAGAGATTTGGATCATCAGAAGATTTAGAAGTGCTAGGTTGTATCTCTCGTGATTTTAATTGAGGTCGTTGAGCAGAAGATAAGTTTGGATATGACCATTTACTTCGATTTCCAGGGTTAATGCCGTTTATTTTCACAACACAGAAGTAGCAGTCGTCATGATGGTTTCGAGGTTCTCGCCAAATCATGGGTGTTACGAACATTATTGCATCTCTTTTTCCATTGGACCATAACCGTAGAAATACCACACATTTCTGGCATACAACATGAGGAACCCATGGCTTGTCCTGATTACACAATTTTATTTTAAAGTATTGATGATACGCAGTTTTCACAAAGTCCGATATAGGTTTTCGATATTTTTCAAATATATATTCACCACAAATATAGCAAAAACAATCTGGATTAAGCACACAACGTCTTCTTAACGAAGCCATATCGAAAACAACAACAAAATATATTTTAGTGTGCAATAAAAAACGAAAATCTAAGAAAAAATAGTAAATGAGGGTAGTTAGCTATAACTCAAAAACAAAAGCTGTTAGAGAAATTCTGTTGCCATATTTTAAAAATACGCGCGAATTTGATAGAAACAAAAAAAAATACAGGAAACAAACAATTTTATTTTTTTTGTTGACCAGTGTTATCAGAAGATATTGGACATGTATTTTTTTTCTTTTGTCGATTAAACAAAAAATGGTGAAGATAAATACATAAATAAATAAAAACTGCTTTATTAACCTAATACACAATACAGTAGAGAAAATTAAACTAACTATAAAATCCGACTTATAAGTTATAACTAAATTTATAACTCGTAACCGTCACAAACTAGTGTCACTAGCGCGGTCCCTGCCGAAGTCTTCGAGGCTGACTCATATTATGGGCCCACAGGTGTACAACCGATTACCAGATTTTATCAAAGAGACTGCTAACAATGGTATTTTTAAGCGCCGCCTAAAACGCTGGCTTATCGAGCCGACTTTCTATAGCTTTGACGAGTTCTTAGACACAAAATGACATTTCATTACATAATTAATTATAATTGAATTGAATTGAATGATTTTATTATTAATATCTATATATTATATATATATATATTTATTATATATTTATATATATTTTTTAGATATATTTTTTATATTATTTTTGTAGTGATGTGTTTAGTAAGCTACAATTTGTATAATTGTTTAGCCTAAGTATTATCTAAGTAAGATTTATTGACATGTAACATTATTGTTATAAATAAAGAACTATTGAACTATTAAATAAAATTTACTTTGAATATGTAGCTTGTTTTAGTATGTTCTATCTAATTCTATGTACTAGGGTGGTAAAAGCCTCCTCCAAGTTTTTCCACGCCGTTCTGTCTTTTGCTGTTCTTTGCAAAAGATTTCCAGCTACTTTTATTAGGTCTTCGTTCCATCGTCTGAGTGGTCTACCCCTCCCACGTTTCACTCCTCGAGGTGACCAGTCTGTGGTAGTTTGACTCCAGCAGAGATGGTGAAGATATAGCCAGTTAAAGTACCGCGTGACGTCACAACTTACGCCACTTTGTAGCAAGGTGTGACTTCACTAGCCCCCGCTCCCAAACCTTGACGCGCCTTATTTTTGTAATTTTTTGTTAGATTGACTAAAGAAAAAATACTTGTTGAATGTCTTCTGATAATCTAACTGACGACGGACTAAATAGAATATTTTTTTTACCCAGAACTACCCTATTATCTGGATTCAACGGTACGTGCAGCATCTTCTCCAGTTGTCCAGAGAATGTGTTAATGTTTGTAATCCGCAGTGACACTGCGTTACCTACATAGTCTGACACATTTATCAACGCGTTGACGCAATGTACTAGATAAAACATCCATAATGTTAATTATAGTGTATCAATATTCAGGGAACTGTATAGCGCAAATCGGAAATACAGCATGTCCTTCCCGTCTCCCAGCCCTCAAAAGGGCTGAAAATGCATCATAAATGAGATAACATCGTTATATATTTTTGGGTTTATCTACAGACTAATGAGACAAATAATAGTAGTCAAAAACTAAAACCTGACCTTGTAAACAAGCCTTACATAATATTATATTAAAAATATAGTCGGTAATATAAATCAAAATATTACCGATTCCTTGTCATTTTCTCTTAATATTAAGTAGTTTAAGTACACACATTTGAACGCGCCCGTTCACAAATTTTAAGATGTTGAATTAATTTTAATTTTATTTCCACCTATTTAGTAATGGTTTAGTGTTTCAAAGTTGTCTTGCGTACGGTAGTCCATGCCTGTTTCATGTTTTTTGTATTTTATGCACGGCGATAACTATTGTATTGAATTGTTTTTGTATCTTCAGCAGGTCCAAGAAGATACGGGAAAAAATTGACGAAGATTTATTCGAAAAAGATGAATATACCTACGAGTAAGAAACCACTAAGAAACTTCGGTAGTTTGAAGCGCAAGGCACGGTCATCAAAAGCATCCCCAGCGATAGTCGACGACCTCTACCCAATGCAGGCCATTGTGAGTACATTATTGCGTTAGTACTTTCTTCTGCTCGCGTCGCATTGCTATAATACACATTTCGTGTTCATTTAACAAATTGATGATTACAGTAAGATATCTAGGAAATTCTTCCAAACTAGTTCTAGCTCATTTTTAGGGTTTCGTAACTCAAAAGGAAAAAAGTAACCCTAACCATAGGATCACTTTGTTGTACGTTTGCCGGTCTGTCTGTATGTCGCCTCGATATAAATAAAACTTCTAGGTCAACGCAATCAAAAGTTACAGCCGTTTATGTCCGAATATCTTGAAATTTCTAAGGGAATCACGTGCACACAAAACCTCTAGGGTACTAATTCCTGTTGTCCTAGACTCATGAAATTTGGCAAGAAGCTGGGTCTTATAGAACAAATAACGGAAAAAATCTGAAAACGTAAATTTGTAATTTATCAGCAAAAAAATATTTGTTTTATTCTCTCCCTGGACGAAAACATATAGGGTACCTATGAACTTCCCGTTGACTTAACATATTTGGCAAGAAACAAGGTCTTACCATTAAACGGAACCCTCTGTACGCGAATCCGACGCGCACTTGACGTTTTATTCTTAAATTGTCTATCAATCAAAAAAAAAAATTGTAATCCCTAGCATGCGCTCCGGTCTTCCTAAAATTGAAACGTCTCTGCTACGTTTTCTCAGACGAAATCGCTGTTTAAAGTATTTTCTATTGTTCTTAGCACTACAGTTAATCTAAACTTCATAAAACATTGTTACATTCGATTCCAAACAAATTTAAATGCCCTTATTGGTATTCATGACGTGTCTTCTGTTTTACGTAATTGGTGGCATATTGTCGGCCCGCATCCTAAAGTAGAGGGCTTAACATGGTCTAGAGGCGCCGAGCCCACAATACGCGTCATGTGATGGCATAACATCGTAAAAATTAGCTGTAGCTCAGAGCATGGGCCGCAACTTAAACAATAGGTTCTGATTATAATTGGAGGCTATTGTTAATTCTTGGACTGGCTATGATTTTTATATACATATCAATCCTACGTGCATGTTGGCGATGTACTTGATTGTATACTTATATAAATTCATTAGTACCTACCAAAGTATCTGGCACATATTATTTTGTCGTTTTAATAGCCTCTTCTATCTTCACCGAACTAGTAACTTCTCGCAGCTTCATTCGCTAACCATAAGTACATAATGTTCTAACATGGTACCTAGGTACCTTAGGTATATGGTACCTAAAAGTATAAAATGTTGGTTTGGTAATATCATCAATTTGAATGTTATATAGAGGTAGTTTGGATGTATGAGGTAATCTCCGAAACTGTCCGATTCTAATAATTATTTGACAGGTAGCTTTAACATTATCGTTAATTACTTTTGGCCATGTTTTATGCAAGTCCCGTTCAGCGAAGGTAAAAATGCGCGACTGTGAATGATTTCATTCGAATTATTCGACTTCACAAATCATTCGAACCATTCGAATGACTAGGGCAAATTAGTAACTAATGTGGTTAATAATGGCAACTGCTCGAGTCGGGCAGTCGAACTCAATTCGTTATTCGACGCCTCTCGCCATTACTAACCAAATTAGTAACTAATTTGATAAGTAATGGCGGCTGCCCGAGTCGGGCAGTCGAACTCAATTCGTTATTCGACGCCTCGATCAATTCGTACAGGCATTAGTCATTACTAATTAGTACTTGTCATTCGACTTAGAAGATTAGTAAATTACTTATATTCAAGTCGAATGAGTAAATTAGTAGTCGTAGATCATTCGACCAGCCAGATCATTCGCAGTCGCGCATCTTTAAGCGAAGCCGCGTGCAAAGCCGCTAGTGTGTACTCGTCTCTGGATTGCCCGTGCCGGTTAAATAAAATAATAATATAAAAAGATTTTATTTCAGACAATAGAAGGCCATAGGTTTACGACAGATACAATCAAAAACATAGTATATTACAAGACGAGAAATAATAATAAAAATAAAATAAAATAACAAAACAGAAAAGATACATAATATAGACCGATGGGAGGAAACCAGCTGAGCTGAGGATAATCAATGCGGGAAATATTTTCCCTCATTGATCACCCTCCCCACAAAGTACTTCCAGAGTGGAGAAGATAGTCCCTCTGCCACAGTCTCTAGGATGCTGTTGCGACTGTCCCGTATTCTGCGCATCAGGGATGCAGTTTTTTTGCGCACAATGGCATGAAAACCATCAGTGTGGTACTGCGCAAACATTTCCGATGCGCTGCAGAATCGGGGCAGTCGCAGCATCATCCTAAAAATATTATTATATTGGATTCGTAGGGCGTCCATCGATCTTTTGGTGTGCCGGACCCACAGACTTCCCGTGTAAAAGCTCTGACAGTATGCTTTAAACAGCGTGACTTTAACTTCTTCGGTACAACGGGAAAATCTGCGAGTTAGCATGTTACCTCTGACTGATAGAGCCCTACGCTCCCTTTCAATATCTTCATCATCTTTAAGGTCGTCGGCAACTATGTGTCCCAGATATTTAAACTTGGACACGCGATTGATATCCAGGCCATTCAGGGTAATTTTAAGTTTATTATCGGTTAAGCATCGTGTTAATAGCCGGACCTCCTTCGAAGCTGGCCGGCACTCGCGCCTGTGCGATATTCAGTTTCGTTCCGTTCGAAATAAAAACAAATTATATTAATCTTACTACTTACTTCTGTGGCTCAGCGACCCAAAGTGAATCTAGAACCTTCGATACATGATTTCTCCAAGCAACCCGGTTCAGAGCTCTCTCGAGACATCAGACATTACATGGTAAAATCATCTGTATGTGACAGTAGTCTTTATTAGACATCAATTGTTCTAATAAAGTGTCTGTCCTTGTGATCCGATAAGCGTCCACTTGAGCGGAGTTCTCGCCACTTTTGTAAACAATATGTATTAATGTGTTTACAACTTTATGAGGAAGTGGATTGTAATGTTAGTTGTTACGTACGCAATGTTCGAGTGACATGCATTAAGTCCTTCCTGCTGTTGTTGACTGCGAGCCAAGTTTCTAGTGAGCACGTCCACTACTGCGTTTATTTCTATATTTAAGCTTATGGAAATTTTGATGGAGTCCCTGAACAAGAAATCAGTTTTACTTTTTACTATACAATCAGTGCGTCCTTCCCGTCATGACTTTAAGAGCTGAGACGTGGACACTCACGGTAGGGCTGGTCCAACAATTCAAAGTCGCTCAGCGAGTTATGGAAAGAGCTCTGCTCGGAGTTTCTCTGAAGCATAGGATTCGTAACAAATACATCCGACAGAGAACTAAAGTTATCGACATAGCTCTAAGAATTAGCAAGCTGAAGTGACCGTTGGCGAGCCATATCTCGCGAAGAACCGACAACCTCTGGTGTAAACGTAATCTTGAGTGGAGACCGCGACGAAGACGGGGCGCTATGGCGCTTATTAAGGGAGGCCCATTTCCAGCAGTGGATTAATATAGGTTGATGACGAGGATACAATTATATATTGAATTCGCCATTACTTTATTCTTGTACATGTTGCGGCTCTGCTCATCTCTGTGACACCAGAGATATGTTATTCAAGCACAGCGATTTAATTTGTCGAGAATATTTTTCGTAATCCTATTCATTTATTAGATCTGTCATTTCTTGGATGATAGTGATGTTGGTATGGTGACTTCATAATTTAGATGAATCAATTAACGTCCCTTTATACCTACTCAAACTCTCACCTACCTACTCTCACTCATACTCAAAATGTTCAGGAACTTTTCTTCCACTTTTTCCATTCCGCCATGCCGCTTCAGCACACATGGTTCCACTGCTGATCGTACCTCTTCAAACGAGAGGGCTTTTGTCACATTGCTAGTGCCATCCCTAAATATTGTTACTTAAAAAATCACTGAAGGTACTTACTAAATTGCTCGCCCTTTTGGGAAAAATTGCGCCTTGAATCAACATCTTTCAAAGCAACTTCTAGTTTACGAAACCCTGCGAATTAAAAAAATACTCTGTTATGCAATAGTTGCTATCCGCGGTTTCGCACGCTCTTTATAGTAGGTAGCCCATATCCCTGTGATACTATTTACCCGCCTGCCAAATTTCATTGAGATCTGTTAAGCCGTAGTTACTTTCGAATTTATAATATTAGTTTGGATTTTGACATCAAAACAACATAACCTAGCTGATACCCGCGGCTTCGCACGCTTTTTATGGGATAAAAAGTAGCCTCTGTGCGTCTCCGGAATATCATCTACCTCACTGCCAAATTTCACTGAGATCCGTTAAGCCGTTTAAGCTTAAAAAGATAACAGACAGATAGACGAGTTCCTTTCGAATTTATAATATTAGTATGGAAGTATAGGTGTACTTACCTTTTGATGTTCACTGCTGGCACCATGGCCCCCCAAGGCCTTTTCAATCCAGAACCTTAAACACGTTCCCTTACGAAGCTGCGAACAGGGGATCTATTACAATTCTACGAAATCGACAATTGCATGCGTCGGTTGTATGTCATTGTGGTCTAAGATCCGGCTGCAGAGTGTCAGTGCACCCATCGAGTAAGAGGTAAGAACCACATTTTTACGCATAATTGTGTTAAGGAAAATATATATCTACTAGGTTGCCTATCAAAATGTGGCAGCTAGTATTTTTAATAAAATTATTGTAAATTGATTTTTGGGAAAAACTTTCACCCACTTGTTTTTTAAATAAAATATCGTTTACTTCACGGAAATATATATAAAGAGTCTGAAAAATCAGGGTTGCCGTTGCGCACTTGGCCGCACCTCTGCGCAGCCAGGTGTAAACAGGTACGATTTTGATATACTTTTACAACCATAACGTACGTTCATTATTTTTATATAAAATTTTGATAGGCAAACTAGTTAGATATATATTCTCCTTAACACAAATATGCGTTAAAATGTGGTTCTTAGCTCTTACTCGATGGGTGCACCGTTTCTGCAGCCGGATCTCGTACTATTGCTGTCAATAGTGTCGGTTGCGGAGAATTGTAATAGATACCCAGGGCCGCGATCACGGTATGGTAAGGCACGGCATTACGGCTCAAACGTTAGCAGTTGAAACGTTAGGGTGCACGTTCACAGGCCGGCAAACCATGAATTTCCAAAAAATACACTGAAAGAAGCTATATATCTATTTCAATACTTTCCTCTGCATAGAAGGTAATTTATGAAAATAGGTTTGTCAACACAGCCGCGTAGCGGCCGTCCCTCTACATGGAAGTTATTAAATTAGTAAGTAAACTGTTAAAAAGACAGACAGACGCGGAGAGTGACTTGGTTTTATACTATGTATGTTGAAAGATCGAAGAAGTAATCTATACCTTTATAAAAAATATCGACAACAATGCTGAATACAGTTTATCAGAAAACTCCTAATATGTAAATAATGTTGCTATAAATAATCCAACACCACGCAACACCAGAAATGGCCACATCCAAATATTAAATACTGAAGATCTTATTCATAAAACTATTTGCGATCCTTTGGTAAAAAAATGTTTAGGCAAGATGTATTTTTAATTAAGAGGTTATTTGTACCGCGTGATTAATCATCAACATCATAATTGGACAATGCTGACCAGCCATATCTGCAGCTAGCAGGAAATGCTGGCGGTTCCTGTAGACCCTCTGTTCTATCCTCCAGGAATCCTTTTCTCGAACCACCTCAAGGCCATTTTCAGGTCTCTTATTATATTCAAATTTTTTTTGTATGTATCCCCATGTACATATCCGACGATCCTATCCATACCAGGTTGTCTGGGAGAGATTGCTCTTGAGCGATAAGACCGCCAATTGTCACTTAGGTTATAATTCTTTCTTTTTAAATTCTTTCTTAGTTTTAAGTGCAATAAAAGTATTTTCTATCTATCTTAGGGACTTAGGGACTAAAAAAATATTTTTGATAATCTATCTAACGTAGTAAACTCCTAAAACAAACTAATTTCTAATCAATTTAGCTTAGGAAATATCGATCCTTAACGTATCGCTTTTTCTTCACCACTCACTGGTCGACATACAGATACTCCAGCAGGCCTACAAACATAAAATTTTGAATAAAGGTATTGCTTCCAAGGTCAGGGCCAAAATAAAGGGAAAATTCAATAATCATGATTCTTAGGGTTCAGTCGTCTGTAAAAAGAACCTTAAGTTTTTTCCTCGCTTTTACTTGTTGCATAGGTCTTTACCTTACCTACAGACATAAATATATACAAATACAGGTTCTAATAAGAAAGAGAGTAAAGCGTAAACTGTCAAATATCAATTTTTAGGGTTCCGTCGTCATAAAAGAACCCTCAATTTTCTTCCTCGTATTTACTTCCATCATTACCTACCTACATACTTGAAATTTTAAATACATGTTCTAATTAGGGATAAAGTAATAGGGAAATTCTAAAATAATGATAATTAGGGTTTCGAAGTCAAAAAAAAAATAAGTTATGCGATCCGAACAAAAATATTAAATGTTAAGTCGTCTCGTCTTGTAATACTTCCGCTTGTAATACTTCGACTTGTAATGAGGGTTTTTCTTGTAGTCTTCAACCCCCCCCCCCCTTTTTTTTCGCCACTTTTAAATCTGTGTTTAATTATGATTAGTACAAAAGAATTATTTTAACCTGTATAGTACGGACACACTGTATATTTATGCAAATAAATACTATAATTCACTCACTCATTTTAATAGTAGGGTGTTATAGGGCATTTAATCCATCACAAATGTCGTAGTGTCCCCAATAACACATGTTCAAGTAAACCAGCACGTGGTCCTGCAGCACGCATCGCAGAGGATAGGTGACGACCTAGCTAAGTTACTTTGACATGTAAGAAAATTTCTTATAAATAAATAACTGAACTGAACTGGACGAACGGGATAAAAAACACTTCAGTAACGCATGCGTTCAGGTGAACCAACGTGTTCCTACCACGAGATATATTTTAAGTCTTTATCTGATTTTATCATACCATTACATATCTTATTCTATTTCATGTAATCGTAAAACTTGGGCTCGTCTTCAAAAGCTTCATCAACATGAGTGATTATGCGCTAGACCGACCTCCAATGATCAGTATTTTCGGATATTTTGAGTTTTATTCGATCAAGCGCCTTTTTCCAAGTTTCGCGTGAGTCCAGCTCCTTGTCGTCTGATGTGCGGTAGACCTTAACATCCACCACGTATTCACCCTTCAAGTCCGCCGCTCGTCGTTCATTGCCGTTGGCAATTCGAAGCACGAAGATAGAAATTATTCCTCTTGATTTGTTTGACTCACGAATCGTGAGTCCCGAATTTGTTGTCACCTGACATCTTTGAGGTGGATGAGGAAGATGCTTGTGATTTTATTTTTCTGCAACAAAATGTATAATTAAGTAAAAATTAAAATATACACACAACTGATCACATGCTTCAAACTCGTGTTTTAGTTGTGTTTGGAGGCAGATGAGACTCTAAAATAAAACATTATTTAATAGTAATAAAACTTACTTCGAAGTTTTAGCTGGTGATGGTGAAGCACTGCGTACAATTTTTCCGTCATCAGATGAATGTTTTGGCCCCTTTTGAGTCGGATGCAATCGAAGTCCATTTCACTATCAGACCTGAAATAAAAATAATAGTTTTAGAATAGAGATTTTTAAAACCGTTTTATTGGTAAACGTAGAAAAAATTTACAATTCGACTAAACGGACACATATTACCTTCAGTGTAGAAAGCAGCTCTTTCAATATGATTCTATCAATTTTTTTTCGGCCAAATATCCTTTTTCGACTAAATGAATGTTATATGAAGTAAATGATAAACCAAACGAGTTCTTTATTATTCAAATGAAATTAGTTGTTTTGTCATTCGACCAAACGTGGGGGCACCCTATTTAGTGAGCACAACGTGAACTGAAAAAATATTAAGGGTATTGAGACATGGTACTCCACATGATAAATTATGTTAAATCCCGTGTATTGCAAAGTCAATTCTGCAGGAGCACTTGCTAGGAATGTGCTGGTTTATTTGTACATGTGTTTTGACCTTGTACATTTGACATTTTGTAATGGAGTAGAATGCCAAATATCACCCTACTGATAAGGATGTGCCGCATATATCCTACCTACGTCTGTAGACTGTATTATTTATGTATATTTCTTCGGCGCCTCTTGGTGTTAAGTGGGTTTACCGTCTTTAGGAAGGTGTGGACACAGGGTTCTGGAGTCTTCATCTGTAAGACTTTAAAAGTACTAAAATTGTTATAGGAAGTTTCCTGTCAGGGGTAACCGAGTAGAATACTAATAATTTCTGTTTTTCCACAGCTAATGCTCGCAAGATGCGATATTTGGGAGTTTGATAGCTTCAAATTCGATGAAGTGACGGGCGGTGAGTACGATTTTCTTTATTATACCTATTTTTAAACCCCGACGCAAAAGGAGAGGGGTGTTATAAGTTTAACGTGTCTGTCTCTGTATATCTGTGGTATCGTAGTTCCCAAACGGATGCACCCTATTTTCGTTTAGTTTTTTTTTTGTGTCATAGACAATTTTATCCCAAGTGTTCTGAGCTATGTTTCATGAAAATCTGTTCAGCCAATAAACGTCGGCTAGTTTTAAAAATTTGGGATTTTGGTATATTATTACTTTAGTTTAACATCCATATAACCCATGTTTTGCAAAATAAATGAATTTGATTTGAACAAGATCCGTCAAGTGCGAGTGTGACTCGCGCGCCGAGGGTTTCGCTCTCCTGAAAATTATTGAAAGACTATAGGTAGGTTAGAAACAGCGATGTCTAATGAATATCTAAAAAGGGTTTTTCAAAAAGTTGAAACCTAGAAAAATTTCAAAACTACTATTTTGAAATGTTCAAACTGATACCTATATGATACATGACCCCACCTAACCCTCTTAAAATTTTGATATCATATTTTCATTTTTTGTTCTCTTTATCTGTACAGGCAGTGCATTTCGAAACTTCGAAGTTTTGTAAATTCAAAGTTCATAGCCTTTTTTGGGCATTTTTCAAGTAAGGCACTAATCAAGGCACCTTACGCAGTCGCGGAACGGACAAGTGCTATGAAAGAGTGAAATGCGACCAGTTTTGAAGCTGAGAGAGCTTTCTCAGCGGCTGCCCTAACGTTTTAAGGTCTTATTATCAACAATAGTAAAATGTAATACATTTAAGTCAGGGAATCCAATCCAATCCTGCAAGCTTGCGGGATCGAGGACATCAATCCCACGGATCCGCGGGATTTGCGGCACTGGATAAAATCGTACTTTTTCCTCTTTTTCAACGTCCTATGTTCAAATGCGTGGACTCGAGGGGTATCTCCTATATAAAGTTACTAGACATTGATCACTTTCGGTTAAATGCCCATAAAAATGTATGTGAAAAAATAATAATTTCACGATTTAAAATTCGTTTTATACCATCCACGCATTTATTTTATTTTTGGCTGCTCGAGTCACAATCAATTAGTCATGTTTTATCGATTTGGTTATTTATGACAATCGATTTTGTTTATAAAGAAGTTGTTATCGATTTGGTTATTTTTGTTCAACAAACACTCAGGCAGTACTTACTCGTAAATGGCTTTATTTTTAGAATCTAAATATTCAATACAATAAAATAGTTTTTTTTGTGATACTTTCCACTATCTCCTCGGGGTCCAGAATCGCCTCCTTTCGGTTTAGTACACAATGTACACATGACACGTGATACCACGTATTAAAAAAAAAGTCCATCAAATTTTACATTCTTTAATTGAAAATGAAAAACAAAAATGTTTATTTCTGGCGGGTTTAAAAAACTTAAAGCCGACTTCAAATATCTTTGAAGCAAAAAATTGGGTTTTACAGTCCACCTGACAACCCGGAACACTTCGATAGCACGATCAAATTTTTCTTTTGGCGAAATCTAGTTCTCATTTGAGTCTAATATACTAGTTTGCAGAGACCTGGATGAAACAACAAAAGTATTTCGGGAATTCGAAATAACTCACAATCAGTGAGTTATTCCGAATTCCCGAAATTCTTCCTTTTCTCAGAAAGCAACGCTCTGGTTTAGTTATGAAAACAAATCAAATCAAATCAAATCAAAAACTCTTTATTTCCATAAATACAATAAATATGTACACTTAGAAAAGGTCAAATCATAAAACTAAACACTGACACGGAAATAAAGTGATATTTTTGATTTCTGTCGCTTCGGTATGTAGACTAAAGTAAAGAAGCGACGAAGAAACCTTTAGCCTGTTAGTTGTTATTTTTCGAGCTGGAGCAAAACTCGTCCCAAGCTTTTTTATCCTCTAGATAATCTGATATTTTGTAGTAAGCCTTTTTACAAAGGATATGTTTGACTATTTGTTTGAATTTATTTATTGATAATTTTTGCAACTCAATTGGAGTTTTGTTGTAGAAGCGTATACATTGCCCTTTAAAAGATACATTTATCTTGTGTAGCCTAGTTGTGGGCACAGCGAGTTTATCCTTATTTCTAGTATTTATATTATGTGTGTCGCTATTTTTAGGGAATACATTGATATTTCTATGAGTGTACAACAAGTTTTCATAAATATAAATAATTAAATAATTTTTTTTTTTTTTTTAATAAATTTTGCTGGACAATTCACACAGCATTATCCAACCCCAAGCTAAGCAGAGCTTGTGTTATGGGTACTAGATAACTGATATACTTAATACAATATACTACATAGATAGATATTTTTATTATACATAGAAAACACCCAGACCAACGAAACAAATTTCTGCAGATCGTACACAAATTTTGTTCCGAGGCGGGAATCGAACCCGCAACTTCCTGCGTCCTAGGCGGACCTTCGCCCGCTGCGCCACGGAGGTCGTCAAATATTATATATTGACATGGTACTGTCGTTATATTTATTTCTTTGAATTTATCACGCAGGGATTCTCTGGGACCCATGTTATAGATTGCACGAACAGCTCTCTTCTGCAGCACAAATACGGTGTTAATATCTGCAGCGTTCCCCCACAGCAGTATGCCATAAGACATAACACTATGGAAGTAGCTGAAATAGACTAGTCTAGAAGTATCAACTTCTGTAAGATGACGGATTTTTTTGACTGCATACGCTGCAGAACTAAGTCTTTTCGATAGCTTATCTATGTGTGGGCCCCATTGAAGTTTACTATCTAAGGTTATTCCTAAGAATACTGTACTGTTTACAATTTCTAACGTTTCTCCTTGTACGTTTACATCAATCTTAACGTGTTTTACATTAGGTAGAGCAAATTTTATACATTTCGTTTTAGTTTCATTAAGCAAGAGATTATTGACACTAAACCAGTGTACTACTTTTGAGATTGCATTATTCACATCGTCAAATTTTATATTTTGTCGTTTCATTTTAAAAATTAATGAAGTATCGTCAGCAAACAATACAATCTCATGATTATTCTTTACTAGGTGAGGCAGGTCGTTAATATAAACTAAAAAAAGGAAAGGACCGAGGATAGAACCCTGTGGTACACCCATTGTAACTACAGACCCCGAAGACCGTTTCCCATTAATGTCAACTCTTTGTATCCTATCACTCAAGTAAGATGTAAGAAGATCCAAAGAGGTGTCTCTTATTCCATAGTGATGTAGTTTCCTGATTAATGTTTCATGGTGTACGCAATCGAATGCTTTTGACATGTCGCAAAAAACGCCTAAAGCATCTTGCGACTTCTCCCAAGCATCAAAAATATGCGATACTAACTCTACACCGGCATCAGTAGTTGACCTACCCCGAGTAAACCCGAATTGCTTACCATGTAGCAGGTCATTGCCATTGAAATGCCTGAGCAATTGATGTAAGATTAGTTTTTCAAAAACTTTGCTGAATGTAGGCAGTACTGATATTGGTCTAAAGTTAGTGGGGTCAGACCTACTACCCGATTTAAACAGTGGAATTATTTTACTACATTTCATTAGATCAGGAAATACGCCACAATCAATACATTCATTGAATATAAAAGCTAGATCTGGTGCAATCGTATCAATTAAAGGTTTAATAATTCTAACGAAAACTAAAAACTAAACTGTATTACAGAAGGCAGCGTCTTCTCCGTTGCAAGGTACATTGTTTGTAGTTTGGCAATCGAAAAACATACTCTAAATATTTAAAGTATTTCACTGTTTATGAGATACACCCCGGTAAGCATGTCACTGTATTAGTACTTGGTACATGTACATCTAGACGAAAAAGTGCCCAATTCCTATCGAGTCGTAATCGAACTTTCTACCGAGTGATACATAGTGCTTTATACAACATCTTTGAGGAAAATCATCGCTTTAGAATCTTCAAAATCACTGGAGTAAATTCAAATTATTATTGTAAACTCAAACGTAGCAATAAATACGCGCACTAGCTATTTTCAAATGGTTCTTTTTGAATTATTGTTCCGAATACGGAAGAGGCCAATATCATAAGGCGGATTCGGTATAAAAACTTTTTGTCATTTGACCTATTATGAAAATAGCTGCCGGCTGATTTTTCAGCAAATTATTGCCGGGTGAAATGTTAGTCTCTCACTTGGCAAGCCCTGTGCGCCGCTAACGCCGCGCCGAGCCGTGTGCCGCGCGGAAATGGGATATATTATGATGCATTCATTCGCTGATTTCTTGATTATTATCTAGTAATACCTAGTAACATCTATATGTTTTTGGATTCTCCATAAAGTTTCCTACAAATTAGCATGTAAATATTCTGAAGTTGTGTAACATGTTCATGCAAATGTAGGCGTAATTATGGTGAAATTTGAGAAGTATTTCTTAAAAATTCATTTTAAAAAATTACAATTTTTATGTCCAGTTTGAGTTTTATTTTAAAGTTAGCCTATCCTTACAATTGAAACAATAAAGAACACGTTTCCAAAGAATTTTTTTTTTCACATTAAGTTGTACAAAGAAAAAAACGATGAAAAAAAGATGACAGACGTCATAGATTAATTTTGAATATATTTATTTTTAATTTATTTATTCATTTATTTATT
Organism: Eupithecia subumbrata; assembly: GCA_949316285.1. Taxonomy (NCBI): domain Eukaryota; kingdom Metazoa; phylum Arthropoda; class Insecta; order Lepidoptera; family Geometridae; genus Eupithecia; species Eupithecia subumbrata. The sequence continues at coordinate 2,727,879 of OX438642.1, read as the reverse complement.
TATTGCATTCATGTCCATTACAAGGTGTTAACATTTTTTGGTAGAATCTACATGAACCCTGTAAGGGCGTTGCAACATTCTGAGTTACAGTTCTTAGGTAGGTAGTAAAATAAATGGTTTACAATTTTACAGTATTCATTTAGTCTTCATAAACATTTGTTATTATTTATCCTCATAAACATTTGTTATACGGAATAAAGATACACAATTCGTCACCTTTAAGTATCGTAAAAGGTTTATCATAATTAATGTGTCAAAAATATAAAAAATTTAATTAAAAGCTATGTCGAAATAAAATGAAAAAATCAATTAAATTTTAAGCAAACGTCAATGGTATAGGGTTATAAATGTCAAAATTTGTAATAAGCGATGATATACCCACTTATGTCACGTAAGTAGTAAGTTCTAATTAAATAATTGTCACAAAATAGTTATATTCCTAAGAGGTACTTTTACAGGTTTTGTCAATAAGGAATTCATTCACTGTGTAATTAACTAATTAATAACATTTGCGTGTAAATTATGATTTTAATCTCGTCTTATAAAAAATTTCCAGTTTTTCATTTAGGGTTTCGAGATCGAAGATCGTTTTCGAAACCCGTATGGTCTCGCTTCGTCTGTCCTTTTTTTTAACTCAGCAACTACTGCAGCTATCAACTTGAAATTTAAAATAATAATACATTTCGTGCGACCGTACAGATTTAAAGAAAAATAAATGAAAATGAATATTTTCCATACAAATTGTGATGCCGAAATTTTAAAAGACACCTACATGGTCATGTGGGGTATTAAAGAAAAGGCATCGGTTTGGACATTTCAAAACAGTTTTTCAAATTTCTGTACATTTCATATTTCTTGAAATATTTTGAAAAAAGTCGAAAATTTTACCATTACCCACTTTAACCAAAGCATGAAGAGAGATCCATCTGAAATGTAGGTTGGTATCTACTATTTTTAGGCATTCGTTAAATTGCCTCTCTGGTATTCGTTAAAAGTCTCTAACCGGTACTTTTGGTACATATTTGTTGACAAACGTTCGAAACCCTCGGCACGCGAGTTACACTCGCACTTGACGGATCTTGTTTATATAGCAGGCAATTTATTAAAAAAAGTAACTAACCTAGATTCTGGGCTCTTACTTACTGTTAGGGTAGGTAATAGGTGGTTTTATTAGCATATTTCCGTGGCGTCTAATAAACTTGTCATCTTATTCCGATTTTGATTTAAATATTTGCCTGTTTTTTCTTTTAAAATTATTTCTTGTAAACTTGGTTAGTTTATGGTCTTGACGTCGGCTTGATTTTAATTAACAAAGTTTGGACTACTCGAAATCAGCGACCGTAGGCGTAGACAACAAACTCTGCTGAAAGTTCCACTTCTATACATTGTTTTCAAAGTTTTCGGTAGTTAAATCTTGAGTTTAAGTCTATTGTGTGCCGAGTCTAGCTCCCCTGTCAACGGTCTGTTTTGGATACTCTCTTTAGTAAAACTTATGAAACGGAGTGCACTTCGTTACGTAAAATTAAGCCTTCAGATATTCGCTTTTACAAAACAGAAATTACTCGTAGACTTGAATATGATACTTTAGTTGAAACTGTGCCATAATATTGAAAAACTCAACTTTAACCTGTCAGGGGTTCCCTTTAGATAAACGCTACTGTACTCGTTTATTATTGTCAAGTATGTCCACACCCATCACCAATATATTACAATCAATCACCATCATTGGGTTGTAACATCTACGGAGGATGTTGCACCATACTATACCTAACGACTCATATAATAAATGCGTTTTTTTGTTGCAGGTCATTGCATTCCTGTGCTTGGCATGCATTTATTAAAAACGTATGACCTAATTAGATACTTTAATCTTGAACCTGCAAATTGCCTGAGATTGTTTCATTTAATTGAGATGAATTACAATGCTACAAATCCATACCACAATTCCGTCCACGCCGCGGACGTAGCACAAGCGGTACACTGCTTTATTCAGCAACCTCCTGTAAGTATAGACAACAGCTGTGCTTTTTATTTAATACATTTCGTCTTGCGAATACAAAACTAAAAATCTTGAGATCTAATTGTAGTGTAAATTTATGAGCTTACTTTTACCAAGCACATCGATTGTTGTCTGGGGTATAATTGTAGATTGTTGTAGATTGAAAAAGAATAAAGTTGATGCATCGATTAAGGTATCCGCCGGCCTCCCATAGATTCACAATAGGCACCCTGTTAAGAAACCGTCTGTTTCAAAAGAGAACACATTCGAAATGTTGGATTTCTATGTCATTGTAATAATCGGACAAATCACTCGTCCAAGACACAAATAAGGACGGAATGTCCTATTTTTAGTAATATTAATGCATTTTTTACCACTGCAATGTGCTGTTAGTAGCCCCATTCTCAAGAAATCGCGTTAAAAATATTTCTGGATTTAGATATTCTACGATATTTATATTGTTCTAAATTAATGAAGGAAGTGGCTATTGTTTCAAAGTTTATTTTGGTTTTGGTGTGTTTAATTTGTAAGCCTAAAGAAATAAAGATATTGAAATCTGAAATCATACGAATTAAATTCGACTGAGTGTCAATGACGTAAGTTTCTAGGTATCTACCGAGATGGCGGCGGATACCTTACGTATTTCATGACATTGCGGCGTAGGTAATTTTACTCTATTCTGCCCTAGACAGCAATCACTGTGCTAAGTCTTGTATTAATTTAATGACTTTCAGAGGTAGAGATCATGTTAACTTATTTGTTTTTATTGTAGCTCTTACAAAATCTCCACAAAATTGAGATCCTGGCGGTATTATTGGCTGCCTTCACCCACGATCTGGACCACCCGGGGGTGAATCAGTCCTACCTTCTAGCCACTGATCATCCGATCGCGCTGATATATAATGCGCTGGTGAGTCCTAACTATTCATATCATTATCGATTACCCTTACATTTATTTTTTTATTTTATGTCGTATTTGTCCTTCTTTTGACTACAATCAATAAATAATCAAATGACATCCCGGCAAGTGCTAGTGAGCCATTTATCTCCCAATCGACGCAAGAAAAGAGTGCTTTTTATTATTACCTATACGAATTTAATATGAAATACAGAGTTTTAACTATAAAAACTTTCGTAGTTTGACACATTCATTATGAATGTAAGCGGGTTAACTACAAACCTAGTTTGTGTTGGCAGAACACCAACGTTTCATTCCTTAACGAGGGACTTGATCAGGGTGAGTGCGGTTCGCGTCGCGCCTGTACCGCGTCCCTGCGCGCACAACGGGCTAACGCACGCAGTGCACGGTTCGTAGGCGCCGGGGGCGGGGGTGGTGGGGGCACGCTGCTTGTCGATGCTGTTGAGTAGGAGAGCCAACTTCTCGCGAAGATCTCACCTGACGTCTTCATAAACGTTTGGTGATGATAGGTCAGTTTGTGCCGATTGCAGTTCACAGAGTGTCAGTGAATTGCCAATAACCTGTTTACAAAATTATATATTCAAACCTTCAACACAGCTATCGACGGCTGATTTGATAGAAAAAGACCTCATCAGTTTAGTTAACACTTTGAATGCCCACGACGCAATTGCTGATCCCCTGGTGTACCGCAGAGGCTGGCCAGTGAAAGCCTTTTTTAAACCCCGACTCAAAAATAGAGGGGTGTTCGAAGTTTGACGTGTCTGTTTGTGGTATCGTAGCTCCCAAACGGATGAACCGATTTTCGTTTAGTTTTTTTTTGTCATAGATAATTTTATTCCGAATGTTCTTAGCCACGTTTCATGAAAATCTGTTCAGTCAATAAACGTCGGCGGGTTTTTAAAATTTTAAATTGTGTCATTTTAATTGACAGCTACAGACGCAAGCCTAAAATGATGCCTTACCGCCTTTATGCCCACGATGGCTTGCGTTAGTTTCGTTTATTGTCACTTGCGTAGATCATGTAGGGCCTCAACGGGACAAACATCACAGACAAACTTTATCTATTGGACCGAGGTATCTAATTTCTAACTCAAGTCCAACATTCAACTTGAATAAAGAAAAGCGAGGACAGAATTCCCTGAAACATTGGGTACCTATTTTTTTTGATAAATTTTGCAATAATTTAGAACATAGAGTTATTATTGATAAGTAATATAAGGATATTGTATTGTCAATCACAACTCCTGCATCAAAAGGCTAAAAGAGACAGGTAATCTGTTGGAGCAAGCATATCGCTGGTGCTCACAGGCAAGCTAGGCTAAAATTTGAATCATGGGTTTTTTCATGGTAAGCTGATGTTAGGTTTAGTGTATGATCAAATGTGCATTAGTAGATGAAGCTTCAAGTCAGAACTGAAATGGTATCAGAAGCACCAGGAACAGATAAATTTAGATATGCTGGCAACGACAAATTTTACAACAAAACTCCGAGTTGCAAAATTATCAATAAATAAATTCAAACAAATTGTCTAAAATATTCTTTGTAAAAAGGCTTACTACAAAATATCAGATTATCTAGAGGATAAAAAAGCTTGGGACGAGTTTTGCTCCAGCTCGAAAAATAACAACTAACAGGCTAAAGGTTTCTTCGTCGCTTCTTTACTTTAGTCTACATACCGAAGCGACAGAAATCAAAAATATCATTTTATTTCCGTGTCAGTGTTTAGTTTTATAATTTGACCTTTTCTAAGTGTACATTTATTGTATTTATGGAAATAAAGAGTTTTTTATTTGATTTGAACGCATCACACCAAAAACGACTTCCGTAGCTTTTGGAAAAGTACTAAGAAAATGAATAAAAAGCCTGGACTGCCTGCGACTATCGACAGCTTAAATGGGCCCAAAGATATTGCTAACCTCTTCAAGAAACACTTCTCTGTCATGCCTCTGTCATGTGCCGGTGCTGAATGGGGGGATAGGAGTGAAGAGTGTCTCTCCAACCAGACTCATTGCTATGCAAGTTGAATAGAAGTCACCCAGCCACGACGGACTCAGCATTGAACACCTGCAGCACGCAAGGCCGCGTGACGCTGGTGCACTAGCTATGTTATTTGTAAATAATGCCTATGTTCCATGTAAAATGACAAAGACAATTATGGTACCTAGTAATCCTACTAATATTATAAATGTTTGTGTGACTGTTTGTTAGCACGTATCTCCGTAACTACACAACCGATTTAGATGAAATTTGGTCTTATTTCTTGGTTCGTTCACTTAAAACTCGGTATAATATATATATATAAACTAAACAGTTTTTATATTTTTACAAAAATAACCCTAGGGGGTATGCAATAAATTTCTGAAATTTGTATAATTTTCACGCGGGCGAAACCGCGGGGCGCTATTATGGTTATAATTATAACTTTTTGTTGTTCTCAAATTTGCAAAGTGCAAGGACAAGGACATTTGCCGATCCATTTTCATTCACATGAATACCAAAATCACTGTTAGTCTGCAGTTAAAGGACAGTACATCCCTTCATCGAATCCCTTGACACTTGAATTTAAATGTCAAATTTGACACCTGAATGCCACTCGTTCAGACATTCATTCATTATGTATGAATTAATGTCTGAACGAGTTCATACACTCATGACACTAATGCTATTTTTGTATCAAATTTGACACCGCTCAATGCCACCCGTTCAGATAAAACGACTTCAATAGCTTTTGAAAATTACTGGTTAAGCTGTCGAATACTATCGATATTCACACACAATTCAGGCTTACCATTTTAAATGAGCCTAAAGAGATTGCTAACCTCTTCAAGGAACACAACTCTGTCATGCCTCGGGATGTGCCGGTGCTGAATGGCGAATGAAATAGGAGTAGAGGATGTTTTTCAAACCCGATTCCTTGCTAAGTTGAAGAAGTCATAAAGAGCATGAATAGTAAAAATCACCCAGCCACGACGGTCTCAGCATTGATGGCCTGTAGCATGCGCGGCCGCATGTAGCTGGTGCACTAGCGAAGTTACTACGTTTTTGTGCAAGTCATACCCATGTTCCTACACATGACACTGAATGTGAATTAATTCACATTCAATAGAAGTATTGTCGTGTGTGTAGGAACATAGGTATGACTTGCACAGAAACGAAGTAACTTACCTAGTAGTAACTTAGCTAGCTAATAATCAAGTTCGAGACCGTTCGTGTGTATGACACGAACGCTGTCGAACTTGATTGCATTAGCTTCATGCGTGTCGTGCCTACAACAAATATTGATGGGGTTGTTTGCTAGGTTGCTCAAGCATTCGTAATGTGCTGAGCACACCCGGCCGGTCGAACGGGCATGCAGCGATTGCTTTGTGCACTCAAGTGTCAGACAAATCCATAATTCCGGAGTCCGATATTATTAAGCCACGGCCATGCAGAGGCAATGCAGAGGCGAGAGAGCCCACTTTTAGACTCGATCTAGTGGTTTTGGTTCTTGCAGTATCCGATACCAGCTTTAGAATACCCCGCGGAGGGAGCTTACAAAACGAAGTATCAAATTCCAGATTCTACTCTTGTTGTGTCTCGGTGTAATAAAAAGTGGCTTTGCAATAAAATAAAAAACATACAGACGTATTGAGAAGCTTCTCCTTTTTTTTTTAAAGTCTGATATCGCACTCACTGCCCAGCCTCGGCGGTGCGACCCGGCAGCAAGGGCGCGCCTCGTACAATAATAATAATAATAATTTATTCAAAACAAGTTAGGGCTAAATGGATTACAAAAAGTCAATAATAATCTAATATAAGTTATAAAATAATACATGTGTCTGAACCAGGTTAAGTAAACCTGTTTCTCACGCAGAAAGTGCAATAATCAAATCAGTCATGATAAAACAAAGCAACGGTGCAGATTACCTACCTAACCTAACCTACTACTGGTTGGTAATAATTTTATGTACTACGGATTTCGTGTCTTCACTGGTCTTAAGTTTGTCGGGTATAATGGACATAGAACTAACATTTGTGGGCTTTGAAAGTGTTAGTCCCTTGTTAACCATTTCGGCGAAGGAAGTTTCTCCGACTTGTTTCGAGGTGATTTCGATTATCCTTATGAGGTATTTAAGCTGGTGGGATTGGCAAGTTGGTGTTGGTGCATTTCTATATGGCTGTAGGCGTTCACAACAGTAGATCAAACGAATGGAACAGGCAGGATAGCTTTTTTAAATCTAAGCAATAAATATTCTATTGCACTTTAGGCGTAGAGTTATAGTTCAGGAGAAAATGGCATGACTGATTTCATTGTACGAGGGAAAAGCATTATACAAACAGAAATAGAGAAACGTGTTTCGTGTTCGCCCTGTTTCGTAGGTCTATTATGCATGTTTTTGGCACTGTGCCGCAACTCTTCTCCATAAACAAAATCTTGCGATTTTTTAGTTTTTTGTGATAGTCAACTCAAAAAAACAAAAAATGGCCTTATGTTATATCGCGATTCGCGTTATCAAAACTTTGCAAATATTATTCCGTTGCTATTTAGGATCGCACATAATGTGAAGGAGTAAATGTCATAAAACTTTTATTGTCCGTGACTTTCAACATGAATAGAGGGCGTGTTTTGACTTGTATCGTCCGAGGGTTTTAATAGCATATTCTCTGCTTTTCTATGCAACGGAATAATATTTTCGATCCACTGTGCGCCGCCTCACGGCTTGGAAGAGGACATATGCGTCGTGGACCTTGAACGTGTTTGTATGTACTCGTAAAGTGGCTTGCTCCGAGTCTATGTTGTTATCGAATAGGGCTCTTACTTTCGTAATTTTTAATTTTTGTGTATATTTGGATTACTGTTATTGGTTTTAATGATTAATCATTCAAACCAATAACAGTACAGTATAGTTAATTAGTATAGTTAATCAGTATAGTACAGTATAGTCGAAACAGGACGTGTTTATCAGAAGTTTATAAAATGAGGTCATCACTTTTTCATTTTCAATCTATAAACAGTTATAATTAACCATGTAATTTTTCGCAGGGCAAAGATCAAAATAAGAAAAATAGAGTAAGTTAAATCCTTTTATTAATGTATTTTAGTTACATTAGATAAATTTAATAATAATAATAAATCAAAAATGCATTTTTATTCATTGCTGTTGTTTTTTTCAGTTCCTGAAAATGCTCTGGTATTTCAAACCGCACAGCAGCAGTGTAAGTATATATTATATTTTTACTACCCGAGACGGTTTATGCGTTTAGGCCCTAAATGCATATATACCATTTCTGAACAACATTGTTCGGAGATTGTTTGTTGTTTATATGTATAAATTATCTGAGCGTCTGGTCGAAGCAACGCGTGATCCGAGAGCTGGTGAGTATCTGGCGCAGCGCATCAGCATTGCCATACAGCGGGGCAATGCAGCCAGCGTAGCGGGGACGCGACGACTGGTATTGATATGGATCAGTTGAGCTACCTGTAAATTGTTTGCAACAGTCTGCAGTTAGCTCATTGTTTCAATTGTAAATACTAGTTCTTATTTATTTCTATTAATTGATTGTAATTTTCTACGCGAAAATAAAGAATTAAGTGTGACGTTTATCCATGTACCGTTTATCCACTATATGATGAAAATAGGAAAGTGAATCGTTACGTAGATTCAGTCTATGTTTCTTTTAACAAGAGCAGAAATTTTAAAAACAAACTTATTCAGATTCCGTTTTTTATCTTCTTTTATTGGTAACATAGGAATACTTCCAAATATTTACTTAATTCTGAAGTATATTATTAATTAAAATAGACTTGGTTTGAAAATTCCTGGGGATGCCCGGTTACTTCGGAGACAGAATCAGGAATTCCCGGTTGTTCAAAAGCTACCCGCTTTTGCAATCCCTAGTATATATAAGCAGCTGGTGGTCTGCTGATGTACCAGAACGTTACTTTAGGGAACAGTGCGGTAAAAAAAATCAAAATGACAAAATAACGAAAATATTAGAACTAAAATATTATACCTACTAAAAATAGTAATTACAAATAAGCAAGACTAACAGAATGTAAGTTGACTGTAGGTACATAGTTTAAGTAAGTTTTCAGTTTACTTTGCTTGTTCACACTTAATATAATTACTAGCTACCCGACTGCGATTTTATTCGCGTTGAATTTAGAAATACTTACCTGGCGTGTACTTCCTAAAATGAACTCCTATGAAAAATTGCAGCTGCGTAGTTTCAGAGATTTATATAACATTATATCATTCCCCCTCTAAAAAGCTAAATTTTATTCACTGTTTTCAGTGAATAAAAGCACTTTTATCACATACTCACCAATATAATCGACCTCCATCTCAATGCTATACCTACCCAAAAAATTCTGAAATAAAGTATAATATGAAACTTTTGAATAAAACGGATTTATATCGAGGGCCATGAATCACTCGCGTCGCTCAGGTGTTTTATTCACTAATTGCATAGTATAATAATTGACCCGCATTGCCACCATCTAAGAAAGATAATTTCTGAAATCTCGTTCATAATAGTTGCTCGCTCATGACCTAAAAGGAAGAAGTGCCTGGCGCTGTAGTTCCAGATATTTCTTGATATGTCAGTCAGATTTTTCACTACCTTGGAATATGAATTTCTATGAATCCGTTATTAGTGGGTCCATACGTCCTAAAATGAACCTTCATGCACAATTTCAGCCACGTGGCTCTTGTAGTTCCAGATATTTCTTGATATGTCACAGTCACTTTTTTCTCTTCTGTAAATATATATTATTATTTTTAACCGCGAAAACCTTTCAACAGCTCTTTGTTTTTATGTTCACTTTGGTGATTTGATGAATTTAAATGAATGTGCTGCTGGTTTTCCCTGATATAAAAGATTTAAAAAAATTATAATAGATAGAAATGCCGAACGGCTCGAGTTGAGGCGAAACGAAAAGGGAAAAAAACGTTTCTCGATAAATCTGTTAACGCTATGCTTTTTACTCACCAGGACGAGCCAACCACATCAAAGAAGAAGTCTTTATGCCGAAAGAAGAAGCAAGACGTGAGTTCTTTTTACTGTTTTGATTTGTTCTTTAGGTATTTTATTTACTCTCAGTTTATCATATATTTCAGCTAATAATCTGCCATATCGCGGTGAAAGCGAGTGTCTCGATCATTAATTAAAACCAACATAATAAAAATATTCATAAGATAACAAATTAGTAACCTCGCTTGTTCAAATACTTCTTAATTATTACAAAAGATAACCATTCGTGTCGCTGACTGTTTTAGAAGTTTAGTTTTTTTTTTGTTTTACCGACGACATGGATGAATTACATTATGTACAACTTCCTTGTGAAGAACATTTATTGTGTTAAACTATTTCGTGAACTATTATGTTAGTTTTTGGAAAGCATGCTTCATTTTGGGTCACATTTTCATTTACCTTATCACTTAATAAATTGAAATGTGGCGCCACAGGACAGGCCAGGGCAGGCCACAATGGTGGCATCGTGAGATGTCACCATTTTGGCCTGTCTCTATTTTAATAAGCAACACTCAAGAAAAATGTAGCTTTCTTGTGGACAAGCTTTCAAAATTGGGTCGGCCTTTCCAAAAACTAGGTACCTCTTACTTACTTATAATAATTAGATTCCAAGTCTTTAACAGCACAATTGTTCCATTTCAGATCTATCCGTTTATTATTTATCAAAATGAACAAACATACAAACTTTCGCTTGTAAAAATTCTCGTAGTAACGAGCATTTTTGCATCTTTAATGTAAAACGTCGGGAGAAAATTAGATAAACAATCAAATTAAACAGATCACCATTGCAGCGTTTAGAAAATACCTGCTCGTAATATTAAATGAAGCCATAAAAGCGTATGTAAATTTTGAGTAAATTACATCGGTAACTACATAATTAATTGATGGCGTGGCGGGCCTTTTTGAGATTACTTAATAATGAAGCGAGAAATTATAACTACCTAATAGGTAGTTCATAGGTAGTACCTTTACAAATTATTAGCTTTAAGAAAAAGATATAATCGAGTGCACGTAGTACAATGTACAAATCACTGGAAACATATCTCATGAAATCAACTTATTATAACTTATTATATTAAGATCTCAAGAGGCGCAAATATGCAGGTCTCGACAGAGCCTAAACATTTACTCCTCTTGGAGTCGAGACCCTAGGTCCGTGGGATACCGAAGCTCTTCGGGTTTTCAAAAAATTATCTGAGCGTCTAGTCGAAGCGACGCGTGACCCGAGAGCTGGTCAGTATCTGGCACAGCGCATCAGCATTGCCATACAGCGGGGCAATGCAGCCAGCGTTGGGGACGCTTCCGACTGGTATTGATATGGATCAGTTGAGTTACCTGTAGATTGTTTGCAACAGTCTGCAGTTAGCTCAATTGTTTCAATTGTAAATACTAATTATATTATAATTTTCCTTGTGAATAAAGGCTTCTGCCAGAAAAAAAAAAGAAACTTATTATTTATCGCTCAAAGACCGAAAACGCTAATTGATCGAAAACAGCTCACAACGCGTTGTGGTCTCTGTAAAATATCGCGAAATTCGTGTTAAGCTTCTTATGAAAACGATCACAACGCGTTCTGGCAATCGAGAAAGAAATTCCTGTCGTGACGACGGTCATGTGCTGTTGTGATAAGACATTACTGTCGCTTTACCAGTAAGCCAGCGCGTAGTGTAGGACGGCCAGGTGGGATAACGATCTGTGATAGACTGCAGGCAGATGCTGGAAAAAACTGCTTCATCAGCATTATCTTTTTTTTTTTTATCTTACCTGTTTTGTCCCACTGCTGGGCAAAGGTCTCCCCCAAGCTCTTCCAGGAATCGCGATCGTTTGCCAAGTCCCACCAATATACCCGATCTACCCGAAATGCGTCGAAATCGTCTCGCCAGCGTCTCCTTGGCCTGCCTCGGCGTCGTCGGCCGTCTTCAGGCACCCACTGCGTGACGATCCGCGCCCATCTTTCTGGATGCATGTGGCTCACATGTCCCGCCCAGTCCCATTTGAGTCTGGCCGTCTTGTACCCAACGTCGGCAATTCCAGTTTTGGAACGTAGGTAGTGTTTCGGATTCGATCGATCCTCTTTACTCCATGCACGCTACGCTCCATTGCCCTTTGGCAGACCTTGAGTTGGGATTTTTGCGATTCAGTCAAAGACCACGTTAGTGCTCCATAGGTGAGGACGGGCAGAATACACGAGTCGATGAGTTTCCGCTTTAGTGACATTGGAAGGTTTCCCTTCATAAGCTCCTTCATGGACCAGTAGTTTTTCCAGGCGCTTTCGATCCTGCGACCGATCTCTTTATCCTGCCTGTTTTCGAAGGAAACTATCTGGCCTAAGTAAATATACTCATTGACGTAATGTATTTCGTGCCCGTCAACCTTTATTTTGCGTTTGGTGGAGTTCAGCATTATCTATCCTTACAAAATTAGACAACTTTATTTTTATGTTTGCAAGTTTATTATATTATTTGTAGGTTAATATGTAGGTATTATAGTATGTAGTGTATTATATTCTTTTTTTTTCGGGTGCCACCGTCTATTTTGTTCTTACATGTCCAGTCCATCCCAAGGTTGCCTGGAAGAGATCGCTCATAGCGATAAGGCCGCCTTTGTACTTCCTCTACTCGTAGCATTTATTTCAGTATTGTTATTTGTCTTTGTGTGGTACAATAAAGTATTATCTATCTATCTATCTGGATGCGCGACTGAAGACAGGGCGCTATGGTGCTCATAGAATACCTATGTTCAGCAGCGGACTAATATAGGCTGATGACGATGACTAATTATAGTAGTTTATTAATATTAGTGCGTACTTTGTGCGAGAACTAGTACTTACTTATCATACATAGGTAATCTTATAATAGCATAGATGCAATCCCATCTGAGCCCATCCTGTCCAAGCGTGCAAGAAAAGGAATATCAATCGAGTTTGAAAGACGTATGTCGTCTGGCCCCTATACAGCAATCATCCTGTAATTACCGAGTTACGTTGACAAAGGGGATCTCCAAGATTGGAGCTGACCCTGGCCTTCATGATAGATCACTACAATTGCGCTTCCTGAATGCAATAAATAAATAGTATTTTCTCGCTTGTTTATCTATTTGTACTCTACAAAAATATCACAAAAAGCTACTGGCTAGTTTATTTTATGACTCTCCGAAACTTCCGTTTTAAATACTTCGCTTGTATCCCTGAATGCTATAGGCAACGTAACAAGTAATTAATTGAAAACAAAAAAAATACAACTCTTACTACACATCATAGAGCTTGCTTGACGCATGATAAATGAACTCTCGCCCACACAAAATTTGCTCATAGATAGGATATGAGAATCGAAAAAAGTCCCTGATGTTTCGCATTTTTCGGCAAAATGTGAAGGCAAAAACCTTCAATATTTAAGACGAGATTATATTATTTTGATACCCAATTTGTCAAAATCGCTTCAGCCGTTTGTATTGTTAGAGATCACAAAGAGTATCAGATAACATAGGAACAATCGAAAAACATAACCCTTGCGGGTATGACGAGAAACGGCGGGCAATATGTTTTGTTTTAAAAACTTTATGCATTTGATGGATAGGTGATTGACTTCTTCCCGCCAAAACTGGTAATAAAGAACGAATCAGGCTTAAATTTTTCATACCATGTAGGTTAGTACTTGGATAGACATACATAGGTAAACTAAAAACGTTTCCAAAGAAGAACAAAAATGTATGTTGACTTGGAATAACGTATTTATAAGATGGTCTCTCTTTTAAAAAGGCGGGTCTATTGTGCGCTATTACAATAAACCCGCTCCGCAATGGAGAGGTCCGCAAGCTATTGTATTTACCTAGTTGGTTACCAAAGTGATGAAACATTAAAAACAGTAACAAAATATAATTCAAACGACTGATAAGCTGACACCATCGCCACAGAGGCCGTCAAAAGTGGCCCAGATTGTAGTTTTAATAATAAATAAAGTGATGCAATGAAAAATTTATAAATTAATGAAATAATATATAAAAAAAAAATATTCTGTAACACCGTAAAAAGAGTATAAACTTCTGTTAGAAGGTCTGTAGTTATAAGGAATGTATTTTGTTGAAATTATCGTGTGATTTTATGATACAGGCTATTATGTTTCACAGGTTGAGTCAATTCTAGAATGCCACCATTGGCGGGTGGCATTTGGATGCATTGGGGAGAGCAAAGTATTTGAGCATATGAAGGCGCAACTTCGGTTAATCAAAAAGATGTTGAAAGAGCTCATAATGGCTACGGACATTACACGCCAAAACTCCTACTTGGAGCAGTTCAGGGTAAGTTGCTTAAACAACCACTCACATCTTGATTCATATCTAAATCTAGCTCTTAAGACTGCATAAGTCCTGACAAAAGACATTCCCGCTAAAAATAACATGCAAGTAAACCAAAGAGAAGGGAAAGCCTGGGTAAATATTGATGCGTACGAAGTATCAGGAAATATAAAATTGTGACGGACGATCCCATTCAAACCAATTTTAGCAAAACTGGTTCAAGCCCGGTTGCAAAAAATGATAGACAATTAATAAATAAATAATAAATAAATAATGCTGGACAATCCACACAGCACTATCTAGCCCCAAAGTAAGCTACTCAAAGCTTGTGTTATGATAACTGATATATTAAATACATTATAAATGAAACAAAACAACATAAATTGTCCAACCAAGCAACGATCGCCCGCAACCAATATCATTATCGTTCAAATTTAGCATCGAGGTCGATAAAATGTCTCCTAAAAACCTTCATAGAAAATAACATTGAAACGCGAAAAAGAGCTGTAAAATTAATAGCCGAGTTTAGTCATTAATCCATGTCATCTTTGGATACCTTTGGAGTTTTATGAACTGTAGAAAGAATTCTTAGAAAAGATCGTCCAAAACAAGGCCAAGGAAAACTTATCTTGATGTTTTAGGATTTGTTCTAAAAATTCATAGGAATCGTAATCGATAAGAAAATAAAATTTATATACTTAATTGGTGATTTATGATTCAATTTCAAAGTTTTATAATACCCATACATTTTTATGAAACCCTTTGATAAGCATGAAACAGACTGACAGATTTGGACGGGCTCTGTGTCACCACCGATTTAGGTATAGATATGAATTCATCTTATTTATAGAATTGAGACAGTAATGGGGTCGTTCTTTAAGACGCTACCCAAACAGTGACACCGTAGAAAGTACACTTTTTCGTCGCACCGTTAGCCGTTCTCCGACATATTACAAGCCCAAAAAAAAAACAGTGTATAGTCAAATGTATGGAAAAAAGACTTATACAAAAATATTTTATAAAACGATCTAGGATCTTGAAAAAAAAAATCACAAGAAAGAACAAGAAAAAAATTTTTCGTCTCGATATGCTCAATATTTTGAGTGACAACCATTAATTATTTTAATACTATATGAAAGGAAATTTTATCAACAAAAGAAATATGTAAAAAGTTTTAAATAAATAAAACCATTAACATAATAAAACCCAAAAAACACATTTTTGTAAGGCGTTTAGCGAAGAAATTGCAAAAATGATAATATTTTGCCAATAGAATTTCAACCTTATTACTCAAACATCCCTTTCAATATATGCTCAAAATAGCTTCCAGTAGCTTCATTCGGAGGCTGGATGCCTCCTCGGACGGACGTGAGGTTATGTAACTTTTTTCGCAATGACAGCTGGGTTCGACGGACGAATTACGATTTTCGACAACTTTTGTTTTGCGGGTTAAATGGTTCATTCGTCATTGAAATAAAGTCTATATTTGATTGAAGCTAAGCCAAAAGAAATTTGCAGGAATTTTATTCATTGACAGACCTACCAATTAAGTAGAATAGGTTTATAGTGGTTTTATCTCTGGTAGCTAGATAGGTAGGTAGGTACTACTCAACATGTTTACAGCACGAAAAGTATTGGTCGAGTTAAAATATGTTAAATAGGTAGGGCGATTTTGATGACCTTATATATAAATAAACAATGCTGAAAAATTAAAATAGGAGCCTACGTCCAGCAGTGGACTTATATAGGCTGATGATGATGAATTCACACATCATCACCAAGGCCGAAGCTAAGCAGAGCTTTGTTATGGGTACTTACTAGATAACTGATTTACTTAGGACCAACCATTTGCATTTTTTTTCTCGTAGTTCTACCTGTAGAACTACAGGCAAATTTAAATTACTCGTAGTTCTATCGGTTTGTTCTCTTAGAGAAGAGAGATTCTCAAAAGGACAGATACTCAAAAATAATAATTTACTTTAAATTTTTAATAACTCATAGAAAAACCTCAACGGAGCGGTTTGTCATAACTTTTTTGTTATTGGCAATATGTGTACATTGACATCAATATAATAAATTTTTTGTTAGCGTAACATAGAAGTCAAGTAAAGGAGATGTTTAAAGACGCTAAACATGTAATAAACATGCAAAACAATTGTATTTCCAATGACAGTTGTCAAAATTATTGTTAATCATAATCACTCATGAGTTCTTGGAAGGCAGCAACATAATAAAGAATACTTTATATCGGTATGAATATCAATTTGGATAGCAAGGCATGGTCTGTTGTGGTTTTTATGATTATTTTGTAGAATTACAATCTAAACTAAAACTATCTTCATGATTGTTGCGTTTTATTTCCGGAAAATAAAATTAATTATGTAAGCGAGTGGTACTGAGATTGTGTACAAAATTATATCCGTGAAATTCATCATTCAGCATTCCAACATTCACGTATTTTATTTTACGAATATTTTTATAGATATATATTTATATATTTTTATAGTATCGATTTATAGATTATCTTTTAAAGGGATATGTATACGATTCTACAACAAAACTCCAAAAGAGTTAAAAGTTATCAAAAAATAATTTCAAACAATTTGTAAAACATATCCTTTGTTAAAAAGGCAATGCCGCGGCCGTGACTGCCGCTGACAAAGTGTGCTGTTAAAGTGCAACGAATGACGCAAAATTATTCAAATCAAATCAAATCAAATCAAATCAAAAACTCTTTATTTCCATAAATACAATAAATGTACACTTAGAAAAGGTCAAATCATAAAACTATACACTGACACGGAAATAAAGTGATATTTTTGATTTCTGTCGCTTCGGTATGTAGACTAAAGTAAAGAAGCGACGAAGAAACCTTTAGCCTGTTAGTTGTTATTTTTCGAGTTGGAGCAAAACTCGTCCCAAGCTTTTTTATCCTCTAGATAATCTGATATTTTGTAGTAAGCCTTTTTACAAAGGATATGTTTGACAATTTGTTTGAATTTATTTATTGATAATTTTTGCAACTCACTTGGAGTTTTGTTGTAGAAGCGTATACATTGCCCTTTAAAAGATACATTTTTCTTGTGTAGCCTAGTTGTGGGCACAGCGAGTTTATCCTTATTTCTAGTATTTATATTATGTATGTCGCTATTTTTTGGGAATAGATTGATATTTCTATGAGTGTACAACAAGTTTTCATAAATATATTGATATGGTACTGTCATTATGTTTATTTCTTTGAATTTATCACGCAGGGATTCTCTGGGACCCATATTATAGATTGCACGAACAGCTCTCTTCTGCAGCACAAATACGGTGTTAATATCTGCAGCGTTCCCCCACAGCAGTATGCCATAAGACACTATGGAACGGTGATTGTGATAACACTATGGAAGTAGCTGAAATAGACTAGTCTAGAAGAATCAACGTCTGTAAGATGACGGATTTTTTTAACTGCATACGCTGCAGAACTAAGTCTCTTCGATAGCTTATCTATGTGTGGGCCCCATTGAAGTTTACTATCTAAGGTTATTCCTAAGAATACTGTACTGTTTACAATTTCTAACGTTTCTCCTTTTACGTTTACATCAATCTTAACGTGTTTTACATTAGGTAGAGCAAATTTTATACATTTCGTTTAAAATTCGAAAACCATCATCGAGTTTGTAAGAAAAGTAGACGAAAAGTAGTTCCTATCGATCCGGTAGGGTCGCTGCAAGGCGCTAAATGTGTAGGAAAGACTCGAAAACGAAGAAATTATTTGTTAGATAATGCGCACAACCCATACTAAGCACGAAAAGCGTGTCAGTGTTACCCAACGTCGGGCAACAGGTGGTGTGACTTAGTTGTGTTACTTGTTGCTTACTTTATCCTTGTCCGGATTCGTCGCAAAACGGTTATTATGATATATTTTCAAAAGCTATTATCTTTAGCTTTTTATAGGGTTCCGTACCTCAAAAGGAAAAAAGGAACCCTTATAGGATCACTTTGTTGTCCGTCTGTATGTCTGTCTGTCTGTCTGTCTGTCTGTCTGTCTGTCCGTCTGTCAACCCTCGTTTCTCAGAAACGCGTGGACGTATCGAGTTGAAATTAACGTCGAATACTCAAGTCTGTAACTTCTTGGAGCCGCGATATAAATAAAACTTCTAAGTCAACGCACTCAAAAGTTAAAGCCGTTTATCTATACATAAAATAAAACTGTAACAGGTCCAATTCTGTACATTGAAGATATTTTGAAAATTTTTTTTGGAGGGCACTCTATTATCGCTACTAAAGCCAAAAATGTATTTTTTTTCATTCATGTCTGTCTGTCTGTCTGTCTGTCTGTTTCTTAAACGCGCATCACGCCGAAACTACTGAAGGTAT
Source organism: Eupithecia subumbrata (assembly GCA_949316285.1). Lineage (NCBI taxonomy): Eukaryota > Metazoa > Arthropoda > Insecta > Lepidoptera > Geometridae > Eupithecia > Eupithecia subumbrata. The sequence continues at coordinate 2,709,289 of OX438642.1, read as the reverse complement.
TGAAATGAAACTCGGCACAATTTTAGGTCATACTACGAGGAAGGACATAGGATACTTTTTATCCCGGAATTCAGCCAGGTTTCCCTGGGAGAGGGGATGAAAGTAAATTCTTCACCGCGCATGACGCCGAAACTGCTGAATGAGTTGTAATGGAACCTAGCACGATTTGATTTCGTACTACGAAGAAATGGACATGGGATACATTTCATCCGGAAATTCAGTAAGGTTCCCCTGGGAAAGAGGATGAAAGTAAAATTCTTTAACCGCGCATCACGACGGAACAACTGAACGAATTCGAATGGAACTCGGCATAATTTGAGTTCATACTACGAGGAAAGATACATTTTATCCCAGAATTTAGTAAGGTTCCCCTGGGAGAAGGGATGAAAGTAAAATTCCTTCACCGCGCATCACGCCGAAACTACTGAATGAGTTGGACTGAATTGGTACGATTTGAGTTCATACTACAAGGAAGGACATGGGATACATTTTATTCTGGAATTAAGTAAGGTTCCCTTGGGAGAGTGGATGAATTAGATTTGTATTTGTATTTGTAAAAGTGGTAACTCATTAACGCGTCGTCCGATTTCATGCATTCTTTTTGTAAAAAACAGTGTTGCAAGATCGAATTTGACTAAATCAGTAGAAAGTTGAGTAGAAAATCAGTAGATTGATGAAATAATCTGTAGAAAAAAATAGTAGATAGATAGATAGATAGATAGAAAATTCTTTATTGCACACTTATCAAGATAATTTACAAAAACAACAAAAAATTACAAAAAATGTGACAATTGGCGGTCTTATCGCTCAAGAGCGATCTCTACCAGACAACCGTGGATGGATAGGATCGTTGGATAAAAGATGGGGATCTGTGTGCATTATTACTACAAATTTTACAAATAAAAAAAATATCGACAAAAATTACAAATATACCTTAATATAGTACCTATATACCTACATATACATACATATATATTTATAAACAAATATATCCATATTTTATAAAGGAAAACAAGGGTGTGGTCAGTGACAGCAGGACAAGTAGTGTTCCTTTAACATACTCTTGAATATTGGTAGTGACTTTGCACGCCTTACTGAAACTGGCAGTGTGTTCCACAGCTGTACAGCACGAGCAGTAAATGAGTTCTCGTAGAAAGAAGTAGAGTGGACAGGGACTTGAAGCATAAGAGTTTCAGTGGAGCGCAGAGAAAGAGCGTGAGAATGATGAAGAAAAGTGAAACGTTCATTGAGATAAGGGGGTGCAGAAGCGAGAAATAAGATATTATAGAGAAGAGAAAGGATGTGACTATTACGGCGAAGCCGTATAGGTAACCACTTGAGCTTCCTGCGAAATTCCGAGACGTGGTCATACTTGCGCAAGCCAAATATAAACCTTATCCCGACATTCTGCAGGCGCTCAAGTTTATCAAGTTGTTGCTCAGTTAGGTCAAGAAAGGAAGAATCAGCATAATCAAGAACTGGAAGGAGAAGAGATTGTGCAAGAGAAATTTTAGTGGCGATAGGTAGAAAGTTCCGTAGTCTTCGAAGGGAACCAGCTGAAGCAAACATCCTACGGCTGATTTCAGAGAGCTGAGGTCCCCACGACAGATTCCTGTCAATGAGGACACCTAAATTTTTCACCGTTTCACTTTGCCCCACAGGAGTCCCATCAAAGACCACGGACGGAAGACTACTCCAGGTTACCCGAGCTATCATCCGCGAGCTTCCTACTGTGATAACCTGCGTTTTTGCCGGATTGACTTTGAGACCAAAGCTTTTGCTCCAGTCAAGGATACGGTCAAGGTCTTCATTTATTGCGGAGATAGCATGCGATAGTTGGTCTACCGAGGCTTGCGTGTAAATTTGGAGATCATCTGCATAGAGGTGGTACGATGAAGTTATTTTATGAGATATAGAGTTTATGAAAATAGCAAATAGGAGAGGTGAAGAACGCCGTCTTGAGGCACGCCTGCAGAAATATCGCACCAAGATGAGCACACATCATCAATGCATATACGTTGCCGACGTCCATGCAAATAACTGCGAAACCAGTCAGCCACTGCTGGAGATACGTTTAGAGAGCGTAATATTCCAAGTAGAATATCGAAATCTACGTTATTAAAAGCGTTGCTAAAATCTAGCAAACAAAGGAAGATAAAGGAAGATAAAGGTTAGGTAAGTTCCTATCTATTTATTTTTCCAAGACGCACCCATTAGGTAGGTTCCTACCTTAGTAGGGGGTACTAAGGGATGCGTTTTGGAAAAATCAGTTAGGTTCCTACCTTACATGATATTATGGTGGTTTAGCTGGTCCAGTTAACTGTACTACCGAAGTTTGGTTGGAGTAAGTGGTCCAATTAAACTAACTGGACCACAGAAAAATATTTTTTACTGTGGTACACTGCTAACTGTACCTACCTATTAACGAAAAAAAAAAATAACGGTGGTCCAGTCTAATGGATCAGGAGCCCAATTCTGCAAAACAATTGCTTCAGTATGACAATGGAATCGTCGCAGAATCATCACGTAGAATCCTTAGATAAATAAAACTCCACATAGTGCGTGTGAGATAAATTACCTAATAGTTTGTCCAGCATTATTTATTTATTTATTTACGCGCGTCTCTCCATCTGCATTCATCATAATTTCTTTCATCTAAAGTGGAATACCAAAACGTGTCATTTTGTGTCCCCTGTCATAGTGAAGCGATTAGTATAGCAGAATAGGGCCCCAGCTGAACGGAACCATGAGTATGACACTTCGTAACACTGACGCTGGCCGAGTCGTAGCTAAAAGTTGTGTGGATAAAGAATGGGATTGAAGATGACAACATGCTATCCCCCGTAGACCCTACACGATTTTTTGCATGGCGGCGTTTTATAATATGAGAGACTGTGGTTAAATGTGAACTTAATTAGTCGGCAGGTAAGGCAATCGCGAACGAAGTCGCGGGTACAGCTAGTGTCCGAATATTTTGAAATTTCCAAGGGAATCACATGCACACAAAACCTATAGGGTACTTCCCGTTGACGTAGGATCATAAAATTTGGCAAGAACCAAGGTCTTATAGCACAAGTAAAGGAAAAAATCCTAAAAACTTAAATTAGTAATTTATTCACAAAAAAAAACTTTTGATTCTTGCTATAGAGCAAAACCTATAAAGAGTTGTGGTAGATGGTGCTGGTTCATCCCCAAACTGCGTTTGAGGTTGGTATTTGGGTAGCGTTTGGTAGGTGGTCACGGAAAGTGACTGGTGTGGTATGGAACGGGACTATATTCACTAGACACGTTATTTATAGATAATTAAATTAATATTAAATTACTGCCGCCAACTTATGGTATAAATGGTTGAATTGGTAATAAGTATTGATTTGAACCTGCGACGATGGCAGTCAATCGCGAACTGAGTAAATTTAGGAAAACAAACGATGACCGACAAAAAACACATTGAAATTCTAGAAAATAATCTAAAAGTAATAAAGATAGCATAAAGCCTACTTAAATCTCTTCTTAAAACTGCGAAAATGCCATGACCGGGCGCTCCTTTGAGACATGACAACAGTACAACACCAAGACTCTACGATCCGTTTCATCTTTATGATAGGTACGGACTCAGCACAATTCCCCCACTTCCAAGCCTAGACCGAGTTTTCAAGAGGTAAAAAATACGTATACCTATTGACAGTTATCCAAATCAGGATCGTTTTAACCCATATGCATTGAAGTTTTGGCTTATTTTCTATGTGAGAAATTCTTATTAGGTACTTGAATATATCGAGAGGTGTCGAATTAAAGTCACTTGCCAAGTAAACACAGAATTCATAAAGGACGTGGCTCGCATAAAATAACCCAGTCCATCTGTTGCACACCTAAATATATGTAGCACTCGTTATACATATTTGTGAACAGTCAACTACGTATAACATGTGCGTGGAAGCTCTACACATAAATTACGTAAGCTTTACGAGGCCAAGCGATGCCGCTTTATTACGCCTGCGCCTGCACCAGCGCGTTGCTACGTGCTAAAGTAAATTTTATCATTTAACGGCAAATCAACAATAACAAAATTAAAGATTTTATTTTTCTGTACTTTGATATACAGGGCTATTGGTTATTCACTGACACTACGTGAACTGCAGGTTCTGCCCATCATCACTAACCCGTTTGTGAAGCCACCAGGTCTTAAATCTTAAAATTCCTGACATCCACCTCCCATACAAAATAAAAAAGTTCTTTGGCCGTAAAACAAGGAAATAATAAAGATTGATCCACTTCCATTTATTTGACTATCGTACTGTTTATTCATTGAAGAGACTAGTGTGGACTTAAACATACTAAGGCAAAAAAAAAACAAAGTATCAGTGAAGATTGTACCGAAATCTTTCAATCCACAATTTGCCGACGGTTAGTTTTTAGGTTAAGTTTCAAGTAAAGCCCTATTAGGGTTGGATTTTAGATGTTTCATGTTGGTAGAGAAATAAAGGTGGAATAGATACGTTACCTACATACATACTTAGGCTTAGTAACTCCTTTGTAACAACTTAAATTTTTTATATGATTTGTTATACGCTGGTATTCTTTGAACGGTACCTAATGGACGCATATTTCTATGGAAACTGTCAATACCATTTAAAATTTCCTCTTTTTCGGAGAAGCATTAAGGCTAGCTCAGGCATATTCTAACTGAGTCAAGAATGCAATAAACTAAGTCTGAAATATGAAATGTACAGTACCTGCCTTCAGTCCTAGAAAAATACTCCATCAAACAGTTACACGAATTTCCAAGGAGCCGATTATTATTGGTCCTATCCACATTTCACTTGGAATTAACAATATCCCAGATGACATAACTTCTTTGGCTGTCCAGAAATTGAAAACTAAACTTTTTTCGTGGCTTCTGGAGAATCGTTTTTCGTAACATGCATGAATTTATTAATGGATTATGTTATGACATAGGTACTAAAATTAAAATTGAACTAAGTGTTATGAGAATAAATATTATTATAAGAACAATTGCGCGAGAAGAATTTTGCGTGGGTGAACGTTTGCGCGATTAGACATTTGCACAAATGACACTTGCGCGAAGGACATTTGTGCAAAAAACCACTAAACTCCTAACATCTCTCGAAATAGACGTCGCGCGTCGCAGAGAGTAGCAGACTTCACCATTGTGTAGGGAATTTAGTTCTTTTTGTTGTGATAGTCGCAGGCGGAACTTCACCCGCGCACACCGCGCCACATCGGTCGCCACGCCACATTACACTTTGACTTGTGCTTTTGGTTTAAAAAGCAGGTATCGTTATGGTATTGCAAAAACGTGCTAATCCCCTTACTAAATTTTATACCACAGACCCATAGGCATGGCCTGTGTATGGGTTGATACTACGCCCACTGCAATTAGGGATCCTAGTGATGCGACAAAATCTTTTTTTTTTTTGGAGGTACCGCATCATACTTATTCGGATGAGATATTTTTATATATTTTTTGAGATTTTTACCCTGGTTTCGTCGAAATGTAATTCGTTGACCATGTTCGAAAGTAGCGCGCCAAATATTGTCAATAACCCTATATACTTTTATTATACTTAGAAAATATGTTTATATGCTATTTTATCTTCGTATCTAATTCTAATCTATTGATTCGCAGAATTTCATTTATCACGAAAATGGGGATTTGAAAAAGGCAGAAAATCGACTAATAGCCATGCAAATGGCGATTAAAACTGCTGACGTCTCCAATCCCGGCAGACCCTGGCCTATTAGTTACAAGTGGTCTGAAAAAGTATGCCAGGAGTTTTTTTTACAAGGGGATAAAGAACAAGCTTTGAAAATACCAGTGACTAATATATATGATAGATCAAATAACACTGTCCCGTCGATACAAATAGGTAAGTCAACAAAACGGGCGCTTATACAGCACACGTTCACACTTGTCGGGTGTCGAAATAATCGTTTACTCTAGTTGCACAACATTTTATACAGGGTGACACGGAAAGGAGACCCCTATCACCCCCGATTGTTGACAACGAGGGGGTGTCCTTTTCCTCATATTAATATTAAACATTTATTATTGAATAACAGACAACAGTTTATTCACCCACTTAATAATAATAATAATCAATAATCATTTATTTCGTTCATTTCAAGAATAACACGTCATATTTGTTTTACTTACAGAACACAATGTTTACATATGTAAGTACGTATTGTAGGTACTTTAAATTAACTCAATTCAATTAAAGTAAAATTAAGATAAATAAATACTTATTAAAATTATAACTACACTTATAAAAATAAATTCCGTTTCATTTCAAAATAATTAAAATATTAAAAATATAAAAATACATATTACAAATATATTAGGTAAATCTAGTTAGTGATCAAGCAAATAAAGTTAAAAGTACGTAGGTACTTACTTCGATTCATGACGAAGATGAACTACTGGAAGAATCGGTTTTCCGCGTGCTAATCGATGATTTTGTATCGTTTGCCCACGGCTTACATGTAACATCACTAAATTACACTCGTGACGTCAGAGTACCTACGCAAAATGTTACACGCACGCTATTTGAATACGAATCAGCGAACTCTTTGCTTTTATCTAGATATATTTATGTGGCGCTCGCCATCCGACAAGCGGGAACGAGCTCATTACGAATCTTCACAGACGTAAGCGGCCGCTGCTACTATGCCTCTTGTTTCAGCATTTTATGAACAATTAATCTACCCACTCTACACCGAGTGGGATAGATATTTAGAGACAGATCTCTCCATGAAATTAATGAAAAATGTTCAACATAACGCTACCAAGTGGAAAAGGCAGGCCGAGCCACCTAAAACCAAGGAAATTCGTCGCGTGGATGTGAGGCACCACTCGGTGCCCACTAATCAAGCGCTCAGCACTGGGCGGCTGCTGCAGGAGGATGGCGGCGCGCCGCCACGCCGCTACTCGTACAGCCCGACGCGCGCGTCCAAAGTCAAAGTCGCGCTGCGGCGGTTGTCCGGCCCGCTGCACGCGATCGTGGCCGCGCCGCGCATCATCTCGGAGGCGCTGCAGCGCGGGGAAACCTCGGCGCGCAAGACGCCGCGCCGCTCCATCGAGGAGATCCCCTGCTCGCGCTTGGAGCCGGTCATTACGGTCGAGGCAGACCGTCCCCTCAGCGCGACGCGCCGCCGCTCCCGCAGCGCGACGCGCCGCAGCAAGTCGCGCGTCACCCGCGACGTGTCGCGCGCCAGCGACAGCAGTAGCTCCTGCAGCCAGGAGCGCCCCCCCTCGCGCCGCCCCGCCGCAGGAACCTCCACGCTCGGTGAGTAGCTTTATCTAACATTATTAGGATTTTTGTAACTGACCCAATGGATTTATATCTACGAAATCGCATAGAAACGCTCGGAAATTATTCTCGTGATTTCCGCCCCAGTGTACCTGTCTACGCCTAAATCTACTGAGCTAACCTGTGTTTCACCTCGCCGCACTATGGGTCAGGAGCGTGATTAGTATTTTTTTCAGTAGGTTATTTATTGCATTTATACAATCAAGTCTTAGTGATTAGGTGAGTTTATGTTTAGATCACAGTATGTATGTACCCATTTAGGGTGTTGCAATATTATACTATCTAATATTATCGTGCCAAAAATCTGTAACTTTCTCAGTTTTCAAAATATCTTAATGAATATTTCGCAATTATAATCTTAGATTATACCTATGGACTATAAATGAAATAAAAAAATAAAAATACATATATAACTACAAAAAAATTACCACTAAAGTAAAAAAAAAAATATTTAAGTTTCTTGTGGATTGTCTTGAATAAAGTACTAATCCAATGGACACGCTTAAAACGAAATTCTACATTTACATAATAGAAAATAATACTTATACATTAATAAATAAATAATGAAAAAAAATACATTTCGTTTAAACTTGCCTACTTTTGAATGAGTAACAAGTAATAAAAAACCTATTACAAACAATACAAAAGATAAATTAAAAACTAATAAATAATTATTATAACAGAAGTACTTTTATACATTCAAAATATAATAATATTATATAATAAAAATTCAAATAATCGTTAAAAAGTGCAAGATTTTGTTGGTTACGAATCTAAAAGATTTATAGCTTCCTGACAAAGTTCTTCCAGAACAGTTTCACTTAAGCTAGAGATATGCGAATCAGTCGAATATAGCAATGAATGAAAAACGTCCACATTTGTAGCTGACCTATACATATAACATTTTCTGGAAGGCTCCAATCGATTTTTTTTGTAAATTCGAGTCCATATTCTTGCACTAATTCCATGTTCTTTCGTTTCTTGCTTCTGTCTGACAAGTCTTCATATGTTTTTGATGGTCCACAACGACCCATACATGTTCCTGGTGTATGACACGATTCTTCATCAATCATCATCGAACACAACTTTGAACTCGCTATCTAACCACGAAGCGTTTTGTTCCAATAATCGACATTTGGTTCTTTTAGCTTTCGACCAACGATCACGGAATTTTTGTAATATAATTTGTTGTATGTTTTCAAGAACTTTTTGGCGTTTAGTTGGTGTTTAGTTATAGTTTTCTTTCAAATACTTAAGAAAATTTTCCGAAGCCGCATCGTTCCTTGAATAAAAAAGAACATAATTCGTGTTTTGATACAATGAATTCACACATTTTGGTTTTTTAATAAACTTTTGTTTGCACAAAAATAGCTAAACAGGAAATGTTCTTAGTTATAACCTGAATTCCTTTTTATAGTGACAGTAATTGATAACATATTTGTACACGACAGTACAGATTTCCATTGCGGTTTCTCGCACACGTTCCGCGAAATATTTTCAACTGGAAATTGATAACTTAATTTCTTTGCGGTTTCCCACGGCAAAAATAATAAAATGTTATGAAAATAAAACTCTCAATACTAAATTTAAAATCAAGTGAATAAAAATCTACGATATTTGCTACAATTTAAACCAAATTTTCCAAAAAATCCACGTTCATGATTTTTCCTATTTTCCCACGATACAATTTTTTGCCTCTAAGTCAAATTGAGGCAAAAATTAAGTTAAAATCCTGTTAGTATACAGATCAAGGAACGTTATAGTAGTCGTAACTCCTTGTCGGGAGACAGCAGCGGTAAATACGAAAACTTAATTTGAATTTTCAAAACTGAAAAAATAGGAGGGCTTTCAAAAATATACTGTAAAAGCTAACTTTCTTATCCATATAAGAATACGCTTGAATAAAGTAGAAAGTAAATTAAGTACCGCGTTTTTAATTAATAATAATTAGTTAATAATAATTAGTTTATCAACAAATATTTGTAAAAAATCGATCTGAAGGTGTCATAACACAATTTTTCCTACATCAATCTACTTCCTTACATTCAAGTTCAAGCTATCGCTATTAAAATATAAAATATGTTATTATAGCACATTTTTGTGGTATATGATAGTTCAATTATCCTATTCATATATTCACTGAGAAAAATGTAGAAATCTAACTTTTATCAAAGTGATTTTTGTCACGATAATGACACGCTTCTGACCCATAGTGCGACCCCGCGCCGTGTCCACCGCTGCACCGGTGGAAATGGAGTTTGTGTAGCTTCCATCTTGACAAGGCACAGCTTTAGGAATATCACATAGTAGGTAGTTCGTGGTCAGTCTCGAGTTTACAAGGTTTGAGAGTCACAAATGTTCAATTTAGAATTTTTGATAAAAAAAACGCGGAACTCCACAAACGTCAGACTAATCACGATATCAATATTTCTCTATGTACCCTTCGCGGTACCCTTCGCGTAGGTACGCGTTAGACACGGAATGCGGAACATCATATTTTATCATCTATCACCTATTTTTAACTAGTTTCTGGTCACGGCTTCGCACATTTTCCGCACGGTTTGCGGGGAAAAAAATGCGAAAACGTAGCTGTGTTTGGAGCATTATGAGTGTTGAGTTTATTAGCAATAATAACATATATGTCAAGTGCGAGCGTGACTAGCGCGCCGAGGGTGCGAACTATAGGTTAATAGTATTAAATAAGTCTTCGTAATCTTATGAATTTTTAAAACAGTTCTGGTTACGGGTAGCGAGAGTGGGAAGTTTGTGCAGATTATTCATATGCCGCCCAACAGGCGAAAGAGATAGGTACCTACATCTTCGTATAGCTCTGTCTCACTCTTTCATTGTTTGAAAATACAACCGTCAGTGAAGAATAATCGAGGCTACTAACCAGAAGGTAGGCCACCAATTTGTCCTTAGAATTGCGTTCTGCGCCTCGTTGCCGCGGGGGTCGCCAGAAGACAAGAAGAAGACGGTTATTATCCATACATTTCAGATAGATTGAAATTTGGATATCACAATTAGTACTGATAATTTTCATTTTTCTTCTTTGATCCGTAGAAGCACACGATATTCATTATTATTTTAAATTTCAAGCTTTTGGCATGGTTTATTTTTGCAGAAAAGGTTGTGCCTGCGAGCACTGCTGCAAAAAAAACATTTGAAATACGTAACATAACAATTTTTTCCCGACATTATCGCATTCAAAATAAAATGATCATCGGGGGTTCTCCGTATTCTAGTAAACTAGAGGTTATTTTGTATTCTAGGAGTTCGCAACGGGTTTGCAGTTCGGGATTGGGACTCGGACACCGCATCGACGAGTACGGCTTACCCACAACTCACTACGGTAACAGGAAGCAGTCTGTCACCTAGTATTGACAGTAATAGAATGTACCCTCCCATCGTAATGGACGGTAAGTACTGTCATACACACCATCTCTACTTATATCACGAGCAGCTCTCACCGTCACCCTTATTGTCTAACTTGAAACCGATTACCAGTGAACTTCAAGTCGATTACTGTTAGGGTACTTAGAAAATAGTAGGATTCAACGACACGATCAGACAGTTGAATAAACTGTAACTAAGATAAACAAAATGTCACATAATAGAATAGATCTAGACAGATATCAAAGGTCTCTATACCCATCTATGATAAGATGTAGAGCATGAATACCACGGAATTAGAAAGACAGGTAGAAGTGCAATGCAACAAATTACTAAAGGCACCGTTGTCGCCAAACTCACATAAATAAACCAGTAATCATAGAATGCATAACAAAGACACAATTCGTTTGATTGGTAATTTTAGGTTTATTCAACACTAGGCAACGTCACAGGTTTGAAAATAAACCTTGACTTCTACAGATAAGATTCATTTTACTTTAGCAGCAGAACGTATTTACGGTCTTTAGTACCTAACGCGAGACTAGCTACTCAAGCCTGGAGTGGCTACATAGTCTCGCGTTAGGTCGGGTTCTAACAGCGCCTTGAGTCTCCAGGCGATGTTAGAACCCGACTGGGATTAGTTAAGCGTAACAACGCGTAATTGTGGCACGCGTGTCACGCTTACTTGCTTACTTAGGTACTTCTAATTATCTTCTCTGTTCTCTGGTTTCAAATGTCAAAAATGAAGTCGTCGCCGATTACCATTTCACTTATACATTAAGGCTGCAGTTCAGCACCGACACCCACCGACACCAGCAGTGTGTCGCTGTATAGGTACTACTGTGTACTCGTATGTTTTATGTATGTTCGCGGATTTCTCCGCCAATAAGCTATTGGACTCATATAAAATTTGACGCAATAAATAACTTTCCTGTAGTATTTGTAAAACAATATTTATACAGGGTTATTGGTAATTAGACCGGATCCTTTTAGGGGGTGATGGGGGAGGCCATTTGCAACTATTTTGACCCTATATCGTATTATGCAAAAGTTAAGCATTTTTGAGATATTCGCAAATTCTTAATTTTTTGGGAAAACCCTGATTTACGTCTTCAAAATTAAATTAAAAAAAAAGTGATCATCCAATTCAAATTTTAGTGACTGATTTAGATAGCCTGAAGTCTAATTATTAATAACCACTAACACAATCGTATGAATCTGTACCCATATGGAAGCTAAAGGACATGTTTATAAAAACAAAGTTTATTTTTTTTGTAAAGTCCTTACAAAAACCCCATTTAAAAAAAAATACTCCAGTGAATTTGGTCGGCATGTTATTTAAAAAACATCTACACATCTTTAGCTATACAAAGAGGTATAAATCAATGCACTTTGTAACACAATTGCAGAAAAATACGGGTAAATGTAATGACTTAGCTGGTGAATAAGTTTGGATACATTGCTTTACCAACATCTTGGACTTGGGCTTTGCTTGCGCGATTTTCACTTAGTTCTTTTTTTGAATTATTGTTCCGAAAACAGAATAGGCTGATATCATGGCGGAGTAAAAACTTTTTGTTGTTTGACCTGCAATGAAAATAACCGCCGAAATCTCCCGCTAAACGCATGACAAATGAAATTCTAATAGTTTTTCTTCTCGCATTTTTCGAACCGGTGAAGTAATAAAAGATTTAATTTATCAACAATTATGGCTGCAGTGCCACGCATCCTACCACCTCCTCGAGACTTTTCAAACGAAGAATATGCGGATATACTGTTTTGTTATGGTTATGCAAACGGTGTCTCTACACGTGCACGGGCAGAGTATCAGTCTCGGTTTCCTCAGCGCCGGTTACCTCATGAAAGTGTATTTGATAATACATATCGGCGACTTCGAGAGACTGGCAGTGTTCAGAGACGACAAAGTGACGCCGGCCGACCGCATGTTCATCGAACGGAGGACGAAGAAGAAATCATTCGTCATTTTGAAGAGGATCCTACCATTTCAACTAACACTTTCCATTGGGTTACACCGAGTCTTTGAGCAACCAAAGACTCGGTGTAACCCAATGGAAAGTTTGGCATACGGTCCATGGAGCAGGTCTCTATCCGTACCATTTAACCCCTGTACAAGTATTAGAAGACGGAGATCCCGCTAACAGGATAACATTTTGCAGATTTATGCTAAATGCTGACATAGAGAACCCTAATTTTTTCAGAAAAATATTATGGACGGATGAATCAAAGTTTGATCAAGATGGAATCACAAATTACCATAATATTCATTTTTGGTCTAGAAAAGCTGATCTTAATCCCAATAAAAAGAAAGAGCAAGGGTCGCAAAGACGATTCTCACTTAATGTATGGATGGGAATAATTGATGTTAATTTAATTGGTCCCTATTTCTTGCCTAATTATTTAAATGGTGACACATACGAAGAGTTTTTAAGAAACGAAGTTTTTGGCCTTCTTAGTGAGGTACCATTAGCAACACGCCAAGGTATGATTTACCAACATGATGGCTGCCCCGCTCACTACAGGACTAGTGTGCGTCAATGGTTCAATCAGCATTTTCCGAACCGATGGATTGGTAGAGGAGGTAGTATTCCATGGCCAGCAAGGAGTCCCGACCTTACCCCATGTGATTATTATGTTTGGGGTCATATGAAGAGCCTAGTCTATGACGATTTGACGTCACCTATCTCATCAGTGGATGAATTAAGACGCCGAATAATAAGAGCTGCCGAAAAAATGAAAATAAATTTGACAACAAGGGTTGTTAAAACTGAGTTACGCCATCGTATGCGGCTTTGCATACGGAATAGAGGTGGACATTTTGAAAACGAATTGTAAATTGTAAATTAAAATTTGTAAATTGTAAATTAATAATGTAAATTGTAAATTAAATAGTAAATTGTTTTGATAGTAATAAATTTTTTGTTTGTTTTACAAAATTCATAGTTTGATTTATTGGAAGTTACTACCTGCTTATGGTTTATCCTTTTTTCTGCAATTATGTTACAAAGTGCATTGATTTATACCTCTTTGGATAGCTAAAGATGTGTAGATGTTTTTTAAATAACATGCCGATCAAATTCACTGGAGTATTTTTTTGTTAAATGGGGTTTTTGTAAGGACTTTACAAAAAAAATAAACTTTGTTTTTATAAACATGTCCTTTAGCTTCCATATGGGTACAGATTCATACGATTGTGTTAGTGGTTATTAATAATTAGACTTCAGGCTATCTAAATCAGTCACTAAAATTTGAATTGGATGATCACTTTTTTTAAATTTAATTTTGAAGACGTAAATCAGGGTTTTCCCAAAAAATTAAGAATTTGCGAATATCTCAAAAATGGTTAACTTTTGCATAATACGATATAGGGTCAAAATAGTTGCAAATGGCCTCCCCCATCACCCCCTAAAAGGATCCGGTCTAATTACCAATAACCCTGTAGATTTCTGATATTGAAAGTGTAACATGACTACATATTTTCTATTTAAAAATTGTTTTTTACTTTTCTATTCTGAAAACGCTGTCGGCCATGTTGTGACGTCATACGTCTCTAAGCAAATTTCATGTCGGGTCCTATACGAGAGACACTCTCATGTAGTCTATCTATATTTTTACAGACGTTTGCTAATTTCAAATTTTGATTATGTCTGTGGTTTTATATGAACATTAAAGATTGAGCTTTGATGTCTTCTTCTTCTTCTTCTTTCTAGCCTTTGTCGACCAGTAGACTGGTGTAGGCCTCCTTCAAACTCTTCCATTTCCTTCTACTTTGGGCAGTACTCCAAGAGTTTCTTGCACCATGATGTCTCTTTTCGGGCTATGTGGCCTGCCTACCCGCGGCCACATTTTGATAGGCAACCTAGTAGATATATTTCTCCTTAACACAAATATGCGTAAAAATGTGGTTCTTAGCTCTTACTCGATGGGTGCACTGATTCTGCAGACGGATCTCGTACTATTCCTGTCGACAGTGTCGGATGCGGAGAATCGTAATAGATGCCCAGAGCCTTAGCATCCAAGCCAAGATAATGTTCGCCATAAAAAATAGGCAGCGCCTATCTTCAGCTGATATTCCTTTGTCGTTTTCTATTATGATTCTTTAAATGATCTTCATTCACAAACATATCGAGCAAAAGTAATACAAATTGAAATATCTAATAAAATACTTCGTTACTAGTATTCCTTCCCCGGGATACCAACCCTGGCCTTTCATTAAAATCCGTTCAGCCGTTTAAACGAAATAAATCAACACAGAGACTGAGAGACACAAAAATTCCTTCGGATTTATAATTCACTTTTAAATTTACCATCATCCACAGCCTATACCGGTCCCCTGATGAACGCCTTATTGGCCTTTGTAGATATATAGATAGACTTTTTATTGGGTACACAACACACACAAACAGCACAGGAAAGGTAACATAAGAACAGTAACATAACATTATTTAAGGTAGGTACACATAATTAGGTAGGTAGGTAAGCATAGATAGGTACAAAGTTTATATAAATAGGCACCTACCCAAACAAATAGTACACTCGCCTTAGTAATAATGATGGTAGGTAGTCACCGCCCACCCAGGGCGGGGGCATGTACATGTCTACTCGTTTCTGCTTGTAACATGGGGGGTAGTGCCCATAATCCCCACGCTGGGCATGCGGGTTGGGGATCGCAGTTTGGTGGTAAAAATTTTCTGCAGGAGACGCTGCTGCCCGCCCCTGGTAGATATTCCTTAGTCGCCACTTACGACAACCGCGGAAAGAGTTGGGGTGGTGCAAATCTAAGACGGCACCACACAGCGAATCAAATTACTGCTTCTGTTTGTTTTTTCCTAGACTATTTGTGAATAAAATGTCTATCTATGAAATTATCCGCAGCGAACGCTTGCGCTGGTAGCTGCGACGTGCTGCCTCGGCAAGTCGGTCCGGAGGTGATGCGCCGCCGCGGCTCGGCCCCTGTCGTCGTGGCCACGCCGGCGACCCGCCGACAACACCCAGACAATCTGACAATCCACGTTCCCACACAAAAACTCAGTGCATCGTGCACTCTGGTAACTACTATACTATTCACCTGTTTTAACGTCACATAGGCCACACCGGCAGAATGTCCACGCCGAGCCTATAAGGAACTCAGCGCTTCGTAGGTAGGTCCGACACTTGTCATTTGGTAACTTCTTTGCTCGATTCAAATTCAATCTAACTCGATTAAATTTAACAAATACTGTTACTAACATTAATAGTAACAATAACTTAACAGTAATGATAACGTAAGTTTATATATTTTTACACACGTCATGCAAAACCCTGTGTCGCGGGTTTCTATAACATTGTTTTTCAACACACTTGCTCATAAAGTGGCTCTATGGTCACCGCAATGACAACCATAATCAAACTGTGACTTTTTCATTGCTCATACTCACTAGTGAGTTATAGATGTTTTTTTTTTTTAATTTTATTGGTTGAGTTGCTATGTTCTTACAAAAGTTTTTATAAAAAAAAAAAGATCGTGTTCAATCATTGAATTACTATTACTAGCGTATGGAACGGACACCCGCGAACAACAACTTTGCGCCATGAGTTGTTGCCGGTCGGCAACAACTCATTTAGTCGTTCGCCTACGCCCATCGCGACACCACATGCGAATAAAATCAAGAAATAATGCCGTCTTGCTTGTTAAAAACGTCTAAAAATGAATCAACTTCGAAGAAAACATATAGTGGCTTGACTTATCATCGGTTAATAAACAGAATATCAACTAAAACCAACCAAAATTAATTTTTGTACATTATTTTCTATTGTACCTGACATTTCGTTTGAAAATCATAGATTATGAAAAGTGATTCGTACAGATGGGATGTGTAGGTAGGTACCTACTATGGGTTAGTGACAAAGGTTTAACTGATTATTATTTTAACTTACTCATCCTATGCCGTCTGTCTGATCAGTAAGTAGTTACCTACTGTAGGTATCTTTTGCAATCGTCATTATAAACTAAAGCTGTATATACCTAGGTAGGTATAGGTATTGTCGTCTGAACAAATATCTTAAGTTTATAAATTTGTAATAGATCGATTGGGGACCTCTGTGGCGTGGTGGGCGAAGGTCCGCCTGGGACGCAGGAGGTGGGTTCGATTCCCGCCTTGGGACAGATGTGATAAAGTGTGGGGTCTAGTTAGTGCAAGTACCTATGTACGTATGTACCTACTTGTTGGATAAAATACCAATTTATTTTAAAAACAATGATTTAAACGCTCAACGATTCATTACACTGTAAATATTTTCATGTTTTAAACTATAATATAAATAGCTACTGCATTAAAATTCAGTTTTGTATGCACAATAGCTGTCTGAACTAGTCTGAAGTGTCCCTTCTGTGGTGAAAAACTCTATGAGCGCTGCAGCGAACACTTGTGGGCGGGGTCAAGCGCGCTGTCATCAAGTTGCGACACGTTTTTTGTTTGGTTTAGCTACTCTAACTACTTACAACTCACTGTGTTCAATATAATAAATTAATTAATGTTCCTATTGCTTGCTCATTTCATGCAACTTCTTATTTAAATATATAATTTTAACTCGTACGTGTTTAAAATAAATAAAACTTTCACTCAAATATAAGTTTTGTTTTCTCGGTAGTAAAATGAGTTTTTATTGTTATTTTATTCACAAGTGTGTTGAAAAACGTCGTATGATACACGTGTGTATTGATGATTACCGTCCTCGGCAATGTTACACACTAGTACCATAATGTACTTTTATTTGTTTTGTTGTTGATGTAGGTACCTATTGTCTTGTTAAATTACGAAATATAGGAGATTTTTCAAAAATCTACAGTTGACTGCAAAAAGTTCATTGAATCGACGTTTGTTGTAGCATGCGTTGATAGAAGATTGTTTGTTACAAAGTACGTCATCTACAAAGTACTCATTTGCTAGCTAAATTACTATACTCTTCGCTAGAAAACAAATCACATTTCTAGTTGTCGTGACTTGCTGTTTCTCCAAGTATTGTTTGCTGTTTCCAATGTGACGTGTAAATGACGTGCAACTACTGAGATAATCATACGTTTAACGGAAGAACAAATCTTCTTAGTGCATGGTATTCACCTCTCTGATAGCACCATTCTGATGAATAACTGCAGACGGCTAGCAATAGCATGAAAGCTCTGCTAGCTAGCCACAAAAAAAATACTAATTTCCCGCGTGAAAGCTACTGTCCACCTCAATAACGAAACATCGTCATTCGTTGTCATTTATGACAAACTTCGGGAAGCTCGGCTGAGTTATAACTCAGCCGAGCTTCCCGAAGTTTGTGCCAGAGAAAGTATCATAATAGCTTCATGGTAATTCAGGAAGTAAATAAAGCCGGGCAAACCTCACACACCATCGGGCTTTAAACTACACAGGGTTTGACTGTAATAATTAATGATCGTATGTAGTTTATATTTATTTATTATTTTGTATTCTAAATGGTATGTATATATCTATTTTACATAGTCTTTGGTACACCCCCTGCCTTTCTTAAATTCATTAATTATTTCTATCCAAAGATTGCCTGAAAGAGATCGCTTCTAAGCGATAAGGCCGCCCATTGTTCTTGTCATATGTAATTTCTCCTTGTAATGTTATTTTTATGGTGAACAATAAAGTATTTTTGTATTTGTATTAATGTACATATATTATACAAATAAAACTCTAGACCCGGAACAAACATAAGCTCTGCTTACTTTGTAGCTCGCTGACGTCTGTGCGAATTGCCCAGCATTATTCACTTTATTTATTGACCGCATACAATCATTCAATGAAATCGAAGTCCTTGCCCGCCGTTTGTAATATTCAAGATCACTTCGTCACTCGTCGTTTCAATTGTTTAATAGATGTGTTTGTTTTTAGATGGCCGAGGCGATGGCTATGCCGCCGGTGCGCCGAGGTTCGCTACCGGTGATGAAAGGTACGTACTTTATATTATCATATCAGCAAACATATGTCAACAGCTGAACAAGCCCTATTTGTGTTGGAAGAACACCAACGTTTCATCCCTTAAGGCCAGGTATTCCTGCAGCAGTAGGCGTAAGGGAAAACGCGCGCCTGCCAAGCCGCCGCCGCGCTCGTGTTTTTTGTAGTTATTTAAACATGGTGATTAAGATAATCATTTTATCAAGTCAAACTCTGCGAATTTGTCTAAAAATATAAAGTGTCTTTAGTTGAGTACAAAAAAAAGTGTGCTAAAATTTGCTAATGTCTAAAATTTTCGACTTCGATGGGACTTGAACCCGCATCCTTCCGCTTAATCGTTCCGCATCGTTCCGTTAGTTTCCGTTCCGTCCTTAAAAATTACCCTGTGTGTAGGGTTACGCACTATAATAACAAAAAATAATAAATTATCGTTACGACATAATGAGAGGGAAAGCACCCTTACGAGTCGGCCTTTTGCAGACTAATCCACCCCGTGAGAAAATCGGAATTGTGGGAATACCAACCAATTATTGAGACGTAAAATAAGATTACAAAAATTAAAAATTAAAAAATATTGTTTAAATGAATATTGACCAGTTATTAACAGACTCTGTGTTTGTTACAGGTATCTCTGCCCTGTAAGCGGACTGGCCTCCCACCAGCGGGAATCACCAGTTAGATTGAGAAGGCGTAAATATTGTCATTAAAGTGCAAGCTTAAATACCTGCAACGAACAGTTTTAACTGAAATTGTGAGGACTAAGGAAACTCTGCGGCGTGTCGTGAACCAACGCTGCTCTCACTCTGCCACCGTCTACTACGTGCCAGAGCTAGAAGCCAACCAACAACTTAACCTTACCCTGCCACCGTCTACTACGTGCCAGGGCAAGAACCTAACTTTACACTATGTAACTTACTTTATAGAAATTTACTTTTCCACCGTCAACTACGTGCCTAACTGACTTACTTTACAAGGAACTTAATCTTACTGACTACAACAACAATATGATCAACCCAATTTAGTCCACTGCTGGACATAACCTTCCCCTAATGAGCGCCATAGCGCGCTGTCTTCAGCTTGCCGCATCCAGCAACTGCCTGCGGTATTTCGCAGGTCGTCATCCCACCTGGCTGGAGGGCGTCCTACACTACGTTTGCTTAGTCTTGGTCTCCACTCAAGAAAACGTTTACCCCATCGGTTGTCGGTTCTTCGCAAGACATGGCCGCAGGACTTCAGACTTCTTCGCAAGACAACATGGAAGTGTTAAAAGTAAAAAAAGAATGCTTCAATAACATCAACGAACATCGGATTGGACTCAACTACACGGGACTCGCTGATCGTACATCTCACGTCGCAAAAACTTAACCACCTACACCGTCTCCATGAAAGAACTACAAGATCACAGAGGACCTCATCTCAGATCAGTTCCTTTTCTTCTTTGAGAGTAAAGTCATGGTAGGCCATGACTTATTTCGTTGGTTTTAGATCGCTCAGCCTGTCGTTTCCACTGAACCGCATTATGTACGACATTATTCATGATTTTTAAGGACAAATAACGATGCCACTCGGTGTAGAGCGGCGTCACAATGTTTTCGAAAAATCCTGAAACATGAGGCGAAATAGCAGCGGCTGATTACGTCTAGGAAGATTAACATCGTAAAGAGCTCGTTCGTTCCCGCTTGTCGGATGGCGAGCGTCACAGAAATTTATCTAGATAGAAGCAAAGAGTTCGCCGATTTCGCACGCAAACGGCTATATAAGGCTGTGTGAATTGTCCAACATTATTTATTTATTTAAACGATACAAAGCATCGATTAGCACGCGGAAAACCCAATCTTCCAGGCGTTCATCTTCGTCGTGAATCGAAGTACGTAAAACTAAACAAAGGACGAGGTGCGAAGACCCAAGAGCTACTAAAGCTGTACACATCGAGCTCGTATCCGATCTCAGGTGTCCGTCAAGTTAGCAGCACCGCTATGGAAGTTGGTGGTTTCATGCAACTATACTTTACAAGAATCGACGTGCGAGGAACAATTCACTTTTGTACTCGTCTGTACTGTACTTTAAAATGTAGATGTTCAGAGTCAAATATCTCTTGAACCGTAGGAGGTCTATTTCTGAGCTTTTCAGGAGAACTAGATACCGTAACGCACAGTAAATTGACACAGTTCCTGATTCATATCTCGCTATAGATTCGTCGACATCAGCGGGTCTGCCAGCTTGACGTAAAAATAGCAGCCACAGTGAAAGACCTAAATATCTCCTAAAGTACTGGGGCACTATTTGTTTTACTTAGGGCATTCTTTTTTCTAACGTTGTATCTATAACACGACAAATACAGCATTATTATTACAATCTAGTATTGAGACTAATGAGTAAATAAAATTTGACTTAAAGTGCTAAGTAAACTTAATGCTAAGAATGTGTTTATTAACACTATTCTTACTGTCTCTAGTTAAGGCGAAGACACTTTGTTATTGTGTTCTATAAGATAGCACTGACTATTTAGTTTGTCGCATTCACTAAACTAACTCGAAAGGTGTTGTCCTTTTGAGTGTTTTCACTATGTTTGTGTTGTCAAGGAGCTGGATGGCCTCGACATTCACGTGGTGATGAATTCTCTGTTCGTGAGCTTTGGCAAATCTTTTGATTACACTAGCAACGGGTTCCACTTTAAGGTCCCTGTGGAGGTCGTCATTTCGTATGTACCAAGGAGCTCATGCTCCTGAGTACTTTGGATGTTTGTCTGTGCGGTACACCCCCAGAGTTGGATACCATATGTCCATATCGGTGTCAGTCACTAAACTCCATGGCGGGGATGCTTACTTGACGGACACGATCTCAGCACTGAAATTTTCATCGCGGCTTTTCAACGGATGTGTGCGCGACGCGGCACGCCATAGCATGTCTATGTCTACTTTCACTGTGGGACCAACTTCATCGGCGCTGCCAAGGTGTTGCGCAAGGAATTTGACGAATTCAGACAAATTCTATCACCAGAGTTCTTCAGCGAATAATAATAATACTTTAGTAGGTATAAATAAATAATACAATAAGTTTACTTATATTAATTATATAAATATAATTTTACTTATATAAATATAATAAGTTATAAAAGTATTATTAGATATAGATATGAATCAGTTGAGCTACCTGTAGATTGTTTGCAACGGTCTGCTGTTAGCTCAATGGTTTCAATTGTAAATACTAGTTGTAATTTATTTCTAATAATTGATTTATAGATAAGAAATAATAAACTGTATTTAATGTGAAATAGTAATATTGTATAATTAAAGGACCTACTCTTGAATATACAATACAAGGACTAATTGTCGCGATAGAATGGTAAGTTATTTTAAGGTAAATAAAATAAGTGGACAAAAATTAGTTATTTTCTGAACTTCAATATTTAACTTATAAAATAACTTAAGGAAGTATGCATTATTTGTAGATAATAAATGTAAATATAATTTTGTAAGTTAAATTTATGTCAGTATTTATTAGGTAGGTAATACTAGTGCTAATTTCATTAAATTATTTGATTATAAGTTTCCTTGTTAATAAAGGAATTTATTCCTAGGTAAACCTAAATACGGGAAACTTTTTAAAGTACTTCCGAAGATTAAGGTATTTTTAGAATCTCTTAAATGATTGTGAGTACAATAGAGTAGCTGTATTCAAATTGAAATAGGTATGTTTTAATTTAATGTAAATATTCCTGTAAATTTTCAATTATGGACGGATAAATCTGTTTCCTAAAAGCAGTCGACCGCCATTATTGATTTGTTAGCCCTAATGTATCGTATAATAGTAGTTTTCCGATATTTCGATGTTTTATATATAATAAAAACCTAGTCAATAAAAACTGTTGTGCTTTCATCACGGGCTCAAATATTTAGGGCGCGGCAGGACTGCAGCCTAGATGGTAGATGGGAAAACATAGATGACAATGTACGGAACCAGCCACACTGCAGGCTACAAATTGTAAAAATGTTTGTTTGAGTATATGTAGGTAACCTACCTAATATTTTTTTCTATTTCTGAACTGAACAAACGAGAAAAGAAATCTCACTAGTCCAGTCGACTGAACAAACGAGAAAAGAAATCTCACTAGTTCAGTCAACTGGACTAGTGGGAATAGACGCCCCAGTAACCTCTTCAATCTCAACCTCAACAGCCTATATGGTCCACTGATGGACGCAGGCCTCCCCCTGAAAAGCGTCTTATTGGGTTTTAACTCATTATATTCTGAACAGTTCTGATGCCCTCTACCCGTAGGTAAGACTTGACGATTCTTTACGACACACCTGTATATATATTTTATTAGGCAAGGTTTTCTTGTTTGCAACTTTCCCAGTAGCTCGTTGCGGGAGTTTGGTACAGAATACATAAATTGTCCTAGTTTCACGTCAGGTACGTGTAGTTTTTGACATTAGCTCTCATTTTGACCCTGGCAGCGGTTGATTGGCCGACATTTTGTAAAGCACAACGGTATAGATAGATGTAGATATTTTTCGATATTTTGTGTTATTAGGGTACCTTTTTCAATAAATGTTCATCTCGAAAGCTGTTTTTCTCTTTACCTTCAATTTCTTTAAAGTTTCTTAGATTCCTTTCATAATGTTTCTCGAATCAATGGTTCTAGCTTAAAATATCGAGGGGTCCTTCGGCAGAATAGGTAAAATAACAACGGGCAAAATATGTTATGATTTTTTATTAAGGGGGCTCCGTGGTAAATTGCCTGATTCTGTCATCAACGTTTTAAAGATTTCTCTAAAACTTATCTAATTTCTGTACTGAATCAAATCACATAATATGACTAATAACCCTACAGGATAAAATGTCGTTTTACAATATTTTGTATAGTTTAATAATAAATGACAGTAAAAAAAAATCGCGGGGTTTTAACCCTTACTGGAAACACCAAACGAAAAAAAAAACATTAAAACTACTACTTCAATATTTTATCTTTCCTTTAGGCTCTAAAGAATTTCGTAATTATGAGTACATTCAATATAATAACAATTAAACCAAAAAAAAAAACATATTTGTTATGCACCTTGCAGAAAAAATTAAACCTATTTAATATATTTCCAAAAGAATTTCAATCTCATTGGTCATACCTAATATTGATGACAATAGTTATATTTCGTGATTCGTTTGATTAATTGAATAGTTCGTTTTAGAGAAATATTTAAAATGGTGAGTACCCTATTAGGCAAATTACCGCGGAGCGGCCTTTTAAGCAACTTTAAACATAAACAACTATACACGATTGATGAATTTCATTTTAGTCAAGTGCAATACTTCTATATAAACGACATAACAACTTATACTTACGATTTTTAACCGCTAAACAAGAGTTATCTACTACGCACTAATCTGCGGTAAAAATATTGCAAAATATTAATCATTATTGCAACATGTAAATCATTATTGCAAAATATTAATCATAATTGCAAAATATTAATCATTATTGCCTACGGTATTATATTGCCTACGGTATTATTGCCTAGGTATCAAGCCATGGTATCTATACATATTAAAAAAATACACAAGTGGAAGTCAAAACGTGCTTACGTTAAGTTAGTAATCAGTTAACAATCTCCTACAGGGTACACTTGGCATGAGTCGAGTCGAGACCGTAACCAACTAAGGCCCGTGTTATAAAACCTTAAGGTGTTCGCAGATAAGCAAGTCTATTCGGAAACTCCATTTCCGAATCTAGGACACGAATCGGACAGATTCGCGCGAAGTCAAATATTTTAGCTGTATTTAAAATTTTCTGCGTTCTGTAAGTAATAAAACTACCAGAAAAATTGTTAAGACACAGAGCTTGTGGTTATATGGTTTTTTGTTATTATAGTGCGTAACCCCACACTCAGGGTAATTTCTAAGAAATCAAATTATATCGCAAAAATTTCGACTTCGACGGGACTTGAACCCGCATCCTTCCGTCAGTACCGGAATGTACACCACGAGGTCAAGTGACGTGGGAGTCGAAAATCTCTGCGACTTCCTACGGACTCTAGCGCCGTTAGCTCCACTTACAGGGGAAACATTGAAGTTTATCCAATCCTGTTCAAATACTAAAGTTACATTTAGTTTGTTAGACGAGAGGTGTCGCGTTGCTAACGGCGCTAGAGTCCGTAGGAAGTCGCAGACATTTTCGACTTCCACGTCACTTGACTTTGTGGTTTTATGTTGATTTTTTGTAATAAAATATCTCATGATATATGAATTACTCCAAAAGTAGAACTATTATTAGCCATTTGTTAAAACATGGGTTTATAGAAAATGATTAACGGATAACTACTTTCCCGCTATTTATATTCCTTGTAGAACGCAGAAAATATTAAAACTACTAAAATATTCGAAATTTACGCGAATCTGTGTCAGTTTCTGTGTCAAAGACTCGAAAGCGGAGTTTCTGAGTAGCCCTCCAGAGCAACACCGCTACCGCACAACACAAAAATGTGCATTGAAATAGGGTCTCCATCTTTGACGGCATCATATGCCAGACAGCT
The DNA here is from genome assembly GCA_949316285.1 of Eupithecia subumbrata. Lineage (NCBI taxonomy): Eukaryota > Metazoa > Arthropoda > Insecta > Lepidoptera > Geometridae > Eupithecia > Eupithecia subumbrata. Next base: position 2,684,071 of record OX438642.1, on the reverse strand, counting down.
CGCGGGCCACTCGTTAAGAGCTTGTAGGAAGACATTTTGTCACTGTTAAATGTATCTAAGGAGCTTAAGCCCATTTTTGAAAGCACTTTTTTGTACTGTGCGCTAGCGGTATATATATAATATGCGCAACTTTATTCACCGCCAAATACTGAAACTCAATTCAGATTCAAGCACGTCTCAGGTAACGAATTGTTGACAGATTTTTCATTGAAAACTGTCAAAAAAAAACGCGACATGTGACGTGCTCAAATCTGAGTTGCGTTTGAGTATTCGGGAGTTAGTCATCTATCTATGCTTGAGTAACGGTTCTGAGCGTTACTCAACTCATAGATAGATGACTGAGTAAGATTTCACAATATGGGCCTATACTCGATTCTAGTATCAAAGATATTTCTTGTTAACAAAGACAGTTCGACAGTAATAAAACTCTTAGGAATACCATAAGGCACGCATAATTGGACGTTGTTAAGCAGAGAGGACTCAATCCACACTACTCAAAATGAGTTTTATTGCACTAAAGAGGTCGTAAAGGGTTGTCCTATTCGTATATTAAAGAAACACTGCTTGAAGGAAAACCTATTTCATTAAAACGACTCGAACCCTTATTTTTCTCAGTTACTCGAAAAATACGTCAGTCCGTGTAAAAAGATAAGGCACTTCAAAATAATGTTGTCCGTGACAGTAATTTCAAAATATTCCGAGTACAACATGAAAGTTGAAACATCATCTAAACTTCAAACCTCGATATCTCCATCTTCAAATTTTTGATCGAGTCTTCTCTGCTTATCAACGTCTAATTCCTCACGCGTCCCGGAAAATATAGAAGTGATGTTCAAAAACGGACGAGAGACAAATGTGAACGTAAGCTGTTAAAACAAAAAATTGTTGCTATTTGCTATAAGCGTGCCGTTAATATTTTCGAACAATATTTTGATTTTGTAGCTCCTTTGTTTACAAAAAATACCTAGGATGCTAGACCCGAGTATGAGTGTGCAATGTTACGGTCTCGCCTCGATGTTGGCGCCCGGCTGCTTCTTGGTGGAGGGCGCGCCGAGGGACTCTTCGACATCAGGGTTCGCCGATTTCTCCAAATTTTTCAGGTTGTTCTCAAACTCGACGGGGTCAATGAACTTCTTGCCGGGAAAAGGCGGTGGGCCGAGAATAGTTTCAACTTGCTTGTAGTTCAAAGTTTCAGCTTTCAGGAGCTCTTCCGCGAGCTGAAACAATGTAATATTCCTACTGTATTCCTTTTCTCCACTATTTCCTATGTTATTGTAAATTTTAGGGTTCTGGAATATATTTATGTTTAAGGCTGCACGAGTCGTCCGATCCAACTCTGTGGGCGCGGCCTAAATATATACCATCTCATCTGACATAATAGACATTCTCGCGCGCTTGATGAAAGGCAAATAAATTTATTCGTAAAATGGCCACGTAAAAAATGGGAAAACCCTTTTAATACAAGGGTTATTATTATAGAAAAACTATTGAGAGTATAATTTCAAAATAAATTTATTTCAACTTTTGAATAACTAATTTTAGAGTTTTCTTTCTCCGTATGTCATTTATTTTCGCCCAAAGTTGGGCTAAAATCGGTGTTGAAATACGAAAGTTTAGAAGCTTGTATTTTTCAAATGTATATTTTTTACAGTTCTGGATGCATACAGACATAGTTAATGACGAGATAAATTGATATTATCCTTAGTTTTGGATGGTCAACATCAAACAGCGTTGTAGATACTCGACTCGTTCAGCCTTAAGGGTAAGTATGCTGGTTAGTATAAGTCTAGAGGATTTTGGTGTTAGTGGTACTGGGTAGGTCTAGCTGTCATTCGTAGGTATTTACGTTGCAAATAAATTCTGAATAAACGTCGTATTCTGTATGTAATGTCGCTCGACAGGGTCCTAACTCTGGTTGGGATTCTGTTGAAGTGCTGCTCCATTCTAAATTCTATGTAACTTTGTATTTTATCTTTGATTTTATTGTCATGTTCGGTACTTTGTAATTTATGGACAAATGTAATTTGTGTACAACTAAAGTTTTTATTATTTTTATTTTATTTATTAAAACAAGTATGTAGGTTTGCTCACGACAGATATAGGCAGGGTTGAGAATGGAATGCACATTGGCTATTACTATCTCTTGAGCAACCGCTACTTACCGAAACACGAGACGCAGTCGCATCTTACTAAAATCATGGCTTTTACACAGTTAAGTGGCAATTCAAGATACCTACCGCTCAATATCACCCGGGCGGATTAACATGGCACCTGGTTTGAACAAAAATCCAATAATAACTCGAAAATTTTACACTTGCAACTTGGGGGAAGTATCGAGTTCCGAGCCAGGTTCCATGTTAATTCGCCCGGGATATAGCTTAAACGACAATTATCGCTTACTTACTCGATTTTAACTAATGGTGTCAATGTCGCCAAAAATAAACTAATTTTAAAAGACTAAAAATAGTGCAATCCTTTTTAATTCGATCGTTCCGAGAAGGGAACGGCACCATTTTTTGTGATTTCTATTTAGGCGATATCAGAATTGACGCCCTCAGACAAAATCTACGCGTTTCTCTGACGGATAGGATTCGTAACGAAACTATCCGGTAGAGAACCAAAGTTATTCCTAATTATTTGAGCTACGTTGATACCCACGGGTATAGTATTATAATATCTGTGCCCACGGTGACAATAAATGAAATACTTGGCTCTTCTCATGTTCTCAACACTTTATGGCCGATGTATTACGTGACGAGTCTTGGCATAGTTTTTACTTAAATATTTATATGCGGGTAGATATGTAAGTCCAGCAGGCTGATGATGTTTGTGTAATACAGTAATTCATTTATTGTTGGTGAATCGATACTAATATTATAAAGAGGAAAATTTTGATTGTTTGTATTGAATAGGCTCCGAAACTACTGGACCGATTTGAAAAACTCTTTTACCATTAGAAGCCCACATTATTCCTGATTAACATAGGCTACTTTTTACCGCGAGAAATGCTTCATTCCTACGGGAAAACGGGTAATAGGACAACGGGTAGTAAGAATGCAGCTAGTCAGGTCATATTACAGTCGGTTCATAGGAGTTTAGATCGCTGGGTTCTGCCACGTGGGTGTACATACATTCCATTATACTTGCATTTATATATTTAAAGGATTTTTTTTGTGTGCTGCCAGCTAAATAGCCAAGTGGCCTACTTACAGCTGCCAGCTTGTCCTTATTATTGCGCAGGAGTTGCTCGGCGGTGAAGTAGGCGAGAGCGATGAGCTTCCTGGCCTCCAGGTCGATCAGGTTCTTTAGGTTCCGGCTGAAGGGGCTGCGGCCGTGCTCGCGCAGTTCCGGGAATGATAGCAGCCCAACCGTTTCGGACATGCCGTACACTCGAATCTGGGAAGTTAAAAGTGACAAGCTAATTTATAGACTTCGAATAAAACCGGTCAAGTGCGAGTCGGCTCGCGCACGATGGGTATCTTTTGTTCCTTTTAGAAATACGGAAGTTTCAAAAGGAACAAAGAAGCCCTTAAAAGGCTGAAAAAAGTTATGGTTACGGCACCCTTAAAAAGAGGTTCTACGTCTGGGCATTTTTTTTAAACGCAAAAAGAGAGTGGTGTTATAAGTTTAATGTGTCTGTCTGTGGTATATCGCTCACAAACAGATGAACCGATTTTCGTTTAGTTTTTTTTGTGTCATAGATAATTTTATAACGAGTGTTCTTAGCCATGTTTCAAGAAAATCTATCGGGGGGTTTTAGATTTTTTTAAGTTTGTTCTTGTTTAATAAATAATGGTCGATTACTTCGTAAATTTTGGATAAAATCGTTCCACGTTCAACCCTTTGATGTGTGGGAAAAACCGACACCTAAGCGATAGCTTAGCGTCTAATGCCATTAGTAATGCCGTTAATATATTATGCACACGTGAATATCTTGGCCACATCTGCGTAACGTCCTAATTAACGTGTTAATTTACGCGTTAGGACGCAGGTGGAACAGTAGCATTAAAGAGAAATCACTCTTGCACTCTTGCAAAAGCAACTCAGATTAACCACGTCTCAAGCGACGATTACTTGACAGACTTTCATTGAAAACTGAAAAAAATCACGACTTGAGACGTGCTTAAGGCCAGGTATTCCTGCAGCAGTAGGCGTAAGGGAAAATGCGCGCCTGCCAAGCCGCCGCGCTCGTGTTTTTTGTAGTTATTTAAACATGGTGATTAAGAAAATCATTTTATGAAGTCAAACTCTGCGAATTTGTATAGAAATACTAAGTGTCCTTATTTGAGTACAAAAAAAGTGAGATATCAGTAGTTCGCTAGTCATAGTATTGAAAAACGTAACTTTAGGATTTTTTTCCATCGAGTGAAGTTCATTAGATCTTGTAACTGTATGCGACTTTGACTAGATTAGTTCCTTAAGTTATAGATATCTTTTTTTCAGAATTTTAAACACTATATTCTAAGTCTCAGATGATTTAAAAAATCACATAAATGCGGCCTCTGCTGGCCTACCAAGCCTTAAATCTGTACTGCCTTTGGGTATTTAGCGGTTACCAACAGAAACGGACCAATCACAGATCTGTGATCGACGCAGTGCGTTCGCACAGTAATTTGTCGGTCGAGTGTTGTTTGTGAATGAAATGGCCTGTCATGACAAGCGCAGTGTTGCCTGCCTTACTTAGCAGTGTTGCTTGCTACCTCACATAAGTATTGTTCTTTAATACGGGTGTTATTCTACATTTTTGTTAAGCAAAATAAATCGGCTCTATCATCTACAGGCACATCCCTTTTCATCGGGATCTAAACATAGTTCTTTAGTCAAACCTTACCTTAGATGGTCACACATCTAAGGAAAATTAAGCTTAATACTCCTCACCCCACCTCAACAGTCCATATTGGTCCACAGCTGGACGCAGGCCTCCAAATATAAGCGCCTTAATTACTTTCATCCCATGGGGAGTGCCCATAGTCCCCACGCTGGGCATGCGGGTTGGGGATTGCAGTTTGGTGGTAGAATTGTTCTGCAGGGGGCGCCGCTGGTGCTTTCACCGTCAAACTACGAAAATTAGTTCCTTTCTATCCGGTAGAGGCGCTGCAAGGCGCCAAATGTGAAGATAGAAAACGACGAAAACTTTTTAATCCTCGTAAACGAATGCACAACTGCTACCAAGGACTAAGAAATAAAAACACTAACCTGCGCGTACGCAATCTTAGTGACTTTCTGCAGGTCGTTTTCCGCTCCGCTGGTGACCGAGTTGAATGCGAGCGCTTCCGCCGCGCGTCCACCCAGCGCCATACACATCCGATCGAACAGCTGCAGAAATAAGATAAAGTTTATTTCAGACAACAACACACACGTGCGCGTTCCCATCTTCTGAGGACATCCGTAACATCCGTGAATGCGGGTGCAGTGGCAGATTTGGCCGAAGATCTCAAGAGGCGCAAATATGCAGGTCTCGACACAGCCTACACATTTGCTCCTCTTGGAGTTGAGACCCTAGGTCCGTGGGGTACCGAGGCTCTTCGGGTTTTTAAAAAATTATCTGAGCGTCTGGTCGAAGCGACGCGTGACCCGAGAACTGGACAGTATCTGGCACAGCGCATCTGCATTTCCCCTGGTATCGATATGGATCAGGTGAGCTACCTGTAGATTGTTTGCAACAATCTGCAGTTAGGTCAATTGTTTCGATTGTAAATACTCACCATCATCAGCCTATGTTAGTCCACTGCTGGACATTGTAAATACTAGTTCTAATTTATTTCTATTATTTGAATGTTATTTTCTTTGTAAAAAGTTATAAAAAACAACAACAACAAGCCAAATAAATTAAATTGTCCATATTTGAGATAAGTAGATACTTAAATGAAATAAAAAGGGCCATGTGTAACACGGGGGCGGGCAGTAGCGCCCCCTACAGAACAATTCTACCACCGAAATGCGATCCCCAACCCGCATGCCCAGCGTGGGGATTATGGGCATTACCCCCAAGATATAAAAGCCAACAAGGCGCTTATCAGGGGGAGGCCTGCGTCCAGCAGTGGACCAACCAAGGTTTGAGGTTTGAGGATGTGTAACACTGCGCAAGAGAGTATAATATACAGGGCGTCCCACGGATATGCCACATGGAGGGAAAGTACCTTGAATATTGTAGATGGAACTTTACTGAAAGACGAAATTATTTGAATTAAAAAAAAAAAAATAACTGCATTCATAGATATTTAAATAATTACATGGTTGAACCGGGAATCGAACCCTTTACACGAGAAAAAGATCCTGTAGTTTTATCATACCGATCAAAATGTTTCATCATAAGGATTAATTTTTGCTAAATAACATAGTGTCAGAAATAAAAGGAAGACCATGAATTTTAACAGTTTTAATACAAAATTAATCAATTTAACAAATGCTCAAAATGACTCATTTCCTGTTGAATACAAAGTCGCACTCTTTTGATTATTTCTATATTCTAAAGCTACAGAATGATTATTTTTCTCGTATAACGGGTTCGATTCCCGATTCAACCATGTTATTATTTAAATATCTATGAATGCAGTTTAAATTGTTTTTTAAATTCAAATAATGTCTTCTTTCAGTAAAATGTTCCATCTACAATATTCAAGGTACTTTTCCTCCATGTGGCATATCCGTGGGACGCCCTGTATAAGCATTTGAATCAGGCAAAGATAAAGATGAACCAACCTCTTCCTTTGAGTAGAGTTTCTGGTCGGAGGTGGTGTACTGCGCGAACCCGAGCGCCATGTTGGTGCGCGGCACGATGGTGACCTTCAGCAGCGCGTCCGTGTGCTCCAGCATCCAGCCCACCAGCGCATGCCCTGACTCATGGTACGCCACTATCTTCTTCTCGACGGGAGACATCGCGTGGCTGCGCTTCTCGGTACCACCTGGAAAATTCAACAGTAATTGTATACCTACTAGCTGAATTCTTACTACCCGTTGTCCTATTACCCGTTTTCCAGTTGGAATGAAGCATTTTCCCGCGGTAAAAACTAGCCTATGTTCATCTGGAACAATGTGGGCTTCTAATGGTAAAATAATTTTTGAAATCGGTCCAGTAGTTTCGGAGCCTATTCATTAAATAAATAATGCTGGACAATCCACACAGCATCATCTAGCCCCAAAATAAGCTACTCAAAGCTTGTGTTATGGGTACTAGATTACTGATATATACATAGATAGATTTTTTTTATTATATATAGAAAAAACCCAGACTAACGGAACAAATTTCTGCAGATCGTACACAAATTTGTTCCGAGGCGGGAATCGAACCCAACCTCTTGCGTCGCAGGCGGACTCTCGCCCGCTGCGCCACTGAGGTTCAATACAAACAAACAAACAATCAAATCTTTCCTCTTTATAAAATAAGTAAAGATACTCGTACTATGGTACTTGGTCACCGCAATTAGGCACAGAATGACACCCATAATCAAACTGTGACTTTTTCATTGCTATAACTCACTAGTGAGTTACAGATTTTTTTTAAATTTTATTGGTGAGTGGCTTTGTTCTTAAAAAAGATTTTTTTTTAAAAAGATCGTGTTCAATAGAACAAACAAAATTAATGTTCCTATCGCTTGCTCATTTCATGCAACTCTTATTTAAATAGATAATTTTAACTCGTACGTGTTTAATAAATAAAACTTTCACTCAAATATAACTTTTGTTTTCTCTGTAGTAAAATGAGTTTTTATTGTTATTTTATTAACAAGTGTGTTGAAAAACATCGTTTGATACACGTGTGTATTGATGATTATCGTCGGGTCTCAATGGCGCCTCGGCGGTAATCTAATCACCAATGTTACACACTAGTACCATAATGTACAATACAATGTACAATAAAATACGTTTCCATAGTAACAACGCGTGCGGTCAGAAACAACAATTGTAATAGACGTACCGACGACCCTTTCGACGGCGTACTCGAGGTTTGCTGCCTTGACGATGCTCTGCTTGTGTCTCGCGGCGTGCAAGGCCGCTTCGTTGCACACGTTGGCGATGTCCGCGCCGCTGAAACCCGGAGTTAGGTACGCCAGCCTGCGGCAGGATCGGAATCAATAAGGTTTATTTACATGGACTTACGTAAAGCTCTTTGAAATAGTCAATTTTGAAGTTAATACTATACTAAATAAGAATTTATTTGTACTTGATTATATTCACTTCCAATAACTTAATCTACTCTACTTACTATATGTAATTTGGTCTGGGTGTTTTCTATGTATAATAAAAAATATCTATCTATGTAGTGCATTGTATTAAGTATATCAGTAATCTAGTACCCATAACACAAGATCTGCTTAGCTTGGGGCTAGATAATGCTGTGTGAATTGTCAAGCATTATTTATTTATTTATTTTATTTTATTTGTTTTAGAAGAGCGAGATTCCCTATAACAGGTATTTTCTTTACTTAAAAGGGAATCTCAAACACACTATTAGTACATTAAGTTAATGAAATAAATATTTTTGTATTTTTTTATTTTGTACATCCATATGTGGAAGCTTTGATAAAAAAGTGGTTTTTATATAATTTGTGAAAGAAACCAGAAAATATATTTCTTGACGTTAACTCATTGTTGAGGCATGTCTTTCGTGAAACTTGGTGTTTAACTGCGAGCCTGTAATTTCAACCAAACAAGGTAAAGGTTTATTTTACGCTTCTTTACTAAAAATTAAAGTGATCACTTTATTTCCCAGTTTAACTTATGTAGTTTGAATTTTGTGACGTGTGTCAGAGTCTTGTAACATCTAAAGGAAATAAAACACTTTGAATAATTGATATTTGAATTTTATCAGGAAGTAATAAGAAAAACAAGAATAATAAAAAACCGAATAACAAAAAAAATGTGTCCTACTCGTTAGACTTCATTGTTAACTCGAATACTTGCAGAGATAGAATTGAATAACGTATTTATTTTCTCTTACAAAAGATAATTGTTTACAATTTTTGACTTAAGCTTAATTTATATCTAGTTATCTTGTTTTGCAAGAGACTGGTGCCCGAGAGAGGTTTATAAACATGTGGTACGGGTCACCAGGGCCTTCCTCCGCAGGATTATTTGGGTTACCTACATAAAAAGAGACTGTAACAACCACTTGTTCCACAAATAACAATAAATTAGAGCTAGCTAACATACAAAAAAAATAGATAATAAGTTAGTAAGATCCCACTTATACATATTATTATGAAAAGAAAGAGTTATATATCCTTATTGTACCCATAGAAGCAGAACCTATCTACACAGGAGTGTGCAGTGCTTGCAAAGTTTACAATGATGTGTATAAAATGAGGTGAATGATGTGTATAATGAATGAAACTGTGGTGCCAGCTTAGAATTTGCCCCACCTCAACTCTTCCCGCGGGTGTCGTGTACCTACCTGGCCTTATGCTTAAAGCCTGCGACCGCAAGACCTTCGTTTATTTATAAAAGCTGAGAGTTTGTCGGCGGATAGTCCCTATAAGAAATACCACCTACAGAGCCAGACACATTGCATAGTCGCCACCTTCTGCAAGACACCATTAAACTTTCATGTAATGTATGTGAAATGTGTTTGTTTAATCTTAGTATAGCTGTGTGGTGCCGGCTTAGAATTTGCCCAACCCCAACTCTTCCCGTGGGCGTCGCAAGAGGCGACTAAGGGATATCCACCGGGGGCGGGCAACAGCGCCCCCTGCAGGACAATTCTACCATCGAACTGCGATTCCCAATCCGCATGCCCAGCGTGGAGATTATGGGACTATCCCATGTGATAAAAGCCAATAAGGCGCTTATCAGGGGGAGGCCTGCGTCCAGCAGTGGACCAACACAGGCTGTTGAGGTATAAAATGAACATACCGTTTGACATAGAAGTCTGGTAATTGCTCGAGCACGATTCCCTTCAGATGTCGGTCGAATATCTCCTCTCGTTCACTCAGCGTAGGCAGGTCGATGAGGATGTGTCGATCGAACCGCCCTGGACGAAGCAGCGCCTGGAAATAATGTAATAATAATATTATTAATGCTGGTCAATCCACACAGCATCATCTAGATCCAAGCTAAGCAGAGCTTGTGTTATGGGTACTAGATAGATTACTGATAGTACTTTATACAATACGTTACATAAATAAATAAATAAATAAATAATGCTGGACAATCCACACAGCACCATCTAGCCCCAAAGTAAGCTACTCAAATCTTGTGTCTCTTAAAGATACATTGATACCTTTGGGTAGTGTGGACAACAATTAAGTAGGTAGTGCTAGATTACAAAATTTATGGAAAAACAAGAAAAATAATAATTTAGGTACAATTAATAATTCGTGTCTTTACCTATTAACATAAATTACAGGTTAGGTTCCAGTGTCGGTCCCAAGCTTGACTCAACGGTTTTGATCCAAACAGAAACTCTGTTTGGATCAAAACCGTTGAGTCACAGCTTCAAGTTTAATTATAATTTAGGAGTTTTTATCATACACTCTTCTTATCATTTGTGTCATATAAAGGTGTCCCGAACATTAAATAAAAATAAATAAATAATACTGGACAGTTCACACAGCATTATCTAGCCCCAAGCTAAGCAGAGCTTGTGTTATGGGTACTAGATAACTGATATACTTAATACAACATAGATAGATACTACACTACATAGATAGATTTTTTTTTATTATACATAGAGAAAACACCTAGACCAACGGAACGAATTTCTGCAGATCGTACACAAATTTGTTCCAAGGCGGGAATCGAACCCGCAACCTCCTGCGTCGCTCGCAGGCGGACCTTGGCCCGCTGCGCCACAGAGGTCGTCCATTGGGTCTGCGCCGCTTCTGCAGCGCATCCCTCATGTTTGCTGAGGCCCAGGTTGATGGCTTTCACGCCATCATCCGCAAATTGTAAGTTTGGTACGTCCATCATGCAATCTTTCAACGGGATTCTAACTCTTTAGACTCCTTAAGTTAGGTTTCTGTGTATGGCTGCTCAACTCTAAAATGTATTTAACATGTGTGTCTATCTAGAAGATAAAAAAGCTTGGGACGGGTTTTGCTCCAACTCGAAAAATAACAACTAACAGGCTAAAGGTTTCTTCGTCGCTTCTTTACTTTAGTCTACATACCGAAGCGACAGAAATCAAAAATATCACTTTAATTCCGTGTCAGTGTTTAGTTTTATAATTTAACCTTTTCTAAGTGTTACATTGCAGGGCGAACCTGAATGAGATTGGCGCAGGACCGTGTGGAGTGGCACAAAAGTTTGGAGGCCTATACCCAGCAGTGGGTGAAGTCGGGTTGGGGATGATGAAGTGTACATTTATTGTATTTATGGAAATAAAGAATTTTTGATTTGATTTGATTTGACTTTGTATTTTTTTTATGTTTGGTGTACCTCTCTGTAATTTATGGAAAAATGTCTGAATTTTTTTATAATACTTTACCTTAAATTAACTTTCTTGTTGCTTTTTTAGAGACGATTTAAAGTACTTGTCGATTTGAGAAGCTTACTTCAATAAATAATGATCACAATAATTATTCATTATGAATGTAAGCGGGTTAACTACGAACCTAGTTTGTGTTGGAAGAACACCGCTTACATTCATAATTAATTCGTCAAACTACGAAAGTTTTTATAGTAAAATCACAATAATTATGTCTTTATCTCGACTCCAAGCATGCGGATTTTAGTTTTTGTTTATATTTGTTGACATAACTTGTAGCCAACTCTAAGCTGGACTATTGACCAATATAGAATAGAATTAACTTTATGGTATTACAGATATTTTGTGATTCGAGCTCTCGAGTCCCTCAAGTGTGTGTTCTCTGTCTATGTTTTCTTTTTAAATTATTGTACTAACATTTCCATCAGAGGCCCTGACATATAGAGAAGCCTGCCCATCAAATATACTTATTGTAGGAGGACTAATGACCATTAGGGAATCGAGATCCAACTGGCACAAGACTTAAACTCATTAGTGGGAGTTGCCGGCTGGCTAGAGAGATTGACTGTAGATCCGGCTTAGAATTAGCATAACCCCAACACTTCCCGCGGGTGTCGTAAGAGGCGACTAAAGAATATCCATCTGGGGGCGGGCAGAAGCGCCCCCTACAGAACAATTCTACCACTGAACTGCGATTCCGAACCCGTATGCCCAGCGAGGGGATTATTGGCATTACCCCCCGTGTGATAAAAGCCAATAAGGCGCTCATCAGAGCCTGCGTCCAGCAGTCGACCAATATGGGTATATGAGGGTCTAGTCTCCCGATGCGGAGGTCCCCACCGTTGGGGCAGTGTCCTACCTATCAAGAACCTACCAAGATGAAATAAAACAGTCTATAGTTTGCCTAATCTTAGAACTTAATTTAATACTTATCTTTTTCTGTTTTCTTTTCTTTTTTCTCTCATTGTTTCCTGTGTTGTATGTAACCACTCTATCTACTCTTGTCTGTTTGTGTATTAATTGTATGTTAATATTTTTACCATCTTTGTGTCACCACACTAGGCCCTGTCTGAAAATCAGCGGCGCTACTCGCTGTGGCTTGTAGCGGCATAATGCTGAGACAGGGACCTTTTTGGCCAGTTTTATCTAAATTTTTTTATTCCTTTTAATATGTGTATGTATTTGGGTCAAATAAATGGATTTTCTTTCTTTCTCTTTCTTACCTTGTCCAGGACATCCGCCCGGTTGGTGCTGGCCAACACGATGACGCCGTCGTGGGTGCGCATGCCGTCCATCTCCACCAGCAGCTGGTTCAACGTCTGCTCGCCCTCCCCGCCGCCCGGGCCGAGCGCCGCGGGGCCGGCGGAGCGCGCGCGCCCCACCGCGTCCAGCTCATCGATGTAGATGATACAGGGGGAACGTGACGCGGCTTCCTTGAACAGATCCCTGACAAAACAAAACAAAAATTAAGAAATCAAGTAATATCGCCTCCTTCCGTCAGTACCGGAATGTGCTAACCAACTACACCACGAGGTCAAGTGACGTGGGTCGCAAATCTCTGCGACTGTGACAAGTGCGTCGACTGATCGGCAATCCGAAAGACGTCATTCGCATTCAACGGAAAAGTTGCCTTCAAGAATCCTTTTTATGACAGAGGTAAGGATTTTTTATGTCAATCCATTAGTGCGAATTGTCCGATGCCGGCCTGTGAACGCGCACCCGAAAGTTTCAACTGCTAACGTTTGAGCCATAATGCCGTGCCTTACCACACCGTAATCGCCCTCCTGGTTTTGACTCTCACGCTAGGAAAGACAAAGATATACAAAATTTAGCAAGATTACTGCACAAGGGTCGTACCCATTCTATCGTGTGGTCAAACTTAGAATATTATGTCCATGGATTTTTTCATGGACCAAGATACGTGAAAACTGCCCACAGAAAAAGAAGAACCTAACCTCACCAATAACCCTGTATACTTCATGTATCTATTATGGAGATAATTTTATTTAACCACGTAGCTACTTTAAGTATCTTCCTCTTGCATTGTTTGAGCTCTTGGGATATCGTCACGGAGAGCTTATGTTTATGCTTTGTGCAGACATATAGACTCGAACTCAGACTATATAGAATGGGATTGAGAATTACGTCATCTCTCAAACTGTCGAATCCGATCTGCTGTGTGATTACGGTAAAATGTCCCATTCAATGGATCGCCATGCGGGGAGACTGAGTATAAAAAAACTCGGTTTCCATCACATGGTACAAAAACAAATACAAACATATTTCTGACTGGATTGAGCCGACCGAAGACGAAGCTGCCAATGTCATAAATGACAAATGTCAGACTCAATTGTAATGTTTTATTTTATTTTTGTACTTGTGTTACTTATCGTTCAAATTCATACTTTATGTTACTTACGCTAGACCTTGTTTCGCTCGATTAAGTTTTACATCTGCAATGTATTTGCTGTTTACTTGCTATATTCGAGCAAAAAAAGGTCAAGTGTGAGTAATATGACAACTGACTTTGACTTAGGTTATATCTTGACGTAGACGTTAAAATTTCCGTCGTCGATCGCCTTCGTACGCCAGAAAGTTGTAGGTATGTATTTTTTTAGTGCCTACCTTATTGAAAACTGAAATCGTTTATGCCCAGTCTCCCCGGATGACCCATTCAACAGGAATGGGAGATTTTAGCGTAATCGCACAGCTGAGCGGGATTCTCAACCCCATTCTTTAAGTACGGAGCTGTGTGCGTTGACGCGGCCTCTCGCCATCATTTATTAAGGCCAGTCCCTGAAGATCCCAGGAAGTTTCTGCGCTTCAGGACGGTGTAAGGCTGGCTATACTAGCTAAAGAAACGCATAATGGACTAACGACTAACAGTCCAAATGCGGAAATAGCAGTACCTTCATCATACCATACGGTCACTCCAGCGTAATTTCGTACAGTTACGGTCTGTCGATGTCTAAGGTTGTTCGGCGGTTTTTGTACGCATTATTTTAGTCCGTTGCGTCGTGTTGGGCTGCGGTCTGTTTATAATTAAAATCGATTCGAGCGCTCACAAAAATGGGTCCGTAAATCCGTTAGCGCGTCTGCAGGTGATAGCGAAACGTCATAGATGACGTCATATTCGGCGCTAACTTTACGCTCACAACGCCCATGCAACCAACACTGTGAACGATCTGTCAGATTGACATTATATTTTATCATTAAATTGTAAAAATCACCTTATAACTTGAGTTTCTGTTTACGTGAGCGATGTGAGCGCGTCTAAAGCCGTTCCGATTAACATAGCTCAACATCTGTCGTTATCGCGCTAAAAGAATTCGGGTCGACTTTGAGCGCTTTTAGCGCTGATAGTCTTGTGAACTCAAAACGGACTACAGCCAAAGCAATTCAGTTGAGAACCTCCGTGGCGCAGCGGGCAAAGGTCCGCCTGCGGCACAGGAGGTTGCGGGTTCGATTCCCGATTCGGGACAAATGTTTGTACGATCTGCAGATATTTGTTCAGGGTGTTCTGGATGTTTTTCTATGTATAATAAAAAAATATCTATCTACGTAGTGTATTGTATTATGTTTATCAGTTATCTAGTACCTATAACACAAGCTCTGCTTGGCTTGGGGCTAGATAATGCTGTGTGAATTGTCCAGCATTATTTATTTATTTATAGTTCCAAACGATCGGTTTTGACGGACAAAAATGCAAGCCGACAAAGCCTTGGCCTTCGGACGTGCTCCGGCGGCTGTCGCTACATCGAAGAAAAATTGAACGAAGGTACCCATCGTTAAATTCCACTCATGTGATGCAGTGTTTATTATGAAAAGGCTAAAAATTACCTGACGCGCGCAGCGCCGAGGCCTCCGATCATCTCTATGAACTCTGAGCCGTTCATTGACAGGAAGGGCACGTTGGCCTCCGAGGCCACTGCCTTCGCCAGCAGCGTCTTGCCGCAGCCAGGCGGACCAAGCAGCAGCGCGCCCTTCGGCACCTGGTCAACCGTAACCATTATCTTTATTAAATTAAATTAAAATCATTTATTTCAGATAACTGTGATCCATAATTTGTAATGCTACGGCCACATTACAAGGCGAAGATTCGTCTTCGCGTTGTCGTGATAAAACTTCGTGTTCGTTCTACGACGAAGTGTTTGGCCGTATTGGAAAAAAAATCGCAACGTCGCGTCGCGAATTCGTGATGATGGTTCGCGATAAGATGAACTTCTTGGCCAGACTTGTCGCGACAGCGCAAATCTTCGTTTTATCGCGATTGTGTGGCCGTAGCATTAGTAGCGGAAAGATATGTTATATTAAAAGTATATAACGTATCTAATGTTAATGTATGTATTCGATCAAATTATATCATATAAAATTAAATTAAAACAAACCAAATAACAAGAAACATAATAGATAAAATGAAATTAACTATTTTTATCCAATATATGAAAATCAATGTTAACTCGTTCCCCGTTATCAAGATACGAGTTTCTTTTTCTATACTATTAATATAAGGAGGAAAGATTTGTTTGTTTGTTTGTATTGAATAGGCTCCGAAACTACTAGACCGATTTGAAAAATTATTTTACGATTAGAAGCCCTGATGAACATATGCTACTTTTTACCGCGGGAAAATGCTTCATTCCTACGGGAAAACGGGTAATGGGACAACGGGTAGTAAGAATGCAGCTAGTCTTAAATATAAATACAAGGCTATCATTCCAACAGCACCCTTATCAAATATCAAAATGCTTTATTTCCTTTAGGCCTTACAGTACTCTTGGCCACGTCACAAAATTCAAATTACTGTAAAACTAGGAAAAAATTGATCACTTTGATTTTTGTTTACTTCATTAAAGTTTTTAAAGAAGCGAGCAATAAACCTTTACGTCGTTAGATTGTTAGTTTTCTAGTTGTAGCGAAACTCGTCCCAAGAGTTTTTATTTATTTACTAGCTGCTGCCCGCGGCTTCGCCTGCGTAGTTCCCGTTCCCGTGGTAATTCCGGGATAAAACATAGCCTATGTCCGTCTCCTGGTTCTAAGCTGCCTCCCCACCAATTTTCAGCCAAATCGGTTCAGCCGTTCTTGAGTTATAAATGGTGTAACTAACACGACTTTCTTTTATATATATAGATTATCCTCCGGATAATCTGATATTTTGTAGTAAGCCTTTTTACAAAGGATATTTTTGACAATTTGTTGGAATTTATTTATTGATTACATTTGCAACTCACTTGGAGTTTTGTTTTAGAAGCGTATCTATTTATCAGTCATCTAGTACCCATAACACAAGCTCTGCTTAGCTTGGGGCTAGAGGATGCTGTGTGGATTTTCCAGCATTATTTATTTATTTATTTATGTCTTAGGATAGGCGCAAACGGACCACTGGCTACAGCCCCCGGTGGCGAGCGACAAGCTTTTTACACCCTTTTTCATACATTTTTTACGAACTCGTCGCACACGCGTCGCCGGTGGCGGCCACTCGCACAGCAGTGTCAGCGACTCGCCACTTGACGCCGCTGCGCGCCGACTCCAGCCACAGACACTCACTCACTTAACCGCTACGCGTCCTATCGCTCGTTGTCAATGTAGTGTGGTCGTTTCCGAGCACCGGTGGCTCGCTTCCGCGACTGCTGCAAATGTGGCGGTAGCGCGCGACAGCCACCGGTGGTCCATTTGCGCCTAGCCTGACCATTCCATACCTTGGCCCCCAGGCTCTTGTAATGCTCCGGCCGTTTGAGGTAGTCCACAAACTCCATGACCTCGACCTTGGCCTCCTTGAGCCCGGCAACGTCCTCGAACTTCACGCCCTTGCCTTTGCCGCTCATCGAGTCCACCAGCGTGAACTTCGCACGACCCAGCTGGCTCTGAAACGGTATACATAGTTTTGTGTTATTTTTTATCAACCCGACTTGGTGGACCAGTGCTTGTCTTTATTTCTCAAAAACCCGTTCAATTTTATTTCTATCCGATTTAAATGATAATTAATTTTTATAGAGAATGATCCCGAGTATTCTGTAAAACTTAAAAATAGTGTAAATTTTTTGTAACACATTTAATTTGTATGTTAAGAAATTATAATAGTGTGAGTATTACAATTTCTGAATTGGTTATACTCGTCTTCAGTCAGCAACTTAAAATAATAATAATTATCAGATTTCTATAAAATTTATAATAATCCAGCACAACAGTATTTTAGTAGGTATTTTCTGTCATTTACAACGTGATGTTTGAATTGAGTTTTGAGCTTTTAAATATTTCAGCACAGTTTCATACGCCATGATCACGGAATAACTGGCTCAAAACTCAATTCATGGTAAATAACCCGTTGTAAATGGCTTTAGTGTTAATAACCACATTGGATTTGAAATGTATTTATTGTGTTGACGATGATGAAACTCTACGGACATATACAAGTTGCAGTGTTAAAGTTTACTTACCTAGGTTAAATTCGTTACCCATCGTGTCTATACTTTAGCCTAATTCGATGTGAAACAACCCACAATTCGAAAAGAACGAAAATTCACATGTTTGGCGTCGAGTTTCATGAATTGTAGCATTATTTTTTAAATAAAGATCATAAAAATACACGAGGACAAAGTGAATTTCAGCCAAAGTATGGGCGATTTGTTTACAAGCCTAGAATAAAGTCGTAAGTTGATAAGGTAAATGGAATTTTACCTTTAAAACGTCGGTCTTCGGGTAGCATGAAAATAGATTGTATTATTATTACATTTGCTCACATTTTACAATTTTTATTCCAATCAACAACATTCAAGTGGATAAGTTAAAAATCGTACCAAATAACTTCTTCCATTTCCATTATCCAGGAGTGAAACATTTAATGTTTTTTTTAAGCATCTATGATAATATTATAAATGCGAATCTTCATCTGGCTGTTAGCTTTTCACGACTAAACAGTTGAAGGTAGTTGAATGAAATTTTCCAGGATAGATCGAAACCTGGAAAAAACCTGTGAACTACCGCATGCAGAATCTCATAAAATATATAAAGTTGTTATTAGTGCAAAGTTTTTCCCTCTTATTCAAATAGTAAATAACACAAGCCTACTAAGAAACAACAAAGCGACGCGAGACCCGAGAGCTGGTGAGTATCTGGCGCAGCGCATCAGCATTGCCATACAGCGGGACAATGCAGCCAGCGTAGCGGGGACGCGACGACTGGTATTGATATGGATCAGTTGAGCTACCTATAGATTGTTTGCAACAGTCTGCAGTTAGCTCAATTAAATAAATAATCAGTAAATACTAGTTCCAATTTATAGGTTTAAGGAATATTTATTTTCTCAAAAAGATATACATTTCACTTATCTGAGAAAACATCTTAAAGTTAAGTATATTAAATAAAACTTCGAGCAGTCAAACACATTTTTGGTACCTGCCTAATAAGTAAGTATACAGTTTAAGTTATTATAAAAGTAAGTTACATACATAAGTTGTTCATTAGTTTTAAAATTGAGTATCTAATACAAGAAAAACACAAAGAATTCCTAGATTTAGTGAGATTGAGATATCAAAAACCTTTTAACACTACCCGCGAAATCAAAGTTCCAATTTATTTCTATTATTTGATTGCAATTTTGTTTGTGAATAAAACTGTAGAGATCGGCTCTATGCCCTGAATAGTAATCTTTCACACCAATCGCGGCTGGCAATGGTGATTATGCCAAACCCCTCTTGTTTGGGTAGACACGTTCAGCAGTGGACATAGTAGTGCTAATGTCCTTCTAGCCGAATTTCGACCACGGCGGCCAGTCTGATCAGAGACTAGCCAGACGAGCAGGACATAATAATAATAGTGCACAAGTGTGTGCGCAAACACAGGTGCACTCCCTATTCCCTCACTTTCATAATCCGATGGGACGGCAGACCATAACGACCGTGGTCAGTCAGTCAGCGCAGGACCAACGGCTTGATTTGCTTTCCGAGGCACGGCAGTGTAACACCGCCAACTTTCTGACTTTGGGCTGCTACTGTGAATTTTTCTTGCAAGAAAAACCCCAGTAACAACTATCGGCTCGACCCGTGATTTGAACCCAGGACCTCATAATCAGGCGGTTGAGCTAGCTGACCGCTAGACCAACGAGGCAGTTATAGTTTAATGAAAATATAGTGGTAATGAGTAAGGAAGGATATAAATAAAATTGACTTACAAATCCCCCAAGATTGATGTTCTTCCGCATGTTCTTGGTGGAGTAAAGCAGCGAAAGCACTATGGCTCCAATCAACAGCGTGGTGATGACCTTGCCGGCGACGCTGC
The DNA here is from genome assembly GCA_949316285.1 of Eupithecia subumbrata. Classification (NCBI taxonomy): domain Eukaryota; kingdom Metazoa; phylum Arthropoda; class Insecta; order Lepidoptera; family Geometridae; genus Eupithecia; species Eupithecia subumbrata. The sequence continues at coordinate 2,664,369 of OX438642.1, read as the reverse complement.
CGTTGCGGTCGTATTTCACGCGCACACCTGAAAACCGATGCACTTTTTTCAAATATTTGTTTCAGCATTATTTATTGTTTACGCTGATCTGTTTCCGAACGCGTCAACCTTTTTGTTGTTTTTAAACGAAGATGATTCTTCCACCAATAGAAGAACCACAAGCATGCACCAATCAGCGCACCCCAGCAAAGAAGCGTCTGCGGCGAGAGCCTACCATACGATCTGTATATCACGTCATATTTAGCCTATAGAACGCACCCAAAATGACGCGACGTGTCGGCTAGAACCAATAACAAGGGCCCACATCACATCATATTCTAAAAATAGCAACGACCGGCCACGCGGATAAATGACGAGTCTCTTTACAACCAAACTGACGCCATTTAGATGCCCATTCAAGTTCTCAAACAATATGGTAATTTTTATATCTAATTAATATATATTTAGTTAAAATCCAAATCTCTTTTAATTTCAAGTTTTTCCCTATATCGAACATTTATTTACTTAGTCTGGCTTTATCTCACGAAGAATTCATCAAACCCCACCGGTTGTCGGTTCTTTGCAAGATATGGCCGGACTAAGTAAACGTGTTCTTGAGTGGAGAGCGCGACCATACGTAGTGTAGGACGCCCTCGGGCCAGGTGGGATGACGACCTGCGAAAGACTGCAGGCAGATGCTGGATGTGGCAAGCTAAAGACAGGGCGCTATGGCGTTCATTATAAATAAATAAATAAATAATGCTGGACAATTCACACAGCATTATCTAGCCCCAAGCTAAGAAGAGCTTGTGTTATGGGTACTAGATAACTGATTATGGGAGGCCTATGTCCAGCAGTGGACTACTATAGGCAGACGCTGATGATGATTTAGTCCAGATCAATAGCCAATAAAATTCACAAAAAGATCTCGCCAAAAGGATAAATGCATTTGAAATGGACAATTGTAGGCTGTCAGTTGAAGATAAATAAATTTGCTTACTTATTCTACCATACTCGAACGTATAAATCACTAGTTTCTGCCCGCGGCTTCGCACGCGTTGTTTCTATGGAAAAGTTTTAAGATTATTTCTATCCCATGGGAACTGATTTATGGGATAAAAAGTAGCCATGTTTGATTCCAGGATTGGACTTGCCTGTATGCAAAATTTCAGCCTGGTTCCGAGCCGTTCAGTAGTTTTGGCGTGAAGAGGTAACAAACATCCATTCATCCATCCATACATCTAAACTTTCGCATTTATAATATTAATGTGATTGCAAATCATGTCAAGAGAACTGAACAGCAAAAACCAAAATTCACATGGTTTGGAGTCCAGATAAAGATTGTATTCGTTGAAGAATGGATCTCAAAACGACGAGGACTGTTAATAGTGTATAAAAATCAACAGAAATAACGCAACCCAAATCAGCGTCACCGCGCGAAGTTGCCTTTTTGCTCACCAGGTGAGCAAAATTAGCAACTTCGCGTCTCTGCCTATCACTATACAAAATAAAACTTTTACAGAGGCATTAAAAATAAGCTTAAGATAGGTATCACCAACTACAAAATAGATTTTTGGAAATTCCTTCGTTTAACATAATAACAAAATATATAAAAGAGAAGAGAAAACTGACTCATCAAGAGATCTCTGAAACCACAAGAGCTACGAAGCTGAACTTTTGTATGGAGGTTCCTTTCAGGACGTAGGCACCCACTATGAACGGATTTTTGAAAATTCGTATTCTAAGGGGGTCAAAGGTCATTTTTATAATAACTTCAGAACCGTAACTGTTGGCCCTTCAAAATTTGTAGCTTAGTAAGATGACTTAAAATAAACAAACACGTGTTTCAGGGTATTTTGAAATTCACACCGTAAAGGTCCATGGTGTGGAGTCAAAGTTAGGCGACTCACTGACATATCACGAAATCTAAGGAACTAGAAGAGATACGAAACTGAAATGTTGCATAGAGGTTTTTATTAAGACGTAAGCACCTGTTAAAAACGGATTTTTGGAAATTCGTATTTTAAGGGGATCAAATGTCATTTATATAATAACTTTAAGAAAGTAGGCACTCGCTAAGAACGGATTTTGGAAATTCGTATTCTATGGTAGTTAAATGGGGTCGTTCGTTACAGAATAAGTAATTTTTAAACAAGCATTCTTAGGATGAAATGGGTTTTATAGGTTTTCTCATAATAACTTTAAAATTGTAAAGGATTGGTTGTAAAACTTTGACGTTGATAGTTTACATGGAAACGAACATTACTTGGGGTATTAGTAATTACTAAAGTCCACGCGAACGAACTCGCGGCGGGTCAGCTAGTAACAAGATAAAATAGGTGGTGACGCTGATTTAGGTCGGGTTAGCGCCTTAAATAGGGTAGGCTTGTTTACATTTTTTACTTTTTATAAAATTGATTATGGGTACAGGAACAATAGCCATCGTGATCTAGGTACCTTCTTTGACGCCGAGGTCTTGCTCGACCTTCCGCAACTTTTCCTCGAAGCGGTGAATGTCTCCTACGTTCATATGGTACACGCGGTGGGCAACCTGTAATAACACCAATAATACATGTTATTATGGGTTCGATTCCCTTTCCCGATTACGATCTGCTAATAAATAATAAATAATGCTGGACAATCCACACAGCACCATCTAGCCCCAAAGTAAGCTACTCAAAGCCTGTATTATGGGTACTAGATGACTGATATATTTAATACATTATAATATATACATAGATTTATTTATTTATTTACAAATGGACTTACAGTAGAAACCAAAACATCCAGGAGTCAGATATATAGATAGATAGAAATACTTGTGGGTATTGTCTATGTAATGAATTATATATATGTATAGTCATATAGTACCCCTAACACAAGCTCTGCTTAGCTTGGGGCTAGATAATGCTGTGTGTGCTAGCATTGTTTATTTATTTAAAATAAAAATTAAAAAAATAAATTGACAGCTGGTGCACAGGTAAGTACAGTCACCAGCTAAGAGTTGAAAAGATGTTGTGATGAAGATTCCAATGCAATGTGAACTTACAAAACCACAGAAATCCAACAATATGATTTCTGTTTATATTATAACAACTCTTTTGTGCGGTTACTGTACCACAACTTCAAGAAAAGTTATCTCCAAAATCTCAACAGTCTCCCTTTGCTCCCTGTGCGAGTTGTAAGTATATTAGTCAGATATAAAACTATTATACGGAATGAATCAACTTAGTTTTTGTTTCAAATATAAATAATAATTACCCGTTTGCCTTTGAGCACAGCCCCCTCATGCAGGATAATGGTGACCACCTCCATGTCTGGCCGCACAATCAGCTCCTCCACTTCACCCTTCGACAGCATCGAGTACACAAACTCGTTCCAGGACACATATCGGATTAACTGACAAACAAAACAAGTTTGTTTATACTATTTACTATTGTTGGCAATACCTACACAGTTAATACTGTTAAGGCTTTCTACTACTTTAAGAAATGTTAGGTATTGAATATTAATTTTTTTGATTTTGTTGCAATTTCACAGACAACCTGACATAAATTTTGGTTTGGTAATGGTGAAAAAACAAATATTGTATTTAGATAATCTGTGCATGGTTACTTAGGGTCTTCGGTTTTTTGTTATTAGTGTATATAAGCCCTCACACTCAGGGTAATGGTCAAACAAACTAAATGTATCTTTAGTCTTTGAACAGGATTGGATAAACTTTAATGTTTCTGCTGTAGTTGGAGCTAACGGAACTAGAGTCCGTAGAAAGTTGATTTTCGACTCCTACGTCACTTGACCTTGTGGTGTAGTTGGTTAGCACATTTCTATACTGAGGGAGGGATGCGGGTTCAAGTCCCGTCGAGTTTGAAAATTTTTACTATGTGATTTGATTTCTTAGGTTACTGTCTTCTCTCTGTTTTCTTCATCAGCGCACAGCTTGCTGGACATGTTTCCCCCAAATGTAGTGGTTTTTCCAAAATCATCACACTTGGCCTGTGGATTTTCTTGTATAGGATTGCTAAGAAACAAATATTTGCACCTCATTGTGTGTGTTGTTGCTAGGCATAAGCATAGAGCTTGTTATCAGCAGTATTATTGTAGTCATCATCCAGAAGGCCGCTTTCATGAGTAGAGATGAAATTTCTTCGTTTTTATTCTTGTTTTTTTCCTGAAAACATGTTTTTTTTTGAGAAGTCTATTTAATAATAAAAAGTTTTATATTTCAAATCACAGCTAATAAATTATAACCTTCTCATTTTCGTTATTTTTCTTATCATCATTTTTGTAGAATCTCCTGGGTGTGGTGTGCAAGCTTCTTACGCATAGACTGTAGGCACTGTTAAAGCTCGGCAAGTTAGAGCGGGCCAACAGAGCACATGCTGCTTTGTACTCCACATTGAATTGGCGCAGTTGCTGTTAATACAATTAAAGACGTAAATTAATGGAACTGCTCGGAAGGTGCCATTAATTTTCTGTAAAATACATTTTATTTGAAATTTAGCCAACGGTACACAAGAAGTTGGTCACTTGCTTCATGTTTAAGATTGCTTTAGACCACAATCAAAAACTTACAGAACATTCTTATGTGGGTAACCACTTATGAATATTCGGTGAGTTGTGCCTAAGCTGTGTGTAAACACAGCTTATGATACGAATCTCAAGAGTCTAAAACTATTCTGAATTCAGATGTTGCTTATGTAATATTCAGATCCCTGATGAAAATGCAAGAACATCACAAACATCAAGAACATCAGGTATTGATCACAGTACTTGTCCAATTGTTCCGATTTAGAGATTTACAGAGATTGTCTGAACAGAGAGGCAATATAGTTAGCGATAGAGTGGTTTGGTTGACAAGTTCACTACTTTTCGCGCGAAGAAGTAACAAACATCCATCCATCCATCGAATCATCCGAACATTTATAATACTTATTAGTTTGATTAGATTACCTGCCAAAAACTTACCGGATTATTGGATTTGTTCGTCAAATTGTGTAAAACAGAGAATGATCTGCATAATTTTACTAGACTTTTAGGGCAGTGTTTGTGTACAAGTTGCCCAACAGATGAGTTTCTTGCATCAAAATACAGCTTAGACTGAATTTTGGACGCCGAAAGAGTCGGCAATCTTTTGATCGACAGCATATTAAGTAGGAATTACACCCATTTAAACTGATGCAAAATTATTATCCATTGGTTCGGGAATTACTTGATAATATTTTTTGGATTTTGAGGTTATGTTATTTATTTATTTCACATTTGGGTATAGATAAGCAGAAGCAAACTGAGACCATCGACACAAAAACATTATATAGAATGGGTCATTTTATCGTGTGATGCAAGTGTGATGCCTTTAGTCAGAATATCGAGATGTAATTTATATTATATCCCATAGTCAAAAGCCGGCTTTAGCCTTTAGAATTCAGTATTTTATTGCAAAACAAAAATATTGTAAAGTTTTGTAACTATTCATGTACCCTGTGTAGGGTATGTAGTCTTGTGTAGTTCGCGAACGAACTAGGTCGTAAGAGCGCTCCCACCGATGAGCTACGCGAACTAGTTCGCTCACTCCCCCCCCACTCCATAGTTCGTTAGTTCGTGACCGAATGAGCAAGGGTGGCGTCAACCGCTCACTTTTGCACCTGTACAGGGTTTGAAAATATTGAAGATATGAGGGATTATGATTGTTTTTATGCTTTCTACTTATTGCAGCTTATAGTACGCGTGAAAACATAGGTGTTATATTATGTGTGTGCTATACATAATTTATATTTGAATTTCTTGTGACATTGCTTCTTTTGCCCCTATACCTTTCACTTACAAAAATGATACACTTTTTAAGAATCTTCATTCAGAGGTTTTATTGTTTGTAGTGTCAAAATTGTAGGTAAAAATACAGCAATCCATAATCTTGTCGCGTGCCCATGCAGGGAGCAGTTTCAAAACGAGCGAACGATCTGCTTTCCTCTGATTCGAGCTGGGAGCTGACGAACTAGAAGAGCGAACTAGTTCGTTTAGGAGCGGCGAACTAAACAGAGCGATCACCGTCGCGTCGCGAACAACTATGCGTAAGACTAAGGGTATGACATTATAATATCTTCATCTAGGTAATACCTAGATGAAGATAGTATAGTGTCACTCATGAATTAAGATAAGGACTAAATTAAGTATTTTGTATTTTATACAAAATTACAGAAATCTTTACTAGGGATGGGTAAAAAATATCGATATATCAAAATATCGATATTTTTTCAGAAAAATATCGATACTAATTAGCGATATTTTTTTCCCGCGATATACCAATTTTCGATATTTATTTTCAGATATCAAAATCGATATATTTTTAAAGCTCTGCTGTCTGCTCATGCGTCACATCATGATTTTGACCAATCCGATTTCTTAAATTTACAAAATAATGCAGTAGGCTGTATAGGTTTAGTTTCTTTGCTTCAAACTAGGGATGAAACGTATTTACGCGACCAGTATTCTATACCTGGTATTTGCTTGCAAGTACGGAAACCAGGTATGAGTCGAAATACTTTGAAGGTCTTGCAAGTATTGACGCACCGCGCGATATAAGTGCCTACATACTTGAAAGTATTCGAGTATATTTTCGTTGACACTATTTTGTTCCTTATAACAAAGCGAAAAATACTTTCATAGAAAATTGATCCACGTTCTATCAATTTTCTATGAAAGTATTTTTCGCCGATACCTGTGTATTGTATTGTATTGAAGTATTTATTCTGAACACTCAATTACGAATCTTATTCTCATGTCCATTCGGATAAATTTCCTATGCAAGTATTTTAATTTGAAGGTGCGTGACGCAAATCGGCAGATTATGACTGACTTCTGACAGTGACAGTGACACAAAGTTCAACAAACTTATGTTGAAACAGCCAGATGTGTATTTGCTTTAAAATTTCGATAATTTAGGCAATTTTTATAAATAATTGCAAATTGGGCAAAAAATATCGATATATCGAAATATCGATATTTCTTGGTGATATACCTATATCGATATATTTGAAAAATATCGATACGATATTATATTGATATTTTTTTTCCATTTGCCCATCCCTAATCTTTACGAATAAGTAAGTATATGAACTTGGCTGATAATAATAATAATAATAAATAATAGGTCACCAATTATTGTGCCGTACCAGGGGCGGATCCAGGATTTCATTTTGGGGGGGGGGGCATTTTGACAAAGTTCGGAGAAAGGGTTAAAATCACAAGTACCTAAACAAAAAAAAATATTTTTATAAGCATTTTTAGAAAATAAACTACAATGTCACGCGCGGGCGAAGAGGGAGGTGGAGCGGCGTTGTCGAAAAAAATTCATTCTCTGCGGTAGCGGTTTTAAAAATCTTTTAGCGACGCAACCCTTTTCAACATCGAAATATTTGACGGAGCCCTAAAATAAGGTCGTAGCCTAAATAAAAAGATAGGCGAGTGGAGCGAGCCTCGAAATTTTGAAATTTGTTTTAGCGACGATCGCGTAATATGTGAGAGAAAAGAAAGCAAGGATGACAAAAACGGCGAGCGGAGCGAGCCTCGAAAATTTAAAAGATTTTTTAGCGCCTATTAGGACATTTGTGAAAGAAACATATATATAGGTACATATAAAATTAATCGAAAATTTTGAAGTTAGCGTTGATTAGGAAATTAGCGAGACAAAAGACGATATAAAAACGGCGAGCAGAAGGAGCCACGAAATTTTTAAAGATTTTTGTACGACTTTTTGGAAATTCATGACTGAAAAGGAAGAAAAGACGATATAAAAACGGCGAACGCCTTGAAAATTTTAAAAGTCTTAGCGACGATTGGGAAATTTGAGCCTTGAAATTTTCAAATTTGTTTTTGCCACGATCGCGTTATTTGTGAGAGAAAAGAAAGCAAGGATAACATAAAACGGCGAGCGGAGCGAGCCACGAATTTTTTTTTTTTTTTTAGCACTGATTAGGACATTCGTGAAAGATAAGAAAATACATATCAAATGGGCTAGCAGAGCGAGCCTCGAAATTTTTTTAGTCTTAGCGCCGATTGGGAAATTAGTTACAGAAAAGACGATATAAAAACGGTGAGCAGAAGGAGCCATGAAATTTTTCAAGATTTTTTTGCGACTTTTTGGAAATTCGTGAGTGAAAAGGAAGAAAAGACGATATAAAAATGGCGAATGAGCGAGCCTCGAAAATTTTAGTCTTAGCGACGATTGAGAAATTGAGCCTCGAAAGTTTTTAAGATTTTTTACGATTTTTGGAAATTTGTGCGTGAAAAGGAAGAAAAGACGATAAACACACAAAACAGCGTGGCGAGCGGTGCTAGCCTCGAAAATTTAAAAGACTTTTTAGCACCGAGTGGAACATTTGTGAAAGAAAAGACTAGGTATACAATAAAATATGCGAGCGGAGCGAGCCACGAAATTTTAAATTTGTTTTAACGACGATTAAAATTTGTGAGACAAAAGAAAGCAAGGATGACATTAAAACGGCGAGCAGAGCGAGCCTCGAAAATTTTGAAGACTTTTTAGAGACGGTTGGGAAATTTGTGATAGAAAAAGAAGAAAATACGATATAAAACCGCTGACGAGCGGTGCGAGCAGCAACAATTATTAAGACTCTAGCGGCGGTGGAAAAATTTAAGTACGAAAAAAAAGCCAAAGCAAAAACAATGGCGAGGGTAGCAAGCCGCTAAAATTTTGCGTCATTTCTAGCGACTGATGGGAAAAAAGAACGTATCCATACTAATATTACAAATTCGAAAGTAACTCTGTCTGTCAAGTGTCAGCCTGTCTGTTACCTTTCACGCTTAAACGGCTTAGCGGGTCTTAATAAAATTTGGCTAGGAACTAAACGGTATCCCGGACATAGGCTACCTGAAACGAGCGTGCGAAGCCGTAAGCTAGTTATGAATAAACGAAATTAATTCTGTACTAGTAACTGAAATTTCTAAAAATTATTAAAATATCTGGTTTGAGCCCCTCAGGAATATCGGCGCGCTCGCGCTAGATAATATGTCCTTTCGCTCTTATTGAATATATTTGGCTTCCTAGGTAGGTATTCTAGCACTCACCTGCGCCTATCCCGCTACAGAAATTTTTGCCAAAGAAATTTTAGCCTTTCTACAGAAAATTACAAGGTAGTAGAGATGAAGGTTTATTCCGTGGATCACTACGCGCCTCGCAGTTCGAATTACAATTTTTTTTACACCTGAATTGAATCGTAATAATGAAATGACTCCAAAGTATGGAATTCCTGGGTCTTTTTGGGGGGGGGCATGGCCCCCATGCCCCCCCCCCCCCTGTATCCGCCAATGTGCCGTACAATATTTTGTTGTGTATTGTCACCCGCTTTGCATTTCGTTGGCATTGGCATCCATGGTTGGCATGGAAACCGAGTAGGTATACATAAAGTTAACCAAAGTTTTTGTTTGGTTTGGAGTTTAAAAGCCATCATGGGCACATGGGGTTTTAATATAATTTATATTGTTCTGTTTTATCCTGATTAGCTTATGTGTAGTGTACCTATCTTGTCAAAGTATTGAGTTTTATTGTTTGTTAGCTGTGTAAGTAATAATCTCTTGATTGATAATGCCAGTGGTGTGTTGTGTTATTAAAATCTCTTTGCTACCATTTACCAGTCTTCCTTCATACACTTCTCTTTGCTGTCGCGAGGACCCGACACTGTCAGCAAAACAATTACAAATACACAAAAGATCGATGTATTCGTATGAAGCGCTCAAAGGTTTTTAATAATTACCTACGACTATGAATATTGTAGGTTACGGATTGAAGCTTTACCAAGTCTGGCACGTAGCGGAAGCAGAATGGACGATATTTGGCGATCGCCAAAACGACCAACTTGCTGCAAGTGATAAATAACATCAACTGGGTTCCTATCCTGCCTCCGTAATGCACATGTAAACAGCTCGCTTACATAGATAGTTCTCAGACAACTACCTATTGAAAATCAAAATGAGAACTGTGCCTAAGTGGGTAAACAAAATCCATGAAGCCGATAAGATTGAATTCTCAAGGTAATCCAAAATCATTAACTTCAATACTGAATCGACTCAGATCTAGAACCTGCCTAGGCAGGTATAACTTTGGTTTAAAAGCTGCTTCCAGTGATTTTCCAGTGACTGTTATACAACAGTCACTGGAAAATTATACAACAGTCACTGGAAAATCACTGGAAGCCATATATATGTCAGACATATGTCCATACGGACATAACAGTATTGTGGTGTTTTGTCAATAATACAATATAGAAACTCCCCCAACATTGACCTTTGAAGAAGGCCAATGTCCACCTAATTCTAATTCTTAGAAATTTCATTCTGTGGGGGAACTGAGATCTGCACGGACATCTCACATGGGAGTGTACTGTGCATTAGCCCCCTGCCTAAACAGGCCCTAACCCTAACCAGCTCCTTGAAGTACCAGAGCAGGACTTTGGGTGACTGATAGTTTAAGCTTTTCTGTGCCTGTAATAAATGTGTTTCACAGTCTCTTCTTTTTCGAAGCAGCCATAACACAAGCTGATGTCTAGCTCCAGTCTTGAAAAGATGATGGTTCAGTTCACAGTGACCTGTTATTATACGCACCATTATTCTTAGGTCCTTGCGGCTCATCTTGAGCTGCGTGGACTAGTGGACATCTTTTGGCCAAGATATATGTGCTGAACATCTTATTCTTTGCATTTCAGTGTTCACAGCCTGTGCTTCAGCCCTGATGGCAGTCAGCTTGTGGTGGGCGCCGGTGAAAAGGTGATGGTGTATGACCCTAGAGATGGCTCGCTGGTGCAACTCCTACAGGCGCACAAAGGCACTGTTCATGCTGTGGCCTATTGCAGTGATGGTAACAAATTTGCAAGCGGCAGTGCTGATAAGAATGTCATTATTTGGACAAGTCAAATGGAAGGAGTTTTGAAATATGGGTGAGTGGCAGAAGTAGGTTATTTAAATTATCTTTTTTCTCCTGTTGGTGCATGATTGAAATTCTTGCCAATATAGAGATTGACATCTCAGAATTTTGTTATGTGATGTGTCCTCTTCTTTCTATAGTATATCATTTTGAACAAAACAAAGCAGGCATGCATTATAGGTATCAAACAGGATAACATAGTGAAACATTCAATGAAATGGAGAATTAATATAAAAATACATACAAAGCCATAATACATATATACATTTAACTTATTTATGAAAATTTAACTTAGCAGTGTGGCCTTCAGTTCTGAGGTTTTCCAAATCAGTACCTCCGAACCATTGAACAGAGCAGATGTAAACAGAAATCAATAAGGTTTATTTTTTTCGGCTTACAAAATATTCGAAGTCAAATCAAATTTTAAACCAAAAATTATTATCAATTAAGATAATCAGATCAGTTAAGCTACCTGTAGATTGTTTGCAACAGTCTGCAGTTAACTCAATTGTAAATACTAGTTGTAAATTTTTTCTATTATTTGATTGTAATTTTCGTTGTGAATAAAGATGTGTACTCAATTAGGAAGTACCTAAAGGTTTATTGATATTCTCTGAACTTAAATTTTTGTCTACTAGTGGAAGTAGTGAAGAGATGTATAGGTTGGTATTTTTTTTTCAGGCACAATGAAGCTATCCAGTGTTTGGCCTACAATCCAGTAACATTGCATTTAGTGTCGTGTGCCATAACAGACTTTGCATTCTGGTCTATGGATGTGAAGGCGGTTCAGAAGTACAGGATATCTGGGCGCATCACATGCTGCGCTTGGTCTTCGAATGGAAAACACCTGGCAATTGGACTTGCCAGTGGTGTGGTTTCTATCCGAGACAAGGTAATAACTAATAAGTAATTCTTTTGAAAAAACTAAAAACACGACCGCATAGAAATTACTAGCTTCCGTCCGCGACTTCATACTCGTTTTCCGAGATAAAAAGCAGCCTATATTAATTTTGCATAGATAGTTCAATAGTTGCAGCGTGAACAGGGAACGAACATGAAAACTTTCGTATTTATAATATTAATGTGACCAGAAGAGAGCTGTTCGTGAAATCTATAATATGGGTCCCAGAGAATCCCTGCGTGATAAATTCAAAGAAATAAACATAATGACAGTACCATATCAATATATTTATGAAAACTTGTTGTACACTCATAGAAATATCAATCTATTCCCTAAAAATAGCGACATACATAATATAAATACTAGAAATAAGGATAAACTCGCTGTGTCCACAACTAGGCTACACAAGATAAATAGGGCAATTTATAGGTACGCTTCTACAACAAAACTCCAAGTGAGTTGCAAAAATTATCAATAAATAAATTCAAACAAATTGTCAAACATATCCTTTGTAAAAAGGATTACTACAAAATATCAGATTATCTAGAGGATAAAAAAGCTTGGGACGAGTTTTGCTCCAGCTCGAAAAATAACAACTAACAGGCTAAAGGTTTCTTCGTCGCTTCTTTACTTTAGTCTACATACCGAAGCGACAGAAATCAAAAATATCACTTTATTTCCGTGTCAGTGTTTAGTTTTATGATTTGACGTTTTCTAAGTGTACATTTATTGTATTTATGGAAATAAAGAGTTTTTCATTTGATTTGATTTGATCAGTCGCAATTTTTTTGCCTACGATAAGTGCTTTGTTTTGCCTACAAACTATACTTTTGTAATGTATCTTTCAATTAAAATAAAGGAAACAAAAATATTGCGAGACCTCGAATATATTGCGTTTCTAAATGTTTCTTCCATTTCTATAGAAATAGGGTTGTCACAAAAATTATATTTAAATACCTACTTAATTACGGGGTGAATGTGAAGTCTATTTGTTCGGTTGTAAGCTCGACTTCACTAGCTTCATTATAGTCCATTGGAGTCCAGTGGATTATGATAAACATTTTTTTGTAAGCATATTCGGATTCCTATTCAGGCCTTGGTCGTCAGTTGCCACTCGCTGACCAACATGAGGGTTGGCGCCCTCATGCTCCCCTAGCATTAAGTTCGAGACCCCTTCCGGGGATAGTCCTCAGCAGAATGGGTCAGTTTCTGCAGAGGCAAAGCAGTGCCCTGGGTCTTTGTCGGGTCCATGGTGTATGGAGGGTGGATGAAGTCGGCTCTAACTCGCTCCTTTTCGCGCTGTTTGGAGACCTTTGTTCAATAATGGAAGTAGTATTATTTCAGTTGTGGTTGAGATGATAACAATGATGATGATGACATTGAGTGACAAACCTAAACTGAAATATGAAAAATACATATCTCTGAATTCCTGCGTTTGTAGCAAAGATCCTATGACTACGTTATACAATATCTTTGGTTTGTAGCATGTTTTTAGGGTTTTGATGATCGAAGATCGGTTTCAAAACCCTTATGGGTCTCGCTTTGTCTGTCCTTTTTTCCCTCCTTAATAACTCAAAAACTACTGCAGCTATCAACTTGAAATTTAAAATAATAATACATTTCGTGCGCCTGTACAGATTTAAAGAAAAATAAATGAAAAATGAAAATGAATATTTTCCATACAAATTGTGATGCCGAAATTTTAAAAGATACCTACAGAGTCATATGGGGTATCAAATGAAAGGTATCATTTTGTACATTACAAAATATTTTTTGAAATTTTTGTAGGTTTCATAGTTTTTAAAATATTCAGAATAAAGTCGAAAAAATACCCATTCCCCCCCCCCCCCCCCCCCTATCTCCGAAGATTGCAGAGCGATCCATGTAAAATGTATGGAGCGTTTATAGACATGGATCTATATTTTACAGGAAAAATATAGAGAAGTTTGAAAAAAGAACACTTTTTGAAAAATGGTCAAAATGGAATAATTTTAATAGGGGAATAAGGGGAATAATTTTCAAAAGGGGGGGCTACCTCACTGAGTGGGGTATCAAATGAAAGGTATCAGTTTGTACGTTTCAAAACAGTTTTTCAAATTTCTGTAGGTTTCATACTTTTTGAAATATTTTGAAAATAGTCAAAAAAATACCCATTCCCCCCCCCCTATCTCCGAAGTTTGCAGAGCGATCCGTTTAAAATGTATGGAGCGTTTGTAGATATGAATTTATATTTTGCACGAAAAATATAGAAAAGTTTGAAAAAAGAACACATTTTGAAAAATGGTCAAAAAGGGGGGGAATAATTTTCAAAAGGGAGAGCTACCTCACCGAATGGGGTATCAAATGAAAGGTATTGATTTGTACGTTTCAAAACAGTTTTTTTAATTTCTGTAGGTTACATAGTTTTTGAAATATTTTGAAAAAAGTCGAAAAAAAACCCATTCCCCCCCCCTATCTCCGAAGTTTGCCGAGCGATCCATTTAAAATGTATGAAGCGTTTGTAGATATGGATCTATATTTTACAGGAAAAATATAGAGAAGTCTGTAAAAAGAACACTTTTTGAAAAAAGGTCAAAAAGGAATAATTTTCAAAAGGGGGGCTACCCCACCGAGTGGGGTATCATATGAAAGGTATCAATTTGGACATTTCAAACCAGTTTTTCAAATTTCTGTAAATTTCATACTTTTTGAAATATTTCGAAAAAAGTCGAAAATTTTACCATTACCCACCTTAACCGAAGCATGCAGAGAGATCCATCTGAAATGTAGGTTGGTACCTACTATTCTTAGGTATTCGTTAAATTGCGAAGTCTCTAACCGGTACATTTGGTACATATTTGTTGACAAACGTTCAAATCCCTCGGCGCGCGAGTTACACTCGCACTTGACGGATCTTGTTTTCTGTGGTGTTGATTAGCAATAAAATGAACATATCCACGTATATAAATGTAGAGTAACAAAGGGCACTTATGTATGGCCCTGCATAATTTTTATGATTTATTGTTCACTAGCTTCTGCCCGCGGCTGCGCACGCATTTTACCATGGTAAAAAGTAACTTATGTAGACATAAGTTACTTTTCTAAGCTCTGCTGAAGAAGGGATAGACCCCTGGAATACCACCTACCTCCCTGCCCAATTTCATTAAGATCCGTTTAGCCGTTAAGGTGAGAGGAGGTAAGAGATGGGCAGTTACTTTTGTATTTAAATATTAGTACATAAAATATGGATTATATGTTAAACTTTAACATTAACATAAAAGTTATGTTAATAAACTATATTATGTGGATATTAGACAAAATAAAAAATGTTTTACTACTAAGCATTTTTTTATTTTACACTATTTTAATTAAAAAAGTTAAATATAGGCACAACCTACTATATTAGATTTAGATAAAAATTCTATGCACAGCTAAGATTCTACTAAAATAACATGCATGGCCACATTATGCTGATGTTAATTAAATTATTATTAAATTATTTATACAATATTATTAAATTATGATGTATTAGTACTTATTTGTGGTATAAGTTTTTACAGGAGGAAACTGCATTAGATTCAACTCTCCATCAACAAATGGCTTGTAGTAAATATTAAGAGCACCACTCTGCGTCCCAACAAAAAACAGTTCATTCCCATAAACATGCATCTGGCTTATAAATTGAAGAATGCCCGTATGCCTCTTCTAGCAAAATGTAGTAGTAGCGCCAATCAAGGTTATCCAACATATTATGTTGATAAAGGCAGTTCATGAGGTTAGATGATGAATCTAATATGTACGTTACATAATAAGTATATTAAAAAAGCAACATCGCATCTCTGCCTACACTATACTTTGTAAAAAATTAAAAAAAAGCTTTAGTTAGGCATCACAAAAAGGCCAATCGATTTTTGAAAATTCCCTCGTTTAACAGAATAAGATAAAATAGGTGGCGGCGCTATTTGGGTCGGGTTAGCGCCTTAATTTAATGTGTAACATATTGCTGCAGTCTCTCTGTCTTTAAGTATGTTTAAAGTTTGTGTGCTATTACCCGATCAAGTACTTATTCACCGCCAGCTTCGATACTATTGCTATAAATGCATGTATTTATACTATGAATTTGTTCACAGACTGGTGAGGAAATGCAAAGGGTGGTGAGAGAAGCAGCAGTATGGGCGCTGACATTCTCCAAATCAACACTTATTATCACAGATTGGGATGAAAGTCTCTCATTCTACAGTGTACAAGGTGAACCGGTACTAAAAGAAAGAAGAATCGGTAAGTTAAAGTAATATTGAATCGACTTTTGTAAAACCCAACCACCATTATCGCAGATTGGACAACCAATGATTTTGTGATTCCAGTTTCTTTTGATGGATCTTTCACTTCTGTGTTGAATTATATTAATTCATTATTATTAATTTAATTCAATCATTATTAGTGTTAATGTTAATTATAATTATATAGTACCCATAACACAAGCTCTGCTTAGCTTGGGGCTAGATGATGCTGTGTGGATTGTCCAGCATTATTTATTTATATTTTTTTTATTTATAATTATATTTTAAGACCTCCTCATAATATTCAAATACAAATTGTAAACATTGTTAATGAATAAATCTATCTATCTATGAATATGGTCCGGAGGCAGCCCAATATTTTTTTTATACTATTTGAATGTACATTTGTTTGTAATATCAGTATAATTTGTTTATACAGGAATAGCGGCGCTTTCAGTAGCGGTGCTGGGCTCTACAATAGTCGTAGGGGGCGTGGGCGGCTGGGCTGCGTTCACGGCAGAGGGCGTTCTAGTCGGGCTCACCGAGCAACAGTGGGTCTGGTGCGTCGCGCCCTCACCGTCGCTTACCTCACTGGTATGTTGATTACACATTTAATTTATTTTTAGGGTTCCGTACCTCAAAAGGAAAAAGGAACCCTTAAAGGATTATTTGTTGTCAGTCTGTCTGTCCGCCTGTCAACCCCCTACTCTCAGAAACGCGTAGAGGTATCAAGTGGAAATTCACATCAAATACTCAACTCCGTAATCTCTTGGAGCCTCGTTAAAAATAAAACTTCTAGGTCAACACAATCAAAAGTTACAGCCATTTATGTCTGAATATTTGGAAATTTCCAACGGAATCCCACGCACACAGAACCTATAGGGTTAACATAAAATTTGGTAAGAAGTAAGATCTTAATACGGAACGAAACGAAGTTCTATTTAAACCTTATATGTATATATGTTTATCTTTGTATGAACTCTTGCGTGAACGACTGTTCTTTATGAGAAATAAATTCGTTTAACACCCAACATTTAGTAAGATATACCATGATGATGATGATGGATGAGTAATAATGGACGTCTAGAACTCTGCAAAATTTCATTCAAACGGTCCAGAAGTTTTGATTTTAAGAAGTTACTACAAAACTTCCAAAATTTCTGTGTAAAACGGCCGGATACCTAATTTTTATACTAGCTTCTGCCGGCGGCTTCGCTCGCGTTTTACGTGGATTAAACTTAATGTTAATTCAAACCTAAAACTACGTCAATGCAAAATTTCATCTCGATCCGACGTGTCGCCGCGTTGTGCGGCACAGGGGCATCCTGTCGTCGTGTCGTAGCGACATGTTGCTTCAACCAATCCGTGAGACAAGATATAACGTCATATTATGAAGGTTGAAGCTCGAACGCCGCGTGCCGGTGACGCTACCGTTCTGCGGTTGTGTAGATTTTGGCGCAGGGTTCGTCGTACATAAAAACACTGACATTTTAAGTTCACGGTTTATTATTAATAAAGTGCACAAAAAAGCTAGAATTTATCACGCGCGCGCTTCGGCCGTTCGCCTGACCCGAGACGACTGAATCGATCCTCTCTCTGGTACCAACTGACTGCGTCCACCCACTTGCCGAGCGGCGCGGCACGTGGACCCTGTCCCCCGCGCGCGTGGGCGCCCTGATTGGTCGTTTGCGTCATTTGACGTCACAGTCACGTGGCAGCGTCCGTGACTCTCAAGGGTATTTTCTACAGGTGGGCGACACTATCCCTGTCGTTCAGCCCGTAGCGATGGAAAGGATTTCTAAGAAATACATAGAAACCAGTAGTATCACGGCGGCTGTTGCTGCTGCGGGTAGTCGGCTACGAACTTGTACATCCCACTGCTTCACAAACTTTCGCCTTTTTTGATTGGGATATTAATAAATAATAAAATCATTTATTTCAGGTCATAAAAAAAGAACCTGTAGATTATTTATAAATATATTAAAATACATACCTGTAAGGTTTCCGGCCTACACCTTTAGATGATATTGATAAGAGATGATAAGTGATAGAGAGATTGAACTGATAACTTGATTTATTGATAATTGATAATGCTATGAATACACGGGACTGCGGTCGATCGTGTACTGAATACTTTAGCTTAGGTAAGTAAAAATGCACCGGTTGCAAAAGTGCAAATGTGCGGTTTAAACATAAATTGTACAAAACCTACTTACGGTTCCCGCTCTGGTGAACAGAGAGTCAGAACCTGTACATAAGGCTACAGATGTTGTTAGCCATAATGAGGATGCTATTTTTAGACCGTCTAAGATTGTCCCAGAATGATGCAATAGATCTGATTATAGCGAAAAAGTCCGGAACCCGTGCATCAGCGATCATGCCTGACGCGCTGCAATAACATGGCTTTAACAGGTTGCGAAAAGCGTCATTGAATTGCACCCTTAAGGTATACTATACGATTTTCTTTTGTTTATTGTCATTAAAGTGCGTAACCACACACTCAGGGTAATTTCTAAGGAATCAAATAATATCGCAAAAATTTTCGACTTCGACGGGACTTGAACCCGCATCCTTCCGTCAGTACCAGAATGTGCTAACCAACTACACCACGAGGTCAAGTCACGTGGGAGTCGAAGATCTCTGCGACTTCCTACGGACTCTAGCGCCGTAGGCTCCACCTACAGGGGAAACATTGAAGTTTATCCAATCCTGTTCAAATACTAAAGTTGCACTTAGTTCATTTGACGAGAGGTGTTGCGTTGGTACTGAACGGAAAGATGCGGTTTCAATTCCCGTCGAAGTCGAAAATTTTTTTTGTGGTATTTTTTGATTTCTTAGATTTTCTTTTGTATTTGAACCAGAGCTGACTTGTATACATACAGAGGCAGTATGCTTTAAACAACGTTACCTTGTTACCGTTTATATTAAACTAGCTGACCCGCCCGCGATTTCATTCGCGTGTACTGTAGTAATACTAATACCTCAAGTAATGTTGGTTTTCATGTAAACTGTCAACGCCAAAGTTTCACAACCAATCCTTTACAATTTAAAGGTATTTTTGAGAAAACCTATAACTCTCCTTTCATCCTTCTAAGAATGCTTATTTAAAAATTACTTAGGCCTACTTGTGCCAAAAGTTGGATTTAAATAAATAACTCGAGGCTTCCTAACTCAGTGCTAATGTTTTAAATTTTCAGCTCACAGTTTATATTGCACCAGTGGAAATTAACCCAGAGTCAACCAACCTGAGGTTAATGTCATGTTCATTCATTCTTTTTACATCCGGCCAAATATAGTAGGACGAATGCTGAACGATTTAAGTATACTGCTCTCTTTCGCTCTACAGTAACTTGAATAAGTCTATTCCTTCATGACAGATTTGAAATGACATGTGGTTCTTGATCGCATTATATTGACTGTTGTTTATTTTCTAATTATTTTCTGTCCGCGGCTTCGCACGCTTTGTTTAAATGGAAATATTTAAAGGGCATTTTATCCCATGGGAACTGTTTGATGGGATCTAAAGCCTGTGTTTGATTCCAGGCTTAGAGCTACATCAATGCAAAATTTCAGCCCGACCGATCCGTTCAGAAATCATGGTGTGAAGAGGGAAAAAACATCTAAACATCCATCCAAACGTTGCATTTATAATATTAGTGTGATTAAAACGTATGTAGCTAGATAGTTACTTGATTTGATTGGACCGTTCTGCAATTCTTCTATTATAAAAGTCCAAACTAATGTATTCAATGATCTCTTCATTATCATCAGACAATCAACCAGTCATTTCTTGTTCAGGACAAAAAAAACAACACGACAGACTCTACCAACATTACCTAACCTATAAAACATCGCAGCTTTCATATTTTTGACATTACTAGCCCAGAGTTAGTTGATCTAACCCTCCGACATCAGTGGGTTAAAAATTTCAATATTTAACACAAGGTTACCTCCTAACTCTTGGTGGTACAAGAAATAATTCGAATTTAACTCCAAAGTAATATTCAGCCCTGAGTTAACCATGTTAACCTACCCTGGCGCAAGTGGGGCTTATTCGATTACAACCTCATTTTAACTACCTTAGGTACGGAACGGTTCTGAAGTTATTATAATAAAGACCTTTGACCCCATTGTATGTATAATAAAACAAATATCTAGCTATGTAGTGTATTGTATTAAGTATATCCGTTATCTAGTATCCATAACTAAAGCTCTGCTTAGTTTGGGGCTAGATAATGCTGTGTGAATAGCGGGTGCCAACGTCCTGAAAGGAACCTCCATGCAAAATTTCAGCTTCGTAGCTCTTGTACTTTCAAAGATCATTTGACGAGTCACCCAGTTTTCTCTTTTATAAATATAGATTACTCAAGATTGGTATGCGATTAGGGTCCAGTGGACGGGCTTTGCTATAATTGTAATTATTTCCAGGCTGTGGCATGTCAAGACGGCACTCTATGGTGTTACCAGATAGTGTTCTGCACGGTTCACGGGCTGTATCGGGAGCGTTATGCTTACCGCGAGAATATGTCTGACGTCATTGTACAGCACCTCACAACGGGGAACAAAGTGCGGATCAAATGCCACGATCGGGTGCAGAAGATCGCCATTTACAAGCACAAGCTGGCGGTAAGTGGAATACAACCAGTACCATATATGGCGACCTCTGTGGCCCAACGGTCTGTCAAAATCAAAATCAATCAAAGTCAAAAACTCTTTATTTCCAAAAATACAATAAATCTACATTAAGAAAAGGTCAAATTGTAAAACTAAACACTGACACGGAAATAAAGTGATTGTTGATTTCTGTCGCTTCGGTATGCAGACTAAAGTAAAGAAGCGACGAAGAAAGCTTTAGCCTGTTAGTTGTTACTTTTCGAGTTGGAGCAAAACCCGTCCAAAGTTTAGTAAATAATCTGATATTTTATAGTAAGCCTTTTTTCACAGCAAGGTTTTTACAATTTGTTTGAATTTATTTACTGATAATTTTTTCAACTCACTAGGAGTTTTGTTGTGGAAGCGTATACATTGCCCTTTAGAAGATACATTAATTTTGCCCTTTATTATTATTTATATTACTTAAACTATTATTACGATTAAAACATTTAAATTTACAAGTTTTTAAAATGTTCCCCTCTATTCATTATGCAAAGACGCATATGACGGCGTAACTCAGTTTTAACAACCCTTGTCGACAAGTTTACTTTCATTTTGTTGACCGCTGTTATTATTCTGCGTCTTAATTCATCCGCCGATGAAATAGGTGAGGATGACGCCACCTATTATAACGTAATAATCTAAAGGGGTAAGATAGGGACTCCTTGCTGGCCATGGAATATGTCCTCCTCTGTCTACCAATTCATCAATTCGGAAAATGCTGATTCAACCATTGACGCTCATTAGTCCTGTAGTGTGCGAAGCAGCCATCATGTTGGTAAATGACTAAGACTAAGAAGGCTAAAAAATTTCCTTTCTTACAAACTCTTCGTATGCCTCACCGTTTAAATTATTTATTATGCAAGAAATATGAAAGGGCCAGTTAAATTATTATCAATAATTCCCATCCATAAATATATGATATGAGAAATGTCTTTGCAAATAACCATAGCTACCAGCTGATATTGCAGAAAATTAAAAAAATTACACGTTAGAAATGGATTTCCAAACACTTTTTCTCCCGCCTCTTCATCCCGCTCTACAGTGCACCAAATTACCTAAAACGACCTCACAAAATTAAAGTCATGTTGTCTGAATATACCACCTGCTTTATCCATATTTTTCGGCTATTATGAAATTAAGTGCATTGATATCTATACCTCGTTGGATAGGATGTGTAGATATTTTATAAATAACAAGTCGACCAAATTCACTGGGGGATTTAAAAAAAAGGGGTTTGGTTAGGAACTTACTAAAAATAAAACTCTATTTTCATAAACATGTCCTTTAGCTTACATATGGATATTGATTCATACGATTTTGTTAATGGTTATTAAGAATTAGACTTTAGCGTATGCAAACCTGTCACTAAATTTTTTATTTAGAATCACTTTTTTATTAATTTTATTGAATAACGAATTTGCGAATATCTCAAACATGATCCACTTTTGCACCATACAATATGGGGTCAAAATAGTTACCAATGGCCTCACCCTTTAATCTGATATACAAGGATCTGACCTAATTTTCAATAAATCTGTATATTATACTAAAAATATATCTATCTATGTATCAAGTCAAACTCAATTGCAATACAATACAGTACCTACAGTCAGAGATTGTGTAATTAATGGTACTAGGTCTAGTTCTTCTATGGTTATAAGTACCTTACCTACTAGATAACTGAATAGATTTCAGTGATCAAGTGTCCCATAACATAACATCATTATTAGAGGTAGGTATATACAGCATTCAAAAGAACGCTTACAAACATTGAAAGACTATAAGGAAAAGCCTTTTAAGGCGTAAACCTAACCCAAATCAGCGCCACCACCTATTTTATCATATATTATTCTGTTAAACGAAGGAATTTTCAAAAATCGATTGGCCAGGTGATGCGCTTTATTTTTAATGCCGCTATAAATGTTTTAATTTGTTTATTGTAGGCGAGATGCGAAGTTGCTCTTTTTTCCAGCATGGTGGCCAAAAAGCGCAACTTCGCTTCTCTGCTTAAAGTATACAAAATAAATCTTTTACAGAGGCATTAAAAAAAAGCTTACGATAAATGTCACAAACTGGCTAATCGTATTTGAAAATACCTTCGTTTAACAGAATAATAAGATAAAATAGATAGTGGCGCTGATGTCGGTCGGGGAAGCGCCGCCGTAATAAAGAATGAATGGCACAACGCATAATTTTATAACTAGATGTCAGCACTAGAAAAATTAGAAGGCGGTATCGAAACGTTCCGGGTTCTTATAGAGGCGGATTGCTGATGTAATGTCCATAGTGAAAGAAAGAATATGTTCTATGGCGGACATTGGATTTTTGTAAGCATTCTAAATGCTTTGTTAATTAATAATGGTGTTTTGTTATGGGACACTGGATCACTGAAATCTATTCAGTTATCTAGTAGGGACCCATAAATATAGAAGAACTACCTAGTATGATAATACCATAATAATATGCCAGAAACAAATTTTATTAACACTGACAAATCTTGGCTAAAAAAGAATTTCTTATTTCGAAACGTAGTTAGGTACGTCATAATTCCATACTACAATGGTAACAAGTTTTTGACTGGTATTCCCTGTGTTCACATTATTTGCACCATTATACGATATCGAGTAATAGTGTAAAATTTCATGCATTTGTTTTCTTTTTAATTTTTAGGTGATGGGGTCCCACCCCCTACATCGAATGTCTCCCTTTTCACCTTCCATGCACGATTTAACTCAGCGATAATATATAATTACAACTTTTTGTAGTAGATAACTCATAAGGTATAGTCAGCAACGAAAGTCCATGAACACATCCAAAGTTACAAAACATCTTAACACTCAACCGTTCCATAATTGAGTGATATGAGAAAACAACTAAATTTTCTTGTCGTTCTACTGTTACAAAAATCAATGAACACCAATTTTCCAAAAGTAAGTGAACAAATTATAAATCTAACTTTTTTCTCAGTCAATGTATTTTTGGCACTGGTACTGAACAGTAACTTATGAAATGATAGTAGTGACGGTGAATGCTAATTCGTTTATTTATTAATGATGAACTGAGCGTGTTTGTGTGTGTGCGTGTGCGAGTGTGGGCTGTGTATATGTATGCGTATGTGTATTTATGTGTAAGTAAGAGATTATGTGCGAGTACGTATGTGTGTGTGTGGTGTTTGTGTTTATCCTAGTTAGTGTGGGTAAACTGAATCTTAGATAAAATGAAACAAATCGTGATTGTTACTCAAAATGACCTATAATCAACTAAACAGCGCAATTAAAATCTTATATTCATATTAACACTTTGAATTAAACCATTATTACTTAAAACTATATTTTATACCTTTACAGGGTGCCACGTCTGTCTGTCTGTCTGTCCGTCTGTCAACCCCCTTTTCTCAGAAACGCGTGCACGTATAGAGTTGAAATTAACGTCGAATACTCAAGTCCGTACCCTCTTGGAGCCGCAATATAAATTAAACATCTAAGTCAACGCACTCAAAAGTTACATCCGTTTATGTCCGAATATTTTGAAAATTTCCAAGGGAATCACACGCACACAAAACCTATAGGGAACTTCCCGTAGACCTAGAATCATAAAATTTGATGAGCAACAAGGTCTTATAGCATGAAGTAAAAGGAAAAAATCCAAAAAACTAATTTGTAGTTTTACAACAAAAAAAAAATACTTTTGATTCTGGCTTTAGACCAAAACCTAAAGGGTACTTCCCGTTGACCTAGAATTATGATAATTTGGCAAGACACAAGGTCTTGGAATCCTTAGTGCGCGAGTCTGACTCGCACTTGACGTTTTATTTAATGGTTTTTATGAAATGTTTTAAAATTCATTACTTTATAGAATATAATAGATGTTTTGTTGAAGATAAACCCCGTTAAAATACAGGTTAAGTGTCTTGGCTAGCGGCAAGCACACCAGTTCGAAAATTTTCGGGAGTTTTCATAGAAAAATTATGAAAAAAAGCCATTCCCTTTTATTTTAAATAATGAATCTCTTCGCGAAGATTGATCCTTATCAGAAACGAAATCCGTTGGTAAAAAAAAAACAGGATGTCATATTTTTTGTGAAATAATTCACATGGAATTCCTGCACGAGTAACGAAACAAAATCTTAATGAGCCGATTTTGTTTCTCATAAATCGAGGTCATGACTCCTTTCATGACTTTTCTCTGTCATGTAGACATTACACTATCATTGAGTGACACTGGCTACGTTCCAAGGGTATCACGTGAGTGAATCCGCAGGCTGTGACTAGTTATCTTTTTAAAATTACAGGTGCAGCTACCAGAACGGGTTGTGATTTATGAGCAAGGGGACGAAGAAGGCATGGTGTATAGAGTTAAGGAGAAACTGCATCAACCCAGCGAGTGCTCGCTGCTCGTTGCCACCAGCGATGCACTGCTCATATGCCAGGTATTTATTGATTTAAACATTAATTATAATATTTGGCAGATTTGACCGAAGATCTCAAGAGGCGCAAATATGCAGGTCTCGACAGAGCCTACACATTTGCTCCCCTTGGAGTCGAGACCCTAGGTCCGTGGGGTACCGAGGCTCTTCAGGTTTTTAAAAAATTATCTGAGCGTCTGGTCGAAGCGACGCGTGACCCGAGAGCTGGTCAGTATCTTGCACAGCGCATCAGCATTGCCATACAGCGGGGCAAGGCTGCCAGCGTAGCGGGGACGCGACGACTGGTATTGATATGGATCAGTAGAGCTTTTTTGAAACAGTCAGCAGTTAGCTCAATTGTTTCAATTGTAAATACTAGTTCTAATTTATTTCTATTATTTTAATGTAATTTTTTTTGTGAATTAAGGCTTCTGCCCTTTGAACTATTATTTATTCATTTTTAAGTTAGGCCTACAGTTTATATAAATAAAAAATAAGTAACAAGATTTAGCTAAAATAAGCTAATAAATGGCCTTCACGGCTAAATGACAGTGTGAATATCAAATACGCTATGCAATCATACAATTTAAAAAAGAAAAATTTAATTTATACAATCGTCGACATTAACTTTGGCGACCTCGGTGGCGCAGCGGGCGAAGGTCCGCCTGCGACGCAGGAGGTTGCGGGTTCGATTCCCGCCTCGGAACAAATTTGTGTACGATCTGCAGAAATTTGTTCCGTTGGTCTGGGTGTTTTCTATGTATAATAAAAATATATCTATCTATGTAGTGTATTGTATTAAGTATATCAGTTATCTAGTACCCATAACACAAGCTCTGCTTAGCATGGGGCTAGGTAATGCTGTGTGAATTGTCCAGCATTATTATTATTATTATTAACTATGAAGATTCGACTGATGAGAATAAAATATTAGTTTTTTCATAAATTTAACTATTAAAACAATGAAACAAAAAAGGAAAATAAACTCTTTCACTTATAAACCAATGAAAACCACTTATAAACAGTGAAGTGGCAGTGGGCCGGTAATCATCAGCCTATATTAGTCCACTGCTGGACATAGGCCTCCCCTAATGAGCGCCATAGCGCCCTGTCTTCAGCTTGCCGCATCCAGCATCTGCCTGCTGTCTTTCGCAGATCGTCATCCCACCTGGCCGGAGGGCGTCCTACACTACGTTTGCCGAGTCGTGGTCTCCACTCAAGATCACGTTTGCCCCTGTTTTTCGCGAGATATGGCCGGCCCACTGCCACTTCAGCTTGATTATTCTTTGAGATATGTCCATAACTTAGGTTTTATTACATACTAGTTTATGCCCGCGGCTTCGCACGCGTTGTTTCTATGGAAATGTTTGACGGTTATTTCTATCCCATAGGAACTGATTTATGGGATAAAAAGCCTATGTTTGATTCCAGGATTAGACTTACCTGTATGCAAAATTTCAGCCTGATCCGTTCAGTAGTTTTGGCGTGAAGAGGTAACAAACATCCATCCGTCCAACCAAACATTCGCATTTATAATATTAGTGTGTGTGATTACAAATACTACCTAAGCTAATATAAATTTTTGTTTTAGGATACTAAACTATCGATGATCGGAAGACAGATACCGAAAAGTTGGATTGTGCCGGCGTCGATTCGCTACGTTAAAGTTACTACGTTGTACTTCGAAGAGGTGCTAATGTTAGGCCTCATGAATGGACAGGTAATAATTATCTTTATGAACCAGTGATGTAAGATTATGTACACATTAAGGCTATTTAAGTATTTCGTAACCTCCAAGGGTCTTTGCTTTGCTTATTTTTGATGTCATGGAGAACGGGGATTTGAACACAATATGTCAATCCTGGGTATTTGTTTAGGCTCGAAAGTGAAAAACATTCAGGGAGTTTCCATAATAATTTTATTACGTGTTTTAAAGTTCATTCAAAAAAAATCGCAAAGTGCATTGCGGCCCACGCGCAATGTCGGGTTCCGTATGTGCACCGATCAGATTTTATTTACTACCTGTTCCGTTTCTAAGTCAAAGGCGAACGGTAGTAAAAAAAAACTTTCAACTGTTTACCCAGGTTGTCTCAGGAGGTGAACGGTGGTTAAGAAGCGGTCACTTGCCATGGAATGTTGACGATTGTTTCTTTTTTAAGGTTCATTCATGAACAAGCCCCCATATTGAATATCAACCCATAAAGTTTTGCCAAGTTCGCCTGTCTGTCTGTCGGCGGCTTAGCTCAGAGACTATACAATACAATACAATACAATAACACTTTGCATGTGCCATCCCAATTTATACAATACATATTTTTTCATAAGAGCTTTTTATTACATAATGCTATTAATTTGTGTTTCTGTTTTGTATTCGACTGGGGAGCGGATAGCTTTTGCGGATCTTTGCTTTCTAGGACTAACAGTCTCTGAGATTAAGCTTAAGAAAATTAAAACAATATCTTTTACATAAATGCTATTATGATTTATTTATTTATTTAAACCTTTATTGCACTGATGTACAAAGGGTGGGCTTAATGCCGAGGCATTTTCTACCTGCCGACCAAAAACATATGTTTTTACAGGGGACATACGTTTTTACATTTAAGTGACGTCTTCAACGATAAATTAAAATAAAAATAAAACTTACAAATTTATATGCATTATGAATGGCTTATTCCAATAATCCCCTGCCATGATCCCCTGCGAAGGGGATTTCTGGACTTTTTGTCCAATAATCCCCTGCCGGTTCAAAGAGAAGAGGCGCAGGGGATTTGTGGACAAGAGTTCCAGAAATCCCCTGATCCACTTATTTACACCGTAAGTAGTTGTTCGTTCTTGAAATAATGAAATGCAAACAACTAAGTAACCTAACCTTATAAGTAGAAAACATATCAAAATGTTAACATTACAACAAAAACTACGAAAATTGGTACTAATGAAAAGGTTAACTTAATCGAAATGTTGAAGACCAGTGATGATGAGGTCAAAAATTAATGACATCAGACAAAACAGATGACAGATGTCATTTTGACGGCTGTCATCAAAATATTTGATCATGCTTTTTATATTGCTACCTATACATATACAATATTTTATAAAAATGTAAGAACAAAAGTTATTGAATTATATATATAATTATTTATTATATTTTTCCGCTAAAACCTAAAACCTAACTAGAGATTCTTATAGAAACCCGGTCCACCTCCACAAAATGTACACAATGATTGCAATAAATATATATTAATATGAATGATATGCCACGGGCAGATAGACGGACATCATAAAATTATTATAATTACTACGGAACCCTAAACAAGCGCTTTAGACATGTCTTTTGTTCGGTCACATAATTAACGCCCTCGGGCCAGGTGGGATGACGATCTGCGAAAGACTGCAGGCAGATGCTGGATGCGGCAAGCTGAAGACAGGGCGCTATGGCGGTCATTAGGGGAGGCCTATGTCCAGCAGTGGACTAATATAGGCTGATGATGATGATGATGACATTACGGTTCGGTATCATTGGATTTAACGACCCAATGACGCTTGACGACCTCCGTGGCGCAGCGGGCGAAGGTCCGCCTGCGACGCAGGAGGTTGCGAGTTCGATTCCCGCCTCGGAACAAATTCGTGTACGATCTGCGGAAATTTGTTCCGTTGGTCTGGGTGTTTTCTATGTATAATAAATAATATAAAATATAATATAATAATAAAAAAAAACGTGCGTTTTTGCTGGGTTTAATTTAGTTGTTATTTGCAGATTTGGCTAGTAGAACCTGGGAACGGCAAATACAAGATGATCCTGCAGACGCCGAATAGCGTGCGTTGCGTTGACGTGAGCGCGTCCCGGGCCAGCCTGGCCGTCGTGGACGAGTCGTCTGTCTGTCGCATTTACAACCTGCTGACAGGCGATCTGTTGCACACTGTGAGTATTGCACTCTATGCTAAATCACAGTCACCTCAGAGGGTATAACTGAAAATCAGTGTTTGCTCTTCCGAGCAAAACTATGCACTGAGTTATTGCCTTTTTGCTTGGCTGCAGCACACACTTTACCGGCTTATTTGTGATTTAATTTTAATTGGTGCTACTTATTTTTTATTACTTATTTTATTCTTTTTTTCCTTGTCATTTCATTATATTTTTTGTCAAATGTTTATAAATACCCATGTACTGTGTGTTGCAGAAGCAAATAAATGATTTATCTATCTATCATCTATCTATCTAAATAACTGAGGAAACCTTCAATGATATAGTGCACTCAATGATTGCTAGAAAGAGGAGGCTCGGTGGAAACGTTGAAAGCAAAAAGTTTAACTTCAGCAGGGGTATTTGAATTCATTCGATTCGTTTCCGAATCGAATCCGACGGATCTATAAAACGCTATTTTGTTTTCGCCTCGGGTTGATGATCGATAATCCGAAGCGAATCTGTTGACTAATGGTCATGTCAATGAGGAGGAGCTCCTTATTCCGATCATCAACCCGAGGCGAAATCAAAATAGCGTATTAAAGATCAAATTAATTTAAATACCGCTGCAGAACTTTGTTTGGTTGTTTGGACTAGGTAGGAAACAAACACTAAAACTCTCCACTGCTGCGAGGTCCTTAGGGTCCGTAGGGCTCTAAGGGTTCCGTACCCGTTCCGTCTGTCAGAAGGCTCTATCTCATGAACCGTAAGAGGTAGACAGTAGTAGAATTTTCAGAGAATGTGTATTTCTCTTGCCGCTATAACAGCACATAATAAAACTAGTAGTTCAACGAACAGTAGACCTCGCGAGCACTTACTTTTGTTTACTTTTGAATAAAGTTATTTAAAACGGGATATTCAGGTAGGTAATTAAATTAGGTATTTAAAATTGATTTGTCCAACACTTTACACTTACCTATATGTAATTTGAGCTATGAAAAGAGCCATGCTCGGAGTCTCTCTGAAGGATATCATTCATTCGTAACGAATACATCCGACAGAGAACCAAAGTTGTATTAAAGATTATAAAAATGATTTAAAAAAGGACATCTTTACAATAATGCGACGCCGTGAACTACACACAAGGCCCAAAACGCCTCCGTGACGCAACCGCTCTCGCACGCCTGCAATGTGAAAGCATCCGCACCGCGAACGCCACGCCTGGCTCGGCTACCGTCCGCCACCGCTCCGCCTCCGGCTTCAGTGTGTGGCGGCTTTAAGAATCCCTCCCTGCCGTGCTTTCTATTTCTCTCCGGTGGATTTGGTATACCTAGTAGATTGTAGTATAACGCACCCACCCGCCCCGCCGCACCTACCTACCTCTGCTTGGTTAGCTTGACAATCTCTCCTACCGAAAATCCTCATTAGATCTATACCAAATTTTTGAGCATCTACTTTCGTTTGACGACTGATGGTAGCAGGTACATGATACGACACTTCAATACGTGTGATCTTTCCAAGATTGGGAAGCGGAGGCAAAAGCGAAAAATGTAAACATTATTCTCTTCTGGATTTTGGATGGCACACCAGTTTATATAAATTTCGTTTAGGAAATCCTAATTTCAACCGACGAAAAACGGAGGTTCTCAAGTCGACGCGTATATACATAGGTAATAGGTATATATATATATATATTTTTATTTATGACCACGCATAACTTTATACAGAGATAATTCTTTTTGAAAGGGTATACCCCGAAGGTGGTCCCACTTAAATTTAAAAAAAAAACAACCCGTAGGCACAGATATTATAACCGTAGGGTAGGAAAACGGGATGATTGATTGTTCACTCACTGAGTATAATGTTTGACCACGCATAACTTTTTACAGAGTAGTCCGATTTTGATATTTCTTTTTTTATTGAATAGGTTATACCTCGATGTGTCATCTATATCATACTAGTATTATACTAGTGTTTTTATATTTGTTTCAGGAAGAGAATGTGTCGTCCGTGTCTTGGAACGTGTGGTGTGACGAGCTGATCAGCATGTCTGGCGACGGGCTGCTATCCATCAAGGCGGGCAGCATGCCGCCCGCCACGCAGCCGCTTGGGGGCTCCGTCGTCGGATTTCAGGTACGTCTATAGTTCAAAGGATGTGTCGTCAGTGTCTTGGAACGTGTGGTGTGACGAGCTGATCAGCGTGTCTGCCGACGGGCTGCTGTCCATCAAGCCAGGCAGCATGCCGCCCGACACGCAGCCGCTTGGGGGCTCCGTCATCGGCTTTCAGGTACGTCTATAGTTCAAGAGAATGTGTCGTACGTGTCTTTGAACGTGTGGTGTGACGAGCTGATCAGCATGTCTGGCGACGGACTGCTGTCCATCAAGGCGGGCAGCATACCGCCCGCCACGCAGTGGGTCGCGGCACCCGTCGTCGGCTGGGGGAGAGTGTCTGTGACGTCTGTAGTCGTCAGTGTCTTGGAATATGCGGTCAGCGTGTCTGGCAAATGAATATAATAATAATAATAATGCTAGCCAATCCACACAGCATCATCTAGCCCCAAATTAAGCAAAGCTTGTATTACAAGATAAATATATACTAATGCACAATACGCATATATTTTTATCATACATAGAAAACACCCAGAATACCCGACACCAATATCTGCAGATCGTACAAACATCACACTAATATTATAAATGCGAAAGTTTGGATGGATGGATGGATGTTTGTTTGTTACCTCTTCAGGCCAAAACTACTGAACGGATCGGGCTGGAATTTTGCATATAGGTAATTCTAATCCTGGAATCAAACATAGGCTACTTTTTATCCCTTAAATCAGTTCCCATGAAATAGAAATCACCTTTAAACGTTTTCATAGAAACAACGCGTGCGAAGCCGCGGGCATAAACTAGTTTGTTATAAACCTGTCTAAAAGTGATCTGAGTAACACATAACGCGGCATAACACAAGCTCTGCTTAGCTTGGGACTAGATAATGCTGTGTGAATTGTCCAGTATTATTTATTTATATTAGATTGTTTGCAACAGTCTGTAGTTAGCTCGATAGTTTCAATTGTAAATACTAGTTGTAATTTGTTTCTTTTATTTGATTTTAATTTTCTTTGTCAACAAAGACTAGTTCAAATAATGCGCGGATAAGTTTTTATACGCAATCTCCCGAATTTAACTTACATCGATGATTCCTTTTCTTTTATACTGGTATGAGCTGAGAAATGATTTAACGTGGTTTTTTATATTTCAGGGCGGCAGAGTATTCTGTCTACAATCGAACGCCATGGAAACCTTCAACGTTCCACTTTCTCATGCCGTGCATCAATACATACAGCAAAAAATATTTAGGTTTGCTCTTCCTCATACCTAATTTGATAACACTAATATTATAAATCCAAATGTTTGGATGGATGGATGGATGGATGTTTGTTACCTCTTCACGCCCAAACTACTGAACCGATCGGTCTGAAATTTTACATACAGGTAATTCTAATCCTGTAATCAAACATTACTTATTATCCCAAATTACTTTTTATCCCATAAATCAGTTCCCGTGGGATAGAAATCACCTTTAAACGTTTCCATAGAAAAAATGCATGCGAAGCCACGGGCATAAGCTAGTATTAAATAAAACCAAAGAAAGTGTTATCAGTTCGCTTCTCCATTGAGCGGACATGTCAAAACAAATCACAAAAAGATAATAACTTAGGATCAGAACAAATTGTATAGAGTACAATAGGGTATATTATGCATGTGACTTCAAAAGAGCTAATTGTTGTGTTACGTGTTCTCTTTTGTTAAAGAAATATTACTGTGTTGGGATTCCGATACAAAGGGCGTAACTCCAAATCACCTACTTGTGGCAATGAGCAATAATCAAAATAATAAATATCTGTTTTTACATAACTTTTTGTTTTTATACTTATAAAGTTGGTTTGAGGAAGAAAGTTCTTATATTTGGGCTGTCCTTTTTTTCGTTTAAAGACTGTTATATACGAGCGTTTATTTAAAAGTTAGCATGGACTTACACCCCTGAATACCTAAAAAAAAAATATTTACGACCTATTATTTAATGGCCTGGCAACAAACGTCTGAAGTAACAGCCATTGATGTATGTACATACAAGGGTAATTCTTCAGGTTGTATATATAAAACGTAACTTATTTGCAAAATGTGAAAAAAATATCAAATTTTAGGCAGTAAGAACCACTTTTTCCGTCCAAAAGCGCAATTTTATATACACAAAAAAAGTTAAAAATTATGTAAGGTTGCATCAAAAAGTCGTTTTGCCCAAAATGGTCTTTAGGCTCTTCGTATCGGAAACAGTCGATATATTTTTGTATTTTTTTGTTTTTTATTGTGAAATTCAATCATTTAAAAGAAGATTTTTAAATCTCCATCGCTAAATTTCTAAACGCAACGCCATTGGCAAGAGCAAACGTGACGTCACACTACACATTTTGTATTGTCATGAGAGGCTTTGACGGGATATCTTTCTGCATTATTTCGCGGTTGTTTGGTGTTTTCTGTAAAGTAGAATTTTAGTTTTTATCATTTATTTGTACCTAATATTATTTTGATTGAAAAATCAACGAAACAGAAGGACTTTGAGTTGAAAATGTGAAGTGTGACGTCAAAGAACAAGGGCCAATAAGGCAGCGTTTTTATCACCCAAAACTGAGAGCAGTTTTACTTTTTGCTTTTTACCTTAATAATTGAAAATTGTTTTTCTTTTTTTTCGGTAATGTATTTAGATACCTAAATAATCGATTGCGTATACCCTAATTGTGGACTGACCGCAAAGGTTAATGCATTCACTGCCCAGCCTCGGCGGCCCGACCCGCAGGGGCGCGGTACTGGGGAGAAGACATGCATCTGTGTCTTGGGCCATGAATGTGTTAAAAACTGTGTAGAGTCAAGCGCCCTCCTCCGCTTACAAAATACAGACAAAAATTAACTGTGTTTGTGTGTGAAAAAGACATCAAAATAAAACATTCATGAAGTTTTCACTTCATCATCATCAGATGCCTCTTACATCTACAAAAGATGATGTAAGCAGCATCCGTTTAGGGGCCATTCATTTATTACGTAAGACGATTTTCGCTGGTTTTTGACCCCCTTCCCCTATTATAAGAACAAATAAGAATAGGCCGACCCCCTCCCCCTCTGTTTAATATTTATTACGTAAAGGAAAAAATTAATACACGTTTGGTTTGTTTTATGTATATATGTTTATTTTTCAAAGTAACAATTCTTAGAAATGTTTATTTGTACCTACAGAGGTACTAGTGATTTTAATTTTTTGGTGTAATAAACTTTGGTTTTAATCATTCATCTTTAACTACATAAGATTTTCAGTCCAGGGGCTCAAAATCCACTCGGAAAGTGGATATGCCACTGGAATATCTCTATCATAAATTAATAATAGGTTTTGCTTCTAACTAGTTGCATATAACCAACTGGTTATATGAATAATTCAGTATTGTACTCGCGCGGTTGCCAGCGCTTTTTCAAAGTATAATTTTAACTTTGGGCATTTTAGTGATCTTATACGTAAGAACTATCGAGACTCCCTCCCACCCCCTTGTAAGAAAAAATAAGACATGGTCGACCCCCCCTCACCCCCTAAATCGTCTTACGTAATAAATGAATAGCCCCTTATGAGGTTCCACTTCAAAAATGATAATAATGAATAACAGTGAAGCATACGCCGCGGCGTGTCTGGGTGTCACTGCATTGGACTGGGAACGACTCGGCTTCGCGGCGCTGGAGGAGCTTTCTCTGGAAGTTGCTAGAAAGGCCTTCCAACGGGGCGAGAACATCATCTTCCTCTCGCTTATCGACCATTTGCAGGTAACAGATTGAACTATATAAGGTTGATCGTATGTGCGAGATACGAGTTTTGTAAACCAAAATTCTCGCGAATTCGTGGTTTTCATTTCACAGAGAGACAAAACCTGATGTATCTAATTACTAGTGATCGGAAATTCAGGCGCTTATTTACCTAAAGTTGGCGAGAATACATAACATGGAGCGGTTAAAACCACCTCTATAAGAAGAAGAGAATTTCGGAATTTTCTAAAATGTTGTTTTACTTTCGCCGGAATCTTATTGAGAAACGAAATATAAGACATTTTTATCCTG
The DNA here is from genome assembly GCA_949316285.1 of Eupithecia subumbrata. Classification (NCBI taxonomy): domain Eukaryota; kingdom Metazoa; phylum Arthropoda; class Insecta; order Lepidoptera; family Geometridae; genus Eupithecia; species Eupithecia subumbrata. The sequence goes on along the minus strand of OX438642.1, from coordinate 2,629,174 downwards.
ACAAGAAAAAGTTTTTTTTTTGTAAATAAAAAACTTTTTCTCCGGTGTTTCTAAATTTTAATATCGACTTTAGTGAAAAACGCGTCAGCATAAAAGTGTCTTATATAAGATTCCGGTGAAAATACATCAACATTCGAGAAAATTTCGGGAATCCTCCTGGAAGAGGTGGTCTTAACCGCCCCATGTTCTTCACGCCAACTTTAGGTAAATAAGTGCCCGAATTTCCGATCACTACTAATTACATACTATTTCTACGGACACTTACCTCCAACTTTATTAATTAAAATTAATAAATTTTTAAGCCTTTATCACTACTTTTTCACACACTAAAGTGTTTTTAACTCCGCATACACTTGTCTTCCGAGGTTTACACAGCAGATTGAACGTTGTCGCGAACAACGAAGCTTATATCACTCAGTAAACTTCGCTAGTAATTTGGTCATAACTTCGTAAATTTTTGTCGTAGAACCAAAATGTTTGCACTGTGTGTATCTTAGCTGTATGGTGCCGGCTTAGAAGCTGTGTGGTGCCGGCTTAGAAGCTGTGTGGTGCCGGCTTAGAATGGGCTCCACCCCAACTCTTCCCGCGGGTGTCGTAAGAGGCGACTAAGGGATATACACCGGGGACGGGCAGCAGCGCCCCCTGCACAACAATTCTACCAACGAACTGCGATCCCCAACCCGCATGCCCAGCGTGGGGATTATAGACATTACCCCCGATGTGATAAATGCCAATACGGCGCTTATCATGGGAGGCCTGCGTCCAGTAGTGGACCAATACAGGCTGTTGAGGTTGAGGTTTGAGGACAATATACATAATAGCTATGACAGCACAATATACATAATAGCTATGTGTTTTGACAGAGTATTGTTCTCATGGTATAAGCCTTGCTTCTTCTGTATCTAGATGGCGCTGTGTAAAAAGTCTCATTAGTTTTATTTTATAGGAGCGGCTGGAAGTTGGTGAGAAACGCGGGGTGATTCTTGGCGAAGTGCTGGCTTACCGCGGCCGGTACAAGGAGGCCGAGCGGTCGTTCAGAGGCGCGGGCCGCGACGAGCGAGCTCTGAACATGTACGTGGATCTACGCATGTTCAACAAGGCACAGGTACGTAGCTACGAGAGTCCTTACCGCGGCCGGTGCAAGGAGGCCGAGCGGTCGTTCAGAGGCGCGGGCCGCGACGAGCGAGCTCTGAACATGTACGTGGATCTACGCATGTTCAACAAGGCACAGGTACGTAACTACGAGAGTCCTTACTGCGGCCGGTGCAAGGAGGCCGAGCGGTCGTTCAGAGGCGCGGGCCGCGACGAGCGAGCTCTGAACATGTACGTGGATCTACGCATGTTCAACAAGGCACAGGTACGTAGCTACGAGAGTCCTTACCGCGGCCGGTGCAAGGAGGCTGAGCGGTCGTTCAGAGGCGCGGGCCGCGACGAGCGAGCTCTGAACATGTACGTGGATCTACGCATGTTCAACAAGGCACAGGTAAGTAGCTACGAGAGTCCTTACCGCGGCCGGTGCAAGGAGGCTGAGCGGTCGTTCAGAGGCGCGGGCCGCGACGAGCGAGCTCTGAACATGTACGTGGATCTACGCATGTTCAACAAGGCACAGGTAAGTAGCTACGAGAGTCCTTACCGCGGCCGGTGCAAGGAGGCTGAGCGGTCGTTCAGAGGCGCGGGCCGCGACGAGCGAGCTCTGAACATGTACGTGGATCTACGCATGTTCAACAAGGCACAGGTACGTAGCTACGAAAGTCCTTACCGCGGCCGGTGCAAGGAGGCTGAGCGGTCGTTCAGAGGCGCGGGCCGCGACGAGCGAGCTCTGAACATGTACGTGGATCTACGCATGTTCAACAAGGCACAGGTACGTAGCTACGAGAGTCCTTACCGCGGCCGGTGCAAGGAGGCCGAGCGGTCGTTCAGAGGCGCGGGCCGCGACGAGCGAGCTCTGAACATGTACGTGGATCTACGCATGTTCAACAAGGCACAGGTACGTAACTACGAGAGTCCTTACTGCGGCCGGTGCAAGGAGGCCGAGCGGTCGTTCAGAGGCGCGGGCCGCGACGAGCGAGCTCTGAACATGTACGTGGATCTACGCATGTTCAACAAGGCACAGGTACGTAGCTACGAGAGTCCTTACCGCGGCCGGTGCAAGGAGGCTGAGCGGTCGTTCAGAGGCGCGGGCCGCGACGAGCGAGCTCTGAACATGTACGTGGATCTACGCATGTTCAACAAGGCACAGGTAAGTAGCTACGAGAGTCCTTACCGCGGCCGGTGCAAGGAGGCTGAGCGGTCGTTCAGAGGCGCGGGCCGCGACGAGCGAGCTCTGAACATGTACGTGGATCTACGCATGTTCAACAAGGCACAGGTACGTAGCTACGAGAGTCCTTACCGCGGCCGGTGCAAGGAGGCTGAGCGGTCGTTCAGAGGCGCGGGCCGCGACGAGCGAGCTCTGAACATGTACGTGGATCTACGCATGTTCAACAAGGCACAGGTACGTAGCTACGAGAGTCCTTACCGCGGCCGGTGCAAGGAGGCTGAGCGGTCGTTCAGAGGCGCGGGCCGCGACGAGCGAGCTCTGAACATGTACGTGGATCTACGCATGTTCAACAAGGCACAGGTACGTAGCTACGAGAGTCCTTACCGCGGCCGGTGCAAGGAGGCTGAGCGGTCGTTCAGAGGCGCGGGCCGCGACGAGCGAGCTCTGAACATGTACGTGGATCTACGCATGTTCAACAAGGCACAGGTACGTAGCTACGAAAGTCCTTACCGCGGCCGGTGCAAGGAGGCTGAGCGGTCGTTCAGAGGCGCGGGCCGCGACGAGCGAGCTCTGAACATGTACGTGGATCTACGCATGTTCAACAAGGCACAGGTACGTAGCTACGAGAGTCCTTACCGCGGCCGGTGCAAGGAGGCTGAGCGGTCGTTCAGAGGCGCGGGCCGCGACGAGCGAGCTCTGAACATGTACGTGGATCTACGCATGTTCAACAAGGCACAGGTACGTAGCTACGAGAGTCCTTACCGCGGCCGGTGCAAGGAGGCTGAGCGGTCGTTCAGAGGCGCGGGCCGCGACGAGCGAGCTCTGAACATGTACGTGGATCTACGCATGTTCAACAAGGCACAGGTACGTAGCTACGAGAGTCCTTACCGCGGCCGGTGCAAGGAGGCTGAGCGGTCGTTCAGAGGCGCGGGCCGCGACGAGCGAGCTCTGAACATGTACGTGGATCTACGCATGTTCAACAAGGCACAGGTACGTAGCTACGAAAGTCCTTACCGCGGCCGGTGCAAGGAGGCTGAGCGGTCGTTCAGAGGCGCGGGCCGCGACGAGCGAGCTCTGAACATGTACGTGGATCTACGCATGTTCAACAAGGCACAGGTACGTAGCTACGAAAGTCCTTACCGCGGCCGGTGCAAGGAGGCTGAGCGGTCGTTCAGAGGCGCGGGCCGCGACGAGCGAGCTCTGAACATGTACGTGGATCTACGCATGTTCAACAAGGCACAGGTACGTAGCTACGAAAGTCCTTACCGCGGCCGGTGCAAGGAGGCTGAGCGGTCGTTCAGAGGCGCGGGCCGCGACGAGCGAGCTCTGAACATGTACGTGGATCTACGCATGTTCAACAAGGCACAGGTACGTAGCTACGAGAGTCCTTACCGCGGCCGGTACAACGAGGCCGAGCGGTCGTTCAGAGGAACGGGCCGCGTAGCGCTCGTACTGACTGAAGCGGCAAAATAACACTAAAAAGCGAGTCCTTAAAAACCCATACGAGTCACTCTGTTATGGTATATTATAGTTTATATAATAGCCTACCTAAAAATATCAAAGATCTAAAAACTCCGCGTAACTCAATTTTAAACTCGCCTTAAAAACCACATTTTTCAAAGTCGTCCTTAAAAATCATCAGTATTTTATTCCTTATTTTATTGCATATTTTATAACACAGAATTTGTATTAGCGTGTGTGCGCCTTTACTTTGTCTTTATTTTGCTCTGTACAGTATTTTGCTAACTTCCCATCGTTTAATTATTTGCTCGTACCGAACTACTAACAATAGATAATAAGCTTACTTTGTTTCTCATCAGTTATTACTAATCTTTTGAGAAGTAAATAAAGATCTTAAATCTATATCAGTCTCTCTTCGTCTTCGGTGGTTTCGGAATAAACTGTTATCGGTATCCAACAACTCCCGTCAGCTTCTGTCTTTCATTTACCATCTCCACCTCATAAATGTTTCAATCTTTCCAGGAATTTGTGAACGAAGGCGAAGGATTAGTCGCCTTAGCCCGCCGCCGGGCTGAATGGGCCCGACACATGAACGAGCCGCGGGCAGCCGCCGAGATGTACCTCGCGGCTGGCGACGTGCCGCGCGCCGCCCGCCTCATGGCTGACACCGGCCGCAGAGACATGCTCATCGAACTAGGTACTGATACCTTAGCCCGCCACCGTCAGAAAGAGCCCGACAGTTGAATGAGCTGACCGCTGACGGTTGCCGAGACACAGCCACTCCGAACTGCGCCCATACTCGGTTTAGAATCAAAGATATATTTGGTAAAAAAATATATTTATATATATTTGAGGAAAACACAAAGGCTTAGAATTAACAGAGTTACAAATTGATAAATACCACAAAGCTTATGGAATTTGAAAACTTGTCCAGAACTGAGAACTATAACGAACGGTTTTGGTATAACGAATAACTGCTATCGCTCGGCGAAAAAGGTTCACAGTTGAATTCAAAACCAACGCGAGACGAATGGAATGAACCAAACCAAAATTTGTTTCTAACTTCTTTGATTTCACAAGACTTTTCACGGACTACATACACTGGGACTGCATCGCTGATGCAGCCTACCCGATTATTTGTTTCTGTCGAAGGTTAAAAAGCTAACATAGATCTTTTCTCTTTCCAGCCAGGAAGCTGGACAAAGGTTCGAGCGAGTCGCTGCGACACGTCGCCGAGGCGCTGGTCGCAGTCGACGAGCTCGCCACCGCGGCCGACGTTTACCACCGTCTGGGAGACTACAGGTGGGGGCACGTTTCATAGACTATATTACTTACTCTCGGCTCGAGCGAGTCGCTGCGACACGTCGCCGAGGCGTTGGTCTCAGTCGAAGAGCTCGCCACTGCGACCGACGTCTACCATCGTCTTGGAGACTACAACAATATATTTGATCACTAGTTAAGGCCAGGTAGTCCTGCAGCAGTAGGCGTAAGGAAAACGCGCGCCTGCCAAGCCGCCGCGCTCGTGTTTTTTGTAGTTATTTAAACAACCTTAAATAAAAATATCCTTGAATTTTCCAGCAAAGTGTGCCAGCTAGCAGTAGCAGCCAACGAATGGTCTCGCGCGTTCTCACTGGCGAAGGAACACCCGGAGTGTAAGAGCGACGTGTACTTACCTTACGCCACCCGTATGGCTCAGGAGAACAAGTTCGTTGAGGCGCAAAAAGGTAAGCACATCAACAATCTTATAACCTGTGTACTGATAGAATGGGATTGACAATGACGTCATCACTTAGGCTCTGCTGCCCAGGGCCGCGATTACGGTGTGGTAAGGCACGCACGGCATTACGGCTCAAACGTTAGCAGTTGAAACGTTAGGGTGCGCGTTCACAGCCCGGCATCGGACAATCCGCTGACAAGTGCGTCCACTGATCGGTCATCCGAATGACGTCATTAGCATTAAATGGAAAAGTTGCCTTTAATACCTAATCCTCGCGGCATTGCCGACATTCCGCTTCCTAGTCAAACATGTTTAGGCAAACAAATATCCGAACGTAAAACCAAATCAGTTCGTTCATTACCCATTCACTCCAAAACCTTCAAAAAACTTCATTCTTCGCCATTACGCCGCCATCAACGAAAGTCAAATTTCAGCAAAATATAACAACTCATCAATTAAACGAAGAAAAACATCATAAAAATATAAATATCTGCAATCGGATGCAATTTTACAATCTCGTGAGTATTCTCAAAAAAACCATTGATGGTGCCAGTGCGGATTGTCCGATGCCGGCCTGTGAACGCGCACCCTAACGTTTGAACTGCTAACGTTTGAGCCGCGATGCCGTTCCTTACCATACCGTGATCGCGGCCCTGGTCGCATCCGATCTAAGCGATTCTGAACCCATTCGTCGTTCACTCATTAAGGTAAGCAGGTCCTTTACCGTTATACGCCTCTCTCAACTTGAAGCAACTCTTAGCAGTAAGAGTGAGTTAGGTATACACACATAAGGCGTTTTGAAGCGCGCGCTTTGGTAAAGGTGGATTTAGACCAAACGAACAAAGAGCTAAAGCTGGATCTTTTAGTAACGAAAGTCGTTCGAAGCTCGTTTTCAGCGTTTACACCAAAAAAGCAACGAGCAGTTTGTGAACCAAGAACTAGAAAGTTCGATATACATCAGACGAGCGAATGCTCATTCTATCCCCGCTATATCAAATTCTTTTAGTGTAAACAGGCGTAGAGCATTCTTTCGTTGTTCTTAGTGCGTTCGCAAAGATTCTATGGAATATTCTAAGAATGCTCGATGTAAACGGCGCTAGAGCGCGCGAACAGTTGCTTAGAGCGTTAAATCGACCTGAACACAAGAACGCTTTGAAGACACCGCTCCGGGGAGCGAGCACGTACGAACACGCAAGAACGCTCAAACGAACTGTTCGCACGCTCTAGTGCGTATACATCAAGCGAGCGAGCATTCTCAGAATATTCTATACAATCAGAACAACGAAAGAATGCTCTACGTCTCTTATTAGTCTATGTTAGTCCACCGCTGGACATAGGCCTCCCCTAATGAGCGCCATAGCGCCCTGTCTTCCAGCTTGCCGCACTTCTGTTTAAATTAAACTAAATGAATTTGATAGAGGGGATAGAATGAGCATTCGCTCGTCTGATATCGGTCTAACACGCCGTTGAAAAATCATCAGCGGGAGTATTTTGATTCGTCGGAAAGGCCGTAGAATTCGATATCGGAACCTTTTTACGAAGAAAACGTTTCCGATATCGAATCCGACGGCCTTTCCGACGAATCAAAATACCCCTGCTGGTCTTATAAATCCACACACACCCAAACGCTTTTCGCGTTAGGATGTGATACGGATGTAGGAGAAAAAACACTGCATAGGCTTTGGGTATTGCTTAAAAAATAGTTTTTTATAAGAAAGGGGGAGGGGGGCAAGGCTGTAATATATCGCTCGGGTGCTAGTATAGTATTATAATATCTGTGGCTCGGGTAAGGAACTCTTATACCTTTTATATTTTTGTATTTGTCAGGGAAAACAGAGACCGACTAAATCCCTTATGTACCTATCAGTTGAGATGTAAGAGTCAAGTCATAACCTTGACTCTTACATCACTCGAATAAAATTAAAATCTCGCGGTCGGATGAAGCGGTCTGAACTGCCTCTTTTTTTCCTGACAATAACCAAGAAAATCTTAGAATTTAGCCATGCGACACCTCTCGTCAAACGAACTAAATGTAACTTTAGTCTTGTACAGGATTGGATAAACTTCAATGTTTCCCTTAGGTGGAGCTAACGGCGCTAGAGTCAGTAGGAACTCCCAGAGATTTTCGGCTCCTACGTCACTTGACCCTGAGGTGTAGTTGGTTAGCATATTCCGGTACTGAGGGAAGGATGCGGGTCAAGTTCCGTCGAAATATTTTGAGATATGATTTGATTTCTTAAAAATTACCCAGAGTGAGAGGCTTACTGCACTACAAAATCTTAATCACAAAGAAATCAGGGAAACGGCTATCCAATTCCCATTCCGTTGAATTCCTAATGCCGACTACAAACTTTAAGTCATTGTACTGTGTTATGGACTGTGTTTCTGAACATCGAATATTAACTATTATTGAAACGATCGTATATAATTTGTTTCAGCGTACCACATGGCAGGAGAGACAGATACTGCGTTACGAGTGTTCTCTATACTGGTGGGTAACGCTATCTGCGAGGAAAGGTTCGCGGATGCAGGCTATCTGCACCACTTGCTGGCCACACAGTGTCTCGATACCAGTGCTGCCGCTGCAGATACGTACGTACACTGACTACTAGAATACAATAGAAAAACATTTATTGCCTTAATTTAGACAATACACTAAAATAAAAATATAGATACTTACTACTTCATTAAAACTAATAAACTAAGACAAAAAAAGTAAATTCAGCATTTAGCTGTAATGCATTAATATGCAAGCAGCGCTGTTTTTCAATTTACTCCTCTCCGATAGCTGGTCACCGAGAGGTTAAAGTGATAGCGGGATTATAACGATCAATACACAAAAAAAAATAACAATCTAGAGTAAGATACAATTAAATAAAATGCACGGCGTTTTAAATAATCACAATACACATTTACCAAGGCGGGATATTATTACGTATTTGGGAATGTTCTGTTCATGGGTGTGTTATGTTGTGCATGCATGTTGAAACTACTATTGGATTGGGACTGTAGCTTATTCCATACCCGTGGCTTCTACCCGTGGCTACTACCCGTGTCTTCTACTAATGTTTACAGCGTGATGTAGGAATGGGTGTACCTAGTTTTTAATATTTTAAATTTCATACCTCTCTTATTATGTGCATGTTAACTAAATAATTTTTAATTTGACTTGTGTAACTAATGTAATTGGTTAATTTAATCGTATTAGTTGCTAAATAAATAAAAAAAATATAAATATTACTACCCCAGGTTTTTACGGTGTCTACTACGTATCTTCTACCCGTATTTTCTATCCGTGTCTTTCACCCGTGTCTTACAACCGTGGCGTTTAATCCGTGGCTTTTACCAATGGCTTGTACCCTTTCCTTCTACCCGTGGTTTCTAACCGTGGCTTCTTAATGCCTTTATTTATTAGCTATTATTATTTTAGTTCTGTCGTCGTTATTTTAGCTGCTGGCTTTCCGAAATAAATATAATAAAGAAAAAATATATATTTTCCAGTGAGCGCGACGCATTGCTGGCTCGGTACGCTACCCACGAGCGTCTCTCGCGCGTCTACCGCGCGTACGAAAGCGTGCATCGCTGCGTGAACGAGCCGTTTTCTTTAGTTCAACCAGACACGTTACTGAACGCTGCGAGATACGTGCTTGCTTTGGTAGCGGACGAAACACCGCCTGGAATATCTCTATTGTATCCTTTATGAGTGAAATAACTGATAAAATGTGTCGCACGCGTAGTTTCGGTATAATAAGTAGCCTATTATTTAAGTTAGGCTTTGCTCTAAGCGTACGCCAAATTTCATCTTGATCTGTTCATTAGTTTTGGAGATCGATAGGTAACAAAAATTTCAGATTTCAAAAACTTTCGGCTTTATAATATTAGTAGGAGAGGGGAAGGTACTGAAGGTTGATACTCAAAATGTAATTTGGCGTAAATTTAGGATATAGTCTAACTTGGACAATAGGCTACGTACTTATTATATCGAAAAAAAGTGTGCGAAGCCGCAGACAGAAGTTAGTTTGTAATACAGTAAATCCTTAGCTACACACAGCGGCATTTACCTATGTCTGGCGAAACAAGCGAAGGCGCTGGGCGCTTGCAACCTCGCCCAACAAATGCTTGACAAGATACTGGGAGTGCAGATACCGCAGAAATTTCAGGTATTTACGATCAACGCGTGGAGACTAGGGATTCCAATCCCGCAAACGTGGGATCCTGCAAATGCGAGATCCCGCATCATTTTTACGGGATTACACCACTTTCTTTCCTAGCTTTTCGTTGGAACTTATTATTTGAATCCTACGTTCAAAACAAAAAGAATTGATTCTCGCCATGGACTAAAACCTATAGGGTTACTTACCGTTGGCCTAGAATCATAAAATTTGGCAAGAAGTAAGGTCTTATAGAACAAGTCAAGGGGAAAATTCTTAAACCGATACTAATACAAAATAGTAGATTGTTTTACAAGGACTAAACCATCCCATTATATACGAGGTTTTTATACTCCGGAGCGTAGCGAGGGAGGATGTCAAGACCGAGTTATAATGGGTGGTTTTGGGCCGAGTAAAACACTCTACTTTTCACTTTGATTGCGAGAAAATAAAACAATTCAAAATTAAATAATTTTCAGAAATTAAAAGTTTGTGATTTGGAATGAAGAGAAGAAAATTCTAGAGATTTAGCGCCAATACTATCTTTTTTTTTAAATCTCTATCTAACCCGCAACGAAACAGTTCGCATTCTACCGTGAAGGGAAGAATCAAACTTTTTAAAACATCACCAAGAAGGTTCTATTTTCAAAAAAAAAAAAGATTGACGGAGCACCAAGAAGTCGAGTTTTTATGTAAAGGTCGATTTACACCAAACGAGCGAATGCTCATTCTATCTCCACTACGTCAAATTCTTCTAGTGTAAACAGGCGTAGAGCATTATTTCGTTGTTCTTAGTGCGTTCGCAAGGATTCTATAGAATATTATAAGAATGCTCGCTCGCCGATGTAAACGGCGCAAGAGCGCGTGAACAGTTGCTTGGAGCATTCTAGCGTGTTCGGACGCGCTCGCGCCACTGAGCGGTCTCATCAAAGCGTTATTGTGTTCTAGCGATTGTTTACATATCGTATCGATGAAATTATGGATTGGTCTCAAGAAAAATGTTCTCTCCTCTGGCGTCATTCTACAAAAGTTTTGATATTGAACACTTTCTTCTTGTTTTCGCATATCCGTCATTGTTTCACCTACATTATCCAATGCCCTTCGTTGCATTAAATTTGTAATCCATCAACGTCTCTTCCTTCTTTTAATTTTGAGTTTTTGTTTCAAAATAATAAATGCAGCACTTGCAATAATGATATCGCTGTACGAATCAGACATAGCGAAGCACTACCAATATCAACCACAGAATTGACTCGAATGAGCAAAGAGCATTCGATCTAGCTTTCGTTCACACTAAAAGGTTAAGAAAGAATGCTCTTGTTCTAGCTCTAGCTCTAAGTTCGTTTGATGTAAATCGACCTTAAGAGAACGAATGCTTTGTACGGGCTGATGATTTTAGACAAAAATTAAAAAGAAAAAATACTTTTTAGCCCTATGTATTAAACTCAAGTTTTAGGCCCGCTAAGTAAGCTACACTATTATGATACACTTTTTGAGCAAGAGAAGTGAAAAAAACATTGTTATAGACACGCCATTGACCAAAACCAATTTGGTACCTACTTCCTGTTGACCTGTACGAAAATTTTCAGTCATTGCATGCAACCCATCCTGACGTACTGAGCTTAGGTGACGTCACTCACGGTATTGCTGGTCCACCAGTTTAAAGTCGCTCAGCAAGCTATGGAAAGAGCCATGCTCGAAGTCTCTCTGAAGGATAGGATTCGTAACGAATACTTCCGACAAAGAACCAAAGTTATCGACATAGCTCAAAGAATTGGCAAGCTGAAGTGGCAATGGGCCGGCCATAGCTCGCAAAGAACCGAAAACAGGTGGGGTAAACTTGTTCTTGAGTGGAGACCGCGACTCGGCAAACGCCTCCGGCAAAGTAGCATGACGACCTGCGACGACTGCAGGCAGATTCTAGGAGCGCCAAGCTGATAACAGGGCAGTCATTCAGGGGCCTATGTATAAAATAGGTTAATGATCTCCTTCGCGCGTCTAAATTTTATTACGGTGTATTCAAAATGAAAATCAAAAACTCTTTATTTCCATAACTACAATAAATGTACACTAAGAAAAGGTCAAATAATAAAAATAAACACTGACACGGAAATAAAGTGATATTTTCGCTTCGGTATGTAAACTAAAGTAAAGAAGCGACGAAGAAACCTTTAGCCTGTTAGTTGTTATTTTTCGAGTTGGAGCAAAACCCGTCCCAAGCTTTTTTATCTTCTAGATAATCGGATATTTTTTTGTAAGCCTTTTTGCACAGCAAGGTTTTGACAATTTGTTTGAATTTATTTACTAATAATTTTTGCAACTCACTAGGAGTTTTGATGTAGAAGCGTATACATTGCCCTTTAAAAGATACATTAATTTTGTGTAGCCTAGTTGTGGGCACAGCGAGTTTGTGTTTATTTCTGGTATTAAAATTAAGTTATCACTATTTTTAGGGAACCGATTTATATTTCTATGAGTGTACAACAAGTTTTCATAAATATATTGACTTGGTACTGTATTTCAGGAGAGTGTCGAATTGATAGTAATAAAGACGCGCGGCAGTGACTCCAGCACCCGCGACGAGGACGTGGCACCACTGTGCTGGCGGTGCCGCCGCCACGCGCCGCCGCTCACCGCGCTGGTCTGCGGGCATTGCGCCCATGAGTTTGTACACTCTATGCTGACGCACGGTACGTCTCACTCTCACAGTAGTACGTCTCACTCGCACAGTACTACCACAGCCTACATGCACCAACCTACATGCATACAGTCGTTCGACGAAGGAGTTTTTGACAGGGCAATCGTGCGGGGCCCAAGGAACGGGTCCGGGAGGAGGGACGCTCCCGAGTAAATAAGGCGGTGATGTATTCTACTCGGAAGCGTCCCTTCCCGTCCCATCCCTTGCCCCCCGCACGATTTCTCTGTCAAAACCACGTCAAAATGCCTTCGTCAAACGACTGTGTGCATATAGGTAGGCTGTGGTAGTACGTGGTACGGACGTGGCGCCACAGTACTTGCGCTGCCGCCGCCTCGCGCAGCTGTCACCTGCGCGCAGTGCGCTCACTTGTTCGTATATTTTATGTTGAAGCATGGGACATCTCACTCACGTTGTGATTGTGACATTAAGCAGAGTGCCACACGGTCGGAATACCGACATCCTCAGCGAACCACCGCGTCTGCTTTCAAACGGTGGTGGCCCGCCAAGGCCGCGGAAACACCGCCTATACTGGCATGGCACTACACGCTTCCCATACTACACCGCAACCTATTACCGCTCCATCTTCAACCGTACATACTTTTCCTTATGACATGACTTACCTTTCGTTTCCAGAAGTGCTACCGCTAGTCCGATTCGAGCCAGCTTCAGACATCTCCTACGAAGAAGCAATGGATCTGATAAATCGCATGCCGTTGGTCGAGCCTCGGGCCCAGGATGCAGACGTGTTGCGGGTAGACCACGGCCTGGATGACTCGGACCCCTTCTTAGACAAAGTTGACGAGGTATGTATCTAAAGTAGGCATTAATGACCACCGTTCAGCACTATAGTTTAGAGAATTAAAAATAAAAACTTCCTTAGGTACCTCCACGCTGGGTACCCTAGTTCCAGTACGCCGTCCACTCATGCGTCATTTAGTTTAGAGCTTATACCAGTATTTCTGAACACTAAACTTAGTGATTTTTTCTGAATGCTAGATCTGGGACCTGAGGGTGTAGGTAGAGGGTGATTGATACTTATTGCTTCGTATAATTGTGATTGAATTTCTCTTGGTAAGTTCATTTAATCATCAATTATTGTAGATAAGACAGAAGTGAGTCGACTAGTTTTATTTGATCGACCCTCGTGCCATTGATAGGTACTAATGGTGCCTATATTACCGGACATTGAGGTACCAACGCTTACTCATATCCTGATTTTAAAGACGGTTTAAGTCAAACAAACACCTTCTGATGAACTGGTTTCTCTCTTGAATAAGAAGATTTAACAGGGTCATTATTCAACCTTATGGCATTTTTCCTTCGATGTAAAAAGCTGCAGATGTAGGGACGCGTCTCAAAAATGACAAAGTTGAAACTATTTTGTCAATCTCTCCATGCAAATAGCAGCGCTTGCACTATCTGGGTTTTTTTCTTGTATGGACGATTCTGCGACGATGCTGTTGTGAACACGAAGTGAAAACTTGGTTAGCAGAATTCACCCCAAGTCGACGGTATTAAGATCCTGATATACGCAGGAGGAGGAAAGTGGTGTTGTGAAGTGCGACCGCAACGCGCTGCTTGCGCTGAGTCCTGCTTGCGTGCTGGCGTTGCAGAGGCCGCCCCTGCCGCCGCTGCTGTACCGCAACATGCTGCCCGAGCTGCCTGCCGTCGCCTGCCCAAACTGCCATTACGTGAGTCAATTCATACAGTCCCGTTCCTCGGAAAACACGATAAGCCGTTGGTTTTGCGTCTGACCTCTCCCCGGACGTGTCGGTCTGCCGTCCCATCGGATTGTGAGAGTGCACCTGTGTTTTCACCTGGAAATTCGGCTAGGCTAATCATCACATACCTATTGGTGTCAATCCAGATGTCGCCAAAACTAAACTAAACTATTTTGACAGATCTGAAATTTATGCCATCCATTTTATTTAGATCGTTATGAAAGGGACGGCAACATTTTTAGTGCTGTTAAATTAGTTAGTAGTTTAGTTTTGGTGACATCTGAATTGACACCACAGTCCCCGGTCGCTTACTATTGAAGCAAAGCGTCGTGGCCTCATTACGAACATAGTCAGACAGACAATGAAATACCAAATAGTGAACGGAGCGAAACAAAAGACCAGCAAACACCAAACTTGCATCTTACTACTAAGTTACTAATTTTGATACATTTTCCGTATTAGGTATGTCGAAAAACTACTGAATGGATATATTATATGTTATAATGATACTAGTTTATACCCGCGGCTTCGCACGCGTTTCTATGGAAACGTTTAAAAGTGATTTCTATCTCATGGGAACTAATTTATTGGATAAAAAGTAAGCCTATGTTTGATTCCAGAATTAGAATTACCTGTGTGCAAAATTTCAGCCCGATCCGTTTTAGTAGTTCTGGCGTGAAGAGGTAACAAACATCCATCCATCCATGCAAATTTTCGCATTATAATATTAGTATGATTAGTGTGATGTACAATTTAAAAAACCCAATTTGAATGACTCCTAAAAAGTAAGATTTCCTCATAAGGGCTATAATCCACTCAGCATCCTCTATCCCCAAGCTAAGCGGAATAAATAAATAAATAAATAAATAATGCTGGACAATCCACACAGCATCATCTAGCCCCAAAGTAAGCTACTCAAAGCTTGTATTATGGGTACTAGATAACTGATATATTTAATACATTATATACAGACATTTTTTTTTTAGTATACATAGAAAACACCCAGACCAACGGAACAAATTTCTGCAGATCATACACAAATTTGTTCCGAGGCGGGAATCGAACCCGCAACCTCTTGCGTCGCAGGCGGACTCTCGCCCGCTGTGCCACTGAGGTCGTTAAGGTTACTAGATGACGGATATAAAAAAAATACAATACATTACACAATTCGATATTTTTTATTATGCATAGAAATACCTAGACCACCGTTATAAAGCAGATCTTTGAAAGGCAAAATATATATTTTACTACCTATTGATTTATTGTTTCCTCCACAGCTGTTCTACCTCGAAGACTACGAGATCCATATGGTGACGAAAGGCCACTGCCCCTTCTGCAGATACGCACCAGTCGATGCCAAGGACCAGGAAGACTCGGAGTCACCTACATCCGGCTCTATGCCCGGCACTCCCAATGGGCACTCGTGGCATTAGCGACGTACCACAGGCCCTTCAACGCATTCACGGCCAGCCGCGCGGCGTGACCCGCAGGCGCCGGGCGGGCAGCAGCTAAGAAACCGAACTACATGTTCGTCGATCCCAATCAAAGTTTTTTGTTATTATAGTGCGTAACCACACACTCAGGGTAATTTATAAGAAATCAAATAATATCGCAAAAATTTTCGACTTCGACGGAACCCGCATCCTTCCGTCAGTACAGGAATGTGCCAACCAATTACACCACGAGGTCAAGTGACGTGGGAGTCGAAAATTTCTGCGACTTCCTACGGTCTCAAGCGCTGTTAGCTCCACCTACAGGGGAAGCATTGAAATTTATCCATTCCTGTTCAAAGACTAAAGTTAAATTTAGTTCGTTTGAGGAGAGGTGTCGCGTTGCTTTATTCTAAGGAAAGTGTTAGGGACTTACCGGACTACCGAATGGCGTAATAAAATGTTGGCCCCTTGATTCATCTGATTTGCGTGGCCGTTAATGTTATATAATGTCAGTGTATTCAAGTATGGACGTGTGCTGTCGAGATATGCGACAATCATTATTCAGTAAAAAAATTATATGCAGGTGATTGCTGTCACACCTCAAATCAAACTAAAATCAGATTTAGGCAGGTTTTGGGACTATATTTGACAAGTGTTCATTGAAAACTGTAAAATCGTGAATACTGACACATTATTATTATTAAATATTTAGTTATTTTTCAAAATAATTTTATATTCGCTTACTAGAGGACTTAAATTGACATAGTTTACAGAATTTGCCCTAATGCGTAATATTTAGGCATACATTGTTTAATGCCGCTCGAAAAAGAATCGGGTTTTCATTATTCTCTAGTTTCAACAAGTAATTTAGATAGCAGATTTTCACTATTTTCTAGGTTAGTCTTTGCTAAAAGAAATTTTGAATCAAATGTAGTTTTGGAAATCTATCGACATAATAGTGATTTTAGTTTTAAAAAGTTTCCAAACGACAATTGATTTGTAGGTTTTTTAGCGTGGGTTCATAGCAAATGGCCTGCCATGTGCGCAACAATTCTTACCTGCTATCTAAAGTACTTGTAGGACATAGAAAATAGTGAAATCACGATTTTTTTTTACTTTTAATACTATCCATTATACCACCCAAATCTGATGTGTTCGAGTATTTGGCGGAGTAACGTCTAAAAAAACATTTATTTTCTTAAAAAATGGTTTATTGACAGCAATTCTTACAAAACAGCGGTAAAGTTTGTTATTATTTCTATGGATTGATTGTCGGATCTAGAGAATACAAAAATATACAAGAAATGTTATTTTCCCGTCGATCTACAAAGTGGTGTAAAGTTTTCTACTATTTATATACTATTTATTTATTTATTTCACCAAAAACTCATTTCGATTTGGAATAAAAGTACCCAAGGTACATCGGTCCAGTACTTAGGCCCCTTGATATGAAATTCCTTATTCAAATCTTAATCTGAAACTTCCATGACTAAACCTTCCATGACTAGACCTATAAGGTATCCCACGGTGTTTTTTATAAAAATAAAGATAAGCCTCAGTTTGAAATGCATACATAAAATTAATGCCTAAAAATTCCGGGTTTCTTAGACCTTAAAAATAAGAATAAGTGTAAGTGGAATGAAATCAACCAGTTTAGAATCACCAGATAAAGTACAAATAGGGTTTTGATGATTTATTATTATTACACCCCAACACAATTGTGCCATTATTTAGTTAGATTTCTGTAGGTGTGCATTAGGCAGGTTATTATCCCGTTGCATTGATTTTTTCTTTACATATAAGAAAAATAACTATTCTATTTTGGACACTTCACGTCTCGTGATCTGAAGAAGTGCAAAGGACTCAACATTTTGTGGCCGTGGCTCACGTGTTTTAAAGTGGCATCCTTGTGTACTTTATGTTATTAATTAATTGCTTTTGTACTTCTATTTTATAAGTAATTAAATAATAAATAATGCTGGACAATCCACATAGAATCATCTAACCCCAAGCTAAGCAGAGCTTGTGTTATGGGTACTAGATGAATAATCATATGTGATTTTCCCGTCCTTTGTATTTTCCGATGATCTTTTTAGAAATAAGTAGGCTACCTAAGGTTAGGTCTAGATACCTATATTTATAGAATAAGATGCAACTTGGTCCAGAGTCAAGTCGATCGTGGAGCTAAAGAGTTATTTTGATAAAGATGATTTGGCACCTATTTTTAAAACAAAAAATAATATTTAAGGAATTTGTAAGTAAATAAAAAATAACATAGTAAGCATTGTGCATTGTAGACGAGAATATTCTCAATCTCAGATGAACGACAAGACAGTGATTTTTCATTTATTTGACTAACACGCATTTGTTTTTTATATTTAATGAAAATATATGGTTATTTTCAATTAGGTTATTTAGTTTATAGCGCAAATTATTAAGTTCGAGATTCAATAACGAATATCTGTACCTAGTTCATTATTATTAAAAAATGTTAATGAAATGTATTAATTTGTACATCTACTGATAATGCCTCCGTCCCAATGAAATTAAAATTTAAATAAGTGTTGTTTAATATACCTACTTCATGTAGAAAACATAGTTTCATTTATTCCAAAACTTTTAAATAGCAAATGAAATTGTGGGCCGAAATTTTTAAAGAGACCACTACAAGCTCAAGTGGCAGGGTTGATAAAAATCACTGTTACAATCGTTTTGTTCTATGCAGTTTTAATGTTTTTATGTGCAGGTTTAATCACACAAAGTACTAGCAGAAAAGAAAGAGAAAACACCAAGATTAAAACAATGTCATATCTCCTATCAGATATCATATCACAATCGTACCTACCATGAACATATATCTAACCATAAGATTCATGGTACCTACCTACATGTTCTGTTCAATCTTTTTTTCAATCGATTATGTTCACTTTCCATTAATTCATTGCCTATTACAATTATGAAACAGCTATGACTTGCCGCAAACATGGGTTTGGCATCTTTTTTCCGATATCTTGCTGTATTTTAATTTTCGGAAAATAATGTCAGTAGGTGTCTATTCTTATTCTAATTCTAAGTGGGGGAACTGGGATCTCATTCAGGCATAGTAAAAGATATGCACAATAAAAGTTATAAATTTGGAAAGAGGACACTAAAACAAATAATAAAAGAATCTAACATCATGTCCTAAAGCATCAGGTTTATTGAGATATTCACATATGAACAAAAAATATAGTTATTTTCACCTGATGACCTGATGACAAACCTGATGGTTTAGGACATTATTTTATCAGACATTTTTTATTTTTTAAGTGTCAATTTTGATTAAAAAAAATAGAACAAAATCGTGGGCCACCCTCAATTCAAAAATCTTCAAACCGCAGAACCGACGGCCTAATGATTCGGCCATCGATCCTGCCTTAGCAATTACAAAAATCTACTCGGCCTATTCAAACCTACGAGGTCGTTTACTAATTTTAATGTTTTCAATAACAAGGGAAAATCTGGGCTGAAGCTATTTATTACTTTAAACTAACCAAATCAAATGAGGATCGTTCACAAAGGTTACAAAATTATTTTTATTTAAAGTTCACAATGGCTTCAACTTACACGTGTTGTCTGCTTCACACCTCAAACCAGAATCTCGTTCCTTGAATATTCTAGACGATTCCCGCGCTATTTCACCTCCACTTCAAGCAAACTCGTTGCGAGCGTTCGAAAATGGCTGGAAAATCAAGAATACTCCAAATTCACAATAACACTTAAAATAACATTGATTTCGACACAATAACTATCTAAATTAAATAATAGGTAATTATTTAAAACAAAATAAATTAAACTACCTACTAACAAATTCAGACATTCACGACTTCCTCTAATATTACGCAACAATTATGGATGAATCCCATACACACTTCAAAATTTATTAATAATTCATCTTATGAAAGCCATTTATACTATAGCATATCATTTACTTTACAATTCTTTTAAACAAGGTTCTGACGTAATGTAAGTAATGACAGATGGTCACAAAAATATTACAAAATCGTTCAGATTAAATCTTAGAACTATTTCCAAATCCATTACTTATTATTGTTTTACGATTGTCAGGAAGAAATACAGCTAGCTAAACCTAGGATTTTACAAATTCTCCCGCGAACTCATTATTAATTTGAAATTGGAATCTCAAAGCTTACATTCAATCTCGAACCTATTTTCTAAATTTCTTATTAATTATTTAAGGAATTTTAGCAGGAGAGAAATCTAAGCACCTTTTCCAAAAATTCGTCGATGTGAGTACTTGGTATCAAAACATGATTGATTTATAGAAAAGTTAACTAATCAAAAAGTGATAATTTAACTTGTAATTTAAATATTATTTTATGACAATTTGCAGATATTACTAAGGTTAAAATAACACTATCAGAATCAGAGAGAGTACCTAGTTATTCTCTTTTTTTAAAGCAAAGTCAAATCCAAAATCCAACTGATTTTGAATAAAATCATTTATTAAACTACTAGACCGTCACTGGAAGCTTTTATAATGAGAGAGCATATCCGTTTCCGTCGAATTTGACTACTTTTTACCAGTCTGTTTGCTAGTACATCCGGTCCAGTGGCGACACCTAGCAGCCGCGCGCCATTTTTAGCTTACGCAAAATGGATAGCGCCATATTTTATCATTGGCGTTTCGTTTTCCGTCGAAGCAACTTGTGCGCAGCAGCTCTGGCTCTGTTACAGTTGCACTACACCTACATTGATAGGTATATCCTAAAGTGAACAGTGGATCGCAGAGAAAAAACTGTAAGTTTTTGAATTTACTGATTTCCTTGCTATTGAAACTATCTTGAGAATTTTTATCGACTGTGTTCGTAAAAATATTTTATTATTTTAGATAAAACAGGACCCGTTTTATCAGGACAAAGGCCAATACACGTTGTTTTTAACAAAGCACGTGGTCTTTATTTTTAACCTTAATCATTAAACGGGTAACATTAAACGGATTTTTCCGTTCGGATCTGGTATTAGTAAGTAACTGATCATTTAATTTAATAATTGACCAGTTCATGTTTGAATTTAAAATAAATACCTGATAATTTATTTAAATAACTAACCGTTTTGTGTTTATTCGGTTTTTTCGGTTCCTATCTTGTATTTTGAAATAAGTACCTGCACATTTATTTTAATAATTTACCGCACGAAATTCGGTATGTTCGCTACAGTTTGCAATACCTGATAATTTATTTAAATAACTACCTGCACATTTATTTTAATAATTTATCGCACGAAATTCGGTATGGTTGCTACAGTTTGCAACTCTTGTAAGCGATATCGGTCCGGCATTTTCGATACTTTTGGAAGAAAATCAAGGAATGGTTTTGTGAATACATTTATAATAACTGCATTTTGAAATTACAGTTTATAATTAAAACTTTATCTGGAACCTACTGTGGATGCAGCTAGCCCGAGCGCCCCCCCCCCCCCACTGCAACAGCTGCCGCTGTAATGCAAAACGCGCTCTCCCACAGTAAGCAAACTCGTTGAGGAAATGGGTAAGCCCCAAAGTTTTATGACTATTTTCATTGTTTTATATAAACTGCTTGCCATGATGGTGAGGTATTGATCTTTTCTGACTTTCGTAGTGCTT
This sequence comes from Eupithecia subumbrata, assembly GCA_949316285.1. Taxonomy (NCBI): domain Eukaryota; kingdom Metazoa; phylum Arthropoda; class Insecta; order Lepidoptera; family Geometridae; genus Eupithecia; species Eupithecia subumbrata. The sequence goes on along the minus strand of OX438642.1, from coordinate 2,608,092 downwards.
TTACGAACAAAATGACGTCACTGACAACCAATGTCTTGACAAGGCTTCCGAATTTACATTCGACCTCGAAATAAAGCTGAAGGAACCACTGGTTCCGAAAACATGCGATAGCTTTTCGAAAATAGCTTAGCGAGGTTCAGCAATTAGGTAGCACCTCAAGTCGGAGATAAAATATTCAGACTCGAGGATTAAACAACCACACTCCAGGTTTCATAGACTTTGCTTCAAACAAAGAGGTGAAAATGTATGATACCCTACAAAACTTGGCTCAAGCAGATAAATTCTATACTGACATACATTACCTTTTGTGTTTTTGTGACCTTCTTTCCAGCAAAAGATGTTAGCGTTGATTTTAATTACTCGATGACCTTTTTTAGTAAAGGTTACCTTCAGAGTCTCTTCAGTCTTTTTACAGTTAAGGTGTGGCCATTGAGCCGAAATTATTGTAGCTGAGAAATAATAACCAGGCAAGCACAACCCTTCAGTTAAAGCTTTACTTCATAGCATACCCCCATGATCAAATTATTTATTTGAATTGCAGCCATTCACGGCTCCTTTTAAAAAAATCAATGAATCAATGAACTCTTTATTCCTGTTTAATGATAATTTAATTTAATAATTGACTATTTATTTAATGATAAATTAGTTTGAAATTTGGCTTGTGTACGAGCTTAGTTTGTAAGCCTGAAGTAATAAGTTGTTGATTTTGATTTATTGATGATTTAAAAAAGGCTGGGTGGTACTTGCACACTGTAAAACTTTTCTGTAAAAGTTGTGAAAACTTAAGGTCAGGCAAAACCTGATCAAGGTTCTAGCCGCCCCTCGCGGGGGCAGAGCTTGCGCACAACAGTAGGACCATCGCGCGAACCTGAAGGTGCCTTTTAGGATTCAAGGCACAATTATGAATGCCTAGTTCAAATATTCATTTATTTGGCCATTTGCAGATTTTAATTAAAAATTAGAGATCTAAAAACATAATCAAGGTTCCAGCCGCCCCTCGCGGGGGCAGAGCTTACGCACACCAATAGGACCTCAAGGTTCCTTTCTATTCCAACAATAACACACCCTCGCGGGGTGGATACCATAATAACCTCTACAGAAGTTAGCCCGGGAGCGGCCAAAATAAGAACCAGCGAACTCACGAGGTTTCTTTCACGGCAGTGGCTCGCGGCCCGGCCATAGACATGGTACAGGACGCTCCAATGCTCCTAGACACTATGGGTAACCAAAAAAGGAAACACCAATAGGACCTCAAGGTTCCTTTCTATTCCAACAATAACACACCCTCGCGGGGTGGATACCATAATAACCTCTACAGAAGTTAGCCCGGGAGCGGCCAAAATAAGAACCAGCGAACTCACGAGGTTTCTTTCACGGCAGTGGCTCGCGGCCCGGCCATAGACATGGCACAGGACGCTCCAATGCTCCTAGACACTATGGGTAACCAAAAAAGGAAACAATGAATCTAGGATATTTCAAGCAGGTGAGTTAGCAAACTATCGTTTCAAATTTAAGAAAAAGACAGTTTCACCCCTAATATCGTTAGAAAAGTCGGAAAAGGTTAAGAAAATTAAAAATAAGGTGGTTCAAAAGTAGCTTCGGTATCACAGAGTTTCTTAACTTGAATGTTTTTAATTTCATAATCTGACGGATCAGCCCGTCAAATTTTAACCTCGAAGCACTAAAACTTTGTAATGACTTAACCCTTCACTTGTTGTATATGTCCCGCATCTCGGACTTTCTACAACCCCAAGACTGGCTATGCAAAGTCGATCTTTCGCAGCCTGCTCCTACATACCTACCGGTAATCATCACGGCTTTCTGCGCCTCGAGTTTTTAGAGTTTACGTGCCTCGCATTCGAGCTAAACTAAACACAACCCACACGACCACTATCCTTTCTACCATAGCGAATAAGGTGGCCAAAATACTGCGCCAAACCGGAATGTGAGAATAATCGTACATATATTTCCTGTAGTAGTGCTTCGCGAGCTAGTCTTGGTCCAAACACTTACGTACCTAGGTGGGATCGTAAATTTCGAAAAACCGGTTCTCACACCTTAGAAAGAAATACTTTATGAGGTTATATTGTGGAAGCCCTGGGATAGACAAAATCCCTGCCATTATTCAATAATGCTATTGTCGCAAAATATATCACATTTTCGTTGCTCAGACGGTTTCAGTTTAGTTTAAGGGTTAGATTTGCGGAAAATAGTGGGACTTCTGAATGTCACATGTATTGTCGTTGCTGGCTGCTGGGGCAGACAAGTTAATCATTTGATGATGTAAATGAACTCATGACTAAAAAGTTGGTCGAAGTTGGTTAGGTCTACCCACTTCCTACTCGATTCGCGAAATTACTGGTTTAGTGGACTAAAAACTGTCAGTTCCAGACTCTGCTACTTTATGCACCTCCGATAAATGTCTGGTCACAGATGATTCATTGAAAAATCAATGTTAGCCATACGACATAATACTTCGTAGCCAGGCATATCAAATACCTACATACATCACACACGGTACAAAATTCACTTCAGCATAAGTACACTATATAACTGTCAGTTCAACAATCAGGGCAATCTTGTCTCGTTACCGATTACTCCCAGCAACTGTGAACAGTGTTTACCAAAGTAGGGAGCTTCGATACTCCGATCTAATTTTTCTATTTGCCTCAAAGACCGCGCATGTTGTCTGTAATTACGTAACACGTGATATGAACGATTAAGTTACACGACGCGTTCAGTGTTCCTTGGAATCACCCCATAGCCTGGGTATTCTCACCACCATTTCTAATCCCTTAAGTGTCGATTTATCTGAATACTTGATAATTATACTTGATAATTATCGACGGGAATTATACTTGATGAGTAAATATAATAGTTTTCCCGACGGGAAAAATTATTTGGCGCGCAGACCTCAAAGCCCGAGTGCTAGCGGCTCCATTGGCGCTGAAAAATCTGAGAACTATTAGCAATGAAGGACAAAAAATATCTGGTGGATCCATCGACGCGTCTACCATCACTGAAAGTCAAGAACGATGTTCCTGAGTTTTTCAAGTGTATGGTGGACATCAGATGTAGATTTATGGAGCACTTGACAATTTATTTATTTGTCAAGTTCTCCATTAACTCTGAAATTATCTTTTGTGTTGACTTAAGAGGTAGATTGGAAACGTTTGACTTCATGGTTTAGTCTTTATCAGATTTATATTTGAAGCCTAAATTAACATGCAATACACACACCTGTTGTTTCATCGTTATGTTACGCAAACACTTTTAATTATGAGCGATGTTTTTGTAAAGATAACCAAACCTCATCTTTGAGATGTTAGTAAACCAATTTCATTCTGAACAATAATACAAATTTAAGAATATTTTACAAGTATCTTGTCGTACCGCGATGTTACTTTTACTCTGTTCAGGTAGAAGCATACACGACTTAACGTTACTTAACATGGATCCTAGACGATGCATAAAGTCATAAAATGGTAGTTAAATTTTTTGGACTAAACTTGGTTCCAAGACTGACACAGGTTGACTTTTAATAATTCTTAATTGAATCCGCGCTTACAATACTAACAATACTAGCTTCGTCAGACATAGTATTGCTAAGACATTAAAGCTGTGTTACAATAAGAGTAGTTAAGCCAGCATCACGCACTGTCACTGCAGGGTGGGTCAAAACCCATTTTTAAATAAGCTGGTGTTACGGCAGCTCTAGGTAACATACGATCACTCGACGATATCTTGGGACGAGGGAATTGGAGGGCCGCCAACTCTTTTCAAAAGGTTTTCTAGGCGTGAAATGTTTGTTACTCAAATTGTGACATCAATTAATGAAATATCCGCTGTAATATTAATTTATGTCAATTTAAGCTGCTTACAGTTTATAAGCTCAAGTTACAGTTGGATACCAATTTTTGAAGAAATTTACTAGTGATTCTCTTCAACAATAATCAAGGTGTCATACAAAAATAAAGAAAACATAAGTGTCATTTCTAAGTACTTATTAGACATTCTGTTGTTTGATACTATCTCATCACATTGGCGCTATTCCCTCAAACTATACAAGTGGCGACACCAGGCGAAAACAAACAGATCTCATTATAAAAGCTTCCAGTGACGGTCTAGTAGTTTAATAGAAGCGTTTTACCTGAAATAAAACGCATATTAAAATACTTACCTCACTGGAAGCTTTACTTTTAATTTTGCCTGGTGAAACTTAGCCAATGATAAAATATGGCGCTATCCATTTTGCGTAAGCTAAAAATGGCGCGCGGCTGCTAGGTGTCGCCACTGGACCGGATGTACTAGCAAACAGACTGGTAAAAAGTAGTCAAATTCGACGGAAACGGATATGCTCTCTCATTATAAAAGCTTCCAGTGAGGTAAGTATTTTAATATGCGTTTTATTTCAGGTAAAACGCTTCTATTATTACGGACGGTCTTTGCGACCGTATCAAAAATAATTTTCAACAAAACTAGCTGAAAGAAAATTTATTAGTAACCTACCTTAACTTACTCCGAGACACCAGCGGTAAGTGGGTAGTACCTTGCTCAGAGACTTGGGTCAAAAGCCATTCAGAATCGGGAACGCTTCGATAGCGCCTTCTAATTTGACATTTTAATAAGACATAGTAATGAACGATTTATATTTACTTACCTATCTACCTTCCTACCCACAGATTAAATATAACCAGATGTGTGGCAAGCGTGCCGATGAGCAAGACCAAAGATTGCAAGGTGGTGGGGGGAAAGTGTTGCCATGCAATTTTATTACCCCGATTTTAGGTTTCTTATTTCATGTCTCTGTTGGTGGATTGGATTTGCGATTTTCCAGTTCATAAATTTGGGTGTTCAAATTCAGAACAGGAAATTCCACCAAACCTTGGTTGACCTTTGTAGTGAATGTTTTAAGTACTGGTGTGTTTAGGTCCTTACTTTTTGTTACAGCCTGCAGGTATTCCTCGGTCCGGTAGGTCTTATTTTATTACTTGCGCACTTACAACCTATTGATCCTGTTCTGTTAGGATTTAAAGCAAACTTTTAACTTTTTTGTGTATTTGGTTAAGTTTAATCGTTCCAGTTCCAGTAAAGTTATTAGTTTTCTAGTAAATAAATATATAAGTATATACTTAAATTAGGTACGAATGTGGGAATAGGTAAACATTTAATTTAACTAAGCCTAGAAAGGAAACAACGTTTAGTTAGGAACCTATCAATTTTGTTTTGTTATGTAGGTATATTCACTTATTACGATACGAGTAGAAATAATTTTAAACACTACAATATAGAAAAATAATATCAATAGTTTTATGTTAATAGTAATTAAATAACATTTTTATTAGGGAATTAAATTCTTACACGTTAACCAGGCTTAGCCAACAGACTTCGAAATCACATTTCTCCTAATAAATTAAATCTTACGGTTTAGATATTGCTAAGGTAACCTTTAATACGAAATTTAATGGCACTTTTAAAATTATTATGCTGCTAAAAAGAAAAAAGTGCAAATACAACAAAATTAAATGACACTTTTACACCACAATATTACCAACATTCCTGTCTACTAATCCAAATATTTATATTCTGTTATAATTAATAAGTATGTATGATCAGTCTTTAAGACGATTATTTCAATATGTTCTTAATCAAATCAAATAGTCTTTAGTTAAATAAAATTTATTATTTTTTATACTGGATTGCATTTCTTTTACATTCTCAGATTTAATTTTCTCAAATTAAATCTATATTATGGTATGTAAGAATAATATAATAAATGGGAAAACGGTCGAGGAATATATATATATATAATTATTGATTATAAATAATATACAGGTTGTAACAAAAAGTAAGCACTAAACTTTCATGGGTGGGTTCCGACTTGATTATAGAACCGAAGAAAAATTCCCGAATAGTTTCGAAAAAAAAGTAAACTAAATGTTGTGCTTCTTTTCAGGTAAAATAAACTAAAAAGGCCTACGTACCTCTTTACAACTCCATTAAAACACAAAACACCTTCGTCGTGGGTCGTTGACCGTGGAGTTCAACGACCCGTGACGTCATCGCAGCGGACAACGCCTCTTAGATGTGATAGGTAGGTCTTACAAATGCATTTTTCCTCGGTTTTATGATAATAAGCAAATGACAACAGTCATTCATTCATTACCCAGTCTAGTGATAATTTCGTTTTTATTTATTGTTTTAAATTTTCATATTTTCCTGTGGTCTTTGATCGAAGCTAAAGTTTGGTCCTTACTCTTTGTTACACCCTATATAAAAGTAATACTACCCAATATTTAAATATTTTGATTGGTTATTTCTATATTTGTTTGGAAGGTAGATTATAATACAAAGTAGGTATGACAAACTTTCTCAGAGTCTTAAACAGAGTTTCATTCTTTTTATAAATATTACGTACCAGCCTTGAAACAGCATGAGGGAAAAGATAAGTTCGCTGTTTCATTTTTATTAATAAATTTTCATAGAAATGTTTACTACAAATTTTGGACTATATTTTGGGTCCCCAATCTTTGCAACCCGTTGCTTCTTTCCAACCCAAACGTAGATGTTTATCTGCAGGAAATCTGTAACAAATAAAAACATGACACTTAAATAATAAATGTGAAAGTTTGGATGGATGGATGAATGGATGTTTACCTCTTCACGCTACTTACTACTGAAAGGATCGGCTGAAATTTTGCATACAGGTATCTAATTCTAAAATACTTTTTATTCCATAAATCAGTTCCTATGGGATAGAAATCACACCCTTAAACGTTTCCATAGAAACAATGCGTGCGAAGCCGCGGGCATAAACTATTTTTAAGATAATGTTTCTCGTTATGTACGTATTCAAATATATTTCAATGCGCCATTTGGGGAATTTTATTGTCTAGTGCAGGCAACCCTAAATTTTCGCAATGTTAGGTTATATTAATTAAAATTTTCATAAAACATAACTTTTGAGCCTTGTACCTCTTAATTGTTCATGTAAATCTATGAATCTGTAAATTTTGAACCTTTTTGTAGTCAAAAGAACTTGTACTTACGAGTGGAATGATAAATTCGGCACTTTTGCTTCACTGTCACTTGTACATTCGAAAACACAGCACCGCACCATTGTTGCCTTTAGTTTTTATTGTTTTTAGGTGCGGGAATGTCCACAGGAACACTTTATTCACATTTATACTTAGAAATCAAAATTTTACAACAATTTCGATGATTCTCGTGTCGAGCTCCGTCGATGTGTAGGAAATTTGTTTAGCAACTAGAGTTGCTTTTCAATGAAAAAACCGGCACGCGAGAAAGTGATAGCAAGCCATTCGCTCTATCTCATTTCTTCTTAGGTTATAGGCATAAGTCGTTCTCTCTTTATGTGTGAATGCGATAGCATTTGCGCGTGTTCTATAGCATACTCTTTCTACGTTCCTACCTATATTTTGATTTTAAACTTTTACCTACTTCTAGCTACTTTTTGAGGTAGCAAAATATCTAGCTTCTCAGTTGAAAGTGTTGAAGTTGGTTGAAGTACAGTTGGCAACACTACTGACTATGTGACATATTCAGTGTCTCCAGATCGGGTTTTTTCCCCATTTTGGGGAAAAATAAAAATTATGGAGAGTTTTGGGGAAATGGAAGGAATTGGAAAATTTTGGGGACCGCATTTTATTTAGGCGAAAGTTTGGGGAGAAATTAAAGGTGTACACATTTCTAATTCAGTGACTAAACCAATTTAAAAAACATCTAAGATTTGTTCTTTGTGTCGAAATTGAAATCATAGAACCAGTGGTTATGGCTGTACGTTGTCTGTCAGTGAGTCAGGTACCTACTCCTTTATATTATAATGAGGAAAATAACTGCCGAATTTCAGTAAACGATGAATGAAATGTGTAGTTTTTTGTAAGGGAAATTTTAATGTAAAATTTTATGGTTATTGTCAAACGGTTGCTAAGATACAGAGCATTTTTGTTTAAACTTAGTTATAGGAAAACATCGTCATAATTTTAGAGACCGATGAATCAAATGTATGATCGTTATCAAAGGGGTATGTAAAATATGTAAAATTTTGTACTTCTATCGGTTTATGAGCTATTATGGAGCATTTGCGTTTAAACTTTAGTTTTTTCGTAAAAAATTTGGATATAGGACAACACCGTCAGAATTTCAGAAAACAATGATCTGAAACTAGTGATTGCTAAAAGAGGAACCTTCATGTAAAATTTTGTAGTTCTATGGCTTACGGTTACTGAAATATAGAGCATTTTTGTTTAAACTTTTAACTCCTATTTTGAAACTCTTAGAGGGCTAACTTTCAAAATTACTTTCTTAGAGGTGTACTACAACCTTAATGAAACAAGCACTCCAAATTTCAAGCCTCTAAAACCAGTGATTCGGGCTGTGCGTTAAGTCAGGTACTCCTTTATAATAGGTGCAGTGTTATTGGTTGTAATTGTGACACTGTGTGTACTGCAGATTCTGCCCATCAACACTAATACGTTTGTGAAGACGCCAGGTCTTAATCCTTAAAATTGGGACTGATAGAAGTTATCCCCTCTATTCAATAATTGTCCTTGCTTCTTTTGAAATCAAACTTGAAATCGGCTCTGTCCTGAATTAACAGTAAGTGTGGGAGTGGAAGATCGGTCGTTAATAATTAATTGGTTTCCGGAAAAAGGAGTTTTTCGATGTTTTAGCATAGGAAAAAAAAACAACCGTCATGTGTTCGTGATGATGGGCAGAACCGCAGTTCACATAGTGTCAATGAATAACCAATAACCCTGTATAGCATATTATTGATTAGATACAAAATTACACATACATAACTGATACGTTACAAGCTACCTAAATTCAAGAAATGTCGTACTTAAGCTGCCAATAACCTTAAAACCTTTATTAGTAATTATAGTTTTTTCTATCTAGTTTATAACTACTTAAGTTTTCCTTAGCTTATTCCTATATTTTTATTGTGTAACTTTAATATTTTACCACGAAATTCCTATTATTTTCACCTTTATCTTTGTATTGTATCTAATATATTTTGTTATGTTTAGTCGACCCATAATTTGCTCACGCTGTGGCACCCTTTATTTAGAAAAACACTAGACTTAAGATCACTTTATTTTTGTTATTCTGAATGTGATGTGATTTTTCTGTTGGGTGACCTTAAATAAATAAATAAAAAATTTTTTTTGGGGAATATTACAGGAAACAGTATCTTTTTGGGGAAAATGTAAACCTGATTTGGGGAAATTTTTACACATAACCTGGAGACACTGGACATACTGAGTTGAGTACCTACCTACCTAGTAATTGCTGTAGCTGTAGACAGCGATGCTAGATCTACTGATTTAGCAGTAGATCTACCTGCTTTTTGAACCGTCTACTGATCTACTGATTTATTTCTAAAATTTCGTGAAATCTACCTGATTTTCCTGAGTGCTAATGGCTCCCTGTCTATTAGGCATAAAGTAAGCTGTTGTCAGTGTCACTTCACAAGCCAATGATCATGATCAACGATTAGACACAATAATGACTAATATGAATGAAATTGAAGATTTTGTTTTGTTAGTTCTTTCTAGACGTGGACGTTATTTCACGTCGCTAGTTACAGTAACTAGCTACGCAGCATGTAACCGAATAACTAGTTTCGAGTCAAATGATAAGTAGTGATTTTTGGAATGCGTTACTGTACTCTGCCCTGTGCGTTTCATTTCTTTCGCACCGCGCTACCGCAAAAAACTGCAAAAACTGTATAACATAAAAAAAAAATATTTCCAAACAAAACTATTGTATAGTGTAAAATAAGTGAAATAAACAAATGACAGTTATAAAACTGAAAAATGTAAAAAAAAATGTAAATAAACTAATTTTTATCAATAATTATTGAAAACAAAATTTTATTAAAATCATAGTTTTATAGTTAGCACTAATCTTAATTAGTATAAAAAGCAATAACATTTAATGCAGTCAGTCCTAAGCCTGAATAAAGTATGAAGGGAAGTTAATTTGTTTGTCCTACGTTATTGATTAAACTGTTTACAAACAAACAGTTATGTGATTTCAATAATTTTCGTTTCGCGAGTAACTGTATTGGTGGTTGAGTTATTTATACAAACAATCACAGTTGCAGAATAAAAAGAAACTGGTTACAAAAATCACTAGTTTTAAAACAGGTGACGACGCCGATCAAGTCACTGGTTTCGTTACGTTTCTTGAAAATGACGTAACGACCCACGTCTAGTTCATTCCTTTCACTGTAAACATTTGTGTCACTATCGTTTTCTATTTGATTGGTCGGTATTTCGTTCGATAAACTATTGGGGCAAAAGTGTTACCAGTTCTACTGATTTAGCAATAGATCTCGTAGATGGATTATTATACTATTTACAAGTAACTAGATCTATGTACTTGATTTTTGAACAGTCTACTCATTTATTTTATATAATTAGAGAAATTGGTCTCGTTGTTAGATAAACTCGTAGCTTTCTCTCAGAGAGACCAATAAGGCTTTGTAACGACAAACCAAATTATAAATTCAATTTAACTTGGTGTTCATTCGATTCTCGAGTCTTCGTGTCTATTTTTTCTAAATTTCTACCCTTCTTTCTCTGATGAACATTTTTTTACCTAGGTACCTCAAAAAACCCGAACAGTGCCCTTGAAAATGAACAAATCTGGACGAAGTCCAAGCTGATTAGTTGCTTTGATTAATGTTTTCATATCAATGCAAGTTTCTTACAAACCTACTTAGACCACCTAATTTTGCAAAATACGAAAGCCATGAATATTTTCCTTTAAAACATTGATATAAATGCCATCATTTAAAAGTGAAACACACACGCTGTATAAACATAAAAAAGAACTGAATCAAAATCGGTTCATCCGATAGGGAAATATAATGGAAGGTACAAAATGATACGCAGTACAGCAGCGCAGCAGTTCAGCGTAGATGGGGATTACTTCTATTCAATGATAACACACTGGATTTACAGGAATACGTCTCGTTTAATCTTTTGGACAACAGGCTAGAGCAAGGATACAACCAGAGAGTGAAAAATAGAATTGGGTCGAGTTTTGACAAGTACACACAGTGTTGCCTCATTAAGATTTTAAGAATATACAATTCAACACTTCCCCTTATTCTTAACAATCCTCTCACTATTAGACTTATGTTAACAAATATCAATTACATTACATGCCAACATTACAGTAACAAGATGCACAAACATAACTATAAAGTTATAGAAACCAAAATGCAATATAACTAGTATTAATCATTATCATTTCAAAAAATTAAAACATGCCTAAACAAAATAATATCAAAATACATGCTACACAATGCAAAATTAATAATTTTCTTATTATTATAACCAGGCATTTAACTGATAACTTTAACATTCATATCCTGAACAAATCTGTAATGTTTTTCAGATGACAATGGCTTTGTTAACACATCTGCAGTCATATTTTGGGTAGACAAGTACTTAACAGTTACATAATGTTTCTGAATTAAATCTTTAATAAAATGATATCGCAAGTCGATATGTTTGGTTCTCTTGTGCGAGAATTCTTTTGATTGTAATAATTTATGTGCACTCTGATTATCGTTATACACAATCATATCAACCTGCGTTTCATTAATTTCCCACAGAAAGCTCTTAATAAAACATAATTCTTTGCACGCATCTGTCACTGCCATATACTCGGCTTCTGTGCTTGACAGTGCGACGCTGCGCTGTTTCCTTGCCTCCCAGCTCACTGTACTGTTTCCTAACCTAACTAGGAAACCTGTGTAGGACTTACGATCTGAAGGATCGTTCGCCCAATCTGCGTCTGCGTAGGCCAAGACATTTAATTTGTCACTCTTATAGAAATGTAGTCCATAGTTTATCGTACCCGCTAGATAACGTAGAACGCGTTTCGCGGCTATCCAGTGACTTTTATCAAACTTAGTTACAAATTGACTCAATCTACTACAGACATATGAAATGTCCGGCCTTGTGCAGACTGCAAGGTACATCAAGGATCCTACGAGCTGCCTGTATTGATAAATATCATCATCAATACACGCATCTGAATCACAGTTATCTAATCTACTATTGAGAGCCATTGGTGTGGATACAGGTTTACAATTTGACATACCAAACTTATTTAAAATTTTTCTTATGTAACTAGACTGATCTAAAATTATTGTATCTTTAGTCCTAATTACAGACATTCCCAAGCAACTTTTTAACAGACCTAAATGTTGAACATCAAATTGCTTTAACAATAAATTAAAAAAATTGCTTATCTTTACGATTAGTAAACACATAAAAATCATCAACATATAATGCGATTATAGTATGTTCACTTGCATTCCTTTTAAAAAAACACACACGGCTCACACTTACTTCTTTTGAAATCATGTGATTCAAGAAACTCATTCACCTTTTCATTCCACATGCGGCCTGCTTGCTTTAATCCATAAATACTTTTATTCAACAAGCATACTTTATTCGTATCTCTGACGTAACCCTCGGGCTGCTCCATATATATAAGTTCATTCAAATCGCCATTCAGGAAAGCCGTACTTACGTCTATGTGCTCAATATCGAGATCATACTGATTAGCCAAAGTGAATAATATTCGCAAGGTGGAGTGCCTGACTACAGGCGAAAACGTTTCGTTGTAATCCACACCCTCCTGCTGGCTAAAGCCTCGAGCTACTAGTCGAGCTTTGTACCTATCTGGTTTCCCCGAGTCATCACCTTTTACTTTGTAAACCCATTTACATTTGACAATGTTTACATTAGACGGTCGGTCCACCAGACACCATACATTATTATTAAGCATAGAGTTATACTCTTTATCCATAGCTACCTGCCATTTGGTACAATCCTCTAAAGACATTGCTTCACGATATGTTTGTGGTTCACAAAAATTAGAACATGGCTCAACATGTCCTAATGACAACATCGAAGTGTCATAGTCACAGACATATCGAATCGGCGGTACACCCCGCGTACTGCGGACGGGATTGCTGCGGACGGGCACGGGAACCTCCGGCCGAGTCGCATCCTCCTCATTTGTTGACGCCTCTCCCGGTGCGGGCACGTACTCTGGACTTCTGCACTCGTCTCCAGACACGCCATCCACACTCGTCTCACTGTTGGTACACGACTCGCCAGACTTGGAGTTGGCTGAAATTGGAGAGAAAAACTCATCAACATCACTTAATGGTTGTTCTGTGTTCATTTCACTGTGAGAACTCAGATCTTCACTAGGCAAATCACCAGACATAGACCTAACTGGGCTAATAGTAACAATTTCATTACTGTGCTGATTTTGACTAGAATTTAAGACATTGCTTTCTGAATGGACATCATTACATTTACTAGCTTCATTCCTATTAATTTCATTATTATAATTCATGTCAATGCATACAATCTCAGAATTAAATTCATTATTATTTTTCATGTCATAAGATAAAATATTTTTAAAATCTACATAAAATTTATTTTCTAAAAATTCCACATCTCTGGCAATAAAAATCTTTGTAGGATTAGATGGCTTTATAAGGCGGTAACCCTTTGAAGTTTCACAGTACCCCACAAAAATAGACAGCCTAGACTTGGCATCTAACTTTGTACGAGCGGGCTTGGGTAACAAAAAATAGGCAACACACCCAAAAACACGGAGGTGTTTGAGACTGACACTGTGTCCTGTCCATACCTCCTCAGGTAGCCGGCCTGCTAACGCTGCTGTGGGGCTCCTATTTTTCAGGTATATAGCTGTCATTGCAGCTTCCCCCCAAAATCGGTTGCACAGTCCTGCTTGCCTAAGCATGCACCTAACTTTTTCAATAATTACCCTATTCAGACGTTCTGACACACCATTTTGAGCTGGACAGTAAGGCACTGTCGTCTGATGAATAATCCCCTCACGAGCTAAATACTCTTTAAACTCGGTACTGGTATACTCGCCCCCGTTGTCTGTTCTCAGACATTTGATATGTGAACCAGTTTGCTTCTCAGCTTGAGTTTTAAATCTAATGAAATAAGACATTACCTGACTTTTGTTATTTAATACATAACCAAATGATTTTCTTGAGAAATCATCAGTAAACATCAGAAGATAACGGGCTCCGCTCCAGCTGCTGTCTCTCATTGGACCGCACACATCTGAGTGCACAATTTCCAAGACCTGGCTTGCTCGTCGAGCCATTCCCTTTGGATACACCTTAGCTGACTGCTTCCCCTCAATGCAAGCTATACATGGAGAATCTTGTTTATTCTTCTGAAAAACAACATCATGATTAGTACATTCTTTAAGAGTTTGCAGCCCTTTCATACTCAAGTGACCCATTCTCCTATGCCATACTTCTTCAGACACACAAGCAGCAGACCTTGCACTCTCTGCCCCCTGCACTTCATGTAGGAGTGCTGAAGAGTACTCCTGAGCCACATTCTTCAACTTATAAATGCCTTTTTCACAATCAGCAAACAGTACTGGTTTACCCTTAACCTCACACATCTTATAAAAGAAACAGCCATCTTCATTAAACACTACAGTCATACCTCGTTCAACAGCCTTACTCACAGACAACAAATTTGCAGATAACTGTGGTACATACATCACATTTTTCACTAACCAGTCACTATTACAAATATTTAAGTTTACATTACCAATACCCTCACTAGCTAGCTTATCATTATTAGCTATTGCTATTTTACTGTTATTTTCCTTAAATTCTAGCAGTGCATCTCTTGAATTGGTCATGTGCGAAGAGCATCCCGAGTCCACAATCCAATCATCTGTAGCAACGAAACCAGATGCAAGTAGGGTTTGTTGTTGTTGGTCCCCTGCATCACTTTTCTTCTTATTTTTCTTATTCTTTAACTTATAGCACTGTGACTTGATGTGGCCTGGTTTCTTGCAAAAGTTACAAACAAAATTCTTCTTGGTAGCTGCTAATGCAGTATCATTACTCTGCGTGGCACCTCGGCGATATTCTTCCTGTAATAGTCTGGTACGTACCACCTCACTTGACAGTGACGAACTTGACAGACACAATGTTTCCAATCCTGAAACTAGCGCATCGTATTCCTGCGGGAGACCAACCAACATGATTTCGGCCACCTCCGCATCGTCTATATGACGGCCTATGTCTGCCAACTGCTGCACAGTTGTCATAATGCAATTTAAATACTCAGTCATGCTGCTGAATTGAGTGAAGTCCATTTTGTGAAGCTGTCGTAGCAACACAACACGACGATGAAGACCTTTATCCTCAAAAATAGCGCTAAGCTTGTCCCAAGCTTCCTTAGCAGTATTTGCACTGTAAACATGCTGATATAACGCCGGCTTTATTGCTAAACATAGCCGTGCAAGCGCTCTTTCGTTTTTACTAGGATCGGCTTCAGTTCCCATGATCGCCTGCCATAATCCATCCATGATTAGCGCCATACGCATAGCGAACTTCCACGTGGGATAGTTGGACACGCCCTCCAATTTATCGAATTGAACATTGTTATTCGCTATTAATCTTTCATTTGGAGCAACAGCCTGCCCTTGCGCTGCGTTTGCGTTGTTGTCTTGCGGCATAATATAATATATTACACTTTTTATCTTTCAAGTTTAGGTTAGGGCGGCGGCAGCAAAATAGCGGCGTGGTGTTTCGTAGCGTGGCGTGGTAATCCCACACTGGGCACATAACCTGATACGCAGTACAGCAGCGCAGCAGTTCAGCGTAGATGGGGATTACTTCTATTCAATGATAACACACTGGATTTACAGGAATACGTCTCGTTTAATCTTTTGGACAACAGGCTAGAGCAAGGATACAACCAGAGAGTGAAAAATAGAATTGGGTCGAGTTTTGACAAGTACACACAGTGTTGCCTCATTAAGATTTTAAGAATATACAATTCAACACAAAAAACGTACAGATTGACACTTATCACGTGTTTTTCGTGTCGGAAGCCAGAAATTTGTATTTTTTTGAAATCTACTGATTTTTTATTTGGCTTTCTACTGATTTTGTCAAATTCGATCTGGCAACACTGGCTGTAGTGTAGAGTAAAGGTAAACTAAACTTGCTTCTGCCAAGCCAAGTTCCCTGCAGACATCCTGCAGAATAAGTTCCTCGGGTAATATTAACAACAACATAGTAATGCCAAGGAAGCCCTGCACAAATGAAAAGAGGCTTAAGCGTTGAGTTCGTTTACTACGGGAACCTCTGGCGGAACGAGATGGAGACTCGGTACTACGAGGGTTGTGGGAGAGAAGGACCTATTCAGTGCATCTTCCTGGGGGAGTTCCATCCAATCGCTGGTCCCAAGATATCCTGCCAGGTATTCAACAACACTTATTTATACATTTGATCCAAGTGTAATAAATATGCAACAATAAATCTAACCTCTCACACTCGAGAATAATAAAGGCGAAGCCATTCCCTAATAAAAAAATTAACCTTTCATTATGGTTTTATATTTGCAGTTTCCTGAAGACTATGTCTCTAAAGACCTTTTTGATTCCATAAGCGCCTACATTATACCGAAGCTACAAATCCAGAAATGTACTATGACCATGTAAGTATTTACATATAAAATAACGGCTAGTTTCTAAAACTGCCTGACATAATTATGTTTTTCTCATTCCCATGTTTTCGGGCCTTAAACTGACCTGGTCCTTTGGAAGGCATGTGTGGGACCTAAGCCCACAGTACAAAAGCCAAATAATCAGTATGGTATAGTGCACACAAGCAAAATTCTAACTGTCGAATTGTAAAACACAGCCCCTGTCTGTTGTGTTCACCCGAACACCCTGAACTAAATATCTGCAGATTGATTTTACATATTAGTTTAATGTACTTATGTATTAAGAATATACTTGACAACTGGTTTCAAGATGACAAAAACTACAGTAATTGTTACTAACACGGAAGTTATGACTCATGCCACAAATGGAAGCCTTAAGGTAATACGTCTTGCAAGTTCGTATGCCTACTTATACTTAATTACATAGTACTAAGATTTCATAAGATTTACTTATATGGTGTACATTTAGCTAGCTAATATTAACAGCACATAGTTACCTAAGGCTATCTTGTAAATTTTTGGAAATAAATATTCTTATATTCTTAAATATTCTAAAACAAACTAAAAACGGTTATGCAATGACTAAATTCAACACTGTGT
This sequence comes from Eupithecia subumbrata, assembly GCA_949316285.1. NCBI lineage: Eukaryota > Metazoa > Arthropoda > Insecta > Lepidoptera > Geometridae > Eupithecia > Eupithecia subumbrata. Next base: position 2,590,912 of record OX438642.1, on the reverse strand, counting down.
GATATAGACACATTAGCCACAGGCTGCTTGTCTATCCTTCTATCCTACTAATATTAAAAACCTGAAAGTTTGTGCAATCTGAATTTTTGTTACATAGAATCTCTTAAACTACAGAACAGATCAAGATAAAATTTGGCGTATGTTGAAAGCAAAGCCTAACTTAGATAATAGGCTACTTAATAGACCAAAAATATGCCTCACTCATTATGCTGTAATTTTATAGTACTGAAAATATGCATGCGAAGCCGCAGGCAGAAGCTAGTTATTAATAAATAAATAATAATATCAATTATATAGTATCTATAACACAAGCTCAGCTTAGCTCGGGGCTAGATCATGCTATTTGAAATGTCTAACATTATTATAAATATATTAAATCACAAGACCGTTTTCTCTACCTGACATGCAATATGTTGTTTCGCTTCCAGAAATGCACTCGGCCACAAGATTGTGGGTTACCCTGTACGAATTGACAGCTCCCGATACGAACGCAATGTCTACCTCTTCAATTTGTGCTTCGTATGTGATAGCTGGTCTAAGACAGTGCAGTATGAGCCGGTTGTCAAGAAACTGGGAGAGCATCTTGTAAGTTATATCAAAAAACAACCTATTACATTTTTTTTAGACTCTTTCTGCCCGTGGCTTCGCATGCATTATTTCAATGCATACATTCAAAGGTTACTTCTATCCCATGGGAAATTACTTATGGGATAAAAAGCTCATTTGTTAATTAAATATGAAAAAAATTAGCTCGATTCCATAGTTTTGGCACAAAGAAGTAACGGTCTGGTGTTGTTACTTAAGAAATGAATGAAAGAAATATTTGAAATGTTTAATGAGTTCAATAATAAATTTTCATAAATTTTTTTAATTCTAAATTTGTGATTAAAAGTATGGTTATTTAAAAAATAACCAACTAATACTATTGTACTTTAGTACTTAAATATATACTATTTATTGTACTGTATTGTTAGTTTTTGAGTTGGAACAAAACCCGTCCCAAGCTTCTCGTATTCACTGCCCAGACAAGACAAGTAGTGGCTATATAGACCGATACCTCTGTGCCCCGCACGCAGTTTTAAGTCCAAATTAGATATCTTGTGTGCTCAAATCAGGTACGCTTGTTTAGTTTTTGAGTTGGAACAAAACCTGTCCCAAGCTTCTCGTATTCACTGCCCAGACAAGACAAGTAGTGGCTATATAGACCGATACCTCTGTGCCCCGCACGCAGTTTTAAGTCCAAATTAGATATCTTGTGTGCTCAAATCAGGTACGCTTGTTCCGTGTAGGTACTATGTCTAAGTGCCCGTGGTGGTGTGAGATTGACGCGGTCTAAAGTACGAAGGCGGCAAACAAAAGAATTATGTCGTATTATGCTGTGGAAAAATATATATGTACGGTATATATGTACGACGAGAGAAATAGACATTTAAGTAATCAAGCCAATATCATAAAAAAAAAACTCCCGACGATGACATTTCTTGGGTGGGTTGTCGACGATCGCCGACGACGACGTTCCGTTCTAATTAATAATGAAATAAATGACTAATACTATGACTAAATGACGTTCGGAGTCTGTTACTCCTATACAGTGTACCTACATGTAGGTAGGTATGATATTTGTTCACATCTAATTTGTTTTCTTGCTATGGAAAAGGCTGAGAATCTTTCTGAGAATAGGTACTAACGTAACAAAATAATACTCCTTGCCTACGTCAAATTGAAGTTGAGTCTCAAATGAAGTTTCATTTGAGCAGTCTTACTTTGTCAAGGAGGATGACAACTCCGAGTTACCAGACACAGAGCCATTAACCAAAAATCGAATTGAATTTAAGACCAAGTACGGATGGTTTTCGCCCGAGTTAAACACTCTTTAACTTCGATTGCGAGAAAATAAAACGATCAAAACTTACCTTCAAAATAATGCAGATGTTTTTCACTTCTCAAATTAACAAATTTGTCGTAAGTCTTTAAATAAAATTTGATGAGATTTCGACGGCGACAGATTCATCTTAATTACTAGCTGCATTCTTATTACCCATTGTCCTATTACCCGTTTTCCCTAGGAATGAAGCATTTTCCCGCGGTAAAAAGTAGCCTATGTTCATCAGGAATAATGTAGGTTTCTAATGGTAAAAGAATTTTTCAAATGGGTCCAGTAGTTTCGGAGCCTATTCAATACAAACAATCAAATCTTTCCTCTTTATAATATTATTAGTAGGTATAGATTTCTTTGCTCTTCATTCCATTTGCATTAATATTGTCCTAATGTTCGCTTGATGACATTCACTGAAAATGTATGGTTTTTATTTGATGGAACACCAAATAGTCGAGTCTTTATGTAAGAAGACGAATCTTAATTCTCTTGTCTTGTACCAACTGGCTGGTGACTTAAGCCAAAAAAAAATTTTAAAAAAATTAAAACCTAATTTTACTCCCGGCTACACACTTTTTGAGCAAGAGAACAGCCTTAAAATATGAAATAACAAGCCTTAAAATATAAAATTTGACATGTGCTGAGTTTTGTAAGTTATTGCTTTGTTTGACAGCCATAATAATAAAAAATAAGGTTTTAACTTTTATATTCATTTGCTTGTTGTTCATTTGCTCATGAACTATTATGTCCAAGATGAGTACTCTTCAATATAATCTATTGTCTCATTGCTTACTCTGATTTCTGTTTTTTCATTTAAAGTCGCAACCTTAGTCTTGTCCATATTCTTTTTAGGGTTTCGAAGATCAAAGATCGGTTTCGAAACCCTTATGGTCTCGCTTTATCTGTCCTTTTTTCCCTCCCTAATAAGTCAGCAACTACTGCAGCTATCAACTTGAAATTTAAAATACATTTCGTGCGCCTGTACAGATTTAAAGAAAAATAAATGAAAAATGAAAATGAATATTTTCCATAAAAATTGTGATTCCGACACAAGGTCATGTGGGGTATCAAAAGAAAGGTTGATAAATCAGAAAATAGCACCAGGCCGACCATTTTCTCGTGGTCCTACTACATATTTTGTCCTACTAGTAGGACCACGAGGGAGACCAGTTTCTGTTCATCCTACAATAAAAAAATACTACCACCTGTAGATAGATATAAAACACTTTATTGCACACCACGCAAAAAAACAATTTCAAATAAAAGACAAATAAACTGAAAATAACACTGGCACACAATGGGTGGCCTTTTCGCTGTGAGCGATCTCTTCCAGGCAACCTTGGGATGGACTGGATAATAAAAACGAAATAGACGGTGGTGTTAGTTGAAGAAATGACAGGATAGAAAACAAGATCTAGGTATACAAACAATAAATAAATAAAAATTATAACGCCACCAAGGCCGCCCATTGTACGCCAGTGTTATTTTTAGTTTATTCGTCTTTAATTTGTAATTGTTTTATGTGTAGTTTTATTAACAATAAAGTGTTTTCTATCTATTTAATTACAGGTGGTAGTATTTTTTATTTTATTTAAAGTGGGACGAATAGAATATTGTCTCCCTCGTGGTCCTACTAGTAGGACAAAATAGTAGGACCCAATGAGATTTTACCAATAGAGACGTCATACTCATTAGAAAGAAATAAAAACATGGCGATATTTTACTATAGCTACCTGCATATGACTATGGAACTTTATTTGTATCACTGAGTACGTTAAAAGATCACAGAGATATATAGGACCCCATTGTCAGAAAGAGATGAACATACTGTTCACACTTTACACGAGCGGCCAGCGAGTTGACGGCCAATGACAGCCTATGACGTCATCGGCTAGCAGCTAAGGAACGAACTAGGGGAAACGGGGGTAACGAGGCACCACTAAGAAAATAAACAGTAAATTTTAAATAAAAATGTTTATTTACGAATTATAGTATTACATTCCTAGTATTAAATTTATGTGAGCACACTAGAAAAAATACTTTTGCTTAACTTAAGTGCCTTCTAATCGCTACATAGTACCTATAAAACAAAGTCGCTTCCTGTCTGTGTCTGTCTGTCTGTCTGTGTCTATTATGTATGCTTAGATCTTTAAAACTATGCAACGGATTTTGATGCTTTTTTTAAATAGATAGAGTGATTCAAGAAGAAGGTTTATATGTATAATACATGCATAATATTGTAGAAGAACACTGATATTTTTAGAGGTTTCTTATGTGATGTCGTAAATAAATACTTTTTTTTGCACTTACATTGCAAACGCTGGCTGAACCCTACGAGATAGATCAAAATAATGTACTACAGTATTGTACACCTTAAAAAGGTCTATAAAAAGTCCGGGTGGTATATATCTATCTCTTAGGGATAACCCACAATAACCAGTTTATATCCTTTACTTTTTACGAGAAATAATTGCTTAATTACGAAGCTATTTTAGCATTGTGCATTTAATATAGATTCATTTGGCCCTTTACAGCATGTAATTAAAGTAAATGAATATTTTCGAAGATATCATAGAATTAAAATGCACGGACATGGCGGTTGCAGCGGTACCGGCGCGGCAGGGAGGCCGATTCTGTAGTATATTTAGTATCAGCTTTGCACCCGTGCGAAGCCGGGGCGGGTCGCTAGTTACTATGATAATAATTTAATAAAGTTTGGTTTGATAGATGGATGGATGTTTGTTACTTCTTCACGTCAAAATTACTGAACGGATCGGGCTGAAATTTTACCTGTCTAATCAAACATAGGAACACACAACCGAATATTAAAAGTAGTTTTTTTTTCTATTTTACCTTAATTACCGGCACTGCATTCTTTATCATTTTGTGTTTTTTTTTTGTGACGTACTTGTCAGTATCTACAAAGTTTTTGGAGCATATTGTGGAGTATGCCGTTGGCATCCATTCATCGTCTCGTCTTTGGGTTCTAACGACTCGTACCCATTTTTCCCTAATTAATTCGTCTTTAGGAAATCTAAAACAAAATAGAAGCAAATGTTGAAAGTCAAATCCATCTCTTTATTATCCTACTACGAAAAATAATTGAAAAGTACCTAGTGGTGAAAAATAATATTGTTGCATTGCGTGATCATATAACCCATATCACCCTAACCTCCCTTAGCGTCGTCGGTCGAACCGACAACACCGCACGCCATTATCTCGTTCTCTCTGTCACTCATGAATGCAACGCACTACGTCTTGTCTCGTTCGTGTAAATGGCAAAGCGGCAACGCCGCGGCAGTGATTTTTTAATATAAAATTAATGATTTTCCATTTTAAATAGACTAAACAGTACTTACAAATGGAAAGATACATCCTGCCTGTTTTTTACAGCTGTCCCAGTATAATTTTTGCACTTTCGAAACACAAAATGTGGCATTTTTGTTTGTTTTACTTTTCTCTAAAATCCCGCAACGTACGTTCGTATCGCGGCGCGACGCAGAGTGGACTGAGTTCAGTCAAGTGAATTCACCTGGTTTTGTCTTGCCGCGCAGACCTCGGTAAAACGCATCTACCTCAGTTTATATATAATATCATTGGTAGGACCACGAGAAAACGGTCACCAGGCCGTCATCGAATCTCAAGTGTAAGGTTTCCATTGATTTAAATGCCAAATTGTTGCCATTCGAGCTCTCTGAATATATTTTTCAAGATTTGGGTCTCTGGGTCCCCTTGTCTTACTCCTCGTTTAATATCTATTTAATTTTGCCTTGATTCCCTAATCTATTTGCGTGTTGCTGTACAGACCTCTTTGATTATCCTATCACATTTTTCTTCCACGCCTTGGTCTCATAATAAAAAATACAGATACATAAAGCAAAGAATCAAAAACATGGTTTCCCCTAGAATTGAAAATTAATCAGGGCAGACCTTTATCTCGAGGAGCAGATGAGCTGAGCGAAGGGGCAGCCAGGACGTGGACGACGAGAAATCAAGACTGGGAGCAGTGGAGGGAGAAGGCTGGGGGACGCTTTTGCCAAGCGTTAAACAAGCTACTAGGTGTAATTTTTTTTTAAAGTGTGTAAATCGTTTGAAATAAATGCTTATACTTATGAACATTATTAATATACATAGGTAATAATGGCTTTTTGAATTTCCCGCGCACATTTCCTACATAATTTAAATTTTAAACCCAATCTTGGGCTTGCTCGATAACAATAGACGCACAGACGAGTGCTAGGGCACTGATGGAGGAATGCCGAGCGAAAACTAAAGAACGCACCTTTGCGCCCCGTGGCCGTGCGGGGCAAATGGTTTATGTCATGAGCTGTGAATGCGTGCTATCTACGATAGAGAGACTTCAGATGTTATGTTATAATAATAATAATAATACATTTATTTCAGACAGCATTAGAACAAGTAAAGATCTTATAAACTTATTCTACGGTCCATATCAATATATACCTTAAATCTAACATACATAAAAATATAAAAAACTTATTTTAAATAAAATTGCACACGTTATTAATTGCGGCGGCGACGTGTAAGACGCAATCCAAGTGTCAGCTGACGACGCTGCACGGCGGCGGTGTCCCCGTGCAGGCGGCCAGTGAACCGTCAGTACTTCACACTCTTCGGCCAAAACTCTTCACTCAAGTAGGTCGATAGATGTTGAGTTGGAACTCTCACCATAAATGAACAGAAGCTTAAATTATGGCGAGAGTCCAGCTTCTCGATGCCACAGCCTTGGTCTGCACAGCGTAGTGGACGCGTGAGATGTAGAGCTGCGTTGTAGGGACTTCTGCCCTGAAGCCAGATGTGATATCCAGCGGTCCAACACCGCACCGGTTTCGATTAGAGGGCTTCCGGCGAACTACCCTGATGAATCCATCCGAATCACAGGGCCCCTTGCCAGAAGCCGGCTCATTCGCAGGGGCACATGAAGGTTCACATGTTATATCTTGAACATTTACTTTTCCCAGACAATAATGGAAGAGGAGACTCTGTTTGTGTCGGAAGGGTCAAGCAAGCTGCCACAGTTGCTGGCCCATCTTATTCACGATCTGAACACACATCGAAAAGCTACTTTAGTTGGTGAGTTCTTTTTATTCTAACTAGCTTCCATCTGCGGCTTTCAATTTATTAATTAATAATAATAATAATGCTGGACAATCCACACAGCACCATCGAGCCCCAAAGTAAGCTACTCAAAGCTTGTGTTAGGGGTACTAGATAACTGATAAATTTAATACATTAGATACATAGAGATTTTTTTTTATTATACATAGAAAACACCCAGACCAACGGAACAAATTTCTGCAGATCGTACACAAATTTGTTCCGAGGCGGGAATCGAACCCGCAACCTCTTGCGTCGCAGGCGGACCTTCGCCCGTCGCGCCACGGAGGTCGTCGATTAATACCATAGGATCACAAGGAATTTTATTTTTTATTTATTATTATTAATCACTTAGTCAAGTCAAATACGTACAAAATAAATAGACAGCAGAAAATAATATACATATAAGAGCTGAATAGCATTGTCAAAAATGTAAAGTGTAAATTAAAATGCTGTAAATTAAAAGGCTTTAAATTAAAAGGCACGTGGTTTTCCGAGATAAAGAAATTTTACGAAATTCAAAAGACATCAATAACCATAGGCTACATATATATGCAAAATATCATCCCGATCCGTTCAGTAGGTACTAACTAGGTACCTATGTAGTTTCGGCGTGAAGAGGTCACAAATATCTAAACAGAAAAACATCATTTATATTATTAGTGTGACTAGATTAAGGTCATGCGGTGGGTACCGGGGACGCAACCTCTGTTACACAACGATAATGCAGCTTCACCTCAACAGCCTGTATTGGTCCACTGCTGGACGCAAGCCTCCCCTTGATAAGCGCCTTTTTGGCTTTTTTTCTCATGGGGGTAATGCCCATAATCCCCACGCTGGGCATGCGGGGTGGGGATCGCATTTCGGTGGTAGAATTGTCGTGCAGGGGGCGCTGCTGCCCGCCCCCGGTGGAAATCCCTTAGTCGCCTCTTTCAAAACCCGCGGGAAGAGTTGGGGTGGTGCAAATTCTAAGCCGGCACCACACAGCAATATCATTTATGAAATGAAAATCAAAACTAAACACAAATTTGATGGAATTTTGGTCCAATCACGGATTTCCTCATTCATAGACTTACATTTTAATAAATTAATCTATGGCTAAAATTATGTCCTTTATAACGTATTACATCTATGTATTTGGTTAATAATGTACAGCGTCAGAATTAGGTAACCCCCCAGTGCAGGCTTGAATCTGATTTTTTTCTTTTTTTTCTTTTCGTTCTATTTTTACGTTACCTAAATAAAAATATAATTTATTTTCGACTTTCAAAACTCCTACGATTAACAGGTTTGGATTTAAACATGCCTGTATAATTATGCAGGGGGGTTACTTAATTCTGACGCTGTCTGTACTTACTATTCTTTGAACTAGAGGGCGACACCGTAATGCATCTCAAGGTGCTGGAAGTGCGGAAAGACCCGGTGCCAGTCGCGGACCTCGACGTGCCGGTGCTACTGTCGTCGCTAGGGCAGCCGCAGCCGAAGCGCGGGCGGCCGCCGCCGCCCTCGCCCGAGGAGCAAGACTCGGACGCCTTAGATGAGGACGATGACGACTCGTTTGATGTACATCTGGATGCAGATTGGGATCTTACTACCAAACAGGTTAGTCTAGTAATGGCTTTTATTCAGACATTGGTGGCTATTCAGATAGCACATAAACTAAATGTACGAGCCGTAACAGATGTAGCTAGCTGGCATGAATGCGGTAACTGTTAATAGCACGTTTTTACGTGATCAAGATCATGTGTTTTACTTAGATCAAACACCGATTAAACACTTTCTTACAAGAAGTCAATAAGTTTGGTTGTATTATTTTCTCCGGAGATCAACCCTTGTCAGCTCGAAGCTATAGGGAAGCAACCCTTAGCTTCTACTCAGGTCATCTTTATAGATCATAGCTACCTCTAGCTAATATCAGCTTACTGTTGAGTACACTGCTCCAACACTAAACTACAATTCATTTTCAGTAAAAAAGGTACATTATCTACCATTAGAGGCGCTGAAGTTGTTGTGTTTTGAGTGTTTTTGAGATGCATCAAGACGGTGGACAATTATTCTGTTTTAAAAGCTAATAATAATGTGCCAATTGAAGATAAAAAAGACTAGTACTTTTGAAGATTCCTATAGTTATAATGGATAAATATGAAATACTAACAGAAATCCACAAAACTGTTGGAAATGGTGGCCAACTGAAAATGATAGAAAACATTAAAAATAAGTTGACAATCCAAAAATATATAATAAAACTTTTCTGATATCTCCCATTTTTGTGATGAAGTGATAAAATATTGTAAGCTGTAATAATTTTTATTTAATTAAGATTACATCAAAATATTTACTGACTGATTAATGATTATTTACTGACTATTATGTTGCCAGTTTAAACAGCAAGCCAACTGCAAAGGGCAATTTATTGTACTTACAAAAAAATATAAAGTTACTCCGTTATTTGGATTTTTTAGTAAGCTTTTGATGTCAAGGAAACCCTACATTAATGATATGGCCAAACGTTGATTGAATTATCATTAAACGTTGATGCTTAAACCATATCATGAAATACAACCATTACATGAAATGGTCGGTTACATCATGACGTGATCAGATTTTAGATTTATTTATTGCATACATATACGTTATTACCGAGTTTTAGCTTAGGTGGTAATTAGCTTAAATGTAAGTACATGTACCCTGTACCTAAGGGCGGCGCAGCAATTGGTCTAAATATTGTTATAATATAGGTAGTTACACAATCTATTTCTTGCTAGGAACATAGAAGTCGGAAAATATAGACATTGTCAGCTACAAGAATCAAAACAATTGTACTAAGTAATAACTGAGAAGGTAGGTATGTAATTTTTTTACGCAAGCAGTCAAATAATTATCGTTTAGATTTATCATTTAAAAACTCGTCGACGGAGTAGTAACATTTAGAAATAAGGTATTCTTTGAGTTTATTACGAAAAGCCGAATCTTTTTAAGATCTTTGATGGAGCTAGGTATTTTATTATAAATATTTACTAGTCGTGAGTAAGGACCTTTGCTAAATTGTGTAAGGGTGACGAAGGTAGAATGAGTTTGTCTACATTTCGTCTGTTGTAGTTAGTAAAATGATCTCAGATTTAGATTTAACCCTAGAAAGATAATCATATTTGATACTACGTTAAAGATAATCATGCGTAATTTTTACGCATGCGTTTTAAATACCTGTTATTTCGAATTTAGCCAATAGAATTGGATAGAAGGTTCATAAATAGATTAATTAGGCTCAGATGAAATAATAACCACTAAAAATATCGTGTATTTATGTTTATTTACTAAAGGACGGAAGCATAATCTAAACTTCTCCATAAACTTTCAAAATGAGATAACAATTTTTATTTTCTGTGAAAATATTTGTTGGCGCATAGAATGAGTAATTTTAAATTAAAATTATAATCAATAAAGACCATATTTTCCATTATCAGTCGAATAACCAGTCATATAACAGCTATGGGACATATCCACATTATGCTCTCTGCAAATAACATTTCTGCATCTTTTGCAGGAAGCATTTAGCTTTTCTTCTTATATATTTGAAGGGTACTTCGTACAATTTATACGTTTCTTTGGTTCTGGAGGCTCTGTGTTGTCTTCTGTTGAACTGGAGGACACATTTGGCAACGTATTAGCGATATTATCCCGCAAATAGCTTTTCAATGTAGGGACCTCTAAGCGTTTGGTCTTCAACGGTGATGTGAGAGCCGTACTTAGGCTTTTCATAAAAAAATTCCGGCCCAGAGGCTTCTCGCCCTTGCTCAAAATATTGTGGTGGTATATGTATTTATGCAGGCCACGTTAATCATGCCGTAAAATAGCGCCATAGGTTGATAGATGTTCGTCTCGACGATGACGACGCGGGTTGTTCCAGGTTTTCTTCGCCTGCAGGTGGGTATTGGCTTAGTGACGACTCTTCCGCGTGTTTTTCATCTACATACGCCTCTTCTATGTTGCTATGTACATCATCCTCGCTGTCGTGATTTTCTCGTTCCCTCGCAGGATCGCTCGAAACCTCGTCGTCACTCTGAAGAAGAGAAGACCAGATATCCCCTCATCCAAGTTTGGCCTAGTCATTGTTGCACCAGGATATCTAAAGTATACAACAATAACATAAAACAACTACCTACTATGCAAAAAACCAACAACTAAAACAGAAAACACACAAACGAATAAACCATTCCCATACGTTTTTATGTACTAAAAGTCACGTAAAAGATAATCATGCGTAATTTTGACTCACTAGGTACCGATATTTTCAAAACGGCGATAATTACCTAAACAAAGCTTTTGCCTCTCGAAAGGTCCGGCCCTCAAATGAAATGTCCTAGACGCGTGTCCCTGAAATCCCGCTATTTAGAAAAACACAGCAATATTTCGAGCGCGGATGCGTAAATTTTACGCAGATTATCTTTCTAGGGTTAAAGAAATGTCGATATTTTATAACGAGTTAGGTCATTTGCATTAAATATATACAGGGCAAGGTTAATATTTTTTTTAGTTTTAAAGTGCGGCCTACAGCTTTGTCTTTGTTTTATATTAGCTAATATTCTAATCAGATTTATTTGTTTGATAAAGATATCGTTGAAGTCAACACTGTTTCCCCACAGAACATTCATCAATTCTAAGATATGGCAACGACATATACATAGACGGCTGGTCTATTTTCCGGCATCTTTTCTAGCCAAGTGCTTTGCCTCCACTGCAGACTTCTCAATAATATCACACGAATATTATAAATGCATAAGTTTGGATATTTGTCACTTGTTCACGCCAAAACTACTGCACGGACCGTGGTAAAATTTTGCACCGATATTGGTATCCCACTAATATTATAAACGCGAAAGTTTGTAAATAGGTATGGATGGATGGATGGATGTTTTTTACTCTTTCACGTAAAAACTAATGAACGGATCTGGCTGAAATTTGGCACAGAGATAGATTATAGTCTGGAATAGCACATAGGCTATATTTATCCCGGAATTCCCACGGGAACGGGATTTACGCGGGCGAAACCGCGAGGCGCTGCTAGTATTGTTAAAAATTAACACATTGGCCCAATACGCAGTTGTCTCCGTCCCTGTGTCGCTGAAACGTGAGGCAGTGAATGCGTTAAGCTCTTCTCGGTGCAATGATGCAATTTCTTCCAGTTTTCTCTTTCCGATGAAGTCTCTTTTACTTCTCTATATGAAATGACAGCGGCTTTCTCCTTGATCTGACTCGTATAGTTAATTCTTGGTCTTCCCTTGCCTCGTCTTCCATCTACTTTTCATCATGAAGCATCAAGTATCAGTTGTTTATGATGTCCAATCATTCTCCGGTGTTCATTAAAAACGTTTTTCTCTTCAACTTTTCTGATGTTGAACTATGTATTCGAGGTCCCATAAATCAGCATGAAGGGATTTGACTTTTTCTAAGGGTATGATGAATAAATTTAATGTAAGTAACATTAAATCTATTCATGAATTTAATTTAGAAAGATGCCGGAAAATAGACCAGCTGTCTATACAGCTGCTCTATTTTCTGGCATCTTTTCTAGCCAAGTGCTTCGCCTCCATGTATGATGAAAAAATTTAATGTAAGTAACATTAAATCTATTCATCATCATCAGCCTATTTTAGTCCACTACTGGACACAGGCCTCCCCTAATGAGCGCCATGTATTGTATATAAGAAAAAAAAAAGAATATTTAATATGTGACTTCTAATATCTGATAGAAATGCTAAATCATAACCTCAAAAATTTTCCTTGGAACAAGAATTAGGTCTTTGTTGAATAATATATGTAAGCTATTTTATCCAATGAAACAACGCGTGCAAAGCTGCGGGCAGAAAGCTAGCTATGCTATCAACAACTGGCCTGCAATATCAGGAATCTCAACGAATTATATCTGATTCGTTAACTTTTCTGTTTTTGTTTAACTTTTGTATAACATGTGTCTGATTTTGTTCCAGTTATTGCCTTTCATAAATGGATACAACCACGTCTCGAAAATCGCTTCGGACACAAACGTTGAAAAGACACTTGTCAAGTCCTGCATTCAAAACTTGATGTACTATGGAGTTGTACGTATTATATTTAATTATAAACTAATTTATAATAATTGAAACTTATCTGAGCGTCTGGTCGGGCGACGCGTGACGCGAGAGCTGGTGAGTATCTGGCGCAGCGCATTGGCATTGCCATACAGCGGGGCAATGCAGCCAGCGTCTTGGGGACGCGAAGACTGGTATTGATATCGATAAGTTGAGCTACCTTTAATTTTTTTGCAACAGTCTGCAGTTAGCTCAATTGTTTCCAAAATGTAATACTAGTGTAATACTAGTTCTAATTTATTTCTATTATATATAAACTTTATACTAATATTATAATGGCGAAAGTTTGTGCCGTTGTGAACAGCTTGTGTGAAGATATCGTCAAAACAACTGAATAGGTCGAGCTTAAATTTTGCACCTGATGAAGTTGTGTGCCTGGAATTACGTAAAAGCTACGTATTATACCGAAAAAACGCGTGCGAAGCGGCGGGCAGAAACTAGTTTATATCTACACCAAGGCATGTGTTCTTTGAACAGATTAACAAACAATTACAATTTAACTAACGTTTTTGACAGAGGAAGCGCTTATTTGTGTCCGGTTATGTATCAAAGAACACCAACTTAATTTTTATTCTAAAATCATCGTAGGTAAGGGTAATAATCGGAAGTACTTGGCGGAATCTGAAAATTTCTTAATTTTTGCAAAGTTCTGATAGGCTAGTTGACTAGAGAGGGGTGTTATAAGCTTAACGTGTCTGTCTGTGGTATAGTAGCACCCAAACGTTTTTCGTTTAGTTTTTTTTGTGTCATAGATAATTTTATTCCGAGTGTTCTTAGCCATGTTTCATGAAAATCTGTCGGGGGGGGGGGTTTTGTAAATTTATAATTTTGTTCTTGGTAAAGTAGGTCTTAAATTATTAATTATTGTCCGATTCGAGGAAAAATATATTACCAAATTTTCTTAGGATCTAGACAATCGCAAAACTTAGTTTTAAAAGTCTACGTTTCGAAAAGAGGTGAAAGCGCTGTCAGCCATATTTATGTGTGCTGTGACGTCATACGGCTTGAAAATCGTATAAGATACGACATGAAATTTATTTAGAGGCCTATGACGTCACAACATGGCCGGCAGCGTTTTCTGAGTGCAAAATAAAAAAAAAAAAAATTGAAAATACACTAGTCATCTTGATTTTTACTATCAGAAATCTATGAATATTGGTATATTAAGTCAAATACAACAGAAAATATTTATTTATTTATTGCGCCAAATTTGTTATGAGTCAAGTAGCCAGAGGGCCGAGGACCTCCTCACCACAACAGCCAATATTGGTCCACTGCTGGACGCAGGCTAAGCGCTTTATAGGCTTTTATCTCATGAGGGTAATGCCCATAATCCCCACGCTAGGCATGAGGGTTGGGGATCTTAGTTCGTTGGTAGGATTCTACCACCGAACTGCGATCCCATTTGCAGAACAATTGTTCTGCAGGGGGCGCTGCATCCAGCCCCCGGTGGATATCCCTTAGTCGCCTCTTACGACACCCACGGGAAGAGTTGCGGACGTGCAAATTTTAAGCCGGCTCCACACAGCAATGGACGTATGTGTATAATTCATTGCCGTCCCAGGTGCCCGTCTATTACCTGAAAGCAGCAAAAAGGCATCTATTTTAGTACTAAATGACACATCAACTTTTCAACTTCTATATGGTTGAAACTTTTAAATCCATCATGGTTATTAACACTAAAGTTATTTACAGCGGGATATTTACCGTGATTTGAGTTTTGAGCTTTCCAATATTTCGGCACAGTTGCATGCGCCATGATCACGGAATAACTGACGGCATTGGAAAGCTCAAAACTCAAATCATGGTCAATATCTCGTTGTAAATGACTTCTATATGGTTCTTAGCCACATTATTTAAGGTTTTGTCGTCCCATTTTTGAAAATAATTAAAAAGCGGGAACCGAGTAGGGTTTTTTATAATTTTCAATTATAACTGTAATAAAACTTCCTAAACTTTCGCGATTTGTTATTACCGATTAGTATAGAGTTCGCGAAAAAATAACAACAAAAGGGACGAGTTATATTATTATACCCAATAAATAATCATCCATACTATATTATAAAGAGGAAAGATTTGATTGTTCGTTTGTTTGTATTGAATAAGCTCCGAAACTACTAGACCGATTTGAAAAACTCTTTTACCATTAGAAGCCCACATTATTCCTGATGAACATAGGCTACTTTTTACCACGGGAAAATGCCTCATTCTACGGGAAAACGGGTAATAGGACAACGGATAGTAAGAATGCAGCTAGTACTCATTAAGAATATAACTGTATAAGGTTGTCTTGGCCTATGTCCAGCGGTGGACTTATGATACTATGGTCTTGTTTCCAGGTGACTGTAATCCCACTTCTGAAGTTCAGCAACATGTACCGGGCCACGCCGAACCTGAGCCGTCTCTTCGCAGATACACAGCTGCAGCGCGCTTGCCTCACGTACATCAGTCGAAACGGAGACGCTCAGGAATTGGTATGAGATTCATCTCTTCTAATTACTATCCTGCAGCCAAGTTCCAAGTGAAATGTTTGTAACAAACCACAGCGACGAAAACTGAAATTGGCATGCTTTGTCCAGTTTCAGATATAATTGTTAGCGACATATCCCTCAAGGAGATGGGTAATAAGGAGCCCATCACCTCCATTGAGCAGCTCTCTAACGAATACAAAGGGCGGCCCGAACCATTACCGAATCCAGGAATGCACGCAAAATAAAACGCTCTTTTATTAGAAGATGCAGGGCGTGCATAGGAGCTAGTGGTAGCCATTTTAGGCACTTATTGTAAGAAATTCCAATGTAATAAGCGAGTTTTACCCCTACTTGTAATTTTTAAAATATACCCTTACCCATCTTAACTTAGGAATATTATTTGCATAGAAAGTTGGAAATACCAAGTGCTATACCATTTCGGAATCTCAATAAAGTGGACAAGTTTTTTGTAAGTCGGTCACTCAGGTGGCCATACATTTTTTTTTCACTACAAGAGGTCATATTTTAAGACTAAATTTGTTTGTTAAGCATGTTGTAAAAAAAAATGTGTTCTTTTGTTACACAAATAGCAGTTAACATTTGATAGCACAGTTATCCAAGAATACTATTACAAAAACAGACAGAGAAAATTCCTTGATTTGTAACCTTAGCATCGAATAGTATGGACAAAGGTAAAGAAAGTTAAAAATTTCTAAAATGTCCAATAACTCTAAAACCGAGAGACTTTTACTGGGTACGACGTTTTATTTTCTGAACAAATATAATGCCCCATACCCGTAGGTAAAGGCTTGACCACTCCTTACGCCTCCCCCTGTATAGTACTTAGGGATGCTTAGACCTACCTAGCTATAAGACGGGGTTCTGTAACTTAGATTTTGATTAACTGTACTAAGTTGTTTAATATGTTGTTGTTTAGTCAAATAAATAAATACATGGTGGACGTATTGGGGCTGATGTAGAATACCAATAATAGGACATGTATGGTTTGCCTTGTTGCAGCCTCACCTCCCGTCGGTGCTGGCGGCTGTCTGCGCGCTGCAGCAAGGCAGCTCGCTGCGCGCGGTGTGCGAGCGGGTCGTGGGCGCGCCGGGGGCCGGCTTCGACATCCGCCGGCTGGTAGTGTTCGCGCAGGCGCACGACCTCATCAAGTGTCTGAAACGGTACGTACAGCCTCACCCGCCGTCAGTGCTGGCTCTCTGTGCGCTGCAGCAAGGCAGCTCGCTGCGCGCGGTGTGCGAGCGGGTCGTGGGCGCGCCGGGGGCCGGTTTCGACATCCGTCGGTAGCCCGCCGGTAATAATTGCGCTTTCATTGGCCCTTATCATTTGGGGTGCCCGTTATTAAGGCAGGCAGACTGGATCGCAGGGCAGTCGTCCGTGCAGTCTCAAACGTGACTGACGCTGGCACTAACCTGTCATCAAACTCATATTTTGACAACCTCCGTGGCGCAGCGGGCGAAGGTCCGCCTGCGACGCAGGAGGTTGCGGGTTCGATTCCCGCCTCGGAACAAATTTGTGTACGATCTGCAGAAATTTGTTCCGTTGGTCTGGGTGTTTTCTATGTATGATAAAAATATCTATCTATGTAGTGTATTGTATTAAGTATATCAGTTATCTAGTACCCATAACACAAGCTCTGCTTAGCTTGGGGCTAGATAATGCTCTGTGAATTGTCCAGCATTTATTATTTAATATAATTTCATTAATTTTTAAACTCACAAAATAGATAACAATCAAAAAGCTGAACTTAAAATACCTACTTCGGCCTATATTGAAATCGTATGTAAACTTAGAAAATAAAAACGAATATTGTAAAGGCGTGAGTACGAATTTTGGGTGGAAACAATGGATCGGCATGATAATTTTGCTGTTGACCTGGTTTAGCATATAGGCTTCATCCAACTTTTTAACATATAGAATCAACGCAGGGGATTCCTTTTGGACACAAGATTCTGTTACATAATAACAACCCAAAATGAGTTACGCGTGTGAATGAATTATTGAATTTTCTTATTCCAGGTATCCCGTATACACGCGCAGCCCGGGACGCAGTAGCCTCTCAAGTCCCCTAGGTCTGCGTGGACTGTTCACTGGCCGACACTGCGTCGACGAAATCTGCTGTCTAGCGCGTCTCGACCTGCCGACACTCGACCGAATCATAGAGGATGATCCGAATATTGCCATTATCTGGAGGTAAACGCCTCTCGGTTCTTCTAAGACTATCGTTGGTAGATTGCGGTCAATTAAAGTCTCATTATTATACGCTTTAGCTAGTTCCATTAGTTTCTCTATGGTTCTATGAATTTACTATTTATTATTATTTATAAGTACCTACCTGTTTCGTAGCGACTACAACTCTCTTTTACAACGCTGCGTTGCCATCATCTGGAGGTTATCACCTCTTTATTATATGAAAAGTAACTTTTGTATAAATATCTATTGCGTAGCCACTACGCAGTCTCTTTGTTATTTATACAGGGGTCCTGTTGCGTATTTAGTTAAGGCTTGGTAGGCCAGCAGAGGCCGAATTATTGTGGTTTTTATAATCATCTGAGACTTAAAAAATAGTGTTTAAAATTCTGAAAAGTCAAAGTCGCAAGATCTAATGAACTTCACTCGATAGAAATAAAATTAAGTTACCCCTATTTCTAACGTTTTTTCAATACTATGACTAGAGAACTACTGATATCACAATTTTTTTTGTACTCAACTAAAGGCACTTAATATTTCTAAACAAATTGGCAGAGTTTGACTTGATAAATGATTTTCTTAATCAACATGTTTAAATAACTTCAAAAACACGAGCGCGGCGGCTTGCCAGGCGCGGGTTTTCCCTAACGCCTACTGCTGCAGGAATACCTGGCCTTAACCTTACGTACTCTATTTTATTAGTTAATATGAGGATCTTAAGGGTAGCCGTAGCGGCTTGGTTCAATACTGAAAGCTGGCGACTTGGTCTCTAGTTTTAACTATGTATATCAGTAATATATTATTTATAATACTTTAAAAAAAGAAAAACATTAATTCCGAACCAAAAAAAACTCTTCTAAACTACAAAACAGAACAAAAGAAGACAGTGCTAAAATAACTCAAAATTGCAGGATAATTAAATCCTAGTAATATTATAAAGTCGAAATTTTGTGAAATGTGAATTTTTGTTCTCTAAAACTACTGATCAGGTCATGATGAAATTTGGCGTACATTTAGAACATAGCTTAACTAAAAGGTGATTTCTATCCCATGGGAACTGATTTATGGGATACGAAGTAGGTAATGATTGATTCCAGGATTAGAATTACATGTTTGCAAAATTTCAGCCCGATCCGTTCTGTACCTACTTTTGGCGTGAAGAGGTAACAAACGTCCATCCATCCATTCATACATCCATCCACACTTTTGCGTATATAACATTATTGTGATTTTATACTAATTATTACAGGGTTATTGATAATTCACTGACACTGCGCAAACTGCAGGTTCTGCCCATCATCACGAACACGTTAGTGAAGACGCCAAGTCTTAATTCTTTTTTATTTTTGTAAATCGCCTTCCATACAAAATAATGTTCTAAACCCAATTAATTACTAAATACCGATCTCCCACTCTCAATTTAAATCCACATCATCATCATTGGCTTATTTTACATCCACGAAAGATGATCTATGTGGCATCAGGCATCAGGCTGGCTGGGAGTCAGCCGAACACACACGCATGCTCTGATAATTCAGGACAGGGCCGATTTTAGGTTTAGTTTCAAAGAAAACTCCTAAAAAAATTCACAAACTTTCGGCTTTATAATATTAGTAGGATTAGTAGGATCATAAGAATAATGTTGGAAAAGTATGAGTGTTGACTGCACGGTGCAGTCAAATCTAGCGTGTTGAATATTGAGCTCGCATTTATAAATAATTTGTTCAAGATCGAGTGCAAATTGTTTGTTATGTTTAACATGGTATGCCATGGTATTACGACGGACGATGAAATGACGAAAATATGAGTTTTTAATGAAAATGTGTCAAAAATTCGTTACTTGAGACGTGCTTAAGGCGGTTGTGTCTCAAACTCGCGAAGCTGCCTTTTCTTTCTTATAATTACGTTAATCAAAGGAATTTGTAAAAGTCCATTTTTTTTCCATAAAAAAGTTTTCTTTTATTTGCTTTATGCAGAATAGCGAAGTTGCTCTTGGGGGCCACCGAACTCTGTATTCGCTTCTCAGTCTAAATTATACGAAACTAAACAATTTCAGAGGGATTAAAAAAAAGATTAGAATAGGTATCCCAACCTGTACAATGGATATTTGAAAATTCTTGTGTTTAACGTAACCTAAGCCCCATTATAATTAACCCATCTAAGTTGCGTTCTAGTATTTGGGCGAATGTGTTTTCGCAATATATTAAACAAATTATGTATGTATAAAATAGGAACCTTCTTAAATCTAAGTTTGTGTCTAAGTACGTTTGTTACGTAGATTAGTTAAATTTTTCAGTCGAAGGCATGATTACTTCATTATCATTAGGCATTATGGCTTCAAGCTTCGATTAAAAAGAACTGATTTCTTATTACGATTATAAGATAGACAGAAGCCTGATATTTATTTTATCGGTTTGACTGATATATTATGATTAATCATGTTTGATCTAAGCGGGAAATCATGAGAGAGGCTGCCATTTTCAATCCCAATCTTTATCTACACGTCAATCATACGATATGAGGACAAACTGCATTAAGTTTGTTGCACTTAAAAGCTTTACTCCATTTTTACAGTCATGTAAACTAACAAGGTCCAAATAGACTTGAGAAAAGTTGTAGGTATAATCTATAACAGGAACTTATCACAACTTTTGACACGTCCTAAGTGGATACCTACCATTAAATTGCGTTCTATAAAATGGGAATAGGCTCTATAGATTAGATGGAGCATCTTATTATATGTTTAGGTCATTCAAAAGTGAAATTAACAGTATTACTTATTTTATTTTGGTATTATTAATGTATAAAAACTCCCAGTGTTTGGATTAAACCTGTGTGAAAATTGGCTGGCCAAGTAGTTTGATAATAATAAATAAGTCTGATGTTTAACGATAACTTAACGCAAATATTGTTCGTTTATACACCTCATGCCCGAAAATAGTAGATTGTGCACTGAGGGCATAATTGTTTTACTTTACATACTTAATTTGAAAGGTGTAATATGTACTTACCGCTGCATTCTAATAGAATGAATATGTTATGTGTGCGAATAAAATATTTAGTATGAAAATAACTTTTATTTATTAATTTTATGTAGGTAATTTTTCACATAAAGTGGTCACGGGTGAAAAAACGGGTATTTACTTTTTTCTAGGTTCTACAAGTAATTTTGATAGCTGATATGGAGTTTTGTGCACATTGTTATGACTTACAATGTGCACAAAACTGCATAACTGCTAGCTTTATTAGCTTACTTGTAAAAGCAGAAATCTCAAAAATCTGTATGTTTTGCCGACCCGAGCTGAGCCTTTTTTAAATAAAGTCACTATCCACCCGAATCGTCCGATCCAACTCATCAGTGGGCGCGGCCTAAATGTATGCCATCTCATCTGACATAATGGACATTATAGAAAAACTATTGAGAGTATCTTTTCAAAATAAATTTATTTAAACTTTTGAATAACTAAACTATGTCTGTACGGGGTTTATTTTAGAGTTTTCTTTCTCCGTATGTTATTTATTTTCGCCCAAAGTTGGGCTAAGATCGGTGTTAAAATACGAAAGTTTAGAAACTTTCGTATTTTAACACTGCTTGTATTTTTTTAATTAATTCTTTTTTACGGTGCATACAGACATAAATTGACGAATAAATTGATATTATCCTTAGTTTTGGATGGTCAACATCAAACAGCGTAGTAGTTACCCTTCCACGTTTGTTTTGTATGGAAAGATTAGTGATTTCCGAGTTAGGTACGTCGGAACTTTATCAAACTAAAATATTAGGTAGGTACATACTAAGGTCTACTAACGAACAGAAACAGAAAAATATTATCTTTACTAAACAATAAACCTCGTAGGTAGTTCATCTATAAAAATATTATTATTCCCATTCAAATCAATGCCAAGGTCAACGAAAAGCAATCAAAAGGTTCACGGACCCTACAGAATATGAAGAACCGAAGTATGTGAACGGGTCATTGTTCCACCGAGGCGGGGTGCCACCCTCCCTACCTACTGACCCGCATTTGACAGTAGCGCCATCTATCCATTTCCCCTCCGAACTAAACGCGGCGTCCATCATGGCACAGTTAAAATAATACTGTCCGGCGACGGATGAATTTCCCATACAAACGTAGTAAGTACCAAAATGATTTGAAATTTGAGAATGTTTTCATCATGGTTTGCTATTATTTGTGTTAGAATAGTATTTATACAGGTTCCTGCCATAAGATTTTTTCAAAATACTTATTTACAAAATTACTAAGACAACATTCATTCTTTGATGTAAAAATGCGATTAGGTTTAATTTAATTTCAGAAAGGTACTATTTTGAAAAAAAAATTGTGGCAGGAACCTAGATAAATACTATTTTAATACAAATAATAGCAGACCATAGTGAAAATATGCTCAAATTAAAAATCATTTTGGTATTACGTTTGTATGGGAAATTCATCCGTCGCCGGACCCTTAAGTCTAATTATTAGATAACTCATTGTTGTGATTGATTAATTATCCTTTGTTCAAGTAAAATCCTTTTAGGTTACAAAAATTGTGTTTTTTTTAAATAAATTGGCCTTAGAGTGCTAAAATCAGAAGTAAGGGGATAGTTCGCATTTCCCACGTTTATCCTGATAAGTATAAAAAGCAAATAAAGGTTTAACTTGCTCTTATAAAGTTGTGGGGGTAGTTTTTTTAATAATACGCTGTGTTTTTGAAGAAGTTATTTAATTTTGGTGCATTCGGGCACCTTTATTGTGTTTTTACAGTGTAACAAGGACATGAGGACGAGCCGGTCTCGGTGCTCGTCTGGATTGCAGAGCGAACGTTCGCGAGACAGGGGGTCTCGTGGCCGTCGATCCCGCAGTCACACTCGTGACCGATCTCCGCATCGACGACGTCTTCGCGGCCAGCGATCGCGCAGTCGTTCGCGACGACTGCGATTACGTAGCTACTCGCGTGATCGTTCACCGTATCGTCACTCCCATGGTCGGCGGTCACGTAGCTCGTCTTACGTCTAACAAAGTTAAACTGATAAGATTTTTTAATAAAATGCTGACTGCGTCGTTTGCATTATTTCAGCCTGTCTGCGCAAGAAGTCTTCGGGTCTTTGGGTTCAGATTTAAGGAATGTTGGTAGTTTTTTATATATTTTAATGGAAATGTAATAAGGGCTGTGTCTGTATAAGTCTGAGTCGGTACTCTGCCACGTTGTTCCTGCTGCACATTAATGACCTGCTCGGGTACCAGCAGGTCATTAATTAGCATTAATGTGTATCATTGGGGACGCAGACGACAGCACCATGGTGGAGAGGTACCTTTCCTACGCCAAGGCCATTCGGAATAAGATACAGGCACAAAGAGAAGACATGCAGTCGGGATAATTTCAATGCCTCGAAAACGCAAGCATGCCTCTTCTCTTCAAAAAAGAGTCCGTTTGTCCAGGCTCCATTGAAACCATTTATTTATTGTGATTGTGGTAAGTAATACATCAGGTCTTAAAAATTGTTTTCGGTCTACACAAACAATCTACTCTTTCGAGCGTACAAAGATTTATAATTTGATTTTAAATCGCATGCAGTCATAAATTGTAAAATTAACTATATAAATTGCTAGCCATAATTGTAAAATAACTTATTTTAATTCAATTCGTGATAAAATAATAAAAACAATAAAGACTTAAAACGAAAACAGCTTTATAAAGTCACAAAACATCATAATTATCAGAATGTTTTTTACCTTCTTTCTTACTGCTACTGTTGTTGTTTTCAATGTCATCTCCAACTTCATGGTATCTAAATCTGCATTTATTCTCTATCAATTCCGTGTTTATTTCAACACTCGTATACACCAGTTCCTTGGCCCGCCCCACACAAAAAAGTCCAACGGAGTGCGGTCTGGTATCCGCATATTCGCTATTGGGAAAAGTAAAAGATCAGCATTAGCATCAGCATCCGCTGATGTACCTAGATGTATCTAAAAACTGCATCAGCAACAACCCAGGTAGGAACTGCTAAAATTCATGAAAAGTAACACAAATCATGTAGCTACAGAAAAAAAATTAGAAGGTGCTATCGAAGCGTTCCCGATTCTGAATGGCTTTTGACCCAAGTCTCTGAGCAAGGTACCTACTACCCACTTACCGCTGGTGTCTCGGAGTAAGTTATGGTAATAAATTTTCTTTCAGCTAGTTTCGTTGAAAATTATTTTTGATACGGTCGCAAAGACCGTTAATAATAAATGATGTTATTCAAAATCAGTTTAAATCAGTAGATTTGACTTTGCTTTGAAAAAAGAGAATACCTAATCTGTTTATTTGTGCTAAGTATGTTTTTATTTATTTTTCATAAAAAGATGTTTGAAATTAAATAGTAGGTAGGTACTAATAATAATGTGTTCAGATCGTTTAAAAGTATTTTAAAAGATCCTTTTTAACTTGAAATAAAGTTTATTTTTTGTTCCGGAAACAACTCGTGCGAAGCTGCGGGTAGAAACAATTTCTTTTTAATTTAAAGTGCAAGCCTGAAATTTGTATTAAGTTTTTTTTAATGACCCTTTTATATAGGTACTGTTGAGACCGTTGTATAGTTTTATCAATAAATGATTCCTTATCTATATCTGAATGCTGTTGATTTAATTAATGATCCATATAAAAAATAAACAGTGTAAATTATTTTCAGGTAAGTACCTACTTACAAAATAATAAAACTGTAACAGGTTCAATTCTGTACATTGAAGATATTTTGAATTTTTTTTTGGAGGGCAGTCTATTAACGATACTGAAGCCAAAACTGTAATTTTTTTCATTCATGTCAGTCTGTCTGTCTGTTTGTTAAACGCGCATCACGCCGAAACTACTGAAGGTATTGAAATGAAACTCGGAATGTTTTTCGGTCATACTACGAGGAAGGACATAGGATACTTTTTATCCTGGAATTCAGTCAGGTTCCCCTGGGAGAGGGGATGAAATTAAAATTTCTTCAACGCGCATGTTGCCGAAACTGCTGAATGAATTGGAATGAAACCTAGCATGATTTGATTTCATACTACAAGGAAGGACATGGGATACATTTGATCCCGGAATTCAGTCAGGTTCCCCTGGGAGAGGGGATGAAGGTAAAATTCATTAACTGCGCATCACGACGGAACTACTGAATGAATTCGAATGCAACTCGGCATAATTTCAGTTCATACTACGATGAAAGTAAAATTCTTTCACCGTGCATCACGCCGAAACTGCTGAATGAGTTGGGACTGAATTAGTACGATTTGAGTTCATAATACAAGAAAGGACCATGGGATACATTTTATCCCAATTCAGTAAGGTTCCCCTGGGAGAGAGGATGAAAGTAAAATTCTTTAACCGCGCATCACGACGGAACTTCTTGATGAATTCGAATGCAAGTCGGCATGATTTTAGTTAATACTATGAGGAAAGATAAATTTTATCCCGGAATTCAGTAAGGTTCCCCTGGAAGAGGGCATGAAAGTAAGATTCCTTCACCGCGCATCACGCCGAAACTGCGGAATGAGTTGGAATGAAACCTGGCACGATTTGAGTTCATACTACAAGGAAGGACATAATACATGTTATCTTGGAATTCAGTAAGGTTCCCCTGGGAGAGAGGAAAAAGTAAAATTCTTTAACCGCGCATCACGACGGAACTACTGAATGAATTCGAATGAAGTCGGCACGATTTGAGTTCATACTACGGGGAAAGATACATTTTATACCGGAATTCAGTAAGGTTCCCCGACGAGGGGATAAAAGTTAAATTCCTGGGTCGCGCATCATGCCGAAATTACAGAATGTATTCAAATGAGCAATACTATTTATCCCGGAATCAGTGCTGTTCCCTTGGGAGGGTGGATGAAAGTAAAAATATGCTACTGAATGAATTCAAATGAAACTTGGCATGATTTGAGCTCATACTACGAGGGAACATAGGATGCATTTTATCTGGGATATCAGTAGGCACGGTTCTCTTGGGAGAGGAGATAAAAGTCAAAATGTGTTCTTATTTAGAATTCATTAACGCGTCGTCCGATTTCATGCATTCTTTTTGTTAGAAACAGTGTTGCAAGATCGAATTTAACTAAATCAGTAGACAGTCAAGTAGAAAATTAATACCTAGATTGAAGAAATAATCTGTAGATTGAAGAAAAATATCGGTAGATAAAGGGGAGGTAAGTTCCTATCTATATATTTTTCCAAGACGCACCCATTAGTAAAGATCCTACCTAAGTAGGTAGGAACCTAACTAATGAGTGCGTCAATGCCTATTTCAGGCAAAGTAGGTAAAATGTGCAAATAGTCCATGCGATATTCATGGACATGATATTTGGTGGTTTAGCTGGTACAGTTAACTGTACCACCAAAGTTTGGTTGGAGTAAGTGGTCCAATTAAACTAACTAGACCACAGAAAAATATTTTTTTCTGTCGTAAACAGCCAACTGAGCCTAGTACCTACTAACGAAAAAAAAAATTACGGTGGTCCAGTCAAATGGATCAGGAGCCCAAATCTGTAATAAAATGGCTTCACTATGACAATGGAATCGTCGCAGAATCTTCACATAAAATCCTTAGATTAATAAAACTCCAGATAGTGCGTGCGAGATAAATTAATAGTCTCAAACTTGACACTTTGACGCGCGTCTCTCCATATGCATTCATCATAATTTCTTTCATCCAAGTTAGAATACCAAAACGTGTCATTCTTTGACGATACCCCTGTCATAGTGAAGCGATTAGTTTAGCAGAATAGGGCCCCAGCTGAACGGAACCATGAGTAAGAAGTGAAACGAGTATGACACTTCTTAACACTGACGCTGGCCGAGTCGTAGCTAAAAGTCGTGTTGATAAAGACTGGGATTGAAGATGACAACATACTTTCCCCCGTAGACTCTACACGATTTATACACAATTTAACTAGGTACCTAAATAAAGATACTTATGTTAGAAGTGTATCAGGTCCAATTCTGGGCATCGAAGTTTTTTGCACGGCGTTTCATAACATGACTATGGTTAAATGTGAACTTAATTAGTCGGCAGGTATGTCAATCGCGAACGAAGTTGCGGGTACAGCTAGTACCTATAATATAAAGTGAAATACGTTTTCGTGCAGCAAAATGCAACTCGTGGGACACTATGCCTTTATGGAAACGTCTGTCTGGACCGTTATGGTTTGCTTTTCTAATTTGAAGCGTTCGCATAAAAGTTATGGTCGGTTTTGAGTCAACTTTTATTACTCAGTCCAGTTCTACGCAAGTACTTATTACCACGTCCCTGTCTATTTTGATACTTCTAACAGTTTACAACTTTAAAAAAATGCTCAGTACAGGTAGGTACCTATACTTTTGTTTTCAACCTACTTCTAAAAGATCTATTTCATCCCCCCATCTCGGAAAGAGTATTTTTGCTCTTCGATATCTGAGTGCAAAAGTCGTTTTTATCCGCTAGAAGATAAAGTAAAATTGAATTTAGAACATCGTGTGCACTACGTTTGTGATTCAAACATATTTACTTCAACCTCCATGGTGCCGAATTTATCATACAACCTTTTTTAATTTGTTAAAAGCTCAGACTTGGAACCTTCTTGATGTAGGTACTTTTTTACACCCGTAGCACACCTCCGCCGCGGAGGCGGAACATGAGTAGCGGACCCGCTAGATGAGTCCCGCCGCCGCCGCGCTGTCAGTAGCACACCTCCGCTGCAGAACATGAGTAGCGAAATGAATTAATAAAGGATGGATCGGACGGATTATTTTTCTTTAAATCTTTACAGGCGCACGAAATGTATTAGGTATTATTTTAAATTTCAAGTTGATATATGCAGTAGTTGCTGAGTTATTAAGGAGGGAAAAAAGGACTGAAAAAGCGAGACCATAAGGGTTTCGAAACCGATTATCGATCTTCGAAACCCTAAAAGCAACTTTGCACTCTTTGTATAACAAATAACTATTACACCCTTGATTGAGGGAGGCTGGTTCAGCAGTTGGATTTATTGGTACGTGCTGATAAGAATGTTCTTTACGGGCGATAAATATCCTCTTGCTTCAATTTTGGACAACTTATCTATCTTATTTAACAAACATAATCACATCTTTACAAACTTCTATTCGCGATTCGCGCCTTGGGGCAATGCTTTTTGATTTGCTTTTTCTTTTTTTATTTCAAATTCATTTTTAATTTTAAATAGGGTACCTAATGTAAAAATTTAAATAATATTAAATATAATATTTATATAAAATTAAAAAAATATTTAAACGAATAATTAATTTTATTTTATTTTATTTACATGTTATTATATGAAATATAATATTTAAATGAATAATTTATTTTATTTTTATTTAATTTTACTTCTTAAATTATTAAAAAAAATATTTAAAAAAAATCAAAACAAAAACAAAAAGAATTGCCCCATGGGCGAATGGAACCCGCAACCCCTTGCGTCGCAGACGAACCTTCGGTGGCGGCGCGCGTGGTTCGCGTTTAATAACTAGATGTCAGCACTAGAAAAATTAAAAGTCGCTGACGAGAACGCACGGCTTTTAGTGACTTGATCGCTTATAAACGGATTCCATACTAACTACTAAGTCGGTCGACTAGCTAGTGAAGGAATTCATAAATTTTGGTTTACAGCCGCAAGGCTGTTTGTTAAAGCATATTGTTAATGTGAGGTACATGTACATAGGTACTTACTTCACAATTATTTTGTAAGTTAAGTTGCTCTCGGTAGAGAGTTTAATGTTCCGTGTTAAGTAGTTAGTACCTACTTGGTAAGGGTAACATTCATGGAAATGAATTTCATTGAAAAGAATGAAAGCCACGACGAATTTATTTTTTGACGAGAATTATTATGACTAGTAGTCACAATAATGAGACAAGGAGCAACTCGAATAGTAGGTATTTTTCCATCTTTAATCCTAACTATCTAAGGATAGGTTAATAGGATATCCTATCTTTCTTCCTATTCTTCCGACTAATATTATAAAATGCGATATGTTGTGGTGCTGGCTTAGAATTTGCACCACCTCAACTCTTTCCGCGGGTGTCGTAAGAGGCGACTAAGGGATATCCACCGGGGACGGGCAGCAGCGCCTCCTACAGAACAATTCTACCACCGGACTGCGATCCCCAGGCCGCATGCCCAGCGTGGGGATTATGGGTATTACCCCCATGTGATGAAAGCCAATGAAGCGCTTATCAAGGGGAGGCCTGCGTCCAGTAGTCGACCAATACAGGCGGTTGAAGTTGATGTTGTTTGTATAAATGTTTGTTACCACGTATATCCGTAACTACTAAACTGATATAGATGAAATTGGGTAGGTACCTTTGTAGTATGACTATTCTAATTTTCAAAAATTAACCTCTGAGGCTGTCAAAAACGGTGGTAAGGTTCTATGGAAGATTATTATTCCTTGGTTCGATTCAAAACTCGGTATAAATAATGCATGGTGCATAAATATTCTAAAATTGTATGAAAAAATTATATATTCCCTGGTTTGCACATTCACTCAAATCGTAGTAAAATTATCCTATAAGTAAATAATCAAACACAAGTTCCGCCGGCTCTGAAATGCAAATAACCGATATTTGAAAAACTGTTTTGAATTGGCCGAACCGATACCATTCATTTGATATCCCACTCGGTGGGGTAGCCCTCCCCTATGAAAATTATTCCCCCCCGTTTTGACCATTTTACACAAAGTGTTCTACTTACAGATGTCTCTATATTTTCCCCGTAAAATATAGACCCTTAACTACAATAGCTCCATATATTTCAGATGGATCGCTCTGCAATCTTCGGAGAGCAAAGTTAGCCAAGGAAGTCCTATATTAATCATAGTTAAATAAAACAATATTTGGTTTGAGTTACCTTTATTACATAGACATAATATTTTTAGGAAAACATTAGGTTTAAATACAATGTAATGTTCTAATAATAATAACTCGGTAGGTCTTGCATTGAAAAGACAACAGTCAGATCGCCATATACATAGGTAAGAGTTAAAAATTGCAAATTAATAGAAATAATACTTAAATTATTAAAATAAAATGGGACACATCCGATGATAATATCAAGGATTATAAAAAAAAAACAATTTATTAAAATAATAAAAGGAGCATTTTTTATCTCATCATATATGGAGCAAACGGGAATACGACATATTGATCTGCAAAGATGTTTTTTAACGAGGACCCAAGCCATTTCTTAGCACAAACAGATACCTACTACAAGGTACTAGATAGATAGTAATAATATAATCCTAAGAAAAAAGCTGAAAAAAGGCTAGAATACAAAAGGCAGTAAAATGTTAGCTAATGCTTAATTATAATTACATATGTGAGATGATAAGTAGATAGCCAAACAAACTCTAGAATCCTATAGGTACATACATTTTTAAAAGTCTTTTGTTTTTCATACAATCCACCCGACGCTACAAATCCAGGCCTCCAGTATAAGAAAAACAAAATGGCTTCGCGCCAGCTTTTATAAATTTACATAAATAATTTTGTTGAAAAAATTTTGTCCAATCCCTTCAGTGGGTAGTTTTTGCGTTGGGGGTCAAACACACATATTTACAAAGGGGTTTGAAGATTTGGGCCCTTACATCGGTCACCATTTTGTTTTTTTTAACTGTCGTGCACAATAAAGTTATAATTAAATTATATTTGGATGGCAGACACTAAAATTAATAGAAAAATGTCCTATAACTTATTTTTTTTATTTTTTTAGTGTCTTCTTTCCAAATATGTATAAAACTTTTATTGTGCGCGCTGATATCGAGAAAGAAAATCAAAATGATGCCCGATGTTACCTTGATGTTACCCGCCATACAAGAAGTCTTCAACCCATTTATTTATAAATATTAGTAGGATAGTAGGTATACCTACTAAGACGATCACTTCAGAACTTAAATTCACGCATAGGTATCCGTGATGATGATCTAAACACAAGACAATTTTCTGTCAAATCTAGAATCAACCAAAGATTAAAAAAACGCAGATGTAAATCCTACACAACTACCTCTTACTATAATTATAATTAAGTAAAAGGGTTTTGAACACAACAGGAGTTCTTCTATGTACCTAACATTACTAGATACGTCTCTAAAGGTGTCTATGATAAACATGATAATTGGTATGTAATATGTCATATTTTATTTTGGTAAAATGACTTATACTAGCGTATAGTATTATAATATCTGTGTTCTAGCTAAGTAATGTATATCATGCCGATGACCGCGATACGTAGTACGGTCTTCAAATATCAGTAAAAGCATTGATAACGGGATATTTGCCATGATTAGTGTTGCATAAAGGCCTTACCCTTTTACTATAATTTGGCATGGTTGCATGTGCCGCGATCACGAGATAACTGAAATATCCTTGAACATGGCACATGCATTGTTGTCGATATAGTAATATATTGCAATAATTCCCAAAATTTAGGTAGCCAATTTAATTAATTTTAAATGTTCTTGATATCACTTGAAAGGTAACAAAATTACCTTTCAAATGATATACCACAATCTATAGTTCATTGTACATAAATTGTAAAAAAATTGTTTTGATCAACTCGCGATGAAAGCGATTCCATTTTAAAGCTCGCAAGTGTAGTTCAACCGACACTTAATAAAGCACTTGTTGACATACATAATTGAACCGATAATAATAATCTCAAAATAAATATTAATAAAACTAAAATCATGCAATTTGACTCGTATATTACTAACCCATTAAATCTTGACATTAAATATAAAAATGATAAATTAGATGAAGTTACATCTTTTAAATTTCTAGGGATCACTCTAGCTAGACAGACATTTGAACTGGAAGGATCACGTTAACAATGATTTGCCAGAGATTAAGCCGGTTTGTTTTTGCTCTAAAAAAGATTCGCCGGACTATTTCATTTGATGCGGCGCTGGCTACCTATCATGGTCACGTGGCTTCGGTTTTGAGTTATGGTTTTTTTTTTTTTTTAATTTATTTTATTACTATAACAATAACAGTAATTCTATAATTTGTACCATATAAACCTTGTGAGGTTTGTCGTGGTACTCACATTCGTTTTAATTTTATTTGTAATCTAAGTGTAAGTAATACAATAACTAGGTAACTATAATTAAAGGCCTACTGTACCTACTGCATCGGCTTTCACGTTTACTCCCTCTCGCTCGCTCTGGGTTAGCGATAGCCTCATCGTGCGTTGCAGGAGGGAGCAAACACGTTAATATGGGGTAATTCAGTAGAAGTAGAAAAAGTGTTTAAAATACAAAATATATGCCTCAGGGTAATAAACAAATCATGATCCCGTGATACTTACAAACCCCTCTTTGTGAATTGTAAAGTCCTGCCTCTACCATGCATATACATTACAGTCTGTGTATTTGTCAAAACTTACCCAGCTTACTTTACTAAACGTGATGTTATGATTCGACAGAAAAGGGCCATGTTTCAAAACTTGCTCTACAAACCTCAATGTTGTAAGGATATTTATAAGAAAAATGTTTTTAACATGTGCATAATTATTTATAACAAGCTACCAGAAAAATTTAAGGATTTGAATGGAAACTTATTCAAGAAACAGTTAGATATTTGGTTACTTTTAAATGGTTTTTATAGTGTAAACGAATCCATAAATTTTAAATTTTAAGAGAATTATTTAATGATATTTTAAACTATAATTAACAATCAATAATAATAATGAGGTAATTAATATTTGCACACCTGCTTGCGGGTCGAATACATTGTCATCAAAAAGCTTTTGATCTTGGCATGTAATTATTGTATTCTGCAAATAAACAATTGATTCTGATTCTGATTATACCAACTAAAACATTTATAGCGGCATTATAAAAAGTATCACAAACTGGCAAGTCGATTTTTGAAAATTCCTTCGTTTAATAGAATATTAAGATAAAATAGGTGGTGGTGCTGATTTGGTTCGGGTTGCGCCTTTTATGGATTTTCCTTAGTCTTTAAATTTTTATAAGCGTTCTTTTGAATGCTTTAAGTACCTACCTCTAATAATGATGTTATGTTATGGGTCACTGGATCACTGAAATCTATTCAGTTATTTAGTAGGTACCCATAACCACAGAAGAACTATACCTAGTACCATTAATTACATAATCTCTGACTGTACTTTATTTACAATCGAGTTTGACTTGATACATATATATTTTTGGTATACTATACAGGGTTATTTATTGGAAATTATGCCAGATGCTTTTAGAGGGTGATGGGGGAGGCCATTGGCAACTATTTTGACCCCATATTGTATGGTGCAAAAGTGGACCATGTTAGAGATATCCGCAAGGTTCTCTTGGGAGAGTGGATAAAAGTCAAAATGTGTACTTAGTTGTAATTCAGTAACGCGTCGTCCGATTTCATGCATTATTTTTTGTTAGAAATGGTCTTGCAAGATTGAATTTGACTAAATCAGTAGAAAGTCGAGTAGAAAATCAGTAGATTGATGAAATAATCTGTAGATTGAAGAAAAAAATAAGTAGATAAAGGGTAGGTAAGTTCTTATCTAATTATTTTTCCAAGATGCCTATTTCAGGCAAAGTAAAATGTACAAGTTAAGCTGGTCCAGTTAAATGTACCACCGAAGTTTGATTGGAGTAAGAAAAATTACGGTTGTCCAGTCAAATGCATCAGGAACCCAATTCTGCAATACAATTGCTTCACTATGACAATGGAATCATCACGTAGAATCCTTAGATTAATAAAACTCCAGATAATACCTACGTGTGAGATAAATTAATAGTTTCAAACTTGACACTTTGACGCGCATCTCTCCATCTGCATTCATCATAATTTCTTTCATCTAAGGCAGAATACCAAAACGTATCATTCTGTGACGATATTGTCATAGTTTAGCAGAATAGGGCCCCAACTGATCGGATTCATGAGTAGGATAGGAAGTGAGTGAACCATGAGAAACGAGTATGACACTTCTTTAGACTGACGCTGGCCGAGTCGTAGCTAAAAGTCGTGTGGATAAAGAATGGGATTGAAGATGACAACATGCTATCCCCCGTAGACCCTACACGATTTATACACAATTTAACTTCGTACCTACCTAAACATAGATATATATAAGAGTAACAGTCGAAGTAACAATCAAAGTTTTTTTGCACGGTGGCGGCGTTTCATATAAGAGAGTAACTGTGGTTAAATGTGAACTTAAGTAATCCGCAGGTATGGCAATAGCGAACGAAGTCGCGGGTACAGCAAGTACTTATAATGAAACTGTACAACAGGTCAAATTCTGTTCATTGAAGTTATTTTGATTTTTTAGAGGTTATTATCGATACTGAAGGCAAAACTGTATTTTTTTTTCATTTTGTCTCTGTATCTTGGCCGCGCTTCAAGCCGAAACTATTGAATATCTATTCAAATAAAACTCGGCATGATTTGATGTCATACTACGAGGAAGGAATAGGACATCCCGGAACCTAGGACTGGGACCCTATTTTTTGTTGACTTTGTTACTGTCAGAAGGTTCTTATGAAAGAAAAAATTTAAGAAAGTTAAACAAATTTTCACGCAGGCGAAGGTGTACGCTCTGATTCCGACTGATCGGAAACTTAAATTAATAAAGAATTTGGTATCAACTATGGTTCAATATTTGATTGAACCATGGTTGATGCACAAATTATTATCAATATAAGTCTTTACGGCGGCGCGGCCACCGATTTATTTAATCAATAACAATGGGGCTACAGCCCCACTTTCAAAAATAAGATTCCAGCGAGAGCTTATCCCCTCCGCGGTGCAATGGAAGGGTCTAACTCTCTAGAGTAAAGAAGAGATCATAATCATGAACATACGACATGAAAGATACTCCATGCGGAGGTCATCTCGAGCTGTGCGTTCTCGTCAGCGCGATCTAGAGCTCGGTAAATTTCAGTAGCGACATCTAGTTATGCGCGAGCAGCAGATTTGAGTGACGTCACGAAACGGCGGCGGCGTGATGTCAGCTGATGAATTAACACCTTACTGCATGAATTATGAAGTAGGTTCAATAAAAAATTGTTTTATGCAAAAATGTGTTTATTTATATCTCCACTAAGCTAACCAATAAGAAACCGAAAGAAAAAATTACAATTATTATATAAGAAGTTATTACACGAAGCCATGTATGGCTTCGTATGCAGTCCAGTAAAAATATGTGTTGGCATATATGGTTTCGTATGAGTTTAGGTGAAAAGGCAGTTACACTTTATGAAAATCCCTAAAGCAGTTTCGTTTCTCATTATAGCACAAATATACCTGGCATTTTTCACATTTTGTGAAAGAACGGAACTTTGAGCAGTTTTGACATAGCTGTCGATTATTTTTTTTCCAAGTGGGGAAATGATCAGTATTGTCAGTTCGTACTGAATTTAGTGGCAGATCTTGATGCCTGGCTGGAGCTTTTCGGGATTTTTTTGAGGACACTGGTGAATCCGGACAGCTGGATGGAGTGCCGACTCGGCTTGTTGGGGTACCAGCTCTGCTTGACGTCGGTGTTCCAAGAATGCTCGACGGACGACCACGTTTTCTAGGCATCGTCACTACTTTGCCTGCTTTGCGCAAATGTTCTGAAACTGCGAGCTTGAACATAAATAGTGGCATGTGCTTTTCTTTATTGACCCTACGCCAAAGCAATGAAGCATTTACTTTGCATAAATCTAGCATATGGAAGAATATTCTCTTATACCATTTGCGGGATCTCAAATGGATTCTGTAGTAGCAAGAAGTATCATTGCATACGAAGCCATATACGGATGACAGTGTATTGAACGCAAACGCATACGAAGCCATAAATGGAGTTTGCAAAAAACTAGTCAGAAACCAAACAAAAACAAAAGTAAAAGCAAAAACAAGTTGCAACCTATGAGGAGGATAAATCAAAGATTGTAAAATAATTTTATTAGAAGATCTTACTTAAATATCGCCAAGTGTGACACACCACAGATACAAAAAAATACGTTCTGTTTTACGAAGAATTGCTTGTTATGATTCAAGGGAGTATTTTTTAATGTGTTCTTTAGATAACCTGTAAAAAATAAGAAACTTTGAAAGCCATACATGTCTTCGTATGCGGTAAGGGCTTAGCCGTGGAAAACTAAGACCGTCAGATTGCATGTCAATATTACCAAATGTGGTCGGCAGAGACGCTTATTTTTTAGATAGACTTACGCAAAATTTATCTATTTTAGAAGAGGCAGACTTCTGTTATTTTTTTGTTGAAAGCACAATCACAATGTAATAATGTAATGTTAACTAATATTTGCCCGCGGCTTTGCTATTGTTGCATGTAAAGTACCTTAATAAAACCTATGTCGCTTATTGTAGCTTATCAATTATAATAAAAATTATATTCCTTGATAGTTATTCATAGAAATCAGAAACACTTAAAATAATAATATCATCTCCATGCGTGTTAAAGTGCCGACAATATCACCGACCATTATGATAATACTTTATACATTAAAATATACTAATTTAGTCAAAACAACTGA
This sequence comes from Eupithecia subumbrata, assembly GCA_949316285.1. Lineage (NCBI taxonomy): Eukaryota > Metazoa > Arthropoda > Insecta > Lepidoptera > Geometridae > Eupithecia > Eupithecia subumbrata. The sequence goes on along the minus strand of OX438642.1, from coordinate 2,554,589 downwards.
GGACTAAATGAATTACATAAGTGTCAATCGTTGAAGATATTTCGATTTGGTTTTGGAGGGTTTTCTCAATTTTTTTATTAAATATAAATAATGCTGAACAAGCCACACAACATCATGTAACCCCAAAGTAAGTAGAGCTTATGGTATACTTATTTTGATAGACTTAAGTTATGACATACACTACACAGATAGATATTTTTAATATACTTAAGACATCCAGAACACCTGGAATAAATATCTGCAGATGGTAGAAACATTTGTCCTGAGGCGGGAATCAAAGTAACTGTAACCTCCTGTGTCACAGGTGCATTGGCGGATACAGGGGGGTGGGGAGCATGGGGCCATGGACGGATGGAACAACCAGAAAAGAAACCTTGGACAAATGAAATAAAAAAAAGTCAAGTATGTACATGTAGAGGACTTGTGCGAGGGTTCCTTGTCCCTTGATGTGGAATGAACCGTTGGTGTTCTTCCAACACAAACTAGGTTCGAAGTTAACCCGCTTACATTTATAATAATAATAATAATAATAATAATACTCCTGGACTCGGCGCGCATCGTCAGGAAGTTCCTCTCTTTGCAGCCCTAGTCACCGGCCGCTTGAGCCTAGCTTCGCGGCCGGTGATTCACCGTTTTGATATATTTTTTACTGTAGAATAGTTTTATAACATTTTATTTTCTATAGTAAAAAATGTATTTTATAAACGAGATTTAAGAATAAATGAGTGTATAATAATAATAAAGCCTTTTTATTTCCTTAATAAAATAAAATTTTACAATATTTAATTATGCAGTATAACACTTGATTTAAACAAAATAGAAATTGATTAGAATTAAATTTAAAATTAATATGTACTAAAAATGGTATTATTAAGGACCTCTCATCGAGTGAAGGCCTTCTCCATTTTACTCCATGACTTTCTGTCTTGAGCTTTGATTAGCCAGTCTATACCAGCTGATTTGTTTATTTCGTCTATCCACCTCTCTTTTGGTCTGCCTCTGGTTCTTTTGTTTTGTGGTCCTGTCCATGTTGTGATTTTTTTGATCCATTTGTTATCTTCCATACGCGCGATATGGCCAGCCCATTTCCATTTCAATTTTTTGCAGTGTTTCAAAGCATCGATGACATTTGTTGTTTGTCGTATAACCGTATTTCTTTTTCGGTCTCTTTTCTTTATATTGAGTATACTTCTTTCCATCGCTCTTTGGCATACCTGTATTTTAGTTTTTGTGTAGTTATTATAAATCCAAGTTTGGCAGCCATAAGACAGACAGGGTAGTATGCATGAATCTAGTATTTTCTTCTTGAGCTTTATTGGAAGTTTAGATTTAAGAAGTTCTTTGTTACTCCAGAATTTATTCCATGATAGTGCTATTCGTCTATCGATTTCATCAGTGTTTCGAGATTTTTTAAATGATATTTCCTTTCCCAAATAAATGTAACTTGGTACGTATTCCAGCTTACATTTATACTGGAAACATAATATACTTGTGAGCTGAAATATTTACAAAGACACTGCGTTTTTGTTCTGGTGATGTTACTAAAAATTAACGGTACTTGGTTTTTATCTTTACTTAAAAAAATAAAAATACATTTCTTTGTTCTGTAAGACCTTGCTTCTAGCCAAATTTCATGATTCTAGGTCAACGGGAAGTAAAGGCTGAATAAGGAGTTGAAAGTATTGTATAGGTTTTTATCCCATAAAAAAAAATTCAAAACAAATTTTTGTAATGTAACTTTCAATTTGTTTATCGGATTTTTCTCCTTATTTGCGCTAACTTTTTGCTTAGTATAAACGCAAACGGCTGTCACTTTTGATTTCGTTGATTAAGTAGGATGATTTTTCACAGCTTCAAGGTGTTACAGACAGCGGCCGATGTTTATTTCAACTTGATTATGTCGACGCGTTCCTGAGAAAAAGGTATTTCAGGTAAAGGTATACCTACAGTCAGGTAGACAGACTGAAAACAGAATGATCATATAATCAAAGATCCTATGACTACGTTCTAGGTATACAATATCTTTGCCTATAATCTATAATATCCCGTGTAGACACTTTCAATGCCATCCAAAGAAAGAGAATTGCGTCATTCATGTCCAGAGGTTGACATAAGTAAAAACGACATTATTGTAAGCGTGTCTGACCGTCTAATGTTATTGGACAATTATATTACAGACGGTGGGTGAATATTGTCACTTGACTGACATACTAAGTACTCAACCTAGTACCTACCTTAAATTTTATATTTTTAATTATTATTATGTAAACTTGCTTATTTAGACTAAAGTCATTTATGAGTTTTGAGCAATAAAACTTTTACAGCGGCATTACAAATAAGCTTATGATAGGTATCACAAACTGACCAATCGATTTTTGAAATATCCTTCATCGAACAGAATAATATGAAAAAATAGGTGGGGGCGTTGATTTGGGTCGGGGTAGCGCCTTAATTTACTTAAATACATTGTGCATTTAATAACAAATCAATTTGGCCCTGCCCTTACGATGCATGTAATTTAAATGAATATTTTCGAAGATATTACAGATTTTGCACCCGTGCAAAGCTGGGCGGGTCACTGGTAATAAATCTATAGTAATAAAGTGTATAAATCTATATTATAATAGCTAGCTGACCCGCCGCGAATTCAATCGCGTGGACTTTAGTAATACTAATACCCCAAGTAATGTTGGTTTCCATGTAAACTATCAACGCCAAAGTTTTACAACCAATCTTTTACAATTTTAAAGTTATTATGAGAAAACCTATAAATCAAATTTCATCCTTCTAAGAGTGCTTGTTAAAAAAATTACTTATTCGATTACAAACCCATTTTAGCTACCTTAGAATACGAATTTCCAAAATCCGTTCTTAGCGAGTGCCTACTTTCTAAAAGTTATTATAAAAAAGACCTTTGACCGCCTTGTAATTAATAATAATAATTTTCAAAAATCCTCCGGTGCCTACGTGTTAAAAGAAACCTCCATGCAGGGTCTGACTTTCAAAAAACTCTGAAACACGTGTCTTTATTTTTAGTCATCGTTCTACGATACAAATTTTGAAGGGCCAACAGTTACGGTTCTGAAGTTATTATAAAAATGACCTATAACTTTGATCCCCTTAGAATACAAATTTCCAAAAATCCGTTCTTAGCGGGTGCCTACGCCCTGAAAGGAACCTCCATGCAAAATTCCAGCTTCGTAGCTCTTGTAGTTTCAGAGACCTCTTGATGAGTCAAGATTTCTCTTTTTTATATATTATATATGATATAGATTTTATGCTTTTTTTATTTTTGGTCGACTAGATTCGCTGCTTTTTAATTTGGTACTGAATTTGGTAACTCTGTCTATTGTCTTGTCTGTCAATATCAATTTCATTCAACTGTCTTTCTCCGCATGACTCACTTACAACCTCAACGCGCGCGTATTTTTGCATGCTACCGTGTTGAACTAGTTAGTACTCAAGTGATTAATAAATAATTCATATTTTTATTCGCTGTTCTTGATTTATTTAAAATGATGAGTATCTATCTAGTAGGCAATGTAAGATGATTGAAGTAGATTAATGCTTTCCACACTTGGACTTCCCTTCTGCTTTCCATGAGGCAGAGTCGAGTCACTATAGCAGGCTACTATAAAAAAAATAAAAATATTAGAGCGCCATACTCTGTCAAATCAGAATCATACTGATATATCGATATTTTTTAATAAAAAAATCAATATCGATTTTGATATTTTTATAAATATAGATGTCTTTTTATCACCTCCGACATTTGTAACGGTCCAGTTTATGCTGGCTTATTCAATTTGCAAATATAGAATCATTTAACACTTTCTGATAGAAAAAAAAAAAAAATATAACTTATAACACTTCTTCTTATAATATAACTTATAACACTTCTTCTATAACTTATAACACTGAAAGAATAAAACCTTCTTCAATATTTTTCGGCAAAATACAATATTTGAATTTGATTACTCTAGGAAAACAAAAGGCGTTTTTTGGAGAGGTGTCAGTCGGGTCTGGGTAGGAAAAGGAGTCAGTGGGCTTTGGGATTTTTACTAGGTTTTCCAGAGATTGTGAGAAATTGAGTGCCTGATTGAGAGAATGCGGGGTCGACCTAGTTCATATGATGAACGGCTTCAGAATGGATCGGATTTTAGCGTTGAGATCCTTCGGACCAGCGAGGATTTCGGAGAGGGATTGGATCATTCTAAAATCAGCAAAATCATAAAATGATCCAGTTATTATCGTAATCTATACTTAAATGTACTTCCTCACCTAATTATCTTTACCTTGAATGACCGGGATTGAATTCTAATCTTACTACGTAATCTAAGCTGTTTCAGAGAGAGAAAGTTAGGTTTAACCGACCGTGAAAAAGGCTGATACAGTTATGCTGTACCAGAATTGAAGAATCGGTGATTTCAAGTAAGTTGAAGAGGTAGTTCGTTTGTCTTAAGCTCCTACAAAAATCTAAGTTACTACTACACAACGTACGGGTCTAGCTAGACGATCATTGGCCACTTTATTTCATAATTTTATTACAAAAGTTACGGTAAAATATTCAAATCTATCGATATTAATCAATACAGGGTATGTTACGATGGTTTGGAGTGTTACACATCCCTACCACAAAGATCGTAATGTATTTTTCGAATTTGTTTTTTTTAATATAGTTTATAATTTTCTTCCTATTTGTGTTCTATTTATTACACGTATTATTTAACATTATATTTTTTAACTGAATTTTTGAGCAGAACAAGTGTATTGTAAAAAATATTAATTAAAAATACGTACCTAGATCCTTTGAAATAAATAATCAATAAATAAACTAGTACGTAAACAAAAATGAAAATCATGAAAGAATGTTATCCTACTAAGCGTGACTAATCTTACAAACATTTTAAAGAGGATGTTACTCCATAAAACGCTTGCGAAGCCGCGGGCAACAGCCGGTAAAAATACTAGTTTTTAGGGTTTTGATGATCGAAGATCGGTTTCAAAACCCTTATGGTCTCGCTTTGTCTGTCCTTTTTTCCCGCGTTAATAACTCAAAAACTACTGCAGCTATCAACTTGAAATTTAAAATAATAATACATTTCGTGCGCCTGTACAGATTTAGAGAAAAATAAATGAAAATAAATGAAAAATGAAAATGAATATTTTCCATACAAATTGTGATGCCGAAATTTTAAAAGATACCTACACAGTCATATGGGGTATCAAATGAAAGGTATCATTTTGTACATTTCAAAATATTTTTTGAAATTTTTGTAGGTTTCATACTTTTTAAAATATTTCGAAAAAAGTCGAAAAAATACCCATTCCCCCCCCCCCTATCTCCGAAGATTGCAGAGCGATCCATGTAAAATGTATGGAGCGTTTATAGACATGGATCTATATTTTACAGGAAAAATATAGAGAAGTTTGAAAAAAGAACACATTTTGAAAAATGGTCAAAAAGGGGGGGAATAATTTTCAAAAGGGGGAGCTACCTCACCGAGTGGGGTATCAAATAAAAGGTATCGGTTTGGACATTTCAAAACAGTTTTTCAAATTTCTGTTGGTTTCATACTTTTTGAAATATTTTGAAAAAAGTCGAAAAAATACCCATTCCCCCCCCCCTATCTCCGAAGTTTGCCGAGCGATCCATTTAAAATGTATTAAGCGTTTGTAGATATGGATCTATATTTTACAGGAAAAATATAGAGAAGTCTGTAAAAAGAACACTTTTTGAAAAATGGTCAAAAAGGAATAATTTTCAAAAGGGGGGCTACCCCACCGAGTGGGGTATCAAATGAAAGGTATCGGTTTGGACATTTCAAACCAGTTTTTCAAATTTCTGTAACTTTCATACTTTTTGAAATATTTTGAAAAAAGTCGAAAAAATTACCATTACCCACCTTTAACCGAACCACCCATTTAACCGAAGCATGCAGAGAGATCCATCTGAAATGTAGGTTGGTACCTACTATTCTTAGTTATTCGTTAAACTGCGAAGTCTCTAACTGTTACTTTTGGTACATATTTGTTGACAAATGTTCAAAACCCTCGGCGCGCGAGTTACACTCGCACTTGACGGATCTTGTTTTTTATTAGGTTTGCGATGTTGTTGGCCACGGAAGCTAGCAACAGCACGCAGCTTCCAAGGCTAACAACCAAAAAGCATAAATTTACCTCGGAAGTCGTTATATTCGTGAAACGCTTCGTTAGCGCGATCTAGCGCTCGGTCATTTTTAGCAGCGACATCTAGTTCTGTCAGCCGGCCGAAAGTTTTAAAGGCTTGGGGGCATAGAGTAAAAACTCGCTGCTGTCTCAGCAGTGGGTCTCAGCAGTGGGATAGTGTCATTTAACAATTTGTGTAACCAAAAACCGATATAAGTGTGTTTTGACAGCACGTAAATGCAGTGCTTTCACTCACACATTCGTATGATTGAATGTTGCAAGTGAATAGCATTTCCCCTAAAAAATGGGGTAACTGAAACAAAGTTTCAATTAAGAAAACACGTCATTGTTTTTATCACCTACCTACCTTTTTATTTTTGAAATTATCTTATTTCAATTAACTGCAGGTGTCAATAGTTAATTGTGAAAATTGCACAATTAACTATTGACACCTGCAGTAATAAAAAACTTGTTTTTTTATATATTACGAAATACCAGCCGTTAGCTATTGTAGACAAAAAGATTTTACTCCAAGTCCGCAAAATAAGATCGGCTCGTTTTCGGAATAATATATAAATAGACGGTTAAGTGCGTGTTCAGCCACGTGCAGTGTACCTTAGTAGTTGCACGGTTTAAGGCTTATGGTGAATAAAGAAGTTTAAATTCTAAATTCGATGCGTGTGCTTAGGCCAATTAAAGTTGGGAACATCTAAGATAAAATTTACTGATTTAAAGCCTGATTTAGATCCCGCGGGAGGCGGAGATTGATATACTACCTAAAATTGTACGCTGTTTCATGGAAAGCAAGTCACATATAGGTAAAATGTCTTAAAGTACCTACCTCAATTCTCAATTCGTCTCGGTCGTTCCGTGCGGGATGTCGCTCCTGAAGCCAACGGAGGTCCGATGACGTCACAGGTAGATCAGAAGTCCAGGTAATTAAATATTCACAACTGCGGGGTAAATAGTGCTAGCGTAGGGATCGCGGCACGCGGTTTTGGAAGATTCCAAATTTTTATATAGCGGAGGCGACACGCGTCTGTAGTCAACTTGCGTGCATCGTAGACTAACTGAATCCCCACGAGGGTGGCGTCGTTGCATATCCCAAGTGTGGGGTATGCGGTAGACCTTTGACTCGTTGCTCACTTCAGTAGGTTAATACAATAAGGCATTCTTTGTTATGTGAAATACCAACCAAAAAACAGCGTATTCTCAATTAATTATGATATTTTAAAACGAGCGTAACCATTTCGCCCGGCTTGAAAGTTCCTACTTTCGAAACACAGAAGAAAGAAAATACGAATATGAAATTGAAAACTAAAGATAATAATAATCCTGTATGGAAATAGGAAAACTAAACCTAGTTGCATATCGTCACAAACTCTATCCTAAAGTCATGAACATGCTCTTTCTCTACTAATAGAGGCGCTAAACCTAATTAACGTATAGTCTATGCAGCAATGCGATGCGAGACCTTAATCTTAAACTAACTATAAAAAACTAACTGCTAGGAACTTACTGAGTTGGCAGAGGGCACAACTTCACAACCGGTCGACTTTGTAAAATCCCACTTTAGTCTTTACAGAAGCGACTCGAACTACACGGTTTTTGTCCGGAAAGATTTCAGTAACTAAACCTAACGGCCAATGCAACGGCATAACATTGTCCTGCATGGAGACAACTACCATGCCTAATTTTATAGGATTAGCTGGAGTGTTCCATTTCTGTCTGGATTGCAAGGTGTGCAAATACTCTTTACGCCACTGATTCCAAAAAGAGTGGACAAGTTTATCGATCAATATTCATATCGCGAAATAAGATGCAAACGAGTTTCATTAACTTCACGAGTGGGAAGAAACACAAGCGGTTTCGAATGCAAGAAGTGCGCCGGCGTCAGTGCAGACGGATCCGAAGGGTCGGAGCTTAGCGAATATAGGGGCCTTGAATTTAACAAGGCCTCCACTTGAGCCAACACAGTGTTTTGAGACTCACCGGAACGAAATGGCTTGACTGGCCACTCGGATCGCGGCATTAGCCATGTCGGCCCTGTTAGCCACAACGGATGATCGCGTAGTTGGGCCAGCGTCAAGCCCCGCGAGAGACAGTCACTCGGATTTTCCAAACCTGCAAACATGGAAAAATGATTCAGCCGAAAGGTTTTCGTGAATCTTGGCAATGCGGTTGGCCACAAAAGTGTGCCAGCGGTGCGGTTCGGAATGTGTCCAACTCAACGTTACCGTTGAATCGGAGAAAGCTACGACAGCCTCAGTGGCATGGCGCGCTACGTACTATGAATAAACTCGCCTTATCAGAGTCGATAAGAGGAGTGCAGCGCAGAACTCAAGACGAGCTAGCGAAATAACCTTTAGTTGTGCAACCTTTGATTTCGCACACACCAGCGAAACGACGATATCCCCGTGGGGTTTGACCACGTGGGCGTAGACTGCTCCGCCGTAGGCTTTCTCGCTCGCCCCACTAGGGTGACCAATGACCATACAGCGATCTAAGACACCAATGTGGCGCGGAAATTTCATTTCTGAAATAAGAGGTAGCTCGGTCTGAAATTTTTTCCAGGCGTGAAAGATGCGGATTGGCGGGACATCATCCCAGCCAAGTTTCACTAGCCAAAGCTCCTTTATGAGCAGCTTGGCGTAAAGAATCATAGGGGCAACAAGGCCTAAAACGTCGAAAAGACGTGCGATGGACGATAAAATATTTCGCTTCGTACATGGTAGGTTATCCGGATTTACCTGGAATCCGAAATAATCCTCATCTGGATACCAACGAAGGCCTAGTATTTTCTGTGTGAGATCTTTGCTAAGGTTTAAACTGTGCGGGAGTCGTAATGACTCCGGGATCGCCTGAAGCACCTGAGCGCTATTACTCAACCATTTAGTTAGGTGGAAATTGCCAAGCGAAAATATTTTTATCAGCTGATGAGCGGATTCTATGGCTAGCTCGGTGCTAGGGCTTGAGCTGACTATGTCGTCCATTATAAATAATATCCCGCTGCAATATTTCGCCAGCCAGAGGAAATGACTGACCCTCGTCTAGAACCAGCTGTTGAACTGTACGAATAGCGATGACAGGAGAGCACTTCAAACCGAATGGTAATACTGAGAATTCATAGGTTTGGAGCTCTTCGTCCTCGTGAAAGCGATATAAAATGCGTTGAAGCGAGCGATCGTTCTGGCGTATGCCTATGCGAAGGTACATGGCCTTTACATCTGCTGACACAGCGACACCGAAGAGTCTAAAGTTCAACAAGATGTTGAAAAGGTCAGCTTGAAGCACTGGACCTGCGTATAGGATATCGTTGAGCGAAACCCCGTTGTCTGTACTCGCGCTGGCATCCAATACTACGCGTAACTTGGTAGTACTATTGTCTTCGCGAATGACAGCCTGGTGTGGGATATAATAGGCGACCTGTCGCTCTTGAGCCTCTTGTGTATGCGAAACATTCGGAAGATTATCGTTCTTCAGAAGCGAAATATACTTGTTATCTAAATAATCCTTGATGACATCGTCATACAGGAGCTTAACGTTAGGTAACTTCTTAAGTCTACGCTCTAGGCTATAAAACCTCCGACGAGCGATGTCTATTGAGCTTCCAGTACTACTACACTACTACTTCAAGGGGAGCAAATGCAATAAATAATTTGTGTTTATTGCATTTGCTCCCCTTGGAGTCGAGAGAAGTCTAGGTCCGTGGCGGTATCGAGGTTTTCCGGAATTTTAATAAATATCTGAGCATCTGGTTGATGCGACGGCGCGTGACCCGATAACTGGTGAGTATCTGGCGCAGCGCATCAGCCTTGCCATACAGCGGGACAATGCAGCCAGCGTCTTGGGGACGCTTCCGACTGGTATTGACATCGATAAGTTGAGCTGCCTCTAGATTGTTTACCTACATTTAATATAGATCAATATGACCTTTTACAGCTTGTTATTTAAATGAGTATTTTCGAAGGTATTACAGATTTAAAATGCAGGGACATAGAGGTTGCGGCGGTACCGGCCGGGGGGCTGATTGTGTAGTATATTTAGTATCAGCATTGCACCCGTGCAAAGCTGGGGGGGTCGCTGGTATAATATATTATAATAATCATATACTTACCGAAATTTCAGTGATAAATGGAAAAAATATGGTGAAAAACTACATTACGAAAATGAAAAGGTAGCTTTGTAGGCACCGTGCAAATTGACATTGGTTCTGGAAAAAATACTGTCAAGTTAAATGTTTCGTTCGTACATTTTGCCCATTAGAATAGAGGTGCTCGCCGCAAAAGCCCCCATTTTAAGCTTCGTGCCAAAGCTTCAAGTTTTGGTGAATTAGAACACACGCACTAGCGGCGCCGCTCACTGCACGCACTAGCGGAGGCACTGCACGCCGCACACATCTCATCTCCGCTGCCTGACGTAGCCAGCCTGGGAGGCACAGCTCACATGTCCGCTCATCTCTTCTCCTACTTTCTGACCTACTTTCCATATTACTTAGCTCGAATACTCTAAGTCACGATTTTTTGAGATTTTCTTTGAAATCTATCAGAAAATCGCGACTTGAGACGTGCGTTGCGTTTGTGTATTCGGGGATAGTCTATGCAAAGTACTTACTTGTTTGTTTATCCGACTAACTATATAATATTATATTATATGATATGATGATATTCTTCTAATAATATAACGCCGAAAGTTTGTGAAATCTAAATATGTTACCTAGGATCTCTAAAATTACTGAACAGATCAAGATGAAATTTGGCGTACGTTAAGATCAAAGCCTAACTTAGATAGGCTACTTATTATACCGAAAATACGTGTGCGAAGCCGCGGGCAGAAGCTAGTAATATTATAAATGCGAAAGTTTGTGAAATGTGAAATTTTTGTTACCTAGGATAAGATGAAATCTGGCATACACTTAGAACGTAGCCTAACTTAAATAATATGCTACTTATTATACCGGAAATCCACGCGCGAAGCCGCGAGCTTAAACTAGTTTGGAATAAAGCGTTATATTTCCTTCGTAAGCTTAGCGTGTATAGTTCAGTAAAAAACTACTAGATGGCGTAAGTTCCTTTCTTTACCTGATTAGTTCACATTTCACAAAAATATGTCTAAATCTTGCTGTGGATCAGGGCTAGATCTTGCTAACGAAGCGTTTCAGAATTCAGTAACTACTCATTGGGAAGAAATAGTGATGTGTTAGTCCTAGTACCTTCTAGTACAGAACTTTCAGATAATTTTCTTCTGAGTGGCAAAAAACTGACGTCAGGATAGTGGTAACAATAAAACAACATTTTTATTTTATCATTTATACAATGGATTCATAACTTATTCGTTAGAGGAAATCATCCATTACAGCGCGAAACTGTCATTAAACTCAATACAAATATGGAAAAGCATCCAGACATACCATGGAATTATAGAAAGGTAAGCGATGGTATTCAGGAGTAAAGGCGTAAGATCATCTTGGTGAAACCTCGAATTCGCTTCGTTTACATACTTCCTCAGGACCTTTCCAGTTGATACAAGTCAAATGAGCCAGCGCAAATAACATTCATTCTTTAAAAGGTTTTAACTATTCTTAGCTTGTTTTCTTGGCAAGTTGACTTTGATTAAGTAGCTCAGCGTATTCGTAGTTATGTGATGTGAACAGTTATGATTATTTATTTATTAATTTGATAATACAGGTACTAACATATGATGTTGTGGTTGATTTTCAGGAAAGTACCAACTTGTTTTTGGAACACAAAAGCGTTTACAATATTTTTATTGTTGAGACTCATTATTGTAAGACTCATGATCTTGATATTGCCCTGCGCAGGCGCACCATGTCTTAGACTTTTGAACATTCCCTTTACTATTTCGATTTCGACAATCTAGTGTAGATTGTCTCCCTCTGCAAAATGATCTTACTCCCAAACGGTAAACTGAAAATAATATTATAAAGATTTTCCTACAATTATGTTTTCTGAAATGTAAAACTCTTAATTCCACATTACGTCGTTCCTATCAGCGTCGACAGAGCGAGACAAAACATGGCATTTTTGCAGCGATCCTCGTCAAAACTGCCAATATTTGGCTCCGCAGCGAGACGCGCTTATCATAAGTAACTCTTACGGCTTACTTTAAAAATATTTAGCCAAATTTTGTCTCATTCGCTCGCCTGACGCGGTTATCAAGCACACTTGTTACTTTACATACCAAGCCGGCCAGACCTTCTCTTATTTACATGAAGCGGCTAAATGAGGCCGACTTTTGTTTTTATACAAATCAAATTGTGTCCTAAATTTACAGTGAAGTAAACCAGCACGTTAGTTCGTGTGCGGCGACCGGCCTCGCGCCGCTCCCTCTACCTTCCATTCGCTTCTAAACCGGCGATACGGTGCTTTTAACCACATCTCACTGCTCTCTCAAGTTATTCAACTCTTATTCTAACTTCTGACCCATTTGTGAGCCTTTTAATAGAAAGGTAGGTCAACAACGTCCTCCCTGCTGTCTGATAAAGAACGTACAAATAAATTCTACCCAGATAATACGAACGGCTTGATCTACATTATCACAGCACATATCATGTAAAAGCCACCACTGGCTACCAATATCCTAAAATTGGTGATTTACAAATATTTAATAAGCCTACAACTACGAGAGAAAAACAGTAAACAAGGATACTACCGATTTCAAACAAAGTGTAGTTTTAATGTGGACCACACCACCAACAGTCACAATTTTTTTTTAAATATTCAAACTGAAAATTTATTTCTGTGTTCATTAATTACTGTGACCACCAAACAGTGATACTTTTAAGATTGACAGCAGAAAGTACGCGTCCACGGCACAAAACCAGCCTCCTGTACACGTTTAAATATATACATATATATCAACATTAAAACAATACTTCGATAACGTTCAGGATCGTCCAGCGCGCGGCGAGGGCGCGCGGCGAGGGCGCGCGGCGAGGGCGCGCGGGGGCGCGCGGGGGCTGCGTGCTACAGCGCTTCGAGCAGCACTTACCTACCACTAACACATTTTTCGTTGTGTTTTTGGCACGCCAGAGTAAAAATTTAAAGAAATAAATGCTTTTGAATTTGTCATTCATTAATCAAAAGTTTTCATTGCAAAGTTTTTAATTTACGAGACACTGCTTTTCAATTTTATCAATATTTATGGTTGGTGAAGAATTCTAAAGGTTTTTTGATTTTTTTTGGATTCTTAGTTTTTCCTCGTTAGCGATGGGAGCCACATTTATTGTTTATTTAATTTCAGAACAATTAATTCTTAACTAGTTTTTATATCTTGGCCAATTTTGTGAACCCATGTAAAGTACACTAAAGGAGCTAGAAAACGGCTCTTACACCAAGTACACCTAGGTATTTATCTAATAATACTGGATGGATATTAAATTTAATAAATTATCGCGAAAATTCAGAATATTTAATTTTCATAAGATCTCATCATTTTGTAAGTATACTAATCGAAAAGCTCTTAACATTAATAAATCCTTAAAGAGATTGGTAGAGGATAGTGTAATTATGTACCTAGGAGCAGTGCGCGCGCGCAGCTCTGCCGCGCCCGCGGCGTCGCGCGTCGGCTATCGCCGCTGCGCACAAGAAGCTAAGCTCGTAGCTGATCAGTTAGTGTAAAATTTAATCAAAACATTCATAATAATCGAAAAAAATCATGATTTCATGCCTTAAAAGCCAAAAAGTCAATATAGAATAGACATTAATATTTTATAAAAATTACAATACTTCGTAATAAAAGTAATATAAAATGTAAGCAAATTTTACCGAAGCTAGTTAATGATAGTAATGTGAATATATGAGAATATGAACACGGTTCATCTGGACGGAGAGGGGCTTGAGTGAGAGCGTGTCGTTTAGCGGAGGGACGCAGTGTCGCTGTGGCGCCTGCGCCGGCGCAGGCAAGCTGTAGGACGCTGCAAGTCTTACTGGGAGTTAAAGCGCAATAAGCGCGTTAAGATAGCTAGCTTATTAGTTAGGATGCGGCTCCCACCGCGCCGAGATTGCGCCTCGCTCGCGCACTATCCATGGACACCCGCGACGCCTCCAAAATACTGGACGCGTCCACTAAAACTTTGATGATATATCTGGTATCACCTAACTATTCGTCATCTTAACAAATCAAATTTAAATTTACATTATTTTTATCGAAGTTTATTTTCTCTAGAGACTATATTTCATATAGTCTGTAGGACATTTTCAGACTTTGTTATATTTTTCTTCAACTTCCTTCTAAAACTTTGATATATTTTTCGGGTTTCAAGTGCAGAACGCTTACCATGTTGATTTCCTCGCCGATATTTGTGGAGGGGAAACTCTCTTAAGAGTGCTAACATTGAAGACGTTCGTATTTATGGTATTGAAATGAAACCGTCTTTCGGCACCGAGCCCGTGTTCTTAACCTCCTCTGGGTACAACGTTCATTATATCAACTAATAATACTGAGCGAAAATCATAACACGCCTTCAGCGTTCATAATTGGCACTGCCGGATCGCCCTCGTGCTCGATGGAGCTTCTGTCCAGTGTACCCGAGCACTTTCAGGGCTCGGGGATCCCCCGGACGAGGCGCCGCGGACACTCGGTGCGCGGCCGCTGCCCGCCAGGCCTCAGCGAGACCACACGTCTCAGAGCCCTGCCGGGTTACCACCGAACCGCGGTGCCTCTTACGTACATCTCAAGAGATCTCCGAGCCCGCTATAGATTGAATTCATTCCATACCAGTAACGACTACAGAGACACAGATAATCTACAACACTTGGATGATACAGTAACTTAACAACGATACGAATAATCCTAAAGAATACAATAGCACACATAGAATCGAATGTAAGTATAATTAATAAGTATGTTAAACATTAACACCGAAACCAAACCTAATGTTTGGCAATACAGCAATGAGGCAGAGTGATCTTCTGAGAGCGACCGAAGAGGATGCTTAGTAAGTTTGTTGTTAACGTATTTGTAATGTCGCTGTGTAAAATGGGCCAAAACACTTTCGAAGAAAGGCATCATCGTCCGTGCTCTTTGTCGATGAGCGAGTTCGAAGAATATATTTATCGGCAAAAGGTGTTTCGGTATAAGTGAGCTCCGACTGAGCGCAGTCGGTAAAGCATTCCATCGATGAAAAGTGTTTCGGTTAATAGTTCAGAAACTGATTTCCGGTTTCTAGTAAAGTAATTGAGCGTTTTCAGTGAAAAGTAAATCAGTCTGAATAAAAAATCTATTTGATGTGTACTGAAAATGCCGGATTGTACGATATCTGTGAACCTCTTTCTATTTGATTCCGGAACGTAGCTTGCTATTTTCTGAATTATTATATTCAGCATTAGAACTCTCAACTATTTTTTGCACTCTTTTATGTCAGAAACGGATTTACAATAAAAGCACTTTATGCAACAAAAAACCAATAGATTTTCCCGAAGAAAGGTTTAAAAAATGTAAGTAGATAAGAATATATTTTGGAAACAGTTCTTTCGATTGCTATCATCAGATCATCTTTGTAACTTGGATACATGTATCATTTAGTTATATTTATCAGGACGGTTTTTTAAATTACCCAAATACATAATTATCCTTTTCTGATACTTATTCATCTGTTTTAAATTCATGTTGTTATATTGTGTTTCTTGCGTTCATTTTGGATGTTACGAATAACATTTGTCAGTAATCTGAAAAACCGCCCAGATATCTAAACACCGACTAGAAACGGGATCCGAGTGCTATTTTAATAAGTACAATACTATAACTTAAGTGCGAATTGATTATAGAAACATCGATTTACAACACGGTAGGCGCGACAGCCTCGGGCAACAAATTTGTCATTGTTAGGACCATTTTGGCAGATCTGTTAGGCCAAAATTATTATATAATTTTTATATTGATTTTACATACATACCTAGCGTTTTGGTTTTAGTAAAAGTGACTGTGATTTGCATGTGTTTTTAAAAACTTAGGCCATCAATGTATTGAGTATGTGTTTATTATTATGTTTTCGCATATTTATTAGTGATTTGGTGTTTTTTTCTGACAAAATGGGCCAAAGATGACAAAAAACCAGCTAGTCTTTAGTCGAGCGACCATCTACCCCTTAGTGGTCCATCTGACCGCTGATGGTAAACCCGCCCAAGAAGTGACCACCCCTGACCCGGATCATCCAACCCGACCAATCATCTCAAACTCGACTAAACACAAAACTACTCATACAAGAACATTTATTTGACAGATTATCGATAGTTATTATATTAACTTTAAATTAAACTTTACTTTAAAATATGCATGTTCTATTTCACGATTCTATTACACCAACTATAATTTATTAAACATTAATATCAACTAAATCTATGAAATGTAATGCTATTACTGATTCACACCAATCTAACACAATATTACGTTTATATTTAACACCGAGTAACACCGATTATTTATTAATACGATTATAATACTGAAGCGATTGCAGACGGAACGGTCTATTGGTTTACTAGGGGAAGAAAAACATCAGAGAAGTTCAGATAACTAAAGGAATCTGCAAGAAACTAGTGTAAAGACTTGCTCTAAGGGTGCATCTCAATAGAAATCTAAGTAAACAACATCCGATTATTAGCGTCAAAATAATGTATAGACCCAGTATAGGGGCCGCTTACCACTATAATACGTAATCCTAACCTAAACCTACAAATATTGCGTAAATATGTATTTTCTCTAGAACGCTATGAGATGTGTTAATGATATGATGAGAGTATTACGGGTGTATTAACTGTAATGCCCCAAGACTTAAATTACGAATAGCCATGGACAGACGTGGCAGAGTCTGCGCTAAGTTATGGACGCGTATGCATCGCTAAAACATAATGTCGTAGTGGAATGTACTCGTACAGAGGAGTAGAAGCAACAGCTGCTAGCACGTGGTCTGCAGAGGAATGACTCTAACCTGGTGACAACCGAGGGGACAAGCCTGTCGCATGGCTAACTACTTACAAACATCTAGAGTCACGTCTATGGATATGTTTAAAATGTAATATCGTAAAGCTACTAATTTAAAACGTATATCGTATGCCCATCATCTTGAATACCAATCCCAATGTAATCCATCGCAACCGCGAGTCGCGGATAAAACCCTTCATTAAATTTAAACATTGAAGTAACACCGAAACATTTAAATAACATATAGGTACCATGTATTGTAACATTGAGTATTTGAACAAACTACTGCTAATACGATATCGTGAGAGCTACCGAGGCTGTCGCGTGTTAGACATTACAGTTATGATTATATATTGTTTAGTAAGTAAAGTAAAATATGCTATTTTCACTGTCTCTGATAACCGTATCCGTATCCACACTTAAAACAAACCGGCGGCTGGAGGATGAGTCATGAGTCATGAGTCCCGATCGAAACCAAAACTGAGCTCCGTATCCGCACTGGAACTGCTCCGCATCTGCACCTCACCTCACCGCACCGCACCGCACCGCACCGCACCACACCGTACCGCACCGCACCGAAACCGACTCTTATATTACACTTGTGTTCAAAATGTAGAAAGTGGTTGAAGCAGTATCAAGCTGTACCTTATTTACAAAGGAGCGGGGCGCGCTCACATACAAGCTTATAATTAAAGTTTTTTTTGTATTTTTCGTTTTTTTGTAGGTGGAATGTTGTATTAGTATTAGTCGAAATCGATGAGCTCTATTGAGTCCAGGGTGGGCGTGGGCGGTGGGCGCGTGATGAAGGGGTTGGGCGAGCTGTCGTCGAGGGAGCGGCGGCGCCGGCGCACGTAGCAGCCGCCCTCAGCCCTCGACGAGTCTGCAACAACAAAAAACAACACATTTACAAACACTCTTTACTACAGAGACCGGACCGGCCTTCACCATGAGCCAAGTCTGGATACTGTAAAATCAATGAAAAAAAAAAGATTATTAAAAAATAATCTAGAAGGAAACAAAATTACAATTAGAGAATGAAAATTACAATCAAATAAGGAATTAATAGTTACAGAATAAAAACTAATTAGAACTGAAACAATTGAGCTAACTGCAGACTGTTGCAAACAATGTAGAGGTAGCTGAACTGATCCATATAAATAGCAACCGGAAGCGTCCCCAAGACGCTGGCAGCAGTGCTCCGCTGTATGGGAATGTTGATGCGGGTCACGTGACAAATCAATTCCATATTATTTCTATTTAAAAATTTTACTTCTATGGACTTCTACTTCTGCTAAAGTGTAATTAGTAAGTTTAAAGGTAATTGTATAGGAAAATGTAATTATAGAAAGTTTAGTGAAACTAACAATGTACGACTAACTCTGAAAATCAACAACGATGATCCGCGTTTCTACTAGACGTGTCTAGTAGAAAGGCGGATAGTACCCGTACCCGTACCCGCACACACGTGCTTCACACGTAGCAAAGCTGCAGTTGTGAGGCAATTTACACCGATAAGTTTACTTGGATATTGACGTATTATGGCATAGCTAGTTCTCATAGAAATGCTTTTACGTAGACTTTTTTCGTAGAGGTACTACGACGTAGCCCGTTCTTGTAAAGGTGCTACGACGTAGCCCATTCTTGTATAAATGCTACGTGTAGCCTGTTCTCGTAGAGGTACTACAACGTAGCCCGTTCTTGTATAGGTGCTACGTGTAGCCTGTTCTCGTAGAGGTACTACGACGTAGCCCGTTCTTGTATAAATGCTACGTGTAGCCTGTTCTCGTAGAGGTACTACGACGTAGCCCGTTCTTGTATAAATGCTACGTGTAGCCTGTTCTCGTAGAGGTACTACGACGTAGCCCGTTCTTGTATAAATGCTACGTGTAGCCTGTTCTCGTAGAGGTACTACAATGTAGCCCGTTCTTGTATAGGTGCTACGTGTAGCCTGTTCTCGTAGAGGTACTACGACGTAGCCCGTTCTTGTATAAATGCTACGTGTAGCCTGTTCTCGTAGAGGTACTACAACGTAGCCCGTTCTTGTATAGGTGATACGTGTAGCCTGTTCTCGTAGAGGTACTACAACGTAGCCCGTTCTTGTATAGGTGATACGTGTAGCCTGTTCTCGTAGAGGTACTACAACGTAGCCCGTTCTTGTATAGGTGCTACGTGTAGCCTGTTCTCGTAGAGGTACTACGACGTAGCCCGTTCTTGTATAAATGCTACGTGTAGCCTGTTCTCGTAGAGGTACTACAATGTAGCCCGTTCTTGTATAGGTGCTACGTGTAGCCTGTTCTCGTAGAGGTACTACGACGTAGCCCGTTCTTGTATAAATGCTACGTGTAGCCTGTTCTCGTAGAGGTACTACAATGTAGCCCGTTCTTGTATAGGTACTACGACGTAGCCCGTTCTTGTATAAATGCTACGTGTAGCCTGTTCTCGTAGAGGTACTACAATGTAGCCCGTTCTTGTATAGGTGCTACGTGTAGCCTGTTGTCGTAGAGGTACTACGACGTAGCCCGTTCTTGTATAGGTGCTACGTGTAGCCTGTTCTCGTAGAGGTACTACGTGTAGACTGTTCTCGTAGAGGTACTACGACGTAGCCCGTTCTTGTATAGGTGCTACGTGTAGCCTGTTCTCGTAGAGGTACTACGACATAGCCCGTTCTTGTATAGGTGCTACGTGTAGCCTGTTCTCGTAGAGGTACTACGACGTAGCCCGTTCTTGTATAGGTGCTACGTGTAGCCTGTTCTCGTAGAGGTACTACGTGTAGACTGTTCTCGTAGAGGTACTACGACGTTGCCCGTTCTTGTATAGGTGCTACGTGTAGCCTGTTCTCGTAGAGGTACTACAACGTAGCCCGTTCTTGTATAGGTGCTACGTGTAGCCTGTTCTCGTAGAGGTACTACGACGTAGCCCGTTCTTGTATAAATGCTACGTGTAGCCTGTTCTCGTAGAGGTACTACAATGTAGCCCGTTCTTGTATAGGTGCTACGTGTAGCCTGTTCTCGTAGAGGTACTACGACGTAGCCCGTTCTTGTATAAATGCTACGTGTAGCCTGTTCTCGTAGAGGTACTACAATGTAGCCCGTTCTTGTATAGGTGCTACGTGTAGCCTGTTGTCGTAGAGGTACTACGACGTAGCCCGTTCTTGTATAGGTGCTACGTGTAGCCTGTTCTCGTAGAGGTACTACGTGTAGACTGTTCTCGTAGAGGTACTACGACGTAGCCCGTTCTTGTATAGGTGCTACGTGTAGCCTGTTCTCGTAGAGGTACTACGACATAGCCCGTTCTTGTATAGGTGCTACGTGTAGCCTGTTCTCGTAGAGGTACTACGACGTAGCCCGTTCTTGTATAGGTGCTACGTGTAGCCTGTTCTCGTAGAGGTACTACGTGTAGACTGTTCTCGTAGAGGTACTACGACGTAGCCCGTTCTTGTAGAGGCTCTACGTGTAGCCTGTTCTCGTAGAGGTACTACGTGTAGACTGTTCTCGTAGAGGTACTACGACGTAGCCCGTTCTTGTAGAGGCTCTACGTGTAGCCTGTTCTCGTAGAGGTACTACGTGTAGACTGTTCTCGTAGAGGTACTACGACGTAGCCCGTTCTTGTAGAGGCTCTACGTGTAGCCTGTTCTCGTAGAGGTACTACGACGTAGCCCGTTCTTGTATAGATGCTACGTGTAGAAAAGTAGTTGAAAAAACGTTAGAAAAAGGGGTTACTTTGGGATTATTTTCTATCGAGTGAAGTTCATTAGATCTTGTAACTGAATGCTACTTTGACTAGACTAGATCCTAAGGTAATATATCTTTTATTCAGAATTTTAAACACTATTTTCTAAGTCTCAGATGGTTTTAAAAATCACAAAAATGGGGCCTCTGCCTACCAAGCCTTAACCTGTTCCGTCCCACTGTTGGGCAAAGGTAAACTTCGTCCGATCTTGTGCGATTTCCCAACAGTCATTTGGTCTTAAATGGCAATGAGGAGGCTACATTGGCCAAATGCACAACGAGAAGTGAATCCATATCACCCTGGGCCCCGGAAGAAAACTGCCCTCGACGTCGGGCACGAAAACGTTGGCTCCTTACCTTCCTAAATGACTTGTGGAAAGAAAAAATATATTTAAAAAATCATGAAGATGCACTGTTTCGCTCATAATTTGGTTGAGATCTCAAGAACCCTGGGGAAGAACCCCTATTGACATGACTTGTGTTTTCATTCGTGAGTTATTATTGATTATTCGGTTCCTTGAACCACTTTCTTCATAGCTTTTGTAGTTTTCTTGTAAATGAGCATAAACTTGAGTTTTCCGCTAACGCCGTTCTAAAAATGTATGGTCTGTTCCGCTCCTATGAACGCGAAATCCAGTCTATCCTTTTCAGAAAATGGCGCGCATTACGCCCTCTTGAGGTGTTGCCTACACACTCGCCGAGTCAAGACTCTCGAGATTCAAGGGTCGAATGTGAGGCGTGTTTGAGAAAACTACGTGCATCGCAAGCATCTTCATCTTGTAATTTTTATCTCTATTTTTACGCTTTAAATGTCTATTATTTTTTTATACAAATTTTCATGCTGGGCATGCCCCGTGGCATCGATTTGCGCAAAAGTAAGTAGAGCTTGTGTTATGGGTAGATAACTGATAACATAACAGATGCACACAGATCTTACCCCATGTACATATCCGACGATCCTATCCATACCAGGTTGCCTGGCAGAGATCGCTCTTGAGCGATAAGACCGCCAGTTGTCACTTAGGTTATAATTGTTTCATCTTAAATTGTTTCTTAGTTTTAAGTGTGCCATAAAAGTATTTTCTATCTATCTATCGAACTACCTAACTTAATTACCAGTTATGTTATTTCAGTACTTAATTTATGAAGGGATCAGAGGGACCTCTGCCCAACGGTAGGAAGTTACAGGCTAATTCTAATGATAAATATACACTAAAATTATGCTACATTATAATGCTCTTATGAAGATCAAGAAACAGAAACTCTTTTTTCCGTAAATACAATAAATGTATACCTAGAAAAGGTCAAATTATTCAAAATAGTAAGTATCTAGCCTTACTTACCTAAGCCTTTAAAAGTAAACAGTGCATTCAGTAAAATCTTTACTAACAACGAAAATTACAATCAAATACTAGAAATAAATTAGAAATTTAAAAGGGCAGAAGCCTTTATTCACAAAGAAAATTACAATAAAATAATAGAAATAAATTAGAACTAGTATTTACAATTGAAACAATTGAGCTAACTGCAGACTGTTGCAAACAATCTACAGGTATAGTTTAATATGATTATTTTTAGCATATGACGTAACGCTGAAGGGCCTAAGCCTCTCTCTCTCTCTTTAATCAGTTTAATAATTAATATTTTCAAGTTAAATATCTTCAAAGCCTTGCTATAAAATACATTTTGCGCTACTACCTCCATGTTCAATCTTTAAATCAACCAACCGTGGTTTGCAAAACGATTTTTTACGATTTCACTCCCAGCCATTCATTCCAGCAAATTGCTTTATGAATAACTCTTACATTATTAAAATGTAATCATTCAATCTCTCTATACATTTTCATACCTACGGTACGATATTTGATCAAACCTACAGAATATCAAACCGCACGGTAATTTCCATCCATATAAAATTATTCTTGTGGGTATTGCACTGATGAGTCAGCTTTTAATTTAGAATGTCTATTGAGTAATTTCGTGGAACTATAATTTTATTTCTTTGAAGTTTTCTAAATGAATTATTGATCCCTGGTATTTAAGAACGGGACTCTACCTACCGATCATAAAGCTAAGGTACCTCTTACAACGTTATTAATAAAACACACATTGACCTTTGTCCAAAAAAGCCACAGTGCAACGATGACCAGATTTACTTAGTACCTATTGTGATAAAATAAGTCAGTTTAAGTTATGTGATAAACATAATACAACTGATAAATATTTTTTAATATACATAGGAAACATGCAGACCCGGAACAGTCTATCAAATATGCAGATACGAGTACAAACATTTGTCCCGTGAATCATCGAACCCGTAACTTCACATATCGTAGACAGTTCTTCGCCCGCTGGGCCACATAAGTCGTCCGTCTCCACCGTGATGTCTAAAAATCCAGAGTTATCAGGGAAACGTCGACGACACCCTTTACCGTCGTTTTTATTCAAAATTGTTTCGAAGCAGAAAATTATCCTAGATATCAATGGTAGTGTTAATAATTAAGTAGTTATAATTTAATGGTGGATACTTTTCTGGTTCAAGTGTCACTTAATGATTGATTGTCCTGTTATTATTAAAATATAATAAAAAATACAAATAAAAAAAAAGATTTTTAACAATGTAGGAGTCGTTCCTAACTTTGTCTTCTTTAGAGACGAGGGGACGCATCCGACTGGTACTATATGGAACAGTTGAGCTACCTGTAGATTGTTTGCAACTAGTTCTAATTTATTTTTATTATTTGATTGTAATTTTCTTTACGAATAAAGAAATGTTAGAGTCTTATATGAAAGAGGTCATCATACGTTTGCGTTTTCTGTTTTTTTTTTTATAATTATTTTTCTAAGGGATTTTGAGTTATTGCTATGTCAGTCCCGTATTTTAACTAAATAAGTACTTACGGATCTTTTTGATTGATAGATAACCTTTTATTTCAGTAGATTTAACCTGTTTCGCTTGCTACCCAAAATAGTGAATGACCCAGTGAGTTTATGGAAGAATCAGAAAAAAGACCTTCTATTTTGTATCGGTGAAAGAGATTTTAACTCAATTGCATGGACTCAATAAAACTTGTTATCGAGATACACTGGCGGCAACAATCGAGTCAGACATGTTTCCTAGCTTTCAGAACAATATTACGTAGTTCTTCATTGAAATAAAAATATTGGTGGACTTTTTACAGTTCCGTACCTACCCAAAGGGTGCAAGTACCACTTGTAGTGGTGACAGTCTACGTTAATTTCAATAAACTACATTTTTACGATTGTTATCACAGTTTCTTTCTACGGAGAAAACGACCTAATTTAGAAAGCCAAGCAAAACAACGATATCGCTATACAAATACGCCTGGCTAAGTGTTTATTGAAATTGAAATTGCTGCCTGTACCATTTTCAAGAACACGGCCAATATCCATCACCATGTGCAGTGATGGCCATCAAAGAATTGATACGTAATTGGCCAAAGGGTAATCATTGACGATGTCGGTCGGACATAACGAGAGTGAATTCCCTGTAGCGCGCAGCCCCTACCATCGGACTCTGCATACCTCTCATGCGATAATAGATAATTTTTGGATTTAGACTTCGGAAAATACACTTGTTTATGTAGATAGTACAAGTTTGATGACAAATTTGAAAACCCTCCTCGACAGATTTTCATGAAATATGGCTAAGAACACTCGGGATAAAATTAGCTATGACACAAAAAAACTAAACGAAAATCGGTTAATCCGTTTGGGAGCTACGATACCACAGACAGATACACAAATACACAGACAGACACGTTAAACTTATAACACCCCTCGCTTTTGCGTCGGGGGTTAAAAAACAACTCTAATATAGACAATTATCCCCATAGTTAAAAGCAAATTAGATTTATTAGATTTTGCAATGTTGATAGATTTTCATGGAAAACTGTAGAAAATCACCCGAGACCAACTTAAATCTGGTTTGCGTTTGAGAATTCGGGGTTAGTCATCCATCTAACTCGTATTTCGTGTACGTTATAGATGACTGAAATTGAAGTCCCATTGGTTTGCCCATCAGGACTCTCTAGTCTCTCTCAACTCTTGGCGATTCGACAACTCGTAATAGCGACGAACGAATTAACCTAACAATGTTTTTGTGTGTAGTTCTTCTTAATCAACAAAAAAGACAATCAAAGTATAGAAACAAATACAATTCTGTTATTTATTATATACTTTGAAATAATCTTATTATAAAAAACAATCACAGCGGCACGGAAGTTCGAAGTTGCGTGTGAAAACTCAGACTCAGTAAATTCTTTAATACAACATAATGCTTTATTCAAGTTAATAGACTCTGTAACATTGAGTAAAGTGTTCGTCTATTAGCCCCGGCAGAGTGTACACACTATACGCTTATGGTTAATTTTCAAATGAAAGAAACTAACACATCATGGCCGACTGCGTGGACAGATTCTTCGAATACCATTACAAACATTGCGTGACTGACTGACAGACAAAAAACGAAGGTCTTTTATGTCTTTACTCTGGATGATTTATGCAGTGTCTGCAAGCTCAGGTTGGGATATGATAATGTTTTAGGTTTGTTCAGAACTTATAGTTATTGAATTTATAAACACGAATAGCAGCAACAGCCGTATCGTAGAATCGACCTCTATGCTGTACTCAATGATATTTCAAATAGAATTCAATTTATCATTTGCTCCCCTTGGAGTCGATACCCTAGGTCCGTGGGGTACCGAGGCTCATCGGGTTTTTAAAAAATTATCTGAGCGTCTGGTCGAAGCGACGGGTGATCCGAGAGCTGGTCAGTATCTAGCACAGCGCATCAGCATTGCCATACAGCGGGCAATGCAGCCAGCGTCTTGGGGACGCTTTCGACTGGTATTGATATGGATTAGTTGAGTTCAGTTCTTTTCGTGTTCCAAAGTTTATTCAACACGTTGCTACTAAACAAAAAGAGAGAGCTTGGATGTGAATGTATCATAATACCACTTTGAATTTGGCTATACTAATATTTATTTTCTTAACTGATTTCTCTTATAGCTGTTACTTGTGGGTTTGTGTAATCTGCTATATGTTTTCGTCCACGAGTAATATAATTGCGTTAAGAATGCACGTGATTCGTAAAACCAAGTCATAACGAAATCTAGAACATTTTTGAGACGAACACAAGAATGCCGCCACGTTCTGAGACAACACTGCGAGCTTTCACTCTCGAGTGACGGAAACCGGACGTTGATTGCATAATAGCACTTAGAAAGTGTTACTCGAGTCACTACCATTGGTTTATCAATTTGACTGCTCTAAAATGTTGCCATAGAAATAATAAGGACCTCTGTATTGCTAAAGCTATCAAATTAATTAAATTCTCTACGTTCAGAATAGTCACCAAACTAGGTTTAAGATGGTAAAATTGTTGGTTTCCCAATAAAATAAATATGCCTACGAAAATTTACGTTTACTCCAAAACAAATAAATGCTTATCTATTAGATCCTGATCGAAAAAAACCTTGTAAGATCAGACAATGTTTGTTCATATTTCGTCCAGCTTTTCATAATTTAATTGTGTTGTATTTTTACACGCACGTTATACGTTAAGATGTAAAATTGGTCGACACTAAATTATGCAAAGTGTGTCCATGTCAAATTATCTTTTAAAAGATAGCTTCTTCATCATCCATAGCACAAAGGGCCTTTGTTCACTCGTTCGCTTATGTAAACGTGCATGTACAAGAGCCCTAAAACTTGAACTTCATGAGTGGGTAAGTATTTTACTTTTAAGGTCAGTGTAGTGTCTACCTGTAGATTGTTTGCAACAGTCTGCAGTTAGCTCATTCGTTTCAATTATAAATACTAGTTCTAATTTGTTTCTAAAAATATAATATTATAAATATAATATTCTAATTATCTTTATTATTAAAGGTAAAATAAACTTTTAAAACTAAATGTTTTTGGTGAATTATATTAGAATGCACGTAGTACGGGTGTGACGTCACGGGAGGATGGCCGCGTGCCGCAGCGGATATCGATCCTAAAACTAAGGAGGCCCGAAATCACGCGTCGATCACACGGAGCGTTACGGTCTCTGTTCCTTTTCAATTACACCTTTAGACAGTAACGTTTCTGTTCGAAGGGCCATTATTATTAATGTTTTGGAGCAACAAATTGGAAAACTTTCACTATAAACTAGCTAACTTGTCCGCCATTCAATCCAAAAATGTCGTTAAAACATTTCCGATATTTCCAACTATGCCAATTCATCTAACATCACTGAAATGATTAGGTATAACCACAAGCCAATCTGTTTCTCCTTTCTCCAGCGGGTGACATTTAGTAATATTAAGTTATTCCCTGATTTTGAATGCGGTAAGTGGTTATTGGAACAAAGTGGCTATTGTTGCCACAAAGCCCTGATCAATTAATATAATAACCAAAATGTCCATTATCTGGCTCTCCGCTTAATTCACCGCAACGCGACAATGTCATTTTACCACTCAAGGACGATTTTCGTGTTTATTTACTTTTGATTTTCCTGATTGTTATTTCTGACATATCAGTATTTCATAACAGTAAACAAAATGAACATTTATGATACTTATTCTGGTTATGGAATGCCTGGACTATTGGATTTTCAGTCGCGAGCTGAATGTATTTTTGTAAGCCAGGTACCTATACTACATATACTTATTGAGTCTTATATAATGTCTGTGCTTATGATGTCTATCAGCATCAAAGGTAGAAAAGAGAGAAGTACCTATCTATAAATCTTAGTAAATATTACAATGTCAAATCTATATATATAAAAGAAAGTCGTGTTCGTTACACTATTTATAACTCAAGAACGGCTGTACCGATATGGCTGAAAATTGGTGGGTAGGTAGCTTAGAGTCAGGAGACGGACATAGGATACTGTTTATCCCGTTCGACAGCGTTCCCGTGTGACTTGACATAAAACGTCAGTCACTATAAAACGTGGTATAACAAAAAATAATCAGACTTGGAATAACCAAACACAAATGACAGTTATGTAATGGACGTATGGATGACGTATGGATGCCGGGGGGCCGATTCTGTAGTATATTTAGTATCAGCATTTGCACCCGTGCGAAGCTGGGGCGGGTCGCTAGTATTTTAATAACAACTCCGCGAAAACATTCTGTGGTTTAGTTTGATAGCCTTACAAATGGCAAGATCTTTATTCAAAGATAAGTGACGAAGGTTCAGAGGGCAAGTCACACAAATTCTGTTCAATTCGGTTTTGCGCCAATAATTAATTAATCAATATTTCACATTCTTATAAACTACCTACGTAAATTCCAACATTTTGCAAAAAAAAACGAACATGAAAAAAAAAACAAACGAGAAACATGTTTGGTCCAACTATAGAAATGTCGAACCAGAAACATGACCAACTGTATAAACAATAACTCGTACCAGTTTATACTCTACACTAGCTGCATTCTTACTACCCTTTCTCCTTTTACCCTTTTTCCCGTAGGAATGAAGCATTTTCCCGCGGTAAAAAGTAGCCTATGTTCATCAGGAATATGCGGGCTTCTAATGGTAAAAGAGTTTTTCAAATCGGTCCAGTAGTTTCGGAGCCTATTCAATACAAACAAACAAACAATAACATCTTTCCTCTTTATAATATTAGTATAGATTTAGATATAGCTCTCTATTCTCTTTATTGGTTCTTATTAGTATATTACATCATTTATTTATTCCTCCTACCGATAAAATCCCAAAAAACAGCCGAACAAAAATTATTCATGTGTATGAATGTTGAAATCCGGCTGGGTTTCAACATTCCGTCCCTAATTTGCAAGGAAAATTCCCAAGAGAACAGTCAAAGTACACCCACCAACTGAAAGTTACAGGGAGTTTATTCCATTACCTTCTGGCAATCACAAAAAAGGCAAACAATTGGAAGTCGCTGTTGTCTTATAATGATAACGACGACCAAAAAGTTTTATTACGTATTAAAATTGCCATTATTACCGAAAAGTCTCATCACGGACAGCTGGTTGAAAATATTTAATCTGGCACCCGAACGAACATATTTTTGTCGAAAAACAGTAAAAGATTTTTCTTTAGAACTGCTGAGTTACTCTGATGACGAACAGCGCCCCAGAAATCTTAGAGATAGGCATCGTTGCTGTTGTGTGTATAATATGCAATATAATATGTATAATATAGAATTTTTAATACTAGTAATTAAAATAAGAAATTTTGTAAGTTCAAAACTTTAAACCAACAAAAGAACAAGGAAACAAATAAAATACAAGCTGTGTTCAAGGTCAGGTGCGCTAAGAAGACCAACTTATCATTTCAATTCAAGATAAGACAACAACAAAAGAAACCCGACCCTGGTTCCCACGGAGCCAGAAAACCAATGGTAATTTAAGTAAATTAGGCGAGTTAAAAGTTTTTAAGTAATCTGACGTAAGCAGCTGTCAGTTTAACGCCGGGAGGAAGGAAAAAATTAGACTGAATAGCTGCACTTTCTAATTCATTGTTTTATTTTTTGTTATCTCATTTAAATAATTTTATTTTCATTTTTATTAAAAGTATGTAGTTTTCTATATCTTATATAACCACTTTGGTCTTTGTCTACCATTTTTCTTTTGCCGTGGCATCCATCCTACCAGCTGCGTAAACTCCTGATTTAAATAAAAAAAACGGCATACTCTATAATCGCGTTCTGCACCTAAGCGGCGCAGTCCTACTGCTATTGACGATTATTTTGTCTCCGTTTCCAAAAAAAAAAACATTTCATCCCCGGATTCTACACCCCCATCTCTATTGAAACAATTTATCAGCATCCAGTGTTGGCTTAAGAGTACCATTACTCTTGACAAAGGTCCCTTTGTTGTCCACGTTTGCAGAACAGACCCTGATTCTTCGGCTTGGCAGCCCGATCCATAAAATTTGACCAATTTTTAAAAACACACATATTTCGTAATTTATGTTGTGACGGTAAAAAACTGTAAAGTGCAACCAAATATTGGTTGAATTCAAGACTCGCGGTGCCATTTCTAAGTAGTTGGGTTTATGAGAGCGATCCATGAAATAGAACTTAACTGAAATGGGTTGAAGATCACACATGTATCACACAAATATCTACTTCTTGATTATAGCTCTGCGTTTTTATTTGACATAAGTTTGCCAGTAAGAACACGAATGATTTAATTTTTATTCATTGTAATTTCATAGCAATGACAATCTAATTTGCTTAAATTAAATAAAAATAACTATCATCGATATTAAAAATATTAAATTTTATAGTTTGTTTTGGGGATATCTGAAATGGATACGTGCAAAAATTTTTGAAATACTTCAGAACAAGTTGACGTTGGAAGAGAAGTTATTCATCATATCAGAGCTTAGTTAGCAGTATTTGTGATAATTATCCAAAAAGTTTATTAATGATTATTTTTAATTGTAATTTATGTTTCCACATTCAATTTATTTTGTTATATGGAATAAATATATATCAAATTATCATAAGTATTTGACGGTCTGAGTATTATATCTCCATTTTCTATCCTTCCATACGATTACCCTGCCATACAAACCGACAGCTAACCACCGTTATCTGAGAAAAGTGTTTAGCGACAGTCAGATAAGAGTGCACAAGGTTTGGTCAAGAACAATGAAAGAAAGCTTAAAGACGGGTATTATTTAATATTGGGGTCAGAATTATAAAAAAAATGATTCAAATGTAGTGTGACTGGGCCACGAGGACGTTTTGCGCTTTAATAGGTATCGTCTTTAGGTTTTATAACATGTTTAAAAATTAATCCTCTGTTTTAAATAAGTATTATTTTCCTATGTTCATTAGAATTTCATGATTTTAACAGGACTAAGATAACACTATAACAAAAATGACGAATAGCTCTTGAAGACGTCGCATTGTGTGGTGATATACGTGACATTTAATTTGACTGTTAAATGTCACTTGAATTAACCTTTTACGCTGTTCCATTACAGCTTACATACAAATAATGTTAATAAGCAATATCGAAATATCACCGAAAATAACCGTAAAAAAAATATAAAACCACAAAAGCAACGTGTTTTGATATAAAATGGACAAATATTATAAATTAAATCATTTTGTCACCCTAAAAGAAACATAAACTTAGGTATGTAAATTGACCACTGTCGTAATCCATACCCACAACATCTACAGAAGAGAAACCCTGATTTGCCAGAAATATTTTGGTAATCAAATTATGCGTGCAAAGTCACTACCAATATGCTAAAGGAACACTATTTGTCCTGCTGTCACTGACCACACCCTTGTTTTCTATTATTTTATATTATATTTGTAATATTTGTCGGTATTTTTACGTAAAATTTGTATTAGCTAAAAATGCACACAGATCCCCATCTTATATCCAACGATCCTATCCATCCACGGTTGTCTAGTAGAGATCGCTTTTGTGCTATAGGACCGCCAATTGTCACATATTTTGTAAATTTTGTTGTTGTTTGTGAATTATCTTGATAAAGAATTTTCTATCCATATATGTCTCTTTCTAAGAAAACTAGGTTTTGGACCTCTTCGCAATATCCATTAAAGACATAATGCTCTCCGAGAAATTGTCGCTAGATTTATGGGGCTGATTCCACCTTCCACGCCAAACAAAAGCATTCTTAGATTATTAAGCTTCTCGAGATTAATAAACCACATCACTATGGAATGCTCTATGATTGTTAAACAATAGACTATTAGAGGTAGAGGCAGAGGCCAGAGACTTGGCATTGCGGATGTTATGTGTACATGGAATGCTTTAGTTACAAAAACTGGAATGTTAACATTGCGTATTATACAGCGTTGGTAATTTTCTTCAAATTACCAGCAATGGGATGAAAATCCGATTGAACATTGTAATTGCTCCAATCCGTATTTTATTTATTGGTTAAACAGTTTTAACTTGTGAATATTGATAGTAGGTAGGTATCAATAATAAAGCCCATGTTATTTGGGATTGATATTACAGGTTAGTGTAATTGTAGCTTGAAGCTGAAATGATATCTCCCTTGGATAAGTTACCTAGATAAGGAACCTGCCTATAACATAACATTCTGTAAGGACCTGCATGATTGTTCAGTGATCATGACGATGAATTTTAGTCATCAACATCAAATAAAAGTAGTAGAAATAGATCAAGAAAATGTACAATTATTACCGTTGATAAATCGGTCTTTCCTCTTCCAAAGCCAGTCATAATCCCCTTTCGCTGTTATTACGGTTTACCAAGTAATAAATAATTTTGAATTATAATGAGGCTGCTTGGCTTCGCTGTTTAGTTAGGTAAGCTGCGGAGCTCGGAAAATCCGGCTGAGCTCGTGGCGGGCGCACCCGATGAAATTTCTTAGAACTTACAGCGGAAAGTCGAGATTGCCGGGCACTTATTTTCGAGATTAAAGATAGATGGTTTTCTAGAAAAGATTGTAGTTCACGATCCTAGACTCAACGATAAAAAGAAAACTTTAAAAGAAGGATCGAACAGCAATAATACAAGGAATCTGGGCAATCTCGCTTTCAATGGATTTCCAATTACAGGGATCGGCAATGAAAATTTTCAATGCAATCTGAAATGCCAATACCGATCGCACCTGCGATCGATATTTTGTGTCATAGGTAAACCGCGCAGTTTACTCGGAATGTTCCCATTCTGAGCGAATCGCTATCGAAATCGATCAACCAAAGAACCACAAACTTTTGTAAAAAATAAACGTTTGTTTAAAATCTGAAAATTGCACCCGTATCTGTACTCGTAGTGGCATAGAAAAGCCGCAGGCCCGCGGCTTGTGGGCACACGGCGATTGCCTTTTACCGAGGGAAGCTCCAGATTTGTGGAATGAAAGTTAGCGAGCACAAAGTTTAAAACATGTTTGCGTCAGTTGACGACAAATCTTTGCGGAAAATTACTGTCGAAACTTTCAAGGCCCAAATTTAACTAAATAATCTCTTCACCACAACATCGTGTGTCTCAGAATTTTGGTATTTTACCTTTGATGAAAGAAACTTCAGATGGAAAGACGCGTATCAGAGGGTTCAAACCATACTATCAATCCCTTCATGCTTACAGCATGTGGATGATTTTGCGGCAATTCGTTAACAGAATTTGTCTCCTAGAATTTTGTAGTCAAGTGGACTGATATTCGCAGGGAATTCTACCTTCTTGAAGTTTTTATAAATGGACAAAAATTATATCTTTCTTTCTAGTAAAATGTAATCTTTATGTTGGAAATGACTAATTTATTACCAACATAATGTTAGAAACATTTTCAAGTAAAAAAAAGTTTTATAAAATTTTCAATAACGAACAACTAATTTTATAAACATGTAACTGTAGAGTACTTTTACCTTACTTAGAGTGGGATGACGTCAATAAAGAGCAAAAAGCTATTATTATATTAATATTTAGTATTAACACTGTTCAGTCAAATCTAATAAAACATTTCCATCACAAAGAGATGCATAATTTTAGAGGAAATTGGGCGAAAACACAATCACTGCACGGTTGCTGAACAATGCAAAGCTCGGAACAGACCGAAACATGCAAACCCAAACATTTCTCTGCGGATCCCACGCTATTGATGTTTGTTTTCACGTTCAGCAAATGAATACGGCAAATAAATTATTGATTGATTGGTAATAGGAACCATGTTTATTTTTTTCTCACTATTGAACGTAATTTCATTGATAATAATATACATATTTGTAATTTATTAGAAAACTACAGATCTATATTTAGGTAGAACATCATTTTTTACTACTATACATCTTCAAGTATCATGTTCGCGAATAAATGACTTTTGAAATATTGGCTTAAAATAAAGTAATAAAGAGAGAAGTTGCCAGCGCAAGAATATGAACGGCACAATTAAAAATTGCAAACAAAATCACATTATGAACCCGCACCATGTGCGCCGCACACTAAAATTGTTACCAGTCTGCGAACGCTATTTGCATGTGCATCTAAAGTAATTTGACTTTAAAAGTTTCAAGATACCACAAAGGACAAACTTTAGATTCAAGGTCTTTTGGCAATTGCCCTTGAAGTTGAAACTGTTGGAGAGTCATAAAAATATTTTTGATGAAATCTTTTATAGCCTCTAGTTTATTTCATTCTGATTAAGAATAATACATAACATATTAGCTATCCGAATATACTTTGGTTTTACATTTATAAACAGGGAAAAATAAAAAATCCAGGCATTCTGAAAACCGTCACAATCTACATTCATATATGAATATGCAAAGAGCGACGTAAGCTGCAGTGCTAGGTTGCAAGATTTATTTTTATTTAGAAATCTGCCTGCAGTGGCAATGAATAAGAAATTAGCTTCGACCTTCAGGGTAATACCACCAAGGAAAAAACCTAGATAGATAGTACTGCATAGAGCTGGGATCTGTGCTATGAATGTCCATTGGGTAGAAGTCAGGGACGTGGAAAGTACACGTACAACAGTTACTACATACAAGTTCTTTGGTAGAAGTAGAAGGAAAGTGATATTAGCTATAACATTTCTTTGATCGTCTTCTCATAAAACTCGTTGTTTATGTGATATAACAACAGAAACTGCTATGAGTTGATTAAATCATAAATACTTGAATTTTTTTCTTATTATTGACCCACACAGCGAGCGATGTTAAACAAGGAAGATATCTTAAATGAGACTCCGCAAGATTAAAATAATTACCCTCAATTCTGCAAAAACAAGCTATTTTCATACTCTTGAGAAAGTAGAACGAATCTGGGGACGTTAGCTGAACGACATCTTTTGCATAATGGGGCGCATTAAAATGCACAATCTCGTATAAGGTCGCTTGCATTTGGAACCCTTATACTTTGTATTTGAACTCTCCTTGAACTTTTAGTCATATGTAACTAAACTTTAGCTTTTGGCAAACAACCTGAACGGACGGAAAGGTAAAAATCTTATAAGGTTGCTTGCATTCGGAACCCTTATTACTTTGTATTTGAAGTCCCCTTGAACTTTTAGTCATATGTAACTAAACTTTAGCTTTTGGCAAACAACCTGAACGGACGGAAAGGTAAAAATCTTATAAGGTTGCTTGCATTCGGAACCCTTATTACTTTGTATTTGAAGTCCCCTTGAACTTTTAGTCATATGTAACTAAAGTTCAGCTTTTGGCAAACAACTTGAAACAACGGAAAGGTAAAAATAAAACGTGAAAACATAAGGTTTACTATTGGAGTAGGTAATACACAATCCGTCTTGAGAAGTTTACAGTTTGTGAAATAAGGAAGAATTTAATGAAGACGATTTTATCAACACTTTTTAATATATACTTACTTAGGTACTCTGTAACGTACTGCAGCATCATCTAGCCCCAAGCTAAGCAGAGCTTGGGGATGCTGTGTGGATCGTCGAGCATTATTTATTTATTTATTATATAAGACTAGTTCACTTTCCTTTAAAATCTTATATAGCGAAAACATTAAGTCGTCCTATCGACGGAGCTGGTCTAGTGCGTGTGAAGCCGATTTACTGCACGTCCATGGTACGAGCGCTAAGTGCACTAATGCACTTAGCAGAAATTCTACGAATTCTAAAATTCCCTGAGAATGGTTAAGTTTCTTGTTCTTGTTTCAATTCGTAAATGGAAAAGTAATTTTATAATTAGCTATTTTAAAACTCTACCTAAATTCGTCTCAACCACGAATAGCATTAGGGAGTGTCAAATCCTTCAAAATCTAGTTAAGTATTCAAATTTATAGTGAAACTTTAGTCAAGAGTAAGTAAGCAGAGATCTGTAAATGTACACTTCTGTGTTAAACAAACAGTTCCCCCGCAAGCGGCAGAGAAACTAACCACGAACTTAAACAAAGCTCTAGTGGGTTTATCAGCACAACCTGCTAGTACAGTATCAATATTGATGGAACAATTATATGCAATGAAACGCCTACGTGCTACGTGCATCCGTCCTCGTGCCAGGCACGGTCGGCTCACCGGCGCGGCTGTGTACTAAACACAACATCATAGATGAGAACGCAAGTTCATTTTTTTATGAAGGCACTTAAAATAATTGAGACATTGGGTTTGTTGGTTCGACACAGAATATTGCAGGCACGATTGGTATTTACTTTTTATTGCATTGAAGGTTATGTTTGCCGGTGAATATTTATTTTCAAGAGTAAATATTTGATCTCCTCGCTGCTTATTTCATTGAGTGCTCTACCATTACCGCGATGAAATAAATACGCAGCAAAGCAGAAATAAAGTGAATACGCTTTAACTTATGTACTTTATTTCTTTTGAACCAGCAATTTTAATATTGCAAAAGCGGTTGCTCATATTGTGACCTTAGGTCACAATATGAGCAACTATGAGCAACTATCTGAAACTATGAAATATTCTGATGATATTCTATTGTAATTAAACATAAGCTGCAGAAATTAGAGAGGTCCGTTTAATTAATGGGTCCTTCAGTTTACAATCAGCTGCAAGACCAAAAGCGAGAAGCAGCATCCACACCTATTAAAAAAAAAAAACTAAGAAAGTGGCTCACCGAATCAGTTTTATATGATTTATTAATTTGCCTTTATTATAATTTTATTTTTTAAATATTAGTGAATGACATTTAATAATAGTATTACGAATTAATTCTGGATTCTGTTTTCTATCGACGCAGGCAGTGACATTTCTCGACCTGCCCGCAGATGACCTCACGGCCAGTGCAGACGAGGGCAGCACTAGATTATACTTTGGACAGGAGTGTTTGTTTACCTGCAGTTGACCTAGATTCTAGTTTTGGTTGACCGGGACTGTTGCAAAATACCATTGTATTGATTAGTCACTAAACGGTTTTCGGTGTAGCGTCATACTTTAGTTTGGACGATTTAATCCGTAACGGTTTAAAATAGCCTCACATAATGATAAGGTATGGGGAATGGTGTGGTTGCCTGTGGATGTTTGGTCGAAAACTTAAAGGAGTGAAGGAATAATCTTTAAGGCTAGGTAGTCCTGCAGCAGTAGGCGTAAGGGAAAACGCACGCCTGCCAAGCCGCCGCGTTCGTGTTTTTTGTAGTTATTTAAACATAGTGATTAAGAAAATCATTTTATCAAGTCAAACTCTGCGAATTTGTTTAGAAATATGAGTGAAGTTCATTAGATCTTATATATAATTGAAACTTACGCGATCTGAACACATTATTATTAGTATTGTCATTAGATCTTGTAATTGAATGCGACTTTGACTAGACTTTTTTCAGAATTTTAACACTATTTTCTAAGTGTCAGATGATTTTAAAAATCATAAAAATGCGGCCTCTGCTGGCCTACCAAGCCTTAATACGAGAAAATGAAGCTACTCTGAAAAATCACGTCTGTAGCAATTCTGGTTTAAACTGTGTGTTTATTGTCAGTCAGCGGCACGACGATTTTATCACCATCGTCATCTAAGCTGAACGACGCCCAATGCTAGAATAAGTCTCCCATTGAAGAGGCCTATTTGCAGCAATGAAAGGTTCAGCGGGACCCGCATCAGCATCCATGATTTTTTGCACTGATAGGAAAAAAATCAAGGAAAATCACAAAATGGCACCAGAAAAAGACGCGGTTCGTGGCGCAAAACTCGTCCGACTTTGTTCAACTTGAGCATAAAATTTCTAAAGTCCGTCTGAATAGTCTTGATGATAGCCGACTCCAGTAGTATCAGATCAATCCCGGGACCTATAAGTAGTAGAACGAAAGAGAGTAAGAAAAGGTAACTCACCATCTAGTCAGACATCAGTCTCTATGGCGTCCGGTGGCGCGACGTCGTGCAGGTTGTTGACCCGCACGGTGCAGGGGCGGCGGCGCAGCTCGCGGCGAGGCATGGCGCTGATAGCCTCTCTGGCAGCCTCGGCGGCGGCCTCGCCGGCAGCCTCGCCGGCTGCCTCACCAGCTGCCTCGCCGACCTCCTCGGCCTCAGCCTCGGCCTCGGCCTCGGCCTCGTCCTCGGCCTCCGGCTCCGCCTCGCGCGCCAGTCGCGCCGCCCGTGCAGCCAGCTTCTTCAGCTCACGTTGCTGTAGCTGTAAAAAAAAGTTCGGGTAAGTCGTCACCGTTAGTAATACAAGGTGTCGTTAGATCGACGGAGTGGAAATCAATATTCGTGGACTCGTCACTACTCGCTGCTTTAGAACCAAGGTGCCTGGAAAAGTTTTATCAAACATTCACTTTACATGGCTGAACAACAGGTGCAAACATTCATAGAACTCGACAATTATATTAGATTTCTGGTCATAAACATAGTTTTTAAAACTGCTAGAACCAAGGCATCTATTACAATTCTCCGCATCCGACACTGTCGACAGCAATAGTACGAGATCCGGCTGCAGAAACAGTGCACCCATCGAGTAAGAGCTAAGAACCACATTTTTACGCATATTTGTGTTAAGGAGAATATATATCTACTAGGTTGCCTATCAAAATGTGGCCATATGTGGTATTTTTAATAAAATTATTGAAAATTGATTTAAAAAAAAAAATGATTTGTTATTTGTTTTATTTAGTTTAAACTAGCGGCCACATTTTGATAGGCAACCTAGTAGATATATATTCTGCTTATCACAAATATCCGTAAAAATGTGGTTCTTAGCTCTTACTCGATGGGTGCACTGATTCTGCAGCCGGATCTTAGACCACAATGACATACAACCGACGCACGCAATTGTCGATTTCGTAGAATTGTAATAGAGCCCCTGAAACTTACAGAAACTATTTTGAAAATAAATCTCAGACACCGGTTATTTTGGTGACTGACCTGATTGAGACGAAGCAGATCCTGGTGCTCGAGGGCCGCGATGTCGTTGCAGTTGCCGGCCTCCATGTTGGCCTGCTGCTCCAACAGGATCTTCTCTTCGTCCCGCAGGCGCTGCAGGTTCATCTCCACGTTGGGGTCCACCACAAGTGCTTCCTCCTGCTCCATGGCGTCCGAGGACGATTCCTCGCTCATTGAAGACTTCTTCTGAATAGGTCCTGAAACTGTTTCACACATTGTAGGACTCTTGTTTTCAAGTGTCTCGATTAGTTTTCTCTTGTTTGTTAGTATAGCTTGTAAAAAAGTTATAACTTGTATCTAGCGGTTTGAAGTAGGCACATGTACAAGAGATAGAGAAGATATTAAAAAAAAACCTTTTGTTTTTCGTAAGTCGCTTCTAATTTTAATCACGCTTCCCTCTCTCCACATGCCTACCACAACTTTTATTAAGTTTTTTAGTACAGCTACGGCAATAGTTATTGTTAGCCTATAGTTTTAATACAAAATTTGGATCTGGCAGTTCTATTTATTAACTAAAATAGACTAGTAGAGACAGAAAATTTAAAGCTTGCAACACTACAAAATAAGTTGTACTCCTAGGACGCGTACGGCTAGCTAGAATTCCGTTTATCAGTGTAGTGTGACTCTAATGAGCTCGCTTCAGAGCTTTGCTACTATTTAATTCAATTTTGATGAATTTGATGAAACGAGAAAATATCAAGAAAATCAAGCAAAGTGCAAAAAAAACAAAACAAAAGAACAAAGTGTTCAGTAGCAGATTTATTACTCCCCGTCTGACCTCGTAAAATATCACTCTGGCTATTGGCCGACGCCATGCAACCTGCAACCTTGTATTTCTATACAAAGTTTGCAACTTTGTGCCAAACAAACAAATCAACGAAGCCTTTGCTTTGCTAGCCAGCGGCCGGTTATTACGCAAACTGAGCCTCAGGGAATTAAAGGGGAAACGCAAGTACAAATAACCAATACAGTAAGTATACAGTTATAAGTATACAGTAATAATATTCAACGTGGCAATGCTGCCAGCATTCTGGGCACTCTGCCTTCTAGTGACGGCTTAGATTTTTAAGTGTATATATTAGTTGTAATTGTTTTATTCTGTTACTGTAATTTTTTATAGATGATACAGTATAATTATTTTATTTCAGAATGTCATGTTAGAACCTCAAGTTGTTTGTTTATAAGGCGTTTCAGTAATTGTGCAATCGAATGACTATTTATTTATTTATTTTATTTAATTATTTATGTTAGGATTTTTGATTATTAGACTAGTAAGTACAACTGACTACATCAAACATAATTAGATTAGTTTATGCTTAAATCTGGTTTTGTTTGTGATCAACAGAATGCAGTTATTTTTACATTTTAATACTCGAAGCATTAATCTTCAAAATGAACCAATTAAGTTTTAAGTCAGAATCACGCAAAGTTATATAAACAATTAAAAGCAATTTATGAAGAAACTTGCAGTCTGCGTAATTAGTTCTAGCAGCGCGCCTACCTGCTATTGAGTAAGGCCATTTAAAATAATTGGGCTATGCCTCATGCTGTAGCCACGTGTTAGTTTGCGATAATTTGAATACAACTGGTAGAATCCTGATGGCACACATTTAAAAGTACCTTCGCCATAGAATTCGGCATCAGTACATTCGAATGATTTTAAGGTTCTCTGAGCTTTTTAGTTGAGAATATCAAAATCTTACTATCGACTTCACCGTCATCACACACGAGAAAATTTTCAGCTATTATATTTGGAACTGGGTTTACCGAGACTGTCTTGATTTCTAAAAACGCCTTTCTTGCTCGATGCCTCATTGCCTTCTTCATCTGTCGAGGATTTGACTTTGCTTCCTCTTTCGACCTAGAATTTCTCTCGCATAGCACGACTTTTTCCAATATTTTCGGTATCGGT
The DNA here is from genome assembly GCA_949316285.1 of Eupithecia subumbrata. NCBI lineage: Eukaryota > Metazoa > Arthropoda > Insecta > Lepidoptera > Geometridae > Eupithecia > Eupithecia subumbrata. Next base: position 2,514,046 of record OX438642.1, on the reverse strand, counting down.
CCAAAGTTCTGACATTCTTCTTTTTTAGCTTTACCGGTAATTACAGCTATCGGTACTACAATTTTATTTGTAGCTTTATTAGGAGAACAGGAATGCTCTTTAATGGCATCAGTTACATTGTCTCTAACGTCGTGTCTCTAACGTAAAGACGTAGGTGAACCTAGATTGCACTTTAATATTCCTCTAAAAGCAAAAGTTAACCATTTATTCTTAACTTAACTGTTCCACTGCTGGGCTGAAAGGTATGTAAGGAATACGAAATATAAGTCATTATTAATTAATTTTTCTCGGTCCCAACGCGAACGTAACCGCGCAGTGTTTTATCGTAACATTTCTTCTTTCTGCTTCATATAAGTTTTCTATGTGAAAAATACTGTCCACTACATTTTTTAGCTTCGATATAAGCCGCCCCAACTAAACATTGTTATTTTTAGCCATTGACGCAAAAATAGAGGGGTGTTATAAGTTAAGTTAAGTTAAACGTGTCTGTCTGTGTATCTGTCTGTGGTATCGTAGCTCCCAAACGGATGAACCGATTTTCGTTTAGTTTTTTTGTGTCATAGATAATTTTATCCCGAGTGTTCGTAGCCGCTTTTCATGAAAATCTGTCGGGGGTTTTTCAAATTTTTTAATTTTGTTCTTGTATTATTGTGTCATTGATTGTAAATTGATCGTTATGAAAGAACGGCAACAACAAATTTTAAGTGCTGTCAATTAGTTTACTTTAGTTTTGAATCATCTGAACTGACACCCCTATCGGATTACATATATTCTTGTTCATAAGTTTTGTTTTGTTTTTGTTTTGTATCGTGCTATATTCAGATCAGCAATTCTATTCGTTGTTGTTTGTTTCTTGTTGCCACATGTGACGTGAAAAGCATAGAATCTAAAAAGTAAAAAAGCTTTTAAAAATCACTTTTTCGATCAACTTTGACGTTTCAATTAATGTTACCCGTGACCTAAATTACTGACTAGACTATTTTGTTTTCCAAGAAATATTTTGAGACCGTCTCTGATTGGATTTTTTAGCTTCCCTAAGATTAGTATTGAGTAAGTAAAAAGCGAGACCAAAGCAGGTTAATCAAGTTGTTAGTTCGTACTTACTTATAATTGAGGGAACAATAGCCTTCAAGTACTGATCCTTACTGTTTTTAAATTGTGTATCATTCGTTAGTGGTTCAATAAATAAATAATAATTAAATAAATTTTATTGCAAAACAATATAATAGAAATAAAATAAAAGAACAACTTACGTTTTACGATGCGGGCACTGAAACTTAAATAAAACAGGGGCAAAACAAAATTGTATTAATTTGCTTGTGAATGAGTCTTAATTTCGAGTTTTGATCTCGAACCGAACGAAAAGTTACAGTATTTTGTTAACTGATTTTTGTAGTTCGCCTTGTAGTTCGCGTTCGATGTAAAAAATTTAGATATTCCGGTTTCATTCAATGCTGTTAACACGATTGAAGCAACTCTCACGAGATATTAAAGACTCGAGTATGAGGAATAAAAAATTACTAAAAGGAGAGGCAAACTAATTTCACAATAATAATGATGCCCAGCATGGGGACTATAGCATTTCCTCATCTAACGTTGAAATCCAACAATGCACTTATCAGGGGGGGGGGGGGCTATGAGAAGTATGGGCTGTTTATGTGTGTGATGTGAAAAATTATGAGATCAGCTACGAAGCCAACGCCAAACCGCACTGCGCTCCAGTCGCCAGTCCAGTCAATCAGGCATTTCTCGAAATAGGAAAAAATGAATATTGCAGAAATCATAACTTTACAAAATAGGGGAAAAAATTAAAGAAAAAAGACTTTCGATATCGTTGTAAAAAATTAAGAATTATACGAACTGCCCGGGAAAGCAAATAATAGAGAGAAATGTAATATAAACATTTTCGCCCATTTAATATTCAAAGCCACGGGGCTCGTCGATTGGCTGAGGAGGACGAGACTCGGCGGAAGCGTCGTCGCCGAGCTAGATATGATAACGTGGCAAAAACGGCTAAAATAAAATTAACAATTTTAACAATTTTAATCGGCTATCTTTACACTTATTGACTAGATATTTACACGAAAACACTTGTCCCTTACACATTAATATCACAATGATCGTCTCTGTCGACTATAATATACAAGCTCGTATAAACTAACTTTTACACTACACAGTCACTGGTCAGACCCGACTTTATCTTCGTCATCGTCCTTGTTACCTGAAATTACCGAAAATGAACATAAACCAAACAAATAAATCAACTGAAAGTGTAAACGCAAAAATAAATAAAAAATACCTTAATGCAAGCAAAATAAAACAATATTGAATACGCGCTTCGAAGGTCGCACTTAAACGTGTACACGTATAGCAGAATAAAACATTTAACATGCTAAAGTAGAAGCCCTACCACGGGAGGAACTCGAGAATTACTCGCTCTCAAATTGTACTAGGATTCGTTATCGTTACGCTATCACTTACTAAGATACGGCTCGCCCATAGTCCCGGGCAGGTAGGGGCAACTTGTGACGTGGTTGAAGTTCTGCGACTGCATTTCCTCCTGGTCGGTCTCACGGTGGTAGAAGTAGTTGAAGTTGGAGACGATGACCGGCACCGGCAGCGCGATGGTGAGCACGCCGGCGATGGCGCACAGGGACCCCACGATTTTGCCCCACACTCCGACGGGCCTGTCGAATAATACAAGTGAGCCCCCGCACGCACGAGCGCTTTCTCAACTAAACAGTGCCGTCTCTAGTCATCTCGCACTAAACGTTACTCGAGGAACTTGGCATCGTTACGTTGAAAAAACGCCCGTACTAGTCTCGGCTATTACAAAATCCGCATTGAAATGATCGAAGGGCAGAGCGTCGATTCGCGTGAAGCAGCGCTGCGGATGCGCCGGTCAAATAATTATTCGCGCATCGCTGGCTCACCGCAACGCTGTTCAAGTTTTCGGTAACAGTGCAGTAAATATCTAAGTAGCGCTTGAGCACACGATTATGAATCTCACCTTTTGCTTTTGTTTACAGTTCATAGTGAGTTCGTATGACTTCGTAATGAATTATTAAATCGACTCTCTGCTTGGAAGTTTTAGGAATTTCCGACTAGTTTGCGATAATTTATTTCTGCCGCGTGATCTTCGATGATTTCTCACGGCACGGCACAATAAACTGTCACAAGGTAATGGCATGCTTGCATTTAGAAAACAATGTTACTTAGCTACTCATTCAACTAAATCATAAAATGGGACCTAGCATATAATTAAGGAACATCGCACAGGCATAAGTCAGTTTCATCCATCTGCATTCACTCTCGCCAGCCGCCGCGGCGGGCTCTGAGCCCGCGGCGGCAACGCGCGGTCGCATAGGCGGAACGCAGCAGCCTTCGCATCCCAAACAAACATAAAGCTTTTACATCGGTCACGTATTAATAAACCATGTTTATTCAAAATATATCCGTAGTTTAGTAAATAACTCGGGAGTATTGAAATTATAAATATACGTGCTTCAGCTGTATGTTGCTTCGGATGCTTGCGAGACTCATCGGTAACAGGAGAAATAATAAAGTAAAAACAAAACCCTGCTCTAGACATAAAACTACAGTGGTGCTAGTACCTAAGGTATAGTCGACATGCACTAACATCGAACATAACAATCGTGAGACGGACGAAAATGTAGTGAAAGCTTGTGATCGACAGCCAACGAATTATGCGATGAGATTACTGAACATCAACTTTACATAGTAGCAATGATGGTCGGTAAAATATTACGATGGTTGGATACGTCTGCCGTCGACTGCATGAAAAGTTTGTTCTCTAATGAAGACATTATGTGATAGATGACCAGTGTAAATTTACTTTAAAGCTTGGGATAAGTACGACATATAAAAAAACAGTGACTAAATAGAGACGGGGTACAGACAGCGCACACAAAGCGGACAGAGAGTGGCGTTCACGTCAAGAGGGGATGAGAACGCTCCTTGATCCTGGGCGCACTTCCGCAGGGGTATTGATCCGAGAGGACCGGGAGCACTTGCTACCGGCGCGTCATGGGCGATCTGACATCGCTAACCGTCGGACACCGCCCACATCACCCAATATATACTTATATTCAAATATTTTACACCAATAAATATGCTCCCATGTAAAATTGTGATAGTTCAGGAAGAAACGTAATGACCAAATGTTATAAAAAAATGTATACCAACACAAAACGTTGTAGATCGTGCAGTTTGATAGAAAAATATGAATAATAATATGTAATGGTAATCAGATTAAGTCCAAGCGACCAACGATAAATCAATCGAAACTAAGTAAGAGTTGAAGAGTACTTACAAGATGCAAGAGTAATAACGAGTGTGTTAAAAGGCCGATGAGAGATTGTGTAATAATAAATGCATGTCGAGAAGGCGTAAGGTGATATTAGGGGGTGATGTTTCTGAATCATACGTCATGTCGCCGTATCCTACGGTCGTCATTGTCACGACCGCCCACCAAAATGCGTCTGGGATCGATTTGAAGAAGCTGTTCTCGCTCCCGGCTTCCGCGAAGTACACCGCAGACGAGAACAGGACGACACCTATAATGAGGAGCAGAGACGAATGGAAAGGGGGGTGCAACACAGAGTAGCAGAGCGGGCGAGCAGGTACGGCGCTAGTGGGCGCCATTACCTCATATCTCCGTAGCCCACGGTGGTCATCGTAATGACGGCCCACCAGAAAGCGTCAGGGATCGAGCTAAAATCCGTGTCAGGCCGTTCTTTGTCGGCGAAAAATACGGCACTCGAGAATACGACGACTCCTGTGAACACAAATATATAGGAGCAGGAGCGCCCGCGGGACACCGCGTAGTCCTCGAGACTCTGCTTACCTAACGCATTTACCATCACCTTACCAACTACCTAACCGAACGCATTCTATTCTGAGCAGATTATTTGAACCAGCAGATTTAACAAATTTTATTGTTTGCATTTTTCATAAATATGGTGATAGGTTTCGAATTCTGAGATCGCTTTGATGTTCAAAAGGGCTCATGTGTTTATTACAAATCGCGTAATGTTTACACCAAGATTTTATTGATTTATCTTTCAATCTAGCAGTACCACTATATTTACTCGTATATTATCATTTAAAACATAATACGCGAATCATCTAGTTATCTTAATGAAGAGAAAGTATGAATCCTTGTTATATCTTAATTTTTCATAATATTTCACTATTAGCGCGAACACTTATTTTCTTTGACAAATTAAATAAGATGGGTATGAAAATTATAGGAATTGAGGTCAAAAAGAAGAGGCAATTCTTCCGCAACGGTTTTTCATTCTTGCCGAACATCCGAATAGGGAATATGCTTATTGTGACTCTAAGTAGGTCAGACCTACAGATTGTAAAAAATCGTGGTACAAGTGTAAAATTTAATCATTCAAAATTTGGTATTTTCGATCTCCCACGCAACACCCCAAACGCACCGCTTTGGACGGAAAGGGCCGTGACGTCACAATCCGTAACATGGTCGCACCAGTTGGTTGTGTAAAGAATTTTAGCTAAAGAAAATTGTATTTTTCCTGGTGTTTTCCTTGAATCATTAGCAAAATACTGATTTATTCTGAAAAAAGGGCGTCCTTTATTTATGTCTGAAGGTAGGTTTGTAAAAGCACAACGGTTAATCTGCCTAAAATAGATCTGTTCATGCCATTGCCCACGCTTACGATTTTTGACACGCTTGAATCAGCAGGGTAAAAGTTGCAGGAAAAAAGCAGCAGATTTTCTTAAATTTTCATTACTTCTTGGTTTTGTACGCTTTAGACCAGATAATTTTTCATCTCGAAAATACACTTCTAGAGGTGCAATTATTGTCTTATTTTCGCTTAAAGGATCATTAAAACCATTTTTTTTGTCGATTGTCATATTTTCGCTCATAGGATCATTAAAACATTTTTTTTATCCTTTTTGTCCTTTTCCTAAGTATTAGGTTTGACTTGACCATGAAGAATCAAGAACACCTTAATTTAACGATGATGATGTCACAAAAGAGCGTGTCAAAAATGGCGGTGTTTTTGTCACCCGAATCTGAGTATAGTTTTAATGTGTTTTTTATACTTTACTAGCTGCTGCCCGCGGCTTCGCTTGCGTAGTTCCCGTTCCCGTGGTAATTCCGGGATAAAACATAGCCTATGTCCATCTCCTGGTTCTAAGCTGCCTCCCCACCAATTTTCAGCCAAATCGGTTCAGCCGTTCTTGAGTTATAAATGGTGTAACTAACACGACTTTCTTTTATATATATAGACTAGCTGTGCCCGTTTTTTTGCATGGAACATTAATTGTTGATAGTTATTCTGCTATTGGGGTTAAAGAAAAATATCATTAAAGTCGGTCCTGCCGTTCTTGAGTTATGAATGGTTTACCAACCTGACTTTGGTTATAATATTGATTAATTTATAATTCTATTGGTGGTATTTAATTTTTCGGTAATGTATTATAATATAAACCAAATCTATACACGAAAATTTTATGCATATTCCATAATATACGGAGATCCTTTAATGACATTGTTGACGCTAAAACTTATCTCAGTGAAAACACTGACATATCTAACCAGTTCTAATGCGGGCTAACATCAGTTAATGGAACATATCTATTGCTAAGACTGGATAATAAATCAAAATGTGAATGTTGACCCTCATTCCTTCTTTAAAAAATCCAGTATAATTTTTAGAAACAATCGGAACGGAAGACTCACCTATAAACAGGAAGAATATAAGGAGTCCCAGTTCTCTCATGGATGCCTTTAGCGTTCGTCCCAATATCTGAAGGCCCTTGGAGTGACGAGACAGCTTAAAGATCCTGAAGACGCGCACGAGCCGGATGACGCGCAGGATGGCCAGGCTCATGGCCTGGTTGGTGGACTTGTCCTGCGGCGAGACGGGCGCGCGCGGCAAGTTCAGCGTGTCCTCCTCCTCGGCCACGACGGTCGCCAGCGTGATGAAGTACGGTATGATCGCGATTATGTCGATTATGTTCATAACGTCCCGGAAGAAATTGAACTTATTCGGGCACGCCAAGAACCTTACTATCAGCTCAAAGGTAAACCAGATGATGCAGAGTGTTTCAATCAAGAAGAAGGGATCAGTGATGTCGGGGACCTCGTCCTCCTCGATCTTGGTGCCGTTGGTGGTCGTGTTGAAGACCTTGTAGTGCTTGAACTCGGGCAGCGTCTCCAGGCAGAAGATGACGATGGACAGCAGGATGACGAACACGCTGATGATGGCGACCACGCGTGCCGCCTGCGAGCTCTCTGGGTACTCGAACAGCAGCCAGATGCTGCGCTGACGCTCGTTGCAAGGAAGGGGCTTCTCCTCCTCCTTGATGAATCCTTCGTCCTCGCTGCAGGAACATACTCGTTGTTACCAAAACAAAACGTGGACAAGCAAGTGAACAACATTCACATCAGTTAGCTAGTTTCGTAAACGTTCGATCTCTTACCGGAACTTGTTGGTTGCCTGTTCTCCGAGCTCGTAGAACTTGATCTCTTCTGAGAAGACGTCCAGTGGCACGTTGACGGGACGCCGCAGACGCCCACCGCTCTGGTAGTAGTACAGGATGGCGTCGAAAGAGGGACGATTTCTATCAAAGAAATACTCGTTCCTGCAACAGAGGAACCTGATCGAAACATGGCCAGTACTATCGCTACCTATATAATACCTAAATGCTCATGGTGAAAGTTCAAATTTACTGATAGTAGTTCCGGGCGATTGACATTTAAATGAATAACGTTATTAGCCTCTTTCGTGTAGTGCATGCAGTTTGGGATAATTTTTAACGTTGCAGAATTTTTGTTACTGTTAATATAAAGAGTCTGTCAGATGCAGAACGAATGAAGTGTTCATATACCTGAAACTATCGGGGGCTTTAACTCTCTTTTTCTTTTATTTTTCTACAAACGAATGGAAAAATTCGAATTCATACGAGATAGTTAATTGTTTTCATATAATGTTCTTAAAACGAGGTAGTCTTATTATTGATTTTAAATAAAACGGTTCTTGCTCTATAAAGAGGCTTTAACTAAGTTAATGCCATCTTTTGAGATTGAGTACAAACCTGAGGGCGTCGAAGTATCTTATTCGTCTTGCCGGATCACCCAGAAGCGTTTCTGGAAATTGGTTCAGTGTTCTCAGTTGAGTTTCAAATCTCAATCCGGCTATCTGTTAACAAAGAAAATATCACGTTACGGATGAATTTAATTTCAGAAGTTTCATTCAGTGATGATAGGTAACAATAGCTGTGAATCTCAGCTTTGAAACGGAAGGGAAATGGAAATTCTTTACTGGATGAGGCGGTAACTAACTGTCATTATCAAATATGGCTTTTTAGGAATGTGTAGTGGAATACAATATTATTTATATTATATACTAGCTTTACCCGCGACTTCGTTCGCGATTGCCTTACCTGCCGACTAATTAAGTTCACATTAAACCATAGTCACTCATATTATGAAACGCCGCCGTGCAAAAAATCGTGTAGGGTCTATGGGGGATAGCATGTTGTCATCTTCAATCCCATTCTTTATCCACACGACTTTTAGCTACGACTCGGCCAGCGTCAGTGTTAAGAAGTGTCATACTCGTTTCACTTCTTACTCATGGTTCCGTTCAGCTGGGGCCCTATTCTGCTATACTAATCGCTTCACTATGACAGGGGTATCGACACAGAATGACACGTTTTGGTATTCCACCTCAGATGAAAGAAATTATGATGAATGCAGATGGAGCGACGCACGTCAAGTTTGAAACTATTAATTTATCTCGCACGCACTATCTGGAGTTTTATTAATCTAAGGATTCTACGTGATGATTCTGCGACGATTCCATTATCATACTGAAGCAATTGTATTGCAGAATTGGGCTCCATTTGACTGGACCACCGTATTTTGTTTTCGTTAGTAGGTAGGTACAGTTGGCTGTGTACCACAGTAAAAAATATTTTTCTGTGGTCCAGTTACTTTAATTGGACCACTTACTGCAACCAAACTTCGGTAGTACAGTTAACTGGACCAGCTAAACCACCATATATCATGTAAGGTAGGAACCTAACTTATTCTTCCAAGACGCACTAACTTAGTAGGTAGGAACCTAACTACTGGGTGCGTCTTGGAAAAATAAATAGATAGAAACCTACCTACCCTTTATCTACAATTTTTTTTTTCTTCAATCTACAGATTATCTCATCAATCTACTGATTTTCTACTCGACTTTCTACTGATTTAGTCAAATTCGATCTTGCAACACTGTTTCTACCAAAAAGAATGCATGAAATCGGACGACGCGTAGACCCCAGGAAAAATGTATTCCATATCCTTCCTTGTAGTATGAACTCAAAACGTGCCAAGTTTCATTCCAACTCATTACCTATGTAGTTTCGGCGTGATGCGCGGTGAAGGAATTTGAATTTCATCCCCTCTGCTAGGGGAACTTTACTGAATTCCGGGATAAAATGTATCTTTCCTCATAGTACGAACTAAAATCATGCCGAGTTGCATTCGAATTCATTAAGTAGTTCCGTCGTGATGCGTGGTTAAAGAATTTTAATTTCATCCTCTCTCCCAGGGGAACCTTACTGAATTCCAAGATAACATGTATTCCATGTCCTTCCTTGTAGTATGAACTCAAATCGTGCCAGGTTTCATTCCAACTCATTCCGCAGTTTCGGCGTGATGCGCGGTGAAGGAATCTTACTTTCATCCCCTCTCCCAGGGGAACCTTACTGAATTCCGGGATAAAATTTATCTTTCCTCATAGTATTAACAAAAAGTAAAATAATGCCGACTTGCATTCGAATTCATAAAAAAGTTCCGTCGTGATGCGTGGTTAAAGAATTTTACTTTCATCCTCTCTCCCAGGGTAACCTTACTGAATTCCGGGATAAAATGTATCCCATGTCCTTTCTTGTATTATGAACTCAAATCGTACTAATTCAGTCCCAACTCATTCAGCAGTTTCGGCGTGATGCGCAGTTAAAGAATTTTACTTTCATCCCCTCTCCCAGGGGAACCTGACTGAATTCCGGGATCAAATGTATCCCATGTCCTTCCTTGTAGTATGAAATCAAATCATGCTAGGTTTCATTCCAATTCATTCAGCAGTTTCGGCGTCATGCGCGGTGAAGAAATTTTACTTTCATCCCCTCTCCCAGGGGAACCTGACTGAATTCCGGGATAAAAAGTATCCTATGTCCTTCCTCGTAGTATGACCAAAAAACATTCCGAGTTTCATTTCAATACCTTCAGTAGTTTCGGCGTGATGCGCGTTTAACAAACAGACAGACAGACAGACAGACAGACAGACAGACAGACATGAATGAAAAAAATTACAGTTTTGGCTTCAGTATCGTTAATAGAGTGCCCTCCAAAAAAAATTTTCAAAATATCTTCAATGTACAGAATTGGACCTGTTACAGTTTTATTATAAGTATAGATAGTATTTAAGTATATTTATTTCCATTATATGATTGTAATTTTTTTTGTGAGTATGAAAAAATATCACCTATGTAATTGCACACACAAAGCATTACACAATCGTGACTCTAACACCCAACCTACATCCATTACCCGAATCTATGAACCGGTGAAATAATCTCAAAGTTCAGCGCTTGCATAACATATGACGCTATGCAAACTTCCAGCTTGTACTGGACCGTCTGAAATAGTATCACGCCTTGACCTTTGGTTATTTTAGTGGTCGCGTCTGTGTTCATAACATGAAAGAAATGTCTTATCTAGAGAACCGCTTCATAACTACAGTTTTCACGAATATGACGAGAAGCATCGCAAAAAATATATCTAAGTAAATATTACTGATATTATCTATGAATTCTATCTCCTATTCGGTAGGAGTCTAGTACGCAGTTGAAAAAAAGGTTTTGTCATCCAATATAAGGGAATTTGATTATGTTTAGCAAACAACACATTTAATGCTTTTGCAAGTAAACATAAAGTAAAGGTTTATTACGGATGTATTACTTTTATTTTTAATGAATTCGTCAAACTACGATAGTTTTTTTAAATAAAATAATGTACAGGTTGCCAGGAAAAGATTACTTCTAAACAGCCGTCCATTTACTTATATCTTATAAAATGTCTCTTGTGTTATTTATGTTCATGGCTAACAATAGATACATTTTTCCATTTTATCATATATGTATTTATTTAAATAAATATAAAATTGCATACTTATAACTTGGACCAGTTTTAATAGGCGTTTCAGCAGCAAAGTGCCCCAGATAATTTACAGTTGAGATATTAAGCGGGGACCGAAATATCGGATGGCAGACCGAACAAATATTAATATAAATAACCTTTTGAACAAAATACATTGGAATCTACTTAAAGATATTAGATCTTCACGAATAAATCTGGATGGTTATGAAAGACAATTAAGAGTCCTAAAATAAGCTTTTTAACCCGGATTAAATCTAGCACTCACTAGAAGGAATGCTTTCTGCATGAGTATTAATAATATATTAAATGCTCTCAAGGAGCAACCCATCAATAGACTGAAACAAAAGTTTCAAAAATGGTTACTTGACTGCTGTTTTTACTCACTTAGTCAATATTTTGACCATTGTAAAAAAACTAACAACGCTGTATAAATTTAATTCTCGAATTGTGGACCATCTCCTTTTTGAAGTTGACCAAAAATGTGATCCCTTCATAGCCAGTGCTACAAAAGAATATTATATTCCCTTTATACCGTTGCTTTCAGACCTAGAGAGAGTTTGATGAATTTTAGTGACTAAATTGAAAGACTAGATCGGACCCTAGCGTCTTAATTCGCCCTTATCGCGCGCTGAGTTGCGAGACAATGCCAGTGCGCTACGACGAGAGAACACGGGCGAACCTCGTTGGCAACTCCATAACCGACACTTCAGGTTTGTTGGCATCAACTCTACTATGAGTGTATACTATGCTATTCCGACGCCGCCACTAATTTTAAACGCCCCACCCATTTCATCCTACGAATGCCAATATATGAATGATCACTACGCTGGATTACACGAACGGCGCCGCGCCCGCCCGCCCGCCGCATTCCGTCTGCCTCGCGCTCTTCAACTTTCCGCAAGTTCTCGTCGTGCACCTGCACTGCTTGAGAGAACCACATAAATACGTTTCACGTTAAATTTTTCGAGGTGATTGGCCGGATCACGACCGCTGTAGTGCAACAGGTGTGGGAAATTGTCGAACGGTCTCACCGGAGACGATATGTTTATGGGATTTCGTTCAGCGACAATCGCCGGAAGATTCCTTCCGTTGCGGCAGCGCAAGTGCCGCCGCGAGAGAGCCGTTATTTACTGCGCCAAATGCTTACGTTTTGTAAACTCATATTCATTTTACATCACAAAAGTAAACAAACCAGTGTTATGCTGGCTGGGCTATTTTGATATTTGGCCTACTTATTATTTGCAAATGCGTCTCCAACTGGACAAGAACCGCGTTGAACGGTAATGCGGCCTGAAGGCCCGCGGACAATTGATAGAGCCAGTATTTACTTACTGCAGTCCCAAATAAGCGTTACTCGTATAAATTAAGTTTACGACTCCCGCGGCGAGCGTGGCGCGTTTCACACAATATTCCTTTCGTCGGTGCGGATGTTACTTCGTGGCTGGCAATGGACGTGGCTAAAAATACATTTTAGTGCGTGTTTCTCAAGGGCGCGCAGACGCGGGCGGGCGTCGCGTCGCGCTGCAGCGCCCGCGCGCGAGATTGACAACAAACTCATATTTAATTTTTCTTTTATATTATCCGCGCCGTGAAAGCGACTACAAGCTGTGCGCTTCGTGCTCAGCGCGCCCCGGCGCGTCCACGCGTGGGGGCGGGCCGCTCTCATTGTCACAACCCACCAATTCGCGTTCAGACAACCAGAACGCGTAAAACAATTCTGCACTGAATCATCGACAACAATAAACACTCAACAACAAGTCAACTGAAATGGGATGCTGACATTCTGAAAGTTTCCACCATGGTTCCACCTGACCATGCCGGAAACGATTCGCGCCAATCAGCCGTTGCTGAATCAATTAGCGCTGGGTTGAGTTACACACTCGGATTTCCCAATTCCGCAGTGATGGATGTCCCCTGACAGGTGTACAGGCGTCGCCTCCGCGGATACGAATCAGCTCAATGCCGATATCCGCATATGCCAAATTAATAAAGCTCATCTCATTGGTGATTGCACCTATCGACAGAGGTCACCTGACTGATTGCATTGAGTACATGCAATAATGAAAACTGTCAACGATAATAAATGACATGATTAATTTCATATATCTCTATTCTATATCTGTGGTGTTTCTATGTATAATGGAAAATATCTATCTATGTAGTGTATTGTATTAAGTATATCAGTTATCTAGTACCCATATCACAACAACACTTGGGGTTAGATAATGCTGTGTGAATTGTCCAGCATAATTTATTTATTTATTTTATTTATATCTACTTATAAACCTGTACGTGCACTTTTCAATATTAAGGCACAGAATTCGCGGTACAATCATTTGATTTGAAATAATCATGAAGTCAAGGTAACAATGACTTTCGCTCTCGCCCATAAGCGTGGTTTGTTGGTATCTATTTATATTTTTATTGTCAAAGAAATTAAAATAATGACAGTTCCATGTCAATATATTTATGATAACTTATTGTACACTCATAGAAATATCAGTCGGTTCCCAAATAGCGATAAACATAATTTTAATACCAAAAATAAACAAACTCGCTGTGCCCACAAATAGGCTGCACTAAATGAATGTATCTTTAAAAGAGCAAAAATAACAACTAACAGGCTAGAGGTTTAGTCGTCGCCTCTTTACTTTTAGTCTACCTTCCGAAGCGACAGAAATCAAAAATTTCACTTTATTTCCGTTTCAGTGTTTAATTTTATAATTTGACCTTTTCTTAGTGCACAATGTGCACATTTATGGTATTTATGGAAATAAAGAGTATTTGATTTTGAATTTGATTTTGAATGGGCTGGTAGTTTTTCGGATGTCCGC